>CM062815.1:31303305-33979139 GCA_031772625.1 Pinus tabuliformis
TCAAAGAAAGAGATTGAAAGAAATAAATAACTTGAAATGAACTGAAAGTAAAGAACCACTTTCTAATGGCACTAGTCACTACTCATGCTGCTGCAAATGAAAAGATAAGAAAACCACTTCAAAGACCAATGATAATGTTCAGCTCTTCCTAACTCTCTGCTTCCAACATATAGTACTATGTAAAACACAATTAGGAAGTAGTTAGAGATAAGTCTAAAAAGTGATAAAGCTCTAAATGACAAATTATAACACCACTGTGCCTTTCTCCAGCATTCTGCTTCCAGCATACATTGTTATGTGTAACAAGTGAAGAAAGAGTTAGTGATATAAGCCAAGACTACTTCAAAACAAGCTGTAATTCATTAGTATCCTGATCTCTTAAAGATAAACAGTTTATGATAAAGAGACCATCAATCAGTTAGCATACAACTTGAGAAACTAAACTAGAAGTTAAACTAGAAAACAGAGTAAAGGCAGCACTATGAATATGACAACTGAAAATACCACTAGATATAAAGCAAATACACAAATACACACAATCCCGGGTTAAAAACCTGCAGAAAACAATCCTGATCAGTCAAAATAAATGTTGCAAATGAAATGACAGTAAAAGCAAATCAAACTGTACATGGTTCAAAGAAAAGGAAAGTGCTGAATGGAAAATAAGGAAATAGAAAGAACATGAACATAAGATTACTATACAGGGTCTGTTATGAACGGGGGCCCTCCATCCACAAAACCCAAAGAAGACTCAGGTACTTGAAAACGTCAGAACAGCACTGTCTTCTATTACTCCATATGCAGAAAAGTACAGTAAAGAGTGCTAGAACAACACTATCAAAATAGAGTTTTTGAATGCACTAAAATTATAACAATAACATAAACGCAGCAACCAAAAGATTAACATTAAGCGTACGCAGGCGCTGGTTTTTATAGGCATCTGAACGATTGCCTAATGCGTAAAGCTAGAAACTGAAAATTAACTAATCTGTCATGCGTATTAAAGGTTCAGCAACACGTAATTAGACCCGTGGATGATCTGGAGGTTTTGGTCGTCATGGAGATTGAATCCAGGGTTGGATTATGTCTCCCACAACCTGCGTAACACGGACAAATCACCATCTGGAGTGACGTGACCCATCAGCTCACGCAGCACCGTTTGAGCTGCCTTTGTTGACCGTGGCTTGACCCTCGTTGACCGGAGGTGTAGATGATGTTGCTGACCGAACTAATAGCACAGGAACCTTGAGCACCTTTATTCCCACGTGCCCATGTGATTCGTTTTGCAAAATGACACGTGGAACCTTGAGATTAATGAAAAGGCTACGGAATGACCAGATGGCTGTGGAATCGCTGAATGGCTGCGGAATTGCCAGACAGCTGCGGAATCTCTGTGAATATGTCAAAATCTAAACAAACAGTCACACATTGGCAAAGTTCACTTAATCATGCTTAAAGACATCAAATGTAATGATCTGGGTAGGTTTGCAAGGAAAATAAGGCAAAAGAGAGAGATAAGTGAGGAAAAACTGTAGGTAATAATGGATGATAAGGCGCAAGTTAGAGGCTCTACAGAACCTAAATGTAAATTCATGATTTAGATGATATATTGCCTCTTACGCATTATATATACATTTGTTTTCTGTAAAAAAAAATTTCAATGTTCATTTTTTTTTTAAACTATTAAGTGTTTTAAGTTATTTCTTTATAATTTGTCTATTGTTTTTTGCATTTGTTACAAATAATAAAGAAATGTTTCCAAGAAACAATGAGAGGGGCATAATGGAAGATGCACATGTAGGGAGTGAAGACATTTTAATGCTAAACCAAGATATCTTTATGCTTAGCAAACATATTTTAATGCTAATGTACAAAATACTAGAACACTAACAAATGTGTAGGCGTCTCAGAGATGAATTAGCTATAGTAAGAACGTTATCAGAAGAGTTATTGCAAATCATGAACAAATGAATCAGTTCTCGATTCTAATAGGATAATCAATATAACTATTAATTTCCAAAAACAATGGTTAATTAATACAGAAAGTGCTACCAAGTTTTTATGATATGCTAAATAGATTTTGAAATTCAATATATGCTAAAGGCTATGTATTGTAATATTTTCGACAGAGTTAATGCAAATAAACATATCAAACTATTATGGATTACATATCTATGTATAAATGAAATATGTTTTATAAGTTATATCGGTTTAGAAACTTGTTTGAGCTTTGTATGACAAGTTATTTAGATATTTGTTTAAATCTTCTATGGAATAATTGTTTAAATAGGAAAAAAATATTCAATTTGTAAACAAAGAAAATCGTTATTGTAAAGTAATGTCACCAAAATTTTCATCATAATGAACTTATATTGTTTGTATAGTTATATAACTTACAAATTTGATAAATCAAGAGAACAATGAAAAAAATGATAATGAGGGGAAAAACAAAAAACGACATAGAATAATACAAAACATAGATCTAAAACACAAAAAATAGTTCATTGGATTATATTTATGTACAGTTCCATAGTAACATTTGCATTGGTAGAAAAAAATTTCTTGTTGTTGTGATGAGTAGATTGCTAATCTTGTTTGCATGTGTATAGTATATTGATTGAGAATGTGAAATCACATCACAAATGTCCAATAAAATAAAAGAGTTATTAGGATGTCTGGCAACACAATGAGTGAACACTGTGACATTGCCAAATTTCTTAACAATGTAAACAAAGAAGCTTGTCATTATATACATACAACTACGTTTCGACAGTTGATCATAAATGTGCCATGTAATTCAAAATTGCTCAAGATTTCAGTAGGATCTATTTTTTTGCGGAGTATTGGTCGTAGGAAATTTGTCATAGTGCAAGTAATACTCTTTCCAATTCAACGCCTCTTAGAATACACTATTTTCCAATACTGTCAGTGGAATGTATGATGAAATTCATACAATGAAAATAAAGAAAGCCAGAGTACTGATAGCAGGCGGTGCAACAAAGCATAATATTTTTCTAGCAATTGTTATTGGAGTACTACATTTTTCACATACATTTTCGAATGACATTGTATATATTCTAACTACTTTTAGATATCCTTGAAAATTCTTTAAAATTAATATATAAAACAAACACTTAGTAATAAAAAATAAAATTTCTTTCTTATTGTTTCTTCTTTATCCATGCCTATTTAAACAATATTATATAGTTAACAGCATCTTTCGGAAAAAATCACATAAGATATAGGCACATATGCACATATATCTTATGGATCACAGAAGCCTTAGCTCAAAAAAAATATTATATAGCTTACTATGCATATTCCACTTGGAAAGGAAAGGAACTTTCTTAGATTGTCAGCTTTATTTTTAGTGTTTAGTGCACAAAATGAATGTTGATTGTGAAGTACAATAAATTTTTTCTTGTTTTAACTATATTTTTTAGCAAGATTACCAAAAAAACATTTTCTTGCAAATCTCTTTGAATTGTAACACATGTTGAAACAAGTTTATCGTGTACTTGAACCTGTTAAGTATGCAACATTTGTAAAAAAATACATGAAAAACGTACAATAAACGATGAATATTTTTTTCCGCAAACATTGGAATATACATACCTACGTATATGTAACTCTTTTTATATATCAATGAACTTTGTAACAATAAAATTTTTAAATAAAACTAAGCTTATTCTAGCCATGTATTGTTCTCCATTATCATCTTTGATTTACAGAACATATTACATTGTTGTTTGAGTTGCTGAAATTGTAATAGATGTGATTGTGCCTACTGTAAAGGCATTGTCATTGCGTGAAAGATTTGTAATTCTCATGTTTGGAAACAATCAATACTTTGTGCAAATAGGATAAATGTTTTCTACGATTATAAAACTATTTAGACAAATAATTTTCTCACAATCACCACTATCATATTTAAGCTTCAGAATAATTTGGAAACCTTTAATAGAAACAATGACATTTTCAATATGCTTTGACTCATGTTGTTCAATTAATTATGTTGGCACAAGCAATGTTATTTTCATTTATGTTTCCTATCTATTAATTCTCCATGAAATATTCCCTTTGACTTATTTGTTTTGTCCAAAAATGTTCGATATGTGACCAACACAACACCATAAGTTTTTTATCAGTTATATTGTTACTAATATCTTCGATCAACAACAGTGTCAACTTGGCCTCCTTTTGCCTATTTATAACTATTGAGTTGAAATATTTTATTTTTTTAAAGAAAAAGAGAGTAAAGAATAGAAAAATGAAAACGGGTAAAAAGGAGAGGAAAGAAGTAAAAATATGATACAAAGTCAATTGAATTTGCATGGGAGTACCTATTTGAATTTATTTCTTCCATAGTTTCTGTTGGTTCTATTTTGTTTATTGAAATATCTATTTTTATGGTACTACTCATTGTTGTCTCCACATTGTCATACATGTCTACTATGACATCATTTGAACTCAATAACTTTTTCTTGTTCACAAATATTACATTGAAATCACTACTTAAATGAACATTATAATTGAAACTAAGTAAGAACTGTCTAATGAAAATAGAATAAGATAAAGAAAAATCATTAATAATGTACAAAAATTCTAGATAGATTTGAATTTTAGCATGTACGAAAGTTTTGTAGAAATGTTCAAAGGACTTTTATCCTTGTAATTATTGTCCAAATCCAAATCTCTAAGTGTCATGTGTTTCTTGGAAATTTTATAAAATTGCTTTTTGTTCTATTACATTAAAAAATATGGCCCAAAAGGAATGGAAGCACAAAAGGAAAAAAACAACAATAACGACAGTTGCACTCTAATGCAAATATAATCAAAGTACAATAAATAAAACCAAGAGCTGCCTCTTAGAAGAGTTATGATTTTCCTTTATGGTATATATTATGCTTGTATTCATTTTCGCTACTATAATGATATGAGTTAGATAAAATATATATATAAATAAGAAAAATACGAGTTTTTAATTCCATATCATGAAATTACTTCAAAGACAATAACTATATGATAGCAACATATTTTGTCCAAACATTTTTAGTATTATCACATCATATACTATTTAAACTGTGTACATCATTACTAGAGGACTGTACCGTATATTGTATAAACATTATTAGTACTTGCATATAGAACTAATAACGCATTGTTAACCTATCACTAATGCTACATGTTTTATAGTTTCACTCTAAATGATAGTCGCTCATGATATGCAATTCTAAGAACAATATCATACAACCTAGATGAGAATTATATTTGTAACTACCTCTTCTAAAAACTAGTTTTACATGCATTTGTAACGCATATGCTAAAAAAATTGCATGATGAACATTTAGAAAATGCTTCTACGGACATCAAAATCAAAATTAGTAAGTAGTATTGTGATATTAACATATACATATTAAACTTTTGTACTAGACACTTAAGTCAATTGGATTGGTAGATAACAAAAATTGATAATAATAATCATAGAAAAAAAGTAATGTTGGACTAGAATATTTAGGTTTAATGCCTTCCTTCAAAAAATAAAGAAAAGAATAAATGACATGTGTTCCTAGATGAATTTATATAGTTGTTTTATTTTTTTCCTTTTAAGAAAGCATATCAGTTTAAAATAGCTTCTACAGCCTAATTGTGAAGAGTGTCAATGTTTTTTGACCTTTTGAACCTTAAACACTTATCTGTAAAAGTAAATCGTTAGCGATTTTCCTTTGTGATTAATGCAAGCATGTATTTAGCGAATCGACATACATACCTAATTTTCTAGATAGTCAAAACTCTGCATAGTGAAAAACAATAATAATAATAGGTTAACATTAATAGTTTAATTTCCCGAAAATACTACATTCTAATTTCATCCCTACCAAATATAATTTTGAGTCTAAAATTTCAAAACAATAAATTTTATCCACAATAAAATGTTTAACGCATACCTCACTTTCTCACACATAACTCATTTTCCGGAATTTTTATCGTCACTAGAAAGCACATTTTATTTTAATATAAAACAAATGCATTTGTGCCGCATTTCACAACAAATATCCTGCACAACCCATAGTAAAAACCATGCTCTTTTCGGTTAGTCGTATTATTAATTAATAAATACGTTAGCATAAAAGTCTCTTGTTGCTAATATTTTAGTAATTCATCGATGTATACGATATTATTGGTGATATTTTAATTGTAAATAATGCTCATCTTCATATTTCTGTTTAGTTTTTATATTTTTGAATATGCTTCAAATTAGGCATATGTGCAAAAGTGTGGAAGAAGTCTATTGTGCAGAGGAAGCTTTCAATGTGTGGATCATTGCACTTAGCACAAAATGTTTTTTTGGCCAATATTTTAGTATTAAATAATCCATATTTTCTCAATAACATTGTCTAAGCTTCGATTATTGATAACATTTTAGTTGTAAATAATGCATACTATTGCTATTTGATTGATTATATATTTTAGTATTAAAAAGCATACTTTATGATTATATTATTAATAATATTTTAATCGTAAATAATGCATATGTTTGTATTTTTGAATACGTTTCAAATTAGGCATATATGCAGAAGTGCGGAGAAAGTGAATTGTGTAGAGGAATATTTCTATGTGTGAATCGTCGCACTTGCTACTAAAGGCTTTTATTGCAATTATTTTAGTATTAAACAATGCATATTTGATATTAGCAATAACACCAAAGAAAGAATTGGGATTATATGATTTTTTGTAATATGTTATTCATAAATAATATGTGTCTCATTGCTTGTATGGCTAATTAAGTGGGGTCCACATTTCGCCCACACTTTTGTCTCAACCCATGCTTGCTCTGTAGAATGACATTTTCACATCTTTCTCTATACACGCTATCTTTGGATGTGCTTCCTCCATAAATGAACTAAGCTAGACTCCACGAGTGTGAGTAGCTATGACACATCCTATCCTTTTATTCGCATAAGCTAAGACATGATTTCTCTTACTGTAAGTATTGAGATTGTTTTAGGGTTGACCTAATTATGCTTATAATTTCATTCAATCAATCACTTCCGCCAAATGCATAGTTCATTAATATTATAGCATAAGAATATAGTTAATTTTTATAGGTAATATGTATTAACGGTTAATCATTACAAGAATTAGGATTGTGAAACCATTTATACTACGAAACATTAAGATGGTTAATTCATTACAAGCATTAAGATGAGTTGTGTACAATGAACTTCCATGCAATGGCAATGAGAATGCTAGGGAATATTTTTCTAAGGACCACTAATAGGAAGTGAGCTTGGAAATATCAAGTTGAATTCAAGTTCCTAAATATTTAAATATTTCAAGCTTTAAGAAATGCAAAATAATGATTTTAATGATAGTATTGGTAATGTTTTAGTTATAATAATTATTTCGTCCTTACTCCATACAATGATGTCTGTATACCTTCTTTCATACAAGTTATATCTTGACATGCTTCCTAAATTCATACTCTGCACAACGAAACATAATAATATTCCCCATTCTCCCACACATACCCCATCGTCCATAAAAATTTATATGATATACGATATACGATCTGAGAATTTGCAAAAGCATATCTTCACAATGAAATATTAAGCAAGCTCCATAAAATGAAACTTATAAATCTTCACACGACACAGTAAAATCTATGCATAATGAAATCTCCCACACATATTGAATCCTATGCAAACATTCATTCTTAACACTAGTGCTCAAAATAATAACACATTTTCAGAGCACTCGCGAAACCGCCTAGTCCCCCGCACACACTCCCCATTCCAATATAATAGAAATGCATAAGTGCTAGATTTCACAGCAAATCCATTTTGCGCAAAAATCTCACAAATTAACATTAATAGTTTAACAATATCCTATGGACCATTCGGAAAATATTCATAACTTTAAAATCAAATATCTATGCAAATGCTCTTCGACACATACTACGTACTCTGCACAATAAAATATTTGTGCAATGAAAGATAATAATATTCCTCGTCCTCCCACACATAGTGAGTTCTCTGTAAACATTCATATGATATACACTATTCGATTTGAAAATTTGTAAAAGTATCTCCATACAACACAATTACTTCTGTACTCAATAACACCCTTTGATTAGTAATTGACATTTGAAACTATTATTATTGAATTAATTAACATGTCCTAACTACGCACTTGATCTATTAATTGCTTAGTAGGAAGGTACATATTGCAAGATTTATAATTCCATACATACATCATTGTCACATGCTTCACACATTTTTTGTTTTCATAAGAAATGCTCTGTAAAATTATTTTTCCTAATGAGAAAACAACATAATTATGATAAAGGTAAACTTGTGCTTACTAATTCAAAATTGAGCAATAACATTCACACTATCAACAAGGCTTCATTGGAAACCCAAATCAATATATATAAAAAAATGGTTATCACTTCACAATGTTATCCAACTTAATGTGTGTTCTCAAAAGTAATACAAAATGTAAATATTTCAATTCATTCTTATTATTAGTGTAATTTCATTACAATTCTAATGTAGGTTGCATAAGTACAGCGCAAAGTTTTATTGTATGAAGCATTCTTGTCAATTTTCTTGTCTCTGCAAGAAAAAATGCGAGAGAAGACCTTTTGTAGACAAACTACAATTACCACACTTCAACAAAATCAACATCATCTTCAAAAAAAAAAAATCTAATCAAATGATTAAAAGTTGTGCTCTTTGCACAATCAAAGCCTTATTTATAGTCATCTTTGTGTAAATAGGCATAGCATGGAATTCCGGATTAAGTCTAATGTGCAGAGGAAGTTTGAAGCTTTCATCATCCATATCTCTAAACTGCGCACAATGAAATATTCTCGTACAAGGAAAGATATTTTCACAATGCTCTACCCCTAATTATTTCATTAAAGGTTACATAGTTCAACGCAAGCGCATTCAAAATCGAAAACACATAAAATTCATATATCTTATTCATATTGAAAATACAACAAAAAAATTTCCATTATGTACAATAGACATATATGAAGAAAATGTAATAAAATCCTTTCCCGAAGTACGATGCTCTGAACAAATTTTAAAATATGATGGCGATGGACATTATTTATGTTTCAAATCAAAACAAAGTATTCTCACGTTTCATGTTATTGACATATATGTATCAATGGCATAATACACATGCTCAAAGCATATCTCTGTAACATTAAACAATACAATTACAAGAACAAGAACAACATCGAGTTGAAAATTTCAATTATCATAGCTATGATTGAAATAATTAAACAAAATACAAATAAATAGAAGATCTGATGCTAAACATTAAGAACATTAATTCTTGACCTGAATTGCTTGTATCAGTAATGAAAATGCTCAATGGCTTACTTCAATGGCCCATTCGGTATGTTAGTATGTCATATCCTCTTTCATTACTTGCTTTTGCACCCACCAAAAGTAAATGCATTAACCATAATATGCAAAAAGAGAACTACAAAAGAATCAAAGGAATAACATTCAACAAGTATACTATGTGACATTAGTAAAACTAATAATTCACGATGATTGAATACTAGTAATAGAAAACAAATATGCAAAGATTTAAGGAAATTTACAAATTGTAAAAGAATTTAGGCTATTTGTTTGAATATTAGTTGTATTCCAAATGCATGGCCTCTTAAACCAATATCTTCAACTTAGCTTGAATGAATTCTTTCATTGGTCCCATTGTAATCTCTAGGCTCGCATGTCGATCAAATAATTTATTTTAGATCTCAATTGCCTCCTATTGTAACTGAGAAGTTAACATGAATTTCCTATCAGTAATATTGGCAAAGCCAACTAGCCATTTGTCAATTTCTTCTGGAGTAAAATCAGTTATAGCATCAAAGTATTTTTCCATTCACTATTTTCTTGTGTCCAATTAAAATGTTAACATATATTTTGTAATCAATGCACAATATGGTGTAATGCATGGGCAATCAAGATATTGAGCAATTTGCATGACATTTAGAAACACATTTTTTCTCCTATTGTCTATGTTCTTACATTAAAAAATAATGTTTTCAAGTATATTGATTCTTTTGGACCATACAACTTTGATTTTCCCCATTCGATCAGCTTTTTGTAGCTCTCAGTTTTTCTTATCCAAATCAGGCAACAATTCCAACCTTTGACTGAAAGAAAATAAGTTGCTTTTAACAAAATTCTTGTCTTCGACAACATTACTTCTCAGTAAATTGACAAATGATTTGATTTCCTATGCTAATAGTAGTAGAATAGGAATAGTCTACCATGCATGTTCAATGATTTATAATCTCTAGCATATATTATCAACTATATGAATTTTTATTGCATTAACCAATTGAAAAGCTCCAATAGATATGTGAGATGTGCTAGCAGTGGAAATTGCAAATTGTTGAGTTCGTATTGCGATTGTATTCATTAACAAAGGACCTAGATTTAAAGAATTTTCCATCATCTCTATTGTTTCTTTCAATACCAGGTTCTCTCTGTTTCATTGCTTAATAAACACTGCAAGTGCATTCCCTGTAGCTGCATGAAATTTCAAAACATATGTGGCTATAATTCCAGACATATGAAGATTTGTTTTTGTTGTATCAATAAATTTTTTACTATGCATCCTTATCTTTTCAATTTTCAATATTTTGCTCTGCATGATACAATTTTCATATTGAAAAGTGACATACTGATCATCAAAAATAGAAAACTCTTTGACAATTTTCTTTTTTATTTTATGAGTTTCATTCAAAGCACTACTGACCCAATCAAGTAACGAAGTTTCAATCTTCTCATTGATACCTTGTTGACTATTTCTTGTTTCTAGGGGACTTTTACATTTTTCCAATTGAGATTCCTTGTCATCTCCCACAACTGATAGCTAATCATGAATCAATTGTGCAACTTCAATATCTTTTCATTTTAATTCACTTGAATATGAAGTCAACGTAGTTTCAAATATGAGAATAGAAGATTGTGCACAGTTTCTTCTTATTTGTTTATGCCTTGCTTCACTGCTAATACTTGCTTCATCAACAATTTCTCTAATAGTCATTGCTCCTTTGTTATTGCTTGCAACACTATGAGTCTTTTCGGTTTCACTTGAAATGTTTTTCAACAAGCTCTCACATTTGATGGCACCTAGATGTCTAACAAATAGACCTTCTAGATCAATTTCTTGTGACGCTTCAACTTATTTAAAAAAACAATTAAAATAATTGGCAAACTCCACAAGTCGTATTCCATTCTTCACGGTTACTCGCGAAATGGTAAATGGAAAATAAATACACTATTTCATTTTTCCTGTTCGAATTTGACCTATCAATTATAGTATGGTCTGTAGACTTTGGCAACAAAATACCTGACCATACCAATTCTTGGAAGCAATAGTGGTTTACCTCAAAAGCCATAAACTTGAATAATTGTATTATTTCCTCTTTCTTCATGTCTCCCTATCCCCAAAGGAAAACTTGTGCTTTGTCAAATATTTGATGGGGCTCTCATTTAGTTATCATCTAAATAACTTGTTTTACAAAAATATCTTAAATTAGACAAAAAATTGAAATAGCTTCTTACTTCCACAATATGGGATAAGAGAACTGCATCGGTTCTTTGTCAAGATTGCAATTAGGGTTATGTGGCAACTCATCAAAAGTATGACTCGAAACGAGGGCTTTTATTAGATACATCATCATGAAGAACCTATTACTCTTGTACAAATTTATTAATTCAAAACATTGTTCATTTGAAATAAGATTATCCCATCCAATACACAATTTTTTTTATATGAGTAATGAAGAACATAGGGAAACTTGGTAGAGTGGTTGTAGTTTCTTGACCCATTAAACACGCATACAACCAACAAAAATATCTGAACAATGCTCTAAAATGAATGATATCTAGAGAGGAAATATCAAAAGGAACCTTAGAAACTGATGAAGTGAAATCCTGTAATATTTTCAATCCACCTACCTATGATTCTAAAACAATATTTGTGTTTAAAGAATCTAATCGCACATTCGGAATCAGTAACTTCAATATTCATCTAGTCTTTGAACTCAAAGGAATGCAAATACCTTTGGCTAATAGCCTAATTGTTTTTGCAACTAAATAAAACTTATCTGCGCATAAATAAATTGTTTCTCTAAAATCAAATACCTCTCGAACACATGTAGAATTCGCCAATCTCGTAGACCAAATCTTATCATTGTTCTTCTCCACTATAGACAAATTCAGATATCGTTGATAAATAGTTGAGCAATGAAAGGTCTTATTGATAAAGGGCAAGTGAGTTAATAGTATCAATGAAAATAGCTTCCTTCCTCCCTTTCGAAACCATTTCTGCAGTGAAATTTCAAAATTTTCTATCAAACAACAACACTTTCAATGTGCTATAGGTATAGATCAATGATATGGAAAATAACTATCACTTGTTACTATTCTTCCTATGAAATAATTTCTATAGGACACTTCCAACATATAGCAATTGAGTATAGCAAAATATGCATTTACAATAAATCGTAGAAGGTATTTTCATAATATAAACACGCCACAATTATGGCCATAAAATAGTAGAAATTATGACATGATTTTTAGAAAATTGAGCACAATTTTTTTTTAAAATTAGATTACAACTGTCAAATTGCAGGATTTTCGGTATATGAGTAATTGTTGATAGTGCTAAATTTTATGCCTTTTTCCATTTCTGGCACATGTCACTATTCCACGTGTGAAATATGTTTTATGAAATAAATAGAAATTTAAAAACAACAAAGCATAAATTTCTGAGAAATAGAAGCAACAGTTAAAAGAAAACTCGAAATTCAAAAACCAGTTACTTTATGTATAAAACAAATTAAATGTGAATCTCTTCTAATAATGACAACTAGCTCATGGGCTATAAATAATCACATCCAATACTATATCAATGTCAGTCTAGAGGTAATACCATTTATGTTCCAAATTATGTGTTGATCCATGGATTTTGGCAAAAGAGTATTGAACCGTGCGTGTCATTATGTCGTGTACAAAAATGAAAAAGCTGTACTTCGCATAATGAAACCATTTTTTTTTATTACTCTTCTTCTCCTTTCTTCTGCTTTTACATAACACATTTTTGCAATTTTGTCTCTTTTCCATATGCAATATATGTCTACCAGATTGATTACAATCACCAACAAAACATCAACTACAACATTATTATTATCAATTGTTTTTTTTCCTTTTTTTGCAATTGGTAAAATTCACTATTATATAACGTCATTTAATTAATAAATCTTATAGTGAAACAAGTTTCTATATAAAGCATAACTTATATAAATAATTAATTTCACAGATGGATTTGTTCCTTGCATAACCTTCGAACATGCACAACCACTTCTACACAATTAGTTTTGTATTTAGTAATGCCTTACAAATCGTCATTTATAATTGACTACTCTTACTTTTATGACTCTCAATATAAGCTTTCATATGGGTTTCACCTAACAAAAAGCTTCCCACAATAAAACAAGTTTCCATATTCAATAGAGATTACTTAAATACGTATTTTCTTTAATTAAAGAAATAGTATATATCTATAAGCAAATTACTTACAAAAATATGTTTACAATTGAGCATTGCAAAAAGAAATATGGAGTTTTTTTCACAATGCTTCTAAAAAATGCGTCCCATAGTTCAATGCATAATTATTATTATTATTCATTATTATCATCAAATGTTATTGTGCACATATTTCACTCCAAGTGGCTTCCCTTGCATAATCAAAACTCTTATCCTAATGTCAAAAGAATGAAAAATCAGTACAATGAAACACTGATGTAGGTCATTTTCACTTTTGTACAAGTATTCATAAAAAAAGACAACTAGAACATAATATTCACTCTTTCTGGTTGAAAAACATTCAATAGTTATCAACATAGTTACAAAAAGTGTAAGTGTATTCAGATTCAAATGTTATTCCCAAGAAATTCAATAGATACAACTTAACATGTAAAATATTAACTAAGAATCATTGAAATAACTAGTAAAACTTTTCAATACTAGAACATAGTAAATAGAAATTCATTTTAATTATTATTCATTATAGAACATTAGGTAATATATAAAATTGAAAAACAAGTATTGGAAAATGGTTGTTCAATTATTTTTTTATGTATAACGTTTGAGAACCCAGGTCCATCCAACATCCCATGTCAAATGTTATCACATAATTGTTTACATAATTAGTAAAGATACTAAGAGATAGAAAAAATAGTAATCAAAATTTAAATAAGTTATTATTACAGAACCATGTCAAGACCCACTAGCACAACTGATTGAGGATGGGCCTCATTTGCAGGGTGACCCATGATCAAACCTCACAAAGGATATTGCACTCATGCTAGGGGGAGGAGACATGCTAAAATCCATTCAGCTTAGGGTTAGTGTGGCCTCAGCTAGGTGCAATCCCCAAGTGTCTTTAACATCTTAGATTCCCCTCGGTCATGGTTTCTCAAGGCACAGGTCAAGTCTGGAAGAACATAAACAACTTGACAAACAAAAAAATGTTTATGGCTAGAGAGCCATGGTTCTGGGAATAACGTCTGTTGCATATAGAATTTATGAAAATGCTAATACTATAATCGCAAAGCTAATCTCAATGACACTTGCAATTGCAATACTGTTAACTGTAATCTCCAAAATTCATCTGCAACAGGTAACAAGAAACTGCATTCAGGAATCAAACTATTCCATCATAATGCACACATAAGATTTAAATAGTAAAATGTGTTGATGACAAATACAAATGTTGTAAGGTATTAAAACACTTACAATATGCAAAAGCAGACCCCTATCATTAGAGAAAATTTCAGCCTAAAAGTGCCCATGAAATTTTCACATACATAATATGTAAACCAATCAAAATCCTTTAAATTTAGAAAGAGGTACATGAAAATATTTTGGAGGGAAATTTAAAAAAAAAAAAAAAAACACTATTTTTTTAATTGTATTTTTGGCTTACCTCCTTATAATTTTACTCAAGTTTCAAGTGTAGACACTCGTTGGATGCAAAATTAATTATCTATCCAACGAGTACCCATTATGAATACTTTTGAGAAGAACCACATTGAAAAACATTGAATATACATTAAAAATCCAATGAGTACCCATTATGCATACTTTTGAGAAGACCCACATTGAAGAAATTGAAGATAAGTTAAACAAGTGTTTTGAAAAATTTAATTCTGCATCCAACGAGTGTCTACACTTGAAAATTGAGTAAACCTATAAGGAGACCAGCCAAAAATATATTATACAAAATAGAAGTTTTATTCTTTTCCCTTAAAAATTCATAACCCTTATTATATTATTTTCCCTTACGAGGTCACTTTTAGGCTGAAATTTCCCGTAATGATCCCTTAACCTTAAGCTAATGCAACAGATTCCTTCACTTTATCTTCTATGAATTCTTTCATCGGAGAAACGGTAATGTCCTACTTTACACGTTCATTAAATATCTCATCCTTAATTTCTTTTGCTTATTTCTGTAATTGTAAGACTGAGGCAAAGTATTCTTCGTTGAGATCAACAAAAGTGTCTAGCCATTTGCTAATTTCTTCTGCACTAAAATAAGTTATATCATCGAACTCTTTTTTTTGTGATTGTTCAAAATTCTCCAAATCAACCATTAACTTCTCCTTTGCAATTAATCTAGATTCATATGCAATACAAGAACTGTTTAGACCCTGTAAAATCTCTACCTCCTTGAGAGAGACACATGCTCTTCAATTTTCTATGTTTCCACACACAAAAATGATATCTTCCAATCTTTTGATTTTCCTAGAACATGCAGCTTTGATCTACCTCATCTGATCAACAACAGGAAACCATTTTTTATCTCTTTCTAGTTTGGATAGTGAATCAATGTTCTGAATAAAATTTAATAGGTCATTGTGCACGAATTCCCTGTCTCCCTCTAGCTTACTTTTGACCAATTCAACAAAATATTTTCTTCTATATTTTAAATGTCGTAAATGAAAAGAAAATTGACATGCAAGTCCAATAATTTGCAATATTTTAGATATATTATTAATGATAAATGATTTCACTACACTCAGAAGATTGATAAGTTTCTCAAGTCTATTAGATCTTCCAGAAGTAGAAATTTCCAATGACAATATGCCTATTGCTAGTGGAGTATTCAAAAAAGGACCCATGCTTAGAGCATCTTCTAGCTCTTTTATTTTTTCCTTCAGCCTTTGATTTTCTTCATGTTAACAACCAACAAAATTTGCAAGTGCTTCACGACTAACTTGATGCAATCTCATGAAACCAGACATTGCAACTGAAGACAGATGAACATTCAATTCTCTCTAATCAACAACCTTTTTGTCATAAAGTTTTATCCTTTCAATATTTAATCACTTACCACCCCTGTCATAATTTTCATTTATTCTCTGATTTTCTTGCAAACAAGTACTAACCTAGTCACGTAGCATAACACTGTCAATTGCCATGTCTATTGTTTCTTCATTTCTCTCCTTTTTTAGGCATACTCTTGGATCTAAATGATTTAACCATGTGCGCTCTTTATGGAATTACTCTATGAGGAGTCCTATTTTCATCCCCATTTTTTTCACTTCGAGTAGTTGTTTTCTTTTTTTTGTTAGCAGATGAAGTCGCACTAGTATTGTATCTGCAAGATTGAGGTTTCCCCCTAGGTTTTGCATGTCTTTTCCTAAATTTTTCTCTCATCACGATGATTTCTCTTTTAGCAATTTATCGAGCATATACTAGAATTGTTTGAACTTTTGTTGATACAATGTGAATTTCCTCTCTTTTCTCTCTACTCCTGAGAAATACGTTTCTGTGTCTCATAGACTCAAGGTGTTCCATGAAAATCCTTCCTGTATCAAAGCCTTTAATAGCTTCAACTTCACTTAAGTTGAAAGCATCTAAAGAATTTGCAAAAAATAAGAGCACGAGCCATATTCTTAAAGTTAATTTTCCAATAATAAATGGAAAAGAAATAAATCCTCTTCTTTTTGTGTTCAAATATAGACAGTGAATCACGATATTTCCTACAGACTTCAACAACAAAATACCTATTTGAAACAAAAATTAGCAAAATAAATGGCCTATCTTCAAAACCATAAATTCGTATAACCATATTTCTTTCTCTTTCCTTATATCCCCCCCCCGCGAAGTAAGAAAGCTTCAAGTTCTCCTGATATTCAAAAAGGCTCTTGTCTAGTTACCATGCAATTCACTTTCCACACAAACACATCCTGAATCAAGCAAAAATTGAAGGAAGCTTCATGCTTCCACAATATAAGATACTATAATTGCATTGTTTCCTAGTGAAGTTTGAATATACAATTACAGGGCAAGTCGTCAAACACATGCCTTGATACGAGAAGTGTTATGAGATATGACATCATAAATAAACCATTTTTTTTTCTGCTAATTCATTCGAAATGGCATAAGCCTAACCGAAGATACAATAATTTTTGCATGTCTCATAAAGCACATAGAAAATGCATTTTGGGACATGTGATGTACTTTATAGCCCTACTGTAGGTGAAAAGATACAACATAAATCCCTAAATGGTTTTATAAATATCTACAAGATAAAGATCGAAAGGACCCTAAGAACTTGTGCAAATGAATTCCCATAGAATGTCAATTTTGCATCATTTTTACTCCAAGAAACTATTCGCAACAAACAATTCTAAATGCTTGTTCGGTTCTGGTATCTTGAAAAACAATATGAATACATTGGGATTCAGAGAAACCTTTATTTCTCCCAGCTTAATGTCCCCTTTTCTAATATCAAAACTATCTGCACAAAGATAAAAAATTTCTCTGAAATCACAGACCTATGGAACTGTACACCTAGCATTCGCTAATCTTGTACTCCAAGTCTTGTCACCTACTTTCTCTTCCATCAACAAATTCACATTTCGCTCATAAGTTATTGATTAGTCAAAGCTATCACTGATCTCAGCAAGTGAGTTAATCGTATCACTGCAAATAACTTATTTTCGTCACTTGCTATCCATTTTTTGTATGTAAGGGGAAAAAAACTTTTTCAATGAATAACATATTCAAATCCTGTTTCACATTACAATTCTTTGTTTTCTTCACAAACATTGATTTTTACTATTACTCATGAGAAACTTTAATACACACAATCCTCTAAATAAATAGCAATTAAAGATAGTAAATCCAAGTTTTACTAACAGTAATAGGAATTTTTTTTTCGAAATTCCAAAAGCGTCCTAGGCATTTACTTTGCACTTTGCTTCAACTTCAAGATCATTGATATATGTGTTGTAAGAAACAAAAATTTACGATATGTAATAATAGACATTGTCTTTCGAACTAGTAAGGTCGTTCATCCGACCAAAAGTCCCTTTTTTGTTTGTTTGTTTAGTAAAATCACATCACCACAAGTGTTTGAATAATTTTTGGTAATAGTGGAAATCGATTCAACATTATCAAAAACCCCATCGACATATTTGATGATACCATAAAAAATCATTGGAAACCTTCTTTTTTATTTTCATTTTCTTCGTTGTTTTTTTACTTCCATTTACACCCAATTGACAGCCAACATCATGAAAATTGATAATTGTAACCTCAAATTACAAAAAATCACTGCCATATTTTTATCATAAACGTGCTTGAATTCCCTTTCTTTTCTGAGTCTATGAATAATGTCGTAGTTTAATGAGACCAAAAATTTACCGCGAAAAAGCTTTCAAGCTTCATAATTTTTCAGTGCCACAAAGATTTTTGATGGTGTTGAATCCATATCCATCATAAGAAAAAGAAAGAGAGAAAGATTGAAACAATCACAAGATTGAATTTCTTCAAACTTTTTTCACTTTATCCTGTACAAAAATTTGTTATCTCTATAGAAGTTTATCCTTCGTAGATAATGCCATCAATAATAGCTACAAATAATAAAGTGCACAATGACATTCAAAAATATATATTGTGCCAACACGTATTCAGCTACTCTCTACAACAAAACAAACTGACAACTAGTCCCACTACTTTGTAAAAATGAACCAAAATTTATTTATCAATAATCTGACACAGTAATCTCTCTCAAAATTTGACACGTATTTACGATGCGGTGTAAACCTTATCCCATATAGACACATTTAATTTTGAACCCTTCGATTTTTTCCAACACGAAGATAATTTAGTTATTGAAACTTAAAACTCATAAAACTATCAATAATGCCCACAAAATAGTAAAGTTACCCTCTATGACGAATTGACTTGACAACTTCTTCCCACTTCTATGTAAAACTAAACTCTTGAAACTATCAATAATAACCACAAAAATAGTAAAGTTACCTTCTATGATGAATAGGCTTGATAGTTTCTCCCGACTACTTTGTAAAAATGAGAAAAATTTGAGATATGAATAAATTGATACACTTATTTTTCATATTATCATACATAAAAACTTGCAAAGTATTATAGATAAAATTTTGGCAAACCAAAAACTTGCAGTATTTCCAAATGCAAACAGAAAACTCAAAAAATTAAATTAGTTTAGAAACTTGTTGTTTTGTACAGCTTTTGTATCTCTGCACTACTACTATCATTCAAGCAAAGCTTCATAGATAACAATTTATGTAAGGCAAAAAAATCTCAAATAATACTCCAAGCTCTTAAACACAATCTGTAAAGAGAAAACACTACACGCCCCACTATTTTCTCTATCATTGCAAATAACATTTCTCCCCTCACTATACTAGCTATTTCAAATATGTGTAATCTCTTTTCCCTAGAAATCACCACCTGCGACTATTTTGTATCTGAAGCACGGTACAAAGATAGAGCTGCCATCTAAATTTTTCATTGTCCCAATGTCCACCCTGTTATTAAAATAAAATAGAGCCATAGATAAATACAATTCATCTCAACGTTCAATTCACCGATGCCCTTCCATGAATCATTGGCATTTGAAATTGATATTAATAAATGTAGGACCCAGATATCGTGGGCAGGAAGCATTTATTCTCTGCACACGCTACCTCCAACAACACAGTCCATTGTGTGCAAAAATATTTCATGGTTTCATTGTATGCACTTTCGCATCCAAAAAAATATTTTAATAATAAAACTAATATCAAAACACATTACAATTAAAAAATCCCTTTGCACTTCCCTCATTCCGCACATGCATTTGTTCTCCTCATAACATTCGCACATGCACAACCATCTCTATGCAACTACTTATGTAATCAATAACGCTCTCACTCATTGCCATTCGAAACTGATACTAATTAATGATTATATGTTATGAAATACATCCCTAAATAAGAATTAGAAAAGATATTTGTGTATTTATTATCTTAGTAAACTTTGCACAAAACATTTGCATAACATCTACACATGCACAACAACCTCCTCATAACTTCGTTAGGATAGGTACTTCCACACTCAATAACACCCTTAATTTACATTCCTAACTCCACACATTGTACCTTTGAATAGCTAGATTCGAATTGATATTAATTAATGATATATGTTGTGAAATACATCCCTAAATAACAATTAGAAAAGAGATTTGTATATTTATTATCTTAGTAAATTTTGCACAAAACTTTTGCATAACATTCAGACATACACAACAACCTCAGCACAACTTTATCCACACAACTACTTCCACACTCAATAACGACCTTAATTGACATTCTAAACTCCGCACATGATACCTCTAAATAACTAGCTTTTCACAACCACCTTTGTTAACTACTTCCATACTTTCAAAAAACATTTCTAAATAATAATTAAAAAATACAAAGCCTTTTACACATTCATTTTACTACACAACACTTTTTCTTTATACGAATTAAAATTACATTTGTTTAGCACACTCGTGTATGCAAAATACCTTGATTCTCCCACACATATTCCATCTTCCACACAATAACCTCAGTACTCACTATGCAAAGGACCTCAACTCTCCCACACATACTTTGTACTCTGCAAAAGTAAACATAATAATATTAATTCAACATTTTTTCAGCCCCACACCCCACCCTCTGAGGCTTATGAAGACAACCTACAACTGCATGAATTATCACATCACTGAACAAAGCATCAGCATAATAGTGCCTTGCAACAACATCAAAAACTAGATTCACACAACTACCTTCATACAACAACTACTTCCATAGATGCAAAAAATGTTCCTAAATAATAATTTAAAAATACAGAGCCTTTTGCACATTCGTTACACAGTTTATTTAACACCCTCGTTTATGCAAAAGACCTCGGCTCTACCATAGATACTCTTCCACACAATGAAATCATACCAGTTAAAACATCATTCATCAGTATCACAACACTCACTATACAAAGGACCCAACTCTCCTGCATATAACAATATTAATTCAACATTTGTTTAGACCCCATCCCCCCGAGCCTATGCAAACAAGCTGAAACCACATCAATTCTTGCATCATTGAATAGAGTAAAACAACCACATTATTTCTCACATCATTGAGCAAAGTGCTAACATAGTAGTGACAATGTCAGAGCATTCAACGAGGCAATGGCCATTCACAAAATAATTTTCATTCGATTTTTAAAATGACTTGTGAGGCATTGCAAAAAAAAAAAATGCTCTTTGCCAAGGGAATTATGTTCGATCAAAGCTTCCTTAGCTAATCGAAAATTATAAATAAAATTTACTGAAAATTCAAAAAAAAAATTATTGAATTTATGCAAAAATAGAAATATTAAGCATTTTCCTGAAATTTTGGTTAAAATTGCAAAAACGTAGCCAACTAATGCATAGCCAATGCAACTTAACCAAAAAGTAAATTTTATAGTCCCTGATGAGGCAGGGACTAATAAGGATAGAAAATGTTAAAGACAAAGGGATAGATTAGAAGATGCAACAATATTTATGAAGATTAAAACACAATAAAATGAGGACCAAATAATATTAAACATATAGCTATGTTAGATTTTAATAATACTATATAGTTTTAATATTATGTACTATATAGTTTTAATATTTGTTGACAATGCTTTCAAAGTTTGGTGGCCTCATCGGCTTCCTTCCCTCTAGGATTTTTTAAATCACCTCAACAACCTTTCTTCACATATCCAATCCACTATGGAATAGGAAGAGCATTCCTCCATTCCCCTTTTGGATGTCCTTATTACCCATCTTCCTGATAGTTCCCTTTTATTCTAATTATATCGTGTTGAAATATGGCAACAAGAATATACCAATTTAATTTGTTCTTGAGTTAAAGTGTGAATTAAAATCAAATTTAGTCTTAACAGCTACTTGGAAATAATTAATTAATTAATTTATATTTAATTAGTTGGAGAAATTCAAGTTAGAGGTCTTTCTAAAGTCATGCAAGAGTTATCCCTTAAATTAAGGAGATAAGATTGAGTTGTATTTGAGTTGTAATTAGTTAACTCAGTTTACTGAGTTAAGTCTAGTTAAATTAGTTCCAAGTTGTTTGAGGAACTAATAGAGAGTTAACAATTAGTTGATGCATACATCCACTCAACTATTGCTACTCCAGTTAACTGAAGATTCCCTCATTAGAAAATCATGCATGTCTATTTTGAGAAAGACCCAATTGAGATTAAAATCAAGGACAATGTACTATCAGTTGCATGTGTTTTTTCAAAGAGAAAACTAATGCATGCAGTCAAGGATTTAATCCTTGAGGATTATGCAGTTTTGAAAGAGATCATCCACTGGGTAAGTGGTGAATCATCCACAAGGAACATCGCAAGGAAATAGGAGCTTGGAGGGCAAAGAGGAAGGTTGGAGAGAAGCCAAGATTTCCTGTGAGCATCTCTGAGGATTGTACTGAGAGCTAGCTAGCTATGAGAGCTAAGGCTTTGTATAATTGCTATGTATTTCCACCTGTATGATAATACAATAGTGTGGGGTTTTTTAGCTAAGGCTTTCCCCAAAGTATTTTCATGTGTATTGTGTGATTGATTCTTCTTCTTCTCGTTATATTGTTCAGCTCGATCATTAAGCTTTCGTAAATTAATAGTAGAATTAGGCTATAGTATTCTGCTTTGATTTATATTACATTATTGGGTTAACCTACCATCATATTTTCTACATGGTATCACAGCTCGATTTGTAGAAATTTTCTACATGGTATTGGAGCTGTGAACAATATACTGAGAAGAGAATTCAAAGTTTCAAGTTCATGGTTGCAGGTGCAAATCGAATTCATATCATACTTCAAGGTTGGCCAATGGCGTTCTATGGCTTGAGACTTGAGTATGCCTTGGAAGGTAGCTCGAATTACATAGCATGGAAAGATAGAATGGAGGCTATATTAGAAGACAATGGCTTGAAGAAATTCATTGATCAAGAAATCCTAAAGCCAGCGAGTTGGCTGTGTGGAAGAAGTGTGTGGCGAAGGTGAGATGGATCATCCTTGAGGGAGTTCAAGACCATATTGTCTCGAGTCTCCATGGGAAGGATACTCAATTTTCAATGTGAAAGACATTGAAGGACCTCTACCAGAATAGTAGCAACCAGATGAAATTGGCGCTCAAGGATAAGCTTCAAAGAATCAAGATGGAGAAGGGCGATACTATTTCCACATATCTGAACAAGCTCACCACCTACAAATATGAGCTTGGTAATGTGGGAATAACTATTGCCGATGATGATATGGTGAGACTCGCTCTCCTTAGCCTTCCAAAGAGTTGGAATAGCTACCAGGACTCTGTGAATGGAATGGAGAAATTGCCGGATTGGGAACGACTGTGGTCGGATCTTATGCAGGAGGAGATCAGGAGGAGCACACGAGATGGTTCTTCATACAAGAATGATGATGAACAAAATATGGCCTTAGCAAGTAATGCAAGGAAAGGGAAGGGGAAGGCTTCCCATTTGAAATCGAATTCTTCTCATGGAGGGAAGAAGGGTGACATATCTAAAGTAAGGTGCCTTAATTGTCACAAGATGGGACATTATGCAACTAATTTCCCATCAAAGAAGTCCAAGAAGGGATCCTCGGAAGGATCGGAAGGTGAGGCATTAACCTCTTAGTTCGAAATGAACATTACCCTCATCGCATGCATGGTGTCATCGATGATGGGTTGTGTCTAGTATCTTGACAGTGGAGCCTCATTCCACATGACCGCTGATAAGAATTTATTCAGTGCCTTGGAGGAGAAATACCTCAAGATGCACATAGAGATGGGTGATGACGGAAGGTATAGTGTTTCAGGAGTGGGCACAGTTGCTTTTTAGATGGAACATGGAGCTCCTCTCACCTTGACAGATGTGATGTATGTGTCTAGACCAAAGAAGAACTTGGTATCGGTCGTGATGTTGGAGGAAAAAGGCTATGATGTTGTCTTCAGTAAAGGAAAGGTGTTCTGAGACACATAGCCATGGGTCAGACCAAAAGGATAGGGATTCGAGTGAAGAATCTCTATAAACTAGAGGTGGATGATTGTGCAACATTGAGTATGAAAGCAGAATTAGTGCAAAGCCAAGATATTGGCAAGTTGTGGCACAGTCGGTTGGGCCATTTGCATCATGGGGCTTTTAAGATAATGCAGCAGATATCTATAGGACTTCCCAAAGGTAAACTTGAGCAAGTTGACATTTGCAAAGGTTGTACCTTGGGAAAGTACACCAAGTCTTCTTTTCATGATCGAGACAGTCGAGTAGAAGCTATCTTAAAGCGAGTTCATATTGGATTTGTGTGGACCATTATCGACAGAATCCACAGTGAAACAAAGGTATTATGTGATTTTCATTGATAACTATTCTCGTAAATGTTGGATTTATTTCATGCAAAGGAAGGACCAAACCTTCACAAATTTTTGTGAGTTCAAATCTTTGATCGAGAAAGATTCAAGGAAGAAGATCAAGGCCTTGAGAATCGATAATGGTGGAGAATATCTCTCTCAAGAGTTTAAGGACTTCTATGCAGTGGAAGGAATTAAACGAGAGTTGAAGGCACCTCATAGCCCACAGCAGAATGGGGTGGCTGAGAGGAAGAATATAACTATTATAGGGGTAGCACGGGCAATGCTACATGAACAAGTCCTACCACTTCACTTTTGGGCTAAGGCATGCAACACATCGGTCTTTTTGTAGAATAGAAGCCCGCATCGCATACTTGGGATGAAGACACCAAAGGAAGCTTTCTCTTGTAAGAAACTAGATGTGGGTCACTTCAGTATCTTTGGCTCATCGGTATATTGCCATGTGACAAAGGATGCACTGAAGAAGCTTGAGCATACAACAGAGTTGGGGATATTTGTGGGGTACACTGATACACCTCACAACTATCGGGTGTACTTGCCTACCATCCGGAGGACAGTGGTTCGCAAAGATCTCAAGTTTGATGAGCAGAAGGCCATGTGAGTTTCCCTTGAGAGGGAGCTCCAACTACAGGCTATGGAGGAATTGTTGGTTCCTAAAGAGGAGAAGCCTTAGACTAATGTAGAGTAGTCACATGTAGAGGTTCCAGGAATGGAGACATCCACTCAAGCAGAGTCTTCCAGAGACGAACGGAAGCGCATAAGAGAAGCTAACAGATTGTTGGAGGAAGCGAGAGAGAATGTGGGAGCAACATCTTCTTAGTGCAGATAGAGAAGGTCACCTAAGAGGTACACTGGATACATGGCCCTTACTAGGGAATGTGTTGAGACTGAGCCATCTTCCTTTGAGGAAAGAGTGTAGCAACTGATTTGGGTTGATGCTATGGTGGAGTATGACTCCATAGTTCATAACAGTGTTTGGGACATGGTTCCGGGACGAGAGAACAAGTCAGTTGTGAGTTCCTATTGGCTTTACAAGGTAAAGCAAGTTGCCGATGGTAGTGTGGAGAAACATAAGGAAATATTTGTTTCCCGTGGCTTTTCACAGCTCGAGAGGATCATGTTGTCGTAGTATATTTCAATAGAGGAGCAAGATGCTGACATTTTGACAAAGGCATTGTCAAAGTGTAAATTCAAGTTCCATAGAGACACGATCGAGGTGGCAGATAATCCCTTTCTTGTTGAGAGGGAGTGTTGAAATATGACAACAAATATATTCCAATTTAATTTGTCCTTGAATTAAATTGTGAATTAAAATCGAATTTAGCCTTAACAACTACTTGGAAATAATTAATTACTTTATTTTAAATTAATTAGTTGGAGAAATTCAAGTTAGAAGTCTTTCTATGTCATGCAAGAGTTATCCCTTAAATTAAGGAGATAATATTGAGTTATATTTGAGTTGTAATTATTTAACTTAGTTTACTGAGTTAAATCCAGTTAAATTAGTTCCAAACTGTTTGAGGAACTAATAGAGAGTTAATAGTAAGTTGATGCATGCATGCATACAACTAGTGCTACTCGAGTTAATTGAAGATTCCCTCATGAGAAACTCATGCATGTCTATTATGAGAAAGACTCACTTGAGATTAAAGTCAAGGACAATGTACTATCAGTTGCATGTGTTTTCTCAAAGAGAAAACTCATACATGCAGTCAAGGATTTAATCCTTGAGGATTGCGCAGTTTTGAAAGAGATCATCGATTGGGTAAGAGGTGAATCATCCACAAGGAAAAGCGCAGGGAAATAGGAGCTTAGAGGGCAGAGAGGAAGGCTAGAGAGAATCCAAGATTGCCTGTGAGAATCTATGAGGATTGTACTGAGAGCTGGCTAGCTACGAGAGCTAAGGCTTTGTATAATTCCTATGTATTTCCACCTGTATGATAATACAATAGTGTGGGGTTTTTTAGCTGAGGTTTTTGCCAAAGTACTTTCATGTGCATTGTGCGATTGATTCTTCTTCTTCTGATTATATTATTCAGATCGATCTTTAAGCTTGTGCAAATGATAGTAGAAATAGGTTATAGTGTTATGATTTGATTTATATTGCATTATCGGGTTAACCTACCATCATATTTTCTACATATTTCAAGAAAACACACACACATTTTTACCTCCATGTCAACTCTCATCATCACCCTACTTAGCAATTTAATGTCCTAAAACCCTATTCGAAGGAGCCACAATTTATATCCATAAAATGAGCTCACCTTACTAAAGCCCTTATCAAGAATGGTTTCTCTTCATTCCAAATCAATAAAGTTTATAGATTTGCTTACTCTCAATGCCCCAAAGACCCTGTGCCCCCTCTTAGGGCTCACTTATCTCTTACTTATATAAAAGAAACCATTGATAACATTTCTATATTCTTAGCAAAAGCGAACATTAAAACCATATGTAAACATTTCAATAAGGTAAAGTAATTATTCCTATCTCCTAAAGATAAAATTGGTCCAATGCTTGGTGGACGAGTTTACCAAATTGCTTGTTTTTGTGCCAAGTCTTAGATTCGCCAAAATGGTAGGTATTTTCAAGACCATTTGAAGGAGCACATAGCGACCCTACTCACAACCGGGTCTTAAAATAAGCTATAGTTGAACACTACTTCAAAACCAAGCACCTCATCAGCTTTGACTAAAGTAAGATCTTATTGCCTAAATCTTTCTAGTTTTCCCTCCTTATCTCTGAAGTTCTTGAGATGGAAAAACACCGTCATAACTTCAATATAGAAGATGGATACAAACTTAACCACTCTTAAAAACCCTTTATCCACCATGCTAATCAATAACTAATTATCATTCCCTTAATAATTCTTTCACTTCCCTCTCTCTTTTCCACCGCCTCTCATCTCTCTTTCCCGTCATCCCTTCCCCATTTATATGAACTTCTCGTTGTTCTTACATTATCCCTCTCCTCTTATTGGAACCCCCTTTTACTGTGGGCCTCTCCCCACTTAGGTTTTGTGACCCTTTCCTATATTTATTTCTTTAACTTATAATTTAAATAATTTTATTAATTGAGGCTCTTTGGTTCCTTGCGGTATTCATCGTTTTCTTCATTTCTTTGATTATCCATTGATATAATTTTAAAATTACATTAAAATGAAAAAAATATACAACACTGTAACCTAAACTGACAAGGTAAAATTATATATGTAATATTATTTGGTCTTTCCTTTTGTCTCTTTTAATTTTGATGATATTGCTGCATCTTCTCATTTCTCCCTTTCTTTGTAATTTTTCCCTTTTTTATTTTAATAACTTTTCTTTCTTTTATTACTCTTAATGATATTATTATTATTAAATTGAATATTTTTTAACTAATTATTAATAATAATATTTCATTATATTATATTAATAATTTATTCTCAATGTAATTTCTTCTGAAAAATTCTTATAGTTTACTTCCTGACCATTATAACTTTCTTTATTTTTAGCGTCAATCTCTTTTTGCACAGTTCTCCTTGAATTATTTTCTGTCGCAAAATTTTAAAAATATCTCTCATGTAATTTATTATTAAACTCGTCTTAATATTAAAATTTTCAAGTCAGAAATTTTATTAATAGTTTTAAGTTTAGTTTTTCTGCATTTTTTGTACATATTTTATAATCTTCTTATATTCGGATCCATTATGATTTGTCTACGTCCACGATTATGAGTGGTAAGTCCACTTCAAACATCCGTACATTCAACACAATTAGATACCTCTCAAATTTTTACAAATTCTGAAATTGAGATGGAAGAGTAAATATAAATATAATAATAATAACGCAGTGAATGTTTGAGGCAACTCAAAAATTCATATTATATTATTATGGTTTCGTTGCCAATTTAAGAACAGGAGCTTCGGTGGGCCAATCATACGGACCACACGTATTCGTAATATGAGTGAGTTGTTTAGGGAGGCCACCATTTAGGGTGGCAAATTTTTTGCTAATTGTTTTTCAAGAAATTTACTGTGGTAGTCTTTAAATCACACGTATTCCTAATGTGAGTTGTTTAAGGAGGCCACCATTTAGGGTGGCAAATTTTTTGCTAGAATCTTATACTAATTGTTCTTCAAGAAATTTACGGTGGCAGTCTTTAAATCAGACGTATTCCTAATGTGAGTTGTTTAAGGAGGCCAAATTTTTTTTGCTAGAATCTTATAATTGTTTTTCAAGAAATTTACTGTGGTAGTTTTTAATAGTTTTTTATGAGTGAAATAGATTTAGCACCAACCATGCTGACAAACCAAAATCTTAAAGTTAGATAATTGTAACTTATCTCTTCAAATATTTTTACTAAATTTTCTCAAAATCATATCAATTTCTATTATTTTCTTAACCAAATTATAACTATACTTTAGTTAACATAAATAAAATTTAACCAATGGATAACATGTTACCCTTTAAATATAAAGAGTAATTGTAAACAATTCTAGAAAAATATTCACCTATTAATAGAATCAATATTTAATATATATATATATATATATATATATATATATATATATATATATATAATTTTTCAATGTAATTAACATATATAATTTCAATATAATTAATATATAATTCCAATGTTATTAGTTGAGTATATTATTTTTATTAAAATTTGATATTATATTATAGATTTTTTCACACCAATCATGCAAAACAATTTTTAGAAAAATGTGAAATTTTGTGGTTTAAAATGCATTTTTGAATGCATAAATAGATTCAACATCATAAGACAACTCCCTAAGGCACTCCAATTCTATAGATTAAACAACTTAAACTCAAATTTTTAAAAATCTCTACATGCATTTCCTCTATAACTTAGACTACACTTATTTATTAGCTTAGTATGATGTGTAAGCATGTCCCTATGTCATCAAAGTTGAAATTTTAAAAAATCTAAAAATAAAAATAATAAATTTAAGTGTTTTATATACTTATCCAAATTCAAAGTATATCATAAAATAATTATGAAACACATAATATCATAAATATACCTTCAACAAAAAAAATTACCACATTAAAATTCCAAATCAGGTAAAATTTTAAATACTTTTACTCTTTACTAAATTCAATATCATTTCTTAAAATAAAGTAAAAAGGCTATTTCAACACAAAGAATAAAAAATGTTGCTTTGAAATCTTTTAATATTTCTTTTAATTAAATATTTGTAAAATGAATCAAGGAAAAACATATCCTATGGATATATTAAAATCTTTAAAGACATAAATATTTCCATGTCAAAGGTGTAATATTTGAAAATTTTGTTACCATGTTATGTAACAAATATCATTAAATCTAATATTAATATAATATTAATATTATAAATTTAATAACATAGTATTAATACAATATTAACTTTAACATAGAGAGAGAGAGAGAGAGAGAGAGAGAGAGAGAGAGAGAGAGAGAATGTATATGTTTGAGGGGGAGATAGAGAGATAAAGAATGATAGATAGAGAGAAGATCAGAAAGAAGGAGAGATATTTACATAGTTGGAGGGTGGAGAGGGAGAGAGAGACAAAGAGAGAGAGAGAGAGATAAGGGGGAGAGACAAAGGGAGGCAGAAGAGAAAGGGTGGGAGACGAAGTAAGAGATTTTTTATGTGAGAGAGAGAAGGATAGAGGAAAGGAGAGAAAGAGAGAGGTAAGAAGAAAGACGCAGAGAGAGAAAAGTGGAGAAAGGGAGATGGAGTGATAAAATAGATGGAGAGAGAGGAAGAGGGGAGAGATAGAAGTGGGGAGAAACAGAGAGAAGGAGAAGAAATATAGGGAGAGAGAGGAAGAGGAAGGGTGAGATAGATAAATATGGAGAAAGAGTGTGTATGTTTTGGGGGTGATATTGGGATCCAAAAGAGAGATAGATATATAGATGGAAGGTCAAGAGAGGGAAGAAGAGAGAGATAGAGAGGGATAGATAGATATATATGGAGGGAGAAAGCATGCATTTTTTGGGATAAGGGGTGAGTTACATAGAGAAAGAAGGAGAGATGGAGCGGGGAGAGAGGGAAGAAGATTCTTGCACTATGCATTGATTTCAGTGTAGATGTTGATTTCTAATCCTATTTCATTTCTTGCACTAGATGCATTGATTTCAGTGTAGATTTTTTCTAATTCTATTTTATTTCTTCCACTAGATGCATTGATTTCTTTTTTTTCTAAAGCAAGAGTCGACCTTCTATTAACTTGTGACTGAAAATATGTTACATAAGTTACAACAGGCATTAAGAGGAAGAAATTCCTCCAACAAAGGGAAGAATTAAATCAACACTTAGTACCCGTACAAAATTTGATGCCCCGACAAAACATTTAACGGACTTGAGGAAGGGAATATAAATTGTATCCAAGAGATTTCGGGTCCGCTGAGATTTCATGAATTGGGACCCACTAACCTGCTCGACAGCCTATAGCCGTCGATCTCCTCCCTCATGATCAAACGGCCAGGGGCCATATCGCATGGAGTAGAAGCCTGAGGTATACTCGCGCAATGAGGGCGGTATTCACTCTCCACCCCAATCCATGTGTTGACAGTTGAGTGGCATTGCATGCTATTCATAGATACCACTTTTGGTATTGAGGGCGCCCGAAAATGGTGGTTTACCGGACGCTGTTTTGATTTTCTCCCGGACCCACCAACCTACTCGTTGGCCTGCAGCCTTTGATCTACCTCTCCATGATCCCACAGGATACCCACCAAATAAGGGTGGTAATCCCTCTCCTCAGAGAGCCACGCGGTGGATAGTGAGTGGCTTCATTTGCTGTTCTTGAAGACCATTTTAGGTTTGAGGGTGCCCGGGGATGTGGAAACCTCTCTGACCCACTATGGCACCAAGCCACTGTGACTCTGTGTCTGCTGCCCTCCTTACTTCTGAGCCATCTGTTGGGACTGAATGTTACCGTGTGCCTAGTTACCCATTCTTTGGTCGTGCTTCCAATAGCACCAATGCAAAGGCAAACCATGTTGATCTCATTTTATACTCGCAAGTTCCAAAACATTGTGTATCTTTCTAACATACTCCGATTCTTCATTGGTGAAAGGTGATAGTGAGTTTCCCTGTCTGTTCTGGCATTGCTCCATGTCTGTGAGGGCCCGAGATGTACAGCCTTCACACATTTCGGTTTCTGGTACCTCCTCCCATCTGCAACACATGTTATCTCATTTGCATCTTACCCCTTCATTGGCTAGCCAGTCCGCTACTCTATTGGCTTCCCTGTGAACATGCATGAAACTGAGAGTTCTTAGAATTCTTAGGTGTGATTGAATTCTGTGATAAACCTGTAGAAGCCTCCAGTGGCTTGAGATTTTATCTCGAGCTGTTCTTGTGCCTATTCGCTTGACCGAATTGATGACTAATTCTGAGTTAGCCTCGATAATAACATTTTGTGTATTGTGCGCTATTAGAATCTCCAAGCATTGCTCCATAGCCATGAGTTCAGCCATATTATTGGTTGCTTTTCCCAGATGATTGTGAAATATGACTTTTATGTTGCCCTCCTCATCTCTTAAGACTCCTCCATAACCAGCGTCTCCAAGGTTACCTTTTGAGGCTCCATCTATGTTGAATTTTAAAAACCCCTGTGAAGGGGGTTACCAGAAAGCCTTTCCCTGTGAATTATGCTTTGTGGTATGATTTAGACTCTGAGGGATATGTGTCTGAAGTTCCAACCTTTCCAGAATGAGAGCCTCTCTGTGGCCTGTGTGCTTTCCTATATAACAACCACCAAGGGTGTTGACCGTCTCCTTGAGATGTTTTAGGATTAGAGCTATGATGCTTCTAACTGGGCCATTTTTGTCCTTGAAGATCCTGTTGTTGCACTCTTTGCATACATTCCAGATCAAGAACCCTGGAATCAGAGCCCAAGTTGTGTTTATTATCTCATTGTCCGAGAAATCTCTTCTCCAATTTTTCAACGTAACCGTTATATTATTCTCATTCCTATCTATTTGCTTGAAGACATCTGCTACCCAGTCCCATAGGGTTGAGGTGTAGGAGTAGAGGTTGAGAAGATGATTTGTGGTTTCCTCTTGCTGGTTGCATAGGTGACATCTTAAGGGGCCATCATAACCTCTCTTTCTAAGATTTTCCCAAGTTAGAATCTTGTCTTGTTGAACCAACCACCTGAACAGTTTGATCTTCATCCAATGTGGGTTATTCCAAAGGTCTTTCCATGATTTGTCAGTTTTTGGAAAGTTAAGACCTGTGGCTATTCTTTTGGATTCGTTGAGGTTGAAACTCCCTCATTATTGTTGCCCCATCTTAATAGGTCATATGAAGTTGAGGTTAAAATTTGTCTCTTTTCCAAAATAGATGCCAGAGATTTAGCTTGAGTTTTCAACGGTGTCAGCTCACTATAGTCTGGTAGCTTCTAAAATCTCCATTTGACATTGTCCCTTGGCTGATCCCAATAGTCACTTACTTTCTTTAATCCTTTGTTAATGGTATCAGTTTGGATGCTTGCTAATTCCTCTCTGCTAAGGTTACCTTCCTGCTGCCAGTTGTCCTCCCAGAACCAGGCTAGATTTCCATTTCTGATCTCCCAGAAACTATGTTTTTGTACTAAAGCTCTGTTCTCCCAAGCCTTGTTCCAGATATGGGAACCTTTTATGTGTCCTTTCATTCTTATGAGGTCTGTTTCTTGCCAATTCATTGCATATTTTTGTTTCCAGAGTTTCACCCAGGGTTTTTGTATTTCCTTTAGCCATCTCCACCACAGTTTTTCTCCAAAAACTTTGTCTAGGATATCTGGGTCGTGTAGACCCAAACCACCATGTGATTTGGGTTTTGAGATCTTGTCCCAAGCAACGAGAACCCATTTCTTTTTCTCTTCCCCTTTTCCCCAGAGAAAGTCTCTTTGAATATTTCTAATTTGTTGAAGGACTCCCTTTGGAGCCGGAAGGGCTGATAGCATGTAGATTGGGATAGTTTGAAGTATCGCTTTAGTGAGGACTAGCCTCCCTGCTAGGTTCAAGGCTCTGCTTGTCCACTTGTTGACCTTGTCTTTCAATTTATTTTTTACAGAATCCCAGATGTCCTTGTTCGGTGGTTTCTTAGTGAGGGGAACTCCCAGATACTTTCAGGGTAGTGCATCTCTTTGAAAGCCTAGAATTCTGGAGAGATTTCTTTGAATAGAAATATCAGTATTGAAAAAGAAGATCTTTGATTATGTGAGGCTTACCTCAGTACCAGCTACCATTTCAAACTCATACATAATTTGCTTGAAATCTTTGGCTTCCTTAACTGTTGGAATGCCCTGCAGCATAGTATCGTCCACAAATTGTTGATGTGTCACAGTGTCTCCATTCTATGTGAGTCTCAGTCCCTGTATTCTTCCTTCCTTCTTGGCAGCAATGATCGCTCTGCCCAACCCTTCCATCATGAGAATGAAGAGGAATGGGGAGAGAGGATCTCCTTGTCTGAGACCTCTCGTAGGCTTGAAGGTTCTGGATGGAGATCCATTGAGAAGAATTGAACAACTCGCCGTGGTAACAAGAGCCATGACCCACCTTATCCAATTGTGGTCAAAGCCATATGCTTTGAGAATAGCCCTTATGTAAGCCCAACTTAGTTTATCGTAAGCTTTCGCTATGTCCAGTTGTATTATCATTCCCGCTTGTTTATTGGTTTTGAGGGAATGTACCACTTCATGAGCTTGAATGATGTTATTGAGAATTTGCCTCCCTTCCACATAACCCATTTTCTCCTCTGACAGCAGAGTTGGGAGGAGGGGTTTGAGTCTATTGGCAATGACTTTGGAAATGATTTTGTACACCACATTGCATAATTCTATGGGTTTGAACTTGTCTAGAGAGGTGTCTTTTTAATGTTTTGGGATTAAGGCAATGAAGGATTCATTAAGCACCCTCAAAACTAATTTAGAGTTTCTCGAGTCCTCCACTACCTCCAGAATGTCATGTTTGACAATATTCCAGCATATTTTGAAGAAGTCCACATTGAAACCATCTAGGCCTGGAGCTTTTCCATTTTGCATATCTCCGATAAATTCATTGACCTCTTCCTCCATCATTGGCATGTTGAGATTATGATTGTCTTCCATGGAAACCAACTTAGGAATGTGCTGAGTGAATCTTTTCATGAATTTTGATCTGTCTACTATGGTTTCCTCAATAATTCTTTGAAAATGTTGGACTAGTACTTCTTCCATTTCCTCGTGAGTATTTTTCTCTGTTCCTTGAGAATCTGTGAGTTTTGAAATCCTATTGTTAATCCTGTGTGCTATGGTGGATTTGTGAAAGAATTTGGTGTTTCTCTCCCCATCCTTAATCCATTGTACTCTGGATTTCTGTCTCCATAAGATTTCCTCTTGGAGACATCTGTTGTCCCATTCTTGTTGAAGTGAGTTGGCTAGCCCTTTTCTTTTCTCTGTGAAGCCTTCAGTGATCAGAATTTGGTTAATTTCCTGTCATTGCTTTCCCACTTCTCCTTTAGCTTTGAATATATTTCCAAACTCATTTTTATTCCATTCTTTGAGTTTTCTCTTGATGTGTTTTAGCCTGAGATGTAGAAGGAACATCTTCATGTCTTGGGAGTGTAACTATTCTTTCCACCACTTCTCAATGTTTGTGAGGATATCAGAGTGAGTGAGCCAGACATTCTCAAACCTGAAGGTTCTGTTTCTCAGTGTACCAGTTAAGGAAGCTTCCAGTTGGATGGGCCAGTGATCTGAGCCTCCAAAAGGGAGGATGAATGCTGTCAGGCTTCGTATGAGATTATAAATCTGTCTAATCTTGAGGCTACTTGGGCAGTACCCCCTCTTTTGTTATTCCATGTGAAGATGCCATTACTTGTGTCCATATCCACCAGCCTCATGTTGGTGACGAAGTTCTGGAAGGAAACTGAGTCTCTACCAAGTGTTCTAGTTCCCCCTTTTTTTTCTATGAGAGATTTAATCATATTGAAGTCTCCCCCCAAAATCCAAGGTATTGTTGGGTGTCTTTTTCTCATTTCCTCCAAAGAGGTGAGGAGTCTAATTTTATCTTCCAGTAGTTGAGGACCATAGACATTAATGATCATGTAACACTCCTTGTCCCCCATAGGTTGAATAATCAAAGAAAGGTGGTGTTTGGATGCCTCCGCGTCAAGTATACCAAATTTATGAGGATTCCATAAAGTTAGAATTCCACCAACTGAGTTAGTTTCTTTGACTTCAAGATACTCATATTTACTTAACCATTTCCTATGCTTTTCTCTGATCTTCTCTATTGAGCATTTGGTTTCCTGTATGAACACCATGTCTGGTTTTTCTTCTTTGATTCTATTACTTAGATTTCTTTTTTTCTTCTACTCCCTAGTCCTCTAATGTTACAGGTTGTGAGCTTCATTAAGGGGGTTTATAAAGGAGTAACTCGAGAGATCTTTCATCTTGCCTGATTCAGTCATGAGTTTTCCACATTCTAACAATAGTTCTTTTTGTCTCTTCCTTCCTCTTTTCTTACCTGGGTTTTTGGCGGATTTTCCTAATATTAATCCCATTGATGTAACCCCTCTATTTTCTTGGTTATCATGGCCTCTTTTGACTCCTAGAGCTTTTTGATGTGACTTGTTGAGGAATATTTGTTGCACCCTATCGACTTCCTCCTGAGGTAGATAGTTAATTTCTTTGTTGCTTCCTTATTCTAGAAACTTTTCTAGTTCAAGGTTCTCCCTCTCAAGGATCTCCTATAAGTCTTGGTCCTCCGTACCACTTTCACTTAGGGTCATATCATGGTCCCTTTCTAGATCCATGGTACTCAGTGGGTCCACTTTGTGTTCATTCTGTTCCTGTGAGATCTCCATGCTAGCCTCTTTTCCTTTTCCGTTTTGTTGGTCCTCTTGTTTCTTTTGTATTCCTTCCTCTTCTACTTCATCCTTTGAAGTCTCAAAACTATTGTGACTTGGTTCTTTGCTCTCACTAGGTTTATTTTGGGTATTTTTTCCCCCTCCTTTCCCTCTTCCTCTCACTTTCATAAAACCTATAGAGTCTTTTCCTTTGTTGGTTTTCTGGTGTTCCTCCCTTTTATTAAGTGGGCAGTCTCTGAATAGGTGTCCATGTTCATGAAAATTGTGACATCTGAATGGTATGTGTTCATAGTCAACTGCCTGAACCCATTCCTCGTCATAAAATTCTAGGATGACCTCATCTGGAAGTGCTCCTGATAAGTCCATCTCTACACATATGCGAGCAAAGGAGGTATATTTTCCTCGCAGATTCGCCTCTGATATCTTTATGAAATGACATAATTTGTTACCTATAGCTTTTAAATATTCAGGCATCCAATAATCTATTGGTAAGGAGTATAGTCTAATCCATACCGTGACCAATGTGAACATTTCTCACTCCGGAACAAAGTTCAACGTCCAAGGTCGCATATAGAGACCAGCAGCCGCATAGAAATATGGTCCTCCTTCAAAAATTTTGTCCTTGTCCTCCAGGTTTTTGAATACTACAGTAAAAAAACCCTTGGATCCAAGATGAATAGTTAACTCTCCTTTTGGTTTGCGGGTTTTTTTTATCCAAGTGTACAGTCCTTTCTCCATTGGCCAGATTCCCATAAACTTGTATATGATCGCATAGGTTGTCATGTGATCCCTGTGCTCTAGCAGAGCTGGATCATTTAGGATTACCCACAGTTTAATGTTAGATTTTGGTTTTCAAGGCCCCATCTTAGCTCTATTCTCAGATCCCTCACCACTGTCTTCTACTTTCGCCTCATGTCGGACCTCCTTGTGGGTCCCTTCCCTTTCATGGGGTTTGTTGCGTTCCGCCTTCTGGATGTTAGAGATTTTTGTCTTGTACTCTGAGGAGTTTTGTGGCTTGTTTCTATTCACTGCTCTGCCTCTGTTTGAAACCACATTACTGTAGGAGGGAGTGGAGCTCCCTCCTCCTTGCCCCTCCATGGTTACTAGCTTGATTATGTCACTTCCAGTATCAAACCCTAGTTTTTTTCCCCGCTCCCGTTCTGATTTTTCACTAGATGCATTGATTTCAATATAGATGTTGATTTCTAATTCTATTTGATTGCTTCCACTATATGTATTGATTTTGGGTGTAGATGGTGATTGCTAATTCTATTTGATTGCTTGTACTAGATTCATTGATTTCAATGTATGTTGTGATTTCTAATCCTATTTAATTGCTTGCACTAAATGCATTGATTTCAGTGTAGATGGTGATTTATAATCTTATTTGACTGCTTGCACTAGACGCATTGAGTTTGGTGTAGACGTTGATTTCTAATCATATTTGATTGCTTGCACTAAATGCATTGATTTTAGTGTAGATGTTGGTTTCTAATCTTATTTGATTTCTTGCACTAGATGCATTGATTTTAGTGTAGATGTTGATTTCTAATCTTATTTGATTTCTTGCATTGTATTCATTGATTTCAATGTATATGTTTTTAATCTTATTTGGTTGTGTGCATTAGATGCATTGATTTCAGTGTAGTTGATGATTTTTGATTTGATGCAACTCAATGTATGATGGTACATAACTTAAAGTGATTGGATTAACAACGTGCATTGATTTCAGTGTAAGCACAAAAAAATGATTGAAAATTTTCATTGATTTTTGTGTGATAATAATTCAACCTAATAATATTGAAGAGCAAGAGAGACAAGATATGATGCTTACTACAATAGTTCGAGTTAAATAATTGAATGGTTTATAATATCAACTATCCTTTTCATATAATCAATATGAAAAGATGGAAAAAATAACAAATAGTTTAAAGATTTTGTAAATTTTACCACTCATTAACAAACATAAAAATTACATTATTTTTTACTTTTGCAAAACAAACTATAGATAAAATAAAATAAAATCATCAAAATATTTTGAGGAAATAAATTATTTTAAACATTATCAATGAAACAAATGATTTTAAGAGTAATGTTGATGTGGTAAATTATGAAAAGTACTCTTCAAAATATATTTTGTAATACATGGAGAGACACTATTAAGAATTATTAATTATCAAAAGTTTTGATACCTAAAATTAAATGAAATATATGTCCTATATCAATCCACTTGAAAACTATAGAAAAGATTTTCTTCCTTCTTCATCACCAACTAACTACTAATACAAAATTACATACACATATAGAAATATAACACAACAATTGTAACATTCACAAACATTATCATCCAAATCCAAACACATAAAGACACAAACCACTCAAAGCATCAAAGCGCAGATGTACAAACCATTCAAGGCAAGCAACAAAAACAAAATTGAAGAAGAGAATGATATAGTCATGTCAAAGAAAGAATACAATATGTAAATTTCAAATTATGAAGTTTATCCCAAACATATACATAATAATAATAATCTAAAAATGTGTCATTGTTGACGTGAACTAGAACGACGCTAGATCCATCTAACTCCATATCTATCATGCACCAAGAAGGATCAAATCCCTCGAGGTGCAAACCTTTCCTCAAATTCGACACTCCAAAAAGAAGTTTTGCACATCGAGGGATTTGATCCCTCTTGGCACATGATAGATCTTGAGTTAGATGGAACTAGGGTAATATAAGAAAATTTTACATAATTATGTACTATTATTTTTATATGCTTTATTATATTATATTTATGTAGGTAACTGATGTTGAATTTTCTTTAAATTCATGATAGACATAACAACATTTTCATAGTGTTGTCGATGATGATTTCTAATTCTATTTGATTGCTTGCACTAGATGCATTTATTTCAGTGTAGATTGTGATTTCTAATCATATTTGATTATTTGCACTAGATGAATTGATTTCAGTGTAGATGGTGATTTTGAATCCTATTTGATTTCTTGCACTAGATGCATTGATTTTAGTGTAGATGTTGATTTCTAATCTTATTTTATTGTTTGCATTAGATTCATTGATTTCAGCGTAGATGTTTTCAAATCTTATTTGCTTGTGTGCATTAGATGCATTGATTTTAGTGTAGATGATGATTTCTGATTTGATGTAGCTAAATGTAGGATAGTACATTAACTTAAAGTGATCAGATTAACAATGTGCATTGATTTCAGTGGTAAGAACAAAAAATTGATTGACAATTTCAATTGGTTTTTATGTTATATTAATTCAACCTATTAATATTGGAGAGAAAGAGAGACAAGGTATGATGCTTACTACAATAGTTCGAGTTAAATAATTGAATGTTTTACAATCTCAACTATCCTTTCCATATAATTGATATGAAAAGATGGAAAAACTACCAAATAATTTAAAGATTTTGTAAATCTGACAACTCATTAAAAAAACATCAAAATTGTGTTATTTATTGACTTTTGCAAAACAAACTATAGATACAAAAAATCATCAAAAGATTTTGAAGGAAATAAATTATTTTAAACATTAGCAATGAAACAAATGATTTCAATAGTAATCCTCATGCAGTAAATTATTAAAACTACTCTTCAAAATATATTTAGTAATACTTGGAGGTACACCATTAAGAATTATTAATTGTCAAAAGTTGTGATACCTAAAATTAAATGAAATATAAGTGCAGTATCAATCCTCTTGCAAACTATCGACAAGATTGTCTCCTTATTCATCACCAACTAATTATTAACAAAAAATTACATACAACTATAGAAATTTAACACAACAATAGTGACATTCAAAAACATTACCATCAAAGTCCAAACACATAAAGACACAAACCACTCAAATCATCTAAGTGCAGACGTACAAACCATTCAAGGCCAGCAACATAAACAAAATTAAAGAAGAGAATGATATAGTCATGTCAAACAAAGAAAACATTATGTAAATTTCAAATTATGAAGTTTATCTCAAACGTATACATAATACTGATAATCGAAAATTGTCATTGTCACCCTTAACTAGAACCAAACTAGATCCACTAACTACATATCTATCATGTACCAAGAGGGATCATATCCCTCGAGGTGAAAAACTTTCCTCAAATTTCACACTCCAAAAAGAAGGTTTGCACCTCGAAGGATTTGATCTCTCTTGACACATGATAGATCCAGAGTAAGATGGATTTAGGCTAGTATAAGAAAAAATTATGTAATTATGTCTTATAATTTTTATATGTTTTATTGTATTATATTTATGTAAGTAATCAATGTTTAATTTTATTTAAATTCATGATGGACATTACAACATTTTCATAGTGTTGGTTGGGTAGAATAATGTAATATTTAATGAATAATGTAAGATGATACATAACATCATTGATTTAGTGTGATGTATTATTTTTTTCCTTTTGATAAATTTGTATATTAAGTATAATATTTTATTTAGTTTTGAAAATAACAATCATATTAAGTATAATATCTTATTTAGTTTTGAAAATAACAATGATATTAAGTATAATTTAGTTTTGAAAATAAAAATTATATATTAAAAAAGGTGAACCTCACTTTTCGAGTAAGCAAGAGTAAGAAAATGTTATGTAACCACCTCATAAAATAGAAGAAAAGATAGATCAAATTCAAAATCAACCTCTTCGAAGGGAAAACCTCCTTTACATTACACAAATGAATAATTATTGGATAATACAAATGAAAAAACATCCTTTCTATATAGGAGTCTAAGGGGTCACAATATAATCAAAGCTGACATAATAATAATAATATAAGGGCACAACAATAACAATAGTGGGCTTCTATGGGGCACAATAATAACAATATAGGGACAATAGGGGCAGAACAATAACAATTAGGGCTACAATGACAATAGTAATGGGGGAATCACTAGTATTATAGGGACCTAACATGCCCCTCTCCTTGAAAGATAGTGTTTTCCTCAACACTTGAGTAGTTATGAATGCTTCTGTATAAAATTCTCATCCTCCCATGTGGAATCTTAAATGGGGAAGTTCTTCCACTTAATGAGATACTCCGAAATTGACCGATTTTGTAGATGTCGATTTCTTATTTCTGTGACTGCTTCAGGTTCCAATATGATTTTTCCTTCCTCATCAATTTCTGACAATATTGTTTGAACTGGGAGCTTGTCACCGATAACCTTGTTTAAGCATGAAACATGGAAAAATGGGTGCACTTAGGAAGCTGCAATTTGTATACCATAGTACCAATCTTTTGCAACACCTTGTACAAACCATAATACTTTTGTAATAATTTATTATCTACCTTATCTTGCTTGAGGGACATTTGTTTATATGGTTGTAGTCGTAGGAATACCCATTCACCTACATCAAAACTTATTTTGTTGCGATGTTGATATGCCTGTTGTTTCATTCTATTATGCGCCAAAGTTAGGATATCCTTTAAGAGTTGGAGAACTTGTTGTTGATGCTTGATGTGATCTTACACTGCTTTAACCTTCGAATTTTCTCTTAAATATGATGTGATGGATGGTGGATGATATCCATAAAGTGGCATAAATGGGGTCAATTTTTCTGCAGTATGGAAGGAAGTGTTATACCACCATTCAGCCAAATGCAACCATTTGATCCATTGTGTGTGTTTATCATATACAAAAAAACGAAGATATCCTTCCAAACATTTGTTTACTATCTCAGATTTCCCATCAAAATGAGGATGATAAGATGAGCTATGACGTAACTCAGTACCAAGAAAAGAAAATAATTCTATCTAAAAATTTCTAGTGAAAATGGCATCTTTGTCACTTACAATAATATTTGGGTTTCCATGTAGCTTTTGAATTGTTTCCATAAATGCAGGAGAAAATGTACTCGCTTTAAATGGATGATACAATTCGCAAAAGTGTGCATGCTTGGTAAGTTTGTCAACTACCACCATGATAACACTCTTTCCTTTGGACTTGGGTCAACCTATGATAAAATCCATTGAAACCTCCTCTCAAGGTTGGCTTGGAATGGATAAACTTTGTAATAGACCTCGGGTCTTAATTGTTCCAACTTTATTTTGTTGGAAAGCTAAACATTCTGCCACAAACTTTTGAATATCTGATTTAAGGCCATCCCAAAAAAATCCTTAACCTTGTGGTAAGATTTTAAAAATCCTGAGTGCCCTCCTAAGGGAGAGGTGTGTAATTCCATCAGAATATTTTGTTTGAGTTGGCAATTCTTACATAGGTATAAGCAACCTTTGTACCATAACGAATAATTTTTCCAGCTAAAAGTATCAGATGTACTGGGATCTTGTTGTATATTTTGAATGAGTGCCCACACTTCTTTGGAATTCTTCCATTCATCCCTTGCTTCATTTGTCCAATTTGGCTAGATAATAGAAATGGAATAGATTAATGCTTCCACATCCTCATCCTTTCTTTAGAGTGCATCTGCCATAACATTTTTCTTCCCTTTTTTGTAGATGATTTCAAATTCATTACCCGACATCTTTGTGACCCATTTTTTCTTCTCATTTGAAGATAATATTTGTTCTAAAAAGTATTTAAGACTATCAAGATCTATTTTTACCTTGAAGTGTCTTCCCAATATGTAGGGTCACAACTTCTTAAGTGCATGTAGTATTGCCAACATTTCCTTCTCATAAATAGCTTTTTGTAAATACTTTCCTTTGATTTGATGACTTTTGAAAGCAGTGGGTCTTTTTTCTTGCATTAAAACAACACCAATTCCATTTCCTGAGGCATCACATTCCACAATAAAGTTTTTTGTGAAGTCTGGTATAGCTAAGACCGATGCTTGGCACATTCCCTCTTTAAGATGTTCAAAAGCCTTTGTTTCTTCTGGAGTCCATGAAAATGCATATTTCTTCAATAATGTTGTTAGAGGTGCTTCTATTCTCCCATAATTCTTAAAAAAATTGCAATAATATCCTATCAACCCGAGAAATCCTCAAAGATGCTTTATGGATGTCGGGATTTTCCATTCCTTAATGGCTTTAATTTTTCTAGAGTCTACCTTAACACCTTCATGAGATACAATATGACCAAGATATTCCACCTCTTGTACTCCAAGGAAACATTTGGAGCTTTTTGCATATAATTATTTCTCCTACAATACTTTGAGTACCTCGCAACATGTTGAACGTAATCCTTCCAAGACTTGTTGTAGATTAGTATATCATCAAAAAATACTAACACAAATTTTCTAAGGAAGGGTTTGAAAATGGAATTCATCAAACCTTGAAATGTAGAAGGTGCATTGGTAAGCCCAAAAGGCATGACCAAAAGTTCATAATGAACCTTATGAGTTCTAAATGTTGTTTTTGGAATGTATTCAATCTTCATTCTGATTTGATGATATCTTGAATGAAGATCGAACTTGGTGAAGTAAATTGATCCATGCAATTCATCTAATAATTCAGCAATGACATGAATGGGAAATTTATCTTTAATGGTGAGCTTGGTGAGCTCCCGATAGTCCAGACAAATGTGCCATGATCCATCTTTCTTGTGCACCAATACTACTGGAGGAGAGAAAGAACTTTGACTAGGTTGAATTATACCAGCCTCTAGCATTTCTACAACCATACGTTCAATTTCACTCTTTTGGGCATATGGATGTTTGTAAGGCTTGATGTTTGGAGGAACACTTCCTTGAATCAAATTAATAGCATGATCATGATCATGAATAGGTGGGAAGCCTTTGGGAGTCTCAAATACCTTGGAATGATTGTCCAAGACTTTTTGGAGATCTAGAGAAATAGATGATTTCAATGTGGGAACCTCTAGTGAACATAATTGTGTAGCTACACCTCGTTTTTATTTCTTTAGAATCTTTGTCATTCTGTTAGAGGTAATTATCTTTCCTAGTTTCCTTGTGATACCCCTTAATTCAACTTCCTTTACTTTTGAAAACAATTTCATGAAAAAACCTTCAAAATTAAAAGATATTGTACCCAAGGATTGTAGCAATTGGACCCCTAGTACAACTTCAACACCACCCATTGATATTATGGCACTTTCTAGAGCAATTTATGGTTCCTCCACTTGCAACCATCACTTGACACTCTCGTGTTGGATATAGGAACTAATTCAATTCCTTGGCTATCTTACAATGAGTAAATTATGGGTACTGCTCGAATCAGACAACACTAAATTACCATTTTCTTCTCGATATGTCCTTCTGTCTTGATAGTTTAGGGAGTGGTAATTCCTGCCAATGCATTAAAGGATATGGTCAGATTCATTTCTTCTTTCTCTAGGGTTTGTTCCTGGTGTATATCCTCTTCTTTTGACGTTTCTTTTTCCTTTTCTTCCTCCTCTTCACAATCTATGTAAAATAATTTCTTGTAAGCACACTTATGACCTTTAGTGTATTTTCTATCACAACTGTAACAAAGAATTTTTCTCTTTTTTATTCCAATCTTTGTGGTGTCAACCTTATAGTTTGGGGAAGGCTAGGGGAAACAACACTTCCATCTTTATAGTTGTGAGTGGTAGGCTTCCTTGTGCCATAATTTTTCTTTCCATTTTTCTTGCCAAATTGAATGCCTTCTCCAATGAATCAGGTTCCCAAAGGCGAACCTCGTGTTGGATGTTATCCTTTAAAGTCCCTATGAACATACCAATCCTATACTCCTCTGGAATATCTTTTACCCTTATATTCAATTTTTGGAAGTCCTCAATGTGCTCCGGCATTGAACCCTTTTGTTTGAGATTTATCAATTGGTTAAAAAAGGTTTATTTTTGTATCCTCATATTGTGCTATCATTTCTCCCATAAGAATTGCCCAAGTGAAAATTTGTTTATGAGAGAAAAATCATAGATACCATATAAACTGATTTGGTTCCAAATATAAAATTGCATTGCGTACCTTTTGTGTGTTTTGCACATTAGGGAGATCGAAATATTGCTCCATATGTAGTATCAATGTTAGAGGATCCTTTCCATCAAACTTCCTCATATCGATCTTTGGAACATGGTGGGTCTTCAATCCAATGTTGGAGTCTACGAAATCATGATTAACATTTATTTTCTTCTCATCATGAGTTTTCTTTACTACCCTTTCGCCATTAGTAAGAATTCCTTGTAGCAACTTTGTCAAATTTGTCTTCAAATCTTCGAGGTTTCCTTTAGGTTTTTCTTCTATTCCATCCATATTAGCTTCCACGTCATTCATCTTAGCTTCCACTCCTTTATTTAAACCCTTCATCTTAGCTTCCACACCTTTCTTTAAACCATCCATCTTAGCTTCTGTTACTTTTTGTGAGAGTGAATTTTGTTGCACTTGGTATTATAATTTTGATATATCGTGTTGCATTTCTTCCTCTTCTTCATGATTCATGCTAGAGCTTTCAGGTTTCGTACTAGGGGTTTCCATTTTCTTTCTTTTAGGGCATCAATTAATGATAGTAATGCTTCACAATGACCTTTGAATTCCTTCAAACTAATTTTTCAGCGAAACTTATGCAAAACTTTAAAAAAACTACACACTTGTTTTCTCTTTGTAGATGTTTGATATTTAATCTGCTATATATTTGTAATTTCAATCTCCAAGGTATAAAATTGTATTCTAAGGTAGCCCTCTGAGTCCTCTTTCCAACCATGCAATTTTGATCAATATTGGATTCTCAGAGGAAGAGTTATGCCAAATCTCCCACGATGACCTAATTATAGACTTGTTCAGTAGAGCGAACTTTTACGAAGTTCCATGTGTCATTGTTTCAACCTTAGAACTTAAAACCAAAACATAGACAACTACAGGTTATCCCCTTTCTGTAATGTTTTACTAACTTTCAATCCAATGCTCAGAGAGAGAGAGTTATGATGATTTTTCCCAGGTCACATGTTCGAGATATAATTCGAGAGCCTTTAAAAACCCTAACTTCCTTGGATCCTATCTCCAAAAATATAGCGTGAAAATATCTAAAATTAGGATCTGAGATTCATCGAGATTTCATCTCAAATGGGTTTTAATTTCAGCTTCTAGAACATCGTAGAAAAATTTTTATAGCGAACATGCCAGTATGACCTGTTTGGAGTAGTAAAACCCTAGAATCCAAAGCTCTGAAACCAAATGTTATGCAACCAGGTCACAAAATAGAAGAAAAGATAGATCAACGACTTCAAAATCAATCTCTTTGAGGGGGAAACCTCCTTTACATTACACACATGAATAATTCTTGGATGATACACATTAAAAAACCTATTTTTTATATATAGGAGTCTTAGGGGTCACAATATAATCAAAGTCGACATAACAATAATAATATAAGGACACAACAATAACAATAGTGGGCTTGTATGGGGCACAATAATAACAAAATGGGGACAATAAGGGCACAAAAATAACAATAAGGGCTACAATGACAATAGTAATGGAGGAATCACTAGTATTATAGGGACCTAATAGAAAATATGGTATTCTGATGATTAGTTGTAGTTCTTCTTATTTTTTCTCTTTTGGCCAAGTAATTTAAAACAACTCTTTCATCTCTTTCACATTCTCTAACTTTAGAGATTTCCAAAAAAAATAAAAATTATAAACACATCTTATATTTTTATAAATATCGTTTGTTTTACCTTTAGTATTTCATAGTAAAAAATTTTCCTCTTTGTTTCTCACCTCTTTGATTCACACTTTTTCATATTTTGAATATCTAAGAAAACATTAATACTCCAGCAAATATTATTTCAAAGGGTTGTATCAACCAATACTAATGATTACATAAACCAACATAATTCCAAGGCCATGTAATTTTATTGGGATAACATGAAATTTTCTTTATCCATACTATTAAATGCAGACATTAGTTACCCGCTGCAAATATGGGCTGTGGACACTAATAATCCACTGTCAATCTGGGCTACAGACACTAGTATCCATACTCTAATATGTGTCTATCCCCTAAGCAGGCGAAAAAAAAAAAAAAAAAATTCTTCATCCAAACTTGTAACCATTTACATCACAACTTCGTCAAGCATCATTGCAACATTCGTCTCTCAACATTGCCCACTCATCAACATATCACCCACTCAACAACATAACCCTTCATCTCTCGTACTAGCAATATATTAAAAAACTTAAAATCACAACATATGTAAGCAATGCATCACAACATCTACCAACGATGGTGACCATACCACTGACAAGCAACACATCCTGGATTCTTCAACACCCTTTACCACCAATGACAAATTTTCCAACAACCTTCCCCTTTGGCATTGGTAGAAACACATTAGTCCTCACATTTTTTCATGAGAAAAATTTCTCCTTATTGCTCCTAACCTATATTTACCTCCCCATTTGACCATTTGACATCAATGGAAAGGGGTTTTGTAATGAAAAAAATAAAGACAATTCCCTCTTCACACAGTTAATGATGAAAAAGATCATAAACACTAGTATTTGCACAAACAAGTAAGTCTAAGTGAAATAATAAGCATTTGTTTCAATTTCCATCGCATTTATGCTCACCTCACTAAGTACATGATTATCATAACAGACCACAATACTGGGATCACTTCAACAACACTTTCTAACAAACCCATTACTTTGATCCTTTGAGCATATGAGTTGTCATTTGAACATCAAACAATAATTATTTAATTTTGATATATCATTGATCTAATTGGGCACTTAGCGAGGAGAGATCTATCGCAGTGAACATCTATGTTCATATCATTCACCATACAAATTAAGGACTACTACAGTTCTCAATACAGGTTCATGTTTAGATTGGGCATAATCAACTCATTTCCAATTTGACTTATTTATCAATACTTTCAAATCTGGAATTCATCATATCACCTTTACTCTCTTCTTACACTCTCATAAAAAAAAGAGTAATTTTGACTACGTGAACCTTACATCATCCAAGTAACCTTTCCATACCTCTGTTACGGGATAACAATGCTACTAAATATGAAGTGGTAAAAGGGAGGATTGGTCTTCATCACTTCTTGAATATAAATGAACTTATTATATCAAAGGTTAGAATGAGGAAAGGAGCTAAAGAAAAGTGACAATATATGTATATATTAGAACACATCTCCCCACCCAAGAGAAAAATTACTTGCCTATTATATTTTTTACTTGACCTATGCATTTACTGGTCCTTTGCATGCAACAAGTGACATATAAATTACCTGTGTGTATGTTTCCTTTCTAACGTATACCATCTCTTATCGGTTTGAAATTGGTGAACCAATGGTGAAATTATATGAAGTAAACCGTTTATATTTTTTCGTCTATCTCTATTTATCCTATGGGTAAAACAAATAGTGCTTTTTCAATTGACTCTATTGCTAGTTCTTTTTCTAGAGATACTGGTTCGGGTTAACCGAGTGACACTGTAACAATTAAGCAGAGGGTAATTTAACTATTTTTAATCCTACCCATTCTAATCGATCTCATGGAACACCAAGCCATATTATCATAATCAATAGCAATCATTTCGAATATTTAATTCTTGTGGTGAATGATCAATAAAACATAATACACATAGTAGTCTCTAAATCATTTTAAACATTAACAATTAATCTGTTGTTTGACTCACTAAAACTCTAACATTAGAAGCTCCAATCTTCAAACATTGTTAAATATTGGAAAAACTTTACAAAACTAATAATGTTAACATTCAAACTTTGTTTGGTAGATGCTTTCTCTCTCAAACATTTCTCCTACTCCAAACCTCTCCTCCTCGATGGAACTAGAGGCTCCAAGACATGGTATCCTCTGACACTACTCTCTGCATATGTCTATTTGTTTTATCATCTGAACACACAGTTGTAGCATCAAGTCTGGTATCTGTTGTGGGTTACAAATACTTGTGTTCTGACTTAGCAAGGATTTCAAATTATTTGGCTATACTAATCCTTTGGTATAAGCATAACATCCCTCTGGTTCAACCTATCCCTGACATCTCTGGTCAATGATGCAATTTTGACATGCGAAGGCCAAGTAACATTCCATTCAAGAAATTTCTCGTCTTCCAAGTAATGTTCCATTTTGACTTGTCTTCCATCTAGCACTAATACTCATATCTAACAATCTAGCATTTTCATTTGTCTTATATCATTGCTTTGTCACTGTCATCTTCCATTATATCATTCCTCTGTCACTGCTGAACATTTCACTACTCAGCTATTTGTCTTAGATCTCCTAGCATACCTCTACATCATTGGTTAGAATTTGTATCTCCATTATCCACCTAGCCACGCGATTGTTACACTTCAGGTTCTCTCTAGTTTGATCCATGTCGCATGGGTCTCAATCCAATTCAAATATCCATGCCATTGGTCTTTGAGGCCTCTTCATCTCATTGTATCCTTGATAGCCAACTAACAATATTAATCTAATCTCAGTCGAATACTTGCTTTGATTTCTCTATCCATATTCAAGCAAGACTTGGTGTAACTATTCATGATTTTTAGAGTTGATTCCAAATCCACTTGTGAAATGTATAAGTGGTTTTGCACAGAGATACCATCTTCTATCTCTATGTTATACACATAGTCTCTGAAGTCTTTGCACTCTTCATATAGTCTCTGTTAGAATTAATGGAGAAAGATACAGTTAGTTGTTTTAAGGATAAGATTGAGACTCTAAGGTTAGTTCTCAGATCCTACTATCTAGGGAGTGGTTGAAACCACCCTGATTATCTGAAATCCTATATGTACTAGGCTTTTCTCCTCATTGAATATAGACAGAGTGTGTATGAGCATTTGTACACTCTCTAGGTATATTACCTGGAGAGCCACTTAATAGAATATCTATATTTATCATGGTATCAGAGCTTCAAGGTTGTCAATGCTATAAGCTGAGTGGAGAGTGCGACTAAGGTGAAATATTTGCAAGTGCGTGAAGGGCTAATCGCACCGATTCCAATGTTATCCTTCCCCACATTTTCATTTGATTGGTCGTCGCAGATATGTAGTGTACAGTCGCGAAGACCTTCGCGATTCCATGATGGTAAATCACGCTAATTGTTTTAAGCTGCGTGACCGTTAGGGAGAGCTGTTAATCTGATATGGAGGTTGCGTGGTTGGGAAAGCCTGCTACGTGAAAGAAAAGAGTTTTGGAAGAGGCCAAAGACATGGGTAGTGCTCTATGGAGAAGTAACTCTGTTTGTGCCAATGACCAGATCCGTGTGGTCTGCAGCCTGTTAGTGTGACAAAGATCCACTAACCTACGAGTGAACAAGGAAACGGTGGTTGCCATAGGGCGGATCTAGTGGAGGGTCGATTCACTGTGATGACCAATTCTACGCATTATGTGTGGAGACCCACTGAAATCGAGCGAAGGAAAACCACTCGACAGTCATGTTTTGAATCAACGACAGGAGGGTGGATCCATGAACATAGCTCGATAGGGTAGATCGAACTTGTGTTGATCATCGAGTTGAGTTCGTTGTGTTGACTGTGGAGGCGGTGTCTCTTGTACACCTGGAGGAGGTCACAATTAGGTGGATTTGCTAGGTTCTGGTGGATTAAAGGTCAACACCGTCTTTGCTAGAGTGCTTCACAGTGAAGGAGGAGGTGCAGTTTAACTGCTTCGTGGATCGTCTCTCGTTGGAGTGAGAAGAGCACTGCTGGATCGCCATTGAGGAGGTCTTGAAATTATTTTTGTACTGGCTCCATGATGGGGACAGAGTACTAATGATTTGACCCCCTGGTCGAGCCCCTGGTGTGTTTATACACAATGTGTAATGAGACATTTCGGGTGACAAATTCAACTGTTGGTCCGTCTATGAGAGAGAGGAGAACACAACATTTGGGGTTGCGTGAGGATATCGGTGCATGAAAGGCAACATTCGACCAAATTAAATACATGTGGTGGATCACCATCGCATGGGAGGCCGAACAGGTGTGGTGAAACCGTTTCGTGGCTGTAGAGTAGCTGTCAGGCATGGAGAAGTTTGGTGCAGTGAGGAGGAGGTCGTGATCCAGCACGAGGGGGCGATGCACACACTGCGTTGAAGGCTGTTGAAGCTAGATTTACTGGAGGCTATGGGAGGGAGCAACTACTGATTTCTCGGAGTATTGCATTCAAGATCACGCTGTTATTTGAAGTTGAATAATCAGGTGTTGTGGCTAGTGTGAGAGCTAGACCTCGTGTGGACTAGAACTGCCACCAATGAAGCTACCCATATGCCATTAATGGTGCATCGTATTGATTAATAGCAGTTGTTGGGTTATTCAATCGTATGGATATCTAATATTGTTTCTTTGCTGCTACATGTTCAAGAACTATAAAGAGGAGAGCAGATCCCTATGGCATTCTCTCTAGAGAGCTGATCATCTCCGAGTTCTGCTAACATCTTGGTCGCGGGAGGTCTGATTTTTGATACACTGAGATTTGTGTGCATGGTCAACGAACCCGCGTGAAGCAAGATCTGGTGTGAAGCAAGATATGCTGCAGCTTACTGTATGGTCGGTCAAGGAGCCTACGTGGTCAAGGAGCTTGTGTGTATAGTCAAACAAATTTAAGTGTTGCTTGATTTTTTCACTGCATGGAGAAGCAACGTGCATTGTGTATCCAGATTGTGCAGATCTGTGGAAATCTAAGTGCTTGGTGGAGATATTTGTAACCTGGTGATCGAGCTACGTGCTTGCCGGATTGCTCTAAAGCAGTTGTGGATGTTGTTGAGGAACTTCCTGTGAAGTGATCTGTGTGGGGCTGGTGAGAACCATGGGATGTTGCCAGCAATGTGGGGAAATCTCTCATTGTGTGTGCATCTGACTGAAGAGGAGAATGTTTGACCTGTCTGTGGAGTCATAAAGGTGGTGGAGATATCCGAGTGCTGGTGGAGAATTTGACTGTGGTGGATCGACTTCCAGATCTGAAATTGATAGGGGAGAAAATGGGTCTTCAAAGTAAACTGAAAGAGTCTCATAGAAAACTAAGGAGAAAGCATCAAAGGAGAATTGAAAAATATTTTTTTGCTGAATTTAGTGATGTGTTTCAGCTTGATGCTGATGGACCTGTATCTAATCAAGATGCAGATTTGGAATGTTTAAATTTACCGTGTTTTTCAGGTATGAATAATGAAATATGGGAAAATGAAATGAAAACAATATTATGGAAGATAAATTTACTGGATTATGTTGAAGATGTTATTAATGATAGTGGAGATGCATCAGCATTAAGTCTTATAACATCTGCATTAGATGACAACATCATACCCAACATAATATATGAATATGGAGAGATTCTTAGTACAAAATTTTTATGGGATGTTTTAGAGATGAAATATTGTTTGAATGAGGGAAATGATGCTGAAGATATTCCCATATTTGATTGTGAAACTAAAGATGCAATGATGGGTGATGAATGTGTGACTGTCACTGAAACTTGTGATGATGAAAACACATCCATTATTGTAGAACCTGAAATTTTTCCAGATGCAGAAATCAAGTTTGATGAGACTTATCTACCTCATGATGAGTGGATCAATTTGATGATTGAAAAGCATCTTATTGATGAATTACTATTTGTTGAGAAGGAAGGCCTATCTTCACATACAGATCAAATGCAGAACATGCCTGCAACAGAACTGAGTGAAGAGGCTAAAGGAATAACTATGTCAATAGAGAGGGATGGAGTAGGGAGAGATGGAGAAATGGAAGCTCTCCTGAAGGAGCAGTAAGGCAAAAGAAAATGTGGTCCTCTTTATAAATTTAACATTGTTTTTTGCAGATATTGGGATACAAGAAGAAGAAATTGAAGAATCCCAAGACCCTGCAACATCAAATGTAAAGAATGTTAGTATATACTTGAAGAGGAGGATAATAGTTCATGTGTTCCTCCAGAGGAGGAGAAAATGTAAAAAGGAGGCAAAGCTCCATCATTTTATTATAGCAAAGAAAGTGAAGATGAAGCCTCATCCACAAATGAAAAAGTATAGGCTCTGCTGCAAGAAGACAGAAATGAAAGCTCTATCTTTTACCATTGTAAGCCTAGCTGAGACTGAGACCAACAGGCGTATGTTATTGTTCAGTACTCTTTCTCCATTAAGGGGGGCTGTTAGAATTAATGGAGAAATATATGGTTAGTTGTTTTAAGGATAGGATTGAGACTCTAAGATTAGGTCTCAGATCCTACTATCTAGGGAGTGGTTGAAACCACCCTAACTGTGTGAAAGCCTATAAGTACTAGGTTGCTCTCCTGATTGAATATAGACAGAGTGTGTATGAGTGCTTTTACACTCTCCAAGTACCTTACCTGGAGAGCCACTTAATAGAATATCGATTTTTATTAGTCTCTATTAGACATCCAAGTTTTTTAGAGTCACAACAACATCATATTTCAACAATTGTTCTACACACTCCTCACATGCAAAGCCAACTTCATAATGAAGGTTTGTGTCTGTGTTCTTGTTTCAGTACTCAATCCATTTATTTGAGGGCATAAATATTATTTTATCGAGCAATACATCAAGCTCTAGATCGAACTCCTTTGTAACCAATGGTTATTTAGAGACTTTTTTTTTTCCAGAAGAATAAAACCTTATCCTTTCATTACTATAAATAAAAAAGAGTAGATACTTCAGTTATAGAACTGTTTGCTTCTATCCAGACTCCCATCTTTCCAGTCTATTACATACATATTATCACTGTGTTCATCTTTTTCGCTTTCTGAACAGGTATTGTCTTACTATCCTTACAAAAATTACATTATGCTATTTGAGTAGCATGACAACTTACTATGACTAAGTACAAAAATTCATACCAGAGATTTATCCAAAAAGACAAAATGGTCCATACTTCAAGTGATTTAAATAAAATCAGCATTTACTAGAGATTGTAAAAGGTCCACGAGAGATGAAGAAGGCCTACGAGTGATTGAAAAAACCAACATTTACCACTGATCCCTGTTCAAAGGCAGCAAATTGGATTTTACCAGGTTCTTGTGATATTCCTCTTTTTGAAAGGAGGTCAGCAATTTGATTTTGTTCCTCGTAGATGTGTCCAAATTCAATGTGTTGAAAGGAGTGAACCAGTAGCCAGATTCTCCTCATCCAATTGGATATATTGGGAGGGTGGAAAAGAGTGAAGTCCTTTTCCTAGTCAATAACCCCCTTCGCATCACCATATATCGATATGTCTTCCAGTCCTAGCCAACTAGCACCTACGAGGATACCCGAGAGGGAAATGAGTTCGGCCTCTTATTCGTCCCTTGTCTCCCATTCCACCAGAAGTGAAAGTATCTACCTAGAGCCAAGGTAATTACAACCCCACATCCAAATTGTCTGTTCTTGCATGCCCAATCAAAATATCCATTGGGGAATCTTTTCCAATGACTCAAAGGTTGTTCCTACGGATCGACTTCGTCTTGACTGTTATCCTAAATCCTGAGAAGTGGGTTACAACATTGGTGACCACATCCCTTACAAAATCAAATTTGTTATCAAAGATTATGGCATTCTAGCCTTTCCAGATGGACCAAATGATGTATAAGTGAAGAGAGCATAATGGAGATCTATAGAAGAACCAGGTGGAGAGGAAAGTAATGAGAGAGAAAGAGGGTGATGAATTAGTGATGCCCAATTCATCCATAGCTCCATCCCAAAATGCAATGAAAAAGAGACAATTGAGTAGGAGATGGTTCACATCTTCCTCTCCCACTTTAGAAAGAGGGAAAATTATCGGACCACTTAAGCCCCTTTTGATAGGTGAGGATGCGGTCATGGATCGCCAACCATCCAAAGCGAATTAGTTTCAAAGGGATCCTCCATGCCCAAGGTACCTGATACCAAAGAAAGTGATCAAGTGCTTGCTCGGTCCTAGGGCTGGAGTGATAGATTTCTTGAACTAGTTGCTGACCCTTCTTTAGTACCCCTTACCATATCATTTTGTCGGTTTGATCCCTGAGATAGATGCATGAAGTTGAAAGGTTGGCAATATAAGTGTCTCATTCGATGGTTAGTCCTCCTTATATTCCAATGTATGTTGTCTTCTTCCAACTCTGCCCAATGGTGGATCCGGGGAGGTAATTATATCTATTGTAAGAAGAAGATGTTGAAACCATGTAGTGAAGCAATGGGAGGGGACGAAAGTTTGTGTATCCCAAAAAAACCGAATAGGGAATCAAATTTGACCTCAATGATGAAACCGTTCCCGACTTCCCAACATAGAAAGGGTAGCATCCAATGTAGATTTGACCGCATACACCTGCAAATGTTTGAAGATCTTGGTTAGGATCGAGCACCATTGTGAAGCAAAATGGTAAAGGGTTGCCCAAACATATATTTCTCCCAGAAAATATGAAACCAAATTTCATATTTAGACATAGCCCTCTAGCTATTTTTTATTATTAGAGCTAAATTGAAGTTGTGTGTATTGAGTATGCCCCATCCACCATCCTTAGTCGTCCTTGTGATGGAATTCCACTAGACCAAGTGAATGTTATCTTCATTAAGGGTACTAGACCACATAAATCTGCCCAAAACAGAGTCAATCTTATCTATCACCGCCATGGGTAACTCTTATAGATGCATCTAATAGATCACAATATTTTGAAACATGGATTTAATCAGTGTGAGCCTACCTCCCAAAGATAACCAGTGATTATTCCAGCCATAGAGACAATTTAAAAAACGACCAATGAGTCAGTCCCAATCTTGAACAAGATATTTATTGGGTTTGATTATGAATCCAAGGTACACAAACCTGAGCACAAGTGGAGAGGAACTGATCTCGAAAATGTTGCATATCTCTGGGATAACATTCACATCACAGTCTCCATGGATGAGGCAAGATTTGGCACAGTTCATGTTTAATCCCGAGGATGTACTAACTGAACGCATGATACTATGTATGCATGACCATTCCTCTAGATTGGTTGTGCCCCCAAATAATAGGTCATCAACGAACATCAAATGGGTGATTAGATAGTGGTTGGAAATGACAATACCCCAAATAAGGCCATGTTCTTAAGCAACCCTCATCATTTGACTCAAACTATCCATGACAAGGAGAAAGAGGAGAGGAGACATAGAACATCCTTGCCTCAATCCTCTAGATGCTCGGAAGAACTTAATGAACAGTCCATTTAGGATAACTACGAAGTTTGAGGTTTTTATACAAGCCATAATCCACTGAGTGTTTTGAGAGTTGAGTCCGATTTTGAGGAGGACCAATTTAATGTAATCACAATCCACACAATCAAAGGCCTTGTGAAAATATACCTTGAGTAATTAGGCATTAATATTTTGTGCCTTGATCGAATGGGAAAGTTCCTGAGTGATGTCGATGGAATCCTAAATAATCAACCATTCTAAAAAGTTGAATTCTTCTAGAGTAATGTGTTAGAGATCAACTTGTAGATATAGTTTCATAAAGAGATAAGACAAAAGTCTGCAAATGATAGAGGAAGAGATTCCTTTGAAATGAGAGAAATGAGAATGGTGTTGATGGCCCCTGGAATAAATCCAAGGATGCAGGTCTCCTCATAAACAACCAGTAGCTCCAATGACATAACTTCAAAGAAGTGTATGTAAGTTCCACCCCCATCCATTAGGTCCTAGACTCTTGTCCTTGGGACAATCCGTTAATACCGCTAAGAGTTCCTCCTTAGTAACAAGATGACCATATAAATTATTATCCTGCCAAGAAAATATATTGGGTAAGTGTTCCAAGTAGTTGAACTGTGTCGAGATATCCAAATTATGTTCCCATAAGTAGTTGTTGAAGTGTTTAACTGCCTCTGATTCTAGCTCAGACTGAGACTCAATAAATTTTCTATTACTATTCCAAATGCCACAGATGGAATTTGATGTTTTCCTTAGATTGTCTTGTAGATGGAAAAAAATGGAATTTTGATCACCTAATGCCACCCAAGTGGCACAACTTTTAAGTCGAACAATAACCTCATGTGACAATAGGATGGCCCTCTTCTTTTCCTCCAGATCCAAGAGAAGATATTTTTACCGCTCAGAAAATTTATTGGATCAGAGGGATCACTATATAACCAAAGGAAATTCTCAATTTCCAACATTTCGTTAATCTCTAATACTTTTTTAGCTCTGGACCAAATTCTGACCTCCTCATTTCAATGTAGATAGCTTCTCATGTAGGTAAGATAAATGACCCGATGAGGGGAGGGGCGAGTAGTGTGACCAAACCCTGTAAACCAACTCACAGAAAGCATACAATTGTAGCTAATGTGAATTGAATTTAAATAGATAGAGTCGACGTGCGCCCAAGGATTCCTATGTCAGGACAATTAACATATTATCATAAATATAAGAGGGAATGATAAAATATGGCATGCCCACCACTTCATTGTAAAGGGACTGACTGATGAGTTAAACGGTCGATCTATTTTGAAATACCACAGGAATCGGTCCATCCATTCCACCATGTAGGAGACAAGGGGTAAGGTACAGCATTAGAAAGTGCATGAGATTCCATCAAACATGGAAAATTTTAGGGTCTAATATTCAGAGGTGGGCTAATTTTCGATGATTTTTCAGAATAAAAAGATTTGCCAATTTCCATTTTTTATAAAAATGATTAGCCCAAAGTTTACAATATAAAATTATTTTACCTTAAAAATTGTCAACATTATATAGAGAGTATGTATTAAATCATTATAAATTTTAATAATTTTACAAATACGTCAATAAACATTCTATATTTTTCATATTAGGGACTAGTGAAATTCACCAATGCTTTTAATCTTCAAGATAACTTTCCATCCTTCAATTTTGTCCTGTCATCAAATCCAAAAAGTATTGAGCAATTTTGTTCGGCCGAGTATTGTCACCCAAAATATCCTCACATTCCAAAGTAAAATTGAGATCCCCAACAATGATAAGTGAAGAAACGGCCAGTGGGTTGGAGGCCAAAACATGATCCTAATAGCATCTTAAGTCAGAATATGGCACATATGAATTCAAAATGCATAGACGGTGGGAAAATATTGACTGATGTCCTGAAATTAGTATTCCTACACATGACATGTATGCCTTCAGTGAGATGTGTCGAGGAGTCCAGATAGCACCAAGCCCCCAAAGAGACCTAATGCATTGGCGGCACACACGAACTAATCAGGGCAAAGTTAAATGAGAATATCCTAGGTATTATCTCGGGGGATCATGGTTTCTTGTAGGAGGATGAGGGAGGAGTTTTGCAGGGGGATCAAACCGCGAAGGTAGCAGAGCTTTTGGGGTGATCCCATAAACTGAATATTAAGAGAAAGAATAATCATGGGGAAAACTCATCCACTAGGATTGTCGCTCTAAAGGCTAGAGAATTATCAACAATAGGAAACAATGTAAACTATCAAACGTGAACTGTACCAAGTACCCATTTTTCTGAGGTACCAAAAAATCATCAGATTTTGAAAAGTGTTGATTCAGAATAACCCTTTTTTTAGCATATTTTTGACACTTTAAATTTCCTTATGTATCAAGTATGAAAATTATTTTTAAAATGTTAGTGATTTTCATGTTGATTTTAAAAAGTGTTGATGCAACATTAACCCCTCTTTTTAGAAGACTTATTTTTGACACTTTAAATTTTATAATGTATTATGTGTAGATGATTATTTTTTGAAGTAGACATTATATTCTTCTTCTTCTTCTTCCATGAGATATTTATTTTTAAATGTTTTCTAGGTTTGTGATTTCTCTTTTTCTTTTCAATTTTTTTTTTTAGTGAGATCTTCTTTTTTTGCATAGAATGTTTCAGAGTTACAATTATATCTATATATATATATATATATATATATATATATATATATATATATATATATATATGTCATTTATTAATATTTAATTGCAAATCAAATAACTATCACTAAAAAACCAATAATTGTTAACATTTGACATAAAAATACACTTTTTTAATATATATATATATATATATATATATATATATAACAAAAAAATACACATTTTGAGATTTTTTTTGCTAAAAATGACATGTTAAATGAAAGATTTTTATAGGAAAGTTTTAACAAAAAAAATTAAAAAAAATAGGAATTTTTATGAATTTTATGTCAAAAAAATATTACTAATCACATTTTTTTTCAAAAAATAATGATTCACATAAAAAATTAAAGTGAATCACAAAATTTTAAAGTCAAAACATTACAAGTATAACTATTCACTAGTTCCAAAAAAAGAGTTTGATTTGCAACCATAACTTAATTTTAATCAATAATATCATATAATCCATGTCATCATCTTCTAGAGTTTCATTAGTATGTTCTTCCATAATATTTTATTCTCTAGTTTGGTCATTTTCGTCTTTTGATGGATCTTTGATGTCTACAAAGCTCCAAAAGTATCTTCTAATAGACCTTTGATGTCTGCAAATCTTTTGATGGATCTTTGATGTCTATGAATCTCACATGCCCACACCTACACTCGTGACCTAGGGGTCATGTGCGCCTAGGATCGATTATGGGGATCATCCCTGGGCACCTAGGGCCATGGACCTGAGCGGGGGCACCTTGCCTGCCATAGCCCAATCTTGTGGTCCTGGGGCCTTGGGTGCCCAAAATTAATTCCCTAAATTGACCCTATGCACCCAAGGCCCTTGGGTTGCAGACTTGGATAAGGGTGCCTCACCCGCCATGCATACGCATGCGACCAAGGGGCCTTAGGTGCCAAGGGAAATTCCCGGAATCGACCCTGGGTGCTGAGGGCCCATGGGTCATGGGCCTAGGCGGGGATGAGTAGGGCACCCCCTCCTAGGCCTAGGACCGAGGTGTGATTCCGAAAATCAATTGTGGGCATCGAGGGACCCTAGGCCATCGGCCTAGGTGGGGGCGCTTCGCACCCCCACTAAAGCTTGTAACCTAGAGACCTTGGGCAATTCCCAAAATTGACCTTGGGTGATTCCTCGAATTGACCCTGGGTGATTCCTCGAATCGACCCTGGGTGATTCCTCGAATCGACTCTGGGAAATTCCTTGAATCGACCCTTGGAGATTCTACAATCGTCCCTAGGTGATTCCCAGAATCGACCGTCGGTGATTCCTCGAATTGACCCTAGGATATTTTGGAATCGTCCCTGGGCAATTCCCGGAATCATCCGTAAGTGATTCCCGGAATCAACCCTAGCTGCCTACAGGCGATTCCCGGAATTGCCCATTGACAATTCCTAAAATCGACCCTAAACACCTAGGGGCGATTCCCAGAATCGACCCTCGATTCTTCCCGAATCAACCTTGAACTTGGGTGCCCACGGGTGATTCCTGAGATCGACCCTCTGTGATTAATAGAATCGAGCCTAGGAAATTCCCATAATCAACCCTAGGTGATTCCCAAAATAAACCTAGGACTATTCATGTAATCAACCCTAGCCCTGGGCCCTAAATCAACCGTGGGCGATACCCTAGGAACTTCTTGGAATCGACCTTGTGTGATTCTCGATATCAACACTAAGAGATTCCCATAATCAACCTTGAGCGATTCCCAGAATCAATCCTGAGCGATTCCCATAATCAACCTGGAGTGATTCCCAGAATCAACCCTCGGAAATTCCTTGAATCGACCCTGAGAAATTCTTGGAATTGACCCTAGCCTTGGGAACCTTAGGTGATTCTGGGAATTGATCCTCAACGATACACATAATAGACTCTCTTCAATTCCTGGAATCAACCCTGGGTGATTCCTGGATTTGAACCTAGTAGATTCCTAGAATTGATACCCTCGGCGATTCCTGGAATTGATTCTAGGCCATACACTAGGTGCCCATGGCTAATTTCCTGAATAGAACTTGGGTGATACTTGAAATAAACCCTGGGAGATTCTCGGAATCTACCCTCGGCGATTCCCAGAATTAGCCCTCAGCGATACCCAGGATTAGCCCTAAGTGATTCCCAGAATTGACTCTCGACGGTTCCCAGAATCGATCCTCGGTGATTCCCATAATCGACCCTAGGTGATTCCCATAATCGATACCCTAGGGGATACCAATAATCGACCCTATGCAATTCTTGGAATCAACACTTGGTGATATCATGGGTACCCATGGGTGACTCCCAGAATCAACCCTGGGGGATTCTCGAAATTGACCTTTGGCGATTCCTAGAATCGACCCTACGAGATTCCCGGAATCAACCTTGGCCCTAGGTGATTCCCATAATCGACCTTAGGCGATTCCTAGAATCGACCCTAGGTGATTCTCGGAATGGACCCTAGGTGATTCCTGGAATTTACCCTGACCCTAGGCTTAGAATCACCCCTGGGAATTACCCTAGGCACTTCTTCAAATCGACCTAGGGTGATTCCCAGAATTAACCCTGACCGTGGGCACCCAATGGAGATACTCGAAAACGACCCTGGGTGATACCTGAAATCAACCCTAGGAAATTCCTGGAATCAACATATTGTAGTGGATACAACCACCCTCAAAAATTTTGGCTATGCTTCATTTTGGAGCCTCTCCCCTAAAATCACAGCAACTTATCTTGCACTAACTCAGGTACTTGCGCTTTCCTTAAGCTTTTTCTTTTTCATGTTGGCTTGTGTTTTCTTACATGCTTTATTGTCTAACCCACAACCCGATCTCTTGACTTGGATTCAACTCGATTCCAGGATTGCCTTAGTGAACTGCACAATCCTTGAGGATAACCAACCTTTCTCTTGGGAATTACGTAGTCCCAGCTAGCGGTGAGCCTTCACATCTATAATTGCACAAAGCTAGTTGACAACCAACCTTCAAAGGGGAAACTAGACAAAGCATGAGAGGCAATATAGAGTCACTCGACACCGAAATTGCGCAGAAGTCTTTCTACTCAGAAGTTGCTCAGTGCATAAGATAGAGGGTTGCATAGTCCCTCCCAGAACTATGCAATCTCTCTGGCAATGCATGAAATATTTTCCTAGGAAAGAGAAGAGCATCCCTAGGAAGTAGGGATCTATTATTAGTTTTTTGAAGCTGGAAAAATTCTATCTTTAGAAGTTTCCGCCAAGTATCGCTTTTGTCCTTGATCTCAGGCATTCATGTCATGAATTCCAATTTTGCTCAATTCGATCTAATAGCTACCTCTAGAGCCCATTTTTAGAAGACTTATTTTTGACACTTTAAATTTTATAATGTATTATGTGTAGATGGTTATTTTTTGAAGTAGTCATCATATTCTTCTTCTTCTTCTTCCATGAGATATTTATTTTTAAGTTTTTTTCAGGTTTTTGTTTTCTCTTTTTCTTTTCAATTTTTTTTTTTGTAGTGAGATCTTTTTTTTTGCATAGTATATTTTAGAGTTACAATTATATATATATATAGATATATATATATATATATATATATATATATATATATATATATATATATATATATATATATATATATATATATATATATATATATATATCGTTTATTAATATTTCAATGCAAGTCAATAACTATCACTAAAAAACCAACAATTTTTAACATTTGACATAAAAATACACTTTTTTAAATATATATATATATATATATATATATATATATATATATATATATATATATATATATATATATATATATATATAACAAAAGAATACACATTTTGAGCTTTTTTTTTTGCTAAAAACGACATGTCAAATGAAAGATTTTTATAGGAAAGCTTTAACAAAAAAAAAAAAATAGGAATTTTTATGAATTTTATGTCAAAAAAATATTACTATTCACATTTTTTTTCAAAAAAAAATGATTCACGTAAAAAAATAAAGTGAATCACAAAGTAAAAATATTAAACATATAACAACAATAATTGAATACCTATTATTCTCATAAAATTTCAAAGTCAAAACATTACAAGTATAACTATTTACTAGTTCCAAAAAAAGAGTTTGATTTGCAACCATAACTTAATTTTAATCAATAATATCATATAATCCATGTCATCATCTTCTAGAGTTTCATTATTATCTTCTTCCATAATATTTTATGCTCTAGTTTGGTCATTTTCATCTTTTGATGGATCTTTGATGTCTATGAATCTCACATGCCCACACCTATGCTTGTGACCTAGGGGTCATGTGTGCCTAGGATTGATTTTGGGGATCATCCCTGGGTACCTAGGTCCATGGACTTGAGCGGGGGCACCTTGCCTGCCCCAACCCAGTCTTGTGGTCCTGGGGCCTTCGGTGCCCAAGATCAATTCCCCGAATTGACCCTATTCACCCAAGGCCCCTGGGTTGCATACTTGGATAGGGGTGCCTCGCCCGCCACGCATACGCATGTGACCCAGGGGCCTTAGGCACCCAAGGGTGATTCCTAGAATCAATCCTGGGTGCCGAGGGCCTATGGGTCATGGGCTTAGGCAGGGGTGAGTAGGGCACCCCCTCCTAGGCCTGGGACCTAGGGGTGATTCCCAAAATCAATTGTGGGCGCCGAGGGACCCTAGGCCATCGGCCTAGGTGGGGGCACTTCCCACCCCCGCTAAAGCTTGCAACCTAGAGACCTTGGGCACCCAGGGTCAATTCTCATAATCGACCTTGGGCAACTCCCAAAAATGACCTTGGGCAATTCCTCAAATCGACCCTGGGTGATTCCTTGGATTGAACTTGGGAAATTTCTCGAATCAACCCTCGGAGATTCTAGAATCGTCTCTAGGTGATTCCCAGAATCGACCCTCGGTGATTCCTCGAATCAACCCTAAGAGATTTTGGAATCATCCCTGGATAATTCCTGAAATCATCTGTAGGTGATTCCCGGAATCAACCCTAGCCGCCTACGGGCAATTCCCGGTTGACCCTTGGAAATTCCTAAAATTGACCCTAACCACTTAGGGGCGATTCTCAAAATCAACCCTCGGTTATTCCCGAATCAACCTTGACATTTGGTGCCCATGGGAGATTCCCAAGATAAACCCTCGGTGATTAATATAATCGAGCCTAGGAAATTCTCAAAATCAACCCTATGTGATTCCCAAAATCAACCTAGGACAATTCATGTAAGCAACCCTAGCCCTGGGCCCTAAATCAACTGTGGGTGATACCCTAGGCACTTCTTGGAATCGACCCTGTGCGATTCTCGGAATCAACACTAATTGATTCCCAGAATCAACCCTGAGCGATTCCCAGAATCAATCCTGAGCGATTCCCAGAATCAACCCTGAGTTATTCCCAGAATCAACCCTCGAAAATTCCTTGAATCGACCCTGGGCAATTCTTTGAATTGACCCTGGCCTTGGGAATCCTGGGCGATTCTGGGAATCGACCCTCAACGATACACATAATAGACCCTCGTTAATTCTTGGAATCAACCCTCGGTGATTCCTGGATTTGAACCTGGTAGATTCCTAGAATTGATACCCTGGACGATTCCTGAAATCGACTCTGGTCCATACACTGGGTGCCCATGGCTGATTTCCTAAATAGAACTTGGGTGATACCTAAAATAAACCCTAGGAGATTCTCGGAATGAACCCTCAATGATTCCCGGAATCGGCCCTCGGCGATACCCAGGATTGGCCCTAAGCGATTCCCAAAATCGACTATTGACGGTTCCCAGAATCGATCCTCGGTGATTCCCATAATCGACCCTAGGTGATTCCCATAATCGATACCCTGGGGATACCCATAATCAAACCTATGTGATTCTCGAAATCAACACTTGGTGATATCATGGGTACCCATGGGTGACTCCCAGAATCAACCCTGGGGGATTCTTGAAATTGACCTTTGGCGATTCCTAGAATCAACCCTAGGAGATTCCCTTAATCGACCTTGGCCCTAGGTGATTCCCATAATCGACCTTAGGCGATTCCTAGAATTGACCCTAGGTGATTCTCGGAATGGACCCTGGGTGATTCCTAGAATTTACCCTGACCCTAGGCTTAGAATCACCCCTGGGCAATACCCTAGGCACTTCTTCAAATCGACCTAGGGTGATTCCCAGAATTGACCCTGGCCGTTGGCACCCAATGGAGATACTCGGAAACGACCCTGCGTGATACCTGAAATAAACCCTAGGAAATTCCTGGAATCAACATATTGTAGTGGATACAACCACCCTCAAAAATTTTGGCTATGCTTCATTTTGGAGCCTCTCTCCTAAAATCACAGCAACTTATCTTGCACTAACTCAGGTACTTGTGCTTTCCTTGAGCTTTTTCTTTTTCATCTTGTCTTGTGTTTTCTTACATGCATTATTGTCTAACCCACAACCTGATCTCTTGACTTGGTTTCAACTTGATTCCAGGATTGCCTTAGTGAACTACGCAATCCTTGAGGACAACCAACCTTTCTCTTGGGAATTACGTAGTCCCAGCTAGCGGTGAGCCTTCACATCCATAATTTCACAAAGCTAGTTTACAACCAACCTTCAACGGGGAAACTAGACAAAGCATGAGAGGAAATCTAGAGTCACTCAACCCCGAAATTGCGCAGAAGTCTTTCTACTCAGAAGTTGCTCGGTGTATAAGACAGAGGGTTGCATAGTCCCTCCCAAAATTGTGCAATCTCTCTGGGCAATGCATGAAATCTTTTCCTAGGAAAGAGAAGAGCATCCCTAGGAAGTAGGGATCTATTATTAGTTTTCTGAAGGTGGCACAATTCTATCTTTAGAAGTTTCCGCCAGGTATCGCTTTTGTCCTTGATCTCAGGCATTCATGTCATGAATTCAAATTTTGCTCAATTTGATGTAATAGCTACCTCTAGAGCCCATTTTCATACTCGATCATCAATCTCTAGCATGCCTAAGGAGATCAAGGAACCTTCGGAGCATCGTTGTCACTTTTCTGGGTGAGTTTTTCTTTTATCATCTTTTGACGCCTTTTCTATTTCTTTTTCTTGTTTAGCTTGTGAGAGCGTTGTTTCACTTGTTTTGTTGGACAAATGCTGGAATTTTAAATTGTTTTAGCTTGTATAATTGTTGTTTCAAGTTTTGTGTTGCCTTTCTCATGTGTCACATGCATTACCTTGTTTTTGCACTATTGATCATCATTGCAGTGACTCTCTCCACATGCTTCGTTGTTTTTCTATTTGATTGACCCTACACTTGTTTTACTTGGATCCATCATCAATCAATCATATCTGCACTCAGCACCACACCATCCCTCAGATCTGCTTGATTGCACACTCCCCTTAGGCAGATCTGGGCTCCCCTTGCTCGTATCTCACGTTCACTTGCATGCATTGCGCAATCTGGCAGCTCAAGGCTTCTCACTTGGCTTCTCGAATTTTGCAGAGGTTATCCCTGCCTGGCTCCAACGACGCACTGCGAAATTCCAAGAGCTAGTCTCCCAGTTTGGTCATTGAGACTATGCAATGCGTAGTCTCTCCCAGCCTATGCCCCAGATTGAAATTTGCATTCTGTAGTTCTAGTCATCAATCTTTCACGCTGCCTACTGGGACTGCGCATTTAGTTCCCATAGTCATTCAGTCAAACTTTTTGGTCCAAATTGTGCAATCCCTCTTATTAGATGCCCTGATTGCTGCTTAATCATGCTGTGAATTTAGATTTGTAAGAGCTAATTTTTTCTTTCCATGAATGTCCTTTCTGTCCCACAAGTACCACACTCATGAAGCACTTCTCTTCAACAATAATTGTACCATGGCACCAAAGAGAGTTGCTTCAAGAAATAACACTGGAAGAAATATTGGAGATTCAGGAAGAAGTGGAGAAAGTTCCAGTTAAGTTGCCAATATATGAAAACAGTCAACTTTCCATAGAAAAGGAGTTGACACTAACATGGCATCAAGTACAACAGTAGTAGCAAAAGGTAGCAATCCAGTACAAGATCATAGAAAGGGGAAGTTGTTGACATAATACAGGGAGAACAAAGTTGTAGAGTAAAAGTGTATTCAATCTTCATGCAGGTAGATTTGGCAGCAGAAGTAAAAGAAAGAAGAGGACATCGACAATAGAGTGGAGGAAGAGAAAACCAGAGCTTGCAGGAAGCAGAATTGAAGTTGGAGGAGATAGAGAAGAAGTTGAAGGAGGAACAAGAGATGAGAAGAAGATAAAGAGAAGAAATGTAGGAACATGAGGAAGAATAAAGGCAAGGTACAATGGCAGGGAAAACAATGCCAATACAGGTTGAGGAGTCAGACCATCCAACACTTAAGGTAGACAATGAACAGATGCAAGATCAGGAAATGGTTCGGAAAATTAAGCAATTGGTTGAGTAGACACACATGGAGTTAGAGCTAGAGCCACAGATCGAAGACATAGACCTCATGTCGAGAGAACCTGAGGCCACCTCTCTGTTCCTGCCACCTCCAGTTCACGAGCATCTCCAAGCAAAAAAGGAGATGCTATCCTTCTTGATGATGATCTGTTCATGCATGTGTACAATCTTTCATTTGATGATTTGCAGAAGAATATTGTACTGGTATGAAGGAATCATTTTTTGGATGATCACGCATCACTTACATTCATGAAGGAAAGGGTGATAGTGCCAGACACCAGGAATCATCAAACCACCCTTGCCGAAGCCACCTTGGCCTATGCCGAAGAAACAAGCTCCAATGTTAAAAACTTGTTGGCTGAGAATGAACAAATGACAAAGAACTTACAGGAAGCTAGGCAAGGGGTAAAACAATCTCGCGAGCATAGTGTAGTTTCTGCAATGGAAGAGATCAGGAAAGTGATACTCACTATAGTATCAGCATTTCAGATCACCATGCAGAAACTCTATGATGAGTTTGTCACGATGCATAAATAAGTTGTCTGTGTGCATGGCTTGCAATAGTGGAGAAAGGAATTTGTTCAAACTCTTCGGAACATACATTATGTCATCACCCATGCACAAGAGTGGACAATGAAGTACAAAATGGCCCTGCTTCACTTGCCAAAGATGATGGAACCACAAGCAAAGCTAGAGAAATAAAAGGTTCGATTGTTCATCCAAAACTATGAGCATCTCGCCCCATTTGTCAGCAACATACAGACTTCATATGCATGTTTGTACAAGATCTTCAAGGTCATGATGAGAACGCACAGGATCATGTCAATTAGTCCCCTCAGCAAAGATAAACACAAGAACCAAGTCCGACTAGAGATCGATGAGTACGTGGAGTAGCTAAGGTGAGAGGCCACCAAGGTTGACTTGGATCTAAGAACACATAACATGAAAAAGTACATTGGCGGCCCTACCTTAGTCAAGACCATGCCATGCATGATTCAGGATGAGTTGGACAAAGGTTCCCGTACCATATACCGACAAGTTATGGAGGCAAGAGTACACTACCAAGAAGACACTATCAAATAGTATGGGGACACAATAGCATAATACCAAGCTTGGTAACAGTAAGTCAATAAGAGTCATCAAGAGAATGTTTCTGAGTTGGTCCATCGCCAGACTTCTAATTCATAGCGTTGTGTCTTGTCTAGTTGTCTCTAGCCTATTTTGTCTCACATGGGTACATGTGGAAATTGTAGGTTATTTGTGAATATATTGTAAGTGAAATTCCAAGTGTCATTAATGGAATGTGAACAGTCACTATGTAGTGTAATGAGTTATTTGTAAAGAATTTAAGGTGTCAAGAGGGTAGTGAAAGAGTCAAAGGGGAACACCAAGGGTCACCCCACCATTTTTTATAAATAGAAACTCATAACTCATAGAACGGGATTTTTGGGAGCCAAGCTTTTGGCTAGGTTTAGGCTTAGAGAAGGCTTGGGAGTATTGTGGAGAGCCTTGACTTCTTCACAGTGTAGAGTGAGTATACTATTTTGGAGGAGCAAGCGGTGTTGACTGTAATGTTCCACTAATGGGACTAGTGGTTTTCAAAGGTGTATGTATGGATGGAACTTTCACTTAATAATATAACTGAGCCAACACATTTTCATGCATATGTTGTTCTTGTAGTTCGAATATTCTCGTTACTTTAGCAATGTATGTTTTTCAAATTAAGCATTTTATTATGAACTTTTTTGTATGCAATTGCATAAATGTTGTTGAAGGAGTGTTTTTGGATTAACCCATCACTTTGGTTTTCGGACTATTCCGCTTCTGGCTTGTGATGTCATTCCACTCGTGTGTTCCTTTCAGGCTACATACTATTACAAGCTTCTCAAGGAGACACTTCATTTTCCCCTCTATGTGTTAGAACCCCCATGCATCTCACTTGACTTGTTGCAAGGTTACACGCTTCATTCCAACAAAATTCATCATACTTACCTCTGTGTGATACCGCACTCAAGGAACTACATTACCATCCACTGTTGGGACTCCTACTCCAAACGGTCTGAGGTCTAGTTCACAATTCTTACCAAGGAGATCCCCTTGAATGTTGGCAGGTCTAGCACCATCAACATTTCTAGCGCTAGAAGGAGGACTAGATGAAAAACTAATCCCTTAAATTCTATTTTGAATCTCTAGACATCATTTATGACTTACATTACAATCTCAACTCCAGCATGTTTCTGTCATGCTCATGATTTCGAAGTGTCGGAGGATGTCATCAATGACTTGTCACGAATTAAATATGATGATGAAGGCATAATAGCCTTGTTAAGACACAAATTTTCCTTTTTAGGTTTCTATGACAGGAATGAAGCCCCTCGGATGACATTTCCTATGGATTGTGCGCTTACACATTTGAAAGGTGCATTAAGCAATGGTGTCTCACATTGGCCACAACCACTATTCACTCTTTCAATCACATGATCAGAGAGTTACATCGTGCTTTCTTTCGTTACGACCATAAATCACTTATTCACAAAATCTTGGAATTACGGAAATCACATGATGAATCTGTTGCGCAATTTTGTCAACGCAACCATAATCTCACTTTTCAATTCCTGGAAGACGAAGTTGACTGGAAATTTTTTAGAGAAATATTTCAGTATCTTCTTCACATTTCTAACGATACACGAGTTAGAATCATTTGAACCCCTCCCAACATACCTCAATGTCAGATCTTCCAAATCTAAGATAGACACAGTAGATCTCACGAGTGACTCTTCATCCTCTTCTCATCAAACAACTCTAGCTTCACAAGATGAGGTGGGATAAGTGCAAACAAACCTATTGAATTGTCACCTCCCCCCACCCCAACTGCTCTGGATTTATATGAAGATTTGGATTGCAACCCTGATGGTTGTCATGTGATCTCATTTTCTTGACCTCCTTCCTGTGGTTCCTTTAATCCTCTATATTTTGGCATGTTGTGTCCACTCCACATGTGGTGTTTAGGACAATCAAGTTGTTGACGGAGTTGGTGTTGAGCATCCAACCTGCGTTATCATTTTTGATGAGTATGTGTGGGAATATGAATAAGAAGTCACAGTGAAGGACGACCTCCTTCTGTCTGCAACTCATCCGCTCTATTTTGACATCTTTTTTTATTCTCCACTTCTAATTTTTCTTGTGAAAATTCATCCCCGTATGTCTCTACTTCTAACCATTCACAAAACACACACGATGTCAGTGTATCATTTGATTGCAAAGAGGACAACTATTTCTTTTTGAATTCACTTGATCTCTCATCTTTCATTTCTGTAAATTAAGAGGGTGAAAGATTTTGTTTCTCATCAACCCCTTTGTATGATTTGTTAGACCATGAGGATGCCGATGTACATCTCAAATTTTCAGATCATGGCTTTCGTGATCATTTTGTTCATTCATTTGATCAAGATTCAGATTCACATGTTGTTGATCTTTCTAAGCCATCATTATTTGATTATCCATATTCTGATTAAGTGGAAACAGCTCAATATTTCAAGGCACTTCAGCCCGAAATGATGGTTATGTCAAGTTCTCGTAGCCCTGAGGACAGTTCCACTTCAGATCAGAAATATGTTGAACCACCCCAGGCTCCTTATCACTCTCTTGTTCACATTTAAAATCAATATGATCTACATATTTCACATCCTTCACCAGAATCACATGATCCTATCGCTCATGCATTGGAGGAGTCATACGTAGAAAACCATGTTGCGAAATAAATTTTTTCTTCTTTCTACATGTTTTCTCATTTGTCAAGGTCGAAAATGTTTACATGCTTGTCATCTTCCCACAGTGTGATACAACAACATGATACATCTGCAGAGTGCCTTTCATGTGATTTTAATATTTTCTTTTATGTGGACGCATTCAAGATTCGAACATGTTTGTTTTCATTTCTTTATCTTTCTTGCTTGTTGGTTAGCCTGAATATACTTCTTGACAACCATGCCATCATTCACATTAGCCAACCAATGTGTCGGTGGCTACATTAGAAGTATCACTTCACATGAGTAGGCGCATGTTCTGTTTAGCTTAGGAGTAGGATTAGTGTTTGATTTTCTATTTTTCTTTTTCTTACTTTCTTTTCTTTCATTTTACTTTGTTCCTTTTCTTGCTTGTTTGTTTGTGCACTCATAGGATTCGTTTCCCCATGAAATATTGTTTGGCTTCTTGTGACAAGTAGGGTGAAATACAAGAGGACTTGTAAAAATATTAATATTTGTGTTTCCATATATTCTCTCTGTTTATGAATATGTTGCATTCCTTTTATTCGATGTTATCCTAATGGAAAATATGTTCCTTTTAGAGTGAGTATTGGTGAAATCACAACACTTTCATTTTTAACTAGTACCATCTACTCTAATCATTTTCTATATTCAGTTAACCCTTGTTAAATCACTCAAGTAGATTAAGGTGAGGGGAAAAACCTTAACAAGTATGTTAGAGGTATATATAAACATCCTTATCTGAAGGGATAACCTCTTCTACTCTCAATAAGTATGCATCACTCTTCCACCTCATGAAATAAATAGGTGCCTATCCATAGTTATTGGAAAAATGAAAAAATGAAAAAAAATATAGAAGCGAAAGAAGAGAAAGGCTTCCTGCGTAGGGAGGTGAAGCAAGTAACTCGATCAAGTTATTGTCAAGGCTTGGTGGCATCGTAGCAATGCTTATGTTCCTAAAGTGACTCTGTTGGGGTACTGTCCAGGCCTGCTAGTAGCAGAGTAACACCAGAGATGAAACTAAAACTCTGCCAGTCTATATTACTTACACATCAATATATCCCTCATCCCAAACTGAAACAAGTCAATTGACTTGGCTTGGTATGTGTTTTGCTGATAGAGAGAATGGTAGGGACTATATCTTTAACTCAATCTAGTGAAGAAGCCATGACAATCAAAGAATCAAACAGTACTTCTAGAAGAGTTAGACTCTATTTACATGAGATAAATTCCATACATAGAGCTGGAGTTCTACCAATGTGTCGCCAATGTTGTAGCGGCTATACCGACCCTCCAAAATCTTTCCTATTCTTTGTTTTGGAGCCTCCCTCCTAAAATCACAGCAGATTATCTCGCACTAACCCAGGTACTTATGCCTTCATTGAGCTTTTTCTTTTACCTGTTGGCTTATGTTTTCTTACTTGTTTTATTGTCTAACCCAAAAGATGATCTCTTGAATTGGTTTGAACTTGGTTCCAGGCTTTCCTTAGTGAAATTAACAATCCTTGAGGGAAACATCCTTGCTCTCGGGAATTGTGTAGTCCCAGCGAGTAGTGAGCCTTCAGCTCCATAATTACGCAGAGCTAGTTGACATCCATCCTTTAGTTGGGACACTGTGTAGAGCATGAAATCCAACCTAGAGTCACTCAATCTATCAATTGCACAGAAGACTTTCTGCTCAGAAGTTGATCAGTGCATAAGATAGAGGGTTGCATAGTCCCTTGCAGAACTGCATAATCTTTCTAGGAAATGCATGACAACTTTTCCTGGGAAAGTGAAAAGCATCCCTAGGAAGTAGGGATATATTAATAGTTTTCCTAAGGTGGCACAATGCTATCTTTAGAATTTTCCGCTAGGTGTCGTTTTTTTAGTATGTGCGTCTTCAATTCCAATTTTCTCAATTGGATGTAATAAATTCCTCTAGATCTCATTTGTATACTTGATATTAAAGCTCTAGCATGCCTGAGGAGATCAAGCAACCTTCAGAGCATCATTTTCACCTTAACGGGTGAGTCTTTATTTTATTGTCTTTTGTTTCCTTTTATGTCGCTTTTGCTTGTTTAGCTTGTGAGAGTGTCATGTCACTTGTTTTAATGAGCGACTATTGGCGTTTTAACTCGTTTTATCTTGTAGAAGTGGTGTTTCAAGTTTTGGGTTGCCTTTCTCAAGTGTCACATGCATTACCTGTTTTTGCACTAACGGTCGTCATCACGGTGAATATATCCATATGCTTCATTCTCCTTCTTTTTTATTGATACCTGCAATTATTTTACTTGCATGCATCATCGCTCAATCAAATCTACACTTAGCATCACACCATCCCTCAAATCTGCTTGATTTGTCACTCCCCTTGGGTAGATCTGGGCTCCCCTTTCTCAGATCTCATGTTCACTTGCATGCATTGTGAAATCTGGCAGCTCAAGGCATCTTCCCTGGCTTCCTGAATTGAGCAGAGGTTGTTCTGGCCTAGCTCTAATTGTGCGCTATGCAGTTCCAGGAGCTAGTCTCCCAACTTGGTCATTGATATTGTGCAATGCACAGTCTTTCCCAGGCTCTTCCCTAGACTGAACTGTGCATTCTACAGTTCTAATCATCAAGATTTCATAGTAACTACTAGGACTGCACAGTGAGAAGTTCCCACAGTCATTCAGTCACCCCTATTGGTCCAAATTTCCCGATCCCTCTCATTAGATGCCCGGATTGCTGCTTGATCATGCTGTGAAGAGCTAATGTCTACTTTCCATGAGTGTCCTTTTTGTCCCATAGGTACCACACTTGTGAAGCACTTCCCTTCAGCAGTAATTGTACCATGGCACCAAAGAGAGCTTCTTCAAGAAATAACACTAAAAGTAGTATTGGGGAAGAAGTTGAGCAAGAGCTAGTTAACTTACCAATATATGAAAACACTCAATTGTCTATAGAAAAGGAGTTGATACTAACATGACAGAAAGTACAGAAGTAGTAGCAGAAGGCAGCAATCTAGTACAACATCACAAAAAGAGGATGTTGCTAACATAATACAAGGAGAACAAATTTGCAAAGTAAAAGTGTATTCAATCTTCATGTAAGAAGCTTTGGCAGTGGAAGAAAAAGGAAGTAGAAGACACCGACAACAAAGAAGAGGAAGAGAAAAGCAGAGCTTGCAGGTAGCAAAAATAAAGTTGTAGGAGAAAAGAAAGGAGTTGAAGGAGAAACAAGAGCTCAGAAGAAGAGAAAGAGAAGGAAATTATGAATAGCAGGAAGAATAAAGGTAGGGCGCAATGACAGAGAAACAATGCCCATACAGGTTGAGGAGTCAAAACAATGATAAACTGAGGTAGAAAGTGAACAACAGGGAAAATTTTAAGAACCCCCCCTAAATTTATATGTATAATAAATTGGCGAATCTCCATGGTATATAGGAAAAATGGAAGGCGATTTTATCAATAATATAATATGTATATATAATTTTTTGGCGAATCTCTCACCAGGCATGGCGAATATTTTACTCAATTATAAAATCTTGTAAGATCTTGGTGAGTCTTTCACTAAATAATAAAACTTTGTAAGGTCCTAGTGAATCTTAGCATTGTGAACTCTTAGAGAATTTTTTTGAAAAAGTATAAAACCATATATGACAAGAGCCACATGGTGGCAATATCACTGTTTTTTTCACATTTCCACGAAATGGAACTTGTTTATAAAATTATAAAAAAGCCAACCAAGTCCCTTATAATATGCAGGTAAGCTTATAACAGAGTCTGATACATCTACTATGCTTATCTTCATTCAAGTGTCATAGCTGCTATACTTAACATTGTGAATCACAACTCTCTCAGAACTCAACTCTATAGTGTAATTAAAACCTTTGGAAACTAAATTTGACAACTCTATAAAAAGGATTAGTGAAATAGAAGCTTTTGTGAATGAGCCCACTAATTATCACTACTAAACAATCAATCCAGACTATGAAGTCTTCCATCTTGATCACAATTGTGCTCACGATCAAGGGAGTGCGACCACCTAGCCTGACATAATGGCCATCATAGCTTCCAATAATCAACAACCACCTTGCAAGGGCATCCTAGCTCATGTCTCAAGAATTTTATTCATCAATCTTAACTAATATAAATCTTATAAAGATAATATTAGAATCCTCTCCGGATTCACTGTTAATACAAGGGTAAAGGAAATTTTCTAGCTCAAGGCACTAGCCAATACCAACTTTGGTATTTGTGACCGTTTTGTGGGGATGCACCTACCCTGCCCCGTTGGGTTTCTGCCTTGTAACATAGTTCAAGGATCACAAGACTTTCCAATCTTCCTAGTCCATCAGACACACTTTATATGCTATACATATTGAATGGAAAAGAAGCATTATAGAACACACAATTTCACAGAAGGAAGAAAAATCTTAGCCAGTTCAATATCAAAATCTTAACCACTGATTAATAAAGAATAACAAGTAGTGTAATGAATTGTTTCAAGTTATTTATTTACAAGTTGTAAAGAATGGAGTGGAATGGAAAATATTACTTAGGCAACCCTTCCATATTTTCTACTAATATGTCTGTGCATGTACATATGAAATTAAGAGCATTGTTGAATACAAAGTTTCCTTTTCTCTTGCCTCCATTTTGACAAATCAATGTGAAATTAGTGTCACTTTGAATCTCCTTTCCTGTGTGGATGTTTTAACAAATCAATGTGAAATCAAAGTCACTTTGAATTTCCTTTCCTGCGAGGGATCACATCCATAGTTGATTAGTAAAATATAATCTACTATATATTATGTTCAAGAAACTGACTGCAATCTACAGTGGAAACGAGACCTCAATTCTTATTCTGGATTTGAATATCTCAGGACAACATAAGAGATAAAAATGCATATGGCCTTAGTAGCTAGAAAACAATCACTCCATCATTACAAGACCACCTATATTTCGGCACTTAATCTAAATAATGGCACTAGTTGTAGTGCTTATTTTCATTAACAACATGGAAAAGCAACAACAATGTTTCAAAGTACACTTACTAGAAAAGTTGTAACATTCTAAGAATATTTAATGATAGCATCTGAACCTCATAGCTATGGTGGGGAAACTAGGGAACCCAAATATTGGAAGATATCTCATACCAAATCTGAGAAAAAAATAAAAAAGGGAAAAAATCAAAATCTATAAATCAAGCAATGAATTGTTTACAAATCAAATACAATTCCTTTAACTAATAGTTCAATTATGGTGATATATTTAAATAGCTAGTAAGAGGGTAACTTCAAACCATGGAATATTACCTTTGTCATTACTGTCATCCCTCAATGACTGAGATTACAAATCAATACTTATGGAAAGATTGTAAGAAATTCTGTGAAATAGTAAAGCGTAACCTCTATTTTCAAGCAACAAAATCAAGATATTGTTACATCAAGAGCCATAATTGATACATAATCAATGAATCAAGTCCTTGTATGGCACAAGCTTGTTTCACAACCTCTATTTTCTCAATAATAAAATCAAGACATTGTATGTGGTTATTGCCAAAAGGAAACTGCGTTCTAATTTGGAAGAGGATCTTATCAAAAGACATGGATTTATTCAAATCTACAAAGCCTAATGGGTTACTAAAAAATAAGTTGGAATATGGGATCATGATACTTAAATTGAAAAAATATGCTTTCCTTTTAGAAACATTACAGTTATACAATGTTTTTTGAAATCATTAGAATTTGAAATTGGGCCTTTCTATCCAGACAAATTTTCATTAACATAATGTACTTTCCTACCTGAAACATTGTAGATATCCAAGAAAAACTTGAAAAGCATAAGAGAACTTAGCATAATGTACTTTCTTTCCTTCCTTAACATTCTTAAAGAGTTGAGGTTCCCCAAGTCATCAGGTAACTTTCAAAGGAAATGACAGTTAGTAATAGTCCAATTCACAACTGAAGATGTGTCACAAATATGAGGGGGCATCTCCTCCAAATCACAAAATTGCTCCAGGTTAAAATCTAGCATTATTGGAAACTTAATGCTCGACCGGTTGTTATTGAACCCAGACATTTTTCCATTCTTCACTAAAAGCTTAAAGATAGCTTCTCTATGTTCTACATGACTTTACTGTGCTCTTGAAGTGGGGGCACATGCAGGCTCTCCAAGTGAATAGTCTTAAACTAAGTGAAGATAAGGTTAATAGATCATTCAGTGTGGATCTCTAACCCATAATTGAATACTATGTCTCTCTTGAACCCATAATTGAATACTATTAGGACTTTCAAATTTTTCATGGAACTCAAAAATGTTGGAAGAAAGTATTTGCTTCGAAAAAGAGTAAAACTAAAGCCTCTGCTTGAGGACAATTGATGTCACACCACTGACACTTCTCCATGGAATCTATATAGGTAAACCACAAATGCAGAATTCCATTAGAATATTGTGTTTATTGAATACACAAATGAAATCATTGCATTTCTTTAAAATATCTTTTGAAATCAAAATTACTGAAATTACATATCGATAACCTAGTGGGTGTAGGATAAAATTCACCCGTGTCATTCACAGAAAGCATGAGAAAAAACCTAATACTATATATAAAACCAAGAAAAATTCAAATTCATCACTTCTAGGGACCTCTTAACCACCCTGCCAATACACAAGTATGTTCCTGTTTGGAGTTAGAAAAATTACCCAAATTACAATCTGTTTACTCCACCATATGTTGGAAAGTTATAGAAGGATGAGTAGTGCAATCAATCCATTCCTTTTAGCCCTGGATTTGTTTCAGTTTAAAACAGAAGTATACAAATATACTTGTCCAATGTATATGCCTTAACCATTCACCTTAATATGTTTTTACAATATAATTTCCTAAGTCTATTTAATATCTTCATTATCATAAAAACCAACCTATATCCATCTTAACTCCACATCTACCACTCTTAAAGGGATGAAATCTATTTATCCCTCTGAGCACTTGGTAGACCCAGAATTAAGATGGATCTAAGATGATAGAATTTCCTCTTTAAATAGTCTAAGCTCACATGAATACCATGATATTACCATGGGTCAATACCATGGGTTATCATAAACCTGGAGCTTAAATTACTATTAGTAATTTATAAAAATTAATAGTTGAATTTTATTTTATTTTTTATTTTAACCAAGCTAAAATGTTTAACATACATTAAATTACAACATCCATTTTTACTCTTGATCCACCAAGCCCCGAGAGGGATCAAATATTTTTTCACTCTATGCTAGTTTACATATCACGATATTTGATACCTCTTGGGGGTTAGTAGATCCAGAGTAAAGATGGATCTATGCTGGTTTAATCCCCCCATTTAAATAGGCTACATTCCAGGTCAATACCATGGGTCAATACCATGTGCCATTTTGGTGAATACCATGGGTCAATACCATGTGCCATTTTTATTTTTATTAATACTAATATTAGGGTTAATAATGTTTTTTTGCATGGTATTAATAACAATCTAGTCCATGGTATTTGTCCCATAGTATTTTGCCCATAGGTTTCACCTAAATATAACGCATTTTTTGAGTGTTCGTAAATATAAGGTGACTTATGGAGTAAATATAAAAAAATGTTTTATTTGTTTACCATACCTCTCGTTTATTTATATTTTGATTAATTTACCATACCTCTTTTACAAATATGGTATTTGGCCCATATGATTCACTTAAATAAAACCTCTTTCTTGAGCCTTCATAAATAGAACTAGGGTTATGGACTAAATATAAAAAGAGGTTTTATTTATTTACCATACGTCTAGTTTATTTATATTTTTATTTATTTACCATACCTTTTGAGTAAGTATAAAAAGACATTTTATTTATTTACCATACCTCCACTTATATTTTTATTTGTTTACACCCTTGCATGTATATAAGGAGACTTATGGAGTAAATATAAAAAATGTTTTACTTATTTACCATACCTCTCATTTATTTATATGTTTATTAATTTACCATACCTATTTTATAAATATGGTATTTGGCCCATAGGATTCACTTAAATAAAACCTATTCTTGAAAATGAGCGAATGGAAGGTTGTAACTCCTAGTTTCAAGGACTAAATTTACCTTTTTTACCCTCTCCCTTAAAATAAGGTGGGCTATTTGAGGTGATTTGTAAAAATATGCTATGATACAAAATATTCGCCCACTAAAAATATAAAACCCCTTAATTTCGCCAAAGGGCGAACATTCGCCCCTAAAATTTTCTATGGTGAACAGATGTAGGATCCAAAAATGGATCAACAAATTGAAAAACAAGCTGAGAAGATGGACATGGAATTAGAGTAGGAGCCATGGAATGAAGACACTGACCTCATGTTGAGAGAAGCCAAGGCCACCTCTTAGTCTCTGCCACCTCTAGTGTTAGAACCAGTCCTGAGTGAACAAGGATATTTTTTCCTCCCTAATGATGATCCAGCCATGGTTGTGTACAATCTTTCATTTGACAAATTGCATAATAATATTGTACAGGCGTGAAGGAACCAATTTCTGGATGATCATGCATCACCTACATTCATGAAGGAAAGGGTTATAGAGCCAGACACCAGGAAGCATCTAAACGCACTTGCCAAAGGCACCTTGGCATATGCTGAAGAAACAAGCTCCAATGTCAAAAACTTGTTGGCTGAGAATGAACAACTAACAAAGAACATACAGGAATCTAGGAAAGAGGTAGAACAATCTCAAGAGAAGAGCGCAGTTTCTGCAATAGCAGAGATGAGGAAACGGATGCTCACTGTAGTATCAACACTTGAGACTACCATACAGAATCTCTATGATGATTTTGTCATTGTGCACAAAGCAATTGTTCGTGTGCATGGATTGTAGCAGTGAAGAAAGGATTTTCCTCAAACTCCTAGGAACATACATCTTGCCATCACCCATGTGCAAGAGTGGACAATGCGGTACAAAGGGGCCTCACTTCACTTGCCAAAGATGATGAAGCAACAGGCAGAGCTAGAGAAAAAAAAGTTCGAATGTTCATCTAGAACTATGAGAAACTCGCCGTGTTCATCAGCATCATATAGTATTTGTATGCACAATTTTACAAGAGCTTGGATGTCATGGTGATAATGCACATTATCTCGTTGATCAGATCCCTCAGCAAATCTAAACACAGGATATAGGTTCGACTAGAGATCGATGAGTATGTGGAGCAGCTAAGGTGAGATGCCACTAGGGTGGAATTTGAGCTAAGTGCACATAACATCCATAAGTACATCGGTGGTCCTGTCGTAGTCAATACCATGCTACACATGCTTCAAGATGAGTTGGACAAAATTTCCTAGAAAATATACCCACAAGCTATGGAGGTAAGAGTATGCTACTAGAAATACATTATCAAGCAGTATGGGGACACAATAGAACAGTACCAAGCTTGGTATCAATATGTCATCGAGATTCATCAAGTGGATGTTACCGAGTTGATCTTCTGCCGAACTTCTGAGTCATAGCGTTGTGTCTTGTTTAGTTGTCTCTAACCTATTTGTCTGGCATGGGTACATGTGAAAATTGTATATTATTTGGGAATATATTGTAAGTGAAATTCCAAGTGTCATTAGTGGAATATGAACAACCACTATGTAATGTAATGAGCTATTTTTAAAGAAGTTGAAGGGTCATGAGCATAGTCAAATATTCAAAGGGGAGTTTCAAGGGTCACTCCACCCTTTGTTATAAATATAACATCATAACTCATAGAACAAGATTTTTGGGAGCCAAGCTTTTGGCTAGGCTTAGGCTTAGAGAAATCTTGGGAGATTGTGACAAGCCTTAGCTTATCCATGGTGTAGAGCGAGTACACTTCTTTGGAGGAGTAGGCAGTGTTAACCGTAATGTTCCACTATTGGGGCTAGTGGTTTTCAATGGTGTATGTATCGATGGAACTTTCACTTAATAATACAACTGAGCCAACCCGTTTTCATGCATATGTTATTATTGTAGTTCAACTATTCTGGTTACTTTAGAAATGTATGTTGTTTAACTTACGCATTTTCTTATGAACTATTTTGTATGCAATTGTATGAATCTTGTTAAAGGCGCGTTATTGGATTAACCCCTCGCTTTGGTTTGTGGACTTAATCACTTCCAACATGTGATGGCATTCCGTTTGTGTATTTTGTTCAGGCTGCGTACTATTACATGCTTCTAAGGGAGACACTTCCTTTTCTCCTATGTGTGTTCGAACCACCATGCATCTCACTTGACTCACTCCAAGGTAACACACTTTCTTCTGATGAAAGGCATCATACTTAGCTCTACACGCTACCACGGACAAGGCACTACATTACCACCCATTACTGGGACTCCTACTCCAAATAGTCTCAGGTCTATATTGGAGTTTTAACGAGGGAGATCCCCTTGAATTTTGGTAGGTCCAACATCCTCAACATGAACTTGGGTGATTCCTGGAATCAATACCTTGGGTGATACTCAAAATCGACCTTAGGCGACACCAAGTGATTCTCAGAATCGACCTTGGGTGATATCCTGGGCACTAAGGGGTTATTCCCAGAATTGACCTAGGGCAATTCCCGAAATCGACCCTAGGTGATTACTAGAATCAACCCTGGGTGATTACCGGAATCGACCATGGGTGATTCTCGGAATTGTCCCTAGGTGATTCCTAGAATCGACCCTGGGCAATTCCTGGAATTAACTCTAAGCGATTCCTAGAATCGATACCCTGGGTGATACCCGAAATCGACCCTTGATGATACCCTGGGTCATTCTGAGAATTGACCCTTGGTGATACACTGGGTGCCCATGGACGATTCCCAGAATCGACCCTAGGTGATTCTTTGAATTCACCTTGGGTGATTCCGAGAATCGACCCTGGCCCTTGGCATCATGGATATTTGATGTCGACAAATCTCCAAAGTATCTTCTGATGGATGTTTGATGTCTAGAAATCTTGCTCCCCCACGCCCAAACCCACAACCTAGGGTCATTGTGCACCGAGGGTCAATTTCAGGAATTGGCCCTGGTCTGTGGGCCTCAGAAGTGGGGCCTCACCAACCCCCTCGTAGGCCTCAAGCTCATGGGCCCTAGGTGATTCCCAAAATCGACCCTAGGCTCTTCCTAGAATCGACCCTAGCCCCGTGCAACAGGGGTGATCCCAAGATTCAACTGTGGGTGATTCTAAGAATCAACCTTGGTGATTCTCATAATCGACCCTAGGCAATTCCTGGAATCAACCTTGAGCAATTCTCAAAATCAAGCTTAGGATATTTCATTAATAGACTCCAGCCTTGGGCACCAAGGGTGATTCCCAAAATCAACCCTAGGCGCCCAAGGGTGATTCCCAAAATGAACCCTAGGCACCTAGGAGTGATTCCCAAAATCAACCTTGGACTATTGCCAGAATCAAACTTGGGCGATTCCCAGGATCGACCATGGGCGATTCCCAGAGTCAACCCTGGTTCATTCCTGGAATTAGTCTTGGGCACTTAGGGGATATTCCCAGAATCGACCCTGGGCGATTCCCGGAATCGACCGTGGGCGATTCCCTGAATCAACCGTGGGCGATTCTCGGAATCGACCCTGGGCGATTCTCGGAATCGACCCTGGGCGATTCTCGGAATCGACCCTGTGCGATTCCCGGAATCGACCCTGTGCAATTCCTGGAATCGACCCTGTACGATTCCCGGAATCGACAGGTCGATTCCCGGAATCGACGGGTCGATTCCCGGAATCGACCCTGGGCGTTCTGGGTATCGACCCTGGGCGATTCCCCGAATCGACTGTGGGCGATTCCCCGAATCGACCCTGGGCGATTCCCCAAATAAACTCTAACCCAAGGAACCCAAGGGCGATTCCCAAAATCGACCCTAAGCGATTCCTAGAACTGAACCTATGTGATTCTCGGAATCAACCCTGGATCGTTCCTGGAATCGAGCCTGGACTTGGACCAAGAATTGACCCTGGGAAATACACTACGTGCTTCCCAAAATCGATCCTAAGGAATTGCGAAATCAACCCTAGGAAATTCCCAGAATCGGCCTTAACCAATTCCAGGAATTGATCCTAGCCTTAGGTGCTCAAGGGAAATTCCCATAATGGACCATGGGAGATACATGGAATCGACCCTGGGCTATTCCCGGAATCAACCCTCAGTGATTCCCAAAATCGATAACTTGGAAAATATAGAGAATCGACCATGGGTGGTTCCCGGAATCGACCCTAGGCGATTCACGAAATCGAGCATGTGTAATACCCTAGGCGCCCATGGTCGATTCTAGGAACTGACCCTAGGTGATACCTAAAATTGACCCTAGGAAACACATCGAATCGACCCTAGGTGATTCCCAAAACCAACCCTGGGTGATTGCCGAAATTGATACCCTAGGAAATTCTCGGAATCGACCCTAGGCGATTCCTGGAATCTACCTTGGGTGATAACCTAGGTGCATAGAGGTGATTCCTAGAATCGACATTGGCCGATTCTTGGAATTCATATTAGGAAATTATCGGAATGGACCCTGGGTGATTCCCAGAATCAACCTTGGGCAATTCACAGAATCAACCTTAGCCCTGGCCGATTTTTAGAATCGACCCTGGGTGATTCTTGTAATCTGCTTTAAGAGATTCCCAGAATCAACCCTCACCCTATTCCTGGAATCGACCCTGGGCAATAACCTAGGTGCTTCCTAGAATTGACCCTGGGCAATTCTCAGACCCTAGGCTATTCCCAGAATTGACCCTAAGTGATTCTTGGAATTGACCCTAACCCTAGGAACCTAAGGTGGATTCCCAGAATCAACCCTGGCGATACCTAGAATCAACCCTAGGCGATTCGCAAAATGACCCTAAGTAATTCCCAGAATCAACCCTGACCCTATTCCTGGAATCGACCCTGGGCAATACCCTAGGTGCTTCCTAGAATTGACCCTGGGCAATTCTCAGACCCTAGGCTATTCCCAGAATTGACCCTAAGTGATTCTTGGAATTGACCCTAACCCTAGGAACCTAAGGTGGATTCCCAGAATTAACCCTGGCGATACCTAGAATCAACCCTAGGTGATTCCCAAAATGACCCTAAGTAATTCCCAGAATCGACCCTGGGCGATTCCTAGAATCGATAGCATGGGAAATTCCCATAATTAACCCTGGACGATCCTTGGAATCAACCCTCAGCGATTCTTGGAATCGACCCTCGGAGATTCCCATAATCTAACCTTAGAAATTCCTAGAATCAGCCTTCGCCCTATACAATTTCCATAATTTACCCTGGCCCTTGGCCTAGAATCAACCTTGTGCCATACCCTGGGTGATTTCTAGAATTTACCCTGGGCGATTCCCAAAATGGACCCTATGTGATTCTTGGAATCGGCCCTAGCCCTGGGAACCCAAGGGCATTCCATAGAATCGACCCAGACGATACTCAGAATCAACCCTGGGCAATTCCCGGAATCGACTTTGGGTGATTCACAAAATTGACCCTTGGCGATTAACGGAATGGACCTTAGGTGATTCCTAGAATCGATACCCTAGGCGATACCTAAAATCGAACCTCGAAATTTCCAAATGCAAGTTTTAACCCCTTATGGAAATTACCTACAAAAGAATTCTTATAACATAAAAATATACAATGAAGAGAACATAAAACAAGTATACACAGAGATTTTTCCCTGGATCCCAAAACCATGACTACCAGATTGATTTTTCATTATGTTTCTTTTGATGTTACAACACATGTATATACATGTTGAAGCATTCATAAACTCTAATCCACTAACCTTGGATTATAATATAAACGTAGTTCCCTTAACCAGATCTACAAAATACCATGGGCAGAAAACCATCATCGCCAAAACCATGTGCAAAATCAATGCACAAAACCATGGATAGGTTCACCCACCATCTTTGGGTCCACCCCCCATCCGTAGGTCTACCCAACTATTATTGGGTCCGCATAAACTTTTTTATTCCTGGGGCGCTACACCAGACCTCATGCAGGGGGGCTACCACCCCTCTTATGACCAACTTGTTGTGCTCAGTGCAATGTACAATGCACTTGACTAGTAATGGAAAGAATATAACACACACAAAAAAAAACCCTCAGAAATTATCAGAATCGGCCCTAGGAGATACCTGTAATTGACCCTCGACGATTCCTGAAATCAAACCTTAGCGATACCCAAAATTGGCCCTACGAAATACTCAGAATCGACCTTGGGTGATTCTCGGAATTGACCATAGGAAATACTCAGAATCGACCCTAGGTGATTCTCGGAATTGACCCTGGGGAATACTCTCCCTGCCCAGGGGCGATTCCTGGAATCAATCTTGGGTGATTCCCGGAATCAACCCTGGGGGATTCCCAGAATCAAACATGGCCCTGGGCGCCAATGGGTGATTCCTGGAATTGAGCGAGGGAGCTAATGGGTCATTTGATGTATGAAAATCTTGCTCGCTTATGCCGAGGGTGGCAACCTAGGGGTGCTTTTGCACCTAGGAATCGTTCGTGCACACCCAAGGCCCCTAGGTTGCAGTCCTGGGAAGAGGTGCCTCGCCCGCTAGGAACCGGCCAGTAGCCCAAGGGCCTTAGGCACCCAAGGTCGATTCCCAGAATGGACAATGGTTGCCGAAGATCCTTGGGTCATAGGCTCGGGCAGGGGTGAGCGCAGCATCCCCACCAAGGCCTGTGCCCCAGGGGCCCTAGGCCCCTAGGTGTAATTCCTGAAATCAACCTTGGGCGGCCAAGAGCCCTAGGCCATAGGCCTAGGTGTGGGTGCATCCCACCCCCGCCAAAGCCTATGGTCCAGGGGCCTAGTTAGGGGCACCTCCCTCCCCTATCGAAGCCTACGGCCTAGGGGCCTTATGTGTCCAGGGTCGATTCTCAAAATTGACCATATCCAATTCCTGGATCTACCTTGGCCCTAGGCACCCAAGGGTGATTCCCAAAATCAACCCTAGATGATTCCCAAAATCAACCCTAGCCGTGGGTGCCTAGGGGAAATTCCTGGAATCATCCTTGAGCGATTCCAAGAATCGACCTTGGCGATTCTCAAAATCAACCCTCACCCTAGCGCCCTGGGGCAATTCCCTAAATCGATTGTGGTAAATTTCCAGAATCAAACTTGGCCTTGGGCATCCAGGGGTGATTCCCGACATCGACCCTGGGTGATTCCCGAAATCAACCTTAGGCAATTCCCAGAATCAAGCCTAGACAATTATGAGAATCAAACTTAGGTGATTCCCAGAATCGACCATAAACAATTCTCGAAATCGATACCTTGGGTGATTCCTGAAATCGATAGCCTAGACGATACCCGGAATTGACCTTGGGCGATTCCCGGAATTGAACCTGTGGAATAGCTTAGGTGTGCAAGGGCGATTATCGAAATCGACCCTGGCCCTAGGCTCCCAAAGGTTATTCCAAAAATCAACCTTGGTGATACCCGAAATTGACCCTTGAAAATTTCTAGAATCAACCTTAGGTGATTCCAAAATCAGCCTTGGGAAACTCCCAAAATCAACCTTGGGTGATTCCTGAATTCAATACCCTAGGGGATACCTGAAACTGACCCTAGGCGATTCTTGTGTTGGGTAGCGGAGGTCCTGCGTAATAGCTACGGGTCTTAGAGCATAAAATTTAGGATAAAAATATTGTAAAACTCCGAAATATGTGGAGCGCGAAATGTAAAAGGTTGAGTCAAAGGGTTGTCCACCAAAAAAATTAATATAGAATAATAGGAAGAAAGTCAGTGTGTGGATCATAGGAAGGTATAAATAGAGCAGGGCTCTAAAGGTAGAAGGCAATTTTTGAAGAGAATGTATTGTATTGCTATGGGTCTGTGAAAGTTATATGCACATTTGTAACTTTGAGTCGAGGGTATTGGGTGATAGATAGAGGCTCTGCAGCTGTGTGCGCAAAGGCCTAGTAGAGTCAGCAACTGTGTGCGCAGACCCCTGCAGCTGAGTGCGCAGGACGGAACTAGATGTATTGGTGAAGAAATTGAATAAAGATAAGTTGATTCTGGAATTCTATATTAAATCTGAATTATCATAGATCTGGCTAATGTATGGTTAATATAATTGTTTGATCTATGCACATATGATGATGTTATGAATATATGTGAATCTGTGTCTATTCTAAGTGCACAAACTAGTTAATTCTGATAAATGTTTGCTTAAAGACCATAAAAATTAATTGAATCTATAAACAACGCATTAATAGGTATTAAGGAGTATTTTGGGTCAGGATCTGCGCAAAGCAGAGGGCCGCGAAGCCATGGAATAGTGCGCGAAACCTCCAGACCACATCCAGACATCCCAATGGTGTGGAAACCCGGTTCCAACACCCTCCCCTGCTACCTCTAGTGAGACCTCAGTCCGCTCTCCGCGGGCTATTGCCGAAAGGGCCAGTAGCTATGGGATTTGTTTGGCTAAATAACACTTCCAAACCTGGGTCAGGCCCATATAAGCCAACAAATGGTTCCGTTGTTGGGACCGGGATCTACCTAAGGGGTGTCTAATGTGGAACGTGGGGACTCTATAGAGAAGGAATTGAAGGATCGAAGGGACCAGGAGTAGTAGTAGTTCAGAGTACATTGACAAGGTTGACAATGACGAGCGCGATCCAGCTACCGGTATTCAAAGGAGCAGGAAGCAAAGATCCAGAACAATTTTGGTTCGTGTTAACATCAGTATGGAATGCACATAGAATTACGGATGATAATATCAGAAAGGCTACCTTAGTTAGCGTGTTGCAGGACCAAGCACTGACATGGTACATAAAGTACTCAAGCGATCACCCAACTACGGGGATAGCAGAAATCTAGACTGAACTAAAGGAAGATTTTAGCCGGCCGAAGTCAAAAACACAGTCAATCATAGGGTTCAAGGAGATCGCGATGATGCCTAGTGAAACCCGATGGGATTTGTATCAAAGACTGAAAAGTACTATCCGCGAAGCAAACATTAAACTAACGGATATGCAACACTATGCTTAGTTTATGGCATCATTAACACCACAACTGAGGACGGATTTGTCACAACAGAAGATCAAAACCCAGGCTGAAGCATTGGAGACAGCGATGAGGTTGCACGAAACTCTGTTACAAAACCTGGGGTTGGGAGTTCAGCAAATCCAAGCGCAAATACAAAACTTGTGTTTGGAAATGAAGAAGTTAAAACAGGAACAGGCACCTTGCCCAGAAGTCTAGGAGGAAGTATGGTGTATAAAGTGCAGGAGCCAAGGGCATGATAAATATCACTGCCCAGTCTTGGCAAATTATGTGGCCACGGGGGGACCAACACCATTGCGACCAGACGCATAAGCAGGGCCAAGCGTGACAACCCCGCTCTGGTGCACAATCTGTCAAGTGGGAGGAAACCATAACACAGATAACTGTCAACTACTGCAAAAATTCAACTAGACCCCCCAGTAGCTATTTTTCAACTTTTGCAGATCAGTGGGCCATGAGGAAAGAGACTATCATAGCTACCAATTATTAATGGACCAGTCACCTACCTACAAAATGCAGACTGAGGCGCGAGTTTAGGATCCATCCGCGGCAATCGCGCGTGGTGGGTTCTAGGGACGTGGACGAGGACGGGGTGAAATGGGGCTAGGAAGGGGTCGTGGGTAGCTAATCTGTTACAACTACGGAGGATCAGGACATTACGCGTGGAATTGTACCAACCCAACTAGAATATGATGCACTTACTGTGAGCAATTCGATCATGAGCTGATAGATTGCCCCACACTGATAGCAGAGATTCGTGAAAAAAGGATAGCACAACCTACGACGACCCAGAACGTGCAGATGATGAGGTACGAACCCCCCAACGAAGACCCCCAGGTAAACATGGTACTAGGAACTGGCATGGCCACAGGAGAGGATAAAAGGAAATTAAGTAAGGAAGATGCAAAGGTTGGCAAGGAGACATATCTGGAAGCTAGGGAGAGCTTCGCGGAGGTCTCTATCCCAGGTAGCAGGGATCAACTTGAGCAAGACATGGATCCCTCGATGCTAGCTACCTTTTTAAAGACATGCATAAAATTGTTGCACGACAATAGGGCGGTTAGAGGCTTGTAAGGACTAATAAATAGGTGCGAGGGGATGCGAGAACCTAGCGTGGTCCGCAAACTAGGAAAACATACAACACGGATAGGGCGAGAGATGCGATTAATGGCACAAATTGGCGACTATGAGATGGATTAGATCATTCTGGGTTTGGACTCGGATGCAAATGTACTGCCTAAACAAACTTGGGAGCGCATGGATAGGCCTACACTACAATGGTCTCCTATTCAATTGTGGATGGCGAACCAACAAAAGATCCTTCCCATGGGAAGGTTGTAGGGAATTACGGTAGATATAGAAGGCGCGAGCACGAGAACAGACTTTGAAGTAATTGAAATCATGGATGAAAGTACGCCTTATCCTGCATTGTTAGGAATAGACTGGGCCACTGACATGAATGGGTTATTAATTTAAAGAAGTGAACAATGATATTTGAAACAAAGTTTCTCCGCATAGTCGTTCCGCTAGATCCAGCTGAAGGACCGTGCTACATTGAACCCATGCGCAACAAAGAAAGTGACGACGAATTAGACTGTATCTACAAAATTTCTGCACAAAGGCAAGAATGGGTCAAGTCAACGGAGGATAGAAGAATATCACGGGGCTATGTAGAGTCCTGCACCACCAATTCAGATGAAGAAGACGAGCGGTGGCATAATAGGTTGAACAGAGTAACCATGCTACATTGCAATATGGTGACTAAATCTCTGTACTGCGTGAGGGCCCAGGATCACGAACTGCTGATGTATGATGGGCTGACAATAATAGATGAATTCCTGACCAAATTTGAAATCGCAGCACCAGAGAACCAATGGTTTGATGCGTTGAGCTAGGCATTGTGTGCGACACCTGCGTGATGGTGTGGCACACATGAAGGGACTTTCGAAGATTGGCACGGTTATAGGCGCATGATGTAGATAATATTTGGGAAGCGGGAACTATGAATAATGGAGAAATACGATGGACATGATGACCCATGCATGCACCTTACTAGATGGATCAAAGCCTACGAAGAGGAACCTCAAACAGAATGGGTGCACTTATTTTATCACACCCTGGACGTCATTCTCGGAAACTGGTACACTGAAGTAGAGCTCCGACATGACACAGGCGAGTGGGATATCTTGTGCGAAGGGTTTTTGTCGACATTACTCTTTGAAGATCAATGGATGGATACTGTGGACAACACGTTACAGCTGGTGAAGGCTGCCATTTTCAAAACGCCACTAGAACCAGAAGAAACCGTGCAGCCCGACTGGTCGTGACAGCTGAGCCAGGCCCTCGAATGTTACAATGTCTAGGTAGAAGATGATGAGGACGACCCACGAAACATCAATATTCCAGAATCAGAGGGGAGTCGTGAGGTGCACGGACCTGAAATCGAAGATCCAGATATCACGGCGCTGTTGAAAATGAAACAAGTAAATATCATAATAGAAGAAGAGCTGAAGTATGCAATGCTTGGGGACTATTGGAACAATGCCAGGGTGGAAAAGGTCATCGAGTTTCTTCCGGAATATGGAGATTTGTTTCCAACAAAAATCATGAAGCTAAAAGGAATCCTAGGAGACCTAGGAATGATGAAGATAACGTTGAAGCCAGACGCGAAGCCAGTTAAGAAGCAACCCTACCGATTGAATCCAAAATACAAAGCAAAGGTCCACGAAGAACTAGACAAGATGCTGAAGAACTGGACAAGATACTGGTATCAGGAATCATTGAACCAGTCGAGGAGTTCGACTGGGTAAGTCCTATGGTTGTGTAGGAGAAGAAACAAAAGGGTGAGATTCGCATCTGCGTGGATCTCAAAAAGCTCAATGATGCCTGTGTTAACAATCCATTTCCAACACCCTTTACAGATGAGGTACTAGAAAATGTGGGTGGGCAGGAAGCCTACTCCTTCACGGATGGGTTCTCAGGATACCACCAGATCAAGATCGCGCCAGAGGACAGGAGTAAAACAACGTTTGCCACTGAATGGGGTTTTTTTCAGTATACGGTGATGCCCTTTGGACTGAAGAACGTGCCGGCGATATTCTCACGCATTGTGGTAGCGACATTCAAGGAATTTATACACAAGTTCTTAGAGGTCTATCTTGATGACTGGAACGTATTCGGACTGGTTAAAAAACACATAGCGAGCTTACGGTTAATGCTGGATACTTGCCGACGACACTAGATTGCGCTAAACCTAAAAAAGTGTACTTTCCTGGTCCCCTTCAGGAACCTACTTGGCCATGTGGTTTGTAAGCAAGGCCTGATGGTGGATCCGACAAAGATCACTATCATACTCAATCTGCAAGCATCGCAAAGTGTCAAACAACTATGCGCCACACTGGGACACACGAGCTACTATTGGAAGTTCATCAAAAGCTATGCCCAGATCACGGCTCCAATGGAATAGTTGCTGAAGAAGGATGCTACTTAATGCTGGAATGAGGAATGCAACAAAAGTCTGGAAATTCTTAAGGAAAATATGGCATCCGCCCCTATATGGGTCTTTCCAAAATGGGACATCGAATTTCATGTGCATGTTGACGCGTCGTGTATCATGTTGGGCACGGTACTCACTCAAGAAGGAGCAGAGGGAACAGATCACCCGATTGTGTTCGCAAGTCGCCGGTTGTCAAAAGCTGAGAAGAATTACTCCACTACTGAGCGAGAGGGATTGGCGATGGTATACGCGCTTCAAAAATACCACCACTATCTGCTCGGTGGACACTTTAAGATGTATACTGATCACTCTGCGCTAAAATACCTAGTGAATAATCTTGTGTTGGGGGGGGGGTGAATTTGTAGGTGGTTGCTGTTGTTCCAAGAAGACGACTTCGAGGTTTTCGTAAAGCCGAGATGTCTAAACGCGGGTCGGGGTCACCTATCTCGAATTGAGACCGGCGAAGAGCCCACAAATTTAGAGGAAGGACTCCCGGATGCACAACTATATGCAGTGTGCGTTGCGGATGGCCACTTTGAGGATATAATCCATTTCTTAACTACAGGAACCACACCACAGGGATATTCTGTTCAACAGAAGAAGGAATTGGTGATACGAGCAGCAGACTTTACCGTGATTCCAGGGCATCTCTACAAAATGGGCAACGACGAAATCTTACACAGATATGTGCCTGAATTTTAGTGCAGACAAATCTTGGCCGAAGCACATGGCAGGGTGGTGGGAGGACATTTTGCAGGTCACGCTACCGCATAGAAGATTCTTCGCACAGGACTATGGTGGCCAACTCTACATCAGGACTTGAAAGCGCATTGTCGGGCCTACGATGTCTATCAACGGACAGGGAAACCATCATGGAGAGACAAAATAGTTCTAAGCCACAGATGACGCTACAATCATTCGAGAAGTGGGCAATCGACTTCGTAGGACCTATTGCACCGCAAGGGAAGGCGGGCGCGCGCTATATTATCATCGTGACAGAATATTTGACTAGATGGGCAGAGGCACAACTGGTTAAGGATTGCACGGCTACAACAGCTGCGAAGTTTTTGTTTGAGAATGTACTGACAAGGTTTGGATGTCCCAAAATTCTCATGAGCGATTGGGGAACACATTTTCTGAATGAAACGATCAGCGCACTCACTGAGGAATTCCAGATATATCACCAACAGAGTACGCCATACCACCCGCAAGCGAATGGGACCGTTGAAGCATTCAACAAAATCTTGGAGACTGCATTGACCAAGGTCTGTAATACGCAGTGAAATGACTGGGACTTGTGCATCCCTACTGTGCTATGGGCATACCGAACCACGTGCAAGAATTTGACAGGCCAGACACCTTTTCGGTTAGTCTATGGAAAAGAGGTCATGATGCCTATGGAATACATTGTGCCTAGTCTGCGAATAGTGGCAATAACAGGTATGGTAGACCGCAGGGCTTTGGAGGAATGACTCGCATAGCTAGAGGAACTGGAGTAGGAATAGTTTTTGGCTGGATTCCATCAACAAGTATAGAAACAGCGAGAGAAAGTGTGGTATGATTGCCATATCAAGGTGCGCACCTTCAAGGAGAATGATCTAGTATTACTATACGACAGCAAGTTCGAGAAGTTCCCTGGAAAACTCCAAATGCATTGGTTGGGACCTTATGTCGTCAAAGAAGTTACTGATGGGGGCACGGTTCAGCTTGCCAAACTCAATGGAGACCCTTTCCTAGGAAGAGTGAATGGTAGTCGCCTGAAACTCTATACGGGGGGGGGCCGACCGCCTGACTAACCGTCTCACCACTCCAGCCAGTTGAAAGAGAGCGCGAGATGATAAAGAAGTCTGGGGGAAAGAGGTGCGATTGCCAGGATACGCGTAGCTCGGGCCAATCACAAAGGTCGCGGTTGCGCGGAAAGGAGTGCGCTGATGCGTTGCTAAGAGGAGAGGTGACCATTGTTGTCACTATTCATGACAAGATATCTGCATTATGGCAAAAGGGAGCGAGCGGCGAACAATTAAGAGAAGGGTTATGAGCCAGATATGGAACGAGCTGCCATAGGTTTAACACGAGGACGCCAGAACAGGCAGAAGCCAATGAATTTGAAATTCGAACGCTTATAAATCACAGAGGGGCATCCACCGGGCGAGCTACACTTCTGGAAAACACAAGCTGGTTACCGATATGGAACTTTTCATTATCTCTGCACAAGGAGTAAGCCAAAGGGGGTCCCCCACTCGAGCTAAAATCTTCTGAGGGGGTGTTCTGTGTTAACCGAGCAAAGCAGAATGAGCATTATCGGTCGTGAGAATTGGTAGTAACAACGAAGTAGGAGCCAGACGAAGCGTTGTAGGAGACAATGAAGAAGCAGCAGGATGACGAGCGTCACTCAAAGGGAGGTGAACCGCGAAGCCAAGGCAGCGTGTCTCGCTGCACTGATGAGTGACTCGAGGCGAGTCATGATGATTGTGTTGAGGGATTGTTCGGTAGTGAAGGTCCCGCGTAACAGCTTTGGGCCTGAGAGCCTAGAAGATAGGATAAAAATATTGTAAAACTTTGAAATATGTGGAGCGCGAAATGTAAAAGTTCGAGTCAAAGGGTTGTCCACCCAAACAAATAACATAGAATAATAGGAAGAAATTTGGTCTATGGATCATAGGAAGGTATAAATAGAGTGGGGCTCTAAAGGTAGAAGGAAGTTTTTGAAGAGAATGTATTGTAGTGCTATGGGTTTGTGAAAGTTATATGCGCGTCTGTAAGTCCGAGTCGAGGGTATTGGGTGATAGATAGAGGCTCTACAGTTGTGCGTATAGAGGCCTGGTAGAGTCCGCAACTATGTGCGTGGACCCCTGCAACTGAGTGCGCAGGACGGATCTGGATGTATTGGTGAAGAAATTGAATAAAGATAAGTTGATTCTAGAATTCTGTGTTAAATCTAAATTATCACGGATCTGGCTAATGTATGGTTAATATAACTGTTTGATCTATGCGCATATGCTGATGTTATGAATATATGTGAATCTGTGTCTATTCTAAGTGCGCGAACTGGTTAATTCCGATAAATGTTTGCTTAAAGACCAAAAAAGTAAATGAATCTATAAACAGTGCATTAATAAGTATTAAGGAGTATTCTGGGTCTGGATTTGCGTGAAGCGGAGGGCCGCGAAACCACAAAATAGTGTGTGAAACCTCCAGACCACATCAAGACATCCCAATGGTGCGGAGATAGTACTGAGTACTTGTGAGGAGTATTGTACTATGTATTGTTACATGTTCTCAATCATTATAATATACAGATAGTGTGGGGTTTTCAGCTGTATGCTTTCCCTGGGTTACATACTGTGTTAATGTGCGCATGCGATTGATGTTTCATTGTTTTTGATGCTGCTAAATTGATGATCAACGTAGAGGAGGTTATGTATTATGCATGTATTCCGCAATAGTGTATAATTGGGATAATCTCTGTGAATAAGTGTCATATTATTCAAAATTTCTACACGCGACACGCAAATTTGATTCCCATAATCGACCCCAACGATATGTGGAATTGACCCTTGGCTATTCCTGGAATCGACCTAGGGCAATTCCCTAAATCCATACCCTGGGCGATACCTGAAATCGACCCTGGGAAATTCTCGGAACCGATAATGCATCAAACAAAATGCATCATGCAAAATGCCTTCCACTAACTTTCACTTCAAAGCCAATGAGACAAATTTTGCAAATTGACCAAGAAAATAAATCAAAAACTGACAAATTCAAGCATACAAGATAGGAAAAGACCTTAGGGGCCAAGGCACACTGGATTCTAAGGAAGAAACCTTAAAAATTCTCACATTCAAGGATCATCACTACTTACTTTATATACCCAAACCTGTGATGATTGGGTTATCATCACCACTTTGCATAGCCAAACCGCCGATGGTCGGGCTCATGAGCACTACTTTGTATAACAAAAGTAGTGATGATTTCAGCATTACAAGACAGTGAATAATTTTTTTTTCATCACGACTATACAGGTAAAAACTCGCGATGCCATCGCGACTATTAGGGAAAAACCCGCGATGCATGAGGAATATGGGGAAAAAAATTTCCAAGAGACAATCTAGAATTAGCACTCTAAGGTTGTAATCAGTGATGGAATAAACCTAGACTAATGTAGATAAGCCGAGAAATCGACGATTGCTCTACCTAGTCAAAGAATCTGATTGAAGGAATGGATGGAAATGGTTATAGCCTCCCCAACGGAGTCATCATTTTGTTGTCTAGGCAATCCCCTCTGCGGACAAAGATGATCCCTCTAGCCTAATCAGTGGGACTAGCAACCTACGTGACAATCTACTAGACACTTTCTTAAGTTACAATTGAAATGAGAAACGAAGAAGATGGCCTACCTCGTTCTAATGCTATCACGTCCTCCTTTGTTGAAGACCTTGAATCACTTGCATCAAGGGCTCAGTCCAGCGTCTCACAATGTTTTAAACACCTGCACAAGAGATGAAGATACAACAAGGAATGCAAATACAAACAACATAATCAAAAGTAACCTACTTAACACATCAATGAGTGTTAACATAAATGTTACATAAGCATACATATTTATGGAAACTGAAATAGGAATTGTATATTAATAGAATAAAGGATCAAGCATATAACCAAGCCTTGATGTCAATAGGATCTCCTTAAATGAATGTCCAAGTCCAAGCTTAAGCTTAAGCTCTCCAAGCACTCCTTCTCCAAGCCAAATGAGTAGCATGTAGGCACAATCTCAACATAAGGGTGCAAATAACCAAATACCAACCATTTGGGAATGGGAAAAGATGAATATATAGGAAGGGAAAGGGAGTTAGGATCTCTCCAAAGATAGGAGAAGGACCTCATCTCAAGGACGTAGCTCATAGGGATAAGTCCAAAAGGCCAAGTTGAGAGAACTTGACATCATCCATGTCGAACAACCTCTAGCTCGTCACTCTAGAAGCTTCTAGATCACGAAGCTTCTCATCCTCTTTGGGAAAATTTATGTTTATGGATCATCGCATGTGTTCAAGCAAACAGAGCGATGGCATCGCAGGGCTAGTATAGTGCAACTAGAGACCATCATGGTTTTCAGTATCATAAGAGCAAGGATTCTAAAATTATGGTTTTAGAGCCATTTCCTTCAGGGGAAGCTCAAGGCATTTTCCAATCAGTGTTTTAAGGAGGATCTAAGCTACATATCTGAATGACTACACTGCATCATGGTCATGTTTCGAGCACTTCGGGGTATGTCAAAAGGAAGTGCAGGAGGCGTGACAAAATATTTTGTAAGAGGGGCCTTAGGAGCCCTAGGGCATTGTCCTGCGCACGGGCTCCTCACCTGGCCCCACTGAGGCCCGCAACCTAGGTTCCCTAGGTGCACAAGGTTGATTCATGACCCTAGGTAGGGGTGCCTCACCCGCCCATGCCTAGGCAAGTAACCTAGAGTCCTTGGGTACCCAGGTTCAATTCCAGGAATCAGCCCCTGGTTTATGGGCCTGAGCGAGGGCACCTCGCCTGCCCCCACCTAGGCCTGCAATCCAATGGCCCTGGGAGGGGGCGCCTCACCCACCCCTGCGTAGGCTCGTGGCCCAAGGGCCTTGGGTGCCCAGAGATGATTTAGAGAATCGCCCCTAGGCCACGATCCTATGTAGCGACGCCTCTTCGACCCTCATGCTAGCCTACAGCCCAGGGGCCCTTAGACCCTAGGGTCAATTCTCGGAACCGACGCCAGGAGCTTAGGGCCCCTCGGTCGCCGGCCTAGGTGGGGGAGCTTCGCTTGCCTATGCTCCTACTCCATTGCGCATCCCACGCCCAAGCCGAGGCCCCTACCCAAAGGATCCTCGATCACGAGCCTTGGAGGGGATGACTTGTCTTCCCCTACACAAGCTCGCGGCCTAGGGCCCTTGCGCATGTGCAATGAAGGCACCCTTGCCCAGTCCTGTGGCATAGGACACTTGGGCTCTTAGGGCACTCAAGTCGCGGGCAAGATAAGTTGTATTAGGCTAAGATTTGAAAAGAGCTAGACTTTTAGCCTTTAAAATAAAAATTACTCTTGGAGTAATGACTCTCTCATTCAAGTTTTTATTTTTAAAGTTTTTTTTAGTCATTATTTATTCATAATGTCATGGTTGAAATATGTTAAAAAGTTAAGGTTTTTTAATTCCACGGTTGAAAATTTGTCAAGATTTTAAGGTTTTTCTGAGTTATAATAGTTTATCTTTAATGCTAAGTTTGAAAAGAATTATAATTTTAGGGGTTTTTAGAGTAATGATATTTTAACTTTAACGACATGGATGAAAATTGTAGCAATTTTAAGGTTTTTCGTGTCCCATTATTTTATCCTTAATGCCATTACTAAAAAATGTTGAAATTGTACCCCTAAAAAAATTGTTATTATAGCATCAACACTTTTGGTCTTTGTGCACACAAAAATTAGTTTTCCTTCCTTTTTTAAAAATTGTTGAAAAATTACCATTCAAAAAGAAAATCTTTCTAGAATACATACTTTTCCATTTGTGGGCTATTTTTCATGTTTTTTTGGGGACTTTTTTGCTAGAGTTCTAATTTTGAGTTTACAGTTCCTATCTAAAAGTTTAGATTGCTTGGAATAGATGAAGAAACAATCAAAACAGTATCTAAAAGTTTAGATTGCTTGGAATAGATGAAGAAACAATCAAAACAGTGCCCATGAAATGTACCACACCGGGGGATTATGTCTCACCATTCAAGTTACAAACATAGATTTTCTTAAATTTGGGTTCCCGCTTTTTCCTATGTTACAAATCGACTGGGGGACTCAATATTCGCGCTTTCATAATGGTAAATGGCACCGGAGGACAGGAGGGGGAGGAATTTCGGGCCTCTAGTTCCCAGTCAGAGGGATGTGAGGCTTGGTCACCCACCTTTCATACTAGATAGTGGGACTGAGTAACCGGGCCGGAAAGGGGTGGGGGCGCCTGGAGATGATGCAGAGGATAGAAGGGAGGAGGGTCCTCAGATTTCTCCAACCAAGAGTGCAAATGGGAAGTAGGGCTGAGAGTCAAAGGAGGGAAGTCTAAATGGGGAGGAGGAATAGGGGAAGCAAGGGGAGGCATAGCTGAGGGCCTGAGAATGGAATCAGTGAATAGTTTAGAGTAGTCAATGACGGGCTATTGATAAGAGGTACCTGGATTCTCGTCCGGGGGCAGAGAAGAGAGTCGAGCAGTAAAGGGAGGATGTTGTAGACCACAAATCACCACATCGTGCGGGACCTGCTTAGTCAAAACTTTTGTGGAGCGTTTGGAAAGAAGGTGTCCAGTCTTACGGCAATGGATCCAATGGAACGGGATCCCCAATAGTCGATGTTTATCTTAATAGAAAAACCCTTAAAATGAATTTTCAATTCCTCCAGGAGGCTGCCCCCATATCCACCTCGACAAGAACCCAAACCATCCCCATATCCACCTCGACAAGAACCCAAACCATCCATTTTTCTATTTTCCCAAAGCTTCCCTCATCCCAGTAGTAGAAGAACCCAATCTTGTTAGCAATCTTTGAAATGGCCGACTCATTCCACAATTAAAGTGGTAGGTCGGGAAGCTTGGCCCAAGAAAAATGGCAGGGAGGGGCTTCGGTGAAGGGATCAAATCCTAGCTTCCACCGCTACAAGAGAAGATATCCCTACCCATTAACCCATGGAGTAGACAGAATACGCTTGGGATCTTCCAGAAAAAGGAAGTGGAAGCAGATCCACCCTTTGAAAAGTAGGCTAATTTTAGGTCAATACTTGAGAATCGGGAACCACCTTAATTTCACCCATTTCTTAATCTGTTCACTCGACTAGTGTAGATGTTTCCAATGACCCATCAAGCGAGTTGATGAAGCCGATCAACACTAACCTAATACGTATCAGCCTCCAGAACCAGTGGGTTTGAATCTCAGAGTGCTTTGAGGGGCTTCTGGGAATGTTTTGAGCCAGAGCGACTGAAAGAATGGGAGGACGGGCGACCAAAAGCTGGATGAGAAGAATCAAGGGCAAGGCGAGTAGGTTGAAAAGCAGAAGAAGTGGTTGTAGAGGGGGCAGATGGAAGAATGGGAAAAATACCGATACAGTGAGTAAGGGATTCTCATTCGTCCTGAATGGTGAGGTCGATCAAAGTCTCTGGCGAGAGGGAGTTTAGGTCATGCATGGTGGACAGATGTTGATTAGGCTGTTGGCCAGTGAGATGACTTGTCCCAGATAGTACCTCGTTACGGACATGATAGAATCGTCAAAGAGGATTGTGATCCCAAGGGAGATTGAAAGGTCACCTCCATAGAATCCTTACGAACGGTAAGCAGTGTTGCTAGTAAGAACCGGCACACCCAGGGATATATGGCGTCGATCAATATTAAAAAATTCTACGGGAGATCCAAAATCCTGCAGAGTTAGTTCCCACCCCACAGGCCGAGAGGAAAAAAGTTACTAGCTGTCCGCAGCTAGCCCCTCATGTGTCATATAAAGAAAGGACAATTGAGAAAATCTAAAATTCGTTCGACTATTCAAGTCCACACCCGAATAGAGCTAGCAAAAATATTCAAATTCTAAGAAGAACCAAAACCACCTCAGCCGAAACAAGACTGAATCAACAGAAAATGGTGTTTGTAAACCATAGGGGAGCTGAGTTGTGTTCCATGACTTATCTGATTTGAGGTCGATCAGAGTCTTCCATCCAACATCCTTACATGATTTTTCGTAAAATCTATTGATGGGCTAGTCTTCGTCCTCCTGTAATGCTAATATGTAAAATATTACCAATCAATAAATAAGTAGCTTAAGATAGTTCTATGGAATTCTGGTTCTGAACTCATCGCTCATGTAGTCGGATGATGACTATCTTCCACTAGATACCAAATTCCTGCTCGTGCTTATTCCCTAATACCTCTATCACATCCCAGTGCCCAGTAGTGTTTCTTCATCGCCCTTCATTCTCAGCATCAACCTCTATGTCCAGTTATCTGATAAGATTTTGTGATATTTTATGTAGCAACAAATATAATGACTATAATCCAGTAATACAATCACAAGTGATCCCACTAGAAGGATGGCTTGAAATAGATGAAGGGGAAGCGAGGTTACTCGATCCTGTTGTGATATGTCCTCATCCTGTATCTTTCTGGAATGTGATTTAAGCGTGACCTTCCTCTGTGTAAGTGAGTACCTGTAACAATATATTCCATAAACCTACAAAAACTGAAGTTAATTATTGACTCAACCTTATTTCTCAGCATTTCCACTGCTTCGTCCGAGAGGAAGTTATCCTCATGGCTTTGGATCCTCTCGAAGATAGTCGTCCCTTAACCTAAAACATCAGCTCCAAACCTATTATTCAGTAAACCTGTAAAAAACCATATGGGTTTGTCTTCATACTCAATAACTCTAAGAATGAGTCAAATTGGCCCGCTCAAAAGTTTCCATGTCCATCTTCCCCTACCGATATAGCACTCTTCCCTTTATAATCAGTACCATTACCTACCCCATTATTTGAGACACCCATTATTTCACATAACTCCAATTTCTTGCATCCTTCAAGACTTCAAGGGAGGAAGCTCAGACCCATAAGGCACGTCATTTACGCTGCTTTGATTGAGGAAATCAGCATAAATGGGGGAAATATGGCGCATACGGCACCAACACAGCATACTATGGGACGTCTGAAAGAATAGGAAGTTCTCTCTCTCTCCTTATCCTTTTTAATTTCTAATAGCTTAGACAGTGAGTTAACCTCAGTTAATCATAGGCACACATGGTTTTTGTTAAAAAAATGGTTGAAATCAATCATAAATATAATGTTATGTATGAATACATACACAGTTTACATTCAAAGCTTACTCTATAATATAGAGTTTGTGAGATCTAACTTATTCCTAATTTAGAAGGAGAGGTTGAGAGAACATCTCAACCATGACCAATAGTTCATAAACCAACACTACAAATATAGGATGTAAGCATTAACTCCAAGTTCACCTCTTAATTCTTACATTACATAAACAACAAAATACACAATCATTCTTTAATTGGGTTACAACTTATGAGTATAGACTCCATCAAGTTGCCTCATAACCCTGGTAAAGGTGTAGTGGGCAAGTTGGATTCTCGAGTTCGACTCGTGAACTCCCGAATCAAGGACCTCGTAAAGTCAATCACTGAACAACCTCCCAAGTCGTCACATAACCTCATTAGAATACCACTCCCACTTCTTCAATGAATGAGGGATCCTTCCCTAGATCCACAACTTCCATACCATCTCGACAACCATCCATGTTGAGCCTTTTCACTAAAATGTAGTTGTTCTAAAAGAGTTTGATAGGTTCAAATATTTCATTGACTTCATTATCATAATTCAACGAATATTCATCTATGGCTATATTTTCTTATTATTTCCCTTTTAGCAAATCACTAACATGCCTTTTTCAATCGCATGATGTATGCCCAATTTTCCTGCAATAGTAGCATTCATCTTCACTTTTGTTTGCATATTTCTTTCTCATTCTCGTCTTTGTAAACAATGCATTTTCTATTTGATACTTTCCTTCTACATCCTCCTATTTTAGTCTCTTTTCCTCTCTCAAAAGTGTTGCAATTTTCTCATCCAATTTTTGTGAATACATTTGAGTCAAAGTGAAGACAACATTACTATAAATTAAAGGAAGACTATTTAGTAATATTGCTTTAGCATTTTCATCCTCCACCTTGGCACTTGCTTTAGCGAATTGTTTTAAAATAGATATTAAGTTATTTACATGACTGGAAATAGATGTCTCCTCATTCATTTTAAGTCTAAATAATTGCAAATTTATAAAAAAATTTACATTTGTAACTTTTAAACCAAATAACTGAGTCACATGTTCACATATTTCCTTAAATCGTTTAGTAAGATCTACAAGATGTAATTTCGAATCTAAAAGAGCAAGTCCAATAATAGACTTAGTTTTGTCATCTATATTTTTTCATTCAATTAACTATTTGGCACTCGTAGGTGCCACTTCTGAACCATTCATTATGCCAGGGAACTTTTCTTCATTAAGCCACTAAATTTCTCTAAGACAATGAATTACATGATCACAAGCGAGATTCCAAATAGAAAACACGTTTTTAAAATAGAAATTTCCCGCTCTAAAACTAAAAAATGCTTCAACTCCTTTAAAACAAAACAAATTAAGTAACAAAAGATTTAATTCGTATGGGCAACCAGCAATATTGCAGGCCTAATCTCTACACACAGTAAGAACGAAAGATAAGGTGACGACTTACCACACATTCCTTGGCTACAAAAATTCTGCATCGATGGCTAACACGACTTCAATGCACATGCCAACGCATGTGTCCATATGCAGAGGTGGCTCAGTAAAAGAGACCTCCAAAATTTCTCAGATAAACAAAATAACTCCATTGGCACTGTCTGCACAGATGTCACAAATCCACATAGGTAGCCCCCATGCATTGCATAGGAGGTCTTTAAATGTGTCCACTGTGATATTAACAACCATCAGTGGTTCACGGAAATCGCAAACTTGTCATCAACATCTCGTGGCCTCCACAGAAAAATCGCAATCGCGTGATTGATGCACGGCGAGCGAGGTCAAAATGTTTGATACAAAGGAGCCTGCTTACAGAATGGCTCCACGAGATACATACTCGACGCATACGGTGAACCTTCGTTCGTTCCTTCGCACACATGAAGTAGCTATTTGAATCGGTAATTGCAAAAATGGCTGAATCCAGCTCCCAAACATGAGCTTCCATACCATCGAAACCAGTAATGGCTTGAAAATATATGTGACTTTCTCAATGGAGCTCTATTGATTCGAGAACACTAGTGTTCCAGCATCAGGCTTTTGTATGAAGCAACTTACATAGAAGATAAATTACACCACTTTAATACTACACAAAAATCTGCGCTCTTTAACGCCTCAAAAACTTTACATCTTTCCAACCCTACAGATAAATTACATTTTCCCTATGCCCCTCGGTCCTCCCAGAGGGAGTTAGAGTTATTCTAAATAGGTTCTGATATCAGGTTTAAATGGTTGAAAAGCATTTATATATTTCACACAAGGGGTATATACAATTTACATTCAGAGATTACTTTATAATATAGAGTTTGTGAGATATAATTTATTCTTTATTTATTTAGAAAGAAAGGTTGAGAAAATTTCTCAACCATCACCAAAATCTCATAAACACACATTTTGACTCTAAATGTTTTCCATTATGTAACTATCTGCCTCCAGTAATAAGGGTTATAGACCATCATTTTGTTGTCGGTTTGAATATTTTTGAACAGAAACATGAATATACAATTTTCAATAAATTTCCTGAATTCACATGATAAATTGCAAATCATATTAAATAAGAATAACCAAGATTCAAATCAGATAAATTCTAACCTCTATCTATAATATTATATAATTATATTTTAAAACTTTTGGTTTATATATATATATATATATATATAATTTAAAAAATATATACAAACAAAAATTATATTAGTTATGATTTTTTTTAAATAAAATTAATTTTATATATATATATAACTAAAATATTATTTATATGTCAAGCACCATCATTTACAGCTAAAATTATACACAAATTGTATTTCGAAATATAACAATATTATTTTTAAAAATTTTAAAAGTCAATAGGTCCTTGTTTATGTATTACTATTGTTTTATATTTTCCTTTCTAGACTTTATGATGTCTTTTTAGTTATTTATGGTTGTCGCACTCTACCTTTTTTGTGAGAATAAGTTTGCACTTTATCACTAACATGTAAAACACTAGCTATACAAGTAGAATGAAAGAAAATTTTGATGAATCTGAAGATTTATTACACTCATGTAGCACTATGTTCTTGTTACGTCGTAAGGCATTCCTCTATGAAATGAACTCCCTCTATGCCATTGTGTCTCAACATGGGCCGTTAGATGGATTGTTAGACGATTAAATAATCGTCGGCCATTATATCATCGGTGAAGAACGTTCTAATCAGTTGAGAAAATTACGCTCTGAAAGTACTAGGCGACGAGGAAATCATTTTCTAGCCTTAAGACGGTTGTGGCTCCTCGACTTTGAGACGGTTGTGCACACGATAAGCTTGTCTGTTATGAGTAGCAACATCTAACACTCGGCAATAGAGTCACTCACCAAATAAACGCTGTGTTATCACTCAGGTTGTCCTTAAGCTCCTTTAAAGGATACGACCGAGGTAACTACAAACCAATCTTTGGATTGCAGGTCCTAGCTTACCTGCAATCAGAGAGGGCTCTCTCTTTCTGATTTAGCTTTATTGATGATAATTTTAGGCTAGTTTTTGAGTTCAGGAGTTTTGTTTAAGTTTTGGTGGGAAGGATGATGCTTTCAAGTAGAGAGGCAAAGCATAGTGTGGTAAGTTTCAAACCATTGGGCATGGAGTCATGGAGTAAGACTGCTGGTGCGTTTTCTTGGTCACAAGAGGAATGAGGAGCAAGGTAGCTGCTCATGAACAATACTCAGGCTGAATGGAGATGGATTGAAGGCTAAGGAATGAGAGGCAACAAAGAATCTCTCAATCAGGTTAGCAGAGGGAAGATGAATGAGCTCTATCTAGGAGCAACTAAGAATTCTTAGATAACAGTGATTCATATGTGAAATAGATCAAACATGAGCCATAAAAGAATTCATATTTATGCCTAAATCAAGAGGAAAACATTAAAAAAGCCACAGAAACTGAGCATAGAGTGCAGCTAAGCAAATTCTAAACCAATCCTTTGTTCTGTGACTTGAGCATATATGAAATTGAAATAACAGAGGTTAGGAACACTTATTGATTAATATAGCAGCACAAGAATTCCATCATTCACTCTTTGGAACCATTAACAACACATCAAACAGTCCATTCTCCAAGCTTGTAAGCAGTCTTTGATTATAGAAAATATTAGATATACAATGCGAGTCTCTCCTCGAGTACATTAACCAACCACCCCCTTCAAACAGTGTAGAGGGTGGTATATAAAGAAAAATAGCTACAGGCCTCCCTTGAACAGGTGTCAAGGGGGAAAATATCTCAAAAATATCTCTCAAAATAGATCAAAGAGATATGTGCAGTCATTGTCACTGAAACTAATCTATGCTGGAAATAAATGCATAAAACATATTAAAACAGCTGCGCTGGGGCAGCTGGCATCTCAAGTCATGTAAACAAGGGCTGCGCATGAGGCTGCAGCCTCTAAAATGAGTGTAGAGAGGTCTTTGAGTCGTGTGCTGGCCTCATGGCCATAACTGTAAGTTGGGGAGCCATAACGGCTTAATGATGCTTTGCTGAATCTGCTGGGGCCCTTCTGTTTTCATCTGCTTCGGAAGATTTTGACTGATACTCTCTGCCGCTTCCCTGATACTCTTTGCCGCTTCCTGATCTTTCTTGGTTTCAAAAATGCTCTAAACTGTCACATCATCTCATTAGTGGCCGTTATTTGGCCCAAGTACCTGCTGCGAGGCGCTTTGTTACTTCTGGGTGGTTATCGGCCCTTGGACGACTCAAAATGCTTTAGCAACACTTAAAATCACGAATTGGATGAGTAAAGGGTCATTTAAGGCTTGCCGAGGTGAAAACCCTGCGTTTGGAGCTAATCTGGGCCTGGGGCGATCGAAATTGATTAAAGAATGACTCTGTTCCCTTGACGAAGAGGCGCGCGTGGCATATATATGAATAATATGAAAAATAGCCCCTTTTCCTTTATAACAGGCAAAATGCCCATTTTACAAGCAAAAATCGCGAAAAATATGGGCGGGCGCGGCACTGTTCATTAGATTAAATGCTGGCCGTTGGATCCGGCGCGGGCCGATCCAACGGCTGGCGCTAAATCGCATCGGGGCGGACCATTGGTCCCAACACATAAAACCTCTGATGGAGCGATATAGCTTGCGGACCCGAAATGCCTTTGTGCCCATTTTTTATGGAGATCGGGTCCGAACCATCGGAACCCATCATATCGGCGGATTTACATTTGAAACGGGTACAACGGACCGGAAATCCCTTTCAAAACTGCCCTTTATAAATTATCGGCTCCGGAATATCGGAGACCTCCCTTTTCACTGTGCCTAGGGACCTTACATACCCGAAAGCCTTTACAAACCCGCCCTGATAATATTTCGGCTCCGCCATATCGGAGCCAAACATAAGGGGTGATCGCCGATCAAACATGGGCCGTTGATTTGGTGAAGGCGATGGACGGCAGAGATTACGTCGGCATTTCGCTATCGACGGGGTCATGGCGCTGCCACATAGAAACGCCGAAACCCATCGGACCCGAAATGCCTTTGCAAGCCCTTTATTATTTTGAAATCGGGTCCGGCCCGGGCTTTCGGCAATGCAACATAGAGTAAACACATCTTATTGCCCGACCTCCGACAGCGATATCGCATCGGAGGGAGGGCACATGCCTTGAGACTTAGCCATTTTCGCTTATAATATGCCACTGCCCCCTCCCGATAGCGATATCGCATCGGAGGGGGACCAAATAGATCCTTTTCTCATCGGAGCATGCATTTTATTAAAATGCAAAGGAAAAATGAATTCGGAGGGGTAGCCTTTGGTGTTTCGGATGGATTCTAAGGCATCGGAAGGGGTCCGATAGCCAAAAAGGGAGAATTTTATCATTTTTTGAAGGTTTTTCATGGTTTTTTCATGGTTTTTGTATTCTTATGCCTTGGAAGGAGTCCAAAGGCACTTGGGAGGATTTCAATGGATTTGAGAAGGATTTTAGGCCTTTAAAAGGGTTTGTGCCTTGGAAAAGGTAGAAACAAGGCCAAAAGATGGTTTTTTATACATATGAAGGGAATTTATGCTTTGTGAAGGAATCAAAAAGCATTAGAGGGGTTTTATGGAGTGATGAAGGGCTTTATGCATCGGAAGGAGTCCGAAATGCATCTGGAAGATGGTTAGAGGGGGGCAGTGTGGGTTCTTGCTGAGTTTCTGATAAACTTAGCAATTCCCAAGGATGTATATGGTTATTTTTCAACCAGGGGGAAGGGATAAGTATACAGGGGAGTTATATATATAGTTTTAGTAGGGGAAGAGGAAATATATAGGGAGTTACATAATAAAGTTAGTAGTGAATATGATAATGATGAGAAAAAGTGCTAAGAATGATGTCTTAGGCTATCAATGGGGGAAAATGACTGATAAAAGAAGTGTGAACATTCCTTGAGTGAAGCAGATCTCCACCAAGGCAAATGATATGGAGAATGATGAATCTAAGAGGTATCAAGCAGATCTTGACCTCTTTAGGGGAAGTTAGTGAGTGATTTGGGGAAAGAAGAAGAAGGGGAATTTAGTCATGCCTCGCTTGAAGTCCTCCAACTAAACAACTGCCTTCAACTTGTGATATGGTAGATATAACACTTGACAATATGAAATGGATCACAAGCCATGATTCTGCAACCACAAAGCTACCTACCCGACCTACTCACCTAGCATTTTCTCTTCTTTTGGTTTGGGTGCACTTGAACTAGCATACCCAGCTTTTCATTCTTTCTTGTTGCTTGTGCTCCTATCTACTTCTACACTTATTTCAGCCAGGGGCTCAGATTAAGCTGTTGAGCACCCTTGTTTCTCTACCTAACTACAAATCTGCCAAGATTAAGCTATTTGGACAGATGTTCATTCTCTATATTCTACAACATGAAATTGAAACCCAGGGAAGCCAAGATTAAGCTGTTTGGCCTTCCCATGCTTGAAAACTGATCAAAATGGATTACTCATCAAGACTGGAACAAAGCAGTGGCATTTAGATTAGCTCACTTTCACGAATACTTCTCTGGCCATCTGTATCAAATATGGAGCATTGCAGCAAGCAAAGTATGACATATTTCGCATGTAAAAATGTCGATCATGAAAGATGATTAACCTGCTGCAGCAGGAGGCTAACACATTGCAACAAAGTCGCTAGCCATGAGGTCTAAGGTGACGGAGGAAAATTTTATGGGTATATTGAAGTGAGTGGCAGTATTCAGACCATTTTTGATTTGGATTCTCAGATTTTTGGAGCACAATCCCATTTTCTCATTTAGGATTGCAAATTTTTGTATCTGCTTCTCTCAAATTCTCATATCTCTATCTTCTTACCTTATTTGGGTCCAGAGTAGTTTTTGGTGTGGAAGAAAACTTCTGAAGATGAATATCAAGCCGTACATTCCTGATTTCAAGCTTGCATTTGAGCATTTCTATATACATTTTGGAGGAAGGGCAGTCTTGGACAGGTTGGAGAAGAATATACCCCATCGGAATGGTCTTCTTTGTATCTATTTCAATATCGAGGACCAGGCCCTGAATCTGATCTATTAGGGGCATTTCCAACGAATTTGTGGAAGAGGGTTTCACCCAGATTCGAACTCGATACCTCCAAGATGATGCACATGAAGTTTTACTGGGGGAGACAGGTGACCCTGCTGTTCGACGGCTACAAGCTACCTCGGACCTCACTTCTCCTCTAATTGGAAGAAACCCTAGAGCTCTCAGCCTCCTTTTTAATATCTCTGAACTCCCCACTAATAAAAAATCCAACTATGCATACCACACTAGCAACTATGGATGTGAAAATTTGCATCTCCAAAACCACTGCAAAGGTCTCCTTCTTTATAACCCTATTGAATACAAGCTGCATCAATGGAAGAAGCAGCCCATAGATGGCAGAAGCTGCAACAGTACAAATGAATCCTACTATGTACTTGGCAGTATTCACTCCCTTAGGCCTGTCACCATCTGAATGAACCGCAAGCAGAATTGCACCCAAAGTCAGCAAAACCAGAGAATTCAGGATATATGGAGTAATTTTCTGCCTATTTAGTATGAATGCAAATACAGCATTGAAGGCCAGTTGACTTGAACAGAGAAGAGAATAGGTCGAAACAGGCATATAAGAGATACCCCATGAGTAAAGCAGATTGTCTCCAGCTAGAAGCAAGCCCAAACCAACATAAATTAGCACCAATTTGGGTGTGAGCGGGGTAATCTTAGAGGCTTGTTTTCCTTGATAAAGTACCAGAGGTATGAAAAGAATAGGACATCATGCCGATTGCACCAGAGTTGATATCCATCTACTATTACCACCATCATCAAAGTAATACCTGTTAAGAAGAATAGTAGTAGCTTGACCTACAATCATTGACGAAATGCTAAATATTACAAGCACCCAATGGGTCTTCCTTTTTCCTGCAAACATCTTTCTATTGGGGCCTCTTCCCGACTCTGCATCCCTAATCAAACCATGGCCTGAAGTCTCAATTTCTCGGATGTTAGAACTTGGAAAGTGAATTGGTTTTCAAGGAACCATGTGCATACTCAATGATATCAAAAATGCATTGGATGTGTCTTAAGAAGCAATGTTTTCCAACTTCATTTTTCGACCATCTTAGAAATGGTGTCAAGTTTACAGATGAGCCCATTTGTATTCTCAATGTTGGTGTATAACTAAAGTCAAATTTGAAACTTAAACAAATTATGCCACCTTCTGGCTTCTCAATAATCAAACAACTCTTCTCATAATATTTGGAAAGCTAAAGTGTAAATTAATGTATTTGGTGAGGTTTGAATGAATGTTGGTACTGATTCCATGGGTGAGTTATTTGACCTTATTGTGTTTGATATTTATGTCACCATATAACCAATTTTTGAACTTTGACTGATGAGATTATGTCTTCATTCCTTCCACGTTTTACTAACTTTTCAAAGAAGGAAGGCATGTTTGTGGCTTCGATTCCAACCAAGTTTTGTATTTTAATGAAAACTATGCCTATTTCACTGTTGATGTAGAGCATTCCTATGCAGTTGACAATCTTACATCACTCAAAAATATTTCATTTTAGTTTGCTTTCTTTTTGGTAAAAAAACCATTGAGAATACTCCACATAACAACTGGTAATTGGTGAGAAGTGGAGCTAGTTGAAATGGTCAACTTTGATTAGGAGACTTTAAAGAGGCTTAGGGCCTATTAAAGGAGGAACCATTTCCCTTGGAAGTAGCATTTGGTATCTCAGTAGTTTAATTGAAGATTGGCAGCAAAGCCCTGTTAAAAAGCAGGTAGATCTTGGTAATATCTCAGAGGAGTTGGTGGAACAAAACTGGTATATTTGTGGACTCCAGCGACTGTCATTCCAGTCTAGCGGAGGTATAACAAGGCTTTAAGCCTGTATGTAGAGGAAATAGAGTTCGATTCTATCAAAGATATTCTTATATCCCCCCGTGATGGCAAAAGTTGCAACAGTACAAATGAATCCCACTATGTACTTGGCAGTGTTCACTCCCTTAGGTCTGTCACCATCTGAATGAACCGCAAGCAGAATTGCACCCAAAGTCAACAAAACCATAAAATTCAGGATATATGGAGTAATTCTCTTCCTCTTTAGTAGGAATGCAAATACAACATTGAAGGCTAGTTGACTTGAATAGAGAAGAGAATAGGTCTAAACAGGAATATAAGAGATACCCCATGATTAAAGCATATTGTCTCCACCTAGAAGCAAGCCAAAACCAACATAAATTAGCATCAATTTGGGTGTGAGAGGGGTAATCGTAGAGGCTTGTTTTCCTTGATAAAGTACCAGAGGTATGAAAAGAATAGGACATCCTGCCGATTGCACTAGATTTGATATCCATCTACTATTACCACCATCATCAAAGTAATACCTATTAATAAGCATAGCAATAGCTTGACCTACATTCATTGACGAAATGTTGAATATTACAAGCATCCAATGGGTCTTCCTTTTTCCTACAAACATATTTCTACTGGGGCCTCTTCCTCGCTCTGCATCCTTGATCAAACCAATGCCTGAAGTTTCAATCTCTCGAATGTCAGAACTTGGAAAGTGAATTGGTTTTCAAGGAACCATGTGCATACTCAATGATATCAAAAATGCATTGGGTGTGTCTTAAAAAGCAATGTTTTCCAACTTCATTTTATGGCCATCTTAAAAATGGCATCAAGTTTACAGATGAGTCCATTTGTATTCTCAATGTTGGTGTATAACTAGAGTCGAATTTGAAACTTGGGCAAATTATGCCACCTTCTGGCTTCTCAATAATCAAACAACTCTTCTCATAATATTGGGAAAGCTAAAGCGTAAATTCATGTAGTTGGTGAGGTTTGAATAAATGTTGGTACCGATTCCATAGGTGAGCTATTTGATCTTATTGTGTTTGAGATTTACGTCACCACATAACCAGTTTTTGAACTCTAACTGATGAGATTATGTCTTCATTGCTTCCAAGTTTTACTCATTTGTTAAAGGAGGAAGGCAAGTTTTTGGCTTCGATAAAAACCAAGTTTGGTATTTTAATGAAAACTATGCCTATTTCATTGTTGATGAAGAGCATTCCTATGCAGTTGACAATCTTACATCACTAAATAATATTTCATTTTAATTTGTTTCCATTTTGGTAAAAAAACCCTTGAGAATACTCCACATAAAAACTAGTAATTGGTGAGAAGTGGAGCTAGTTGAAATTTTCAAATTTGATTAGGAGGCTTTAATAAGGCTTAGGGCCTATTAAAGGATGAACCATTTATCTTGGAAGTATTGTTTGGTAGCTCAATGGTTTAATTGAAGATTGGCAGCGAAGCCTTGTTAAAAAGCATATAGAGCTTGGTAATAGCTCAAAGGAGTTTGTGGAACAGAACTCGTAGATATGTGGACTCCAGTGACTGTCATTATAGTCTAGTGGAGGTATAGCAAGGCCCTAATCCTATATGTAGAGGAAACATAGTTCGATTCTGTCAAATATATTCTTAGATCCCCCAGTGATGGTAGAAGCTGCAACAGTACAAATGAATCCTACTATGTACTTGGTAGTATTCACTCCCTTAGCCCTATCATCATTTGAATGAACTGAAAGAAGAATTGCACCCAAAGTTACCAAAACCAGAGAATTCAGGATATATGGAGTAATTTTCTGCCTGTTCAGTAGGAATACAAATACAGCATTAAAGGCCGGTTGACTTGAATAGGTCGAAACAAGCATATAAGAGATACCCCATGAGTAAAGCAGATTGTCTCCAGCTAGAAGCAAGCCCAAACCAACATAAATTAGCACCAATTAGGGTGTGAGCGGGGTAATCTTAGAGGCTTGTTTTCCTTGATAAATTACTAGAGGTATGAAAAGAATAGGACATCCTACCGATTGCACCATAGTTGATATCTTTCTACTGTTACCACCATCATCAAAGTAATAACTGTTAAAAAGCATAGCAGTAGCTTGACCTACAATCATTGAAGAAATGTTGAATATTACAAGCACCCAATGGGTCTTCATTTTTCCTGCAAACATCTTTCTATTGGGGCCTCTTCCTGGCTTTGCATCCCTGATCAAACCAGGGCCTGAAGTTTCAATCTCTCAGAGATCAGAACTTGGAAAGTGAATCAGTTTTCAAGGAACCATGTGCATACTCAATGATATCAAAAATCTATTGGGTGTGTCTTAAGAAGCAATGTTTGCCAACTTCATTTTATGGCCATCTTAAAAATGGCATCAAGTTTATAGATGAGTCCATTTGTATTCTCAATGTTGGTGTATAACTAGAGTCGAATTTGAAACTTGGGCAAATTATGCCACCTTCTCGCTTATCAATAATCAAACAAATTTTCTCATAATATTTGGAAAGCTAAAGTTTAAATTCATGTACTTGGTGAGGCTTGAATAAATGTTGGTACCGATTCCATAGGTGAGTTATTTGATCTTATTGTGTTTGAGTTTACGTCACCACATAGCCTGTTAGGTCCCTATAATACTAGTGATGCCCCCATTAATATTGTAGTTGTATCCCTTATTAATATTGTTGTGTCCCTATTGTCCCCATATTGTTACTACTGTGCCCCATAGAATCCCTCTATTATTATTTTTGTGTCCTTATATTATTATTGTTAGGTCGGCTTGGTTATATTGTGACGCCTTCGACTCCTATATATAGAAAGGGGGTTTTTTCATTTGAATCATCTAAGAATTGTTCATTTATGTAATGTAAAGGAGGTTTCCCCCTCGAAGATGCTGAATTCTACATTTTTGTGAGCTGGTTTCATAACATTTGGTATCAGAGCTTTTGATTTTAGTGTTTCGCTGCTCCAAATAGGTCATTGTGGAATTTTCGCTATAACTTTTTTTTTCTGCGATGTTTCAGAATCAAAAAAAGAAAACCCATTTGAGATGAAATCTCATTGAACCTCGAGTCCAAATTTCAAAGCTTTTCGCGCTATATTTGCAGAGATATGATTTGAGGAAGATGGTCTTTTTGCAGACTCCTGAATTACATTCCAAACAGGTGACCTGGGGAAAATCATCATAACTTTCTCTTTGAGCATCGGATTGAAATTTTGTAAAAAGGGATAGAAAGAGGACAGACTGTAGTTTCTTGTATATATTTTCAAAGCCAAAGGTCGAGATAGTGACACGTGGCACTTCATACAAGTTCTCTCTTCTCGAAAGGTCTATAATCAGGTCATCTTGGGATATTGTGCATAACTCTTCCTTGGAGAATCCAATTTGGATAAGACTGGTGGCATTGGAAAGAGGACGCAGAGGGCTACTACAGGTCACAATTTCAGAATTGGATGATCCGAAATTACAAAGATATATCAGATTCAATATCAAGCTCCTACAAAGTGAAAAAAGGTGTGTAGTTTTTTTTTTAATTTTTGCATAAGCTTGATTTGAAAAATTAGTTTGAAGGAATTCAAAGGGAATAGTAAAGCATTATTATCAGTAATTGATGCCCCGAGGAAAGAAAATGCAAACACCTAGTAAGCAACCTGAAAGCTATAGCATGACTCATGAAGAAGAGGAAGAAATGCAACATGATATATCAAAATTACGAGCCCAAGTGCAACAAGTGTCACTTGCACAAAAAGTAACAGAACCTAAGATGGATGGTTTAAAGAAAGAAGTAGAAGCTAAGATGGATGGTTTAAAGAAAGGTGTAGAAGCTAAGATGGATGGCACAGAAGCTAAGATGAATGGCATGGATGCTAAAATAGATGGCATGGATGATAAGATGGAAGAATTGAAGATAAATATGAATAAGTTGCTATAAGAAATGGTCACTAATGGTGAAAGGGTAGTAAAGGAAACTCATGATGAAAACAAAAGAAATGTTAATCATGATTCCATAGACTCTAATGTTGGATCGAAGACCCACCATATTCCAAAAATCGATATGAGGAAGTTGGATGGCAAGGATCCCGCAACATGGATATTACAGATGGAGCAATTTTTCGATCTCAATAATGTGCAAAACCACAAAACATATGTATTGCAACTTTATATTTGGAGCCAAATCAGTTTGTATGGTATCAATGGCTTTGCTCTCGTAAACAAATTATCACTTGGGAAATTTTTACGGAAGAAGTGACAACACATTATGACGATACAAAAAGCAACACTTTTTTTAGGCAATTGATAAGTCTCAAACAAAAGGGTTCAATAATGGAGCACATTGAGGAGTTCCAAAAATTGAACATAAGGGTAAAAATATTCCAGAGAAGCATAGGATTAATGTGTTCATAGGGAATTTAAAGTATAATATCCAACATGATGTTCACCTTTGGGAACCTGATTCATTAGAGAAGGCATTCAGGTTAGCAAGGAAAATGGGAAGAAAAATTATGGCAACGAGGAAGCATACTACTCACAACTATAAAGATGGAAGTGTTGTTGCCCCTAGCCTTCCACAACCTATAAGGTTGACACCACAAAAATTGGAAGAAAAAATAGCAAAAGGGCTTTGTTACAGTTGTGATAATAAATACACTAAAGGTCATAAGTGTGCTGAGAAGAAATTATTCTACATAGATTGTGAAGAGGAAGAAGAAAAGGAGCAAGAAAGGTCAAAACAAGAGGATATACTCCAGGAACAAAGCCTAGATAAAGAAGAAATGAATCCGACCATATCTTGTAATGTATTGGCTGGAATTAGCACTCCTTAAACCATCAAGATAGAAGGACAAATCAAAAAGAAAAAGGTAATAGTGTTGATTGATTCAGGAAGTACCCACAATTTTATTCATTGTAAGATAGCAAAAGAATTGAATTGCTTCCTATATCCAGCACCAGAGTGTCAAGTGATGGTTGCAAATAGAAGAACAATAAATTTCTCTGGAAAGTGCCATAATATCAAGCTATCCATGGGAGAATATGTATTGAAAAGCCCAATGCTTTCCATTCCAATGGGAGCTGCTAATGTTGTACTAGGAGTCCAATGGCTACAATCCTTGGGTACAATAGCTTTTAACTTTCAAGAACTTTTCATGAAATTTTATGCGGAAGGAAAGGAAGTTGAATTAAGGGGTATTACAGGGAAACTGGTAAATATAATAAGCTCTAACGGTGTGACAAAGCTTCTAAAAAAGGAACAATGAGGTGTAATTGCACAATTATGTTCGCTAGATGTTTCCACATTGAATTCATCTATTGCTCCAGATCTCCAAAAAGCCTTGGACAATCATTCCAAGGTATTTGAGACTCTCAAAGGTCTCCCAGCTATTCGTGATCATGATCATGCTATTCATTTGATTCCAGGAAGTGTTCCTCCAAACATCAGGTTGTACAGATATCCCTATGCCCAAAAGAGTGAAATTGAACGCATGGTTGCAGAAATTCTTGAGGCTGGTATAATTCAACCTAGCCAAAGTTATTTCTCTACTCTAGTAGTATTGGTGCACAAGAAGGATGGATCATGGCACATGTGTCCGGATTATAGGGAGCTCAACAAGCTCACTATTAAAGATAAGTTTCCCATTCCTGTCATTGATGAATTATTGGATGAATCGCATGGATCAATTTACTTCACCAAGTTAGATCTTTGTTCAGGATATCATCAAATCAGAATGAAGACTCAAGACATTCCAAAAACAACATTTAGAACTCATGAGGGTCACTATGAGTTTTTGGTCATGCCTTTTGGCCTTACCAATGCACCTTCTACATTTCAAGGTTTGATGAATTCCATTTTCAAACCCTTCCTTAGAAGATTTGTGTTAGTATTTTTTGATGATATACTAATCTACAGCAAGTCTTGGAAGGATCATGTTGAACACGTTGACAGGGTGCTACAACTATGGGAGGAGAAACAATTATATGCAAAATGATCCAAATGTTTCTTTGGAGTACAAGAGGTGGAATATATGGGTCATATTGTATCTCATGAAGGAGTTAAGGTAGACCCTAGCAAAATTAAAGCCATTAAGGAATTGTAAATCCCCACATCCATAAAGCATTTGCGAGGATTTCTTGGGTTGATAGGGTATTATAGAAAGTTTGTTAAGAATTATGGGAAAATAGCAGCACCTCTAACAACATTGTTGAAGAAAGATGCATTTTCATGGACTCCAAAAGAAACAAAGGCCTTCGAAGATCTTAAAGAGGGAATGTGCCAAGCACCGGTCTTAGCTACACCAGACTTCACAAAAACCTTTATTGTGGAATGTGATGCTTTTGGAAATGGAATTGGTGATGTTTTAATGCAAGATGAAAGACCCATTGCTTTTGAAAGTTGTCTAATCAAGGGAAAGTATTTACAAAAAGCTATTTATGAGAAGGAAATGTTGGAAATACTACATGCACTTAAGAAATGGCAACCCTACCTAATGGGAAGACACTTCAAGGTAAAAACAGATCATGATAACCTTAAATACTTTTTAGAACAAAGATTATCCTATGAAAAACAACAAAAATGGGTCACAAAGATGTTCGGTTATGACTTTGAAATCATATACAAAAAAGGGAAGCAAAATGTTGTGGCAGATGCACTCTCAAGAAAGGATGAGGATGTGGAAGCATTGTTGTATGCCATTTCTATTATCCAACCAGATTGGATAAACGAAGCAAAGGAGGAATGGAAGAATGATGAAGAAGTGTGGGAACTTATTCGAAAGTTACAACAAGATTCCAGTACATCTGATACGTTTAGCTGGAAAAATGATTCATTATGGTACAATGATCGCTTATACCTCTGTAAGAATTCCCAACTCAAACAAAAGATTCTTTTGGAATTGCACGCTTCTTCCTTAGGAGGGCACTCAGGATTTTCAAAAACTTACCACAGGGTTAAGAAGGAATTTTTTTGGGATGGCCTTAAATCAGATATTCAAAAGTTTGTGGCGGAATGTTTGGTATGCCAATAAAATAAAGCTGAAACAATTAAGACACCAAGTCTATTACAACCTTTATCCATTCCAAGCCAATGTTGGGAAAAGGTTTCAATGGATTTTATCATAGGTTTACCCAAGTCTGAGGGAAAGAGTGTCATCATGGTGGTAGTTAACAGGCTTACCAAGTATGCACACTTTTGTGCATTATCACATCCATTTAAAGCCAGTACAATTTCTACGGCATTTATGGAAACAATTCAAAAGCTACATGGAAACCCAAAAATTATTGTAAGTGACAGAGATCCCATTTTTACAGGAAATTTTTGGACATAATTATTTTCTTGTCTTGGTACTCAGTTAGCTCATAGCTCATCTTATCATCCTCAATCTAATGGGCAAACGAAGATAGTAAACAAATGTTTGGAAGGATATTTTCGTTGCTTTGTATCTGATAAACAGACACAATGGGTCAAATGGTTGCCTCTGGCTGAATGGTGGTATAACACTTCCTTCCATACTACAACAAAAATGACCCCATTTATGGCACTTTATGGATATCAACCACCATCTATCACATCATATTTAAGAGAAAATTCTAAGGTTCAAGCAGTGGAACATCACATCGAGCATCAACAACAAGTTCTCCAACTATAAAAAGGATAACCTCGTGTTGGTGTAGAATAGAATGAAACAATAAGCAGATCAACATCATAGTGAAAGAAGTTTTGATGTAGGTGATTGGGTATTCCTACAGCTACAACCATATAAACAAATGTTCCTCAAGCAAGCTAAGAAAGATAACAAATTGTCACCAAAGTATTATGGTCCATACAAGGTGTTGCAAAAGATTGGTACAATGGCATGCAAATTGGAGCTTCCTGCAACTTCTCGAGTGCACCCAGTTTTCCATGTTTCATGTTTAAAGAAGGTTATAGGCGACAAGGTCCCAGTTCAAACAATATTGCCAGAACTTGACGAGGAAGGAAAAATTATATTGGAACTGGAAGCAGTCATAGAAACAAGAACTCGATAACTACGAAATCGATCCATTTCAGAGTATCTCATCAAGTGGAAGAACTTATCTGCTGAAGATTCCACAGAAATACTTATACAGAAGCATCCATAAATACTTAAGCGTTGAGGACAACACTTTTTTGAAGGAGAGGGGCATGTTAGGTCCCTATAATACTAGTGATGCCCCCATTAATATTGTAGTTGTATCCCTTATTAATATTGTTGTGCCCCTATTGTCCCCATATTGTTATTACTGTGCCCCATAGAATCTCTCTATTGTTATTTTTGTGCCCTTATATTATTATTATTAGGTCGGCTTGGTTATATTGTGACCCCTTAGACTCCTATATATAGAAAGGAGGTTTTATCATTTGAATCATCTAAGAATTGTTCATTTATGTAATGTAAAGGAGGTTGCCCCCTCGAAGAGGCTGAATTATAAGGCATTGATCTATCTTTTCTATCTTTTTGTGAGTTGGTTTCCTAACATAACTAGTGTTTGAACTCTAACTGCTGATGTTGTGTCTTCATTGCTTCCACATTTTACTGATTTGTGAAAGTAGGAAGGTAGGTTTACGGCTTTGATTCATACCAAGTTTTGTATTTTAATGAAAAATATGCCTATTTCATTGTTGATGCAAAGCATTCCTATGCAGTTGACAATCTTACATCACTCAAAAATATTTCATTTTAATTTGTTTTCATTTTGGTAAAAAAAAACTGAGAATACTCCACATAACAACTGGTAATTGGTGAGAAGTGGAGCTAGTTGAAATGGTCAACTTTGATTAGGAGACTTTAAGGAGGCTTAGAGCGTATTAAAGGAGGAACCATTTCCCTTGGAAGTAGCGTTTGGGAACTCAACAGTTTAATTGAAGAATGACGGCAAAGCCTTGTGAGAAAGTAGGTAGAGCTTGGTAATAGCTCAGAGGAGCTGGTGGAATAGAATTGGTAGATTTCTGGACTCCAGTGACTGTCATTACAATCTAGTGGAGATATAGCAAAGCCTTAAGCTTGTATGTAGAGGAAACAGAGTTCAATTCTCAAAGATATTCTTAGATCTTTGTTGAGGTGTTTTTTATTGCAATGGCAACAGCCCGTAAGCCTGGTAAATGTAAGATTAGCATTATTGTGGTTTAACCAACATGAGAAATAGAGCTGCCAAGCTTGTAATGTAAACTGTATTATGTTGAATGAAAGAGATATCGAGCCTATCCATTAACATTGATACAAGTATGGTAGACAGAAATTTGGCAGTGATAACTTTTTTACTGTAGTAGTTACAATTTATTTCTGTTGAAAATAAGAAATTGGTTCGTGAAGTGTAGTTCCATTATATTAAAGAAGCTAGTATATTGTTAGCAGTGTAGTTTGTTGTCCACTCTGTAATTGCAAGTGTTCAATTGCTAGATTTATTCAGTGCCTCAAGGGCATCTGCATCAAGTGATTACATCATAGTGGGTTGATCCAGTGGTGACAACAACTCCAGCCAAGAAGATTGCTAGATAAAGTTGTCAAGGTACAGAAACAACACCAGCTTTGGCACTGGGTAGATACTATTATAAACTGCAGAGAGAGCTACATGGAAGAGTAGATTAGAGCACATAGAAGGGGTTTCTCTATATGGAGAGGTTGAGGAAGACCATGTAGAGGAGCTATGAATGAAGATATATAGAGACGTTGAGAGCCATAACAAGAAGGTTAGATGCTATGGAAGCTTCTCAAAGAAGGCAAACAATAACAGTAGTAGATTATGACAATGAGGACATAAGAGGTGAGGTAAAGGAAGAAGTGATAGCACATTCGTTTTGCTGGTCATCTTGTCTCTTACCTTGAGGTCGTACGACAGTCATACGGGCTGCACACAACCCCCCTCTCTCTCCCTGGATGATAAAATCGCTTGCTGGGCATTGCCCATTGGCTGCTAGGCATTGCCCATTGGCTACTGGGCGCTCCATTTTATTGTTAGGTGTTTTCGTTAGTTTCCAATGCCTTCTTGGGAGAATGGATGGTTGATTATCGAGTAAAGAAAAGAAAGGAATACAACAATATTTGGTAAAGATACCAAGACATTTCAGTATTGGGGTGGAGGACTTGTTAGCATAAATCCATATTTCCTTCATGGCATACCACTATTGCAAGATACTTGAAATAATCCATATTTTTTTAATAAGTTTGGTGTTATTATCACTCTCTTATCCATTTCCATTGGTTTTTGAATTTGTAGATAACAAAAAAACTCATTAGGATTATGAGTAAGCAAGGCAGTCCTTAACATATCATTTGAGTGGTCCATGATGGTTGTGGATCAGAATTGTTGCACAAATATACTGATACAAAAACATGTGTATATGCTCTTCTTTTTATTTTCATGCAATTTCTTAACTAATAAGGATGAAATTTCAATAATCTTATCATATATGTTGGTGATTGTTACGGAGGTAAATCCTCTCTGCGGACAGAGACGATCCCTACTAGCCCACAACGGGTCTAGTAACAATCACACAATGCTACCACGCAGGTTCCTAATTGCGATTAAAAGAGAGGTAAAAGAAGACCTACTTGGTTTCCAACGCTTATGTTTGATGAAGAAGCCTTGTCCTCGCTCCTTCGCCTTGGCTGGTCACAATCCTTCACGATCCTGGTGAATGGATACCTGCACACACGAAGAGAGATCCAAATACAAGCTTGAAATCTAATAAAAGCAACTATACATCAGTCAGAAAGGATGTAATTCACATTGGCCATCATGAGACAAATGAGAATGGAACCATAATAGTAGTCATCTATTATTAATGATAAATACAGAGAAGAGTACAACCAAGTGTTCTGACGTCGAAACCTTCTCAGGAGGGTTCAGTCAGCAAGTCCTTCAAGCATTCACCTTTGGAGATGGGATTCTCCAGACAAACTCTCTCTCACACACAAGTCACACTATACAATCTTCCTCAAGCTTTACAACAATCCACACTTGTCACACCGACTACCTATCAAAATGCACACCAGCAGCAGTTCAAACTCTATAAACTCCACACAATCCAAACTATCCAAAAAAATCCAACTAAAAACTAGCTGCTCATGGCAATGGTAGATGTTTAAATAGGAGAAAGAGCCTCCACAAATGGTGGGAGGATAAGCTCATCTCCAAGGAAGGTGGCTCAAATGACGAACATACATGCCATAGAAGGGAGGGCGATACCCACAAGGCCAACAACCAGGTCTGGAGTCATCTGGAAGGTTGGCTGTTACAACGAATTCACCCAAACAGGATCAGCGCAGGTCCATAACTGCACTGGAGCGCTGACATCGCAGCTGAATAACAAAGAAGGCCATGTCAGCGCGATCAGATATGAATAACAGATGCGCTGGCTCATGAAATTCGATCAGCGTGGAAACCAGGTGTACTTCCGCGCTGGCAGCGCATTTGGTCTGTTATGGAGCGCCCATCAGCGCGGTTATTTGGACAAAAGTCGCGCTGATAGAAAAACTTTGGCAAAGTGGGTCATTTGGCCAACTGAGAGAGCATGGGCTTGATCATTTTGAAACCCAGACACAGTAGAGAGACTGACAAGGAGACAGTGACAAATTACTGCGTAACAGATTGCCCCCTAAAGTGTGAGACCCGAGAGAGTGGGAGGGGTGAAATGCTTTACAAAACTCGCTGAACTGGAACATTACCAGGAAGGACCGAATATCTCTGATAATCAAGTACATGCAGTCTAGGCATGGGCGCAGCCATCCAAAAGACATGCGAAGAAGGTCTGTGGTATGGATGCAGCCACCCAGCTAAGAAGACCATGATGATAACAAGGTATGGTCGCAGCCATCCATGAAGACTCAGGTATGGGCGCAGCCATCCATCAATGAGTCATGTAATGATCACCCACAAAATCGCAACCTGGATCATAACAGACAGGGATCCAGGGTCTTGCACTCCATCTCGACCCGAACAAAGTACAAGTCCAAGCATGTGGATACATGAGCTGAAGTCGAACATGCATGAACATCGTCTGATTACCAGTCAATGATGAAAACTGTTAACAGACGCGAGAGGTACCACCAATAATGACAATGGCCCTCAAGGTACTATAGGTACAATCCGCAGCGTGTGAATCAATGAGCTGGCGTCGAACACCCACGGAATCATTCGATCGGAGGCCAATTATGTAAACCTCGCGTCGAACACGAGGAACCTGCCATTGAGGCATGCAGGCTCCAAGGCACCTGAAGGGAGTCTCTAAGTCGCCTTCCCGGATAATGAGCTGAAGTCGACAGGAAGTGACCTTGATCGAAGGTGGGCCATAATGTTTCCCACATCATCGACACGAGACAGAGGTAAAATAGTTTGTGTGAGATATAAGCGAAGGTTGTACAAGTGCAGAGGTCAACTTCTCTTGAACATATCGGCAGCACGACAGTGGATTTGGCAGTATTTGACATCAAATGGGCAAAGGTCATGGTGACAAGGCAATGAGCAGATGAGAGGTCAAAACAGGATAACCCAAACCCCCGGAGGCTAATGTGAAACAAGATGAGACATCCCCACCCAGACACGAATGCAAACAAGTGCCATGTTCAAGAGCGACATACTGCCGACACGACAATTATTACAGTTCCATTTTCCCCACCATTTCTGGCAGGTACCCCGATTATTTTTGGATGACAAGCTTGACGGGGATAGCATATGCTTGGAGAGCGTCATCTCGACAATGCCCGATGTCATTAAGTTTTAACGAGCCTGACAAAGGAAAAACTCGGCGCCTTTTCATGTTTAGAGAGTTTGAAAAGACAGCGGAAAAGGAAACTCCAGGGGGGTCCTTTTTCGTAGAGTTGTGTCTCTCGAGCCCGAAAAAGTATAAAACAATACCCGAAAGAACCGCCCGACCATTACGATCGAGGAGTACTTTTCGTAAATAGTAACTTCGACCCGAAAAAGTAAAAAAGCAGTCGGAAGTACGTCGTTTTGGAGCCAATAACGGGTGCGAAACGACAAACACCCGCCAATCTTTTTAAGTTAAACAGTCGAAAAAGTGACCACCTTCCGTTCCTTTTAACGAGCTGGAAGGAAGCTCGGCCGTCTTTTCGTGGTTTGTGTCGGAAAAGAGCTTAAAGACGACGTCCATTTTTATTCTCTTTAACGAGTCAAAAAGGGAAAAATACTCGGCAATCTTTTCATATTTTACGAGTCAGAAAAGAGCTTAAAGGCGACTCGTCCTAGAGGAACGAGTGGTATAAAGGGTAGCAACTGGTTCCGGCAATGGTGGAACTGCTCAAAACATGTAATGGTCAAGAGGCTGGCTAATAAAACCACTCATCGCTGCGGTTCCTCAGGAAAGGATAAACAACCAAGTGAGAGCATATGATCGGCCAAAGAGATGGCGGCGATGGAATGAAAACAACCAAGGCTCATCTAGCAGAATTCAGCGGATAAAAATGGCAATCACGAGATGTAAATCGGGTATGGGTTCATTTTTACACAAGCTTGAACCATGGAGAACTCTGCTTGGATTCGGTTTCATGTTTACACAAGCTTGAAATGAAAAACTATGCTTGTTATAAGTTCGCATGCCCCCAGCATAATGACGCAAATCGAGGTACATGCCCCCCAAGCTTCATTGCATTCAACAAAGTGGATGGAATGAAGGTTCACTTTCGAGATCTATGAAAGACTTGACTTGTATTTTACGAGATCTTAATCAAAAGACTCGATTTGGACAGGGGAGTTGTTTCATTTTTTTAATGAGGTTGACACAGTAAAAGAACTATCCTCATAACCCTTGTTTCATTTTTTAAGGAGTTTGACATAGGAAAGTGAACTATGCTCCGACCAGACTTCATCATAATGAACGGGAAGTGGAGGCCCCCAAGAAAGTGGCTCCGGAGGGAAGGCTGACATCTTGGAAATCAGGACCTAATGCCCCCAGGACACTATGCACGATGGTGTCATCACTGGGTACGGGCACGGGGTAGGTGGCCACGTAGTTGATTTGCGGTGAGGCAGATGCAACTTGTGGATGAAAGCCAGGAGGGAAGGATGAGTGTGCCGGAGGGGCTTGTGGACGAACGAACGATAATTGATCGAACGTCACGATTCTTCCATCGTGTGGAAAACAAACCACACGGAAAAGTGAAGAAACAAGGGCTCCCATGGCATACACATAATCACGACCAAGGAGAAGACTGAAGTCTAAAGAACCTTGGGTAACTGAGACGTCTATATAGACAGTCTTGCCCCCCAAAGTAATAGGAAACTTTGGAAGGATCCCTAATGGCTGACTCGTTCCTCCGTCAAAAGCGGTGAGATTCGGTGCGACAGGTACAAGCGATGGGGAACCCAAAGCCTGCCAAGTAGTAACGGGCATAAGACTAACCGATGCTCCTTCATCTAACACAGTGCCAGGCAGTGCCATATGGGAGGCATAGGCGGTGACCCAAAAAGGCACATGGGATGGAAGGGGAGGGGTAGTCAAACGACTCCAATCAAAGGAAATGACCGAACTACTTGGTGGGGGAACCATATGGTTGCCCCCCTGCTCGGAAAGAACCGACTCAGAATCCTCTTGAGAGGTTGGGGTGGGAACACCATTATCGGGCTCCGGAGAATTTGACGAGACGAGAAGAACATGAGAATTTTGCTCTTCCGAAACAGAGTGCTCGAGAAGGGGTGAACTCAAATCAACACGCTTTCCGACCAACGGCAGGTCTGGAACAGGCTGGGGACAGCCAAGTTCGGGAAGAGGGGCCTAGACAAGAGAGGAATCTGAAGCAATCTCTTTGTCAACAGGGGCACGATCTACAGCTGTAGAAAGACGCTGATAACCAGGGGGAAATTGGTTTGAAGGAGCTGTAAAACTTTCCAAGACAACGAAGGCCTCATCCATTAGTGGACAAAGGTGAAGGGGATGATTGCCTTCACAAAGTTTATAGGGGATTCGAATCTTCCCTTTCTCCTTACCGTTCCCAACTGAGGAGGTAGCATCGCCATGATGTTCAGCGGGCGATGAAGGGCGGGCCGGAGTGTGAGACCAAACTTCTAATACCCTGGGAATGCCAGGACAATCACGAAGAAGATGGTCTTCCTTGCATAATTGACAAGGAAACTTAACCTTCCGCGGATGAGCAGAAGGTGGCCCTATCTCAGATGTAGTGGAGGGGTTAGCTGGATTTGAGGAGGGGACGGCGCATGTAAGCTCTCCCTTAGGGGACTTCTTCTTCTTCTTCTTAGCCACCTGGTACTCGCATCGAGAGTTTCACCAGGCGAAGTACAAGAGGAAGACGTAGAAGTAGGCGTCGAAGGGGAGAGATCCACCTTAGGATCAACATGACGTTGTTCAGGTGGAGGGACTGATGGACTAACAGCCGATACGGTAGGGACCAAAGAGGTTGAAAACAACCAAACAGGCAACCCAATAGTTAACCCTGGTAGGGACAACGTTGCCATATAGGGAGCACCAACATTCCCAAGAGGAGGGAAGTGACCTGGATTCCCATCAGGAGGGGAACCTGGGTTAGTGAACCCCGGAAAGGTTGCCATTGTAAACGAAAAGAAACCTACTCAAGCTAACGCACATGAGATCTAACCAGGTAATGTTATCGTAGCCAAATGGATTTTAGGACGCACAGACACAACTTGACCTTTTCATGTTTTAAGAGTCGAGAAAAGGACAAAAGATGAATCTAGTCTCCTTCGAATATTTAATGAGCACGAAGTGACAAGACGCTCACTGGCACCTTTTCATTTAGGGAGTCCGAAAAGGATCAAAAGTGACTACTCTGGAGACTTCTATACAAAAGGTTTACCAAGCAATCCGTAAAACCGCTTATACACCTTGGCAATCATATGAGAACCAAGGACTTTACGTACTGCAGTCAATCTTCCCGAATGCTGTGTTCCGTGCGTTACAGTTCACAAGGCGGCAGACTCGGCTTCCTATGGATCAAGGATAAAAGCCTAGTGGGGTCTCCCTATATATGCGACGGTACGTGGGAGCACAGTCCGTGTTAGACCACTATCGAGTCACAGAAGGAGGAATCACCCAACTGTAATGTGAAACAATAGTGACTATGTTTAAAGACGCCGGAACACGTCTCTAGCATAGACCTCTAGATGTTTGCGTTATGTTCCAATGCATTTTTATGTTCATTCAGTTCATTTTATGGTTGATCTTGAGTTAAGTTTCGGTTTCAGGTCCTACCGTATGATCTCTCACAATTACCTAAATGCAAACTACATGCCAAAGGACATCATTTCGTTCGATGAATTCTAACTATGAGAAGGTTAAGAGTTTTCAATCAAACAAAACGAATACAATCAAACAAGCAACCTAATGCAATTAATGGCAATGAAATAAAATTTTTTCTTTTGAGAACATAAATCAATGAAATGCTCTTTTTCCAATTAACTATTTAAACGCAAAAGACACTAGTTTGATTTCTTTTCCAATGGCACTATGTACTTTTAAAACGAATTTTGAGAGACAAGAACACTGAACAAACAAAAGCAAAATCACTCAATGCACGCCACAACCAAAACCCAAAACCCTAGAAAAGTTCTCCAAATCAGGAGGAAAACAAAACTTGAAAATGCTAGGTGATTGAAGTCTAACAAGGTGGAATAAGAACCAAGCAAAAGGAAAGTTCTCGCGAAAGTAAAATCAAGCAACAAACGAGTCTTTGTGAACAAGCAACTAAACGAAGCCAATCCAGTGAAAACAGGATGGTGAAACTAGGTCACGAGACACAAAAACCAGGTTTGCTCAACAAAACTCCCCGAAATAAGTTCTTCAGTATTCAAACAGTGAAAATCAAGTGATAGACCAGGTGAGAAGAACAAGGGATAGCCAAACCAACAAGCCCAGGAGGAGAAATTGAACAAATTCAATTTTTCAGATATCAACGCGGGTGGCGCTTAACAACTGTGCGCTGATAGGAAACCACACGTAGCAACTGTGCGCTGTCAGCGCGGAAGGACACGGGATTACCGCGCTGGTTCGATTTCAGAACTGTCGCGATTGTTTAATGAGAAAGCGCGATGACCGCGAGACTCAAGAGACAGGGAAGCGATGCCAGCGCAACTGTTTTAAATAAAAACGCGCTGAGGCTAAAAAACACTCAGAATCAAGCAAAAAGCTCCCAAACCAGGGCAGGGGTCTCTTTAACAATCAAAACACTTCCCAGATTAACCCAGAAAGTTTGAAAAACAACAGACTAATCCCCAAACTTCAAAAGAGAGCAATCAAACAAACTCAAAACAAGTGAATGAAGAGGGATAAAGGCTGAACTCCCGAGCGGAGTCGCCAAATTGTTACGGAGGTAAATCCTCTCTGCGGACAGAGACGATCCCTACTAGCCCACAGCGGGTCTAGTAACAATCACACAATGCTACCACGTAGGTTCCTAATTGCGATTAAAAGAGAGGTAAAAGAAGACCTACTTGGTTTCCAACACTTATGTTTGATGAAGAAGCCTTGTCCTCACTCCTTCGCCTTGGCTGGTCACAATCCTTCACGATCCTGGTGAATGGATACCTGCACACACGAAGAGAGATCCAAATACAAGCGTGAAATCTAATAAAAGCAACTATACATCAGTCAAAAAGGATGTAATTCACATTGACCATCATGAGACAAATGAGAATGGAACCATAATAGTAGTCATCTATTATTAATGATAAATACAGAGAAGAGTACAACCAAGTGTTCTGACGTCGAAACCTTCTCAGGAGGGTTCAGTCAGCAAGTCCTTCAAGCATTCACCTTTGGAGATGGGATTCTCAAGACAAACTCTCTCTCACACACAATTCACACTATACAATCTTCCTCAAGCTTTACAATAGTCCACACTTGTCACACCAACTACCTATCAAAATGCACACCAGCAGCAGTTCAAACTCTATAAACTCCACACAATCCAAACTATCCAAAAAACTCCAACTAAAAACTAGCTGCTCATGGCAATGGTAGAGGTTTAAATAGGAGAAAGAGCCTCCACAAATGGTGGGAGGATAAGCTCATCTCCAAGGAAGGTGGCTCAAATGACGAACATACATGCCATAGAAGGGAGGGCGATACCCACAAGGCCAACAACCAGGTCTGGAGTCATCTGGAAGGTTGGCTGTTAGAACGAATTCGCCCAAACAGGATCAGCGCGGGTCCATAACTGCACTAGAGCGCTGACATCACAGCTGAATAACAAAGAAGGCCATGTCAGCGCGATCAGATATGAATAACAGATGCGCTGGCTCATGAAATTCGATCAGCGCGGAAACCATGTGTACTTCCGCGCTGGCAGCGCATTTGGTCTGTTATGGAGCGCCCATCAGCGCGGTTATTTGGACAAAAGTCGCGCTGATAGAAAAACTTTGGCAAAGTGGGTCATTTGGCCAACTGAGAGAGCATGGGCTTGATCATTTTGAAACCCAGACACAGTAGAGAGACTGACAAGGAGACAATGACAAATTACTGCGTAACAGTGATGCTTTCACTAGTTCCACTAAATTTGAGTTGATAGATGAAAACATTCATTATCTGTATTCGAGACAACTCATTATCTTTAGATAATGGAACTTACTTAAGCATATCATGCCTTCCCTGCCACAAAAGTAATAAATGTTTTAACCTTATTTCCTTGTTTTCCCAATTAATAATTTAGAGTGGGTTGCTCCATTCTTGAGCTGATTGGTAAAAGGAGAAAATGACTTAACTAAATAATTGTTATTCACAACATTGTTATCTGGTTACTTGTGTGCAGGATACATAGAAAGAGGAGCCAGCCAACCAATTTGGAGCAGACATTGCAGAGAGAACAAGGCTTGGAACTATCAGAAGAATGAAGAATAGTAGAGATCCTTGTACAATGCAGAGGGAAAAGACCCAATAGCCTCTCTAAATACAGAGTCCTCTATCCAACATTGAGATAGAAAATAGATTTACAACTTCCACAATGAATCTGTGTTCGTAAGTGGGTTGCAAGTCCATTTATGGATCATAACGCATCAGATTAGCTACATCCTTGACTATGACTCAACTGCTAAAACTATGAAGAGAACATTACAGACATAAACATGGGCAAATCATACAGAGAGAGATTAGAAGACTTAAGAGCCAACGATGTTGAGACTCGAGAAGAGGACAAAAACTTGAAAGAGAAGGTCCAAATGTTCAAAAAAGGATGGCAAAGATGGAGAAGCACCTTGAGAAATTCAATGGGTTCCTATTTTACTTTTGTTTGGAAATTCAAATTATTTAATTGACGTTGTAAGCTACCCATGCAGACTTACCCAAGCTACAGTGAGAACATCAGTGTTTAATGAGCATGGAGTTATGCTTGAGCTCTAGGCTGAGAGCCCTGCCACTTCAAAATTAAATTCAGTTGACTTCATAATTATTACCACTCAGAGTGCCAAAAAATTGGAGTTTAGTATGTCCTGATAAAATATGTTGGTGTGGGATTGCTCTTCTCTAGGGAGGAAGATGTGAATTGTGAAATGCTATTCTTCATGGGCAATTTTTTCTTGCATGGTAAGTAAGATAGACTAGAAAAGGTTTGGCTCGTTGATGGATATTAATATGCATCATTTAGTGAAAATTTGGTGGTGTCATTGAAGCAAACTAACAATTTTAAATCTCTACTCTCAAGATTGGTTGGTTGCAATGATGCCGAATCCTGGGTCTTTAGAGGATTTCCCAAACTCTACAAACAAAATTGGTTTCTTCAATATTCTGCTTCCATCTTCTAGATGGTTCTCTATCCAACTCTTCACAAATGAAATCTGGGTCTCCTCATCTGATCCAGCAAGCCTTTAAAGTTGAAATCACAGTTCAATAAATTAGTGCAAACTCTACATCATCCAATTGAATGCATATATATCTGAGGAAATAGATAGAGATTTACCAAATGTCAGGATATGAATGAATAGTTGCAAAATCAAGTCCTGGGATTTGGTTGTTGGAGATGAAATATGTCCCTACTGAGAAACCTGGATTTATCTCTTTCTTTATTTTTACTCATAGCAAATACACACAATCATTATTCACTATGAAGATGATTATTTACAGAACCCACCAAACTATGAATCTATAAGAGCTAAAAGATGTGAGTGTCTCACAATGTATATTTTTGTAATTGGGCTTGGCATATGTGGTTTACCTATGCAGGAGCAATGGAAGAGTATCAGTGGTGTAAGATGATTTTTCATGAGGTGGAGGCTTTGGTTTTACTCTTGTCTACAAGTAATTACTTTCTTCCATTGTTTTTGAATAAAATGAGAAAATTGAAAGTCCTCATAGTATTCAATTATGGGTCCAAGAGAGCCATAGTGAAGGGTCTGCCATTGCTATCATCACTCACTCAGCTCAAGACTATTCGTTTGGAGAGGTTGATTGTGCCCCCACTTCAAGAGCACAGTAAAGTCTTACAAAACTTAGAGAAGCTATCTTTGAGCTTATGTGAAGGGCTTGGAAATATGTCCAGGTTCAATGGCATCTAGTTGAATCTAAAGCTTCCCATAATGCTAGATTTTAACATGGATCATTGTTGTGATTTGGAGGAGTTTCCCCTTGGCATTTGAGACATGTCTTCAGTTCAAAAATGGTCTATCACTAACTGTCACCTTCTTCGAAAAGTTATCTAATGATTTGGGGAGGCTCAATTCTTTAAGAATGTCATGAATATCTTCATGTCTGGGTCTAAAAGAGCTTCTAACATCTATTGGAAAACTTGGGAAGCTGGAATATATAGACATCTCTCTATGTGAGTGCTTGAAAGAAATTCTCAAGGAATTACAGTAGCTAAAGGAACTCGAGGAGCTTGACATGAGAGAGTGTTATCGATTGAGGACGCTACCTAAATTAGTTGGAGGGCTTAAATATCTAAAGCATGTTATATGTGATGAGAAGATTAGGCAACAATGGAATCATATGAAGAGTTTTTCTGCTACCATGGATCTTAGAGTTGAAATTGTAGAAGCACACTTTAGCTTGGATTGACTGGATGGTTAAGATCTCTCTTAAACATGATGCCAAGTGCAAGTAGACTTGTAAGATATCAAGATATAAGCTTAAAGTTTCCTATTAATAAAGTTTGATTCTCATATGGGTGTCTATTCAATGTTAGCAGATCCTCATATGGGTGACTCTTCAATGTTAGCAGTGTATATTTTTACATCGAAGTGTATCCTTTTTGGACAAATCTTCAATTTATGACTTGCGCTCATCATGGCAAGGTTTCTGTTGTGTAGGATCCAATGAGTGCACACTGCAAACATGTTATCCATGTTCCACTGGAATTATTGGCCCTTCAAAAATTAGTTATCCAAAGTTTCTATGTAGTGTGTCTAGTCCTACTAGTATAGCTAAATAAATAGTTGTAAATAATATAAGTGTGTATCTAGAGTCCTCATCATGGTAAAAGTAGGGTGTCTAGTTGTGATTGTAACATTAAGGATCTTTTAAATATTGTATTAAGAGTAAATGACTTTAAATATTGTGTTTTAAAACTTTAAATATTGTGTTTTAAGATTAAAAGTTTGCTTAAGATTAAAAGTTCACTTTAACTTGTGGACAAAAGTGAGTAAGGACAAATTTTTAATGGAATGGTGATGTGTGTAAAAAATTTCAAAATTTGGTTTGTAGTTTTGATATGTTATTATAATGTTCTATTTCTATTAGATTAGAAGCCTTTTTTTTCAAATGGGACTCTGGTTATCATCACCCTAACAACTTCAAATTGCCACTAGACCACCATCAACACTACGTATTACTTTTTATCCCTGTTTTCATGAATAGAAAAAAAATTGAGATTCATGAACATTATGATTTTGATGATTTTGATTTGAAAAAGTTGTTACTGCCAACTTTGTTAAAGGTTAGAGGTTTTACTAGATTATGTTTGAAGCCATTTGGAGATGGTGCAGTTATGAAGAAACCTATAAAGCCAAGTCAACAATGTTAATGTGAAGGTTGTGTAAGTGGGCTATTTGCCTTATGTGCATTAGCTAAATTCCACTACGCTGCTACGCTATGAATGAATTGGATGCAATAACTGACGAACTCTTTGAAAATACACACTCTTTTATCATTCTGTGTGTTTCTTTGTAGATCCCCACATGCTGTAGAATTATAAGGTCCTTGATGCCTGAGAGGAAAGTAGACATCTATGTAGATGCCATCTTAAGAGTTTGAATGCAGTGAGTTTCTGGTTTTTGTGTAACCTGGTGTACATGCATTTTTATTTTTCATATCCAACTTTTTGACCTATTCAAATATATTTTTTCATATATATGGATCAGAACATATTTTCGCTCTATGTAGGCTCAGTTGTTTGGGATTTGTTTTGACCTATTCAATTATATTTTTTCATATATTTATATATGGATCAGAACATATTTTCACTCTATGCAAGCTCTGCTATTCGAGATTTGTTCTAAATAGCTGATCCCAAACTTTAACCATCTTTACATCTTATTTAGATTTTCCCATTCCCATGTGGTGATTGTTTATCGATTTATGCCTTACAACGTTTCCTTTGTAACATTTGGTGTAAATGATAGTGATAAGGACACCCTTTAAGACTTCATCCTTATCCATGATACTAACCTTCTTGTGCTATTCAACTTTTGTAACAATGGTGATGATGATGGGCTCTTATATGGTGTTGAGTTGCAATGAGTGTGATTTTAGTCGAGTGGCAATCGACATTGGTTACAAATTTTGCATGTTTTTATCTTGGATTTCTTTCATTATTTCGAATGTTCAATGTATTAGAATAGTGTATGTTAGTTTTTTTAAGTTTTATTGTATTTTTTTTTATATATTTTTAGTATTTACCTTTTATTATATTTGACTTTTAATATATAGAAAGTATGGTATTGATTGATGTTAATTTTGTATTCATATATTTTTAATTCAACTTATATATTAATATATGATTTATGATCTCATTTTAGTAGTCATAATTGTTAATTTATATTAATAATTCAAAGATCTAACATGCTTGACAAATTAGGTGATCAAAGGTGACCAATTCTATATGAGTTCCACATTGGTGGTTATACTTTCACTAAGTTAATGCATGCTTTAATGAACTTGATTTCCAGGATTAATTGGGGAATTGCCTTTAAACATTATAGAAAAGAATAATTGTTAAAAATCACCTATAGTAATGAATTTTATCCTCAATTTGTGGATTTATGATGCAGGAGCATCTGAACTTAGCCAACAATGTGAAGGTTTGTTCACATGTTGTGGATAAATGAGTTGAATTTCACTGACCTGAGTGGTCAAAAGTCAATTTTAACTGAGAGGGTTCGATCTCTCAAGAAAATGATTTGTATTTCGTTATTGTAATAGTCAGGAAATTGTCTTATTTTAGATTAAGGGATAAGTTGTTAGCATAGGTGTGTAATGGAGGTTGAAAATAGAGATTGAGTTGTTAGAATGATTAAAATAGAAGATTTAGTTGTTAATAGAGGTAGAATAGGGATCCAACTCATATAATGAAAGAAATTGTAATGGAAAGGGATTGACAGGGATGATACAGGATTATGAAGCGAGAGTGGAGTGATAGAGAGGATTCTTAGATTGAAACAGGGGTCTTTTATTTGTTGTAATCGAGCCAAAGGGCTAAGACTCTATAACCATTATCGTATTGAATAATTGATGCCGTGTGTAGTTATGTGTCGATTCCATTGAAGACTCTCATTTTGCCTCTATTTATTTACATTCAGAATGAATCAAGCATTATTCTATGTTTCATGTTTTAAGTTATAGCGTCCAAAGGATAATTGCAGTCCTTAGTGTTAATAACAGTGGTTGAAGCTCGCATTAATCCCACTTATCTATCTAAGTCCAAACAACGGTGTGATATCACGCCGACTGTTGGAATATCCCGCACTGCATCGCAATATTCCATCGGCAAGTGAATAGACCTTAGGCCTTAAGAACATGCGATGTGCGATCACCGATCCATCGCATCGAAAATATTTCATTTATAATTGAACGGGCCTCGAGCATTAGGTAAGTGTGGTATGCGATGGGCGATGAAATCGCTGATTAATTCGCATCACAATGTTTCATGTGGAAGTACTAGGCCCTAAGCACTTGCCCTTGTGATTTGTGATGCGATATGTTGTGGACCGTCGCATCAATTGTGTTATGATCTATGGTGTACCACCAAGTGGTTATATTAAAAAATGAAATATCAGTTGTCAGGCTTGTATAAAGGAGATTAGAGTGGTGCAGTGAAAGGCCTAGACATAAAGGGAAAAAGTTAAATGCAGGACAGATTGTTGATAAGTTCTAAAACAATTGACCTCCTCCGTCATTTTTGGTATCAAAGCACAATTTGACTGCAGTAAACATGCCACTGAGGAGAGGAGATGGCATAGGTTGAGGAAGACTTGAAGAAAATGCCGTTCCACTGGAGGAAATTCGGAGTCAGCATACAAGGATGGAAACCATAGAGACTGATCAGAGGATAACGCCTGATGAAGGGGATGCCAGTGCTGCGGAAGAATTTTATGAGGAAGAAGAAGAGGAGGAAAATGAAACTACCAAAGTCATCAAGATGTTGGCTAAAGTAGATGGAAAACCAAAGGTGGAAATTCTTGCAGATCAAGGGAGTCTCAACGTAGAAGAGTTAATGGATTGGAGCAATTTAGTGGAGAAATATTTTGACTATGAGGAGATTGATGATAAGAAGAAGGTGAAATTTAAAGTTACCAGATTGAAGGGTCATGCAGTTATTTGGTGGGATGAACTATAAACATCTAGAAAAAGGAAAGGAAAGTCCAAGATCAAGCAATGGGACAAAATGGTGAGTAAAATGAAAGCTAAATTTATGCCAAAAGATTATCAGTAAATCTTTTCAAAGAGTTACAGAATTTAAGGCAAAAAGGAATGTCTATTAAAGAATACACAAAAGAGTTTTATAGATTGAGTATTAGAGCAGGACATGCAAAGGATGACATGGAGAAGGTAGCCAGACATATCAATGATTTAAGATATGACATACAAGACGAGATCAGCTTGTTGAGTCTGAAGACCATTGAGGATGCCTATCAAGTAGGTTTGAAGGCAGAAGAGAAGATGTTGAGAAAACAGAATCAGAGGAATAGAGGGAGAAGTTCAGTAAGAGGTAGAGGAACTACCAGACCAAGGGGACAGCAACATCAACACTAAGCAGGCAGTTCAAGTAGTAGACCACCATAGAGGGGAGATTTTAATAGAGGAAGATTTGCACCCAGAGGAAGAGGCCGAGGAAGAGATATTCAGTGTGACACATGTGGAGAATGGGGGCATGGATCGTGGGACTGTCCTCATAATAAAATAGCAAGTTAGAGGAATGTGAATGTGGCTGAGGCAAAGCAAGAAGCACCTCAAATCATAGAAAAGGAAGAGTCCCCTGAAGTAGGAGAATCCCTGTTGTTGAATAGGGCATTGCTTAAGGCAGAGAAAGAAACTGAAGAACCAGCGTAGAGGAAGAGTTTATTCAGAACTACATGTAAATCCAAAGGTAAATGTTGTAAAGTGATAATTGACAGTGGAAGCACTGATAACCTTGTTTCCACAGAGATGGTGGACAAGCTAGGATTAGCGAAGACAATACACCCTACTCCTTACAAAGTGTCATGGTTGCAGAAAGGACGTCAGATTATTGTAATAGGATAATCCAAGGTAGAGATACAGATTGGTATGTATAAGGATTTAATATTATGTGATGTAATTCCAATGGATGTATGCCATGTATTGCTGGGAAGACCATGGCAGTTTGATTGGAAAGCTATTCATGATGGGAGAAGAAAAGCTTATACTCTGGAGAAGGATGGAAATAAACATACATTGCTGCCATTGAAGGATGACGCTAACAAAGAAACACCTGGAAATAGTATTATGCTGATGACTGGAAAGGAGTTGTTGCAAGAGGTTGGAAAAGGTGAAGAAATGCATTTTGCTGTCATAGGGAGACGTAAGGTAATTTTAACTTCCACAAACTTTGATTATTTACTTGAAGAAATCAAAACTATGTTAAATGATTTTGATGATATTATTTTGGTTGAGTTTCCAAATGAATTTCCACCAATAAGGAGTATTAGTCATCATATTGATCTAATACCAGGAGCAAGTTTGCCAAACAAAGCAATGTACAGATTAACTCTTCAAGAGAATGTAGAAGTTGGAAGACAAGTGCAAGAACTGATGGATAAGGGACTAATTAGTGAGAGTCTTAGTCCATGTGTTGTACCAACAATACTCAATCCAAAGAAAGGAGGTGAATGGCATACGTGTACAGATTGGAGAGCCATAAACAATATCACTATTAGGTATAGATTTCCTTTGCCACGCATGGATGATTTGATGGATTGTCTGAGTGGGTCAAAATATTTTACTAAAATAGATCTGAAGAGTGGATATCATCAAATAATAATTAGAGAAGGAGATGAATGGAAGATTGCATTTAAAACAAACATTGGGTTGTATGAGTGGTTAGTGATGTCTTTTTGGACTCGCTAATGCACCTAGCACGTTCATGAGATTGATGAATGAAGTCTTGAAGGAATATGCAGGCAAGTTTGTTATTGTTTATCTTGATGATATTCTAGTTTTTAGTAAAAGTAAAGAAGAACATCTAGAGAATCTTAAATTGGTTTTAAGAACTCTGTAGAAAGAGAAACTACTGATAAATATAGTTTCAAGAAATAAGAATTAATTTACTTGGGGTTTGTAGTTTCTAAAGAAGGGTTGAAAATGGATTTAGAGAAAGTCCAAGAAATTTGGATTAGCCTATTCCCAGGAATATATTTGAGGTAAGAATTGTTCATGGTATTGCAAGTTTTTACAGGAAATTTATTAGAGGTTTTAGTCAGATTTGTGCACCAATTAATGAAACAATCAAGGAGACTAATCAATGATTTAAGTGGACAGAAACAACAGACAGGAATTTCAAGTTGCTGAAGAGAAAAATCACAGAGAAACCAATTTTAGCTTTACCTGATTTTGCAAAAGTATTTCATGTTGAAACAGATGCTAGTGGAGTTGCAGTTGGAGCAGTTTTGAGTTAGGAACAGAGACCAATAGCGTACTTCATTGAGAAATTAAATGAAGCAAAGAAGAAGTATTCTTCTTAAGATAAAGAATTTTATGCTATTGTACAACGCTTAAAAAAATGGAGACATTATTTGCTGCCAAAGGAGTTTATACTATATTTTGACAATCATGCATTACATTTCATAAACAACCAACCAAAATTGAACTAGAAACATGCCAAGTGGGTATAGTTTTTGCAGAGATTTACTTTTGGAATAAAGCACACAAGTGGTAAGTTGAAAAAATTTGATGATGCTTGAAGCAGGGTAAATTTCATTGTGCAAGAATTAAAAGTTGGTGTTGTAGGTGTTAGTCCTTACAATCTCCTAGGCTGAAAAGGAAATAAACAAGGGTAACCTCAAACCACTTCAGCTCAATAGCTAGCCCTATGGAGCATGAGAGGGATCTCCCTAAGTCTCTTATCAGCGATATGACTTTAAATCAAATGAATTTTAGGCTAGATATGTGTATTTGTTTGTGAAAGTTTGGTTTTTTTAAAGGATTTGTTGAACTTAGGGTTTGGAGCCACAAGTAGGTCTAGGTTGTGGGAATACAAGAGAAAACATAAGAAGGAGCTAGATGTCAAAAGCCATGGTGTAATTTGAGTATTTGTTAGTGTAGTATAGAGGATATAGTGTGGAAGAAAATAATGAGCATAAATAAACATGATTTCATTAGCTTAGGAAGACAAAACACATGACTATGAAAACCAGATAACAGATCTTGAAAAACAAGAATTCCGAGTATTCTATCACAAGGCATTCATAGAAAGAAGAGATATAATGTAGATAAAGACGTTTAGACCATGAGAAAACAAAAAGAATGAAGTACAAGCACCATGAACTCACCAGGCTAGAGTTCCTTGGAAATAGTTACAACTTGTATCTGTATTAGCTGAAAGATGATTACAATGCAAACCTCCTTTACAAAAAGTTCAACCATCTTCTCCTGAAGTTAAATGATACTTATAGACTCTCCTAGACTACTTTCCCACCTTCAGGAGTCGAATTCCTTGGTGGAGGAACTGACTCCAAGATTCTCTCAACCAACAGGTGAGAATGAGAAGGTGCAACTCAAACACTTCATGAAGAGTTTGTTAAGGAGTTTGCTTCTTTTATGAGGCCTAATAAACATCAAAAACAAACTATGATGTAAATTTATTCATGCCTACATCACCTAGCCTTGTAACTAGTGCCATTACATAGAGAACCTTGACTTTGACCAAGTTAGATTAGAAACTAGAAATTTTACACAGTGAAAATTTTCAAATAAAAACACAGAAAGTGCAGAAGCGCAGCGCCAACTTTGAGCTACTTTTCAGGTAACTTCCAAGGATCAAAATTCAAATCAGAGAGAACGGTCAACTAGCCCTTCAAGTATAGTTTCCAAAAAAGTTTTAATTTCTGAATTTGGAGCATGAGAAGACCTTCCAAAATCCATTCTTCCAAGGTCACTCCAGAAGCGCAACGCCTGTCAAAAAATGGTGCAAAATGCTAGTTTTTTTGCCACTTTTTTGCATTTTTCTCCAAAACTAAGCCACCTTTGCAAAATATGGGAAAATGGGTTTTTTAGAGGATGGAAAGATCTTTCCAAAAATGTAGACCTTTCCTCAAATGGAGGCCTGAGGAAAAAGTGCAACACCAGCAGCTAAAATTCTGAACTTAGACCAAAATTTGTCAAAAAACTCAAAATGCTCAAAATTTGCTAAAAATTGGAGGGAAGGTGTAAAAATAGGTTTGTTATAGTTTCATGGAGGTTTCAGAAAGTGTCTCCAAGTTTCCCTCATCCGTTTGGTCTTTTTTGGCCTCCTTGAGCTTGTTTTCAAGTTATTTTACCTTAACATTGGTGATCATGTTTTGAGCTTGATAGTGATGTGCCATGTGTCTGAGCATTTGATTGTCTCTGTTTCCTTCTCAAGGAGCTTTTCCAAGTGTTCATTCACCCTATTAAGCCAATATTCCTTATCTTGATGAACCTCTAGGGTGATCCTATCTTCTAGGTCAAGATCCTCATTAAGGAGAATTTGTTCTTGTTCCTCTTGCAAAAATTTATTGAGGTCTCTTGTTCTTGGTATTTTCATTTTTCCTCTCACCTCTGATGCTTTAGGCTCACTTGATGTCATGACCTCCTTACCTTTTCCGACTTGCTGCAATAACTTGGCTTTTTCCTTTTCTAGGATCAACTCCTTTGCTTTGAGTTGACTGTTTTCTTGTTCAAGGAATGACATGACATATTTTTCTCTTTCCAAATTGATTGCTAGCTCCTTGATTTGATAGTCCTTATCCCTATTTGTCTATCACATGTTTGAAGTCTGATCCTCAGCCTCTGAATCAACCAGTTCAAACTCATTTTCAACTGTGTCTTTCTCTTTCGTTGTCGGTGCTTGCTTTGTCGATGAAGAAGGCTTGGACCCTTTCTCTCTATGAGAAGAAAAGCCTCTGGCCCTTATTATACACTTTAGTCACCTCAGTTTTGGATAGATGAGTCTTATCCACTGGTTTGCTAGAGGACCCCACCTCCATTTGAATGAAAAATAAACTGTGAGGTATGAATGGAAATGAAGTGATGTGAAGGTGGATTTCGACAAAATTATGGGAGGGGTTTTAGGAAAGATGAGATGACTTTGAAAACTGATGAAAATGAGTGAAGAAAATAGTGAAAATATGTTGTTGCTTGCAAGTGAGACCAAGAGGGTTTATGATGAAATTTGCCAAAAAGAACTCTAGGAATGAGCTAGGGTTTTTCTTTTTTAGTGTTTAAACTTTGTTTTGAGGTGGATGAACTGGTCAAAATGACTCATCAAACATGTATGCAGGTGTAGAATATCAATTTACATGTTTTGGAGATCAAAAATTATGATGGCCATTTTCACCCTAACATTTCCCATGCAAAATTTGCTACAAACCCTAACTTGAAAAATTATTGACATGGAATGAAATTGGGAAAGCAAAAGATAAAGGGTGATGGTGTACTTACTTGTTCCTTAGCTTAGAAAATAATTAAACCAAGATTTCAAGTGAAAAATTGAGATTTTGGAGAGTTTTGAAGGATTTATGGGCACTATGTCCTCTGCAAAGCGCAGTGTTCCTACGCGTAGCGCCAAAGTGCAGCGCAATTCATAGAAGTGCAATGCCATCTTCCAAACCAATTTTTGAGGTTGTAAACTGCTCCATATTGAAATATTGATAGCGCATTGGAAATATCTTGAATTTGGCTATAAGATGGACACCTCAAGCATGTAATTTGGACACTCCATGAGGGAGAAAAATGTATTTTCCCAAGGTCACTCCAAACACTCAGGGTTTCTCTGACAAAAGAGCAGCTCCAACTTGCAGAGCACTTTTAGATGCCTTTCACTAATCCAAATCATGAGATGAAGGTACCATTGGAAAGCTTAAGATGTCTGCTACATAATAGAGTCCTTAAGAACTGCCAACACTAGCTCCAAACCCCTGAAACACTGTCTTGAAGTCAAACTGTTCATAAGTGCATTAACTCTCTCGTAGCAAGTGTATTTTGGGAATTTCTTTCAAATAATAACACCTGTGCATAAATGGAAGGAGGTTTTTGTTCCTTGGACTATAGTGGACAAAAACCTATTTCATTTTTGTAAAATTATTCTCCATTTAGTCAGAAACATATTTTGAATCAAACATGTCCCTATGAGGAATGATGAGGCGAGGTAGTGTACTGCAACATTGTCTTATTTGAAATTAAAGTTTACCTTTACCTTTATTTTTCTTTCCCTAAGATGATAAATCCCTTTACCCACTTAATCACATGATGGACATACTTTTGGAAACATATGGTATCGTGATGAAACATGAAGTGAAACCCTAGACCATGACCTAAAATGAGGAATTTAACCATTTCATGACCCAAGACATTTAAATGAAGATATGATTCCTCGAAGAAGACAATGAACATGATGAGTGATGAAGACCATGACTAAGTGAAGTGAGAAATAGTGACCTAGACATGATAACCACTGACCAAATTTATATTTGAAGACTCACTAAAATGACAAAAATTTGACTTGACACCCTAAAAACACTTTGTAAGAGCATATTTGATCACTGGTGACACGCTGAACTGATTGACACTAACATTAGGATTTGAAGAAATGGTTGAAATGTACAAAGATGATGCAGATTTCAAAGATATATATACAACAATACAAAATATAATAGTTCATAATAGAAGTCAGTGGTTAGATTATCTTATCCAAGGAAGTTTATTGTTTAAAGGAAATAAGTTGTGCATTCCCAAATGTTTTATGAGGGAAAAAATAATAAAGGAGAATCATAATGGAGGATTATCTAGTAACTTTGGACAAGAAAAAACCTTTTCTCAGGTGAATGCTTTTTATTATTGGCCAAAAATGCAAAGTAATGTTAAGAGATTTGTTGAGAGTTGCAAGATATGTCAGCATGCTAAAGGGAGAAGCGAGAATACAGGATTGTACCAGCCATTGCCAATACCAGACCGACCATGGGATGTAGTTAGCATGGATTTTGTTTTGGGATTACCTAAAACTCAAAGAGGGAATGATTCCATTTATGTTGTGGTAGATATATTTTCAAAGATGACACATTTCATTGCTTGTAAGAAGACTAGTGATGCAACACATATCATTGCTTGTAAGAAGACTAGTGATGCAACACATATATCTAATCTATTCTTTTAAAAAATTGTAAGATTACATGGATTGCCTGTAAATATTATGTCTGATAGAGATACAAATTTTTTAAGGCATTTCTGGAGAACTCTTTGGAAGAAACTAGGAGCTAACCTCAGTTCTGTTTAGCATACCATCCTAAAACAGATGGACAGACTGAAGTAGTAAACAGGAGCTTGGGAGACATATTGAGAAGTTTAGTGTATCAAAATCCTAAGCAGTGGGATTTAGCACTAGCTCAGGCTGAGTTTTCTTATAATGACACTACAAACTGAAGTACTGGAATGAGTCCATTTCATATTGTTTTTGGGATGAATCCAAGAGGTGTGTATGAGCTCAGAAATTTAGGTAAAGGGGAGAAAAGAAGTGCAAAAGATGAAGAGTTTGCAGAGAAGATGCAAAGACTAAAAGAAATGTCAAAGGCAGATTGTAGGAAAGCAGTGTAAAATACAAACAAAGAGTAGATATGAAAAGAAGAGAGAAAGAATTCCAAGTGGGAGATTTAGTGATGGTGTATTTGAGAAAATAAATATTTCCTACTAAGACTTACAATAAACTAAAAAAGAGAAAGATAGGACCATGTAGAATTGTGAGAAAGTTTTCAACTAATGCTTATGGAATAGAATTGCCAAAAGGGATTGGAATATCACCTATCTTGATTGTTATAGATTTGGATCCATACAAAGGGACAAAGACAGAGCTACAGGAGGAAACTATAGGAGATGAAGTTCAAACTTTGAACTGGGAAGAACAAATGCCGAAGATAGTTCAGAAAGAAGTGGAAGTTGTTTTGGAGAAAAGAGTATCCAAGAGAACCAGAGGAAAAATTTATTTTCAATATCTAGTCAAATGGAAAGGACAGCTAGTGGAGGATGCTAGCTGGTTGACAACAACAGAGTTGCAAAAGTATGGAGTAAGCCTTGAAAGTCTAAGGGATGATTGTTTTCTTCCCTGGGAGTCTGATGTAGGGGCATCTGGACTTAGCCACCAATGCGAAGGTTTGTTCACATGTTGTGGCTAAATGAGTTGAATTTCATTGACCTGAGTGGTCAAAAGTCAGTTTTAATCGAGAGGGTTGGATCTCTCAAGAAAATGATTTGTATTTCATTATTGTAATAGTTAGGAAATTGTCTTATTTTAGATTAAGGAATAATCTATTAGCATAGGTGTGTAATGGAGCTTGAAAATAGAGATTGAGTTGTTAGAATGATTAAAATAGAATATTTAGTTGTTAAAAGAGATAAAATAGGGATCCAACTCATATAATGAAAGAAATTGTAATGGAAAGGGATTGGCAGGGATAATACAGGATTGAGTGAAGAGAGATTGGAGTGATAGAGAGGATTCCCAGATTGAAACAGGGGTCTTTTATTTGTTGTAATCAAGCCACAAGGCCGAGAATCTGTAACAATTATCATATTGAATAATTGATGCCGTGTGTATTTATCTATCGATTCCATTGAAGACTCTCGTTTTGTCTATGTTTATTTACATTTAGAACAAATCACACATTCTTCTATGTTTCTTGTTTTAAGTTATAAATTCAGTGTTCAAAGGATAATTGTAGTCCTTAGTGTTAATAATAGTGGTTGAAGCCCACATTAATCCCAGCTGTCGATCTAAGTCCAAACAACAGTGACATATCATGTCGACTATTGGATTATCCCGCACTGCATTGGAACATTCCATCGGTAAATGAATAGACCTCAGGCCTTAAGACCATGCGATGTGTGATCTCTGATCCATTGCATCGCAAATATTTCATTTATAATTGAACGGGCCTCGAGCATTAGGGAAGTGTGGTATGCGATGGGCGATGCGATCGCTGATTAATTTGCATCACAACGTTTCATGTGGAAGTACTAGGCCCTAAGCACTTGCCCTTGCAATTTGCGATGCGATATGTTGTGGACCATCAGATCAATTGTGTTATGATCTACGGTGTACCACCAAGAGGTTCTATTAAAAAGTGAAATATCAGTGGTCGGGCTTATATAAAGGAGATCAAAGCAGCACAGCGAAAGGCCTGGACATAAAGGGAAAAGTTAAATGCAGGACTGGTTGTTGATAAGTTCTAAAACAGTTGACCTCCTGCGTCAATTTAAATGTATCATTTTATTTCTGGAGAGTTTGACATGATTCCAAGAATTCTTATAACCATTTACAAGGTTGAACTCATATAGTTATCCCTTGGACTAGTGATTAGCATCATGAACCCATGGTATAGAGAACCACTAGTCCAAATTTGAGAGAATTCAAAGGTTAAAATATGAAAATATATATGCTAAGTTACTAGGTTTGACGAATTTCAACATTGAAATTAGTTGAACCTAAAACGAAATCCAAATTATTCATTTAAATTCGTCCTCAATATTCAAATTTAACACAAAAGAGAATTCGAAAAATAATATTTGATTAGTTTCAATGATGGTTTAATCACATTTCAAATTTTTCTATTTGAATTCATTGGCAAAACTCACAAAGCTAAAATTCACAAAGCTAAAATTCAAATACGAGCTCAAACCAGGTGACTTAGTCTGTATGCATAAATCTAACTATACACTCTAAATATGTACATGTCCTTAGTCAAGATGGATTTTATGTTAAAATTTCCATTAAGCATCAAAATGGGGAAATATATGATAGTGCAATTAGGAAGGCCAAAGAGATTGATAAATCATATATGAAAAAGTTTCTAGAAGAATAGTGAGGTAAAACCATATTTTTTAGGTGATTATGGAAATAAAATAATTTAGAGAACTAATAAGTTATATTTATAACTATTTATACAAATACATCAAGAATCATTTATGGAGATAATCAGCCTGCAATATTCAAAGAGGGTTGAGTTTATTGTATGACGTGTCCATGTAGAATGCTGAAATGGTTATGCACAGAGTTGAAACTTAGCATGCAAACTTGAGAGCTAGTTGTGCATGATGTTGTTTGTGCCAAATGTTCTAAAGCTTTGAGGATGCCAACCAAAAACTTACAAGGGCACTACCCCTTTATCTCTACCCTTAAAAACTACTAAACACTACTCCTTGCGATTTCTTATGAGCACTATGGTCCTTAGTGTTACGTCCTAAAAATTGACACAGACCATCAAGATTGTTCAATGATCCATGTGTTGCCATATCTACACTCGGACCAATAAGAGTTAGAACATTATCTCGAGACATTTAAACCCTATTATTGCTACTTTATAGCAACAACAATGTTTATTGTCGACAAAATCCTATATTTTCTATTTTTTACAATTTGAAAGGATTTTTTGTGCTACCATTTGTTGCCATGACATTATGGATTGATGTGTTTATAGTTATTATCTTAAATTTATGTGTGTGTGTATATATATATATATATATATATATATCTATATATATATATATATATATATATATATATATATATATATATATATATATATATATATATATATATATAGATATATATATATATATATATATATATATATATATATATATATATATATATATATATATATATATATATATATATATATATATATATATATATATATATATCCCTTGATTAATTGAATTTTATATATATTCTTTGATTAATTGAATTTTTGTTTTTATCTATTTTCAAAATTTAAAATTATTGAAATTAATGAAATTTTGAAAAAAAAAATCAATATTGAATTTTATTTTATTGAAAAATATGAACTCATTAAAATATTCATGTATTAATTTAGACCTATTAAAATAATAGAGAATAATTATATTAAAATAGAAATATGATGGAATGTCCATTTCAAAAGTGGGGGTACGTTAATGAATACTTGATCGAGGTGGCTCCAGAAAGGCTCAAAAATAAAATTCTTCATATTTCATTGAAAATACAACCATAGAATAAAGCTCGCAATCCTAATTCGAGTGATGTAAATGACACCTCAATTTGAGTTTGTATGCAAAATTTATGCACAATCAAAGTTTTAGTCCAACTTGGAAAAGTGAAAGTCAAAGTCAACATTATGCCATGTGGCAGGCTGTATAGATGAAATGTGGTAGTAAAGTCAGCAAGCCTAATCAAATTAATCAAATTTGATGGAGAGACTTTATGAGTGAGTTCTTATAGAAGAGTGTCTCGTGGAGATACATGTCACTCTAGTTCAGGAAGTTCTTCCTTATATTGACAAAGAACACATCATGTATTCATCGTCATCTTACAAAAATTAATGAAGCGGCCTCCCCACTCTCAACATTGGGTTAGGAGATGTAATCCACACTGAGTGAACTTTGTTATCAACTTGTGTGTGTTTTTTGATTTGATGGTTGCCTTTATGTTTCCTCTTTTTCAAAGTACGCACATTTGTCTTTTCATACTCTTTGACATTAAATTATGTTAACATCATAGAATTAAAATATATTAGTTAATTTTGGGAGCTGAGAGAATCCAGATCAATACTTTAGTAAACCAAAGAAATATTCTTTAATGTGAGAGCATGATGGAAATTTTTTTTAATGTGTGGAAAAATCCTACCACATACTTTAGCTAAGAAAAGAATTATTCTTTAATGGGGTTGACAAAAAATATGATGTTAGGACAAGATCAAAAAAACCAAAGCATTATTCTTTAATGGGTTGACAAAAAGAATATGATGCCAGGATAAGATCGAAAGCGTGTGTGTGTGTAGAAATTTTGAATAATTTAACACATATTCAATGGAAATTATCCTGATCATGTACTATTGCGGAATACATACACAATACATAAGCTCCTCTACGTTGATCATCAATATAGCAGCATCAATAACAATAAAACATCAAGAGCATTCACACATTAACACAGTATGTAACCCGGGGAAAGCATCTCGCTAAAAACCCCACACTATCTGTATATTAATGATTGAGACCATGTAACATTACAAAGTACAATGCTTATCACAAGAAATCCAGTACCAGCTCCACCTGTTACACACAATACAGCTAAGATCTGATCTTCAAATCTATTCCACTGCTTGCCTGCCTCCACTGCTCAATAATTAATGAGAATGGTCTACCAAACTCGTATTTCACATCCAAAGAATCACTCACAAGTTGTAAGACGTGAGCAGAAGCTACAAACTGGGCAAATACATGAGCAAACTCATTGGCATACTCATCCCTTGATTGTGCAAGATCTGATGCACAACTATAGTCACAACTGATAGCAATCTGATTCTCTAACACCTGTCCCTGCTGAACTGAACATGCAATGACATGCAACTGAGTTAACTGATGTATTCTATAGTTGTATTATGAGTTAATAATTAGTTTAACAACTCATCATTAGTCTATTTGCAGTTAGACTAACTACAACTAGTTTAACCAAGTCAAACTGAACACAACTCCATCAACTCCACAATCAACTCCACCAAACTCAACTGATTGAGTTCTAATTGAAGTCATGCATGCAACAACTCAACTGACTCATAAGAAAAGTGTACTTCCTTCTGACAGCTGCATGAGCCACATCTGTAGCTCAAACTGAAGTGCTCCAAGAGAATAAGATCAAGTTTATAGTCCAAATATTATTATGAGACAATAATATTTGACTTTTCTATTTTTGACAGGCAGTCTAAAAATAGACTTTGATCACCCACACTTTGGTCACCCACATTGTGATCACTCACAGTGTGATCACCCACACTGTGATCATCCACACTGTGATCATCCACACTGTGATCAAAAATAGAACTTGCGCCATAATTTGCCTGCGAGCCCACTTAGTGAAGGCGACTCTTTTCACTAAGCTCCATCATCTTGTTGCAATCTCAATAGTGTGAACTTTTACTAAACATGGATAAGAAAATGTTTCTATTGAATTATATGCATCACAGATACACTAACTAGTGAAAAGTCCTAATAGTGTTTGGGAAAAACATGAGGTAGGATGTGGTAATGAGAGAACCCATAGATATATTTTTATTAATAAAATATTTATTATATTTTGTGTTGGTTTTTATTAATAAAATAAAAATTTATGATAGTTAGGGATAGTATAATGATAAAAATTAAATTATGGATTTAATTTATTTGTATTGTGAATTGAATTGCCCACAATCTAATGGAATATGAGATGGTGAAGGCTTCAAGAATTATGACATTCAACATATATACTTTAATAAATCATTAATGATATTTTTTGTATTATTTTTAAATGAAATGAAAAATTATGATAGCTTCATCTCTTATGCAATGTCAAGTTTCAACAATGGATTGATACACATTAAATCCATGATCAAAAGTGCATTTAAAGTGAATAAAATCATTTTGACTATTTTCTAATGTAGCAAATTCTTTCATTACGTAGTGTTTTGTACCATAAATATTTTATTCATGTGCTTGCACCTAGTATGTCATGTGTCAAAGTCAAACATTATAAGAACTTGTTTTATGGACTATTTGGCTCACATTAAATTTTGTTAGTTTTGAAAATAAGTTTATTTAATTTTTTTACATATATTTACATATTTATGCTCTATGAATAAAATCCATTATTTAGAAATTGGAAAAGGTGTCAAGTTAGATTTGATCACTTCTTTCTATTTTGTTTACATGGAAAGAATACTTTGGTTGATAGGGGAGCATAGGAAGGAGGTACGAGGGTTTGCAGGTTGTAGAAAATATGCGAAGCTAGGGTTTGCAGAAGAAGATCAGTGTTGGGCACCATGGAGGGACAAGAGGGGGGGGGGGAGTTCCACTCCCTCCTACAGGCAAGCAGTCTCAAATCGCTTCAAGAAGCCACTGGAAGCTGAAACTGGGAGATCAGGAAAAGGGAAACAGGAAAATAGAAGCTCACAGGGGCAGGAAGATAAGCAAGAAGAAGTTAGAAAAGAGAAGCATATAGAGGGAGACAGTCAAAAAGCTGTTCATGGAATTCAGACAGGGCCATGTAAACCTAGGGTGACCATCACACCTAGAGTGGTGTTAAGTGATCCAGTGCTACAGGCGCACAGGGACCACATGGCGTCTCATGCTGTGATATGTAAATTCATGGGGTTATGGCTTACAAAGAAAGCTTTAAATGCATGGATAAAGAATCATTGGAAACCCAGGGGAGAAATAGATCTGCACCTTGGATCCAAGTGTTTCTTCACAGTCATTTTTACAAACCTAAAGGATAAAGAAAGGGTGTTTGAAGGAGGACCATACTTCTATGCCACTACAGGCCTCTATATGCGGCCATGGGTGATGAATTCTTTTCCGAAACGAGAGACATTTACTTCGGTTCCGGTATGGATAAGACTCTATTCCCTACCTCTAGATTATTGGCATCCAGAATCATTAAAAGCCATAGGAAATAAACTAGGGCTTTTTTTTTAAATATCAAAGGCCACATTGCGAGGAAAATACACCTCCTTTGGTCGTATTTGCGTAGAAATGGACCTTTCCGGAGCTCTACCGGATGAGACAATTCTAGAAGTATATGATGAAGAATGGGTGGAGATGGTGGACTATGAGCATGTTCCTTTCAAATGCTACAAATGCCATGAACATGGGCACCTCTTCAGAGACTGCCATTTAAACAAAATTGAGAGCAGTATTAAAGCCACCTCTGGGAAAGAAATAGAAGGTTTTACCAAAGTGGGAGGCAGAGGTAGAGGAGGGAGAAAGAACCAAAAGAAATTCAATGAGGAAAAGCAAATTAGTCAAAATAGGTTCAAGATATTAGAAGAAGAAGATGGGCATGATAAAGAGAACCACGAACTGGAAGATAACCATGCAAAGAAGGAAAAGGAGGACAACATGGAGGATAGACCTGAAAACAACCAACACAAGGAGGATTAGCCAAGCACTATGGAACTTGACAGGGACCAAGAGATGACCCCAAGAGAAGTGGGAACAGAGGATCATGAACTGCAGGATATCCTTGATAGGGAGCATCTTGATCTGGAAAAGTTCCTGGAGCAGGGACAAACCAAAGGAGTGGAGTGAGTACCTCAATAGGAGTTTAACAAAGTGCAACAACTATTCCTCTGGATAACTTAGGCAAAAGGTGTGGGGGTTAAAAGAAGTCATGATAGTCAAGACAACGGAAGGGTTAAATCGATGCAGGCAAATTTGGGACAGGCTCCCAAGCACTCAGGTAGAAAAAGGGGGAGAAGAAAACAGAATGAGCTGCTGATTAGTGTGGAAAACTCATGATCAACTTAGGTAAGATGAAAGACCTTACAAGTTACTCATTTACAAATCTAGCTTAATGAAGCTTACAACATGGAATATTAGAGGTCTAGGAAGTAAGAGGAAATAGATAAAGCTCGGCAATAGAATGAAAAATGAAAAACCAGACATGGTATTTATTCAGGAAAAAAAATGTTCAATAGAAAAAATAAGAGAAATACATAGCAAATGGCTTATTAAGTATGAATATATAGAAGTTAAAGAAGACAAAGCAGTAGGGGAAATTCTCACACTTTCGAACCCTCTGGAATTTGGAATCCTAGATGTCAAAGCATCCAGGAACTATCTATCAATGGTCATTCAACCTTTGGGGGACAAGGAAGTTTATTTGGTCACAAATGTTTATGGTCCAAAAAAGCCTGATGATAAGCTCAGGCTCCTAGACTCACTCGAGGAGCTAAGAGAAAGAAATCTAGGTATCCCCTGGATTCTAGGAGGGGACTTTAATATGATCAAATCTCTATCAGAAAAAAAAGGAGGGACTAGATCACTAGGTAGAGATTCCATAGCTTTTCAAAATTTCATAAACAACATGAGGCTAGTAGATACAGAGACAAGTAATGGTATATTCACCTAGAATAATAAGAGGGGAGGAGCGGTTCAGGTGGCCTCTAAACTTGACAGATTCATTATTTCGGAGGACCTTATCCTCACAGGCCTTAACTTATCAGCTATGGTACTACCTTTTGGAGGCTCAGATCACTGGCCTATTCAACTTGAAGCTTCATTTATATGAAATCCGAGAAACAGGCCTTTCAGGTTTGAAAACATTTGGCTTACCCATCCAGACTTCATTAGCAACATTCAAAAATGGTGGTCAGAAGATATGCATGTTCAAGGCACAAAGATGTTCCTTTTGCATCAGAAATTGAAATACATCAAACACAGGCTTCATGATTGGAATAAGAATGAGTTTGGAAATATCTTCAAAGCCAAAATAGTAGTTGAACGGAAGCTACAGGAAATCAACCCGATCCTTATCACAGATGGCTTCATCGAGGAGAGTAAGGGACAAGCAGACTATCTTCAACAAAAATGGGAGGGCTTACGCAAGCAAGGGGAGATATTCTGGAAACATAAATCAAGGGGACAATGGTTAAAAGAAGGAGAAAGGAATACAAAGTTTTTTCACAAATCCACTGTAGTGACCAATCCAAGGGTCTAGATTAGACTAAATTTAATGTCAACCAAGGTAGGTAAACTTAGAGGCATGTGTCTAAAGTTTATAGACCTAAAAGGATCTCATCTATCTAAATAAGTGTCTACTGTGACAGGCTACAACACTCTTTTACAAGAAATTGGAATATGTTTCCTTTCACAATTTAAACACCTATATCTTCTAATTTAATTAGCTGTTCTAAAACAAGTGTTACTAGTCTGAGTCTTCAATCCTCTTACAAGGATATAGTTCACAAAAGCTCTTTCCAGCTAACACACTAAGCATTCATGAAAACCAAAAACTCTTTTAAGCATACTAAAACTCAAATTCATGAAAACAGAGTCCATAGAGATACTTTGAAATTCAATGTTCAATTAAACCTTTTACAAGGTCTTGTTCAATAATCTAGCAATTGAATTTTCAAGCTATCACCATGAATCACACAATAACACTTTCCAGAACTTCTAATTGAATTAATAAACTCACAAACAAAGAAATAACATCAAACGCTATTCAGATCTGAAGGCTAAATCCTATGAAAATGAAACGACAATGTACCAATCTTCACATAGGGCCCTTCCACGCTTCGATGGCACACTTAGAAAACTTCAGGTGATGAAAACGTTAACACATAAACACTACAATTGATGAAACGTTGTCTGTGATTAAGTTCTGGAAAATTAATTACATACTAGAACAGAGTTCTGGAATATGCAGTCTTAAGCCTGCTCTTGTCTCCTCCTAGTTATTACCATTTACATCCAAACATACATGCATTATCGCTTCAGATGTTTCTACTTTTACAATGAAAAGGCTAGGTTCATTTTTTTCTAATCCTAACTGATTTCTAAAACAAAACGAAATCAGTTCAGGTAACTTCATATTTTTGCTGCTTTTACAACAAAAAAGGCTGGGTTTGACCAGCATTGACCATGTATTCAGGAGCTCCAGATTCGATGCTGAATAGATCTTTCACCATGTATGTACATCCTAGATCACATCCTTATCTTCTGTTTTGATTTTCCTGCCATGCCACGTGTCACAACATAAACCAATTACAGGAAGTCATGACATCCCGTAATTTTGTTGAAAATTTCCAATTTTTAACATAAAAATCCACAAATTAAATTTAATGTAAAATAACAATTATAATGCTTCATTAATCAATTTCAATGGACTATGAGGGGTTTATGGGAGAAAATGATAGATAAATGATGGATTTTTAGAAGAAAAGAATGGCAATAAAATAGTACCAACATCTCCCCCAAGCTCAATGATTTAGCATGTCCTCATGCTAATCCTGATGTGCTCCCTTTATATTCTGTTCCTGCTTGTGCCTCTGCCACTTGTAGCAAGACATTTATACTCTTCTGAACTTGGGCATTCTTCTGAACTTCGAACTCATGTTTCAGATTCTTATATTTCTCTTTCAGAGCTTTTTTCTGAGTGTACCATTTTGTCGCCCATTTGCACGTTTAGTTTCACCAGTCTTAAGTTCTTTGATTTGCTTCTTCAGTTTCTCATTTTTCTGCTGAATCTTCTTGCTCTGAGCTCTCAAAATTTCATTTTCCTTGTTTACGACCTTCTCCAACATGTTTTCTTCCATCAATTCCTCTTTTAGCTCTTCAATTTGTTTCTCTAACCTTCTCTATTTCTTGTTTGTAGGTACTGGCTCTTTCCTTTTTTCCTTGTTACTCTTGATTTCCATTTCTGCTTCCTGTTCTGGCTGTGAATTAGTATTGCTTTCAATGTCCATTGGTGCATCTGCATTCGGCTCTGGTTGATCATCTTGTGTTTGATTCCTTTTTATTCTCCTTGATCTTCGCTTATAAGTAGTGAAGATTTTATCTTTTTCAATTTTCTTGGCAGTTTCTTACCTCATCCTTCTTGTCCTTACACCACTGCTGGGTTGAGGAGCATTGCTTGACTTACACTTAGGGATTTCGTCATCAATATCAATCATAAACTCTGTGTGTTCTTGCTGTTCATGTTCATCTCTTTGATTTGATTGGAAATTAAAAATTCTTTCCATGTTTTTCCTCTCCTCTGCAACTCAAATTCAATTAGAATTTTGATCAACCCAAAATGATACAAACTCTTATCTTCATTACCTTTTTGTTTCTGAATGGTCTTCGACATTTTAGTGAAACTCTATAAGAGGAAGTAGGGCAAACTGATAGTGCATTGACCTTTTAAGTGCAACAGAAGTTTTATGTGATATAGGTATACTATATTGTAACGTCCTTCACATGTAACAAATTTCTGAATAATGTATACCATTTCGTCCCAAGGGTAAATTATCCAACTTTTGGGAACACCGTTTTTCCAATTGACAGAGGAAACCCTTGACCTAGACATAAACTGAGTCCATGATTTTTCCTTAAATTGTTTGGTTTTGAAATATTTTTCCCCTTCTGGACTGATTCCCAATGTTTGTGCTATGGTATCCTCTGAAATTCTAAAAGAGAAATTTCCTATTAAAGCTTTCTCTCCATTGAAGGAAAATGCAAATTGCTTTGTAACCTCTTCATTATTTCCATTGAATTTCTCTAGAAAAGACAACCATTGTTTTTCCCTTAAAATCGTGACACAGTCTTCATGATATTGTGAACTATCAAATTTTTCGGGCTCTGCTCTATTGGTCATTTTATTAAAAATCTCTGTTCTAACCCTTTTTTTTATGCTCAAAAATTTAATCAGGGTTTTTCAATTTGTTACCTCTTTTCCTGCATTCCACTGAGCTGACCTAGTAACGTCTTCGATTCTCTGAGTTTACTTCTTCAATTTCTTGAGTGAGCGACTTGGTTAACGTCCTCGATTTATGGGCGGATGTAAAAACTGGGGGTAAGCCTGTTTGCTAATCTCTCCCTTTGTACCACCTACTATCTCAGCCCTCTTTGAGAAACTCAGAGTCTGAACACTAACACGGTAACACACTTTATGAACTCAGAGTTTTATAAAATGAAAACTCAGTAGCCGACCTTCATCCAATTGCTATGATGACAATGCAGAGTTGGAAGGCGCATTCACATCATGAAGACAGAGGAGCAGTACTAATTTACAGAGGTATAATCATGAGAACACCATATACAAATCGTATGATGGTAACAGATATATATATTTAATGAGCAGACTTGGGTCAAAAGATTGTCTTATAACTCCAGCAGTCGAAATGAATGAAATCATTTGAGGATAGGGGGTTTAACACTTGTCTTCCCATTGAACGGACTTGTACATTGAGTATCCCAATTGTTGGTACTTGATTGCCAGAAGGCCGATTTAAAAATGATGAGTTGATGACAAGGTTTGAAGAGCGATGTAGGAAAAGGTTTGAAAATCGTAGTAGGAATATGGAAATAGGCTAAGGTGTGATAGGAAATGATAGCAGAGTGATAATGAGATGAGTAGTTAGGAATATTACAAGGGTGATGGGTATAGGGGTTTTTGAAATTGATAACAAGCAATAATAATTATCATTTTTAACACTAAAATAATTTAAGAATTTTAAATGTTAAAAATTTCAACAATACATTACACTTGTTGGTTGACAGAATGTTGATTTGGCGTGCACAGGTAGGACTGATCTGTTTGTACAGGTATGACTGATCTTCACTATCCAAAACAGGTCCCTTTGAAATGAAATTGAATATAACAGGTCCCTTTAAAATCTGAAGAACTTTGAAGAACTCTGAAGAACCATGTTTGTGAAGCTTCTTTTATCCTTGGTGTTGATGTAGCCTTGATTATAATTCTGATGATAAGCAACCTTTGAAAACTTTGTTGAAGTAGCCTGATGTATCTTGAATGCAATCTTTAACAGGTCCCTCTGATATTGGTGATGTTATCATAGCCTTCTGAACAGGTCCCTATGACATTGGTAATGTTGATATAGTCTTTTGAACAGGTCCCACTGCATATTGCCTGAACAGGTCCCTCTGATTAGAACAAAAACAACTCTTTTATTGAAATACTAAATTACTGAAACAAATTCCTTGAAGATATAAAAATGAGGAGATGAGATAGGGAAAACAAAATGCTGATTCTTGCTGATTCTTCTCCCCCACTAAAGCTTTGACTTGTCCTCAAGTCATTATCGAATGGATGAAAAACAATAAACAAGTAGAACAAGGAATTCTTACTAGCCAAATGAATGGTTTTCTAGTAAGAATTCTAGGTTAGAGTGTGCCAGAGTCTGGTTTTCACATCTAAACCATTATTATTGTTTTTGTTTTTGTGGTTTTTTTTTTATATTTATTTATTTATTTATTATTATTTTTTAAATGAAATTGAATGAACTAAGGTAGAGATATCACAGCTGAAGGCTGCAATATCTAATCCTCCCTTTGTTGAGATACAGTGTGAATAAAATCCTCCTTGTTGATGGGCTTATTATAGAGTTTCAACTGATGGCCATTGACAAGAAAGGTGTTGTCCTCTCCATCAATGGTAGTAAGCTTGATTGATCCATTTTCATATACTTGAACTATTTCATATGGGCCCAGCCAATGTGTTGTAAATTTGGCTTTATGATCTCTAAATTTAGAGTCAAAGAGTAAAGCCCAGTCTCCTTCTTTGAACTGTTTCTTTTTTATGTGTGCATCATGCCACTGCTTCCTTTGTTTTCTACATTAGGATTGTTGTCTCCTCTGCTTGCTGGCTCATTTCATCTAACTGGTTCAATTTTTGAATTCTCTCTTGTTGGGCTTCATTGAGATCAATTCCTAAATTTGCCGCCATCTTATAAGTATGTATTTGAAATTCAATAGGAAGCATTACCTCTTTTCCATACACCAACTGATATGGTGTAAATCCTGTAGTGTTTTTCCATGTGATTCTGTAAGCCCAGGGTGCATCTTTGAGCTTCTCTTCCCAATTCTTTCTGTTCATTGTTACTGCCCTAGTGAGAATTCCTTCCAACGTTTTATTTGAGTATTCCACCTGGCCATTGGCCTATGGATGGTAAGGTGTACTTTTCCTGTGCTTGATTTTATATTTTTCTGTGATGTCTTTGACCAGCTTTGAAGTAAAGTCAGTACCTTGATCCGTCACTATCTCCCTTGGTACTCCATACCTTACAAAAATTTCTTCAAAAAGGAAGTGTACCACTGTTTGTTCAGTTGCTCGGACTAGTGCTTTGGCTTCAGCCCATTTTGTCACGTAATCAGTACATACTAGGATGTACTTTTTACCTTTTGAAGTTGGATTGATGGGTCCTATAAAATCTAGAGCCCATTTTTCAAATGGCTCTAATGTACTTGAGGCTAAAGTGGCATTTCATTGGTAGCTGTTGGTTTGCTCATTCTTTGACAGCTATCACAACTTTTCACATACTTCTTGGAATCCTTAAAAATAGATGGCCAATAGTATCCAAGACTGAGAATCTTGAATGTTGTTCTTTTGGCTGCAAAATGGTTGCCACACAGTTCATCATGGCAAGATTTTAAAATATCAATTATTTCATCATTTCTTACACATCATCTAATAATCATATCATAACCGGTGTAAAATAAATCTCCATTAACCCATGAATATCTAGCACTTTGTTTGATCAACCTCTTCTTTTCCTTTGGAGTAAAATATGGAGGTGTTTTTCCTGTGGACAAATAGTTGGCTAAGTCAGCATACCAAGGATTCACTATTGAAATTGCAAATAAATTTTCATCTGGAAAAGAATCTTCAACCGGAACAACCTCACCTGAATTTTGGAGTCTATAAAGAAAATCTGCCACCTGATTCTCCTTACCTAGTCTATCTAACACTGTAATATTAAATTCTTGTAATAATAACAGCCATCTGGTAACTCTGCCATTAGTGATTGGTTTATTCATTAAATAATTAATAGTAGAGTGGTCAGTATGTACAAAAACCTCATAACCAGTTATATAATGTCGGAATTTATTCACAGCATGTATGATTGCAAGAATTTCTTTTTCAGTGACTGTGTAGTTTAATTCTACAGGTGTTAGATTTTTATTGATGAAATAGATGGCATAATTGAAAGACTCTTCTTTTTGGCATAATGAGGCACCTACTGCAGTATCAGATGCATCTGTAAAGATGTGAAATGGTAGGGTCCAGTTAGGTCCTTTTAAGACTGGTGTGGTTGATAACTTTTCTTTGAGTGTTTCAAAAGCTTTCTGACAATTATCATTCTAGTTAAAAAGGTGTATCTTTTGCTAGAAGCTTAAACAGAGGTAAAGCTATTTTACTAAAATGTTCAATAAACCTTCTGTAATAGCTTGCATACCCAAGAAAACTTCTTACCTCTTTTTGAGTCTTCGGAATTGGCAAATTGACAATGATTTGGATTTTTGATGGATCAACTTTAATGCCTTGAGAAGAAATATAGTGACCTAATACTATCCCTTCATTTAACATCATAAAACACTTTTCATTGTTAAGGGACAGATTAGCTTCAATACATCTCTTCAAAACTTTTTCAATATTTTCTAATGAATGCTCAAATGAATTACCATACACTGAAAAATCGTCCATATAAACTTCAACACATTAGTGAACTAAATCAGAAAAAATAGCTAATACAGCTCTCTGAAATGTAGCTGGAGCATTGCAAAGTCCAAATGGTAAAACATTATAGGCATAAGTGCCCCAGGGACAAGTAAAAGTGGTTTTGTCCTGGTCCTCTAAGGCGATCCTGATCTAGTTATAGCCACTGAAACCATCAAGGAAAGAGAATGATGATTTCCCAGCTAATGTGTCTAGCACTTGATCGATAAATGGTAGTGGGAAATAATCTTTGAGGGTTTCTTTGTTCAATTGTCTGTAATCAACACAAATTCTCCACTTTCCATTTTTCTTGGGCACTACTACCAATGGGGATACCCACTGACTGTCAGAGATAGGATAAATAAAATTGACTTTCAATAGTTTTTTTATTTCATCTCTAACAATATCTTGAAGCATGGGATTCATTCTTCTCTACGGTTGCCTCACTAGTTTGATATTACTCTCCGTATAAATATGGTGAGTGCATGTTTCAGGGTGAATTCCGTGCATATCGGTGTAGTCCTAAGCAAATGCTTTCTGATATTTTCTCAATAATTGAATCAATTTTTTCTCCTGAGATGAGTCTAGGTGAGTGCTAATATTCAAAGTTTTTCCTGGACTAATCTCTATGGTCTTGCTCTGTGTGTTTGTGATAGATTGAATGGGAAAAATGTTCTGAAATGTTGTTTGCAAGGATTGAATGGTGCATGTTTCCTGAAAATTCTATGCCAAAAGTTCATCTGCAGCATGGTATTGTTCATTTCTTAATTCTTCGGAATTATCAGGTTGAGAAAGGAACAATTCTACCAAATCATCATTATTATGTTCTTGAAAATCATAGATTTGATTGATGCTGAAAACAGATTGAACTTCTTCCTTGTCATTGTATTTATCGTCAAGCAATAAATTGTGTGCTACTGCTGGTGATTGTGCTGATGGGTAAAGAGTGAGTTGTTTTCTTTTAGTTCCTCGTGAAATAATCATATTACTCGATCTACATCCTATGGATGCATCAACAGTTGCTAACCATGGTCTACCAAGGATGATGGGGTGTCCTCCTAAATTAGATTTTGTTTGAAGAACTAAAAAGTCCACTGGATACTCCCAAGAGTCCAGTGAAACAATTATGTCCTCCAAAATCCCTTCAGGAATCACTTTAGACCTATCAGCCAGTTCTAGAACAATTGTTGTGTGCTGCAAGTTTGTGAGATGCAGTGTTTTCATTGTTTCAAGAGATCACATTTATTGCGGCCCCAAGGTCAATTAAGGTGTTTGGAATATGTATGTTGTTAATGATTGTAGTGAATCTGGGAATACCAGGATCAACATAATTTTCCATTGAAATGGTGTTTGTCATAAGGCCAGCTAAATGTCCAATAACATGAATAGTTTGTGGATCAATTCTTTTCCTAGTAGGATTCTTGAGGCACAGTTCTTTGATTGCTTTAGTATATATGGGAATGTCTGTTAAGGCTTGCAATAGTGGAATTTTTATATAGACATTCTTTAGCTCATCTAAAACATCAAACTGTGGTATAGACATGGGAAGTTTTTCTTGGACCAGTCATTCTGGAAAAGGTGGTGGATGAAAAAGTTGCATTTGTTTATTTTTGATGTCATCATTTTGTTTCCTTTGAGTTGGAGTTTCATTTTCATTTTCTTCATTTTCTTCTTGTTTTTTAGCTATTGAAAGTTCTTTTTGAAGTACCTTACCAGACCTCAGCGTGATATTTTGTAAAGGTAATGTGGGATATGATGGTTCCTCATGTACATTGTAAGCTAGTCTCTCTGCTCTGTTATTTGGATTTGGTACAGGTTGAGCAGGAATTTGAGTGGGTCTAGGAGGTTGTTGGTTAGATGGGAGTTGTAAGTGAGGTGGATTTATTGGTGGAGGAGCAGGCAATGCTTGTTGAGTGTTTTGGGGTTGATAAACAACTTGCTGCTGAGGATATTGCTGATATGTTGGAGGATATTGCGGATATGGCTGATGATACTATTGATATGGCTAAGAATATGGTTGGTATGGTTGATATTGTTGAGAGTATTGCTGATATGGTCTCCATTGTTGTTGTGGGTAATTTTGGTGTTGCCATGGCATGGGTACATTCCAAGAATTTTGAGCATACATCTGATCTTGTTCAGGAAATTGAAAATTTTGGTTTGGAAACATACCTGGAGGTGGAGGTCTTGGTTGCCACGGTCTCTTAGCGCCCATGAAATACACATTCTCCATATCTGTGTTAGCTTCCACATTACAATTCTGCAAAATCTTGACTTTAGAGCAATGAAATATATCATGATTTTCAGTACAAAAGGCACAAACTTGAATGTTTTCTAATGGGCAGTCTTTCAAAGCATATCTCTTCTGGAATTTTGGACAAAATACAGCCATTAATTGATCTTCCTCTTCTTGTCTTTTCTTGGCTTTCAGAGTGTCAATTTGAGTTCCTAAGGTACTTAATAGATCTGTTTTGAATTCTTTTAACAGGTTTCCTATTTCAGCCCTTGTGACACTTGCTGAAGCAGATTTTGTGGCTTTGGATATTATATCTCTTTTTCCATTTCTGGCTTTGCTCCTAGAATACTTTTCACATAAATCAACAATTTCTTCGAAAGGTAAAGTGGAAATATCACCTTTTCCCATCAAATTAAGATCATCTAAGTATTCCTCTCGAATTCCCTTCAAAAATATTGTTCGAACCAGATCAAGAGACATGGTCCTATGTTTTGATTTTTTTAAATTGTAAACAAATTGTTCCAAATACTCCTCTAAACTTTCATCCTCTTGTTGGTTCATTCTAAAGATATCATCTTTAGAATCTTTCGATCTGCAATAAGGTTGGTATTTCTTTAGGAATATTCTTCTCATGCCATCCCAATCAGTTATTGCATGCTCCCCAAGCCCCATGAACCATCTTAATGCTGATGCTTTTAATGTTGTTGGGAAGAGTCTAAACCTATGGGCATAATCTGTGTAACCATATGTGCGGCATACTATGTCAAATTCAAACAAGAATGAATCTGGATCTTTTGAATCCATGCCATAAAAGTTTGGTAACACAGATGGAGGTATGTTTTTCATTTTTATTTCCTCATCATAATTTTCTCCTGGTCCTTGAATAGGAAATTTAAAGGTTGACTCTTCCTCCTCTCTTCGACCTTGATTTTGTGTTCCTCTTGCTGATCCATCTCCTTCCTCAGCCATTTTGATAGGTTCCTCTATTGATTTAATTTGTTTTTCAGTGTCAGTTGTTTCAAAGAGAAGTTGTTCTAGTGATTTTTCTCCTTCTTGAGATTTTTCAAAATCAGTAGGTTCAAGGAAAGATTGTTGAGTTATTTTACTACTTTCTCTTTTTATAGAGGATTCAGGGAGATGTTTCTTATGTGATTCATGTGCCAATAGAATTTGTCTCTCAATAAGTGTTAGTCTTTGCCCTGATTTCTATTTTATCCTCTAATTTTTGTATGGTGACTTTCCCAGCTAGTGTTGTGTGTTCAACTTTTCCTAAGGGGTCTGCTCCTAGTGCTGAATTAGTTTTGGATGGGGGGTTTTTATGAATCTACCTTTATCATCTCTAGATCTAGACATAAGTAAACATGACTTCTAAAAATGATGAATCAAAATTAAATCTATGTTTTTGTTTATTTTTTTATTTTTTATAGAAATCCTCTAGTTGCGCCTCCCTGGCAACGACGCCAAAATGTAGTGACCAATCCAGGGGTCTAGATTAGACTAAATTTAATGTCAACCAAGGTAGGTAAACTTAGAGGCACGTGTCTAAAGTTTATAGACCTAAAAGGATCTCATCTATCTAAATAAGTGTCTACTGTGATAGGCTATAGCACTCTTTTACAAGAGATTGGAATATGTTTCCTTTCACAATTTAAACACCTATATCCTCTAATTTAATTAGCTGTTCTAAAACAGAGTGTTACTAGTCTGAGTCTTCAATCCTCTTACAAGGATATAGTTCACAAAAACTCTTTCCAGCTAACACACTAAGCATTCATGAAAACCAAAAACTCTTTTAAGCATAATAAAACTCAAATTCATGAAAACAGAGTCTATAGAGATACTTTGAAATTCAATGTTCAATTAAACCTTTTACAAGGTCTTGTTCAATAATATAGCAATTGAATTTTCAAGCTATCACCATGAATCATACAATAACACTCGCCAGAACTTCTAATTGAATTAATAAACTCACAAACAAGGAAATAACATCGAACACTATTCAGATCTGAAGGCTAAATCCTATGAAAATGAAACGACAATGTACCAATCTTCACGTAGGGCCCTTCCACGCTTCGATGGCACACTTAAAAAACTTCAGGTGATGAAAAAATTAACACATAAACACTACAATTGATGAAACGCTACCTGTGATTAAGTTCTGGAAAATTAATTACATACTAGAACAGAGTTCTGGAATACGCAGTCTTAAGCCTGCTCTTGTCTCCTCCTAGTTATTACCATTTACATCCAAATGTACATGCATTATCGCTTTAGATGTTTCTACTTTTACAATCAAAAGGCTAGGTTCATTTTTTTCTAATCCTAACTGATTTCTAAAACAAAACGAAATTAGTTTAGGTAACTTCAGATTTTTGCTACTTTTACAACCAAAAAGGCTGGGTTTGACCAACATTGACCATGTATTCAGGAGCTCCAGATTCGATGTTGAATAGATCTTTCACCATGTATGTACATCCTAGATCACGTCCTTATCCTTTGTTTCGATTTTCCTGCCATGCCACGTGTCACAACATAAACCAATTACAGGAAGTTATGACATCCCGTAATTTTGTTGAAAATTTCCAATTTTTAACATAAAAATCCACAAATTAAATTTAATGTAAAATAACAATTATAATGCTTCATTAATCAATTTCAATGGACTATGAGGGGTTTATGGGAGAAAATGATAGATAAATGATGGATTTTTAGAAGAAAAAAATGGCAATAAAATAGTACCAACATCCACCATGGAGCATAGGGCTCAAAACAGGATTACGAAAATCAAAGAAGTTCAAGGAAAATAGCTCAATACACACCAAGAAATAGAGGATGCTCTAGTCCAACATTTCCAAGGCATAGCAGAGGAGCCTCTCATGGACAGATCACAATTTACCAATGACTTCACAAAGCACATTCCAAAGCTAGTGATGAGAGAAGACAATTTTAATCTGAACAGGCCAGTGAATGAACAGGAGGTTAACAAAGTCATTAAAGAAATGCAAAATGGGAAAGCTCCAGGTTTGGATGGCTTCAATGTGGACTTCTTTAAAGACTGTTGGGATATAGTCATACAAGATATACTTGATGTGGTGGAGAACTCAAGGAAAAATAAAATTGTTCTGAAGGTGCTCAATACCTCTTTCCTATCCTTGATTCCAAAGCAGGATAATGCCATGACACCAGATAGATTTAGACCCATAGCATTATGCAATGTGGCGTAAAAAATTATTTCCAAAATAATTGCAAATAGGCTTAAGCCATTTCTTCCAACTCTAGTGTATGAGGAGCAAACTGGATATGTGGAAGGTAGACAAATTCTTAATAATATCATTCAAGCTCACAAGGTGGTTCACTCGCTTAAGAGTAATAAGCAGGCAGGTATGATCATACAGCTTTACCTAGAGAAGGCTTATGATAAGCTAAGCTGGGCATACATCAGGGAAGTATTAAAAGCATTTGGCTTTGACCATAACTGGATACGATGGGTGATGGCCATTGTAACCACCTCAAGCTTTTCAATCCTGCTTAATGGCTCACCATCTAGAACCTTTAAGCCCTCAAGAGGACTCAGACAAGGAGATCCACTTTCATCCTTCCTCTTTATTCTCATGATAGAAGGGCTAGGAAATGCGATCAAATATTCCAAAGTCGAAGGAAAAAGCCAGGGTCTTAAACTCACTATGAATGGTGATGCCTTGACCCATCAACAATTTGTGGATGATACCATGCTGCAGGGTATACCAACTGTCAAGGAAGCTCATGCCTTCAAGAAAATACTGAATGACTTTTCTATGGCTGCGGGCATAGAGGTAAGCCTTACCAAATCCAAGATTTTCTTTTTTAATATTGATATTCCAATTCAGAGAAGCCTCACCAGAATTCTAGGCTTTCAAAGAGATATGCTACCCTCCAAATATTTGGGAGTGCCTCTGACAAACAAACCTCTGAGCAAGGCAGTGTGGGAGCCTGTTACTAATAAACTCCATGAAAAAATCCAAAAATGGACAAATAGGTCTCTGAATTTAGCAGGTCGGCTAGTGCTCACAAAAGCTATCCTTCAAACTATCCCCATCTTCATGTTTTCACCCCTTCTAACTCCAAAGGGAGTTGTGCAACACATAAAAAATATCCAAAGAGATTTTCTTTGGGGAAAAGTGGGAGAGAAAAGGAAATGGGCTTTGGTAGCCTAGGAAAAGATCTGTAAACCTAAGACACATGGAGGTTTGGGACTTGATGACGCTAAAACCCTAAACACAGTCATGGGGGCAAAACTATGGTGGATATGGCTAAAAGAATCGGTTTCCCCTTGGGCCAAAGTATGGAAACAGAAATATGAAAAAAATGGCAAGAAAAGGAATACATTAGAATGTCTGGGATCATCAAAGGCTCACACATATGGAAAAAAGCTTGGGAGAATAGAGCCATTATTCAAAAACACAGTTTCTGGGAAATCAGAGATGGAAACCTTGCTTGGTTTTGGGAAGATAATTGGCAACAATAACCCAAACTGATAAAAGAAGAATTTTCCGATCTCAAGAATGATACAGATGACAAAGGGTTACTCAGGGTAAATGACTTCTGGGAGCAGGACAAGAGTGATGGAAAATGGAAAATATGGAAGAACCTGGTATACAGTGATGAATCCCCATTGAAAGCCCACGTAGAAGCTATTACAACCATCTTGGAACAGAGAAGGATTCTGACATCAACATATTCAGACCAATTGAGATGGGGTAAAAACAATGAAGGCAACTTTAACCTCAAATAGGCCAAGCGAATAGCCCTTGGGCTTGACTTCCTAAACCCTGATAAAGTATGGAAGAACTTATGGCAGAACCAAAACTGGATGAAAATCAAATTTTTTATGTGGTTAGTGCAACAAAAAAAAAATCTGACTTGGGAAAACCTCAGGAAAGGAGGGGTTGCTGGTCCATCTAAATGCTTGCTAAGTGAATTACAAGAAGAAACTATGGAAAACCTACTCAAACTATTCCCATTCACCTCCACCCTATCGAATTGGGTGGCTTCAATCTTCAGACAAGTAGATAGGGACATTGGAAACATCACCAGTACTTTGAGGAATTGGAGGAAAAATTTCTCTGAGAATGAAATAATCAACAAAGCTTGGGCTTTGATTCCAGGCTTTCTAATCTGGGATGTCTGGAAAGAACGCAACAACAAAAGCTTCAAGAACAAGAGTGGGTCATCCCAGAGCATCATGGCTCAGATTATAAGGAAAATCAGAGAGACTGGAGGAACCCTCATAAAAAACCTTTCTGAAAACCTACCTCAAGATCAGGAAGTGAAAATACGTATTCAGCTGGAGCTAAAGGGGTTTATCCCCCAGGGTATAAACAAGTCAGTAAGTCATATAATAGTTAATATGGATTTCTGGCAACCTCCCCCTAATCGTTTTATGAAATGTAACGTAGATGGAGCCTCAAAAGGAAACCCAGGTATGGCTGGTTATGGAGGAGTCATAAAGGATGAAAAGGGCTTCATAAAATCCATGTTTTATTGTCATTTGGGGAAGGCCACCAATAACATGGCAGATCTCATGGACCTTGAGCAATGCCTAGAAATCTTGAGGGATTCAGATTTAAAGAATACCATAATTGAAGTTGATTCCGAGTTGATAATTAATTCGGTCAAGAAAATTTGCAATGGCTTAGCACTAGACAAAGTGTCAAGACATTGGCAGTTACTTCCAGTCTATCAACGCATACAATCCCACCTGCAAACCATGAGAACCTTGAGTTTCTTTCATGTGCACCAAGCAACCAACAGATTAGTGCACATATTGGTAAATGAAGGAGTACTCTGCTCCAAGAGCTACATGAAATATGAATGGACAAGGACTCCCCATGGATGGTTGAGGGAAGAGTGTGACAGACAAGCGCACTTAGACAGGGAGTTCTATCAAAGCAGAGGAAATAAACTGGATGAAGAATGACAGAAACAAAGGAATTTTGGTCTACAGGAGGAAGCAGCTCTTGGTTAAATGTGAGCAGGATATACCCGAAACTCCTAGTGTCTACACTACTAATGTAGGCCTTTGGTTTTTTGGGTGGAAAATGCACATGGAACTACATATACCTAGGGTTCTCAGGCGGGAAAACTTATGCAGGACAAGTCTTCACACTGGCCCAAATCACATACAGGACAAGTCTTTGCAGGTTAAAGTGTGGGCAGGTCGGCGAAATCAAAGTAATCTTATGCATTTCGCCCAACAAATAGCGAGCTAGTTAACAACCCATATGAACCCAAAAATTGTTTAGACTATGTCTTGATCAAGCTTCAGGTCTGCATCAGGAGTTAAGTTTCATACTAGTTGCACGTTCCTATCGGGATCGCACGCATCTTGTGGTTTTCGGGTAGTTAAAATGCCCGTGAGTTATCTCCCCAGGTAGAACTGAAATGGATATAGAGTCGGTTCAGGAGTCTTTTCGGGTCAAATTAAATTGATAAAGGGTGAGCTTGAAGGGTTCTCGAAATATCCCCTCGACCATTAGATCTTCGGAGTCAGATCGCACGGTTGTAGGTGGTTTGTAAAGTTTTGTGGGCCCTTGGCCCAGATTGCGAGAATTTGGCTCGGTAACTAAGGTGTTGTGGGGCCCGACTATTATGTGGGCCACAGAGCCTTGGGTTGTAAAATATTTTTGTAAATTTTTATAAAGTGGAATAGGAGGACCTACTCTTGCTTAAGCAAAAAAAAATGAATAGTTTGGTTGATAAATTATCAAAAAAGGGGACTATAAAGTTTAGGAAGGCTAGATTATTCTACTTGAGTTTAGAAATGATTTTATTTTCAACATTATTTAGTCAATATCTTTTTCTTGGATTATTTTATATGTATTATACATAATAGTTTTGTTTCAATTCTAAAGGTCTATTATGGAATCTTATATGGCCTAGACGACTCTTACATACTTAAAATAAGACTCTATTACTTTTATTCTTCTATACTTTGATTTCCTTCTATTCATTGAATCTATAAATCCCTTTCCAAATAAATTTATGCAGATCCATTTCCCATACTACCCCTATCCATAAGCTATCAGAGTGTGGGGGGGTTGGTTACACATTGTCAGGCTTGTGAAAGATCACTTAACCTAGATTGAGTTCATGTTCCATTGATATATCCTATGTCCAACGCTAATAGGAGTGTTAGAGCTAGTGATTTTTATTTTTTGATGATGTAACAAAGAGTGGACAATCTTCAACTATAATTGGTACACCACCTACATTTTTAAATCCTCTTTAAAATTTATATGTTTATGGCTTGAAATTGCCTTTAATTTTTAAATCATCTTCAATTGATGTGTCTCAATTTAATGTATATTTTATTATGTTTAGCTTGTTACATATGTTAAATTATGTTTATGATTTGTAAAGGCTAAGAAAGGAAAAGTTGAGGGTGATAGTGCAATGTCAATCCCTTTGTGGGATGATGCAAAAGCCACTATCATGCTAGAGGATGTTAGGGACCATCATGCATGGATTACGTGAGAGCTAGGTACACTCCCTACTCATTCACCTACTATACATACCATGAATTTGATGTTGGAGAGCACCAATCAGTTGATCTAGACCTACCAAAGGGCAGGCCCACAAAGCGACCTCCTACATGCCATAAATATGACTAGGAGGTAGAAGGTTAGAGGAACAAATACTTGCGAGGAAATTAAATATGCCACTAAGGACATTGATGTGCATGGGGATTTGTTTGACATTCCTTCGGGCCACCGTGCTAGCCATCATGGTTTGATTCCACTTAGATATTTTAATAATGTTGATGCATATCCTTTTGTTTATGATCATTTCATTAGATCTTGGGACCAGTTCCCCCACCATGACAAGGTCCCCCTTTATGTTTCCCAGCATGTATATGGGGAGTTCGTGTTGCATATGAGGCCATATTACGCCATCATTGAAACTAAGTTTTATGGGCATGGTAGGGGAGCTATCTATGATCATCATGGGACTCATAGGGACCATGTGCATGTACCACCACCTCCAAGGTAAGTGCCACTACCATCATAGAGTGTGGTGTTACCTGTGGATCTAAAGGAGTTATAAAAACTCAGTGTCAAGACCAAGGATACCATTATGGATAGAATTTATACCACATTCGCCAGTGCATTGGTCACATTGCATGGGTAAATGATCAAAACATCACCAGTTCCTTGTGATCTGCTAGTTCCATTAGTTGATGAATCAATGCTCGAGCTTCTACCCCCTAACTAGGATTTTTCATATACACGTATGTTTTGTGATTCCATTTGTGAGACTTTAAGAGTGTATGGTCTGCATGACATATGCCAGGTACATATATATGGAATTTTTGACTCGTATCATCAAATTATACATTATTTATATTAATAAGTCCATAATAACATGTAGACATGTTGCTATATTGATGATCTTCCAAGGTTATCCTAGAGGGAAATTGATCACCTAGATTAGCCTCCATCAGTGCATGCTTTCATGGAGTCTCCAACACCTCCACCTCGTCATGCTCACATGGAGAAGAGTCGCTTTCTAGAGCCACTTGGACCAACAGTCGAGGTAAACTTTTTTATTCCCAAGTTTTCAACACTTTCTCTTTTCAAGTTACATTCATGCTAGTTAATTCGTAAACTAATTATAATATGTATTTACCATTGTGTACATAGGCCCAGATGCAAAATGGTGTCCAGGTTGTAATGATGCGGTTGCATGAGTGGGATGTTGGGTAGAGAGTTGTTGTTGATCTAGGTCCATGGACGTAGGCTCCAATCATTGAGTAACTGGCACAGGATCACCAAACTCAAATTGATCAGGCCCCCATCCCACCTAGCTTTCATTTGGACTCAAGTGAGGCTAGTAAATAGATATGTAATTAAGCGTAGTTAAAAATAATTTAATTCTATATTGTTTATTTTGTGAATAATGATAATCAATTTGAATTTGAATGTGATATATAGCAGTACCGAGATTTGGATACCATATTTGACCAACAATCACATAGGGGTAGTGGTACTTAGACAACATAGTTTGTATATTTTCAAACCGATTTATTAGGGCACAATCACATGTGATCCAGACTTTGTATATTTTCATATGGACAATTTATGGGTACATGAACATTATTTCAATTTATGGATGCTTATTATTTCAGTTATGGATGTTCATGTAATGAAATTTGTATATATTTTCATATGGACATTTTATTGATACATTTATTATTTCAATTTATGGATGTTTATGGATATTAATTATTTCGTAGCTAGTTTAAAAAAACTTCTATAGTATAAATTGTATTTAAAAAGATAAAAATTTAAAATTAATTAATTATAAGACTAGTATTTATATTTCAAATATAATTGTACTTTGTATTTAAAGACTTGTATCATCTATTTTGTGAATATTTCTCAGTTATATGATGGAATGAAATGATCTCCCCATGGCGTTGAAAAATAAAGGGTTATATGTAGTCAACTAAAAACTCCATGGTAAATATTTAAGCATTACGTAGGACTCTCTATCAAGCCATGAATATGGAAATTACAAGAATAAAGAAGTAAAATCATTATATAGTCACCATCAAGACACAAATATGGAATATAGAACATTCAAGAAGTAAAAATTTACAAAATATTCATTTTGATTTCTAGTTTCATGGACTAAGAAAATAAGTACAATCATATTATGATGTTAGTCACCTTGATACTTAAAATAAACTAAAATATGCTTCATATTGGCTTGTAGAAAGTGATTTTTAGTGCAATCAAAGTATGCTATTAAAATGGTTTTAATAAATTATTTGAATTCTAAAGTCATCCATATTATAATAAAAAGTCTATATATGGAAATTTTTGCAACCCACCTATATACCATTGTGGTCAACTCTTTTAACTTTACTTTGCAAAGTTACTGCAAATTTTGAATGGTTCTACACATTTGAAATGCTACTACTTATAAGAAGTTTTAAATGGTTCTAAATATGTGGTTTCCATAATTCTATTTATTATACCATCATGAATTGCATAAAAATCTTAAATCAACATCTCCAATAATAATGAATTGTTTAAAGAACATCCAATGGTTTTCTCAATAAGTTCGAAATCTCTTTGACGCTTTTATGATGAATTTCTAAATTTTTCTAATTAGAAATTATATACATACTAATTTATATATCATGTTATGACTAACATCTATCATTTCAACCTATCATATCAAGATGAAAATCCAAAGGTTTATTATTAGCCAAAATATAAAATCACTATGATACACGAGAAGATGTAAAGACCTATGTATATTGGATATGTATGATGTTAGTACTTTGACCAGTGAACACAATTCTCATCAATGAAATATATATATATATATATATATATATATATATATATATATATATATATATATATATATATATATATATATATATATCAAAATACAATTTGATGTCAAACACATGTTCAATAGAAAAAAAAAGTTTTCCTATTTTATTTTTGTAAAGAATTCATTCATTACCAAGTATATAGATACACTATAGTGTTTTTTACAGTTTCCTTGTGTTTGAGCAATTTTATAAGTTGGTGAATAAAGGATTGTTTGATTTTAAACAGTTAAAGTCACTTGAACACCTTATTTTCATATTATTATTTTATTTATTAAAATTATGGCTGGAAATGAAAAATCATGAAGAAAAAATAAAAATAAAACAATAATTGACAAAAAATTTAAAAAGTGTTAAAGTTGAAGTAATATTATTGTTGAGATTGTTTAATTTTTTAAGAAATTATAATTTCAATTAGAGAAAAAGATGCATAATTGAATTCATAATGATAATGTACTTCAACAAATTAGTATTGTTTAGGCTTCCACAAACAAATAAAACCTAAGTCATGTGTATTTAAATATAATATACCAAAATACAGTTAATGATGTGTTTCTGTATTTTTATATAATGTTGTGAACTTTCTTAAAGTTACTTGCCTATCCAAGTATTTCAGTGAATTCCTTATCTTAAGGTTCAATTAACAAACATAAATATGATTGAATAGAGTAGTTTTTGGTTACTCTACTGTAGAAATATTTTATGTTCTATAGGATGCCTTGTAAACACCAAATAAGTTTTATTCAATTCTATTTCTTTTAAGGTTATCTACATGAGTTTAGTCATAACATGTTATACACACACACACTTACGTTTTACAGTCCAATGTCAAGCATGTGTGTAACTCTCTCCATGCTTAATATCAAATTGAAACATGGCATTAATTAAAATTTCAATTTTAAGTAAAATGACATTATATATAAACATTTTTGTTCTACTAAAATAGATTTTCTAAAACCCATTGTGATGTATATCTCTAATTTGATCCATTCGCAACATGAATATGATACATGACATTTGAAAAGAAATTAATATTGAAAACTTTACTTGAATCTACATGCCAATCAAATTATATGTGCATGTGTATATGTTTGTGTGTGTAGGGAGACAGAGAGAGAGCACTTGAAAAACAATCTCAATCCCTCTTTATTCTAAATCTATGGGGTTCACATAAGGATCCTATCCCTAAAAATAAAACCTCCTCGAAATTTTGAAAACCTTAGAAACTTAAGCACCTGACAGAACCTAAAGCTTATAACATATACACCATTATGAATCCATCCTATATTTAAATATACCTTCTTTTTTAACAAATATATAGGCATGATGCACCAAGAGGTGTATGGGTGCATGGTGTCCTTTCATGGGGTATCTGTAAATATGCTTTCATATGGCTTCATTCTATGCTACATTTCCACATTCATTTTGATTTTATCTCTATTATTTTATTCCTAATAGATAATATCAGAGGGAAACATTTCTCTATGAATTTTATTCACATTCAAAAATTACAAAATTGCAAAAGTATTCAATTTTCACATTTCTAAATTACAAAATCCATATGTTGATCTCTCAAACTAGATTAGATTACACTTGACTGTTATAGAATTCACTTCAGGGCTCATCATTGGCATCATATACTTATCTGGTCAATGGGTGATAGGAATACAAGTCTCCATAATACGTTCAGGATCACATTATATCATCTTCCATATCCTTGTTTCATCTGATATTTCTTTTATTAATGTGAGACTAACCATAGTTTCTATTACTAGATGACTATATTGGAAAAAAAAATATTCAGGCATAAAATATCTATAAATAATGTGATTGTCCTATTTTTTAACCTTTTCAAAAAAATGACTCATCACAACCATGTCACTAATTTGGTATGTGAATTTTCCTTCTTCATACAGTCACACCATCTTGCCTTTTACCTTTGTGCATTGCATCAAATAGTAGGCCACATTATCTTTATTTCTCAAAGGGGGGGTGATAACAAAGACATCAACTACAACCAAAATACAAAATAACATGTAAATTATTTATACATTTGAGATTTAAATTTATAGATGGGACCATTACTGATGGATTCCACATACCTTGCTTTACAACATCACAGACTTAATCATGATGAAGTTAATGATGGCCTCTTCAACGTACATCTCTTGCCACATTAACATACATCTCTTGCCACATTAGAATTGGATGAGGTCCATTTGTTTTAAGAGGGACATATTTCCATCCTTTCATGTACTTGTTCTTTTCACATTCATCAGTTCCACATCCATCTGAAACAATGCAAAACTCATAAAAACAAGCAAGTTATTTTGTCATGATGGAAAACATTTCCCCCATTTCTTTACTTCACACTGAGCCTAATTCCCTTATGTGTTCTAAAGGGCCTCCCAAATGCGTACAATTCATGGCCAATATGACCATCCTTTGGCACATTTTAACCTCTCTTTTTTCATTTGATAATATATTTTTCATGTTATAAAGTGTTCTTAGGATGGTTAGGCCATATTTTCTATATCATGTAGCCTAATGCATTGAATGTGTGGGACGAAGAGGATTTATTGTGTAAAACATGTTGGAAAATAGCATGAGAAGATCTAGGAGGCTTGTTCCTTTGCAACATCCCATCGACAACTCAGTTGGATCATGTGCAGTTATTACCCCTTAGTGGTTGTGAGTACACTAGGAGATCAAAGCCACTTTTCTAGGAGTTTTGAAAGGAAGCTTCCCTCCATTTAATGAGGTTTCCCCTCAATCACTTTTTTATAAATAAGAGAGCCTAGTACTTAGTAGGGATTCAAATTCTAGAGGCAAAAGAGTGACTACTAGAGAAGGATACTTTCACTTGTTATTTCCATTGTCATGTTACATGTTTGAATATTTTTGATATTAATAAAAAGCATCATTTTGTTTCAAGTCTGAGTTTTCTTCAAGGGAGATGAGTCTCCTTGGGTTAGGTCCCAACTGAAGTGCTAAATCACCTTTCTTTATATATTGCTTTATGCATTTCTTCTGCATGCACTTAGTTTAGTTGTGTTGTTATGCAAATATGGTTTATAAGAAAAGCATGGTCTTTACAGGTTTATAATTGAGCTCTCGCTAGAATATTGTGTGTGTACCTATGTGGAAAAGTACCAAACATAGTTTTCCCTTTAATCAGTAAGTATTTTTTGTTCCAAATTCAAGTCATCTTGTCATTAATATTTTATTTTGTGCAATTATTATTTTCGCAGCCATTTAATAACCTTGTTTTGATTAGCTGAACATGTATTTTGTGTGTAGATAGAATATATTGCCTCATAGAGTATAATATCATCATTTTCTATGCATGAGTATCACCTCCTTCGATACCCCTCCTATTTCTATGCATATCTATAAACTGTATGCACGTTGGAAATTGCCTGACCAAGCTACATGAGACTTCTAGTTTCACTCCTCCCTTATACAAGTTAGTCTACAGAGTAGATATGGGCTTGGTAATGTCTCTTTCACCTTTACAGAGATTCCTAGTACATTCTTCCACCTTCAAACTCCTCTTAGAACCATAGGATTTCTCTCAGATGACTTCTTATATCAAAATAGGGCATCCTATAGCAACACACAAAATTCTTCAAAATGGATTCATATTTTCCTCTAAATCTTTCTTTGTGCTTCTCATCACTCCAAAACATCCTCCAAGGCTTGAATAAAAATATGAGAATACTAGAGTTCCTCTAGATACCATGATTTCATTGTTGTAGCTTCTACGGTATATTGTTTTGGTTATGTGTTAAATAGAATGAAAGTAGTTTATCTTGAGCACTTTTGAGCATTTAATTTTTTTTGCAAGTATAATAGATTTTACCTTGTTCTCAATAGCATAGATTCGTTTCTATCAATATGGATCATAGTTACTTTCATGGTATTTACTTTCATGCAAATAGCTTAGGGTTACTTTCTTCTTATTTACGTTATGCAAGATAAATTAGGATCTATTTTCTCGCATTTCCTTTCATGCAAATAACTGAATGTTTATTTCATGTAGCAGAACATGTTATGCTTTAGCCATCTCTTTTATTGAGAATTTAATCTAAGTAATTTGCCTTTTTTTTTTGCAATCCGGTCTCTGTATATATCAATTCAATTAATTTATTTAGATCAAATTAAGTAAAATCTTGCTTTTCGTGCATATATCAATGTCACCTCTTAATTTTGTACGAACTATGGATTGATAAATTAAAGTTGGTATCCCCAGGAGTTACAACATTCCTTTTTTAATACTGGGACTCATCACCTTTTCACATCATTTCCAGGGAGGTGTTGAAGTAGGTAATTTTTTCTCCTTTAAGTGTTTTCTTTTCCATTCCATTTCGTGAAAATAACCAATTTCTTTTTTTGCATCAATAAGTTTATTTATAAAAATATAAAAAGGGAAAAAAATATTCATTTTATTCCTCGTAGGGCTAGGGATAAGTCAGGGAAATTTTTTCCTAAATCCGCCACTCTTGCAAGAAATTAATATTCACTTTTTGGTGACTATGAACCTCCTACTCTAGCCAGAGAGGATTTAGAGAATCTTTTGGTTGAGTAACGAGAGATTTTTTAGGAGCCTCTAAGGGGAGAGGAACCTCCATCACCCACTGAAGAGATATATGGAAACATGTAGCCTAAATTCTTTCTTATATTTAGTAGTGAAAGTAGTAGCAACCATAAACCAACAATAATATATAGACATCATCATACTCAAGAAACCATAATTCCAACAATGAACTATAGAAGATGCTCCCCCTGAACCTATGCAACAAAAAAATATCACAGCCAAAAGCCAATAATAAATTATGGAAGCATAATTGATTAAGCTCCTCCTGAATCTGTTCTACTCATTTTTCATCACTAAGAGGCATACATGTGTCTAGTTTCAAAACCATGTATACACATGACTATATTTCATACATTCCACATACATAAAGTAAATTGTTAAAGTTTACAGCCAAAGCATGACATGTCTATTAGAACAATTATCAAAGTGAAGAGGAAGGAATCATTCCTAAATTTTCTCTGAGATATTCAAAGGAATCGCGTGGAAGAGGCTTGGTAAATAAATCTGCAAGTTCTTCCTTTGAAGGAACATACTCCAATTTGACATTTTTTCAACTACTTTCTCTCTAAGAAAATGGTATTTGATTGGAGTGTGCTTCATTTTGGAGTGCATGAAAGGAATTTTATAAATACTTATGGAACTAGTGTTATCGCAGAGAATAGAATCTTGCATTGTTTGGATCATCCATAGAAGTTGAGTACAATAAGAGGTTGTAGCAACATATTCCACTTTAGTAGTTAATAAAACAATAGAACTTTGTTTCTTACTGAACGAAGAAACTAAGCGAGGTCCCAAATAGAATTCTCCTCCACTATTACTTTTGAGGTCATCAACATTACCTACCTAGTCTGCATCTGTGTATGCATGAAGTGTAAAGTCTGCATTTTTTGGATACCATAGACCAAAATCTTGATTTCCTTGCAGATACTTGAATATCCTTTTGACTGCTTGGAGATGAGCTTCCTTAGGATTTGCTTGAAAACATCCAACTATGCCAATTTCATGGATAATGTCTATTCTTGTACCTGTAAGATAAATCACGTTTCCAATCATAAATTTGTATTCTGGTTGATTAACTATGGGAGAGTCATCATTTTGGATAATATTGAATCCTGTTATCATTGGTGTGGATATAGGTTTTCAGTCTTCCATTCCATATTCCTTCATAATATGTTTGAGATATACCATCTTTAGTTTTTTTAACTTAAAGACCAAGATTGTATGTTATCTCACCAAGTAGAGACATTTCAAATTATTGTTGCATAACTGAAACAAACCTTTGACTCATAGATTCAACATTCCATATAAATATGATGTGATCTACATAAACTACTAGTATCAAAATTTTGTCTTTCTCAAATTTGATATATGAATTGATATTTGCAAAGCCCGTTTTGAATCCTTGTTCCTAAAGCTACCTATCAAGTTGATAATACCATGCATGAGGAGCTTTTTTTAACCCATATAATTCCTTCTTAAGTTTTCAAACAAGATTTTTATCATTTCTAAGTATGAATCCTTCAGGTTGTTCAACATAAACTTTTTCTTCTAGGTCCCTATTTTAAAAATGCAGATTAATATCCATTTGATATACCTTAAAGTTATGAAAAAAAAAAAAAAAAGAAACATCCTTATGGATTTAAGTCTATATATAGGTGTGAATGTTTGTTCAAATTCTATCCCTTCCTATTGAGCATAGACTTTTCATACAATTCTTGCTTTCTTTTGAATTACTTCGCCATTTTCATTTAGTTTGTTCTTAAACAACCACTTTGTCCCAATTATATTTTGTTATGAAACCAACTAACAAAAAGAAAGAAAATCTAGATCAACACCTTAGAATTCAGGCACTTCGAGGGGTCAACCTCCTTTACATTACACAAATGAACAATTCTGGGATGATACAAATAACTAAACCTCCCTTCTATATATAGGAGTCTAAGGGGTCACAATATAATCAAGCCGAAATAAAAGTAATAACATAAGGGCACAACAGTAACAATAATGGGTTTATATGGGGCACAGTAATAACAATATGGGGACAATAGCGGCACAATAATAACAATAAGGGCTACAATGGCAATAGTAATGGGGGAATCACTAGTATTATAGGGACTTAACATGCCCCTATCCTTCCGAAAAGTGTTGTCCTCAATGCTTGAGTAGTTTTGGATTATTCTATATAAAATTCTCATCCTCCCATGGGGAACCTTCAGTAGATAAGTTCTTCCACTTGTTGAGATACTCCGAAATTGATCGATTTCGTAGCTGTTGAGTTCTTGTTTTTGTGACTGCTTCAGGTTCCAATATGATTTTTCCTTCCTCATCAAGTTTTGGAAATATGGTTTGAATTGGGAGCTTGTCACTTATAACCTTCTTTAAACATGAAACATGGAAAACTGGGTGCACTCGGGAAGCTGCAGGAAGCTCTAATTTGTATGCCATAGTACCAATCTTTTGCAACACCTTGTATAGACCATAATACTTTGGTGATAATTTATTATCCTTCTTAGTTTGCTTGAGGGATATTTTTTATATGGTTGTATCATTAGGAATACCCAGTCACCTACATCAAAACTTATTTCGTTGTGATGTTGATCTGCCTATTGTTTCATTCTATTCTGTGCCAATGTGAGATTATTCTTTAAGAGTTGGAGAACTTGTTGTTGATGCTCGATGTGATGTTCCACTGCTTGAACCTTATAATTTTTTCTTAAATATGATGTGATGGATGGTGGATGATATCCATAAAGTGCCATAAATGGGGTCATTTTTGTTGCAGTATGGAAAGAAGTGTTATACCACCATTCGGCCAGAGGAAACCATTTTACCCATTGTGTCTGTTTATCAGATACAAAGCAACGTAGATATCCTTCCAAAAATTTGTTTACTATCTAATTTTTTCCATCAGATTAAGGATGATAAGATGAGATATGAGCTAATTGAGTACCGAGACAAGAAAATAATTTTGTCCAAAAATTTCCAGTGAAAATGGGATCTCTATTGCTTAAAATAATCTTTGGGCTTCTATGTAGCTTTTGAATTGTTTTCATAAATGCAGTAGAAATTGTATCGGCTTTAAATGGATGTGATAATGCACAAAAGTGTGCATACTTGGTAAGTTTGTCAACTACCACCATGATGACGCTCTTTCATTCGGACTTGGGTAAACCTATGATAAAATCCTTTGAAACCTCCTCCCAAAGTTGGCTTGGAATGGATAAAGGTTGTAATAGAGTTGGGGTCTTAATTATTTCAACTTTATTTTGTTTGAAAACTAAACATTCCACCACAAACTTTTGAATATTTGATTTAAGGCCATCCCAAAAAAATTCCTTCTTAACCCTGTAGTAAGTTTTTAAAAATCCTGAGTGCCCTCCTAAGGGAGAAGTGTGCAATTCCATAAGAATATTTTGTTTGAGTTGGGAATTCTTACATAGTTATAAGCGATCTTTGTACCATAATGAGTCATTTTTCCAGCTAAATGTATCAGATGTAATGGGATCTTGTTGTCACTTTTGAATGAGTGCCCACACTTCTTCGTCATTCTTCCATTCATCCTTTGCTTTGTTTATCCAATCTGGTTGGATAATAGAAATGGCGCACAACAATGCTTCCACATCCTCATCCTTTCTTGAGAGTGCATCTTCCATAGTATTTTGCTTCCCTTTTTTGTATATTATTTCAAAGTCATAACCCAACATATTTGTGGCCCATTTTTGTTACTCTTCAGAGGATAATCTTTCTTCTAAAAATTATTTAAGACTATCATCATCCGTTTTTACCTTGAAGCGTCTTCCCATTAGGTAGGGTCACCCTTTCTTAAGTGCATGTAGTATTGCCAACATTTCCTTCTCATAAATATCTTTGTGCAAACACTTTCCTTTCATTGGGAGACTTTCAAAAGAAATGGGTCTTTCATCTTGCATTAAAACAACATCAATTCTATTTCCTGAAGCATCACATTCCACAACAAATGTTTTTGTGAAGTCCAGCGTAGCTAAGACCGGTGCTTAGCAGATTGTTGCTTTAAGATGTTCGAAGGCCTTTGTTGCTTCTAGAGTCCATGAAAATGCATCTTTCTTCAATAATTTTGTTAGAGGTGCTACTATTATCCCATAATTCTTAACAAACTTGCGATAATACCCTATCAACCCGAGAAATCCTCACAGGTGCTTTATGGTTGTGGGGATTTTCCATTCCTTAATGGATTTATTTTTTCTAGGGTCTACCTTAACACCTTCATGAGATACAATATGACCCAGATATTCCAACTCTTGTACTCCAAAGAAACATTTGGAGCCTTTTGCATATAATTGTTTCTCCTCCAATAGTTTGAGCACCATGTCAACATATTGAACATGATCCTTCCAAGACTTGTTGTAGATTAGTATATCGTCAAAAAATACTAACACAAATTTTCTAAGGAAGGGTTTGAAAATGGAATTCATCAAACCTTGAAATGTATAAGGTGCATTGGTAAGGCCAAAAGGCATGGCCAAAAATTCATAATGACCCTCATGAGTTCCAAATGTTGTTTTCGGAATGTCTTTAGTCTTCATTATGATTTGATGATATCTTGAACAAAGATCCAACTTGGTGAAGTAAATTGATCCATGCAATTCATCCAATAATTCATGAATGATAGGAATGGGAAATTTATCTTTAATAGTGAGCTTGTTGAGCTCCCTATAATTCAAACACATGTGCCATAATCCATCCTTCTTGTGCATTTGACTAAGTTGAATTATACCAGCCTCTAGCATTTCTGCAACCATACATTCAATTTCACTCTTTTGGGCATAGGGATATCTGTACGGCCTAATGTTTGGAGGAACAATTCCTGGAATCAAACGAATAGCATGATCATGATCATGAATAGGTGGGAGGCCTTTGGAAGTCTCAAATACCTTGGAATGATTGTCAAGGGATTTTTGGAGATCTAGAGAAATAGATGATTTCGATGTGGGAACCTCTAGTGAACATAATTGTGCAATTATGCCTCGCTGTTCCTTCTTTAGAAGCTTTGTCATATCGTTAGAGTTGATTATCTTTCCCAGTTTCCCTGCAATACCCCTTAATTGAAATTCCTTTCCTTCCACACAAAATTTCATGAAAATTTCTTGAAAATAAAAAGCTATTGTACACAAGGATTGCAGCCATTAGACTCTTAGTACAACATCAACACCACCCATTGGAATGGAAAGCATTGGGCTATTCAATACATATTCTCCCATGGATAGCTTGATATTATGGCACTTTCTAGAGAAATTTATGGTTCCTCCACTTGCAACCATCACTTGACACTCTGGTGCTGGATAAATGAAGAAATTCAATTCCTTGGCTATCTCACAATGAATAAAATTATGGGTATTTCCTGAATCAATCAACACTATTACCTTTTTCTTATTGATATGTCCTTCTATCTTAATAATTTGAGGAGTGGTAATTCCATCCAATGCATTAGAAGATATGGTCAGATTCATTTCTTCTTTATCTAGGGTTTGTTCTTGGAGTATATCCTCTTCTTTTGACATTTCTTGTTCATTTTCTTCCTCCTCTTCACAATCTATGTAGAATAATTTCTTCTCAGCACACTTATGACCTTTGATGTATTTGCTATCACAACTGTAACAAAGCCCTTTTTCTATTTTTTCTTCTAATTGTAGTGGTGTCATCCTCGTAGGTTGTGGAAGGCTAATGGCAACAATACTTCCATCTTTATACTTGTGAGTGGTAGGCTTCCTGGTTGCCATAATCTTGCTTTCCATTTTTCTTTCTATCCTGAATGCCTTCTCCAATGACTTAGGTTCCCAAAGGCGAACCTCATGTTGGATATTATCCTTTAAAGTCCCTATGAACACATCAATCCTATGCTCCTCTGGAATATCTTTTACCCTTATGTTCATTTTTTGGAAGTTCTCAATGTGCTCCGTCTCGAACCCTTTTGTTTGATATTTATCAATTGGCTAAAAATTGTGTTGCTTTTTGTATCCTTATAATGTGCTATCATTTCTTCCATAAAAATTTCCCAAGTGACAATTTGTTTACGAGAGAAAAGCCATCGATACCATAAAAACTAATTTGGTTCCAAATATAAGTTGCAATACGTACCTTTTGTGTGTCTTCCACATTATGGAGACCAAAAAATTTCTCCATCTGTAGTATCCATGTTCCAGGATCCTTGCCATCAAACTTCCTCATATTGATTTTTGGAACATGTTGGGTATTAAATCCAACATTAGAGTCCATGAAATCATGATTAACATTTCTTTTGTTCTCGTCACGAGTTTCATTTACTACCCTTCACCAATAGTAACCATTTCTTGTAGCAACTTATTCAAATTTATCTTCAATTCTTCCATCTTAGCGTCCATGCCATTTATCTTAGCATCCATGCCATTCATCTTAGATTCCATGCCACCCATCTTAGCTTCCATGCCATCCATCTTAACTTGCATGCCACTCATATTAGCTTCCACACCATCATCTTGTTAGTGCCTAAATTTACCTCAGCCTGAAAAGGTAGGATCCAGGGCCAACATCAAACCACGCTCAGCCTGGTAGCTAGCCCTACCAGGTCAGGAGAGGGCTCTCTCCAGGTCATTCTCAGCAAATAATGATTGATGAGGGCTTAATATGACTGATAGAAATACTGATCTTAGGCTAGGTATAAGTTCAAGACAATTTGATTTAATAAAATGATGTTTTGTTGGCTCAGATGGAAAGGTAGATTTTGGGTGCGGGGATTGAGGCTCAGTCTTGCAGAGATCTCAATGGGGAAAGGTAGGCAATTGTTTTTGGCACTTAAAATTGAATGAGATGGAAGGAATAGATAGGTGAGGTGTTTAAGAGGGCAAGAGCAACCATGGATCCTCTCCAAACAGCTGAAAACATCAAAAAACTAAAGAAAACCTCAAGTAGAGCACTGCAATTTCAATGGATTCTACTTACACTCTTGTTTGTTTAGTTAAGAAGAAACAAAATAGAGAACGACATACATAAAACATAAGAAAATTCAAAATTACAAAAGAAAACACTGTACCAAGACAAATTTCCACATGGATCCCAAAGAGTGCTGCAAACCCTGGTCTCAATTCCTTAGCCAAAATGCTGATATGAGTGTACAATGAAGCTCAAGGATTTCTCAAAAGTCCAACCATGCTAATGACTAAAAAAACACATAAAATAGACAAAGCATAGCTCATCCTAGCCTCTAGGGGTCGAGATCACATGTTTAGGATTTGTTTCAACTAATTCTAAGCTAAGAACTAGAAATCAGGCAGTGGAACAGCATGCCTCTAGAAACAAGGGAACTAATTCATTCAATTTGAAACAACTTTTTAAAAAATGAATCTACCTTCCCAAGTGAAAATTTGACATATTGACATCATGATCCATCAATATACATGAAATTACATGACAAATTTGACATTAAGTATATGAAAAAGTCAAACTGGTAAAAGCTAGGCGAAAAACAGAGCGTTCCTGGTCAAACTGGGCCAAATTTCCTCTATGCGTCGCGCTTGATTCTCTATGTGGTGCGCCTGTTTGGACCCACTTTTGGAGGCCTTCCTTGTGTACAAATTGGCTTCCAGTGTACTTGTTGGAAAGGCCTCCTGTCTAGTTTCCAACCCAAGTGGAATATTTCAATTTGGCCTCCATTTTCCCCTCCAAAATTTAGTTCTCCCAACACTACTTCCTGTGTGTCAAAATAGGGGCAATAAGGTCATTTTTTGAGTGTTTTTGACCTTTTTGAGGGCTCAAAACCTGCTCAAATTTCTTGGCCATTGGTAGGAAAGCATATTTTTTCATGCCAAATCCAAAAATGCTGAGTTTTTGTGCTTTGGAGGCTCCTAGCAAAAGTGAATGCCACGTGGCGCGGCGCATAGGGTAGAAAATTCTATTTTTTGTGCCAAAAATTTCAAAAATACAAAAAGTGCCCCAATTTTTTTGAAATTTGGGCTGAGTCTTCTCCATCAAACATTGTATTGGGCCAAGGAAGCCTCAGCCAATATCTGAAGTCCTTCATGCTCTTTTTGCCTCCTTGATGCTCTCTTCAACTTTGCCTTTAAGCTCTTGATTCTAGCTTGGCACACCATGTTCCTCGACAAGTAATGATATGCCATGTTTCTCAACATATTATTCTCATTGATGGCTTTCTCCAACCTCCTCTCCAAGTGGATATTAGTCTTCTCCAACTAAGACTCACGATGCTTGCTAATGTGTGAGTTTTCTTGATGAGTATGAAGAGATTTAAGTGTATTTGATCTTTTGCTGCCAAGTGTATGAAAATGTATGAGGGGCTATGAAGGGAGAGGGTAAGAGGGGTTTTGGGAGTGTTTTTGACTAGAATTTTGGGAATAGAAGGGTTTTAGGGACAGGTTTTAGGCTTTGGGATAGCAATTAGGGTTTGGGAACATGTAGCTAGGGTTTGGGATAATGAGAATTAGAGATATGGGGTTAGGGAATGGTTTTATAAAACTGGAAAATAAATCAAGGAGGGAGTGATGAAGTGGACTTGACAACAAGAACTCAAACTGCAAACCCTAAGCAATTGTTTTTGAGGAAAAATTGCAAGGAGGTAGGGTTTGAAAAATTTCCCACTAAATCACCATAAACACCAAGGTAACTCATTCTATTGGTCATGGGAGAAGTGTTAACTTACTTGAACACAAGAATATTGAGAAAATTTTGCAGTTTTGGAGAGTTTTTGAGTGAAATCAGGCTTCCATCTCTATGCGCTGTGCCACAAACCCAATGCGCCGCGCGACCAAACCCAATGTGTCGTGCCACCAAACCCTATGCATAGTGCTTTTTGAAAGAGACATTTCGAGGACTTCCCAGTGTCCAAATTCGGTGCAGGATAGATTTTTGGAAAGTTTATTGAGTTTAATTTCCAAGCCAAATAGAATTTTTCAATTTGGAGTTCATTTACCCTGTTAAAAATTAAATCTCCCAAGACTGGTCAAAATGTGCAAAATGAGGCTACCTAAAGGCAGAGTGCTGTTGCAGTAAACTTTGGAAGGTATTCCTCAACTCCAAAGTGAGCTCATAATAGCTCATTGGAAATCTCTTTGTGTATAGCTATCATTTGACTCATTAAACAAGTCATTTGGCCAACCAAGCTAGGAGAAAACTTGATTTTCCCAAGATCACTTCAGAGGTGCATCAATTCTCTCGAGGCAACTGTATTTTTGACATTTCTCTGAAACCATGACACCTGTGTAAAAAGTGAAGGACATTTTTATTCCTTGGCCTATTGTGGACAAAAACCTCTCTCAGTTTTCCCAAATTCATCTTTTATTGCTAAAAAATATCATTGGAATAAAACCTATCCCGATGTGTGGAACAGGGGATTTGTTGAAATGAAGTGAAATGAAGGGGATAAGGGGCTTCTAAATTCTTGAGAAAATTTTGAGAAGTAGGGAGGGATGTTAGGAAGCAGGAGAAAGTTGAATTTCAAAGATTGAGTGAGGGAAAGGGGTCCAAAATGGCTAAACACAGGCCCAACCTAGAAAATTGTCAAGTTGTAGCAAGAAACTAGGGTTTGTGGAAAAGTGAGGAATTTGGGGGATCTCATTGATGGGAAGTGTTTAATAAGGTACATTAAGGATAGGGGAAGGTGTATGAACATCAGGATACAAGTTTTATTGATGATTTGACCATCCAAAAGAAATTACCTTCAAAACCCTAGGAGAGGGAAATGAACTTTACCTAGGCACAATTGAAGCATGAACAAAGTGTAAAATGACCCATTGGAACCTGACATGATGATGAAAACCATACGAATGATGGTACACTCAGCTAAATGGTGACATGGACCGACATTTGGATAACTTTGACAGGAGTAAAATCAAACCCTAGACCTAATGCTAGTGACCAAATTTTGCTTGAAGATTCACTGAAATGACAAAATTTGACCTTGACACCTTAAAATCATTTTGTAAGAGCATGTTTGATCATTTCAGGAAGGCTGTAAAGATTGACACTAACACATCTTGGCTTCAGTTACCTTTTGTGAGAGTGAAATTTGTTGTACTTGGTCTTGTAATTTAGATATATCATGTTGCATTTCTTCCTCTTCTTCACGAGTCATGCTAGAGCTTTCAGGTTGCTTATTAGGTGTTTCCATTTTCTTTCTTTGGGGCATCAATTAATGCTAATAATTCTTCACTATTCCCTTTGAATTCCTTCAAACTATTTTTTCAAACCGATCTTATGCAAAAAATTTCAAAAACTACACACCTTTTTTTCACTTTGTAAGAGCTAGATATTGAATCCATTGTATCTCTTTAACTGCGGATCTCGAATATCTGAAATCACGTCTTGCAGTAGCCCTTTGGGTTGTCTTTCTAACCCCACAAGCCTGATCAATATTTTATTTTCCAAGGAAGAGTTATGCCAAATTTCCCACAGTGACCTGAATATAGATTAGTTTAGTAGAGCGAACGTGTACAAAGTGCCACGTGTCACTGTTTTGATATTAGAACTGGAAACTGATATACAAAAAACTATAGGTTGTCCTATTTCTAAAAATTCTTACGAAATTTCAGTCTGATGCTCATAACAAAATTTATGATGATTTTTCCCAGGTCACTTGTTTGGAATGTCATTTGGGAGTCTGCAAAAACCCTAACATCCTCAGATCATATCTCCAAAAATATAGTGAGACAAGCTCTAAAATTTGGACCCAAATTTCAGAATGATTTAGACTCAAATGGGTTTTTGTTGTAGCTTTTGAAATGTCACAAAGAAAAATTTATAGCGTAAATTCCACTATGACCTGTTTGGAGCATCGAAACCCTAGAATCCAAAGCTCTGATACCTAATGTTATGAAACCATCTCACTAAAACATAGAAAATATAGATCAATGCCTTAGAATTCATCCTCTTTTAGGGGGAAACCTCCTTTACATTACAAAAATGAACAATTCTTGGATGATACAAATGACTAAACCTCCCTTCTATATATATGAGTCTAAGGGGTCACAATATAATCAAGCCGACATAATAATAATAACACAAGGGTACAAAAATAACAATAGTGGGTTTCTATGGAGCACACTAATATCAATATGGGGACAATAGGGGAACAATAATAACAATAAGGGCTACAATGACAATAATAATGGGGGAATCACTAGTATTATAGGTACCTAACATATTTTTATCATGAGGCCTTGGTACAAGTTCCCATATATGGTTCTTTTCTATTTGATCAAGTTCTTCATTCATTGCCTTAAACCAACATTCATCTTTGCTTGCTTGATTCACATTTTGAGGTTCATTTTTGGATATAAATAAGGCTAACTGGCCAGATTTTCCAATAATTTTTTTTCTAGTTTGTATTCTTTCTTCCTTATCACCTAGAATTTGAGATTCAGGATGCTTTTTCTGGACATAACTTGATGGAGTCTTTTGTGACATACATGTATTTCCTTCTTCTGATGCTTCTCTTTCTTCTCCTCCTACAAATTCTTGGGTTTGAGTAGGGGGAGGTTCATCATTTTCCTGTGCTTCCATTTCGGTACTTGTGGATTCTTCATCAATCACAATATCTATGCTTTCACCAATCCTTTGGAGCCTTTTATTGTAACATTTATCTCATTTTCTTCTGGAAGAGTATCCAAGGAGGATTCCTTGATCAACTCTAGATTCAAAATTTCCAAGATTATCATCATTTTTCTTTATGAAGCATTTACTTCCAAATATTCTAAAGGGTTTGACGATTGCAGGTTTACCATACTAGAGTTCTTATGGAGTTTTATCATTGTTTACTCAAACATAATACTTGTTAAGTATATCCACAACTGTATGTATTGCTTCTCCCCAGAAGGTGTGAGGTGTTTGTGACTCATGAAGCATGACACATGCCATTTGTTGAACTGTTATGTTCATTATTTATACCACTCCATTTTGTTGAGGATTTTTAGCTATGGAAAAATATCTTTTGATGCTATGTTTTCCACAAAAGTTTCAAAATTCATCTGATATAAACTCTCCTCCTCTATCAGATCTAAGGCATTTGATTTTCAGATCCAATTCATTTTCTATCAAAGGCTTGAATGTTTTAAAATTTCTAAACGCCTCATCTTTATAGTTTATTAAACCAATCGAACACATTCTTTTAAAGTCACCAATAAATAATATCACCATGAGGAGACTTCTTTCTCATAGGTCCACATATATAAGTTTAAGTAAGTTCAAGGGGCTTACTTGAAGTACCTTCTTTAGCTTTAAACTGAACTCTGGATTTCTTGCCAAATTGACATGATTTGCAAATGTTATTTTCAGGTACAGAAATGTTAGGCAAGTCATGAACTGCTCACATCCTACTTGATTTGTATAATTGAGGAAATCTTAGGTGCCCTAAAATTTTGTGTCAAAGCCAAATTTCTTCATATTTTCTCAAAAAATAGTGCTCTTTTTCATCCTATAGAATATAGACATTTCTCGGAGTTCTATTTCCATTGATTACAATCTTCCATGTATCAAGATTTCTTACTACATAATTTTTTGATCTGAAAATAACTTCATGCCCCTGATTGCACATTTTATTAACACTTAACAAGTTATGTCTTAGCCCATCAACAAATACATTCTCCACCTTGACCTTTTTTTAAAACACAAATCCTTTCCCTTCAATAGCAGCAGGTGAGTTATTACCAAAATTCACATTCTTTTCTTTCTTAATTTCATTAAAAGAAACAAACTTATATTTTTCACCTGTCATATACTTTTAACATCCACTATCAATGTACCATAGATTCTCTTGATCTGCTACATACAATGCTAGACAACAATTTTCAGAGGAAGTAATTTTATTTTTCCATACCTTGGGTGGTATAGTGTTTTGTTCATGTTGATAAGATGACTTCATCTTTCTTCTGCATTCAATTTCTTCATGACCAAAGTTATTGAAAATAAAACATTCTATTTCATTCTTAAGAGGTGAGAAAACATTATAATAATATTTCTTTTCCTCATTTCATTCTATTGTTTTCTTGCTTTTATAGCCATAATCACTTTATAATCAACATAATGAATTGATTTATGACTAAAGTTGTGACAAGTGAAGTATTGACAATTGAAGTAAGAATACGTGGGAGTATAATACCTTCTTGAGTAGCTTGCCCTTTGTTCATGGAAAGGTTATTTTGAATGAGAAATATTTGACCCTTAATTCTTTTGTTGAGTTCTATAATTCTGATGATTGCTTCCTTCTACCACATTAACATAGCTTCTTGTACCTATTTCAATAGATTTCATAGATTTTGATGTTTCACCATTTGGATTGTATCCAAGACCTATCTTAATTAGAGGAGATGGTTTCACTTTAATGATTTATTCTAAATTTTTAGATCCTTTAGCAAATCTAATATTTAGAGCCTTTGTTTTGTTAATGTCCTTTCTTAGACCCAGAATTTCAAGTTCTAAACTTTCACAATTCCTTTCCTTTTCTTGGACCTGTTTCTTCAAAGCTTCTTCAACTAATTTAGCTTCTTCTAGACAGATGTTTAGCTGAGTTATTTCTTCAACAACGGTGTTTTTATTATACATACCGATTTTCTTTTCTTTATTCTTTTTTATGACCCTGAGTCTATCAATTTATTCTAGAGAATCCATAAAGACATCATTAGATCCATCTACACATTGTTCTTAAAATGCAATAAGTAATTGACAATCTTGATATGATTCATCATCTTCATTATTAGAAGAATATTCACTATATTCATGAGTATAAAAACTTTTCTTGTTATCAAATTTTCTTTTAACACTCTTCCCTTTCTCATGATTTTATTTGTAAGGATATTTAGTGGCATAGTGATCTACTCTTCCATAGGAAAAACATTTTAGAGGAATCTTACCTTTGAACCTGTCCATTCCTACTTGGATATTTTTCACAAAATTTATTTCTTCTTCGTCTTAAATATAACATGTTTCCTTAGCCTCTTCTTTTCTTCCCCTTTATTTGTGGATTTGAATGTTTCTTCTCTCATACTTGATGTACCCCCTTTTCTCATATCATAAGATGTCAAGATCCCATGGAGCTGTTCCACAGTGACATTCTTCAAATCCTACATTTCTTCAATGGTGGAGACTTTGGAATCAAACTTTGAGGTTCGAGATTTTCAAATATTTTCAACAACAATAGAATCATTTATTTTTTCACCAATATGTTTCTTTGAGCTCAAAATCTCATCTACTCTAAGGAAATATCTTGCAATACTTTCATAATCATACATTCTAAGAGTCTCATACTGAATTCTAAACATTTGAAGTTTAGCGCTTTTTATGTTAGTGTCACCTTCATAGCTTTGGACAAGATTATCCCATATTTCTTTTTCTATATTCAACTATAGGAATTTCACAAACTTAGATTCAGCCAAACTTCCCATGATAACATTTACGACATATGCATTGATTTTATATTATTTCTTCCCTGCATCATCTGTGGGAGTGGAGGTTGGGTATTGATATCCACCCTAAACAATTGCCCATACATCAACTCTTAGTTCCTGAAAATATGCTCTCATTATAACTTTCCAATATGCAAATTTAATTCCACTAAAAAAAGGTGTCTTAATATAAGATACTCCCTCTTGATTGCTCATATTGATGGATCTTTAAGTGATAAAGCTTCTTCAAAGAAACGCACTCAGATACCAATTGTTAGGAAAAATACTGAGAGGCACAGATGAATCATTATTTTTTACTTTTCATTTCATATTCTAAATTCTGTATGTTAGTGTACTTCATGCAACCGGTGTATGTTCGCAAATTTTTTGAATAATATCTAGTTAACTTATTTTGACATATCTTTCATTAGTGAGTTAACTTAACCAATTTATTATTAATTCATTCACCATCTAAAATGTAGTAAAGAATAGATAAATCACAAAATGTTAGTAACACACATAGAACACAAGGATTTTAGGTGGAAACCCAATGTGGGAGAAAATCACCATTTTCATTTTCTCTGTCTTATTTCTTATTATATAAAGAGAATATTCATTACATTTTTGTACTAGTGCAGATTCTTACCAGTATGCAGACACCCACTTGTAGGAGACTACAACCTCTACCTGTTCTCTAACACCCACTAAAAGGGAGCTACAACCTCATGGGATTGTTTACCAACTCCTACCAGAAGGGATCTCTTGCCCCCTTTCTGAAGGTTGCAACCCTCAATTCCTTGTGTTCCACTTTTCTGAATGTTTCAAACTGGATCTATTATCACCCTATAATTTATGCTCGAGGTTGGGAAGGTTTACAGGGGTAACCACAGGCCTCTTTGGGTTAGAAACTGGTCCTTTCTAACCAGAGCGGGCTCCCCCATTCAAAAATGTCCAAATATAAAAGGGAATATAATATAGTGACATATCACAGAGACCAGGTCTGTATGGATAATTTGACTGAAGTAGTGGTTGAAAAACTTGTGGGGGAGGGCCACTACATGAGACAATTGTCTAGGTCCTAACATAAGAGATCGGTGCATGCATGTAAATATATTATGATAGAGGCAAGGTAGATATGTCTCTAGGCTATAAAACGTGAAAAATACATTGAATGAACTCTAAAGAAATAATAGAAAACATGACGATACTTAACCACATGTACAGAGCATTAAAACAAGATGAATTTTTCAACATAAACTCTGATTGAATGTCGGGAAGAAAGTGAGGATGGAGCACTTAAATTATAGTGTATTCCATCATGAAATTGGTAGTCAAACAATTGTCTATCTAGAAAATTAATAGAAAAATTCTAAAAGGAAAAATCGTTTAACAGATGTTTAAAGATGAAAAATAAATGGTATAACACATAACGAGATAACGATAGCTAGAACACATACCACATGAATATATGAAATAGCTAAACACATATAGCACTGAAAATTTACAACAGCAACACCACAACACAATAGCCTTCTCTCAGAAATTGAACCCTTCATATTATTGTTTAGTTTAAATAAAAAATTACATGGTAAAAACTTGTACTAGTTTCAATGTATCCACACAGTGGATCAAAACTAACATAATAGGAAAATTTTGTTTTTAAAAATTGAAATTAAACTAAAAGTAAAACTGCAACAACCAAGCTTTTTATCTAATCCCTTCGACCATATCACGTCTTCTGATCCACAATATCACTTAAAAAAAATAAAAAGTCCATCTTTAACATAAAAAAACAAGAAACATCAAATTTCCAGAATTACGCAGCACTTGCACAGTGGGGTCCAATATGACGTGGCTACAGGCTGTGACTGTCAAGTTGAGCTAAGGAGGATGGTGACAAAGCTACTAAGCTGGAGCAAGGACCCACAAGTGTCTTTCTCCACACATGCACCTTCTAGAACTTGCCTAATTAGTCATTGTGTAGCAGTGCGCAACAGTTATGTAGTAGTTAGGTAACAAAATTAAAATTCCCCAGGTATAGCTATTTTTCCCTCTCGAAAATACTAGAGTGTTTTATATCCAACATTGTTTCTTTATAATTCTAATAAATATTATACTCCATCAAAATGATACCCACCAACACCAAAATATCTCTCAGGTCTCAGACGGACCCTTGGCTTCACAAAACTAGTTGCAAAACAGAGTAAATGAGCAAAATTTAAAACCAAGTACACAGACTAAATCTACCTCCTCGTTTTCTTACTTGTTCAAGTATTTATTTCTTTGCTAGGGGCTTCCTTGAACTCCTCCACTTGTTGGGACTGTTCCTTTGTTGGCATCTGGTGTTCTTTGGCCTTTTCCACTAGTTGGGATGGTACCTCTGTAGGCGGCTCAATAGCCAGTTGTCTAAAATTTATGAGTTGTCCTAAAGACTTTGTTAATTTATTCTTTACCAGTCTCAGTCTCCTCCTCATGATCATATTCCCGGTGTAGAAATTATTTACCTTTACATGCATAAGGAGGGTCCATTCTGAAACTACTTTAGCCCTTTCAATGGCCTACATAGCTTTAAACACCAAGTGGTCAACTTCCTTGAGGATCGGGGTGATGTTCTTCTTGTATATTTCATAAATTCCCTTTGACTCATCTAGCTATTACTGAAATCCTTCAAGTTCTTCAAAGAGTTTCTAGTACTCCTTCCAGTCATCATAAGGTGGCTTCTTAGTTGACTCAAAGGCTTCTTTGACTTGTTCTTCCCAAGTGGTTGTTTCCAATCTAGTTATTGGTTTCTTGTGTAGCACTCTAAGCTCATCCATCTCTTCTACATCAATAATTTGTTTCCCATTTTCTTGCTTCTAAGTTATTTTATATCTAAGCTCTTTATTATCCTTTTTTAAGTGGGCAATCTGAAGCTTTTCTTTATCAAAAGTATCATGTAGTTGTGCTAGCTCAGCCTCTTTATCTTTCTCTTGCACACCTTGTCCTTCCATCTGATCTTTTTTGTATACCTCTAGTAACTGTATATCTAGTAGTTGTACCTCTAGTTCATCCACTTGCACATCTGGTTGCAAATATGGCTCATCTATTTGTGCTTGTGACTCATCTAATTTCTCATCAGTTTCCTCCATCGTAACCTTTTTGGGTGTGTCATCAGGGATCTCAATAGTTGGTGGAGGAGTTCCTCCATTGATTGTCATTTGAAATATCTAGCCCTTAACCTTGACCTCAGCCTAAGCTAAAATGGTGTTTCTAGCTTCTCTTGTGTTGGTTGAGTTTTTCCCTTCCCCTTGGTCTTGAGATTCTTCTCTTACATTATTTCTCTCAATGTTTTTTCTGCCTTAGGTTTCATTTCTTGTGCTTGTGGTGCATCTTGAGCCTCTTCTAGTTATTTTGTCTTTTGTGGCTCTTTTGTCTTCTATGGAGACATCTCTGTATGTGGTAGTAGGCCCACATTTACTAGAAACTCATACCATGACAGGCTCCTCTTCTCAATTTCATGTAACACTAGAAATTTAATTAGGGATAAATGGAACAGGCTGGACTAATGTTTGTCTCCCTTTGCTTGCACCCTCTTACCATTTTCCCCAAACTCTTGAGGAGGTAATAAGGTCAATTTAAACTCCTTGTAATAGTAAAATGCATGAGAAGTCTAATGTAATACTGGTAGACTGTGTTGAATCAACCTTCACATGTGAAGTGTCATTGGATAACTTTCAGGAGTTGACTGTGTTGGTCTAGAAAATAAGTTCTAGGGAAGGTGGTAGCATATTTGTTCTTAAACTGAGGCTTGACAAACTCCTTAAAATGTGCACCATACAATTCTCTTCCATTAAACCATATGTCGCCTTGTAGATGGATTCCTATAGCCTGAGAGATAGTCTCTTCAGCCACCACAAGTTTAAAATCACACAGTTTAACCTTTTCATCTTTGAAGTGTTGTTCAAACATATTGGTCAGTTCGGCATGATGGCCATGAGTCTAAATCTTCTCACAAAACTGGAGACACCCTACCTGTTCAAATACTTCTCTTATTGCTGGGTCTGAATTGACCATTTCTAAACTCATGGGTTCAATGTGAACCACGTCCCCTCCATTGGACTTAATTCGGCTGGGTGAGCTTGGCATGTGATAGTTTTCAATAACAACACACTACTCAAAACACTGTGGCCTACTCTTGTGGAAAAGGCAGTGTGAAAAGGGTGACAAAATAGACAAATGTACGACTGAGTGGAAACAATGAGGATCTATGCAATGTGGATGAGTATACAATGAAAGAAATATGAGAGAAGGAAACAACATAGGTAGGTGTCTCGATGACAACTTGATGACTCTTATGATTAGTGCAAAGGGTGTGTGCGTTATTGACAAAGAAAATGCAATGGACTCTACCTGTTAATGAAAGTGTTGTGTATGTAATAAATATGAGCCCACCCACTTTACACACATTCCAATACATGTGAATAAACTTACTTGACCCTACACAGACAACACAAACCCAAAAGGCTCACTACGACTTCAAACTACAACTAGGTTGTATCCAAGGTTTGCGTAGCGGTTATGGAGCAGGAGAAACATGTAACAGGGCTACTGTTGTTTTCTAAATTATTCTTTAAATAACAAAAAATAGCTAGGATATGAGGTCTCCTACCTCAAATCATAGTGAAAACCAATTCTGGCACAATGCAGACTTTGCAGCGAACAAGGGATGGCTATGTAGCAGTTTTGCAGAGGGTGTGTAGTTTCGGGTTGTGAAATTATTAGGCAACGAAAATCCACTAGCAAACACCATAGTTGGACTATATTGGAACCTTTAGAAACAACCTGAAAACACTTGTGGCTCTCCCTTCAACTCTACATAATGAAACACTATGTCGATTTTCTCTCAGAAGGGCACACTGTTTTGGCCAAAATGGAGGGAAAAAAAATGCAAATGAATTCAAAGGTGAGCCTTGTTTACCATAGTCACATGTAGAACTTTGGAAAATCATGATTATTTTTCTCATACACCCATTGTAATGATAGTAGGGGTTATGGGGGTATCATAGATATTGGAAAAAGTGATGATTAGGAACTAGGGGCTCATGTGGGGTAATGATGAGAGGTAGTGTAGTGTAGTGGGCTAATGGAAGTAAAGTGTTATGTGATGTGTAGGATGAAATCTAATGTTTAGGTGTATAATTTAATGCGGTGGTATGTATTATGATTTTGTGGGATAATGCATATGAAATAGGTAATGAGAAGGGTAAAATGTAAATGAAGCCTGTAATGGGAGTAATATAGGGAAACTAGATCATTAAATCAACAATGGTATGATGATATACCCCAAACTTAGATTGCAAAACATTACTAATGAAACAAATCGTATTTTTCATAGTTCTGACCAATGATTTACCACACCTAGATCCTTAGAACCTCATTACAAATAACTTGGTGGCAATTATTAACTCAAACTTTGTCATGTCTCATTTGCAGAGAAGTTTTCTGAAACACTGATAGTGACATTAGAAAGTAACTTTTAGGTTGTGACCACAATAGTCACATAGGTTAAAATTTTACATGAGATCTCAGGAAAAATATACAAGTCAAACACATTTAATACCTGGACTCTAGGACCCTAATAGGATCCACCTGTCATAAAATCATCAAACAACATGTAGGGCACGTTTTATCAAATTGTCATACTAGATCCATACCAATAGCCAATATCCAAATTGAAATGCTGAAATACAAATTTGAATCACTAAACTTTTGTAAATCAACTAAATCTCTAAAGCATCAAACCATTGAATACAGAACCCAATGAGAACAAATATACTTCAGAATATCTATGTGATTGTTCTTAACAAAACCTAGGTATATAAGTTCTTCCTTTGCATAAAATCTGCATACAGATATCAGGTTACTAAACATTGAATCATTTGGCTAACTGAATCATTGTAACATTGAATCACTCATTAAACCAACTATTTAACCAATCATATATCATTGAACCATACCCATTCATTATAACTGATCAATATAACAATCCACAACTCAATCACCCTAAAAAACATTGTCATATATGGATCAAGACATCATTTATAGACAATAGTAAATAGAATAAACATCATCAATGGTTATCATCAAGCTACATTGTAAACCCTGACCAGATATGATTCAGAATATATATGTAGTTGTAATTAAGCATACCAGTGTATATGCGTGCTTATAATGTGGAACACCCACATAAAAATCTCAACATATTAAACAACACATCACAAAATATATACGTTATTACCCAGAGACAGATCTACGTATGCATGCAACCATTCAGAAGGAAAACTTCGTACAAACTTAAAAATTTTCACTTTAGACAATTCCGATTCTGAAAACCTTACTATCACATATTCATATTACAAAATCTTTATTACTATATATCTATCATTATTATCTATAGTATAAATAGATGAAGCAAGTGTTTTCATTAGTATTTACTACACTTTCATATCTATCATATCTAAGCCATATCCTTACTCCCTAGTGCACACTTGTTTCAGATAAAATCACGTATGAATAATTCATTCACTTGCATACTTAAAAATTTGATCTCCAACTCCTTCTATAGCTTCTGCCTTAGCCAATACCTTAGGTAAATAATTTGGTAATGTTGTTAGTATTTTTTGATTGGATCAAATTATTGTTTTTGCTCCAATTAGTATGGGTCAATACCATGGTAATGACCCTTGACATCCTAATTTCCATGGTTCAGATTTTTTACATGACTTTTACTCACAAAACCTGAATATGTACGCAACCCTTCTTCATAAGAACCACGTATACTTTCTCAAAATTCACTTTTGTCATTCATCTGTATTTTACCTACCATTTATCTATCCATATCATCTGTAGCATTTGTACCAATCCGCATGAGTCCCATAATCATCATATTATCATATTGTTGACATATTTATCAAGCAAGTTGCCATCAAGAACAACACATTAGCCATAATGCCAACAAGTTGCAAACACTCTGACTTTTACACAAAACTTGTCAGCACTAGGTCCTACTACTTGTTTTACCCTCAAATCCATCTCGACTTGTTTAAAGTCATCATTCCCATAGGTTTATAACCCACATTTTTCCAATCTAGATGGTCAAATGAAATTAATTTTAATACCAAAATCAAATAGAATTTTAATCTTTATATGAATAATATCTTCCCTGAAATGTCCACCACATTAGATGTTAGGGTCCAACCCTAACCCCTTTATTTATGTAATAGGGTCGAGTCATAGTTATAGTTATTTAAAGAGTCAATATAGCCCATATTAATAATTGTAAGTGGTTGATTCGCAATTAAGAAAGGGACCACAATTAGTTGCAAACGGGCCATGTTATTAGATAGATGGTATTGAGAGAACCATGGTAATGACCCATGGTATTATATGTATGAATCCTATATAAAGGATAGAGACTCCCCATTGAGGTATATCAAGTTTTATTTTGTAATCGAGCTCTTCTTTATTGGAGGTTTCCCCATCGAAGAGGGAGGTGAACATTGCTTTCATATCTGAATAATAAAGTACTTGTTGTTTTTCTCATTTTGTTCTGTGTTCAGGGTTGTATTTCTTCACAAATTTGATATTCTAGAATTTCTCGTAGGTCAAGAAAATAACAAGTGGTATCAGATCACCTTCAAGGGCCGGTGGTTTCGACGTCTTTAAACCACAGGATCTGTCATTGAGCGCATAAACCTGCAGATTTGGGGAGGGATACATGCAGGAAATACAAGAGGTGGTCACATTTGTTGGACTCCCTTGTAACCTCTGTGGGTACCCCTTCGAGTAGTAGCACATTAGATAGAACTGTGCATGGACTGCCTTCCATATACCCTCTGGGTATATCGGAAACCCGCTAGGTTCACTTGAAACCTAGCCTTAGATAAACCATCAACGTCTTGCTCCTACAGTACACTGAGAACAACACTCAGGGAGATTACTCACGTGTACGATAGGTTAGTTGGGTAGTACGAATAAGGGTATGAATGGTCCTCCTTAGTTAGTGCCATGAAATATTGGGCCGAGTACTATTTTTGGACCCTTATGTACATTATGATCTATAGCACCTGACACTCCTTTCAGACCATAGTTCCCTCGACTTTCTAAAGATTGCCCATTATCTTATTTTCTAGATCAGATCTAGCACTTGGGGTTCTGTCACCGCCGCAATCCAATTCACATTCAATAGTTGCGGGTTTCACAGGTAGATCTAACCATTTTCACAGTGAGGCTTCTGGCTCCTATAGGCTGGGGTGATTCTCGCAGGACATTGGGTTGGATCAAGTTTTATAGAATTTGGCCACTGTAGTATTCATAAGAGGGGAGTAAAACTCCATTCGGAGTATATATATATATATAGATATAGATATAGATATATATATAGATATATATATATATATATATATATATATATATATATATATATATATATATATATATATATATATATATATATATATATATATATATATATATATATATATATATATATATATATATATATATATATATATATATATCTATATCTATATCTATATCTATATCTATATCTATATCTATATCTATATATATATATATATATATATATATATATATATATATATATGGGCCTTCCCGAGATGCTTATAAGAGACTTAACCCATAAGAATCAGGACGACAAGCTGATCATAGTGGTACCATTCACTGGTTAGATTCAATTTTGAGGTGGTCCCAACTTTTTTCAATGTGACAGCAAGTGACCAAGATTTGTGTATGGTAGAAACCAGAGCTCAAGTCATGGCCAACTAGAAGATTGAACGCCTTGAAAAATAGTTGGATTTTTTCAAGGAACTAGCGAACCAGATGAGGGAATTCATGGAAAATTTCCAAGTGAGCAAGTTGGGGTTGCGTCCAGAGGCACATGGTCTTAATGAAGACCTTGAAGGAGAATCTAGTCATCATATTCACTTCCATGGAAATCACCAACATTCCCATCCTCGGCCACCCAAGCTAGAAATGTATAAATTTGATGGCTCTAATCTGATAGTATGGGTAGCACAAATGGAAAATTATTTCCTTTTGAATGCTATCTGAGATGATGAAACTAAACTACGTGTGAGACCCATTTACTTGGACCAAGAGAGATGGCAATGGTGGCAGTGGCATCAGAAATGCCATCCTGGGAACATAGCTTGGCAATTGTTCTCAACATCTCCTTGTGACTACTTCAATAGAGACTCTAATTTTTTGGGTCGTCTTACTAAGCTCTGACAGACATGCACAGTAAAAGAATACATTGCAGCCTTTGATACATTAGCCATCCGCATAGAATGACTAGGAGATGAATTCTACTTGGAATGTTTTATAAGTGGTCTCAAAGAAGCCATCCAAGCACATGCCTGGATGCACCACCCACCTACCTGGATAGACGCTTGAAACAAGGCTATAGAAGTGGAATTTGCTTTAGTTACGTAGTCTCCTCGTCCAAATTTCATATCCAAGGGATGCCCCACCTAGGCTCAGGGCCCTACCCAAACACTTAAGGTTCAAAAGATGTCTCCAGCAGAAATGGATGAAAGACAAAAAAAGGATTTTGCTACTACTATGATGACAAATACTCTCTCGGGCATAAATGAATGGAACCCAAATTCTTTCAAATTGATGTTACTGATTGCAGCTCATCTGAGGAAGCCCCACCCCTTGAGGGACTAGAGGACGAAGTTGAGGAAACCTAGCAAGAAAATGAACTCCCAGCTATGCCAGAGGAACTAGTTATCTCGCTACATGCTTTAGCAGACATTTCTGCACCCCAAACTCTCAAAATCATAGGCTTTATTAAAAATCACCCTGTAGTAGTATTGATTGATATACACAGCACTCATAACTTTATCCATCAGTGAGTTGCCGAAGTTGTTCATTATTTTGTCAGTGCAGTCTCTAATTTCTAGGTCCATATTTCTTATGGGGGGATAATGAAATGTGAGGGCCATTGTGAAAATATCAAACTTCACATGGGATACTACCACCTAAAGACCCAAATGTTTGCTATTAACATGGGTGGTTTTGGCGTTGTCTTAGGTGCTAAATGGATTCACACACTAGGCATAATCACCATGGATTTCTAGGAGTTATATATGAGCTTTAAGTAGAATGACCACATGCATACCCTCCATGGACTCCAGGGAGGTGCTCCTTCTATCATCAGCTTGCATTGCATGGAAAAGTTGTTGAAAAAGGGACATCATGGTGTTATTGCCCAGTTTAATTCCATTCAGGTCATCGAGCCCACGACTCTTCATATTCATCCTGACGTGCAACAGGTCTTGAATTGACACCAACAAGTATTTGACAAACCTAAAGACCTTCCACCCTCTAGAGGGGAACATGATCATAACATCACTTTGGTCGCAGGGGCACAACCGCTGAATGTGCGGCCATATCGATATCCTTTCACCCAAAAAAATGAAATTGAAAAAATCGTTAAGGAACTCCCTGAAGTCGGTGTCATTCATCCTAGCATCAGTCCTTATTCATCACCAGTAGTCATGGTGCTCAAGAAAGATGGGGAATGGTGCATGTGTCCAAACTTCAGGGCCCTCAACAAGCTCACGGTCAAAGACAAATTCCCTATCCTGGTTGTTGATGATCTGCTGGATGAACTGCATGGTGTTCAATTCTCTACTAAGCTAGATCTTCGCTCTAGCTATCTGATGCGGGAAAACCCACGTATACCCACAGTATGCATGTCAAAATGCATATATCTATTTTTCCCTAGGAATTTTAACTCTCCGCTGAGTTAAATCTTCAATACTTAATGGCTAAGGCCCCTTTATTAAATCTATGTGGAATGATTCATTAAACTAGCCCAGTCTTCCCATTAATTAATTATTTCTATCAGATGATGTTTATCTAATCGTCATAAACCTTCATTAACCCCTTATTCAATCCTTAATGCCTTCATATTAGACATTCTTAACCTTATTGCCATATATATATAACCTTCCCCACTCTTATACTATGGTTATATTTGGACTTACCACATGAAACCATCTATCAATGCTTCATTTCTATTATGAATGTTTTATAATAGAAATCACAATAAACATACGTAAACCATACCTTTCCACTTATTCCTCAGACTTTGCACATTTCTCAATGTATGCCTTTTCACAATCGCACTCTCGGGGTTCCACAGTACTCTTAAGACTTCTCCTCTCGCATCCGGGATGCGATAAAAGACCCAGACTTCAATAAACATAAACCAAATTCATTTACTTTCTCAGGTCTTCTCTTCTATCGCACTTCGCAATGCTCCTTGGTCCACTCACATCACATATCGCAATATTTATTGGCTTGCTTTATCACACCTTTGCATATCGCATTAGTTAAGGGCTAACGTCTATCTCCCATAGATATTTGTGATGTGATCAAATCTTTGATTGAATCGTACATCGCAATCACATATCGCACTTGCTTGTGGCCGAAGTTCATACACAATTGGAATGCTACCATGCGGGATTCAACGATGAAACTCCACCATTGATCAAAACATTTGATCCAATGGTCGACAATGACATCGCATGTCGCAATCTCAATTTGCTTAAGGTGGGTTCATTCACTCCTGTGATAAGTTGTGATGCGATATTAATAGCTCCGTTCCATGCACCTTGATCCTGTCCATTGATCTGTTAGATCCAACATTTCGTGTGCATCAATGCTTTACTTCTCATCCATCTCTTTACATGGGGTTTTATGACATTTCTTCAATGTTTCTCTGCGATTCGTGTTACTTCAGGGTTCTTTGTCCTTCATTGTTTCAATGTGCGACTCCCTCCTGAGCTTAACTTTGCCTAATTCTTTAATCACTGTCATTCTAAGGATTACTTTGATCCTTCGAATGGTTTCAAAGATCCATTACGATCCTTTGTCTCATTCTTCTTCACTGTGTATTTTCCCGAACTCTGCATGCATACATATATTATACAAAATCTCTAATACACAAAATTTATCATTCCATAATGAATCACACACTTACACACTCAGAATCAAATTATCTATATATAAAAAAATGATTACATATTGAAACTCTCCGTCCCTCTCTGGCCTGATTCTTCTAATTAGTGGCCTCTATTTACAATCTGCCCGTAGGCTTACAGTCACCCTCTAATTAGCTTGGTTATCTATCCAACCATCTAACCTATCTAACCTCTGACTTTTCCTTTTAGGCTTACATTTATACAAAGGGATTCTAAAACCAATTCCTGGTTTAGATCCATAAACTCCTCAACAAAATCCTAAAATCTCTTCCTCATCCCTAAGGATCCTCTCCAATCCACAAAATCATGAACTAACTCCTAATCCAAGATTTACAATCAATTCTCAAATCCCTCAATCTCTCAACTATCCTAAATCCCTCATATTCTCCTACATTCAAGAATATTTACAAATATGTCTCACAATATTCAATTAAATCCTATTATCATTAAAATCACTCAAAATCCTAAATAATTACATTAATTCACACTTAGGAAACCAACTTCCTTGGAAACACAAGACCCCCTATGTCTACTAAAATACAATGATATTGTTGGGTTGAATGCTCCTACATCAGACTCCCAAAGTAGAAAATATTCATGATCTCCAGATCATGTGTGTTCATAAGTTGATAGAAAACCTCCAGGGTACCAAACTTTAGTTTGTAGCTGCCCAAATGCCTTGCACCTTTGTTGTTGTTGTATGTCTATTGTCTTTTGTTTCATCTTCCTCTCCTTGTCAATCAGGTTCATACTCTAATTGATCATCCTTCTTGCTGCTATCAATCTCCTCCATATGAATTGTTTCGTCATCAACTGCCATAATTCTTCAATCTCCATTTCTAGCATATCCTTGGACTGTTCCATACTCTGCCACTTACTCTTTCCTCTTTCTCTTTGTTTCAAGTTGTTGCTGCTGTTCACTAACTCTTCAAATTGTTGTTCTACTCTTTGAATTTGTCGAATGCTATCACATACTCTTTTTCTGTTGATTCTTGTTTGTTCTTCACTTATTTTGATTGCCTCCCTTTCATCCTTACCCTCTTTCAAGGTTATTTCTTTCTGCATTAAATCCTGACTTTCCAGCCTTCTCTCTAGCAATCGAACATCTCTGTTCCATGGATTAAATTATTCCACATAATCTTCTTATTTCAATTTTATTTGGCTACTCATCTGTGCCAAATTTTCTTCAGCATCTGCAACTAAACCTGCACTCATAAAACAATTGTTAAAATGAAAATCATAAGGCTTCTGTGCCTTTTCTTCCTTTGGCAACAATTCAGTTTGCTACTCTAATTCTTCCTCCTCTGTCAACACATCAGTATGTTGTTATAAATTCTCAACAGAATTTGTGAGATTGTCAGCTAGTATCTCCTCCACATCATCCACTCTAATGATCTCTTTCTGATTTTTTTCACTTTAATGAACTCCTTCCTCTGCAATCGAACTGTCATACTCTGAGTTTCCCAGCAAATACTCCAGCAATTCAATTTCTCTGTGACACTTCATAAGTACTTCATAATTACTTATGATTCCTACATTTATACACAAATTATCAATCTTAAAAATTACAAGGTTCAACAATTTTAATTGTTGCTTCACATATCAGTTCTTCAGACTAAATTTCATCTCCTTCCACAAGAATTTTTCCCTGCGTTGTCACAGCTTCAAACATCAATGTATTACTAATTTGTTTCTGCTACAATAATTCACTACTTTCTTCATTCACGAGACATTCTCCATCATTCTTTAATTCATAGTATTTATCTTCTAAAAGATACTCTTCGATACCTTTGACAGCTTCAAAAGATTGCTCATCCTCTGCAAAACCTGTAATCACATCAAAATTATCAGATTCAACAATACAAGGTTTTACATTCTCCTGCTAATCTACATTTTCCCAACAGTTCAGAAAATCATCAATAATTCCTTCTTCTTCACCCAGAACTTCACCCTGCTTTGATTCACAAATAAACACTTCCATTTCCAACTCAGCTTTTATGCGTTTTCCCATCAGCCACCTTACTTGCCTCTGTTTTAGCTTCCTCTATAAATTATGCCACTTCATTGGCTTCTTCTTTAATACCCAACCTAATCTCTGATTTTCCTCTAGTATCATCATCAATACATCGAGTTGTTCTTTCATCTCAGTAATCTCTTTCTCAAGTTCCTCTTGACTCATTCTCTTGCCATTTCTCTTGGCATCCTCCTTCTTCATCTTTCTTCTGCTGTGGTCTTCTTCAGAACCTCTACTATGACTATGAATAGTCATTTCCTCCTCCATCTCTATCTTCATGAGTTCCTCACTCATTCACTATGAGCTGCACTAAATCCTCTACAACAACAAGTCTTCCTTGCTGCCACTTACCTCACCAAGCTTTCCTTTGTACTTGGTCTTTTGGCAAGCATTGGTTCTTTATCTTTAGAACCTCCTTTGAGCACTCTTCTCTGCTCCTTATAGGCTTTAACTCATCTTCACCTCTCAAGAACAAAATTGTTCTCTTGTATTTCAATCACCATGAAATACTTGGTTCTGACCACCTCTTCTTTGAATTAGAAAGTCTTACCAGCTTCCTTCATTACTCAGCAATTATACCCTCATCCTTTTGTGGAATTGCCTTTGCAATCTGCAACAATATCTCTACAGTAACAATTCTCCTTCTTGCTACCTATGCCTCACTAAGCTTCTTTCCTATGATCTCAATCTTTCAGCATCTCTCTGGTTCTCTCCTATTTGGAACCATTTGAGCACTCCTGACTCTAGGCTACTAAAATCTTCTCACCTCCTTATGTTGTCACTTGTGTATCAATATAAAAACCACACATTCCCCAATATTCGAATAAAATCAATACAAAACATGTAACCTCACCTTCAAGACCTTTGCATGATCTTGTTCCACCATTTCATGTGCTTCGAATGGATTATCCTCTGTCTCTTGCATCTGTAATTCTTCCAATATTCTGCTATACCTTACCTTTATGTGATTACTGTTTGTAAAATTAAAATCTAATCTCCTCTTGCCTGCTTACACATCACCATTCACCTATATATGCACCTTCACAGTATAACTCTGTTCTAAACTCTTTTCAAATAAATGTTCACACAGAATCTCTTTGTGTTGCGTCAATACCAAACATTTCAATTAAAATTTTGTTATAATACATCTTTGACGTAGGAAAACCTGAGTATACTCACAATATTCATGTCAAAATGCATATATATGTTTTTCCCCAGGAATTTAGCTCTCCACCGAGTTAAATCCTCAATACTTAATGGTTAAGGACCCTTTATTAAATCTATGTGGAATGATTCATTAAACTAGCCCAGTCTTCCCATTAATTAATTCTTTCTATCGGACATTGTTTATCTAATCCTCATAAACCTTCATTAACCCCTTATTCAATCCTTAATGCCTGCATATTAAACATTCTTAACCTTATTGCCACATATATCTATCTATATATATATATATATATATATATATATATATATATATATATATTATATATGTATGTATGTATGTATGTATGTATGCATAACCTTCCCCACTCTTATACTATGGTTATATTTGGACTTACCACATGAAACCATCTACCAGTGCTTCATTTCTATTATGAATCTTTTATAACAGAAATCACAATAAACCTACGTAAACCATACCTTTCCACTTGTTCCTAAGACTCTGCACATTTCTCAATGTATTCCTTATCGCAATCGCACTCTCGGGGTTTCACGGGACTCTTAAGACTTCTCCTTTCACATCCCGGATGCGATAAAACACCAGGACATCAATAAACATAAACCACAGTCATTAATTTCTCGAGTCCTCTCTTTTATCGCACTTCCCAATGCTCCTTGGTCCACTTACATCGCATATCCCAATATTTATCGGCTCACTCCATCGCACCTTTGCATATCACATTGGTTAACGATTAAGGTCTATCTCCCATAGATATTTGTGATGCAATCAAATCACTGATCGTATTAGACATCGCAATCGCATATCACACTTGCTTCTGGCTGAAGTATATACACAATTAGAATGTTGCGATGCGGGATTCAACAGTGACCCTCCACTATTGATCAGAACATTTTATCCAAGGGTCAACAATGACACCGCATGTCACAATCGCAATTCCCTTAAGGCCGGTTCATTCACTCCTATGATAAGTTGTGATATGATATTAATAGCTTTGTTCCATGTCACTTGATCTTGTCTATTGATCTGTTAGATCCAACGGTTCCTATGCATCAACGCTTTACTTCTCGTCCATCTCTTTACTTAGGGTTTTATGACATTTCTTCAATGTTTCTCTACAGTTCGGGTTACTTCAGGGTTCTTCGTCCTTCATTGTTCTGTTGCACGACTCCCTCCTGAGCTTAACTCTGCCTAATTTTTTAATCATTATCATTCCAAGACATTACTTTGATCCTTCGAATGGTTTCAAAGATCCATTACGATCTGTTGTCTCGTTCTTCTTCATTGTGTATTTTTCCAAACTCTACCTACATACATATATTATATAGAATCTCTAATACACACAGAATTTATCATTCCATATTGAATCACAACTTACACACTCAAAATCGAATTCCCTGTATATAAACATATAAACAAATGATTACATATTGAAACTCTTCATCCCACTCTGGCATGATTCTTCTAATTAGTAGCCTCCGTTTACAATCTGCCCATAGGCTTATAGTCACCCTCTAATTAGCTTGGTTATCTCTCTAACTATCTAAACTATCTAACCTCTGAATTTGCCTTTTAGGCTTACATTTATACAAACGGATTCTAAAACCAATTCCTGGTTTAGATCCATAAACTCCTCAACAAAATCCTAAAATTTGTTCCTCATCCCTAAGGATCCTCTCCAATCCACAAAATCATGAACTAACTCCTAATCCAAGATTTACAATCAATTCTCAAATCCCTCAATCTATCAACTATCCTAAATCCCTCATATTCTCCTACATTCGAGAATATTTACAAATATGTCTCACAATATTCAATTAAATCCTATTCTCATTAAAATCACTCAAAAGCCTAAATAATTACATTAATTCACACTTAGGAAACCAACTTCCTTGGAAACACAAGACCCCCTGTGTCTACTAAAATACAATGATATTGTTGGGTTGAATGCTTCTGCATCACTATCACCAAATATGCATGAGAAAAGTAGACATTCCCAAAATTTCCAAACTCATGAACGCCATTATGAATTCTTGGTCATGCCATTTGGTATATGTAATGCCTCATCGACTTTTAAAAGCCTAATGAATCACCTACTGAAACCATATCTCTGAAAATTTTTCCTCGTTTTCTTTGATCACATTCTCATCTACAGTCTCACCTCGGAAAAACATCTTTAGCATGTAGACATGCTCTTGCAATTGCTCTGGAATCATAAATTATTTGTCAAATTGTCCAAATGCTCTTTTGGCATGGAAGAAGTCGAGTACTTGGGCCACATTGTGGGTCGTGAAGGTGTTACGATGGATACCAAAAAGATACAAGGAATGTAATATTGGCCCCAACCAAAAACCTTCAAGAGTTTGAGGGGGTTCTTGGGTCTCGTCGGCTACTATCACAAATTTGTCCGCAATTATGGCCACATTGCTAGACCCCTCACTAACCTTCTCAAGAAAAATTCATTGCTCTGGACTGACACAACACAACAGGCATTTATGGCTCTTAAACATGCCATGTGTTCCACTCCACCACTCTAGTATTGGCAATACCCGACTTCACCAAAACTTTTGTGATTGAATGTGATGATTCAGGTACTGGTATTAGTGTCGTCCTAATGCCGGAAGGTCGACCCTTGGCTTTCACCAGCCAACAACTAAGTGGGAAACATCTAGGAAAATCTACCTATGAGAAGGAGATGTTGGCCATCTTACATGCAGTATATACCTGGTGACCATACTTATTGGGGCAACGTTTCTAAATCCACACAGACCATCAAAGCCTAAAATACTTTTTGGAGCAATGTCTATGCTTTCCCCAACAAAATAAATGGTTGGCCAAAATGTTGGGATATGATTATGAGATAATTTACAAGAAATGGCATGACAATGTAGTAGCGGATGCTTTATCACGCCAATTTGAGGATGAAAGCACCCTGCTATCAATCTCTCTTCCCATACCAAATTGGATTGAAGAAGCTCACAAGGAATAGTTTTCACATCAGTCTCTCTCCCAACTCATTAATAACTTGAGAGCAGATGCTGATTCCTCAATTGGATACTCTTGGAAGGATGAAATTCTTCGCTACAAGGATAGAGTAGTTACATCACCGACATCAACCCTCAAAAAGCACATTTTGGCAAAGTTGCATTCATCTCCCACTGCAGGCCATGCAGGCTTTCAGAAGACTTATGCTCACACTCGTTGTTCTTTCTTTTGGACAGACATGAAAACTAACATTCTTACTTTTGTAGCTGAACGTGATGTGTGTCAATGCCACAAAGGAGAAATAGTCAAGTCACCAGGCACCTTATAACCATTCCCCATCCCTACCGCAATCTAGATGGATGTTTATATGGATTTCATCATTGGTCTTCCGAATTCAGGGAACGAGTCAGTCATCATGGTGGTTGTGGATAGACTCTCTAAATATGCTCATTTTTGTGCTCTACCCCACCCATTTACCCCCTCTTTGGTGGTTCAATCTTTTATGGACCAGATCTTCAAACTGCATGGCATGCCCACTTCCATTGTGTCTGATCATGACCCGACTTTTATGAGTAACTTTTGGGAAGAACTTTTCAAGCTACAAGGCACCGAACTCCAACTAAGTGCTTCCTATCATCCCCAAACTGATGGTCAAACTGAAGCAGTCAACAAATGTTTGGAAACATACCTACGGTGCTTCATTCCAGAAAAGCAACATCAATGGGTACAGTGTCTACCTCTAGCTGAATGGTGATATAATACTAACTATCATGCAGCCACCAAGATGACTCGATATGAAGCAGTGTATGGTCAACTCCCACCTTCACCTACTTCTTATCTCCTGGATTCTCTAAGGTGAGAGAAATGGATCAACTCCTACAGAACCATGCAACCATGCTAGCCCGTCTTAAAGATAATCTCCATCAAGCTCAGAATCGCATGAAGCAACAGGAAGACCAACATCGTTCAGAGCACACATTTCAAGAAGGGGATCAAGTATTCATGTGGATGTAACCATATAAGAAAAAATTGCTCAAAGAAAAGGGCTGCAAAAAATTAGCTCCAAAATTCTATGGACCTTATCAAATACTTCAGCGCATTGGAGTAGTAGCCTACAAGCTAGCCTTTCCACCAACTGCAAAAATCCATCTAGTCTTCCATGTATCATGCCTCAAGAAAGTGGTAGGGAACAATTGTTGAATCCAAACTAGTCTACCTTAATTAGATGAATAAGGTTCACGCTGGCTCCAACCTGAACAGGTCCTCGATATGCGAGAATGACATCTGCGCAACCGCATGATCAAGGAAGTCCTCATCAAGTGGAAAGACACCTCTCTAGAAGATGCAACCTGGGAACCAACCACTATTCTTCAGTAGTTTCCGCAGCTTCAGCCCTGAGGACAAGTCTACTTTTTAGGGGGGAGGGCATGTTAGGATCCAGCCCTAACCCCTTTATTTATGTAATAGGGTCAAGTCATAGTTATAGTTAGCTAAAGAGTCAATAAAGACTGTATTAATAATTGTAAGTGGTTGACCCACAATTAAGAAAGGGACCACAGTTAGTTGCAAACAGACCATGGTATTAGATAGATGGTATTGAGAGAACCATGGTAATGACCCATGGTATTGTATGTATGAATCCTATATAAAGGATAGAGACTTCCCACTTACAGATATCGAGTCTTATTTTGTAATCGAGCTCTGTTATGTTGGAGGTTGCCCCCTCGAAGAGGCAAGTGAACATTGCTTTCATCTCTGAATAATAAAATACTTGTTGTTTTTCTCATTTTTTCCTGTGTTCTGGGTTGTATTTATTCGCATATTTGGTATTCTAGAATTTATCGTAGGTCAAGAGCATAACATTGGATTGAGGTTCAACTTGGCAGTTATCAAGTGTTGCATAAATATAATGGGAGCATCCCTCTCTTCCCTTTGATGCATTTCCTTCCCTATGTGTGGTAAAACGTTATAAATAAGGGAATCCATTCTAGTAATGAGGTCCCCCATATCCCCAATATGTGATATGAAGTAGATTCTAAATAAAGTGTTGTGATTCCATATGCAGCTTCTCACAAAGTTGCACTCGCAACCATTGAAATGCCTACTACCAGTGTTTTAGGTACAACCTAATTCCATATGGAAGTGGCTTAGAACTTCCTCCCTTGGAAAATTTTCCAGGGGACTTCCCCACAGATATTAGCTATTGTAGAAACATAACCCTTGTTCCACCTTTTTAGTCCAATTTCTCTCCTACATAGCAATTGTTTTAAAGAACTTTAACAACTAAGCATGGTTTCCACATATGTACCATTTCTCTTATCTTAGGATTGAAGCGATAAATGAAATTATCTACTAGCACTGGTGCGTGACCATATACGAGATATTTGAGAAATTCCATTAACCTAACATCATGCTCTTCTACTATATTATCTCCTTGAACCAAAGCATGGAGAGATCCTTCTTGTTGTTGTTTGTAATATGCCAGTACGTACTTTTTCTTGAACCTTTCCTCAAATAATTCCTAGTTGATAGCATTAGGAGTGAATTTCATCTATCACTCCACATTACCCCACAAATTGAAGGTGCTATTTATGAATTGAAATGCTATTATCTTGATGTTAGAATTGGAATTATACTCTTTGTGTGAAAAACATATCATCATTCTTTCAAGCCAAGATTTTGTATGTTCACTGGTATAGACTCTAAAAAATTGTAGGAGCTTAATATTCTAAAGATCCTTAGTAATATCCTTGTTTGGAGGTCCTAAATTGGAGTCCCCTGATCCCTTAGGTTTTCCTACTCCTCATGGAGGGTGCTCTACTTCCACCTTAGTTACTTGGTGCTCTCTTAAAGTTTCATTAATTGCCTCAAATGAGTGCAAGATGAAAGATAGCTTTGGTGATGGCAGTGATGATTCTTATCGAGGTCATCCTTGCTATGAGCATCCTTAGCCTCCATTCCTTTGCATCCTAATCATTCTTTAACTCGTTGAACTTTTCCATAAAATAAATGGTTCATTAGTGTAGTGAAGGACATTTACAACTCTTATTTGACCCACACATGCATGAATAAACTTAGGTGTAGGGATTCTTTTAAATTTGTTGATTAAGATAGCATTATTGATATTGAGAAGATCCTCATGGACCTACTAAATCCTCTCATATTGTGAACTAAGAATAAAATATAACAAACTGAAATAAATAAATAAAAAAAATGCATTTGGTCCTAATGCGGGTCAGGACCTTGCATGATGTCCACTTGTGCCACCTTTCTCTAGCATGGAATAAAACACACCTTTCTTTTGGATTTCCCAAACCCTCTTAATGCAGGAGGATGTTGGTGGCCACTCACCTATCCCACTTGGACCCCCACAATTGTCTCAATCAGTTTTTTAGTTTCATTAATTCTAGCACAATTTACTATTTTTGGCAGTTTTTTGTGTGGTGAATTTTCAGGGCCATTTTGAGGCCCTAAACGACGTTTTTTGGGAAAATCGGGAGCAACATGGGTCACAAAACAATGTTCCTCACTCAAAAGTTGTATTCATCGGATAGATATTTCTGACAAAGTATTGTGCATGTCAAACGAAGATCATATGCTAAAGTTACGACCCCGGGAAGTTGATGTACCAATTTACCCAAACAGGGCCCTTATTTTGACGCTTCATCTCCTACGGTTAGGTTTTTGGATGTTTAGAGTTTTCCATTATTTCTCAACAATAAATAGGCCTTCCAACCTCATTTTAAAACAGTTCAAAGGCATGTAGCTGCCACATCTCTTCTCAGAGATAAGCTACCATCGCCCGATTTCCATTCTCTATGTAAGCATATTTTAGTATTTCACATTAATGAAATGAAGTATTATTTGTGCTACATCTCTATATTTATGGTTATTTCTGTAATTTTTTGCATTCCTGTATAAATCTAGATCAATGGTATCAAAATGATCTACTCTTTTTTTGTTTTTCTTTGCATGTCCCCAACAAGGTCGGGATATAAGGAGTTAGGGCTTGAACTGGTTGAACCTTTGTAAGACCAACCTCGCAAATCCTGACAACCTCCCATGGCGGATGAAAAGAAATACAAGGAGGCAGGAGATCCTATCAAAATATTGCTCGAAGAAGCCCTCGAGTGACAAAGGAACACAATGATGGACAACTTTGCCCAGATCCTTCAGTGGCTACCCCAGGGCGACAAATCTACTTCCAACAGCTACTCTGGAAATGCCACACCATTTAAGGTACAATTTAACTTTGAAATCCCCATATTCGAGGGGTCAAATAGATGTAGATGTCGTAGGTAAATGGTTAAATCTGCTAGAAGGGTGTTTTTCTGTTCGTTGTTTTTCCAACTAAGAAAATATTACTTTTTCTTGTCTCAAAGTCATCCCCTACGTCAAGGACTCATGAGAAACCTATTGTGAACAGAAGGATGAAAGTACGAACTCACTGTTTTCAGCCACTCCCACTTCGAATTCATTCCGGGATGCCATCAAAGAGTAGTACTACCCTGTAGGGAGCTACGAGGACAAATACATAAAGTGGACCACGCTACGACAAGGAAGGGACAAAGATGTGCCGGAGTTTACCAATGTTTTTCATACCCTTCGCACAAAGTTGGGTATCAAGGATTCTTAGAAATATTTGGCACTCAAGTATCACGGCTGCCTACATAGATACATCCAGGATGAGATGGAGTTCTTGGACATCTCCTTGCTTGGCACGACGTACCGATATGCTGTCAAGATCGAGCAGAACCTTAAACAGAAGAAGCAATACTTTGGATTTGAAGAACAAAGGACAAAGCCAAGGCAGGGTGACCCAAGACAACCCGTCGAAGCCATAAGAAAATAACTACACCGCAAAGTAAAAGAACGAAACAGGAAAGTGGTGTGAGTTCCATAAGAGCCCCACTCATAACACAAGTGAGTGTCGGGCCAAGCAGTCACTATTGGCTGATTTGAAGGCTTCAGATTTAGATGCATGTTCCGACTCTGAGTCAGAACCCAAAAAGAGGAATGAAAAAGGGAAGCAGATCATTGATGCAGGGCCTAGTTCCACTGTTGCCACTGCCAAGATCCATAAGAATGAGCCCGAAGATCTAGAGGAGGGGGAGCATCTTTTCCACTCACAAATGTGGGTGAAGGGTTCGCCATTGTAATTCATTGTCAACAGTGGCAGCCAAAAGAACCTCAATTCAGCAGAGGTCGTGAAGTGGTTGGGCCTACTGCCCATACCACACTTGCAACCATACAACATTGGATGGCTTCACCAAGGACAAGATCTCCAAGTCGGCCAGCAATGTCACCTCCCTTACAACATCAAGCCCTTCACAGATGAGGTATTGTGTGATGTTGCGCCTCTTGACGTTTGTGATGTATTATTAGGACAACCATACTTGTGGAAACTACATGATTTGTATGAATCAAGGCCTTGTGCTATTATTATTTCTTTGGGTAATACATTATACAAGATACCAGAGGTAGCCCCACTTACCACCACATCTTTGATCTCTTCTAAAAAATGCAGTAAGATCGTCTCCCAAACTAGGAAATTCATTTTCTTTCTGGTTCGCTCTCAAAGTAAGGGGAAGATCATAGCAACATTCATGGCCCCAGGGAAGGGTTCCTCGAAATAATAGAAGTAGGTGGATACTGTCATGAAAGAACATAGGGACATCTTCTCCTAACCCACAGGGGTACCGTTGCACTATCAGGTCAAGCATTCATTCGATCTGACTCCCAGAGCACCGCTACCTAACAGGTCGATATACCACCCCTCCATTGTGGAAAATTCCAAGTACAAGCAGTGACATGATCAACATCGGGTGCCACACAAGGTTAAAGTGGGTGACAAATTTTGGTTGCATCTGCAGAAAGAACACCTTACAAGATCCCATCGGAACCTCAGACCACTCCATTATGGTCCTTACACCATTACCAAGGTTGTGGGAAACAATGGTTTGGAGCACAACATTCATCTATTCCTTGGCTTGGACAGAGTGTTCAATGTGGACCACCCTCGACCATGCTTCCCACCATTACTGGACACATCAGAGATTGCATAACAGCTCACCAGGGACCAAGTTCAACAGAAGTTTCCCCATCTCATGGAGGCACCCAATGCAATGGGGACCATTGACTCCTAAAGGGGGAGGAATGATCCAGGGGGATGTTGTTGGCCACCCACCTATCCCACTTCGACCCCCACAACTATCTCTTTGGTTTTTCCAGTTTCCTTAATTGTAGCACAATTGTTGGGTAGTGGAGGCCCCGCGTAACAGTTTTGGGGCTTAAAGCCTATAAGTTAGGATAATAATATTGTAAATCTCTGAAATGCATGGAGAGCGAAATGTAATAATTCGAGTCAAAGGGTTGTCCACCCAAAAATAATATAGAATAATAGGAAGTAAGTCGGCCTGCCCATGGTTTGCGGACCATGGGAATGTATAAATAGAGAGAGGTTCTAAGGGTAGAAGTCAATTTTTGATGGAGAATAGTGTGATGGGGTTTTGAAAGTAATTGTGCTATGAGTCTGTATGTTTGGTTCGTGAAGTGTTAGTATTTGGGTAGAGGCTCCACAATTGTGTGCGCAGAAGCCTGATAGAGTCCACAACTGTGTGCAGGGTAGGAAGCGATTTGTACTCAATCAAGAACAATAATGAAGATAAGTTGACTCTGAAATACTGTGTTGATTCTAAATTATCGTGGATTATTCCTATTTTGGTTTCTGCATTTGTTATATAAATTTAAGTCTATCTTTATGAATGGTGATGATGCGCACTGGGTATTATTGTTAAATTTTTGCTTTAAGACGGTAAGAAACAGAGTAGATCTATAATAAACTCATTAATAGTAAAGTGCATGGGCATGGATCTATGCGAGAGTTTGATAACACTACAGAGTAGCGCGAGGCCATATAACAGTTCGCGACCCCTCCAGACCACATCAAGACATCCCAAGGGTGTGGAAACCTGGTTCCAGCACCCTCCCCTGCTACCTTGGGTGAGACCTTAGTCCGCGCTCCGCGAACTGTTGCCGAAAGGGCCAGTAGCTGCGGGATTTGTTTGGCTAATAACTCTTCCGAACCTGGGTCAAAGCCCAATAAGCCAACAAATGGTTCCATTGCTGGGACCGGGATCTGCCTAAGGGATGTCTGATGTTGGAATTGTGAGACCCGACAGAGAAAAAGATTGAAGATTGATTGGATCAGAAGCGGGACGAGGTCGTAGTGGATCCTAGCATACCCACCAAATAGATTTATAGTTAAAAATGATGAGTGCGATCCAGTTGCTGGTATTCAAAGGAGCAGGAAACGAAGATCCAGAACAATTTTGGTTCATGGTAAGGGCCGTATGGGAAGCACACAGAGTTATGGATGATAACATAAAAAATGCTACCCTGGTTAGCGCACTACAGGACCACGCGTTGACATGGTACATAAAGTACTCAAGGGATCACCTGAATGCGGGAACAACAGAGATCCGGGCTGAGTTGAAAAAATAATTCATCCAACCGAAATCAGAGACGCAGTTGATCATCGGGTTCAAGGAGATCACAATGTTGCTTGGTGAAACCTCGTGGGATCTAGATCAGAGATTGAAGAGTATGATCCGCGAGGCTAACATGACGCTGACGGATGCGCAGCACTACGCGTGGTTTGCGGCATCATTGACACCACATCTGAGGATGGCACTGTCACAACAAAAGATCTCAACCCAAGCTGAAGTGTTGGAGAAAGCGATGAGATTACATTAAACTCCAATACAAGATCCGGGGTTGGGAGTTCAATAAATCCATGCGCAAATACAAAACCTATGTCTAGAGATGCAGAATTTAAAACAAGAAAAGGTGCCCCAGCCAGAGGCCTGGGAAGAAGTATGGTGTACAAAATGTAGAGGCCAGTGCCACGATAAGGATCATTGTCTAGTCTTTGCGAACTATGTGGCAGCAGGGGGACCAACACTGTTGTGAACAGAGGCACAAGTAGGGCCAAGTGTGGCACCCTCGCTCTGGTGCACAATCTGTTAGGTGGGAGGAAAGCACAACACAAACACCTGTCACCTACTGCCAAAATTTAACTACACCCCCCAACAGCGATTCTGCAATTTTTGCAAATCGGTGGGCCATGAGGAGCGAGATTGTTGTAGTTATCAATTATTGATAGATCGGTCACCTGCGTACAGAATGCATACTGAAGCACGAGGGTAGGATCCAGCCGCAACAATAGCACGCGGTGGGTTCCAGGGGCATGGACAAGGATGGGGTGGAATGGGACCAGGCAGGGGTTGTGGGTAGCTAACCTATTACAATTGCAGAGGACCAAGGCACTACACATGAGATTGTACCAACTCAACCACAATATCATGCCCCTACTGTGAGCAGTTCGATCATGAAATGATAGATTGCCCCACACTGATAGCACAGATTCATGAGAAAAGGGCAGCACAACCCATGACGATGCAAAACATCCAGATGATGAGGTCTGAACTGCGTGAGGAAGACCCCAACGTGAACATGATTCTCAAAAGTGGCACGACCACAAGGAAGGATAAGAGGAAACTAACCAAGGAGGACGCAGGGGTTCACAAGGAGACATGTCTAGAAGCTAGGTAGAGCTTCGCGGAGGTCTCTACCCCAGGTAGTAGGGATCAACCTGAGCCAGAAAGGGATCCCTCGATGCTAACTACCTTTTTAGAGACATGCATGAAGTTTCTTCACGACAATAGGACAGTAAAAGGATTACAAGAGTTGATAAATAGGTGTGCAAGCTCGAATGAACATCGTGTGGTCTGAAAATTGGGAAAACATGCTTCGTGTACTGGGCGGGAAATGTGATTAACAGTGCAGATTAGCGACTATGAGATGGATCATATCATCCTGGACTTGGGCTCAGATGAAAATGTACTACCTAAACAGACTTGGGACCGCATGGGCAAGCCCACACTACAATGGTCTCCTATTCAATTACGGATGGCGAACCAACAAAAGATCCTGCCCATGGGAAGAATGCAAGGAATTATAGTAGATATAGAAGGCACAAGCACACGAATGGACTTTAAGGTAATAGAGATTGTGGATGAATGTAGCCCTTACCCTATGTTGTTAGGGATAGACTATGGGGTTATTAATTTAAAGAAGTGGAAAATGATATTTGAGAAGAAGTCACTCCGTGTAGTCATTCCGCTAGACCCGGCTGAAGGATCGCGGTACACTAAACCTGTGCGCGACAAAGTAAGTGATGATGAATTAGATTGTATCTACAAGATTACTGCATGAAATCAAGATTGGGTCAATCTGACTGCAGTAGGAAGAATATCATGGGGGCATGCACAGTCTTGCATTGAAGATTCAGATGAAGAAGATGAGCGGTGGCATAATCGGTTGAATGGAATAACCACATTAAACTGCAATATGACGGCTCGGTCGCTGTATTGCGTGAGAGCTCAAGTTTGCGAACTGCTAATGTATGATGGGTTGACCATAGTAGATGAATTCCTAAACAAGTTTGAAAGCGCGGTACCAGAGCACCAACGATTTGATACATTGAGATGGGCATTGCGCGCGACATCTATGTGTTGGTCGGGCGCACATGAAGGAACCTTCGAAGATTGGTGCAACTGCAGGCGCATGACGCAAATAATATTTGGGAAGCTAAATTATGAATAACTGAGAAATATGATGGACGTGACGATTCGTGCATGCACCTTACTAGATGGGTCCAAGCCAATGAAGAAAAGCCTCAACCAGAGTGGGTACACTTATTTTATCATACCCTGGATGTCATTCCAAGGAACTGGTACACTGAAACAGAGCTCTGACATGGTATAGGCAAATGGGATATCTTGTGCAAAGGATTTTTATTAACATTCTTATTTGAGGATCAATGGATGGATACGGTGGATGATGCGCTGCAAGCTGTGAAGGCCGCTATTTTCAAAATACCACTGGAACCAGAAGAAATCGTGCAGCCATAATGGTCGCGACAATTGAGCCAGGCCTTGGAATGTTACAATGTGTAGGTAGAAGATGATGAGGACGACCCTAGAAACATCAATATTCTGGAAATAGAGGGGAGTCACGAAGTTTGCGGACCAGCCATCAAGGATCCAGACATCACCGCACTATTGAAAATGAAACAAGTAAACATCAGGATAGAGGAAGATCCAAAGTATGCAATGCTTGGGGATTATTGGGATGATGCCATGGTGGAAAAGGTCGTCGAATTACTTCGAGAGTATCAAGATTTATTCCCGACTAAAATCACGGAGTTAAAAGGGACCTTTGGTGACCTGGGAATGATGAAGATAACCATGAAGCTGGATGCGAAGCCATTTAAGCAGCGGCCTTACCAGTTGAATCCAAAATACAAAGCAAAGGTCCGTGAAGAGTTGGACAAGATGCTTGCAGCAGGAATAATTAAACTAGTAGATGAGTTCGACTGGGTAAGTCCTATGGTTGTGCAGGACAAGAAACAGAAGGGTGAAATTCACATCTGTGTGGATCTTAGGAAGCTCAATGATGCATGTGTCAATGATCCATTTCTGACGCCATTTACAGACGAGGTACTAGAAAATGTGGGTGGATAGGAAGCCTACTCCTTCACAACGGTTTCTCGGGGTACCACCAGATCAAGATCGCGCCAGAGGACAGGAGTAAAACAACTTTCGCCACCGAATGGGGTTATTTTCAGTATACGGTGATGCCCTTTGGACTAAAGAACGCGCCGAAAATATTCTCACGCGTTTTGGTAACTGCATTCAAGGATTTTATACATAAGTTCTTAGACGTATATCTTGATGATTGGACCGTATTTGGGCTGGTTAAGAAATATACCGGGAGCTTGTGATTAATGCTAGATACTTGGCGATGGCACCAAATTGCGCTAAATATAAATAAGTGTACTTTCCTCGTCCTCTTCGGGAACCTACTCAGCCATGTGGTCTGCAAGCAGGGCTTGATGGTAGACCTAGCAAAAACTGCTTTCATAATCAATCTGCAAGTGCTGCGAAGTGTCAAGCAGTTGCGCGCCACGTTGGGACATACTGGGTACTATTGAAAGTTCATCAAGAGCTATGCACAAATCACGACACCAACGGAACAATTGTTGAAGAAGGACGCTATTTATTGCTGGAATGAGGAATGTAACAAGAGTCTGGAAATGCTTAAGGAAAAGATGGCATTAGCTCCTATATTGGTCTTCCGAAAATGGGACATCAAATATCATGTGCATGTTGACACGTTTTGTATCACGTTGGGCGCAGTACTCACTCAAGAAGGAGTGGAAGGAATTGATCACCCAATTGCGCTCGCAAGTCGACGATTGTCAAAAGTTGAGAAGAACTACTCTATTACTGAGCGAGAGGGATTGGCGATGGTATATGCGCTCCAGAAATACCACCACTATCTTCTCGGAGGACACTTTAAGATGTATACTGACCACTCCGTGCTAAAATACCTAGTGAATAAGCCTATGTTGGGGGTCGCATTTGTTAGTGGTTGCTATTATTTCAATAATATGACTTCGAAGTCGTCGTAAAGCCAGGACGTCTAAACACAGGCCCAGATCACCAGTCCCGAATTGAGAACGCGAAGAGCTCACAAACTTAGAAGAAGGCCTACTGGATGCACAGTTGTATGTAGTGCGCATCGCAGATGGCCATTTTGAGGATATAATCGACTTCTTAACCACGGGAACCATGCCACAGGGATATTCCATTCAACAAAAGAAAGAATTGGTGATACGTGCAACATAATTTACTGTCATTGCAGGGCACCTTTATAAAATGGGAAACGACGAAATATTACGCAGATATGTACCTGAATTCGAGCGAGGACAGATTCTGGCCGAAGCACATGGGGGGGTTGCTAGAGGACATTATGCAAGCCACACCACAACATAGAAGATTCTTCATGCCAGACTATGGTGGCCAACTCTACATCAAGACTCAAAAGCATACTGTCAAACCTACGATGTATGTCAACGGACTGGGAAACCATCGCGGAGGGATGAAATGCCGCTCAAGCCACAGATGACGCTGCAACTATTTGAGAAATGGGCGATCAATTTTGTGGGGTGCATCTCACCTCCAGGAAAGACAAGGGCATGCAATATCATCATGACGACAAAATATTTGACCTGATGGGCAGAAGCACAGCCAATTAAAGATTGCATGGCCGCTACATCTATGAAATTTGTGTTTGAGAATGTGTTAACACGATTTGGATGCCCAAAATTTCTAATAAGTGACCACGGAACACATTTCCTGAATGATACTATTAGTACGCTCACCAAGGAATTTCAGATATATCATCAACAGAGTACGCCGTACCATCTGCAAGAAAATGGGACTGTTGAAGCATTTAACAAAATTTTGGAGACAACGTTGACCAAGGTATGTAATGCGCAGCGAAACGATTGGGATTTGTGCATATCTGTTGTGCTATGGGCATACCAAACAATGTGCAAGAATTTGATGGGCCACACACCTTTCCGGTTAGTCTATGGTAAGGAAGCCATCATGCCCATGGAATACATTGTACCTAGTTTACGAATAGTAGTGGTGACAGGCATGGCAGACCGCGGAGCTTTTGAGGATAGGATCACACAACTAGAGGAACTTGAGGAGGAGCAATTTCTGCCAAGATTCCATCAGCAAGTACATAAGCAATGAGAAAAAGCTTGGCATGATTGCCATATCAAATTGCGCACGTTCAAAGGAAATGATCTAGTCTTACTATATGACAGCAAGTTCGAGAAATTCCCTGGAAAACACCGAATGCATTGGTTGGGACCCTATGTAGTCAAGGAAGTCACAGATGGAGGCACAGTCCAACTTGCCAAGTTGAATGGGGAGCCCTTACTAGGCAGAGTAAATGGCAGTCACCTAAAGCTCTACATGGGTGGGCCAACCCCCTGACTATCGGATCGCAGGACAATGTCACCACTCCAAGTGGTTGAAAGAGAGTGTGGGACGTTAAAGCAGTCTATGGGGGATATGCACAGAAATCAGGGGACGTGTAGTATTGGTATAAGGTTGCAGTTGCACAGAAGGGGCTGTGCTACTGTGAGGACAATCAGAGAGGTGACTGTTGCTGACACTATTCATGACAAGATGTATGAGTTATGGCAAAAGGGAGCGAGCGGCGGGAAATTAAGAAATGGGGTACGAGCCAGATCTGGAATGATCTGTCGTAGACTTGATGTTACGGCACCAGAAAAGGAGGGAACCAATGAATTTAAATTTATAAATGCTTATAAAAACAGGGGGGCATCCACTGAACGAGCTGCGCTTCTAAGAAAAGTAAGCTATTGTGCCTTCCTGCCGTGATGGAATGATTCATTATCTACGCTTAAGGAGAAAGCCCGAGGGTTGTGATATGGCCAAGGGAGATGTAGGACTTTTTGAATAATATGGTATTGATGGCCGCGGGCACCATGCAGGGTTTAGCATCAACGGTAGGGGATGTGCCGTAAATTTTTAGACACAAAGCAGAACTAGTCCGGAAGTCGCTGCCTAACCCATGGGCTGGTCGGTGAACCATAAAAGATAAGGGAAAAGTTATAAATATGGAGACAAATGGTGGAATTATAGTTAACAAGTCATCTCTGATGTACCTTGAAGATTGGGATCTCGCGGACAGCAGCAATGGTCTTGCAAAATTGCAACACAAGCTGCAACAGAAACTGAGTATAGAAGATACGAAAGTGGAAATTGGTCACGTTGGTACAAAGAGGTCCCGTATGTGGCACCCCAGCTTAAGCTAAAATCCTATGATAGGGTGCCCTGTGTTAACTGAATAGAGTAGAATGAGCATCATCGGTTGTGAGAATTAGTGGACGCAACGGAGCAGGAGCGAGAAGAAGAGTTGCACAAGTCTAAGAGGGAGCAGCAGAACGAAGTGCGTCACTCACATGGATGGTGGACCGTGAAGCCAAGGCAGCACACATCGCCACACTGACAAGTGACTCAGGATGAGTCGCGATGATTCTGTTGGGGGCCTGTTGGGTAGCGGAGGCCCCTCGTAATGGTTTTGGGTCTTAAAGCCTATAAGTTAGGATAATAATATTGTAAATCTCCGAAATGCACAGAGCACAAAATGTAATAAGTCAAGTCAAAGGGTTGTCCGCCAAAAAATAATATAGAATAATAGGAAGTAAGTCAGCCTGCCCATGGTTTACAGACCATGGGAATGTAAAAATAGAGCGAGGCTCTAAGGGTAGAAGTCATTTTTTGATGGAGAATAGTGTGATGGGTTTTTGAAAGTAATTATGCTCTGAGTCTATACGTTCGGGTCATGAAGTGTTATTATTTGGGTAGAGGCTCCACAGTTGTGTGCGCGGAGGCCTAATAGAGTCCGCAACTGTGTGCGCAGACCCCTGCAGCTGAGTGCGCTGGGTGGGAAGCGATTTGTACTGAATCAAGAATAATAATGAAGATAAGTTGACTCTGAAATACTGTGTTGATTCTAAATTATTTTAGATCTATTCTTATTCTAGTTTCTGCATCTGTTATATTAATTTAAGCATGTATTTATGAATGGTGATGATGCGCAATGGGTATTATTGTTAAATGTTTTCTTAAAGACCGTAAGAAACAGAGTAGATCTATAATAAACTTGTTAATAGTAAAGCACATAAGCACGGATCTACGTGAGATTTTGATAACACTACAGAGTAGTGCAGGGCAATAGAACGGTTCGCGACCACTCTAGACCACATCAAGACATCCTAATGGTGTGGAAACCTGGTTCCAGCACCCTCCCATGCTACCTCGGGTGAGACCTCAGTTCGCGCTCCGTGGACTATTGTCGAAAGGATCAGTAGCTGCAGGATTTGTTTGGCTAATAACTCTTCCAAACCTGGGTCAGGGCCCAATAAGCCAACAACAATTTACTATTTTTGGCAGTTTTATGTGTCCTGAACTTCTGGAGTTGTTTTGAGGCCCTAAATGATGTTTTTTTGGGAAAACCAGGAGCAACGTGAGTTGTATATTGATGTTTCTCACTCAAAATTTGTATTCCTTGGATGGATCTTTATAACGAGGTATTTTTCATGTCAAATGGAGATCGTATGCCAAAGTTATGACCTCGGGAAGTTGATGTACCAATTTACCCAAACGGGGCCCATAGTTTGGCGCTTCATCTCCTAGGGTTAGATTTTTGGATGTTTAGGGTTTTCCATTGTTTCTCAAAAATAAATAGGCATTTGAGCCTCATTGTAACAAAGTTCAGAGGCATGTAGCTGCCTCATCTCTTCTCAGAGATAAGCTACCATCACCTATTTGTAAGCATATTTCAGTATTTTACATTAATGAAATGAACTATTATTTCTCCTGCATCTCTATATTTATGATTATTTCTGTAATTTGTTGTGTCCTGTATAAATCTAGTTCACCTCTTCCATTTTTAGAAATAACCCACCCTTTCTTAGGTTCTATGGGGCATGGCTCCTCATAGAATGCCTAAAAATATTAGAAACCCTTGTGGTTTTGCTAAATATTGGGGAAATTGTGCGGATTGACCACTCTGAGGTTACATTATTTGAGGCCAATGACTAACTTGGAAGTGTCTAGATTTTATTCTACTAAACTTATCTCGATTGTAGATTGACTAACATCACCCAGGTCAAGTAATTAACCTTCCTATTTTGAGTCCAATTTAGATTCCCAATTTTAAGAATCTATAATGGGGAGAAATATGCCCTTTCCATTCAAGGTTAGCACTCAAGATGATGAAATCTAAGTTATCTACATATTAGGGACATGACGTATTATCCTTATATTAAACTAAATCCATCCCTATGTCCTTCCCTACATGAATTTAGTATTTCCTAAATCCATTAGATTATAGAATCCCAAAATCGATAATCGGGATCAATATGTCCATTATGTTCAAGGTTAGTTCTCATTGTTGGGAGCGGGATCCTTCAAGGGTAGTTTTGGGGCTAAAAGCCCATGTTTAAGTCAATTTTTTGTAATATTATTGTAAAGACTCCACATTTTTTGGTTGCGTAGCATGAAGGTATTATGTGTCACAAAGGGTAGTCTACCCTTAGTTTTGTAAAGTAAAGTCGGCTGTAAGAGATCTACCCATGGTCCGTGGACCATGGGATGGTATAAAAAGAGCTAAGCTTTAAGTAGTTAGAGGCATCGATAGAAGAAGTAAGAGAGTCATAGTTTTAGAGCAAGAAGTCTAAGTCTTGGGCTGTAGCATAGGTAGAGGCTCTGCAGGTGAGTGTGCAAAGACCTAGGGTAGAAGTCCACAGCTAAGTGTGCGGACCCCTGCAACTGTGTCCGCAGGGTGAACAAAGTATGTAACACTTGGAAGATATTAATAAAAGTAGTTATTCTAAAATTTCTGTGTACTTGTTCTATTGGTGGGTTTGGATATTTTTTGTATGAATTTCCTTGGTTATTCTTTTATGCTGTGTGAATGAATACAGTTACATTGAATAATTAAACGCAATTACAAATATCTGGTTACGTGGTGATAACTTTAAGTATCCGACAAGATAAGTAAATCACTGGGGTAATTGAGGAATTTGCACGACGCTGCCATAACACTGCAAAAATACCTAAGCCCTAGGATAGGGCTGCACGAAGGTCGATCATATACTTTCGCGAAGGTATTGAAAGCTGTAATAAAGGGTTTGTCCTAAAAGCCTTAGAGCAAGATCACCTGCGCGAAGATAGGGATAAAAGAGCTCAAACAACATCACAACCATCTCAGGGTGTGGAAACTTGGTTCGAGCATCCCCCCATACTGCTTCAAGTGAGACTTTGGTCTGTGCTCTGCGGGCTGATGCCGAAAGGGCTAGTAGTGTAGGGATTTGTTTGGCTAATTAGCGTTGAACCTGGGTCAGGCCCCCTCAAGCCAACAAATGGTTCCGTTGTCGGGACTAGAATCTGCAGAAGAGATGTGTGATGTCGTATCATTAGAATCCAACCATGAAGGAGATTGGAGACTGGTTGGATAGAAAGATACACGAATTCGTGGTGCATGAGAATAGAAACCCGCAACTAACAAAGGAATAGTGGTTGGACCAATACCTGTATACAGATATCCACGAGATATTTTTCTTCTCTTTCCCTATTGAGCTATACGAGTGGATCGCAAAGCTAGTAGATAGCCAAGGAAGGTGGTAACTTGACCATCCTATTATGTGGACCCCAGAACTAGTGCGAAGGTTGGAAGCATCAGAGGATAAGATCACCCGCACTATTGATCATTGGCTCGATTGCATCATAGGAGGATTTGTGACTGAATTCGTGGTTGACACCTCAGTCAACTATAGCGAGGCAAAGCGTTGCTTTTTCAAAAGACTGCGACGTAAGTACGTAAAATATTTTAATTCTTGGATTAAAATGTTGTTGTGTGAAAAATGGGTTATGCAACTACCTTGATGTTTGGGACTATGCGAGGCAGAAAAACTCATAGGAATGAAGGAAAAAAGGGTCAGGAGTATAGTCCCTTGATTTCACCTACGTGAAGAGATGAAAAATGGATAGCAAAGGTTTCTCCACGAAGTGGTATTCAGTTAATAGGACAAGGATTCCCACGAATACCACCTCCATCCACACCACCTCCAACTTCACCCATACCACCTACACCTCCATCGCAGTTCAGTATGGCAAATACAGTGAAGTTGCCTTTGTTCAAAGGCTTGGGAAATGAGGACATGGAACAATTCTAATTCGTGGTAAGGGTTGTATGGGTAGGTCCAGGTGTTACAGATGATCATATAAAGAAGGCGACACTGGTTAGTGCTCTGCAAGATCGCACGCTAACCTGGTATATTAAGTACTCTAACAATAACCCGAATGTTGGAGTAGCAGACATCCAGGAAACACTAAATAGTGAATTTAGTAAGCCTAAATCCGAGGTGCAATCGATTATGGGATTCAAAGATATTGAGATGCAACCAGGCGAGATGCCTTGGGAACTAGATCAGAGGTTGAAATGTACAATCCGTGAAGCCAACATGAATTTGATAGATGGACATCATTGTGAGTGGTTTGTGGCTTTGCTACTACCGCACTTAAGGAGTGCACCATCACAACAGAAGATAACAACTCAGGCAGAGGCCTTGGAGATTTCCATGAGACTACATGAGACTTCGATGCAAGATCCTAATCTAGGAGTTCAGCAGATCCATGCGCAGCTGAAGAATCTATGCCTTGAGATGAAAATTCTGAAGTAGGACAGGACAGTTCGGCTAGAGGTATGCAAGGAGATATGGTGCTTGAAATGCAAGAGTTAGGGTCATGAAAAAGACCATTGCTTGGTCTTTGAAAATTACATTGCAGGAGGAGGACCGATGCCTTTAATGGTGGAACCTCAAGCAGGGCCTAGCGCGGGGCTTGCATTATGGTAAGTAGCCAAAAAACATGCCATGAATAACTGTCACTTGCTACAGAAGTATGTACAAGTACTGCAACAGTTGTTCTGCAACTTTTGTAGGTTAGTAGGACATGATGAGTGTACTTGCAGGAGCTATGAATCGATGATGGATAGAACTCCCACCTATAGGGTTTAGGCCAAAATGTGACCCCTTGACTAGAATGCAGGGATGACACAGACAAGATTTTAGGGCGCAGACGAGGCCGAGGCAGTGGAGGACCTCGTAGAGGTCGAGGACAGTTGATTTGCTACAATTGTAGAGGACTAGGACACTATGCTCGCGAGTGTACTAATCCAACAAGTCTGTCGTACAAGTATTGGACGTTATCTGATCATGAAACAGAAGATTGTCCTGAGCTGATAGCTAGGATACATGACAAAGTGGCACTACCACCTCCGCTGACTCAGAACCTGCAGATGATGAGATCTGAGCCGTGCGAGGAAGGTTCAAATGTAAATATAGTACTCAAAAGTGGAATCATGATGGGAGATGACAAGGGGAAACATCCAGAAGACAATACATGGGTTCATAAAGCCCCGGTGAAAGAGGTTGAGTTTGATTTGGAGCATGCTCGTGAAACCTTCACGGAAGATAAGAATAGTTTGTTGAGGCCTCCACCTCAGGAAGCAAGGATAAGCCTGAGCCAAAGATGGACCCCTTTATGCTCACAACTTTCCTAGAAACCTGTATGAAGTTATTGTGCAACAATAAGGCTATGAAAGGGTTACAAGAACTCATCAATAGATGCACTGGAACCGCACCAGGTGAGTCGCGGGTAGTACGAAAGATTGGCAAGCATAAAACAAGGATGGGATGGGAGATGAGACTAACCACACAAACATGAGAGTATCAAATGGATTAGGTCATTTTGGACTTGGTGTCATATGTGAATGTCCTACCAAAGCAGACTTGGGAGCGAATGGGGAGACCTGCACTATAATGGTCTCTGATTCAGCTAAGGATGGAAAATCAACAGAAAATCATCCCCATGGGGCGACTGTAGGGGGTGACCGTGGATATTTAGGGAGCGAGCGTGCCAGTGGATTTTGAAGTAATATAGATAGTGGATGAAAACAATCCCTACCCTGCACTCCTAGGAATTGACTGGGCTATTGATATGAACGGGATAATCAATCTGAAGAAGCAAAAGATGATCTTTGAGAAGAAATTTCTGCCTGTAATAATACCCCTCGATCCTGCTCAAGGATCGCGTTATACTGAACATGTCCATGATTATGAGAGTGATGACGACCTGGACTGTATCTATAAGATAATAGCGCGAGACTAAGATTGGGTGAATCCCACCCAAATGGACGGATTACATGGGATCACGAGATTTCCTGCACTTCAGACTTTGACAAAGAAATAGAACGTTGGTAGAATTGGTTACATGAAGTAACTACGCTGAATTGCAACATGATGACCTAGTCGCTGTGCTATGTGTCATCAGAGATAAGAAATCTGCCTATTTATGATGGTCTAAATGACGTGGATATCTTTTTGGATGCATTTGAAAGGGAGGTACCAGAAAAGCAGCGCTTCCAGGCCTTGGACTAGGCACTGTGCACTACACCTGCAAGATGGTGGGGACGCAAAAGGGAAGCTTTGATGATTGGCGTGAATGTAGGAGGATGATGAGAACACGATTTGGGAAGCCTAAGATGTGATTGATAGATAAGTGCGATGGGCAGAATGATCCACGTGCGCATCTAGCAAAATGGACATAGGCTTATGGAGAAAGCCCCAACCTGAGTGGGTGCACCTGTTCTATCATACCCTAGATGTTATCCCAATGAATTGGTATATAGATGTTAGGCCAGGTAGTAACTCCTCAACCAAAAATTGATTCATGTTTATTCCTTCAGGTAGGTCTTCATTAAATACATGAGGGAGAGATTGTTTAGTTCATCTCTCGATGGCTGTTAATATTATTTTATTTACATTATATTCACCCAATCATGAGGATTAGGTGTCAACATTCCCCCCCTTAATCTAAAGGGACGTTGGTGAGTCCAAGCATCATTCTGAATTGTTCAAGCTTTTCTCTTCCGAGCGCTTTGGTGAAGATGTCTACAATTTGCTCATTTGTGGAACAATGATGGAGATGGATTGTTTTGGCCTCAACATGATGCTGAATCAAATGATATTTAGTATTGATGTGCTTTGTTCGATCATGGAACTTTGGGTTCTTGGCCAACTTTATTGCAAAGGTATTGTCAATCATGAGTGGAGCTAATTACACTTGTTTTACCTGCAAATCTTCAATAATTTTCCTGAGCCACACAATTTCTTTTGTTGCTTCAGCTGTTGCCACGTATTCTACTTATGTTGTGGAATCTGCTAGAACTGATTGTTTGTGTGATCTCCAGGAGACAGCTCCTGATCCAAGACTCATAGAATATCCTGAAGTAGATACCCCAGTTTCCTTGTCTCCATCGAAGTCTGAATCAGAGTATCCAATCAAGCTGAAGTTGTCCACCTATGTATACTCGATTCCAAAGTCTTGAGTTCCCTTCAAGTACCTTAGAACTCTTTTTGCAGCAGACCAATGTCCCTCACAAGGCTTTTGCATAAACCTAGAGAGGATTCCAATAGCAAAAGAAATGTCTAGTCTGGTAGTAGTTAGGTAGTTGAGACTTCCTACAAGTTGTCTATACTTTGTTGCATCCTCAAATTATTTTCCTTCAATAGATGTGAGCTTTAAGTTTTGTTCCATTGGAGTAGTAAGAGGATTGCACTTTGTCATGCCAAACCTGTTCAACAGATCTCAAATGTATTTCTTTTGAGAAAGAAATACGGACTTCGGATGTTGGGTTACATCAATACCAAGATAGTAATGAACATAGCCCAAATCAGTCATTTCAAAACTTTTCCCCAATTCGTTCTTTATGGATGCAGTGTAGCTTTCATTGTTCCCTGTCATCAAAAGATCATCTACATATACCACAAGATATACAACTATTTTTCCAAATTTCTTGACAAATAAAGTTGCATCATCAAGGTCATAATGTTTGAAATTGAGTTTCAGAAGATGCTTAGTTAGTTTTTCATACCAGGCTCGCGGTGCTTGTTTGAGGCCATACAAGGACTTCAAAAGTTTTCATACTTTATGTTCATGTCCTTTCATAGCAAATCCTTCAGGCTGAGACATAAAGACATTCTCTTTTAGATCTCCATTTAAGAAAGCAGTTTTTACATCCATTTGATGGACTTTCCAACCGTTCTGAGCTGCTAGTGCAAACAGTGTCTGGATGGTAGCCCATTTTGCTGTGGGGGAAAAGTCTCCTCATAATCAACCCCTTCCTTTTTTGCAAAACCTTTTGCCACAAGCCTAGCTTTGTGCTTGTCAAGTGAGCCATCAACTTTGTACTTGTTCTTGTAGACCCACTTGCAGCCAATTGGTTTGGTTCCTAATGGAGGATCAACCAGCTTCCAAGTGTCGTTCTTTATGAGGGCATCATAATCCTTTTGCATTGCTTCTTTCCATTCATCATGAGAAGCAGATTCTTTGAAGGAAGTTGGTTCAAAATCTGTAGACAAGTTCAATTCAAAATCATAAGAAACATCCATATCAACAGGTGAATTAGAGTCATCCACATCACCTCCATTTTGCCGGTTTGAATTTCTAGTCCCTGTCTTTCCAACCTCATTATGATGAACACTTTCAAGTCTCTTTGTCAGCCACTTTGGGGGACATTTCTCAGATGGTCCAAGCTACTCCATTGATTGAATTGGGACTGAATCAAGATTGAGTCTCCCAATTCTATCAATCACATCACTTAAAGCATCATCCACTGTTGGAGTTTCATGCGGGGGAGAGTGTTCTTCAGAAGAAGATTCCACATGTTGATCTAGTATAGGAATCCCCCCTTCAAGATGTGGAATCTAATTATCAAATTCTTGAAATTATTTTTCTTTTGCGAATCTATCCAAGTGATCAAGTTTCCACTCAACAACAATGTCATTTTTGGATGATTCAAGAAAAATTACATCTCTAGATACAACAAACTTGTTATTTACTTCATCATAGAGGCGATATGCTTTGGAGGTGTTTGAATACCCCAGAAAGGTACACTTACAACTTCTAGCACCAAGTTTGTTTCTATTGACCTTTGGTATCAAGGCATAATAGGTGGAACCAAAGACCCTGAGATGCTTTACCGAAGGAACATGCCCATACCACATTTCATATGGAGTCTTGTTTCTTATAGCATTAGATGGACATCTATTATTTATATATGCAGCACATAGAACAGCATCAACCCAAAATATTATCTTTACATTTTTGAAGAAGAGCATGGATCATACCATATTTAAGATTTTCCTATTCATTCTTTCAGCTACACCATTCTGTTGGGATTATAAGGCACATTTGTTTGATGTTTGATCCCATGTTGGTGAAGATAGTTTTCAAATTCATTTGATGTGTATTCTTTTCCATCATTAGTGCAACTAGACCTAATATGAGATTGTGCATCGTTTTCAATCCATTTATGAAAATTCTTGAATGTTTGAAAAGCATTAGATTTGTTCTTCAATAAATAAACCCAACACATTCTGGTGTAGTCATCAATAAATGTCATCATATATTTATTTCCATTTGCAGAAGGAATAAGCATTGGACCACATAAATCTGAATGAATGAGTTCAAGTTTTCTATGTGCTATTGAATGTGAATCCTGAAAAGACTGTTTGCTATGCTTTCCTAGAATGCAAGCATCACATTGCTTAAGTTTCTTAGGAATTGTAGGCAAACCAGCAACACCATTTTTCTTCAACAAGCGGAGACTGTCATAGTTCAAATTTCCAAATCTAGCATGCCATAATAAACTTGATGGAAGTGTACCTTCTTCATGATAATAATTGTATGAGAAATGGTGTGCACGAGCAGATGTTCCTTGCAGCTTGAGAAGCCTTTCTTCTTATATTCCCCTCATGGAAAGTGAGTGGTCAGATGCTTTTCTTACCTCAAGTTTGCCATCAAACATATGAATGGAGTGACCTTGCTGGCGGATGTGGACCAAGGACATCAAGTTTCTGTTGAGCTGTGGGAGATATAGAACATGATGCAGAAGAAAGTCTGGAAGACCAGGTAGTTTAAGCCTGATTGTGACAAGCCTTGATGGCTTGATTTTTGATTGGTCTGCAAAGTATACTACTCCATCAACATTGTCAGTGAAATCTTCAAAAAAATCTTTTCTATGAGTCATGTGGCAGGTTGCTCCTGAATCAAGCAACCAATCATTTTTCCAAGCAGCAAGTGAAGCATTAAATAAATCTTCATTTACTCTAATGTTACATCGTGCCACAACATAGTGAGAGGATTCAAGTTCTTTACCTTTGTCTGTATCATCAGTTTTACCTTTCCGTTGGTTTCTTTTCTACTCAATTTTGTCCCATGGTAGCTTGCATGTAGAGGCATCATGTGATCCATTTCATTTGCAGTGAATGCAGTGAAAATCTTCCTTTTCTCCTTGAGAATGTCTACCCCCCTGCCTTTGAAATATTTTCCTCTTCCTTTTTGACCACCTACTCCTCTTGTAGAATCTTGAGCAGGATGCTTTTCTTTATGAGCAAGGCACATAGCCTCTTCAGAAGATTTAGGGGCTATCTTCTTTCCAAAAGCTTTCTCTCTTTCAACAAACTTTTTCGCAAGAGAGTCAAGGGTGATATCTTTGAGATTTCCATTTGCTTGCAATGATTCAAGATAATTGGAGTAAGTAGGATAAAGTGCCTTGAGAAAAGTGATAAGAGGAATATCCAATTCAACCTTAGTTGATTTGATATCATGCATTATAGACTTTACTTCAGATGCAAGAGCAAGAGGATCATTATTTTGCAGTTCAAGAGTGAAGAGTTTAATCATGAGTTGAACAACTTCAAGTGCAGAATGTGAGTCATAGACTTCCTTCAGTTTTTGTAAGGCTTCAAAGGCAGTTGAATATGACAAAATATGGCGACTCACCTCTTCATTTACAGATGTTGCGATTAATGCATAAGCTTTGCTGTTCTTGTTTTCCCAAATGACGATCTCTTTGCCTGAGGTAGGCTGTACTGGTTCATTGTCTCTGTCTCTGACACAAACTCCTTTCCACAAGTCATTGAAATGAGGGTGTGTTTTATCATCTGAGACCATTCAGGATAGTTCTACTTGCGAGTGAGAACTATTCCCACCATAGATATGATTGAATGCATTCTGTAAAAAAAAACTTCTGTTGATAGAAAAATACTTCTGCCAATATACAGTAAAATTGTACTTTTGATGGTAATTTTTTTTTTTTTTTTACATTTCAAAAGGGCATTCTCTCCATGTACTGTCTTTGTATTTAATGAAAATATAAAACATAAATCAGCTAGGCATTCTCAAAAGATTTCAAATCTCTTCCTCATATACCAATACCTCACACTACATCTTTATGCAATATATTTCCCTCACCTCATTGTTTATGCGAGAACTAAATGAAAAGCTCCAACATATATCTTCCATATACCCCAATGGTAAGTTTATATAATGTAATATATGCCCATTAAAAGTATCACATATAATGGAACCAAAAAGTATCATGTATGTGAAGCACGTTACCACACAATGAAGCACGCAGGTGTGCTTAAATTAAATTCGCTGGCAGTTTCTGAAAATTGAAGATGAGATGAGATGGAAGGTCACAAGAATAAGATCATGGTACTTATGGCCGAGATAAATCGTGTAAACGAGGAGAATCAGAAGCTCAAATCTATGTTGAATTGTGCGTGTTACAGATATAACTACCTGCAGGAGCATATCAGGCGTATGTTGCAACAGAGGAATGGCGTTGATGGTAGCTAGTTATTCAATCAAGATCACCCAAGTGAAGTCAAACTGTGGCGAAGGTCTATTAATGTCGACTCTAGTAGCACAATTTCGCACCAATCTGCTCCCTATAGGGGTGATTATGAATAAAGCCGAGAAACGGTGGAGAAGGATGTCAAGTTTATGGAAGATCAGTCGCTGCCCTCAAAAAAGAGAAAGAATGGGATGATCGATTGTTTTTATTGAACAAATGGAGCAGGTCATTTTGTGCTGATAACGGTTCAAGCTACTGCATGGAGCAGGTCACTGTGTGGAGTAGGTCATTTAGGCTACACAAATAGCAATTGGGACAGACATTAGACAAGGAAAATGGCAATATGGACAGTGGTTTTGAATGGAGAGCAAAGGAGCAGAATAGGGAGTTACAAAGGACATAAAAGCTACAAAAGGAGCTAGCTCTGATACCATGTCAGGCCGGGTAGTAACTCCTCAACCAAAAATTGATTCATGTCTATTCCTTCAAGTAGGTCTTCATTAAATACATGAGGGAGAGACTGTTTAGTTCATCTCCCGATGATTGTTCATATTATTTATTTATCTATTTACATTATATTCACCCAATCATGAGGATTAGGTGTCAACAATAGAAATAGAGCTCCACCATGGGAGAGGCGAATGGGACATCTTGCGCGAAGGATTCATGATGACATTCAGTTTTGAGGATGGGCTTGATAATATTGATGAAGCGCTATAAGAGGTGAAAGCAGCCATCTTTAGGATACTGCAGGATCCTTTAGACCTGATTTAGCCTGAATGGGCTACTCAGCTAAGTCACACGCTCGAATGTTATAATATAACTACTGAAGCAGAGGATGAGGAACCGTGGAAGATTAAAATTCTAGAAACAGAAGGCCGCCATGAGTTTCAAGGACCGTAGATTGAGAACCCTGATATAACTGCGTCGGTGAAAACAAAACAAGTGAACATTGGTACAGAGGCAAAACCCAAATTCGTGAAGTTTAGAGACTACTAGTATGATGTGACAGTGGATAAGGTCGCTGAATTGCTTCGTGAATACCGAGACTTATTCCCTAGCAAGTTTATGGATTTGAAAGGAATAATCAGAGACCTAGGAGTGATGAATATCGTGTTAAAGCCCGATGCAAAGCCAGTTAAGCATAGGCCTTACCGCCTCGATCCAAAATACAAGGAGAAGGTCTGCTTAGAGCTAGACAAGATGCTAGCAGAAGGTATCATTGAGCCTATGGAAGAATCCAATTGAGTAAGCCCAATGGTGGTGCAAGAGAAGAAGCAGAAATATGAGATAAGGATATGCGTGGATCTCAGAAAACTGAATGACGCTTGTGTGCATGATCCTTTCCTGACTCCATTCACGGATGAAGTGTTGGACAATGTAGGTGGCTAGGAATCATATTCTTTCACTGATGGGTTCTATGGGTACCACCAAATCAAAATCGCGCCGGAGGATAGGAGCAAGAAAACCTTCATGACTGAGTGGGGTTGTTTTCAATACACTATGCACTTGCAATATTTTCGCGCATGGTTGTTGTGACATTCAAGGAATTTATTCATAAGTTCTTGGAGGTATATTTTCATGACTAGAGTGTATTTGGGTTGGTTAAATGCCACGTAGCAAGCTTGATCTCAATGCTGGATACCTGTCGAAGATACCATATCGCACTCAATCTCAAGAGGTGTCTGTTTTGCATTCCTTTTGGGAACCTATTGGGGCATGTGGTTTGTAGACAAGCACTGATGGTAGACCTCGTGAAGATTGTAGTGATGCTGAACTTGGAAGTGCCGAGGAGTGTGAAACAACTGCGTGCTACTCTGGGACATACGAGATATTATCTAAAGTTTATTGAAGGCTATGCCCAGGTCACCACGCTAATGGAAAAATTGTTGAAGAAGGATGTCACATTCTGCTAGAATGATGACTGTAAGAAAATCTTGGATATATTGAAAGAAAAGAGGGTTACCACACTGATTCTAGTCTTCCCGGACTGGAAGAAAGAGTTTCATGTACATGTTGATGCGTCATGTATAGTGCTGCGGAAAGTAATAACACAGCATGATGGAGAAGGCTTGGACCATCTTATCGCGTTCACAAGCCACAGATTATCCAAAGCAGAGAAGAACTATTCTACCACTCAACGCGAGGGGCTAGCTATGGTGTATGCGCTCCAGAAGTATGGGCACTACTTGCTAGGAGGCCATTTTAAGATGTATACAGATCACTCCGCGATGAAGTACCTAGTCAATAAGCCTGTGTTGGGGGGGCGTATCTGTAGATGGCTCTTATTGTTCCAAGAGTACGATTTTGAAGTTGTTGTGAAGCCTAGATGATGAATGTGAGACCAAACCATCTGTCGCACATTAAGACAGGGGAGGAACCTACTAACTTGGAAGAAAGATTGCCTGATGCGCAACTATTTGTAGTGCGTGTCGCGGATGGTCATTTTGAGAACATAATACACTTCCTAACAATATGAACTGCACCGGAAGGATACTATGTCCAATAAAAGAAGGAATTAGTGGTGTGCGTGGTAGATTTCTTTTTCATTGCTGGGCATCTATACGAGATGGGGATTGATGAGATATTGTGACGGTATGTACCTGAGTTCCAACAACGTAGCATCCTCGTGGATGCTCATGGGGGCACTGTGGGAGGACATTATGCAGGGAGAGCAACCACGCAGAAGATTCTATGTGCAGGGTTATGGTGGTCAACCCTTCATCAAGATTCAAAAGTATATTGCAAGGCATGTGATGCATGTCAAAGAACATGTAGGCAATCACGGAGGGATGAAATTCCTTTGAATCCACAAATGACGTTGCAAACCTTCGAAAAGTGGGCAATAAATTTTGTAGGACCCTTCCGGCCACAATGGAAGACAGGAGCAAGGTACATTATCATTGTAATGGAGTATTTGACTTGTTGGGCAGAAGCATAGCTAGTGAAGGATTGCACGGGCATGATGGCTGCAAAGGTCCTATTTGAGCATGTACAAACGTGATTTGGATGTCCAAGGATCTTGATGCGTGATCGTGGTATGCACTTCCTGAATGAGACGATCAGTGCACTAATGGAGGAATTTCATGTATATCACTAGAAGAGCACACCTTATCACCCACAGGCTAACGGGATAGTGGAGGCATTCAATAAAGTGCTTGAAAATGCACTGACCAAGGTTTAAAATGCTCAGCGAAGTGATTGGGACCTACACATACCTGTAGTATTGTGGGCTTATCGAACGACATGCAAGAAGTTGACGAGACAAACCCCTTTTAGGCTTGTCTATGGTGTGGAAGTTGTAATGCCTATGGAATACATTGTGCCTAGTCTGCGCATAGTAGCACTCATAGGTATGATGGATCGTAGAGCCCTAGAAGAGAGGCTCGCGTAGTTGGATGAGCTCGAAGAAGAAATATTTTTGGCTGGATTTCACCAGCAGGTCCAAAAGCAGCATGAAAAGGCATGGCATGATCGATACATCAAGTTTTGCACATTTAACGTAAATGATTTGGTTTTGTTGTATGATAGTAAGTTTGATAAATTGCCCAAAAAATTCAGGATGCACTAGTTAGGGCCTTATGTTATTAAGGAGATTACTGACAGAGGAGTGGTATAGCTGGTCAAGTTAAATGGAGAACCCTTCCCAGGAAAGGTGAATGGAAGTCATTTGAAGCCATACACCGACAGTCCGTTCATGTGACTAAATGAAAGTAGCACAATATTAGCGCTCGAGGCAGTTGAAAGGAGTCACGGACTATAAACTACACTACCCAAGTTGGGGAGCTACACGATTGGAAGATGGTGCGAAGCAAGGATGTGTCACTAGGTCCATGACAACACGGAGGGAGTTGCACTACCTAGGGAGAAAGCACACAGGTCGGCTGGAAAGTGACCCTTAAAGTCACTGTTCATGAAAGGACAGCAGAAGTGAGGCCAAATGGAGTAGGTGAGTGGCATTTAAGATGAAATTTATGGCTTAGATCCTTGAAAATCTGTTGCTAATCCGACATTAATGAACTGATTTTGGGGGGAACGGTCGGATTTGAATTCAAATTGCCCTATAAATTACAAGTGGTTTTCTAGCAAGAAACACTTGGAATTTAAAGGATTCAGCTGTTGAGCTCTCAAATGCCTATGGACCTAGAGTTTTTCAAAGCTCTCAAACAGACTCCTTCATTTGCAAACTTGCCTGAGACATCGCGAGTACTAATAGAGAGTGTTATGTCATCACCCCTAGAAGTTATGAATACACAACAAGTGGTAGAAGAGTCGACACAAGAGATGGTGAAACAGGCAGAAGAAGCAGCCCCAGAAGTAGTTGAAGTACTGGCAGAGGTCCCTAAATCTCCAAGAACACTGAGACTGAAGCCAACCCCAACCAAGGGTACCATGAAAGATAAGAAGGGCAAGCAACCTGCCATCCCAATCTGCGCATCGCCGAGATGAAACCCAACAAAGCCCACTACCCAAGAGAAAGGCAAGGTTATAAACCTAGAGGTAGAAGAGGAGGATATCGAAGACATCCCCATGGACGATGAGGATATGGGAGTAGAAATAGAGGAGTTTGAAGCCCAGGGTGCAGACCCTCTTACACAGTTGCTAGACTATGTCCCTTCATGCAAGCCTAAGTCCAAGGTCCCAAAGGACATTGATGAAAGTAAGACTCCGCTGCAAACCCCATTTCTACCAGATGAGATCACTTTTGACAGTCCCCGTTTAGCACGAGTGCTAGTTTTTAAGCTTGAAGACTGGGACTTGGCTGATCATGAGAAGTTCCCACACTTGGCGACTGAACAGTTGATGCACCGCATCATAGACACAACTATGGGGATGACTGCACTGGAGCCGCGGAAGTGGCTCAGAGGAGTATAGGAGGCAGGATTACTCAACCTACTCTGGGTGTTGCACTATAACCATAGCCCCATGATGGTTTTAGTCATCAGGAAACTATTGTGCTTGGTGGATGATGGGTGTCTGTGGCTGGAGGTGTCGATACCCATCACCGATATGTTGATTCACCGGATAACACGCCTTTTGTACACAAGTGAAAATCCAATGATGATCTTTGGTGGAAATAGTGGTGAGTTGGCGCTCACAGAATTAATGAAAGAGAAGTTCAAATTGGTGAATAAGTCACGCGGGTACGCAATCTCTAGCATCTTCGACCCCACTGTGAAGGTGGCAATGCAGATCCTTGCAAGGAACGTGCTCGCACAGTAGTGCGCAGAAGGAGTCTAGTTTAACTAGTTGGACTACCTTCGGGCCGAGTTCTTGGCAAACTGTCGTGAAGCACAAGAGCAGAGCAAGATGTTCCACTACGTGTGGCTCTTGCTATCGATTGTGCTTGTAGCGTGGGAGCTACCGAAAGAGAGCCAATTCCCCTAAGTTGCGTTGGACCTTCCTGAAGCAGCGAAGTATGCTTCGTTGTGGGCGACCAAGGATGCGAAGCACGTGCGGGACAACAAGATCTTCTGGATCTTGATGGAAATGAACATCAGGATGGCTATCAATCGCAAGCCACAATTTTCACCCACGGTATATGCTAACCTGCAAAGCTATGTCGAATTCAAAGCTGATTTCCATCAGATATCAATCAGGGCATGGAATGACCATACATAGAAGTGGTACGACTTGTCGTACCTAGCCATAGATGATTCCATTGATGTGATGTTGGATGAATGGCTGGTTGTCACACGGAATCAGTCAATAGTGCGGACACAACCGACCTTCCTAGAAGTCTAAGACATTCTAATGACAAACAAAACAAACTAGAACTATCCTTCTCTAAACATGCATTATGATATGAGATATCAAGTGTTTTGTTCTTACCTTTGTCCAAACGCTGTTGTAGTAGCTTAGCTCCGTTGATCCGGATGAGCTCCTCCTTCTCTTCGAAACCTGCAATCACCAACAGTCAAACCATTAAATAGCACCTGATTATAACATAAAATAAAGCATATTCAACATGTAGACCAAGGAGTACATGAAACAACTCATAAAAAACAAGTCATTGAGAAGAATGGACTAGTTTGCATTAAAGGTAACAAAAGGAACCATTACAACCTGAGCCTTGGTGTTGTGCAAGCTCCTTCCAGGGTCCACAAGAGTCTTCCTTTACTTTGACAAAGCTCACCCACCTCCCAATGGAAACAAGTAAAGATGACAATCTCTCCTCACAAGTTCTCACAAAGAGGTCCCAATTCCAGCAGCATCTACCCTTAGGAATATTTAGCTTTTAGCCTCTTCTCCCTCTGGCCCAATGCCTGTATTTATAGTGCTGTAGAGGAAGTTATTCAGGTCCACCATCAATGGGATAATCCCCTCTTTGGATGGGATAGCTCCCTTATTGATGGGATAAGTTCCTCTTTGGTAGGGATACATGAACCATTTGGAGGCACTTCATACACGTCGAACAACCTTCTAGAATGCTCTAGAAATGACCACAAGTAACTTTTCAAAGATGAAACTTGCGCATTTTGACCTTTACAGGGGGACGCACCTGCCCCTTTACATACAGAGCGTCTTTGGACGCAGGCATTGTGAACATTGGGTGCGTACCCGCAGGTAAGGTTGAGAGAACCTGCGTACCCAGAGATAAATACATTTATAAAGACTTTCTCTCTTCTTGGAGTTTGACATGGATAGCAGAGGCATAAGACTTGCCTAAGAGGGTAGCATGACTGTTGATAGAGCCATACTAACTGTAAATAGTCATGGTGACATTTTTTAGTGTAACAGATTGCCCCCTAAAGTGCGAAGCCTGTAGTAGATTAGGGTTTTGTATTATCTAGGAAGGGTGAAGCGCTTTATCATTTCAAGGATTATCTCGTGGAGAGCCTGGTCAGAACCTGCAATTTTCAACACAAAATACATGTATAAGATTATATCATCACTGAGGTAGGCATTCCCATACTCAGATCAAAACTTTAACTAACAGACTAACTACTCTGATACAGGAATGATCTTGCAGTACATCATAATCATAGACTTTTGTAGACACAGTATGGGCGCAGCCATCTGTTTATGATTAGTCTACTTAGATAATGAATACAAAACTCCTCGCAGCTTGGATGGTGGAAACTAGATCCAGGGTCTTCATTTCTACTTCTCGAATTGGTACGATCCTATCCATGCGAATAAATGAGTTGATGTCGAGCATGGTAGAAACCACTTGATTACCGGTCGATGATGTAAACCGTTAACAAGCGTGAGAGAGACCACCAGTGATGTCAATGGTTCTCAAAGTACCCAGTACAATCCATGAGATGTGAATGAATGAGTTGATGTCGAACATTTCACGGAATCCCTCGATCGAAAGTCAATGATGTAAACTGACGTCAAAGGCGAGAAACCTGCCATTGATGCATGCAGACTTCAAGGTACTGACGATTTCTAAGTCATCTTTCTAGATAATGTGCTGATGTCGATAGAAAGGGACTCGTTGCAGGCAAGCCTACAACACGAAATCATTGATCAAGTTGAAGAAATGTTGTTGTAAGGACTGAATCAGGGATGGTCAAATGGATGACAAGTATTTTGTAGATGAAAGTTTTGTTTGCAGACCTCTTGAACACATAACGACACGACAGATGGCTTGGTGATAAACGACTCAAAGTTAATCCCCGGAACCCGGCTGAAGACTTTCAATGTGGTTTGATCAACTGTGAGGTGAAAGATTTCCCAACCCAGGCGAATGAAAAGTGTCGTGTCCAAGAGTGGTGATAAGGTTCTTCTGTAGTAAAGGATAACAAATAGGTTCATTCTTCTCTCTTTTCCCCCACCATTTCTGGCAAGTACCTCTTTATTTTTAACAAGCTTGAGGAGGATAACATATGCTTGATTATAAGCTCATCCTTCGGATGAGTCCAACCTAGTTTTGATTCGAACCCTAAGAAGGAGCGGTTCGTCCCTGTTTGTAATTGAACAGGTCCTTTACTGTGAAATGTTTAACGAGCCCAGTATAGGAGAAACTCGGCGTTTTTCAATTTTAGAGAGTCTGAAAAACTTAAGAAGACTCCAAGATGAACTTTTTCGTAAGTTTGTGTCTCTCAAGCCCGAAAAAGTATAAAATAATACCTGAGAGAACCGCTTGATCTTGCGATCAAGGAGTACTTTCATGTTTAGTGTCGTTGACCTGAAAAGTAAAAAACGATCAAAAACACGTCGTTTTATTTCCAATATCGAGTTTGAAACGACAAAAACCCGGCAATCTTTTCGCGTTTTTACGGTCGGAAAAGGGCTATAAGAAGACCGTCTTTTAATTCCGTTTTAACGAGTGTAAAAGAAATGCTCGGCAATCTTTTCATGTTTTGGGAGTCAGAAAAGGGCTTAAAAGATGACTCTGAGGTTTCAATTTTTCGTAAGTTTTAATGAGTTCGAAAAAATGATAAAAATGTACTCATATGGTCGACTTTCAATTTAATTTACGAGCAAGAAAAGACGGAAAGAACTCGGCATTTTCATTTGTTTTACGAGAATGAAAAATAGCAAAATAATCTCGGGATTTTCATGAGTTTAACGAGTCTTGAAAATAACTGAAATTGACTCGAGATAAGTTTCATTTTTACAAAAGCTTGAAACAAAGAAAAACTATGCTTCAGAGTAGTTTCATTTTTACACAAGCTTGAAACAGAGAGAAAACTGTGCTTGATGCCCCCTAAGCATAACTGCTAGAGCGCATGCCCCCCCAGCTTCATTTCATTCAACCAGTTGGATGAAATGAAGGTTGAGTTACGAGATCATTGGAAAGACTGGACCTAAAACAAAAACTAAAATAACTAACCTAAACATACAACCTAACATCTATGAGGTCTAGTCAAACTCTTGACTCAATTAGAGGAGGATTTGTTTCATTTTTTAACGAGCTTGACATAGGAAAAGAACTATGCTCGGATTCGGTTTCATGTTTACGCAAGCTTGAAATGAAAAACCATGCTTGTTATAAGTTCACATGCCCCCAGCATAATGACACAAAACGAGGTACATGCCCCCCAAGCTTCATTGCATTCAATGAGGTGGATGGAATGAAGCTTTACTTTCAAGATTTTGGAAAGACTCATGGGGGTTGTTTCATTTTTTAGTGAGGTTGACACAGGAAAAGAACTATCCTCAAAACCCTTGTTTCATTTTTTTAAAAAGCTTGACACAAGACAAGGAACTATGCTCATAACTACTCTCTACAATCTACCTAACAAAAACTCTACTCTAAAAACCTTGATTCATTTTTTAACGAGCTTGACACAAGACAAGGAACTATGCTCTTAAAAATCCTTGATTCATTTTTTAACGAGCTTGACGCAAGACAAGGAACTTTGCTTGCAACTACTCTCTAAAAGCTACCTACTTATCCTACCCTTGTTTCATTTTTTAACAAGCTTGACACAAGACAAGGAACTATGCTCAAGAAGTTCGCATGCCCCCAGGATAATGATGCAAAGCGAGGTACATGCCCCCCAGGCTTCATTGCATTCAACCAGATGGATAGAATGAAGGTTTACTTTCAATATTTAACTTGAAAAGGGAGTTGTTTCATTTTTAAGGAGGTTGACACAAGAAAAGAACTATCCTCATACCTGATTCATTTTTTAACGAGGTTGACTCAGTAACAGGAACTATCCTCAAAATTCTATTTTCTACAATTTACCTACATATCTTAAAATCTAGCTAATTCATTTTTTAATGAGGTTGACTCAGTAAAAGAACTATCCTCATATTAGCCTGTTTCATTTTTTAACGAGGTTGATATAGAAAAAACTATCCTCGTACACACTGATTCATTTTTTAATGAGGTTGACACAGTAAAAGGAACTTTCCTCGGATCTCACTGATCATGGCTTCCAACTGGAAGAAAGACATGTCAATGGACACACCTTGATCATGGCTTCCAAGAGGTCTTCATCAGAAGGAAGAATACTTCTTTGGAAGGAACACATGTCAAGGGACTCAAAAGGGATAAGAACATCATGTTCAAGTAATCCCATAGAGTTTTCCATGTCAATTACCTGATCTAAATCAAAGGAAGATGAGCAAACAGTAAGAGGCTCACTTACATCGGTAACTAAAAACATGGGACCAGTTGCCACATAATTAACCCATGGCAGGGTAGATACCACTTTAGAATCAGGAACATTTAAGGGTGTCATATTACTGGTAGTTGAAACAAGACTAGGGAACGAAAGCTGGTCTACAGTCACAATACTGCCATTGTGAGGGAAAGACATCACGCGAAAGAGTGTCGATACGACAGCTTTCATTGCATAAACATAGTCTCGCCCAAGGAGTAAATTGAAATCCAAGGGACCTCGAACTACCATAAGATCAATACAGACAGTTTTACCTTCGAAGGTAATAGAAAACTTAGGAAGGATCCCTAAAGGTTCACTAATGGTTCTGTTAAAAGCTTTCAGATTCTGCGTAATAGGCGCAAGCTGAGGGGAACCCAAAGCTTTCCAAACAGTTGAGGATAAAATACTCACAGAAGCACCTTCATCTACCTGTGTACGATGTATGTCCCTACTACCAGCCTTAACAATGATTTGGAAAGGGATGGAGGAAGGAAGACGAGGTTCTGTCAGTCTATTCCAATCAAAGGAAAAGACCTCAGTACTTGGAGGGGGTTCTGTAGAAACAGGTGAAATGCCCCCCGGCATAGAAGAATCTGATGTAACAAGAAGAACATCAGCGGTATGAAATTTACTCTGGAAAGGGAGAGTGTGATCGACCGAATGTGAAATTGAATCGACCACTTGATCAACTAATGGATCATCAACCTGAGTGACACGAGTTTCACTCTCCAATGGAAGAGTGTGATTGACCGTACTTGGAATTTGATCAATCACTCCGTCAGATGACGGTAGGTTGGGAGAAAGTTTACGGTAACCAGTTGGAAATTCTTGCTGTGGAACAGTAAGGTTTTCCAACAATGTTGAGGCTTCATCCATGTGAGAGCAAAAGTGAGTTTGATGACTCCCTTTGCATAACTTACAAGGAAACCTAACTTTACCCTTTTTCCCAGGAACCTGACTATCACTGGTTGATGGATCAACGGAAAGTTGATGAGACTTTTCTGACCATACTTCCAAGACCTTTGGAATACCAGGACAATTGACAAGGAAGTGGTCACCCTTACAAAGCCTGCAAGGGTATTTGGGTTTACGATGCATGTCGGAGTTTTCCTCAACACAACTAACACTTACAGCCACAGTTGGTTGGTTGACTTCTTTCTTATCTTGCTTCTTCTTCTTCTTCTTCTTCTTCTTCTTCTTCCCTTTCTTCTTCTTCTTAGACACCTGGTTACTAGCATCAAGGCATTTACCAAGCGAAGAGGAAGAAATGGAGGAAGAAAAATTAGGCGAAGAAGGTAAAGGGTCAACAGAAGGTTGGTGATGTTGAGATGGTGAACTCTGTGAAGGTGAAGCATTCGGTTGAGGTGGAACAATTGGAGTACTTTGGGCCAACGAAGTTGAAAATAACCATATCGGTAAACCTATTGTAAATCCAGGTAATGACAAAGTAGCCATATAAGGAGGACCAACATTTCCAAAGTAAGGAAAAGTACTAGGATTCTCATTAGGAGGGGTTCCTAGGTTGATAAATTCTGGAACATTTGCCATTATATTCAACTTCAGTGAATTTTATTAACAATTTAAAACTAAAATTAACAATTCACAATTCACACCTAACAATTAAAATTCACAATTCACACCTATGGTCTCTAAATGTAAAAACAAACAAATTAACACGCGCTATCAAATCTAGGAGTCAAACCACACACAAACAGTAACCTTCCGGACCGAAAACACTAGTTGGAGATGAAGCCCAACATCGCCGAATTCAGTACAGAAGTGGCGGGTGGAATAGTTACCCCGGCAACCTGCTTAATGAATAGACTGGACCAAGTTCCTCCACTTTAACCGTCTCGAGTGAAGTGAACCCCCCAGAAAATCCAAGTGAGTCTAGCCGACGTCTGCTCCAGGTACAGTGGGATCTTCCCTCCACCGTCACCTTGGGTAGAATCCTAAAGATAATGGTCACTAAGGTCACCAACAGTAACAAATACACCTGGGGGAACAGTCTACGCTCCGACAGCACGCAAGGGCAGAGTATCAAGCTCAATCCCCTTACCGGCTCCTTGACAATAATCCAAGGTTTACCGATAAGTGACACCAGGCTCCTCGACAATGGTTAATCCGAGGTTTACCGTTTGTAGTACGTGCGTATCTGGCGTCGTTCCCAACAAGGGAGGATTGATCCCCTCACTGGTTCGGACACGAGCTCGTGCTTCTCCTTTAAGAGGAGCTTTCCCAGAGTATAAATGCAACAGTTGGATTTATCCTACCACAAGATAAGCTACTTGTTTGGTTTTGCTGTCTTGGAGAGTTAATTACTCTCCTACTCCAAGACACTAGCCTGATCTATATTGGTGTTTCAGAGCCCTGGAAATGTAAAAATTACTAGATGAATTTTAATTAAGCGCTGTGTTATTAAGGCTGTTATTACTCAAATGGGTAAATGGATATGAAACCAATGGTGTTATGACCCGACTCAACTGAATGCAATCGAATATGATAATGTAATCTTTTCAATTCGATGAATCCTAACTAAAGTAAGGAGAGAGTTTCCATTCACTTCCAACAATGCAAAAAATTGATCACTAATTTTATCAAGAAAAACTAATGCAAATCAATTCCAAACCATTTTTTTTATTTTAATTTTGTGTAAATTCAAATCAAAGAAAACTGATCTAAATCTACAATTGATTTTTCAGAATGTAAACTATGCAATTGTAATCTATGCACAATTCACTTGAAAAGTATGCAAATGTAATCTATGCACATTTTTCATTCATATTCTGAAAATGAGAATTCTAATTATGCAAATGTAATCTATGCAAAAGAATTCTCAAACACAAGATGATTCTAATGTAATCTAAGAACCAATCAAGTGCAAGTCGAGAAAATTGGGTGAGAGTTCCAAAGATCAAAAAATAAAAACACGAAAAGGCGATTAACGCTCATACAAAAACAGAAGCAAAAAGATGCAAAATTGTGAAAAGACTGAGAGAAACCTCCAAGTAATGACCAAAGGAAAACAAATTAAGAATTTCTCAAAAAAGAGACTCAAAACACCCAATTGATGAAAGCTTAAAGTAGGAATTCCAATGAAACAAGCTTAGGTGAAGATCTTTGACAAGAGACTAATGGATCTGGGCAGTAAAAACTAAGAAAAAGCAAAATCTAAGAGAAAAAAAAATGCAAAAATGGAATTTTCTTAAATTTTAGCAGGGGACGCAGGCAACCTGTTAAGACAGGTGCGGGCCCGCTCTGTGCACACAGCAACAGTGCGTACAGGGATGCACTGTGCAATACTCAGAGGGTGCGTCCTACTGGAAAATTCAAGAAAAACTAAATCTAATTTAATCCTAAGCTAATCCACCCAAATACAAGTTCACACAGCCAAAAACCAGAAAAATAAACCAATTTTCTCAGAGCAAAGTTCATTCAAAGGAAAAGACTTTCACATCAATGGAATCCCCAGCGGAGTCGCCATTTTGTCACACGGAATCAGTCAATAGTGCGGACACAACCGACCTTCCTAGAAGTCTAAGACATTCTAATGACAAACAAAACAAACTAGAACTATCCTTCTCTAAACATGCATTATGATATGAGATATCAAGTGTTTTGTTCTTACCTTTGTCCAAACGCTGTTGTAGTAGCTTAGCTCCGTTGATCCGGATGAGCTCCTCCTTCTCTTCGAAACCTGCAATCACCAACAGTCAAACCATTAAATAGCACCTGATTATAACATAAAATAAAGCATATTCAACATGTAGACCAAGGAGTACATGAAACAACTCATAAACAACAAGTCATTGAGAAGAATGGACTAGTTTGTATTAAAGGTAACAAAAGGAACCATTACAACCTGAGCCTTGGTGTTGTGCAAGCTCCTTCCAGGGTCCACAAGAGTCTTCCTTTACTTTGACAAAGCTCACCCACCTCCCAATGGAAACAAGTAAAGATGACAATCTCTCCTCACAAGTTCTCACAAAGAGGTCCCAATTCCAGCAGCATCTACCCTTAGGAATATTTAGCTATTAGCCTCTTCTCCCTCTGGCCCAATGCTTGTATTTATAGTGCTGTAGAGGAAGTTATTCAGGTCCACCATCAATGGGATAATCCCCTCTTTGGATGGGATAGCTCCTTTATTGATGGGATAAGTTCCTCTTTGGTAGGGATACATGAACCATCTGGAGGCGCTTCATACACGTCGAACAACCTTCTAGAATGCTCTAGAAATGACCACAAGTAACTTTTCAAAGATGAAACTTGCGCATTTTGACCTTTACAGGGGGACGCACCTGCCCCTTTACATACAGAGCGTCTTTGGACGCATGCATTGTGAACATTGGGTGCGTACCCACAGGTAAGGTTGAGAGAACCTGCGTACCCAGAGATAAATACATTTATAAAGACTTTCTCTCTTCTTGGAGTTTGACATGGATAGCAGAGGCATAAGACTTGCCTAAGAGGGTAGCATGACTGTTGATAGAGCCATACTAACTGTAAATAGTCATGGTGACATTTTTTAGTGTAACACTGGTAGAGTGGTGCACCTCCATGGACTTGGTGGTGGGTGAAAGCAAGTCTGCTGCACAAAAGAAGAAAGAAAAGGCTAAGCTAAAGATGGCATAGCTGGTCAAAAAGTGGAAGAAGGAGGTCGTTAAGAAGGCAAAGGTAGAACAGGCAGGGAAGGAGGCAGGAAAATAGATAGGTGGCACAGAGCACCTGAGAGATCTGGAAAAGGGAGGATACAGAAAGAAATCAAAAGCAACCAAGACCTCACTGGACCCTATCACACTAATGGAAGGAGATTTATACGACATCAGTGACACAGTCAAAGATGTCATCGCGTAGGCCTTGCAGCAATTTGAAAAGAAGTAGTAGATCATCCTAGGGGACATCTAGATGGGACTGCAGGAGTTTCAGACCTGCATGTCACAAGTTGGTATGGTGTCTACTATCGTGGCTATCGACACATGAGAGGCTGCCGATATGCTGCACACGAAGGCTTCCAATGCGCTAGTGTTTCTGGATGGAGCGCTGACAATAGAAAATGAGGCTGAAAAACCCACTGTCAGCACCTTGAAGGGAGTGGGATTGAACCTAGCAGTGCTCCCGCATGGAGCACTCCACTCCTTGTAGGATGGAGTAATTGCAAAGCTGAGGGCCCGCAAGCACCACGCCCTCCAAGTGATCAGTGAATAGAAAATAAAAAATGAGCAGATGGTCTTACAAAGGAATGTTCCCATTGTCATTCAGGCTGAGGCGACTAGCCAAAGTAAGAAGATCATGTAGGTTGTGAAGGAGGCCTACAGAATGGTCCTGGAATTGGCCATTCTGAAGGAGGAACCAGTTGAGGTCTGCATCCATAAATTGGCCACAAGGGTGCGCGACACTCAGACGGAGATGACGCGGGTTCAGTTGCAGTTGAACTTACAGAGTACATAGCTCTAGTTGAGGGCTCAGCCTTCAATACCACCAGAGGTAAAGGAACAGCGAGTGGCTGCTATTACAAAAGTAATCACAGCAGTTGAGAGTGCAGTAGCTGCCTGCACCTAGTTGTTTGAACAAATGTTTGAGGTCCTGACTGGTTTGTAGGATGACCCAAACATCTAGAGGCTCGAGACGAAGGTGCGTGAACTACAATAGTGTTATGACGAAGTTAAGGGCACAATGCAAACCGTCACGCTAACATTGAGGTTAGCCAAGTTGCAGGAAGCCGGGCAGCTGAAGGAGTAGGTGGATGCAGCACTGCACAAAGAAGCAGTGCTAAAGGCGTGACGAAAGCCCTAGCTTGAGGAAGCATATGTGTGATAGGAAACATTGAAGGCAAGCTTGTGAATCTGCAAGAGACACAACAACAACTTCAGGCTGACAGCGCAGGGGCAGTAACTAAGAATACAATTGAAGATGCGACGAAGGAAGTAGCTCAATGCACAACCGAAGTTGCGGTCATTAGGGTCAAGCTGAACGGACTTTGCGCAAATATCTCCATGCCTATCGAGTGGCTCGAGGATGAGTCACAATGTTTGTGTTGGGGGCCTGTTGGGAGAGGGATCCCCCAAGGGAAGTTTTGGGGCTAAAAGCCCATGTTCAAGTCAAGTTTTTGTAATATTATTGTAAATACTCCACATTTTGTGGTCGCAGATGTTATAGACATTTTTGTGCCTTACAGAATGAAGCATGAAATGTCAATAATCTAAGGGATCCAAAGTCCCTAAACATGTTGTTCCTACCCCTAGAGGAACAAGTTCAGCAAACCACAGCAATTCAAATCAGTTCTCCACTGAAAAACACTCAAAAATAACTCAATTCTGGATCATGTCAACTGCTCCACTGAGCATCTGCGCTGAATGTCAACTGCTCCATGGTCTACCTGCGTTGAATGTCAACTCCAACAAAGGCTACCCGCGCTGAGCGAGTTTTGACATGTGGAGGTATCTTTCCTCAATGTGTCAGTGCCCAGGAAGCTTCCAAAGTGACACTTGGATCAAGGAATTCCCCTAGTGATGAGTAAGAGGTTCTAAAACTCTAAGTGGAAGCAAGGATCTCCAAGTGGACTCAAGAACTGAAGAAGAACTGGAGTTGAAGAGGACACTAGTCACACATCAAGCTGACTCATCTTCTCTCCAAAACTCTATATAAGGATCTCTACCCTATGAGATCTGAAGGCTGGAATTTGTGCAAAGAATTGATGTTGGTTTTAGTATAGAATTATTGAGGTGATTTTCTTTGAAGGAGGTGAAGAGGAGATTTCTTTCCGTCGGGAAGGTGATGCTGGATTGGGCGTCTTATGGTTGTATCACATCCTGAACCTTACTTTCTTCCATTAATAAAGCATTTGAGGTTCTTCTATATGCATGTGTTTCAATGATGTATTGATGTACTTGTGTATTTGATTTATTCTAATCCTTGAATCAATTATGAATGTATGCTTCTTGTAGTTTCCCTCTCTTGTTATTTTGCAGGATCTCTGTGTAGCTGGGCCCGTGAGAGAGCAAGGAGCTGGGAGCAAAGAGCAAGGAGAGAAGATTGGATCAACCATTAGCGGAAGACATCGGTTAGTGGATCTATTCCTCCTTCCTTTTACTTTCATAAAGAAGAAATCTTAGATAGCTTTGCTTCGGTTGTTGCTAAGGAACTGTCACCCTTAGAGTGGGATAGGGTCATTCCGTATTGGATACTTTTCCCAACAACAAACTGGCGACTCCGCTGGGGATCCTACCTTGTTGGTTGTTTGTGTTTCTTGCTATTCATTTCCTAAACACAGGGAGTACCGAATCGAACTGCATTTGAATCTTTCAGATGCAAAGTAGAGGGCAGCTACTCTAGCTCAGTTTCTGGGCATGTTTATGATTTGAAGAGCTGATCCACAAGGACTCTGAATAGCTCTTAGTGATAGTCTTCATCTTCCTTTGAATCATCCTCTAGTGTGCTTGATTGATAGCCTTTGATTTGGCCTAAAACAGTTGATTTTTGAGCAATCTGTAACCCGGAACCTGAGAGAGACGAAAGTTTCCTCTTCAACGCAGGCACTGTGAAGGCAGTCTGCATTTCAACGCAGGTCCCGAAGGGGCTACCTGCGCTGAATGTCAAACTGACAGTGTCAGGGTTGCGCTGAACCAGTTTTGCCTTGTGCAACTGGGGTTCTCTGCTTTCTGTTGCCCAGTTTTCAGTATTGTTTTTGCAGCCTGTTATCAACCAATGTACCTATCTAAAACCACCTTTCTTTGCCACTATTCCGCCTCGGTTGTATAAAGAAACTGTGATTGTTCTTTTTGTATTTCTTACTTCATTTACAGTTTCCCATAACGAAAGTGAACTAGTCTTGCTGTGGCCTCTTAGATCTGGACCTGTGATAAAGTGTCGTTTTGATCCTAAGAGTTAGTTTGTTTGCTGTTCATAGCTGATTGAGCTTTTGCTTTCGTCATATGGTTTGAATTTATATATTTCTAGTGTTGAAACAAGTAAATCTTAGGTGTCTTTTGATTTTGGACAAAAGATTGTTTGCTTTCACTTGAAATTGAATTCAAAGTTATACAACAACTTTCTTTTTGTAATACATCAACATTAAGAAAGAGAAAAGAAATCCCTGCATTGTGCATGTGCATTTTGAAAGCTTGCATGTTGATTTAGGGAAAAGTGCATTAGTGTGTGCTCTATGATCTGTGTGAAAAGATGATGTCTTTCTTTTCCCTCAGTAGTTAAGATTTTCATAAGTTGAAAGAATTGAAAAAGCTTGCTTCTCATTCTTAGACTGCATTTAGGAGTTGTACCATACATCACGTGGTGATCCGTAAAGGAAAACTGCTAAAAAAGATCAACCTAAAATGAATTGAATTTACATAACAACGCTTTGAAAAATAACGCAAACACATAGAGGTCTAAGATAGAGACGTGTTCCGGCGTCGTTAAACGTGATATCTTAGCGTCGAGTGGTTGGGTGATTACTCCACGGTGAAGCGATAAGTATCAATACGGACTTGTGCTCCCACGTACCGTCGCGTATATATTGGGAGACCCCTATAGGAATAAAGCCTTTATCCTTAGGAAGCCGTGTCGGCCGCCCTACTGATCGCAATGCAGTGAACACAACATTCACGAAGATTGACCACCCGTACCGTAAAACGTATTCTGTGGTTTTGCAAAAAGTTTGGCACACCCTCTGCCTAGAACTCCAGAGTAGTTTCTTTTGGCCTTTTTCAAACTCTATAACTGAAAAAGTCCACCCGAGCATTTGTCACTTCGTGCTCGTTAAAACATCGAAGGAGACTAGAGTCATCTTTAGCTTTTTCTCGACTCTTAAAAAGTGAAAAAGCAAGTTGTGTCTAAAGCGTCTATAATCACCTCCTATTCCTGCGTTGATCTTTAGGTTGAGAACATGGAACACACCAATCAAGGAATTCCCCATGATGGAAATCCTAGTCCCTTCTCCTCTTGGGGAGAAGTTGGTGCGCCCCACATGGCCACATTGTCGCTTCCAGGACTGACAATTGGCCTGCTAGTCTGGCTATTCTCAACCAGTGTAGTTCAGAACACCACGGTTCCTGAACAGTCGAGTCAACAGTTAGATCAGTCTAGAGCTGCCCTCCAGCCTTCTACTTCCTATAACTCTTCATCCAATCCTTCCTCTTCGCAAGGTAGAGCCAGCAAAAGTCAAGCTCCCAAGGAGAAGAAGGAGAAGAAGAAGAGAGAGAAGAAGAAGAAGGAGCCTAAGGCGACTGGGGGCAAGCAAAAGACATCTGACAAAAATACACACACAACACAGACCGGGCCCAAATCGCCATGTGTCATATGTAGAGGAGATCACTTCCACCGAGATTGTCCCTGTATTCCCCGGATACTAAGGGACTGGTCCCCTCGTTTGCACAGTTCGGGAGCATCAACCTCTGATAGCCATGTTGAATGCTTACCGTCAACTAGCGAAAGTGAAGGTTCTAGACAAAGAGGGGGAGAAAGATCCCCCTGCAGACTGTGTGAAGGCGATCACACCATCCACCGTTGTCCCTTCTTAGACGAAGCAAAGAGAGTTTTGGAAGATCGTCCGGTTTCACCGTTACGACTTCCTCTTGGATACAAAAAACTCGTGCCAAGTCCTTCGTTGGTTGAAAATACAGCTGGCCCGCTCAAGTGGTCAGCTGAAGCGTCAGTCATTGAAAATGAACCTACTGAATCCAGACTGGACGAAAGTCCAGAGGTCGAAACGGCAATTGACCCGGTTCTCCCTTCAGAAGTTTCATCTTCAAATGACACCGTCACTGAAGATTCATCTTCAGTTGACACCCTCACTGAAGAGAATAAGGATGACACCATCCAAATTCTTTTCATCAACACCAACTCTGATGAGCATCAGGGCAATGCGCCCATTCCTTTATCGCAGGAAGGAACATCATCAGGGTCATATCTGGCCATGTATTCGGTCCCACCACCAAGCAACCTGGTTGTGTCCTTTGATTGGAACCAACTAGGCAGACCCCGGTTACCAGCCAGTATACCATTCAGAATTATAGTCCAAATATACAGAATGGTAATGGCTGGAACTATCATTGATGAAGGGGCATCTGTGAGTATCCTTTCCTCTATTGCTTGGAAAGCACTAGGTTCCCCGACGCTTTTGCCTGAGATAAGGAATCTCTCGGGTTTTGATAAAGGAACCAGTCGACCATTAGGGATCCTCCCCAATGTGCCCATTACATTGAAAGGGAAGGCCGTTCAAATGAACGTGATGGTCATCCAAGGACCCTTGGATTATAACCTACTCCTTGGATGAGACTATATATATTGCATGGGAGCAATAGTCTCCTCACTCTTTAGAGTAATGTGTTTTCCACACGAAGGAAGAATGTTCAAGCTCGTAGACCAACTTTCATTTCCGGGATCACGCATCGCAAATAGTCAAATACCAACCCTGAATGGTCTATTCAATCAAGAAAGGTCTCCACCCCCGGTTCTTCTTCCTGATGAGTGCGAGTGATTCGGGAAAATAGGGCTGGAACCCAGGGGGCATGCATCCTGGTCTGCTTTGGGCAGAGAAAACCCTGGGTATGAGGTAGAATTTCTGCGGGAGAATATGACTAGTCCGTACCCCATCCCATCCTTCCTCTTCGTAAGGTAGAGCCGGCAAAAGCCAAGCTCCCATGGAGAAGAAGGAGGTGAAGGAAGAGGGGTTGTTCTGGAAAAAGATTCTTTTGTCAAAGTTATGTGTTTGGGGCAATGCCCATCTCACCTTTGTCTACTTCGGTAGACACCGCCGAGGAATGTTCTGTTTAAACTACTAATGGAGCAATCTTTGGATAACCTGAAAGAGGTATGCCTTTGGTAAAACAAATGTTTTGTCTTTGAGGAGTGTTCTTCTCTTGTCGCAAGTAGTTGTTCTCTTGTCGCAAGTAGCTGTTCTCTTGCGATCTTGCAAAGATCCATCGAAGTTAGACTAACGAGAAAAACCAAGTAGCTGCTCTCTTGTGATCTCGTATAGTCCCAATAAAACTAGACTAGAAAGGAGACAAGTAGCTGTGAACACCCAAAGAAAAGCAGATGTGGAAACTGGAGGGATAACCTTGAGATTGTACTTTATACCTGGGGGCATGCAAACCTTTTGGAGTGCAAGCAAGGAGCGATTATTTATCTGCTTTTTGGATTAGTCGTAACCCAAACTTGCATAAAGAAAGGAGATGGAGCAAAGCGTAGTGAGATGAAGCTCCTTAAAAAATAGCGATCTCCAGGAGACGTTTCTTATCTTATGACTGGTATTAACGAGCAGTTTTGGCAAGGTTCATGCTCGTTAAAAAATAAACGCAAAATCGAGCAGTTTTAGCACGAGTTTATGCTCGTTAAAAAATAAATGCACCTGTGAGCAAGCTTCCCCCCAGAGTTCAAGCTCATCCAAAAAAAACGAACCGGTAAATAACCATTTGAGATCGTAAATTCATCAGCCATAAAAGCTTTGGTCGTGTTTGCACCGTCACCTCCACTTTTCATTTGGCCGATCATTCACTTCCACATGATTGTTTACCTATTTTGAGGAACAGCTGCGAAGAGTGATTTCACCTAGCCATCCTTGTGACATTGCCGTGATTGGAAAATTCCAACCTGTACCTGGATCTGCTGCTATCCCTATTTATCACTCGTTCCTCAAAATACGAGTCTTCTTTGAGCTCTTTTCATCTGACTCGTAAAATATGAAAAGTTTGCCGAGTTTTGGCCTTCCAGCTCGTTAAAGCGACCGGAAGAGCTATCCCTCCTCTAGATTTTAATCTTTTTGGACCTGAGGGATTATTGCACAAAAAGATCGAGCGCTTGTCTAGTTCGGCTCGATAAAACTATCGAACATTCATCCCTTCTGTATTGTTTTATTGTTTTATACTTTTTCGGACTTAAGGGATTAAATGACGAAAAAGGACCTTTGGAGTTAACTTTACGTACCTTTTCGGACTCTCTAAAAATGAAAAGGACCGAGTTGTCTTTGTCGCTAGACTCGTTAAATGCACTAAATAGCGACAAACTTGTCTTTAGACGCGAACGAGTTTCCCTATCGCTAGGCTCGTTAAAACATAGCGATGGGCTTGCCCGAAGGGTAGGTTATAGAACAAGCATATGTTATCCTCCTCATGCTTGACAAAAATAAAGAGGTACTGGTCAGAAATGACTGGGGAAAAATTGGGAGAACCTCAGAGCTTTAATGGTAGCAAGTCACTCTTGAACATGACACTTTTGCCTCCGTACCACATCGGGTTGGGTTGTTTCATTCACCGGTCTCATCACCATGGTCTCGCCATACCATCCACTTTTGGGGTAATGCTATCGATCCATCACATCAGTGTCGTTATATGTTCAAGAGATGTCGTTCAGAAAGAGTCAACCGTGTCCCATCCACTGCCATACATCATCTTTCATCCTTTCATCACCGCCACACTGAATCATATTTCACAGATCGTTTTCACCTTCATCACAATCATTAGCTCCGTTCCGTGTCACTGATGTGGGATTCATTAAGGCCCTCCTTTGACGGATCGCTTCTTGTCGACATCAGCTCATTATCCAAGAAGTTGATCTAGGAACACCCCCCTCAGTCCTTTGAAGCTTGCATGCCTCAATGGCAAGTTTCTCACTTCCGGTGACAGGTATACATCAATGACCTTCGACCAGAAGATTTTGCGTGGTGTTCGATGCCAAGTCCTCTATTCACACCATGTGAATTGTACTGCAGTACCTTGAGGGTCATCATCATTATCGGTGATTCCTCTCGCGCTTGTTAACAGTTTACATTATTGACTGGTAATCAAGCGATGTCTTTCCATGTTCGACTTCAAGAAATTCTCACATGGATCGACTTGTACTTAGAGTGAAGATCGGACGAGTTTGAAGACCCCGGATCTAGTTTCATCCATCTGGGCTGCGATATATATTCAGGAAATAAAAACATTGACATGTACAACAAATGATCATCCTACTCAAAGGATGATAATTTCAGCAGAGAATTATCAGTCTACCTTCAGACGATTGTCTGTTCTATGTACAGAAAAATGTATTTATAAAGCTGAGCATGGGAATGCCCGCCTCAGCTAGATCATGAAAGCAGTATGAAAAACAATGTATTGTATTGTATCTTATTACAGGTCACCTCCCGGCGATTGAATGAACTTCGGATCCTCCTGATAAAGCATTTCACCCGATAAACGACCTCATACTTTAGGGGGCAACTGTTATAGACATTTTTGTGCCTTACAGCATCAAGCATGAAATGTCAATAATCTAAGGGATCCAAAGTCCCTAAACATGTTGTTCCTACCCCTAGAGGAACAAGGTCAGCAAACCACAGCAATTCAAATCAGTTCTCCACTGAAAAACACTCAAAAACAAGTCAATTCTGGATCATGTCAACTGCTCCACTGAGCATCTGCGCTGAATGTCAACTGCTCCATGGTCTACCTGCGTTGAATGTCAACTCCAACAAAGGCTACCTGCGCTGAGCGAGTTTTGACATGTGGAGGTATCTTTCCTCAATGTGTCAGTGCCCAGGAAGCTTCCAAAGTGACACTTGGATCAAGGAATTCGCCTAGTGATGAGTAAGAGGTTCTAAAACTCCAAGTGGAAGCAAGGATCTCCAAGTGGACTCAAGAACTGAAGAAGAACTGGAGTTGAAGAGGACACTAGTCACACATCAAGCTGACTCATCTTCTCTCCAAAACTCTATATAAGGATTTCTACCCTATGAGATCTGAAGGCTGGAATTTGTGCAAAGAATTGATGTTGGTTTTAGTATAGAATTATTGAGGTGATTTGCTTTGAAGGAGGTGAAGAGGATATTTCTTTCCGTCGGGAAGGTGATGCTGGATTGGGCCTCTTATGGTTGTATCACATCCTGAACCTTACTTTCTTCCATTAATAAAGCATTTGAGGTTCTTCTATATGCATGTGTTTCAATGATGTATTGATGTACTTGTGTATTTGATTTATTCTAATCCTTGAATCAATTATGAATGTATGCTTCTTGTAGTTTCCCTCTCTTGTTATTTTGCAGGATCTCTGTGTAGCTGGGCCCGTGAGAGAGCAAGGAGATGGGAGCAAAAAGCAAGGAGAGAAGATTGGATCAACCATTAGCAGAAGACATCGGTTAGTGGATCTATTCCTCCTTCCTTTTACTTTCATAAAGAAGAAATCTTAGATAGCTTTGCTTCGGTTGTTGCTAAGGAACTGTCACCCTTAGAGTGGGATAGGGTCATTCCGTATTGGATACTTTTCCCAACAACAGCAGAGCGCGAAGGTATTATTTGTCTCAAAGGGTTGTCTTCCCTTAGTTTTGTAAATTAAAGTTGGTTGTAAGAGATCTACCCATGGTCCCGGACCATGGGATTGTACAAAAAGAGCTAAGATTTAAGTAATTAGAGGCATCAATAGAAGAATAAAGAGAGTCATATATTTAGAGAAAGAAGTCTAAGTCTTGGGTTGTAGCGTAGGTAGAGGTTCTGCAGCTAAGTGTGCAGAACGCTGCAGTTGTGTGTGCGGGGTGAATAGAGTCTGTAACACTTGGAAGATATTAATAAAAGGATTTATTTTACAATTTTTGTGTATTTGTTCTATTGATGGGTTTGGATATTTTATGTATGAATTTCTTTGGTTATGCTTCTATGTTGCGTGAATGAATACAGTTACATTGAATAATTAAACATAATTACAAATATCTGGTTACGTGGTGATAACTTTAAGTATTCGGCAAGATAAGTAAATCACTGGGGTAATTGAGGAATTTGCATGGTGAGCTACCATAACACCGCGAAAGTACCTGAGCCCCAGGATAGGGTTGCGCGAAGGTCGATCATATACTTTCGCAAAGGTATTGAAAGCTGGAATAAAGGGTTTGTCATAAAATCCCTAGAGTGAGATCACCTATTTGAAGGCAGGGATAAAAGAGCTCAAACGACATCACAACCATCTCAGGGTGCAGAAACTTGGTTCCAGCATCCCCCCATACTACTTCAAGTGAGATTTTGGTCTACACTCCACGGGCTGATGTTGAAAGGGCTAGTAGTGTAGGGATTTGTTTGGCTAATTAATGTTTAACTTGGGTCAGGCCCCCTCAAGCTAACACTCATGATGGTAAAATCAAAGGTATGCACATATGACTGATCCTACCCTATGAATTTATTGGTGCCCGTGATATATATTTATATGTTACGTATTGCAATCCTAAATTCGTAATCCTTAGACTAAGTAGCAAATATTGTACATAAATTTACATCTCAGCCTATGTTGTTGGGAAGGGGAATATTTTGATGGTCATCTCCAAGTACTGTAATTTCCCTATTTATGTTGATGGGAAGAAACTGTTGATTTTGAAGTGCTTAAATATCATGGACATTGCTGAAATTTTTATTGTAGATGTTGTGGCTAGGAATGTTCATGTAGTGGGTTGGAATTTGCTATTGGTATGGAAAACATGGCCTTATTTCAATCCAAACTATGATAATATGGAGAGTATTATTCATGAGAGGAGTTATAGTTGCGTTCTCAATTTCTTTCCAACTGGGTGAATGCATCAAATGCAAAAGTATAGTTTTATCGTTATAGTGAATGGTTTCTTTGAGGTCCATCTTGTGCCTTATAGTGAACGTTCACAATATTCAAGTTATGACGAGATTAGAGAGTGTGTCAATGTTTTGTGGCCCAAGGAGATTGTACCGAGTATGGGACTGGAAGGTTTGTTAAAAAAATTGAAGAATCAACTTTATTGATTAATTGGACAACTCAAAGGTGAGAAGCTCCACTTGGAGACTACCTCTAGCAGAACCCTCTAGACCAAATCATCTTACAATCAAAATTATATATAGTGTTCACACATCTAGGGAATTTAGGACAAATTCCTAAGAAGTAGGAGCTAATTCCTAATCTAAGGCTCTAGTGAACTGAATCTCTCCAGATTTAGATATTCTCCATTATCTTCAACACCCCCCATTAATGGATAAAGGGGTTCACAAGTATTGCTAACATTTTCCTACACAATTCAAACTTGATTCTACCAAGAGGCTTAATCAATGTATCAGCTACATTATCACATGAATTACAGTATTCAACACATATTTCCTTTGATTGCACCGTTTCCCTGACAAAATGAAATTGTGTATCTATGTTCTTGGTGTCTTTATGAAACATCGGATTATAGGCAAGTTTGATAGAACTTTTATTATCACATTTGATAGTCGTGGCTTCTGTTTCCTCTTCTCCTACATCTTGGAGAAGTCTTCGTAACCAAACTGCTTCACATACTGCTACACACATGGCTTTATATTCTGCTTCTGCTGAGGATAAGGCTACAGTGTGTTGCTTTTTATGCACCATGAAATTACCTTGGGTCCAATGTTGAAGGCCTATCCTATAATGGATGTTCAATTGTCCAAGTCTCTCACCCAGTTAGAGTTTGTAGATCCTACGAGTCAAACATCAAATGAATCAAAATATAAAATTCCAAAATCTAAGGTTCCTTGTAGATACCTTAGCACTCCTTTTGTTGCAACCCAATGGTTCTCATGAGGATAAGATATATACTGGCTCAATACACTGACTCCATAAGCCAGATCAGGCCTATATGTAGTCAAATAGATGAGACTCCCAACCAACGTTTTGTACAACGTTGCATCTACCTCTTTTGAACCATCATTAACCTGTAATTTGTTGTTCTATTGTAGTGGTACAAATGCAGCCTTACACTGATTGATTTTAAACTTGTTCAACAAAATCTTGACATACTTACATTGGGACAAGAAATTTTGGCCTGAATCTCTCCAGACTTCTAAGCCCAAACATTAATGCAGCTCTCCAAGGTATTTCATTTCAAACATTTGTGATAATTGCTTCTTGATTTCTTCAATGAGTTTGTCTACATTTCCTATCATAATCAGATCATTTACATACAAAGAGATCAATACAATATGCCCCTCATCATCATACGCAATATACAAGTTAGGATCATTTTTTCTCTTGATATACCCATGCTTAAGAAGGAATGAATGTATTTTGTCATACCGAGATCTAGGAGCTTGTTTTAGTCCATATAAAGCCTTCTTTAATTTGTAGACTAAATGATATTCTCCTTTCTTGACAAATACCTCTTATAGAATTAGATATGCTTCTTCTTTCATATCTCCATTTAAGAAAGAAAACTTTATAGCTAGCTAGTGTATTTTCCAGTGGTGCTTAGTAGTGAATGCAATAATCATTCTAGTTATGTTTAATTTAGCTATTGGGGTGAAGGTTTCCTTGTAATATATACCTTGTTTTTTGGAATACCCGTTTGTGACCAACTTAGCTTTATATTTATCTAAAGATCCATCTGCTTTAAAATTTAATTTCTATAGCCATTTGCACCCTATGGGTTGTTTTCCTTCAGGAAGCTGAATTAAATCCCTTGTATAGTTTTAATGGTAGATTCATATTCCTCCTACATTGCTTCCCTCCATTCATTACTTTGAATAGCTTCATTAAAGTTAGAATGTTCAGCAGTCTTCAACATACCAGTAATGAGCGCATGATCCCTGTATCTGGCTGGCAATTGTATCTGCTTACTTGATCTTCTGAGTGGTGGAGTGGCTTCAAACTTGTTCTGATCTCCCCTCTATAGATTGGTTTCAAACTTGATTTGATCATCCACTTATTCTTTCTCCTGCTACTAGTGTTTCGGCTCTTGTTGTTGCTATTGACTGGCCCCTATTTCATCACCATCTTCTGGCAGTAAAGGAACATGCCATTCTTTATCACTACGAACAGGGTTCTGGTCATCTACCTGTTCATGAAATACCACATCCTTTCTTGTAAAAACCTTGTGAGTCAAAGGATTAAATAACTTATAATCCTTAAACTCATTGCAATATCCAACAAAAGTACACTTAATGGCTTTTGAATCTAACTTCTTCCTATCTTCATTCGGGACATGAGAAAAACCCTTACATCCAAAGACTCTAAGATGACTTGCTGCAGGCTTGAATCCAAACAATGCTTAGAAAGGAGTTTTATAATCCAAACACTTAGTAGTACTACTATTATTAAGATACACTACAGTGTTTACAGCTTCTTCCCAAAAACCATTGGTCAGATTCTTACCTTTCAACATACTGTGGGCACACTCCACGGGGGTTCTATTTTTCCTTTCCACAACCCCGTTTTTCTAAGGAGTGTAAGGTGTTGTGAACTATTGTTGTATTCCGTGTTCTTTGTAGTATTTGATGAAGTCACCCTTCTTGAATTCTCCACCTTGGTCTGAGCGAATAATTTTGATGAACTTTCCTATTTGCTTCTCAATATTTTTGAACTGCTTGAAGTATTCAAAAGCATGAATTTTCTGCCTAAGGAAATACACCCAGGTGAACCTTGTACATTCATCAACAAAAATAAGAAAATAGTAGGCCCCTCCTAACGACCTTATCTACACTGGCACACATAGATCAGTGTGTACAAGTTCAAGTATATCCCTCTGCTTCCTATCAACAATAGCAGGAAATTCATCTCTATGTAATTTACCAAGTGCACATGCTTCACAGTCAATATGCATACTCTTCAAAATAGGAAGACCATTCACCATACCCTTTTTCTGAAGAAGTAGTAGGTCACTGATGTTTATATTCCCAAATCTTTGATGCTAATGATTCTCTATAGACATGGTTGATTATGCCAATGCTTGATGTGATGTACTTCTAACATCTAGTTTATACAATCCTCCTCCACATACACCTATTGCAATGGACTTCATCCAATCCAACATGTCTTTAATTACACAATTAGATTTAAATAACATTACCTTAAGATCTTGGTCTGTTATTCTAGATATAGAAATCGGGTTCTTTTTTATCCCATGTATATGCATAACATCATGAATATGCCTAATGTTTCCATCAGGTAGTACGATAGGGACATCACCATATCCCTTGATTTCATACCCATTATCGTCTCCAAGGTAGGCCTTCGTACCAGTGATGGATTCTCTAAATTTTTTAGAGAATTGTGTCTTACAATTCACAATATTCTAGCCTCCAAATCTCTTGAATTGGAGATCCATTTATAAATGTGTGCAAGGGTGTGAGTCATCCACGGGGTTTGATTAGTGTCATTCCACTTGCTACAATTGGTTCCATTTGGAGATTTCTTAGATCCATTATTCATCCTTGGGCGAATTCAGAGAGGCAAGTGGCATAGGAGAAGTTTCTAGAAGATTCCATGAGCAACCACCTAGAAAACTGTCTCAGACATTTGTCCATCCTCGCCCATCACACCCTATAGAAGGCCTAATCATTATGCATCACATCCTGGCAGTATACCACTCAGTATGCATTGCACTTTTCCAATGGAGTAGTCAGTATGGTTTAATTTAGGCCATTTCTGGATGGTTTCTCAGATGGAACTTTTGGGGAATGTTGTATTCAGATGACTATGTTCCTTTAGGGTATGAAACAAATCTTTTAGGGGTTGATGAGCCATAGTTTATCGACATATAATTTTGGGGTTGATGTGCCCAAATATGTCTATAACAGTTTCCCCCTAGAGCATGAAGTCATAAATATTGATGTCGGGTGAAATGATTTATCATGAGGATCCAAAGTTTCGAACTGGACAGTGACCTGCATAAGTTACAATACAATACATCATCATAATATAATTTTTGTGATCTAGTTGAGGGAGGCATTCCCATGCTCATCTTTATAAATTCATTTCGTGTACATAGATCAAATAGTCGTTTGCAGATACAGACTGGTGATTCTTCAGATATAGAGTCATCATCCATGGCTAGGATGAACATCTGTGCAGAGCCTTTGTACATTTGATTTTTTTATATCCCTAAATATATTTCAGCCTAGATGGATGAAACTAGATTTGGGGTCTTCAAACTCATTCATTATTCGCTCGATGTACAAGTCAATCCATGTGAAGAGATGTTCTGAAGTCGAACATGGAAATACATCTGCTGATTACCAGCCAATGATGTAAGTTGTTAACAGACGCGAGAGGAATCACCGATAATGATAATGACCCTCAAGGTACTGTAGTACAATTCATGTGGTGTGATTATATGATCTGATGTCGAACACCACGCAAAATCTTTCGGTCGAAGGCGATTGATGTCAACCTGTCGTCGGAAGTGAGAAACTTGTCATTGATGTATACAAGCTTCAAAGCACTGAAAGGGTTGTTTCTAAGTCAACTTCTTCGATAATGATCTAATGTCAACAAGAAGTGACTCGTCGTAGGAGGGCCTTGATGTATCCCATATCTACGACACAAAACAAAGCAAATGATTTCTACAGGTGAGAAATGAACTGATGACACAAGGTTCAGGAATGGTGGTCATGAAAAATTAAGGTTGGAGGTATTGCAGTGGATGAGACATTAACTGGATGGTGGTTTCTCAACTAAATGACTTCTCTTGAACATTTCGGCGACACTAAGATGGATTGGTAGTGTTAACCCCAAAAGATGTATGGTGTGAAAGACCAATGGTGAGATGACCAGTGAACAAAATAACCCAACCCAACTCAATAATGGTGATGAAGTGAAAGTGTCATGTTCAAGAGCGACTTGCTACCATAAATTCTTCAAGATTTTTTTCCATTTTCCCCAGTCATTGATAACCAGTACCTCTTTATTTTTTTCAAGCTTGAGGAGGATAACATATGCTTGTTCTATAATTTTCCCTTCAGTCAAACCTGTATCTATTAATGTTTTAACGAGTCTAGCGACAGTGAAACTCCGTCTCGCCTAGATGGACAAGTTTGTCGCTATTGTTTTAACGAGTTTAACGACAAGGATAACTCGGTCCTTTTCATGTTTAGAGAGTTTGAAAAGAGATGAAAAGAAAACTCCATAAGTTCTTTTTCATAAAGTAATCCCTTAGGTCCGGAAAAGGATAAAATAATAAAGGAGGGATGACATTTCCAATCACTTTAACAAGCTAGAAAGGACAAGCGCTCGACAATCTTTTCATATTTAACGAGTCTGAAAAGGGTTTAAAGAGGACTCTATTTTGAGGAACGAGTGGTGTATAGGGTATCAACTGGTTTCGGTGATGTTGGAACTTCTCAAAACATGTTGATTTATGTGAAGAGGCTAGCTAATAAGACCACTCATTGCAACTGTTCCTCAAAAATGGTAAAACAACCAAGTGGAAGCATATGATCGGCCAAAGGGATGGTGGTGATGGGATGTACACAACCAAGGCAAAAAGGCTGATAGAATGGCAATCACAAGGGTTTTAAAAATTGAAAATGGGTTCATTTTTAGACAAGCTTGAACCATGGGGACTATGCTTGGATTCAGTTTCATGTTTACTCAAGCTAGAAATGAACAAAGTATGCTTGGCTTCAGTTTCATTTTCACACAAGCTCGAAATTAAGAAACTATGCTTGGATTCAGTTTCATTTTTACACAAGATCGAAACGATAAAACTATGCTTGAAAATGGGTTCATTTTTAGAGAAACTTGAACCATGGGAAGCTATGCTTGAAGTCAGTTTCATTTTCACACAAGCTCGAAACGACAAAACTATGCTTGAAGTCAGTTTCTTTTTTACACAAGCTTGAAACGAAAAACTATGCTTGAAGAAAGGTTTGCATGCCCCCAGCTTGATGAAAGGGAGAGTTTCTTGTAACTATATGGAAGTCATTGTGGTGAGGCAGGACGGTTATCCAACACTTCTTTGGCTTCGTCCAGAATAGACAAAGGTGAATGGTATGATAGACAAATCATATAACCTACATGAAAACTTACTTTACTACTGGTTATCCAACACTTATTTGGCTTCATCCAAAATAGACAAAGGTGAATGGTATGATAGACCAATCATATAACCTACAGGGAAACTTATCTTTACTGCTAGGTGCATGCCCCCCAAGCTTCATTACATTCACCAGACTACTCATGGCTATCAGGTGGATGGAATGAAGGTTCAAGTGATACCGTTGATGCAAAAGGGCCATTTAGGGATGATGATTGACTTGGAGCTATGCTTGGACACGAGAAATGAAAGCTAGTCAACAGTGAAAATTTTTCCTTCATGCAGGAAATACATCACTCAGAAGAGTGTTGAAACAATAGCTTCCATGTTATAAACATAGTCACATCCAAGGAGTAAATTGTAGTCTAAAGGTTCTTGGACTACCATTACGTTCAGATGAACAGTTTTCCCTCCCAAAGTAATAGGTAACTTAGGAAGGATCCCTAACAGTTGACTGGTTCCTTTGTTAAAGCCTAACAAATTCTATGTAACAGGCATAAGCGGTGGCAAACTAAGCACTCTCCAAGCAGTTGAGGAAAGGATAATCACTGATGCACCTTCATCTATGATATTTCCAGATATGATCATTTACAAACTTGTACTATGATCCAGAAAGGTACATAAGAAGGGATGCGGGATCTTGCCAGTCGATTCCAATCAAAGGAAGTGACTAGACTACTTGGAGGGGGTACCGAAGAAACAGGAGAATTGACCCCTTGAGTTACGAGAACTGGAGAGTTTTCCTCCTATATTCATGGAACAGGCATATTGCCCCCAAGTTTGTTAGAATCTGAAGTAACGAAGAGAACTTGAACAACATCATTTTCACTCTCTTCAGGAAAGGTAAGATTAGCTGAAGGTGAAACTGGGTCAACTATTACCTCAACCTACTGACTTTGGTCAGGTGTAGACTCATAAGATTCACTTTCAAAGAGAGTGGTTTCGACCGACGGTTGATTTAAGTGAACTAGTTTTTCAACTAGTGAAGGACTTAGGGAGAGTTTCTTGTAACCAGATGGAAGTCACTGCAGTGAAGCATGACAGTTATCCAAAACTCTTTTGGCTTCATCCAAAAAAGGAAAAAGGTGAAGGGAATGATTACCTTCACATAACCTACATGGAATCCCGACCTTTCCCTTTCATCCATGAACTTTACTATCACTAGTTGATGGTGTGTGTTATAGACATTTTTGGGCACTGCAACCTCAAGCATTAAATGTCCATAAACCAAGGGCTCCTAAGTCCCTAAAAGTGTTGTTCCAACCCCTAAAGGAACAAGGTCAACTGATTACAGCTTCTCCCAGAAGTTCTCCATGAAAAACTGCTCAGAACCAGTCAAAACAGGATCATTTCACCTGCTCCATAGGCAAAGTGCGTTGCATCTCACCTAAGTACACTCAGTGGGTGTGTTTCATCTCAAAAAGCCCTTCTATGGGGTGCGATGGGCGAGAAGAGACAAATGGCAGTGTCAATCCGCGAGGTGGAGAAGCATGGAATCTTCCAGAAACTTCTCCTGTGACACTTGCCTTTCTGAATTCGACCAAGGATGAGTAAGAGATCATCAATCTCCAAGTGGAACCAAGAACTATCAGAGGGAAGACACTAATCAAATCACAAGCTGACTCATCTCCCTTACAGATATCTATATATGGATCCCTCATCCCAGAGATCCAGAGGCTGGAATTTTGCATCTTGTAAGGAATTGTTGTTGGTTTCTTGAGGCAACACCATAGTGTTGGGTGATCTAAGCTTTGCATGAGGTGAAGAAGGGCTCACTTGCTGAGAGGATGATGCTGGGTCAGAACAACTGGTTGTAGCTCTCTTGGCTCTTTCTTGATTATCAATAAAGCTATTCAAGTTTTCCTCCATACTCTTGTGTAATCTATGTTTTGTGCATTTGTATGGTCAATTTACATCTGATCTTAGATTGTTTATGATAATAGATCCATGTTCTCGTATAGTGTTATGCTGCTTTGATTCTATAGGTACTATGTAAAGCTGGGTATACAAGGAAGCAAGTAGCAAAGGACTATCAGAAGAGAGAGGAATCGAGCAAGGAACCAAGCGCAAGACAGAGGTTGGTCTCCTTTATTCTTCTCTCACCTATCTTTCATAAAGGAAAACGAAAGTAGTTTTACTTTGTTTGTTTCTAAGGTAGCTACCACACTTTAGTGGGATTAGCATTTCTGCATAGACACTTTTCCCTATAAGAAAATGGCGACTCCGCTGGGGAGCAAATAGGTTGTTTGTTTATCTACATTTGTTTACTTTATAAACTTACAGACGGAGCCTGAAGTTGAGCGAGGTAGCTTTCGAACTGCATTTGCTATGCAAATGCAAAGTAGATAAATGTCACTTCAGTCAATCTCCGGGTTTTGTTTATGAATTAAAAAACTGATTTACAAATTCACTAATTTCCCTTGTGGTGGCTCTAATAACCTCCTTAGATCTACCCCTATTGTTGATTTACTGATTACCACTTGCTTGGCCAAAATCCCTGAGCTGAACTGCAAACTGTGACCCGGAACCCAAGCAAGGTCTCGTCCCTGGCCCAGCGCACTCTCTATTCTGTGAATCTGAAATTCAGCGCACTTCCCGAGTGTAGTAGGTGTGCTGCATTTCAAATTCACTATGTTACAGGTGCGCTGATCAGACTAGGCATTGTTCCTGAATTTTGGTTTCTGTTCACTCTTTTCAGATCTATTCAAGAGTTTTGCTGCCTGTAGTCAGTACACCTCTGTTTGAAACCCCTTCCTTGCTGATATTCTGCCTCCATTGTGCAAAGAATTGTAAATGTTTTTGTGTATTTGTTGAGTCATTTTCAGTTCTCCTTTACAAAAAAGTAACGTAATTGTACTGTCGTTTCTTGATTTGAAAGTGTCGCAAGTGTCGTTTTCAGTCATAAAAGGGAGTCTGATTGCTCTTGATAGTCGATTACCCTATTATTGTTGTATTTGATCTGAATTAGTAGTTTTTCTAATGTCGAAAGCAAGTCTTCGTTTCCAAATCGCAAAGTCTTGTCATTGTCTTCATTTTGATTTTGAAAAGAAACTTGTTAGTAATTGTCTCTTCGAAAAGTAATTCAGATTTGCGCATTAGCTTTCTTCTTATCATTCACATATTAAGAAGGCTGAAAAAAAATACATGCATGTGCATTTGCATTTAGACTGTTTGATTGGTTTGATTTAGGACAGTGCATATAGTGTGTGCTCTTTGCTTTTTGTTGAAAGAATTCTGTCTTTCTTTCCTTAGTAGCTAGGATTTTCATTGCACAAAGAAGATAAAAGACTACTTATCATCTTAGATTACATTTTAGGAATTGTACATCTACATCATGTGGTGAACCTGAAAGGAAAATTTCTTAAGCAAGATCAACTATAAAATAAATTTAATGAATCTAACAACGCTTTGGAACCTAACGCACAACATCTAGAAGTCTAGGCTAGAGACGTATTCTGGCATCGTAAAGCCGGGTAACTGTTGTTCTCATTGTTGGTTGGGTGATTCCTCCACTTTGAGATGATACGTGCCAGTACAGACTTGTGCTCCCACGTACCGTTGAGTATATTTTGGGAGACCACAATAGGCTTAATCCTTTATCCATAGGAAGCCGTGTCTACCGCCCTATCGATCGCAATGCACTGAACACAGCATTCGGGAAGATTGACTGCCATACCGTAAAAAGTATTCTGCAGTTTTGCGATTGGTTTGGTAATCCCTCTACCTAGATTTCTAGAGCAGTCCCTTTCGTTCCTTTTCAGACTCCTTAACAGAAAAGGTCCATCTGAGCACTTGTCACTTCAGGCTCATTAAAAATCGAAGGTGACTAGAGTCATCTTTTCTTTTTTCTCGACTGTTTAAAATTGAAAAAACAAGTTGTGTCAAAGCATCTAAAATTTATTTTAAACAGAATAATCGTCACCTTTCCTACGTTGATCTTAAGTTGGGAAAATGGAGTCTACCGACCAAGGAGTTCCCCTTGGAGGAAATCCTAGTCCCTTCTCCTCTTGGGGAGATGTTGGTGCACCCCACATGACCACATTGTCACTTCCAGGATTGATGATTGGCTTGCCCGTATGGCTCTTCTCAACCTCTGTCGTTCAGAACACCGCGATTCCTGAACAATCGAGTCAACAACTAGACAATTTCAGAGCTACCCCCCAACCCTCTACTTCGTCCAACTCTTCCTCTCCTCCTTCCTCTTCGCTTGATGGGGCTAGTAAAGCCAAAAATCAAGTATCTGAGAAGAAGAAGGAAAAGAAGAAGAAAGAGAAGAAGAAGAAGAAGCCAAAGGCGAAAGGGGGCAACCAAGCGTCATCTAGCGAAAATCCACACACTGCACCGACCAGGCCTAAATCGCCATGTGTCATTTGCAAAGGACACCATTATCATAGAGATTGTCCCTGCATCCCTCGGATCTTAAGGGACTGGTCTCCTCGTTTGCACAACCCGGTGTCGTCAACCTCTGATGAACATGTTGAAAACACACCGTCGACTAGTGAAAGTGAAGTCCCTGGACAAAAAGGAAAGTACAAATTTCCTTGTAAACTGTGTGAAGGCGATCACGGCGTCCACCGTTGTCCCTTCTTAGACGAGGCTAAAAGAGTTTTCGACAATCGTCCGGTTTCACCGTTACGACTTCCTCCTGGATATAAGAAACTCTTGCCGAGTCCGTAGCTAGTTGAAAATCCGGCTGACCTGCCTAGATGGTCGGCCGAAGCATCTATCATTGAAGATAAACCATATGAACCCATACCAGACGAAAGTCGAAAGGTCGAGGCGGCAGTTGACCCAGTCTTGCCTTCAGAGGTTCCATCTTCAGATGATACAGTCACCGATGAGAACAAGGATCACACCGTCCAAATTCTTTTCGTAAGCACAGACTCCAATGAACATGGGGGCAATTTACCCATTCCTTTACCGTAGGAAGGAAGTTCGTCAGAATCGTACCCGGCCGTCTATTCGGTCCCACCTCCAAGAAACCTAGTTGTTTCCTTCGACTGGAATCAGCTAGGAAGACCCCTTTTACCGACTAGTATACCATTCCGAATCATTGCTCAAGTATATAGAATGGTTATGTCCAGTACCATTATAGATGAAGGGGCTTCTGTGAGTATCCTTTCCTCGACTGCTTGGAAAGTGCTTGGTTCGCCATCGCTTTTTCCTGAGATGAGAAATCTAACAGGCTTTGACAAAGGAACCAGTCGACCGTTAGGGATCCTTCCCAATGTGCCCATAACATTGAGAGGGAAAATTGTTCATATGAACACAATGGTAGTCCAAGGACCCCTGGATTATAATCTACTCCTTGGAAGAGACTATATTTATTGCATGGGAGCCATTGTCTCATCACTCTTTAGAGTAATGTGTTTTCTGCACGAAGGAAGAGTGGTCAAGCTTGTAGACCAGCTTTCATTCCCCGGTTCACGCATAGAAAATAGTCATATACCATCCCTGAATGGTCTTTTCACACAAGGAATGTCTCATCAATCCCCAGTATGTCCCCCTTGTTGTTGGGAAAAGTATCCAATACGGAATGACCCTATCCCACTCTAAGGGTGACAGTTCCTTAGCAACAACCGAAGCAAAGCTATCTAAGATTTCTTCTTTATGAAAGTAAAAGGAAGGAGGAATAGATCCACTAACCGATGTCTTCCGCTAATGGTTGATCCAATCTTCTCTCCTTGCTCCTTGCTCCCAGCTCCTTGCTCTCTCACAGGCCCAGCTACACAGAGATCCTGCAAAATAACAAGAGAGGGAAACTACAAGAAGCATACATTCATAATTGATTCAAGGATTAGAATAAATCAAATACACAAGTACATCAATACATCATTGAAACACATGCATATAGAAGAACCTCAAATGCTTTATTAATGGAAGAAAGTAAGGTTCAGGATGTGATACAACCATAAGAGGCCCAATCCAGCATCACCTTCCCGACGGAAAGAAATCTCCTCTTCACCTCCTTAAAAGCAAATCACCTCAATAATTCTATACTAAAACCAACAACAATTCTTTGCACAAATTCCAGCCCTTTAGATCTCATAGGGTAGAGATCCTTATATAGAGTTTTGGAGAGAAGATGAGTCAGCTTGATGTGTGACTAGTGTCCTCTTCAACTCCAGTTCTTCTTCAGTTCTTGAGTCCACTTGGAGATCCTTGCTTCCACTTGGAGTTTTAGAACCTCTTACTCATCACTAGGCGAATTCCTTGATCCAAGTGTCACTTTGGAAGCTTCCTGGGCACTGACACATTGAGGAAAGATACCTCCACATGTCAAAACTCGCTCAGTGCAGGTAGCCTTTGTTGGAGTTGACATTCAACGCAGGTAGACCATGGAGCAGTTGACATTCAGCGCAGATGCTCAGTGGAGCAGTTGACATGATCCAGAATTGACTTGTTTTTGAGTGTTTTTCAGTCGAGAACTGATTTGAATTGTTGTGGTTTGCTGACCTTGTTCCTCTAGGGGTAGGAACAACATGTTTAGGGACTTTGGATCCCTTAGATTATTGACATTTCATGCTTCATGCTGTAAGGCACAAAAATGTCTATAACAGTTGCCCCCTAAAGTATGAGGTCGTTTATCGGGTGAAATGCTTTATCAGGAGGATCCGAAGTTCATTCAATTGCCGGGAGGTGCCCTGTAATAAGATACAATACAATACATTGTTTTTCATACTGCTTTCATGATCTAGCTGAGGCGGGCATTCCCATGCTCAGCTTTATAAATACATTTTTCTGTACATAGAACAGACAATCGTCTGAAGGTAGACTGATAATTCTCTGCTGAAATTATCATCCTTTGAGTAGGATGATCATCTGCTGTACATGTCAATGTTTTTCTTTCCTGAATATATATCGCAGCCCGGATGGATGAAACTAGATCCGGGGTCTTCAAACTCGTCCGATCTTCACTCTAAGTACAAGTCGATCCATGTGAGAATTTCTTGTAGTCGAACATGGAAAGACATCGCTTGATTACCAGTCAATAATGTAAACTGTTAACAAGCGCGAGAGGAATCACCGATAATGATGATGACCCTCAAGGTACTGCAGTACAATTCACGTGCTGTGAATAGAGGACTTGGCATCGAACACCACGCAAAATCTTCTGGTCGAAGGTCATTGATGTATACCTGTCGCCGGAAGTGAGAAACTTGCCATTGAGGCATGCAAGCTTCAAAGTACTGAGGGGGGTGTTCCTAGATCGACTTCTTGGATAATGAGCTGATGTCGACAAGAAGAGATCCGTCAAAGGAGGGCCTTAATGAATCCCACATCAGTGACACGGAACGGAGCTAATGATTGTGATGAAGGTGAAAACGATCTGTGAAATATGATTCAGGGTGGCGGTCATGAAAGGATGAAAAATGATGTATAGCAGTGGATGGGACACGGTTGACTCTTTCTGAACGACATCTCTTGAACATATAACGACACTGATGTGATGGATCGGTAGCATTACCCCAAAAGTGGATGGTATGGCGAGACCATGGTGATGAGACCGGTGAATGAAACAACCCAACCCGATGTGGTACGGAGGCAAAAGTGTCATGTTCAAGAGCGACTTGCTACCATTAAAGCTTTGAGGTTCTCCCAATTTTTCCCCAGTCATTTCTGACCAGTACCTCTTTATTTTTGTCAAGCTTGAGGAGGATAACATATGCTTGTTCTATAACCTGCCCTTCGGGCAAGCCCATCTCTATGTTTTAACGAGCCTAACGATAGGGAAACTCGTTCTCGTCTAAAGACAAGTTTGTCGCTATTTAATGCATTTAACGAGTCTAGCGACAAAGACAACTCGGTCCTTTTCATTTTTAGAGAGTCTGAAAAGGTACGTAAAGTTAACTCCAAAGGTCCTTTTTCCTAATCCCTTCAGTCCGAAAAAGTATAAAACAATACAGAAGGGATGAATGTTCGATAGTTTTATCGAGCCGAACTAGGCAAGCGCTCGATATTTTTGTGCAATAATCCCTCAAGTCCAAAAAGATTAAAATCTAGAGGAGGGATAGCTCTTCCGGTTGCTTTAACGAGCTGGAAGGCCAAAACTCGGAAAACTTTTCATATTTTACGAGTCAGTGAAAAGAGCTCAAAGAAGACTCGTATTTTGAGGAACGAGTGATAAACAGGGATAGCAGCAGATTCCAGGTACAGATTGGAATTTTCCAATCACGGCAATGTCACAAGGATGGCTAGGTGAAATCACTCTTCGCAGTTGTTCCTCAAAATAGGTAAACAATCAAGTGGAGGTGAATGATCGGCCAAATGAAAAGTGGAGGTGACGGTGCAAACACGACCAAGGCTTTTATGGCTAATGAATTTACGGTCTCAAATGGTTATTTACCGGTTCATTTTTTCTGGATGAGCTTGAACTCTGGGGGAAAGCTTGCTCACAGGTGCATTTATTTTTTAACGAGCATGAACTCGTGCTAAAACTGCTCGATTTTGCGTTTATTTTTTAACGAGCATGAACCTTGCCAAAACTGCTCGTTAATACCAGTCATAACATAAGAAACGTCTCCTCGAGATCGCTATTTTTTAAGGAGCTTCATCTCGCTACGCTTTGCTCCGTCTCCTTTCTTTATGCAAGTTTGGGTTACGACTAATCCAAAAAGCAGATAAATAATCGCTCCTTGCTTGCACTCCAAAAGGTTTGCATGCCCCCAGGTATAAAGTACAATTTCAAGGTTATCCCTCCAGTTTCCACATCTGCTTTTCTTTGGGTGTTCACAGCTACTTGTCTCCTTGCTAGTCTAGTTTTACTGGGACTATACGAGATCACAAGAGAGCAGCTACTTGGTTTTTCTCGTTAGTCTAACTTTAAAGGATCTTTGCAAGATCGCAAGAGAACAGCTACTTGCGACAAGAGAACAGCTACTTGCGACAAGAGAAGAACACTCCTCAAAGACAAAACATTTGTTTTACCAAAGGGATACCTCTTTCAGGTTATCCAAAGATTGTTCCATTAGCATTTAAACAGAACATTCCTCGGCGGTGTCTACCGAAGTAGACAAAGGTGAGTGGCGTTGCCTTAAACACATAACTTTGACAAAAGAATCTTATTCCAGAACAACCCCTCTTCCTTCTTTCGGACGGGGTACGAACTAGTCATATTCTCCCGCGGAAATTCTACCTTATACCCAGGGTTTTCTCTGCCCAAAGCAGACTAGGATGCATGCCCCCTGGGTTCCAGCCCTATTTTCCCGAATCACTCGCACTCATCAGGAAGAAGAACCGGGGGTGGAGACCTTTCTTGATTGAATAGACCATTCAGGGTTGGTATGTGACTATTTGCGATGCGTGATCCCGGAAATGAAAGTTGGTCTACGAGCTTGACCATTCTTCCTTCGTGTGGAAAACACATTACTCTAAAGAGTGAGGAGACTATTGCTCCCATGCAATATATATAGTCTCGTCCAAGGAGTAGGTTATAATCCAAGGGTCCTTGGACGACCATCACGTTCATTTGAACGACCTTCCCTTTCAATGTAATGGGCACATTGGGGAGGATCCCTAATGGTCGACTGGTTCCTTTATCAAAACCTGAGAGATTTCTTATCTCAGGCAAAAGCGTCGGGGAACCCAGTGCTTTCCAAGTAATAGAGGAAAGGATACTCATAGATGCCCCTTCATCAATGATAGTTCCAGCCATTACCATTCTGTATATTTGGACTATAATTCTGAATGGTATACTGGCTGGTAACCGGGGTCTGCCTAGTTGGTTCCAATCAAAGGACACAACCAAGTTTTTTGGTGGTGGGACCGAATACACGGCCGGATATGACCCTGACAACGTTCCTTCCTGCGATAAAGGAATGGGCGCATTGCCCTGATGCTCATCAGAGTCGGTGTTGATGAAAAGAATTTGGATGGTGTCATCCTTATTCTCTTCAGTGAGGGTGTCAGCTGAAGATGAATCTTCAGCGACGGTGTCATTTGAAGATGAAACTTCTGAAGGGAGAACCGGGTCAATTGCCATTTCGACCTTTGGATTTTCGTCCGGTCTGGATTCAGTAGGTTCATTTTCAATGACTGACGCTTCAGCTGACCATTTGAGCAGGCCAGCTGTCTTTTCAACCAACGAAGGACTTAGCGCGAGTTTTTTGTATCCAGGAGGAAGTCGTAACGGTGAAACCGGACGATCTTCCAAAACTCTCTTTGCTTCGTCTAAGAAGGGACAACGGTGGATGGCGTGATCGCCTTCACACAGTCTGCAGGGGGATCTTGCTCCCCCTGTTTGTCTAGAACCTTCACTTTCGCTGGTTGACGGTAAGCATTCAACATGGCTATCAGAGGTTGATGCTCCCGAACTGTGCAAACGAGGGGACCAGTCCCTTAGTATCCGGGGAATACAGGGACAATCTCAGTGGAAGTGATCTCCTCTACATATGACACATGGCGATTTGGGCCCGGTCTGTGTTGTGTGTGGATTTTTGTCAGATGTCTTTTGCTTGCCCCCAGTCGCCTTAGGCTCCTTCTTCTTCTTCTCTCTCTTCTTCTTCTCCTTCTTCTCCTTGGGAGCTTGGCTTTTGCCGGCTCTACCTTGCGAAGAGGAAGGATCGGATGAAGAGTTATAGGAAGTCGAAGGCTGGAGGGCAGCTCTAGACTGATCTAACTGTTGACTCGATTGTTCAGGAACCATGGTGTTCTGAACTACACTGGTTGAGAATAGCCAGACTGGCAGGCCAATTGTCAGTCCTGGAAGCGACAATGTGGCCATGTGGGGCGCACCAACTTCTCCCCAAGAGGAGAAGGGACTAGGATTTCCATCATGGGGAATTCCTTGATTGGTGTGTTCCATGTTCTCAACCTAAAGATCAACGCAGGAATAGGAGGTGATTATGTTCTGTTTAAAATAAATTTTATAATGATGCTTTAGACACAACTTGCTTTTTCACTTTTTAAGAGTCGAGAAAAAGCTAAAGATGACTCTAGTCTCCTTCGATGTTTTAACGAGCCCGAAGTGACCAATGCTCGGGTGGACTTTTTCAGTTATAGAGTTTGAAAAAGGCCAAAAGAAACTACTCTGGAGTTCTAGGCAGAGGGTGTGCCAAACTTTTCGCAAAACCACAGAATACGTTTTACGGTACGGGTGGTCAATCTTCGTGAATGCTGTGTTCACTGCATTGCGATCAGTAGGGCGGCCGACACGGCTTCCTAAGGATAAAGGCTTTATTCCTATAGGGGTCTCCCAATATATACGCGACGGTACGTGGGAGCACAAGTCCGTATTGATACTTATCGCTTCACCGTGGAGGAATCACCCAACCACTCGACGCTAAGATATCACGTTTAACGACGCCGGAACACGTCTCTAGCTTAGACCTCTATGTGTTTGTGTTATGTTTCAAAGCGTTGTTATGTAAATTCAATTCATTTTAGGTTGATCTTTTTTAGCAGTTTGCCTTTACGGATCACCACGTGATGTATGGTACAACTCCTAAATGCAGTCTAAGAATGAGAAGCAAGCTTTTTCAATTCTTTCAACTTATGAAAATCTTAACTACTGAGGGAAAAGAAAGACATCATCTTTTCACACAGATCATAGAGCACACACTAATGCACTTTTCCCTAAATCAACATGCAAGCTGTCAAAATGCACATGCACAATGCAGGTATTTCTTTTCTCTTTCTTAATGTTGATGTATTACAAAAAGAAAGTTGTTGTAAAACTTTGAATTCAATTTCAAGTGAAAGCAAATAAGCCTTTGTCCAAAATCAAAAGACACCTTAAGATTTACTTGTTTCAACACTAGAAATATATAAATTCAAACCATATGACGAAAGCAAAAGCTCAATCAGCTATGAACAGCAAACAAGCTAACTCTTAGGATCAAAACGACACTTTATCACAGGTCTAGATCTAATAGGCCACAGCAAGACTAGTTCACTTTCGTTATGGGAAACTGTAAATGAAGTAAGAAATACAAAAAGAACAATCACAGTTTCTTTATACAACCGAGGCGGAATAGTGGCAAAGAAAGGTGGTTTCAGATAGGTACATTGGTTGATAACTGGCTACAAAAACAATACTGAAAATTGGGCAACAGAAAGCAGAGAACCCCAGTTGCACAAGGCAAAGTTGGTTCAGCGCAACCCTGACACTGTCAGTTTGACATTCAGCGCAGGTAGCCCCTTCAGGACCTGCGTTAAAATGCAGACTGCCTTCACAGTGCCTGTGTTGAAGAGGAAACTTTTGTTTCTCTCAGGTTCCGGGTTACAGATTGCTCAAAAATCAACTGTTTTAGGCCAAATCAAAGGCTATCAATCAAGCACACTAGAGGATGATTTAAAGGAAGATGAAGACTATCACTAAGAGCTATTCAGAGTCCTTGTGGATCAGCTCTTCAAATCATAAACATGCCCAGAAACTGAGCTAGAGTAGCTGCCCTCTACTTTGCATCTAAAAGATTCAAATGCAGTTCGATTCGGTACTCCCTGTGTTTAGGAAATGAATAGCAAGAAACACAAACAACCAAGAAGATACGTTCCCCAGCGGAGTCGCCAGTTTGTTGTTGGGAAAAGTATCCAATACGGAATGACCCTATCCCACTCTAAGGGTGACAGTTCCTTAGCAACAACCGAAGCAAAGCTATCTAAGATTTCTTCTTTATGAAAGTAAAAGGAAGGAGGAATAGATCCACTAACCGATGTCTTCTGCTAATGGTTGATCCAATCTTCTCTCCTTGCTCCTTGCTCCCAGCTCCTTGCTCTCTCACGGGCCCAGCTACACAGAGATCCTGCAAAATAACAAGAGAGGGAAACTACAAGAAGCATACATTCATAATTGATTCAAGGATTAGAATAAATCAAATACACAAGTACATCAATACATCATTGAAACACATGCATATAGAAGAACCTCAAATGCTTTATTAATGGAAGAAAGTAAGGTTCAGGATGTGATACAACCATAAGAGGCCCAATCCAGCATCACCTTCCCGATGGAAAGAAATCTCCTCTTCACCTCCTTCAAAGCAAATCACCTCAATAATTCTATACTAAAACCAACAGCAATTCTTTGAACAAATTCCAGCCCTTTAGATCTCATAGGGTAGAGATCCTTATATAGAGTTTTGGAGAGAAGATGAGTCAGCTTGATGTGTGACTAGTGTCCTCTTCAACTCCAGTTCTTCTTCAATTCTTGAGTCCACTTGGAGATCCTTGCTTCCACTTGGATTTTTAGAACCTCTTACTCATCACTAGGCGAATTCCTTGATCCAAGTGTCACTTTGGAAGCTTCCTGGGCACTGACACATTGAGGAAAGATACCTCCACATGTCAAAACTTGCTCAGCGCAGGTAGCATTTGTTGGAGTTGACATTCAATGCAGGTAGACCATGGATCAGTTGACATTTAGCGCAGATGCTCAGTGGAGCAGTTGACATGATCCAAAATTGACTTGTTTTTTAGTGTTTTTCAGTGGAGAACTGATTTGAATTGCTGTGGTTTGATGACCTTGTTCCTCTAGGGGTAGGAACAACATGTTTAGGGACTTTGGATCCCTTAGATTATTGACATTTCATGCTTCATGCTGTAAGGCACAAAAATTTCTATAACACCCCTGATGAGCGCAAGTGATTCGGAGGACATGACTGAAACCCAGGGGGCATGCACCCTGGTCTGCTTTGGCAGGAAAACTTCAGATATAGGATAGGTTTCCGCGAGAGATATATGACTAGTCTGACACTCCCGTCCGCGATTGGAAAAGGGGGTTGGACTGGAATAAGATTCCCTTGTCAAAGTTATGTGGGTGGAGGCGTCTGCGCCACTCGCCTTTGTCTATTTCGGTAGGCATCGCCGAAGAAGTGTTTTGTTTGCAGGACAGATAAAACAATCTTTGGTAACCTGAAAGAGGTAGGCCTTTCCCGATAAAACGAATGTCTTTTCGGTAGAATAGAAGGTGACCTTGAAACTCTATTTTATACCTGGGGGCATGCAAACATTTTGGCGTGCAAGCAAAGAGTGACCATTTATTTTTTTAAATTTGTAGGTCCTCTAACCCTTTAAACTCGTAGGATTGGTCGTTTCCCAACTTGCATAAAGAAAGGATGTGGGGCAAAGATTTGAAAAATTGTCGTTTTTATATATGAGACATTCTTATTATACGACTGGATTAATCGAGCAGTTTTAACACGGACTTCATGCTCGTTAAAAAATAAACATAAGCAATGAGCAAATGTTTCCCCCAGTGTTTAAGCTCAATAAAAAATGAACCAATTCCCGGTAAATAATCATCGTGAATGTAGTACTTCAGCCTTTAAAGCCTTGGTTGTGTTCCCATCATCACCTCCACTCTATATTGGCCGATCATTCACCTCCATTTGATTGTTTACCCCTTTTGAGGAACAGCTGCGAAGAGTGATCCTATTAGCCATCCTTGTAACATTGTCGTGATTGGAAAATTCCAAACCTTACCTGGAATCAACTGCTACCCAATTTTATCACTCGTTCCTCAAAGACGAGTCTCCTTTAAGCTCTTTTCAACTGACTCGTACAATATGAAAAGATTGCCGAGCCATTAGCCTCTCCAGCTCGTTAAAGGTACCGGAAGTGCTATCCCTCCTTTAGATTTTAATCTTTTTGGACCCGAGGGATTATTACGCAAAAAGGTCGAGTGCTTGTTTTGTTCGGCTCGTTAAAAGTATCGAAAATTCATCCCTTCTGTATTGTTTTATACTTTTTCGGACTTAAGGGGTTAGATGACGAAAAAGGATTTTTGGAGTTTCCTTTACGTCCCTTTCAGACTCTCTAAAATTGAAAAGGACCGAGTTATCTTTGTCGTTAAACTCGTTAAAACCTAATAGCGAAAAACTTGTTCATAGTAGACAAGAACGAGTTTCACTATCGCTAGGCTCGTTAAAACATAGCGATGGGTTTGCCCAAAGGGCAAATTATAGAAAAAGCATATGTTATCCTCCTCAAGCTTGAAAAAAATAAAGAGGCACTGGTTAGCAATGACTGGGGAAAAATTGGGAAGAAAACTTGAAGAAACTTTGTTGGTAGCAAGTCGCTCTTGAACATGACACTTTCACTCCGCATCCAACTCGGGTTGGGTTGTTTCATTCACCGGTCACATCACCATGGTCACATCACACCATCCACATTTGGGGTTAATTCTACCAATCCATCATGTCAGTGTCGCCGATATGTTCAAGAGAAGTCACTCAGAGAATTCACCTGTGTCTCACCCGCTGCAATACATTTACGCTCCATTCTTTCATGACCGCCACCCTGAACCTTATATCACCAGACCGTTTTCACCTCCATTAAAATCATTTGCTCCGTTCCCTGTCATTGATGTGGGATTCATTAAAGCCCTCCTATGACGGGTCACTTCTTGTCGACATCATCTCATTATCCAAGAAGCCGATCTAGGGACACACCTTTCAGTACTTTGAAGCTTGCATGCCTCAATCGCAAGTTTCTCACTTCCGGTGATAGGTTTACATCAATGGCCTTCGACCGAAAGATTTTGCATGGTGTTCGACGCCAAGTCCTTTATTCACACCACGTGAATTGTATTGCAGTACCTTGAGGGTCATTATCATTATCAGTGATTCCTCTCGCGCCTGTTAACAGCTTACATCATTGGCTGGTAATCAGGTGATGTCTTTCCATGTTTGACTCCAGAACATCTCTCACATGGATCGACTTGTATTTTGAGTGAAGATCGAACGAGATTGAAGACCCCGGATCTAGTTTCATCCATCCGGGCTACGATATATATTCAGGAAAATAAAGACATCAAATGTACATCATTGCTGCACAGATAATCATCCAATCTATGGGATGATGACTCTACCAGAATCATCAGTCTACACTCAGACGATTGTCTGTCCTATGTACATGAAAATGAATTTATAAAGTTGAGCATGGGAATGCCCGCCTCAGCTAGATCATGAAAATATTATGAAGATAATGTATTGTATTGTATCTTATTAGAGGTCTCCTCCCAGCTTGAAAGAACTTCATATCCTCATGATAAAGCATTTCACCCGACATCAAAAAAGATTAACGACCTCATGCTTTAGGGGGAAACTATTATAGACATTTTTGGGCACTGCAACCCCAAGCATAAAATGTCCATAAACCAAGGGCTCCTAAGTCCCTAAAAGTGTTGTTCCAACCCCTAAAGGAACAAGGTCAACTGATTACAGCTTCTCCCAGAAGTTCTCCATGAAAAACTACTCAGAACCGGTCAAAATAGGATCATTTCACCTGCTCCATAGTCAAAGTGCGTTGCATCTAACCTAAGTACACTTAGTGGGTGCGTTGCATTTCAAAAATCCCTTCTATGGGGTGCGATGGGCAAGAAGAGACAAATGGCAGTGTCAATCCGTGAGGTGGAGAAGCATGGAATCTTCCAGAAACTTCTCCTGTGACACTTGCCTTTCTTAATTCGACCAAGGATGAGTAAGAGATCATCAATCTCCAAGTGGAAGCAAGAACTATCAGAGGGAAGACACTAATCAAATCACAAGCTGACTCATCTCCCTTACAGATATCTATATATGGATCCCTCATCCCAGAGATCCAGAGGCTGGAATTTTGCATCTTGTAAGGAATTGCTGTTGGTTTCTTGAGGCAACACCATAGTGTTGGGTGATCTAAGCTTTGCATGAGGTGAAGAAGGGCTTACTTGCTGAGAGGATGATGTTGGGTCAGAACAATTGGTTGTAACTCTCTTGGCTCTTTCTTGATTATCAATAAAGCTATTCAAGTTTTCCTCCATACTCTTGTGTAATCTATGTTTTGTGCATTGGTATGGTCAATTTACATCTGATCCTAGATTGTTTATGATAATAGATCCATGTTCTCGTATAGTGTTATGCTGCTTTGATTCTACAGGTACTCTGTAAAGCTAGGTATACAAGGAAGCAAGTAGCAAATGACTATCAGAAGAGAGAGGAATCGAGCAAGGAACCAAGCGCAAGACAGAGGTTGGTCTCCTTTATTCTTCTCTCATCTATCTTTCATAAAGGAAAACGAAAGTAGTTTTACTTTGTTTGTTTATAAGGTAGCTACCACACCTTAGTGGGATTAGCAGTTCTGCATAAACACTTTTCCCTGTAATAGTGTGTTATCAACATGATCTCCAAAGGTTGATGACACGGCATGGTGTGAACGGGAGAGACCATTCTTTCAAGATTCGAGGAAAGTGAGGACAATCTCAATGAAAATGGTCTCTCGTACAAATTATGCATGGATATTTGGCTTTGGGAAGTTTAATGGGTGGATTTTCATCAGACGATGCATTCAAAGCAATGGTTGCTTGGTTGCCCCCTTGCTGAATTGGCTTCTTCTTCTTCTCCTTCCCTTTCTTCTTCTTCTCAGCCACCTGGTTACTAGTATCACTACTTTCACCAAGCGAAGAGGAAGAAGGGGAGGGAGAAACAAAAGAGGAAGAAGGTGAAGGGTCAACTCTAGGATCAACTGGAGGTTGATTTTGTTCTGTTGAAGGTGTACCCCCATTTTGAACCAAAGAGGTTGAAAACAGCCATACTGGCAGGCCAATGGTAAGTCCCGAAAGGGATAATGTAGCCATATAAGGAGCACCAATATTTATGAAAGAAGGAAAAGGACTAGGATTCCCTTCAAAAGGGATTCCTTGATTGGTGGACTCCAGATTTGTCTCCATATATCTCAACTTAAGATCAACTAAGGAATAGGGATGTTATTCGAAATTCAATTAATTTTAATGACACTTTGACACAACTTTGCTTTTTCAGTTTTTTAGAGTCGATAAAAAGATAAAGATGACTCTAGTCTCCTTCGATTTTTAATGAGCCTGAAAGGACAAGTGCTCAAAGGGACCTTTTCTTTTAAAGAGTTGAAAAGGAACAAAAGTGACTACTCTGGAAAATCTAGACAAAGGGATTATCAAACCAATCGCAAAACTACAATAATACACCTTGGTGATAAATTAAAGAGAAATTACCAAGGACTTATGTGCAGTAGTCAATCTCCCTGAATGCTGTGTTCAGTGCATTGTGATCAATAAGGTGGAAAACTCAGCTTCCTCTTGATAAAGGATTTAAGCCTATTGTGGTCTCCCAATTATACATGACGGTACGGGGAGCACAAGTCTGTGCTAGCACTTGTCGTATCAAGGAGGAGGAATCACCCAACCTTCAATGAAAATGATAGCCACTAGTTTTAATGACGCCAAAACACATCTCTAACCTAGACCTCTAGATATGTTGCGTTAAGTTCCAAAGCGTTGTTATATTCTTTGAAATTTATTTTAAAGTTGATCTTGTTTAGAGTTTGCCTTTCAATGGTTCACTGTGTGATGATGATTTGAAATTCCTAAAATGCAATCTACAATGATAAACAATCTTTGTTTATTTTGAGCAATGAAAATCCTAGCTACTAGGGAAAGAAAATTACAGTGCTTAAAAGAGCAAAGAGCACACACTAGTGCATTTCCCTAAATCATATTTTCGTACAAAAACCAAAAAATGCTACATGCAAATGCATGTATTTGTTTTCTTTTTCCTTATTGTGAAAAATGCCAAAAAGGAAAACTAAATGCAGCAAAGATCTAAAATATTTCTTTCAAAATGACATTTTTGACAATTTCTTCTTCAAAAGAGAAAGGAAGACTCAACAACACTTTTCAATTTTGAATAAAAAAATGCTTTTGACACTTTAAATATAAACAAATCACACCAAATACATGAAGAAAAGTTCAATCAATTATCAAGGGAAGGAAGAATTCATGACACTTCTCTTTTCGACACAAAATGACAATTACGACACTTTTTGTATCGAAGAGACAAATCGATTTAAACAACTTTTCGACAAAGGATTGTAAATGATGAACAAATACACAAAAAACACTCACTAATCCTAATGTAATTGAGGCTGATCTATGTGATTCAAGTAGGCTTCAGTAAGGAGGCACTGTTCATATGCAACAAAACGGAAAACAAGGTCAAAAACCCTCAATTTCTAGAATGGAAAAAGAGTTCAGTTAGTCATCGCAATTGGGCTTCACAGAAACAGAGATGCATCACACTTACTACACTCGAGAGGTGCGATGCATACTCAATTACAGTGGAAGACATTGCGATGGTCCAGGGAGCACAACTGAAATGGGTTTTGGCTCAGATGTGCAGCTGTTTTCAATGAGTTAAGCTAAGTTTTGATGAACAATAAAGAGAAAAGTATAGAGGAATGTCTTGAGAGGTTACTGAGCTACCAAAAGGGCATCTAGATGTGCTTGTAAGTCAAACGTTTAATTCATAAACTAAACCAGAGATTGACTGAAGCAACATTCATCTACTATGCAATTGCAGAGCAAGAGTAGTTTGAAGGGTACCTGGCTGACTTCAGGCTCTGTCTATAGTTTATAAAATAAACAATAACAATAAACAAACATTTGTTCATCTCCCCAGTGGAGTCACCAATTTTTTTTGGGAAAACTAGTGTCTTGTCAAATGCTAGCCCTCTAGGTTTGGCAGCTACCCTAGAAACAACAGTTTAAAGCAATCCAATGATTTCTTCTATGTGTAACAGATAAGAGAAAGATAATGGAACCAACCCGGAACTTTCGCTTAATCCCTTGCTTGCTCTCTCTCCCCTTTGACAGATCCTACAACTCCTCCCCGTACTTAACATGCTTGGAGAGTACCTGCACAAGTACAGCAACAAAGAACCATCAAAGCATCGTGATCTATTACAACATAAACATTACAGAATTAGATATATAATGAACAAATGATAGCATTCACAAATGATAACATTTACAATTGCACAATCATATGGAAGAAAACTTGAAGAAATTTATTAATAAAGGGAGAATTACAACCCACTTATCTGATCCAGCATCATCCTCCCAGCTTCAATCCCTCTTCACAGCATGAAATAGCAAGATCACACCAACAATACAATGCTATTTCCTCAATTACAAACTATCAGCACTTCCTTACAATTCACAATATTCCAGCCTACAGATCTCTTCAATTGGAGATCCATTTATAGATGTGTGCAAGGGTGTGAGTCATCCATGGGGTTTGATTAGTGTCATTCCACTTGTTACAATTGGTTCCATTTGGAGATTCCTTAGATCCCTTATTCATCCTTGGGTGAATTCAGAGAGGCAAGTGGCACAGGAGAAGTTTCTAGAAGATTCCATGAGCAACCACCTAGCAAACTATCTCAGACATTTGTCTATCCTCGCCCATCGCACCCTATAGAAGGCCTAATCAGATTGCATCGCATCCTCGTATTGTACCACTCAGTATGCATCACACTTTGTCAGTGGAGCAGTCAGTATTGCTTAATTTAGGCCATTTCTAGATGGTTTATTGGATGGAACTTTTGGGGAATGATGTATTCAGATGACTATGTTCTTTTAGGGTATGAAACAACTCTTTTAGGGGTTGATGAGCCCTATTTTATTGACATATAAGTTTGGGGTTGATGTGCCCAAATATGTCTATAACAGGAGGTGGCTTTCTTTGTGGGGTTCCTCTGCTTTTGTGTGTTGCATTTTTCTTTCCTCTAAAGGGCTTCCTCTTTACCATTAGGGCTAGATATGAGCTCTGGGGTTTCACGGTCATCCGTCTTTCCTCCTCTTGCATTAGGATCCCTGTCAATTCTTCAAACTTGGGGACTTTTTGCATTCAACCCAGTGATGAACATCTAATAGTCGCTAGTCATACCATTCATGGTAATCGTGACCAAGTCAGTGTCTGATATTGTTTCACCAATGTCGCCTAGCTTAGTCTTAAGCTCCTTGATACGAGAGATGAACACTACTACTGAATCATTCTCATCCATTTTAATGGAGAGAATATTGTGCTTTAGAAACAGTAGGTGATTTGTGTTCTTGATCTCGTACAAGTCTTTGAGAATTGTCCAGATATGTTCTATAACTTTACAATCTCGAATGTGAGCAATAATGCAATCTTTCACAGACAATTTGAGCAGTACCTTTTCCTTATTCTCCCTCTTTTCCCAGCCTCATATTGTTCTTGTTGTTCCACTTATATCTAGGGTTGACTTAAACTCATCACTGTTTGCAATCGTCCATGTGTTTTTCCCCTCCAACTATGTCTGCAACATAAATTTCCAATTGGAGTAATTCAACCTGTCAAGCTTATTGCTTGCGTTCAGATAGGTGCCATCTGATTATTCATCTTAACACAAATTAGACATCCAAAAAACTAGACCTATCCTAGATCTAAAGAGCAAACTCAAAACACAAGCTTGAGATTCACTTTAAAAGGAAACATGCCCCAATAGAATTAAAAAAAATTAAAAGAAAAAAAAACTTTTGTTAAAAAAAAAACTCTTCCCTTTCAAACATGTGCAACAATTTGATCCCAAAACATTTTTTAAAATATGTCATAATGTCGCTCCTTCTTCAATTGGGCACTATGCCCTCGAATCAATAACACAATATTCTGGCACATAGTGTGGGTACTGCAAAATGGATGTCTAGAAACCCTTAGGGAGAAGCATTGACAGTGGCCACAATGTCTTTGCAAACAACAAATACTGATCACTTCAATGATTAAGCATTCTAACCCACATCGGCTCTTCTGGCTTTGGAATGTTTGGTTCATTTTCTTTGGAATGTGCTCACTGCTTCAAACTATCGCACCTTCATAGGAAGGAGAAGCACCCTTAGTCTGTGTGCCCAATCATGATCACCCACTCGTGAGTGTGCTAAACATTCACCTACTCGGACTGCAGCACCATGCTTCCGCTGTGCCACAACACGACTCCTTTGTGATGTAGGCGATTTGGGTTTGTCTCCACTATTGGAGCACGCAGCATGCACCAGGAGCATGCTACCCTGATCTGGGCTCCTTAGCCTCCACCGATCGATAGCACCCTCCTAGTATTAACCTTCACGCTCACTCCTCAGTAGCTAGGCCCTTTCGTAGATCTCATTTCACAGTCCATCGCTTTACTCTCCTTCAGATCATCCATCTCTTTATTTGACTTGAGATCTGCGATTGTCAGGAGCAATTAGGAGATTTGCTCTAAGGAGAGTAGAAATCATCGTGCTTTTCCCCTTTGAATCGGTGATGACCATCGCCCTCTTGCCTTCGGAAAGAGCGATGATTACTGTGAATTAATTTAAAAAAAAACGTGTTGCTTCTCCACTTTCTCACTGTGCTAGTTTTCTTCACACCATCTCCCCACTCAGGGATTTGCAGGCCCTCTCGACCCTGCAGCTCTAATACCATGTTAAACAAACTGACGAATCAACTTTATTGATTAATTGGACAGCGCAGAGGTGAGAAGCTCTACCAGGAGATTGCCTCTAGTAGAACGCTCTACACCAAATCATCTTACAATCAAAATTATATATAGTGTTCACACATCTAGGTAAGTTAGAACAATTTCCTAAAAAGTAGGAACTAATTCCTAATATAAGGCTCTAGTGAATCAAATCTCTCCAAATTTACATATTCTCCATTACCTTCAACAAGGTTTGGGTTCATATAGTGAGTAGACTACTTCAAAGAAGATGTATTTTCTTAATTTTGTGATTTTTATTAGTTGCCTCACATAGTTTGTAGGTGCTAGAATTGGTTTACCAGGCTTACAGGTCAAGGTCAACTTATTTTACCATTATATTCTCGATTTTAAAGAAAATGAGGTTTCATAAGTCATTCCTCACGATTTAATAAGATTTAATTGTTTGCTCGGAATTCATTGGTATCTAAATTTTTGTGACTCTTTTGATTGGCATTATTTTGTTATGGTAGTAACAATTAATTATAATTTTAATATATAGTGTTTCATTGGTAATCTATATAATTTTAAAATAATTCATACACGATAGTTTAATATATAGTGTTTTATTGGTTTTCTATAATGACCAAATGCTCCATGCATATACCTCCATGGAAAATTTTAGGAGGGCCTATGAGAAAAATTAGAGGGTTTTTTATTTTAGTTGGGTTAATCTTTTTCAAATAGAGGTTTGACTATGGGTTGCTCAATATTTATTTAAATAAATTTGGTTTTAAAACTAATAGCCCATGGAAATTTGATAGGGGACACTTGAAAATTTCATCCCATTTTCCCTATTTTTTTGGTAATGGTAATTATCATGATATATTTTCCTCTAATTTTTTGAGAGTACATATTATTTGTAGTTATCTCACATTATGCAAATCATTATTACTCTATTCTTTTTTCATACCTAAGGTTTGTTAAAATGTAGTTATTTATGCTAAAATTTAGTCAAGACTTCACCCTAATTTTATGAGAATATAAATTATTTAAAGTTATTTCGCATTATGGAATTTATTTTCACTCTATTCTTATTTTTTGTGCACGAAATTTATTTAAATGTAGTTATCTATGGTAAAATACAGCCAAACATTCACCCTAATGTTATGAAAATATAGATTATTTAATTTCACATTATCAAATTCATTTTCTATCTATTCTATTTTTAATGCCCTAGATTTCTTTAAATGTAGCTTTAAAATGGTAAAGTTTAGCCCACATCATGGAATCTAGGTTTTATAGGAGAGAAGTTTCATCCCAATTTAAAGGACCATGGCAAATAAGGTTGAGCTTAAAAATAGATTAGTTTTTGAATTATTGCTATGTTATTGAACATGTAGCGAATACATGACTATTCAACCTTCAAAGCTTAATTTGGTAAGCACTCATATCCATGTTCAAATCAATTGAAGAATGAATGTGATTATTAAAATTTTACTTTGTGAAAAAAAATTGTGCTAAATTGTTATGGGTTTTTCTTATTCTAAAACATTATATAAATATTAGGCACCACATCATCTTTTTATATGTCGAGAAGAAAGTCTAGTTGAGTCTTTCTCAATCTTTTGAGCTCTATATTGATGAATAAGTCATCTATTTTAGCTAGTAGCAATATATCAATACATGTGTTGACACATATATACCCATATATTTTATAAGTTCCCCTCCCTAAATACCAACCTAAGATGATCATATGCTCTATTTTCTTTGTACTATGAGCTTGAGTATAGGCATACCTTTTTGGTAGTTGTCAAATTAGCACACACAATCTTTTAAAATTGTTATGCACTTAAACATAATCTATAATTTGATATTGAACATGATATTTAATTTTAAAATTTACTTTTTGTTTATAATAATTATTAATAGATATATCGACTTAGTTTTTTAATGTATACAAAAAAAATCATATTTAGTTTTAAAACACGAAATATCAAGTTGTAAAGAAACACTTATTTATTCTTAAGAGTGTATCTTTCTTCTTCGAACTAAACCACAGACAATGTCCTTGAGTTTATGAGAAATTTCAAGAAATAAACCACATCATATCTATTATCTTAACTATTGTGAGGGTAAAATAAGAAAATACTATAACCTTAAATAATGTTTAACAAAATTGATGAAATGGTAAAAAAATTAAAGCTAAACAATGCATGAACTACATTTAAAACTAAAAATCACTGATAACCATAGCTCTTGGAAATGGAAAAACTTCATATATTATGTTCTAAATGACTCTCTCAATGCAAGGAGTTGTTAGATTTTTCATACTACCAAGCGGTTATCTAATTTAGATTCACCATGGCCTCCTATAATAGGATATCTATAATGACATCCATTAATTATTAGTTATATAGATAAAATAAAAAATTATTTATAATGTAAAAAATTAATATATATCTAATTAAATTATTATTTAAATCTACCAAGAAAATATTATGTGTTGCTAACTAGTAAAAAATTCAACATTTTCTCTGAAAACAAATCCATGTTTCAATACAAAAAATGGTTAGCAACACTAAAATAACAAAAGATAATTTCCTATAAGATAAATTGAAAATATTGTTTTAAATAGTATTGTTATGTGGATATTTTTCTTTCTATCTAAACACTACAAACCATCCACACATGTTTCCTTGTTTCCTTCTATTCGGACACTACAAACCATCCACACTTCAAAGCTAATAATGGGAGTGATATTCAATTTATGATCATTCTTCTCACCGTGTGGAATAACCAATGCTTAGCACCTGAACTTTTCTTCCTACCATGTCGAGTAACTATCACCTATCATGAATTTTACTTTTTTGTCACCATATGTTCCTTTCTTATAGTCTAGTACAACAAATAAATTAATTTTCCATATGTTATTTTTTAACGGTATAGTACAACAACTCTCTGAAGGTTGATGGAATTAATTTTTTATTGGTTTCTTTCTGTGATATGGTTTATTTGACTTTTGTTTCAATAAATAAACCGAGTAAATGATAACCTAATACGATTCAAGATACAAATTTCGAAACATTTAAGGATCAGTATTTTACAGCCCTAAATACAAATTTCTTTTAATGCTGGCATTTTAAAATTAAATTAAATTTATTAATATAAATATTACATTTCGATGAATTCAAAATAAAATAAAGTGTAATTAAATAATATACATTAAATTAAATTAAATTAAGTCAATCAAACTAATTTGTTTGATAATAAAATAGTTTTTATATGTGAAAATGATAATTACATTAAAAATAAATAATACAACTACTAATGTTACCATGTTTAATGTTATGCAAGACTATTGTAGATTTTGGTCCCAACAATACATGGAATTTTTTTCTAATTTACTAATATAATTGATATGAAGGAGTTTCTAGTTGTAAAGATTATGTGATTTTAATATAATGCAACAATGAATAATATAGTTGGTAAAGAATTTCATGATATATATATATATATATATATATAAAAATACAATCATATAAATTGAATGGTCAATAAATAGTAATAGGAATCAATCCGTGATAAGAATTAAAACAATTACTTTATGATAGATCTCTCATTGCTAAAATTTAAAAACTAATAAAAAAGTAACTATAATATAACTTCTTTATTATTATTATTATTAATTATAAAAACAATTAATATATAAATTGAACGTATATACATTTAAAAATAACATGTAACAATATTCTTAATCGTGGATATTCATCTCCATTTTACCATGGAGATTATCAATGTGTGAATAGGCTTTATTACAATACCTTGGGCCAATACTGTGGCTTATTAACACCACATGCCCAAAAATCATAACTCATTTCATATGATGCTTGTTCATTTGACATTTTTAAATTAATAAAATAAATTTAAATGGAAAAAAAGTCAGAAACACTTTGGAGATAAATATTAACCTTTGATTTGTGAATACTGTTAAAAATATTATAGAATATTGCATGGAGATTAAACCCCTACCATCCACTTGATAAGTATTCACAATTGAATTAAAATTCTTGAAGCCCTAAATGTCTTTATTAAGGGTACTTTATTTTTCTTGGAACTTCAAAGTAGATGGATATATGATACTATATAAGTGAAGAAATGTTGAAATATAAGAATTACTTATGTAAAATTGTCAAGTTGTTAAGTTATTGTTGGATGGTTGTTTAGAAAATCACATAGTTAATTCATGTCTAAAGATAACATGTTTTCAACCCGTAAGGTTTCTATGAGTTGGTGATAGTGTACTATTGTAGTGACTACAACCACCCTCCAAAATTTTGGCATACACCCAATTGCAGAGCCTCCCTTGAGAGTTTCAGTTGATGATTGCACACACTTGGGTTCACTCTATGAGCTTGTGTGTGTCTTCACACCCACCTTGCTTGATCATTTCACCCAAGATTTTGCATGTTGAGGTCAGTGCCATGATTGCGACCATGTTCTGGTCATGCTCAAGGACTTCGCTTCATGTGTGCATGTTGTGTTTGCTATGAAAACATCTAACGAACTCACACACAGAGTCACATACACTATCGCGCAAGCATCATCGCGGTTTACCATCAATCAATCACAACTATTGCACTCGTTGCTCACACCATCAGTCAGTCATGTTGAGCATGTGTATATGGATGGTTTGAGTCGCCTCATCGTCAAGCCATGTAAGTGTGTGTTTTCAAGATCACATATGTGTCTTTTCACTTGTTCACACACTTTATCATTTTTTTTGAAGTCCTGACGACTGAATTCCCCTCTGATAGCGGACCATCACCTCATCATCGACTCGATCGACTGTCACGGAGAACAGTGCAGAAGCACCAAGAAAGCCATTTCAAGTTGTGTTGCTCGAAAGCAAATTGATCAACCGTCATGCTGGTCAGCCGGAGAGTTTGACCCAACATCCACCTTGGGACTGACTCCCCTCAAAAATTGTGAAGAGGCTACAGACCTTGCCCACTTCGGTGATTGAGGAAATTGTGCAAACAGGCTAGAAAAACACCAAGCGCCCATCCTTGTCTCCCTCAGAAAATTGCATAGTTTTTCCAGCTAGCCCTCCCGACAGTCGACCGGTTGCTCACTAGAAAATTGCACAGTTTTCATGAGCAAGTTCTCTGCTGCCCAGCAGTCCGCTCAACTCAAAAACTATGCAGAGGTGACTAGTAGGCCAGCCTCCCAGCATTAGCGCAGTTTTTCATGGCTGCCAAGCTGTAATAGCTAACTGCCAGTTCCCCTAAGGAATTATGTAGTTTTTGCTACCAGTGACCGAGCAACTAATTTCCAGTTCCCCTAAAGAATTGTGCAATTTTTTTTGATAATGTCCTGACAGCCAACTACCAGTTCCCTCTAGGAATTGTGCAGTTTTGGCTTCCAAGCTCCCGTTTCCCACTCATTCCAGAAATTGTGCAGATTTTTCTTGCCCAACCTTCCCACAGCCTGGATTGTTCCTCCCAAAAGCTACAAGTGTTGTCCTCCAACTAAGACAAACCCCACGGACAGTCATTGTTGATCTGTATTTCCCATCTTCATCACCTAGTGAATCCTACATAGTTTTCATCAACAGTGCCTAGAGCCTCCATACCGCCTTGCAACCTTTTCACCTCTGCTGGTCACCTGCATCCGAAAATATCATGCATCATGGTAGACTATGAGGTTTATGGATTTTATGTTGTCTCTTCATGAGTGACTGTAGACACAAGTGCACAAACAAACATGGCGCAACAACGAATGGGATGAACAAAGGGATCACATGCACAAGGACAGGTTAACCAATGGACGAAAAAACGATGCATGCGAAGAGATGTGCACATGAACGAATGATCTTTCAAATATGTGTTCACGAACCAACGGATGATCAAAAATGAAAGATGTGTTTGCAGACAGATGGACGAACATGCACTTTTCGTGAACGGATGAACTTGTCAAGCCTTCCAACATACAAGCAAGGAGCAACATGTGAATGCAACATCAAGCGAGCCAATGACCATCGAAGACTCTGCGCATGTTTCCATGTAGAGGTGAAGTTGTGACACACCATAAGGACATCCATCACCAGCAACACTGTAGCTCGACATGCACACCAGCAACAGCACGAATGTACCAGCACTATCATGTTGAGTCTTGTCATGAGTGATGTTGTCCACATCTCTATTGTGGGCCATACTATCAATCAATGTAATGTAACGCGGAAGACAAAGAGACACACTTGTTGTATCAAGAGTCATGTAAAGTCAAAGACCCATGGAAGTAAAACAGTCATGAGGGTAGCGAACAACCACAAGGGTCAGTTTCACACTTGGCTATAAATACCCCCTCATTTGCACATGTAAGCACTTTTCACCTCAACTCCTCCTACATAGTCTTGAGAGTCTGTAATCTTTTCTTTGAGGAGTAAGTAGTGGCTCCAACGCCTTGCCCATGGGGTTAGTGATGTATGGTGTAACGATGTGTCTTGGAACTTTCTCTTAATTTAGGAGCCTGCTAATAGGCCAGCACATTTTCACACATGTATTGTAACTTTTGTAAGACTAATCTTGAACACTTGTAATGCATGTTACTTTAACCTGTGTTTAACACTTGAACTCATTCTCTTGTTGTAATACGTATCTATTAATGAAAATGTGTTTTATATGCTGTTAACATTGTCTCTCCCGTGTTGGTTACCTCCCTGGACATCAGACATACCTTTGACATAAAATGTGCTATAACAAATGTTGCACTTGCATAGACTCATCCATTGAGTGTTGTATGTATTATCTTCCCTTGTGTGTTGTGACTACCACATCCGTGTGGATTGTTCTTCTGAAATTTGTGCATGTCTTGTTGTGTTGTGTGTTCCTAATAGAGTTGGGGCTTCCTCCAAACCGACTTGGGACTCACTCCCACCCTCTCCCTCTACAGTATAAGAACCATTGACACAAGTAACACTATAAATCACCACGCATGCGAACCTCACTTCTCGAAGATAAAGAAGACCACTCTCCTGTGCTGAAAAGCAAGAGTTGAGGCAAATCTTTAAGATAATGGCAACCGGGCCATCATACCAGATGGGACTCCCACACCAAACGGTGTGAGGTCTAGTTGGGACTTCATACCGAGGTGATCCCCTGAATGTTGGTGGGTCCAGTACCGTCAACATTTATGGTACTAGAAGGAGGGCAGCCAGTTGTATATGGTTGAACATCCTCTCACACTCACTCATCAACCATCTGGGCAAAGGTAGTAACTCCAACTCCCTCTCACCTACATGCGACTCTGCAATTGGTTACTTCTCACCTCCTAGGACCAAGGAAAATTTTAAGGATGGAAAAATTTCTTAAAGTTTAAAACATTGGCGAATATCACTAATCCCTAATATGAAAACTATAAAATGTTTATTGATATATTTGTAAAATTATTCAAATTTATAATTATTTTATATATAGTCTCTATATAATGTTGGCGATTTTTAAGGTAAAATAATTTTATATTCTAAAATTTGGGCGAATCCTCTTTTACAAAATTGGAAATTGGTGAATCTTTTTTGTGGAAAAATCGTGGAAAATTAGCCCACTGGGCGAACATTAGCCCCTAAAATTTTCCATGCCTAGGACTAAATACGAAATTACATATCATCACCTTCACTCCATCTATCCCATCACTCGCCAGTTCGTGAAAATAGTCGAACTGATCCCAGGCATACAACATCTTCCATATGCATCGAGGAAGCCAAAAGTCACTCCCACATGGGTTGTTGTATCATCAGTAGAATAAGAATTTCTTTCCACACTTGAAGGTCTATGAGAAGCTATTAAATATGGAGAGGAACCTCCGGCCTTTTGATAAGGGGAACAAGACACCCTTGTGACATTGGGATTAGACTCTAGTACAGGAGGTGGAGGCGAAGATGAACAAATAGACTCAGAGCTGGAACCATCAGATTCTGAAGGAGAGGAGGAGGAAGAAGAAGAAGAAGATATGGTTGACCAAAAGCTCGAATGGATCACTTAGGGACTATTGGCTCTCCTGGGTGTCCTGCACAAGATGCCGAAGCGAGTGGAGAGAATTAACATCAAGTTCAACCCTGATAGCACGGTGAAGGAAGAAAACCATTTGGAAAACTTCTACCTGCAGTTGCAGACCCTTGAGGTATGGTATGATGACATAACATGTATATTGTTTCCATATACCTTAAATGGTTGTGCAGCTGCATGGTATCATAGCCTTCGACCAAACTCCGTACAGAATTGGGATGCATTCAAACGCATGTTCTTCGAAAATTTTGCTGATGACAAAACCCCAGTTATGCTACTCAAAGACTTTGGAAGCTTGGAGATGGACGGAAAAGAAAAAGTAAAAGAATTCAATCAGAGGTTTACATGCATATTGAACAAATTTCTAGCGATCACCAAACCTCATGAATCCATCACTGTTGATTACTACACGTCCGCACTGTCGACCAGTATTTTGCAATTCGTCAAGTGAGCTGTGAAAACAACACTCTTGGAAAACTACAAAGAGGGTATTGTTGTTGAGAAAGACCTGTGCGCGATTGTAGTCATCAAGGATGATGAACCAGCAAAGGACTCCAAAGACGCGAGCAGAAATTCCCAAGCAATGGCGAGAAAGGGTAGAGGCAAGGAGGCAAAGAATATTGAAACCCTCACTCGCCTCATCAAGAACTTGCCAACAAAAGTGTCCAAGCTTAAACAATGGAAAACAGATACATATGCAAGCAGCCATCCACCCAGGCAGAGACAGGCAAGCATCTCATCAGGAAGCAACCAGTACCTTCCAAAAATTGTGTAGAACTCTATGTTTAATTTCAAACAGACTGCAAATCCCGAGTTCTATTTGTTCCATGAAGAACATCACCCCTAGAACTGTTGTTCGGACTAGAAGTGAGTCACAAACTTGGTATACAATCATACATTCGATGCATACAGCAGTATGCAGGAGTAGCCAGATGACAAAGATAATGATGAATGTATTACACTTGATGAAGCATCAAGTTCTGGCATGTGGTGAATGCATATTGGTGCTCGAAAGCAATGCCAAGGATGAACACTAAGAAGCAACCCCAAAATAAAAATGATCATTACAATATCAGGAGTAAAGGGGCTCCCCCTACACTTGGGGAAGTACAAGAAAAGATGAGTCTTCTAATGAGGAAGGATGATCCACCGGCCACCCCAAAGCGGAAGACACAAAACAAGTCCAAGAAGACAACGGTGGACAAGAGTGCATCCATGAGCAGAAAACTACAAAACACTCCGTCGGACAACGTGAACATTCATTCTACCATGGACACCTCGGTGAGTCTACCACCTCTAGACTAGAACATTGTAGATGACATGATGAAAACTTGAGTGAACATAAGTTTTTTCAAGTTAGCTAAGATCTAGAGTCAGCGGGACATCATGCTACGTGCATTGGGACAGATAGGAATATACAATGTGTCCTCTACCAGCAAGGGAGAAAGCACACCTCCCAGATCACTTTCTACTGTGCTCGACGCACTCTGGATGGAAGAAGCAAACTAAGGTTGCCCTCCATTCCTGCTATCATTTTAAAAATTTTAACTACAATGTTCACAACTGCTTGGTTGATTCTAGCGTGGCAGCCAATGTCATGCCTCTCCATTACAAAAAAATCAATGCACAATGGAGCAATACATCCGCGCGAATCATCAAACTGGATAGAAAATTAGTACTAGCCATTAGTGAACTACGAGGCGTGATCATATGACTATCTCATGACAGTCAAGTCAACCAATGCATCAACATAGTTGTTTTGGACATACCGGAACCATACGGTCTACTACTTAGTAGAGATTGGTGGCAAGTTGGACAGATATTCTGCTACAAACTGGTTGCACATGTGGATTCCGTACAAGGGAAAATGCAACCAAATTCGAGTGTTATCCGAGAGCTATATGAAGCACAATGGCACTCCCCTTATTGTCAACAAAGAACTATTGGCCTTCGTAGAACTCATATTTGGCAACTTCCTCCTTGAAATAACATTGGGGTGTTATCCTCCATGGCCAGTTCCAACCCCACCAGGCACACAGTTGGTACTCCTTCCTTGCCCAACTAATGGTTATGAAACATGTATAGTACATTCTACCAGTAATAGTAGTAGCAGTAGTAGAAATAGTAGTAGCAACAGTACTAGCACAACAAACGATCAGTGTACAGACAAGTTGTGGACCATGTACTTTGATAGATCAAAGACATAGGACGGCTCAAGAACCGGATGTGTCTTGATGAACCCATACAACAGGAAGCATCTAGTTTCAAGTTTCTTGGAGTTCGAGTGCATGAAAAACGTTGCCGAGTATGAAGCATTCGTGTTGGGCTTGCAAAAAGCCATTAGCCTCAATGTGGTTGCACTCAAAGTGGTAGCTGATTCAGAGATAGTGCTATGGCAAGTACGTAACACCATTCACTGTTTTTCACTACATCTCAAGAGTTACCAGAAAGAGGTATGGAGACTAATATATAACTTCCAAGCATTTAACATCATTTTTGTACCACGTATGCATAATGTAGCTGTGAATGCTCTAGAAAACGCAACTTCAAGAATGTCACCGATTAGGGATAGATTTACTATTGAAATTTTGTACAAGCTTTTTATCCCAGACAACATAACTAATTTACACGTGTTTAATGATGATCAATCGATACTGCATTTCATGTCCAATCCTGACATCTTCAAAGATGCAGCGATAGATGATGATGAAAACGAGCGCTCTCTACAAGCAGAAGATGGTAACAGGAAAGGCCACCTTATCACAAAAGGTGTGTAAATGTTGGAAAATCTTTATGATTTGCAATAACATTTTCAGTGGCCAAGGAATAGCAAGACCCATAGTTGCACCATGATGCATGAACTGATAAACTTGGGAATAGAACAAGATCTGAAGTTCATTAATCTTGGTACATGTTGTACACAGAAAGAGTGGCAAGCCTTTGTCCACTTATTTAAACAGTGCTAAGATGTGTTCACATGGATGTATGATGATATGAAAAATTATGATATGTGGATCATCCAACACATCATTCTGATAAAAGAAGGGGTCAAGCCATATTAGCATAACCTGAGGAAAGTACATCCTTCACTTGAACCCCTCATACAGAATGAGCTTGCTAAGTTGTTCGATTCACGGATCATATACAAAGTTCGTCATTCCATATGCGTTTCAAACCTTTTTCCTGTATGCAAGAAGTCCAGGGAAATATGCTTGTGGGTTGATTTTTGGAACGTGAACCTTGCCTCAGACAAAGACAACTACCCTGTGTTGTCTATGACCACATTATGCAAATAGTATCTGGGGCACAAATGTTTTCTCTTCTCAACATATTTTCAGGATACAATCAAGTTCTGGTAGCAGGACCTGAAAGACTTAAGACTACTTTCTGTACCAACTGGCCTACATTTGCTTACAGACGAGTGTCATTTGGGCTTGTAAATGGAGGTGCAAACTTTCAGCATTCCATGGACAACGCTTTTTCCAGACTCACCGGAAAAAGCGTAGTGGTATACCTCGATGATGTGACTATGTTCTCAAGAAGACGAGAGGACCACATATGCCATCTAAAGAAAATATGTGGGCGATGTTAGAGATATGATATTTCCTTGAATCCAAAAAAGAGTGTATTAGCAGTGTGTGAGGGTGATCCAGGTGGATATTGGTTGCCACATGCCAATTCCACTTGGACCCCCACCATTTCTTCTTTTAGTTTTTTAGTTTCCTTAATTGTAGCACAATTTACTATTTTTAGCAGTTTTTCGATTCCTAAACTTCTAGAGCCATCTTGAGGCCCTAAATGACATTTTTTTGGAAATCTACTGCCAATGATACATACTCTAAAAACATCCTTTTTGTCGTAGTCCTCGGAGAGATCTTTCAAAAGGGCTATCATGCGCATCAACCAGAGATAATATTACCAAGTCACGACCCTGGGAAGTTGGTTGTCCAACTCACCCCAACGGGGCCCATAAACTCTTGGTGTTACATCTCCTCGGGTTAGGGTTTTGGTTGCTTAGAGTTTTCTCTTATTGTTCAATAATAAAAATGCCCTTGAGCCTCATTTTATTTCAATTCAGAGGCATGTAGCTGCCACATCTCTTCTCAGAGATAAGCTACCATCACCCTAGCTGGTGTATTTCCATTTCTATTTGTAAGCATATTTCAGTATTTTACATTAATGAAATGAAGTATTATTTCCACTGCATCTCTGTGTTTATGGTTATATCTATAATTTGATGCGTTCTTGTTTATATCCAGATCAGTGGTATCAGAGCAGTCTGCTCTTTTTCTCTGTTTTTCTTTGCATGTCCCCAATGAGGTCGGGATATAAGGAGTTAGGGATTGAACTGGTTGAACCTTTGCAAGACCAGCCTCGCAAATCTTGATGACCTCCCATGGCAGACGAAACGAAAGACGAAGGGGTAGGAGATCCTATCAAAATCTTGCTCAAAGAAGCCCTCGAGTGAAAAAGGAATGCGATTATGGACAACTTTGCCCAGATCCTTCATCAGCTACACAAGGGTGACACATTGACTTCCTAATTTCGAAATCCCCATATTCGAGGGTCAGATAGATGCAGATGTCGTCGATAAATGGTTAAATTTGATAAAGGGTTATCTTTTTGTTCATAATTTTTCCAGTCAGGAAAAGATTATTTTCGCTCCTCTGAAAGTAGCCCCCCACGTCAGGGACTGGTGGGAAACCTACTGTGAGTAGAAGGATGAAATTACAGGCTAACTATTTTCATTCATACCCATTTCGAATTCATTATGGGATGCCATCAAGGAGCAGTACTACCCTGTCAGAAGCTATGAGGATTAATACATAAATTGGAACATGCTGTGACAGGGAAGGGACCAAGACGTGCCAGAGTTTACAATATTTTCCATACCCTTCACACAAATTTGGGTATCAAGGATTTAGAGTAGCATTTGGTACTCAAATACCATGGTTGCCTGCACAAGTACATCCAGGAAGAAATAGAATTCTTGAACATCTCCTCGCTCGGCACGGCATACCAATATGCCGTCAAGGTCAAGAAAAAGTTTAAATAGAAGAAGTGAGACTTTGGATATGCGAATCTGAAGAAAAGGAAATGTGCTCCCAAACCATAGAACAAATGACAAAGCCAAGGCGAGGCATCCCAAGACAACCCGCCAAAGCTGCAAGTAAAGAACAGTGTCGCAAAGTTGAAAAAGGACACGGGAAAGTGGTGTGAGTTCCATAAGAGCTCCACTCACAACACAAGTGAGTGTCGGGCCAAGCAGTCACTAATGGCCAAGCTAAAGGTTTCAGAATCAGATGCATGTTCTGACTCTGAGTTGGAACCCGACAAGGGGAATGACAAAGGGAAGAAGATTATAAATGCAGAGCTGAATGCCACCGTTTCCATCGCGAAGATCCAAAAGGGGGAACCCGAAGATCTAGAGGAGGAGGAGCGTCTCTTCCACTCCCAGATGTTGGTAAAGGGCTCCCCACTACAGTTCATTATCGACAGCGGGAACCAAAAGAACCTCATTTCAGTAGAGGTCGTGAAGCGGCTGGGCTTAGTGACCACAAGACATCCACAACCATACACCATCAGGTGGCTTCTCCAAGGACGATATCTTTGTATGAGCCAACAATGTCGCCTTCCATACAACATCAAGCCCTTCACAAATGAGGTATTATGTGACATTTCTCCCCTTGAAGTTTGTGATGTATTATTAGGACAACCATAATTGTGGAAGCGACATGGTATGCATGAATCAAGGCCCCGTGCTATTATTCTTAATTTGGGAAATAAGTTGTATAGCATACTGTAGGTAGCACCGCATACTGCCATATCTTTGGTTACTGCAAAACAATGCAATAAGCTCATTTCCAAAACCGGGAATTTTTTTTTCTTGATGATACACCCTCAAGGAAACAAGAAGATGGTGGCCACGACCTCTAGACAGGGCCCCTCTGCATGAAAACTATAGATGGAAAAGGTTGTGGAGGAGTACGAGGACATCTTCACCTCCCCCACAGGGGTTCATATGCACTTTCAGGTCAAGTACTCCATCGATCTGACCCCAGGTGCACCGCTACCCAATGGACCAATCTATCGGTGCTCCGTTCTAGAGAATGATGAAATAAAGAGCTAGATTCAGGAGCTATTGCAGAAAGGTCGCATCCATCCGAGTTCATGACCCCGTGGGAGCTCAATCGTGTTGGTACAGAAGAAGGATGGGACTTGGAGACTCTGTATTATCTATCAGGCACTGAAAAAGATCGCTGTCTGTAAAAGGTACCCGATCCCACAGATTGATGACCTCCTGGACCAACTGAAGGGGGGAAAATATTTTAGAAAGATCGATTTGAAGTTAGGATATCACCAGGTACCAATCGAACCCTCCGATGTGTGGAAGATTACCTTCAAAGCCAAGGAGGGCCTTTTCGAATGGTTGGTTATGCCTTTCGGATAGACGAATGCTCCTGCAACCTTCATGAGGCTAATGGATGACATCTTGTGGCCATTCATCAACTCATTTTTAGTGGTAATACTTGGATGACATCCTGATCTTTAGCCAGAGTTGGGAAGAGCACCTCCACGACATCCGCCAGGTTCTCCAAACACTGCAGCAACACAAGGTATGTGCCAATTTGGACAAATTCACTTTTGGCATCACCCAGGTTCAGTATCTGGGATACATTATTGATGAACAGGGGGTGTTTGTGGATCTAGCCAAGATCTAAGTCATTCGGGATTGGCCATCTCCAACCACTATGACAGAGCTCCACATCTTTCTAGGTCTTGCCAACTTCTACCGCAGGTTCGCGTTGGGATTTTCTTATATCACTTGGCCCTTGATTCAAGTCACCAAGGGAGGAGTGAAAGAAAAATCCTTTTGGTCTGAATCTCAATAGAATGTATTCACAGAGTTGAAAGATCGCCTCTTCTCAGCGCTAGTGCTTGCATTACTAGACTTGCAACAACCATTTGAGGTCGAGACAGATGCCTCTGAATATGCTATTAGGGCATTCCTTACTCAACATTGACATCCAGTGGCATATCACAGTGAGACGCTTTCAGACATAGTCTGGAAGTATCCCACTTATGACAAATATATGTATTCCATTGTGCAGGCCTGCCAACGATGGAAGCATTACATTTTGGGGAAGGAAACGGTCATCACATAGACTACCGACCCCTATAGTTCATACAAACCCAAGGGAAATTGTAGAATTATTTCCATCAGAAGTGATCCACATACCTGCAACAGTTTCATTTGAATTTCAAGTATAAGAAGGGAAGCACCAATAAGGTTGCAAATTGCCTTAGCCGACCATCGATCATGGCGTTAAACATCGTGCTCAACTCTTGTGGGCACGAGACTTTTGATTGGCCACTTCTCTACAAAAGCGACTGAGAATTCAGCCACACATACCAGACACTCTTGCAGGGTCAGCATGTTCCAGATTTTCACCTCTAGGATGCCTTGTTATGCCACCTGGGTCACCTTTGTATTCCTTCAAGCGAGCGTGCCAAGATGATTTTGGAAGCACACTATAGTCGGGATGCTGGGAATTTCGGGGTCAAGAAAACGGTGGCAGTACTACAGAATTATTTTTATTGGCTTAATCTTCGATAGGATGTCACCAAGTACATCAGATCATGCACTGCTTGCACCATTGCCAAACCGACCATCAAAAAACAAGGCCTCTATACCCCACTGCCTACCCCTAGTCGACCTTGGGAATCCATCTCCATGGATTACATGTCAGGCCTTCCTTCCACTAAGCATGGAAACAACTGTGTTTTTGTTGTCGTTGATAGGTTCTCGAAGATGGCCATTATGGCGGCTTGCAAGAAGAATATCACAGTTGAAGCCACTGCTAAACTCTTCTTTGAACGAGTGTGGGTACACTTTGGGATCCCATAGTCTATCATCTCAAATCAGGATAGCAGGCTCCTCAGTACATTTTGGCCCAGTCTTTGGTCGATGCTGGACACCAAACTCGCTAAGTCCACAGCCTTCCATCCTCAAACTAATGGCTAGACATAGGTTGTCAACAGGATGATCGTACACATTTTGCACATGTAAAACTCAAAGCATCCATGCACATGGGATGAGAGCTTCCCATATATTCAGTACAACTACAACCGAGCTCTCCACAGCTTGACTGGCCACAACCCTTTTCAGGTGGGCTTGGGATTCCAGCCACTATGTCCCATTGATGTGGCCATGCCATTCACAGCTACTCACGCAGATTCAGCTCATGTCCAGTTCGAAACAAATAAGGCAAACAACTTCATTGAGCACATCCAACATATTCTCTAGTAGGTCCATGAAATTCTAGAGAAATCAAATGCCAAGTACAAGCAGTGACATGATCAACATCAGGTGCCACACAAGTTTCAGGTGGGCGACAAAGTCTGGTTGCATTTGCAAAAGGAATGCCTTACCGGAGCCTATCTGAAACGCAAACCACTCCAATATGGTCCTTACACCATTACCAAGGCTATGGGAGACAATGCATTTGAGCTCAGCATTCTCCCATTCCTTGGCCTGCACCGAGTGTTCAATGTGGACCATCTTCGGCCATACTTTGCACCATTTCTAGACACATCCGACATTGCAGAACAACTCACACCCATAGAGTTAAATCCAAATTGCATGGAACAAGATACAACTGATCGAATCATGGACACACAGATCAAGCACACTTGCCAGCAGAATATCCAACTGTATCGAGTTGTCAAAGAAGGCCAACTCCTTCACCAAGGCAAGTGGCTTACCAGGGACCAAGTTCAACAAAAGTTTCCTCATCTCATGGAGGAACTCAACGCAATGGGGACCATTTCTTCCTAAGGGAGGAGGAATGATCCAGGTGGATATTGGTGGCCACTCACCAATTCCACTTGCACCCCCACCATTTCTTCTTTCAGTTTTTAGTTTCCTTAATTGTAGCACAATTTACTATTTTTAGCAGTTTTTCAGGTCCTAAACTTCCGGAGCTGTTTTGAGGCCCTAAACGACGTTTTTTTGGAAAATCTACCGCCGATGAACTTTTGTCTAAAATCATATTTTTCGTCATAGTCCTTAGAGAGATATTTCCAATGGTTTATCATGCATGTCAAACGGAGATAATATGACCAAGTCACGACCCCGGGAAATTAACTATCCAACTCACCCCAACGGGGCCCATAAACTCCTGGTGTTACATCTCCTCGCATTAGGGTTTTGGTTGTTTAGGGTTTTCTCTTATTGTTCAATAATAAAAAGGCCCTTGAGCCTCATTGTAGTTCAATTCAAAGGCATGCAGCCGTCACATCTCTTCTTAGAGATAAGGTACCATCGTGCTAGCTAGTGTATTTCCATTTCTGTTTGTAAGCATATTTCAATATTTTACATTAATTAAATGAGTATTATTTCCACTGCATCTTTGTGTTTATGGTTATCTCTATAATTTGTTGCATTCATGTTTAAATCCAGATCAGAGGGGAGCCTTCTTGGACACATTGTTGTCAAAAGCAGGATCAAGGTGGATCCAGACCAGGTCCAGACTATTACACAGATCCCTCACCCAACAAATAAGAAATCCATGTAGTGCTTCTTGGGCAAGATAAACTTCCTCCAGAATTTCATCTCAGATTATGCACAGATAGTCAAGCCCATGCAGGACATGATCACGAAAGATACAGTCTACAACTCGGGCATGAGGGAAAAGTATGCATTAGCCCAAATCAAGCTGACCATTATAGAAGCGTCTGCACTCTACAACCCAGACTTCAAGAAATATTTCCTTCTATGCACCTTTGCCTCTGATAATTTTTTCGTTGCAATACTCACCTAGAAGGATGAAACGAGCGATGAACGTCCCATCTCCTTCATGAGTGCAAGCATGTGGGGACCAGAGCTCAACTACCCGCCATTGAAAAGCAAGCATATGCAATTTATAAGTCGATGAAACACTTCATGCCCTACTTGTTGAAGAACCATTGTATAGTCTTCATCCCCCACCCAGTAGTACACACATTTCTTGTACAACAAGAGCTAGGTGAACGATGTGCGAAGTGGATGATAGGCTTGCAAGAGTATGGTATTGAAATAAAGCTAGTTCACACGATCAAAGGACATGGTCTCTGCAGACTCACAACTGGAGTAGTACATGCATCGAAGAGTGAAGAAGGGCTCGCCGGCTGGGAGCAGGAAATTGAGATGTATGATATAAGGCGAACAAAACCCACTGAAGACAAAACCTCTTGGTACACATATTTGCACCAGTACCTTGAGCACAACACCATAACCTCTCACTTTTTCATCAGATAGAAGAGGGCATCGCGCCTCAAAGCCTTAGCATATCAGTCGGTTCACAGAGTGCTTTACAGAAAGAATAGTAACAGAGTTTTTCTCAGGTGCCTGGAGGCACACGAATTAGAGAAGGTACTTCAAGATCTACTTGACAGACCCACCGGGGGTCACTTTGCAGGAAACACCACTATGCACAAAGTTATGCGACCCATTTTCTACTGGCCCACATTATTCAAGGATGCACATGCTTATTTCCACAAGTGCCTAGTCTTTCAGTGATGCACCGGCAAAACACGAAGATCAGCAGCCCCACTACACCCTGTTGCAGTGACAAAACCATTCCAATAGTGGGGCATGGACATTATTGGGGAAATCTTCCCACATTCTTGAAAACAACACCGCTACATTCTAATAGTAACTGATTACTTCACGTAGTGGGCAGAAGCAGTTCCACTCAAGAAAGTGAACAACCAAGAGGTCATCAACTTCCTCCTGTTACACAACATTTTGTCACTGTCCCTGCACTCCCCGTTCCCTAATCCTAGAGGACCTCTATAGTGAACCCTACATGCTTTCTCTTTATGAAGAAACTCTCATTGTGTCCCTCTTCATGAGTATAACAATTCCCTTTTGCACCATTTCCCAAGAATCTTCAATTTTTCCCAATTTACAAGACTGACGCTAATGACCCTTTTCCTCCTCGCGCCAATATGAACAAATTAAAATTGTCCCTAGCATTGACCGGAGAAACTGTGCTTTGTTTTAGTCATGCTGATCCTCTTTTCAAAAGTTTTTTAAATAAGGAGCTGAAGCTTCCAGCTCTAGAAGCTTCGTAACGAAAGTCTAGCAAATGGCTGAGCCGGATGGATTCGAGGATGTCAGTTTGGGCTCCTTTCCCCTATAAGGATGGAACTACCTCATTAGATAAGACCTTCTCCCATGAGAAGAGGAACCATCTTCCATCCATTCATGCTATATAAACCTCCATGTTTCCCAAGCAGAAGGTAGTGTTAAGGTTGGTGTGCTAGTGCTAATTAAAATTGGAGTAAACTGCAAGCTATCCATAGTTGTAGCTCTCTAGTTGTGTGTGAGGGAGAAGTGTGAATTTGGTTTAGTGTGAAGCCTAAAGGGAAGAGCCTTAAAACTATCATTTTTGAGGCCATCATGGAATGCTAACGGAAGTGTGTAGGAACCTGGTTTTGTTGGAGAGAACAACAACATCAAGACAATGGTTGTAATCTCTTCTTGATTCAATATATATGAAACTATCGATTGATTTCCTACATAATGTTCGTCTCACATGTTTATGGCTTAATGTTTCTTGACTTGTTAAGTAGTTTGAATTATAATTTGTCTATTATCACTATTGTTGTTTATTGTTGTTTACTTGTTTCAGGTGTTCAAAGAAGGAAACGGGAAAGTTGGAGCGAGCAAGCAAGGTCATCACAAAATAGGATAAGCGTACTAAGAGGTAGTCCCTCTTAATTAGTTATAACCTAAGGAAATATTCCACAGAATGTCTTGTTAGTGGCTAGACCCGCTATTGGGCTAGAGGAATTTTTTGTCTCCGCACTTATAATTTTACTTCACCACAAATTGGCGACTCCGTTGGGGAACCCAGTCCTTCTGTTTGTTTGCTTTTTCGTGGTTTTGTGTGAACTTTTCTAGTTTTGCCATTTCCCTTTAGTTCTATTTTTTTTGCTTACTACTTTGGGTTTGAAATTCATAGTAGAAAGTCTGGTCCCAACTTTTGAAAATTTTTATTTTTTTCTTTGCATCCTCACTCAGTGCACTTAATTCGCTGATAGTCACACCAATCAAAATGATATGCTGAGGAATAGGCGTGCCGACCCCCTTCTAGTGCTTGTTGTTAGTTAGGTAGTCGCGTCGATGCATGTAAGACAAGATTAGAGTTTGCCCCAAATCTTGGTCAGTGTGTTTTGCTCTCATGATTTCGACCCTGTAAGCATTTTATACCATCTTCTCCCTAACTAGAAAGTTGTTTTTCATTTGGTTTGTTTGCTTTTTGTTTTTCATCTTTTCACTTGATTTCTTGGGTCATTTGATGGTTAGTGGAACTAGGGCATCTAGATTATCATCCATTCAGCTGATTGTGAACTCAGTGAGTCAAGTTGTTGGTGTGTTTACTCCTCTCATTTAATTTATGGCCCTTCTATGGCTTTGACCTCCATTACACAAGTTTGAAGAGTTTTGTTTGCTTGTCTCAATGTCTCTTTTCCAGCATAGATCACATTGTTTGTCTTGTCTTTGGTAAAGTTGTTGTGTCATTCATTTGAATAGATTCTCTTTTCATGTTTCTCAATTGCTTGAGAGTTGATTGTCTCAAAAAAAATTTCATTGAAGTGTTTTATGAGAAATTCATTTTGTCATTTCATGAAAAGTATAAAATTCTAGTTTGCTACGTCAATATGTTATGGTATTTAGCATCATTCAAGACTAGGATTGAATTGCCATTTGAAAAGGAAAAGAATTATCTTTTCTTTTGAAAGGACTGTTAAAGTGTACTTGTTGGGAAATTAGGAATTGGAATGTATTTTTCATTAGTTTATTTCCTCGAAAAGTGAAATAGTGAAAAATCATTTTTCTTTTAGTTGCTTGGCTATTTGCATTTGATTGTGTTTTATTCCCTCTCTAGTGTAGACAATTCATTGAAATGAAAGGGTCTTGTCTCATTTATTTGCATTTAGGGTTTTTCGAGTCACATCGCTAAGGCCTGAAAACTGAGACATAACTCAAGATAAGCTTTAAAATGAACTCAATTAACCTAAGGCGCATTTGAAACCTAACGGTCACATCTAGAAGGTCTATGATAAAGACGTGTTCTGACGTCTTTAAACCTAGTAGTTGTCGTTATCTTTGGCACTAGACTGCGCTAATAGGGATTTGTGCTCCCCGTACTATCGAGTATATAACAGGAGACCCCTCTAGGCTGTAAAAATTTATCCATAGGAATCTAAGTCGGCCGCCTTGCAAACGTGATACACTGAACACAGCATTCGAGGAGATTTCCTTCCCATACTTCTCGGTTCGTTTGGAGGTATTCTGCAGTTCACGGTTGCCTGGTAATCCTTTTTACCTAGATCATACAAAGTAATCATTTGGTATTTTTCAATCATTAAACTTAAAATATCATTCGAGCACTTGTCCTTTCGAGCTCATTACCAATCAAAAGTGATAGATTCATCTTTGTTTCTTTCTTTACTCTTAAAACATGAAAGAGCACCAGTTTATTTATGCATCTTAAAAAATTGATTGCCCACAATCTTATAACATATTGTTAGTCTTTTCTAGACCAAATCATGAGTTTTCCCTAAAGAAAATTTTAAATCCTTGAAGTTTATCTCTCTTTTCTGGTTAACTAAGACAAGGTCATTGTGGCTGAACCATCTGGTTCACCTAGTTCCTCTTCCTCTCCTCCGTCTGAAAGATTGTCTGAGGAGCCTTTTCCTAAATTACCATAGTCACTCGAGGACGAAGGTGTTGAACTCAGAATCATTCTAAGCATTCAACCCTTTTCATCTCATCCTTCACCTACTTCAGATATTAGGTCACCTACTGATATTGGCCCGAAATCTCGAGACAATCCCGTCCAAACTCCTGAGAGTTTGTTGGCTACTCACGGTCAGCTTGGATTGGTTATATATCCTCTAAATCTTTTGTTCAACCCTATTGTGATATCACCGCAGTGTCTGTACAGTTTTTACAATTAGCGAGGTGTTCCTTTGGAATTATCGCCTCGTACCTCTTCAGTCATTCGTCGTCATTTGTTCCCAAGTATGGAACCTTAAGGAAATTTTCTGGTTACCTCTTCGAATGAGTCAGAAGTTTCTACTCCAAACACTATCGAGGGGGAAGAACATCAATTTCCTCATGAATGTTTTCCCTATACAGGGAGCATTCCCATCAATGTGTACAGGAAATTTCCACCTAATTATATGACTTTGGCACAATTGGTCTCAGGTACAACCTAGTGCCTCATCACTTTACCATAACCCCGTTTGGGCGTTCTACACTATGCATACTACAGGTTCGTTCATTGCTAACCTAACCTCCCAACAGGTTGTTACCTTAGTCTCAATGCAACCCAATGTTTCGAACCCTCTTTTATCATCTATCCCAGTCACCCATTCCATTCAGCTGACAGTCTCGAAGAATGTTGTTGTTAGTTCTTCGATCCCTCCAGTAAGTGGCCAAGATGTGCCACTGCCTGGGGGGTAGAATCTGAGTGTTTCTATGGTGTAAAGAACCACTAATGTGAGTAGCTCACATGCTTACATGGTTGGCATGAACCATCCTTCTTTTGGTGTTATCCAAAACCCTGCTGGTCCTGCTGGATCAAGCAATGTCCAGTACCAACAAGTTCAAAACCCTGTTGGTCTGTCTGGGTCAAGAAATTTCGAGTATCAGTAGCCTTATGAGGCTCAGCTTCAGTACCAAACTCCTTATGTTCCATATGATTCTCAAGGAATGGTCAATCTGCCTTACGTCCTTTAGTCTAGGCAGTACGTCCAGCCTGGCCCATCCTCCTTTTAGGGTGGCTATGGCCAGATACAGTTCGGAAATTTTTCAAGAACTGTTGAAGTACCCTTGCAATAGCAAGGCCAACCTTTATAGCAACAAGGGAAAGCTTTGTTGCAGCAAGGACTGTCCACACAACAGTAAGGGCAGATGATATCATAGCAAGGATAACTATAACAACCGTAGGGGAAACCCTCGCAATCGTTGTAGCAAACCATGCAACAGCAAATGCAGTATGCTCCGCAAACCTCCCAGCCTATGTCTTCACAGTGTCAACCTCTCCAGCTGTAGGGACAACCTTTGCATCTGCAAGGTCAATCCTTGCAGTAGGAGGGCCAACCCTGGCAACAGTAACCCTTATATACATATCAACAGGGTCAACCCTTGCAAGGACAAGGCCAGGGTCAAGTCCTGCAACAACATGCCCAAAATCCTAATGTCCTAGGTCAATAGGCACATAATCCTTTTGTCCAAGGGCAGCAGGTCCAGAATCCCTATGTCCATAAGCAACATGTGTATAATCCTTTTGTCCAAGGACAACAAGTCCAAAATCCTCTTGTTCTGGGGCAACAGGTTCAAAACCCATATGTTCAAGGACAATAGGTACAATATCCATATGTCCAATGTCAATGGGCTCAACAGCCTCTTAACCCGTATGTTTCTTATCAGCAACCTATGACCGGACAATTTCGAGGTGTTCAAGTTCAAAATGCTCCCTATGGCCAAGGTAACCTACAATGGGGGCAGAATCAAATGCCATATGGCCAAAATCCTTACTAGTAGGGTTGGGCTCCTCCAATTGGACCCACTTATCGACCTCCAATGCCTTTTAATACTTAATTGTTGTTCTTGGCCATGCTAGAGTTGCGAGATGTGTCTCGACTCATGAATGATCCAGTCTTTCATTCGCCATACTGGTCTCTGGTTCTGTCCAAGATCCCGAGCGATTGTCCTAAGTTCAATGGGAAAGCAAAGTAAGATCCTCAAGCCCATGTGATGACATATCACCTCTGGTGCTCTTCAAATTCTTACGTTGATGATTCTATTCGTCTCTGTATTTTCCAACGAACCCCCATAAGCACTGCAGCCAAGTGTACATCGAGCTTCCTCGAAGTACTTGCCATGACTTCTACTCTTTAGCCATGGCTTTCCTCACACATTTCAAGTTGTCGGTTCTCTATGAAATTGGCACCTATTTGCTCACATCGCTTAAGCAAGATACTATGACACACATCTCCGATCACATCCATGAATGGAGACGTAGACATCGCCTGATCAAATTCGAGATTGTTGATCAGTTTCTCACCGAATGGTTTACTAAGTCATTTGTCACTCGAATTGCTCGCAATATAGCTATGGGTGGATGTTTTACCCAAGAACAAGTCATTACTCGTGCCCAGTACTTAAATCTTGTTTATTCTCAGACTTGCACTTTGTATGAGTTATTACCCGATGCTCCACTGCCATCATCCTATCCCACAGCATTCAAGTCACAGGCTACACCTCCTGTCGATGGAGTAATTGGTTCAATGTGCCAGACCTCTGCTAAATATTCTTCCAAACATAAGTTGGTCTCAAATGTTGCTTCCAATAGTTCCTCCTAGAGTTTGTCTGGCCCTGGTAAAACCTCAAAGGTCCACGCTATCCAGTATACCATAGCGGAAAAATCCTCGAAAGGTAAGAAGAAAGGTAAAGGCAAGGGTAAAGCCGATGCCCCAAAATAGTGCCTTCTTAAGTCGTCTGCTAGTGATTCTTCACAACAGAAGCCTAAGTATCCATGCCTCATTTGCAAGGAGGATCAATATACCAAGGATTGTCCCCAATGGTCTGAAGTTAGTCATTTGCTCAAAGGGACCCTAATTTTCCTGAAAGAGTCATTTCCGTCTCAGCAGACACAAATGGTAGACTAACGTCAATCATCTGCTTCCTCAGGATCTCAAGTGTTCATGATGAGTACGCCTATTAATGTGGCTACTAGATTAAAAGATTACCAAACTCCTCCTCCGATAACTGGGAAAGAGAAAGAGGCCACCCCTTGTTCTTCTACCCTAAGTTCAAGCCCTCTTCATATTGAGCGCCCTAACCCATATTCTGCTATTCGGCAACCCTCTCAAGTTGTGCTAATAAAATCCTCGTACAATCCTAATGCTCGACCCGCTCTACACTATAACATTCTTCAGGATTTGGCTCAGGTGCCATCAGCTATGTCAGCTCTCGAGGTACTCCAAAGCTGTCCATCTCAGCGAAAATCCTTGCTGTCAGCTATTGGGGGTATTAATCCTACTGATTCCAATTTGATATGGTTTGATCTAGAGAAACATGTACCACACCTACCTCATCAGATTTCCTTTCTCATTCAGGTAATCATCAATGATAAAACCATTCATAGGACTGTCATCGATGAAGGTGCTTCTACATACATCATGTCAATCACTTGCTGGAAGGAAATTGGTTCTCCTACTTTGAACCAATCCCCCAACACTTTGGAAGCTTTTGACAGTGGTGATTCGTGACCCTTCGATGTCTTACCTAACCTTGCCATTACTTTGGAGGGAAAGACAATACAAGTTGAGGTAGAGATTGTTGACGATAATCTCAATTATAATCTTCTACTCAGATGGAGCTGGACCCATGCCATGCATGTTGTAGCCTTCTCCCTATTCCACGTTATTCGTTTTCCCCATCAAGGGAAAATCGTCATTGTTTACTAGTTGTCCTTCTTTGCCTCTTCCTCCTCGGATGGCAATGTTCTGTATGTCAAGCACACTGGTGCTCCTTATGAGAGTGTGGGGGCAGGTCTTTTTAAAGATTTTTCCTTGATGGGAATTTTTCCGCTCCCACCTCCTCATGTTGCCTTTGTCAACATGATCTCAGTCAAATTTGATCCTTGGGTCATACCTTCACCTGATCTTGTTGATACCTGGGGTGAGGTTATGCCACCTAGTCCCTCTGAAATAAATTACGTGTAGATTGTTTCGGCCTCAAGTTCTGTATCCTCTAATTCTCCTATTTCGAGGACTTCTCTCGATACATATTCTCAATCCCCATGGCTTGGTGCTTTGTAATCTCCTGATCCCTTAGCCGAGACTTTTCTTGCTAACAAAAGTATCGTCGAATTAATTTCTATTGAAAAACCACCTTGGAATGATACTCATCATCGTTCCTCGTTCCTTCCTCACCCAGATATCATGTCTACTAGTCTCGAGGAGTTCTCTTCTCAATTTCCTTCCCTCCCACTTCCGGCATTGTCCTAACTCATAAGTATGGTCAAAAGGAAATTTGGGATAATATTACCCAAATGATGCCAATTGATATTTCTGTCAAACCTGATATCATTTAACATGTCCATATCGGGGTAACCTCTTCTCCGGATGAGATCAAGACCTACTTGTCTATTTCAAGAATTCCATGATGTGTTCGCATGGTCATATGAAGAAATGTCTAGCATTGATCCTAGCATCGTTTTGCACAAAATCCCAACTTATCCTAATGCAAATCCCATTCGCCAAAGGCTCCGCCAAGTGCACCCTAGGAAAGTCACCACTATCAAGGGTGAAGTTGAAAAACTTCTCAAATTTGGATTCATTTATCCAATCCCTTTGATAGATTGGGTGTCAAATATTTTCTCAGTGACAAAGAAACAAGGCATGATCCACATTTGCGTTGATTACCGTGATCTCAAGCGTGCTTGTCCTAAGGATAACTACCCTACTCCCTTCATTGATCAAATCATTGATGAATGTGTTGGGAGTGAAATGTTTTCCTTTATGGGTTGTTTTTCTAGTTACAACCAAATTAACATTGCACCGACTGATCAAGAAAAGATAGCTTTTATCTATCCATGGGGTACTTTCATGTACAAAAATCTTAATTTCGGCCTAAAAAATGTTGGGGCTACATTTTAGCAAGCGATGTCCTATGTGTTTCACGATATTCGCAACATTGTTTAGCCTTACTTGGATGACCTTCCCTCTCATTCTCGAAAGTGCCAAGAGAACCCCGACCATCTTCAGTAGATTTTTTTTCACTGTAGACACTACAACATTTAGTTAAACCCCCATAAGTTTTTTTTGTAAATTGAATCCGAACGACTCCTCAGCTTTATCGTTTCCAAGGATAGTATCCACCTTGATCTGCTTAAAGTTGAGGCCATTGTAAATTTAACCCCTCCATATTCATTACATCAACTTCAGAGCCTACAAGGAAAGGAAAATTTCCTCTGTTGTTTCATACCCAATTATGTTGGGCTAGCTTCAAGATTTACCCAGTTGCTCAAGAAAGGCACACCCTTTGCCTGGGATGAGGTCACCCAAAAGTCTTTTGATAATCGCAAGGCTGTACTTGTAAATGCTCATTTGCTGCATCCCCCAAATTATCATCGTGATTACTTCCTCTATCTAGATGCAGCCCCTAGCACCATTGCTATGGTATTGGTACAAGACGATGACAAAGGCAATGAACATGTTATATACTACCTTAGTTGTAACCTCCTCGACACTGAAATGCGTTATTCCCATGTCGAGAAGTTCGCTTTGGCTGCTGTATAGGTTGTTCAACACTTTCGTCACTACATCCTCTTACGCACTACTACTGTGATTTCTGAATGCAACCCCATGACCCACATCCTGACTCGTCAGCTACTGGGGGAAAGTATTCTTAATGGATCATCCTGCAAGAATTCGATTTGGTGTTTACCACTGCCAAATCTAAGAAGTCACTAGTTTTCATCGAGTTAATTTTCTCCCTTCCTTCTATGTCTCTCCCCACTGGTGCAGATGAAAAACTTTCAGATGAGACAGTTTTCCTAATCAGCACCCTTGAGCCGTGGTATGGTAATATCATCATGTATTTCTAGACATCCACATTTCGGTCCGTGTTGACTAAGGATGATCACCGATGGATTCGGCATCACTCCCAACCCTACCGTATTATTGGTGATACTTTATACCATGTCAGCGTTGATTCAATACTTGTCGTTGTCTTACTCTCAAGGAGGCTGAGAGAGTTCTCAATGACTGCCATTCTATGACATGTGGTAGTATGTCTCACTATGCTACCACAAAAAAAATCCTTCGCCCTAGTTATTTATGGTCATCCATTTTCAAAGACGACATCCTTATTGTTTGCAAGTGCCATGAATGCCAAATTTACCAAAACAAGATGCGCACCCCACGCGCTCACCTACACCCCGTCATTACCATTGGTCATTTTTGCCAATGGGGATTGGCTATATGACATGTAACCCTCATTCAGCCGGGGGCCTGGTTATATTATCGTTTCTATGGACTATTTCACCAAATGGGACAAAGCGATGCCTACATACTCTGTAGACAGTAAAATGATGGCTCAATTTATTTTCATCATGTTATTTCCAGGTTTGACATACCTCAAGCCATTGTCACAGACCATGGCTCCCATTTACGAGATTACATGATGGTTGAGTTGACCTCTACATTGGGTTTGTGCCACGATGGCTCAACCCTGTGTTACCCTCAGGCCAACGGTCAAGTTGAAGCTGTGAACAAAGTTTTGGTTATAATGCTTCAGCGTACTATTGGGATGCACAAGTCAAATTGGCATCTCATGATCTTCTAAACTCTGTGGGCTTACTGAACCTCAACCAAGGACGCAACTGGTTTCACACCATTCCATCTTGTCTACGGTCTGGAATCAACGTTACCGATTGAATGCAAAATTCCTTCACTCAAGCTAGTTATCGAACTTCTCCCCGAAACATCACCTTAGGAAGAGCGCCTCTTATATCTAGAATGGCTGGATGAGACTCGTCATCTCGCTGCTTTGGTCATCGAAGCACAAAAGAAGAATTTCAAGTCCCATTCCTATCAGTCAGTCCCCCTCCACACGTTCTCTGAGGGTGATTTAGTTTTACTATATGATCATGCTAATGATAAGCTCGGAGCAGGCAAGTTCGAACCCATGTGGCATGGGCCCTACATTGTAAAACGTGTTTTACAAAAGGGTGCCTATGAGCTTATTCATTATGAAGGCAATCCATTGGACAAGCCCTGAAACACAGTTTTATCTCAAAAAGTACTATCCTTAGGTCATCTTGCATGGTTACTTGTGTACGTTAGTGTGCCATTCATTTTTGTGCAGTGTGGTTTGGTGTGTTAGTTTTCAAACAACTTTCCTGTTTACTATGTTTTCCCTGCTTTGCAGATGTCTGTGACTTCTCACATTCGTTTTGTTGATGGTTCTTGTTGTAGTACCTAGAATCCCTCTACGGCATGGGCCATTTATGACACTCAGTGAGTTGATTGATATTCAAGGTATTTGTTTAGGTCGCACAACTAATAACATTGTTGAATACAGTGCAGTCATTGAATTGTTGTCAGAATCCATTTCTCTTTACATTCGCGAGTTGGTTGTCAACCTGGATTCACAACTTGTTGTCCTTTAACTCAAAGAGAAATATTCTATCAGAAACCCTCAGATATTGAGAATGTATCTCCGTATTCATATACTGGAAAGGTATTTTGATTACATTACATATCATCACATTCCTAGATGCATGAGTACATTACTAGATGCATTAGCTAATTATGTGTTGGATAGACATTTATGAAACATGTGAAAACCCAAAACAAATCATTTGTATCATAGTAAGCAAGAAAAAATAGCATATATATATATATATATATATATATGATGATAATGTTTGATACATCAAAACCCAAAAAATAATATGTGTGTTCAAATAACATCGACGGCTCACAGGCCTCATATATCTGTGGCATGCAGGCCTTAAAAATGTAAAATGCTGGACCTAGGAACTCATCAACATGGTGATCATGGTAGCATGAAATGGCTCGTCCAACACGAGTCAGCAATCGATGGATCCGGTCTAGTACTCCCACCGTGTGTCTCTGGTACTGGCGAGGGATGTCTCCCACCCAAGCATACTCTAGGATACCATGAGTCAACCCCTCAAGGTTCTTCACAATCTCCTCATCGTTGTCACTCCCCTCCTGATAAGGAGAGACATCAAACTGGTAGGCGAAGCACCTGGCTATCGGGAAAATCCCAGTAGGATGATCTGGTCCAACATTTGCATTGATAAAATGAAATGTTAGAAACACATATATATATATAAAAAACAACTAAAAAAATCACAAAATTAAAAATTTATTTTTTTTACCTTTGTCATTGAAATCCTCCCCATTTGGCAGTGCCATGGCTTGATCTCTGCAGAAGTCAATACCACTATATGGAAAATCCTCCATGACGATCAGTTGTCGCTGTAGCCATGAAAAGAAGGTGGCCGTGTAAGAAATATGTTGGCACCCAGTGATCCTACGCATCAAACAACTCCAACGGGCCATCCATGGGTCTCGTGGCATCGACAGATCTACCTTAGTCAGCTGATACTGGAACAGTAGTAACCACTTCAAGAAAAAGGTCACTAGTATGGATCCGAAGCAAAACTGCTTTAGATTCCTTGCCTTAACTTTTGTCAGCTGGCGCTTTATGTTGACCTTCATGGCCTTCACCCAATTGAAGATCGTCGGTGTTATACAGTCGATGGCATATAGAAATTTCGACTTGTTAGTCTCGTGCATTGCTTAGGACCCCGCCACTTTATTGATAGTCAATAGTAGCACTCTCAGTGTCAGATCTCACACTATGGAAATCTCAATCTTGCCACTCTTAGATTTGAGGGCTTCAAGGAAATGTTTGACAAGTAGCATGGATATTCTTGCCCCAATCAGATGTGACCCATATAGGTTGATTGGTTCCCCTCTCCGCGATAGTCCTGTGATGAAATATATGTTTGAAGTTTCTAACTCTAGCTCCTGTTCACCAATGATGACTATTTCCCAATTTATGTCCCAGAGACTAATCAAGTATCGAAGCAGCTTAGGTTGAGCCCACATCCCTCGTGTGAGAAAGAACTTGAGGAGCCCATAGTTCCTCAAATCATTTAGGAAATTTAGATCATTCAATTCCTAGATGTCCACATATTTGTGCTCATGTTCTTCCTAGTCTACCATTTTTTATGATTCTTTCGTGTAAAAACCATGTATTCAACTAAATAATAACTTTTGGCCAATAAAATCTGGATTCCAACGGTGGTTTTGAGAGGAAAATGATTTTTTCCTTGTTCACGACGTTGGAATGCCTGTTTTTAAAACAGTTGCACTGACAGTGCGATAAGGCATTTTAATCACCCTGAGCCAGTGCAATTCCATGCCAAAAACTCGCACTAACCAAGGGTGAATTATTTTTGACAAAACCTCCCTCAAAAATCCAAAAAATTGATGAAATAAGGAATAAACAGTATCAAAATGGAGCTTAGGGCCTTGGCTCTTACCTAAAACTGACAGCCCAGCAAATGACCTCCCAAATCTCCCGCAATCTACTCTAGAACAATGAGGGAAACAACGGGTGAAAATTTTTTCACAGTAAGGTAAAATGGTAAATGCTAAAAAATATTTATTTTTCCTCCTTTTTATTCAGTTTTTCATGAACTATTAGGTTTTGTAAATATTTTGACCTATTTTTCCTCAAGAATTGGATAATGCACTTTACCATTTTGCGCAGTGACAGGTGATGGATGTTCGATGATGATGTCGAGTCATGTTTCAGCTCTTTTATTGACTTGTAAAACTCAAATGAAAAGATTGTCGAGTGTTTTTCCCTTTTGACTCGAAAAGGAGAATAAAATGGGGGGTCCGCTTTCAAGCTCTTTCCTGACCCTTTAAACATGAAAAGGTAGTTGAGCCCTTGCCATTTCAAACTCATCAACGAATGTGAAGTGTCGTGCACCCAATATACGTTTACCCCTTTTTCGGGCTGGGATGCACTATTTATGAAAATGGTACTCCTTGAATGAAATGGTCAAGCGGTTCTCTCAAGTATTGTTTTCTACTTTTTCGGGCTGGAGAGACACAAATGTATGAAAAGGGTCCATGTGGAGTTTTCTTTTCCGTGTCTTTTTCAAACTCTCTAAACATGAAAAATATACCGAGTTACACCTTTGTCAGACTCATTAAAACATATAATGACATCGGATTTGTCACCATGATGAACATGAGATTCTCCTTCCTAGGGCTCATTAAACGTACTAGGTCGGATTCGTACAAAGGATGAACTTACAGTGCAAGGATATGTTATCCCCTTCAAGCTTGTAATTAAAAAATAATTTGGGTACCTCACAGAAATGGTTGGGGGGGGGAGAATTTGGAAATTCAATCAGTTGTGTCAACAGCTCACTCTTGAACATGACACTTTCTGCTTCGTGCCAGGTTGCGACATCCTCCTTTTTATCGTTGACCTACCTGGGCTGGGTCATTTATTTTTACCTTCCATTTGATCTCTACCATGTCATCGTGACCCTTGATCCTATGGATCCAAAATCTGCCAAACTTCCAGTCATGTCGTCGATATGTTCAAGAGTTGTCCTTCTGCAGTTACACTTATCCCTAATTCTCTGTATCATCCAAAATCATTTTTGAATCCCTTTGTCTCGTGTCAATGATGTGGGATGCATTATGGCCCTCCTTCAACATGGTCACTTCCTATCAACTTCAGCTCATTATCCGGGAAGTTGACCGAGAGACTTGTTACACAGTAATTTGTCCCTGACCTCATATCAATCGCGGAGCGACATCTCCGTTGTGTCATACATCAAATAAATATGTCCATATCTTCCCACTCATTCAAGAAGATTAAAAAAGTGCTCTCTAATACTAAAGATTGACCCTTTTACCTATGTTTCTACATTGTCGCAAGTGAACCCCATTCTTAGTGCGATGATTCTCTGTGTTGAACTATATCGTCATGACGTTGTCGCAGGGGTACATATGTTTCCTGCGACGGTCGAATTTTAGGGCTCGGCACAAGTCCTCAAGATATTTCTTGCGACGATTGCTCTGAATACATTGCTTCCTTGCGATGTCATCGCTAAGCCCTAGTGTATGATTTGCAACGATCCAGATATGGCAAATTAGTTCAAATAGTTGGCCTTCTAGGTGATTCTAGAACTAGTTGTTGGGTCAAGGTAGTTTGCCTTTCCTCCTCCGGGATGGTGGTTCCACCTTTTGAGAAACCTCCCTTGAGGATAAGCTCCCTCTCCCTCATTTTATGGAGGCTCCTCCTCTTATAAAAGGACTCCCTATTGCTAGCTTTGGTGTGAGTTTGATAGTTTGGAGTGTGAATTGTTGATAGTTTACCAATTGGTTATGGATTTCCTTAGCCTTGTATTAGATTTTATGAGTGAAAGAGAGAGTTATCATCCATGTGGGAGACCCTCTTGAGAGTGAATGCTTGGAGAAACATACTGGTTGGATCCTCCAAGGAAGCTTGCGACTTCAAGGCTTGGTTGTAAGCTTTGCTTTTGATTCATTTTAATACAATCAATGATGATTTCCTATGTCTTGTTTAAAATATACTTGATAGCTTATGGTTCCTTAACTCTGTAAGTAAATAGATCATTGTTGTACTTTGTCACGTGTTTTGTTGTTCTCTTGTGTTGTTTCAGGTTGATCGTTCATCGAGGAAAAGAAAATGATAGTTGAAGTGGCGCAACGAAAGCTCCATCGAACACCAGTTTGAGGTAGGCTCTTTCAATAATGTCTGTTTAAGGAAACTCATTGTTTTTTGTCTTGCTGTGACTAGACCCACTCTAGGGCTAGAGGGCTTTCCTCTGTCTACAGAGGGAACATTTCCTACATCACAAAACTGCCTTCCGGTACCTTAGAGCTTGCATGCCCTAATGGCAAGTTCTTCGCACTCGACGACAAGTTCACATCATTGGCTTTCGATCGAGTGATTTCGCGGGTGTTCAACTTCAGTTCCTCTATTCAAATTCCATGGATTGTGCTGCTAGTATCTTGAGGACCATTGTCATTATTGGTGGTTTCTCTTGTTTTTATTAATGGTTAACATCATTGGCTGATAATCAAGTGATTTTCTAGCATGTTCGACGTCAATGCATCTATTCACATGTTAGAATTTGTACTTTGATCGGGTCATGTTGGAACACAAGAACCTAGGCTCAAATTACAAAAGTCCAGGTTGCAAGGCAATGTGACATGATTATGTTGATATGCATGTCTCTCTTAGATGGATGGTTGCAACCACACCATGGGTTATCATATGTGATCCTTCTTATTATTCGATGGCTACGACCATACGTTCGTTTCAATATGATCCTCTTCATCGGATGGTTGCGCCCATGGCTAGATCCATTTACATGATCATTCTCTGGATGGTTGCATCCATGCCATGATTCATGTACCATTTGAAATATTTTTCAGTTATGTATATGTATCTGTACTTGTTTGTAGGTTTTCTGATGACAGACTCTGGTTCCGGGCGCTGATTCATAAAGAATTTCATCCCTCACTCTAGTTCAACCTTCACGCTTTAGGGGGCATCTGTTACACAGAATTGTCACTGTCTCTGTACTCCCCATTCCTTGATCCTAGAGGACCTCTATATTGAATCCTACATTCTTTCCCTTTATGAAGCAACTCCCATTGTGTCCCTCTTCATGAACAGAACAATTCCCTTTTGCACCATTTCCCAAGAATCTTTTGTTTTTCCTAGTTTACAAGACCATCGCTAATGACCCTTGTCCTCCTCATGCTGATATGCAAGGATTAACATTGTCCCTAGCCCTGACCAGAGTGACTGATCTTTGTTTTAGTCACATGGATCCTCTTTTGGAAAGCTTTTTAAGTAAGGAGCCGAAGCTTCCAGCTCTAGAAGCTTCGTAACATAAGTCTAGTAAATGGTTGAGCAAGATGGGGTCAAGGATGTCAGTTTGGGCTCCTTTCCCCTATCAGGATGGAACTACCTCAAGAGATAAGACCTTCTCCCATGAGAATAGGAACCATCTACCATCCATTCATGCTATATAAACCTCCATTTTTCCCAAGCACAAGCTAGTGTTAAGGTTGGTGTGCTAGTGCTAATTAAAATTGGAGTATGTTAGATTTTAAGCTTCTGTGGAAGTTTTTTGTAGTTTCATGATCCTGATTATCCACAGTTTTCAGTTCATTCTGCCAACGTTTCAAACCCCAAGGGGGGTCCATCATTAGGACAAATCAAAAAGAAAATGATTGAGCTAAACTACCCTTCCCAAATTCGAAACCCTGTGATCCAGCTAAACTTTTGATTGTGTTTGAATGAGTTAGAAAAAGGAGAACCATATATGTCCATGGGTTAAGTGGGGAATCTATAGTAAACCACATAGCAATTCAATACTCCCCGAAAGACCATCACCCTGTGGTATCAATGAACTAAAATAGAGAAGTCAAAGTTCTACTAGTGTGTCACCAAGTGTTGTAGCAACTACAAGCACCCTCCAAAATTTTTGCCTGCACCCAATTGCAGAGCCTCCCTTGAGAGTTTAACTCGATCATTGCACACACTCAGGTTCTCTGTGAGCTCGTGTGAGTCTTTGCAACCACCTTGCTTGATCATTTCAATGAAGCCTTAGCATGTTGAGGTCAGTGTCATGCTTGTGGCCATCTTCTGGTCATGTCAAGGACTTCGCTTCATGTGTGCATGTTGTGTTCACTATGAAAACATTTGTCACACTCACACACAGAGTCACATACACTGTCGTGTAAGCATCATCGCAGTTGACCAACAATAAATCACAACTATCGTGCTTGTCGCTCACACCTTCGGTTATTCATGTTGAGCATGTGTGTCTGGATGGTTTGAGTTGTCTCATCATCAAGTCATGTAAGTGTGTGTTTGCAAGATCACATATGTGTCTTTTCACTCAATCACATAGTAATTTTTTCTGAAGTCATAATGACTGGATTGCCCTATGACATTCGGGCCATCACCCCATCATCAACTTGATTTTCTGTCACCCAGAACAGCACAGAAGCACCAAGCAAGCCATTTCAAGTTGCGCTTCCCGCAAGAACATTGATCAACCTTCATGTTGGTCAGCTCGAGAGTTTGACCTGACAGCCACCCCGACACTGACTCCCCTAAAAAATTGCGCAAAGGTTGCAGACCTTTCCCAATCCACTGACTGAGGAAATTATGCAGATAGACTGAATAGGAAAAAACTGCCCATCCCTGTCTCCCTCAGAAAATTGTGCAGTTTGTCCATCCAGCCCTCCCGGGAGTCGACAGGTTGCTCACCCAGAAAACTGTGCAATTTCATGAGCAGGTCTTCTACTACCCAGCAATCCGCTTAGCTTAGAAACTGCATAGAGTTAACCAGCAGACCAACCTCCCAGAATCAATGCAGTGTTTCTCGTATGCCAAGCTCCAACAACTGACTACCAGTTCCCCTAAGGAATTGTGCAGTTTTTTCTACCAATGTCCCAGCCGCTAGGTGCCAGTTCCCTCCAGGAATTATGCAATTTTGGCTGCCAAGCTCCCTCTCCCTGCTCATTCTAAAAATTACACATATTTTTCCTACACAACCTTCCTGCATCTTGGATTGTTCCTCCCAAAAACTGCACATTTTTGTCCTCTAGCTGAGCCAGACCCTACAGATGGTCATTGTTGATCTAGATTGCCCATCTTCATCACCCAGTGAATCCTATGCAATTTTCATCAGCCGTGCCCGGAGCCTCCGCCCTACCTCACAACCTTGTCACCCCTCCCGATCATCTGCATCTGAAATGATCATGCGTCATGGTAGACTAGGAGGTTTATGGATTTGATTTCATCTCATCATGAGTGACTGTAGACACACATACACAAACAAGCATGGCGTGACAATGGATGGGATGAGCAAAGGGAGCACATGCAAAAGGATAGGTTCACCAATGGATGAAAAAATGATGCATGCGAAGAGATGTGCTCACGAACGGATGATCATGCAAAGATGTGTTCACAAACAGACAAACGAGAAAACATGCAAGATGTGTTCGCGAACAGGAGGACAAACATTCAGTTTTCGCGAATAGACGAACCTGTCAATCCTTCCAACATACAAGCAAGGAGTAACATGTGAACGCAACATCAAGCGAGCCAACAACCATCGAAGACTCCACACATGTTTCCATGCAAAGGTGAAGCTGTGACACACCATGAGGACATCCATCACCAGCAACACTATAGCTCGACATGCACACCAACAACAACATGAATGTACCAGAACTATCATGTCGATTCTTGTCATGAGTCATGTTGTCCACATCTCTATTGTGGGCCATACTATCAATCAATGTAATGTAACGTGGAAGTCCAAGAGACCTGTTATCACTCAGGTTTTCCCTTGGCTCCTTAAGGGATACAGCCGAGGTAACCACAAACCAATCTTTGGGCTGCAAGTCCTAGCCTACCTGCAGTCAGAGAGGGCTCTCTCTTTAAAATTTAGCTTTGTTTTGGGTTGATTTTAGGCTAGTTATGGTGTACATGGGTTTTTTTTTTATTTTGGTGGGAAGGATGATGTTTTCAAGCAGAGTTGGGATGCATAGTGTGAGAAGTTCAAACCATTGGGCATGGAGTCATGGATTAGGGCTCACTGTTGCGTTTTCTTGGTCACAAGAGGAATACGGAGCAGGATAGCTACACATAGAACAATATCAAGCTGGAATAAAGATGGGATGAAGGTCAGAGATGAAAGGCAACTAAGAATCTTTCATTAGCTAACACAGAGGGAAGGTGAATGAAAGTCTGTCTAGGAGCAGTCAAGAATTCCTAAATAGCAGTCATATGTGAAAGAAACAGGGTAAACATGATCATTTAAGTATGCATATTCATAACCATTTCTGAAGAAAACATATAGAAATAACAAGAACTGAGCATAGAGTGCAGTCAAACAAAGCCTAAGCTATTCTTCTTTCTTGCTATTTAGATGGTAACACAATGGTGGAGCAAACATATATAAACTGTAAACAGAGGTAAGAAGACACTTATTGAGCCATGTAGTAGCACAGGAATTCCACAGTCACTCTTTGGCCATTAAATAACACAACAGATAGTTCTTCATCCAAAGCATTCTAGCAGTCTTTGATTATAGAGCTCTCAAAGTATACAGCGCAAGTCTAGAATGAGGATTATCAACCAACCAACCCTTTAAACGATGAATCAGGGTGGTTTATATAGAGAAAATATCCAAAAATATCTATTACAACAGATCTTAAACAGATCTGAGGGAAATGAGTTCTTTAATCTAATCTTGTCCTGAAATTAATGCAAGAAGATATTTATTTGAGCTGTGCTGGAGGCAGCTGCATCAAAATGAGTTAATATGGTGTCCTTGGTGGCTTGGTGCAGTGTTTCTGCAATAACTGTGCCTTGTCTTTTATCTGTACCTCTTAGGCGGTTCTGCTACTTTTAGGTGGCTTTAATGTGCACTAATCTCGATCTGATGAGCTTTGAATGGCCTTTACTGCTTCTTTGACTTGGATGGAGGCCTTTAATGCTCACTTGCTTTGATATTGCCGATCTGATACTCTTTGCTGCTTCACTGATACTTTTTACCGCTTCACTGATACTCTTTAATTGAATCTGGGCTTTATATTTCCTATGATACTCTTTAACACTTGAATCGGGCCACTTTCTCTCCCTTGATATGCTTGAAACTCTCAAATCACCTTTTTCTGCCCTTTCAAGGCAAAAATAACTGCTGCAAATGCTTTTCATGGCCTCTAGAATGCTATCGGCGCTGGCCGATTGAATATGAACATGCATGAAGAAATCCTGTCAAATAATGGCGGAGGAATGCAACCTGATAACTGTGCTGGGCTGAGACTCCCTCTGCATGCTGTCATTTGTTTAGTTCTGTGTTTCCAGCGTTGCCTCCCGCGAATTTTTGGGTTTTGCAGGTAGCCGAGCAAGGAAGCTCTCCATTTTGAGCAATTTTTCTTAGCGATGCGCTAATCGTGCATTGAAAATTGCCTCTGTTTCTCATTTCAGGCACTCTTTGATGCGATTTTCGCCCTTTGCGCCTTTTCTATGATGATGTCAGTAGCGGGTCCCAGGTACGGCAGGGTGACGTGGCAGGGTGACATAGCGATATGGCAGGGTGACGTGGCATAGGAAACGGTGGCGGGGTAGGGACGGAGGCAGATGTGGTGGCAGTGACACGTAGCAGTGGCGGGCTGACGCGGAGGTGACGTTGCGGCGACGTGGCATTAATGTCAGGGCCGGAGAGATAGAAGGCGGTTTGTGGTTTTATCAGACCGCCTTCTGTACGAGAGCGGTAAGTGTTAGAGGGGCTCCGATGCAATCACATGGAGACACGTGTCTTTTGTACGGGGGGGAAACCGCTAGCCTATCGGAGGCTAACCGTCGGACGTCGGGGCGGCTCTGAAATCGGTGAGAGCCGTTGGATCTGGGAGGGCAGATCGGAGGGCTGACGGAGCGCGGAGCTGGCGGCAGGTTTATGTGTGGGGGCCCGCTGAATATTATATTATTTTTTAATATGGCGGGGGTTCAAAAAATTTGGGTTTGCAGGTTATGCGGGTTTTATTTGTGCACCGGGGGTAGAGTTTGACTGTTTAATCAAATATTTAAACAAAACCCGAAAATGTAAGCGCACAGGGTAAAACATCAAGGGTTATGGGTGAGAAAGGGGAAGGGAATGGTTATTAATTTAACCAGATGCTAAATCAATTCCAGGTTTGAACGCGGAAAGGCTAATGCCAAGCCCCAAATGAACTTAGCATTTCCCCCAAACTGATGTTATAGGGCTATAGTGCCAGGGGATGGGAATATGTATTATTTTTGCGATTTTATATAATTTTTGTATAATAGGGGATAAGGAAATGATCTAGGGAGCTAGATAAATAGAGTTAGGAGTTAATATGACTTTGTGAAGTGAAAGTGTAGGGGCATGAGGCTAATTTTATGAAATGAAACTTAGGCATAGTACTGAATGGAATATGGAGAAATTATTTTTACACAAGAAATGTGGCTTTTTTTTCATTGAAGAAAGTCAAAGCTTGACTTAGTATTTTACAAAAAATGAAGTGATAACAGGATTTATTGGGCAGATCCCAAGGTCCTTCATGGGATGTTAGTGAGTGATTTATGGGGGAAAGAGGGGAATTAGACATGCTTCCAAAATTGTGCCATCAAACAACTGCTTTGCCAATTCTGTCACTGATGAGAGGAGCTCTGTTTGACAATACATGAGGTGATCAAAACCTTGCTTCTGCAACCTTAACTACCTACCCAGCCTAATACACCTAACATTTTTTATTCCTTTTGAATGGGTCCATTTAGACTTGCAGACCCTGATTATCCTCTTTTCTTTTGACTGCCCTCCTATCTGAATCTACCCTTATCTCTTCCAAGGGCCCAGATTAAGCAGTTGGGCTCCTTCATTTCTCTACCTAGCTACTCATCTGCCAAGCTTAAGCTGTTTGGACAGATATTCATTTTGTATCTTCTAAAACAAGCAATTTAAACCTAGGGAAGCCAAGATTAAGCCGTTTGGCTTTCCCTTAACTGTAAAACTCTTCAAAAATGGTATGATTCTTCAAAATGGAACTTCTTGGAAATATGGAACCTTGCAGCATGAAAAGATGACATATTTGGCATGTAAAATAGTCAATCATGAAATATGAAACCTATTGCAATAGGAGGCTAACAGTGGCTCCACTTGGGGATGGTTTTTCAAGATGAAAAGCCAAGAACAGCAGGTCAGAATGCCTTAATCTTCAATTGTTGCTGTAAACTAAAATTCTCCTTCTTCTCAATGCCTTTGACTGAATTCTTATAAGAAGATATGCAGTATCCTTTTGAGATAAATTATAGAAAAATTACAGCTCTGCTTCTTGCCCATGGGTGCTTGTAAACATATTGAAATCTGCTTGAGCACTTCTTTGGAATTATTTCAAAAAATAGAGATCTGAAATAGAGCTTTCTTTGATCTTTCCTTCAGAATTTGCTGTGTTGTTCCCTCTTACTGGCTTGCTATAAGAAAAAGTGCTGAAAATACAAATATTAATGTACAGATAGTATACAGAGCTGTGTTGCATTCAACAAAAGGAGTCATGATAGTGCTTTAGCATTCGGCCATTGACAGGGCCTTCTTTAGCTGTGCTACCATCCAAAATCTTCAGAAAATATGTGTTGTTGCCTTGAACAGTAGAAATAATAAAGGGGCCTTTCTACAGGAAATCAAACTTGCCATGCTTTCCTTTGTCCTCTCTTATTGAATCCCATCTTAAGACTTTGTTGCCTATGTAGAAATCTTCAGTGTAGGTTCTTTTGTCAAACATTTTCTTGAGCTTCTCTTGTAAAATCTGATCTTTGTCGTACACTTGCTCTCTTGTTTGCTGCAAATAGATGGTTTGGCTTATTCTTCTTTGGATATCATTTGGCTCTGCCTGAATCTCTTGTAGTAATTTGATAACAGGGATTCCCAAAGAAGAGGGGAACTTGGCCTCCATGCCATAGACTAACTCATATGGGCTCATTCCAATGGATCTCTTGGTTGACAATCTGTCTGCCCATAGGGCATTTACAAGCTTTTTGTGCCAGTTCTTCTTGTATGCTGGTTGCACTAATTGTTTTAACAGTTTCATGGGTATGGGCAACCGACTCTTGATTGATGCATGTTTCTTGTTCTAAAGGCAAAGGCTTCTCATCAGTGGGAGGGCAGCTATCATCATTGAACAATATAAAGGAATCCATATCAGAATGGATTGAGTAAATGGGAAACTTTTGGGGTTTTTCCTCACTACTTACAACATACTTCATTAGTGTTTCTCTATACAGTCTCTTTGGTTGCCCAAAGACTGAAATAGTGGCATAGGAGAGGTCTAGTTGGAGAGATCCTTGGAGTTTTTCTCCCCAAGATCTTGATAAGAGCATGCCATACTTTGGTGAAATGTCAGCAACCACCGCGTCCATTAGGATCGTTTTGTTGGGAAATTGGACTAAAGACACACAAAGGTCTTTGATTAAGCCTAAATACTCGACCTGACTAGAATCAAATGAGAATAAGTCTTTGTAGGGTCTAGTGACATCAAGGTTTAGCTTCTCCATCACAGCTTTGGGCATTAGATTGTGTGAAGCACCTGAATCAAACATAGCATTGTGCAACACTTTATCATGAATGTGCAAACTGACATAAAAGGGTAGAACAACTCCATGTCCTGATTTACCATTGACTTCAGGACCAAAAAGTAATTTAGGTTGATTATCTAAGACATTAAAATCATCCCTGTTCTCTGGCATTTGTAGTGATCTTTTGATTTGTTGTCTGTACACATCATGTTTGGCAAGCTCAGAGAGAGGAATAGATATCTTTAATTTACCAATTTCTGCTTCTAAATCAAACGGTTTTTCTGACTGTGTTTTAGTATTGTGACTGGCAGATTTTCCCTTTTCAATTGTATCTTCAATGATCTTCTCTTGGTTATCAGTGATTTCTTGAGATTGTTATGTTTTGGGAAGGCTTTGAGGAGTGTTATTTACATTGTCTTTTGAGGGAAAGGATACAAAAGGCTGGTTATTAGAGGGCTGCATGTCAGATACATCCTCTATGGTCACTTCTTTTAATTTTGGGTCTATTTTATCAGCAGGTTCTGTGATAGCTGCCTTATCCTTTACTTTCTTAGGCTGCTTGGCATCCTTTGGCTTGATGGGATCAGACACATCAATGGTTCTTGTTCTCAATTTGTATTGTTTATGGACTTCGTAGACAGCTGAATCATAGCCTTGTTTGAAGTCAAATGACTCTCCAGACTTGGTCTGAAAATGATTTATATCATGGTCATCTTGGTCTTCTTGGGTTAGAAATACTTATTGTTCACTCTTCAAACCCATCAAGTTTATGTGAGTGTCCTCTATCTTCTCACTATATGTGGATGCTTCAGCATAGTTTTCATGAAAAGGAGGTCTAATATCATGGTCAGGACTTGCCCTTCCAATTTTTGGGTTCTGATTTTTTCTAAAGTTTGGATTTCTGATAGGATTATTTTGCTGTCCTTCCCATGAGGCTTTTCTTTCAATAATTCCCATTCTATTTCCAAAGTTGTCCATACCTTTGATGATTGTGTCCAATTTTTGCTCAAAGGCTGAAGGTTCATCTTTAAAAGTGGTTCTTCTCTCAGCTCTTGCTCTATTTCGCTTGGCAATCAAATTTTCCTCCACACTAACAGCTACATTCTGCATGTCTGCTAAGGTTTGAGGGGCTCTTTCCCTTAACTGATAAGCCATGTCTGAATCAAATCCATCAGGGAATTTGTATAAAGCAAGATCAGGTGGAGGTCTAAGGTTTTGTGGAATAGCGTTGTAAACATTGTTAAACCTAGCACAATAGTCTAAGACAGGTTCTTAAGGGCCTCTTTTGATAGTGTCATACTCGGATAATATGTGCAGAGAGTCCTTCTTTTTCTCCCATCTGTTAAGAAATGTTTGGTAAAGGGCCTCTGGGTCAGCTATGGAATTTGCAGGAAGAGCTCTAAACCAGGGCCTTATATCTCCTGTTAAACTTTGGACAAAAATCTTCATTCTTACACTATCATCATCTATTTCATAACTCTCAAAATAGTCCTGCATTTTCTTGGTATGTTGCAGGGCTGTGCCAGAACCAGTACCATCAAAATATGTGATTTTGGTTTGATAATCCTGAGGCATGGCCCCTAGATTTGCAGGTAACTGTAAAGGTGCATATCTGTTAGCCATATTTACAGGGATAAGTGAAATGACTGGGACAGCTGGAACAGCTGTAATAACAGTGGTGGTGGTGGTAGTATGCGCAGTGAATGGAGGTGTGGAAAAGGTGCTTGGAGAGGTGGATGACGAACAAGGGGAAGTAGGGGTTAAACGAAACAAAACTTTAACAGGGGTTGGAAAACAGCTTTGCTGAACTGTTTCAGGACTAGAATCAGCAAACTCTTCTTATTTTTGTTTGCTAAGGTTTCTAGAGATTAAATTGGGATTTTCAAAAACAGCTGGTGGATTTGGGTCTGGATTTGACCTAGTATTACGAGTTTTCTTCTTTGGAGCCAGCTTCCAAATTTGTTTTCGGTATTTTTCTAAGAAATTTTTGGAATTTAAAAAGGAAATAATCAATTTTTTTGGAACAGCTATCTGTAGCTTAAGACTAGCATGAAGATTGACTGAAGCAGCTTTTATTTACTCCTGTAGATGCGAAGCAAGAACAGTTTCAAAGGCTTCCTGGCTGACATTCAGGCTTCATCTGTAGCTTTAAGGAACAAACAGCGATTGAAACAATTCATTTAGTGCCCAACGGAGTCGCCAATGATGTTATCACTCAGGTTGTCCCTTGGCTCCTTAAGGGATACGGCCGAGGTAACCACAAACCAATCTTTGGGCTGCAGGTCCTAGCCTACCTGCAGTTAGAGAGGGCTCTCTCTTTAAAATTTAGCTTTGTTTTGGGTTGATTTTAGGCTATTTATGGTGTACATGGGTTTTGTTTTGATTTTGGTGGGAAGGATTGTTGTTGGGAAAAGTATCCAATACGGAATGCCCCTATCCCACTCTAAGGAGTGATAGTACCTCAGCAACAAACAAGACAAAACTACCTAAGTATTCTTCTTTACGAAATGTAAATAGAGGAGAAGGATGTAACTAACCGATGTCTTCAGCTAGTTTGTTGATCCAATCTCACTCCTTCTGCTTGCTCCCCGTTGCTTGCTCCTTCACTGGCCCAGCTACACCAAGTTCCTGCAAAATGGAAAGAGAGGGAAACTACAAGAAGCATACATTCATAACTGGTCTAAGGATTATAATAAACTAAATATGCAAATACAACAAAACATCATTGAGATACATGCATATAGAAGAAACTCAAATGGCTTTATTGATGAAGAAGTAAAGTTCAGGAAGTGATACAACCAAATGAGGCCCAATCCAGCATCACCTTCCCAGCAGAAAGGAATCTCCTCTTCACCTCCTTCAAAGCAAATCACCCAATAGCTCTAGTCTCAAACCAACAGCAATTCTTTGCAATAACAAAATTCCAGCCTCCAGATCTCATGGGGGAGAGATCCATATATAGATGTTTGGAGAGAGGATGAGTCAGCTTGAGATCTGACTAGTGTCCTCTCCCTCTGTCAGTTCTTGATTCCACTTGGAGGTTCTTGCTTCCACTTGGAGATTTGGAACCTCTTACTCATCACCAGTCGAATTCCCTGAGGCAAGTGTCATTTTGGAAGCTTCCTGGGTTCTGACACCTTGAGAAATGAACTTGCCACATGTCCCTTCTCGCTCAGCGCAGGTAGCCAGTGTTGCCTTTGACATTCAGCGAAGGTAGCCAATGTTGGCTTTGACATTCAGCGCAGACAGCTAGTGTAGCCACTGAAATGATCCTGAATTGACTTGTTTTTTGAGCAGTTTCTGGTGGAGAACTTCTCTGAATTGCTGTGGTTTATTGGCCTTGTTCCTCTAGGGGTAGGAACAACATGTTTAGGGACTTTGGATCCCTTAGATTATGGACATTTCATGCTCAATGCTGTAAGGCACAAAAATGTCTATAACAATTGCCCCCTAAAGTATGAGGTCGTTTATCGGGTGAAATGCTTTATCAGGAGGATCCGAAGTTCATCCAATGCTGGGAGGAGACATGTAATAAGATACAATACAATACATTATCTTTCATACTGCTTTCATGATCTAGCTGAGGCGGGCATTCCCATGCTCAGCTTTATAAATTCATTTTTCTGTACATAGAACAGACAATCGTCTGACGGTAGACTGATAATTTTTGATGAAATTATTATCCTTTGGGTAGGATGATCATCTACTGCAATGATGTACATGTCAATGTCTTTATTTCCTGAATATATATCGCAGCCCGGATGGATGAAACTAGATCCGGGGTCTTCAATCTCGTCCGATCTTCACTCTAAGTACAAGTCGATCCATGTGAGAATTTTTTGAAGTCGAACATGGAAAGACGTCGCTTGATTACCAGTCAATGATGTAAACTGTTAACAAGCGCAAGAGGAATCACTGATAATGATGATGACCCTCAAGGTACTGCAGTATAATTCACGTGGTGTGAATAAAGGACTTGGCGTCGAACACCACGCAAAATCTTTCGGTCGAAGGTCATTGATGTATACCTGTCTCCGGAAGTGAGAAACTTGCCATTGAGGCATGCAAGCTTCAAAGTACTGAAGGGGGTGTCCCTAGATCAAATTCTTGGATAATGAGCTGATGTCGACAAGAAGCGATCCGTCAAAGGAGGGCCTTAATGAATCCCACATCAGTGACACGGAACGGAGCTAATGATTGTGATGGAGGTGAAAACGATCTGTGACATATGATTCAGGGTGGCGATCATGAAAGGATGAAGGATAATGTATGGCAGTGGATGGGACACGGTTGACTCTTTCTGAACGACTTCTCTTGAACATATGGCGACACTGATGCAATGGATCGGTAGCATTACCCCAAATATGGATGGTATGGTGAGACCATGGTGATGTGACAGGTGAATGAAACAACCCAACCCGATTGTGGTACGGAGGAAAAGTGTCATGTTCAAGAGTGACTTGCTACCATCAAAGTTCCTTTAAGTTTCTCCCAATTTTTCCCCAGTCATTACTGACTAGTACCTCTTTATTTTTGTCAAGCTTGAGGAGGATAACATATGCTTGTTCTATAACCTGCCCTTCGGGCAAGCCCATCACTATGTTTTAACAAGCCTAGCGATAGGGAAACTCGTTCTCGTCTAAAGACAAGTTTGTCGCTATTTAATGCATTTAACGAGTCTAGCGACAAAGACAACTCGGTCCTTTTCATTTTTAGAGAGTCTGAAAAGGTACGTAAAGTTAACTCCAAAGGTCCTTTTTCTTCATCTAATCCCTTAAGTCCGAAAAAGTATAAACCAATACAGAAGGGATGAATTTTTGATAGTTTTAACGAGCCGAACTAAACAAGCACTCGATCTTTTTGTGCAATAATCCCTCAGGTCCAAAAAGATTAAAATCTAGAGGAGGGATAGCTCTTCCGGTCGCTTTAACGAGCTGGAAGGCCAAAACTCGGCAAACTTTTCATATTTTACGAGTCAGTTGAAAAGAGCTCAAAGAAGACTCGTCTTTTGAGGAACAAGTGATGAACAGGGTTAGCAGCTGATTCCAGGTACAGGTTGGAATTTTCCAATCACGGCAGTGTCACAAGGATGGCTAGGTGAAATCACTCTTCGCAGCTGTTCATTTTACCATTTCATTTGCACTTGGTTTGTTGGAGCTTTGGAGGTTTCTCTTCCTTTTTTATTTTCACCAGTTGATTTCGGGAGATTCTGTGGACGATTCTCAGCGCCGTCTAGACCAAGTAGGAGCTAGACCCTAGCTCTTTCTTTTCATGGTTTCCTTCTTCCATTCTGTGCCTGTTGTCTTGTTCCCTTGAGCCCCTGGGGTTTTGTTAGGGCGTTCTGCCATTAGCGCAGCTGGTTCACTCGAAACCTGCGTTGAATGCCAAGTTGCCTAAGGGCAGTTTGACCTTCAACGCAGGTGGAACACTGGCTAATTGCATTGGGCACAGAAAATAGTTTTTGTTGCACAGTTCTTGATGAAAATTTTGCCAGTTTCTCATCAAATCCAGGATCTTACTCTTTCTCTTGTTTGTCTTGCAGAGATTATCAGAGAAAAATGACCCTTACATGGCGAGAACGAGAACATGAAGAAGAGGACATGATTGCCCTCCATGACCCTGTCACGGTGAACGCGCTGCGGAACTGTGGCCTGCTGAAGTTCTTCCGTATCTCTAGCATGAGAGCACAGATCTCCTTACTGCAGTATATGCTTGATGCTTGGGATCCTATCAACCAAGTATTCCAGATTAGGGGCAAATCCATCCCCTTGACCATAGTAGACATTTACTTCTTGACTGGGTTGTCAAGGCGGGGTGCCCCCATTTCTTTGTCAGGTTCGGCCCGAGGGAATGATTCCGTGAGAGATTATGTCTGCCAGTATTGCAGGGAAGGATCCCAGCCGAGCAGAGACGGCAAGGTCGTTATCCATGAGATTACTGACAGGTCTCTCAGGTCCATACTGTATACTCTTGGTAGGATGGCCCGTAGTGCATCTCTTCATGTTGCCAACAGATCCTATGTGCAGCACGCCTTGGAGTGCCTCCAACCGAAAGTATTCAACTGATGTGATGCAGTACTTGTTCAGATGAAAAGTCAGTTGACCAAGGTAAAGGATGGAAAGCTGAAGAACTTTAGTTTTGGTTCTATTTTGACCGCCTTTGCTTTGGAGAAGATACCACTGATGCAACCTCAGTATATTGCACTCGACTTTCCTTCTCCTACCGAGCCACGCATGCAGAGATGGGTTGATCACATGTCTAGGCATGCTGGTCAATCTCAGATTTCTTTCACTGATACCTTCTTTAGGTGGTTCGAGCGTCAGGAGATGGTCTATTCCGAGTATCCATATGTTGGTATGGATTTCCGAGTTGATCCGGATTTGGCACTGCCGGATGGCGAGCAGTGGGGCGCTATTGGTAAAATCTTCGACCATATCACTATTTACTGTTTTTATTTATAATGTCCTTGTGCTTTATTCTGTCAAGACTTTAATCAAACTCATGTGTGCATGCAGATGTTGGTCCTGTCCGTCCAGCAGTTCGCCCGAGAGCGCCAGGTTCTGTCCCAGCAGGGGAGACTCCTGGGAGAGTTATTCTTCGCGACCTTGACGTGGCCGAGACCCTTGCAACTGTGCAGGAGCAGGTTGAGGGCCTTACTCTTGGCATTCCAGATGTACGGATTGATGCGTTACCTTTACAGTTGCAGCGGCATACTACTGGTGTGCCCAGACGATGGACTCGTCTCTTGCGCATGATTGCACAGGCCGTGACTTGCTATCATGAGCACCACTAGGCTAGGGTGCCCCCTAGCATTTTTGAGCTTTTGGGTCATATGACCGATTTTGTCTTGGTTACAGAACATTATATGTAAACCGTAAACAGCTATATATATTTTTGATTTTCGGAGTTTTATTTCTGTTTTTATGTGATCCATATGTGAAACATCGATGATGCTTCTCTTTTTATCAATTTTGCAAATGTCTATCTAACACATAGTTTTCTAATGAGTCGGTTAATGTGTTTAAGTTTCTGGAAATGTGTTGATATTGAATAAGATCAAACTGTCTTTCCAAGATTTTAACTCTTAGGAACTTGCGATAAATAGCTGGATTTCGGACAGAGTAGGTACCAGTGAGTTGCAGTACTACGAGTTGTGAATCTAGCCTGACGATTAGTCGGCGTATGCCATGGGTGATGGAATCAGAGAGTAGTTCTATCAACGCACTATACTCAGCGATGTTATTCTTTGATTGACCAATACATACCCCTCTGAAACTCACTAACTTGCCGCTTGGATCAAAAATGGCCCATACTGCGGAGGATAGGTTCCGCGAACTATGACTCGCTCCGTCGGCATATCCAACCCACATTTCCAATGGATTCGACATCTGCAATAAATGTAAAAAGTGGATTACTTAACCAAAATAAATTCTTTAGCGAAAACAAAAATGTAACAAAAGCATACAGGTTACTATTAGGCATAGTAACGCTTGAGGTACAACCCGTTACGAGGTTGCGCCAATGGAATTCCGTCATAATCCATTAACTCGTAAGCTCCTTTTGCTAATACCCTTTTAACAATATAGGGGCCCATCCATAAAGACTTAAATTTACCAGCTCCTAGTTTATCGGATTCTTGGTCGTAAAGCAAGACCAAATCACCTTCTGAGAAGACACGATGTTTGACATTCTTGTCGAACTGAGCCTTGACTCGTTTATTATGGGCTTCGTTAGCCAATGCGGAATCACGACGGGTTTCATCCAATTGGATTAATTCCAAGAAACGAGCCTCTTCTTCTGAAGTTCCGAGGAGGAGATCAATTGCGAGTTTAAGAGACAAGATTTCACACTGGATTGGTAGGATTGCTTCCAGGCCATACACCAGTTGGAACGGTGTGAACCCAGTTGCATTTCTTACCGATGTTCGGTAGGCCCACAAAGCCGAGTACAGGATTAGGTGTCATCTTCTTTTGTGAACCCCAATCATCCTTTGCAGCATACGCTTCAGGACTTTGTTGATTGCTTCAACTTGCCCGTTAGCTTGCGGATAATATGGGGTAGAGTTGTCGTGAGACAACCCTAGTTTGGCAGCTAATTCAACCATCATGTGATTGCGAAAATGTGATCCATAATTTGTAACTATAGCCTGTGGTACGCCGAATCTGGCGACTACATGATTGAAAAAGAATAGGGCAGTTGTTTCACCAGTATTATCTAATGTAGGCATCGCCTCAGCCCATTTGGTAAAATAGTCGACTGCGACTATAATATACCCATGCCCCCCCGGTCGAGGTGGGGTTACATTGCATGAAATCGATGCCCCATTTGGCGAAAGGCCCCACAGCTACTATTGGCTGCAACGGAGCGGGGGGTCTTCTGGTTTTGCTATCAAAAATCTGACAAGCATGGCAACTTCTGACTGCAGTTATGCAATCTTTGAACATGGTTGGACAGAAGTATCATGCTCGTAAGATTTTTTGTTCTGTAGCATATCCAGATTGATGCCCCCCACAGGCGCTTGAATGACACTCATTCAGGGCTTTTTCGGCTTCCTCATGGGTGAGGCACCTTCTCAGAACCGTATCGACGCCACGACGGTAAAGTGTATCACCGACGATCATGTAGTCTTTTTCTTGGTATTGAATACGTTTTTTTTCTGAGTGGGAGGTGTTTGGCTGAAATCTTTGGGTTTGGAGATAAACCATTATATCTCCATACCACTCATCGCTTGTTGATATCAGAAACAAACTTTCGTCCATGATTGATTCTTGTGATGTTTCATCGTTGGACGACGATGGGAGATCGCATAATAATTCTGTGAAAACCAAAGCTTTCTTTGATTTGGATTTTACAAATTCCAGATCAAACTCTTGAAGGATTGCTATCCATTTTGAATATTTGCCCCCCAGCAACTGTCGCGACAGTATATAAGTCATGGGGTTGCAATCTAATAAAACGGTAGTCTTCCGAAAGAGGACATAATGTCGAAATCTTTGTATCGCTTGAACAGCAGCAAGTGCTAGCTTTTCAACGTAAGAATATTTACTCTCTGTATCATTCAAGTTTTTACTTAAATAATATATAGGGTGTTCAATTCCGTCGACTTCTTGAACTAAAACCATCGCAATGGTTGTATCCGCTGCAGCCAGATACAGGTTAAAATCTCTTTGATAGTCCGGGGCATACATTAATGATGCTTTTACTAGAGAATATTTTAGAGCATCAAAGGAAGCTTGCGCAACCTGGTCCCAGGTGAAAGGTACATCCTTTTTCAAAAGACGAGTATAACCTTTAGCAAGTTCTGCGTAATTTGGAATGAACCTCCTCAGAAAGTTTGCTTTCCCTTGGAGTTTCTGAATCTGAAGCAAATTCGAAGGTGGAGGCAAATTAATGATTGCCTGAACCTTGCAAGGGTCGAGACGAATCCCGTCCTTGGAGATACAAAGCCAAGTAAGCGACCAGAACCGACACAAAACACACATTTGTGCGGATTGAGTCTTATCTTGTAGTGTCGGCAACGTAGAAATATCGCTCTTAAATGCTGCGGATGATCAGTCCGCTTTCGCGAATGAGCCGGAAGGTCATCGAGATAGTGTCATGGAAAGCATAATTCATTGCTCTCTCAAACGTTGCCCCTGCGTTCTTTAAACCAAAGGGTAATTTTCGATATGCGAATGTGCCCCATGGACAAATAAATGCAGTCTTTGACTGGTCTTGTGGGCGGATATTTATTTGATTATACCCAGAAAATCCATCCATAAATGAAAAGATTTCACATCCGGCGCATTCATCAACTATCTGGTCGATGAAGGGTGTAGGGTAGTTGTCCTTTGGACAAGCTTGATTTACATCCCTATAATCGACGCACACTCTAATTGTTCCTTGTTTCTTCATAACAGGGACAATATTCGATACCCAATCAGTTAGAGGAACCGGGTAGATGAAACCAGCATGGAGAAGATTTTCAACTTCTGCTTTAACGGCAGCGGCTTTCTTGGGGTGCACCTGCCGAAGCCGTTGTCTTACTGGTTTGACATCAGGATACATCTTAATTTCATCTTCAACGATACTCGAGTCAATGCCTGGAATTTCATCATATGACCAAGCAAAGACATCTCTGAATTCGCGAAAAAGAGCGTTATATATTTCCAGTTCTGAAGGAGAACAACCTTTGCCGACATAAATATTCTCTACAACATCTGTCTTGGTCGAGATATTTATGGCTATAGTCTCTTCAATATTGGATAGGTTCCGCTCGGAATCCACCGTATTTACAGTATTTGATAGGAATTCAAAAACTGAAGGGTGGTAAAGGTCATCTTGAGTATCTTCTTCACATTCCGGAAGAAGGGAACGATGGTGGCTATCATTCCATGGTGCCCCCTCAATCAACATTGATTGTATGATTCCTTCGTCGCTTCCATGCACTCATGACGAAGGATCCAAAGGGGTGCCATATTCTCTAGACCTATCTACCCAAACGCTTGATGAGCGTTGACTTGGGTTCGCCCGCCCATGCTCGAAACATTGATTGCTACAATATTTCTATTGGGCTTGGGGGCAAAACCATTGCATGATCCATATCGATATCGTCTTGTGACATCTTCTGTGTCGAAGATATCATGTTGCAGGCTGCTACCAACGCTATTTCACCCATATAAATTGGAGGTGGAAGTGCGAAAGTTCCCATCAATGTGGGGTCTTTTAGTAGGCCTACTCCGATATCTTGAAGCGAATGGTTGCTTCCATGGATCATGGGAATGCTTCCTGTAACTTGTGAACCATTAGGGAGCAAGTTTTGTTGGTCGACGATCATAATCCCTCCTTGAAAAGGGAATGTGATATTCCTAAAATAAGTCGACACAACAGCCGCCATGGCATATATCCACGGTCTTCCCAGCAGGATGTTGTAATCAAGATTCCCGTCGATGACCTCAACATCTATTTCCACTGTTTTTCCCCCTAGTTCAACCTTCAAGTTATTTAGGATACCGTATGGGGTATATGTCCTTCCGTCGAGTGCTTTCAATGTCGTCAAAGATCGCGACAAGGTTGGAGACCCTAAAGTTTTCCAGCAACTCATCGACATAATACATGTAGATGCCCCCTCATCAATAATTGTTCGGTGAACAGTTTTGTTGAGGGCCTTCACTTGAATAAGGAAAGATAGTTGAGCCGGTAACTGAGGGTCGTATCCTTTGTGGTCGAAGGATACAAGATTGGAATCCTTAGGATCAACCCCACCAATGGCTGATAACAGTGCCTACCTTTGGGATGGACAATTTTGTAGTACCTCAAGAGTCGACATAGTGGATGGCGATTGGGCCAAATCTTCCACTATGTTATAATGATGCGCCGCTCTGGCACGAGGATTAAATGTCGACTTGTGTACTACTCCCTTTGGCGGTTTATTGTTAATTCAGGAATGATGGGTGGTACAACTTCTGTCAAAGTTGTTGTCGAACTACTCGGTTGATCTTTACCTTTGTCGTTCGACAACTGTGGATTCCCGTAATCTTTGTTCCTTGTCGAAATCAAAGCATCATTTTGTTGCTTGGAGATTGACAACATTAGCACTTGCGACGGGGAAGAATTTCCACTATCAACCAGATTTTGACCTGGATTAGGAAATGGATCAGTTAGGACTGCTGAGGTTTTAGGACTCTTAAAGAATCTTTTAAGCTCAGCTCTCAACGGACAATTTATTGTCCAATGATCCATCTCATCGCATATCAGACATGGACTATTTGGTTTCCCTTTCCCAGGAGGGTTTGAAGAAGGTTTTTCAGGTGATGACTCATCCTGTTTCTTCTTCTTCCCTTTGCTTTGCTTCTTCTTGCTTCCTGGTTGTTTGGTTTCTTTGCCTTTATCTGCTGATACGGCATTTACTTCCGAAGCAAGAATTTATTCTTTTGCATTTTGATCTGAAGTCTTACGGGCTTTCTTAGACGAAGCCTTTGTCGATTTCGCGATTGTCGTGCCAATCACACCATCACTGGCATGAGAGTCACTATTCGATTTAGGAGGAGGAGGAATTGAGAATTCCGGTCTAGGGGCGTTAGGTATTTTGTCGTAGAGCGTGCCAGACTGAGTGTAGACTAAGTCTAGATATTGTGCATGAGCAATAACTTGCTCCTCCGTTACGACTCCCCCCTTGGCCACATCTTCTGTTATGGCAGGAAGTAACGACTTGATAAACCATTCAGCTAATAGCTCTCCCCGGATCTCACAACAGTATTCAGGTTATACTGGAATTACGACAAGTGGTTGGGTACCTATACTACCCTAGCAACCAAGAGTTGTGTATTCTATGCAACAATGTGTACCTGTGTCGAACATCCCGACAACACCAGCTATTGTAACGGTGTCACAAGTTCAAACGATGCCTGTTGTATGTCAACCTCAGATTTCTCAGGTTGTAATGCAACAGCCCCTTGACCCTGTGACTCAACCACAATCGCCAACTGGTGGGGCGACACAGGTCCAAACGGGTACAATTACCCCACATCTTGGTCCAACAGTTAGTATAGCACAACAGAACATGGCTTCACAACCATGGCTGGTGCAATACCAACAACCACAATTCCAGCAAGTGTACCAAGGTTTTGAGCAGCAGATCTTTGCGAACAGTGGACAACCGTATATTCAAAACGGTCAAAATCAACCACTTTACAGTGGTCAAGTTCACCAACCGTATCAGTCATACCAACATCAATTACATTATGCTGGTATGCAAAGGCCAACTGCTCAGGCGATTCCATCGTACCCTGGGTATGCTTCATCTAACCTGAGTCAACAATTACCATTCGTGGCAACTCTAGAGTTACCCGATTTACACCGGTTGACAAACGATCCGATTGCTTATGCCCCTTGGTGGCCAGCGATTCCTCACAAAATTCCATCGGACATTCCTAAATTCAATGGAAATCCAGGTGAAGACCCATCGAATCACGTGATGACATTTCATCTGTGGTGTTCATCGAACACCCTGAACGACGATTCGATAAGGCTTCGCCTTTTTCAGAGGACGTTAACGGGTCCAGCGGCAAAATGGTATATTGAATTACCTAGAGCCTCGTTCGACAATTTCAGCTCCTTAGCCACGACTTTCTTAACCCATTTTCAATTACCGATAAGGTATGAAACGGGAACCGAAATCCTAACCAACTTCAAACAGACAACGGCCACTCACATATCTGATCATATACATGAGTGGCGTCATCATCGTAGGATGGTGAAAACGTACGTTCCCGATCAGCTATTAGCTGAATGGTTTATCAAGTCGTTACTTCCTGCTATAACGGAAGATGTAGCCAAGGGGGGAGTCGTAATGGAGGAGCAAGTTATTGCTCGTGCACAATATCTAGACTTAGTATACACTCAGTCTGGCACGTTCTACGACAAAATACCTGATGCCCCTAGACCGGAATTCTCAATTCCTCCTCCTCCTAAATCGAATAGTGACTCTCATGCTGGTGATGGTGTGATTGGCACGGAAAATGCGAAATCGACAAAGGCTTCGTCTAAGAAAGCCCGTAAGACTTCAGATCAAAATGCAAAATAAGAAATTCTTGCTTCGGAAGTACATGCCGTATCAGTAGATAAAGGCAAAGAAACCAATCAACCAAGAAGCAAGAAGAAGCAAAACAAAGGGAAGAAGAAGAAACAAGGTGAGTCATCCCCTGAAAAAACTTCTTCAAACCCTCCTGGAAATAGGAAAGGGAAACCAAACAGTCCATGCATGATATGTGACGAGGATCATTGGACCGCTGATTGTCCATACAAAGTTGAGCTAAAAAGGTTCTTCAAAATTTCTCAAACCTCAGCTGCCTTAACTGATCCGTTTCCCAATCCAGGGCAAAATCTGGTTGATAGTGGAAATGCTTCCCTGTCGCAAATACTAATGTTGTCAATCTCCAAGCAACAAAATGATGCTTTGATTTCGACAAGGAACAAAGATTACGGGAATCCGCAGCTGTCGAACAACAAAGGTAAAGATCAACCAAGTAGTTTGACAACAACTTCGACAGAAGTTCTACCACCCATCTTTCCTGAATTAACAATAAAACCGCCAAAGGGAGTAGTACACAAGTCGACATTTAATCCTCGTGCCAGAGCGGCGCAGCATTATAACATAGTGGAAGATTTGGCCCAATCGCCATCCGCTATGTCGACTCTTGAGGTACTACAAAATTGTCCATCCCAAAGGCAGGCGCTGTTATCAGCCATTGGTGGGGTTCATCCTAAGGATTCCAATCTTGTATCCTTCGACCAAAAAGGATACGACCCTCAGTTACCGGCTCAACTAGCTTTCGTTATTCAAGTGAAGGCCCTCAACAAAACTATTCACCGAACAATTATTGATGAGGGGGCATCTACATGTATTATGTCGATGAGTTGCTGGAAAACTTTAGGGTCTCCAACCTTGTCGCGATCTTCGATGACATTGAAAGAAATCGACGGAAGGACATATACCCCATACGGTATCCTAAATAACTTGAAGGTTGAACTAGGGGGAAAAACAGTGGAGATAGATGTTGAGGTCATCAATGGGAATCTTGATTACAACATCCTGCTGGGAAGACCGTGGATATATGCCATGGCGGCTGTTGTGTCGACCTATTTTAGGAAGATCGCATTCCCTTTTCAAGGAGGGATTACGATCTTCGACCAACAAAACTTCCTCCCTAATGGTTCACAAGTTACAGGAATCATTCCCATGATCCATGGAAGCAACCATTCGCTTCAAGATATCGGAGTAGGCCTACTGAAAGACCCCACATTGATGGGAACTTTCGCACTTCCACCTCCAATTTATATGGGTGAAATAGCGTTGGTAGCAGCCTGCAACATGATATCTTCGACACAGAAGATGTCACAAGACGATATCGATATGGATCATGCAATGGTTTTGCCCCCAAGCCCAATAGAAATATTGTAGCAATCAATGTTTCGGGCATGGGAGGCGAACCCAAGTCAACGCTCGTCAAGCGTTTGGGTAGATAGGTCTAGAGAATATGGCACCCCTTTGGATCCTTGGTCGCGAGTGCATGGAAGCGACGAAGGAATCATACAATCAATGTTGATTGAGGGGGCACCATGGAATGATAGCCACCATCGTTCCCTTCTTCCGGATAGTGAAGAAGATACTCAAGATGACCTTTACCACCCTTCAGTTTTTGAATTCCTATCAAATACTGTAAATACGGTGGATTCCGAGCGGAACCTATCCAATATTGAAGAGACCATAGCCATAAATATCTCGACCAAAGCGGATGTTGTAGAGAATATTTATGTCGGCAAAGGATGTTCTCCTTCAGAACTGGAAATATATAACGCTCTTTTTCGCGAATTCAGAGATGTCTTTGCTTGGTCATATGATGAAATTCCAGGCATTGACTCGAGTATCGTTGAACATGAAATTAAGATGTATCCTGATGTCAAACCAGTAAGACAACGGCTTCGGCAGGTGCACCCCAAGAAAGCCGCTGCCATTAAAGCAGAAGTTTAGAAGCTTCTCCATGCTGGTTTCATCTACCTGGTTCCTCTAACCGATTGGGTATCGAATATTGTCCCTGTTATGAAGAAACAAGGGACAATTAGAGTGCGTGTCGACTATAGGGATGTAAACCAAGCTTGTCCAAAGGACAACTACCCTACACCCTTCATTGACCAGATAATTGATGAATGCACCGGATGTGAAATCTTTTCATTTATGGATGGATTTTCCGGGTATAATCAAATAAATATCCGCCCACAGGACCAGTCAAAGACTGCATTTATTTGTCCGTGGGGCACATTCGCTTATCGAAAATTACCCTTTGGTTTAAAGAACGCAGGGGCGACGTTTCAGAGAGCAATGAATTATGCTTTCCATGACATCAAGAACATCGTTCAACCCTATCTCGACGACCTTCCGGCTCATTCGCGGAAGCGGACTGATCATCCGCAGCATTTAAGAGCGATATTTCTACGTTGCCGACACTACAAGATAAGACTCAATCCACACAAATGTGTGTTTTGCGTCAGTTCTGGTCGTTTACCTGGCTTTGTAGTATCTAAGGATGGGATTCGTCTCGACCCTTGCAAGGTTCAGGCAATCATTAATTTGCCTCCACCTTCGAATTTGCTTCAGATTCAGAAACTCCAAGGGAAAGCAAACTTTCTGAGGAGGTTCATTCCAAATTACGCAGTACTTGCTAAAGGTTATACTCGTCTTTTGAAGAAGGATGTACCTTTTGTCTGGGACCAGGTTGCGCAAGCTTACTTTGATGCTCTGAAAGATTCTCTAGTAAAAGCACCGTTAATGTATGCCTCGGACTATCAAAGAGACTTTAACCTGTATCTGGCTGCAGCAGATATGACCATTGCGATGGTTTTAGTTCAAGAAGTCGATGGAATTGAACACCCTATATATTATTTAAGTAAAAACTTCAATGATACAGAGAGTAAATATTCTTATGTTGAAAAGCTAGCACTTGCTGCTGTTCAAGCGATACAAAGATTTCGACATTATGTCCTCTTTCGGAAGACTACCGTTTTATCAGATTGCAACCCCATGACTTATATACTGTCGCGACAGTTGCTGGGGGGAAAATATTCAAAATGGATAACAATCCTTCAAGAGTTTGATCTGGAATTTGTAAAATCCAAATCAAAGAAAGCTTTGGTTTTCGCAGAATTATTATGCGATCTCCCATCGTCGTCCAACGATGAAACATCCCAAGAATCAATCGTGGACGAAAGTTTGTTTCTGATATCAGCAAGCGATGAGTGGTATGGAGATATAATGGTTTATCTCCAAACCCAAAGATTTCGGCCAAACACCTCCCACTCAAAACAAAAACGTATTCGATACCAAGCAAAAGACTACATGATCGTCGGTGATACACTTTACCGTCGTGGTGTCGATACGGTTCTGAGAAGGTGCCTCACCCATGAGGAAGCCGAAAAAGCCCTGAATGAGTGTCATTTAGGCGCCTATGGGGGGCATCAATCTGGATATGCTACAGTACAAAAAATCTTACGAGCAGGATACTTCTGGCCTACCATGTTCAAAGATTGCATAACCGCAGTCAGAAGTTGCCATGCTTGTCAAATTTTTTATAGCAAAACCAGAAGACCCCCCGCTCCGTTGCAGACAATAGTATCTGTGGGGCATTGATTTCATGCAATGTAACCCCACCTCGACCGGGGGGCATGGGTATATTATAGTCGCAGTCGACTATTTTACCAAATGGGCCGAGGCGATGCCTACATTAGATAATACTGGTGAAACAGCTGCCCTATTCTTTTTCAATCATCTAGTCGCCAGATTCAGCGTACCACAGGCCATAGTCACAGATCATGGATCGCATTTTCGCAATCACATGATGGTTGAATTAGCTGCCAAACTAGGGTTGTCTCACGACAGCTCTACCCCATATTATCCACAAGCTAACGGGCAAGTTGAAGCAATCAACAAAGTCCTGAAGCGCATGCTGCAAAGGATGATTGGGGTTCACAAAAGAAGATGGCACCTAATCCTGTACTCGGCTTTGTGGGCCTATCGAACATCGGTAAGAAATGCAACTGGGTTCACACCGTTCCAACTGGTGTATGGCTTGGAAGCAATCCTACCAATCCAGTGTGAAATATCGTCTCTTAAACTCGCAATTGATCTCCTCCCTGGAACTTCAGAAGAAGAGGCTCGTTTCTTGGAATTAATCCAATTGGATGAAACCCGCCGTGATGCCACATTGGCTAACGAAGCCCATAAGAAACGAGTCAAGGCTCAGTTCGACAAGAATGTCAAACCTCGTGTCTTCTCAGAAGGTGATTTGGTCTTGCTTTACGACCAAGAATCCGATAAACTGGGAGCTGGTAAATTTAAGTCTTTATGGATGGGCCCCTATATTGTTAAAAGGGTATTAGCAAAAGGAGCCTACGAGTTAATGGATTATGACGGAATTCCACTAGCACAACCTCGTAACGGGTTGTACCTCAAGTGTTACTATGCCTAATAGTAACCCGTATGCTTTTGTTACATTTTTGTTTTCGCTAAAGTATTTATTTTGGTTAAGTAATCCACTTTTTACATTTATTGCAGATGTCGAATCCATTAGAACCATGGGTTGGATATGCCGACAGGGCGAGTCGTAGTTCGCAGAACCTATCTTCCGCAGCATGGGCCATGTTTGATCCAAGCGGCGAGTTAGTGAGTTTCAGAGGGGTATGTATTGGTCAATCAACGAATAACATCGTTGAGTATAGTGCGTTGATAGAACTACTCTCTAATGCCATCACCCATGGCATACGCCGACTAAGCGTCAGGCTAGATTCACAACTCGTAGTACTGCAACTCACTGGTACCTACTCTGTCCAAAATCCAGCTATTTATCGCAAGTTCCTAAGAGTTAAAATCTTGGAAAGACAGTTTGATCTTATTCAATATCAACACATTTCCAGAAACTTAAACACATTAACCGACTCATTAGCAAACTATGTGTTAGATAGACATTTGCAAAATTGATAAAAAGAGAAGCATCATCGATGTTTCACATATGGATCACATAAAAACTGAAATAAAACTCCGAAAATCAAAAATATATATAGCTGTTTACGGTTTACATATAATGTTCTGTAACCAAGACAAAATCAGTCATATGACCCAAAAACTCAAAAAATGCTAGGGGGCACCCTAGCCTAGTGATGCTCATGATAGCAAGTCACGGCCTGTGCAATCATGCGCAAGAGACGAGTCCATCGTCTGGGCACACTAGTAGTATGCCACTGCAACTGTAAAGGTAACTCATCAATCCGTACACCCGGAATTCCAAGAGTAAGGCCCTCAACCTGCTCCTGCACAGCTGCAAGGGTCTCGGCCACGTCAAGGTCGCGAAGAATAACCCTCCCAGGAGTCTCCCCTGCTGGGGCAGCAACTGGCGCTCTCGGGCGAACTGCTGGACGGACAGGACCAACATCTGCATGCACACATGAGTTTGATTAAAGTCTTGACAGAATAAAGCACAAGGACATTATAAATAAAAACAGTAAACAGTAATATGGTCGAAGATTTTACCAATAGCGCCCCACTGCTCGCCATCCGGCAGTGCCAAATCCGGATCACCTCGGAAATCCATACCAATATATGGATAGTCGGAATAGACCATCTCCTGACACTCGAACCACCTGAAGAAGGTATCAGTGAAAGAAATCTGAGATTGACCAGCATGCCTAGACATGTGATCAACCCATATCTGCATGCGTGGCTCGGTAGGAGAAGGCAAGTCAAGTGCAATATACTGAGGTTGCATCAGTGGTATCTTCTCCAAAGCAAAGGCGGTCAAAATAGAACCAAAACCAAAGTTCTTCAGCTTTCCATCCTTTACCTTGGTCAACTGACTTTTCATCTGAACAAGTACTGCATCACACCAGTTGAATACTTTCGGTTGGAGGCACTCCAAGGCGTGCTGCACATAGGATCTGTTGGCAACATGAAGGGATGCACTACTGGCCATCCTACCAATAGTATATAGTATGGACTTGAGAGACCTGTCAGTAATCTCACGGATAACGACCTTGCCGTCTCTGCTCGGCTGGGATCCTTCCCTGCAATACTGGCGGACATAATCTCTCACGGAATCATTCCCTCAGGCCGAACCTGACAAAGAAATGGGGGCACCGCGCCTTGACAACCCAGTCAAGAAGTAAATGTCTACTATGGTCAAGGGGATGGATTTGCCCCTAATCTGGAATACTTGGTTAATAGGATCCCAAGCATCAAGCATATACTGTAGTAAGGAGATCTGTGCTCTCATGCTAGAGATACGGAAGAACTTCAGCAGGCCACAGTTCCGCAGCGCGTTCACCGTGACAGGGTCATGGAGGACAATCATGTCCTCTTCTTCATGTTCTCATTCTCGCCATGTAAGGGTCATTTTGCTCCAATAATGTCTGCAAGACAAACAAGAGAAAGAGTAAGATCCTGGATTTGATGAGAAACTGGCAAAAATTTCATCAAGAACTGTGCAACAAAAACTATTTTCTGTGCCCAACGCAATTAGCCAGTGTTCCACCTGCGTTGAAGGTCAAACTGCCCTTAGGAAACTTGACATTCAACGCAGGTTTCGAGTGAACCAGCTGCGCTGATGGCAGAACGCCCTAACAAAACCCCAGGGGCTCAAGGGAACAAGAAAACAGGCACAGAATGGAAGAAGGAAACCATGAAAAGAAAGAGCTAGGGTCTAGCTCCTACCTGGTCCAGACGGCGCTGAGAATCGTCCACAGAATCTCCCGAAATTAGCTGGTGAAAATCAAAAAGGAAGAGGCACCTCCAAAGCTCCAACAAACCAAGTGCAAATGAAATGGTAAAATGAGAGGTAAAAACACTTTTTAATTTCTTTTTACGTAGTTCAAAGTGAAATATTAGAGTTTAATCTTATTTTCAAAGCAAATGTTATTCATTTCTAACTAGTTTGATGCAGCAATTGAGGATACAGTACTATCTCTGAAAAGGGCAAAGCTAGTCATGGTAAAAAATCAAAAATTGACCATATAATCGAGCAGTTTTAGCACAAAGTTCATGCTCGTTAAAAAATAAACGCAAGATCCGAGAAGTTTTAACACGGACTTCATGCTCGTTAAAAAATAAACATAAGCAATGAGCAAGTGTTTCCACCAGTGTTTAAGCTCATTTTAAAATAAAAAATGAACCACCACCCAGTAAATAACCACTGCGATCGTAAATTCATCAGCCATTAAAAGCCTTGGTCGTGTTTGCACCGTCACCTCCACTTTTCATTTGGCCGATCATTCACCTCCATTTGATTGTTTACCCATTTTGAGGAATAGCTGCGAAGAGTGATTTCACCTAGCCATCCTTGTGACACTGCCGTGATTGGAAAATTCCAACCTGTACCTGGAATCAGCTACTAACCCTGTTCATCACTCGTTCCTCAAAAAACGAGTCTTCTTTGAGCTCTTTTTAACTGACTCGTAAAATATGAAAAGTTTGCCGAGTTTTGGCCTTCTAGCTCGTTAAAGCGACCGGAAGAGCTATCCCTCCTCTAGATTTTAATATTTTTGGACCTGAGGGATTATTTCACAAAAAGATCGAGCGCTTGTTTAGTTCGGCTCATTAAAACTATCGAAAATTCATCCCTTCTGTATTGTTTTATACTTTTTCGGACTTAAGGGATTAGATGACGAAAAAGGACCTTTGGAGTTAACTTTACGTACCTTTTCAGACTCTCTAAAAATGAAAAGGATCGAGTTGTCTTTGTCGCTAGACTCGTTAAATGCATTAAATAGCGACAAACTTGTCTTTAGACGAGAACGAGTTTCCCTATCGCTAGGCTCGTTAAAACATAGCGATGGGCTTGCCCGAAGGGCAGGTTATAGAACAAGCATATGTTATCCTCCTCAAGCTTGACAAAAATAAAGAGGTACTGGTCAGCAATGACTGGGGAAAAATTGGGAGAAACTCAAAGAAACTTTGATGGTAGCAAGTCGCTCTTGAACATGACACTTTTCCTCCATGCCACAATTGGGTTGGGTTGTTTCATTCACCGGTCACATCACCATGGTCTCGCCATACCATCCATATTTGGGGTAATGCTACCGATCCATCGCATCAGTGTCGCCATATGTTCAAGAGAAGTCGTTCAGAAAGAGTCAACCGTGTCTCATCCACTGCCATACATTATCCTTCATCCTTTCATGACCGCCACCCTGAATCATATGTCACAGATCATTTTCACCTCCATCACAATCATTAGCTCCGTTCCATGTCACTGATGTGGGATTCATTAAGGCCCTCCTTTGACGGATCACTTCTTCTCGACATCAGCTCATTATCCAAGAAGTTGATCTAGGGACACCCCCTTCAGTACTTTGAAGCTTGCATGCCTCAATGGCAAGTTTCTCACTTCCGGTGACAGGTATACATCAATGACCTTCGACCGAAAGATTTTGCGTGGTGTTCGACGCCAAGTCCTTTATTCACACCACGTGAATTGTACTGTAGCACCTTGAGGGTCATCATCATTATCGGTGATTCCTCTCGCGCTTGTTAACAGTTTACATCATTGACTGTAATCAAGCGATGTCTTTCCATGTTCGACTTCAAAAAATTCTCACATGGATCGACTTGTACTTAGAGTGAAGATCGGACAAGATTGAAGACCCCGGATCTAGTTTCATCCATCTGGGCTACGATATATATTCAGGAAATAAAGACATTGACATGTACATCATTGCAGCAGATGATCATCCTACCCAAAGGATGATAATTTCATCAAAAATTATCAGTCTACCGTCAGACGATTGTCTGTTCTATGTACAGAAAAATGAATTTATAAAGCTGAGCATGGGAATGCCCGCCTCAGCTAGATCATGAAAGCAGTATGAAAGATAATGTATTGTATTGTATCTTATTACAGGTCTCCTCCCAGCATTGGATGAACTTCTTATCCTCCTGATAAAGAATTTCACCCGATAAACGGCCTCATACTTTAGGGGGCAACTGTTACAGACATTTTTGTGCCTTATAGCATTGAGCATGAAATGTCCATAATCTAAGGGATCTAAAGTCCCTAAACATGTTGTTCCTACCCCTAGAGGAACAAGGTCAATAAACCACAGCAATTCAGAGAAGTTCTCCACCAGAAACTACTCAAAAACAAGTCAATTCAGGATCATTTCAGTGGCTACACTAGCTGTCTGCGCTGAATGTCAAAGCCAACACTAGCTACCTGCGCTGAATGTCAAAGGCAACACTGGCTACCTGCGCTGAGCGAGAAGGGACATGTGGCAAGTTCATTTCTCAAGGTGTCAGAACCCAGGAAGCTTCGAAAATGACACTTGCCTCAAGGAATTCGACTGGTGATGAGTAAGAGGTTCCAAATCTCCAAGTGGAAGCAAGAACCTCCAAGTGGAATCAAGAACTCACAGAGGGAGAGGACACTAGTCAGTTCTCAAGCTGACTCATCCTCTCTCCAAACATCTATATATGGATCTCTCCCCCATGAGATCTGGAGGCTGGAATTTTTTTATTGCAAAGAATTGTTGTTGGTTTGAGACTAGAGCTATTGGGTGATTTGCTTTGAAGGAGGTGAAGAGGAGATTCCTTTCTGCTGGGAAGTTGATGCTGGATTGGGCCTCATTTGGTTGTATCACTTCCTGAACTTTACTTCTTCATCAATAAAGCCATTTGAGTTTCTTCTATATGCATCTATCTTAATGATGTTTTGTTGTATTTTCATATTTAGTTTATTCTAATCCTTAAACTAGTTATGAATGTATGCTTCTTGTAGTTTCCCTCTCTTGCCATTTTGCAGGAACTTGGTGTAGCTGGGCCAGTGAAGGAGCAAGCAGTGGGGAGCAAGCAGAAGGAGTGAGATTGGATCAACAAACTAGCGGAAGACATCGGTTAGTTACATCCTTCTCCTCTATTTACATTTCGTAAAGAAGAATACTTAGATAGTTTTGTCTTGTTTGTTGCTGAGGTACTATCACTCCTTAGAGTGGGATAGGGGCATTCACCTTTTTCTATTTCGGTAGACATCGCCGAAGAAGTATTTTGTTTGCTCCGTGAACAAGACAATCTTTGGGTAACCTGAAAGAGGTAGGCCTCCCTCAGTAAAACAAATGTTTTGTCTTTGAGTAGTGTTCTTCTCTTGTCGCAAGTAGTTGTTCTCTTGTCGCAAGTAGCTGTGAACACCCAAAGAGAAGCAGAGGTGAGAAGCAGGAGAGGTAACCTTGAAATTGTATTTTATACCTGGGGGCACGCAAACCTTTTGGAGTGCAAGCAAAGAGCGGTTATTTATCTGTTTTTTGGGTTAGCCATTTCCTAACTTACATAAAGAAAGGATATGGAGCAAAGCTTTAAAGATGAAGCTCCAATAAAAAATAGAATCTAGTTTATCTTTGAGAGCTATACTATACTATATTGTGTATATTATAGTCGCAGTCGACTATTTTACCAAATGGGCCGAGGCGATGCCTACATTAGATAATACTGGTGAAACAGCTGCCCTATTCTTTTTCAATCATGTAGTCGCCAGATTCGGCGTACCACAGGCTATATTTACAGATCATGGATCACATTTTCGCAATCACATGATGGTTGAATTAGCTGCCAAACTAGGGTTGTCTCACGACAGCTCTACCCCATATTATCCGCAAGCTAACAGGCAAGTTGAATCAATCAACAAAGTCCTGAAGCGCATGCTGCAAAAGATGATTGGGGTTCACAAAAGAAGATGGCACCTAATCCTGTACTCGGCTTTGTGGGCCTACCGAACATCGGTAAGAAATGCAACTGGGTTCACACTGTTCCAACTGGTGTATGGCCTGGAAGCAATCCTACCAATCCAGTGTGAAATCTCGTCTCTTAAACTCGCAATTGATCTCCTCCCCGGAACTTCAGAAGAAGAGGCTCGTTTCTTGGAATTAATCCAATTGGATGAAACCCATCGTGATGCCGCATTGGCTAACGAAGCCCATAAGAAATGAGTCAAGGCTCAGTTCGACAAGAATGTCAAACCCCGTGTCTTCTCAGAAGGTGATTTGGTCTTGCTTTACGACCAAGAATTCGATAAACTGGGAGCTGGGAAATTTAAGTCTTTATGGATGGGCCCCTATATTGTTAAAAGGGTATTAGCAAAAGGAGATTATGAGTTAATGGATTATGACGGAATTCCACTGGCGCAACCTCGTGACGGGTTGTACCTCAAACGTTACTATGCCTAATAGTAACCTGTATGCTTTTGTTACATTTTTGTTTTCGCTAAAGTATTTATTTTGGTTAAGTAATCCACTTTTTACATTTATTGCAGATTTCGAATCCATTGGAACCGTGAGTTGGATATGCCGACGGAGCGAGTCGTAGTTTGCGGAACCTATCCTCCGCAGCATGGGCCATTTTTGATCCAAGCGGCGAGTTAGTGAGTTTCAGAGGGGCATGTATTCAAAGGAGGATGAAGATCTATCACTAAGAGCTGTTAGAGCACTTGTGGATCAACTTTTCAGATCATAAAGAGGCCCAGTGATTGGACTAGAGTAGCTACTCTCTACTTTGCATTTGAAAAATCCAAATGCAGTTCGATTCGGCACTCTTTGAGTTTATGAAATGAATAGAAAAAACACAAACAAACCAACAAGATACGATCCCCAGCGGAGTCGCCAATTTGTTGTTGGGAAAAGTATCCAATACGGAATGCCCCTATCCCACTCTAAGGAGTGATAGTACCTCAGCAACAAACAAGACAAAACTACCTAAGTATTCTTCTTTACAAAATGTAAATAGAGGAGAAGGATGTAACTAACCGATGTCTTCCGCTAGTTTGTTGATCCAATATCACTCATTCTGCTTGCTCCCCGCTGCTTGCTCCTTCACTGGCCCAGCTACTCCAAGTTCCTGCAAAATGGCAAGAGAGGGAAACTACAAGAAGCATACATTCATAACTGGTTTAAGGATTAGAATAAACTAAATATGCAAATACAACAAAACATCATTGAGATACATGCATATAGAAGAAACTCAAATGGCTTTATTGATGAAGAAGTAAAGTTCAGGAAGTGATACAACCAAATGAGGCCCAATCCAGCATCACCTTCCCAGCAGAAAGGAATCTCCTCTTCACCTCCTTCAAAGCAAATCACCCAATGGCTCTAGTCTCAAACCAACAGCAATTCTTTGCAATAACAAAATTCCAGCCTCCAGATCTCATGGGGGAGAGATCCATATATAGATGTTTGGAGAGAGGATGAGTCAGCTTGAGATCTTACTAGTGTCCTCTCCCTCTGTGAGTTCTTGATTCCACTTGGAGGTTCTTGCTTCCACTAGGAGATTTGGAACCTCTTACTCATCACCAATCGAATTCCCTGAGGCAAGTGTCATTTTGGAAGCTTCCTGGGTTCTAACACCTTGAGAAATGAACTTGCCACATGTCCCTTCTCGCTCAGCGCAGGTAGCCAATGTTGTCTTTGACATTCAGCGCAGGTAGCCAGTGTTGGCTTTGACATTCAGCGCAGACAGCTAGTGTAGCTACTGAAATGATCCTGAATTGACTTGTTTTTGAGCAGTTTCTGGTGGAGAACTTCTCTGAATTGCTGTGGTTTATTGGCCTTGTTCCTCTAGGGGTAGGAACAACATGTTTAGGGACTTTGGATCCCTTAGATCATGGACATTTCATGCTCAATGCTGTAAGGCACAAAAATGTCTATAACAAGGATGATGTTTTCAAGCAGAGTTGGGATGCATAGTGTGAGAAGTTCAAACCATTGGGCATGGAGTCATGGATTAGGGCTCGCTATTGCGTTTTCTTGATCACAAGAGGAATACGAAGTAGGATAGCTACACATAGAACAATATCAAGCTGGAATAAAGATGGGATGAAGGTCAGAGATGAGGCAACTAAGAATATTTCATTAGCTAACACAGAGGGAAGGTGAATGAAAGTTTGTCTAGTAGTAGTCAAGAATTCCTAAATAACAGTCATATGTGAAAGAAACAGGGTAAACATGATCATTTAAGTATGCATATTCATAACCATTTATGAAGAAAACATATAGAAATAACAATAACTAAGCATAGAGTGCAGTCAAACAAAGCCTAAGCTATTCTTCTTTCTTGCTATTTAGATGGTAACACAATGGTGGAGCAAACATATATAAACTATAAACAGAGGTAAGAAGACACTTATTGAGCCATGTAGTAGCACAGGAATTCCACAGTCACTCTTTGGCCATTAAATAACACAACAGACAGTTCTTCATCCAAAGCATTCTAGCAGTCTTTGATTATAGAGCTCTCAAAGTATACAGCGCAAGTCTAGAATGAGGATTATCAACCAACCAACCCTTTAAATGATGAATCAGGGTGGTTTATATAGAGAAAATATCCAAAAATATCTATTACAGCAGATCTTAAACAGATCTGAGGGAAATGAGTTCTTTAATCTAATCTTGTCCTGAAATTAATGCAAGAAGATATTTATTTGAGCTACGCTGGAGGCAGATGCATCAAAATGAGTTAATATGGTGTCCTTGGTGGCTTGGTGCAGTGTTTCTGCAATAATTGTGCCTTGTCTTTTATCTGTACCTCTTAGGCAGTTCTGCTACTTTTAGGTGGATTTAATGTGCACTAATCTCGATCTGATGAGCTTTGAATGGCCTTTACTGCTTCTTTGACTTGCATGGAGGCCTTTAATGCTCACCTGCTTTGATATTGCCGATCTGATACTCTTTTCCGCTTCACTGATATCTTTACCGCTTCACTGATACTCTTTAATTGAATTTGGGCTTTATCTTTCCTCTAATACTCTTTAACACTTGAATCGGGCCACTTTCTCTCCCTTGATATGCTTGAAACTGTTAAATCACCTTTTTCTTCCCTTTCAAGGCAAAAATAACTGCTACAAATGCTTTTCGTGGCCTCTAGAATGCTATCGGCACTGGCCGATTGAATATGAACATGCATGAAGAAATCCTGTCAAATAATGGCGGAGGAATGCAACTTGATAACTGTGCTGGGCTAAGACTCCCTTTGCCTGCTGTCGTTTGTTTAGTTCTGTGTTTCCAACATTGCCTCCTGCGAATGTTTTGGTTTTGCAGGTAGCCGAGCAAGGAAGCTCTCCATTTTGAGCAATTTTTCTTAGCGATGCGCTAATCGCGCATCGAAAAATGCCTCTATTTCTCGTTTCGGGCACTCTTTGACGCGATTTTCGCCCTTTGTGCCTTTTCTGTGATGACATCAGCATGATGTCAGCAGCGGGTCCCGGGTACGGCAGGGTGACGTGGCAGGGTGACATAGTGGTACGGCAGGGTGATGTGGCATAGGAAACGGTGGCGGGGTAGCGATGGAGGTAGATGCGGTGGCAGTGACACGTAGCAGTGGTGGGCTGACGCGGAGGTGACGTTGCGGCGACGTGGTGCTGACGTCAGGGGTAGAGAGATAGAAGGTGGTTTGTGGTTTTATCGAACCGCATTCTATACGAGAGCAGTAAGTGTCAGAGGGATGGGAATATGTATTATTTTTGGGATTTTATATAATTTTTGTATAATAGGGGATAAGGAAATGATCTAGGGAGCTAGATAAATAGAGTAAGGAGTTAATATGACTTTGTGAAGTGAAAGTGTAGGGGAATGAGGCTAAGTTTATGAAATGAAACTTAGGCATAGTACTGAATGGAATATGGAGAAATGATTTTTACACAAGAACTGTGGCTTTTTTTCATTGAAGAAAGTCAAAGCTTGACTTAGTATTTTACAAAAAATGAAGTGATAACAGGATTTATTGGGTAGATCCCAAGGTCCTTCATGGGATGTTAGTGAGTGATTTATGGGGGAAAGAGGGGAATTAGACATGCTTCCAAAATTGTGCCATCAAACAACTGCTTTGCCAATTCTGTCACTGATGAGAGGAGCTCTGTTTGACAATACATGAGGTGATCAAAACCTTGCTTCTGCAACCTTAACTACCTACCCAGCCTAATACACCTAACATTTTCTCTTCCTTTTGAATGGGTGCATTTAGACTTGCAGACCCTGATTATCCTCTTTTCTTTTGACTGCCCTCCTATCTGAATCTACCCTTATCTCTTCCAAGGGCCCAGATTAAGCAGTTGGGCTCCTTCATTTCTCTACCTAGCTACTCATCTGCCAAGCTTAAGCTGTTTGGACATATATTCATTCTCTATCTTCTAAAACAAGCAATTTAAACCTAGGGAAGCCAAGATTAAGCTATTTGGCTTTACCTTAACTGTAAAGCTCTTCAAAAATGGTATGATTCTTCAAAATGGAACTTCTTGGAAATATGGAACCTTGCAGCATGAAAAGATGACATATTTGGCATGTAAAACAGTCAATCATGAAATATGAAACCTATTGCAATAGGAGGGTAACAAGACCCACTTGTTGTATGAAGAGTTATGTAAAGTTGAAGAGTCATGGAAGTTAAACAATCATGAGGGTAGTCGAACAGCCACAAGGGTTAGTTTCACCCTTGGCTATAAATACCCCCTCATTCGCACATGTAAGAAATTTTCACCTTAGCTCCTCCCACATAGCCTTGAGTGTCTGTAATATTTTATTTGAGAAGTAGTGGCTCCAACGCCCCGCCCACGGGGTTAGTGATGTATGATGTAACGATATGTCTTGGAACTTTCTCTTAATTTAGAATCCCACTAACAGGCCAGTACGTTTTCACACATGTATTGTAACTCTTGTAAGACTAATCTTGAACACTTCTAATGCATGTTGCTTTAACCTGTGTTTAACACTTGAACTAATTCATTTGTTGTAATAAATACCTATTAATGAAAATGTGTTGTATAAGTTGTTAACATTGTCTTGCCCATGTTGGTTACCTCCCTTGACATTAAACATACCTTTCACATAAAATTTTCTATATAACAACCATTACACTCGTGCAGACTCATCCGCTGAGTGTTGTAGGTGTTATCTTTCCTTGTGTGTTGTGACTGTCGAATCCGTGTGGACTATTCTTCCAGAAGTTGTGCATGTCCTGTTGTTTTGTGTGTCCCTAATAGAGTTGGGGCTTCACTCCCACCCTCTCCCTCTACAGTGAAAGAACCATTGACACAAGTAACACTACAGTGAAAGAACCATTGACACAAGTAATACTAGAAATCACTAGGCACGCGAACCTCACTTCTTGAAGACAAAGTGGACCCCTCTCCTATGCTGACAAGTAAGAGTTGAGGCAAATATTTAATATAATGGCAACCGGGACATCATACTGGATGGGACGCCCACACCAAACAGTGCGAGGTCTAGTTGGGACTTCATACTGGGGTGATCCCCTGAATGTTGGCAGGTCCAACACCATCAAAAAGTACATTATTAGCGCAATATTTGTGGAATCATTGGTTCAATCCTTAAATATCCATGAGCATCATATTGAGGAGGTTTCCATGGTCACTACCGTGCAAGGTGGTTCAAATAATTTTCATGATATATGTGAAGAAATTAACAAATGGAATGGAGCAACATTCACAAGAAAAGGACATCTTGAGTTGAGAAGTAAATTACCATTTTAGAAGGGTATATGAGTGAGTATGTAATTATTTATGTATAGGAATTTTCCTTATTCCAAATCCATGATTGGATATATAAATATCAATTCTATAATAAAAGTATGTAGATCTTAAAATTTCTAATAAGAGCAGTATTTATGTATGTATAGGCATCTAGCTTATTCCAAATAGATGGTTGGATTTATTAAGATCAATTATAATCAAGGTATGTGGGTCACAAAATTTCCATTAATAATAATGCATGAGAGGGAATTTGTTTTAGATAAACATTTGCTCATTTTAAACAAGTCACGAGGAATTTAAAGATAATTTTGGAGGTGTTTCGAAATCAAATAGAAATTCAAGGCGCATTAAAGTTCAAGTGAAACCAAGGTTATTGTAATTAAGTTGTAATTGGCAAAGGCATTATAAAAGTTCCACATCATAAATATTTGAATTGGTCAAAGAAATTACATCCTTGTGTAAGTTAGTATTATTTTTTTAAGCCTAACATAAGTGGAGATGGAGAGTAAGTTTCAATGTACAGTCGTCATCTTGCTTTATTTTCCGATAAGGTGACCTTTGACACATTAACATAATACTTTTCTCTTCTATTTTTTCACTCATAAATGGGGACGAGATTATATGATGTATGAAGATATAAAAAGTAAATTCTTTCTAGTGATGCACCATAATACAATATCCTGGCCAGTCTTGCAGTTCTTGAAGTGCATGCATGTACTTATTTTGTATTTTTTATATTAGTCTGCTATACATTAGTTATTTATATTTTTTTTTTTTTTTAGCCTCAAAGTACATGCATGCATATATTAAAGGAATTTATGGACACATTGTGAACTTCTAAAATACCATTAGGTAAGATAAATAAAGATAATTAATTTTTTCTATGGTATTCTCCATATTTTTTATTTATTTCCCATGTTTCTATCTTAATATCACATTTAAATAGTTTTACAATGTGCTTACCTTCTCAACTCTAGTATTTTAGCTCAAAATTGCTTGAATTTTCATCACATGATTTAGATGTAGAGAATAAAATAGGTTTTATGGATAAAATATTTTCACTAGGGTTGAAATAATGGTAAAATTCCATACTTTGACATTTCAAGGAAGGGTATCATTACCTAAGTCATGCTTGAAGGTCAAGGGTTACACTAAATTCCTTCTTGATACACAACATGTTCCTCTATATTATCTTTGTGATTCCCTTTCCAGATCTCTATATTATTGAGACAAACTGGGGAAAACCCTTTTTCTTTAAATGGGTATAAATTTGTAGCATAACTTATCAAGCTACACGACCCTAGGAAATAGAATTTACTTAATTACTTTAATTAGGAAATTCTTGGTAGCATGATACAATCTCTTTGATGTTGTTCATTTATAATATATTTGTACAATCCTCAAAGTATACAAAAACCATATATAAACATTAACTTCACACATTCATATCAAAAACAAGTATTACATCATTACATTATTTGGTTTCTATTAATAATATTAATATTAAGGCTTGCTAATAAGGTTTAATACAATTTATTAATACATTATTATTAACAACTTTTAAAAATAAGGCATAAGGTTTAATAATAATATTAATATTAAGATTAATGACACTAACGTGGCTATTAATAATGTTAATAATATTTATATTAGCTAAATAATAATTATTTATTAATAAGGTTTAATAACTTTATAAATAATATTATTTAAACATTAGTAACATTATAATACTATATTAATAATTGTATATCAATACATTTATCTACACATATTAACACAATAATAATAAAATAATATATACATTAACTTGTGTCAATCACGTCGTTAATCATTGCCAACATCAACATAGACATTAATATAGTCATTACATTTAATAACTTAAACTTCAATAGATTTAGATAATAAATTTAATATAGGTTTAAGATGTTTAATATTTAAGTCTTTTCAATATTAATTTTTCAATATAATTTTAATATTTTTTCCCAACAATGCAACTATATTCACCAGGGTGAAATTGGTTCAACAATTCTCAACCATGATCATGATGATTAGCATGGTCAACCAATGTGAACATGATCACCTATATTCATTTATAGTTAAACATTGACAATCATGCTAAACTATTTGAAAATGTAATTAGTTTCAGTCTTCATAATTGTCATTGTACTCGTCAATATGGATATCTTATATAACAAGCAAAAGAAGAAAGAAAATTTATTATTTTAAAAGCATGGGTTCCATGCTTCTTTTGATTGATCTTCTTGGTAAAACATGTTCTTCACGATTCTACGGTTTTCCATGTCATAAGATTTATTTCCATAAGTCAAGAAAGTCAATTTCATGTATATAAGACACATTTGGGAAAAATGTAACACGTAAAAGAATTTAATTTGAGCCAAGAACATCAAAATAATCCTCCTAGCACAAGTCAACCCTGTGAGAGACAAGTCGACCTAGAGAAGGTTATTCTACCTCCACATATGAGTATAAATATAACTTACTCAACCTCATTTGGTGACCAATTGGATATGCAATCAAGAAGTTCAATTTGAAGTGTGAAATACAAGAAGAAAGCAAATACATTCAAGGAGAGAGAAGATGAAGCATGGAGGAAGGAAAAAAAAATCTCTAATATAGTTTTTTCCTTAATTTCTCTCACACGTGAGAAGTTACTTAGTTGTTTCAAGGGCCAAAGTTGCAGACCTATTGCAAGTTCGGAATAACGTTGTTGGAGTTAGTTCTAGAAGGATTTGACTCTTGTTGAATTGGTTTTACTTTGAATAAGTGGAGGAGATTTGTTGGAGGGTTTACTTGGTTCTTGGAGGAGGAATTGGTCTAGAGTTTTGGGTCTTGGTTTTCTCATTTGAAGAAGATTTTATAATAAGAGAAAAGATTCTTTCTGGGTTTTCCCCTAGGAGTGGTTTTTCCCTAGCTTGGAGCCTATTTCTTGTGTCCATTACCTCTATTATTTTTTCTTTTGATAATTGTTTGATGAAAATATCTAATAAAGAAACATAATAAGATAAATAAATTTAATAATCAATTATTAATATTAAGGAGAATTAAATTAATAGTTGTCCTACTTCATTCTCCAACATGTTATCAGAGCTAAGGTGAACAAATAAAAGGAATCTGGAAGAAAATATTATTGACATAAGAAGGAATTTCTTGTCAAGGGGAATCATTTGAAAAAGGACACAATGAAAGAATATGAACTATTGACCTAAAAGGAATATCATTATATCAAGCTATCATCAAAGACATCATCATCTTAAGAAGGATGAAGCTCCTGTTAAAGGAAGGAATTTTTTTTTTGAATATTCTCTATGTACATCATCTTGAAGAAAAAAATAATTAAGGAATCTTGGGATTGTTATAACATCATTCAGCACTCTTGTAGTTATGATGCTCTTATATGGCCTTGGGCAACCCTTTCCTATTCAAACTCTATCACTTATTTAAAAAATAATTTTTTAAATTCCATATGGGACTTTGCCCTTATAATAGTGCCTATACACATGGGTACCATAATACCGAACCCGTGCACATAATTTAAAATATGAAAAAAATAAAATATTTCCCATTTCTCGGGTGAGGTTTACGGGTTTCACCGAAAACCCACCTACAGGATCTCGTCACCTAACCGAATCAACTAAGTTCTGGTGGTATCTATACACCTCATGGGAAGGCCTAAATGATAGAAGGAGATATGATATTGACATTATAGTCCCTTTGTCCCAGATCAAGTTTGATTTTTCATGTGCCTCTTGCACTCCTAGTCATAGGAAACCCCTGTTTCCTTGTAGAGATGTTCATCTTCCATTGTATGACATCATTTTGCACATGTTGAGAAGTGATATTTGAGGCTTGGGATGGGCGGATGTAGAGGAAGGTTTTGGTGGTTTCGTGGTCGGACCAGGTTTTATTATTCCACTAATATTTGTTGATATCAATAAAGAAGCTTTGTCTTGTTCTTGAAATTTTATGACAATATTTTTCTTATGATTCATGTCTAATATATCATTTTTTATATATTTATGCTTGATGATATAACATATTGATTATGCACGCACTTTGAACTATATGTTATTTATATTCTTCTCTAGATTGTGTTGAGGTATGATCACTTTGAAGGAAGCAAAGGGTTTGGTTCCTACGGGATCAACATCAAATGTAGGAGCTCCGGGTACTTTTCACAAACCCAAATTTACTAGTTTTCATGGTTTTCTTGCTTGAAGGTATGCTTCCTGTTCATAGTCTACCTCTGAATTTTTGAGGTTGTCAACCCTTACCTTAGGGAAGTTTTCCCACAAACATAAGTGGCGACTCCACTGGGGAATACAATCTCGTATTTCCTAAAAAGGTTTTTTTGTCCTTTATCTTGGCTTTTCTATCTTATTTCTTGATTTTTCCAGCCTGATTGATTCATTTGCATTCTGGGAAATCAGTCTTATCTTTTGGATCAGGCCTGTAATTTTTATCTTTCCCTATTTCTCTGCATATATGCACTTTTCTTTGTGTACAATAGCATACACATGTGGTTTATTCCCTAGAAACCCATGTACACATGTGTTTCCTCAGACACTACCGCATGTAAACGTGACTTTGCTTATACACAACTGCATATCTATAGGAAAATTTGAATTTTTCAAATTTTTACCTTCAGTGTGGGAAGTAGTATGCCTTTCCTTCTTTTTTAAGAGTCATTTTTAGTCTGGAATGATCTTGTTTCTTGTTAATATTGGTTTCTTTGTCCTTGTTACAAAAATATTGTGTCAACCTAGGGTTTTTTATTTTCTTGAAGTTTTGTATTCTTGAGTTTGGATTTAAGACCTTTTGGTAAAGTGTTTAACTGCTCTACACATCTAGAATAGAGAGTTATTTTTCAACTTGCCTTGTGATCCAATCTTTTCATTGCTTCATTCGCATTCTTGAAGTTGCGTCTTTTTGTTTCTTCTTGCTTGTTTGAGAAAGGTATTTGCAATTTTGTTTCAATGAAAGATTTTGGTCCTCTGAAATATTTTGTTTCCTGAATATTCTAGATGTCTTTCAAATCAAGTTGTTCAAGTGTTTTTGATCTCTTAGTCACTTTGGTCTTATCATTTCGATGATCATTTATGGTCGTTGAAATTTGGTGTCTTTTCGCTTGATTTTGATCTTGAAGTGAGTGATTTGTTTGCCTTCCTGAAACTTTTATTCAATGTCCTTAAAGGTAAAAAAGAAAAAAAAAATGTTTTTCCTTTTCTTTCTTTTGGTTTTCGGTTTTGATCTTTTTTGTTTATCAACAACTGTGTGAATATTTGTTTGAAGTTGGAATTTTCTTCACTTGAGAGATATTTTTTCTTGGATATTTGATTCTCCTTGTCTTGGTTAAATTTTGACTTTAGGATATTAAAAGAGCACATTTGCTTGTTTAGAGCATTCCATAGAATCTTTCATTTAGGCATTTTGGTATGCATTAAGTAGTTTGCATTTTAGGCACTTTTTTAGTCTCTTTCGAAAGATTTCTCGTAGAACCTTGTGGAGATCACTTTTCACCGAAGAAAAAGAAATTGCATTTCACATGTAGCCCAGTTTTAAGTTGATTTCTTTTTATGTAAGAACATCATAAGTTTCATTTCTGCTACTCCTGACTTAAGTAACAACCAATAAAGTCAAGCGCTTAATCTAAAATGAACTACATTTTTATATTTTCATAGATAAATCAATTAGTCTAGGGAATTTAGGGCATTGGAGTAAGTGTGTGGAGAGTAAACGTTCCAATGCCACTCTAAACTAAAACACAGAAGTTGATTAAAGAGTGAAAAATCCAGTCTCATTAAGTTGTCTAGGAAATATCTTCTAACACATGAGTTAAGCAAGAGGACAAGTGAAGACAAGGAAAAAGAGATAACCCCTCTCCTACTTGTTGGATATCGTGCCCACGGTTGTTCCACCCGGCTTCTGATTACAAACTGGTGACCTTAGTTTCCTATCCAAGGGACAACATAGGTGACTATAGGATGAAATACTCGTGGGACCTGAGACAGATGTTGTATCACTTTCATAGTACTTTTGGATGGTTCCCTTGCAAAACTTGGGTATTTGCACTAGAAAAGGCTATTGTCTATAGTTCAATTTAACTATTTCTGATACCTTCGTTGGTAGGCTTGGGTCGTAATTATCCCAAAATATCTTTGGAAGTTCCTTATCTTTGCTTTCTTGTATTTTGGTGTCTATTCCTAATCACTCGGAGTGGAAATACTTGGAAGTCGCTTATTTGGTTGTATCTTTAGGGAATTTTTAGTGAGTGCTCCCTACTGCTAGATTGCCATAATTTTTTATTTTTTATTCTTTAAAAGGTTCTCTTCACATTTAAAAGTGGTTGATTGAGAGGTTTGTCGGTCTAGGAGGCTTCGTGGGAAGTCACCTGTGAGTTTCATGCCTTCATCTAGAAGGAACAAGAATATATTTGCTAGTGACTTTCAACTAGTAGCATCTCATGCATCATAGATAATTCAACTTTTAGGGCTCTTATTTTGCAGGGTGAACCTAGTGTAGTTCATAATTTGGATGGAAACTCTCTGGTCTTTGTTAGGGTGCTCTTCCAATTGGAAGATGAGATTGATATTGAATACATCCCTGAGTCACCTGTGACTCCTTCAACACCCCTTCCAACTCATATCCCGTACGTTGTATCATATGTGGGTAACCCTTACTCACAGGCCAACAAGCCTTGTTCACTCTCCTTATCTTTTCCAGACGGCCAATGTTAGTGGCATAATTATGGTTGTTGACACTTCTGGTGTGCAGACCCCTAATTCAGTTGTAGGAGGGGGTATTATTACTATATCTACTATTACACCTAGTACAATAGTTATTGGCTCTACCTCCATTCGAGATTTGAGTGGGGGCACCCAACCTTTCACTGCTTTCACTGGTGCTTATCCTTTTGAGATGCCACCTAGTGGGATTCCCCTAGTTACTTCAACCTTTCCATCTTTTGTTTCCACATATATGACTTCTATGCCAAGTCGTTCAAAATATTTTTAGGGTTTTTCTTTTGGAAGTGGTCATATACCTCCTTCCAACCCATATTTGAACTTAGGACACGCTCAAAATTTTAATCCTTTCTGTTGTGCGGAAAAATGCCTATGCAGGACGATCCTATCCACCTAAGGTGTGACAGTGCCTTAGCAACAAACAAAGACATCTATTCTAGTATTTCTTCCTTTATGAAATGAGAGTGAAGAGAAATAGATGGACTTACCGGTGTCTTCCGTTTGTCCCTCAATCCGGTTTCTCTTCTCTTTGGGAGTTCACAGCTACTTGCCTTCTCGCTCGCCCAGCTTCAACAGGTTCCTGCAAGATCACAAGAGAAGAACACTACACAAAGACAGATATCCACATTCATAACTAGTTCAGGATTAGAAATAAACCAAATACACTAATGCAATCATACATCAAAGACACATCAGTATATAGGAGAAACCAAGATAGCTTTATTGATGAATAACAAGGTTCAGGAGGAGATACAACCCAGAGAGGTCCAATCCAGCATCTCCTTCCCAACAAATGAAATTCCTATCTTCACCTCCCTTCAAAGCATTAAGCACCCAATGATTCCAATCTCAAACCAACAGCAATTCTTTGCAATAACAAAATTCCAGCCTTCTAGATCCCATGGAGAAGAGATCTATATATAGATGTTTGGAGTGAAGATGAGTCAGCTTGTGATCTGACTAGTGTCCTCTCTCTCTGTCATTTCTTACTTCCACTTGGAGACTAAGAGCCTCTTACTCATCACTTAGTCGAACTCATCAAGGCAAGTGTCATGGAGGAAGATTCTGGAAGCTTCCACAGTCTTGACACCTTTCACAAGAACCCTGACATTTGTCATTTCCCGCTCAGTGCACCCTGGTAGTGCTTCTACATGTGTTGCAATGCAACTGGCCAGTGTAACCTCTGCATTTCAACGCAGGCAGCTAGTGGAGCTTCTGAATTGATCCTGAATTGACTTGTTTTTTGAGCAGTTTCTGGTGGAGAACTTCTGTGAATTGCTGTGGTTTGCTGGCCTTGTTCCTCTAGGGGTAGGAACAACATGTTTAGGGACTTTGGATCCCTTGGATTATGGACATTTCATGCTTATTGCTGTAAGGCACAAAAATGTCTATAACAGTTGCCCCCTAAAGTATGAGGCCGTTTATCGGGTGAAATGCTTTATTAGGAGGATCCGAAGTTCATTCATTGCTAGGAGGAGACCTGTAATACAATACAATACAATACATTATTTTCATACTTTTTTCATGATCTAGCTGAAGCGGGCATTCCCATGCTCAACTTTATAAATTCATTTTCATGTACATATAACAGACAATCGTCTGATGATAGACTGATGATTCTGAAAGAGCCATCATCCTTTTGGTAGGATGATTATCTGTGCTGCAAGGCTGTACATTTCCATGTCTTTATTTTCTGAATATATATCGCAGCCCGGATGGATGAAACTAGATCCGGGGTCTTCAATCTTGTCCGATCTTCACTCTAAGTACAAGTCGATCCATGTGAGAATTTCTCTGAAGTCGAACATGCAAAGACATCGCTTGATTACCAGTCAATGATGTAAACTGTTAACAAGCGCGAGAGCAATCAACGATAATGATGATGACCCTCAAGGTACTGCAGTACAATTCACGTGGTGTGAATAGAGGACTTGGTGTCAAACACCACGCAAAATCTTTCGGTCGAAGGTCATTGATGTATACCTGTCGCCGGAAGTGAGAAACTTGCCATTGAGGCATGCAAGCTTCAAAGTACTGAAGGGGGTGTTCCTAGATCAACTTCTTGGATAATGAGCTGATGTCGACAAGAAGCGATCCGTCAAAGGAGGGCTTTAATGAATCCCACATCAATGACATGGAACGGAGCTAATGATTTTGATGGAGGTGAAAACGATCTGGTGATATATGATTCAGGGTGGCGGTCATGAAATAGTATAATGTATGGTAGTGGATGGGACATAGGTGACTTCTCTGAACGACTTCTCTTGAACATATGGCGACACTGATGTGATGGATCGATAGCATTACCCCAAATATGGATGGTATGGCGAGACCATGGTGATGTGACCGGTGAATGAAACAACCCAACCCGATTGTGGTATGGAGGAAAAGTGTCATGTTCAAGAGCGACTTGCTACCATCAAAGTTTTCTTTAGTTTCTCCCAATTTTCCCCCAGTCATTGCTAACCAGTACCTCTTTATTTTTGTTAAGCTTGAGGAGGATAACATATGCTTGTTCTATAACCTGCCCTTCGGGCAAGCCCATCGCTATGTTTTAACGAGCCTAGCGATAGGGAAACTCGTTCTCGTCTAAAGACAAGTTTGTCGCTATTTAATGCATTTAACGAGTCTAACGACAAGGATAACTCGGTCCTTTTCATTTTTAGAGAGTCTAAAAAGGTACATAAAGTTAACTCCAAAGGTCCTTTTTCGTCATTTAATCCCTTAAGTCCGAAAAAGTATAAAACAATATAGAAGGGATGAATTTTCGATCTTTTTAACGAGCCGAATAAAGCAAGCGCTCGATCTTTTTGTGCAATAATCCCTCAGGTCCAAAAAGATTAAAATCTAGAGGAGGGATAGCTCTTCCGGTCACTTTAACGACCTGGAAGGCCAAAACTTGGCAACCTTTTCATGTTTTATGAGTCAGATGAAAAGAGCTTAAAGAAGACTCGTCTTTTGAGGAACGAGTGATAAACAGGGGTAGCAACTGATTCCAGGGAAGGATTGGAATTTCCAAATCACGGCAGTGTCACAAGGATGGCTAGTGAAATCACTCTTCGCAGCTGTTCCTCAAAATGGGTAAACAATCATATGGAGGTGAATGATCGGCCAATGGAAAAGTGGAGGTGGTGGGAAAACACGACCAAGGCTTTAATGGCTGATTGTCGCTACATTCACGGTGGTTATTTACCGGAATAGTTCATTTTTTAACGAGCTTAAACCCGGGTGGAAACATTTGCTCGATCTTATGTTTATTTTTTAACGAGCATGAACTATGCGCTAAAACTGCTCGGATCTTGCGTTTATTTTTTAACGAGCATGAACTATGTGCTAAAACTGCTCGAATCTTGCGTTTATTTTTTAACGAGCATGAACTGTGTGCTAAAACTGCTCGATTATCCAGTCATAAGGTAAGAATGTCTCATTAAGATTCTATTTTTTATGGAGCTTCATCTTACGAATCTTTGCTCCGGATCCTTTCTTTATGCAAGTTCGGAAACGACTAATCCTACGAGTTTAAAGGGTTAGACCTACAGGTTTAAAGGGAGGACCTAAAAATTTAAAAAATAAATAGCCGCCCTTGCTTGCACTCCAAAAGGTTTGCATGCCCCCAAGTATAAAACAGAGTTTCAAGGTTACCTCTACTTCCTTTTCGCCAAAACAAATGTTTTACCGAGAGAGGCTTACCTCTTTCAGGCTACCCAAAGATTGTTCTGTTAATAGTTTAAACAGAACACTTCTTCGGCGGTGTCTACCGAGATAGACAAAGGTGAATGACTTTGGCACCAAACACGTAACTTTGACAAGAGAATCCTATTCTAGAATAACCCCTCTTCCTAGACGGACGGGGTACAGACTAGTCATATTCTCCCGCGGAAACCTACCCTATATCCAAAGTTTTCCTGCCGAAGCAGACCAGGATGCATGCCCCCTGGGTTCCAGTCATATCCTCTCGGATTACTCGTGCTCATCAGGAGGACGGACCGTGGGTTGAGACATTTCTTGAGTGAAGAGACCATTTAGGGGTGGTATACGACTATTTGCGATGCGTGATCTGGGGAATGAAAGTTGGTCCACGAGCTTGACCATTCTTCCTTCACGCGGAAAACACATTACTCTAAAGAGTGATGAGACGATGGCTCTCATGCAATATATATAGCCTCGTCCAAGGAGTAGGTTATAATCCAAGGGTCCTTGAACGACCATCACGTTCATTTGAACAATCTTCCCTTTCAATGAATGGGCACATTGGGGAGGATCCCTAAAGGTCGACTGGTTCCTTTATCGAAGCCTGTCAGATTTCTCATTTCAGGCAAAAGCGCTGGCAAACCAAGCGCTTTCCGAGCAATAGAGGAAAGGATACTCACAGTTGCCCCCTCATCAATGATAGTGCCAGCCATTACCATTCTGTATATTTGGACAATAATTCTGAATGGTATGGCTGCTGGCAACCGAGGTCTGCCTAGTTGGTTCCAGTCGAAGGACACAACTAGGTTGCTTGGTGGTGGGACCGAAGATATGGCTGGGTATGACCCTGACGAAGTTCCTTCCTGTGATAAAGGAATGGGCACATTGCCCCCTTGTTCGTCGGAGTCTGTGTTGATGAAGAGAATTTGGACGGTGTCGTCTTTATTCTCCTCTGTGATAGTATCATTCGAGGAGAGAGCCTCTGAAGGCAAAACCGGGTCAACTGCCGCCTCAACCTTTTGACTTTCATCAGGTATGGATTCAGACGGTTCATCCTCAATGATAGGTGCTTCGGCTGACCACCTGGGCGGGCCAGCCGGATTCTCAACTGGTGAAGGACTTGGCAGGAGTTTTTGATATCCAGGAGGAAGTTGTGCTCGTAAAATCGGGTGATCTTCAAAAACTCTCTTAGCTTCATCTAATAAGGGACAACGGTGGATGGCATGGTTGCCTTCACATAGTTTGCAGGGAAATCTAGCTTTCCCTCTCTGTCCTGTGGCTTCACTTTCACTAGTTGACGGTGTTCTATCAACATGGCTATCAGAGGTTGACGCAACCGAATTGTGCAAGCGGGGAGACCAGTCCCTTAGTATCCGAGGGATGCAGGGACAATTTCTGTGGAAGTGGTCTCCCTTGCATATGACACATGGTGATTTAGGCCTAGTCAGTGCAGTGTGTGGATTTTCGTTAGATGCCATTCGCTTGCCCCCAGTCGCTTTTGGCTCCTTCTTCTTCTTCTCTTTCTTCTTCTTCTCCTTCTTCTCCTTAGGAGCTTGGCTTTTGGCTTTGCCAGCTCCATCATGCGAAGAGGAAGGAGGAGAGGAAGAGTTATAGGAAGTAGAAGGTTGGTGGGCAATTCTAGACTGGTCTAACTGCTGATTCGATTGTTCAGGAGTAGTGGTGTTTTGAACAACATTAGTTGAGAAGAGCCAGACAGGCAAGCCTATTGTCAGTCCTGGAAGCGACAATGTGGCCATATGGGGTTCTCCAACATCTCCCCAAGAGGAGAAGGGACTAGGATTTCCACCAAGGGGAATTCCTTGGTTGGAGGGCTCCATTTTCTCAACTGAAAGATCAATGCAGGAATAAGGGTGATTGATTATTCCGTTAAAATAAATTTTAATGACGCTTTAGACACAACTTGCTTTTTCAGTTTTAAAGAGTCGAGAAAAAGCTAAAGATGACTCTAGTCGCCTTCGATGTTTTAACGAGCCCGAAGTGACAAATGCTCGGATGGACTTTTTCCGTTATAGAGTCTGAAAAAGGCCAAAAGGAACTCCTCTGGAGATCTAGGTAGAGGGTGTGCCAAACCAATCACAAAACTGCAGAATACGTTTTACGGTACGGCAGTCAATCTTCCCGAATGCTGTGTTTGGTGCATTGCAATCAGTAGGGCGGTCGACACGACTTCCTAAGGATAAAGGTTTTAAGCCTATAGGGGTCTCCCAATATATAAGCGACGGTACTTGGGAGCACAATCCGTACTGGCACTTTTGGTCTCTCAGGAGGAATCACCCACCATCAGCGAGGCCAACAGATACTAGGTTTAACGACGCCGGAACACGTCTCTATCCTAGACCTCTATGTTGTGCGTTATGTTACAAAGCATTATTAAGTTCATTCAGTTTATTTTATGTTGATATTTCTTAGAAGTTTGCCTTTTGAGGTTCACCACGAGATGTATAAACAACTTCCTAAATGCAATCTAAAAGATGATAAGCAAATTTTATCTCTTTTTCAACGATGAAAATCCTAGCTACAAAGGGAAAAGAAAGACACCATCTTTTCTCAAAGAGCAATCAGCACACTCGAAAATGCACTTTTCCTAAATCAAACATGCAAACTATCAAGATGCAAATGCACAATGCAAGTGTTTGTTTTCCGCTTTCTTAATATTGATGCCTACAAAGAAAGCTTTTTGCACAACTTTGAATTTGCTTTTAAATGATCACTACAAACAAGTTTACTTTTTCGAAATCAGAAAGGGTAGAAGAGATTGCAACACTTAACGATATTCGAAACGAACTACTTGTTTTGACACTTAAAAGAGACAAACTCAAACCAAAAGCAAAAATGAATGTATAACCAATCTGTAAACAACCAATGAACTCTCTCCTAAGATCACAATCAATAGATCTGAATCAAGGGCTACAGGATGACTATTTCACTCATGCAAAAGGAGACTGTAAATGACGCCACAAACAAATAAAAACACTCACAGTCTTTTGTACAAAAGGAGGCGGAATTTAAGCAGAGAAAAGGGGTTATCAGACTGGTACCTATGCTGGTTACAGGCTGCAAAAATCAGAGATCAAAACAAGGCAAAACAGAGCAAAGAACCCCAGCTGCACAAGGAAAAACTGGATCAGTGCACCTGTATAGAATGGAAACTGAATTTCAGCGCAGGTAGCCTTCACGGGAACTGCGTTGAAATGCAGAGTCTCTTCACAGAGTCTGTGCTGAAGAAACGAGAGTTGTTTCTCTGGGTTCTGGGTCACGGTTTGCTATTTAATCTACAGTTTCAAGCCAAATAAAAGCAACAAGCAAGGTGCAATCAAAGGGATGCTTTTAGGGAGGACTAAGATCTATCACAAAGGATCATCAAATAATTTGTCAGTCCATCATTCAGATCATAGACAAATCCAGTCATTGGATCAAAGCAGCAGCTGTCTACTTTGCATCTGAGAATAGCAGATGCAGTTTGATTGCTGTTGTTGAGTCTATGAAATAAACAATGATAGAAACACAAATAAAATGACTAAACAGATCTCCCCAGTGGAGTCGCCAATTTGTTGTGGGGAAAAATGCCTATGCAGGACAATCCTATCCACCTAAGGTGTGACAGTGCCTTAGCAACAAACAAAGACAGTTATTCTAGTATTTCTTCCTTTATGAAATGAGAGTGAAGAGAAATAGATGGACTTACCGGTGTCTTCCGTTTGTCCCTCGATCCGGTTTCTCTTCTCTTTGGGAGTTCATAGCTACTTGCCTTCTCGCTCGCCCAGCTTCAACAGGTTCCTGCAAGATCACAAGAGAAGAACACTACACAAAGACAGATATCCACATTCATAACTAGTTCAGGATTAGAAATAAACCAAATACACTAATGCAATCATACATCAAAGACACATTAGCATATAGGAGAAACCAAGATAGCTTTATTGATGAATAACAAGGTTCAAGAGGAGATACAACCCAGAGAGGTCCAATCCAGCATCTCCTTCCCAGCAAATGAAATTCCTATCTTCACCTCCCTTCAAAGCATTAAGCACCCAATGATTCCAATCTCAAACCAACAGCAATTCTTTGCAATAACAAAATTCCAGCCTTCTAGATCCCATGGATAAGAGATCTATATATAGATGTTTGGAGTGAAGATGAGTCAGCTTGTGATCTGACTAGTGTCCTCTCTCTTTGTCAGTTCTTACTTCCACTTGGAGACTAAGAGCCTATTACTCATCACTTAGTCGAACTCATCAAGGCAAGTGTCATGGAGGAAGATTATGGAAGCTTCCACAGTCTTGACACCTTTCACAAGAACCCTGACATTTGTCATTTCCCGCTCAGCGCACCCTGGTAGTGCTTCTACCTGCGTTGCAATGAAACTGGCCAGTGTAACCTCTGCATTTCAACGCAGGCAGCTAGTGGAGCTTCTGAATTGATCCTGAATTGACTTGTTTTTTGAGCAGTTTCTGGTGGAGAACTTCTGTGAATTGCTGTGGTTTGCTGGCCTTGTTCCTCTAGGGGTAGGAACAACATGTTTAGGGACTTTGGATCCCTTGGATTATGGACATTTCATGCTTATTGCTGTAAGGCACAAAAATGTCTATAACACTTTCCAAGGAGCTTAAGATGGACAAATCCTTCGGTTAGTGATTTAGGGGTTGGGAATACATCCCATTTATTTAGTCAACATGGGAGTATTCCCTTCCCTTCTGTCAAAACCTCACAGCTATTTCCTCCACTAGCTAGTGAATGGAATCCTTATCAGGGGTTATCCCCTTCTTTCAATGTTCCGCTAGGAGGAAACTATCCTATGTATGGTAACCCTGTGGTAGGGGGTGGATACCCTCTGAATTCTTTTGGGCCACAAGTTTTTAGTTATGGTTCATGTCCTTCTACGATAATTTCATGGCAACCTGGTGCCTCCCTAATCCAAGATAGTCTTTTCCTAATATCAAAAATTCTACTCGGGGTGGGTGGAATTCTCCTATTTCTCCATGCTTACCATCCCTAGAAACTTTAAACATGTGATATATTACAAATTTGATGAAAAATACAATACGATACAATCCATATTGGCCTTCGTTTCCCACCAAACTTACTTCTTATATTCATAAATTTGAAGGGAATTCTAGGGACGATCCTACTGATCATATAACCACGTTCCATTTATGGTGCTCATCGAACTCCTTGATCGATGATTCAATTAGGTTGAGATTATTCCAATGCACCCTAATTGGAAACACTACAAAATGGTATATTGAGCTAAAATGCCATACCTTTGATAGTTTTGGCGAATTGGCTACAATTGTTTTAAACCATTTTCAGTTGAATGTTTGATATGATGTTGGAACTGAGCTTCTAGCCAATTTTGAACAAGACAAATAAAATCATATTTCTGACCATATCCAAGAGTGGCACAGAAGGAAGAGGCTCATTAAGGCCTATTTCCCTAACCTCCTTCTTGAATGGTTTTGAAATATTTACAACCAGAAATTTCTAAGGATGTGTCTCTCTCTTGAGTGTTCACCAAAATATAGGCCATATTTAGAGCCCAATAGTTAGAACTTCTATATTCTTAATCTGAAGTCCTCTATAGGATTTTTTGTGATGCTCCTCGATCAAATATCAATCTAGCCAAATCCAATCTGGGACCCCATGCCGACAGAATTCTGGGGTCGATCATTAGTAATATGACTAACTTGTTGAGTCAATTGTAGTATTTGTGTTTACAATCTACTTCTCAAGTGCAAGAATCGTTGTTAGTGCCTATAAATTCCCAACCTTTAGCAGTTAATGTTGTCCAATCTTTGAACCCCAAAGGATACCAACAATCCGATGGGAAGAACAAGGGATGTGGTAAGAAGAAAGATAAGGCTCAGAAAGGGAACCAAGTCTAGTAATGATATGGGAGAGGGAAAGAAGGAAACAAAAAATAAAGTAAAGTTCCCATGCAAGTTATCCATTGGAGATCATATGACCCATCTTTTCCCTAAGATTCAGGATTCTCAACACTTGCTAGCTCAGCAGGGTTCTTCAAGTTCATAGGATGTGTTAACCAACCCATTTCCCCAAGACCAACAAACGTTTGTTGGCGCTAACATTGGTACTGGAACCCCCACAGGGGGGAATCGGGAAGGTGAATTTACATTGAATGTCTATATGGTGAAGTCTCATGTTGATGTTGCTACAAGATCACATCATTATGGTGAACCGGAACCTTCTAAGGCTAAGACTGTTTCTAATATTCCATAACCACTCCATATGAAAAGGCCCATAGCTGATCCTATACCTCAAAGGTCAAAAGGCTATGCAAAACATTTGATTGTTAATCCCAACGCTAGGGATGCTCAAAAATATTCTATTGTTGAAGATCTGGCTCAGAGCCCCTGTGCAATGTCAGTGTTAGAGGTACTCCAGTTGTGTCCTGAATACAGGAGTTCATTTCTCATTGCAATCAGAGAGGTGGATCTGAAAAACTATCTTGTTATAACTTTTGATATGTCAAGTGCTAAGAAGAGACTCCCTCATCACATGGATTTCTAGATTAAATCTACATATCAGAAAATGAATGTTTTTCAAACTGTAGTTGATGAAGTGGCTTCCACATGTGTCACGTCAATCTCATGTTGGAAGGTTATCGGATCTCTCGAAGCAATTTTTTCTCCTACTCTCCTTACCATATTCGATGGTCATTCTCATAGGCCTCATGGAAATCTTCCAGCCTTTCTCGTTCATGTTGGGGGTAAGGTTGTCAATGTCGAGGTAGAAATAGTTGATTCCAATCTGGATTATAGTCTTTTGTTGGGTTGAAATTTGGTTTATGCAATGGATGTTATTGTTCCATCATTGTTTCACATCCTATGCTTCCCCTATGAAGGGAAAATTGTTACAATTGATCAAATGGATTATTCTCCTAATGATCCCAATACATCATCTGATTCTACCATCCCCTTGGTTAAGAATACCAAGCAGCCTGTGGAGAATTTGGGAGTTGGAATGTATTCGTCGTTGATGGGTATGTCTGATATTCCTTCTCCTATTTCTCATGATAATTCCATTTCATCCTCCAAGTTCATGCGTCGAATAGGGTCTTTTAGAACTCATTATTTTTATGATCCTTGGCCCTTACCCCCCACTACTGCCACATTAGAAGGGGGAAAAGTAGGTGGAATGGAATACCCTATATCTGCAGGAAAAATCACTTACCAATCTACAACAAATTTTGCAAATTCTGATCCCATTCCTCTCCCATCGGAGGATTTGGATGGTGATGTGCCCCCGGTTTGGACCCTTGACTCTACTTCAGCTATGGACTGCCTTAACATAGCTTTAACATTTTAAGAGGAAATCCTAGAAGCAATGACTGGTGTAGAAAGACCGTGGGATGATTTGCATCATCAGCCATATTTTCTCCCTCACCTGCATCAAGTTGAGTCAAATTTGTCCAGTCCTTCTTCAATTAGAAGTGTTCACAAAATCTTAAATCCTTTGGCCCCAACAAATTTTTTTTCTGAAGGTAATATGTCCAATATTTCATAAACTATTCCAGTGAACATCTCCAGGAATCCCAATATTATCGAAAATATCTTCATCGGAGCTGCATGTTCCCCTTAGGAAATCAAGATTTATACTGACCTTTTTAAATAATTTCTATATTTGATTGCTTTGTCTTATGAATAAATTCCTGGAATCAATCCATCGATAATTCAGCATGAGATCAATACTTACGAAAATGCTAACCCTATACAGAAAATATTTCACCAGTAAATCCTAGGAAAGCAACATATATTAAAGTTGAGGTTAAAATCTACTTAAGGTGGGTTTCATATACCTCATTCCATTAATTGAATGGGCTTGAATCAAGTCCCTGTTGATAAAAAGAAAGGAACGATATCGGTATGGATTGACTTTAGGGATTTGAATAAAGCTTGTCCTAAAGATGATTTCCCCACTTCATTTATCGATCAGATCATTATGTGTATGTTGGAAATGAGGTGTTCTCCTTCATGGATTTTTTTTCAGGATATAATCAAATAACTATTTGTCTTGAATATCATCACAAGAAAACATTTATTTTCCCCTCGGGTACATTTTCATACAAAAAGATGGCTTTTGGCCTAAAAAATGTTGGAGTGACTTTTCAGTGGGCCATGTCTTATGCTTTCCATGACATAAAGCACATCATAGAAGCATATATGGATGACCTAGCTGCTCATTCTACAAAGATAATTGATCACCCATATCATCTTTGTTTGGTTATTGAACGATGTCATTACTATAAGATCTAGTTGAATCCTAATAAATGTGTTTTCACTGTCAAATCCAGTTGGTTATTGGGATTCATCATATCTAATGAATGGATTTGTGTTGATCCCTTCAAGGTTGAGGCAATTCTTTAGTTGCCTCCCCATGTTGATGTTCATCAAATTCAAAGTATCCAAGGTAAAACCAATTTAAGGATATTTATCATAAATTACACCGATATTACGAAAGTATTTATGCGACTATTTAAGAAAGGAGTCCCATTTGTTTGGGGCAATTTCACTCAGCGCTCATTCAATGCCTTGAAAAATGCATTGACCTCTGTTCCTCTTTTGATTCCACCTGATTATAAAAGGGATTTTCTCTTTTATCCTGTTGTAAAAGAATTAACCATTGGGATGGTTCTAGTTCAGGAAGACCATGCTCTCAGAGAGTGTGTGATTTACTATCTGAGTTGAGGCTTAGTCAGTCCTAAACTTTTTTATTCTCATATAGAGAAATTAGCTCTGACAGTAGTTCATGCTTTCCAATGGCTTCCTCACTATATTATGCTTAGAAAATAATTTGTGTTGGTCAATGTCAACCCGTTTCAGTTTCTCCTTAGTAAGTGAGTGATTGGAGGCAATTATAACAAATGGATTGTTATCTTACAGAAATTCGATCTCGAATTCATGTCCACCAAATCTAAAAAATCTTTAGTGTTCATAGAATTAATCTTAATGTTGCCTGGTGTGGAAGATGTTTTTTATGAAGAGTCATTTCTTGATGAACATCTCTTAAATCCTCATTTCTTCACAAGATCCTTAGTATGGATACATCATAATATATCTCCATACTTCGATGTTTCTTTTGGATTTTTTGAAGGATAAACACATAAAATTGCATCACCTAGCTAGAAAGTATATTATTATCGGTGATTCTTTGTATCGTCGTAGGATTGATTCAATTCTTAGACATTGTTTAACCTTAGAAGAATTTGACTCTATTCTTAATGACTTCCACAGTGGAGCTTGTGGAGGCCATCTATCTGGGCTTGCTACAACCCAAAAAACCTTACGTGCAAGAAATTTTTGGCCCTCGATTTTTAAAGATTACAGGAAATGATCAAAAAGTGCCATCCTTGTCAAATATATACTCAAAAAATGCGCACTCATCCAGATCTTCTTTTCCCTTTCATCATTGTCGGTCCTTTCACAAAGTGGGGTATTGATTCTATGACTTGTAACCCAGCTTCGGCGAAGGGTCACAAGTACATTATCATAGCAGTGGACTACTTTACGAAGTGGGAAAAATCTATGCCTACTTTCACAAATGATGGTGAGACAACAACTCTTTTCCTTTTCAACCAAGTCATTTCTCATTTTGGTGTTCCAAAGGAGATTGTCACTCACCATGGCAGTCATTTCCAGAATAAGGTGATGTCTGAGTTGGCTTTAAAATTAGGATTTCGACAAGAGAATTCATCTCCACACTATCCTCAAGCTACTGGTCAGGTTGAAGCCATGAATAAATCCCTTAAAACTATCCTACAAAGGACAATCAATAAATCTAGATTTAACTAGCACATCATGCTATATTCTGTGCTTTGGTCATATCGTATGTCGGTTAAGACTGCCATGGGTTTTACTCCTTTTCAACTAGTTTACGATTTGGAATCAATATTCCCCATAAAATGTGATATCACCTCTCTTAAATTAGCAATCAAAATTATTCCAGACACATCTACTCTTGAAGAACACCTTATTCATTTGGAACATCTTGATGAGAAACGTCGAGATGTAGCCACAATAAATGAGGCTCATAAAAAGAGAGTAAAAACCCAATATGACAAGACTATGTGTCCTAGGGTTTTCTCTGAAGGTGAACTTGTCATATTCTATGACCAAGATAAAGACACCTTGTGGGTAGGCAAGTTCAAACCTATGTGGTATGGTCTATTCATCATTAAAAAAGGCTTGAAAAAAGGTGCCTATGAGTTGGTTGACTTTGACGGAAATGTGTTGTCAGAGCCTAGAAATGGCCTCTATCTTAAGATGTATTATGTTTAGGCTATTTCCTAGAATTTTCATTGTTTTGTAATATTGTACATGGTTGCTTATTTTTTCTATGGGTCTCGTGGTGATGGTGGTATTTTGGTGTGATTTGGCAAGTGTCAATGGGTGATCAGGTGTATCTAGGATTTGTCGATGGTGCTAGTAGACATACTTAGAACTTAGCTTCTTCCTCTTGGGTAATATACTATTCATCTGGTGAGTTTTTAGTCACTAGAGGCACATGTATCTGTCTTGTATCCAATAATATGGCTGAATACAGTGTTTTCATTAATTTACTATTTGAAGCAATATCTTTTGGTATTGAATTGCTAGTAGTTATTTTGATTCACAACTAGTGGTGTCTCAATTAAATAACATATATCGTGTGAGAGATCCTTTATTACATCGCCAATTTCTGAGAGTGAGATTATTACAAAGATCATTTAATTTTATTTCTTTCATTCACATTCCACGATCAGAAAATTCATTTGTTGATTATATAGTTAACCAAGCATTAGATTGGCACATTAATAATTCATCACATTAAAATAAAAAATAGCATGAAATAATCTATATATATGATCAAACAATCGATAAATTGTCTGTATATAGATAGGAATAATATGTTCAAAACATTACAAACTGTGGAAAAATGTCCTTCAAAATTAGGACTTAAGCTAAATCATGTCAATAAAAGATCAGTCATCTAAAATCTAAGTCTATGGGACCTGCCTTGAATGATCCTCACGAAATAATATGATGGAATTTTCCACCCATTGGAAGAGTTTCACCCACTCTCATGGTACTCCTACCACCCACCTCTAAACAACCTCAAGGAGATCCTCTATATCTACCATGGGACCCTGGCGAGTCAAACTCTCCAAGTTCCTCTACACTGTATGTAGGACTCTCTCGGTCTCAGTTATTTCTCTCTCTGCGTCCCACCCATCATGCCTATACCTAGGCAGACCCTCAGTTCTCATTGGTCCAACATTTTCATCATGATCAAATAGCCTTGTAAGATTTTCGTTTCACGAAAAATATTTTTTACTTCTTAAATATCATATTCAAAAAAAAAAACAAACATAAAGATTTTAAATTTTTACCCATCTCACCCCATGCAGTGCCCTCGGGAAGGGCTACATCTGAGTCCTCTCAGTAGTCTATTCCTACATAGGGATAGTCATCTATAGCTATGATTTGTTCCTCCCACCAAAGGAAGAACTCATCATCGAATTATGCATGGGTGACCTCACCCTTGCCTAGTTGTTATCGGGAAATCTAGTGTCTATGCAGAGGTGCTAGTCCCACTAAGACAGGTAGCTATCTTAGAAAAAAATAGATTAAAGTTACTTTAGTTTTCCTTTATGAGAAGTAGATAAGAGAAGATCAAAGACTACCAACCTCGATCTTGCGCTTGTTCTTTGCTTGTTCCTTCTCCTCACCGACAGGTATTTGCCGCTTCTCCCTTAACCACTCCACTTCAAAGAGTACCTGTAAAGTCAAAGCAGCATAATACCTTGAAAGTGTAGAGATCTACAATCATAAACAATATAGGACCAGATATATATTGACCACACAAATGCATATACTATCAGACATACAAGAATGTGGGGGAAAACTTGAATAGCTTCATTGATATAAAGATTAGAAGAGAGGATTACAACCCATTGATCTGACTCAGTGTCATCCTCCCAGCATGAAAGCCCTTCTTCACCTCATGAAAAGCTTAGATCACCCAACACTATGATATCCACCAGGAAACCAACAACACTTCCTTACAAGATACAAAATTCCAGCCTCTGGATCTCTAAGATGAGGGATCCATATATAGATGATTGCAGGGAGGTGAGTCAGCTTTTGGGCTTTTGGTTAGTGTCTTCTCTCTGATATTTCTTGATTCCACTTGGAGATTGATGATCTCTTACTCATCCCTGGGTGAATTCAAAGAGGCAAGTGCCACAGGAGAAGTTTCTGGAAGATTCCATGATCATCCACCTTGAAAACTGTCTCTGCCATTTGTCCATTCTCGCCCATCGCACCCTACAAAAGGGCTTTCCAGTATGCATCACACTTTTTACACTTGACAGGTGATATGCATCGCACCCTTAGCACAGAGCAACCAGTATGGTCCAGTTTTGACTAGTTCTGAGCAGTTTCCTGTGGAGAACTTCTGGGAGATGATGTAATCAACTGACCTTGTTTCTTTAGGGCATGAAACAACACTTTTAGGGACTCAGAAGCCCTTGTTTTATGGACATATATGATTGGGGTTGCAGTGCCCAAAATGTCTATAACAGTTGCCCCCTGAAGCATGAGGTCGTTAATCTTTTGATGTCGGGTGAAATGCTTTATCATGAGGATTCGAGGTTTTTCGAACTGGAAGGCAACCTGTAATAAGATACAATACAATACATTATCTTCATAATATTTTCATGATCTATTTGAGGCAGGCATTCCCATGCTCAGCTTTATAAATTCATTTTCATGTACATAGGACAAACAATCCTCTATGTGGCAGACTGATGATTCTGATAGAGCCATCATCCTTTGATTCAAATGATCATCTATGCAGCAATGATGTACATTTGATGTCTTTATTTTCCTAAATATATCGCAGCTCGGATGGATGAAACTAGATCCAGGGTCTTCAAACTCGTTCGATCTTCGCCCGAAGTACAAGTTAATCCATGTGAAAAATGTTCTGGAGTCGAACATGGAAAGACATTGTCTGATTACTAGCCAATGATGTAAGATGTTAACAGGCACGAGAGGAATCACCGATAACGATGATGACCCTCAAGGTACGGCAGTACAATTCACGTGGTGTGAAAATGGTACTTGGCATCGAACACCACGCAAAATTTCTCGGTCAAAGGCCATTGATGTAAACCTATCGCCGAAAGTGAGAAACTTGCCATTGAGGCATGCAAGCTTCAAAGTACTAAAAGGGTTGTTCCTAGGTCGACTTCTTGGATAATGAGCTGATGTCGACAAGAAGTGACCCATCATAGGAGGGCCTTAATGAATCCCACATCTATGACACATAACGGAGAAAATGAATTTTTGAGGTGAAAACGATTTGATGATACAAGGTTCAGGGTGGCGGTCATGAAAGAATGAAGCATAAATGTATTGCAGTGGATGAGACACAAGATGGGTTGGTGAATTCTCTAATCGACTTCTCTTGAACATATCAGAGACACTTGAAATGGATTGGTAGTGTTAACCCCAAAGATGGATGGTATGATGGACTAATGGTAATATGGCCGGTGAATGGAATAACCCAACTCGACTCAGACATGGAGTGAAAGTGTCATGTTCAAGAGCGACTTTGCTACCAATAAAGTTTCTTCAAGTTTTCTTCCCAATTTTTTCCCAGCCATTGCTGACCAGTACCTCTTTATTTTTATCAAGCTTGAGGAGGATAACATATGCTTGTTCTATAATTTTCCCTTCGGGCAAACCCGTTGCTATGTTTTAATGAGCCTAGTGACAGTGAAACTCATTCTTGTCTATATGGACAAGTTTGTCACTATTGGTTTTAACGAGTTTAATGACAAATATAACTCGGTCCTTTTCAATTTTAGAGAGTCTGAAAGGGACGTAAAGGAAACTCCAATAATCCTTTTTCATCATATAATCCCTTAAGTCCAAAAAAGTATAAAATAATATGAAAGGGATGAATTTTCGATAATTTTAACGAGCCGAACAAAACAAGCGCTCGATCTTTTTGTGTAATAATCTGTCAGGTCCAAAAAGATTAAAATCTAGAGGAGGGATACCACTCCCAATAGCTTTAACGAGCTGGAGAGGCCAACTGCTCGACAATCTTTTCATATTTTACGAGTCACACGGAAAGAGCTTAAAGGAGACTCGCTTCTTGAGGAACGAGTGATATTTTCAGGTAGCAGCTAATTCCAGGTAAGGTTTGGAATTTTCCAATCATGGCAGTGTCACAAGGATGGCTAACAAGATCACTCGTCATATATGTTCCTCAAAAAGGGTAAGCAATCAAATGGAGGCATATGATCGGCTAAAACAGAGTGGAGGTGATGATGAGAACACGACCAAGGCTCAAAAGCTGATGATAATGAATTCACAAAGGTTATTTACCGGAGATTGGTTCATTTTTTAATGAGCTTAAACTCTGGTGGAACATTTTCTCATTGCTAGGTTTAATTTTTAACGAGCTTGAACTTCACATAAAAACTGCTCGTGGTGGGTTTATTTCTTAACGAGCTTGAACCCTGCGGTAACACTGCTTGTGGTGAGTTTATTTTTTAACGAGCTTGAACCCTGTGGTAACACTGCTCGTGATAAGTTTTCATGCCCCCAGCATAATAACGCAAATCGAGGTGCATGACCCCCAAGCTTCATTGCATTCACCACGGTGATTGGAATCAAGGTTAACCTTCGAGATCTTTGAAAGACTCGACTTGGAAATGGAGTTGTTTCATTTTTTAATGAGGTTGACAAAAGATAGGAACCATCCTCGGAATCCACCATATTTACAGTATTTGATAGAAAATCAAAAACTGAAGGATGATTAAGGTCGCTGGAATAATCTTCGTGGTAATCCGAAAGATGGGAACGATGGTGGTAATCTTCCCATGATGCCTCTCCTATCATCATTGATTAAATGGTTCCTTCGTCTATAGAATCTACATGTGACCAAGGATATGAAGAGGTGCCAAATTCCTTAGACCTATCTATCTAAACACTCGATGACTGTTGATTTGGGTCTACCCCTAGGCCAAGAAAATTGATTGCTACAATATTTCTAAAATGGCGATGATCCATGCTGTCAAAATGTTTAGGAATCTTCTGAATCTAGAAGACATCATATTGCAGGTTCCCACTGTGGCCACTTCTTCCAGATTGTTTGGAGGTGGTAGGGCAAAAGTCCCCATTAATGTAGGGTCTTTTAGTAGGCCTACTCCGATATTTTGAAGCGATTGAGAGATTCCATGGATCATTGGAATGCTTCCCGTAACTTGTGAACTATTGGGGAGGAAGGTTTGTTGGTCGACGATCGTAATCCCTCCTTGGAAGGGAAATGCAATCATTCTGAAGTATGTCGACACAACCGCAGCCATAGCATAAATCCAGGGCCTTCCCAGTAGGATTTTGTAATTGAGGTTTCCATCGATAACCTCAACATCAGTTTCTACTATTTTTCCCCCCAGTTCAACTTGCAAGTTACTTAAAATCCCATATGGAGTGTATGATCGTCCATCAAATGATTTTAACGTCGTTGACGATCACGACAAGGGTGGTGAGCCTAAATTTTTCCAGCAACTCATCGACATAATACATGTAGATGCCCCCTCATCAATAATTGTTCTGTCGGGCGGATAAATCTTTCTGAAGGACAAGACCGATCTCCCTAGTATCTACTGATATCTAGCAACAAGAAAAACAAGCAAATTCTATCTTTTTCTAGATATTTTGATTTATAAATAAAAGCCAAGAGATGTTTTAGACCCTACCTCAAGTCCAACGCTAGTTTGTGGCAGCCACGCTTCGACTGTCCGAACAATTTTCCTTTAAAGAACCTGCAAACACAAATAGGCACACATCAAATAACACCTGCATAGCCAATATAATAAACCATATTTATCATGATGATCAAGGAATTCATGAAATAAACCATAGAAGACAACTTATTGAGAAAAATGAACTTGATTGTATTAACTTTAAACAAAGAAGAACTTTACAACCTTGGTGCCTTGATGTTGTACAAGCTCCTCCCAAGGTCCAGCAAGAATCTCGTCTACTTTGTCAAGCTTCACTCTCTTCCCAAAGAGATCAAAAGGTATGTAATCTCTCCTCTCAAGATCAATTAGGAAGTCTAAATTCCAACAACTTTTACCCTTAAAAATATTCAGCTTTCAACCTCTCTAGCAACCAGCCCAATGCCTCATTTTATAGTGCAGAGGAAGGAAGTTACCAGGTCCACCTTCAAAGGGATAGAGTCCTCCTTCAAAGGGATAAGCTCCTCTCATCAAGGGGTTAGCTCCTTTAGTTATGGGATGCATGAACCACCTAGGAGCGAACTTGCCACCTCAAGATTCCTTCTAGAAGCATCCAAAATTAATCCAAAGTGAGTTTTTAATAATAAACTTACGCCTTCTTTACTTTTACAGGGGTCCACACCCTTTCCTTTAGAGACAGAGTGGGCAGGTCCGCAGGGGACATGACCAGGGGGTGTGGGACCATAGGTAATGCTAAGAGAAAGTGCGAAACCAAAGTTTTAAATATTTTCAAGGACTTCCTCACATTTTTAAGGCTTGACATGAAAAGCTGAGGTTTAAGACTTGCGAAGGAGGACAATATGAGTGGCGATAGACTCACACTGATTGCAGAAAGTCATGGTGACAATATTTTGTGTAACATGTTCGATGAATAGTTTTGTTGAGGGCTTTCACTTGAATAAGGAAAGCTAGTTGTGCTGGTAACTGAGGGTCATATCCTTTGTGATTAAAGGCCACAAGATTGGAATCCATTGAGTCAATCCCACCTATCACTGATAATAAAGCTTGCTGCTGGGAGGGGCAATTCTGCAGTACCTCAAGTGTCGACATAGTGGACAGCGATTGGGCCAAGTCCTCTACTATATTATAATGCTGTGCTGCTCTGGCACGAGGATTAAATGTCGATTTGTGTACTACTCCCTTTGGTGGTTTTATCGTTAGTTTAGGAACGATGGGTGGTGCAACTTCGGTCGAAGTTGTTGTCGAACTACTAGGTTGATCAGTAGCCTTGTTGTTCTACAGCTGTGGATTCCTGTAATCTTTATTCCTTGTCGATATCAAAGCATCATTTTGCTGTTTTGAAATGGACAACATAAGCACTTGGGATCGGGAAATCTAGTGTCTATGCAGAGCTGCTAGTCCCACTAAGATGGGTAGCTATCTTAGAAATAAACAGATTAAAGTTACTTTCATTTTCCTTTATGAGAAGTAGATAAGAGAAGATCAAAGACTACCAACCTCAATCTTGCGTTTGGTTCTTTGCTTGTTCCTTCTCCTCACCGACAAGTCTTTGTCGCTTCTCCCTTAACCACTCCACTTCAAAGAGTACCTGTAAAGTCAAATCAGCATAATACCTTCAAAGTGAAAAGATCTACAATCATAAACAATATAGGACCAGATATATATTGACCACACATATGCATATACTATCAGACATACAAGAATGTGGAGGAAAAATTGAATATCTTTATTGATATAAAGATTAGAAGAGAGGATTACAACCCATTGATCTGACCCAGTGTCATCCTCCCAGCATGAAAGCCCTTATTCGCCTCATGAAAATCTTAGATCACCCAACACTATGATATTCCACCAGGAAACCAACAACACTTCCTTACAAGATACAAAATTCCAGCCTCTGGATCTCTGGGATGAGGGATCCATATATAGATGATTGCAGGGAGGTGAGTCAGCTTCTGGGCTTTTGATTAGTGTCTTCTCTCTGATATTTCTTGATTCCACTTGGAGATTGATGATCCCTTACTCATCCCTGGGCGAATTTAGAGAGGCAAGTGTCAGAGGAGAAGTTTCTGGAAGATTCCATGATCATCCACCTTGCAAACTGTGTCTGCCATTTGTCCATTCTCGCCCATCGCACCCTATAGAAGGGCTTTCCAGTATACATCACACTTTTTGCACTGGGCATGTGAGATGTATCGCACCCTTAGCATTGAGCAACCTGTATGGTCCAGTTTTGACCAGTTCTGAGCAGTTTCCTGTGGAGAACTTCTGGGAGATGATGTAATCAGCTGACCTTGTTTCTTTAGGGCATGAAACAACACTTTTAGGGACTCAGAAACCCTTGGTTTATGGACATATATGATTGGGGTTGCAGTGCCAAAAAATGTCTATAACACTAGTCACCTGACCAGATCTAACCATCTAGCCATCCTAAGATCTCTAGGACTATTGATGGTGGTAAACACTCAGGGACGGAGTGTTGGTACTCTCTCAGAGAAGAAGGAACAAATTATGCTATCATATCCAAAATTATTTGTTTTCCCTCGTCTCACTGAAGTTAATTAAATTTTCATATAGGTCAAGGGCCCTGAAAAGTTTCTCAGGCGTTCTTCAGCCCAAAAGGTAATTTTCAATAAGAGAACGTCCCCCATGGACAAATGAAAGCCGTTTTTGGTTGATCAGCAGGTAGAATGTTGATTTTATTGTAACCGGAAAAACCATCCATAAAGGAGAATATTTCACTGCTGACACAATCATCAATTATTTGAACGATATAGGGAGTCGGATAATTGTCTTTGGGACAGGCTCGATTAATATCCCTATAATTGATACATATTCTTATCGCCCCTTGCTTTTTATTAACAGGAACAATATTTGATACCCAATCCGTTAAGGGAATTGGATAAACGAAATCTGCTTTAAGTAATTTTTCAACTTCTGCTTTAATAGCAGCAGCTTTTCGTGGGTGGATCTGACATAAATGTTGCCGGACGGGTTTAGCATCCGGGTAAGTTTTGATTTCATGAACAACAATTTCTGGATCAATTCCTGCCATTTCTTCATATGACCAGGCAAACACGTCACGGAATTCTTGAAATAGGGCCTTATATGTTTGAAGTTCATTTTCCGTACAAGAGTCACCTATATGAATGTTTTCAACAATTTCAGGTTAAACTGAAATGTCAATAGGAACTGTTTAAGAAATATTTCCCAAATTTAACTCAGAATCAGGATTTTGCAATGGATTTTGAGGTTCTTTGACATAATCAGTAGTAAAAATAGATGAAAAATCATTTTCAAAATGATCAATCTCAGGTAAGAATGAATATCTATGATGAAGATCTTCCCATGGTAAATCATCAACAGACAAAATTTCACAAATTTGCTCGTCGGTGTGAACAAGTGCGGAAAAAATTGTTGAATCTGAGTTTGATGTTGAAAGTGATTCTTCATGGACCACATTCATTAGGTCAATTTCAATTGAAGAAGGGTCGGAAAACGACTGTACAGCCTAATACTCAACTTCATAGGGACTCAAAGGCATAGCATCGCCAAATGAAATCACATGATTGCAGTAAAAGGCGATACGTTAGGAGGAGGAAAGGAAAAAGTTCCCAGTAAACTAGAATCTTTAACCAAACCTACTCGAACATCCTTATAAGGGATAGTTGTTTTGCCGACATGTTGGATACTTTCAGAAGAGGCTGGGTCTGTTGGACACAGATTGTCATTGATGTCAATATGGCAATATTCAAGAGGAGGAGACAGAGCATATCGGAGCCAAGAGGAGCAGACCATATCGGAGGAGCCACATATATCAGAGCAAGAGGAGCCATATCGGAGGAGTGCCAGAGCAAGAGGAGCCATCGGAGGAGCTATCGGAGCATATCGGAGCAAGAGGAGCCATCGGAGGAGCAAATGAAGCAAACAGAACCATATATGCCTCAGATAACATTATCGGGAGCTGTTCGGGCGATCAAAACCAAAATATACCTTCATTAATACTATCGGGAGTTGTTCGGGCAATGTAAACCCACATATGCATGTATTAATGCTATCGGGAGTGTTTGAGCACCCAAAATCTACATATATGCATTTATAACAATCAAAGGCCTTTTTCCTTTTTGGCGGAAACAACACAAGTTAAATGTGTTTCGGCACATATGGACCCGATGGCATACATATATATATATCTATATATATATATATATATATATATATATATATATATATATTTCACCAAATCGGCGATCGGGGAATGGAGAATGGAGGATGCGATATGCGATGGACGCGATATGCGATTTAGCGTTGACCGTCCAATCTGAAAGAATAATGAACGGCGAAGATCTAATCGGCAATCGGCATATCGGAGTGATCACGTCAGAAGGATCGGGGGAAGCGATATGTGACATCGCCGATAATTGGAGCCGAAATATTATAAAATAGAGCCCAAAGGAGCATCGGGTCCGCAGACCCTTTGTATTACAAAACTACCGATGCGAACCTGCCGAAAAGCCGGACCCGAAATCATTATAGAACAGGTCATTAAAGGTTATCGGGTCCGCAAGAGCTTAGGACTATACGCCCATAAACGGAGCCAAAATAATATACAAAACAATTGAATGGGCCGTCGGGTCCGTAGAACTATCACATCGCAAGAGGCCGCGATAACCCTGATATCCCGGACCCGAAGTCGTTTTAGAAAGAAATGTAAGGAGGCATCGGGTCCGCGTTACATCGGAGGAATGGGTCTATTCTTTATAGCGATCGCCAAAATCATCCGGAGCCGAAATCATATTAGAGAGCAGCCTAAAGGGAGATCAGGTCCGCTAAACCTTCACGTTACAAATCCGTCGAAGCGAACCTGCCGATATCCCGGACCCGAATTCAATATAGAGACGGGAGTATAAGAAGGTGTCAGGTCCGCGTTTCGTCAGAGGATCGGGGCTATTGTTTACAGCGAGTGCCGATATACATCGGACCCGAAACCAGTATAGAAGGGAGTCTAAAAGAGCATCGAGTCTGCTCCTCATCGGAGGTCAGGCCTTAAGAGTTTTGTTATGGTTGCGAAATCCGGACCCGCCGAATTTATGAAAGCAGCCATATAATCCTTGAGATCCGCGTACATTGAGTTAAGAGGTTTTTATGCTAGTTCTGTGTATAGATATTATATGGTTACATATGGCCATGAGGGGTTTTATGGTAATTCCATATATGTCTATAAGTGTGGCGGGTTGATTAAAGTGCTCGGTGATGGTTGATTAAGGCTTGGTTGGTGGCTTCCGATGGTTGATTATAAAGCACCACTAAAAGGTGGCTCCGATTCCTAGTAAGTCCATGGTTATAAAAGGCTTTCGGCCTAAAGAACGCTTCCGATAAAGCCTGTAAGACAGAAGAAGCAAAGGAATGGAAGCCGAAGTGTCAAGCGATCAAGTGAGGAGGAAGCCAAAGAGTCAGCATGTAAGAGGAAACGAATAGACAGGGGGATGGAGCATATAAAAGCAGCAAAAACAAAGAACTGAAGGTGTGGTTGGTGGATGGCATAACTTGAGCATGAGATAGTGGAAGCAGCAGAAGAAAAAGGGGGCAGCAGAAGCAGTGGAAGCTGAAAAGAGCGCAACATCACACCAGTGTATACCAAAGAGGTTGGAGCCTCAGAATTGAAAAGGATTGAAGTCCTTGGGAGTTGGTGCTCCTAAGTCCAAGATTGGTGTCTTGGCAAAATAGAGTTGGTGCTCAGGAGGTTGGAGCCTCACCAAAGTCCAAGTTGGAGCTTGGCAACCAACTGTGACATTCTATTTATTGTATTTATTTTACTACACAGTTATATTAATAAAAGCATTTATTCCTGTTGTTCATTTTGTGTTCTGAACATATATGTTTTAACTAGTAAAACAATAGTGAGAATATGAAATACTGATTCACCCCCCTCTCAGTATTTCCAACAATTGGTATCAGAGAAGGCTTCTTCATTCTAGCCTAACAGCTTGAAGAAGGATCAGCAACCATGATGAGAAATCATGAAGCATCATGAAAACCTCCTCTGTTCGATGGCACTAACTTTGGTTTTTGGAAGAAAAGAATGACTTACTATTTAATGTCCCTTGGACCTGAAGTCTGGCATTTTTGTCAAACTGAATACCAAGCGACTTCCACTCTTCCAACAGACCAAGACGAGAGGAAAGCCTACATTGCAAATGCAAAGGCCATGAACTCCATCACTAGTGGAATCACTGATTCCGAGTTTACAAAAATCATGCACTGTAACTCTGCCAAAGAAATCTGGGAGAAGCTAGTTAGCTTGTACGATGGAGACTCAAAAGTCAAAAAGGCAAAGCTTCAAACTCACAGAAGACAATTTGAAAGTTTGAAGATGGAAGAGGAAGAAGATATTGCAGCATACCTCCTCCGAGTAGCTGAAGTGGTAAATTCCCTGAAAGTATTGGACGAAAAGGTTGAAGAAAGTACTATTGTACAAAAGGTATTAAGGTCCCTTCCAGACAGATTTGACTCCAAAATAAGTGCTATAGAAGAATCAAAGGATCTTGACACCCTCAAAATGGATGAACTCCATGGAATTCTCACTGCCTATGAAATGAGGAAAGGTGGACCTAGCTCCAAAGATGCAGCATTCAAGGCCTCAAAGTCAAAGAAAGGGAAAGAAAGGAATGATTGTAGTGATGAGTCAGATGTGGAATCCGAATTGGCTCAATATGTACGAAAGTTGAAGAGAGGATCTAAGCTTAAAGGCAAGTATCCTCTTATATGTTTTAAATGTGGTAAAATAGGTCATTATGCAGCAAAATTTCCTCATAAACATGACAGTGATGATGAAAGAAATTCTATAAGAATGACATACAAAAAGAAAGGGTTCAATATGAAAAACCTTCTCTCCAAGCAAGATGAGTCTGATGAGGATGAGTTTATGGTCATCAAAAAGAAATCAGATGAGGAAAGCGATCATGATGAAAGCCAAGAAGCATTATTCATGGCACTCACAGATGATGATGACTCGGGGAAAGAAGGAAATGTGGATGAACTATTAATAAGTGTCATTGAAGAGAATGAGAAACTACGGAACAAAATTATCTCTCTCAAAGTGGAAAACGAGGAAATAAGAAGGAGAGAAGATCTCTTGGAAACAAAGCTTAAGGAAAAAGAAGAGATTTGTGAAGAACGTGAGGCCGAAGTAGTATCTCTGAGAAAGGAGTTGGAGCAAATTAAAAAGGGCTGTAAAAGCTCTCAAATACTTGATACTATTCTGAAAAATCAAAAACCTCAACATGATAAGTCTAGAATAGGTTTCAAGGGAGAATCCTCAAGCACTAAGAATAGTGCGAAAAGCCATGCCGAAGCACTTTCCTGCAACCCAAAAGATGAAAAAGTATCTTATCAAAAGTGCATCCCAGATTCCAAGAATCAAGAAAGAGTTATTCCAAAGAAGAATGTGGAGTCGAATCATGGACACTACAGCAAATACAAACCTGTACTCCACCAAGGGCCCATCAAAAATCCAAAGGACGAGGGAGGAGTAATTCTCAGAAAGGAAGGCGAATTAAACCGTGGTTGCTTCAAAACCATATTTCTTGGACACTGTTTTCACTGTAAAAACTTCGGTCACCAAGCTAGACACTGCATGGCTCGCAGAAGTGAAAAGACAACGCAAAAGGACCGAGTAATCAACTCATATGCTCCCAAAAGACAGGGACAAATCAAAACCTTCAATTCATTCGATCCCTTGACTAAATTTGATCTGACTTGCTCTTTTTGCTACAATAATGGACACTATGAACAAAACTGCCCACTCAAAGGAAGAAAGACGAGTAGCAAGATCTCTGCAATGGACAAATGCGGCCTGGCTCTATTTGCGCAAAATAATGGAAACTAGTGGTTTGTGGATAGTGGATGCTCCAGACACATGACAGGAGACAGGAGGAAATTTATCTCACTGAGCAAAAAGGAAGGGAATGTGTCCTTTGGAAGCGGAATTGGCAAAATTGCAGGAAGAGGAACCGTTACTCTAATCAATGGAAAAGGAAAAGCTCAAGATGCTCTGCTAGTTGACGGACTCAAACACAACCTTCTGAGTGTCAGCCAAATTTGTGATCAAGGACATAAGGTTGTCTTCAGCACCAAAGACTGTGAAATAAGGAACTCTGTCTCTGGGAAACTTGTGGCAAAAGGAGTAAGAACACCAGACAATATTTACGTTCTGAACAAGATTCAGGAGAACAAATGCTACTTGAGTCAGGCAGATGAGAGTTGGTTGTGGCACAAGAGACTTGGACATACCAGCTTCGAAAATCTGGTCAATATCAGCAAAATCAAAGCTGTACAAGACATCCGAAGGTTGTCCAAACCAAAGAAAGCAGTGTGTGGTCCATGTCAACATGGAAAACAGACCAGAACCAGCCACAAGACAAAGGAACACTGTACATCAAAGCCCTTGGAGATCATCCATGCTGATGTGTGTGGGCCAACAAGAAATCAAGCACTCCGAGGATAAAGGTACTTTGTGTTATTTGTTGATGATTATACTAGAATGATGTGGATATATTTCATAAAGTATAAATCTAAAACTTTTGAGTGTTTTAAGAATCTAAAAGCCCTTATAAAAAACGAAAAAGATTCAAAAATTAAGTGTCTCAGAACAGACAGAGGAGGAGAATTCACATCAAACGAGTTCAGTGAGTTCTGCAATATTCATGGAATTAAAAGGGAATTCTCGGCTGCCAGAACACCTCAGCAAAATGGGGTAGTTGAAAGACAAAACCGAACTGTCCAAGAAATGGCAAGAACCATGCTGTTAGCAACAAACCTACAACCTAAATTCTGGAGGGAAGCAGTAGGGACAGCTGTCTATCCATTGAATCGGACTCAATTAAGACCAAATTGTGACAAAACTCCTTATGAGCTATGGAAAGGAAGACCTGCTTCGGTGAAGTACTTCAAAATATTTGGAAGCAAGTGCTTCATAAAAATAAATGATGGTTCACCTGGAAAATTTGATTCTCGGGTTGATGAGGGGATATTTCTTGGATACTCTCCACGGAGCAAGGCTTACAAGTGCTACAATTTTCGACTGAAGAAAATAGTGGAAAGCATCGATGTTAAGGTTGACGAAGATCTTCCAGAAAAGGAAATTGAAGAACAGGAAGATGAATTTCTCATTGAAGAAGAAGAATCTAAAGAAGAAGAGATAGATGATGAAGAATAAGAAGAGGAAAGAGAACTGTCTCATACTCCTTCAAATATGAAGTACATAGAAAGATACCATCCAGAAGAACAGATCATTGGCGATAAAGATGAAGGTGTGCAGACCAGAAGAAGGATAACAACCTCACCCAAGAGAAAAGCCATTGCCCTCCTATCTATGATAGAACCAGAAACATTCACAGAAGCAAGTAAGGATCCTCATTGGGTAAAAGCAATGGAAGAAGAAATGTCCCAAATTGAGAAGAACAAGACATGGGAGCTGGTACCTCGTCCAAAGGACAAAAACATAATAGGAACCAAATGGGTGTTCAAAAATAAAATGAATGAGGAAGGACAGGTTATCAGAAACAAGGCAAGACTTGTTTGCAAAGGCTATTCGCAAATTGAAGGAGTTGACTTTGAAGAGATGTTTGCACCAGTGGCCCGTATGGAAGCTATCAGGATGTTTTTAGCATTTTCTTGCTCGAAAGGATTCAAAATCTATCAAATGGACGTGAAATCAACATTTCTAAATGGGGAACTCAAGGAGGAAGTCTACATGGAGCAGCCAGAAGCTTTTGATCTGACAACAGGAAAGGACCTAGTCTGTAAGTTGAAAAAGGCTTTGTATGGGCTGAAACAAACTCCTAGAGCTTGGTATGCAAGACTGGATAACTATCTCCAACAACAAGGCTTCAAAAAGGGAGTGGCTGGAAGCAATCTATACATAAAGACAGATCAAGGTAAGTTACTAATTGCTCTTGTTTATGTCAATGATCTAATTTTTGCTAGTAATAATGATGAAATGAGCCATGAATTTTCTCAAAGCATGGCAAAATAATTTGAGATGTCAATGATAGGTGAACTATCCCACTTCCTTGGACTTCAATTATCTCAAACCAGAGCAGGATTGTATATATCTCAAGCCAAATATCTAAAAGACATGCTCAAAAAATATGGAATGGAGGACTGTGCACCCATGAGCACCCCCATGACCACAAACTGCAAACTGAGCAAAGATGATGACTCCCCTCTAGTAGATGCAACTCATTACAGGTCAATGATTGGAGCCCTCCTATACTTAACAGCTACACGACCTGACATAATGCAAGCAGTAGGAATGGTGGGAAGATTTCAATCGGCTCCCAAACAATCTCATTTATTAGCTGTAAAAAGAATTCTCAGATATTTGAAGGGAACTTCTGATTTTGGTCTCTGGTATCCAAAGAGTTCAACATTGACTGTAACTGCATACACTGATGCTGATTGGGCTAGAAATATAGATGATCGGAAAAGTACTAGTGGAAATGCATTCTTCCTAGGAGACTGTTTGGTATCCTGGCTCAGCAAAAAATAGTCATCCATATCATTATCCACAACCAAAGCCGAGTATATTGCTGCAGCAGACTGTTGTACTCGGATACTATGGATGAAGGAAGCGCTAAAGGATGTAAACATATGTACAGATCAACCAATTACTGTTTATTGTGACAACACTAGTGCTATCAGTCTCAGTAAAAATCCAGTGATGCACTCAAGAACCAAACATATACCAATCAAGTATCATTTCCTCCGTGAGCAAGTAGCTGAACAAAACATCGCTCTAGAATATATAAGTACTAAGGAGCAGATAGCTGATATTTTCACTAAACCTCTTCCTCGGGAAGCATTCGAACACCTACGACAAAAGATGGGGGTTATTTCTTTATCATCACTCAAGTCTATTCATAAAGATGCAGCAGGACAGGGGGAGCAACTTGACAGGGGGAGTTCGTATCCATTCCTTTGCCATTGATGTCAAAGGGGGAGAAAGCACAAGAATATTGCCATCAATAACAAAGGGTGAGATTGTTGGACACAGATTGTCATTGATGTCAATATGGAAATATTCAGGAGGAGGAGACAGAGCATATCGGAGCCAAGAGGAGCAGACCATATCAGAGGAGCCACATATATCAGAGCAAGAGGAGCCATATCGGAGGAGTGTCAGAGCAAGAGGAGCCATCGAAGGAGCTATCAGAGCATATCGGAGCAAGAGGAGCCATCGGAGGAGCAAATGAAGCAAACAGAGCCATATATGCCTCAGATAACATTATCGGGAGCTGTTCGGGCGATCAAAACCCATATATGCCTTCATTAATACTATCGGGAGTTGTTCGGGCAATGGAAACCCACATATGCATGTATTAATGCTATCAGGAGTGTTTGAGCGCCCAAAATCTACATATATGCATTTATAATAATCAAAGGCCTTTTTCCTTTTTGGCGGAAACAACACAAGTTAAATGTGTTTCGGCACATATGGACCCGATGGCATATATATATATATATATATATATATATATATATATTTCGCCAAATCGGCAATCGGGGAATGGAGAATGGAGGATGCGATATGTGATGGACGCGATATGCGATTTAGCGCTGACCGTCCGATCTGAAAGAATAATGAACGGCGGAGATCTAATCGGCAATCGGCATATCAGAGTGATCGCGTCGGAAGGATTGGGGGAAGTGATATGTGACATCACCGATAATTGGAGCCGAAATATTATAAAACAGAGCCTAAAGGAGCGTCGGGTCCGCAGACCCTTTGTATTACAAAACTGCCGATGCGAACCTGCCGAAAAGCCGGACCCGAAATCATTATAGAACGGGTCATTAAAGGTTATCGGGTCCGCAAGAGCTTAGGACTACACGCCCATAAATGGAGCCGAAATAATATACAGAACAATTGAATGGGTCGTCGGGTCCGCAGAACTATCGCATCGCAAGAGGCCGCGATAACCCTGATATCCCGGACCCGAAGTCATTTTAGAAAGAAATGTAAGGAGGCATCGGGTCCGCGTTACATCGGAGGAATGGGTCTATTCTTTATAGCGATCGCCGAAATCATCGGAGCCGAAATCATATTAGAGAGCAGCCTAGAGGGAGATCGGGTCCGCTAAACCTTCGAGTTACAAATCCGCCGAAGCAAACCTGCCGATATCCCAGACCCGAATTCAATATAGAGACGGGAGTATAAGAAGGCGTCGGGTCCGCGTTCCATCGGAGGATCGGGACTATTGTTTACAGCGAGTTCCAATATACATCGGACCCGAAACCAGTATAGAAGGGAGTCTAAAAGAGTATCGGGTCCGCTCCTCATCGAAGGTCAGGCCTTAAGAGTTTTGTTATGGTTGCGAAATCCGGACCCGCCGAATTTATGAAAGCAGCCATATAATCCTTGAGATCCGCGTACATTGAGTTAAGCGGTTTTTATGCTAGTTGTGTGTATAGATATTATATGGTTACATATGGCCATGAGGGGTTTTATGGTAATTCCATATATGTCTATAAGTGTGGCGGGTTGATTAAAGCGCTCGGTGATGGTTGATTAGGGCTCGGTTGGTGGCTTCCGATGGTTGATTATAAAGCACCGATAAAAGGTGGCTTCAATTCCTAGTAAGTCCATGGTTATAAAAGGCTTTCGGCCTAAAGAACGCTTCCGATAAAGCCTGTAAGACAGAAGAAGCAAAGGAATGGAAGCTGAAGTGTCAAGCGATCAAGTGAGGAGGAAGCCAAAGAGTCAGCATGTAAGAGGAAACGAATGGACAGGCGGATGGAGCATATAAAAGCAGCAAAAACAGAGAACTGAAGGTGTGGTTGGTGGATGGCATAACTTGAGCATGAGATAGTGGAAGCAGCAGAAGAAAAAGGGGGCAGCAGAAGTAGTGGAAGCTGAAAAGAGCGCAGCAGCACACCAGTGTATACCAAAGACGTTGGAGCCTCAGAATTGAAAAGGATTGAAGTCCTTGGGAGTTGGTGCTCCTAAGTCCAAGATTGGTGTCTTGGCAAAATAGAGTTGGTGCTCAGGAGGTTGGAGCCTCACCAAAGTCCAAGTTGGAGCTTGGCAACCAACTGTGACATTCTATTTATTGTATTTATTTTACTACACAGTTATATTAATAAAAGCATTTATTCCTACTGTTCATTTTGTGTTCTGAACATATATGTTTTAACTAGTAAAACAATAGTGAGAATAAGAAATACTGGTTCACCCCCCTCTCAGTATTTCCAACAAGGTCGGATGAAAAGTAAGTTAGCTGGTCTATAGTTATGATATTTCTATTATGAGGAAACTTTATAAGCCGAAAGACCGATGAAACAATAGCATTCATAGCGTAAGACCAACTACGACCCAAGAGAAGGTTATAGAGTTCAGGCTTCTGTGATCCATATCAAGTTCAGAAAGATTCTTCAGCGAAAATCACATGGAATATCATTTGCCGACACGTTTCGAACCAACTAGTGTGGTTCATCATGAACCACACTAGTTGGTTCGAAACGCGTCGGCAAATGATATTCCATGTGATTTTCGCTGAAGAATCTTTCTTAACCAAGAGAAGGTTGTAATCTAGAGGGGAATCAACCACTTCCACATCTAGATTAACAGTTTTTCTTCAACCCTTATAGGTAAATCATGTAGAATGCCAAAAGGATGGAACCCATGGCCATCGAAAGCCTTTAGAATCGTCAGAGATTGATTGAGTGTTGGATAACCAAGTGATCTCCAACACTGGATCGACATAATACACGTTGAAGCTCCCTCATCAATTACAGTCCTATAGCAAGGTCTTTTTTTGACTAACACTGGAATCTGGAAAGCCATTTGATGAGGTAAGTGAGGTGTACTATTTCTAAATCGAAGATTATAATGTTCTAGTCCTGAATATCAACAGCTCCTATAGCCAACAATAGCAATTTACAATGTGCTAGACATGATTGCAGCACCTCCAAAGCCGACATTGTTGAAGGTGAAATAGCTAAATCTTCAACAATGTTATAGTTTTAAGCAGCTCCCATGTGTGGATTGAAAGCTGACTTTTGAAGTATACCCTTAGCGAGCGGTTTGATTACTAAGTCTGGGTTAGGTTTCGCGATCTGTAGCGGATCGGAACCAGGAGTTGAAGTTGATGGGTTCGAATTAGAAAATTCTGCTTCCTTACCACCAACAGGACTTTTACTTCCATAATATTGCGATCGTGTTGCAACCCTAACATGGGACATCATCATTATGGGTTCTTCTAAGGCATTTGAGGAAGAACCTATCATCTTACTGTCTTGAATAGGAGAAGGATCCTTTAAGACAGCAGGTGTTTGAGAACCTTTGACAATTTTCGCAACCTCAGTGTGATGAGGGCTTTCTCTTGTAAAATGTTCTTCGTCACAAATGAAACAAGGATAACGAGGCTTACGTTTCTCATCAGTAGATTCCGTTTTATCTGATTTCTCTTTCAAATTTTGCTTATTTTTCTTCTTCCCCTTATTTTTACCGCCGGATTATGATTTGGCCGTAGATGACTCTACGACATGAATATCGGCAGGAATTTCAGTAGAAGAGTCTCCTGTCAGGGAATCTGGTAAAGTTATAATAGGAGAAGATTTCTTGGAAGATTTCTTCTTACTTTTGGTGTTAACTAAACCAATCATACCGTTAGCAGCATGAGACCTTGAAGGAGCTGCAGTTATTTGATTTTGTTTAGGAAGGTCGGGGATTTTCTCGTGTAAAGTACCCGACTGCGTATAAACAAGGTCAAGGTACTAAGATTGAGCAATTACTTTCTCTTCAGTAACAACTCCTGCCTTAGCTACATCCTCAATGATTTTAGGTAATAATGATTTAACAAACCATTCTGCTAAGATTTGATCCGAAATAAAAACTTTCACTAAATGTCGTCGACGTCTCCATTCTTGAATGTGATCTGAAATATAAGTGGGCATTGACTGTTTTAATGAAGTTAATAATTCTGTGCCATTGTCATATCTGACAGGCAACTGAAAATGAGTTAAGAATGAAGTGGCTAGCTAACTAAAGTTATAAAAAGTGGTTTGCGGTAACTCAATGTACCACTTGGCTGCAAGACCAATTAGAGTACATTGAAAAAGACGTAAACGAATTGAATCATCTGAAATGGAGTTAGATGCACACCAGAGGTGATAAGTCATCACATGGTTTGATGGATCCTCTCCTGATTTACCTTCAAACTTTGGGATATCACTGGGAAACTTATTCGGCATTGGCGGCCAAAACGGAAGATAATTAATAGGATCGTTCATAAGGCATGACAAATCAAGCAAGTCCAAAGTTGCAATGAACGGTAACTGATGATTAGGATCTCGAAAACCCTGTGTCACAAGACCAGCCCCAGGAGGAGGATATCCAAGATAACTTGGAATTGGAATTGCATTTGGGATATTATATCCTCCCGGAAAACCAGGATTAACCGGACCGTACTGGGGTTGTTGAGGTTGCTGATAAGTATATCCAGGGTACGGTTGATACTGATAGACTGGGTTCTACACAGCAGGACCGAATTGGTACTGTCCTTGGTACAGTTGATAAGTAAACTAAGGTTGACTTGTGACAACCGTACTTGGACCAGGTTGTCCTACAAGCATCTGAACTGAAGTCTGAATTGTAGGTCCAGACTGAGGTAAAGATGCTTGAGGAATTGATGCAGGAATAGTAGAAACTAGAGCTCCCGATACTCCAGAAGTAGGTGGGGTAGATTGAATAGATGTTGCAGCAGTTGCAGTAGTTGTTTGAGGTGGAGTTTGAGGCGAACTAGGCCCAGGCTGAGAAACTACACTAGGTGCAGAAGTTTGAATAATAGGCTGGATAGGTTGCTGAGTTGAACCAGAAACCAAGGGTTGTCCAGATTGAGATGACAACTACACATTCGGTTGCAAGATATGTTGAGATTGAGATGGATCCCACACTACGTTCATTTCGGGGTATGGACCCATAGAAGGTTGAGCATATTGAGGACCATAACCGGGTTGAGGGTAGGGTTGATAATTCAAAGGTACATTTCCATATCCTGGGACAAATGATTGACCTGAAGGTGGTTGGAAACCTTATATTGGGTATTGACCTTGAGGTTGATAACCTTGAGGCACGTACTGAAACTGGGGTTGACCTTGAGTTACATATTGATACTGGGGTTGACCTTGAAGTACGTACTAAGTCTGGGGTTGACCTTGAGGAATGTACTGTCCCGAGGGTATGTACTATCCTTGAGGTTGCCCCCCAGGCGGTAACTGACTACCTTGAGGCTGCGGATTTGGAATGGTACCTGACATCATAAGAATATCTTCTACACTCAATGGTTTAGTTCCGTTATTACCAGTTAATAACCCTTGTTCAACGGGTTGAGGAGATGCTCCCAAAAAAGTACCAGTAAGTGACTGATACCCAGAAGGAACAGAAGGACCGCCATATAAAAATGTTTCAGGAGATTGAGAAAACATGGATGACTGTCTCGACATATTCAAAGGAGGATAATAACCTCTAGGTGTTGGATGAAAAGGAATGCAAGGAGGTGGAAAACTTAGTCCCGGGTTTTCTAGAAAATTGGTCAATGAAAGATACCAAGCGTCCCTCCTAGGTGGACTGTAAAAGATTGATTCATTCTCCCTAAGTTCTATAGTTGGTTGATTTTCAGGGATAGAAATACCTTCTTCTGGAGTAACAAGTTCTTCAATAGCAACAACTCCAGAAGGAAGATTTTGGGTAATGATTCTTCCTACCTTGGGTGAACCAAGACCACTGGAAGTTGGAGAAGCAAATCCTGGCGATGGAGTAACAACAGGTTCAGTTTCAAGTTCAGAAATTTTAGGTTCCTCGGCTAATTCACTAGTAGAAGAAACACTACAGGTAACTTCGGAAAATGAAATTGGTTCAATAATATACTCTGGTGCTTGAACTTGATAATCAGGATGCACAACTAAAGAAGATTCTCCTTCTTCTGGTGACCCAACTCTACTGTCACTAGGAGTTACAAGAGCTTGTAGCCCTTCAAGCTGGCTTGGTGAAAACTCAGGAGGTTGGCCCCGAAGTCTACGGGACTGTCTTGGTAATTCAGCCACGATTAAATATTTTAATTACTTCACACACAAACAAAGAAAAATCTCAATGAAAACCACCTAAAGTCTCTAAAGAACCAAACAATTTGAATCACACACCTAAAGAATCTAGGAGTTCAAACCACACACAAATAGTAACTTTCCGTACCGAAAACACTAGTTGGTGATGAAATCCAACATCGCAGAATTCAATACAGAAATGGTGGTTGGAACAATTACCCCTACAAATTGCTTAATGAAACAGACTGGCACAAGTTTCTCCACTAAACCGTCTCGAGTGAAGAGAACCCCCCGGAGAGTCCAAGTGAGTCTAGTCGACGTCTGCTCCAGGTACAGTGGGATCTTCCCTCCACCGTCACCTTAGGAAAGAATCTTATAGATTATGGTCACTATGGTTACCAATAGAAACAAATATACCTGGGGGAACAGTCTGTGATCCGATACACACGCAAGGGCAGAGTAGCAAAGATCAATCCCCTTGAAGGCTCCTTGACGTAATCCAAGGTTTACCAACAAGTGACCCCAGGCTCCTCGACAATGGTCAATTCAATGTTTACCGTTTTTAATACGTGTATATCTTCTATCGTTCCCAATGAGGAAGGATTGGTTACCCCACTGGATCGGATATGATCTCGTGCTTGACTCCTTTAAGAGGAGCTTCCCAGAGCATAGATGTAACAATTGGAATTTATCTCCTACCGTAAGATACAACTACTTGTTTGTTTTTACTATCTTGTAGAGTTAATTACTCCCTACTCCAAGATACTAGCCTAAGCTATGTTGGTGATAAAGAGCCCTAGAAATAAAAAGATTGCTAGATAGATTTTACTTTAAGCGTTATTTTTATGGTTGTTTCTTAAGTCAAAAGGTGTGGAGATGAAACTCTATGGTGTGAAGACTCAACTCCAAAACACTAAAAATGCACCTAAGATGATAAACAATCCTTTTTCTTCAATGAATTTCTAGCTAAAGAAAGAGTTGACAATGCAATTTCTTGAAAAACAAATCTTTCTTTAACAAAAAAATGAAAAGAAAAACCTTTTTGTCTTTTTCAATAAAGTAAAAAACAAGACTACTAATTATGCTCACGAAAAAATATCCCTTTCTTTTCAACACTCAAATACTACAAAAACAAACTTTTTTCAAAAGATATTTTAAAATTCCTAGAAAACACTCAAAACTATTAAAAATCTAATCTTGAGATCTATAACTTCTAAAAATATAATTGAAGTAAAAGCTTACAAAATTTCTTTTCGAGGATGTTTTACTTAGTTATCAGCAAACTAAGGACTAATTCGTTCAGAATAAAAAAATTAATCAAAAAACAACCATCTTATGTTTTCTTTTTAAAAATGAAATCCAAAACTTTCAAAACAAGTTATTTCAAAGCTTTGCAAAGAGAAAAACGAGATGTATTCCTCACCAAAGGCAGATTTTACAAATCGATCAGACTCATAAAGAAGACCAGCAAAAACCAGGGTGATCTGAGGTTTCTTAGGCTTCTAAGCTCTGAGTTACTACAAAGACCAAACGAAAATCAAGCCAGGCACACAAAACTTTTAGAAATTCACCTAAAACCAAAATGCCAATGGAATACACCTACAAAAAGTTTCTGACAAGACACATGCAGATCTGGGCAGAAGCTAAAACACATAAACAAATCCTAAGCTTAACTGAATGAGAAGATTTTAAGTTTTCCAAAAATTTGGCAGGGTCCGCAGGCTCCCAGTATAACCAGGTGCGGTACCGCTCTGTGTAGTAAAGCAACAATGTGGGGATGTCCACACTGTGTTACAACCAGAACGTGCGGTCCTCTTTCAAAAGCGTCAAAAACAAAAACAATTCAAAATCTAATGAAACTACCCAATCCCACACACATCAAGAAAAAACCAGAAACAAAGAAAAAGTTTCTCAAGTAAAAGTAAAAGTAAAGGCAAAACCCAAAATTCAAGTCCCCAGCGGAGTCGCCATTTTTTCGGGTGGATAAATTGTTGTTGCGGAGAAGACCGATCTCCCTAGTATCTACTGATATCTAGCTGTTATAGACATTTTTGTGCCTTACAGAAATAAGCATGAAATGTCCATAATCCAAGGGATCCAAAGTCCCTAAAAATGTTGTTCCTACCCCTAGAGGAACAAGGCCAGCAAACCACAGCAATTCACAGAAGTTCTCCACCAGAAACTGCTCAAAAACAAGTCAATTCAAGATCAATTCAGAAGCTCCACTAGCTGCCTGCGTTGAAATGCAGAGGTTACACTGGCCAGTTGCATTGCAACGCAGGTAGAAGCACTACCAGGGTGCGTTGAGCGGAAAGTGACAAATGTCAGGGTTCTTGTGAAAGGTGTCAAAGACTGTGGAAGCTTCCAGAAGATTCCTCCATGACACTTGCCTTGATGAGTTCGACTAAGTGATGAGTAAGAGGCTCTTAGCCTCCAAGTGGAAGTAAGAACTGACAAAGAAAGAGGACACTAGTCAGGTCACAAGCTGACTCATCTTCACTCTAAACATCTATATATAGATCTCTTCTCCATGGGATCTAGAGGCTGGAATTTTGTTATTGCAAAGAATTGCTGTTGGTTTGGGACTGGAATCATTGGGTGCTTAATGCTTTGAAGGGAGGTGAAGATAGGAATTTCATTTGCTGGGAAGGAGGTGCTGGATTGGACCTCTTGTGGTTGTATCTCCTCCTGAACCTTGTTATTCATTAATAAAGCTATCTTGTTTTCTCCTATATACTGATGTGTCTTTGATGTACGATTGCATTAGTGTATTTGGTTTATTTCTAATCCTAAACTAGTTATGAATGTGAATATCTGTCTTTGTGTAGTGTTCTTCTCTTGTCGCAAGTAGTTGTTCTCTTGTGATCTTGCAGGAACCTGTCGGAGCTGGGCTAGCGAGAAGGCAAGTAGCTGTTCAGTTGTGATCTCATATGAACCCGTTGAAGCTAGGCGAGCAAGAAGGAAAGTAGCTGTGAACACCCAAAGATAAGAGAGACCGGATCGAGGGACAAACGGAAGACACCGGTAAGTCTATTTATCTCTCTTCTTTCACATTTCATAAAGGAAGAAACCAGAATAGTTGTCCTTGTTTTTTGCTAAGGCACTGTCACACCTTAGGTGGATAGGATCATCCTGCATAGGCATTTTTCCCCACAACAAATTGGCGACTCCGCTGGGGAAAATTTGTTTAGTCATTTTATTTGTGTTTCTATCATTGTTTATTTCATAGACATAGCAGCAGCTGCTGCTCTGATCCAATCACTGGATTTGTCTATGATCTGAACAATGGATTCACAAATGATTTGATGATCCTTTTTGATAGATCTTAGTTCACCCTAAAAGCATCCCTTTGATTGCACCTTGTTTGTTACTTTGATTTAGCCTGAAACTGTAGATTAAATAGCAAACCATGACCCAGAACCCAGAGAAACAACTCTCGTTTCTTCAGCGCAGGCTCTGTGAAGAGACTCTGCATTTCAACACAGTTCCCGTGAAGGCTACCTACGCTGAAATTCAGTTTCCCTTCTATACAGGTGCGCTGATCCAGTTTTGCCTAGTGCAACTGGGGTTCTCCGCTCTGTTTTGCCTTGTTTTGATCACTGATTTTTGCAGCCTGTAACCAGCATAGGTACCAGTCCGATAACCCCTTTTCTCTGCTTAGATTCCGCCTCCTTTTGTACAAAAGACTGTGAGTGTTTTTATTTGTTTGTGGCATCATTTACAGTCTCCTTTTGCATGAATGAAATAGTCATCCTGTAGCCCTTGATTCAGATCTGTTGATTGTGATCTTAGGAGAGAGTTCATTGGCTGTTTACAGATTGATTATACATTCATTTTTGCTTTTGGTTTGAGTTTGTCTCTTTTAAGTGTCAAAACAAGTAGTTCTTTTCAAAAAATCGTTAAGTGTTGTAATCTCTTCTACCCTTCCTGATTTCGAAAAAGTAAACTTGTTTGTAGTGATCATTTAAAAGCAAATTCAAATTTGTGCAAAAAGCTTTCTTTGTAGGCATCAATACTAAGAAAGCGGAAAACAAACACTTGCATTGTGCATTTTCATCTTGATAGTTTGCATGTTGATTTAGGAAAAGTGCATTTTTAGAGTGTGCTGATTGCTCATTGAGAAAAGATGGTGTCTATCTTTTCCCTTTGTAGCTAGGATTTTCATTGTTGAAAAAGAGATAAAATTTTCTTATCATCTTTTAGACTGCGTTTAGGAAGTTGTTTATACATCTCGTGGTGAACCTCAAAAGGCAAACTTATAAGAAAGATCAACATAAAATAAACTGAATGAACTTAATAATGCTTTGTAACATAACACACAACATAGAGGTCTAGGATAGAGACGTGTTACGGCGTCGTTAAACCTGGTATCTCTTGGCCTCGCTGATGGTGGGTGATTCCTCCTGAGAGACCAAAAGTGTCAGTACAGATTGTGCTTCCATGTACCGTCGCGTATATATTGGGAGACCCCTATAGGCTGAAAACCTTTATCCTTAGGAAGCCGTGTCGACCGCCCTACTGATCGCAATGCACCGAACACAGCATTCGGGAAGATTGACTGCCGTACCGTAAAACGTATTCTGTAGTTTTGTGATTGGTTTGGCACACCCTCTGCCTAGATCTCCAGAGCAGTTCCTTTTGGCCTTTTCAGACTCTATAACAGAAAAAGTCCATCCGATCATTTGTCACTTCGGGCTCGTTAAAATATCGAAGGCGACTAGAGTCATCTTTAGCTTTTTCTCGACTCTTTAAAACTGAAAAAGCAAGTTGTGTCTAAAGCGTCATTAAAATTTATTTTAACGGAATAATCAATCACCCTTATTCCCGCGTTGATCTTTCAGTTGAGAAAATGGAGCCCTCCAACCAAGGAATTACCCTTGGTGGGAATCCTAGTCCCTTCTCCTCTTGGGGAGATGTTGGAGCACCCCATATGGCCACGTTGTCGCTTCCAGGACTGACAATAGGCTTGCTTGTCTGGCTCTTCTATACAGGTGCACTGATCCAATTTTGCCTAGTGCAACTGGGGTTCTCTGCTCTGTTTTGCCTTGTTTTGATCACTGATTTTTGCAGCCTGTAACCAGCATAGGTACCAGTCTGATAACCCCTTTTCTCTGCTTAGATTCCGCCTCCTTTTGTACAAAATATTGTGAGTGTTTTTATTTGTTTGTGGCGTCATTTACAGTCTCCTTTTGCATGAATGAAATAGTCATCCTGTAGCCCTTGATTCAGATCTGTTGATTGTGATCTTAGGAGAGAGTTCATTGGCTGTTTACAGATTGATTATACATTCATTTTTGCTTTTGGTTTGAGTTTGTCTCTTTTAAGTGTCAAAACAAGTAGTTCTTTTCGAAAAATCGTTAAGCGTTGTAATCTCTTCTACCCTTCCTGATTTCGAAAAAGTAAACTTGTTTGTAGTGATCATTTAAAAGCAAATTCAAAGTTGTGCAAAAAGCTTTCTTTGTAGGCATCAATACTAGGAAAGCGGAAAACAAACACTTGCATTGTGCATTTGCATCTTGATAGTTTGCATGTTGATTTAAGAAAAGTGCATTTTTAGAGTGTGCTGATTGCTCATTGAGAAAAGATGGTGTCTATCTTTTCCCTTTGTAGCTAGGATTTTCATTGTTGAAAAAGAGATAAAATTTGCTTATCATCTTTTAGACTGCATTTAGGAAGTTGTTTATACATCTCGTGGTGAACCTCAAAAGGCAAACTTCTAAGAAAGATCAACATAAAATAAACTGAATGAACTTAATAACGCTTTGTAACATAACGCACAACATAGAGGTCTAGGATAGAGACGTGTTCCGGCGTCGTTAAACATGGTATCTCTTGGCCTCGCTAATGGTGGGTGATTCCTCCTAAGAGACCAAAAGTGCCAGTACGGATTGTGCTCCCATGTACCGTCGCGTATATATTGGGAGACCCCTATAGGCTGAAAACCTTTATCCTTAGGAAGCCGTGTCGACCGCCCTACTGATCGCAATGCACCGAACACAGCATTCGGGAAGATTGACTACTGTACCGTAAAACGTATTCTGTAGTTTTGTGATTGGTTTGGCACACCCTTTACCTAGATCTCCAGAGCAGTTCCTTTTGGCCTTTTTCAGACTCTATAACAGAAAAATTCCGTCCGAGCATTTATCACTTCAGGCTCGTTAAAATATCGAAGGCGACTAGAGTCATCTTTAGCTTTTTCTCGACTCTTTAAAACTGAAAAAGCAAGTTGTGTCTAAAGCGTCATTAAAATTTATTTTAACGGAATAATCAATCACCCTTATTCCCACGTTGATCTTTCAGTTGAGAAAATGGAGCCCTCCAACCAAGGAATTCCCCTTGGTGGGAATCCTAGTCCCTTCTCCTCTTGGGGAGATGTTGGAGCGCCCCATATGGCCACGTTGTCACTTCCAGGACTGACAATAGGCTTGCCTGTCTGGCTCTTCTCAACTAATGTTGTTCAAAACACCACTAATCCTGAACAGTCGAATCAGTAGTTAGACCAGTCAAGAGCTGCCCACCAGCCTTCTACTTCCTATAACTCTTCCTCTCCTCCTTCCTCTTCGCATGGTAGAGCCGGAAAAAGCCAAGCTCCCAAAGAGAAGAAGGAGAAGAAGAAGAGAGAGAAGAAGAAGAAGGAGCCAAAAGCGACTGGGGGCAAGCAAAAGGCATCTAACGAAAATCCACACACTGCACTGACTAGGCCTAAATCGCCATGTGTCATATGCAAGGGAGACCACCTCCACAGAGATTGTCCCTGCATCCCTCGGATACTAAGGGACTGGTCTCCCCGCTTGCACAATTTGGTTGCGTCAACCTCTGATAGCCATGTTGATAGCACACCATCAACTAGTGAAAGTGAAGCCGCAAGACAGGGAGGGAAAGCTAGATTTCCCTGCAAACTGTGTGAAGGCAACCATGCCATCCACCGTTGTCCCTTCTTAGGCGAGGCGAAGAGAGTTTTGGAAGATCGCCTGATTTTACGAGCGCAACTTCCTCCTGGATATCAAAAATTCCTGCCAAGTCCTTCACCAGTTGAGAATCCGGCTGACCCGCCCAGGTGGTCAGCCGAAGCACCTATCATTGAGGATGAACCATCTGAATCCATACCTGACGAAAGTCAAAAGGTTGAGGCAGCAGTTGACCCGGTTTTGCCTTCAGAGGCTCTATCCTCGAATGATACCATCACAGAGGAGAAGGAAGACGACACCGTCCAAATTCTCTTCATCAACACAGACTCTGACGAACAAGGGGGCAATGTGCCCATTCCTTTATCGCAGGAAGGAACTTCGTCAGGGTCATACCCGGCCGTATATTCGGTCCCACCACCAAGCAACCTAGTTGTGTCCTTCGACTGGAACCAACTAGGCAGACCCCGGTTGCCTGCAGCAGTGCCATTCAGAATTATTGTCCAAATATATAGAATGGTAATGGCTGGCACTATCATTGATGAAGGGGCATCTGTGAGTATCCTTTCCTCTATTGCTTGGAAAGCGCTTGGTTCGCCAGCGCTTCTGCCTGAAATGAGAAATCTGACAGGCTTCGATAAAGGAACTAGTCAACCTTTAGGGATCCTCCCCAATGTGCCAATAACATTGAAAGGGAAGACCGTTCAAATGAACGTGATGGTCGTTCAAGGACCCTTGGATTATAACCTACTCCTTGGACAAGACTATAAATATTGCATGGAAGCTATAGTCTCCTCACTCTTTAGAGTAATGTGTTTCCTGCACGGAGGAAGAATGGTCAAGATCGTGGACCAACTTTCATTCCCTGGGTCACGCATCGCAAATAGTCATATACCATCCCTAAATGGTCTCTTCACTCAAGAAATGTCTCAACCCACGGTCCATCCTCCCGATGAGCGCGAGTGATTCGGAAGGATATGACTGGAACCCAGGGTGCATGCGTCCTGGTCTGCTTTGGCAGGAAAACTTTGGGTATAGAGTAGGTTTCCGCAGGAGAATATGACTAGTCTGTACCCCGTCCGTGGTTGGAAGAGGGGTTATTATAGAATAGGATTCTCTTGTCAAAGTTATGTGAGAGGGCGGGTGTCGTCACTCACCTTTGTCTATCTCGGTAGACACCGCCGAAGAAGTGTTTTGTTTAGGGTGCACTGAACGAAACTATCTTTGGGTAGCCTGAAAGAGGTAGGTCTCTCTCGGTAAAACAATTTTTTTGGCGGAAGATGAAGTAGGGGTAACCTTGAAACTCTACTTTATACCTGGGGGCATGCAAACCTTTTGGAGTGCAAGCAAGGGCGACTATTTATTTTTTAAATTTTTAGGTCCTCCCTTTAAACCTGTAGGTCTAACCCTTTAAACTCGTAGGATTAGTCGTAATCGAACTTGCATAAAGAAAGGATGCGGAGCAAAGCTTGATAGGGGAAGCTCCATAAAAAATAGAATCCTAATGAGACATTCTTACCTTATGACTGGATAATCGAGCAGTTTTAGCACACAGTTCATGCTCGTTAAAAAATAAACGCAAGATCTGAGCAGTTTTAGCGCATAGTTCATGCTCGTTAAAAAATAAACATAAGATCGAGCCAATGTTTAAGCTCGTTAAAAAATGAACTATTCCGGTAGATAACCGCGGTGAACGTAATATCATCAGCCATTAAAGCCTTGGTCATGTTTGCCCATCACCTCCACTTTTTCATTGGCCGATCATTCACCTCCATATGATTGTTTACCCAATTTGAGGAACAGCTGCGAAGAGTGATTTCACTAGCCATCCTTGTGACACTGCCGTGATTTGGAAATTCCAATCTTTCCCTGGAATCAGCTGCTACCCCTGTTTATCACTCGTTACTCAAAAGACGAGTCTTCTTTAAGCTCTTTTCATCTGACTCGTAAAATATGAAAAGGTTGCCGAGTTTTGGCCTTCCAGCTCGTTAAAGTGACCGGAAGAACTATCCCTCCTCTAGATTTTAATCTTTTTGGACCTGAGGGATTATTGCACAAAAAGATCGAGCGCTTGTTTTATTCGGCTCGTTAAAAAGATCGAAAACTCATCCCTTCTGTATTGTTTTATACTTTTTCGGACCTAAGGGATTAGATGACGAAAAAGGACCCTTGGAGTTGACTTTATGTACCTTTTCAGACTCTCTAAAAATGAAAAGGACCAATTTATCCTTGTCATTAGACTCGTTAAATGCATTAAATAGTGACAAACTTGTCTTTAGACGAGAACGAGTTTCCCTATCGCTAGGCTCGTTAAAACATAGCGATGGGCTTGCCCGAAGGGCAGGTTATAGAACAAGCATATGTTATCCTCCTCAAGCTTGACAAAAATAAAGAGGTACTGGTCAGCAATGACTGGGGAAAAATTGGGAGAAACTAAAAGAAAACTTTGATGGTAGCAAGTCGCTCTTGAACATGACACTTTTCCTCCGTACCACAATCGGGTTGGGTTGTTTCATTCACCGGTCACATCACCATGGTCTCGCCACACCATCCATATTTGGGGTAATGCTACCGATCCATCGCATCAGTGTCGCCATATGTTCAAGAGAAGTCATTCACAGAAGTCACCCGTGTCCCATCCACTACCATACATTATACTCTTTCATGACCGCCACCCTGAATCATATATCACCATATCGTTTTCACCTCCATCAAAATCATTAGCTCCGTTCCGTGTCATCGATGTGGGATTCATTAAGGCCCTCCTTTGACGGATCACTTCTTGTCGACATCAGCTCATTATCCAAGAAGTTGATCTAGGAACACCCCCCTCAGTACTTTGAAGCTTTCATGCCTTAATGGCAAGTTTCTCACTTCCGGCGACAGGTATACATCAATGACCTTCGACCGAAAGATTTTGCGTGGTGTTCGACGCCAAGTCCTCTATTCACACCACGTGAATTGTACTGTAGTACCTTGAGGGTCATCATCATTATCGGTGATTCCTCTCGCGCTTGTTAACAGTTTACATCATTGACTGGTAATCAAGCGATGTCTTTCCATGTTCGACTTCAGAGAAATTCTCACATGGATCGACTTGTACTTAGAGTGAAGATCGGACGAGATTGAAGACCCCGGATCTAGTTTCATCCATCCGGGCTGCGATATATATATTCAGGAAATAAAGACATTGACATGTACAGCATTGCAGCAGATAATCATCCTACTAAAAAGGATGATGGCTCTTTCAGAATCATCAGTCTATTATCAGACGATTGTCTGTTCCATGTACAGAAAAATGAATTTATAAAGCTGAGCATGGGAATGCCCGCTTCAGCTAGATCATGAAAAAAGTATGAAAATAATGTATTGTATTGTATTGTATTGTATTACAGGCCTCCTCCCAGCAATGAATGAACTTCGGATCCTCCTAATAAAGCATTTCACCCGATAAACGACCTCATACTTTAGGGGGCAACTGTTATAGACATTTTTTTGCCTTACAGCAATAAGCATGAAATGTCCATAATCCAAGGGATCCAAAGTCCCTAAACATGTTGTTCCTACCCCTAGAGGAACAAGGCCAGCAAACCACAGCAATTCACAGAAGTTCTCCACCAGAAACTGCTCAAAAACAAGTCAATTCAGGATCAATTCAGAAGCTCCACTAGTTGCCTACGTTGAAATGCAGAGGTTACACTGGCCAGTTGCATTGCAACGCAGGTAGAAGCACTACGAGGGTGCACTGAGCGGAAAGTGACAAATGTCAGGGTTCTTGTGAAAGGTGTCAAAGACTGTGGAAGCTTCCAGAAGATTCCTCCATGACACTTGCCTTGATGAGTTCGACCAAGTGATGAGTAAGAGGCTCTTAGCCTCCAAGTGGAAGTAAGAACTGACAGAGAAATAGGACACTAGTCAGGTCACAAGCTGACTCATCTTCACTATAAACATCTATATATAGATCTCTTCTCCATGGGATCTAGTAGAGGCTGGAATTTTGTTATTGCAAAGAATTGCTGTTGGTTTGGGACTGGAATCATTGGGTGATTAATGCTTTGAAGGGAGGTGAAGATAGGATTTTCATTTGCTGGGAAGGAAGTGCTGGATTGGACCTCTTGTGGTTGTATCTCCTCCTGAACCTTGTTATTCATTAATAAAGCTATCTTGGTTTCTCCTATATACTGATGTGTCTTTGATGTACAATTGCATTAGTGTATTTGGTTTATTTCTAATCCTAAACTAGTTATGAATGTGAATATCTGTCTTTGTGTAGTGTTCTCCTCTTGTTGCAAGTAGTTGTTCTCTTGTGATCTTGCAGGAACCTGTCGGAGTTGGGCTAGTGAGAAGGCAAATAGTTGTTCTCTTGTGATCTCGTATGAACTCGTTGAAGCTGGGCGAGAAAGAAGGCAAGTAGCTGTGAACACCCAAAGAGAAGAGAGACCGGATCGAGGGACAAACGGAAGACACCGGTAAGTCTATTTATCTCTCTTCTTTCACATTTCATAAAGGAAGAAACCAGAATAGCTGTCCTTGTTTGTTGCTAAGGCACTGTCACACCTTAGGTGGATAGGATCGTCCTGCATAGGCATTTTTCCCCACAACACTAGCGACAAGCAAAAGAAGAAAATTCTATCTTTCTCAAAATATTGTGATTTATAAATAAAAGCCAAGAGATGTTTTAGACCCTACCTCAAGTCCAACGCTAGTTTGTGGCAGCCACACTTCGACCGTCCGAACAAGTTTCCTTTAAAGAACCTACAAACACAAACAGACACACATCAAATTACACATGCATAACCAATATAATAAACCATATTTATCATGATAATCAAGGAATTCATGAAATAAACCATAGAAGACAACTTATTGAGAAAAATGAACTTGATTGTATTAACTTTAAACAAAGAAGAACTTTACAACCTTGGTGCCTTAATGTTGTACAAGCTCCTCCGAGGGTCCAGCAAGAATCTCGTCTACTTTGACAAGCTTCACTCTCTTCCCAAAGAGATCAAAAGGTATGTAATCTCTCCTCTCAAGCTCAATTAGGAAGTCTAAATTCCAACAGCATTTACCCTAAAAAATATTCAACTTTCAACCTCTCTAGCAACCAGCCCAATGCCTCATTTTATAGTGCAGAGGAAGGAAGTTACCAGGTACACCTTCAAAGGGATAGAGTCCTCCTTCAAAGGGATAAGCTCCTCTCATCAAGGGGTTAGCTCCTTTAGTTATGAGATGCATGGACCACCTAGGAGCGAACTTGCCACCTCAAGATTCATTCTAGAAGCGTCCAGAATTAATCCAAAGTGAGTTTTTAATAATAAACTTGTGCCTTTTTTACTTTTACAGGGGTCCGCACCCTTTCCTTTAGAGACATAGTGGGCAGGTCCACAGGGGACATGACCAGGGGGTGCGGGACCGCAGGTAATGCTAAAAGAAAGTGCGGAACCAAAGTTTTAGAGATTTTCAAGGACTTTCTCTCATTTTTAAGGCTTGACATGAAGAGCTAAGGTTTAAGACTTGCGAAGGAGGACAATATGAGTGGTGATAGACTCACACTAACTGCAGAAAGTCATGGTGACAATATTTTTGTGTAACATGTTCGATGAATAGTTTTGTTGAGGGCTTTCACTTGAATAAGGAAAGCTAGTTGAGCTGGTAACTGAGGGTCATATCCTTTGTGATTAAAGTCCACAAGATTGGAATCCGCTGGGTCAATCCCACCTATCGCTGATAATAAAGCTTGCTTCTGGGAGGGGAAATTTTGCAGTAGCTCAAGTGTCGACATAGTGGATAGCGATTGGGCCAAGTCCTCTACTATATTATAATGTTGTGCTTCTCTGGCATGAGGATTAAATGTCGATTTGTGTACTAATCCCTTTGGCGGTTTTATCGTTAGTTTAGGAATGATGGGTGGCACAACTTCGGTCGAAGTTGTTGTTGAACTACTAGGTTGATCCGTAGCCTTGTTGTTCGACAGCTATGGATTCCCATAATCTTTATTCCTTGTCGATATCAAAGCATCATTTTGCTATTTTGAAATGGACAACATAAGCACTTGGGATTAGGAAATCTAGTGTCTATGCAGAGCTGCTAATCCCACCAAGATGGGTAGCTATCTTAGAAATAAACAGATTAAAGTTACTTTCGTTTTCCTTTATGAGAAGTAGATAAGAGAAGATCAAAGACTACCAACCTCGATCTTTTGCTTGGTTCTTTTCTTGTTCCTTCTCCTCATCGACAGGTATTTTCCGCTTCTCCATTAACCACTCCGCTTCAAAGAGTACTTGTAAAGTCAAAGCAGCATAATACCTTCAAAGTGCAGAGATCTACAATCATAAACAATATAGGACCAGATATATATTGACCACACAAATGCATATACTATCAGACATACAAGAATGTGGAGGAAAACTTGAATAGATTTATTGATATAAAGATTAGAAGAGAGGATTACAACCCATTGATCTGACCCGGCATAATCCTCCCAGCATGAAAGCCCTTATTCACCTCATGAAAAGCTTAGATCACCCAACACTATGATATTCCACCAGGAAACCAACAGCACTTCCTTACAAGATACAAAATTCCAGCCTCTGGATCTCTGGGATGAGGGATCCATATATAGATGATTGCAGGGAGGTGAGTCAGCTTCTGGGATTTTGATTAGTGTCTTCTCTCTGATATTTCTTGATTCCACTTGGAGATTGATGATCTCTTACTCATCCCTGGGTGAATTCAGAGAGGCAAGTGTCACAGGAGAAGTTTCTGGAAGATTCCATGATCATCCACCTTGCAAACTGTCTCTGCCATTTGTCCATTCTCACCCCATCGCACCCTATAGAATGGCTTTCCAGTATGCATCGCACTTTTTACACTGGGCAGGTGAGATGCATCGCACCCTTAGCACTGAGCAACCTGTATGGTCTAGTTTTGACCAGTTTTGAGCAGTTTCCTGTGGAGAACTTCTGGGAGATGATGTAATCAACTAACCTTGTTTCTTTAGGGCATGAAACAACACTTTTAGGGACTCAGAATCCCTTGGTTTATGGACATATAGGATTGGGGTTGCAATGCCCAAAAATGTCTATAACACTAGTCGCCTGACCAGATCTGACCATCTAGCCATCCTAGGATCTCTAGGACTATTTATGGTGGTAAACACTTAGGTACGGAGTGTTGGTACTCTCTCAGAGAAGAAGGAACAAATTATGCTATCATATCCAAAATTCTTTGTTTTCCCTCGTCTCACTGAAGTTAATTAAATTTTCATATAGGTCAAGGGCCCTGTACATCAATCAAACACCTTCGAACAAAGGCATTCTACTTCCAAGAACATGGTAGGTCATGAGGTCTAGTGTAGAGTTGTTGAACCTACCACTCTGATAATGGTAAAGAGAATGATCTTGATTGGCAAGCTTCTCACATCCTTGATCGGGATTTGAGATGTGAGTTTTTCTGTCCCTAGGTTGTGGTAGCTATTTATGTAATTGGAGACATTTAGGCCTCCCTGAGTCATCTCTTTTAGATACACTACATCCCCTTTTCTGGAAATCCTTGTAATGAAGTAAATATATTCTACATCAATTATTAAAGGCATTTTATCTTTCATAAATACCTGCTCGTCTGGGTCCCAGTAATTAACAAGCATTTCTAGTAACCCAGTTTATATTTCCATGTTTGATAACATGTAAAATTTGAGCAATCCACAATTTATTAATGCATTGAATTCCCATGGATCTCCTAAAACCTCATTATCAACTTCACTATGCTCCCTCTCCTTCCAATCAATTTACATCCTGCAATTTGAATCATTTTCATCCATTAGAATTTGGGTTTTCCAAATATATCTGCATGTACGTGACTTTTCTAAATGACAGTCATGTGTACACACAACTTTGCCTTTGAAAACATGCGTGTAGTGATTTATACATGTGACTTTCAAAGGGTTGACCCACGTACATGAAGAAGAAAACTTTAAATTAAAAATTCGACAGTGAAAAATCACTTGAATCCATTCAAAATACATAAATTGGATGACAATATGAGTTTAGAATTACTTTAAAGGCTTTTGTTGATGAATAGGTTGAGGAAATCGTGGAATGTCGTTGCCCAATTTTTTTTCTCCCAAGATCTCAAACTCTCAACACTTGCAAGTCAAAATGAATTGTGGTGAGTTGAAATACCTTTTTATAATGAAATTTTTAAAAACCCACTTTTATAAAGTTCATATTTTTTAATTTTTATTATTTCATGAACTTTTATTTTTTGGCTTGAAATGTTGGGGAAGGTTTTTTTTCAGGGCAAGTGAAGTCTTTAAGACATTTTTCAACACTTTGACTCCACGATCACAGACCTATCATGGTAGGTATCTGCAATTTCGTAGTGTCTCTTGACTCATTTTCAGTCGACCATACCTGGTCTCTCGAAGTCATCTTCAGTATCACATCAGTTATTTGGTCCTTTGCTCATGCTAGTTAAGAAGGTATCCATCGACTTCTTTCTAACAAGTCTGCTCTTATAAACTCTGACAAATTACTCTGAGAGTAGTCCTAGAGCCACACCCTAGCCTATTTACATCATTGATAGGTGACCTTGTGCTCAACATCGATCAATATCATGGGTCTTTGACTGAGTGGTTTCCCTTGTGTTCGATGTTAGATTAAATTATCACACATTGGGATTCGTGTAGTCCTTGGTTTCCATATGACCCTATTATTTGATTCCTCGCTTATGTGTCAACTTTCATTATTGGTTGGTTAAGAAGGTTTTTGTCGTGCACTTGCCACAGCTTGTGTATGCTAGAAACATACTTCAAAGTGGTTATTTCATCTCTTTTCATCCGAGTTATTCAAAATTTGCCTGTGGGTTACACTTGCACTATTTGATGTGGAATTCCCTAATGTCTTCCTCCCAACAAATCTTTTCCCATCGACTCCAACTCATTTCTCTGGGAACAAGATCTAGAGTCCTGTTTTCAGTACCTTAGTGTTTTCAGTCATAAGTGGCAAACTCCTTCACTATCGAGAGTGAGAATACATCAATGTATCATGATTGATAGATTCTCTCAAGTGTTCAACTTCAACACACTTATTCACACTTGTTAGATTGTACCGAGTTACCTTAACTCTCATCATAATTATCAGTGAGTTGTCTCGCATTTGCTAACAGTATACATCAATGACCGATAATCAAATGATTTCTCACATGGTCAACTTCAGCTCATTTATTCCCATAGTGTAGAAATTTATCATCTGTAGTCGGTGAAGACCTCGAGTTGTGTCAGCATCTTGGTTTGCTTGTCAGTCCCTTTAGTTTTTTACTAGTTCTATCAGCCACCCTTATATGTTGTATTTCATCTCTGCAACATTCTATATGTTGACACCCAAGTTTTATGGAGTACCACTATTCCACCTATATGACATGGTACTATTATGAGGATCAGTGATGCAACATTAGTGATCAGACATTCTCCAAGCATCATTCATCAACTCTTATATATGTGATATTGAGACATAGCTCTGTTGTGTTCCTTTGCAACCATGATCAGATGATCCACTATGTATTCTCTAGTCCTCTTTGTACACATGTATACAAGATGGATCTTCTTTGTACTTGACCAACGAACATTCTTTACTATCTCTGAGCATGGGTATGCCCACCTCATACATGATTCTTCTTTCTCATTCCTTCTATAGGTATTCAATAAGTTGGAATCTGGAGATCTCCTCTCAGGTTCTCAAGTGATCTATCTTTGTACTTAATACATTTCAGCCATCATGTTCCCCTTATGACCTAATATATTAGGGGGAATCTCTTATAGTATCATTCAACACTCTTGTGGTTATGATTCTCTTATTTGGCCTTGGGTAGCCCTTTCCCATTTAGAGGTGATCACTTATTAAAAAACAATTTTTTAAATTCCATATGCGACTCTTCCATTATAAAAGAATGTGTACACATGAGTACCGTAATACCAAACCCATTAAAATATGAAAAAAATAAAATATTTCCTATTTCTCGGGTGGGGTTTACGTGTTTCAACATTATAGTCCCTTTTTCCCTAGATCATGTCTAATTTTCCGTATGCCTCCTACACTCCCAATCATAGGAAACCCTTGTTTCCTTGTATAGATGTTCATATTCCATTATATCGCATCCTTTTGGACATGTTGAGAGGTGATATTCGAGGCTTGGGTTGGAGGAATCTAGAGGAAGGCTTCGTTGGTGTTGTGGTCAGATCAGGTTGTATTCTTCCACTACTATTTGTTGATATGAATAAAGAAGCTTTGTCTTGTTCCTGAAATGTTATGATATCATGTTTTTTACGATTCATGTCTAATATATCATGTTTTATATATTTATGCTTGATGATCTAACATATTCATTATGCATGCACTTTGTACTACTTGCTAGGTATATGCTTCTCTGGATTGTCTTGCAGGTCTAATCACTTTGGAGGAAGGAGAGTTTTTCGACCCTACGGGATCGACATCAAATGTAGGACATCCAAGTACTTTTCACAAACCCAAATTTAGTATTTTTCATAGTTTTCTTGCTTGAATGTATGCTTCTTGTTGATAGTCTACCTTTAATATGTTGAGGTTGTCGACCCTTACCTTAGGTAAGTTTTCCTGCAAACATGGATCATTATTCACTCTTTAAAGTTCTTCAAAGACACCATTTTTAGCCTTGGGAAACCCTTTCCCATTCAGAATTGATCACTTATTAAAACATAATTTTTTAAATTCCATACGCAACTCTGCCCTTATAAAATCACGTGTACACGTGAGTACCGTAATACCAAACCCACGTACATAATTTAAAATATGAAAAAAATAAAATATTTCATATTTCTTGGGCGGGGTTTATGGGTTTCATTGAAAACCCACCTAAAGGAGCCCATGACCTAACTGAATCAATTGATTTTTGGTGGTATTTATACACCTCATGGAAAGACCTAAATTATAGAAGGATATAGAATGTCAACATTATAGTCCCTTTTTCCCCAAATCAAGTCTGAGTTTCTGTATGCGTCCTACACTCCCAGTCACAGGAAACCCTTGTTTCCTTGTATATATGTTCATCTTCCATTATATGACATCCTTTTGGACATGTTGAGAGGTGATCTTTGAGGCTTGGGCTGGACGAATCTAGAGGAAGGTTTCGTTGGTTCCGTGGTCAGATCAAGTTGTATTCTTCCATTACTATTTGCTGATATCAATAAAGAAGCTTTGTCTTGTTCCTGAAATGTTATGATCTCATGTTTTTTATGATTCATGTCTAATATATCATGTTTTATATATTTATTCTTAACGATCTAACATATTCATTATGCATGCACTTTGAACTACTTTCTATGTATATGCTTCTCTCAATTGTGTTACAGGTCTAATCACTTTGGAGGAAGCAAAGTGTTTCGACCCTAAAAGATCGACACCAAATGTAGGACCTCCAAGTACTGTTCACAAACCCAACTTTAGTAGTTTTCATATTTTGCTTGCTTGAATGTATGTTTCTCGTTGATAGCCTGCCTTTGATATGTTGAGGTTTTAAACCCTTACCTTAGGTACGTTTTCCTGCAAACAAGGATCATTATTCACTCTTTAAAGTTTTTCAAAGACACAATTTTTGAAGGCAACCTATAAGTCATCATTCTAGGGGAATCTTTTAAGACTCTTTGAAGACCTTGGAAACATTAATATAGTTGGAGACATCATCAAAAAGGAATATTTTTAATTGAAAAGTAAGTAATCTTCTATTTCTCAATCTATAGAACATATTGCTACATTTTGTAAGGAAATCAACAAGCTCATTCAATCAACAGAAAAATCTAGCATGGAAGAAGAGGATTAATTTGGCACTCATAGAACATGAAGTCATGGAATATGTCCTTATTGAAGTGGTTGCACTAGAAAAAGAGAAGACTCAAGATTTAGCAAAATACAAGAAGGGATAAGACCACAAAGGATCATTATTCAAATCCATTAAAGATCACCTTATTCCCTTTATTACTAATTTGAAGACATCCAAGGATATGTATGACAAGTTGGTAAAGTTGTACTATATAAGTACATCAGGTCAACAAGTTTCCTTAAGAAAACAACTATATAGAATAAGGAATTCAAAGGATGAAGTCAAGGAAACATATCTTATGAATGTCTCACAAATAAGAGAATATTTGCAAGGGCTTGGAGAAATTGTTTCTGACTTTGAAATTATTATTTATGTATTAAATTATTTACCATCTGATTGGAGAAGTTTTGCAACTACTATCTACTCTAATAAGGATAATACACCTTTTTACGAGTTATGGATGACATTGAATGAAATGAAACATTCAACCCTTTATTGCAAGGTGTAGTAAGACAAAGAAAGGGAAGTTTAGAAAGTTCAAAAGAAAGACAAATAATTCCAATATTCAATTCTTTGGATGCAATTGGTGTGGACACTTTAAGAGGGATTTCCAGAAAAGAACAACAACAAAAGAAAGGAAAGAATGGAAGCCCACATAACAAAAGAAAAGGGAGAACCTAGGAAAACTAAAAAATGAGAAGATCCTAAGGATCTTTACTATTGAATGAAACTCTATCTTTACTAAGTTCTTTATGCAATTTTTCTTTCTTTTAATAAGTCAAAAGTAGAGTAGCATGCATTATTTGTAACACCCTCCTCCCACATCTACCCAAGCAAACAGCTACCCATGTTAAACAAGCGACGAGAAGCCACTATGATATGATTCTACCTCCTAAGTCACGTTAAGGAAGTGGAACCGATGGAAACACACCATACATACATTCAACATCAGCATTAGGACCCTTGGGAACCAATCCAACCTTGATGCCAATTAGCCCATGGGTCTCACTAAGCTTTTGGACCACTTGACCTCTGGACGCTCTCATGCTATGGGCATGCTAACGTCCAAGGACCTCTGGATGCTCTCACGGGCCTGCAAGCCAGCGTCTAGGTCCTATTTTGTAGAGTATTGTGCCAGCGCCCCTGAGATTTGAGCCACTTTTTCAAGCCCATGTCACTATCCAGAATCGAATGACATCTTCATAACAGTAAGATAATATGGAAATGAAAGTACAAATGCAATCACTTGAATTCTTGACTGGACCCTTACTAGCCATGAAAAGAATTTCATCAAACATATCATGAATATGTAATCTACATGTGTAAATAACATATCTAATCATAGGGGTCTCATACTTAGTGAGAATCACTAAGAAATATTGATGCCTCAACATATCAACTGCCATTTCATCCATTAGGCCATAGATACATTGTTCATTTTTGTATTAGTAGAAACATGATGAGAGCCATACATAACTATTGTCATCAAGAATATATATAACCAACATAATAGAAATAGATATACCAATGAAATCACAGCCATATAAACCACATATAAACGAGTATAATAATCATAGAAAGACAAGGAGAAATAACCTTATATTGATGATGCAAAATCCAAACTCAAGATGGGACTTTCATGTTCTTCCTGACTATAGAATGGCTAAGCCAAATATCTCTTCATCCATTCAGCTTCGTGCCATGTTCCAAGCATGAATGTGGGATCTCATAGAACACATCAATCTAAAACCATCCAGGGCTTCCAGAGACCATCCACCTCAACCCATGAAATAGTGATTCCACCTCACGGTCGGGCATTATAAAACCATCATCAGGTCGGTCTCTATCCAAGCCTTCCAAGGCTCCAGGACTAGTAACTCAACCCAAGCTAAGGAAACATGAGAACCAACCAAAACAAAACAATGAAATAAACTCACAATATCCATGGCTATCTAAGAAAGGAAAGGCTAGGCAATCCACTGTCAATCACGGCCATCCTCCATGCTAATGATATATCACAACCAACAAACCACATGAATATGACATGCATGCCAAAACTAGAGAGGAAAACATACATGCAACTTGGCACTTGCAAGCAAATCTCTTTGTAGCTCTTGATCCCAATGTCCTCTTGTGCTTTCCTTCTCTTCCTCTGCCTTCTTGATCCAAAAATCGAAGTATGGCACACCCTCCAAGAGTGCTCTAAGAAACCTCTAAGTATCTAAGAGTATGATAGAGAGAATAACGAGAGAGCTCCAATACGAACTAACAAAAGGTTACCAACTGATCCTCGGAAGCCTTTTTATGAATGAGGCCTCTATTTTCTTCATTTTCCATTATTTTCCTTCATTTTCCTCCCCACATGCAAGCTTTGACCTTTCACCTCCATTTTTTCCTAATTTCCATTATTTTCATAAATAAATGTGCCAAAAATGCCATTTTTCCTTTGCCAATTTCCTTAGCCATTAATAACCAAATGAACACCCACACTAGCATGTCTTGCCCAACATTCACCTTGGAATATGTGTCCCATCAAGTGTGGTTATTATTTTTTCCTTTATTAACATTTATTACATGAAATTTTCACCAGGGCTATTACAAAACCCTCCTGCTTGGGGGAACGCCATCCTCGATGTTAAACAACACCTATAAACACAAAACTACCATAAGAAAAATATACTACCGATGGATCTTTATAACTTAGCTCGATGCAATATTTACAATAATCGGCCTACTGAGAAGGAAATCAACATGAAAACATAACATCATAATGACATGGCACTCATACTTCTTATTGGAGCTTTATAACATATCTCATGGTGGTATTTACATCCATATACATATGTACATATACCAAAACACCACACCAAACTCCTTTGCTTCAACTGGAAAACAAGGAAGGATACATAGCCTACATATTATCCTCCATCTCCCATGTAGCTTCATCAAGCCCAAAGTGTTTACATTGCACTTTAACTTGCTCGATTACTTGATTCTGGAGCATGAGCACCTTTTTCTACAATGTACACTCAAACTCCGGCTAGAATTCTCCATCTGGTTCCACTTGCAATATAAACCAATTAATCACATGATCAACATCTTTAACATACCTCTTAAGAAATGACACATGGGAAAGATCATGGAATTTCACTTTCAGAGGCAGCGCAAGTTGATAGGCTATTGGCTCAATCCTCTCGATGATACTTAAGGATACACAAAATCATGGTGCCAGTGTGGCACATGATCCAATTTGTAAGAATCTCTTCTTCGGTTTGATGCGCAAGTTCGCCTGTTCCCCAACTTGGAACTCCTTGAAAAACTTGTTCCAATCTGCATAGCTCTTCTTCATATCCTATGTTTCCTTTATATTTTTCTTGATTACCTACATTTCTTGTTTCATGTCTGTGAGCATGTCTGGTCCTATCAACACCTTGTTAACTAGATCACTCCAACTGGCAGGAGTATTGCAACTTCACCCGTACAATGCCTTAAAGAGACTCATCCTCAAACATCTTGATACCCATTGTTGTAAGCAAACTCTACTAGTGGAAGGTACTCTTCCCACTTTCGTTGTTGATGCATCACATACACCCTCAATATGTCCTCCAATATCTTGTTGACCCTCTCTATATTTCCATCTTTCTGTGGATGATAAGTTGTACTGAAGGCCAACTCTGTGCCGAAACCTACAAACAATTTCTTCCAAAAATATGAAGTGAACTTTGCATCCCTATCTGATACAATCTTTTTTGGAACACCATGTAATTTTACCACATCTTTGATGAATACGTGTGCTACATTTCTAGATGAGAATGTAGACTTCACTAGAATGAATTATGCAACCTTTGTCAACTTGTCCATAATAACCATGACGGAATCATGTTGTCTCACTATCCTCAGAAACCCTATGATGAAGTGCATGTAAATGACCTCCCATTTCCATTTTGGAATCGTAATCGATTGTAGAAGTCCACCTGGATGTTTACATTCTACCTTCACACACAGAAAATCAAAACACATAGCCACAAACTCTGCTACATCCCTTTTCAGATTCAGCCAATAATAAAATATCTTCGCTGCTACCAGTGTCTTCTGATAACCTAAGTGACTTGAATATAGTTTCACATGAAACTCCCACAAGGTCACCTCTTTGAGCTCACTACAATTTGGCACATATATCCTGTCTCTGAACCTAACCAGTCCATTAGTTGTAAGGAAATAATCCACATCTTTTGCACTTGCACTTGTACCTATACATGTACCTATAATATCACATGTACATGTACCCGTACCAATATGCTACTGCAACCTCTACATAATCTCAATTTATCTGACATCCTACTAACCTACCTGCAAAATGTTTTCCTGTAAGTTTGTCCCATAGGAACTCATAGCTTCTAAGTGATTTACCTATATCTGCCTACTAAGAGCATCTGTCACTATGTTCTCTTTGCCTTTGATGTACCTAATCTCAAAATCGAACTCACTAATCGTAGCCAATCACCGAGACTTCCTACCATTCATATTTGGTTGGTCAAATAGATACCACAAACCACTGTGATCACTCATCAATGTAAACCTCATGCCCAGGAGATAGTGTCTCCACATCTTCAACACATGTATAATCGCTGCCAGCTCAATATCATGTGTGGGGTAGTTTTTCTCGTGCTCGTTTAGTTTTCATGACTCATAGAATACCACTTGTTCATCCTACATAAGGGCTAAACCAAGTCCTTTCTTGCAAGAATATGTGCATACTACAAACTATTTGTCTGAATCTGCAATCTTTAACACTAATGCATGTGTCAATAACTTCTTAAATGCTCAAAACTAGCCTCACAATCCTCTATCCATTCAAACTTCTTACCTTTCCTCTTCAACGATGTAATAGGATAAGAAATTTGTGAGAAGTTCTTGATGAACCTCCTATAATAGCCTACCAACCCCATGAAATATCTCACCTCATCAACATTCTTAAGATCTACCCACTCCATGGTGGCCCTTATCTTTTTTGTATCTACTATAATGCCTCCGTTGGAAACAACATGCCCCAAGTAATATACCTCATTCTGAAGGAAACTACACTTGTTAAGCTTAGCATACAACTGATTCTCTCTCAAAAACCTCAATACTACTGCTAAATGCTCGGCATGCTCTTCCTCAGTTTTAGAATATACCAATATGTCATCAATGAACATGATAACAACTTAGCCAAATATCGATGCAACACACTATTCATCAAGCACATATATGTAGTTGAAGCATTAGTTAAGTCAAATGGAACTACAACAAACTCATAATGCCCATACCTAGTCTAGAAGGTTGTCTTGTAAATGTCCTCCTCTTTTATGTGTGCTTGATGATATTCGGATCTCATATCAATATTCTAGAACATTGCTACTCCCTTCAACTAATCAAACAAGTTAGAAATCCTAGGTAACATATGTTTTTTCTTCATGGTCACTTTATTCAACTTCCTGCAATCATTGCATAATATGAAAGTACCATCTTTGTTCTTCACAAACAATACCAGTGTGCCTAATGGTGATACACTTGGCCTAATGTATCCCTTGTCCAATATTTTCTTCAACTTTAACTTCAACTCTACCAACTTAGGTGTGCTCATTATGTAAGGTGATTTTGACATCGGAGCTACCCCTACCACCAACTCAATAGAAAGTCTACCTCCCCGTGAGGTGGAAACTTTGTAATGTACTGAGGAATTACATGCTTGAATTGTAGAAATGGGTACCTACTCCAAACATCTTCATCCTCAAATTCCATACCCTTGTCATTAGAGATGTGCCCTAGAAATATCATGCACCCTTTCCTATGACTATGCTTCTCCTGCATAATTGTTACCATCCTAACTGACATGGCTTTCTTCTTTCCCTGTAAGACTCTTGGTTCCCCATTGTCATAACAATCCACCTTGGTTCTATGAAGATACAACCAATCCATGCCCAACAACATATTGTATGATCCCAATGGTAATACATTCAGATGTGTTGCGATAGGCATACCAATCAAATCAAATTCACAAGCTCTTACCCAATGTTGAACTCGCTTCTTTATACTTGTAGCCAACTTCATTAACCATGATTTTGCATGAAATTTCTTACTCAAACCACACTTATCCACCAAGTCGAGACTAACATAGCTATAATTATATCCAAGGTCAATCAAAATATAAATAACTTGATCACAAAGCTTACCATCCATCTCAATGATAGATGTCTGGTGGTATGCATATTTATTATCCAATGTTTCATAAATACAAGGAATTCTCTAACTAACATCCCCGACAATCTGTGCATTTTGTGCACTATATATCTAAGGTATACTACCCAAATACTATGGATAGTCTCTCCTGTGATGATCTCCTCTACAAGTCGAACATCACATAGGCTCCTTATTCTTCTCCTCAGATCGATGTCCCTATCCTCTATCTGATGCATTGAACCTCTTAAGTGGTGCTACATTATATTTATTATCTAAATCCTATGGTCTTACTCACTTCTTGACCCATTTTCCCTTATTCTTTGCATTACCTTTCCCGTCTGGCTTAGTTTCAAACTTGCACTTCGATTGTTCATAGCAATTATTTGGCTTTCGGATGACCTCCTCCAATGATCTAGACTCATCAAACTTAATCTTATCTTTGAATTCCATTGGTAACCCACTAGTGAACTCTGAATCTTGGCCTTCTTCTCCTTGAGGCAAGGTACATACCTTAGTAGCTCAAAGAACTTGCTAGTGTACTCATCATCTGTCATAGATCCCATCCTAAGCTCATAGAATTCCTTTGCCCTGTCATCAAATTATCTCTCTGATAGGTACTTCCTTTTGAATAGCCATTCAAACTCATTCCAATTCAAGTCTTCACATGTATACCTCTAAGATTCTTCACATCTTCCCACTAAATGTATTCTTTACCTTTGAGACTAAATTTTCTACTCTGGCTTTCATGTTCTCTGAATAGTCATGCAACCTAAAGAACTTCTTAATACTAAGAAACCATGCCTCTACATCCCATGATTTCTTCATCTCTCCATCAAATGCTGGTGTCTTTGCTTTCTTAAACTCATCTAGAAAGTATCCCTTATCTCACTTCATGTACGGATGATAATGATATCGATCCTCATGCCTATCAAAACCAGAACTAGAATGGTACATGTGCATATCCCTTCTCCTATCTGGAGTGTCCAACAATATATCATCTCTCACTGTGTCATCTCTATCCAACCTGTTACGGTACTATATAATAGGTAATAATATTATGTCTTTTCATTTATTTATTTTGAGAAACTACTTGTGAAGTTTAGTCTATGAGTCATTGGGAGTCATAGCCTAAAATTTCACCTATCTAAGAAACCATTTAGTCCTTGAAGTCCTAAGGTCAAAATCAGTCTAATGTTGGCAAGGATTTTTTCTTGTCAAGTTTCTATAAGATGATATTGTAGGTTTTTTCATGGTAATGAGCTTTGCATTAGCTTTCCAATGAGATATAGATCTCCTCAAATGGACCTTAGAGTCAAAAGATAGAGCAAATTGAAGTTTAGCCTTCAAATGCCAAAAACAAGTGAAAATGCCTAATTATGGGTCACAAATACCACATATCAGAGGTTTTGGGGGGATACAATAGTACAGGTCAAAGAAAAATAAGTGATTAGCGATCGTCGATATCAAAAATCGATGATCGGAGGTTCTGTATCCTACATCCTACATTTTGGAGGTGCATGGCCATGTCGGCGGTCGAAGCTCTTGCAATAGCAAAAATTGACAGTCGAGGGTCCAGCCATATTGGCATTTGACGGTCGACAGTTGAAATGTGATGACCATAACAAATCTCTGATTGCGATATGCAATGAAATATTTGAGATTACAACATAAACAAGCTCTATTGTTAAAGTGTTGGGAAGGCCGAAAACAGATGGAAATGTGGCCCCCTTCTATATCATTTTGAATATCCATGACTATATTGTACACAATTCCATGCTTCATTCTAGTGCTTCTCACAATCTTTTGCCTAGAGTAATCATGGAAAAGCTAGGATTAGATATAACAAGACCATGCAAAGATTTATATTATTTTGATTCTAGAAAAGTAAGATGCTTAGGTCTCATCAAGGATTTATGTGTGACTTTGGCCCAAATCCCAGCAAAGAGTGTGGTAATGGACATTGTAGTGGAAGACATACCTCTCAAATATGGAATTTTTTTATCGAGATCATGGGGAGAAAAATTATTGGGTACTTTGCAGTTGGACATGACATATGGCTATTCCTTTTTTTGTAAACAGATAAGGTTGTACAGGGAAGAATTAATGAAATATATAGTAAGAAGTCAAGGCAAACAAAATAACTACCCCGTGTATTCTGTGCATTCAGATATTGATTCCTTCATTCTATATGATGACATATGTGCAAAAGAGGAAGTGTTAGACTTGAAATCTGAATTGACCAAAACATAGGAGATGAAATTAGATGTTGTGAAGAAATATGAAGAGTGTCAATCCCTATGGAATATGGATTTTAACGGGGTAGTGATAAAGGATGCAGCAAGGGTAGGCATTTGGGTCTCAAACTCACAAACATGTAGAGAAAAGGAATATTCTTACAAGCTCAATTTCTAATGCATAAACAATATAGATGAGTATGAAGCCCTGATTTTAGGACTGCAGATTTTGAAGAGGGCATGAGATAAAAGGATTTATGTACATGGTGATCCATAACTCATCATTAATCAAATCAAATGTGAGTACTCGGCTAAACACCCTAGACTAAGGGCTTAGAGAAATGTTGTATTAGAATTTTTGTAGTGTTTCCCAGAGTAGATTTTCTGTAGTGTTGTATCAGTTATCTCTGATTCCTAGGGGTCAAAATATCTTAAATGATTCATTAGATACATCATCTAGTACTTGTAAGATTCCTTTTCATCCCAACAGAAAATTTGAGGTTGAGGTGAATCATAGGCCAGTTGTCCTAGATAAACTTATATATTGGCAAGTTTTTGTTAGTGATAAGCAAGTAGAAAAAAAAATTGTAGTTAAAATAAGAATTTGAGAATGTACATATTGATACAGATAATTATGTAAATAATGATATGAATGAAATAGTATTGAACGATACTGATGAAAATCCAGAAGATCTTGAGGTCCTACAATTGAAATACAATGTGTTTCCAAGGGGTTTGGTGTCATTAGAAGAGATTTTTTATTTTAATGATGTAGCTAAAAAGACAAAGATAGAACCTATAGGACCTAAAGTGGAATATTTTAATATAGGTACTGAGAGTAATCCAAAGATTATAAAGGTGTCCAAGTCTTTACTTGGTAAAGAAAAATAGAAGTATCTTGATTTGCTAATACAATATTCTAATGTGTTTGCTTGGGGATATGAATATCTAAAGGCATATGATACGAACATTATACAACATACAATTCACGTCAAAGAGGATCAAAAGCCTTTTAAGAAGAAATTAAGAAGGGTGAATCCAATTATGTTACCCTTGATAGAGAAGGAGGTCAGAAAGATTTTTGATGCCAAAATCATTGTGCCTTTGAGGTTTTCAAAGTGGTTATCAAATTTGGTGCCAGTAAGGAAAAAGACAGGGGAAATCCGATTGTGTGTGGATTTCAGGAATCTAAACAAATTTTCCCTCAAATACAATTACCCTTTACCAAAGATGGATCATGTTTTACAAAGGGTAGTTGGGTCCAGCATAATTTCTTTACTTGATGGCTTTTCAGGATATAATCAAATTCTAGTACATCCAAATGACTAGCATAAAATAGATTTCATGACACCATGGGGAACATTTATGTATGTGAAGATGCCCTTTGGCCTTATGAATGTAGGAGCCACTTTCTAGAGAGAAATGGATATTTCTTTCGCAGATGAGAAGGATAGGTTTATTGAAATTTATCTAGATGATATCATTGTATTCTCTAAGACAGATGAAGATCACTTGTTTCACTTGAAGATAGTTTTTTAGAAGTGCAGGAAGTTTGGTATTTTCCTGAACCCCAAAAAGTTTTTATTTGAATTGGAATAAGGTAAGCTAATTGGTTGCATTATTTCAAAGGAAGGTATTAAAATACACCCCAACAGATTTGAACCAACAATGAAGATTGATCCCCATAGGAACATAAACGAAGTTCAGTCTTTCATTGGCAGGATAAATGTTCTGAGAAGATTCATCCCAAACTTGGCTGAGATTTTAAGGAAAATCATTAAACATGTTGAAAAAGGACAGTGAGATAAAATGGAATAGCGAGGGTAAAAAATATTTATGTGAGGTGAAATCAGCTTTGACATGTGCTCATGTTTTTATTAGTCCTAACTTTACTAAAGATTTCATGATTTTCTCCTTTGCATTAGAACAAACTACTGCAGTCGTATTGTTAGAGAATAACAAGGAGAGACATGAACAACCTATAGAATTATTCAGTAGAGTCTTAAGAGATGCCCCCTTGAAGTATTATATCATGGAAAAGAAAGCTTTTTCTTTAGTAAAGGATTTGAAAGACTTCATAGTGTATATTCTACATTCTCACATAATTTCTTTTGTTCCAAGTATAGTGGTAAAAGATATCCTCAATCAGGCTGATCTAGATGGGAAAAGAGACAAATGGATAACACTTCTTTTAGAATATGACATTGTGATAAATCCTACAAAGCTCATCAAAGGTCAAGGACTAGCCAAACTGATGGTTGAGTCAAATTTGCATGTGTTAGATATAAAATTCGTATTTTCTCTTGATGAACAAGAAATATATGGCGACTCCATAGGTATCAAAGAATTTTCTTACTTCCCCTTGGTATGCAGAAATTGTGTATGTTTTACAAAATTTACAAGCTCCCCCTGGTTTGACAAAAACCAAGGCAAAGTTTCTAAAATTGAAGGTTGTTAAGTTCTGCATTTTAGATCAAGCCTTGTATTGGAAGGATGCTGGAAGTATTTTTCTGAATTTTTTATTGAAGGATGAAGCAGATAAAATCATGGAATAATTTCATCAATGTGACTGTGGAGGATATTTGTACTGGAAATCCACAACAAAAAAAATTATGAGAGATGGTTTTTACTAGCCTACCTTGTTTGCAGACATTCATAAAAAAATTTCAACTTGTCATCAATGTGAGAGTTTTGGAGGTAAGAGAAAAATTTTACCTCCACCTTTGAAACATATCTCAGTGGAGGTGCCTTTCCAACAATGGGGTTTAGATTTCATTGGAGAAATTCATCCAAGTTCATCATCTCAACACAAGTGGATCCTGACAGCAATAGACTACTTCACCAAATGGATTGAAGCCATTCCAACTAGACAAGCTACAGATTATGTAATCATGCAATTCCTTGAAGGTCATATTCTCTCCAGGTTTAGCTTTCCCCATAAAATTATTACAGATAATGTTTCTTCCATTAAATAAAAAAGGATGATTTATTTTTGTAACAAGTATCACATAGTTTTAGTATATTCTAATGCCTATTATCCTCAGGTAAATGAGTTAGCAGAGTCTTCTAACAATCATTCACATCATAAAGGAATTACTACAAGAAAACAAGAAATCCTAGCATAAGAAATTAATAAATGCTTTATGGGCTGAGAGGATAAGTACAAAAAAATTGATTGGAATGTCACCTTTCCAATTGGTTTATGGAATAAATTCATTTTTTCCTGTTTCCCTAAGAATTCCAGTAATTAAATTATTGCAAGAAGAGGAAGTAGAACCAAATGATGCCCAGAGAATGATCAATAAGTTAATAAATTTGCAACAAACAAGGGAAGAAGTTTGCAACAATACACAGGTACTCCGGGATAAAATAAAGAGAATTCATGACATAAGGGTAAACGCAGATGATTTTTAGTTGGATGACATTGTTTTGAAGTTGGATTCGAGGAATGAAGAGAAAGGGAAGCATGGGAAGTTTGACAGTTTCTGGAAAGTCCCTTACATGATTGCTTTTATTCGTGGAACTCGTGCAATTTTTCTAGAAGATATGACTGGAGAAACTCCACTAGGAGGACCTCTTAATGGTAGGTTACTCAAGCATTATTTCACTTAACGTCAACTAGTAACATACGCCATCATTGTATATATCATTTTAATATTTCAAATAGTGCAAGTGTGAGTGGTTTTCATTATGAATTGAAGCTCGTAGTGAATTCCCTAAGTTTTTGATGAGTAGCTGCTATAACTATGATTTATTTTGATGTTAGTTTTCAGAGTTAGTTTTATTCTTGATAATGAAATAATTTTCCCATGGTTAGGCTACTAATTTGCTTTTCGTTCTTAACACCTCATAGGGAGGATTTCATCCCCATTGGAGCCAATGATAGGGTCCTATAAAATAGGTAATAATATTTTATCTGTTCATTTATTTATTTTGGGAAGGCTTGTGAAGTTTAGTCTATGAGTGACTAGCTGTCATAGCCTAAAGGTTTACCTATCTAAGAAATCATTTAGTCCTTTAAGTCTTATTGTCAAAATCCATATAAGGTTGGGAATGATTTTCTCTTGTCAAGTTTCTATAAGAAGATATTGTAGGCATTTTCATGGTGATGAGCTCTGCATTAGCTTTCCGATGAGCTATAGATCTCCTCAAATGGACCTTGGAATCAAAATATAGAGAAAATTGAAGTTTAGTCTTCAAAAGCGAGAAAACAAGTGAAAATGCCTAAGTATGGGTCCCAAATCCTGCATATTAGAGGTTTTGTGGGTAGCAAACAATACAGGCTAGAGAAAAATCAACGATTAGTGATCACTGATATCTCAAATCGGTGATCAGGGGTTCTAAATCCTGCATCCCACAATTGCGAAGTTCATGGCCATGTTGGCGGTCGGAGGTCTTACGATATCGACAATCGACGGTGGGGGGTCCAACCATATCAGCGTTCAGAGATCGGTGGTTGCAATGTGCCGACCATAATAAAGCTCCGATTTTGATATCCAATGAAATCATCAGGATTGGGACATAAACATGCCTCCAGTGTTAAAGTTTCAGGAAGGCTAAAAACAGATTTACAAAGGATTTGCTTGCAAAAACAGAGAAGGCCAAGCCTTTTTCTCTCTCCTACCAAAGTGATGCTTGTTAGCAAGAGATTGGATTCGACAAAGGATTTATGTTGAACAGTTGTTGGATCCGATAAGTGACACACGTGGCAGTCAATGATTGGTTTTGATTCTGCCACATGTCATATGACGTCAGCAATGACATGGTAATACGGTGGACACGTCGCAGGTGGATCCAGCATATTCAAGGATCATAGGAGACCAAAAGAGGTGACATGTGTCACCACTCACATGGTGACATGTGGCAGTGATGACATCACATATCGTAGATCAGTGATTGGAGGTTGAGGCTTATTGTATATCAAAGTGAAACCTCTCATTGGAAATCACTGGGGAAGGGGGCTCCGATATGAGGGCTCGCTTACGGTCATGTGAGGAACCAAATGACCAGGCACTAAATAGAAAAGTTTACCAACGTTTGCAATTAGAGGAAATTAAATTTGTGCACCAAATGAGACCACCGATTAGAAATTACTGAGAAATGATGCTCTGATACAAGGGTTGGATTATGGTCACACGAGGAACCAAAAGACAAGGCGCAAAATAGAAAAGGTGAGCGGCATTTGCAATCGGTGAAAATGAATTGTGTGCATAAAATGAGACCATCAATTGGATATCGTTGGGAGAGGGGCTCCGATAGGAGGGCTAAATCATAGTAACATAAGACTCAAAATACTGAGGGCTATTAGTGCATTGTCAGGGCAGCGACAGTTTAAATATTTGTTTTATCACGAAGATAGGTTAATAAATTATTTCATGAAAAGTTGGGTAGAAAGGTTTAATATAGGTTTTATGTGCTAAATCCTTGGAGTGGGCCCTCACTACTCCCTTTCCACTTGGGCCAGGCCACGTCACTCATCGGTAAATGCAATTTTGGGAGGATGCAACCAAATGCTACAATGTGAAATCACCGATTGTGAAGTTATGATATTAAAAGTCCAGGTGCATACATTTTGGTCCCATGTGGGAATTTTTCATAACATGATATTCTAAATAATTGGCCCCCTTTTTCACCAAGTCCCAAAGTCTTATTTCAAAGGACCAAACAACATTATGATGCTATTTCAAAGAATCAACCCATATTCATAGATTAAAGGGCTTAATCCTAGAAGGATGGGCTTATAGCTATTCTATGGTTTTGATTGTTCCGATAAATGACCTGATAAGGCATCATAAGGACTTTAACACCATGGCAACCAGTTCGAGATTTTTCGAGAAATATTAGTAAAACAATAAAGCGAATATTTCTCTGATAGATCATGTAGAGGTGTTAACAGAAGTAATGGGTCGGCATTTTTGAATCATGGGAAAAGGAGAGTAGAATGTTTTGAATAGACAGTCAAGTGAAAACAATTACAACCACTCCAAAATTCAAGAGAGAGAATCATCACTAGGAAGTATATTTCTAGTTATTAAGGCTAAGAATTTTCAGTAGAATTGAATGAGAGAGAAGGAGTAGTTGCAGAGTAAACTGTTTTGGTAAACATAAATGCTTAAATTGCAGAGGGACCTATTCTACTTTCATGGAAGAAGTTCACCAATTTTATGTTGCCTAAATACAAACATATTTCCTATAACTATTCTAGGACATACATAATCTTTTATTTTATCTTTGCATTCATGAATTTGAGAGATATTGAAAAATATCTATGTTTCTTTAATTAAGTCGTAGCTATTATTTTGCAAAAACAAATTATGTCAAGCATTATAACAATTTCTGAATATGTAATAAAGTTTAGGACTTGTATGAAGGAAGGAGATATATTTTGATGTAATTTGTGCATTGTACTGAAAGGGATCAATTTGTAGTAATATTTAGAGCTTTTTTCTAAGATTCTCATGTCAAGCAATTAGTGATGTGCTATATTTTGTGAAATCATTTATTCCTTCAATTTTCCATATGTTTTCTATCTTTATTGTTTCAAGAATATTAAGGGCTGAATTTTCTTAATTCTACTTTGCTATGGCTTGTAAATAATATCAATGTTTTTCTCTGATGTTAAATAGAGAATTCATCTCAGTATGCTCTGTATTTAACTGAGCCTTAGTCATATTCTTCTTTTCCACTCCAAAGACACTCTATGAGATCCAAAAGCTTTCTTTTCCTACCTTATTACAGTTGCTTTGTTATTTTGTGATTGATTGCCTCGAGTTGCATGACTTCATGCCCAGTGGACTTTCTCTGCATCTTTTAACAAATATTTGAAAAATCCCACCTCAAGCTTTTATAACTAACCTAATATCTTGAATAGAAATTTAAATCAGATAGAGAGATCTCTCTTTGAAGCTTGAAGGGCTACATCTGAGCTTCCAAAGTGGTTTTGTGGTTACCTCTAGGTTTCTCTCCTTATCCTAGGGAAATTACAGAGTTATAACATGACTTGTGATGACCATGTGACCTAGCTCCATATGCCCCATTAGTTTTGTCCTCCTTCTCATGGATGATCTGAAGTGGTCCCTATTACTGCAAATTTGACAAACTCTGAATATCACTGCATTTACCTCTGCTAGATTCTGCTTTGCCTATATGATTTTGTCATTATCTTCCTTACAACTCCTTATTTCTTCCCTTAATCTTCTCAGTGTATCTACCAAATCGGAAGAATTCCCAACCCCATATTTCTCATCTAATTCATAGGGAGATTATTTGTAGTCTACCATCTTGCTAGCCATTTGATATTTCTTCTTGTAAGGTTTATCATGTCAACTAAACCAAATCACAATAAAACAACGTACCTTAGTATAGCTCGGGGAGTATACCTTGTCTGGAAGATCAATAGATCAGTGTGAAACATGTATAACATAATCATGACAACATATAGAAACATAAAACATGGGAATATCACCATGCAACCATCATTCTAGATAGGGTCAAGTCATCAATGCATGACCTTAACAACAACACACACCAAGACCTCATGCATGACAACAATCATTACATCACTGCACACTTGACCACATGCAAACATGAATATGCATAAGCAATGTGTAACCAACCATACACATGCATAAACACATATGATCAATCATAAACGAACAATACTTGTAACCAAAACTACAATAATGATACATGTAACCAAACATACAAGAATGTAACTAAACATACGAAAATGTAATCAAGAATACAAAATTGATACATGTAAGTGACATATAACAACATGTAACCAATCATACACTCATGACGATGCATCCGATAATAAAAACATCAACTTCCACATGGCGACATCACTACAACCATGATCAACATTATGCAAATGCAACAAGCACATGGAATGCAAGCATAAGAGACACACATGAAACTGACATGAATGCATTACCAAAACAAATCCCATCTAGTCTGAGGGGTGAACCATGCTCTGATATCACATTGTAACACCCTCCTCCCATATCTACCCAAGAAACTGGCCAGTCGGGGTAAACATGCGACGAGAGGCCACTATGTATGGCTTGACCTCCTAGGTCACGTTAAGGAAGTGGAACTGACAGAAACACACCATACAAACATTAAACATCAGCATTAGGACCATGTTTTGCTATTCTACAACCCCCCATTTGTTAATAGTAGTAATCAATATTACATTAATAAATGGGGACCCTTTAGAAAATATTTCCAAAAATAAGTTTAGCATTTAGCCATTTTTTTATTAATTTTTGGAATAAAACAAGATATCATACAAACACCTTTTAAAAAAAGCTATTAAATGTCTCCCTTTCCCGCATATCGCATGATCAAGCATGATCGAAAGCCTTTCTAATCCACCAAATCTAGAGAAAAGCAATCAAAAGAGGACTCCGCGCTTTATACTTTGAAACTAGTATGTTTCTTATATAAACTAAGTCCTAAGGCATTTCTTATTAAAACTAAAGCCTGCATCGCATATCACTATTTTGAGAAAATGTACCTTAATGAATTACCTTAAAATATGTGAGATGCGAAATTATGATGACAGCATTTCCCTTACTGCATCGCATTTCGAACATTTAAAAGAACACCGCAAACTCACCATCCGTTGAAATTGTGAAATGTGATTGAAGACCCAGACGCACTCCCGAGATATGTCACAAACAAGTATTTAAGTCCACTTCTTAATAAAAAGGGCTTTACACAAGAAAACCTAACAAATGAGCTATGCCCTGGAAACAATAGTAAGTGGCCCGCATCTCGCAGAAACAATAAGGAAAGAATGCAAACATAACGCGATAATGCGATCTGGAAAATTGCTTCGCAAATCGAAAAATCGCCATTTTCACAATTTAAAGGCTCATCACCCTAGAATCTTTCTTCCCGAATTACGATGTGGACATTAATGATCATTAAAGCTAAGGGATAACGAACCATTAGTGGGAATTTAGTAAAATTTAATGCCATTAATGTGTGAAAAGCCATCCAAAGTGATATGGTATCTTCTCACTTGTGTTCAAACAAAACTCCTTTCTTATCACCTTTTCAAGTTATCTGTGTTATCCCATCTTATGTTCATTATTATCTCTGTATATTTGATAGTTGTTGTTTTTCTCCATTTTCAGGGAAAATCCATAGAAGGAGTCTTTGGGAGCAATGGAAAAGAAGGGAAAGGCAGTTGCGTCTGAGAAATCAGAAATGACTCCTTTATTCACAGATACTACATGCAGCAGAGAAGGAGGGACCTCTACATGGGAAACCATGTATGATTTATTAGAAGAGAAACCAAGACCTCTGGAAACAAAGGTCACAGCTAATGGTCGTACTTCCTCAGATGCCACTATTTTTGATACGGCATGCTCATTTCTGCATCACATAGCCACGTGCCCAATGATAATCCCTTACACAGATATGGTCAAGTGGATTATTGATTAGGCCGATATCTCAGATAGAGAATTTAAGAATAGAAGCCAAGAGGTTATGGGATCTTTTTGGCTAGACAACCTACGACTTATGTACTACCTACCATAGCCACAAGCCATCTACAACAAACAATTCCTTGAGAAGTTTTCCAAAGAGAATGAGGACCCAGCAGATGTCACTCATACCTGATTTAATAATGAGGGTAAGATCAAAAAGGAAAAAGTGGGTATGTACTCTACTGCATCTATTTCTCCTCCCCATAGTTTTGCAGTAGCCATGCTATGTAGGATGTTTGGCAAGCCCGATAGCACTAAATTTTCCCCAGAATGGTTTCCATTAATAGATGCAGTCGTAAACGCAACCATAATGAATTGGGCCCAAATTTTGTCTGATAATTTAGCAAAGGCAATAATCAATTATAGGAGGAAAATGAGTGTCTCAACGAGGGTTTACCCTCCATTTTTTATGAGTGCCTATGTGATGGATGCAATTTGTTTTGGTTCAAAATTTCCTATCATGGGATGGAAATGGACTATGAAAGATCCACTTCCCATTCATATATATCATAAGGACATGTGGGAGTCTCAGTTTCACCCGCATTTTTACAAAATTTGTCATGGGGTCATGCTGCCTATCCACAAACAGGTTTACAACCGAGATGCCCCTAGGTTTTCTAAGGAAGCTGAGGTAGATATCCTCCCAGTGGCCAGATGGTTTGGGGAGGAAACATTCACATATATCAGGGTTTTTGGGAGCATCACCTCACCTCATGTCCTCCCATACTATGTTCTAGACAAATTGATGGCTAGAGAGATAGCCTATCAAACAGCTAGCAAGGGTGGGCTAATCGAAGGATTAAAGGAAGTGAAAAAGGTCATTTGGCCTACATTTACGTTACAGTGTGGAGCATTTGCACTACACAATCTAGGCCATGCATTCAAAGAAGCAGAGATCATGCAATCTCTGAAATTACCTAAATTCCTAGGTCGCCAGTATGACCCAAATGGCACTGCCAAAGACTTCACTACCATGGTAAAAGTGAAGGTATTCAGTCATGAGGAAGACGCATTTGATGACATCTTCCTACAGAAAGAGACATTCATAGAAGTGAAGCACATGTCATCACTACTTTTTGACCCAGAAGAGCTTGAAGCCTTTCATCAATACAGAGAAAGGAGATTATTAAAGGTCCCATTGGACCAATTATTGATTGAACCAATAAGGGAGCCAACTCCCAGCATAAGCCTAGAAGGAAGCTCCAGAGAAAATTCTAAAGATGATTCCTAAGTAGAGTCCCAAGAGAAGTCTACCAAGGAGTCAGAGAAATCAGAGAAACAATCACAGAATGGGGGAAGAAAAAGCAAGGAGTCAGAAAATGATACATCCCAATCTACAGAAAAGATAGTTGAGCAAACTTCATCTAGAAAACAAGTTGAAATTCATTCCACCTCTACCCAGTCATTAAAACCCCCATTGATTGATTTAGAGAAAGAATGGGAGAATTTTAATAAAAGTATCCATACAAAGAAACAAGCAACTGAGCCACAACTCCTCAACACAAAACAACTCAAGAAATTATAGTACAGAAAATTGTAAGTACTCAAGAGGTAGAGCACATTCCTGCCACTCCTACCTCTGAAATTGTTTTGAGAATTGAGGAGATTCCTCCTTTAGATGTGTTCTATAGCCCAACCCTCAAATCTATTGTAAAAAGGTAGAGAAATAAGAGGAAGTTCGATGCTACAGCTGCTACTACTCCTGATAATGAACTGATGGATATTGTCTGGAAAGACTCACCCATTGACCCATCTGACAACCTTACTAGACTATCTCAGTTTGCAGGAGCATGCACTACAACGACTATTGACAAAGAAACAGAAGTACACATGTTGCTAAGAGAAAAGAAAAATAAAATTCTTCTGTTGGAACAATAGTTAGAGCAAGAAAAATCTAACCAAAAAGCGCAATTGCAAATAGCCAAGCTCTAGCAAGGATTCGAGCAAATGCAAATAAAATATCAAGCCAGTTTAGCAGAAAAGGAAGCACATATAAAAGCATTAACAGATAAGTATAAGGACAGCCCAAATATTGATCAGTTTATAATCAAAGCACTCAGCCTAAACTCCCAGCTAATGCATCAAAAAGAAATTCTATGCCACAAGGTCTCGCAGTTGAGTCCTTATTGCTAGACTAGTGGCAAGTTAACCAATCAGGTCATTGACATGAGACTCGAATATGATGAAGTATTGAAAAGAATTTCTGACTTCATCACCTGGAAGAATTCAGAGGATGGGAGGAAGGTTGATTTTCCTATACTGGAGGAGTCACATAAACAAATTTTAGTTGTAGACTGGTATTCTCAACTTAGGAAAGCAGAAAAGTAAATGATGGTCGCAGCAGAAACAACAAACTGTGTTATTGAAAACATCAATGAAAATATACACAATGCAAACCTGGTGGTAGAGTCTGTACCAGGTTTTCTTCCGAATGTCAAACAACTCGAACAATAATGGAGGCAGACAATGGGAGAAAAAGAAGAAGCAATTAGGCAAATGACCAGGTTAAACTGGGAAGCGTACTGGAAATATTTAGTTAAACCTTATAGCCAATGGATGACCCTGAAATGCCTAACCTCTTCCACGCAGAAAATGGTGTCAGCACTGATCGATGTCGTGTTCACTACGTAGCTAAAATCTGCATTCAATCGACCGACGCAGCTCAAACTCATGACAGACATCTGTGATCTTAAAGATCAAACGCAAGGAGTTAGTCACCATGTTTTAATTTCTATTTTTTTTTGTTTTGCACAATTTTAGGAAGGTCATTTAAACCTCCTCAACTATTTTTGTAATAATCTATTATTAGGATTTATAGTTTAGTATTTAAACCCCTCTCATGCATTTAGAGAGGGGTCCAGGAATTTTATCAGAAACAATCTTCAAAAAATTCACTTCTATCCCTTTGAGGAAGTTTTGGTGAAATTAATGGAATAGGATTTATTTTTATCTTATTTGGAATCTTCTACTGAAATTGCACTTTTGTACTCTTAGATGGTGTTGGATTGATTGGAAGTAGGTCGATATTATTGAAACACATGAGCAAAACTTATTACAAATGGTAATTTTATCTCGTGATTTTGTTTTGTTTATGTATTAAGCAATAATTTTTCTTCAAATTGTTTATATATGAAAGTTTAAAGCTTGGTTAGCATTATTGCACTTTTGTATGGTGATGGCCTAAATTTTATGTTGAATATATGAATAATTTCTTATGCGATATATCTTTCACAATCGTTTCGGCTAACTATTTATCCGAAACGATTATTTTTAAAATGATTTCACTTCCTATTGCAGTTGAATGATCTTTATTACCAATTTCTTTAAGACATTATTGTAGATCGCATGTTTCAATTTTATTCCCAGGTATAGTCATAGCTAGATAGTGTTTAAATTAGGATATATGCATGTGATTATTAGTTTAGATTAGATTACTTTTAGCTTAAACATTCCGCCAAACTATCATATATCACCCCATCAGCACTATCATAATTTATATTGGGAAACTAGTCCCATTGCCCCCAATCGAAGCCACTACACCAAACGAAAAAGGAGTTGCCAACCAAGGTCCGGACGAGGTGGTTTTCCCCCAATGTTGTAAGCAAAAATTTTCGAGGCTTCAACAGACCCTCAGGAACCAACCCAACCTTGTTGTCAATGAGCCCCTAGGTCCCATTGAGATTTTGGGCCACTTGACCTATAAACTCTCTCATGCTATGGGCATGCCAGCATCCAAGGACCTTTGTGTGCTCTCACAAACCAACACGCCAGTGTCCAGGGACTATTTTATACAGTGTTGTGCCAACGTCCTTTGGATTTGAGCCACTTTCTTGTGCCTAGAGCCTAGGTCACTACCAAGAATTGAATGACATCTTCATAACAATAAGATAACAAGGAAATTATAGTAAAAATGCAAACATTTGAAGAAGACCTTGACTATACCCCTACTATCCATGACTTACATTTTTTCAAACATATCACGAATATGTAATCTATAGGTGTAAATCACATATTTGAGTATAGGGGTCTCATACTTAGCTAAGAATTTCTAAGAAACATTGATGCCTCAATGCATCAACTGCCATTTCATCTATTATGTCATAGATAAATTGTTCATTCATTTATCATTAGAAACATGATGAGATCCATACATAGCTACTGTAATGAAACATATATATATATATATATATATATATATATATATATATATATATATATATATACTAGCATAATACCAACAGAAATACCAATGAAATCACATCCATATAAACCACATATAAACCAGTATAATACTCAGAGAAATGCAAGGAGAAATAACCTCATATTGATGATGAAAAATTAAAACAAGGGATGTGATCAGAAATGGAGTAGATTAGTTATCATGTGCTAATTCCCATTCAGATTGAAACCCAAGATGCTTATCCTTTTCTTATCAAGTGCTTAAGGATTCAATACTTTTGCTTAATTAACTGATTCCCATGAAAAATTCTTAGGTAAATGTTAGAAACAATTTAGCATAAAGCATATGCTAAACAGCAGCAAAATAACAACAAAGAACATCCAAATACAACACACAAAAAGCACATGATAAATAAGTTCACCCCTCCTGGGCTACATCTCCTTGGTCTAGCTTTCAGTGGCTTGGGCCTCTCCATTATGCTCAAATTACAACAAAAAAAAATGTGTTTACAATGCTCAAATGCCTCTGAAAACTATCTCAATGAGTTCAAAATACTCAAAAATCTATCCAACCTCTTTTGCCTCCAATTTGGATAAGAACTAAAGAAGTTACGACTTCTCCCATGTTAGTCGGATAAATTGATCTTGCGGACAAGACCGATCTCCCTAGTATCAGAAGATAATCTAGCAACAAACAGACAAACAAATCTATCTTTCTCTAGACATATGCAATTTACAAATAAAGACTATAAAGGTGTTAAGATCCTACCTTAGATCCAATGCTTGTTCATTGTAGTCATCCCTCAATCGTCCAAAAGAGTTATCTTTAAAGACCTGCAATCACAAACAAGCAAACATCAAATAGCACCTGCATAGAAAATATCATAAATCATGTCTATTATGGTGATCAAGGAATCCATAAAATAAACCATTAATGAACAGCTTATTGAGAAAAACAAACTTATTTGTATTAACTTTGAAGTAGAAGAACCTTACAACCTTTTCAGCCTTGATGTTGAACAAGCTCTTCCTGGGGTCTGAAATAGGAATTTCCTTTACTTTGACAAGCCTTGCACTCTTCCAAATGAGATCTTAGAGGTATGTAATCTCTCCTCATAAAAGCTCAACTAAAGAAGACTAAGTTCCAGCAGCATTTCACCTCAAAAATATTCAGCTTCTAACCTCCCCAGTAACCAGCCCAATGCTTCATTTTATAGTACAAAGGAGGAGGTTACAGGTCCATCTATGAAGGGATAGAATCCTCCTTCAAAGGGATAAGCTCCTCACATCAAGGGGTTATCTCCTTAAGGTATGGGATGCATGAACCTTAAGAGAGCGAACTTGCCACTTTAAGATTCCTTCCAGAAGCTTCTAGAAATGACTGAAAGTTAGTTTTTTAGAATGTACTCACGCCTTTTTAACTTTTACAGGGGTCCGCACCTATAACACAGAGACAGAGTGTTCAGGTGCGTAGGGGACATGACCATTAGGTGCGGGACCACAGGTAATGCCAAAAGAAAGTGTGGAACCAAAGTTTTAAAGACTTTTAGGGCTTTTCTCTTACTTTCAAGGCTTGATATGAAGAACTGAGGCTTAAGACTTTCAAAGGAGGAAATTATGAGTGGTAATGGACTCACACAGATTGCAGAATGTCAAGGTGACAATTTTTAGTGCAACACCACTGCTTCCACTATTTGCTCCACAAATTGCTCCAAAACCGACCAAAAACTCCATTTCCACTCCAAAATATGCTAATGGAGCAAGAAATTTTCCGCACGGTGAGCTATATCCTATCGGCCATATCACAAATATCAATCGGCAAGTGTTGCGGGCTCTTATGGTCTTGCTAACACAACAAAATGTTGCGATTGTGATATTGTGGACCGGTTGGGGATATTTAACTATAACATATAAAATCTCGCGTCTGGGTTCCATCTCTCATCGTAATCATTGAATTTCAGCAGCCAAAGGTCTTGTTAACATGGTATATCACTGCGATACGATATCAGAGGACCCGACAGGATATTAAATCGCAACATATAGCGGCATCGCATCTAGGAACTATTGCATTTCGCAATGTTAATGGCGAAATGTTTTGCAATGCGATATCAGTAGACCCGATAGGAACTTAAACTGTGACATATAAAATCCTGTGTCTGGGTAATTTATCGCAGCACAACCTAGTAAATTTATGATAGCGATATGTGATGGCCTTATTGCATCGCAACCCTGAACCTTTCAGGTTCGATTTATAATGCTTTTCTGCCTTACAAATGTGATTTGTGAAATATGAGGGCCAATGGTAGCCTACCACTTGGCGCCTCCTGATTCGCTGAAGACCTTGCCACATCATACCAATCCTACCACATGTCCAAGTCAAACATGAACATTGACTTGCTCTAACTTTTTGATATGAGATTGAATTTGAGTCTCATTCATACCGTTAGATTCAGAATGATGAGCTCTTCGATCTAAAGCTGAGTTTGATAAAATTTTGACACTTTGATTTTTTATCATAAACTTGAGTGCCTGATCACTCGTCCCCACTGGAAGGCTTTTGGACCCCAAAATATTATATTCAATTATTGAACAAATGAGGCTATTGTTCCCTCACCTTCTCCACTTCAATTCATTTTGCCTTTGATGGATTTGTACCTTTGAGACCCACTTGAAGATAATCAATATTTCCCCTTTTTGTTGTCCTTGACCTTCTCTCAAGTATAGTGTCTTGCTGAAGCACATCAAAGAATTATGGAGAAAAGTCTTCAATAGGTGGAATTTTAGCATTCTCTCCTTGATCTTCAATCAAAGGAGTCTTATGCAATCTCAAATTTTCAACATTAACAATGGAATAGATTTTCATATATGAACGTAAATCAAGCTTGAAAGCATTATTACCAATATTTTCCAGAATTTTAAATGGACCATAAGGGATTGTTTTCAACATTTTACCTTCACCTTGAAGCCTTTCCTTTCTAATTTAAAGGAAAAATTCATCACCTACTTGAAACTGATGATCCACACAATGCTTATCATGTCTTGCCTTATATTTGCCTCGACTCTTTTCTAGTTGTTATTGAACTGTTTGGTGAATCAACTGAATTTTATCAATGAATTTCTTTTCTCTATCTATGTCTCTATATCCATCTATAGTTACATCTTTATCAAAGATGAAATCCAAAGGTGATTTAGGAAAATAACCAAGACATGCCTCAAATGGTGAAGTTGGAGTAAAAGAGTATTTTTCTCGATTTTATGCATGATGAATATAATGCAATTGTTCATCCCACAACTTAGGATGTTTGCTGCAATATCCTCTTACCAAATGAATAATTTTCCTATTAAGCACTTCAGTTTGACTATCTGTTTGTGGATGGAAGGTTGTACTTTTCTTCAACTTAGTGTCCATCAAGTTCCATAAACTTGACCAAAAATTCCCAAAAAATCAAGAATCACGATCACTTACAATAGAATTAGGAAATCCAAAATGAACCCATACATTTTGAAAGAAAAGTTGAGCTATTTGTTCAGCTATAATTTGCTTTTTACAAGGCATTACTATGCACATCTTGCTGAACCTATTCACAACTACATACAAATAATCATGACATTTTCTTGATAAAGGAACACGACCTAAAAATCCATAGAAACACTCTCCCATGGACGTGAAGTTACTGGAAGTGGTGTGTACAATCCTAGCTTCCTATTACTAGGTTTACTGACTACACACAATGAACAACCTATGACAAAATGTGACACACTTTCAAGCATACGAGGCCAATAAAAATACCTTTGAAGATTTTCCAATGTTTTACTTACACCGAAATGTCCAGCAACAAGAGAAGTGTGTGCTTCCCTTGTGACATTTACTCTCTCTTCCTGTGGAACACAAAGTTTTCCCAAATGATACAACAGATTCCCATGTACATGGTAGTCTAATTCCTCAACTTTATGGCCTTGACTCAAGTTTAAATATACCTCTTCAAAGTTAGCATCATGTGCGTATTGTTCAACATAACTTTCAGGCATAACAGAATGATTCTTGAGTAAAATGGCTACATTAATAGTTGGTCTAAAAAGCATATCAACGACTCTATTATAAATACCTTCTGCGTACCTAATTACCAAGTGGAATTGCTGTAAAAATCCCATCCAATGAAAGTGCCTTGACTGTTGCAATTTGGTTTGAGATTGTAGATATTGCAAAGGTATATGATCAGTGTGAATAATGGTTTCTTTTCCCATCAAGTAATGCTTCCATTTCTTCACACTTTGCACCAATGCATATTACTCTTAATCATACATAGGATAATTAATAACAACACCATTAAAAATATCAAAATGAAATGAAATGGGCTTACCATGGTATAAAATAATTTCACCCATGGCATAGTCACTTGCATCTGTTTGCATTTCAAAGGGTTATTTCAAGTCCAACAATGTTAAAATTAGGGTTGAACTGATCTTTTGTTTCAAAGCATCGAATTCTTTTTGTTGATTTCATCCCCACAGAAATACAACCTTCATGTTGGTCAAAGCATGTAGTGGAGCTCCTATGGAAGAAAAATTAGCAATGAACTTCCTCTAGTACTCTATTTCTCCTAGAAAACTCCTTACTTCTTTAAAAGATTTTGGTATTGGCCAATTCACCATGACTGAAACTTTAGAGGGGTCAATCTTCAACTCACATCCTCCAACTATGTGGCCCCAATACACTAAGGAAGTTTTTCCAAATTCACATCTAGACATATTCATAAACAATTGTTCTTTTCTTATGATATCCAAAACTTTCCTCACATGCTTGACATGCTATTCTCGTGATTTGTTGAATATCAAAATATCATCTAAATAGACAATTACAAACTCATCAAGAAATGATATTCAAACATCATTCATAACTCTCATGAATGTAGCTGAAGCGTTGCAAAGACCAAAATACATAACCAACCACTCAAAAAATGCATGTTTGGTTTTAATAGCAGTCTTCCAAATATCCTCCTCATCTACTCTAACTTGATGATATCCACTTCTCAAGTCTACTTTAGTGAAATATTTTGCATTCTTGAACTGATCTAGTAAATCACCTATTTTGGGAAATGGGTAACGATTCTTTATGGTAATTTCATTCAAAGCTCAATAATCTACACACATCCACCAGGTTACATCTTTCTTGGGTACCAAAACAATTGGTGAACCACATGGCGAAGTAAATGGGAAAATTACATATTTATCTAACAATTTATGGACTTGTTTCTTAATTTCTAAACATTTTAGAATTGACATTTGATACATACTGATATTTGGGAGTGGACAATCTTGTTGTAGATGAATTTCATGCTGAATTCTCCATTTTGGTGGCAATCCCATCGGTTCTTCAGACATGTCTCCATATTGATTGACCACATCAAACAATTCAGCTTTTAGCTTCACATCATAGTCTACAAAGGATTCATGCTCAGTGTCATTCTTTTTCTTGATCATAAGGCGCACGAGATTCTTACTGGAATTAACCAGTCGCTTCATTTTCCATGTGCTTGCCAAACAGAGATTAAGATTTCTGCGATGGGCTCTCACAATATACTCGACTCCATCTTTTAAAAAATGATATTTGTTCTCAAATCTATGGAAAACAACTTTCCTATCATACAAATAATGGATTCCCAACACAATCCCATCAATATTCAATGGCACAACGTCTAATTCGACTTCATCAACGAAATTGGTAGTGATTACAAACTTGAAAACACATTTCCATGTGACTTGAAAATTGGCATCCTTGGTTATCCAACCCAATGGATACAGTTTATGATGAGGCACGTTTCTAGATTCAACTTCTTGACCAATTCTGTAGAAATTAAATTTGCATGGGATCCACTGTCAAACAACATGTCAATTTTGGTGTGTTTGGAAATAACTCAGATATGGAACAAATCTATTCTATTTTCCTCATTTGAAACTTTATTGGAGTTAATTGTTTCACTGGTGCTTGCCATAACTTCCTCTTTGCTTGTCTTTGCCATGACTTTCCCTTTAGTGATTGTGGCTGCAATCTTTGCTTCATCACCTGAGTTAGAAACCACGTCTTGTTGTGCAGAAACATTTATCTTTTGTTTCCCTTTATTGTTATATTTCTTTGGTATTAATTCAGGATGAAGCTTCCAACAATCCGTTTCATCATGACCCTCTTTGGAACAATTCTTGCACACGGGTTTCTCCCCTTCTTTCTTAATTGAAGAAATTTTATCCTACTTTCCTTTAAATTTCTTCCCTTTTTCACCACTCTAAAATGGCTTCATCTTAAATTATTGTTGTACATTTTACTTTTTTGCTTCGAGATGTGTAGCTTAAACACAGACCTCATCAATATTCGTGGGACTAAACATAAGAATGGTATGTCGAAGATAGCTATGCAACCCTCCTATGTATTTCAGCAAGGTATCTTGTGATTGTAAGTCTACTCCTAGCATGAGAGATCTTCTCCTTAACTCTTGAGTATACTCTTCACATTTTGATCTTTTAATTGTCTATAATTTTTCCAATTCATGATCACTTTTTGCATATGGGCTAAAGGGTAGAATTTTCTTTTTATAGTGACAATGAAATCAAACCAAGTAATAGAGATCTCACCATGTTTTTTGATCTCGTCTTGAGTCCTTGCTTCCCACCAAATGATTGTTGTACCCTCCATTCTCAATGAAGCCAACTAAATTTTGATATCATCCTCTTGAAGGTTCTGAATTCTACAATACACCTCTAACTGACGAATCCTATTATCCATCTTCTCTGCATTCACTTCACCATTGTACATAGGCAACTTGAATTTAACATAAAGCTTTAGGAAACGTGATTTACCAATCCCTTTTGAAGAATGATGATGAGTATGAGTAGAGTTGGTATTAGTGGAAGAGTGGGAAGATTCTTTCGAAGAAGAAGATGAAAAATATGGTGGAGATGGTGGAGGCTTGTCTCCATTCCCATTGCCTCCGTTTCCATTACCCCCTCCTAAAGAGCCTTCTCCTTTGGGAAGTTTGGAACTTTCTCCTTGTAACCTGCTATTCATCTCTTCATAGAGAACCTTCACCATCTATGTCATATCAAATAAATCCTTTCTGAAGGTCTTCTCATCTTCTGTCATGATAGGTTATCCTTCATGAGACATGGTCTCTAAAGACTCAACTACAACTTCTGCAACTTGAGGATGTACTCATGTAGAAGAATTTGGCAACCTTGCTCTTCTTCCACATGACCCAACTTCAGGGCTTCCAACCAGCTTTCCTTCTCCTCTTTTGAGTTTTAACCCTGTTAGCATGACACAAAATTGCAAACAATTAAATCCTTCTTTCACAAAGCAAATCTAGTAAGCAGAAAGTAGTGCTCTCATACCAACTTAATCCGAAATGGAGCAGATTAGTTATGTTGTGATAATTCCCCATTCAGATTAAAAGCAAATATTTTTATCATTTTCTTATCAAGTGCTTAAGGATTCAATACTATTTCTTAATTAACTGAATCCCATGAGAGTTTCTTATGTAAATGTTAGAAACAATTTAACATAAAACATATGCTAAACGATAGAAAAATAACAACAAAGAACATCCAAATATAATACACAGGAAGCACATGATAAATGAGTTCACCCCTCCTAGGCTACGTCTCCTTGGTCCAGCTTCCAATGGCTTGGGCCTCTCTATTATGCTCAAACTACAACAAAAGTGTGTTTACAATGCTCAAATGCCTCTGAAAACTATCACAATGAGTTCATAATACTAAAAATTGGATATCTAGCCTCTTTTGCCTCCAATTTGGATAAGAACTGAAGAAGTTATGACTTCTCCCAATTCTTCCACTACTTGTTCCATAAATTTCTCCAAAACCAACCATTAACTCCATTTCCGCTCCAAATCTGCTAACGGAGCAAGAAATTTGCTGCACAACAGGCTATATCCTATCGACCATATCGCAAATCGTAATTGGCAAGTGCTGCGGGCCCTTATGGTATTGTTAACACAGTGAAACGTTGCGATTGCGATATCGCAGACCCGTCGGGGATATTTATTTGTAATATATAAAATCTCATGACCGAGGTCCATCTCTCATCGCAATCGGTGAAGTTCAACAATTGAAGGTCTTGTTAACATGGTAGAACATTGTGATGGAATATTGGTAGACCCGACGGGATATTAAATCGAAACCCATAGTGGCATTGCATATGGGAACTATTGTATTTTTCAATTTTAACTGTAGAATGTTGTGCGATGCGATATTGGTAGACCCGATCGGAACTTAAATTGTGAAATATAAAGTCCTATTTCTGGGTAATTTATCACATCACAACTTGGTAACTACTAGGGGCTGATTTTGACTTGTTCTTCCCTCGTTGATCTAAGATTGCGATACGCAATGACCTTGTCTCATCACAACCCTGAACCTGCTGAGGCCTATTTGTAATGCCTTTCCACCTTGCAAATGTGATTTGATAAATGTGAAGGCCAATGGTAGCCTACCACTTTGCTCCTCCTCATTCGCTAAAGACCTTGCCACATCATCCCAATCTTGCCACGTGTCCAAGTCAAACATGAACTTTGACTTTTTCTACCTTCTGCATATGAGCTCGGATTTGAGTGCCATTCACACCACTGGATTCAGAATGACGAGCTCTTCAATCTGAAGTTGAGTTTGACAAAATTATGACACTTTGATTTTTGAGCATAAACTTGAGCACCTAATCAAGATGGGACTTCCACGTCACCCAACCATAGAATGGCTGAGCCAAATCTCTCTTCAACCATTCACCCTTGTGCCATATTCCAAGCATGAATGTGGCATCTCATAGAACACATCAATCCAAAACCATCCAGGGTTTCTAGAGGCCATCCACCTCAACTCAACAAACAATATTCCACCTCATGGTCAGACATCACAAAACCATCATCATATTGGTATCTATTCAAGCCTTCTATGGCTCGAGAGCATTTGTTCCAACCAAGCCTCCACGACTAGTGACTCAACCCATAACTTTTACCGGGCTCCAAATCATTTTTCCAACCAAGGCTCTAGGACTAGTAACTCAACCCAAGCTAAGGAAACATGAGAACCTTCCAAAACAAAACAATGAAATAAACCCACAATTTCCATGGCTCTCTAGGAATGGCAAGGCATGAAATCTACTATCAATCCTAGCCATCCTCCATGCCACCAATAGATCACAACCAACAAACCACATGCATATGACATGCATGCCAAAAGTACTGAGGAAAACATACATGCAACTCAGTACCCGCTATAGCTGCTAATCGCAATGTCCTCTTGCACTTTCTTGCTCTTCCTCTGCCTTCTGGCTCCAAAAATCTAAGTATGGCACACCCTCCAAGATTGCTCCAAGAAAACTCTAAGTATCCAAGAGTATGAGAGAGAGAATAATGAGAGAGCTCCAATACTAAATTGAGAAAAGGTTACCAACTGATCCTTAGAAGCCTTTTTATGAATGAGGCCTATATTTTCTTCATTTTCCTCCTCACATGCAACCTGTGACCTGTTACCTCCCTTTTCTCCTAATTTCCATTATTTTCATAAATAAATGTGCCAAAAATGTCATTAGCCCTTTCTTGTTTCCTTTTCCAATTTCCTTAGGCATTACTAACCAAATGAACACCCACACTAGGATTTCTTGCCCAATATTTAGGTTGGAATAAGTGTCCCATTAACCATGGTTATTATTTTTTCCTTTATTAACTTTTATTACATGGAATTTTCACTAGGGCTGTTACATTATTACTTTCTCTAGAAGTGTCTTGGTTTTTGTAAAAGCATGGAATCATAGATAGAAGCATATTATAGTAGATGAATTAGAGTCCACATAATCAAATTGCTTTGAAAAATCATGTGGCTATCAAAGGACGATAAGGTTGGACCATATTTCATATTATAGTTCATCCAAGAATTTTCTAACATATTGTTAGAGGTAGTCATTTTTTAAGAAGGAGCATTAAAGACCCCCATATAAGAAATATCATTTAGGAAGGTTCCTGGAAGAAGCATTATGACTAGTATATATTCTATCTAGTATGGAAAGAATACTATTGAAGGATGAATGAATGAAAATGGTCGAGCTGTAGTGTGAAGGGAATAATGAAAGTATTTATACTCCTAGGAAAAGAAACATATCTTTGACAGGTATAAGAAACAAGTTCGTTCAAGAAAGGATGACTAAATGGTTGTATGGAAGAAAAATTATTTATATTTTAAGTAACTCTTCTCTAGGGTAGGATTCATATCTACAAGGATCATGTAAGAAGAGTTGGTAATGAGAATGTGCTCGGTAAGTCTTCCATGTGGTACTCGATGCTTGAAAGAATAAGTTTGGTATTATTTGGAATGGCTAAATATCAAGACTCTCTCACAAAGTAACATATCACAAATACAATGATATTGGTCAACATCAAGTATAGTTTCCAAAAGAAAGAAAGGGAGTTAATAATGACAACTCCAAGGAAGATATTGTAGCTTGGTAATCAAGTTTGATCCATGGGAGCATCGAGAAAGATTCTTCTACAACATGAAGAAGGATCATGCAAAAGGATAATGACTTAAGTAAGAAAATACTTTGATGAAAGGGGCCATCATGTTAAGGTAAGTCTAATATTAATATCTTGATTTTGATAATCTAGTTAACATATTGTTTTTCTACCTAGAATAATGTTGCAAAAATCATGATGACAGTTTAGGTAAATTGTTGATGTTGAACTCGATTCAAAGATCATATGGATTGAGTGAATGCTTTTGACAATCAATGAAAGGTTATGTAGTCAAGATGTTTACATCATCATATTGGAGTTGAGAGGTAGCAGTATAAGAGGATAACCTGATGTTTATTAAGACCACTTTCATGTTTACAGGGATCTATGATAAGTCTTAATATAATAATGTCATTAGTGATGACTAGAGGAAAGTGATATAAAAGTTTGATTGCTTGAACCCTATCACAAGAGTAAAGGAGGAAGATTGATCTACAACATCTAGGAAGAAAGAATCTTAATATGATGAGATATGGAGGAAAGAAGGAATCATGAAGCTATCTCCATGAAGAACTGGTAGTTTACACACTTATAATTGTATTGGAAGTGGATTGACAAACTTTGAGTATTGGGATTCCAATATAAGAATAGTCCTAAAAGGACATACCTAGTGAAAATCTAGATAGGGTATGTACCTTGAAGAGGTAGTGTGGTATCTCACATAAAAAATCCCAACATTATGCTTTGATATAAGAAGATATTGCCAAAAAAGGCCTTACAATGTTGAAAATGTTAGCGATGATGTTGAAGCTTAATGATGGCTTACCAATCTCACTCTTCTTATGAGAACTCTTCAGTTTGAGAATATATTTGTACTAGGTGTACAATTATGAATACCGCCCTAGTTAAGAGGGGGTGTTGGAAAATGCAACTAGTTTCGATCTTCATAATTATCTTCATAGTCATGCCAATATGTATATATTATGCAACAAGGAAAGGAAGAAAGAAAAATTATTGTTTTAAAAGCATGGGTTTCATACTTCTTTTGATTGGTCTTCTAGGTAAAGCACGATCTTCATGCTTCTAGGGTATTTCATGTCATAATATTTATTTTCATGAGCCAAGAAAGTCAATTTCATGTATATAAGACACATTTGTGAAAAATTTACCATGTAAAAGAATTTATTTTGAGTCAAGAAAGTCAAAATAAGCCTCCTAGCACAAGTCGACCCTGCTAGAGATAATTCATCGTGGCGAAGGTTATTCGACCACCATAGATGAGTATAAATAGAAGTTGATCGACCTCATTTGGTGACCAATTCGATATACAATCAAGAAGCATGATCTGAAGTGTGAAATACCAAAAAAAGGCAAGAAAGTCAATGAGAGAGAATTTGAAGCAAGGAGGAAGGAAAAACAAGTCTCTATTCAAGTTTTTCCCTTAATTTATCTCACACGTGCAAAGTTACTGGAATGGTGCAGGGGCTAAAGTTGTAGACCTACTACAACTTTGAAATATAGTCATTGGAGGCTGAAATTATGAGATTGCAACAATTCTGGAAGGATTTAACTCTTGTTGACTAGGTTTGACTTTGAGTGATTGGAGGAGATTTGTTGGAGGGCTAACTTGGTGCTTGGACGGGAAATTGGTCTAGAGATTTGCGTCTTGGTTTTCTCATTTTAAGTAGATTCTATAAGAAGAGAAGAGACTCTTTCTAGGTTTCCCCCTTGGAATGATTTTCCCTATCTTGGAGCCTACTGCTTGTGTCTATTGCCTCTATTGTTTTTCCTCTTGATAATTGTTTGATGAAAATATCTCATAAAGAAACATAATAAAATAAATAAGTTCACAAGAAATTATTAATATTAAGGAGAATTGAATTAATATCTACCCTACTTCATTCTCCAACAAAAACAATGTTCACCAAGAGTTTGAACCACAACGTGTGGATTAATGGAAGTTTTTATTATTTGTAATTAATTTTTCCTTAATTTATCTCTTAAATGCTTCGGGTTCTCTTTTGATATTTAATTGAAATTTTTGTTGTTCAATGATTGGTTTCATCTAACTTTTATTTATTTAGGGGTTTGGGTTAAAGTTGAAGACGTTTCTTGAGTAAAGAAGCCCTGTGTTTATCCTTTTGTCATGTTTATTTGAGAAATATATAGGAGTAGGCTTAATATACGACTTCAATTATTATATGGGAATTCAATGTGCTTATCTGAAGCCAAGGAATTGGAGAAGTATCGAGGTACTAGAGAAGAAATTTCTAAGAAACAAAAATAATTTGATGTAAAAATTTGTAATTTTGAGATAACTATTTATAGATGTTAGTTTCATGTGGAACCTTTAGAATCTGAATTACATAGAATATAACTGAGTTTTTTGAATGTGTCAAGGCCCAGTTTGAGCAAAATAACCTTTGTAGTTCAACATTGTACACTGTTAGCTCTGCTACATACTTCAACTTTTGGGAGGACCAAATATCAGCTTGGCCATATGTTTATGCTCAGAAAGACATATCACAACAGTGTTCTCTTCCTTTTTCCTTCATGCCCATTATACTCTTAATAATCCTGCTATTTATGTTTTCTTCCCTTTGCGGTGCTATTTGATCGCTATCGCACATTTTCCCGCTGCCTCCTATCACCCCTTGTCTTCCACCCCTACGATAATGCGATGCGATGTAGCATTGCAATGCGATGCAATATAATCACTATCACAATTCGCATCCATCTGTGTCTTAAAGTTTCACCGTGTCTTCTACCAATTGCGATTTCGCGATGCGATCTGATCGCAAATCGCAAATTTCCCAATCCAACAGTTTTATCAAGGCTTCCCCCTTATGTCCTTCGCCGATGCAATATCAAGTGCCGGACCCGATTTGACTCACCACTTCTTTGTATAAAATCTCATGTCCACTCGTCTGCCTTCGATAGTATATTTTCCATATTTCATAGCTTTCACCACAAGACAATCTTCATCGTCCATCTTCGCCATCCAACGATTAATAGCTATGACCGGCCCATCGCCCATTTTCAATGCCATATTTGTATTTTAGCAACACTGTGCACCCAAAAAAGGAAGGCGTCTGTGATCCAAATACTCTCTGCAGTTAATACTTCAGCTACCACCTTCAAGAATAGAATGGCCCATGGACAGAAGAACGACCTCGAGCACTGAAAAGCATTTATCAGGCATGAAATTTCATCCATGTTTTACTTGATCTGCCCAAGCAGGACTGCAGAGCACCAGAAAGAGTAGATTTTTTCCATAAAAACAGTCAGAATGTATCAAAGCCCATAACATTTTGTAAATGTGGTTGGTGATCCATTAAGACACCTCCACGAATACCCTGGCAGAGATTTTTTGTAAACAAACTCTATATATACTGAGAAAAACAATGTAATCATTTTGATGAGTGTTAGCTGAGTGCGAGTTTGCTGCGAGTTTCAACTTTTGGAGACTGTAACTGCTATGTGACCTGCAACGTCTGGTCTTCATTTCCAACCAATACAAGCTTCTTTTGTTGTTACTTGGTCACTTTTCACTTCTTCTATGTTCTAGGCTGTTCCTGCTTTGCATGTATTTCATGGTCTATGAATGTTTAGCATCAGAGGGGTTGTCATCCTGCCTCTGTGTTAGAATTTAGTTGTATCATCGAAATTGCTTGCAGGTGTCTGTTGTTTTAATACCAGAGAGCTGTCATCCTGTCTGTGTATTAGATAATAGATTTACAGACCTCCTAGCTGGTTGCAGCCGGCCATCACAGGGTCCTGTGCATCTGCTGGTGTGGTCAGTCTTCTCCATTATCACCTTATCCTTAAGCTGTGAGTAATTGGTGGTTAAAAGCCTATAATTTGGGGGTGTTCACCCATGTCAGGGGTAAATCATAGTAGGAGTGGTTATCTGGCTTGAATGTGCAGCATTTCTTTCATTCATCCATCATTTTATCCAACAAAAAATTGTTGAGTTTGTAATGTTCCCAAGCATCACTAATATACAACCTAGGTGAATTTCTTGGGGTGATAACATTAATTGGCGCCGTTGCCGGGGGGAGGAGAATCGAAGCTCAGCCTCCCTGGGAGAACGACACAGCTTCAAGCTTTGATGACAGACAAGGTTTGAACACATATTTTGGTTGTAATCATTTGTCTGGCGACTCCATTGGTGGAAAACCATCCTTTGGCAACTCCACACTGAAGTTCTGGCTCAGTTTGTGAGACATACCCGAAGAAATCCTAAGAAGTCTCTAGCTGAACCGTTGCCTGACCCTGAGAGGAGTGTTAAATCGAAGAAATCATCACAAAAAGGGGCATCAAGATCAGGTAAGCCTAAGAAGTCTAATTCTTCTCTAAAAGATGAAGTTGTTGCTGAAGATTTACAGTTTCAAGATTTAAAACTCAGCACTGTTAATAAGCAAGTTCCTTCAGAGATTAGTTCAACCCCTTGTACAGTTAGTTCCCCTTTCAATCTCAATCCAAAGAAAGCTTCCCATTCTATTCATAACATCCCATTGTCTCTACCATTCATCTCATTACTCCGTACCATTCAATCTGTTAGTATTCTTCCAAATATCTCAATCATGGCAGGACAGCAAGCACCTACAAGGATTGAAAGAATTGTAGATGCTAGATATGGACCTCTAGTCTTGCCTGTCCCTTTAAATCCTATGCCTGCGGGAGAATATCAGAAATATATGCCTAAATTTACTGGAACAGAGGGAGTAACAGCATAAGAACACTTAGAAGCTTTTTACAATTATGCTGATAATTTGGATATAAGTGAAAATGATGTGTGGATGAGAGTTTTTGTCCAGAGCCTTGATGGAGAGGCTAGGAAATGGTTTAGAGAATTACCCCAAAGATCAATAACAGATATTGAAGCATTAGATGATGCATTTTTGAAGGAGTGGGGAGATAAACAAGACTTGTTGTATTATCATACTGATTTTGGTAATCTGAAGAGGGAAAATGGCGAATCTTTGTCTGATTTTAATAAAAGATTCAATCAAATGTATAGTAAGATACCAGTTGAGGTAAAGCCTACTCCTAGCTCAGCCAAACTCACTTATGCCAATGCTTTTGACTCTAATTTTTTCCTGTTATTGAGAGAAAGAAGATGTGATACTCTAGCTGATATGCAGGTTGCAGCACTGGAAGTAGAGTCTAATGTTATGGCAACAGAAAAGCTTAAAAATCAAGCTGACAGAAGGAGGTAGAGAGGTTAGGCTTCTACCTCTTTTAGTTCATCTTCAGAGCCAAAATTAGATAAAATGACTAAGATGATAGAGTCATTGGCTGCTGAAATTCCTAAGCTAAAGGTTGAGCAGAATTCACGCAAAACAAGGCAGCAGAACACATTTGCTCCAAGAAATCCAAATCCATTCAGAAGAGTAAACGATCAGTTACAAATAATGCAAAGGGGTGAAGAGTCAAAAGAAGATCAGAAAATTAAGGCTCCTTTCCAGAATGTAGTCATGGAGGAGGAACAATTTGAAGAGGATGAAGATGAAATTCACTGCATGGAAGGTAAAGGCAGCGTTGCATTTTTGACATTGGCTGAATATGAAGAGTCATTGCTGCAAGAACAAAACAGTCAGATGTGGGACAGGGGTGTTGTTCTGCAATCTGGCGAACAACAGCAGAGATATAACCTGAGATCTAATGTAAAAAATTCCAAGGAGGATCCTGCACAAAGTGTTGCCGTCCAAGCAGAACCACAGAAGATCAAGCAAAGAAGACCAGCAGTTGATCCTGTCACCCTCAAAGCTCCAGTTCAAGAGGTAAAAATTGTTGATAAATCATTTTCTTCTTTCAGCTTTGTGTCAGAGGTCCAAAATTTGAAGATATATGTGCCTTTGGTTGAGTTGGTGAAGAGTAAATTGTTTAGAAATCCTATCCTTGAAGCCCTTGAGCTAGAGACCAAACAAACCTCCATTGACTCGGTCAATTTGCAAGATGACAAGCTTGTTGTTGTGCTTAGCCCCATGATTCAACCTACTGATAATAATTCTCCATCTTTCTATGTTTCATTAACTATCCATGATAAAATCCTCCACAATTGCCTGCTAGACACAGGGGTCAGCCACAATCTAATGCCTAAAGCTGTCATGGAAGAGTTAGGCCTTGATATAACTAGGCCCTATCATGATTTGTTTTCTTTTGATTCAAGGAAGATGAAGTGTCTTGGATTGATTAAGGATCTGGCCATTATCTTAACTCAGCTTCCCATGAAGAGTATGATGATGGATATTGTGGTGGCTGATGTCCCTCCTAAATTTGGTATGCTGTTGTCTAGAGGGTGGATTAAGAGACTAGGTGGGACATTACAGAATGATCTATCCTATGCTATTGTACCAGTGTTTTGAGGAGAAAGTAGGAGGTTATATAGAGAAGCACAGTTGGCGTATATTATCAGTGATGAAAAGAATCCTACAAATCATCCCATATATGTAGTGGACACTGATTTTGGAGCATGTATTCTCCAAATAGAAGAATCTCAGAAAGCCAAAATGCAGATCAGAAAACCAACAGTTCAGGTTGAGAAAGAGAAAGGAAGTCAGGTTTGGGAGATGTTCTTTGATGGAGCATGTTCCAAGGAAACTGCAGGAGCAGGGGTGGTGTTAGTGTCTCCAGAGAAAGAAAGCATTCAGCTGTCTTTTAAGCTGGTTTTCAAAGTGACAAACAACATAGTAGAATATGAAGCACTGTTATTAGGCCTTAATGCATCAAAAGACAGAGGAATCAGGAATCTGAAACTATTTGGAGATGTCGATCTAATAATTCAGCAAGTAAATAAAACATTTCAGGCAAAGCACCCGAGGTTGAAAGCATACAGAGATGAGGTATGGAGAGTCAAATATCTCTTTGATTATTTCTGCATTTCATATATTCCTAGAAGCCAAAATCAGCTTGTTGATTCCCTTGTTGTTTCTGCTAGTTTGTTCATCCCTCCATTGCCTCCCAAACTAGTTTATGAGGTGCAAATGAATTACAAACCTTCCTTGCCTGATAACGTCCACCATTGGAAAGTTTTTGATGATGATGGTGAGATTAATAGATTTCTTCAAGTCATTGATGAGTTTTTTGAGATGCAAATTGACCAAGAAAATGATGCCTTGTTAGAAAATCCCCAGTCCCAGCTTAGAAGTAAGATTGGCACAAGCAACATTGTCCAACTTCCTAGTAACCATATTCCTAAAGGTTTAATTCCTCTTGAGAGATTGTTTGACCAAAATGATGTGCCTTACAAAGCTGCCCAAAAAGAAGATCAATCTGCAGTTTGTAAGCATGATATAGGAAGCCCAGGTCAGCCTAGGTATGTGGATTTGTCCACTCGTTTATCAGCTGACCAAAGTTCTAAATACTGCAAATTAATGAGGCAATTTGCTTATGTGTTTGCTTGGGAATATAGTGATCTGAAAACACATGACGAGAACATAATCCAGCACAAAATCCCTCTTGAGAAAGATTCAGTTCCTTTTAAATAGAAGCTGAGGCCAATAAACCCAATGCTTCTTCCATTAATTGAAAAAGAAATTAAAAAATTGTTGGCTGCCAAGATCATAGTGCCTCTCAGGTATTCTAAATGGGTAGCTAATTTGGTGGTGGTAAGGAAGAAGAATGGAGAAATCAGACTGTGCGTTGATTTTAGAAATTTGAACAAATGCTCAAAAAAAGACAATTATCCTTTGCCAAAGATGGAGCATTTGCTGCAAAAGGTCTCAGGAGCTAAAGTCATGTCTTTCATAGATGGATTTTCAGGCTTTAATCAGATTGTTGTGCACCCATATGATCAAGAAAAGACTGCATTTACCACTCCTTGGGGTACTTTTATGTATGCCAAAAGGCCATGAATGCTGAGCCACTTTTTAAAGGGCTATGGATATAGCGTTTGTGTGAGAGAAGGAAAAATTTGTCCTCATCTACCTTGATGATATAACCGTTTATTCCAGCAGCCATCAAAGTCATTTGCAGCATTTACAAAAGGTGTTTTTGAAGTGCAGGGAGTTTTGGATTTCAGTCAATCCGAAGAAATCACAATTTGCCTTGCATGAAGACAAGCTGTTAGGACATATTGTGTCTGCTGCAGGTGTTCAAATTGACCCAGAAAGAGTCAAGGAAATTCAAGCTTTGACTGTACCGAGATCAAAGAAAGATATTCAATCTTTTCTGGGCAAAATTAACTTTGTAAGGAGGTTCATTCCTAATTTTGCTGAGCTGGTAAAGCATGTTACATTCCATGTTGAGAAAAGGAGCAGAGGTAAAATGGACTGAAACAGCAAGAAAATCTTTTGAGTCCATCAAGAAGGCTATAATGGAAGCTCCCACATTAATAAGTCCTGACTATAGTAAGGAGTTTCACCTGTTTTCATTTGCCTCTGAGGATACCATTGCAGTCGTTCTGTTGCAGCAAGATGAAGAAGGTTCAGAGCATCCAATGGAATTTTTCAGCAAGAATTTGAGGGATGTTGAACTAAGGTATGAAATTATAGAGAAACAGGAATATGCTCTTATTAAATCCTTAAAAGCTTTCAGATTTTATATCTTGCATTCAAAGATAATTGCATATGTGCCTTCGGCTGCAATTAAAGATGTCCTAACGCAACCTGATGCTGATGGAAGAAGGGCTAAGTGGATTGCAAAAATGATTGAGTTTAACATAGACTTGAGGCCCACCAAGCTAGTAAGAGGTCAGGGGCTTGCCAAGTTGTTGGCTGAAGAAAATTGCAGACATTTAGACATTGATCTCCTGGGCACGATTGCAGAAGATGGTCAAGTACAAGAAGAGGAAAGCGCAGCTGAAACAAAGAAAAAACAGTCGGTGGCCGAGAATCTAGCTTCATGTAATTGGTATGCTGCAATAATTAGTTTTTTGTTGAAGCTAGAAATCCCTTCGGGCTTAAGCACAAGTCAAGCTAGAACGTTAAAACTCAGGGCAGCAAAATATTGCATCAATAATACCCTGCTCTATTGGAGGGATCCATCCGGGATATTTCTAAGGTGTCTGGACAAAGAGCAGTCAAGAGAAGTCATGCAGCAATTTCATTCCAGCGAGTGTGGAGAGCATCATTATTGGAAAACTACAGCTCACAAAATTCTCAGAGCTGGGCACTATTGGCCCACGTTATTTTCTGATGTATTGGTTTTTGTTAAAGCTTGCGACAGGTGCCAAAGATTTGAAGGAAAGCAACAGCTGAAATCCCTGCCCCTAAAGCTAATAATTGCAAAAGGACCTTTTTAGTAGTGGGGCTTGGATTTCATTAGTGAAATCAATCCGCATTCCAGTGGCCAGCACAGGTGGATATTAGTTGCCACGGATTATTTTACCAAATGGATTGAAGCAGTACCTACAAGGAAGGCTGATCATAATGTGGTCATGAAGTTTTTAACAGGTAATATCTTCAGCAGATTTGGTTGTCCACACAAATTAGTCACAGATAATGCAGCAGCCTTCAGAGCAAAGGAGTTGGTGGAAATGTGTGATGCAATGGGAATTAAACTTGTTCATTCCACCTCTTATTATCCACAAGGAAATGGTCTAGCAGAATCCTCTAATAAAAGCCTGATCAGGATAATTAAAAAACTGTTAAAGGACAATAAAAGGAATTGGGATTCAAAGCTCAAGTATGCACTATGGGCTGACAGAGTGACCATTAAGAGATCTACAGGGAGTTCTCCATTCAAGCTGGTAAATGGCACTGAGGCTGTATTCCCAATTCAGTTAACTCTCCCTGTGGCAAAATTCCTTCAAGAAGAACAGAATGAGGAAGATGATATGGCTAACAGAATCACTGATTTGATAGAGTTGCATCATATTAGAGAACAGCTCGTTGAAAGCGCTGCAGCACATCAGAGAAGCATCAAGGAAGCCTTTAACAAGAAGGAAACAGTAGTTAATTTTCAGGTTGGAGACTTGGTGTTGAAATGGGATGCACTGAAAGAAAAGAAAGGCAATCATGGGAAATTTGATGCTTTCTGGACTAGGCCTTTCATCATCTCACAGATTCAAGGGAACAATACCTTCATACTGAAAAGTATGGGAGGTGAAGCAGTTTTTGATGGCCCAGTTAATGAGCAATTTTTGAAAGTTTATATAGTTTAAGGTCTTTGCCCTTAAAAGTTATAAATAGTTTGTTTTTTATCAGTTTAGGTGTAGACTCCATGCCCAATGGAATACTAGGAATTTTGATTAGTTTGCTTTGAGCTGGAAAGGCATTGGACTGCAGGTTCTTGAGACCTCACAGGGAGGATCTCATCCCCAGAAGGAGCCAGTGTTAGCTTTGCTACATACTTCAGCTTTTGGGAGGACCAAATATCAGCTTTGCCATGTGTTTATGCTCAGAAAGACAGATCGCATCAGTCTTCTCTTCCTTTTTCCTTCATGCCCATTATAATCTTAATAATCCGGCTATTTCCGTTTTCTTCCTTTTGCGGTGCTATTTGATCGCTATCGCACATTTTCCCGCTGCCTCCTATCACCCCTTGTCTTCCGCCCCTGCGATAATGCGATGTGATGTAGCGTTGCAATGCGATGTGATATAATCGTTATCACAAATTGCATCCATCCGTGTCTTAAAGTTTCACCGTGTCTTCTGCCAATTGCGATTTCATGATGCGATCTGATCGCAAATCGTAAATCACCCAATCCGATAGTTGTATCAAGGCTTCCCCCTTATGTCTTTTGCCGATGCGATATCAGGTGCCGGACCCGATTTGACTCACCACTTCTTTGTATAAAATCTCATGTCCACTCGTCCGCCTCCGATAGTATATTTTCCATATTTCATAGCTTTCACCACAAGAAAATCTCCGCCATCCATCTTCGCCATCCAACGATTAATAGTTATGACCGGCCCATCGCCCATTTTCAATGCCATATTTGTATTTTAGCACCCCTGTGCACCCGAAAAAGGAAGGCGTCTGTGATCCAAATACTCTCTGCAGTTAATACTTCAGCTACCACATTCAAGAACAAAATGGCCCAAGGACAGAAGGACGACCTCGAGCAGTGAAAAGCATTTATCAGGCATGAAATTTCATCCATGTTTTACTTGATCTTCCTGAGCAGGACTGCAGAGCGCTAGAAAGAGTAGATTTTGTCCATAAAAACAGTTAGAATGTATCAAATCCCATAACATTTTGTAAATGTGGTTGGTGATCCATTAAGACACCTCCACGCATACCCTAGCAGAGATTTTTTGTAAAAAAACTCTATATATACTTAGAAAAACAATGTAATCAGTTTGATGAGTGTTAGCTGAGTGCGAGTTTGCTGTGAGTTTCAACTTCTGGAGACTGTAACTGTTATGTGACCTGCAACATCTAGTCTTCATTTCCAACCAATACAAGCTTTTTTTGCTGTTACTTGATCACTTTTCACTTCTTCTATGTTCTAGGTTGTGCCAGCTTTGCATGTATTTCATGGTCTGTGAATGTTTAGCATCAGAGGGGCTGTCATCCCCCCTCTGTGTTAGAATTTAGTTGTATCATCGAAATTTCTTGCAGGTGTTTGTTGTTTTAATACCATAGAGCTGTCATCTTGTCTGTGTATTAGATAATAGATTTACAGACCTCCTAGCTGGTTGCAGCCGGCCATCACAGGGTCCTGTGCATCTGCTGGTGTGGTCAGTCTTCTCCATTATCACCTTATCCTTAAGCTGTGAGTAATTGGTGGTTAAAAGCCTTGTAATTTGGGGGTGTTCACCCATGTCAGGGGTAAATCATAGTAGGAGTGGTTATCTAGCTTGAATGTGCAGCATTTCTTTCATTCATCCATCATTTTATCCAACAAAAAATTGTTGAGTTTGTAATGTTCCCTAGCATCACTAATATACAACCTAGGTGAGTTTCTTGGGGTGATAACATACACTTTTGGGAGTACCTCTCCAACTAGTTTCCCCTTGGGAGGTAATAACACCTTTGTGATAAACAATGATAAAATCATAGAAAGAGATTTACAAGAGTTTATAACAATAAACTTGACAAAAATAATCCATGATGCTTCTTTTCTCAAACATGGAAAATAAGTATATTATAGTTTAAATTATTATTTTTCTTATTATTATATATGATTGCATACATTATGAAGTATTATCCAAAATTTTATAATGTTTTCTAATTCTCTGAAAGATTTATCAAGACTTTACAATGTTTTATAATTTAGTGAAAAATATGCCAAGACTTCAAAAAAGTTATAATTCACTTAAATATTCACCAAAAAACTATACATGAATATTATATTATTGATAAAATATTCTATGCATTTTCCTATGTACAATGGGGATTCATCCACTCATTATACTATAAATTTTGGGGGGTTTCTTAAAATTTTCCCTGTAGGAGTTCCTTTACTAAGCAATGGTTTTTGTTGGATATGCAAGCATTAAGGTCGATTGAGAGGAAATTTGGATTTGAAAACTTTTATGGCAAGATAGTAAGCAACCCTACCACAAAATATTCATGGGAATTCTATCCATGAATAGGGGTTGAAATGCATCATTTCAACATAGTTATAAACGTTGTTAATGATTAAAGATCAATTTTTTTTTATTGCAACTAGTTTATCTTCAAAGATTCCATTCAATTATTTTAATTCCGTGCTAGATGAATTCATTTGATTCCCAAGCAAAAAGCCATTTTTTGTCTCTCCCATTGGGAACCATCATTTTCGTTGATAGATATATCATGGAGTGATACTAAATTACAAGTTAGATTAGATCTATCATGCAGACACTCGTTCGGTGCATGAAAGAATTTATTTTATTCAACATTATTGTCTAAAATATATGATGATTTTTTTAATCTTGAACTTGTTAGGAATCATATTCTTTCTTTCCCAGTGAGGACCTATCTTCTAATTGAGCTACACTTTCACCATCTGAGATGTCAGTAGGAGATGAGGTGTTGTTTAACATGTGAAAAAAGATTCTTGAATTTTCCCTTGATCATTGAAACCTTATTTGGGCTTTCTGAAAACCCGAGATAACAAATCCAAATCTTGCAGTTTAATTCTTCCTCTGCATTTCATTCCCTCTAAGCTACATTCATGCATCAACAATTCTTTTCGTTCTCCATTCAGGAATGACCATTGTATAAGACTAAACTCTTATTTGTACCAATTTTATGGTCTTTTCCAGTGTTTTCATAGTAACCTACTTCAGTTGATCTATTTGAACATGACAGATATTTTTTATCACGAGTAGAAGAGAAATACAACTCCAAATTTCTAATTTATAAGAATGACTTCTCTCATTTGAGGAACTTTTCAAATATGGATATGCATATCAATTTGGCTTTGTGTTTATGGAATTTTTTCAAAGGCATCCAATTTAACTACTAAAATTATGTTATTTAACTTAGGATTGCTTCACACTTTTCCCTTAAATCTAGATGTGTATTACTAAAAATATATTACTTATTGTTGTTTAGTTTCTTATCATTTTTTTGACATGAAGGTAAGGATATTCTATAGTAGCACAACGGTTGGAAACACAGGGAAGAGAGAGAAAGAAAAGTAAAATTTGAGTTGTTCCAAGGTTATTTAGGGTGTTTAGGGATTTTTTAGTGGGTTTAGGCCTTAGATTTTGAATTTGTGGATTCAATCATTTTTGAGGTCCTTACTTGGGGCCAAGCTTGCTGATTATTTCATCTAGTCATTAAAAAAAAACAAAATTAGTGTCTTTTCTTTGAAGATTTTATAACATATAAATATTTCTCTTTCCATTTCTTTTGGCATATTTTAAACAATTTGAAAATATCATAGATAAATATGTTGTTAGATAGTTATTTCCCTTGTGATGTGTTGCTCCCCAGTTGCCATCTTTCTAACTAGGAATAACTTATCTTTCAACCTAGGGAACCTCCATAGGTTCTCTAGCCCTTTGACCCCAAGTGCAGAACAACAACCACACTGTGTCGAAGTTCTAGGTGTGAAACACCTTCCCAAGGTCTAACTCCAAAATCCAGCATCAAGTTATCTTGACAACCCTCATCTCTAACTCCTCCTTCGCCAACACATCTCCCAAAATCAAATATGAAAAACTTATCCCTCCAAAAGGAAGTCCCCTTCCAATCCTCTCCCTCCAATAATTATTATTTGCATGAACCCCAAAATATCTCCCCTCATTCTACCCATCTCACTCTATTTAATAAACTTTGCCCCCTTTACTCCAATACTTTGTGCCACTTTTTATTTTACCAAATCTAGTGACATGTAAATAGTATTTGTATTCTTTCAATGTATGACATGAAAGAATAGGACCATGTTTACTTAATACCTAATAAAATAATGGATCACATAATTAATTGACATAATCAAAGTGGAATTCCAAAATAATAGACCATAGAATGCTAGTGTATTTTTACTAAGTGTTCGCCTCTAGCTAGGATACACATATCATGTATACATATTAATAGGATCAAGGAGTAGGCTTTACAAGAAGCTAAGATACTACAAGAAGGTGATCAACACTAATCTAGAAGATGAAAAGTATCTTTCAATTTTGAATGGCACAAAAAATAAAAATCAACATTGCTAAGAAGAATATTTCATATTTACATTAATAGGATATTCCGCAACATAGGAAATAGTTAAGTACAACTTGGTCTAGTATAGAGTTAGGTATAAAGTTAGGTAAAGTGTGTTTCTTTACTATGTACATTTTGTAACTTACAATCCGACGGTCACGATATGTAGTGATCGCCGGTTCATTCTCTCCTCAGTATTACCGACACTTGATCCATGGCTTAACACCCGATTGGTCCATGATATCTATTTAAAGAGCATGGAGGGTCATTTGTAGGGTAATCCGTCTATGAGAGAAGCATATGTAAATTTTCATTCTTTTATTAATAAATTGCCTGAAGTGGCCGCGTTGGCTCAGGCCGTGGACTGCTTCCCTCTTTGAGGGTTTTAACCACGTCAAAAGTACTGGTGTAATGATCTGTGATCTGTTTGTGAGCGGTGTCCTTTGGTGTTCTTTCTGAGGAACTTACCCTGTAAATTCCTACATGGTATCAGAGCTATTTGAGGGCCGCGTCCGTTGGTGATCCAAATCTGAAGCCGGTAGAACTGCATCCGACTACCATTTCCTAGATCTATTGTTTCTGACTGCTTTCGGGCCGAGAGGACTGCTCTGTTGTGTTGGGAGCATTTGCTCCAGTGAGGAACCCCTTTCGTTTCACGCGAAAAGGTTTCCAGTAACCCTAGCTACGTCGTTTTTAAGATCTGGAGGTATACAGTGTTTATTTGCAGTTTACAGTTATTTTCTCTCTGTTTATTTCGGTTTTCAGTTTATTTAGTTTTTCTTTATTACCGGATCTATACCTTTCATTTCTTCGTATGCTTTTTTCCCTAGGACTCTGTGCGATCTGGGCAAATCAGAAACAGAAAGGAAGGATTTTTCTCATGCGTATGCTCTTTTCCGCTGCGCCTTAGTGTGATCTCGGAAAATCAGAAACATTGAGGAAAATATTTAGTTTCCGGCTAAAGCTAACTTCGAGCCACAAGGTTCGTTTTTGAAAATATTTAGTTTCCGGCTAAAGCTAACTTCGAGCCGCAAGATTCGTTTTTTTTGTATGTCTGTGTTTGGTTTTGTGTTTTTTGTTTTGTAGGGAAAAAGAGCTTTCTCAAACTTTTTGTATAGCTCACTTGGTGCAAAGCTAATTTATGAGAGTAGAGGTCTTGGGTTCAAGTCTCCATTTTGTGGGGGCGGATTTTTCATTCCCGCACTTCGTCGGCGACTTCATCAAATTTTCTTCAAAAAACCATAACTTCTTCATCCGGAAGCCGTTTTCAGAACCGTTTTTTTAAACTGCCCTCTCTCTCTCTCTCTCAAACTTTTTGTATAGATCACTTGGTGCAAAGCTAATTTATGAGAGTAGAGGTCTTGGGTTCAAGTCTCCATTTTGTGGGGGCAGATTTTTCATTCCTGCACTTCGTCGACGACTTCATCAAATTTTCTTCAAAAAGCCTTAACTTCTTCATCCGGAAGCCGTTTTCAGAACCGTTTTTTTTTAAACAGCCTAATTTTTCGAGATATTTCCATTGAAACACTTAGTTTCAGCATCTATAGCTTCCGTTTTTTTTTTTTTTAAGGGAAATTCCATGCCAAGTTATTCTTGACAGCACCAACTACTTCCAATGGTGGTCCTACATTGTGGATTTACTTAGAAGTAAAGGTATTTACAGAATAGCCACAGGCCAAGAGACCAAACCAAAAGATAAAGACAAGGCAGCTAAATGGGAAAATAGGCAAGACCAAGCACGTGGGTTGATAGGGATGTCTATTTCTCCAGATCTTAGATTCCATATTGCAGAACTTGATACTCCTGATGAAGCAATGAAACAGATTACCAAAGTCTTTGGAATTAAAAATGAACTTAAAGCCCATCAACTTGAAAATGAATTGCTTACATTGGACCCCAATAATTTTTCTTGCATTGAAGATTTTTTGTCCAAGTTCAAGACCCTTAGACTTCTCTTGGACAAACCTACAAGTCCCCTTCCTTTGATTCATTTTGTGATTCTTTAATAAGAGAACAAGAAAAACTCTTACACCTTGGTCTTCTTCATCTTGGAAACTCTTCTAAGAAAGCTTTAGCTGCCGAGCAGCAACCAAATCCAAAGAATCCTAAGAAGTTGTATCCTAAAAAGAATGGTCCTAAACCAAACAAGGGTCCTAAGCAATTTCAGCCTCAAAATGAAAAATCATTTCAACAAAATGATAAGACAAATAAAAACAAAGGGAAGAAGACTGAAAGACATTGCAACTTTTGTAATTGAGATGGCCACTTAGAATCCAAATTCTTTAAGAAGATGGAAGCCTTGGAAGCAGCAATGAAGAAGCATAACATCCATTTGGAGCAATCTTCAACTTCAACTTCATCTTCAGGAATGGCACTTTCTGCATGTAGTTGTCAAGCATCTCGGTCTGGCTATGCACTAAATGTATCTTCTTCTTCTCAATCTCATGAGTGGCTCATTGATTCTGGAGCTTCTTATCACATGGCCAAAAACAAAGCCATGTTTTCTTCTTTAAATGATTGTAACACCAAAAATATATATGTTGGTGATGATAGATCTCTTAGTGTTGTAGGGACTGTAACTGTTCATATAGACAATGGTCAGTTTAATGATGTATTATGTGTTCCAACCTTATCCTGCAACCTTCTATCTGTATATCAGATAACTCATTCAGGTGAAGGTAAAATCGTTGAATTTTCACCTCACGATGTTGTAATTAAGGAACTAAGAGATCCTAGACAGATTTTAGCTACTGGCATTGCTGATGATTCTACAAGGTTGTATAAGTTTCACAACTTTGGGTCATCAAATCTTCCCTCAGTATTTGTTGCTCATAATGATGAAGTGAGCAAACTTTGGCATGAGCGATTTGGTCACTTAAACTATCGCTCTCTTCAGAATCTATGTAAAGAAAATATGGTGACAGGTCTTCTAATGGTATCTTGCAGAGATGGTGTTTGTTTCGGATATGTACTCGAAAAACATCATCAGGATAGTTTTGAAAAACGTGCCTCTTGGCACGCCTCAGTCCCTTTACAGCTCGTGCATAGTGATTTATGTGGTCCACTTCCAGTTGCTTCATTCTCTGGCTACAAATATTTCTTAACTTTCATTGATGATTTCTCTAGACGCACTTGGGTATACTTCTTAAAACTCAAGAGTGAAGTATTTAACATGTTCTTGGCCTTTAAGGCCTTTGTTGAAAAACAATCTGGACATCAAATTCTTAAGCTAAGATCTGATAATGGCAGAGAATATGTTAAAAACACATTCATCAACTTTTGCACTGAGAATGGAATTCAAATGCAACATATTGTTCCATATACTCCACAACAAAATGGTGTAGCTGAAAGGAAGAATCGCACCTTAAAGAAAATGGCTAATTGTATGCTTCAATCTAAAGGACTCAGTCTTAATTATTGGGCAAAAGCAATTAACTGTGCAAATTACATAATAAATCGCACTCCTACTAAGGTTTTAAAGAATATCACTCTAGAAGAAGCATGGAGCTCAATCAAACCAGATGTAAGTCACTTTCGTGTTTTTGGAAGTGAAGCATGGGCCCATATTCCAAATGAGAAACATAAAGCTTTAGAACCTAAGAGTGAAAAATGTATTTTTGTTGGATATTCTGAAGATGTCAAAGGATATAGACTTATTCCACTTAAGTCCAAAAATGTTATCATTAGAAGAGATGTAAAGTTTGCTGAAAATATATCGGCCTGCGAGCCTAGTTCGGCGGATGTGCCACCTCTCCCTATCTCTTCTACTTTTGAAAATATTTCTTCTTCAGATGATGAAAGCGAGGATGAAAATCCTCCCCCACCTTCTCAGGATCCTCCTTCAGCTCCTCAGCTTCCAAAATGGGTTCGTGCTACTCGGGATGCAAGAGGTGATCTTGCCGGTGATCCTACAGATCAGCGACGTACACGTTCTCAGTTCGAGAGAGCCTCTTCTTTACTGGCTCAAGCTTCAGTGAATTATGATCCAGACACCTTTGCAGAAGCTTCAGGCCATCGAGATTGGGAAGCAGCTATGAATGAAGAATATCATTCATTATTGGCAAATGATACATGGGATCTTGTTCCTCTACCAAAGGGACGAAAACTTGTTAGATGAAAATGGGTTTACAGAACCAAGTATGGACCAGATGGGAAAGTTGATAAACATAAAGCTCGTCTTGTTGCTAAGGGTTTTTCACAAGTTGAAGGCATTGACTATACTGAAACCTTCTCCCCTGTTGCCAAAATGAACTCTATCCGCCTTGTTCTTTCCCTTGCTGCCTCTTTCAAATGGGAAGTCCATCAGATGGATGTTAAATCCGCCTTCTTGCATGGGGACTTGCATGGGGACTTGCATGAAGAAATATATATGGAACAACCTATTGGCTTTATACAAACAGACTCCAGCCTTGTATGTCGGCTTAAGAAATCCCTTTATGGTCTCAAGCAAGCTCCTCAAGCTTGGTATGCCAAAATGGATAACTTTCTTTTAGAATCTGGCTTCTCTAGGTGTCATTCTAACAATACTGTCTACACCAAGAAAGTGGGCAAGTCTCTTATCATTCTTGTTCTTTATGTTGATGATCTTATCCTGACTGGTAGTGATCCCAAACTTATAAACCATGTGAAGTCTAGCCTTAAAAGGAAGTTTGAAATGACAGACTTAGGACACTTACATTATTTTCTCGGTCTTCAAGTCTTGCAATCCAAGGAAGGTATTTCCCTTTCTCAGTCCAAGTATGCCTGTGATATTCTACGCCATTTTCACATGGAAGACTGTAAGCCAACCCCTTCTCCCTTTCAGTCTCGAGTCAAACTTTCAGACACCTGTACTTCTCCTGAAGTTGATGCTACCTTATACCGTCAACTTGTAGGAAAACTTTTGTATCTAACCCATACTCGTTGTGACCTTTCCTTTGCTGTTGGCCTTGTTGCTTGGTTTATGCAAAACCCACGTGAAAGTCATTAGAAAGCAGCTAAAAGAATACTTCGTTATGTTCGAGGTACAATTCAGTTTGGGATTCATTACAGTGCCGAAGCAGCTCCTCTATTGGTTGGTTTCACTGATTCCGATTGGGCTGGTGACCCTGATGATCGGAAGTCTACTACAGGTTATGTGTTCACTCTTGGTTCAAGACCTATTACATGGGCTTGCAAGAAACAAGGTGCCATTTCTATTTCTTTAGCAGAAGCAGAGTATCGTGGTGCCGTAGAAGCTAGTAAGGAAGCCTTGTGGCTTCGTCAAATCCTGTCAGAGTTTGGCTTTCAGCAACAACATCCGACTACACTTTGATGTGATAATCAAAGTGCCATTCAGCTATGCAAAGATCCAGTCCAACATCAGCGCAACAAACACATTGAACTGCACATGCACTTCATCAGAAAGCTCATTCATGACCATGTTCTTGAAGTGCAATATTGTTCAACAGATGATCAAGTTGCAGACATCTTTACAAAGGCTCTCACAGAGGTGAAGTTCACTAAACTTCGATTTATGGTTGGAGTTCAGGAAGTTGTCACTAAGGGGGGATAGGCTCTAGTGCCTCTTTCCTTCTCCTATTGTGTCATATTTGTAAATCCTTCAATCCTATCCCAAGTTGTTCTTAAGGGGGGATGTTAGGATATTCCGACACATAGGAAATAGTTAAGTACAACTTGGTCTAGTATAGAGTTAGGTAAAGTGTGTTTTTTTACTATGTACATTTTGTAACTTACAATATGACGGTCACAATATGTAGTGATCTGACGATTCATTCTCTCATCGGTATTACCCACACTTGATCCGTGGCTTAACACCCGATTGGTCCATGATATCTATTTAAAGAGCATGGAGGGTCATTTGTAGGGTAATCCGTCTATGAGAGAAGCATATGTAAATTTTCATTCTTTTATTAATAAATTGCCTGAAGTGTTGGCTCAGGCCGTGGGCTGTTTCCCTCTTTGAGGGCTTTAACCACGTCAAAAGTACTGGTGTATTGATCTGTGATTTGTTTGTGAGCGGTGTCCTTTGGTGTTCTTTCTGAGGAACTTACCCTGTAAATTCCTACAAATGGTTCCAAGGGAAAGAAACCTTCTCCTAGAATTCCCTATGCACACTCAAATTATATTTCAATTTCAAAATATCACTTGGAATGTTGACTTGTTGTAACTTCTTGAATAATCAAAACTATGGTAATATTGGAATTCCTATCCTAATGATTATAAAATTATAAATAATCTCAAATATTTATTTATCTAACCTTTATAAACCAATTATGATCTCAAATGATGTTTTTTTTCGTAGAAAAAATCGTAATTTTATTCCACGTGAAAACTAGGGAAAAAATACATTTTGTGAATGTTTAGAGGCATTTCAACCAAGCCCAACCAAGTAGTTTATGCCCTCTACCAAGAAAAAAACTATATATAAAAAATCAATTACATTGAATTTTTTGAGGTTTAAGTATGATAAAATAATATAATTTACCATTTTTTCCTTTCTTTCTTTCCATCTTTCCCTGAACACCTTGTTTGAGGGTGGTGGCACTACTACACATGACAGGTGTTTAAGAAAATATTTGAGACAATTTTTGGGTAAATTGTCTTAACTTGAGGAAACAAAAAAACTTGTGTATTGTCTTTGAATGAGTGTCTCAAATTCTTGTCTTAAAAAATTGTCTCCCTAAAGACAATATATAACACAAGCATTATTGTCTCTTAAGACACAATTTCATTTTTGTCTCTCTAGAGACAATAGTTGGGATTAAATACATATTTTTGTTATAGAGACAATACATATTTAAATCCTAGATATTATCTCTCTAAAGACAATAAAAATATATATTTAAAAATAATACAATATCACTTCTATCTCTTTAGAGACAATATAAAACAATGAATCTAGAAAAATTTCTCATCATTAAAATAAATCAATATAAAAAGTATTTAATTTAAAATTAAAATACAATATCATTCATTAATGCATATTAGAGCACACTCGAATCGAACCACCAACCTCCTCCTTATTAGGCACATCCTCTTCCATTGAGCTAGCACCATTTAAAGAATTATGTGAGGAGTTATGACAATCCTTGAAATTGCATACACAGGGATTGATTTTGAAAAAAATGCTCAATACATAATGGCATAATCTTTATAAAATCTATAATCATGAAGCCCTTTTTTTAACTTAATAAAAAATAACTCAATGGAGTTAGTTCAATGTCACACCCCTATAGCATGACCCACATAACAAGCTAATAATACACAATAATCTACAAACAATTTAATCTAATCCTACAAAGCAAAGTAACTAGAATTAGCACAAACTGTTAATATCTTGCCACAACTATTAACTTTCACATTTCTTTCTGCATCAGAATTTGTCAATAAAGAAATATAGAAAAAAGTCCCAAAAATGCTTCACATGGCTTCATTGACACCATTACCACTTTAGCTCTTTTAGCCCATTTTAACTCACTCAAGTCTGTATGAAAACCTCATTTAGCAAGTTGAATAGCTCATTTAGCCTAACATATGCTTCTCCCTTCCATGTCTATATGAAAACCTCAATTATGTGTATCTTTCAACTGGTTTTAATATAACTAGAAATTGCACTAGATGTTGCAAAGGAAACTTCATAAGGCATAAATTCAAGAAGAATCATAACATGTGGAAGATCACTTAATATAAAAATTAGTAAACAAAATGTCATTCAAAACTAGAAGATAAAGCTAAATCACTTACATTATGCCAACTTTACAGATTTTATAGCCTTTGCAACATACATTGCCTGTCAATATTCAAATATGCTCTTTCAAGTTCCAATAGTAAATATTTAACTATCTCACTTGATCTTTTTCAATATTGAACTATCTCACTTGAAATTGAACAGGTTTGTGACACTGGAGGTTTATTCAAATATTTTTTGGAAAATGACAAATTTAAAATTTACCCTTGGATGAATCAGTTTAAAGCAAAGATAAGAAATAGATATATTAATAAATCTAGTGAGTGACATAACACCTTCACACTGTTTGATAGTCTTAAACATGTTACTTATCCAAATCTATCGAGAGACTTCTCTAGACTATGCCAAGCTTCCATATCAAGATTTTCTATAAAGGAGGGATTAAAAAACCCATCAGGTAGTTCTTTTAGACCTGTCAGACTAAAGGACATTGAGGATCCCAACAACTTCAACTGTGTAATGCTTTCAGGAATACTACTTAATTTAGTACAACAAACTAGACAAAGTTTAACAAGGGATGTTAACTTTCTGAAGCCATAAGGGAGATCTTTTAAGCATTCACGGCTGGATAAGTCCAATAACCTCAATAATGAAAGCTTCTCCATCTTGTTGGGAAGCGCTCCCAGACTTGTACACCTACCCAGATGGAATTCTTGCGATGATGTAAGCTTTTCCAGACTGCTAGGAAGCGCAAATGTTCAGAAAAATGTCCAAACAAATTCAATATAATCTTATATGGATTCATTTGTTGAGGGACCATTCTTTCTTGACATTAGTTTTACATTAGACTGTAATGGGATGTCATTACCTCAGTTTTATATGCCTTTGTCTCATACCTTAGTTTTATATGCCTTTGTCTCATATTTGCTGTTGTAAATGTGTTTGATAATTTGATTTAGTCCATCGATTCTTATAAACACTATTCATTCATTTAAAAACAATTTTATTCTTAGACAACAAGAATTTCATGCCACTGCTGACAACTCAACTACTGCTTCTGTTAAACGGATTGAGAACCACTACCATTGTTAAGAACATAATAGTTTCTTGCAACTTAAATTCTTGATCCACAAAGAATCATGTTCTTGTTTCTTACTTACGGTAAGAAGCAAAGAAGAACGAACACCGATAAGGGTGACAAAGTATAAAGGGGGTGGATCTGAATCTGTTTTCCCTAAAAGAAACTTCTAATTTTCTAATTATAAAATAAATTTTCTTTGGAGATACTTGATTACACTGTTGACATCCTAATTTAAAAGGGAAAAACTGTTTACGTACTTCTTTCGTACTGAAAAGGAAGACTACTTAGCTATCATGTTTTCTGACTCAATTTCAATAAATAAAATAAGTGTTTGAAAGGAACCTGATTTCTTCTTAGCAGATAGTGAAAGGATAGGCACAAACATAATCAAGAATCAAGGTTAACTCTCTGTTCGACTGGGTCAATTACCTTTAAGAGCTTGACCACATCTACCATTGTGGGGTGCTTCCTTGGATCTTTCGATGTGCACAATTCTGCTAAATGTAGCACCTGCAGCATCTGAGACTTCCCAGGCCCGCAAGAGATGAAGGGATACAAGGAATCTTCTATTGTTTCCATATTGATCATATCCCTCATCCAACCCACAAGATTTCGACCTTGCCCTTCTTTGAATTCCATTCCTGTAGGCTCCTTACCAGTTAACAATTCTAGCAAAATCACTCCATTGTTGTAAGCATCACCCCTAGTTGTTGCCTTCCATATTTTCCCATATTCAGGAGGAATATAACTGAAGGTTCCTACAAGATTTGTGCTTACATGACTATCATATGCACTTATGAGATGGGCACGACCAAAATTAGCAACCTTGGGTTTAAATGACCCATCTAAAAGGATATTGCTCGATTTCATATCGTTGTGAATAATGTGGGGAATGAAATCATGTTGCAAAAATAACATACCTTGTGTGGAACCCATGGAAAATTTGAAGCGCTTTGGCTAGTCAATGACCTCAACAACATCTGCGCTATTATGGAGCCACAGATCAAGATTATCATTCTTCACATACTCGTAAATAAGAAACTTCTCCTGATCAAGACTATCATTCTCCACATACTCGTAAATCAGAAACTTCTCCTCCCAGAAAATGCAGTAACCATGTAAAAGTACCAGATTCCTATGCTTCACCTTTCCAATAGCTTCCATCTCCACTAGGAACTCATGGTTACCTTGTTCGAGCCTGTGGCTCAAACTTTTGACAGCTACAACCTTCCTTTTGGAAGAACAACTTTATAGATAGTGCCAAACCTACCAACTCCAATGATATTGGTTTTGTTGAAGTCATAAGTTGTTGTTAGAATATCGGTTGGGCTAAGGTGCAATAGAGGCCTTTCGAACATTGCCAAATTGATACTAAGAGGTTCCCTCATCTTTTTCAAAAATGATAGTCACTGGGTTCAAGAGGAATTGTGAGCATTGTTTTCTCAAGATTTTTCACCAAAGCCTCATGTCTCAACATACTCCACCTAATAACGGCCAAGATCAAGCAAAGCAATGAAAATGTACTCCCTGAAATTCTCACAATTCTCGGGAATCTCTCCTACTAATGCATTTTCTGAAAAGTTTATGAATTCAAGGTCAAATATTTTACACAAGTTGGGAGGAGTGATACCTTTAAGATTATTGGAGGACAAGTCCAAGTACATCAGCCAGGGTAGGTTAGCCATCTTTGAAGGAATGCTTCCAGTAAGACTATTACTATGAATAACAAAAAACACTAGTGAAGTTAGATTTCCTATAGCATCTGGAATGGTACCTGTAAATTTGTTATTGCTCAAATCCTAAAAGAATAAAGGATTGCCTAGATTTGGAAAAGATGATGGTAAGAGACTAGTGGTGAGATTGTTGTTGCTCAAATCTAAATGAGTGATCCCTTTTGGATTTCCAAGAGCTGCAGGAAGGGTGATTGTTAGTTTATTATTTGTTAAATTAAGCTTCACAAGGCCTGAAATCCTTCCTAACCACATAGGAATACTGCCAAAAAACTGGTTATGAGACAAAATCTGACCTTGAAGGTTTTGGAGTCTCTAGAAAACAGGTAAAATGGGTGCACTAAGAAAATTCAAGGACAAATCCAGCAAAGTCAAATTTTCTAGCTAAGAAAGTTTATGAGGAACATGACCAGTAAGTAGGTTTCCCTGTAAATTTAACTCAATTATCACGCTGCAATTCCCAATCTTCTCAGGAATGTTACCATTCAAATTGTTCCATGAAAATTCAAAAAGTCAATGGTGTTGTGTAAGCTCGGAATCATGTAATGGGAATATTTCCTTGTATCTAGCACAAATTTCACCTGGAATGGAACCAGAAAGCTTGTTATGAGAAAGGAAAAGGTTGTCCAACATTTCTAGCTACCCAATCTTTCTACAGAAAGCTTGTTATGAGAAAGGAAAAGGTTGTCCAACATTTCTAGCTACCCAATCTTTCTTGGAATTGTGCTAGACAAATACTTCCCAAATCAACAGCCACGAGATTGACACAGTCAAAACGTTCAGGAGGAATTCTGGCTCTCAGCCTGTTTCCATGAAGTGATAGATTTCTTAAATTATTAATGTTTCCAACATATTTAGGAGTAAATCCTTGTAAATAATTGTTATCAAGGTGCAACCTCTAGAGAGTGCTAGAAGTATACATGGAGGGAGACATCCCACCCATAAGGAAGTTATTGTTGAGTGATATTCCAAGCAATGTCTGTGAACTCCAAAGCTTATCTGGTCATTTTTTAGAGAAGTTATTGAGTTCCATGTCTAAGGTGACCAAAGGAAGACTTGAAAGATAGTCAGGGATTCCACCAGACAAATTGTTCCCATCCAATAACAAGTCTGTCAAATTCATGCACTCTCGGAAAGTGTTCTTTATGCTACCTGTAAATTGATTCAGTGACAAAGAGAGAGAGGCTAGGCTCTGGGAATGACAAAGCTCTGATGTTATTGATCCATAGAGCCCGTTAGCATCAATTTCCAATGTTCTGAGAGATTAACAGTTGCCCATTTCCGGAGGTATGTGACCTACAAACTGGTTTTTGGATAACCTTATAGAAGTTCCTCTTCTCCATACACCATGCCAGGATGGAAGGGGTCATGTCAAAATATTTTCCTCAACAATAAAACTCTGAATTGACTCCAGATTTTCAAAATCATTGGGTAGTGGCGGATTCAGTGCGTTGAATGACCAATCTAGTATCTGCAATTCCTACAATTGGAAATTGTGTTTGGAATCCACCCATTTAGTTCATTAATCATTTTCATTAGATACAGAAGGTTGTGAAAACTGCCAATGTTGTCTGGTAATGATCCTTCAAGGTTATTCTCTGAGAGGTCAAATTTCATCATAGATTTAAGGTTTCCAATTTTTGAGGGAATGTGCCCACTGAACTTACATCCCAGAAAATATAATATATTAACCTTAACAAGTTTTCCAATTTCAGCTGGTATTTCATCACTAAATGTTTTTGATCCTATCCATAGATAGACCAAATTTTTTATGCCCCCAATTTCCTTTGGCAGCAATCCGGATATTGCATCATAGGCTCTAGCTGAGATCCAGAGTGACTAACTTAGTAAGATGGCCGAATTCAGCAGGGAAAACTCCAGAGAAGGAATTTTCACTAGCATCCAGATATAACAATTTTGACAAATTCTCCATCTGGGGGAATGCTACCATAAAATATAAATGGATATAATGGAACTGAGACCAAGGTACTTCAAATTTTCAAGATTTTTGAGTTCGTTGGGAAGGCTACCAAATACTTAATTAAAATTTAAAATAAGTTGACAAGATTAGAAATCTCACGGGGAATCACACCATATAGATCATTGCTTCATAAGTCTAGACATTCTAGTTTTGGAAGACCCCAAAGCTGTAAAGGTGGTTTCACTGTGAATGCAGTATTGCTCAAATTCAGACTTTGCAAAAATGTCAGTTTTCTTATTGCAGGGGATATGGTTCCCTGCATAGCTATGAAGGATAAATCCAGGGAGAAAAACCTTCCCTATATACACTATATACTCGTCCATGCACAACGAAAGGAGTCTGTTTCGAGCCAGTCAGTGAGGACAGTTTCGTTTGGAAAGCATTTTTTCAGTCTTGTCAAAGCTTAAATGTCTTGAGAACAACCTGTGCTAATAAATTATCTGCACAACAATATAATAAACAAAATCCATACGAATTTTCGAGGGATGGTTGTGAGGAAAATATTAGGCATCGTCCGTGCACCTCTGACCCTTGTTATTTGAACGAAATCGCAGTCTGACCTATGCAAATATACACCGAATTTAAATAGATGGAGATTTCTTGCAATGATGTCATCTTTTCCAAACTTCTAGGAAGCACAATTAGACTTTCACAAGAGCCCAAATGGAGTTCTTGGAGACAATTCAATGATCCAAAGTCATTTGGTAGATGCCTCAAACCAGAGCAGGATTCCATTCTCAATACTCATAAAGATCGAAGCTTTGAAATTGATCTTGGTAACTCCTCTAGATATTGGCAACTTGAAAGGTCTAGTTCCTACAAACTATTTACCAAATCACCTAGCGCTTAGGAAAAAATTTCAATTGTACAAACCTCAATCCCAGTACTCGCAGATTTTTGGGTTGTTCAGGACAATTGGAAGAGATTCCGCAGTAATAGGGATTTATACACTTTCTTTCAAATTCGAACTCGATGTGTCTAACACTAGAAGGAATTTACAAATTATGCAGTTAATTATATGTCATGATTGTATAAAAAGTAATAACATTGCACTTGAGATAGAATTCTAATTATTATGTTGTATCTGCAACGAAAAAACCTCTGCATCAGGCCATTAAGAAACCATAATCGTTTTAACAAGAAGTAGTTATTTGATAATTATTGAACATCGCTTTTACATGTTCCAACTATTAGTTTTCTATTAACTATTATTCTAATGGTCAAAAAATATTCAATCCTCCAACATTTCATCCAATGGTGCAGGCTCATACACAGTTACTGCTTATAAAAAAATTAGTGAAAAATCTTGTAAATGATATCAGATCCAAATTGATTTAATTAAATTCTTTAAACAAAATATTAATTTCTTCTTAATTACTTTTTTTGAACAACCCCCTATGTAGTAGCATGTAAATCTTACATATTTGTGTCTCCTCCTCCTACTACTGCTTAATTGGAACTACTAAATACCTGGAGAGGATGATCATATACCTGGAGATTTTTCAGTCTTTGGCCTAACTTTTACTAGAAGTCCTTATTTGGGAATAGGGATGGTGCCATATTGAATTCTACTCTTGGTGCCTACAACGTCCCACCTGCATGAAGTCAAAAAAAAGTCTTGATAAATCACCATTAATGATAAACAAACAAGGAATATACCACCATCAAAAAAAAGTCTTGATAAATCACCATTAATGATAAACAAACAAGGAATATACCACCATGGCTCCACTTGATAATATTTTCCTATATGCTTCTCCTTACAGTCAAGTATTTTCATGAGTATATATTCATTTGTTGATAACCTTGTACTTCTAGGAAAATTTCCATTATATTTGTGAAAGGCCTCCCAAATCTAGGCAAATATTTACAAAATATAATGCCTAAAATATTGTCAACATATTCCTTGCTACTTTAGCCACCTTTATATCCATGACATAGCAAGGTATGTGTGTAGTGAACTGATGGGGATGGGTGTAACAAAAATTTGTAAGTTCTATGTATGTTTGTTAGCCAAAGCTCAAATCTAGTCTGCATCTTGAAAGCTTTAGGATTGAAATGATCTAGAAATATGATTTTGTAGCTTTTATGTTTTTCAATAGATTTAGGGAATCAAATACTAGTAGAAATGGTACCTGTACTTGGTTGTGGGATTGTGGATCAGGATAAGCATGTCCAACTTTGTGAGTTCATTCTTGGGGCATGAATGGACTCCACTACCAAGGGGAAAAAATGTGTTCCGTTTTGAAGGTCTCTGCAATAACAATGATGTAACCTTAATCCATTGCAGGGAAATAATATATCTGAAAAGAAGACAGTGAAAATCACAAATTTTCATTAATGTCCATTGTAAACCCCCACACACATATATATATCCTGTTTAAAATCCAGATGGAATCATCACATTCACTAACATCAAATATGGAAGGATCGAATGTATGAGGATTTGGAAAGAATTATGGATTATGATGAATGTTTCTGAAAAGTAGCATGACCTTCGAACCCTTGGGAATGAGGTAGTCTGCACAATATATGTTATATTGGTATAAAGGCATTTTAAACTTGCAAGTGCAATGCTTTTTTTTGGGAAAGGACCATTTTTATATTGTTGTAGATTTTAAAACATTTTGGAAATTTCACGTACATGAGTGAATTCAAACCATTGACTTCGCTCATGTCTATATAATTTTCTATATATTCCAAAATCTGCAATCTAATTACACTCATGCTTTAGGGAACAAAACTAATTATAAGAAGTTCAACAATTAATGTGTCAGTTTTTTTTTTGGAAAGGGTCATCCTTATCTCAATTTTAGATTTCAAAATATTTTGGAAATTCCACAGACATGAGTGAAGACAAACCATTGACTTCCCTAATTCTATAAACTTTCCTATATATTCCAAAATCTGCAATCTAATTACACACAAGTTTTAGGTAACAAAACCAACTCTAAGAAGCTCAACAACTTTCCTCACATACAATAACTCTATACTCAACAAAATTTGATCATGTGTACAAGATCTCAACAACTTTCCTCACATACAATAACTCTATACTCAACAAAATTTGATCCTGTGTACAAGATCTCTACGCTAGGTTAGACTCCAAAGCATGAGCATAGACAGAAGGTCATTGTTGCTCCTAAACAGAGGCATATGTCAAAGGAATATAGACCCTACTGCATACAATTTAAAGTTGTATGGGAAGGTCAAGTAACCATATTAAACATTGAAACTCAACTATCTCGCATGGTATCACATTCACACAATTAGAGGCTAATATAAAAATTATAAGAAAAAGTTATGCAACTCTAGAATACTAGCCCAAAAGCATAACAATTAGAAAGTTGGTAATAGATATATAATAGAACCGCTATTTGGCCCACCATAGCATAGATAGGAGAGGTAGAGGGTCGTGTGGTGCTTTACCTTATGGCTTAGATTTGATTTAGCTGGCCTGCCGGGTATGCCTTGGGTAGATGGATTGGATTATTGTTAGGACATCAGAGAACAGAGTTGGGATAGGATTATGGGACCAGACTTATGACTGCCATTACACTTTACTTTAGGAAGCTTTGGAGGTACAACTAGAGATAAAGACCCGGGATTTGCATTAAACCACAACCTTCAACCTTGGCCTTTCTCCCTTCAGCCTAGGACATTTAGTGAGTTAGTTGCAGGGTTTTATAACTAAATTTGCCATATAATATTTCATGGTAAAGGATAAACTAGATGGTAATGTGCTTTATGTATTTTGCATGTTTTATATCACACATTTGATTCAACATTGATTGCTCCATAACAGAACATACGAGTGGGAGTTTAAGATCCCATATAGGAGCAAGAAATTATGTTCTCATACAGAAACAACACCAAGTGGTCTCAGGTACACCGGAAACTTCTTACATATTATGCGTTGTATAATTATTTCTAACCCTGAACAACTAATAACCTTCAAATCGAGAACTGTATGCATGCCACAATCGATATTTTTTTTTACTGTAGATGGTCTTTGTCAACCAGGCCAGACTGCAATGGGGCCTTGTTTCACTAGTGGGGTTGAAATCCACCATGGTTAAGGCACTAATTGGTAGGCATTAAGGTGCATCTACAAAAAGAATATCTAAGACAAACTATATCTGAGGGCTTTACAACCAAAATGATTTGCTTACAATGGTTCACAAATTGGAGCACTCGATGCCCTGCTTTATCTCTCCATTATACATGGAGTGCTTGTTTTATGTTGGGAGCATTCAAAGGTCAATAAATGATAGGAGAATTATAAGAAGTATGTATAAATAGAATATTAAAAATGCAACATTAAAAAGGTGGATTATGCATGTACAATATGCTACAACATGAAAAATTATGAATGTACAAGATGCTACAACATGAAATGCTTGGTAAATTATGTGCATATAGTTGTCATGCTTTTTTTTGGCCTAACAAATATCTTTAAGTTCCCTATCCTTTACTGAAACAAATCCTATAAATAGTTCTTAATAGCACATGAACGCAACAGAGGATTTAACAATACATATTGGGAGAAATATACCCATAGGATCCAGCCACATTTGTTGAATATTTGGTGTAATTTTTAGAGGAATTGACGAGCTTGGAAAGGATTAAATATGCAAGGTCATGCTCGAAATGACAACCCAACAATATATTGTTAGCTTTGACGTCATAGTGAATGATCACTGGGACAAAGTGGTGATGTAGATACTCAATCGCTTGTGCTACTCCCAAAATGATGTTGTATCTGTGTTCCCAGTCTAGTGATCCTCTCATCTCGTGCAACAAACCACCCAAGCTTCCGTTGGGCATGTAATTATACATGAGAATCTTGGTTGTGTTGTTGGAATAAAAACCAAGAAGTCTCACAATGTTTTTATGCCTGATAGAGCCCAGTGTCTTCACTTCTGCACCAAATGAGTCTCTGATCTGTTGTCCTTCCTTCTTTGAAGCCTGAAGCTTCTTCACTGCAAAGACATCTCTGTTAGGAATTTCATCCCTATAAACAACATCTGAACAACATTTTCCTATGATATTGTTGTCAACCAGACAATCAACAACATCTTCTAAAGAGAAATTGAGTTTCTGGAACAGTGTCATCTGCCATGGCCACCCATTTCTGAATCTTCAAACTCTTGTTGAGGAATTTTCTTAGCTTTTATCAACACACATATCTCCAGAAACAACATCATTCCTATAGCACTAAACAAAAGGCCTATGATTATCTTAACATTAAAAACTCTAGAATTCCCTTCAGGGGACTCAGCCCCTAATTGTTCAAAACAATTATCAGTCCACGAAGTACAATGATCTACAAGTCCATATAAACTACTTGCAGGTAATTCTATGAAAAAATTTGTGTCTGGAAGATAGCCAAAGAAATTATTGTATGAAACATTCAGAGACACTTGATTTTGGTAGTTGGCCAAGAATACTCAAATTCCTAACCAGCATATTGTGAGATATATCCAAGGCTGCCCATTTTGTGAATCTATAATGGAATGGTCCCCAAGAGATAATTCCAACTGAGATTCATTGCAATGTCCAATCCTTCTATGCTTCCAATCTCAGAAAAGAATTCCACTAGTCAATTTGTTGCTGCTCAAGTCTAGGTACTGTAATTTAGTGCACAACAAAATCTCTCTTGGTATCACTCCAGAAAAATCATTTCCATTCATTGCTAGCTTGTCCAGTGAAATGAGATTTCCCAATGTAGAGGGTATGGAACCCATAAACATATTCACTCATAAATCCAATACATGAATATTTTTTAGAAAACCAAGCATGCTTGGTAGATTACCTGTAAGTATGTTTCCATGAAGATCCAACATCTGAAGTGCAGTGCATCTTCCTATTTCTGGAAAAAGGGTTCCTGTAAACTAATTATCTTCCATTTCAAGGAAGTCCATATTTTCTAGTGTTCCAACCTATTTTTGGGATTTCTCCAATAAGATTATTGTCACCCAGCCAAATCCTAATCAAATATTTGAAACTACCGATATTTGGAGAAATAGATTCAGTGATATTATTTGACAGAACAGTCATTTTTGTGACATTTTTCAATTAGAATATGCTTGAAGAAATACTTCCAGTTATCCTATTGTCATTAAGATCTAAAGCCTGAAATGATTTGCAGATACCTACACTGGCAGGAATTATTCCTTTAAACCTATTCTTCCAAGTAAACAACAACATCATATTCCTGAGTTGTCCTACTGTATCAAGTATTGCTCCAAATATCTGGTTGCTATAAAGTTGCAGCTGAGAAAGACTATTAACCAGGGAAGAATGTATTGAATCACAAACATTGTTAACATTGAGTTGAAGCTCGTCCAGATTCTTCAAGTAACCTACTGTGTTAGGAATGCTTCTATACAAAGTTCTTTAGTGATAGGTATATCACCTCCAAGCTTGTGCAGTTGCCAAGGTCTGATGGTATAGATCCTACCAAATTATTTTTCCATAGAAGAAGATAATCCATCTTTTGTAGCCTACCAAGCGCCTTGGGTAGAGAACCTGACAGACTATTTACATAGAGATATAAATATAAAAGTTCAGAACAATTTCTCAGCCCATCTGGGATTGACCCTGATAGCCGAGTTGTGTAAAGTGCAAGTGATTGCAGTTTTCTTAATGATTCAAATGAAGGAAGAATTGTTCCAGAAATCATTGTTTCTGCTCTTAAAATATGTAGCTAGGTTCAGTCTTCAAAATGACAGATGTAATCGTGATTTTATGTATTTAATAAAAAGAGAAAAATAAATTTATTATTGTGAGTTTTAAGGTATGGGTTTCATGCTCAAGAGAATTTATAGGTCAAGCACCAACAGAGTGCTTCTAGGTTTGAGATAAATTCATTGAGTCATTGTCATGTATGAATCAACCATTTGGGCATGTTAAATATTGTAAAAAGAAATTAGTTGAAGTCAAAAGACCCTCCAAGACCTCCTCTCAAGTGCTACAATAAGTCAACCCTCAAAAGAAGCAAATCAGTCTATCTTAAAGACATTTAGGCCTAGGTTCTATGTCAAGTCAGCCTACAAGCATAAGAAGAAATCCTATATATACAAGAGGACTCAACCTCATTCAAGGACTAAGAAGGAAGCATCATCACCAAGAAAATAAGTGCGAAGGAAGAGACAAAGGAATCCTGTTTAGTAGCGAGTAACAAACAGAGAAGATCAAAGTTGCTATAGCTTTGTTTTGGGTCCCTCATATCGCACATGTGACTACAACTAGGGTTTCTGCGGTACAATATTGCAGCCATTGAAATAAGCGGAGATATAGTCCAAGAAGAATCACTTTGTTGGTCGAGTTCACAAGGAGAAGGGATCAAGACAAGATAAGGAGAGAAAGCCTTTCAATATGCCTTTATCATCTCATATATGCACCTAGGGTTTCTGAGAGAAGGGCCGAAAATTACAGAAGTTGCAGGCAGGGCCAGCTGGCATCGAGATAGGTCAAAATTACAGTCAAGGTATTAGAAGGCTGAAATTGAAGACAAGGAAGAAGTAGCTAAATGGACTTGGAAAAAGAAGAAAATTTGACTTGTACTGGGAGTTTTTTCAAAGGTTTAGGTCTTGGAATTCATCAATTAAAGATTCTATAAGAAGTATAATTTTTGTGGGTTCTCAAGATTGGAAAGGTTATGGCCTTGCTGATAGCATATATCCCATTTCCTTTGTCTCACTGTTCTTTATGTTTTTGGTAGTTGTTTGATGAAGAGAACACATAATAATAAGTAAGTATAAAAAGAAGTGAATCAAGTAACATAAAAATACAGCACAAACAGTTACCAAGCAAGAGACATCGTTTCATCTCACTTCCCTAGATTTCTCAACATGGTATCTGTTGTAGCTCAATCTAGCATAGCTAAGAGGTTCCACTAAAGAACCTCATTATTAGTATTGTCATGTTTTGAATTGGTGTATCTGCAATGGAATCATGTTTTTTAATGGACACATGCATTGTTGGATTCCTATTAAGTGATGGAGGGTGGAGCTGTAATGCTCCTATTATGGAAACTTTTATAAGGTATGAGGAATGGAATTTTGTGATCTTCCATCTCATTAGAAGTGCCAATGAACGATCACGACATGCATAATATCAAATAAAGGTAGTTGAATCAATAACGTTGAAGGAGTTTTTGGCATTGAGGAGGTCACACTTCCAGTTTGGGTTGATGACATATGCACAGCACAATATATTCCTAATTTGGAAGAAAATCTAAGAACTCAGGGGATGTTCATCCTTGCTACGCTAGGGATCTTCTTCTTTCCGTTGTTGGAAGGGCAACTTTTAATGGTGAAAGTCAGAAGATCTTGCATCACTTCTGGGGAATAAAAAACACTCAATAATCATGTATTCCTGCTACAAACCAATAATGGAACAACTCATACATGGAATTATTAAATGACAATTTATATCATATTGCAATTAGAATGGAACAACTCATACTTTGAATTATTAAATGACAGTTTATATCATATTAAATTGCAGTGAAGGTGAAGATATATGTTCCAGATATGCATCCTCTCTGCTCTTAAAATAACAATATGGAAAATAATTTTTCTATTGTTTTCCTTGGTTATTACCAGAAAAACGATTGTGAATCTAGAAAGCGTTGCACCATGGCCTGGCTTATAACATACCGATTTTTTTTCACGATCAATAATGAAGCAACATTATTACATTAATAAAAAAACCCAAGCATTTCCAGGCAGTGAATTTCGAGCTCAATGTCTGGGCAAATGAAGTTAAATTTTAAAAATCTGTGATCTGGGTTTTTTTAACGATACCCCCAATTAACTTCTATTGTTTTCCTTGGTTATTACCAGAAAAACGATTGTGAATCTAGAAAGCGTTGCAACATGGCCTGGCTTATAACATACCGATTTTTTTTCACGATCAATAATGAAGCAACATTATTACATTAATAAAAAAACCCAAGCATTTCCAGGCAGTGAATTTCGAGCTCAATGTTTGGGCAAATGAAGTTAAATTTTAAAAATCTGTGATCTGGGTTTTTTTAACGATACCCCCAATTAACTTGTACGTGGGAACTTTCCAAACATTTGGACTGGTTAAGAGATATCGTCAGTTCCTCATATGCCCGACATTTATAAAACGTCTGCAAAAAATCAATTTTTGCTTTTAAATAAACCAGATGAGCAGTGAGCATTATTGACCAAGGACTTAAATTCTTGTAGTTTGGAATCGAGCACAATATTGCGATGGTGATCGATCTGAGTTAACGATTTCTGTACGGGGTTCATTTGGTACAAAGATGGAAGCAGTCAGAAGGCGTATTCTGTGTTGATCCAAAAGCATAAATTCTAGTTTTCTCATTGTGGAAGGATACTTTGGATTTTCTGGAACATTCACTGTGTGCGAATGTGATAGAATTTGTCATAATGAAAGGCGCAAGCAATTCAGACATTGCAATAAGGCAAAGAAACGAGTAGAAATGAGTACTGATCTGATTGATCAGTTGACCCCTGAAGAGAAAACTCCACTTTCTCAATTAAACCCTGAGATTACACAGTTCAAAGATAAACTTATTTTGTGCAAGAGAAATCAAATTGAGACAATAAAAAAAAAAAAAAGGTAAGAAACGGAGGTGAAGAGGTATTTAAATGATGGTTACTTTGTTCTCCAATCGACGGTTCATAGAATTTGTGCTTAGATCCATGAAATTACGGGAGGACAAAATGCACAACAATTGAGAAGGAGAGTGCTCCCGTAAGCAAATTTTGTCAGAACTACCAAGGAAGAAATCGATGGTTAGGGTTTATTACGGAATCACCGTCCCTCCATTCCGAAATAAACCAAGGGTTCTTCCGTAAGTGGTTTTATGGCTTCCAAATATCGTGTGTTTTTCCGCACCCATCATCTAAATAGCCCAATATTTTTAATTTGTAAAGCTAAAGAGGCTGAAGTTTTGTTTTAAGACACTATTTTCTTAACTATTTTCACACCGAGTTTTGATCAGTTAGACAATTAAGTTAGGAGGTGGAAATAATGGTGGTCCAGAATTATGGATTTATGAGGAAAATAGAAAATTGTTGTTTCACTTTTCATGTGTTGATGAATAAAGTTTTCACATTCACTCACGAATTTGTTGGGTATGATAAGTTTTTCCTTGTTTTATTTTGTGTTTATTCTTCTTCCTAGAAAAGAGTAATGAAATTGTTGGGCTTTGATTTTATACTTCACTAAGTTTCTCTAAATTAAAGCTAAAAACCCTTAAGGATGAGTTTCTCTTTTTCAAATTTCATTACACACGAATCATATTTATTCTAAAGTTGAAGATAAAAGATTATGTGCAAGGAGACCTGTTATCTAAAACTTTCCACCATCATTTCTTTATGCTCTTTCTTCATTTGTATTCAACATGAGAAGGCCACTTTGGAAATATTGTTCACATATGGAAAATTAAAGGGTTTTAATCAAATTTATGGGGTTTTACGAAATGATGGGACAACCAATTAATCCTTTTAGATTTCAGAATAAATGTTTTGGGCACCGATCTCTCCGAAGCTAGAGATTGCCTCCCAAAGTACAAGTTGGGGTGACAAGTCAAGGAAGGGCAGCTCAATAAAGGACATTCAAGGACTCAAATATTATTTAGGGTCTCTGTTATCTCAAAATCAAGCCCTGGAAGGCTGCTGACCAGGAAGACTTCAAGTAACTATTTCAAACCAAACTTTTGACTAAGGCTTAGCCTCCTTAGCCTCATAGGGCTCTCTCAAAGGGTTATTGATTTTGACTATTAATAAGATGGCTAACTCTTGTGGAATAACATTAACAAATATGAAGGCTGGACAAACATTACATAAGTTTCCATTGGGCTTATGGAGTCAATCAAACCTCAATAAATAATGATACTGCCTTTACATAGAAGTCAGGGCATGTGACATTTAAATGTTCAAAACACAACTCTTATAAAACCACAGTTCATAGATGGGTACAGGAAATCAGAACAGCATAAGTGAATTCTGAGTGATTACACATCTATGCAATTGAAAAAAACATGAAGGACAAAGTAAAACAACACATCTTGAACATGGAAATGCTTTATGAATCCTAAGAAGAAAAGCAGATAACTTATATTACTGAACTTTGTCTTTACATAAGCCAAAACAACACTCTGTTTTATAAAATCTCCAACCCCCATTACATAGATGTTTCAGCTATATATAGAATCATTATTCTAACTACTTCGAGCTTCCTCCTCCAGCATGAGGGGAGCTCGATAACTGCCTCTAATGACACCTATTAGCTATTGAACTAACTAATAAATACAATAAGGAACTGACTGTAGTGTTTAAGAGTTCTAAATTAACTATAACTCTAACTCTATCTTCCACGCATAATGACTTCTCCTTGTTCTTTGACACTTGGTCCCTTTTTGATGTGGCTGAGCTGGATGTTTAGTACTCCATATCGGCCGTGAACGCTAAATCCTTTAACTACTCAGTCATGTTGGGAGATGTCCCTTGCTTCTCAGTTCCAATTTTTCTCAAATTTCTCAAATGCACAGCAGCATGTCTTCTAACTTTTAATGACCCAAAATATGGAACACTGCCACGTTCCTGATGTGTTGGAGGCTGCATTAATAGATATGTGTGCGGGCAACAGTTCTTTGTATAAAATGCATTTACCCTTTGAACGGTGATAAAGTGGCTTTATAACAGAAATTTAACTTGAGTTAAAATATTCCACCCTTTTCAAGGTACACCTGTCTTGATCTGAATGGCTATTGTAGCTCCACCTGATATCTTGCATGTTCTTTTGGCGTTTCCTTTCCAAAATTTCCGCTCAAAATACAAAATTGCCTGTTCTGCGTTAAAATCCACACCTTCAGCAGTTTCGTAGCGCGCTACGAAACTGCTGTATTATTTGAAACAGCTTACCTTTGACCCGAGACCTTTATCACCAAAACATTTGTTTGCCAAAACTTCCTTCGACCTTTCATATATATAGCATGGATTTACATGTCTTCAAAAACAATAAGACTAAGCAGATACGACAAAAATTTGGAACAAAACCTCTCGTGAAGAGAAAATTCATTTAGTAGATAATTGATCCAGTTGTACCTTCAGGCCTTCAATCTTCTTCTTCAGAGCTTTATTCTCAGCTCTTATGTGCATATTTATCTTTCTTATGTACTTGGCCTCCTGGATGGCTGGTACTGTCCATGTATGAAACTGTGCATGGCAATCAACTACTGAATTCAATTGATTTTGATAGGTTTCAGTCCCTCCCCACAGAGCTTTACGATAATTTGTATACACATCTGCATGTTTTCTAACTGCTTGCTTCAGTTTGGCAATCTCATGTTTAGCTGCCTCTAACTGGTTTTTTATGACTGCTATATTATCTCCTTGAGATGTGATGGATGTTCTGCTTGTGTCACTTTGCTTAACTTTCCCAGTTTCCTCTGTTTTTTACTGCGCTTCTTTTATTTGCTTCCTTGTAATGGGTCTTCTGGGTTTGAACACAAATCCTTCACCTGGCTCATCGAATTTAAGCCTTTTTGAGGCTTTAGACTTCTTGGTACCTTCTTGCGGTGACTGTGTCAAATCAATATGAACTGGTTCACACTCTTCAAATTCAATGGCCTGTAATAAATCACTCAAACTTGCCTTAGACACTGGGCTCTCATCAACAGCTATGGCGTTACCCTTTTCTTTGTTTATTTGGCTTCTTGTCCTTACTCTTGAAACTGCTTCAGCTCTACTTGTTTCAGGTACAGTCTTCTTATCCTGAGATTTTTCTTTTGTTGATTGCTGAGGTGGTTCTTGAATGATCAATGGCTTCACTGGTTTTCTTGGCTGTGACTTGTTTTGCTTTTTAGCTCTTGCCTCTTTTTGAAGTTCAGCTATGGTGAGTTCTCTGACTGGTTGTGGAGTAAGGCCAGTCTTGCTTTGAAATCCGGCCATGAAAATAAACGAATTCCAGTCTCTGCCTATCTTTTGGAGGCCATCTAAAACTAGCAACTTAATCAAACCATGATGAAACAGAGAGGTTTCACAGTCCTCTTTCCTTAATTGCACTTTATCACACATTTTACTCAGACTGCGAAACAAATAAAAAGGAATGTCTATGGAGATTTTTCCCGTGAAATGCAAGAGCAGTTTGAAATGGTAAGAATAGACCTTATTGTACCTTCCTTCGCAGGTCAAGTATTTCTGAATGCAGGTGAGAAGAAGAGCATAATGTTCCTTGACATAATTTTTGGGCACTGCTTTTGTTAAGTCTTCATTTACATATGCCTCCTTTAAAAACTCCTTACAGGGATTCATATCAAACTTAAAATTTTTAAACCATTCTTCCTGTCCTCTTGGGATCTCTGTTACAGCAGATATTGCTTCTGGAGACACCTGAACCTCTAACATGGCTACCTTCGAATTTAACCCAGTGAAATTAAGCGCAAATTCTTTGGTTACCTGCGCATGTCCTCCTTGCAGCTTCTTGCAAAAGTTCCAGCAGTCGGCATCTTTGAACGCTTTCTTCACGCCTTCATCCCTCAACGCTATATCCAAGCCCTCAGGTTCAGTCCTCTGGCATTTACCGGATTTGTGTTCTTTTCTCTCCATTTTCCTTTCAAAATCTTCACACACACAGAGTCTAACAGTTTCAGTTGCAATGGTGGTTCAGTTCCTTTTAATTCAGCCTCGCTTGAATTCTGGCTCTCTTGAAAACAGCCTCGCTTGAAAACAAATCGCTTGAAATACAAATTCTTTGTCACTCATGCAGCACTTACTGGTGAGCTCCAGTATTGTAGCAATAATGCTACAACTCCTGGGGCTCCTGTCTCTCATTTTATCAACCCGGTAGTTCGTACAAACTTGGAAGCGACGGTGCTGTATGCACAAGTACTAGCTCTTGTCGCAGCTGTCACTTGGTCAGCTGGCACAAGTCCACTAGGGCTCAAGCCAACTTCTATAGGCTCTCTGAAGAAGCTTGCTAACTGATGGACGAAAGCTATCTCAAGGAAAACTAATTTACTTGACAAAAATGAACTGAAAGCAAATCAAAGCATAGAAACCCTAGGAAACCCTAATTTAACTAGTCTAACCTCTATGATGCAAAGAATGTGAAGGAAACTTCTACCAATGATGCCGTTACTTCTAATAAGTGAAAATGCATGAATCTAAGCTACTTGCATCTTAAAAGACATGTTTTTGTATTTTTTCTTTAAGTGGATGGAGTGATTGTGTTTTTGTGCTTATTAGGGTTTGGTTGTGCAGATGTGATGCAGAAGGAAGGAAAGCGTGGGAAAGGTTGGGGAGGCTAGGAGAGGTCCCCAGGGATCCTTAGCATCCGTCCACAGAGGTTCCTCACGTTCAGAGGCTCAGCAACCGAGTGAGTGGCCTCCTACAGGATGTCTGCAGGGGATCCTACAGGAAACGTAGGGGTTTCTACAGGAAGTCTACAAATTGCTACAGGATGACCTACCGTGGGTGTTTGAAGTGATGGTGGTGTGATGGAATGGTAGGGCGAGATATGTAAGGTAGGGATAAAGCTGGTGATGGCTCAGGAGTGGAGAAGTAGGATGGGGAACAAGCGTATGGAGTAGGTTGGAAAATGGAGGGTTAGAACAACGAAAGGTTGAGAGGATGGAGTTACGTGAGGAGTGGAAGAGGTTGGGAGATAACAGAGCGGAGCAGAGGTCAAGGATGTGGTTGCATGCGTGATCAAGACGAAGGAGAAGGTAATGGAATGATGAAAAGCAGTGTAAATAAAACAAATGGCTTATGACTGTCACCAAGACGAAAATTCATTAACCTATGCTACCTGTGCTATGAACTCAATGAACAACAATCCAAAGCGTGAAGAGAAATGTGCATGAAGCTGTGATGAAGGTGTATGGTGCGAGAGTGAAGTGCATGAAAGAATCTATCATAACCGTGACTGTGTTGCAGCATGTAAAAAGTAAAGAACTGCGTATTTTTGTGGTTGGTGTAGGCTGCACTCCAATCTCCAAACAAAGATGGCAGTGGAGGCTTTCTCAATTGTTTTCCTTGGAGCTCCAATGTATTATCAACCTGCTAGTCTAACTAAACAACTAAAAGCATTTCAACCATAAGCTAAACTCACTCAAATTCATAAAAACTAACTCAGCAAACTGTAATTTCGAATTGCATGGGAAAGCGATGAAATAAAGTGCTGGAACGAAAAGTAATTAACATTACAACACAGAGGAGGTCTATTGCTCTCAGGTTGGGCCCTAACCTGAGAGCTATAGCTCCCTTGAAAGCTCAAAACTAGATTCAAATCTGGTTGCCTTTATTCATATCAAAAATCTAATGTCATGCCAAAATTGGCTTACACAAAAACAAAAACCAAGCTTGCAACTTGTGCACAACAATTACAAATGTAATCCCAAAGTTCAAAAAGCCCCTAACATAGGCTACGGCTTTCATATTTATACAAAATGATGATTAGGCAGGCTTCCTTCATTCGTGGGGCTTGGCTGTCCAACTGAAGTCAAATTGCTGTAAAACTGCTGATCCTGTAGAACGAGTTGGCTGCCTTTGAGCTCGGTGGGGAGAGTTGTTGGAGCTCGGAGTTGAGGTGATAATTACGAGGGGGGTCATTTAAGGCCGTAGACAACCTCCCTATAAACCTGTAATGTCCTCCTTGTTGTCTCCTTGTCTCCCTTTACGTGGTCTTTTGCTCTCTTTAATGCCAAAAACCTGAAATCGACATGTATTAGCCACAAAAATATAATGTCTGCCCTTCTTCCTACAAACACACGAATATACTAAGAAATGAATGCATAAACAGTAAAAGATGAATGGTTGAGCAAGTAAAATAGGCCAAAATGAGCCCAAATTGTACCAAAAATTGGGGCTCATCATCACCCCCCAGCTAAACCATTTGCTCATCCATGAGCAACCTTGCTCCTGCTCCTTGTCCTTGGCCGAGGACTAGGGACTGGAACAGGCTCTTTCTTCCCCGCTTTTGATGGCCCTGCCTTCTCTGCCCCTGGTGGTGATGAGGGTGGAACTTCTTCCCTCTTTCCTGTTTCTTTGAGCCGGGCTTCGGAAGGCGATTGGCCTATCTTTCGTGTCCAGGAGGTGACTTTCGGGCTTCCCTTCTCGGGGGTGGCCGGTGTTTTAGAGGGATATTTCTCACTGGGTGAAGTAGGAACACTCCCTAAGGTGGTTTGGCTGCTGGGTGGAGGCTGCGACTTGTTCGTTTTCATTCTCTGACTTGTCCTTGCTTCGAAAGGTAGAGGGATCTCCCTCTCTCTCTTCTCCTTTAGCTTTGCAGGTGTGCTAAGGGCGGCCAACGCAGCTGCTATCTCCTTCTCGAGAATACCAGCCTTCTCTCCCTTGATTTTTACTTTCCCACTGCTCCTTGTGGAAGGCCCTTCCCTTTCTGTTTTCGGGCTTCCTGTAGAAGACCCTGCTTTATCCACTTTCGGCCCTCCTATAGAAGACCCTTTCTTTACGAGCTTTGGGCTTCCTGTAGAAGACCCGGGTTTGACCACTGCCGGGCTTCCTGTGGAAGACCCCTTCTCTGCTTTTGGGCTTCCTGTAGAAGCCTGCGTCTGTGTTTTTGGGCTTCCTGTAGAAGCCTGTTGCTGCTTCCCTGTAGGCGTTGTTCTTGGGCTTCCTGTAGAAGCCTGCTTCTGTGTTTTTGGGCTTCCTGTAGAACCCTGTTGCTGCTTCCCTGTAGGCGTTGTTCTTGGGCTTCCTGTAGAAGCCTGCTTCTGTTTTCCTGTAGGGACTGCTTTCGGGCTTCCTGTAGAAGCCTGTTTCTGTGTTCCTGTAGACGCAGATGTCACCACCTTTTCTTGCTTGGCTGCATGGATTTCGCTTTTGGCTTTGGCTGCAGGAGCTGATGAGGTGCTTGCGCTGACGGGGACCACCTCAGCTCTGTCCGTCCTACTCTTCAACCTCTTTTCTCTTGCTGACAGGATGGGGGTGTCCTCTTTTGCTCTGTCATCCTTTCCCTCATGCTTCTCTTTTCGTTCTTTCTTCTGTGCTGGAGTCGGGATCTTTTGGCCTTTCCCTCTCTTACTCTCGGCTACTGCCTCTTCTTCCTCACTGCTAGAGGAATCCGATTCTTCAATCAACATCTTTATGTCCCCCTCTCTCGTTAAATTTCTAAATGATTCCCATGAGAGGGGAACCTTATGTGAGTGGAGCGCGTCCTCCACAAGAAGCTTGATCAACCCATGGTGGGCGACCTGATCCGGTATGCCGTCCTTGAGCTTTGTAGCGCATTCCATCAAGGACTGTAGCAAAAAGTAAGGAATGCTCAGTCTCTGCTCTGCAGGAAGATCAATCCAATGTCTTAGTTCATTGAGCAGCCGAAAGTGATATGCATACACGATGCTATAACGACCTTCACAGGTGATATATTTCATGATTTGCAAGCTGACTTCGTTCCATGGTGGCGACAAGCTTGTCCTTCGTACCCCATTTTTGTCCTCCGAGAATTCTTCCTTAGGTGGGAAGAACTCTTTCTTGGCCTGCTGGCTCAATTTTCGTTCTTCTTTATCCCACGACAGACCCATAGGCAGTTCAGTGATTCTACTGATAGATTGCGGGGTGAGCTTGAGGCTTAGGCCTCTGAAATTCACTGTGGCCAGCATTTTGGATTTTGGCCTCAAGGCCTGCAAGAATTCCTCGGCCACTTCATCATCGTAACCCTGCAGCTTATCACAAAATGATATCCATTGTGCTCGGGTGAAGAGCTCCACCACTTCCTGATTTCTTCTCAATTTATCTGAATCAGTGGGTTCTCGCCTAATAAACCCACCCGGCATGATGGCACAGTTTTCTTAGCCGGAGGTGGTGATGGTGGAAGAGAGTTTAGTTTCGGAGACAGAGTGTAGAAAAATGTGCACAACCCACAAAATGTTATGACACAGTCTAATTACTCAGCAATCCTGTAGAATGACAGTATAGGCACACAGACAACAATTTCACCATTTCCTTATAACCAGACGGTGAATGACAATTCTACCACCTTTTAATGACCAGTTGCATGAAAAGTCCAGGGTTACCTCGTTACTCGGCCACCTTTTTACGTGAGGCACCCGCTTTCCTATAGAAGACTGTGTTCCTGTAGGATGGCAGCGTTCCTGTAGAATGCCGCGCGCGATTTTTCGGGAGAGTCTACAGTCGGTCTGCGCCTTGGGTGTGCTTCTTCGACCGCTCTGATAGCCAAAGACTCGGCGTATCACTCTGCAAAAGGATCAGGATCGCCGCTCGAGTTCAAACTGGTGGTTGGTGCATGCATGAATGCGATCTAGCCGATTAGATTTTGAATTCGACGGAACTCGTGGCGCGGGGGGTGAGCTGTCCCCGCTAGACCGTTGGGTGACGTCATCCCCATCATTCAACTGTGCGTTCCCTTGCTGCCGCATCAATTCCCGCGGATCTACCGCCGTCTTTTTCTATTAGTCGTTCTTTCCCGACGGGATTTCTCACGTGCATGCTGCCCATACGTTTTGTCCTGGCTGCCACTCATACATCCAACTAGACCATTCACTGACTGACGTGGCCGGCCAAATGGCCACACCGATGCTCAACCCATTCACCTTTACGCTTAGCAATCAATCAAAGTAATCATTCATGCAGTCTGAAGGAGAGAAGGGTTGAGACACTTACCTGCGTGGCTGTACACGGTGTTTCGGCTCTTTGGGATGCTGAGGAATCGATTTACCTGCTGCTGGCGATCTTACACAGTCCCGGAGGTTTATGTTCACGAGCTGCCGCTGATAGATGGCATGCTTTGGTTGCATGCACCCACCTTTTACTTCAGATGGCCCGCGCGGTGAATGGTATCCACTCTAGCAGGTTTAACGGTTACAGGACTCCCCGGGATGTCTTGGTACCGTTCTTCCTCCTCGGGTGCATGCTGCACGACGATAGATGGCCTCACGATCATGCTCGGTGCTTCTGGACGACTGTGGTGAACAGGAGGTGAGATCTCCGGCGTTTTTTTCATTGACAGTTTACTTTTCCCGAGAACTCATCGATCTGCCTTTTTTGATGCAGGTACTTTGTTGCATGGCGACACGGATGGTGGAATAATGTTGCAACAATGTGCATGGTTGACAATGATGGCATGCATGCATCCAAACCCACCCTTAACCGCCAGATCTGTTCATGAAATGCATTCTGGGCCGTTCTGAGCTTCTACAGGAAGTTTCGTGTAGAAATACAGAGCTTCCTGTAGAAAGGCAGCTCTCCCTGTAGAAAGTCTGCACCTTCCTGTAGAAAATCCACATCTTCCTGTAGAAAATCTGCGTCTTCCTATAGAAAATCTGCGTCTTCCTGTAGAAGACTAAAGCTGTAATGAAAGTGCACATACCTTGAGGAAAAATGAGCATTCTTGGAGGAGGTGCGGTGAGGTGTCCTGGCTGCATGATAAGGACCCTTGGCCTTGAGTTGAGAGGCTTCTTCTCCTCCAAAGAACACCTGCAATCTGCATGCAACTTTCACATAATAAACTTGCTGATCTTGTATTTTTCTTTTTGTTTGTTTTTTCTCTTTTTTTATTTTTTTTGAAAGATAGCAGGGGCGCCTCAATGAGGTTTTCACCCCTACCACCTGCCTTTGGCGCCTCAGAAAGGTTTTCACCCAAGGATCTTTATTCCTTTTCTCTTTTTTTTTCAACCCATTGACCGCCTCATGGAGGTTTTCAATCAATGAGCCAATCTAAGGCGCCTCCGAGGAGGTTTTCACCTTAGATTTTTATTTTTTTCCTTCTTATTTTCATTTTTTCTCTTTTTTTTCTTTTTTTTTTTCTACCCTACCCTACTTGAAAAACAAAATCATTTTCAAGTATAAGAATACTTCCAATGGAGCCATGTGCACATCGAGATTAGAGAAAAAATGATGTGAAGGCTCGAAATGCATGCTTGGACAAGTATCCAGATCTCAGAGACCAAATGATCTGGCGTTGAAGGGATCAAACAAAACTGAGGAAGAAAGTACTGCTGCAACTTAGTGACCTTCTGAAACCATATCTCAATATAGCTTTGATATCCTTGGTTCTTTTGCTGATCTGGATCATTCTTCATGTCACCTTCTAACATGACTTTCTCATCTTCCTCTTTTTGCTGATCTTTCTCTTGAATACATGGAAGATCTGATGGTAACCATGAAGGAACTCTCTCGATCTCTGATTCTGATCTCTTCTCTTCATTAAGTGCAGCCCATGGTTCTTTGATCTCCTCTTTGGAATCTTCTTTTGCTTTTGGTCCTTCAATGTTGTCAATAGATTCTCTCTTTTGCAACACTCTTCCTGAGCTTTGGTGAACATCATTGAGCTCAAAAGGAGTCATTTGCACATGTTGTGCCTCAGCTTTGCAATTGGGTTGAGCTGCTCCATTGCATGGTTTTGGAAATGGAGGTACGGGTAGCTGAGTGGAGGTGTGAAACTGAGATGGAGATGGATGGCATTGTGGTTGGGTAGGCATTTGGGGTTTCCTTGGTGGAGGAGGAGGCGATGGTTGTGGATGAGCAGGTGGTGGAGGAAAATGAGCGGGATGAGAGTTGTACTGGGGCCTCCACTCCTGATAAGGTGCATTCCACTGAGGCTGTGGCTGAGCATAAGAGTGAAACGAATGAGTAGCTGGTTGGGCATAATATGGATCTGTGAAGGAATAAGGAGGAGGTGTGAACCAGGAAGGATGAGCAGGGGGACCCCAAGAAGGCATGAAGGTGGCTTGGTAAGGGTCATAATAGGTCTCGGGTGTCCCTTGTAGTTCCTGCTGGTAAGATCTAGGTCCATGTGGCCTCCTTTGGTTCATATAACAGAGTGATTCAGTGGCTCCCTTGGCTCTTTGATATGTAGCTTTGATTCTGGGCAAGGAAGGGCACTGATCTGTAGGATGGTATTCTTCACAGATGAAACACACTTCTAGAGGGTGCATTGGACATTCGTTCCTAGGATGCTTTCTAGTGCACCTAGGACAAAAAATGGCCAAAGCCCTCTTGGCTTCTTCTTGCTTCTTTTGGATCCGCAAGGTATCCAGTTGCATGGCAAGAAACTGCCTCATATCACTCTTGAAATCTTCGATCTGATTTGCAAATTCATCTTTGGACAAGGGACTGCTCCCAACATTTCTTCTTGTATCCATTTGCTTCAGAGGAATGTTTCTTCTTCTTCTTCCCTAGAGGTTCTTCAGATATGTCTTGATGTCCACCCAGGGGTTCTTTCATCACAGCCATCGAAGAAGAACGTTGGCTGTGTGAAGCAGTGGGGGTGTTGTGCAATCATTTTTCTAACTTATCTCTACTCCTACAAGGCATGAAATGAAATCTTTTTGGTTGATTTTTTTGTTTTTTCTACTTCTACCTACAAAACTAAAATAGATTGAACTGCACCTAACTATCTTGCTGAAATGAAAATGCGGAATTGAAATGAAAGCAGGAAAGGACTAATCTATTTTGCTCAAATGAAATTGCAGGAATGAAATGCTAGGCTACGCTTGCGAAATTGAAAGGCTAATCTACGCTTGTAGAAATGAAATTGCGGAATTGAAATGCTAATCTACGCTTGCAGAAATGAAATTGCGGAATTGAAATGCTAATCTATGAAAGCAGGGAATGCTAATCTATGAAAGCAGGAAATGCTAATCTATGAAAGCAGGAAATGCTAATCTATGAAAGCAGGAAATGTCTATGCTACTTTTGCAGAATGGAAATGAAATAAACTACTTAGCAGAAAGTTGTAGTAGAAAATAGAAGAATAGCAACAATCACCAATACTCTGCCGCTTCCCCGGCAACGGCGCCAAAAAGATGGTGAGCTCCAGTATTGTAGCAATAATGCTACAACTCCTGGGGCTTCCTGTCTCTCATTTTATCAACCCGGTAGTTCGTACAAACTTGGAAGCGACGGTGCTGTATGCACAAGTACTAGCTCTTGTCGCAGCCGTCACTTGGTCAGCTGGCACAAGTCCGCTAGGGCTCAAGCCAAATTCTATAGGCTCTAAGAAGAAGCTTGCTAACTGATGGACGAAAGCTATCTCAAGGAAAACTAATCTACTTGACAAAAATGAACTGAAAGCAAATCAAAGCATAGAAACCCTAGGAAACCCTAATTTAACTAGTCTAACCTCTATGATGCAAAGAATGTGAAGGAAACTTCTACCAATGATGCCGTTACTTCTAATAAGTGAAAATGCATGAATCTAAGCTACTTGCATCTTAAAAGACATGTTTTTGTATTTTTTCTTTAAGTGGATGGAGTGATTGTATTTTTGTGCTTATTAGGATTTGGTTGTGCAGATGTGATGCAGAAGAAAGGAAAGCGTGGGAAAGGTTGGGGAGGCTAGGAGAGGTCCCCAGGGATCCTTAGCATCCGTCCACAGAGATTCCTCACATTCAGAGGCTCAGCAACCGAGTGAGTGGCCTCCTACAGGATGTCTACAGGGGTTCCTACAGGAAACGCCGGGGTTTCTACAGGAAGTCTACAAATTGCTACAGGATGACCTACCATGGGTGTTTGAAGTGATGGTGGTGTGATGGAATGGTAGGGGGAGATATGTAAGGTAGGGATAAAGATGTTGATGGCTCAGGAGTGGAGAAGTAGGATGGGGAACGAGCGTATGGAGTAGGTTGGAAAATGGAGGGCTAGAACAACGAAAGGTTGAGAGGATGGAGTTACGTGAGGAGTGGAAGAGATTGGGAGATAACAGAGCGGAGCAGAGGTCAAGGATGTGGTTGCATGCATGATCAAGACGAAGGAGAAGGTAATGGAACGATGAAGAGCAGTGTAAATAAAACAAATGGCTTATGACTGTCACCAAGACGAAAATTCATTAACCTATGCTACCTGTGCTATGAACTCAATGAACAGCAATCCAAAGCGTGAAGAGAAATGTGCATGAAGCTGTGATGAAGGTGTATGGTGCAAGAGTGAAGTGCATGAAAGAATCTATCATAACCGTGACTGTGTTGCAGCATGTAAAAAGTAAAGAACTGCGTATTTTTGTGGTTGGTGTAGGCTGCACTCCAATCTCCAAACAGAGATGGCAGTGGAGGCTTTCTCAACCGTTTTCCTTGGAGCTCCAATGTATTATCAACCTGCTAGTCTAACTAAACAACTAAAAGCATTTCAACCATAAGCTAAACTCACTCAAATTCATAAAAACTAACTCAGCAAACTGTAATTTCGAATTGCATGGGAAAGCGATGAAATAAAGTGTTGGAACGAAAAGTAATTAACATTACAACACAGAGGAGGCCTATTGCTCTCAGGTTGGGCCCTAACCTGAGAGCTATAGCTCCCTTGAAAGCTCAGAACTAGATTCAAATCTGGTTTCCTTTATTCATATCAAAAATCTAATGTCATGCCAAAACTGGCTTACACAAAAACAAAAACCAAGCTTGCAACTTGTGCACAACAATTACAAATGTAATCCCAAAGTTCAAAAATCCCCTAACATAGGCTACGACTTGCATATTTATACAAAATGATGATTAGGCAGGCTTCCTTCATTCGTGGGGCTTGGCTGTCCAACTGAAGTCAAACTGCTGTAAAACTGCTGATCCTGTAGAACGAGTTGGCTGCCTTTGAGCTCGGTGGGGAGAGCTGTTGGAGCTCGGAGTTGAGGTGATAATTACGAGGGGGGTCATATAAGGCCGTAGAAAACCTCCCTATAAACCTGTAATGTCCTCCTTGCTGTCTCCTTGTCTCCCTTTACATGGTCTTTTTCTCTCTTTAATGCCAAAAACCTGAAATCAACATGTATTAGCCACAAAAATATAATGTTTGCCCTTCTTCCTACAAACACACGAATATACTAAGAAATGAATGCATAAACAGTAAAAGATGAATGGTTGAGCAAGTAAAATAGGCCAAAATGAGCCCAAATTGTACCAAAAATTGGGGCTCATCACTTACGACTGTCATTAAGTACATGCACGGTAAAATCCCTTGGGAATGATATTTCTGTGCATGTTAACAGATCTATTAGTGGGATAGTGGCAAATGAGTGTTTAAACGTGATACGAGAGGTACAAAACCTGACATGAGTGGACACAACTAATGACTCGGATAACAGACTTGACCTTTCAGGAAAGATTCGCTGCAAAAAGCACGAATCCATGATTTCGCAGCGCTGTTAGTTTGAAATTCTAATAATGCGCTGTGAAACGGCCTAATCATGACGCGCTGCGAAAATGCTAAACCATAATTGCGCTGCGAAACTGGCCAATAGGATTACGCTGCGAAATCACTAAAAGACACGATGACTCGGACATGGATAAGACATGACTATGGAACGATTGATGGATGAATTAGAACCAATAGGAGTCGAGTATGGTTTAAATTAAGAACTTTAACACTCAAATCCTAAGTAAGACATATAAAACGAAATCAACTTGACACAGACCTTTGTACTTGGACTAGGACAAACAACTATATACATAATTTTTTTTTTTATTAGTTCTAAGTGATAACAGTCTCAATCATCAAGAATATATTCTCATCTCCAAGGTATTTCAAGGACAAGAATAACATAAAAGAAAATATCAAAAACCCTAGCATTCTTGGCAGCCTCGTTGAAGTATCAACTCAAAGAAAGGAATGATCAGAATCTACCAAGAAGGCTTGACCAAGTTCTGAAGTTCTCAAATCTCAAAACAAATAAATCTCAAGAAGACTCTATCTCTCTCAAGGCATTGAAACTCATTCCAAAGATACAAATTACAACAACAATATCAATCTTTCTCCAAGTAAGCATACTTCTTAATTGTGTGCATAATGAAGCGATTTTTGAAGATACTACATCACTGCTTCAAGAGGTCGAAGGCCTCATTCAAAAATTCAGAACAGTCTGAATCCATTGACAAGAAGATCAAATATTTGTGACTCAAAGAAGAAGATTGTTTTCATCACCAGATTATTTGTAGCAATCACATGACCCAATTTCAAGACATCCTTAGAAAGGAATTGAATTCCCCAAGAAGACAGAGAAATTCATATCACAGTGTGAAAAGCACCGAGATTGGGATGAATCTATCATCTGTGGAACTAAGGGTGCAATCATCTTCAAATCAAATATACTTGTTCTCTGTAGAGAAATCAAATGTCTAAGAAGGCTAAATTTCCTCAATATATTTTAATAAGCAATTAAATCAAGAAACTACAGGTAGAAAGTAAGTGCCAAAAATAGTCTACATTATGAAGTTTTGTTGCAAATAAGTCTTGTAGCCATCAAAGTAGCAGAAAGGAGCTATAAAGGAACTCGTGAAGAAGAATGTCTCAACAAGAAGGACAATAATTTATCCAGTTAAATAATTCTTGAAAAAGGAAGAAGGGTCAGTAAAGACAATAGTACCATGGCATCCTGAAATACCAAGCATTACAGTTAGGTAGTTATCCATAAGGAATGTATGATATTTTCCTTTTAATTTTCGAGGGTCCATCATAAGATGTTGTAGGGTTAAAATTATGGCTCTAGGATTTGTATTTTGATGGCCCATAAGAAACCCTAGTAACGAGGAACCTTATTCTTAAGGTACTTGTTCCCTATGATTTCTAGCATTTGTTAGGATTCTGAGACATGGGATAAACCCTAGAATGACATGAAGAGAAAAATAATATGACCTAGAGTTTGAATGTAAGAAACCCTAGGATGACCTCTTGATTGCATAAAACCCTAATAATATAGCTTGACATCATATTTTGGTATCATATATTTTTCTTGGTGTGCTTGTCAATAAATATTGCAGGTACAAGAAGTAAAGGTGGATGTGTTGAACCTTTTTTTAAGAAGCATGATAAAATAAGGGAACTATACAGACCCTTGGGAATTATTCATGAGTTATGGATACCTAGAAGGAGTAGAATGTGTAAGACATCTACCATTGTGAAATAATTACAACCAATATAGTATGATAGGATGCATCACATTAAGAATGGCATCATAACAACATATGATTTAAAGCAAGAGATCATTAAATCATTATGGGAAACTTTAAAGATAGTTGAATTGTATGGCAATCATTATTAGAAAGAAGTAGCTCCTACTAACCTCATTGGAAGCATAAGTGTTACTTATGGATATAAAAAATTCATCTAGTGAAGAGTTCATTATACATCATTAGGAAGAAGCATTTGCAAAATGAGGGTAATCAGGATCCTATAATGGAATCTTCATTGAAAGATTCATCTCATGGGAGAAGCAAATGGCTTGCTGAAAATTCCAACTTGTATGGGATTAAGAGGATGATGGAATGATGTCAAAAGAAGTGAAGCACGTCAAGGTAATTGAAGTTCTTTCAATCAAGGAAGCTATCGAAGGAATTCTAGATGACCAAAAGGAAGAGATGAGGTATATATGCTTATATTTACTAAAATTGAGCCATGTCATATAGTTGCTGATAACATGGATAAATCCTCTACCTCATGAGCATGATCAAGAGAAAGGGATCTCCTCCTTTGGAAGGATGCATGAAGGCATGATTAAATCAATGTAATAGGTCCTCATATGGAATATGAGGTGGTTAAAACAAATAAAGGAACTATGGATCGATGGTCCTGAGGATCAATATGTGAAGAAAGTAAGGAGAGATAAGGAAAAATGTAATTATAGCCACATACAAAAAGGAAATCAACATTTGATAACTAGAAGGATTGACCATGACATCTCCATGAAAAAGGTATGAATACTGTGATGAAGTCTGGAAAGGAAGATGACCCTTGAAATTTAATATCCTTTTGGAGATGTGTTAATATATGTGCAGGATGTTGATGTCACAACAAGCAGATGTCATGATGTAAGGCCATCATAAAGGTAATGTTATTTTGATGTTCCATTTTTATTTTTGAACAATATTTGGATGGGATAATACAGGGATACCAAAAGAAATGTTGTGGATGTAACCTAAAACTAATACTCATATGTTGGGATGAAAGATCCTAAAGGAAACATGATGTAAAGGAGGTAGTTATATGATCACAAGTCATATATGAACTAGAAGATCACTTTCAAACATGAGGAAAAATGACATGACTTACTTGAGGAAAGTGATGGATGGTTGATTCCCTACAAATAAGTACCAAAAGATGAAGGCTCCATATCAAAGAAGATAAAATTCATGACATTAAAAGAGGGATCCCTACAAGTATTTGATTGTCCCATGATCTCCACCTATAGAGCTCTGGAAGCAATTCCTTGGTTAAGAGGGAGCTTGGGTACATTTCTTTCATAGGAATGGTTGCATCCCTTCATAGGAATGGGTATATCCTCCCTGAATGAGAGGCAAAGATAGACACACCATTCTTATCTTCACTTGGGAAGAAACAATGGAGGATTTGGTAATCATCTGGCATACAATACTCTTTGAGGATGTGGTAGGACATCCAAGATAAGAGTAATCATAGAGGACCAATATTCTTTGAGGACTAGGAATTCAAGATAATAATAGTCTTGGAAGGACATATCCTGAGAGAACCTGAGTGGGATATGTTCCTTGAGAGACAATGATGAAGGTGTCTATAAATCATTGGTCTCACCAACATTATGTTATGATAATGTGGAGAGATAGATTTATTAGTTAATTCCTTGCTATGTGACAATGCTAGATGATATGATGCTAAAAAAATGGGTTACCAACCCGAATCTTCTTATGAGAATCCTTCAAATTTAGAATGTCGAAGTACCTTGTAAGGATTTTGAATACCTCCCTGGTTAGGAGGGAGTGTTGAAATATGTAACTAAGTTTGTTTTTCATAATGACAGATATAATCGTGGTTTTATGTATTTAATAAAAAGAGAAAAATAATTTATTATTGTGAGTCTTGAGGCATGGGTTTCATGCTCAAGAGAATGTATTTTTATGTGTCAAGCACTCATTGAGCACTTCTAGGCTTATGATAAAGTCATTGAGTCATTGTCATGTATGAATGAGCCATTTGGGCATGTTACATATTGTAAAAAGAAATTAGTTGAAGTCAATAGACCCTCCAAGACCTCATCTCAAGTGCTACAACATGTCATCTTGGGTGCTATATCAAGTTGGCCTACAAGCATAAGAATAAAGCCTATATATACAAGAGGACTTCCTCATTCAAGGACGAAGAAGGAAGAATCATCACCAAGAAAATAAGTTCAAAAGAAGAAACAAGGGAAGCCTCTTGAGTAGCGAGTAAGAGAAAGAGAATATGGAAGTTGTTCTGGCTTTGTTTTGGGTCCCTCATATCACATGTGTGAAGATAGATAGGGTTTTTGTAGTACAATATTACAAGCCTTGAAAGAAGTCGATATATAGTCCAAGAAGAGTCACTTTACTAGCCATGTTCACAAGGAGAAGGGATCAAGACAAGTGAAGGATAAATAGCATTGAAATATGCCTTTATCATCTCATACATGCAACTAGGGATTTTGAAACAAGGGTAAAAACTCACAGAAGTTGCAGGGAGTACGAGATTGTAGCAAGATAGGTTGAAATTGCAGTCAAGGTATTAGAAGGTTGAAATCGAAGTCAAGGAAGAAGCAGCAAATGGACTTGGAAAAAGAAGTAAATTTGACATGGTCTTGGAGGAGTTTTTGTCAAGGGTCTAGGTGTTGGAATTCGTCAATTGAATATTCTATAAGAAGAATAAATCTTGTGGTTTTTCCTCTCAATATTGGAGAGATGTTGGCCATGTGTGATCGCCTATATTGTGTGGCCTTTGTATCATTGTTCTTTATGTGTTTGGTAATTGTTTGATTAACATAAAACATAATAATAAGTAAGTAAAAGAAGTGAATGAAGTAAAATAAAATACATCACAAATAGTTATCAAGCAAGAGAAATCATCTCATCTCACTGCCCTAGATTTCTTAACATATGCAAGCCCCAAAATAGTAATATTATTACACTTTCCAAGTCTAGGATGTAGTTCACCTTTAATGTTTAGATTCCCACCTCCATGAAGAAATTTGATAGCCTACCGAGTTTTTGTGGTATCATACCACTTGGTTATCAAATATAAATAAATCGACGAGACTAGAGAAATTAGCAAGGTTTGGAGGGAGGGTTCCTTCAAGTTCATTGGGGTTGAGAATAAGGGTCTAGAGATTCTTTAGATTACTAATATCAGAGGGTATACTTCCTGTTATTCTATTTCCATAGAGATGTAACAACAGTAAGTTATTGTAATATCCAATCTCTCTTGGAAGTGTACCAGTCTGATTGGTTGCAGACATTACAAGTGATTTAAGATATTTAAGAGTTGCAAACTATGGAGTAACTTGACCTAATATTTCTATGGAATACAAAAATATACATGTAGCCAAGTCTTCGGAAGAACATGAGATGCCACTCCATTTACAAGAATTTTGGTCTCCAGGACCTAGGATTCCATGTACTTAGTGTTGATCCTCTATTTCCATTCAATGTCTACATCCATGAAAAGAGTATTTGGCCTTCTAGATTCATCCATATTGTTGTCCATTCTGAGAGTAGAATTGCACAGCTAGCCCAACAAAACTCCACCATGAATCTTGAAATTACCACATCTGTGGAAGCGTATTAGACAGACCTGGAGCTCCCATCATAACTATATCCTAGTCTTAAGATGAAATATCTAGAGCAGTGACAAAAATTATAACATAATATTAATTTCCTAGTGTACCAAATACCTACAAACGTAGCGATGAATGCAATAGCACACAATATCTATGTCAGTGTGTACATGTTTGAAATTCAAATGATTGATAAAGTTTTCACCTATCAAATGCCTTTTTGACCGTGTCTCCTCAATATAAAGCATGAATTTATGGCCCATACAAATGTGAGTGTATAGCCTAGGCATTTCATTCCCATATTCTTCAAATTATTCCAATTTATGGGCTTTCTTATATTTAAGAATTTTACTAAGAGAGTCGGGGCATGTACGCAAAGCTATCATAAACAGTCATACTACTCAATTATGCTTTTTCATATTCCTCGGATCCAATGTATCCCATGTAACTCTCACTCCCTAGATAAAACATACTTCACTAAATGTTATATTTATACCATGGAGATGGGCTACTCAATGCATACCCAATTCAAAACACAAATATCTTGGGTTTAACTTGGATAAATTGCCTTGATTATATCATTCAAGAATTAATAAATAATGTAAAGTACATACATGCACAAGGTAAAGCTGGTGGAATTGAATCTACTAGAGAGGAAGGGGGTGAGCTCATATCCAAAGATAGGGAATGATTGTATGCACTAGAAATAGGAATGTTTTTCATCACAGTCGAATCATGTTCCTCTATAAAAATCAGATATTAATAAAAAACACCCACTTACATCAAAATAATTTAGGGCTTAAATTTCTTAAATTTTCATTCTAAATTACTTCCTTGAAGGTAATGGAGCTTCAAGTCTGAAAGAGAGGGTAAGGAGGGTAATGGAGCATCAAGGATCTTCCAAATCTTGATGACATGCACACTTTTCCAGAGGAGGGTAAGGAGCAACTATTTGAAAATAGTGATAGATTTGATAATTCATTTCCAAGGGAAAACTATGAGATTATGCAAGTCAATAGGTCAGGATATGTTGGGGAAGAAATTATGGAAGAGAATTTTTCAACTTGTATTCCGAGCCTATAGCAGCCTATGTTTGTTTCCAGCCATATGATAGAATTCACATTCACTAGAGCTCATGAATGTGACAGTTCAAATTTTGGTCATCATTGTGATAAAGATGAGGATGACCTGAATGAAAAATTGTTGTGCGCTGATGCAAGAAAAATGTGTGCCTTTGAATTTGCAAGTGATGAAACCCTTAGCCTGTCATTGGAATGGGATAAGCATAAACATTATTTTATGAATTTTGAATACCCCCTAGTGTACGACATTGAAGGATAGAATGAATAGGGTGATGATAGTTTTATTGACATGTGTTTCGAAGAGAAAAATGCAAGGAATGAGGCTTGCAAAGCAGCAGAAGAGAAATATGGAAATGAAGCACTAATTTTTAGCCCAAGAATGATCAAATTACAAGTAAATGTTCTGAAGACACATATTAGGAGCTACTGACAACCCTACAGAAGTGAAATATTCTTGGTCTAATTGAAGGTAACAAAGGAGAAATAATAATAGAGAATCCTAAAATTACAAACACAATTTATAGAAAGGAGAATGATGCACCTGAAAGCTAAGGATCCAAGGATAATGAATTAATAGGCATAGAAGGTCAAACATAGTGTATGCATGTAAAAGGAGGCCTTGATGAGAAGTACAACCAAAATTTTGGTTAGACTAATACTGAAGCTGATCATCATATGAATGAAAATAGAATTTCTTTCAGTGAAGCTGATGAAATTTTGGAGGCTAATGTTACACATTATGATCATTGTACCGAGACTAACAATAGGTGACAATAAATTCTTGACAGAGGTAGAACTAGCTTGATGCAACCCGAGATTATTCTTAACAAAGAAGGAATTCATATTCTACCAATTCCTTATGGACACAAATTGGGCATACAAAAATGATAGAACTAATGCTTCAAGTTAGGACGAGAAACATGAGGTTTCCCAGATTTATACTTCAGGTTCTAATAATGAATTTATTACTTTGAAGGAAAAATTATGCCTAGAATTTAGATTGAGCCATTGTTACACAGTATTTTGTCACCAACCCCGTATCCCCGGATCCCGGGTAAGGTTGGTCCCTGAATGGCATATGCTCTATGTCATACATCAAAATATGTGTCCACATCTTCGAAATCACTCAAGAAGATTAACCATGCTCATTCATCGTGAAGTTGACCCTTTTTGCCTATGTTTGAAGATCGTTGCAAGACATCAATATTCTGCTTGCGACGATAGCCCAGAGTAAACAAGAACCTCGCAACATCATCGCAAGAGTTAATATGTTCTTAGTGACGGTCAGATTTTAGGGATTGTCACAAGTCATCAGTATCCTGCTTGTGATGATAGCTCTGAATACACTGCTGCCTCGCGATGTCGTCTCTGAGTCTTAGTGTTTGACTCGCGACGACCCAGATATGGCAAATTAGTTCAAACATAATGCTTCTGGGTGGTTCTGGAACTGGTTGTTGGGTCAAGGAAGTTCGCCTTTCCTCATTTGAGATGGTGGTTCCACCTTTTGAGTAACCTCCCATAAATATAAGCTTCCTCTCCCTCATTTATGGAGGCTCCTCCTCTTATAAAAGCATCCTCCATGACTATGATCAGCTAGTTTTTTTTCGTAGTAAGAAAATTAGCTAGTTCTTGTTGTTGGATTGATAGTTTGCAGTGTGAATTGTTGATAGTCTAGCAATTGGTTGTGGATTGATAGTGTGAAATGGTCTTATAAGAAGAAAGTGTTGTTGTGATTGCCTTAGTCTCATACTAGTGCTTTTGGGTGAGAGAGAGAGCCATCATCCTTTTTGGGATACCTTTGAGAGTGAATGCTTTTGGAGACATACTGATTGGACCCTTCAAGGAAGCTTGTGATGTCAAGGCATGGTTGTAAGCTTTACTTTTTCTCATATTAATACAATCAATGGTTATCTCCTATATCACGTATGAAATATATTTGATAGCTTATGGTTCCTTGACTCTGTAAGTGGATAGTTCATTTTTGTGCTCTATTATGTGTTTCATTGTTCTCTTATGTTGTTTCAGGTGAACCGCTCATCAAGGAGAAGAAAACGATAGCTGAAGCAGCATAATAACGACTGCATCAAACACCGCCATAAGGTAGGCTCCTTCAATGATGACTATTTAAGGAACTAGTTGTTGTCTTTGTTTTGTTGTGACTAGATCCGCTCTAGGGCTAGAGGGGTTGCCTTTGTCCACAGAGGAAACTTTACCTACATTACAAGTTGGCGACTCCCCTGGGAAGTCCTTTGTGTGTTGTCTCTTGTTTTTCTCTTGATTTGTTCTTGATTGAATTACATATTGTCTCTTTGTTTTGGGACTGAGCCATCAGTGTTCTAGATCACTTGAGTAGATCTAGTAGTCCACCTCACTGTCTGAGTGATAATCCTGGTGTCTTTCAACTGCCTTTGCCTTGTTTGCCTCTTGATTAAGATTGTTGTTATTTAGCTCTTAATAGTTGTGATGAATCGCCCCTGTCCTCTTTGACCAAGCTGTGTGTCGTGGATATCCCGTCATACAACTATGATGATTCCTTAAATCAAATCATCTCCGAAGACAGGTGTACTCTTGTGACGACGTATCTTAGTTGCTAACGTCATGCCTGCAACGCTTTGGCGTTCATCTCATGTTGCTAGTATAACTCTTGCAATGATTCCTGTAGGGTTGCTTTTCACAGCCCTACGTCCTAAATAGGCCAGTGTAGCTTATCCTCTATTGTCTCTTACATCTTATCAAGCTTGTTTTGATTGTGTTTGCTAAGGCATATCCTTCTTGGTTCCGTTTGTTTGAGTTTTGAGTTTTTGGGCTGTCTGACCTCAGTCTTTTAAGGTTTTTTCAAGAAGCTACTTGTTTTGGGTTGCTTGTCCTTCCAACATTCTGAACTACATCCACAACCATCTTATTGGCTTGTTTGAAGTTGTTCCCTTACTACTTGTCTATTCTTTTTTATTGGTCTGTAGTGATTGGTCATCGAACCAGTTTGTTATGTTGATTTGATTTCCGTTCACTATCGAACATAGATTACATTTGTTTTGATCAGTCAGGCTTGCATTTTCTTGTTTGTTATTAAGTCCAAAAAATCAAAAACATTGCACTCATATAGCATACAAAAGTGAAAGCATGTTTGCAATAGTGGATTTTTCATGATTGAGAAATTAAAAAGCAAAGTTCAAATCTCTCATTTTCTATCATTGTAGTTGTGAGATAAGTGAGATTGATGCATCGTGTTTCCTAGTGATTGGATTTTTTGCATGCACTATTGTTCTTACATTTTCTTGTTATTGTTTTCATTTGCTTGGAAATGAACTCCTTACCCTCATTTAGGTAGTCGTTCATCGAAAGGAATGGTTTTTTACTCATTGTAGTTGCATCCTAGAAATTGTTGGAATACATTTGGTAGGGCCTTGAAATCGAGACTTAATTCAAGATTAATTGTTAAAATCTATTGAATGAACTTAAAAACGCATTGGAACCTAATGCTCACATACCTAGAGGTCTAGGCTAGAGATGTGTTCCGACGTCGTTAAACCTAGTTACTATTGTTTTCACTAAGGTTGGGTGATTCCTCGTTTTGTGATTCACTAGGTACTAGTACGGATTTCTGATCCCCGTACTGTCGAGTATATATTGGGAGACCCCACTAGGTTATCATCCTATTATCCATAGGAAGCCGAGTCTGCCGCCTTATGAATTGTAACGCACCGAACACAACATTCGAGAAGATTGACTGCCGTACGGAAAGTCCTTGGTCATTTCTCTTTCATTTGATCACTAAGGTGTATATGCAGTTTTGCGATTTGTCTGGTAAACCTCTTGTCTAGTACTCTAGAGAAGTCACTTTCATTCCTTTTAGAATCTTTAAAATTAAAAGGATCATCTAAGAACTTGTCCTTTTAGGCTCATTAAACATTTGAAGTTGACTAGAGTCATCTTTTGTCCTTTTTCTCAACTCTTTAAATATGAAAAGGCCAAGTTTCATTCCTATGTAATAAAATTTATTTGTCCATGCTCACATTTTACCTGTTAATCTTGGCTGTGTTCTTGGTTTGTGTAGTGTTGCAACCCTACTCGATTATCTACTTTTCTCGGATTTTGAGTTTAGGCCATCTTGGTGGAATCACCAATCCCATCCTCTTTACCAAACAACAGGGACTCTGCATCCCCTGTACCTTCTGAGGTATTGACTGTTGGTGGTACCCTTCCCATTGTTCCAAGTGTTCAGCCTCTTGACTCTCGAGCTCCGGGAGAGGAGCCTTTTGATATCAATTGGAATCCTATTTGGGAGCCTTCAGAAGAAGACCTCCTGTCTTCTCCTCCTGGTGTTTTGATTGCAATGTCTTCTTCCGACATGGATGAGACAAGTCCCATTAGTAGTGAAGAGAACCTTGTGTCAAGCAGAGAAATTCCTCTTCCCTCAGAAGGTTTCCCTTTTACCACTCCTCTAGGTGTGTCATTACCATTGCGCTATCATGCCTTGTCTGATGTCATGAGTTCCACATCTCTAAATCGGAGTTCTGGGTGGTCTCGTGCTATCACCCGACTTTAGGGCCTTTCATAAATCAGATTCACGATGTCTCAGTTACATTTGTTATGTCAATGCCAACTGTTTGTGTGGCCTCTACGGCTCCTTCCATTACTGCAGTTATTACGTCCTCGGTGGTTACTACTGTTACCGGGCCCTCTGTTGAACCCGATAGCAGTGATCCTTCATCCTTGACGTCCAGAGTCATTCACTGTATAAGTAATATGCCATTTTCTTCTAGTTCTATTCCAGTAGGATGGTCATATGAGCAATACATGTTTGCTCTTCAAAACCCGAATTATAACCTCTGGGCTCCCAACTTCCGTCCTATCCACATAACCCGTTGCACTATTATGATCCTCGAGGGGCTCATATTTATCACATTGGGTCTCTCCTTCCAGAATCCAGAGTCAAAGTTTATGTTTCGCTAGCGGTTGCCTAGAATCACACCACTTATCATGGCTCGCAAAGCCTACCTTTACAAGGACAACCTTTCGGTTTGCAAGGGCTATTAGGCCCCTATACTACTAGTGTAACCCCTTATTGTTATTAGTAGAGCCCCCTTATTATATTTTTGTACCCATGTAGTCCCCATATTGTTATTATTGTGCCCCATAGAAGCCCACTATTGTTATTATTGTGCCCTTACATTATTATTGTTATGTCGGCTCTGATTATGTTATGACTCCTTAGACTCCTATATATAGAAAGGAGGTCTTGTCATGTGCATCATCCAAGAATTGTTCATTTATGCAATGTAAAGGAGGTTGCTCCCTCGAAGAGGCTAATTTCTAAGGCGTTGATCTATCTTTTCTATCTTTTTGTGAGTTGGTTCCATAACATTTGGTATGAGAGCTTTGGATTCTAGGGTTTCGTTGCTCCAAATAGGTCATCGTGGCATTTTCGCTATAACTTTTTTTTGCGACGTTTCAGAAGTGAAAAAAAAAAAACATTTGAGACGAAATCACATTGAACCTTGGATCCAAATTTTAGAGCTTTTCGCGCTATATTTGCGGAGATATGATATGAGGAAGTTGGTCTTTTTGCAGACTCCTGAATTACATTCCAAATAGGTGACCTGGGGAAAATTGTCATAACTTTCTCTCTGAGCATCGGACTGAAGTTTCGTAAGAAGCTACAGAAAGAGGATGGATTTCAGTTTCTTGTATATAATTTTTAGAGCCAAAGGTTGAAACAGTGACTCATGGCATGTCGTACAAGTTTGATCTACTGAAATAGTCTATAATCAGGTCACTGTGGGAGATTTGGCATAACCCTTCCTTGGAGAATCCAATTTGGATCAGACTGGTGGCATTGGAAGGAGGACATAGAAGGCTACTACAGGTCACAATTTTAGAACTGGAAGAACTGAAATTATAGAGTTATAGTCGTTTCAAGATAGAGATCCTAAAATCAAGACAAGGCAATATGAGGAAGTTTGATGGCAAGGATCCGGTAAATTGTATACTTTAGATGGAGCAATATTTTGATCTACATGGTGTACCATTGTTACAAAAGGTATGTATTGCATCTTCATATTTAGAACTGATCAATTTTTATGGTATAAAGGGCTTTGTTCTTGTAAACAACTTGTTACGTGGTTAATTTTCATGGAGGAAATGATAGCACATTATGAGAATACAAAGAGCAACACCTTCTTTAGAGCAACACCACAACAATTGGAAAGAGTAAAAGAGCTTTGTTACATAGTGGAAAGTAAAATTATGGTAACAAGGAAGTCTACCCGTCACAACAATAATAATGGAAGTGTTGTTTCTCCTAGCCTTCCACAACCTACAACGGTTACACCACAACAATTGGAAGAGAAAAGAGAAAAAAGGCTTTGTTACAATTGTGATAGCAAATGCACTAAAAGTCATAAGTGTGCTGAGAAGAAATTATTTTACATAGATTATGAAGAGGAGGAAGAAAAGGATCAAGAAACATCAAAGGAAGAGTATATACACCAGGAACCAACCCCAGAGAAAGAAGAAATGAATCCGACCATATCTTGTAAAGCATTGGCAAGAATTACCACTCCTCAAACTCTCAAGATAGAAGGACATATCAAGAAGAAAAAGGTTCAAGAAGTGAAAGATCACATCGAAAAAGAAGAAATGAATCCAACCATATCTTATAATGCATTGGCCGGAATTACCACTCCTCAAATTATAAAGATAGAAGGACATATCAAGAAGAAAAATGTTCAAGAAGTGAAAGATCACAACGAGCATCAAGAAATGAATCCGACCATATCTTGTAAAGAATTGGAAGAAATTACCACTCCTCAAACTCTCGAGATAGAAGGACATATCAAGAAGAAAAAGGTTCAAGCAGTGAAAGATCACATCGAGCATCAACAACAAGTTCTCCAACTTTTAAAGGATAACGCCACTTTGGTGCAAAATCGAATGAAACAACAAGTAGATCAACATTGTAGTGAAAAATGTTTTGATGTAGGTGATTGGGTATTTTTACTGCTAAATCTCAAGAAAGCTATTTATGAGAAGTAAATGTTGGAAATACTACATGCACTTAAGAAATGGCAACCTTACCGAATGGGAAGACACTTCAAGGTAAAAATGTATCATGATAGTCTTAAATACTTTTTAGAAAAAATATTATCTATAGAAGAACAGAAAAAATGGGTCAGAAATATATTGGGTTATGAGTTTGACATCATCTATAGAAAAGGGAAGCAAAATTTTGTTGCAGATACACTCTCAAGAAAAGATGAGGATGTGGAAGCATTGTTTTGTGCTATTTCTATTATCCAACTAGATTGGATAAACGAAGCAAGGGATGAATGGAAGAAGGATGAAGAAGTGTGGCCACTCATTCAAAAGTTGCAAAAGATCTCCATTCAAACAATATTGCCAGAACTTGAAGAGGAAGGAAAAATCATATTGGAACTTGGAGCAGTCACAGAAACAAGAACCTGACAGCTACGAAATCGATCAATTTCAGAGTATCTCATCAAGTGGAAGAACTTACCCATTGAATATTCCACATGAGAGGACAAGAATATTCTATAGAAGCATCAAGAACTACTCAAGCCTTGAGGACAACACTTTTTGAAGGAGAGGGGCATGTTAGGCCCCTATACTACTAGTGTAACCCCTTATTGTTATTAGTACAACCCCCTTATTATATTTTTGTACCCATGTAGTCCCCATATTGTTACTATTATGCCCCATAGAAGCCCACTATTGTTATTATTGTGCCCTTACATTATTATTGTTATGTCGACTTTGATTATATTATGACTCCTTAGACTCCTATATATAGAAAGGAGGTCTTGTCATTTGCATCATCCAAGAATTGTTCATTTATGTAATGTAAAAGAGGTTTCCCCCTTGAAGAAGCTGAATTCTAAGGCATTAATCTATATTTTCTATCTTTTTGTGAGCTGGTTTCATAATAGGGGCAAACGTATCAAGGCCAACCTTTACAAGTGCAGCCTTCCAACTTGCAAGGGAAACCTTTAGGCATACAAGGACAACCCTTTTAGGGACAACCTTTGGCCTCCACAGGTGCCTCTTTCGTTTATCTAGGGAAATCTTCTGGTCAACTAGGTCAACCTCAATTCTATCCAGGCCAACTTGTCGCCTAGCAAAGTCAGCCTTCTGGACAACTAGGTCAACCTCTGTTTCAACTAGGCCAACCCGTTGCCCAGCAAGGTCAACCCTCTATTCAAGCAGGACAGCCTCAGAACTAGTAAGGCTAGCTTGCTATCGCCGGATAAATCGTTCTTGCAGACAAGATCGATCTCCCTAGTATCAAAAGATATCTAGCAACAAGCAGGACAAGCAAATCTACCTTTCTCTAAATATATTGCGATTCATTAATAAAAACTAAGAGGAGTTTTAGACCCTACCTTAATTCCAACGCTAGTTTGTGGCAGCCACGCTTTGACCATCCAAAAGAGTTTCCTTTTGAGAACCTACAATCACAAACAAGCACACATCAAATAACACCTGCATAGCTAATATAATAAATCGTATTCATCATGGTGATCAAGGAATCCATGAAATAAACCATAAAACACAGCTTATTGAGAAAAATAAACTTGATTGTATTAACTTTGAAAATAGAATAACTTTACAACCTTTGGTGCCTTGATGTTGTGCAAGCTCCTCCCAGGGCCTGAAACAGGAATCTCCTCTACTTTGACAAGCCTCACACTCTTCCAAATGAGATCAACAAGGTATGTAATCTTTCCTCACAAAAGCTCAATTAGGAAGACTAAGTTCCAACAGCATTTCACCTAAAAAATCTTCAACTTTCAACCTCCCAGTAACCAGCCCAATGCTTCATTTTATAGTGCAAAGGAAGGAGGTTACAGGTCCACCTATGAAGGGATAGAGTCCTCCTTCAAAGGGATAAGCTCCTCACATCAAGGGGTTAGCTCCTTAAAGTATGGGATGCATGAACCTTAAAGGAGCGAACTTGCCACCTCAAGATTCCTTCTAGAAGCTTCTAGAAATGACTCAAAGTGAGTTTTTAAGAATGTACTTGCGCCTTTTTGACATTTACAGGGGTCTGCACCCATTACACAAAGACAGAGCGGTTAGGTACGCAGGGGACATGACCAGTAGGTGCAGGACCGCAGGTAATGCTAAGAGAAAGTGTGGAACCAGAGATTTAGATGCTTTTAAGGGCTTTCTCTTATTTTTCAAGGCTTGACATGAAGAACTGAGGTTTAAGACTTGCAAAGGAGGAGAGTATGAGTGGTGATAGACTCATACGAATTGCAGAATGTCATGGTGACAATATTTTGTGCAACACTTTCTATCCAGTAAGGTCAACCCTCTAGTCAAATGGGCCAGCCTCAAATCCAGCAAGGCTAACCTACTGTCTAGCCGGTCAACCCTCTGGTCAAATGGGCCAGTCTTAGTTTCATCAAGGTCAACCTATTACCTAGCAAGTTCAAACTTTTGGGAAAATAGGTCAACCTCAGTACTAATAAGGCTAGCCTTATTGCTAGTTGGGTCAACCCCAGTTTCAACAAGGACATTAATATGCTCAAATAAATCCACCTCTCAGTCAACCGGGCATTCAAACACTAGTTGTTTCTCAAGCCCCACCCGTTTCCAGACTCAGGCTGGACTCCAGACTCAACTCGGTCTCCAAACTCAAGTTGGATTTCAAGCCCAAATTGTTTATCAAATGCAGCCTAGGTGTTGTTGGGAAAAGTATCCAATACGGAATGACCCTATCCCACTCTAAGGAGTGATAGTACCTCAGCAACAAACAAGACAAAACTATCTAAGTATTCTTCTTTATGAAATGTAAAGAGAGGAGAAGGAGATTAACTAACCGATGTCTTTCGCTAGTTTGTTGATCCAATCTCACTCCTTACTACTTTTTCCCAGCTCCTTGCTCTTTCACTGGCCCAGCTACACCAAGTTCCTGCAAAATGGCAAGAGAGGGAAACTACAAGAAGCATACATTCATAACTAGTTTAAGGATTAGAATAAACTAAATATGCAAATACGACAAAACATCATTGAGATACATGCATATAGAAGAAATTCAAATGGCTTTATTGATGAAGAAGTAAAGTTCAGGAAGTGATACAACCATAAGAGGCCCAATCCAACATCACCTTCCCAGCAGAAAGGAATCTCCTCTTCACCTCCTTCAAAGCAAATCACCCAATAGCTCTAACCTCAAACCAACAACAATTCTTTGCGTTCACAAAATTCCAGCCTCCAGATCTCATGGGAGAGAGATCCATATATAGATGTTTGGAGAGAGGATGAGTCAGCCTGAGATGTGACTAGTGTCCTCTCCCTCTTTCAGTTCTTGATTCCACTTGGAGGTTCTTGCTTCCACTTGGAGATTTGGAACCTCTTACTCATCACCAGTCGAATTCCCTGAGGCAAGTGTCATTTTGGAAGCTTCCTGGACTCTGACACCTTGAGAAATGAGCTTGCCACTTGTCCCTTCTCGCTCAGCGCAGGTAGCCAGTGTTGGCTTTGACATTCAGTGCAGACAGCTAGTGTAGCCACTGAAATGATCCTGAATTGACTTGGTTTTGGTCAGTTTTTGGTGGAGAACTTCTATGAATTGCTGTGGTTTATTGGCCTTGTTCCTCTAGGGGTAGGAACAACATGTTTAGGGACTTTGGATCCCTTAGATTATGGAAATTTCATGCTCAATGCTGTAAGGCACAAAAATGTCTATAACAGTTGCCCCCTAAAGTATGAGGCCGTTTATCGGGTGAAATGCTTTATCAGGAGGATCCGAAGTTCATTCAATGCTGGAAGGCGACCTGTAATAAGATACAATACAATACATTATTTTTCATACTGCTTTCATGATCTAGCTGAGGCGGGCATTCCCATGCTCAGCTTTATAAATACATTTTTCTGTACATAGAACAGACAATCGTCTGATGGTAGACTGATAATTTTCTGATGAAATTATCATCCTTTGAGTAGGATGATCATCCGCTGCACATGTCAATGTCTTTATTTCCTGAATATATATCGCAGCCCGGATGGATGAAACTAGATCCGGGGTCTTCAATCTCGTCCGATCTTCACTCTAAGTACAAGTCTATCCACGTGAGAATTTTTTGAAGTCGAACGTGGAAATACATCGCTTGATTACCAGTCAATGATGTAAATTGTTAACAAGCGCGAGAGGAATCACCGATAATGATGATGACCCTCAAGGTACTGCAGTACAATTCATGTGGTGTGAATAAAGGACTTGGCGTCGAACACCACGCAAAATCTTTCGGTCGAAGGTCATTGATGTATACCTGTCGCTGGAAGTGAGAAACTTGCCATTGTGGCATGCAAGCTTCAAAGTACTGAGGGGGGTGTTCCTAGATCAACTTCTTGGATAATGAGCTGATGTCGACAAGAAGCGATCCGTCAAAGGAGGGCCTTAATGAATCCCACATCAGTGACACGGAATGGAGCTAATGAATGTGATGGAGGTGAAAACGATCTGTGACATATGATTCAGGGTGGCGGTCATGAAAGGATGAAGGATAATGTATGGCAGTGGATGGGACACGGTTGACTCTTTCTGAACAACATCTCTTGAACATATGGCGACATTGATGCGATGGATCGGTAGCATTACCCCAAATATGGATGGTATGGCGAGACCATGGTGATGTGACCGGTGAATGAAACAACCCAACCCGATGTGGTACGGAGGAAAAGTGTCATGTTCAAGAGCGACTTGCTACCATCAAAGCTTTGAGTTTCTCCCAATTTTTCCCCAGTCATTGCTGACCAGTACCTCTTTATTTTTGTCAAGCTTGAGGAGGATAACATATGCTTGTTCTATAACCTGCCCTTCGGGCAAGCCCATCGCTATGTTTTAACGAGCCTAGCGATAGGGAAACTCGTTCTCGTCTAAAGACAAGTTTGTCGCTATTTAATGCATTTAACGAGTCTAGCGACAAAGACAACTCGGTCCTTTTCATTTTTAGAGAGTCTGAAAAGGTACGTAAAGTTAACTCCAAAGGTCCTTTTTCGTCATCTAATCCCTTAAGTCCGAAAAAGTATAAAACAATACATAAGGGATGAATTTTCGATAGTTTTAACGAGCCGAACTAAACAAGCGCTCGATCTTTTTGTGCAATAATCCCTCAGGTCCAAAAAGATTAAAATCTAGAGGAGGGATAGCTCTTCCGGTCGCTTTAACGAGCTGGAAGGCCAAAATTCGCCAAAATTTTCATATTTTACGAGTCAGATGAAAAGAGCTCAAAGAAGACTCGTATTTTGAGGAACGAGTGATAAACGGGGATAGCAGCAGATTCCAGGTACAGGTTGGAATTTTCCAATCACGGCAGTGTCACAAGGATGGCTAGGTGAAATCACTCTTCGCAGCTGTTCCTAAAAATAGGTAAACAATCAAATGGAGGTGAACGATCGGCCAAATGAAAAGTGGAGGTGACGGTGCAAACACGACCAAGGCTTTTATGGCTGATGAATTTACGATCACAATGGTTATTTACTGGTTCATTTTTTCTGGATGAGCTTGAACTCTAGGGGGAAGCTTGCTCACAATTGCGTTTATTTTTTAATGAGCATGAACTTGTGCTAAAACTGCTCGATTTTTGCATTTATTTTTTAACGAGCATGAACTTTTGCTAAAACTGCTCGATTATACCAGTGATAAGATAAGAATGTCTCCTCGAGATTCTATTTTTTATGGAGCTTCATCTCACTAAGCTTTGCTCCATATCCTTTCTTTATGCAAGTTAGGAAATGACTAATCCCAAAAACAGATAAATAACCGTTCTTTGCTTGCACTCCAAAAGGTTTGCATGCCCCCAGGTATAAAGTACAATTTCAAGGTTACCTCTCCGGCTTCTCACATCTGCTTTTCTTTGGGTGTTCACAGCTACTTATCTTCTTGCTAGTCTAGTTTTAACGGGTCCCTACGAGATCACAAGAGAACAGCTACTTGCCTTCTCGCTAACCCAACTTTAATAGATTCCTGCAAGATCGCAAGAGAACAGCTACTTGCGACAAGAGAACAGCTACTTGCGACAAGAGAAGAACACTACTCAAAGACAAAACATTTGTTTTACTGAGGTGAGGCCTACCTCTTTCAGGTTATCCAAAGATTGTTCCATTAGCAGATTAAACAGAACATTCCTTGGCGATGCCTACCGAAATAGACAAAGGTGAATGATCATTATTTCATCAAACACATAACTTTGACAAAAGAATCTTGTTCCAGAACAACCCCTATTCCTTCTTCGGACGGGGTACGGACTAGTCATATTCTCCCGTGGAAACCTACCTTATACCCAAGGTTTTCTCTGCCCAAAGCAGACCAGGATGCATGCCCCCTGGGTTCCAGTCCCATCTTTCCGAATCACTCACGCTCATCGGGAAGAAGGACTGGGGGTGGAGACATTTCTTGATTGAATAGACCATTCAGGGTTGGTATGTGACTATTTGCGATGCGTGATCTCCTCTACATATGACACATGGCGATTTAGGCCCGGTCAGTGCTGTGTGTGGATTTTTGTCAGATGCCTTTTGCTTGCCCCCAGTCGCCTTTGGCTCCTTCTTCTTCTTCTCTCTCTTCTTCTTCTCCTTCTTCTCTTTGGGAGCTTGGCTTTTGCCGGCTCTACCTTGCGAGGAGGAAGGAGGGGAGGAAGAGTTATAGGAAGTAGAAGGCTGGTGGGCAGCTCTAGACTGATCTAACTGTTGACTCGACTGTTCAGGAACCGTGGTGTTCTGAACTACATTAGTTGAGAAAAGCCAGACTGGCAGGCCAATTGTCAGTCCTGGAAGCGACAATGTGGCCATGTGGGGTGCACCAACATCTCCCCAAGAGGAGAAAGGACTAGGATTTCCATCATGGGGAATTCCTTGGTTGGTGTGTTCCATTTTCTCAACCGAAAGATCAATGCAGGAATAGGAGGTGATTTTGTTTCGTTTAAAATAATTTTTTTAACGACGCTTTAGACACAACTTGCTTTTTCACTTTTAAAGAGTCAAGAAAAAGCTAAAGATGACTCTAGTCTCCTTCGATGTTTTAACGAGCCTGAAGTGACAAATGCTCGGATGGAATTTTTCCGTTATAGAGTCTGAAAAAGGCCAAAAGGAACTGCTCTAGAGTTCTAGGCAGAGGGTGTGCCAAACTTTTCGCAAAACCACAGAATACTTTTTAGGGTACGGGCGGTCGATCTTCGTGAATGCTGTGTTCACTACATTGCGATCAGTAGGGCGGCCGACACGGCTTCCTATGGATAAAGGATTTATTCCTATAGGGGTCTCCCAATATATACACAACGGTACGTGGGAGCACAAGTCCGTATTGATACTTATCACTTCACCGTGGAGGAATCACCCAACCACTCAACGGTAAGATATCAGGTTTAACGACGCCGGAACACGTCTCTAGCCCAGACCTCTATGTGTGCGTTATGTTTAAAAGTGTTGTTATGTTAATTCAATTTATTTTAGGTTGATCTTGTTTAGAAGTTTGCCTTTATGGATCACCACGAGATGTATGGTACAACTCCTAAATGCAGTCTAAAGATGATAAGCAAGCTTTTTCTATCTTTTCAACATATGAAAATCCTAACTACTGAGGGAAAAGAAAGACATCATATTTTCACACAGAGCATAGAGCACACAGTAATGTACTTTTTCCCTAAATCAACATGCAAGCTGTCAAAATGCAAATGCACAATGCAGGTATTTCTTTTTCTCTTTCTTAATATTGATGTTTATATAAAGAAAGCTGTTGTATAACTTTGAATTCGATTTCAAGTGAAAACATAAACAAGCTTTTAGTCCAAAATCAAAAGACACCGTATGATTTACTTGTTTTGACACTAGAAATACATAAATTCAAACCATATGACGAAAGTAAAAGCTCAATCAACTGTGAACAGCAAACAAACTTACTCCTAAGATCAAAACGACTCTTATGACAGGTCTAGATCTAAGAGGCCACAGTAAGACTAGTTTTACTTTCGTAATGGGAAACTGCAAATGATGTAAGAAATACGCAAAGAACAAATACAGTTTCTTTATATAACCGAGGCGGAATAGAGGCAAAGAAAGGTGGTTTCAGATAGGTACATTGACTGATAACAGGCTGCAAAAACAAGGATGAAAACTGAGCAAAAGACACAGGGAACCACAGCTGCACAAGGCAAGGACTGTTTCAGCGCAGGTCTAACACAAAGGTTTTGACATTCAGCGCAGGTAGCCTTCACGGGACCTGCGTTGAAATGCAGAACCTCTTCACTGGGTCTGCGCTGAAGCCAGAACGAGAATTGTTCCTGGGTTTTGAGCTACGGTTTGCAGTTAAAATCACAGTTTTTGGCCAAATCAAAGCTAGCAATCAAGTACAACCTAAGGGATGATTCAAAAGAGGATGAAGATCTATCACTAAGAGCTGTTAGAGCACTTGTGGATCAGCTCTTCAGATCATAAACAGGCCCAGTAATTGGACTAGAGTAGCTGCTCTCTACTTTGCATTTGAAAGATCCAAATGCAGTTCGATTCGGTACTCTCTGAGTTTATGAAATGAATAGCAAAAACACAAACAAACCAACAAGATACGATCCCCAGCGGAGTTGCCAATTTGTTGTTGGGAAAAGTATCCAATACGGAATGACCCTATCCCACTCTAAGGAGTGATAGTACCTCAGCAACAAACAAGACAAAACTATCTAAGTATTCTTCTTTATGAAATGTAAATAGAGGAGAAGGAGATTAACTAACCGATGTCTTTCGCTAGTTTGTTGATCCAATCTCACTCCTTACTGCTTGTTCCCAACTCCTTGCTCTTTCACTGGCCCAGCTACACCAAGTTCCTGCAAAATGGCAAGAGAGGGAAACTACAAGAAGCATACATTCATAACTAGTTTAAGGATTAGAAAAAACTAAATATGCAAATATGACAAAACATCATTGAGATACATGCATATAGAAGAAACTCAAATGGCTTTATTGATGAAGAAGTAAAGTTCGGGAAGTGATACAACCATAAGAGGCCCAATCCAACATCACCTTCCCAGCAGAAAGGAATCTCCTCTTCACCTCCTTCAAAGCAAATCACCCAATAGCTCTAACCTCAAACCAACAGCAATTCTTTGCATTCACAAAATTCCAGCCTCCAGATCTCATGGGAGAGAGATCCATATATAGATGTTTGGAGAGAGGATGAGTCAGCTTGAGATGTGACTAGTGTCCTCTCCCTCTTTCAGTTCTTGATTCCACTTGGAGGTTCTTGCTTCCACTTGGAGATTTGGAACCTCTTACTCATCACCAGTCGAATTCCCTGAGGCAAGTGTCATTTTGGAAGCTTCATGGACTTTGACACCTTGAGAAATGAGCTTGCCACTTGTCCCTTCTCGCTCAGCGTAGGTAGCCAGTGTAGCAGTTGACATTCAGCGCAGGTAGCTAGTGTTGGCTTTGACATTCAGCGCAGACAGCTAGTGTAGCCACTGAAATGATCCTGAATTGACTTGGTTTTGATCAGTTTTTGGTGGAGAACTTCTCTGAATTGCTGTGGTTTATTGGCCTTGTTCCTCTAGGGGTAGGAACAACATGTTTAGGGACTTTGGATCCCTTAGATTATGGACATTTCATGCTCAATGCTCTAAGGCACAAAAATGTCTATAACACTAAGCCTCAGGCGTAGTTTGGAGCTCAGCCGCAATATGGTCTCCAAGTACTTCAGCAACCTCAAGGGAAGCCTCAGGGTGCTCCGTATCAAAATTATTATCAACCACAAGTCAATCCTTATCAAAATTTTCAGTAGCCCTATGTTGCCCCTGTTGGTCAAGCTGATAATCAATGGGTTGCTGGTGTTCAAGATCCGGTACAACAACCAGTTTATGGCATTCGTTAGAGCCTAGATTTGTCTCAGGTTGAAAAGACAAGGTTCTAGGACCACGTCAAACCACGCTCAGCCTCGTAGCTAGCCCTATGAGGACAGGAGAGGGCTCTCTCCGGGTCGATCTCGGCAAAAGACAAGCGATGGGGCTCGAGATGAATGATTTTGCAACTGATTTTAGGCTAGGTATTAAGTGCAAAGGATTTGATTTGAGTTTTTGAGGGTTTTGTGTTGGAAACAGGGAAAGGCAAATTAGGCTCGGGGATGAGGCACAGTTTCTGCAGAGTTTTGATTGGGGCAAGGAAGGCAAATGTTTTGATGCTTTAAATTGAGTGAATGGATAGATCAGACTGGTGAGGAGCTAAGGAGAGAAAGAGAGTCTCGAGAATTCTCCTTAAACTGATGAAAACATGGAAATTTAAACAAATTCAAAGGCAGAGCATAGCAGTTAATGGATTCTACCTTAATCACTCATTTGTTCAAATTCAGAAGAAAAGAGAGGAAAATGATACACATAACACTAATGAACTTACAATTACTTAGAGAATCACACCATCAAAACATAAAGCCACATGGATCCCAAAATGTGCTGCAAAACCCTGGTCTTTCCTTAGCAAAAAATGCAGAGATAGAATGTACAATGATATGCCAAAGCAATCCCAAGTGTCCAACCCTGAAAATGACTTAGGAATTACATGATATAGACTAGCTCAACACATTCCCTTGCCTCTAGGGGTCGAGCTCATCATTCTCGGAGCTGTTTCAAGCAATTCTAAACAAAGCACTAAAATCTAGGTAGTCAAAACAACTTGCCTCTATAAGGTAGGAAACTAATTCATTCATTAAATTTTTACTTTTTGGTGAATGAATCCTCTAGAACAAGTAAATAAGTGCCAAAAATACATCATGTTTATCCAATTACATCAAGATAGATAAAAAAATTACATCACAAAGCAAAACTAGTCAAACTAGCCAAATTTCTGAGCTGGAAGGTGAAAAATTGGGCAAAAAACCTCTGTGCGCCGCGCCAATTTCTCTATGCGTCGCGCCACTTTGAGACTAAGTTTGAGGCACTTCCTGAAGTCCAAATTGAGCCCAAGTGTGCTTGTTGGAAATCCCTCCCTATCTACTTTCCAACCCAAGTGGAATTTCTGAATTTGGTTCCCATGTGCCCCTTCAAAACTTCAATCTCCTAAGACTGCTTCCTGTGTGTCAAAATAGGGGCAGAGAGGTCATTTTTTGAGTGTTTTTGACCTCCTGAGGACTCAAAACTTGCCCAAAATTCTTGGCCATGCACCAGCAGTCATGATTTTTCATGAAAAATCTAAAAATATAATTTTTTTTTTCCATTTGGAGCTTCCTATCATAAGCGTGCGCCACGTGGTGCGGCACACAGGGAGAAAAACCCTATTTTTTGTAGAAAATTTTTCCAAAATGCCAAAAATGCCCCAAATTTCTTGAAATTTGGGCTAGAGCTTCTTCATTAAGTGTTATGCTAGGCTAAAGAGTCTTCAGCCAATATCTAAAAACGATGAAGCTCCCTTTGCCTCTTTTGCTTCCTTATTGCCTTCCTCAATTTTGCCTTCAAATTCCTGATTCAGGCCTTCAACACCTTGTTTCGTGCCATGTAGTGGAAAGCCATGTGCCTCAACAAATCATGGTCCTTGTTGGCCTTGTTCAAAAACCTCTATAAGTGCATGTTAACTCTCTCGATATTAGACTCCTGATCCTCATTAATCTCTTGCTCCAATGATGTGAGCTCAATTCTTCTCCTTTGTGCAGCCTGGCGATTCTCTCGGATGTTCTGTAACTCCATGATTGCTTGCTAATCTTCAAGCTATTTTTTCCTCTGCTCCAAATATCTCATGGTCCACTTAGCTCTCTCCAAGTCAAGAGCTAAGGCTTGGATCTCTGTTTGCTGCTCTTGGATGATCTCCCTAAGTTTGGCACTTTGTGGACCCGTATCTATATCATCATCATGAATGAGAATGAAGTCAGTCTCTCTTTCACCTGAAGGCCCCTCATCCTACATTGGCCTCTTGCCTTTCTCCTATACTGGTGGTGCTGATGAAGAAAGCAAGGCCCCTTCCACCCTGGGTGGAGATAACTCACGGTTTGCCGTTGCAAAAAAATGTCTGGTGCCTCTCTGATATGTGATGAATACCGGAACACTAGCAGTCTCATGGTGCTCATACTGATGAGAAGGTTCACCTTCATGCTTAACCTCTGATAATCCCTGCGAATCTCTGAAGAAGTCACCAGAGATGAAATCATCCCAACTGATGCCCTGTAGTCCAAGCTGATGAACCACCAAAATCTTAATAAGAGCAAAATGATAGACACTATTAAGTTGTTGTTGAGTTGTTTTGTGCTGCACAAGGGTGGTCATCCTCTCTATGTTCCGAAAAAATAAATACAGAATGTTCATCATCCGTACCCTGGTGAAATGCATGAGAAACCCGATGTGATAAGCATAGAGATGAGAGAACCATCCCTCATAGCTGAAATACTTCATGAACAACTTCATTAGTGGAGCATATTCATCTTTCAGATATCGGAATGGGAAGACTCTCTTGAGCTGCCTCAAGAAACCGGTTTTAATGTATGGCTCATAACGCTACTAGTCAATCTTCTTCTTCTTGTGCCATGGTTCTCCAATGTTTGGTATGCCGGTTGCTAATGAGACAAATTCTGGTGTAAGTGTGAAGGTGACACTGGCTAAGATAGCTTGATCTCCATGTAAGTGCAGCATGAATAGACGAGCTAGTTCATGATGACATTGAACACTAGCCACCTTTTGACGAAACTCATAGCATGATTGATGGTGAAAACAAAACATGGCAAGAGGGCAGGCCTGCAATTCTGTAAGGGTGATTGGTTCTTCTCTTACATTTCTGCCACTTTTATGAGGCCTCCGGGGTGCCTATTCTTCCAAGGGTGAGTGACTTTGGGTTTCCACTTCATAGTCCGATGAATGCTCAGATGCCATGTGTTGGGACTCATAAATGTCATATTTTCATCCACCTTTTTCTTCACTATTCCTTACATTTCATCATCCCATTAACCTTTTATCATATCATTTTCATACATACACTTGGGTTTCACCTTCTTATTTTCCATTTTATTCATTTTTTTATTACAAGTGAATTTATGATTAAATATTAGAAAATGTACATATTTTTATATATATCTCAAGAATATGTGAGTTTTGTGATGTGTAGGAAATATGTCAAGAATTAATATCTCCTCCAGCATATTAAGAAGATAATTATGCAAGCCTATTCCTAAGGAGAAAATCATGGAGGATTTGGTTGGCATATCTTATCCAATTCCTAAGGAGAAAATCATGGAGGATTTGGTTGGCATATCTTATCCAATTCCTAAGGAGAAGATCATGGAGGATTTGGTTGGCATATCTTATCCAAGATATGTGAGAGATTTATGCAGGATTCAAAGGGATCATATTTTGTAATAATGGGAAAGTAGTTAAAAATGCTTGAGAGATTTGTGGGATCATATTTTGTAATAATGGGAAAGTAGATTAGTGGATGATCATTATGAGTTTGTTACTCATCCCATTGTATAAATAGGAGTACAATCTCCTCCATTTGTAATCTGGAAGTTTTTGTAATCTTAGAATCTTCATTTTGAAATAAAGGATCATACTTCAATTTTGCTTCTACATCTGAGTCTCCATTAAAGTGGTGTGCTTGTGGAGTTATGGAGGCCCCCCATGGCCTCACTTGCATGCTTATTTGTTTATAATTTACTTTATGTTTTTGTTTGATTTCAGCTTTCAAGTTTTCTTAAATGTTCTAATATTGGAAGGATCTTATTTGAAGGTGTTCTTGTAAGAGAACCGTAAGATCTCAGACAATTATTAGATCTAGGTTTATTTCATTTCAGCTTTTACTTTCTTATTAGATGTTCTAATGTTGGAAGAGATATTGTAGAAAGTATTCTTGTAAGAGAATCATAGATCTCAAACAATTGTTAGATCTAGGCTTGATTAGTTATTAGGAATCTTTCTAGATCTATATATTTTAGATAAGCACTTCTAAGTTTACCTTCCCGGGTTGACATTAAATTAAACTCTAATTTGCATCCGCATTTTAGACCACACACCATGATTGTTGTTTTATCAAACTGCCTTGGAGAAAAAGATGCTAGTGTATGAAAACTGTTTTGACTGCTCTTTAGAGTGCAAGGTCTTCCAGCAAAGTCTGCCACCAAAGGGAAAAAAAAATGAAACAAGGACTGTTAGGAAGGGGAAATAATAGTGAGGAATGGGAAGTATTCGGAGAAATTTGATAGGGAAATATGGGAGAGGGTTTGAGGGATTTATGTATGGGAATAGGGTTTAGGGTTTGGAATTTTTGTATAGGGTTTGAGGTGTGAGGTTGGAGGATTTCGGACAGAGCATGTAGGAGAAGGGAATAATAAACTTAGGTGATAGGGAATTAGGGATTGGTGAATACAAGGGAACAATGGGAAGGAGAAATGATTTTGGTGGCAAAACAGTGAGTTCTGAAACCCTGACAGCAAGTTTTCTTATGTTTATAGAAGGAGGGTTTGATATATGTGTTCATCCATTGTCATCCATAAACCACCATCACTAATCACAACATTGGATGAAATATCAAAATAGCAACACTACCTGGAAAATCCATGCAAGTTATGAGAAAATTGGTGAAATTTGAAATAATTTCGGGCTTTCAGGTGTATGCACCGCACCGTTTCAGTGCGCTGAACCTGTGTAAATTTACACTGGGAAATTTCTCCCAGTGCGCCGCGCTCCTCCAGTGAGTCACGCTACCTGTTGTATGCGCCACGCCAGCCAAGCTTCCTTCGATTTCACCCAAGTTAATCACTTGCTCACCCAATTTACTTTGAAATGCTTCCCTTTGACCTTAGCATGTAAAATGACATTGATCCTCATGGAATTATCTTTATAAAGACATGGAGACATGGATTTGATTTTTGATTCTCCAAAACCCATTTTTATAATGTTTTGAAATTGGTACTTTTTCACAATTAATAAAACTCTATTTTTTTGTTTCCTCCTTGATTTTTTGGTTGAAATGATGAAATTCTTGGCAATTTTTTGCAGGAATAGCTGACATGGAATTTGGCAAAGGAGACCAGGGTTGTGCCTGAAGAATTCAAGAACTGAAAATTTTTGAAAATTATTACAAAAAACGAAATGTCGACTTGTCTTCAAAATAGAGTTTTGAAGAAAAGTCATAATCCATCCATATGACGATGAAAATATTTGAAATGAAAACTTATTAAGAACCTCCCTCTAGCCTGCTGGCTTTATTGGACATTGTGAAGACACAGCTTGTGAAACCCTAGACCTAGTGACTGAAAATAACTCTTGCTGATCAAAAGACATGAAAACTTGATTTTGATGAACAGACCTGAGCCAGAAGTGCAAAGCATGAGGGGGATGAATGAAAAAGCCCTTCCGTCAGATTATAGCATGCCCCTAGTGGAATGCAACAGAGTGAATCAAGTGAGACACCTAAAAATGAAATGCAAAAAGAGTTTTGATCTCTGACGGAGGGATGACCAGACCGACTCTAACATTGGCTCCAATGGGGGTGGTAGCTCCTTGGAGGTGCCAAGAATGACATATCTCTGTGAGAGCTAGATAGTGCCTTCGTCCATTGGGCTATGGAGTCATTATTTTGACAAAAAATACAAGACTTGACTCAATTTATTTGACTGAAACTTGACTCAAAACAACTCAATGATAAAACTAAAATGACTGAAAAAATGACTCGACAAACTGAACTCAAAACTGAAACCTTTCTTCAGAATTATAGCCTTCACTTCGGGCCCCAGACTGAAGAAAAGATTACAACAAACACTTGCAGTGAAACTGAAATAAAATGGTATTTACAATGACAATGATAACAACAAAAATAACTCAGAAATGGTACCGCTTGAGCAACCGACCATTGACCGGCTCTCCTAGACAATCTTCCCCGTTCATCTCCTTCAAAAGAAAGGCATTCTAACCTCGATATGCTACGATCTTAAAAGGACCTTTCCAGATATTTTCAAACTTACCGTGCTTTCCCTTTTCTTCATTTCTTGCATCCCATTTTAAAACCACATCTTCCAACTGAAATGTGTCTGCCTTTGCTTTTCTGTCATAAATCTTTTTAATTCTCTCCTGCAACTTGATAGTGTTTTGAAAAACATCTTCCTGTGTCTACTGCAAGTGGATCATTCGATTTAGTTTTCTTTGCCTTGGGTCATCTTCACTACCAGCCTCCTGAAGAATTTTGACTACTGGAGCTGCAAGAGAGGTAGGGAACATGGTATCAACTCCATAAACTAGCTCAAAGGGGGACATACCAATGGACTTCTTCTTACTCACTCGATCTGCCCAAAGTGCATGAACCAACTTCTTATGCCAACTCTTCTTGTTGATTTCCAGCATCTTCTTAATGATATTAACCAAAGATTTGTTGGAAGACTCCGCCAATCCATTGCTTTGTGGATGATAGGTGGTTGAGTTCCCCAAAGTAATGCGATATTTATTACAAAACTCAACCATCCTTTTTGACTTGAAAGTTGCTGCGTTATCAGTGATTAACTTACTCGGGCAACCAAAACAAGACAAAATATTATTCTCAAGAAATGAAATTATTACCACATTCGTAGCTTGCCTAGTGGGAATTGCTTTGATCCACTTCGTGAAATAATCTGTTGCCATGAGGATCCATCGACGCTGACCTGAAGAAGCGGGATGAATTTCACCAATGAAATCCAACCCCCACTACTGAAAAGGGGTATTAACCTCAATAGGCTTAAGCGGCAAAGGCTGTAATTTCTGTTTTCCTTCAAAAATATGGCAGTTATGACAGCTCTTGACACTTTTGAACACATCAGCAAACAATGTCGGCCAATAGTATCCAGCCCTCAGAATTTTATTTTCCGTTGTTTTCCAAAAAAGGTGACCGCCACAATCTCCTTTATGGAAATCCTCCATGACTTGCTTTGCTTCTTCTTCCACCAAACAATTTAACAAAAAGCCATCGGGATCTTTCCATAAAGTGCAGAATTCAAAATACAAAACGTAACAGCCTTTAACTTAAGAGTTCTAGCTTTGTTTCTAGCCATACCAGGCGGCACAGACAAATTCAAAAGTACATATATGATATCTAAATACCATGGAGAAAGAACAAAAATTTCAGCTACCTAAATGGACGAACCTTCCTCATTTTCATCGGACATAGCAGCAATCAGATTTATGTCTAAGACGTGTAGATTTGATTCAACCATTAACTTTGCTAATCCCTGTCCTTTAACAAGCTTCATGGGCCTTATCTCTACATCATACTCCAGTAAAGCTGCAATCCATTTGCCACGTCTTCCTTCAGGATCTGTTTGGACCAAAACATCTTTGACAACAGCGTTAGGAACATAAGCTAAAATATGGGAATGCAGAATGTAAATGCGGAAATCTTTCAGTGCTTTAACAAGTGCAAGGGCTTGCTTCTCAATAATGTTGTATTTCAATGCAACATCTCTTATAGTCCGGCTGAAGAAAGCAATGGGTCTTTCATGCTCATCTTTTTTCTGCGTTAATACATCTGCCATAGTATGCTCCGAAGCAAATGAAAACAATATAAAATCCTAAGTATAATCCAGGCTGATTAGAACCGGGGCTGAAGAAAGAGCCAATTTCACTAAATTGGAAGATTTTATAGCCTCTTCCGTCCAGTCACTTGGCTGTCCTTCTTAAGCATGTTTGTAATTTCTCTTAGATGTTTAGCAAGATTAGGAACAAAGCGGTGCAGAGAATTCATATTACCATTAAATGATTGAATCTCCTTCTTATTCCTGGACAGGTCAATTTGCTGAATTGCTTCCACATGTGCTGGATCAATACGAATGCCATCCTTTGAGATAATTTGCCCAAGTAGCTTGCCTTCAGCCATGGAAAACAAGCTCTTCTTCGGATTCAATGACACACCATATTTTCTACACTTTTGAAAGACAATTTTCAAATGATACAAGTGTTCTTCATCTGATTTGGAAAACACGGTCAAGTCATCAAGGTACACAACCAAGAAGACATCCTTCTCATTTGCGAAAGCCAAGTCCATTGCCCACTGAAAAGTGGCACCCGCGTTCTTCAAACCGAAAGGAATTTTGGCGTAATGAAAGGTTCCCCATGGAGTGGTGAACGCTGTTTTGTCGCGGTCATCTTCATGGACTAAAATTTGGTTATATCCGGAATAACCATCGAGTAGCGACATGCGAGATGCTCCAACTACTCGCTGAAGTATGTGATCCATTTTTGGCAGCGAATAATTATCCTTCAATGAAACTTTGTTGAGATTCCGAAAATCAATGCATAAATGAATCTCACCGGTCTTCTTTCGCACGGGCACCAAATTAGATATCCAATCAGAAAATCAGATGGGAACAATGATTGCTGATTTGTACAACTGATTGATCTCCTTCTCAATTGATGGCAGCAATTTTGGATTAAACCTTCTTAACTTCTGTCTGAAAGGTTTTTGATTAGGCTTAATAGGAATTGTGTGCTGAATTATATTGGTATTATATGTTTTCAAATCAGAATATTCCCAAGCAAACACATCAGCAAACGATGACAAAAAACTGATATATTTGGCCTTTACCTTTGGTGGCAATGTTTTGGACAGCTTTACCATCTTCGGATGTTCGGTTGTTCCATATTCACCTCTTCGACTCCCTCCTCTATTGGCTGCAATGTTGGTTTGCGGGCTACGTCATCATGATCAAAGAGTTCTTCTAAAGGTATCAAGCCTTTAGGAATCACATTTTCCTTGAGCTGCAACACTTCCATTTGATTGATCTTCACATCATCTTTTCCATCATCATGTTGTACATCAATTGAGGTATATTTGAACTTACCTTTGTTTTGCAGAGAATCATCAATCTCCTCATCATCTTGGAAAACTTGCCAATATCTCTGATTGTTCGGGACAGTCGGACGATGATTCACATGGATTTAAAATTTATTACTTGAATTCATAGGAATCTTCAAATTACTCGCTGCCATAGCAAGTGCATCAGCAATACTATTTTGAATACGAGGCACACACGTCAAAGTGTAATCTGAAAACAGCTTCAAGATGTCTAGAACAACATTCCGGTATGCCCGCATCCGAGGATGCGTTGCTTGATATTCGCCTTTAACTTGCTTAATCACCAATTCAGAGTCGCCATATATAGCAATCCTCTTAGCATTCAGCTTTCTTAGGATCTTTAGGCCAATGATCAGAGCCTCATACTCAGCTTCATTGTTCGAGCAATCAAAAGCAAGTTTGTAAGAACATACCCACACATTACTCGGCACTTTATTTGGAGCAAAAAAAGGACTGCGTACCCAAATTCCAATTCCAGCACCATCACTTCCCACTGCTCCATCGAAATCCATAGTCCAGAGGCCATCTTCCTCTTCTTCTAAGTGCTGAAACTCTATTTGCTGTATGTTTTTTGCTTGCTGTCCATTATCTTTTTTTGATTGCTGAATGGTATTGCCTTGTTCTTGACTTTCTTTCTTCAAAAATTCTCGGAAATTCTCTGCTATTTCTAGAATATCATCTGCTGCAACTAACTGACTATCAATCTCATTGAAACTATTTGAATACAAAACAAAAGACTCTAAATCTGTATGTACATAATTAATCGGATGATTAATTGGTTTCTCCTTGCTTGTAATCATGTATTTCATTTTTTGTTCCCGATAAAGTTTTCTAATTTGGCCAAACACAGGAATCGTTGCATAGGAGAAATCAAGCTTCATAGTTCCTTTTATCTTTGCTCCCCAAGATCAGGAAGGGAGCATTCCAAATCTAGGAGGTATATCCGCCGCCACCACATCCATCAAAATGTTCTTTGTCAGAATCTGATCCAAACTGACCACCAAGTCTTTAATGAGCCCAATACATCTCACCCGACTGGAATCAAACGAATAGAGATCATGATACTTCCTGGTGATGTCCAAACCCAATTTCTCCATGATAGCCTTCGGCATAAGATTGTGGGAGGTGCCAGAATCGAACATAGCATTATGCAACACAAACTCATGCACTCTCAAACTGATATAAGAAGGAGGCACATCATTGTCTAGAGACTCACCATTCAATGCTGGTCCAAAAATCAGTTCAGGTTGATCATCTTCTACACTCACCATATCAGACATTGGATCAAAATTCAAAATTTTGGAAACCTAACCTCTATAACTGCTATTCCTCATCAGCTCGTCAAGGGAATGGATACCTTCAATTTAGAAATTTCATTTTCTAAACTAAAAGTGGATGTCTTCTCTACCTCTTTGGCTGGAACCTCTTTCTTCTTAGCTTTATCTTTTGGTACAATGGGCTGATTGACTCGTTCATTTGCTGATGGAGATTTGTTAGGCATAGGATCAGCAACTTATTTCCCTTTATTTGGTGCAACCGGTGGCTCATTCTTGGATGATGGACCTTCCTTTCTCTTCTGGATTGGATTAATGGGGACATTTCTATTTCTTAATGAATACTGACACTGCTGGGCAGACAAGGCATGCATATACCATTCTCTGATACTCATCCGATTCCTCTTCAAGAGCTGTATCATTCACCAAGATAAAATCTGCATCCTGCTGTACAACTGAACTTTCTGCATATTCATCATCTTCAGTGATAAAAGTGGGCATATCATCAGGAGTAAAGAAGTGATTTTCTTCCCCTATTACCTGGTCTTCATCATCAAATTCTGGACCAACAAAATTTTGTTGAAGAGGTGTATTTACTTGCTGTTGTTGTGATGCCAGTTCTTGTGCTTGCTGCTCACGCTGTTTGATCCTGAATTGAGGTTGCTGTTGTCCACGGAAATTAGGATTTCAGATCTGTGGTTCAGGCTTATCAAGTGTCAACCTTTCAATCATATTTTCTACCTTATGGAGCACCCGATCTGATGTATGGACACAGCCATATAGAAAGACTCAGGTATGGTCGCAGCCATCCAATCAAAAAGTCATGTATACAATCATGAACCAATCCACGCAACCCGAACTTATGTAATCTGAGTCCGGGTCTTGAATCCAACCCGATCATAGTACAATTTCTAATATGTGAATAAATGTGTCGAAGTCGAGCATACTAGAAAATCACTTGATTACCAGTCAATGATGTGAACCGTTAATAAGTGCTAGAGAAACCACCAGTAATGTCAATGGTTCTCAAGGTACTGCTAGTATAATCCACAAAGTGTGAAGAATGATTTGGAGTCACACACTTGTGAAATCACCCGATCGAAGGCTAATGATGCAAGCCTGTCATCAAATGCGAAGAAACTGCCATTTGAGGCATGCAAGCTCCAAGGTACCCGAAAGGAGTCTCTAGATTGACTTCTTGGATAATGAGCTAATGTCGACAGAAAGCGATCCATTGCAGGAGGGCCATAATGTTTCCTACATCAACTACACGAGATAAAGGAACAAGATGAAGATGGATGAAATAGAGAATTAGAGGAGGATGTAAGGGTGTAAACTATAGAGGGATTAAGCTCTTGAACATATCAACGACACGACTCTAGAATGTGGCAGGATTTTGGTACCAAGGGATTGAAGGTCATGCAGAGATAGTAGGGATCGAATGGAATGAGGCAAAATGAAGAAACCAAATCCTGGAAGGCCAATGACGAAGTGAGGATATCCCAAACCCAACGAGAAGCAAAAGTGTCAATGTTCAAGAGTGACAAGCCACTGTAGGTAATCAACGGAATATTTCCAAATTTTCCCCCACCATTGTTGGCGGTACCCCAATTATTTTTGAAAAACAAGCTTGAAGGGAATAACATATGCTTGCAATATAATTTTTTCCTTCGAACAAATCCAACCTAGTAAAATTTTAACGAGCCCTAGGGAGGAGAAGCTCGGGTCTCATCATGGAGACAAGTCCAATGTTGTCAGGGTTTAACGAGTTTGACATAGGTAAAACTCAGGGTCTTTCTCATATTTAGAGAGTTTGAAAAAAACACTGAAAATAAAACTCCAAATGGGCCCTTTCCATAAATTGGTGTCTCTCAAGCCCGAAAAGGTAGAAAACGATACTTGAGAGAACCACTTTGTTGTAGGGAAAAGTATCCAATACGGAATGACCCTATCCCACTCTAAGGGTGACAGTTCCTTAGCAACAATCGAAGAAAAGCTATCTAATATTTCTTCTTTATGAAAGTAAAAGGAGGGAGAAAGAGATCCACTAACCGATGTCTTTCGCTAATGGTTGATCCAATCTTCTCTCCTTGCTGCTTGCTCCCAGCTCCTTGCTCTTTCACAGGCCCAGCTACACCAAGATCCTGCAAAATGAAAAGAGAGGGAAACTACAAGAAGCATACATTCATAATTGATTCAAGGATTAGAATAAATCAAATATACAAGTACAACAATACAATATTGAAACACATGCATATAGAAGAACCTCAAATGCTTTATTAATGGAAGAAGTAAGGTTCAGGAAGTGATACAACCATAAGAGGCCCAATCCAGCATCACCTTCCCAGCAGAAAGAAATCTCCTCTTCACCTCCTTCAAAGCAAATCACCTCAATAATTCTAAACTCAAACTAACAACAATTCTTTACATTCACAAGATTCCAGCCTCCAGATCTCATAGGGTAGAGATCCTTATATAGAGTTTTGGAGAAAGCATGAGTCAGCTTGAGGCTGGTATGAAGCTGACTAGTGTCCTCTCTAACTCCAGTTCTTCTTCAGTTCTTGATTCCACTTGGAGATCCTTGCTTCCACTTGGAGTTTAAGGACCTCTTACTCATCACTAGGCGAATTCCCTGATCCAAGTGTCATTTTGGAAGCTTCCTGGGCACTGACACATTGAGGAATGAGACTTCCACTTGTCAAATATCGCTCAGCGCAGGTAGCCTTTGTTGGAGTTGAAATTCAACGCAGGTAGACCATGGAGTAGTTGACATTTAGCGCAGGTGCTCAGTGGAGCAGTTGACATGATCCAGAATTGACTTGTTTTTGAGTGATTTTCAGTGGAGAACTGATTTGGATTGCTGTGGTTTGCTGACCTTGTTCCTCTAGGGGTAGGAACAACATGTTTAGGGACTTTGGATCCCTTAGATTATGGACATTTCATGCTTCATGCTGTAAGGCACAAAAATGTCTATAACAGTTGCCCCCTAAAGTATGAGGTCATTTATCGGGTGAAATGCTTTATAAGGAGGATCCAAAGTTCATTCTATCGCTGGGAGGTGACCTGTAATAAGATACAATACAATACATTATTTTTCATACTGCTTTCATGATCTAGCTGAGGCGGGCATTCCCATGCTCAGCTTTATAAATACATTTTTCTGTACATAGAACAGACAATCGTCTGAAGGTAGACTGATAATTCTCTGCTGAAATTGTCATCCTTTGAGTAGGATGATCATCTGCTGCACATGTTAATGTCTTTATCTCCTGAATATATATCGCAGCCCGGATGGATGAAACTAGATCCGGGGTCTTCAAACTCGTCCGATCTTCACTCTAAGTACAAGTCGATCCATGTGAGAATTGCTTGGAGTCGAACATGGAAAGACATCGCTTGATTACCAGTCAATGATGTAAACTGTTAACAAGCGCGAGAGGAATCACCGATAATGATGATGACCCTCAAGGTACTGCAGTACAATTCACGTGGTGTGAATAGAGGACTTGGCATCGAACACCACGCAAAATCTTTCGGTCGAAGGTCATTGATGTATACCTGTCGCCGAAAGTGAGAAACTTGCCATTGAGGCATGCAAGCTTCAAAGTACTGAGGGGGGTGTTCCTAGATCAACTTCTTGGATAATGAGCTCATGTCGACAAGAAGCGATCTGTCAAAGGAGGGCCTTAATGAATCCCACATCAGTGACACGGAATGGAGCTAATGATTGTGATGAAGGTGAAAACGATCTGTGAAATATGATTCAGGGTGGCGGTCATGAAAGGATGAAAGATGATGTATGGCAGTGGATGGGACATAGTTGACTCTTTCTGAACGACATCTCTTGAACATATAACGACACTGATGCAATGGATTGGTAGCATTACCCAAAATGTGGATGGTTTGGCGAGACCATGGTGATGTGACCGGTGAATGAAACAGCCCAACCCGATGTGGTACGGAGGAAAAGTGTCATGTTCAAGAGCGACCTGCTACCATTAAAGCTTTGAGATTCTCCCAATTTTCCCCAGTCATTTCTGACCAGTACCTCTTTATTTTTGTCAAGCTTGAGGAGGATAACATATGCTTGTTCTATAACCTGCCCTTCGGGCAAGCCCATCGCTATGTTTTAACGAGCTTAAGGATAGGGAAACTCGTTCTCGTCTAAAGACAAGTTTGTCGCTATTTAGTGATTTTAACGAGTCTAACGACAAGGATAACTCGGTCCTTTTCATTTTTAGAGAGTCTGAAAAGATACATAAAGTTGACTCCAAGGCTCCTTTTTCGTCATTTAATCCCTTAAGTCCGAAAAAGTATAAAACAATACAGAAGGGATGAATTTTCGATAGTTTTAACGAGCCGAACTAAACAAGTGCTCGATCTTTTTGTGCAATAATCCCTCAGGTCCAAAAAGATTAAAATCTAGAGGAGGGATAGCTCTTCCTGTCATTTTAACGAGCTGGAAGGCCAAAACTCGGCAAACTTTTCATATTTTACGAGTCAGTGAAAAGAGCTCAAAGAAGACTCGTATTTTGAGGAACGAGTGATAAACAGGGATAGCAGCAGATTCCAGGTACAGGTTGGAATTTTCCAATCACGGCAGTGTCACAAGGATGGCTAGGTGAAATCACTCTTCGCAGCTGTTCCTCAAAATAGGTAAACAATCAGATGGAGGTGAACGATCGGCCAAATGAAAAGTGGAGGTGACGGTGCACAAACACGACCAAGGCTTTTATGGCTGAAGGATTTACGATCTCAAATGGTTATTTACCAGTTCATTTTTCTGGATGAGCTTGAACTCTAAGGGGAAGCCTGCTCACATGCTTATGTTTATTTTTTAACGAGCATGAATTCCGCGTTAAAACTGCTCGGTTGTGCGTTTATTTTTTAACGAGCATGAACTTTGCCAAAACTGCTCGTAAAGTTTGCATGCCCCCAGCATCATAATAACGCATGTCAAGGTGCATGCCCCCCAAGCTTCATTGCATTCAACTTGGTGGTTGTAATGAAGGTTTACCTTTGAAAAGGGGATCTGTTTCATTTTTTAATGAGGTTGACATAGTAAAAGAACTATCCTCATGTCTCCTTGTTTCATTTTTTAACGAGGTTGACACGAGATAAGAACCGTCTTCGGAACCCAAATCCATTAGATATAGAAGGTTTCATATTCCACTGAGGCCATTTCCGCCAGATTACTCGGAGGTGGTAGGGCAAAAGTACCCATTAAGGCAGGGTCTTTGAGGAGACCTACTCTGATATTTTGGAGCGAATGATTACTTCTATGGATCATGGGAATGCTTCCAGTAACTTGAGAACCATTGGGGAGGAAGTTTTGCTGATCGACGATTGTAATCCCTCCTTGAAAGGGAAATGCAACCTTTCTGAAATAGGTCGACACAACAGCTGCCATGGCATATATCCATGGTCTTCCTAGTAGGATGTTGTAATCAAGATTCCCATCTATGACTTCAACATCTATTTCTACTGTTTTCCCTCCTAGTTCTACTTTCAAGTTATTTAAGATACCATATGGGGTATATGTCCTTCCGTCAAATGCTTTTAACGTCGTTGCAGACTGTGACAAGGTTGGAGATCCTAAAGTTTTCCAGCAACTCATCGACATAATACATGTAGATGCCCCCTCATCAATAATTGTTCGATGAACAGTTTTGTTGAGGGCTTTCACTTAAATAAGGAAAGCTATTTGAGCTAGTAACTAAGGGTCATATCCCTTATGATCAAAGGCCACAAGATTGGAATCCATTGGGCCAATCCCACCTATAGTTGATAATAAAGCTTGCTCTTGGGAGGGGCAATTTTGCGGTACCTCAAGTGTCGACATAGCGGACGATGATTGAGCCAGGTCCTCTATATAATTCTGTGCTATTTTCGCACAAGGATTAAATGTCGATTTGTGTACTGCTCCCTTTTGCGACTTTATCATTGGCTCAGGAATGATGGGTGGCACAACTTCAGTCAAAGTTGTTGTCGAACTACTAGGTTGTTCATTAGCCTTGTTGTTCGACAGCTTTGGATTCCTGTAATCCGTATTCTTCCTCAAAGCATTATTTTGCTGCTTTGATACAGACAACATAAGCACTTGGGATCGGGAAGCATTTTGATTAGCAACCAGATTTTGACCTGGATTGGGAAATGGATCAGTCAATACTGCTGGGGTTTTTGGACTCTTAAAGAGTTTCTTAACTTCAGCTATATGTGGACAATCTTTCATCCAATGATCCTCATCGCATATATGACACCCTGCAGGGGGTTTCCTTTTCCTCCCTTTTTTCTTCTTACCCCCTGGTTGCTTCAGTCGTTTGCCTTTGTCGGTCGACATGGCATTTACTTCCGAGGCAAGAAGTTCCTCATTTGCATTTTGACTAGAAATTTTGTGTTTGCCAATCACGCCATTGCCGGCATGAGAGTCATTGTTTGATTTAGGAGGAGGAGGAATTGAAAATTCTGGTCTAGGGGCGTCAGGTATTTTGTCGTAGAGTGTGACGAACCGAGTATATACCAAGTCCAGATATTGCGCACGAGCGATAACCTGCTCTTCCGTTACGACTCCCCCCTTTGCCACATCTTCCGTGATGGCAGGAAGTAATGACTTTATAAACCATTCAGCTAATAGCTGATCGGGAACGTACGTTTTTACCATCCTACGACGACGTCGCCACTCATGTATATGATCAGATATGTGGGTAGCGGTCGTCTGTTTGAAGTTGGTAAGGAGTTCTGTTCCCGTTTCATACCTTATCGGTAATTGAAAATGGGTTAAAAAGGTTGTGGCTAAGGTAATGAAGTTGTCGAACGAAGCTCTAGGCAATTCAATGATCCAAGTGTCATTTTGGAAGCTTCCTGGGCACTGACACATTGAGGAATGAGACTTCCACTTGTCAAATCTCGCTCAGCGCAGGTAGCCTTTGTTGGATTTGACATTCAACGCAGGTAGACCATGGAGTAGTTGACATTCAGCGCAGGTGCTCAGTGGAGCAGTTGACATGATCCAGAATTGACTTGTTTTTGAGTGATTTTCAGTGGAGAACTGATTTGGATTGCTGTGGTTTGCTGACCTTGTTCCTCTAGGGGTAGGAACAACATGTTTAGGGACTTTGGATCCCTTAGATTATGGACATTTCATGCTTCATGCTGTAAGGCACAAAAATGTCTATAACACGCTTGACCATTTCAATTAAGGAGTACTTTTCGTAAAAAGTGTCTCCAGTCCGAAAAAGTAAAAAAATTACTAGATACACGACATTTCGCAACCATGAACGAGCTCGAAACGATAAGGGCTCATCAATATTTTCACATTTCAAGACTCAGAAAAGAGCTTGAAGTTGACTCAGAATAGACTTTTCAGTATTTACCGAGTATATATCGATCATCGCCAACATTCGGAACACCTGTCACTGCACAAGGAAATTCAAGCATAAGACCTGTTTCACAAAAATACACGAATAACGCTAAAAAACATAATTCAAAACCCTAGAAAACCCTAAATTTTGAACAAAAAGGCTATAAAAGAGATATTATGGTAAAAAACAATTCACTTGTGTTTTTGACTGTGGTAAGAAAAAACTTCAAACCTTACGTACCTCGTGAAACTTGGTGATCGATTCCCGGAGATTCAGTGGTCCATTGCTTTTCACACTTCCTCCATGTAAATGCTCTATCCTTCCCTTTGTTTTGTGCCAATTTTAAATGCAATTTCATGTTTTAGAGTGGGGTTTGGAGTGATTTTTTGGTAAAAAATTCCGCCTCGATTGTCGCAGGTTTTCCCCTCAGGGTTGCAACGACCGGGAAATTTGCACGGGACAAAAACGGGATCGTCGCAGGAAAGTGATGTACACTTGCAACAACCCGACATGAACTATGCCAATCGGCCCATCATAAAAACAGCTGCGACGAGTGCCAGAACCAAAAAAACTATATTTTTAAATAGTTTTAAGAGATGAAAATGATTGAATGGCATTTAATAAAAGGATTTTGGTGCATGCAGGGATTAACAATGTCTTTCTCTTGGCAGGAACATAGTCATGATGATGATGATGTGATGGGGGTAGGCGATCCTCATTGCCTGAATATTCTACAGAACTGTGAGCTATTAAAATTCTTCTTAACACCACTACTGAGAGCTCAACTAGATCTCTTGGAGTACCTGATCTAAGCATGGAATCCAACGGAGGGAAAATTTATCATCCGTGGGCAAGAAATTGAGTTTAGTGCCACAGACATCTATTTTTTGACCGGATTTTCACAGTGAGGGGAGAGACCTCGCATGGTGTGTACTCAAGTTACTGGAGACTCACTAGACACTCTTATTGCAAGAGTGTGCCTAGGAGCACGAAAATCATCTACTAGTGGGAAACTGCAAATTACCTCAGTGAACGATTTATCATTGCGGGTTTTTCTATTCACTATCACTAGGGAAGCTGGCTCCAAAGCCCAGCATGAGGCAACCAAACCTGAACTGCAGTTAGCCTTAGACTGTTTAAATCCCACTATTTTTTACTAGGGGGAGGTCATGTCTCTTAACATGAAGAGACAATTGACCAAATTCCATAGGGGTGAGACAAAATAGTTTGGTTATGGTTCGATATTGGTACTGCTCATGCTGGAGTGAGTACCAATCCTTTATAGGTAGGATGTCACAATGGGATGGCCAGGACCACAAGAGACATGGATTACCTGTTGGGCTCTTATGATGTCGCGAGGAGGCGGTGACCAGCCTGTGTCAAGGGGTCTTGAATTTATTGAGTGGATGAACTGTCAGCAAGTCATAGTCAAGGGTTGGCCATACGCTGGGATGGACTTTAGAGGTGACCCATACATGTTGCTTCCTCTTGGAGAACAGTGGGATGAGAGAGGTAAAATACTCAGTTTGACCTACAAAACGTTTGTAATTTTTTTTTATTGTTTTTGGATTTTAAATATACATTCCCTAATTATTATGTTCAATTCTTCATAGATGTTGGACATGAGAGACCTGTAGGTCTTGCTCCTACTACCGAGAGGGCTGCCAGAGAGATTGACCTACCACCTCCGGGTGGAGATGCTGAGGAGGAGATAGCTCGGAACCTAAAGGGCTTGACTGAGGGGATCCCAGATTACAAAGGATTCGAAGAGATCCCCAGATAGTACCAATGACACACCGCGGGTGTGTTGAATAGGATACACCAGCTGTTTAGACGGGTGGTCTGAGCAGTAGTCTGCTATAGAGAGCATCATCCAGAGTAGACTTCTAGGTTTCGTTTTCTGCAAATTTTGAGAGACATGTGTCTCGCGATGTAACTTGAACACACATATTTTTGGACATATACATATATTTTTTGAACACCATGGAGCACAACACATGATATACATCTATCTATGTTTTACTGTATCTTCTTATTGCGTTTGAATACTTGTTTATGATTTTTATAAATTGCATAAATGTCTATCTAATACCTGATTTGCTAATGCATCAATTAACATATTTATCCTTCTAGGAATGTGTTGATATGTGATATAATCAAAATTTCTCTCTAATAAGCGAACACGTAAATACAACCTTAAAATTTGAGGGTTTCTAACGGAATAACGCCCGCTAAGTTGAAGAAAAACAAGCTGGGAGTCCAGATTCACAATCAATGCGTGAATATTGAGGTCAACAGCCTCAGCCAGTAATTTGATGACAATGCTATATTCAATGACATTGTTTGTGGTACACCCTAGACAAACACCTTGAAGGTCCACTAACTCACCGTGAGGATCATAGATCACCCATGCCACGAAGGAAAGATTCCAGGTACTGTGACAGGAACCATCAGCGAAACTGATATAAGGTGGAACAAACATCTGCACAAGAAGTAAAAAGACACAATAAGCGGCAAACTCTTACACACCAAGCCAAACATGTACAAAATGAAAAGCATGCTTATGTACACAGTAGATGCACGAAAGACTCATGCATAGTATTTTTTAAGATAAAGCCCATTCCGAGGCTTATCCAAAGGGTTTCCTTCATAGTGAATTAGCTCATAGGCCCCTTTTTGCAAAACGCGTTTCACAATATAGGGCCCATGCCACATAGGTTTGAATTTTCCTGCCCCCAACTTATCATTTGCTTGATCGTATGCAGGACTACAACTCCTTCAGTGAAAGAACGAGGGTTAATTGTTGGGTTTGTTGGGTTGTGTTATATTCTTTCCACCTAGTTAACAGGGGGTTTGAGGGGCACCCGTAACCCCACTTTATGGGGTCCGAGGCAGTGCCCCGGAAAATTTTGGTTTTGGACCCTATGTTAGGTTGGGAGGACCCACCTATGGTTTTGTGCATGATTTTTGCACATGTTTTTTGGACGCGATGTTTTTCGGTCCATGGTATTGGACGTGATGGTTTTTGGTCCATGGTATTGGATGCTTCGTCATGTATAAATATGTATTATAACATTGAAAGAAAATAATGAAAAATCAAGCTGGTAGTCCCGGTTTTGGGGTCCAGGGGAAAATCTCTGTGTATATGTGTTTTATGTGTTCTGCTCTCAAATTATTTATTTTTGTGTGTTTTAGAATTCGTATGCAGGTAATATTTGTACGGGGTTAAAACCTACATTTGGTATCAGAGCAGATTTGGCTTCAAGGGGACGTCTTTGTTGTTGAGGGGTTTCGCTGGGGCCTATGGTAGACCTTGTTCAGTGGGAGATCTACGAGATCGATTCTGGTGGTGAAAGAAGATGGTGAGTAGTGGAAAGATAGAGATTGATAAATTTAATGGTCAGAGTTTTGAGTTATGTTAACTCAAGATGGAGGATCTGTTGGTGGATAAAGATCAGTGGATTGCGGTAGATCCTGGTACTAAACCAACGGGAGTGTCTGATGAAGAATGGAAGAAGTTGGATCGGAAGGAAAAGAGCACAATATGATTGTGTGTCTCAGATTCAGTATTGCTAAATGTATCAGGGGAAGCTACAACAAAGGCTTTGTGGGACAAGTTAGGGACTTTATACCAATCTAAGTCTCTTGTGAATAAATTGTTCCTGCGGAAAAAGCTGTATAACCTGAGGATGAAAGATGGAGACTTGGTGATAGAGCATCTAAACGCATTTAATACTTTGGTAAGTCAATTAGCATCTATTAATATTAAAATTTCAGATGAAGATAAGTGCATCAGTTTGTTGTGTTCTCTACTAGATTCGTGGGATGGTCTGGTTATTGCAATAGGTAGCAATGCAACTGCGTTGTAGTTTGATGAAACAGTCTCAGCCTTGTTGATGGAGGAGATGAGACGGAAAAATATGGAGAGCCAAAATGGTGATGCCTTGTCTATACGAGGATAGTCCCAGAACAGAAACAAAAATAAGTCATCGAGTGGGACATCTAAATCTAGAGGGAGATCTAAATTTCCAGGAAAACCTGTAAAGGTGGTGTGCTGGAAATGCAAAAAGAAAGGCCATTTCAAAAGGGACTGTAAATCTAAAGCTCCTGAGAAAGGAAAGGGATTTGATGAGGCTCCTTCTGTAGAGGTGAAAACCACCTCAAATGAAGGTGGGGATGTGTACTTGGCTTCTTCAAGTACACATGTAGATCATGAGGCATGGTTGATTAACTCAAGTGCATCCTTTCACTTCACTCCCCATAGATAGTGGTTATGTGAGTATGAGAAATATGATGGTGGTGATGTCTTCTTAGGGGATGACAGGAATGCTAGAATCATTGGTCGTGGAATAGTAAAGTTGAAGCTGTAAGGTGGAAGGGTTAGAACACTTCCAGGTGTTCTTTATATTCCTGCATTAGCCAAAAATCTGATTTTTGTTAGTAAGCTGGATGATGTAGGTGTAAAAACAGTGTTCTAGAAGGATACCCGCAAGATGGTTCGGGGAGCACTAGTATTGATGTGGGGAGTTCAGATTGGAACTCTGTACAAGCTGCAAGGTAGCACTGTTGTTGATGGGTGCAACAGTTCCGCGGTTCCTAAAAGTGGAGCAGAAAATCTAGTGGTATCTGGAGAGAAGACCATGCTGTGGCATCAAAGGCTTGGACATATTGGAGAGAAGGGCCTTCGAATACTTCATGGTAAAGGTATGATAGAATGTATGAGTAATAGCTATCTTCATTTTGATTTCTGTGAAAATTATGTATACGGGAAGCAGAATTGGGTGAGTTCCCCTCTGGTGGTAAGAGGGCGAAACATATATTAGAGCTTGTGCATAGTGATGTGTTTGGACCTATGAAGGTTCCATCACTGGTAAGTCTGTGTACTATGTATCATTTATAGATGACTTCTCAAGGAATACATGGATATATTTCCTTAAGAAGAAATCTGAAGTCTTTGATAGGTTTAAAGAATTTAAGGCTATAGTGGAAAAATAGACAGAGAAGAAGATAAAGGTGCTGAGGACAAATAATGGTGGAGAGTTTTGCAGTAAGGAACTTGAAGAATTCTACAAGAAGTGTGGTATAGCACAGCAGAAGACTACTCCATATACACCTCAGCAAAATGGAGTTGCAGAAAGAATGAACAAGATGTTGATGGAAAGGGCAAGAAGCATGCTCAGTGGTGCTAGGTTAGGACAGGAATTCTGGGCAGAGGCGGTGGATACTGCATGTTACCTGGTCAACAGGTCACCTTCATCAGCATTGGAGGATAAGACTCCACAAGAGGTATGGACTGGTAAGAAACCCTTTCTTTCACATCTGAGGGTATTTGGATGTGATGCATATGTACATGTTCCAAAGGAGAAAAGAACAAAGTTGGATAGTAAATCTGAAAAGTCCATCTTTATTGGGTATAAGGATGGTTTAGATGGTTATAAGCTTTGGAACCCAGTAACAAGAAAGGCCATGTACAACCGAGATGTGGTGTTCAGAGAGGTGAAAGATGTTATTAAACATGAAGTCCAACCAAAGGAACCTGAGAAGATAGAGTTTGCGCTAAAGGAAGAAGAATCAGACTCTACAACGGAGGAGGAATCAGAAGATGAAGAGCCACAAACTCTGGCTGTGAGAAGATCAGTTCGAGAAAGAAGGCAACCATAAAGGTATAGTCCATTTGCTTTCTGTTCAAATTTTGCTTTGTTTGTTATTGATGATGATCCCAAAACTATGAAGGAAGCAGTGGATTCAGAGGGTGGAAAACTCTGGAAAGAGGCCATGGTTGATGAAATGGCATCTTTGCACAAAAATGAGGCTTGGGATCTGGTGGAGTTGTCGGATGGAAGGAAACCCATTGGCAGTAAATGGGCGTTCAAAAAGAAGAGAAATGCAGAAGGAAAAGTGGAGAAATACAAAGCTCGGTTGGTAGCAAAATGTTTTTCCCAGGTGCTGGGAATTGATTTTGGTGATATTTTTTCTCTTGTTGCCAAGGTAACTTCTATTAGATTACTTTTATCTGTTGCTACTACTTTTGATTTTGAGGTAGAACAAATGGATGTGAAAACAACATTTGTTCATGGGGATCTGGAAGAGGAGATTTACATGAAGCAACCTGAAGGCTTTGTGGTGAAGGGTAAGAAAGAACTGGTATGTAAGTTAAAGAAGTCTCTATATGGGTTAAAACAGTCACCAAGGATGTGGTATCAAAAATTTGATACATTTATACGGGGACTTGGCTTCACCAAAACAAAAGCATATCATTGTGTGTATTTTAAATTAATTGGTGATCGTGTTATTTATCTAGTCTTGTATGTGGATGATATGTTGTTGGTTGGAAATGACAAAGAAGTTATCGAGGATTTGAAGACCCAATTGTCCTCCAAATTCGACATGAAAGATCTTGGTGCTGCAAACTATATTTTGGGCATGGAAATTAAAAGAGGTCGGGCAAAAAGGAAGATCTGGTTAAACTAGAGGAAGTATGTTGAGACAATATTGTAGAGGTTTAATATGCAGGATAGTAAACCGGTGAAGGTTCCTATTCCTATAGGTGTGAGGTTATCTGTTGAACAATGTCCCAAGACACAAGAAGAGGAAGAGGACATGTCCCATGTTCCATATGCAAGTGCAGTCGATAGCCTGATGTATGCAATGGTCTATACTAGACCAGACATTGCACATGCAGTGGGAGTATTGAGCAGGTTTATGTCAAAACCGGGGAAGGAGCACTGGACAACAGTGAAGTGGGTTTTTAGGTATTTGCGTGGCACTAGTGATTATGGTTTGTGCTACCAAGGAAGACCAGGATTGGACAAAGTGTTGGATATTCATGGCTTTGTTGATGTAGACTGGACTGGAGATCTGGATCAGAGAAGATCTACAAGTGGGTATGTGTTTAACCTATTTGGAGGTGCAGTCAGTTAGATGAATAAGAAACAATCTGTAGTGGCACTGTCAACTACAGAGGCAAAATACATGGCAGCCACTCATGCAAGCAAGGAAGCAATTTGGTTGCAGAGATTGTGTTCAAGTATGTGGTTAGTACAGGAAGCTATAAGGATAGACTGTGACATCCAAAGTGCAATTTTCTTGGCAAATAACCCTGCATATCATTCAAAGACAAAGCACATTGATGTTCAGTATCACTTTGTGAGGGATATGATAGAAGACAAAAAGGTGTTGCTGGTAAAGGTGGACACTTTGAAGAATGCTGCAAATGCATTGACAAAAGCTGTGAGCTCTGAGAAGTTCTCTTGGTGTAGAGAGACAATGGGCATTTCAGGGCTGGAAAAATGACTAAGCTCTCTTCTGGCCCCCTGTGGAAAGAAAACAACAAGTGGGATAATATTCGGTTTGTTGGGTTGTGTTATATTCTTTCCACGTAGTTAACAGGGGGTTTGAGGGGTACCCGTAACCCCACTTTATGGGGTCCAGGGCAGCATGCCGGGAAATTTTGATTTTGGACCCTATGTTATGTTGGGCAGACCCAACTATGGTTTTGTGCATGATTTTCGCACATGTTTTTTAGATGCAATGGTTTTCAGTCCATGGTATTGGATGCTTCGGCATGTATAAATATGTATTATAACATTGAAAGAAAATAATGAAAAATCAAGCTGGTAGTCCCGGTTTTGGGATCCAGGGGAAAATCTCTATGTATATGTGTTTTATGTGTTCTTCTCTCGCATTATTTATTTTTTGTGTTTTAGAATTTTTATGCAGGTAATCTCTGTATGGGGTTAAAACCTACATTAATAGTCTGATCAAAGTGAGTTTTCACTCTCTTTTTCTGTGCTTCAATGACTAAAGAAGCAAGTCGACGGGTCTCGTCTAGCCGCTCTAGATAAAGCAGGATTTATTCCATGAGAGTAGTATTCGGGAGAAATACGACAACTAACTTGAGAGAGGGTATTTAGCATTCAATCAGAAGGGTAGCTTCTAGACCATAAACTAGTTGAAATGGTGTGAATCCAGTTGCATCCTTCACCAAGGTACGGTAGGCCCATAAGGTGGAAAACAACATCAAGTGGCAATTGGACTTGTGCATTCCAATGGGACGATGAAGCATCGTAACCAACACTTTTTTGATGGCTTCGACTTGGCCATTGGCCTGAGGGTAATAAGGTATCGAACTATCGTGACGCAAGCCTAACTGGGTTTTTAACTCAGTCATCATATGACCATAGAAACGAGAACCATGATCAGTGACAATAGCCTAGGGACTCTAAATCGATTAATCACATGATTGAATAGGAATTGCAGAGTTGTCTTACCATTGTTAGACAATGTAGGCATCGCTTCGGCCCATTTTGTAAAATAATCGATGACAATGATGATATACCCATGCCCCCTAGTTGAGCGAGGATTATAGGTCATAAAATCAATGCCCCACTTAGCAAAACGGCCCATGGTAATGACAGGATGCAAAAGGGAAGGTGGTGCATACATCTTCCGTTGTTAAATTTGACATGCGTGATAGGAACAGACAGCGAGAATGAAATCCTTAAAAATGGAGGGCCGAAAGTAACCAGCACGAAGGATTTTTTAGGCAGTAGCATAACCAGACATATGACCACCACATGTGCCAGAGTGGCAGTATTCCAAGACTCGTTCAACTTCCTTGAAAGTCAGACAACGACGAAGAACTGAATCAACACTGAGAAGGTATAAAGTGTCTCCAACAATACAATAAGGCTGAGAATGGTGACGAATACGTCATCGATCATCCTTAGACAAATCAGGACGGAAGGAAGACATCTGGAGGTAGACAATAATGTCACCGTTCCAGGGATCGAAGGTACTAATCAAGAAAAGAGTGTCATTCAGAATGCGACCTCTATCCGAGAGGGAGCGCTAGCAGATGGTAATGAACAAATCAACTCAACATAGATGAGTGACTTCTTGGACTTGGCAGTAATAAACTACAAATCGAACTCTTGAAGGATAAAAATCCATTTCGAGTACTTCCCCCCAACAATTGTCGTGACAAAATGTATGTCATCAGGTTGCAAACAGAAATCATGGTCGTTGTACACAACAAAATATAATGATGAAAACGTTGGATAGTTTGGATAGCTGCCAAGGCGATCTTCTCAACATAAGCATATCGAGTCTTAGTGTCAAGAAGGTTGCGGCTGAGATAATAGATAACATGCTTGGAGCCGTCATCGTCGTCTTGAACCAAAACCATACCAATAGTACTATAAGCATGTTATGCTCTTGACCTGCGAAAAGATACCAGAATACCAAGTATGCAAAGAAATATACCCAGAACACAAAACAATTAGAGATAACAGCATGTATTTTATTATTCAAAAAGGAAAGTAATGTTCACTTGCCTCTTCGAGGGGGCAACCTCCAATAGAGCTAGGCTCAATTACAAAATAAGACACGATGCTCCTCAAGGGGAGTCTCTATCCTTTATATAGGATTCATACATGCAATACCATGGGTCAGTACCATGGTTCTTATTAATACCATTTATCTAATACCATGGACCATTTGCAACTAACTATGGTCCCTTCTTTAAATGCGGGTCAACCACTTACAATTATTAATATGGGCTTTATTGACTCTTTAACTAACTATAAATATGACTCGACCCTATTACATAAAAAGGGGGTTAGGGTTGGACCCTAATATGCCCTCACCATAAAAATAGCCTTGTCCTCAAGGTTGAAGTTGCGAAAACTGCTAAAGAACAATGGTTGGTTCCTAGGTTGCATCTTCTATAGAGGTGTCTTTCCACTTGACGAGGACTTACTTGATCGTGCGGCCACACAGGTGCCATTATCACGTGTCAAGAACCTGTTGAGGTTGGAGCCATATTGAACATTATTCATCCAATTTCAGTAGACTGGCTTGAATTCTGCTATGGTTCCCAACCACTTTCTTGAGGCATGAGACATGGAAGACGAGATGGATTTTTGTAGTGGGTGGCAAGGCTAGCTTGTAGTCTACTTCTCTGATGCACTGAAGTATTTGATACGGTCCGTAGAATTTTGGAGATAATTTCTGACAACCCTTGACTTTGAGTGATGTTTGCTTATATGGTTGCAGCCTCAATAATACCTAATCCCCTTCTTGAAATTTGCGCTCTGAATGATGTTGTTCTGCTTGTTGCTTCATGCAATTTTGAGCTTGATGGAGATTCTCTTTGGGGTGGGCCAGCATGGTTGCACGGTTCTGTAGGATTTCATCCATTGGTTGTACCTTCGAACATCCCTGGATATAAGAAGTAGGTGAAGGAGGGAGTTGACCATAAACTGCTTCATATGGAGTCATTTTGGTGGTGGCATGATAATTAGTATTATACCACCATTCAGCTAGAGGTAACCACTGTACCCATAGATGTTGCTTTTTTGAAGTGAAACACCTGAGGTAGGTCTCCAAACATTTGTTGGCTGCTTTAGTTTGACTATCAGTTTGGGGATGATAGGAAGTACTGAGTTGTAGTTGGGTACCTTGTAGCCTGAAGAGTTCCTGCCAAAAGTTATTGGTGAAGATCAGGTCACGATCAGACACAATGGAAGTGTGCATGCCATGCAATTTGAAGATCTGGTCCATGAAATATTGAGCCACCAAAGCTAGTGTAAAAGGGCGGGGTAGGGTGCAAAAATGGGCATGCTTAGAAAGTCTGTCCACAACCACCATGATGACTGACTTGTTGCCTAACTTCGGAAGACCTGTAATGAAATCCATAGAAACGTCTGTCCAGATTGAGGCAGGGATGGGCAATGGTTGTAATGTGCCTGGGGATTTGACTATTTCTCCTTTGTGGCGGTGACACACATCACACTCAGCTACAAAAGTAAGCATGTCCTTTTTCATCCCTATCCAAAAGAATGAACGTCAAGTGTGAGCATAAGTATTCTAAAAGCTTGAATGGCCTGCCATGGGAGATGAGTGCAACTCTGCCAAAATGTGACTTTTAAGGGTGGATGTTGGTGATATCACTACTTTGTCCTTGTAGCGAAGAATCTCACCCTGCCAAGAGTAGCCCGTTGTGGAATTTGGATCCACCTACAATTTATTAATGAGTTGGGACAACAAAGGATGTGAAAACCATTCCTTGCGAGCCTCTTTAATCCACTCTAGAATGGGAAGAGAGATTGCTAGTAGGGTGCTTTCCACCTAAAATTGGCATGATAAAGCATCCGCTACGACATTTTCTCGCCCTTTCTTGTAAATTATCTCATAATCATATCCCAACATTTTGGCTAGCCATTTATTTTGTTGTGGCGAGGATAGGCTTTGCTTTAAAAATTATTCAAGGTTTTGATGGTCTGTGCGGATTTGGAAACGACGCCCCAATAAGTATGGTCGCTAGGTATCCACTGCATGTAAGATGGCCATCATCTCCTTCTCATAGGTAGATTGTCACAGATTTGTCCCACTTAGTTGTTGGCTAGTGAAGGCCAAGGGTCGACCTTCCTGCATTAAGACAACCCCAATACCCATACTTGAAGCATCACATTCAATAAAAATAGATTTGGTGAAGTTAGGTAGTGCCAATACGGGAGTGGAACACATGGCATGTTTGAGAGCTATAAATGCCTATTGTGCTTCATCATTCCAGAGGAATGAACTTTTCTTGAGAAGGTGAGTGAGGGGTCTAGCAATGCGACCATAATTGTGAACAAAATTGCGATAGTAGCCAGTGAGACCCAAAAATCCTCTCAAGCTCTTCAAGGTCTTTGGTTGAGTCCAATCTTGCATTGCCTGGATCTTTTTGGGATCCACCCTGACACCTTCACGCTCCACAATGTGACCCAAATACTCAACTTCTTCCATGCCAAAAGAGCACTTGGACAATTTGACAAATAATTTATGCTTCCGAAGCAGTTGCAAGAGAAGATCTACATGCTGAAGATGTTTTTCCTAGGTGAGGATGTAGATGAAGATGTCATCAAAGAAAACAAGGAAAAATTTTCTGAGATATGGTTTGAGCAAGTGACTCATGAGGCTATGAAAAGTGGATGGGGCATTACAGAGACCAAATGGCATGACCAGGAATTCATAAGGGCCTTCATGAGTTTAGAAAGCAGTCTTTGGAATGTCTACTTCTTTCATGCAAATTTGGTGATAGCCCGAGTGAAGGTCGAGCTTAGTAAAGAATTGAGCCCCATTTAGTTCATCATCATCTCTGATGTGATTCAATGTGAAATATTGCTCCATTTGTGCTAGCCATATGGCCAGATGAGAGCCATTAAATTTATACATGTCCAGCTTGGGTGGTCAAAAGCTGGGACTATTGGTGGTTTCCATAGAAGTGAAGAGAATGGCTAGACTCACCCTCAAGGCTTTCATTAAAATCATATGCCTCCGATTGTTCCCCCAACTTGCCCTTTGATATTGTATGAGTTAAGGTCTGGATCTGCTTCGTTAATGGCTCCAACTTTTGTTCAAGGGTGTCGATCTTCTCATTGGCCATAGCTTGAGCTCTAGTTTGTACCATGCACCAATCCGGTGCACTTGTTGTTACTGTGAAATTTTTTTTTTTGGGACCACTCAAAATTTTGACGCTGACAAGTGAATGGTACCACCTTTCTCAACCTGTCAACCTGATTCTTATGGGCTAAGTCTCCAATAAGTGTCCCGAGAGGGTCTCAAACTCTCTTTTCATTTTCATTTTTATTTTTATTTTTATTTATTTTTTATTTCTTTTAACTCCGAAAGGAGTTTTACTAGTTGATTCCCATGAAAGTTAATTCTACCCAACGTCATGTGAGAATCATGCCCAGGTATAGGAGCCACACAAATAGTTAGATATGTCAGTGAAACCCTCAACTGCAGAGTATGAGTAGGAATGTGGCAGTGATTGAACCCCTGCTGCTAGATCTGAATGGCGGATCTGATTGTTGTGACTGCTACAGAACCCAAACTGCTAGATCTGAATGGCAGATTTGATAGATCTGATTGGCGGATCTTATAGATCTGAATGGAAAATCTGAGAGATCTGAATGGCAGAACTGATTGTTGTGGCTGCGATAGAACCCAACTTTCTAGATCTAATCTGGCAAAGATAATGCGTGATCTAGAGAGAGACAAGGAAACTATGATCTCAAGGAGTGTCAAGTGCTACAGATCACAATATACGTAAGGGTCCGATAGTAGTACTCGACCCAATATTTCAGGGCATTAATCAAGGAGCATCAACCATACCCTTAGCCATACAACTTGACTACCCTATCGTACGCGTGACTAATCTCCCTGAGTGTTGTTCTCGGTGTACTGTAGCAGCAAGACGGCCAATGGTTTATCTATGGTGAGGTTTCAAGAGAGCCTAGGGGGGTTCCGATATACCCAGAGGGTACTTGGAATACAGCCTGTGCGCAGTTCTATCTAATGCGCTACTACTCGAAGGGGTATCCATAGGGGTTACAAGGGAGTCCAACAAGCGTGACCACCTCTTCTATTTATTGTGTGCATGCCTCCCCAAATCCTCAAGTTTATGTGCTCAACGACAAATCCTGTGGTTTAAAGACACCAGAACACGTCTCTAGCCAAAAAAAATTCTGCTAGAAATGGAGATCCCACCGGCCCTGGAAGGTGCTCTGATACAACTTTTTATTCTCTTGACCTGTGAGAAGATACCAGAATGGCAAGTATGCGAAGAAATATACCTAGAACATAGAACAATAAGAAATAACAACATGTATTTTATTATTTAAAAAGGAAAGCAATGTTCACTTGCCTGTTCGAGGGGGAAACCTCCAATAGAGTTGGGCTCAATTACAAAATAAGACACAACGCTCCTCAAGGGGAGTCTCTATCCTTTATATAGGGTTCATACATGAAATACCATGGGTTAGTACCATGGTTATTATTAATACCATCTATCTAATACCATGGCCCATTTGCAACTAACTGTGGTCCCTTCTTTAAATGTGGGTCAACCACTTACAATTATTAATATGGGCTTTATTGACTCTTTAACTAACTATAACTATGACTCGACCCTATTACATAAATAAGGGGGTTAGGGTTGGACCCTAACACAGCAACAGCTAGATAAAGCGAATAGTCATGATGATAGTCAGGTGGACGCAACAAAGGAGCAGAAACAAGAAGTGTCTTGAGTTGCTTGAATGACCTTTGGGCGATGTCATCCCAAACAAAGGGAGTGTCACGCTTAAGGAGACGTGTGTAACCTTTAGCAATCTCGGCATAGTTAGGGATAAAATGACGTAGGAAATTGGATTTTCCCTGCAAACTCTGCAACTGATGCAAAGAAGCAGGAGGTGAGAGATTCAGTATAGCTTTGAGGGGATCGAGATGAATGCCCTCTTTAGAGACGACAAACCCAAGGAGTCTGATGGATTCGACGCAGAAGACACACTTATGCAGATTGAAATGAATACAGTAATGTCTACAATGAAGAAAAATCTAACGGAGGTGGTTCGGATGGTCAGAGCGTTTAGCTAAATGAGTCGGCAAGTCATCCAGATACAACTGAACAATGTGACGGATGTCATGAAAGGCATAGGACATTGCTCGCTGGAAAGTGGCACAGACATTCTTTAGGCTGAAAGGAAGCTTTTTGTAAGAAAAGGTACCCCATGGGTAGATGAAGGCGATTTTTTGTTGATCAGCAGGTGAAATATTAATCTAGTTGTAACTAGAAAAGTCATCCATAAATGAGAAAATCTCACTCCCAGCACAATCGTCAATGAGCTGGTCAATAAAGGGAGTAGGATAGTTGTCTTTCGGACATGTGCAGTTGATGTCACAATAATCAACACAAACCCTAATAGTGCCCTACTTTTTGGTCATAGGGACAATATTAGAGACCCAGTTAGTCAGTGGGATAAGGTAAATAAACCTTGCTTTGAGAAGTTTTTCAACCTCTCCTTTAATGGCCGCAACTTGTCTCAGATGCACGGGGCGTAAACGTTGTTGAACTGACTTGGCACCAGGGTACATAGGTATCTTGTGTATCACAATACTTGGATCGATTCCAAGCATCTCTTCATATGTCCAAGCAAGCACGTCGCGAAACTCTTTGGAAAGGTCGGTGTAAAGCTGAATCTCCTCAGGAGAACAGGTAACTCTAATGTGAATATTTTCAACAATCCCTGGTTTAACAAAGATGTTGATGGGCATGGTTTGTGTAATATTCCCCATATTTCCCTCAGAAAAAACCTCATGAGTGAGGATAGGTGTTTGAAGCGACTGAGAAGGAATATAGGAAGCAAACTTCTCTAGACAGGTAGTCATGGCCCCATGGCTTGGGAGAAACGAGGAACAATGGTGATGATCGAACCAAGGAGGATCCTCAAAAGACATAGTCTCAAGAATTGCTTCATCGAAAGGAAATGTCTCTTGTAATGGATTTGGAGAAACAGTGTCTCCCATCCAAGGTGATTGTACATACGCGTTGAGAGATCTGCTCAAAGGAGCAAAGTTGAAAGATGAAACTGAAGCTGAAACGATTTCAACATTGTTGAGCTCGGCAGGGCTCAACAGCATAACCTTGCCCCATGAATCCACCTGATCAATGGGGGGAATCACCCAAGGATTAGAACAGGTAGAAATCATATTAACAGAGGCGACATTTGGAGGTGGGAGTGAAAAACACCCATAAAGGCAGGATCTTTAAAAAGTCCAGCACCCACACTCTCATATGGAATACTTGTATTCTCCACAAACGGTACATTCCTATCCGAGGAAGAGGAAGCGAAGAACAACAACTGGTTAACCGTGATGATTTTCCCTTGATGAGGAAAACTAAGTACACAGAATAACGAGGAAGCCATGGCACGCATAACATATGTCCAGCTTCGCCCCAACAAAAGGTTGTAAGTCAAATTAGCATCAACAACTTCAACTTCGACTTCAAAAATCTCCATTACAGGGTGATAGGAAAGCGCAGGAGAACACCAAATGGATGAGAATCTCTTCCATCAAAGGCTTCCAAAGTATTAGGAGATTGACTCAAATACAGGGAGCCGATGGCCTTCCAACAAGAAACAGACATAATGCAAGTGGAGGCACCCTCATTAATAACAGTACAATGAATATTATTCAAGTCAATGATGACTTGAATGAGAAAATCAATTTGATGAGGCAATCGTGGCACATGGTTATTAAGATCGAATGTAATTAATTCCAAATTCGGGTCAATGCCATCAATAGCTGATAGCAGAGACTTTCGTTGGGGGGACAACTCTGGAGAACTTCCAAAGTGGACATAGCTGAAGGAGCTTGGGCTAAGTCTTCAACAATACTATAGTGCTACGCGGCATGAGAATTGCTTCCAGAGGATTCCCTTAGTAGGAGGTCAAATGACAGACTCAGTGCTAGGTCGTTCAATATGAAGAGGGCTAGAACTGGATGAAGGAATGATTGAAGGGACTTTAGGTTCCTTGCCGGCAGATGGAGGATATTCTTTTGCGCGAGTACTCACATGGATAGGGATAGTACCAGCCATAAAAACTTTGGAGCCAAAAGTGGAAGAGGATTGAGGTTGATCAACCACCATTTGAGTTTGTTGAGAGGGAAAAGGCTCTTTAAGTACAACAGGAGTTCCTAAAGTCCCCTTAAGAAAAGAGCTAACTTTAGACCATCTAGGACAGTCTTTAGTGTAGTGATCCTCGTCACAGATAAGACAAGGATACTTGGGTTTGCGTTTAGCACCATTATCAGCCGGAGGCTTAGGAGGGTCCTGCTTTGGTGGATCGGCCTTATTTTTACCTTTCCACTTTTTCCTACGTTTTGAAGCTTTATCTGCCATGGTGGACTAAACGACATTGACTTCAAAGGTTTTACCAGTGTTAGTTGTGGCCTGAGAATCATTTTCATTAGGAGCAGTAGGTTTTTGTATCACAGGAGTCATGGAAGACTTTTGGGAAGATGAAGCAATGGAACCAATAACACCATTGACGGAAGGCGTCGACAGAGCCTTAGAAGTTCTTTGCGGCAGAGCATCAGGAAAGACATCATACAGCATACCAGATTGGGAATAAACCAAATCGAGATACTGAGCACGCATGATAGCTTGCTCTTCAGTAACACATGCCCCCATGGCAATATCACGGGCTATCGAATTGACAAACAAGGTAGTAAACTAGTCAGTTAGAAGCTGATCAGGGATCCATAACTTAATCAAACGACATCACATTCTCCATTCATGAATATGATCGAAGATGTGTGTCATTGTGTCGTATTACAGAGAAGTAAGGAGGTGTGTTCCCGTTTCATAACGAATTGGTAACTGAAAATGGGTAAGAAATGCCATCTCAAGCGAATTGAAGTCTTGGAAAGTTCCACAAGAAAGTTCAATATACCATTTCAAGGCGGAACTAATGAGAGTCCGTTGAAAAAGACAGAGGCAGATAGAATCATCAAGCCATGAGTTAGATGAGAACTAGAGGTGATAAGTCATGACATGTGCTTGGGGGCCTCTCTAGATTTACAATCAAATTTAGGAAAATCACCACGAATTTTGGTCGGAACTGGTGGCCAATATTGTTTAAGAAGGATTGGATCGTTCATCAGCTTGGACACATTGGGAAGTTCCAAGGTTGCCAGAAAGGGTAATTGAGGATTAAAGGACATCATAGGCCTCTGATAAGGGTAAACATTAGGGTTTCACCCAGAGCCTTGTTTCCCCCACAGATTTTGTCCATAAGGGTTATAGTTAGGCTGGTTAATGCTGTTAGAGTCGGTCTAGTCATCCCTCCATCGGAGATCAAAACTCTTTTTTCATTTCATTTTTAGGTGTCTCACTCAATTCAATCAGTTTCATTTCGCTAGGGGCATGCAATAATCTAACGGAAGGGCTTTGTCATTCATCCACCTCATGCTTTGCACTGCTGGCTCAGGTCTGTTCATCAAAATCAAGTTTTCATGTCTTTTGATTAACAAGAGTTATTTTCAGTCACTAGGTCTAGGGTTTCACAAACTATGTCTTCACAGTGTCCAATAAAGCTAGCAGGCCAAAGGGAGGTTCTTAATAAGTTTTCGTTTCAAATATTTTCATCGTCATATGGATGGATTATGACTTTTCTTCAAAACTCTGTTTTGAAGACAAGTCGACATTTCTTTTTTTGTAATAATTTTCAAAAATTTTCAGTTCTTGAATTCTTCAGGAGACAAGTCGGCATTTCGTTTTTTGTAATAATTTTCAAAAATTTTCAGTTCTTGAATTATTCAGGCGCAGCCCTGGTCTCCTTTTCCAAATTCCATGTCAGTTATTCCTGCAAAAAATTTCCAAGAATTTCATCATTTCAACCAAAAAAATCGAGGAAACAAAAAAACAGAGTTGTATTAATTGTGAAAAAGTGCCAATTTCAAAACATTATAAAAATGGGTTTTGGAGAATCACTGAAACGGCGCGGCGAACTGGGTGTGTGGCGCGACGCATACACTTGAAAGCCTGAAATTGTTTCAAATTTCACCAATTTTCTCATAACTTGCGTGGATTTGCTAGGTAGTGTTGCTATTTTGATATTTCATCCAATGTTGTGATTAGTGATGGTGGTTTATGGATGACGATGGGTGAACACATATATCAAACCCTCCTTCTATAAACATAAGCAAACTTGCTGTCAGGGTTTCAGAACTCACTGTTTTGCCACCAAAATTATTTCTCCTTCCCATTGTTCCCTTGTCTTCACCAATCCCTAATTCCCTATCACCTAAGTTTATTATTCCCTTCTCCTACATGCTCTGTCCCAAATCCTCCAACCTCACACCTCAAACCCTATACAACAATTCCAAACCCTAAACCCTATTCCCATACATAAATCCCTCAAACCCTCTCCCATATTTCCCTATCAAATTTCTCCCAATAATTCCCATTCCTCACTATTATTTCCCCTTCCTAACAGTCCCTGTTTCATTTGTTTTTTCCCTTTGGTGGCAGACTTTGCTGGCAGACCTTGCACTCTAAAGAGCAGTCAAAACAGTTTTCATACACTAGCATCTTTTTCTCCAAGGCAGTTTGATAAAACAACAATCATGGCATCTGAGCATTCATCGGACTATGAAGTGGAAACCCAAAGTGACTCACCCTTGGAAGAAAAGGCACCCTGGAGGCCTCATAAAAGTGGCAGACATGTAAGAGAATAACCAATCACCCTTACAGAATTGCAGGCCTGCCCTCTTGCCATGTTTTGTTTTCAGCATCAATCATGCTATGAGTTTCGTCAAAAGGTGGCTACTGTTCAATTTCATCATGAACTAGCTCATCTATTCATGCTGCACTTACATGGAGATCAAGCTATATTAGCCGGTGTCACCTTCACACTTACACCAGGATCTGTCTCATTAGCAACCGACATACCGAACATTGGAGAACCATGGCACAAGAAGAAGAAGATTGACCGGCAGCATTATGAGCCATACATTAAAACCGGTTTCTTGAGGCAGCTCAAGAGAGTCTTCCCATTCCGATATTTGAAAGATGAATATGCTCCACTAATGAAGTTGATCATGAAATATTTCAACTGTGAGGGACGGTTCTCTCGTCTCTATGCTTATCACATCAGGTTGCTCATGCATTTGACTAGGGTATGGATGATGAACATTTCGTATTTCTTTTTCCAGAACATAGAGAGGATGACCATCCTTGTGTAGCACAAAATACCTCAGCAACAACTTAACAGTGTCTATCATTTTTCTCTTATTAAGATTTTGGTGGTTCATCAGCTTGGACTACAGGGCATCACTTGAGATGATTTCATCTCTTGTGACTTCTTTAGAGCTTCGTAGGGATTATCAGAGGTTAAGCATGAAGGTGAACCTTCTCATCAGTATGATTGCCATGAGATCGCTAGTGTGCCAGTATTCATCACATATCAGAGAGGCACCAGACATTTGTTTGCAGCGGCAAAGCATTTTCTATCTCCACCTGGGGTGGAAGGGGCCTCGCTTTCTCCATCAGCACCACCAGTATAGGACAAAGGCAAGAGGCCAATGCAGGATGAGGGGCCTTCAGGTGAGCCTTTAGGTGAAAGAGAGACCGACTTCATTCTCATTCATGATGATGATACAGATACAGGCCCACAAAGTGCCAAAATTAGGGAGATCATCCAAGAGCAGCAAACAGAGATCCAAGCCTTATCTCTTGACTTGGAGAGAGCTAAGTGGATCATGAGATATTTGGAGCAGAGGAACAAACATCTTGAAGATCAGCAAGCAATCATGGAGTTACAGAACATCCGCGAGAATCTCCATGCTGCACAAAGGAGAAGAACTGAGCTCACGTCATTGGAGCAAGAGATTAATGAGGATCGAGAGTCTAATCTCGAGAGAGTTAACATGCACTTAGAGAGGTTGTTGGACAAGGCCGACAAGGACCATGCTTTGCTGAGACACATGGATTTCCACTGCATGGCACGAAATAAGGTGTGGAAGGCCCGAATCAGGAATTTGAAGGCAAAATTGAGGAAGGCAATAAGGAAGCAAAAGATGCAAAGGGAGCTTGATCGTCTTTAAAAAGTCCAGCACCCACACTCTCATATGGAATACTTGTATGCTCTACAAACGACACATTGCTATCCGAGGAAGAGGAAGTGAAGAACAACAACTGGTTAATCGTGATGATTTTCCCTTGATGAGGAAAACGAAGTACACAGAATAACGCTGAAGCCACGACACGCATAACATATGTCTAGCTTCGCCCCAACAAAAGGTTGTAAGTCAAATTAGCATCAACAACTTCAACTTCGACTTCAATAGTCTTCCATTCCAGGGTGATAGGCAAGTGCGGGAGAACACCAAATGGATGAGAATCTCTTCCATCAAAGGCTTCCAAAGTATTAGGAGATTGACTCAAAGACAGGGAGACGATGCCCTTCCAACAAGAAACATACATAATGCAAGTGGAGGCGCCCTCATTAATAACAGTACAATGAATATTCTTCAAGTTAGTGATGACTTGAATGAGAAAATCAATTTGATGAGGCAATCGTGGCACATGGTTATTAAGATCGAATGTAATTAATTCCAAATCGTCTGGGTCAATGCCATCAATAGCTGATAGCAAAGACTTCAGTTGGGGGGGACAACTCTGGAGAACTTCCAAAGTGGACATAGCCAAAGGAGCTTGGGCTAAGTCTTCAACAATACTATAGTGCTATGCGGCATGAGAATTGCTTCCAGAGGATTCCCTTAGTAGGAGGTCGAATGACAGACTCAGTGCTAGGTCGTTCAATATGAAGAGGGCTAGAACTGGACGAAGGAATGTTTGAAGGGACTTCAAGTTCCTTTCCGGCAGATGGAGGATATTCTTTTGTGCGAGTAATCACATGGATAGGGATAGTCCTAGTCATAAAAGCTTGGGAGCCAAAAGTGGAAGAGGATTGAGGTTGATCAACCACCATTTGAGTTTGTTGAGAGGGAAAAGGCTCTTTAAGTACAGTAGGAGTTCCTAGAGTCCCCTTAAGCAAACAGCTAACTTCAGACCATCTAGGACAGTCTTTAGTGTAGTGATCCTCGTCACAGATAAGACAAGGATACTTAGGTTTACATTTAGCACCATCATCAATCGGAGGCTTAGGAGGGTCCTGCTTTGGTGGATCGGCCTTATTTTTACCTTTCCACTTTTTCCTACCTTTCGAAGCTTTATCTGCCGTGGTGAACTGAACGAAATTGACTTCAAAGTTTTTACTAGTATTAGCTGTGGCCTGAGAAGCATTTTCATTAGGAGCAATAGGTTTTTGCATCACATGAGTCGTGGAAGACTTTTGGGAAGATGAAGCAATGGAACCAATAACACCATAGACGGAAGGCGTCGATGGAGCCTTAGAAGTTCCACGTCGCGGAGCATCGGGAAAGACATCATACAGCATACCAGATTGGGAATAAACCAAATCGAGATACTGAGCACGCACGATAGCTTGCTCTTCAGTAAAACATGCCCCCATGGCAATATCACGGGCTATCAAACCGACAAACGAGGTAGTAAACTAGTCAGTCGGAAGCTGATCAGGGATCCAGAACTTAATCAAACGACGTCGCCTTCTCCATTCATGAATATGATCGGAGATGTGTGTCATTGTGTCCTGTTTCAGAGAAGTAAGGAGGTGTGTTCCTATTTCATAATGAATTGGTAACTAAAAATGGGTAAGAAATGCAATCGCAAGCGAATTGAAGTCTTGGAAAGTTCCACAAGAAAGTTCAATATACCATTTCAAGGCGGAACTAATGACAGTCCTTTGAAAAAGACAGAGGCAGATAGAATCATCAAGCCATGAGTTAGATGAGCACTAGAGGTGATAAGTCATGACATGCACTTGGGGGTCCTCTCTAGATTTACCATCAAATTTAGGACAATCACAACGAATTTTGGTCGGAACTGGTGGCCAATATCAATTAAGAAGGATTGGATCGTTCATCAGCTTCGACACATTGGGAAGTTCCAAGGTTGCCAGAAAGGGTAATTGAGGATTAAAGGACATCATAGGACTCTGATAAGGGCAAACATTAGGGTTCCACCCAGCGCCTTGTTTCCCCCATGGATTTTGTCCATAAGGGTTATAGTTAGGCGGGTTAATGCTGTTAGAGTCGGTCTGGTCATCCCTCCGTCAGAGATCAAAACTCTTTTTGCATTTCATTTTTAGGTGTCTCACTCAATTCACTCAGTTGCATTCCACTAGGGGCATGCCATAATCTAATGAAAGGGCTTTGTCATTCATCCCCCCTCATGCTTTGCACTACTGGCTCAGGTCTGTTCATCAAAATCAAGTTTTCATGTCTTTTGATCAGCAAGAGTTATTTTCAGTCACTAGGTCTAGGGTTTCACAAGCTGTGTCTTCACAATGTCCAATAAATTTAGTAGGCCAAAGGGAGGTTCTTAATAATTTTTCATTTCAAATATTTTCATCGTCATATGGATGGATTATGACTTTTCTTCAAAACTCGGTTTTGAAGGCAAGTCGACATTTCTTTTTTTGTAATAACTTTCAAAAATTTTCAGTTCTTGAATTCTTCAGGCACAGCCATGGTCTCCTTTGCCAAATTCCATGTCAGCTATTCCTACAAAAAATTGCCAAGAATTTCATCATTTCAACCAAAAAATCAAGGAGGAAACAAAAAGACAGAGTTGTATTAATTGTGAAAAAGTGCCAATTTCAAAACATTATAAAAATGGGTTTTGGAGAATCAAAAATCAAATCCGTGTCTCCATGTCTTTATAAAGATAATTCCATGAGGATCAATGTCATTTTACATGCTAAGGTCAAAGGGAAGCATTTCAAAGTAAATTGGGTGAGCAAGTGAGTAACTTGGGTGAAATCGGAGGAAGCTTGGCTGGCGCGGTGCATACAACAGGTAGCGCGACGCACTGGAGGAGCGCAGCGCACTGGGATAAATTGCCCAGTGTAAATTTACACAGGCGCAGTGCACTAAAATGGCGCGACGCACTGGGTGTGTGGCACTGCGCATACACCTGAAAGCCCGAAAATGTTTCTAATTTCACCAATTTGCTAATAACTTGCGTGGATTTGCCAGGTAGTGTTGCTATTTTGATATTTCATCCAATGTTGTGATTAGTGATGGTGGTTTATGGATGAAAATGGGTTAACACATATATCAAATCCACCTTCTATAAACATAAGCAAACTTGCTGTCAGGGTTTCAGAACTCACTGTTTTGCCACCAAAATCATTTCTCCTTCCCATTGTTCCCTTGTCTTCACCAATCCCTAATTACCTATAAACTAAGCTTATTATTCCCTTCTCCTACATGCTCTGTCCAAAATCCTCCAACCTCACACCTAAAACCCTATACAACAATTCCAAACCCTAAACCCTATTCCCATACATAAATCCCTCAAACCCTCTCCCATATTTCCCTATCAAATTTCTCCCAATACTTCCCATTCCTCACTATTAGTTCCCCTTCCTAACAGTCCCTGTTTCATTTGTTTTTTCCCTTTGGTGGCAAACTTTGCTGGCAGACCTTGCACTTTAAAGAGCATTCAAAACAGTTTTCATACACTAGCATCTTTTTCTCCAAGGCAGTTTGATAAAACAACAATCATGGCATCTGAGCATTCATCGGACTATGAAGTGGAAACCCAAAGTGACTCACCCTTGGAAGAACAGGCACCATGGAGGCCTCATAAAAGTGGCAGACATGTAAGAGAAGAACCAATCACCCTTACAGAATTGTAGGCCTGCCCTCTTGCCATGTTTTGTTTTCAGCATCAATCATGCTACGAGTTTCGTCAAAAGGTGGCTAGTGTTCAATTTCATCATGAACTAGCTCGTCTATTCATGCTACACTTACATGGAGATCAAGCTATCTTAGCCGGTGTCACCTTCACACTTACACCAAAATCTGTCTCATTAGCAACCGACATACCGAACATTGGTGAACCATGGCACAAGAAGAAGAAGATTGACTCGCAGCATTATGAGCCATACATTAAAACCGGTTTCTTGAGGTAGCTCAAGAGAGTCTTCCCGTTCTGATATTTGAAGGATGAATATGCTCCACTGATGAAGTTGATCATGAAATATTTCCGCTGTGAGGGACGGTTCTCTCGTCTCTATGCTTATCACATGAGGTTGCTCATGCATTTCACCAGGGTACGGATGATGAACATTCCATATTTCTTTTGCCGGAACATAGAGAGGATGACCACCCTTGTGCAGCACAAAACACCTCAACAACAACTTAACAATGTCTATCATTTTGCTCTTATTAAGATTTTGGTGGTTCATCAACTTGAACTACAGGGCATCACTTGGGATGATTTCATCTCTGCTGACTTCTTCAAAGCTTCGCAGGGATTATCAGAGGTTAAGCATGAAGGTGAACCTTCTCATCAGTATGATTGCCATGAGATCGCTAGTGTGCCAGTATTCATCACATATCAGATAGGCACCAGAAATTTGTTTGCAGCGGCAAAGCATGTGTTATCTCCACCCGTGGTGGAAGGGGCCTCGCTTTCTCCATCAGCACCACCAGTACAGGACAAAGGCAAGAGGCCAATGCAGGATGAGGGGCCTTCAGGTGGAAGAGAGACCGACTTCATTCTCATTCATGATGATGATACAGATACGTGCCCACAAAGTGCCAAACTTAGGGAGATCATCCAGGAGTAACAAACAGAGATCCAAGCCTTATCTCTTGACTTGGAGAGAGCTAAGTGGACCATGAGATATTTGGAGTAGAGGAACAAATAGCTTGAATATCATCAAGCAATCATGGAGTTACAGATGATCCACGAGAATCGTTAGGCTGCACAAAGGAGAAGAATTGAGCTCACGTCATTGGAGTAAGAGATTAATGAGGATCGAGAGTCTAATCTCGAGAGAGTTAACATGCACTTAGAGAGGTTGTTGGACAAGGCCAAAAAGGACCATTCTTTGCTGAGACACATGGCTTTCCACTACATGGCACGAAACAAGGTGTGCAAGGCCTGAATCAGGAATTTGAAGGCAAAATTTAGGAAGGCAATAAGGAAGAAAAAGAGGAAAAGAGAGCTTGATTGTCTTCAGATATTGGCCAAAGCCTCTTTAGCCCAGCACAACACTTAATGAAGAAGCTCTAGCCCAAATTTCAAGAAATTTGGGGCATTTTTGGCATTTTGGCAAATTTTTGTACAAAAAACATGGTTTTTCTGCCTGTGCATCGCGCCGCGCTTATGATAGGAAGCTCCAAATGGAAAAAACTTTATATTTTCGGATTTTTCATGAAAAATCATGACTACTGGTGCATGGCCAATAAATTTGGGCAAGTTGTGAGCCCTTAGGAGGTCGAAAATACTCAAAAAATGACCTCTCTGCCCCTATTTTGACACACAGAAAGCAGTCTTGGGAGATTGAAGTTTTGAAGGGGAAAATGGGCACCAAATTCAGAAATTCCACTTGGGTTGGAAAGTAGATAGGCAGGGATTTACAAAAAGCACACTTGGGCTCAATTTGGACTTTAGGAAGTGCCTCAAACTCAGTCTCAAAGTGGTGTGATGCACAGAGAAATTGGTGATGCGCACAGAGGTTTTTTGCCCAATTTTTCACCTTCTAGCTTAGAAATTCAGCCAGTTTGACTAGTTTTGCTCTGTGATGTAATTTTTGATCTATCTTGATGTAATTGGATAAACATGATGTAATTTTGTCACTTATTTACTTTTTCTAGAGAATTCATTCACCAAAAAGTAAAAATTTAATGAATGAATCAGTTTCCTACCTTATAGAGGCAAGTTGTTTTGACTGCCTAGATTTTAGTGCTTTGTTTAGAATTGGTTGAAACAGCTCCTAGAATGATGAGCTCGACCCATAGAGGCAAGGGAATGGGTTGAGCTAGTCTATATCATGTAATTCCTAAGTCATTTTCAGGGTTGGAAACTTGGGATTGCTTTGGCATATCATTGTACATTCTATCTCTGCATTTTTGGCTAAGGAAAGACCAGGGTTTTGTAGCACTGTTTGGGATCCATGTGGCTTTATGTTTTGATGGTGTGCTTCTCTAAATAATTGTAAGTTCATTAGTGTTATGTGTATCATTTTCCTCTCTTTTCTTCTGAATTTGAATAAATGAGTGATTAAGGTAGAATCCATTAACTACTATGCTCTGCCTTTGAATTTGTTTAAATTTCCATGTTTTCATCAGTTTAAGGAGAATTCTCGAGACTCTGTTTCTCTCCTTAGCTCCTCACCAGTCTGATCTATCCATTCACTCAATTTAAAGCATCAAAACATTTGCCTTTCTTTCCCCAATCAGAACTCTGCAGAAACTATGCCTCATCCCCGAGCCCAATTTTCCTTTTCCTGTTTCCAACACAAAACCCTCAAAAACTCAAATCAAATCCTTTGCACTTAATACCTAGCCTAAAATCAGTTGCTAAATCAGTCATCTTGAGCCCCATCGCTTGTATTTTGTCGAGATCGACCCGGAGAGAGCCCTTTCCTGTCCGCGTACGGCTAGCTATGAGGCTGAGCGTGGTTTGATGTGGACCTAGAACCTTGTCTTTTCAGCCTGATACAAATCTAGGCTCTAGCATAGTGGCAACCATACTGGGGAACAAAATGGTTTGCTTGTTGATGTCATTGGTTTTCTAAGCTACAGACGGAGCCTAAAGTTATACCAGGTAGCATTTGAAATGCTTTTTCTTTGCATTAGCGCAAGTAGATAAACGCTGCTTTAGTTAATCTCCAGTCTAGCTTGTAATCGTGATACTTGACTTGTAAATCGCCCCAGTATCTTTGAGAATTCTAAGCTTTTGGATGATAAGTTTAGAATTTGAGAGGCTAAACAAGTTGTTTATGTCTCTTTGATTTCTTGAAAATAACAGGCTGGCTTCAAAGAGATATACCAGAGCTAATCCAGATCCAAATCCTCCCCCTTTCTACGAGAATCCCTATTTGATTTCAAGAATTGTTCATCAAGAGAGTTCTGTGACTCCCATGTTTAAATCTCGTTCATGTCCTGCAATTTTTAAGTATCTTGAAGAGCTTGACTTTGATGAAAAGTTTGAATTGTCATTGTTTGAAACCAAATCTGAAAGTGCTCTTGGTTCTATAGTTCCGAATCCTAACTTTGCTGCACCTCTTGAAGTTGAAAGAAATAATAAATCAATTGAGAATTTTATCTTAAATCACCTCCAAAGTGAAATTCATGCTTCAAATATCGCTGATTTCCTAGAAGCTACATCAACATCCCTTGGATCTTCCGTAATGGCATCCACTTCAAAAATCCCTACCGAGCCTCCTTTCATTCCCACCCTTCCCCCGCAGCCTACTGTTGCTGATCAAAAGTCTGTTGTAAATTTACCTCCATCTACTCCTTCTACATCCAAAATTGCTTCACCTCCACATACACCTCCTCATACACCTCACACATCAGCTGCACCTTCTCCCCCAACATCTCCGAGGCCGAAGAGCAATGGCTGCTCGATTTGCACCTCTCGCGCTACCTCAAGTTTTGGGTGACATGCCCACAGATTATCAGAGTAAAATTCCTTTGTTTGATGACACTCCTCAAAGTACCACGGCTCAGCAACATGTGGAAAAGATGACGAATTTCTTTTAGCTTCATGAGATTGATGCTGAAAACGTGACCATGAGATTATTTATGCAAAATTTCGCAGGTGAGGTGAGAAAATGGTTCAGAGCTTTGACAGCTAGAAGTATTCCCACATTAGAGAGCTTCAAAGGCAGTTCTTGGATCGCTGGGAAGTCAAGAAAGATCCTCTTCAGATCACTTCTAAATATACCAAGATCAAGCGGAATGCTGGTGAGTCCGTGCAATACTATTGTACTAGATTCAATGTAGTTTATAATGCAATTCCTGATGATTTAAGACCAACTAGAAAGTCAGCTTTGCTAAAGTTTCCATATGGTTTTGATCCAGACATGGATTATCAATTAAGAGAGAGAGATCCAGCTACCTTAGAAGAAATGCAGAAAATTTTCGTTAGTGTTGAGGCAAATTTGAATGGCAAGAGAGCTAGAATATGTATTTCTTTCACTATCATAGATATCAATTGTACTTGCATATGCAGGTTCTCTGCGATGGTGTTCCAGTTTAGTTATGGTTTCATAAAGAATTTCACCCTTCCCACTCTCTCGGACTTCATGCTTTCGGGGGCATCTGTTACACAACATTTTGTCACCGACCCGGTATTCCCTAATCCTAGGTAAAGTTGGTCCCTGAATGGCATCTGCTCTGTGTCATACATCAAAATATGTGTCCACATATTCCAAATCACTCAAGAAGATTTGTTATAGAAATTTTTGTGCCTTATAGCATGAAGCATGAAATGTCCATAATCTAAGGGATCCAAAGTCCCTAAACATTTTGTTCATACCCCTAGAGGAACAAGGCCAAGAAACCACAACAATTCAGACAAGTTCTCCACTGAAATTACTCAAAAACAAGCCAATTCTGGATCATGTCAACTGCTCCACTGAGCATCTGCACTGAATGTCAACTGCTCCATGGTCCACCTGCGTTGAATGTCAACTCCAACAAAGGCTACCTGCGCTGAGCGAGTTTGGACAAGTGGAAGGCTCATTCCTTAATGTGTCAATGCCCAAGAAGCTTCCAAAATGACACTTGGATCAGGGAATTCGACTGGTGATGAGTAAGAGGTTCCAAATCTCCAAGTGGAAGCAAGAACCTCCAAGTGGACTCAAGAACTGAAGAAGGAGAGGACACTAGTCAGTTTCATACTAGCCTCAAGCTGACTCATCCTCTCTCCAAAAATCTATATATGGATCTCTCTCCCATGAGATCTGGAGGCTGGAATTTTGTGAAAGCAAAGAATTGTTGTTGGTTTGAGTTTAGAACTATTGGGTGATTTGCTTTGAAGGAGGTGAAGAGGAGATTTCTTTCTGCTGGGAAGGTGATGTTGGATTGGGCCTCTTATGGTTGTATCACTTCCTGAACTTTACTTCTTCCATTAATAAAGCCATTTGAGTTTCTTCTATATGCATGTGTTTCAATGATGTATTGTTATACTTGTGTATTTGGTTTATTCTAATCCTTGAACCAGTTATGAATGTATGCTTCTTGTAGTTTCCCTCTCTTGTCATTTTGCAGGATCTTGGTGTAGCTGGGCCAGTGAAAGAGCAAGGAGATGGGAGCAAGCAGCAAGGAGAGAGATTGGATCAACCATTAGCAGAAGACATCGGTTAGTGGATCTCTTTCTTCCCCTTTTTACATCTCATAAAGAAGAAATCTTAGATAGCTTTGCTTTGATTGTTGTTGAGGTACTATCACCCTTAGAGTGGGATAGGGTCATTTCGTATTGGATACTTTTCCCAACAACAAATTGGCGACTCCGCTGGGGAACGTATCTTGTTGGTTTGTTTGTGTTTTTGCTATTCATTTCATAAACACAGGGAGTACCGAATCGAACTGCATTTGGATCTTTCAAATGCAAAGTAGAGGGCAGCTACTCTAGCTCAGTTTTTGGGCCTCTTTATGATTTGAAGAGCTGATCCACAAGTACTCTGAACAGCTCTTAGTGATAGCTTTTCATCCTCCTTTGAATCATCCCTTAGTGTGTACTTGATTGCTAGCTTTGATTTGGCCAAAAACTGTGATTTTAACTGCAAACCGTAGCTCAAAACCCCGGAACATTCTCGTTCTGGTTTCAGCGCAGACCCAGTGAAGAGGTTCTGCATTTCAACGCAGGTCCCGTGAAGGCTACCTGCACTGAATGTCAAAACCTCTGTGTTACACCTGCACTGAAACAGTCTTTTCCTTGTGCAACTGTGGTTCCCTGTGTCTTTTGCTCAGTTTTCATCTCTGTTTTTGCAGCCTGTTATCAGTCAATGTACCTATCTGAAACCACCTTTCTTTGCCTCTATTCCGCCTCGATTGTATAAAGAAACTGTATTTGTTCTTTGTGTATTTCTTACATCATTTGCAGTTTCCCATTACGAAAGTGAACTAGTCTTGTTGTGGCCTCTTAGATCTAGACCTGTCATAAGTGTCGTTTTGATCTTAGGAGTTAGTTTGTTTGTTGTTCATAGCTGATTGAGCCTTTACTTTCGTCATATGGTTTGAATTTATGCATTTCTAGTGTTGAAACAAGTAAATCTTAAGGTGTCTTTTGATTTTGGACTAAAAGCTTGTTTATTTTCACTTGAAATCGAATTCAAAGTTATACAACAACTTTCTTTTTGTAGAACATCAACATTAAGAAAGAGAAAAGAAATACCTGCATTGTGCATGTGCATTTTGACAGCTTGCATGTTGATTTAGGAAAAAGTGCATTAGTGTGTGCTCTATGATCTGTGTGAAAAGATGATGTCTTTCTTTTCCCTCAGTAGTTAAGATTTTCATATGTTGAAAAGATTGAAAAAGCTTGCTTATCATCTTTAGACTGCATTTAGGAGTTGTACCATACATCTCGTGGTGATCCATAAAGGCAAACTGCTAAACAAGATCAACCTAAAATAAATTGAATGAACATAACAATGCTTTGAAACATAACGCAAACACATAGAGGTCTAAGCTAGAGATGTGTTCCGGCGTCGTTAAACGTGATATCTTACCGTTGAGTGGTTGGGTGATTCCTCCACGGTGAAGGGATAAGTATCAATACGGACTTGTGCTCCCACGTACCGTCGCGTATATATTGGGAGACCCCTATAGGAATAAAGCCTTTATCCATAAGAAGCTGTGTCGGCCGCCCTACTGATCGCAATGCAGTGAACACAACATTCACGAAGATCGACCACTCGTACCATAAAACGTATTCTGTGGTTTTGCGAAAAGTTTGGCACACCCTCTGCCTAGAACTCCAAAGCAGTTTCTTTTGGCCTTTTTCAAACTCTATAACTGAAAAAGTCCATCCGAGCATTTGTCACTTTGGGCTCGTTAAAACATCGAAGGAGACTAGAGTCATCTTTAGCTTTTTCTCGACTCTTAAAAAGTGAAAAAGCAAGTTGTGTCTAAAGCGTCGTTATAAAATTTATTTTAAACGGAACATAATCACCTCCTATTCCTGCGTTGATCTTTAGGTTGAGAACATGGAACAAACCAACCAAGGAATTCCCCATGATGGAAATCCTAGTCCTTTCTCCTCTTGGGGAGATGTTGGTGCACCCCACATGGCCACATTGTCGCTTCCAGGACTGGCAATTGGCCTGCCAGTCTGGCTTTTCTCAACCAATGTAGTTCAGAACACCACGATTCCTGAACAGTCGAGTCAACAGTCAGATCAGTCTAGAGCTGCCCACCAGCCTTCTACTTCTTATAACTCTTCCTCCAATCCTTCCTCTTCGCAAGGTAGAGCCGGCAAAAGCCAAGCTCCCACAGAGAAGAAGGAGAAGAAGAAGAGAGAGAAGAAGAAGAAGGAGCCAAAGGCGACTGGGGGCAAGCAAAAGACATCTGACAAAAATCCACACACAGCACAGACCGGGCCTAAATCACCATGTGTCATATGTAGAGGAGACCACTTCCATAGAGATTGTCCCTCTATTCCCTGGATACTAAGGGACTGGTCCCCTCGTTTGCATAGTTCGGGAGCATCAACCTCTGATAGCCATGTTGAATGCTTACCGTCAACCAGTGAAAGTGAAGGTTCAATACAAAGAGGGGGAGCAAGATCCCCCTGTAGACTGTGTGAAGGCGATCATGCCATCCACCGTTGTCCCTTCTTAGACGAAGCGAAGAGAGTTTTGGAAGATCGTCCGGTTTCACCGTAACGACTTCCTCCTGGATACAAAAAACTCGTGCCAAGTCCTTTGTTCGTTGAAAATACAGCTGGCCCGCTCAAGTGGTCAGCTGAAGCATCAGTCATTAAAAATGAACCTACTGAATCCAGACCGGACGAAAGTCCAAAGGTCGAAACGGCAGTTGACCCGGTTCTGCCTTCAGAGGTTTCATCTTCAAATGACACCGTCACTGAAGATTCATCTTCAAATGACACCCTCACTGAAGAGAATAAGGATGACACCATCCAGATTCTTTTCATCAACACAGACTCTGACGAGCATCAGGGCAATGCGCCCATTCCTTTATCGCAGGAAGGAACATCGTCGGGGTCATATCCGGCCGTGTATTCGGTCCCACCACCAAGCAACCTAGTTGTGTCCTTTGATTGGAACCAACTAGGCAGACCCCGGTTGCCAACCAGTATACCATTCAGAATTATAGTCCAAATATACAGAATGGTAATGGCTGGCACTATCATTTATGAAGTGGCATCTGTGAGTATCCTTTCCTCTATTGCTTGGAAAGCACTGGGTTCCCCAGCGCTTTTGCCTGAGATAAGAAATCTCTCGGGTTTTGATAAAGGAACCAGTCGACCATTAGGGATCCTCCCCAATGTGCCCATTACATTGAAAGGGAAGGCCGTTCAAATGAACGTGATGGTCGTTCAAGGACCCTTGGATTATAACCTGCTCCTTGGACGAGACTATATATATTGCATGGGAGCAGTAGTCTCCTCACTCTTTAGAGTAATGTGTTTTCCACACAAAGGAAGAATGGTCAAGCTCGTAGACCAACTTTCATTTCCGGGATCACGCATCGCAAATAGTCACATACCAACCCTGAATGGTCTATTCAATCAAGAAATGTCTCCGCCTCCGGTCCTTCTTCCCGATGAGTGCGAGTGATTCGGAAAGCAGGACTAGAACCCAGGGGGCATGCATCCTGGCCTGCTTCGGGCAGAGAAAACCTTGGGTATAAGGTAGGTTTCCGCGGGAGAATATGACTAGTCCGTACCCCGTGCGAAGAAGGAAGAGGGGTTGTTCTGGAACAAGATTCTTTTGTCAAAGTTATGTGTTTGAGGCAACGCCTCACTCACCTTTGTCTACTTCGGTAAACACCGCCAAGGAATGTTCTGTTTAATCTGCTAATGGAACAATCTTTGGATAACCTGAAAGAGGTATGCCTTTCCTGGTAGAACAAATGTTTTACTTGCAAATTGAGGGGTAACCTTGAAATCATACTTTATACCTGGGGGCATGCAAACCTTTTGGAGTGCAAGCAAGGGCGGCTATTTATTTTTTAAATTTTTAGGTCCTCCCTTTAAACCTGTAGGTCTAACCCTTTAAACTCGTAGGATTAGTCGCAGCCGAACTTGCATAAAGAAAGGATGTGGGGCAAAAATCTAAAAGTTGCCATTGGAGCAAAGCTTAAGTGAGATGAAGCTCCATAAAAAATAGGATCTCGAGGAGACATTCTTATCTTATGACTGGTATAAACGAGCAGTTTTAGCAAAGTTCATGCTCGTTAAAAAATAAACACAAAATCGAGCAGTTTTAGCACGAGTTCATGCTCGTTAAAAAATAAATGCACCTGTGAGCAAGCTTTCCCCTAGAGTTCAAGCTCATCCAGAAAAAATGAACCGGTAAATAACCATTTGAAATCGTAAATTCATTAGCCATAAAAGCCTTGGTCGTGTTTGCGCCGTCACCTCCACTTTTCATTTGGCCGATCATTCACTTCCACTTGATTGTTTACCTATTTTGAGGAATAGCTGCGAAGAGTGATTTCACCTAGCCATCCTTGTGACACTGCCGTGATTGGAAAATTCCAACCTGTACCTGGAATCTGCTGCTATCCCCGTTTATCACTCGTTCCTCAAAATACGAGTCTTCTTTGAGCTCTTTTCATCTGACTCGTAAAATATGAAAATTTTGGCGAGTTTTGGCCTTCCAGCTCGTTAAAGCAACCGGAAGAGCTATCCCTCCTCTAGATTTTAATCTTTTTGGACCTGAGGGATTATTGCACAAAAAGATCGAGCGCTTGTCTAGTTCGGCTCGATAAAACTATCGAACATACATCCCTTCTGTATTGTTTTATACTTTTTCGGACTTAAGGGATTAGATGACGAAAAAGGACCTTTGGAGTTAACTTTACGTACCTTTTCAGACTCTCTAAAAATGAAAAGGACCGAGTTGTCTTTGTCGCTAGACTCGTTAAAAGCATTAAATAGCGACAAACTTGTATTTAGACGAGAACGAGTTTCCCTATTGCTAGGCTCGTTAAAACATAGCGATGGGCTTGCCCGAAGGGCAGGTTATAGAACAAGCATATGTTATCCTCCTCAAGCTTGACAAAAATAAAGAGGTACTGGTCAGAAATGACTAGGGAAAATTGGGAGAAACTCAAAGCTTTGATGGTAGCAAGTCACTCTTGAACATGACACTTTTCCTCCGTACCACATCGGGTTGGGTTGTTTCATTCACCGGTCACATCACCATGGTCTCGCCATACCATCCACATTTGGGGTAATGCTACCGATCCATCGCATCAGTGTCATTATATGTTCAAGAGATGTTGTTCAGAAAGAGTCAACCGTGTCCCATCCACTACCATACATCATCTTTCATCCTTTCATGACCGCCACCCTGAATCATATGTCACAGATCGTTTTCACCTTCATCACAATCATTAGCTCCGTTCTGTGTCACTGATGTGGGATTCATTAAGGCCCTCCTTTGACGGATCGCTTCTTGTTGACATCAGCTCATTATCCAAGAAGTTGATCTAGGAACACCCCCTTCAGTACTTTGAAGCTTGCATGCCTCAATGGCAAGTTTCTCACTTCCGGCGACAGGTATACATCAATGACCTTCGACCGAAATATTTTGCGTGGTGTTCGACGCCAAGTCCTCTATTCACACCACGTGAATTGTACTACAGTACCTTGAGGGTCATCATCATTATCGGTGATTCCTCTCGCGCTTGTTAACAATTTACATCATTGACTGGTAATCAAGCGATGTCTTTCCATGTTGGACTCCAAAAAATTCTCACATGGATAGACTTGTACTTAGAGTGAAGATCGGACGAGTTTGAAGACCCCGGATCTAGTTTCATCCATCCGGGCTGCGATATATATTCAGGAAATAAAGACATTGACATGTGCAGTAGATGATCATCCTACTCAAAGGATGATAATTTCATCAGAAAATTATCAGTCTACCTTCAGACGATTGTCTGTTCTATGTACAGAAAAATGTATTTATAAAGCTGAGCATGGGAATGCCCGCCTTAGCTAGATCATGAAAGCAGTATGAAAAATAATGTATTGTATTGTATCTTATTATAGGTCACCTCCCAGCAATTGGATGAACTTCGGATCCTCCTGATAAAGCATTTCACCCGATAAACGGCCTCATACTTTAGGGGGCAACTGTTATAGACATTTTTGTGCCTTACAGCATGAAGCATGAAATGTCCATAATCTAAGGGATCCAAAGTCCCTAAACATGTTGTTCCTACCCCTAGAGGAACAAGGCCAAGAAACCACAGCAATTCAGACAAGTTCTCCACTGAAATTACTCAAAAACAAGCCAATTCTGGATCATGTCAACTGCTCCACTGAGCATCTGCGCTGAATGTCAACTGCTCCATGGTCCACCTGCGTTGAATGTCAACTCCAACAAAGGCTACCTGCGCTGAGCGAGTTTGGACAAGTGGAAGGCTCATTCCTCAATGTGTCAATGCCCAGGAAGTTTCCAAAATGACACTTGGATCAGGGAATTCGACTGGTGATGAGTAAGAGGTTCCAAATCTCCAAGTGGAAGCAAGAACCTCCAAGTGGACTCAAGAACTGAAGAAGGAGAGGACACTAGTCAGTTTCATACCAGCCTCAAGCTGACTCATCCTCTCTCCAAAAATCTATATATGGATCTCTCTCCCATGAGATCTGGAGGCTGGAATTTTGTGAAAGCAAAGAATTGCTGTTGGTTTGAGTTTAGAACTATTGGGTGATTTTCTTTGAAGGAGGTGAAGAGGAGATGTCTTTTTGCTGGGAAGGTGATGCTGGATTGGGCCTCTTATGGTTGTATCACTTCCTGAACTTTACTTCTTCCATTAATAAAGCCATTTGAGTTTCTTCTATATGCATGTGTTTCAATGATGTATTGTTATACTTGTGTATTTGGTTTATTCTAATCCTTGAACCAGTTATGAATGTATGCTTCTTGTAGTTTCCCTCTCTTGTCATTTTGCAGGATCTTGGTGTAGCTGGGCCAGTGAAAGAGCAAGGAGCTGGGAGCAAGCAGAAAGGAGAGAGATTGGATCAACCATTAGCGGAAGACATCGGTTAGTGGATCTCTTTCTTCCCCTTTTTACATCTCATAAAGAAGAAATCTTAGATAGCTTTGCTTTGATTGTTGCTGAGGTACTATCACCCTTAGAGTGGGATAGGGTCATTCTGTATTGGATACTTTTCCCAACAAAAAGATTAACCATGCTCATTCATCCTGAAGTTGACCCTTTTTTCCTATGTTTCAAGATCGTCGCAAGACATCATTATTCTACTTGCGGCGATAGCCTAAAGTAAACAAGAACCTCGCAAGACCATCACAAGAGTGCATTTGTTCTTAGCGACAATCAGATTTTAGGGATCGTTGCAAGTCATCAGTATCCTGCTTGCGATGATAGCTCTGAATAAATTGATGCCTCACGATGTCGTCTTTGAGTCTTAGTGTTTGACTCGCGATGACCCAGATATGGCGAATTAGTTCAAACATAATACATTTGGGCAGTTCTAGAACTGGTTGTTGGGTCAAGGAAGTTCACCTTTCCTCATTTGAGATGGTGGTTCTACCTTTTGAGTAACCTCCCTTGAAGATAAGCTTCCTCTCCCTCATTTATGGAGGCTCCTCCTCTTATAAAAGCATCTTCCATGACTATGATCAGCTAGTTTTTTTGGTAGTGAGCAAATTAGCTAGTTCTTGGTGTTGGATTGGTAGTTTGTAGTGTGAATTACTGATATTCTAGAAATTGGTTGTGGATTGATAGTGTGAAATGGTCTTATAAGAAGAAAGCCTTGTTGTGATCGCCTTAGTCTCATACTAGTACTTTTGGGTGAGAGAAAGAGCCATCAGCGTTTCTGGGAGACCTTTGAGAGTGAATGGTTTTGGAGACATACTAAATGGACCCTTCAAGGAAGCTTGCAACGTCAAGGCATGGTTTTAAGCTTTACTTTTGCTCATATTAATACAATCAATGGTTATTTCCTATATCATGTATGAAATATATTTGACGGCTTATGGTTCCTTGACTCTGTAAGTGGATAGTTCAATTCTATTATGTGTTTTGTTGTTCTCTTATGTTGTTTCAGGTGAACCGCTCATCAAGGAGAAGAAAACGATAGCTGAAGCAGCATAACCAAGACTGCATCAAACACGGGTATAAGGTAGGCTCTTTCAATGCTGACTATTTAAGGAATTAGTTGTTGTCTTTGTTTTGCTATGACTAGACCCACTCTAGGGTTAGAGGGGTTCCCTCTGTCTGCAGAGGGAACTTTACCTACATCAAAACCATGTTTTTCACTCCATGGTAACAAATCTATCCTTCACCTTCCTATTGGGAACAATAATTCCAGTAACATATCTCAATGTTGGATACTGGGCAAGAAAAGTGATGTGGAGAGATAGCTGTAGCCAACAAACAGGTATACAAATTATGATTTCCCCAAGGGCCTCAAAATTAATACCATTGAAGGAAAATTCTGTGAATTAAGAATTGAAGAAAAATTGAATTCCAAAGACATTGATGAAGACCCTTGTTATGCTATGGATGATGAGATTCATGGTGATCACCTATCCTAGATGACACATAAGATGCATAGGGAGTTGATTGTTGCATAAGTAAACAATCCATTAACCAAGAGGTTATAAATATTGGTGACTTGAAATATGTTTTTCAGAATCAGAAACAAACGTATGCACACACACACACACACACACACACACACACATATATATATAGAGAGAGTTGTTTGTTATTTGAAATTTGAGCATAAAAGTATTATTGCAACAAAAATAGAGAATGGCCTTGGTAATTTCAACAACAAATATCAAGAACATAAAGTGGTTATTATGGTAGGAGAACACCGAGAATTCAAAAATAGTAAGGATGAGGAACAAGCCTGCAATAACGAGGATTTTGGTGATTATTTCAGGACCAAAAAAGATAATGGCTATGTCGAAATGAATCACAGGTTTGATAATAACATCTTTAGTTTCCTGGAATATGAATCTAGACAATTTTTAAACATCCAAAAAGATGTGCCTTCTTTGTTTCCCGTAAGATTCAAAATGATGTAAAGATCAAAATGAGATAGCCCTTTCAAGAAGAAAGGAAATGAAAATGACGCTACACATTCCACAAGGGTGTTGAAGGTACAAAACAAAGATGTGTCCTTGAATTCTTTGAGAGGATAGTTTTTTCATTGTTCAATTATTTGGTGACGCTTAGCTCATAATTCTCTAGTAGAACCAAAATTGAAAATGACAAGGGGAATGAGCATCAAGGGATAAAACAAACCCCTTAGTTTTTAAACACATTACAAAGTTGTTACAGACTATTAGAATACTTGTTTTATTGTTCTTTGTTTCCCTATGCATCACAGTTATTAGGAAAACTAGTTGTTGAAGGATGTTCTACCATCCTAAGAAAACATGCCATTAGTGACACTGAAGGAAGTGTAAACTACTAAATTGTGTTCCTATTTTCACAGCTTCAAGAATAATTATCAAGATTAGTGAGTCTATTCCAATTAAAAGAAGAACATACTCTACATCAATGTGTGTGCATATCAATGAATTAGACATGAAGAAAGATAGATACTATACACATAATCCTTGCTTATTCAACAAAAGACTCACTATTTTGTGGGAAGATGCAGGTCTTCTTTTCTTCGATTCATCAAAAGGAAGTACCCATAAGTATACATATAATGCATAATCATTACTATAATAAGGTTATGTAAGGCTTGTTAGAGAAAATATATGTGGCAGTTCAGGTGACTACAAACTTGAAAATAATTTTGGTGAAAATTTGCTTCAATCATCTTTTTAAGACAATATCGAACAATGTTACTACCTACAAACATGTAAACTTTAACATTGTCCTATTATGTATGATAATCTGACACATGAAAATGATACTGCTTCCTTAAGAGCTTGAGGGGGCTACATGGGATCACAAATTTCACTTTAAAAATATTGTGGTAACGATGAAATTCTAAGTTTCACGAGTGCTCCCTAAAAGAAAACTTGTCTCCAAGTTGGAGGAAAATGTTACCCACAATCTTGAGGTGTAACTTTGAGTGGTCCTAAAACTACTTCTTGAAGACAATGATTTTGTTGCTATTTTTGGAGCCAGATTTGGATTTGAATCGTGTTGAAAGTGTGGTACTAAACCAGTTGCATGAAATAGTAAAGTCATAAATGAGAAGTTATAAATAACAAAGGGAGCTTGTGTCTCCCATTATCTGGATGCAAAAATGATAAGAAGGTTGTCTACCATATGCCAAAGTACTAAGGTAATTAGGGTATGCTGGATGCAAAATGACCATAATTTTTCAATATTGTTTTTAAGAAAAGGGATGGTGTCAGAAAGTTTACTCCAAGTTAATCACATGTCTTTGGGTGAAGTTGTGCATCCAATGCAAATTGAATCAATTGTTTCAATGACAATGGTATAAGGTAATGTTGAACCATGCCATGATCAGATCTTAGAATAGTACACCTCTCCTCAATCCATGAAAATATCCATATATAGTCAAAATTATGAGGCCTTCCATTATTGGTTAGCAATGGGTAGATAATATCCTTTTCCAAGGACTCACATGATGGCTTTTGGTGTATTTTCATAACAAATACTTGCAATTATGTGTAGTCAATGAATGCAAGAATGCATAATTCATAGAGGATACCAATGATGAACCTCGAACTTGGTAATAATCAGATCCTTAAACATGGACACCATGATTACCCCTTTATAGTATCCAATGAAATGGTAGGTAATAGGGCCGAACCTAGACAAATTTGAACTTTTTCTTGAGGTTCAACAACTTTCAACTTCAAGGTTCAATTTCAATGAACCTGATGACTTTGGTTCACCATAAGTGGTCATACAGGGATTTGGATTCACATAAAGCTAGCTTTAACCTTTTATAATACTAAATAATATTCTTAATTGGTTCCATTACACCACAAATAAATTAAGTAAGTGTGGGGATACAAAGATAGGACAAAACAACTATATCCAAACCAATAAACTAAACATCATGTAAACAAATTTTTTTTTCTAGAAAACCTTAAGTTTGTAGTGCCAAGTTGAGAATAGATATTTAAGGCTATAGGCTTTGTGAGCTTGACATGAATCTACAAATTTCCCGCCAACCATTGGAAAGAATTAGAAAGCTTATATTTCTATAAGGGATTGGAATGATTCCACTTCTACTCCTTCGATCAAAACAATTTTATCCACATTGCTTACTTGAATTTGCCTTTAAGTTCTTTCCAAGGAACCTCTCTCGTATTCTCTTTGTTGCAAGGAGTGTATAATTCCTTGACTATCTTAATCCTCATTTTGACTGGGTGAGTGGTGAGAACCAAAGGATGCATGCAAAAAATTTCAACATTTCCTCCAAGCATCAATGACCACCAAAGAGTGTGCTCATTGAAACAGAGCCATGTAATGAATTAATCACCCTCCCAGCTTAAGTATGGCTTGAAAAATCCTTAATATTTCTAAATGTTCTGCACTACAAATGATTCCATTGTCCACACTTCAATTGATGTTGATGCAAGCATCTCTTAGAAAAAATCTAAGGCCTCTCTGAAACCTTTTCTATATGGTGTTGTTGTGATTACACAATTGCATAGGAGGATCTTCTCAGCCACTTTGGTCTCAATATATATGATAATATATCTAGCACAAAGAACTAAACTCTTCCTCTAACTCTGCCTATCTTCCCTCTATGAGCTTTAGGATTGATAATTCCTAGAATGACCTCCCTCGAAGAGGATCACCTATTCCAAACAACTCTATGAAAACAGTTCTCCCCATCAGTTTTTAGTGGGGGACCAACATTAACACAAATCTGTGTGTGATCGCTAGCACTATGGTGCAAGCCTAATCAAAATTTTAGTGGAATTTTCTTTCTCAAACACCTAAATTTTCTTTTTTTAGGTTTGTACAATATCTATTACCAAAGCACAATGATGCAATCTTGAAAGAGTAAAGTTAACACCCAAAAATTTGAAAATTTCCCTTGGTTTTATAAAATCCTATCACAAGTTCTCCAAATACTGAACAGTTCACATGGGCTTTTCCAATACGCAATTATTTTTAACCTGTCAAATGTTGGACCCAAAAGATCACAAAAAAGATAAAAAATTTCTAGCATATTTTGGAATAATTCCTCATTCTTTATAATTGTGAGAAACAAGTCATCTACAACATAACCATTAACAACTTCACCAATATTTTGCTTAAGCAAAGTGATGCCTCTAATTTCACTTTGGTCAACTAACCATGCTAGAGGGTAGCCAAAGGATTTGGTCATGGAGAGTTGAGACATACAAAGTCAAAGAAAGTAAGAAACCTTGTCTAATTGATATTTTTTATGTAAGACAAGTAAACACATCTAGAAATGGTCTTAAAAGCATTGAGAGGATAAGAAGCCATATCCTATCACAAGGGGTTAGCTCAACTGGTTGTTGGGAATTTGGCTAGTTTCATGAATAAAGTGCCTTGTTTGAATCCCCTTGGGTGAGGCACACTAGTAGACTAGCCAACAATTTTTCCAGGGATGCCATTCAAGAATGTGGAGAAGCATCACTTGGGTTTCTCCATGACATTTTCCTTCGATAAAAAGGCCAAACCAAAACCCTATAGCATGAAGCATTGCAAAGAAAAAACACCAAAATTTATAGCATAATGAATTAGGAGGATAAAAGGCCAAAACCTATAGCATAAAACATTAAGTAGATTGAACAACAATGCAAAGATGTTGTCAAGGATATCACACCAATGATGTTGTCAAGGTATTATTTCTTGTAAAATTACAAAAAAACAACCTTTAAATTCTAGTTATTGTTTTCCATCAAACATCAAAGAGTGAAAAAAATGCATTTTATCTTGTAGTTTTTTTCACTATGTGCATTCAATAAAAAAAAAATAAAAAAACATGCTTAAATAAGCAGGAAGAAGAGGGTTACCAGGCCTCCTAGAGGTGACATGAAAGAAGAAGGGCCAAATTTCACATGAAGCTTGAAAATGAATGAGGACGAGGTATCATCCTCATAACTCTTCTCCTCTAAACCATTGGAACCAGAATTTAGTGGAGGAGATAAAGAACTTTCATGCATAAAAAGTGGCAGAGGGGATGAACCTATTGTTGGAGACTACTCTTCCTGCATCATACTCATTCACGTCATCAAAAAAGAGAGACAAAAACAATGATATTACTTCATATTGAAAGAATGATATTAAAATGACATCACCCAAAAAGTGACAGGGAAATTGCATTGTTGTAACCATTTTTAAAATATTAGAAGTATGAAATGCAGTTACATTAAATCAAATGTTTAATGTACAAAACCTTAAAGTTAATAACATAACTCAAAAACTGAGTATGCTAGATCCTAGTTTAACATCCGCAAGAAATAGTCATGGACATCACCAATTGGCCACAAATTCGAAATCCTCATAAACCTGTAGAAGAAAAGTAGTGTATGAGAATTTCATATCTAGGAAAAGAAAAGAAAATTAAATATTATGTTAAATTTTTTTGAGTTAGGGCCTGCAAGTCAACTTGTAACAATAAAATATTCTAGCTAGATCATTTACATAATATTTATAACTGATAAATACAATTTGAAATGATAAAAAAATTGACAATAAAAGCTTACCTTGTAAATTTGTTGGCAGTCGTGGCCTTGAAAGCCTATTAATAACATAGGAATATATGAAAAATCAGTGAATGTTGTCAAATTTGTAAAATTTTACAAAAAATAAAATTTGAAAAAATAAAAAAGGAATTTGTGACCTCAAGAGAAATTCGTGCCAAAAATTATGAGAAAATACCCTAATAACTTTAAACCCTGGTGCAATGTACGAGACACCAATTTAGCACAATACAGAAGTCTAGGACATGTGATAAGGATTCATCTTATAACTTCACTAAAAAAGGATCTTCCTCAGCAAGTTCCACCACAATGAATATACGCCAAGAATTTATGTCTAAAAGGCTCAAACAAAGGGGATGTATTTAATCAGGTGAAACAAAAAACAATAGACTGATATTTTGAATTGCATCAACTCCCTCAACTTGTCCATAACTACAAGGAAGAGTCAACCATAACTTATGGCTGATACACATACTTTGTGGAGGTATAATTTTAAACAAATGTAGCAAGGTAAGGTAGGCCCTTTTACTATTGGTGTCAAGGCAACATTTTCTTGAAGGGGAAATTTTGAATAGTGGGAAGAGAGTGTAAGACTCAATTCACATATTACTATACACTATATCAAGCTCACCTAAGTCTGCAACACATATTAAATATTCCAGTCATAAATAGAGGCCCAACAATCTAAAGAGGACAACACACAATAAAACCTTCATTAATACATATTTAGTTAATATGTATACTCATATTCAAATCACAGGGAAGACATAGTTCCCCACTAAGATACCAGATTATCATTTACAATATCGATGACGCTTTGGGATTCCTTGGTGTTTTCTAAATACCAAAAGGTGTTATCAGGTTCCTAAAAAACATCAGCTCTAGTACAATCATATATATAAACATGCATATCTGGGTTGTTTATTTGCAACCATAATACCTCATCCATATGCAAGGGTTACTCAAAAAAATAATTCATCAAGCTCGGGATTGTTGCAGTGAATGGTCGTAGCTCGGGATTGTTGCAGTGAATGGTCGTAAGTGACCAAATGTCAAAAGTTTAAGTCATTGATGGGAAGATTGCAAATACTTGGTGTTGCTCATAAGGCTATAGTATAGATCATCTGAGATATAGTCTCAGAGTCTTCCACTCTTTGATAGACTTAGGAGATCATTGATAGTATCTTGGAGAAGCTAGAGCTACCATTTATGCAAGGGATTTTAAATTGCAAATCTACACACAGAAAATATGACCTGTCATTTGGGAGAGATTGGAAATAATGAACCAACCATTACCCATAGTAGAATATGCTCCTAGCCTCAAATGGGCAAATGGAGAGGCCTAGGAGGGTGTCTTCTATTCATGATCTAGGGGTAAAGCAAGGATTTAAATATGGAATTGCCAAGTTGTTCCCTATAGAAGGGGGAGAGTTAATTTGACAACAATTTTTGTTTTTATTTTTAGATTTGTCAATATTAGTGGTTCATTCAACAAACTAGACGTGAGGGATAATTTACAAGATATGGCCCAAGAATCATCAATGGTGTGGCAAAGGATGAGAAATAGAGCATTGCACTCTTATTGAACATTCATGGTCTCAGATTGCCCCTTTCTCTGCAAATGAGAGGAATTGTCCCACTTATAGTTTATCATCTCTGTTAAAAGGAATAGAGTCGCCATAAAAGAGTGGACAAGATCATTGTAATAGATAGTGCCTTACACCTTCACCAGAAGATGACACATGATTTTTTTTACAGGAACTAGAAACGCAATGGGATATTTATCGAGAGAACATTGTACAGATACCGTGACAAGGAGAAATATCATTTTTAGATCGAGTGATATTTGTTATAGACTGTGATAATTGATAGTGATATTGATAGGGATTCTAATCCAAGATGATAGAAGTAGAAGGCCAATATGTAACAGTAACTAAACATCATTATTATGTGTTTTCATGGATACTTGGTTTGTTGATTCCTTATTGGATAGACTCCATAGTGTATGTCCCATCCCATTGCATTTTCACTTATTCTCACAATTTTGATAACACATTATGTGTAGGTAAGCATCATGGTGATCTAAACATTTTATTCACATTATATTGGCCACAGTCAGTTAGTAGTCCAATTGTGCAATCTTCTAGTCCCATTAGGTCTCATTCATTGGTTATGAAAAACATAAATCTAATACCTATATCAACTTGACATGTTAAGGATATTTTCCCACCAAGGTTAATGTATTATTGGAAAAGCTTTTTGAAGCAGTGTAATTACTATTAAGTATTGTCTATCTTATTCATAGGGTATCATTCTTAGGAACAATTATCAGTGTGACCATATTTGGTATTTAAAAGAGTATAAATATTTATAAGAAACCTTGTATTGAATGTAATGGTTAATTGATTTCAAAATCATGCAGTGAATGTGTCACAAACCCAATAGGTCTTTCTTAGACTCATAGTTTGCCTTACTTTTTTCACTAGTTCAGCAAGATAGAGTCACCCCCGATGTGGTCGAATTTTCATCATCTACAAAGTAGGTATAACATATGCCCAAGGAGGCTAAATTAATGAAGGAAATGGCCTCCACCATATATAGATTTATCGAGCTAATTTACCCATGTTGGAATTCCTATGACAGTAAGGAAAGTATAGCCCTCTCATATAACTATAGCACATTTACATACTATACACTTCAAATTTCACCCCCGAAGTGACACTAGAGACCAGTACAAAAGGAATTATCTTAAGCTTTGTCACTGCAAAAGGAAAAAATTAGGTAAATTGCACATTCAACCATGGTGATATGTTATGCAACTGCTACAGGAATTGAACGCAACCCCTATTGGCAGTTCAAGATATAGTTGAAGAGAAGCATTTGTTCATCAACCAGTTTCATAGAAGTAAGTAACTAATATGTGTAGATACTAGGATACAGGAGATGTAGTAGCATCCCATGTAAAATTCTTAATACAACTGTTATTCTTCAACAAATTATATATATAGTTCATTGAGACTATGTGTTACAGGTGGTTGTCTTTAGAACTTTTAAGGTGGAAAGATTCAATTGTTGTCTCACTATCTATATGCAATGAAATTCAAATTGTAAGCATAGAAGTACATTCATCAAGAGCCCATTGTAAGTAGGTAAGGTTCTTGTTGCATAGTCTTCTAAAATAAAGAAATATTATTATCATTAATAGGTCACCATAAATATTCTTAACATGGCCCTAATCTTACGATGTTTGGTTCTGTGAGCATAATCTCCCTAGTCCTCCTCCCATACTTTGACAGTTTGTCATTAATGCAAATGTCACCCCCAAGCTTGGGACAAAACTAGGGATTCCATAGGCTCATACTGCCTCCACCATGTACTTGTATTTAGGCCTTTACTGGGATTCCATAAGCAAGCCCCCCCACCCAATCATTGTTGAGGGATTCCAAAGATAACATTTCTCCACCCTCATTGGCTTAAGAGTTTCATGAATCCTCTTCACCATTTAGGGGCTCCAGAGAATTATAATACCCTGAAAATACAATTACAAGTGTGGAAAATGAACCAGGTGTTCCTCTATTAACTAGTTGGGAAGCAATTAGAAGATTGTCATCACAGGTTTTAATCATTTGTTGCAATCCATAGACTATTCCTACCCCCTTTTTTTGTAGTGATTATTACCAGTAAGTATGATTTCCCTATGATCCAGGGAAGATTTGATAAGTTCATCAAAGTTGGACACCTCAGCAAGGGACTAAGTTATTATCCTAGTGTATTCTTCTATTTCCATACATATCCTTTTTAACAAAATTTTCATATGAAAAAGATAGTTTGAAACAATCAGTGGAATAACAGAACTATTATACTCAACTTTGGCAAGTTCATGATAACTGACCTTTTTCACTACAAGTCCCCATATCTCCCTTATGATGTCGACCACACAATGCTGAGCTCGGTCTCCTCTTTCCTTGTCACAATTCCTTGACTAAACTGTTCCCACTACCTATCGGTTCTTCCTTTCACTACTTCTTTCTCCTTCTTACTCCTTTCCCCTTCTGCTACTTTCTTCCTCTCATTATTTCTGTGTCTCTTGTTGGTCCCAATCTCCCCCTTTTTCTACTACTCATATCCTCCTTCCGGTTGGTTGGGGCTTGCCTCTCTGGCCCAATCCCTATTGGCCCCTAGCCTTACTGGATTATTTTTGGCAACTCCTTTCCTTTGGATACCATGTTTCCTACCATTTGGCCTCTCCCAAGGGTTTTTTCTAGAATCTGGCAAGGTGTCCTGAGAGTTCCTTCCACCATGTGTGAAAACCCTGAAAAGGATCTCTAGTTGTGACTACTTGAGAAATCATTGGCTGCATGTGGATTTTCTCTGCAAGCATCCCCTGGGTCACTAGGTATCAGTATTCCCTTCCCTTCTCCATGGTCAAGATTCGTTATGTATCATAGTTGTGCATTATTCCCCAAATTATGTGGATCCCAGCTTGATTATTTCATATGGTTCATCTTTACGTCATGGTTTTTAAGGCCCCTCCAATGTATTCAAAGTTGTATTTAAGGCTTCATGAATTAGTGAAATTAATAATTATGGGTGGCCCCTTAAGGAAAGACCACCATGTTAGTGGTTTAGGCCTACTTTGGTCCACATTTTTAGGACATACCAAAACTGGCTAGTTGCCGCTTATTGTTTGAATTCTTTTTTGTGGCGGTTGGTTAAACCATCACTAGTCATTCTTTTTAACCAATGATCTTCATGCCATTTTTCCCTTGACCCTTGGCTTGCCACCTATCCTAGATAGCATGTCCACCTCATCCTAAGAACCTCAGTCCCTAACTCCACTTGTTTTGTTTAGTTAAATTTTATTTTTCAATGTCTATGATAATAGGGAAATGTGACTGGGTCAATTACACATTCCATCCACCTAAAATAATAGATAATGATAATTAAAATTACTAGAACTCTTGGATAAATAAAGAGCTTATTAAGGATGAGATAATCTCAAAGAATATTGAGGCTTCAAAAGTACATATTAATTTTCTACAATTCTTGTTTGAAGAATCTACAACTCTCTACAATGAGAGTAAGCTGCTAAAAATTCAATAATTTTAACCATTTCTAGCAACAAAAAATGAAATAACAATAATTTGTAGTATATATTACAATGGCACAATGGTTCATGAGTTCAAGGACTCCCAATTTCAAATGCATTGCATGACTACAACAACTTGAACTCAATTGAAGGCTCATTTTGTTATAATCCAATTAGAAAAAATAATGTACTTGCGCTACATCATTAATGAATGAGAGTGACTACATGAGATCCCTAAATATGTGTTATAGACATTTTTGTGCCTTACAGCAATAAGCATGAAATGTCCATAATCCAAGGGATCCAAAGTCCCTAAACATGTTGTGCCTACCCCTAGAGGAACAAGGCCAACAAACCACAGCAATTCACAGAAGTTCTCCACCAGAAACTGCTCAAAAACAAGTCAATTCAGGATCAATTCAGAAGCTCCACTAGCTGCCTGTGTTGAAATGCAGAAGTTACACTGGCTAGTTGCATTGTAACACAGGTAGAAGCACTACCAGGGTGCACTGAGCGGGAAGTGACAAATGTCAGGGTCTCTTGTGAGAGGTGTCAAGACTGTGGAAGCTTCCAAAATCTTCCTCCATGACACTTGCCTTGATGAGTTCGACTAAGTGATGAGTAAGAGGCTCTTAGCCTCCAAGTGGAAGTAAGAACTGATAGAGAGAGAGGACACTAGTTAGATCACAAGCTGACTCATCTTCACTCCAAACATCTATATATAGATCTCTTCTCCATGAGATCTGGAGGCTGGAATTTTGTTATTGCAAAGAATTGCTATTGGTTTGAGACTGGAATCATGGGGTGCTTAATGCTTTGAAGGGAGGTGAAGATAGGAACTTCATTTGCTGGGAAGGAGATGCTGGATTGGACCTCTCTGGGTTGTATCTCCTACTGAACCTTGTTATTCATCAATAAAGCTATCTTGGTTTCTCCTATATACTGATGTGTCTTTGATGTATGATTGCATTAGTGTATTTGGTTTATTTCTAATCCTGAACTAGTTATGAATGTGAATATATGTCTTTGTGTAGTGTTCTTCTCTTGTGATCTTGCAGGAACTTGTTGAAGCTGGGCAAGCAAGAAGGAAAGTAGCTGGGAACTCCCAAAGAGAAAAGAAACTGGATCGAGGGACAAACGGAAGACACCGGTAAGTCCATCTATCTCTCTCTATTCTCATTTCATAAAGGAAGAATACTAGAATAGCTGTCTTTGTTTGTTGCTAAGGCACTGTCACACCTTAGGTGGATAGGATCGTCCTGCATAGGAATTTTTCCCCACAACAAATTGGCGACTCCGCTGGGAGATCTGTTTAGTCATTTTATTTGTGTTTCTATCATTGTTTGTTTCATAGACTCAACAGCAGCAATCGAACTGCATCTGCTATTCTCAGATGCAAAGTAGAGAGCTGCTGCTTTGATCCAATCACTGGATTTGTCTATGATCTGAATGATGGATTCAAAAATGATTTGATGATCCTTTGTGATAGATCTTAGTCCTCCCTCAAAGCATCCCTTTGATTACACCTTGCTTATTGCTTTGATTTGGCCTGAAACTGTAGATTAAATAGCAAACCGTGACCCAGAACCCAGAGAAACAACTCTCGTTTCTTCAGCGCAGGCTCTGTGAAGAGACTCTACATTTCAACGCAGTTCCCGTGAAGGCTACCTGGGTTGAAATTCAGTTTCCCTGTTATACAGGTGCGCTGATCCAGTTTTGCATTGTGCAGCTGGGGTTCTCTTCTCTGTTTTTCCTTGTTTTGATCTCTGATTTTTGCAGCCTATAACCAGCATAGGTACCAGTCTGATAACCCCTTTTCTCTGCTTAAATTCCGCCTCCTTTTGTACAAAAGACTGTGAGTGTTTTTATGTGTTTGTGGCGTCATTTACAGTCTCCTTTTGCATGAGTGAAATAGTCATCCTGTAGCCCTTGATTCAGATCTATTGATTGTGGTCTTAGGAGAGAGTTCATTGGCTGTTTACAATTTGGTTATACATTCATTTTTGCTTTTGTTTTGAGTTTGTCTCTTTTAAGTGTCAAAACAAGTAGTTCATTTCGAAAATCATTAAGTGTTGTAATCTCTTCTACCCTTTCTGATTTCAAAAAAGTAAACTTGTTTGTAGTGATCGTTTAAAAGCAAATTCAAAGTTGTGCAAAAAGCTTTCTTTTTAGGCATCAATATTAAGAAAGCGGAAAACAAACACCTGCATTGTGCATTTGCATATTGATAGTTTGCATGTTTGATTTAGGAAAAGTGCATTTTAGAGTGTGCTGATTGCTCTTTGAGAAAAGATGGTGTCTTTCTTTTCCCTTTGTAGCTAGGATTTTCATTGTTGAAAAAGAGATCAAATTTTCTTATCATCTTTTAGATTGCGTTTAGGAAGTTGTTTATACATCTTGTGGTGAACCTCAAAAGGCAAACTTCTAAGAAAGATCAACATAAAATAAACTGAATGAACTTAATAACGCTTTGTAACATAATGCACAACATAGAGGTCTAGGCTAGAGACGTGTTCCGGCGTCGTAAAACCTGGTATCTGTTGGCCTCGCTGATGGTGGGTGATTCCTCCTGAGGGACCAAAAGTGCTAGTACGGATTGTGCTCCCACGTACCGTCGTGTATATATTGGGAGACCCCTGTAGGCTTAAAACCTTTATCCTTAGGAAGCCGTGTCGGCCGCCCTACTGATCGCAATGCACCGAACACAGCATTTGGGAAGATCTACTGCCGTATCGTAAAACGTATTCTGCAGTTTTGTGATTGGTTTGGCACACCCTCTACCTAGATCTCTAGAGCAATTCCTTTTGGCCTTTTTCAGACTCTATAACAGAAAAAGTCCATCCAAGCATTTGTCACTTCGGGCTCGTTAAACCATCGAAGGCGACTAGAGTCATCTTTAGCTTTTTCTCGACTCTTTAAAACTGAAAAAGCAAGTTGTGTCTAAAGCGTCATTAAAATTTATTTTAACGGAATAATCAATCACCCTTATTCCCGCGTTGATCTTTCAGTTGAGAAAATGGAGCCCTCCAACCAAGGAATTCCCCTTGGTGGATATCCTAGTCCCTTCTCCTCTTGGGGAGATGTTGGAGCGACCCATATGGCCACATTGTCACTTCCAGGACTGACAATAGGCTTGCCTATCTGGCTCTTCTCAACTAATGTTGTTCAAAACACCACTACTCCTGAACAATCGAATCAGCAGTTAGACCAGTCCAGAGCTGCCCACCAGCCTTCTACTTCCTATAACTCTTCCTCTTCGCATGATGGAGCTAGCAAAGCCAAAAGCCAAGCTCCTAAGGAGAAGAAGGAGAAGAAGAAGAAAGAGAAGAAGAAGAAGGAGCCAAAAGCGACTGGGGGCAAGCGAATGGCATCTAACGAAAATCCACACACTGCATTGACTAGGCCTAAATCGCCATGTGTCATATGCAAGGGAGACCACTTTCATAGAGATTGTCCCTGCATCCCTCGGATACTAAGGGACTGGTCTCCCCGCTTGCACAATTCGGTTGCGTCAACCTCTGATAGCCATGTTGACAGCACACCGTCAACTAGTGAAAGTGAAGCCACAGGACAGAGAGGGAAAGCTAGATTTCCCTACAAACTGTGTGAAGGCAACCATGCCATCCATCGTTGTCCCTTCTTAGACGAGGCTAAGAGAGTTTTGGAAGATCGCCCGATTTTACGAGTGCAACTTCCTCCTGGATATCAAAAACTCCTGCCAAGTCCTTCACCAGTTGAGAATCCGGCTGGCCCGCCCCGGTGGTCAGCCGAAGCACCTATCATTGGGGATGAACCGTCTGAATCCATACCTGACGAAAGTCAAAAGGTTGAGGCAGCAGTTGACCCGGTTTTGCCTTCAGAGGCTCTATCCTTGAATGATACCATCATAGAAGAGAATGAAGACGACACCGTCCAAATTCTCTTTATCAACACAGACTTCGACGAACAAGGGGGAAATGTGCCCATTCCTCTATCGCAGGAAGGAACTTCTTCAGGGTCATAACCGACCGTATATTCGGTCCCACCACCAAGCAACCTAGTTGTGTCCTTCGACTGGAACCAACTAGGCAGACCCCGGTTGCCAGCAGCCATACCATTCAGAATTGTCGTCCAAATATACAGAATGGTAATGGCGAGCACTATCATTGATGAGGGGGCATCTGTGAGTATCCTTTCCTCTATTGCTTGGAAAGCACTTAGTTCGCCGACGCTTTTGCTTGAAATGAGAAATCTGACAGGCTTCGATAAAGGAACCAGTCGACCTTTAGGGATCCTCCCCAATGTGCCCATAACATTGAAAGGGAAGACCATTCAAATGAACGTGATGGTCGTTCAAGGACCCTTGGATTATAACCTACTCCTTAGACGAGACTATATATATTGCATGGGGGCATCGTCTCATCACTCTTTAGAGTAATGTGTTTTCTGCACGGAGGAAGAATGGTCAGGCTCGTAGACCAACTTTCATTCCCCAGATCACGCATTGTAAATAGTCATATACCATCCCTAAATGGTCTCTTCACTCAAGAAATGTCTCAACCCACGGTCCGTACTCCTGATGAGCGCGAGGTATTCGGGAGGATATGATTGGAACCCTGGGGGCATGCATCCTGGTCTGCTTCGGCAGGAAAACTTTGGGTATAAGGTAGGTTTTCGTGGGAGAATATGACTAGTCTGTACCCCGTCCGTCTAGGAAGAGGGGTTATTCTAGAATAGGATTCTCTTGTCAAAGTTACGTGTTTGGCGCCAAAGTCATTCACCTTTGTCTATTTCGGTAGACACCACCGAAGAAGTGTTCTGTTTAAACTCTTAACTGAACAATCTTTGGGTAGCCTGAAAGAGGTAGGCCTCTCTCGGTAAAAAAATTGTTTTGGCGGAGGAGAAGTAGAGGTAACCTTGAAAATCTGTTTTATACCTGGGGGCATGCAAACCTTTTGGAGTGCAAGCAAGGGCAGCTATTTATTTTTTAAATTTTTAGGTCCTCCCTTTAAACCTGTAGGTCTAACCCTTTAAACTCGTAGGATTAGCCGTAACCGAACTTGCATAAAGAAAGGATGTGGAGCAAAGCTTTGTAGATGAAGCTCCATAAAAAATAGAATCTTAATGAGACATTCTTACCTTATGACTGGATAATCGAGCAGTTTTAGCACACAGTTCATGCTCGTTAAAAAAAAATAAACGCAAGATCCGAGCAGTTTTAGCGCATAGTTCATGCTCGTTAAAAAATAAACATAAGATCGAGCAAATGTTTCCACCCGCGTTTAAGCTCGTTAAAAAATGAACTATTCCGGTAAATAACCACCGTGAATGTAGCAACCATCGGCCATTAAAGCCTTGGTTGTGTTTGCCCACCACTTCCACTTTTCCATTGGCCGATCATTCACCTCCATATGATTGTTTACCCATTTTGAGGAACAGCTACGAAGAGTGATTTCACTAGCCATCCTTTTGACACTGCCGTGATTTGGAAATTCCAATCCTTCCCTGGAATCAACTGCTACCCCTGTTTATCACTCGTTCCTCAAAAGACGAGTCTTCTTTAAGCTCTTTTCACCTGACTCGTAAAATATGAAAAGATTGCCGAGTTTTCGCCTTCCAGCTCGTTAAAGCGACCGGAAGAGCTATCCCTCCTCTAGATTTTAATCATTTTGGACCTGAGGGATTATTTCACAAAAAGATCGAGCGCTTGTTTTATTCGGCTCGTTAAAAAAGATCGAAAATTCATCCCTTCTGTATTGTTTTATACTTTTTCGGACTTAAGGGATTAGATGATGAAAAAGGACCTTTGGATTTAACTTTATGTACCTTTTCGGACTCTCTAAAAATGAAAAGGACCGAGTTATCCTTGTCGTTAGACTCGTTAAATGCATTAAATAGCGACAAACTTGTCTTTAGACGAGAACGAGTTTCCCTATCGCTAGGCTCGTTAAAACATAGCGATGGGCTTGCCCGAAGGGCAGGTTATAGAACAAGCATATGTTATCCTCCTCAAGCTTGACAAAAATAAAGAGGTACTGGTCAGCAATGACTGGGGAAAAATTGGGAGAAACTCAAGAAAACTTTGATGGTAGCAAGTCGCTCTTGAACATGACACTTTTCCTCTGTACCACAATAGGTTTGGGTTGTTTCATTCACCGGTCACATCACCATGGTCTCACCATACCATCCATATTTGGGGTAATGCTACCGATCCATCGCATCAGTGTCGCCGTATGTTCAAGAGAAGTCGTTCAGAGAAGTCACCCGTGTCCCATCCACTACCATACATTATACTCTTTCATGACCGCCACCCTGAATCATATATCACCAGATTGTTTTCACCTCCATCAAAATCATTAGCTCCGTTCCGTGTCATTGATGTGGGATTCATTAAGGAACTCCTTTGACGGATCGCTTCTTGTCGACATCAGCTCATTATCCAAGAAGTTGATCTAGGAACAACCCCCTTAGTACTTTGAAGCTTGCATGCCTCAATGGCAAGTTTCTCACTTCGGCGACAGGTATACATCAATGACCTTCGACCGAAAGATTTTGCGTGGTGTTCGACGCCAAGTCCTCTATTCACACCACTGAATTGTACTGCAGTACCTTGAGGGTCATCATCATTATCGGTGATTCCTCTCGCGCTTGTTAACAGTTTACATCATTGACTGGTAATCAAGAGATGTCTTTCCATGTTCGACTTCAGATAAATTCTCACATGGATCGACTTGTACTTAGAGTGAAGATCGGACGAGATTGAAGACCCAGGATCTAGTTTCATCCATCCGGGCTGTGATATATATTCAGAAAATAAAGACATGGAAATGTACAGCTTGGCAGCACAGATAATCATCCTACCAAAAGGATGATGGCTCTTTCAGAATCATCAGTCTATCATCAGATGATTGTCTGTTATATGTACATGAAAATGAATTTATAAAGCTGAGCATGGGAATGCTCGCTTCAGCTAGATCATGAAAAAAGTATGAAAATAATGTATTGTATTGTATTGTATTACAGGTCTCCTCCCAGCATTGAATGAACTTCGGATCCTCCTAATAAAGCATTTCACCCGATAAACGGCCTCATACTTTAGGGGGCAACTGTTATAGACATTTTTGTGCCTTACAGCAATAAGCATGAAATTTCCATAATCCAAGGGATCCAAAGTCCCTAAACATGTTGTTCCTACCCCTAGAGGAACAAGGCCAACAAACCACATCAATTCACAGAAGTTCTCCACCAGAAACTGCTCCAAAACAAGTCAATTCAGGATCAATTCAGAAGCTCCACTAGCTGCCTGCGTTGAAATGCAGAAGTTACACTGGCTAGTTGCATTGCAACGCAGGTAGAAGCACTACCAGGGTGCGCTGAGCGGGAAGTGACAAATGTCAGGGTCTCTTGTGAGAGGTGTCAAGACTGTGGAAGCTTCCAGAATCTTCCTCCATAACACTTGCCTTGATGAGTTCGACTAAGTGATGAGTAAGAGGCTCTTAGCCTCCAAGTGGAAGTAAGAATTGAAAGAGAGAGAGGACACTAGTTAGATCACAAGCTGACTCATCTTCACTCCAAACATCTATATATAGATCTCTTCTCCATGAGATCTGGAGGCTGGAATTTTGTTATTGCAAAGAATTGCTATTGGTTTGAGACTGGAATCATTGGGTGCTTAATGCTTTGAAGGGAGGTGAAGATAGGAGCTTCATTTGTTGGGAAGGAGATGCTGGATTGGACCTCTCTGGGTTGTATCTCCTCCTGAACCTTGTTATTCATCAATAAAGCTATCTTGGTTTCTCCTATATACTGATGTGTCTTTGATGTATGATTGCATTAGTGTATTTGGTTTATTTCTAATCCTGAACTAGTTATGAATGTGAATATATGTCTTTGTGTAGTGTTCTTCTCTTGTGATCTTGCAGGAACCTGTTGAAGCTGGGCAAGCAAGAAGGCAAGTAGCTGGGAACTCCCAAAGAGAAAAGAAACCGGATCGAGGGACAAACGGAAGACACCGGTAAGTCCATCTATCTCTTTCTATTCTCATTTCATAAAGGAAGAATACTAGAATAGTTGTCTTTGTTTGTTGCTAAGGCACTGTCACACCTTAGGTGGATAGGATCGTCCTGCATAGGCATTTTTCCCCACAACAATATGGTGCTGTTAATTTATTCTCATCATGAAACATTAGATCTTGTTGATCACGCTAATGTAACTAGATTTTGGGAATGCGGTTCCAACTATAATGGGTTGATTTAGGATATTTTAAGTGCTTATACAATGGTGAATAGTATAACCATGGCACTAAACATAGTTGTAGCTATTTACCTCCACCTTACGATGCCAGCAAAGAATTTGCAATGATTGATTTAAAAGATAGTGACAACAATTCACTAGGATATCTAGAGAATAGCCAAAAAATGAGATCAATATAGCCCAAGAATAAAATGTGAGCAAAGTAATTTAAGATGCAAGAAGTGGAAGCAATGGAATAACCAATAAATTAAAGATAATACACCAAACACTAGGAATAGAGAATTTGTCAACATACAACTCTTTTCACTACCTCATTGTCCACTCAAGGAAAGGTCTTTCTTGATGATATAGAAACTTCATTTACATCAACATATGCCTCCCAAATCATGAAATTCCAGTTGGAACCTTAGTGTATATTGCAGAAAAAGGTGGTGATGGTCCGGAACCAAGAAATCGAGCAATTTAAGGTGCAATGGAAGCACTTTGGGCTCGATGAAGCTACATCAGAGATGGAGGATCAAAATTCGAGCTATGTATCCTTCCTCATTTCTCGATTGAGGCAAAGAAGTCCTGAGATGGTGTTTTGGTATATGCTTATATGGTGTGTTTGGTACATGTTTTGATATGGTGTTTTGGTATATATTTTGATATGATGTCATGGTATATGTTTTTGTGATATTGCTATATGTACATATGTATATGGATGTAAATACTTTCATGAGCTATGTTATAAAGCTCCACTAAGTGGTATGGGTATCATGTCATTATAATTATGTTGTCATGTGAATATGCTATCATGTGGTTATGTTATCATGTTGCTATGATATCATGTGGGTTGGTACTTAGCAGGGTGATCATCATAAATATTGCATCAAGCTATGTTATAAATCTCCAAGAGTAGTATGTCTTCTTTCTAATAGTTTGTTGAGTTATATGTGTGATTGAACACCAAGGATGGTGTCCCCCAATGGGGAGGGTTTTGTAACAACCCTGGTGAAAATTCCATGTAATAAAAGTTAAAAATAATAACCACGGTTGATGGGACACTTATTCCAAGCTAAATGTTGGGCAAGACATCTTAGGGGGTGTTCATTTGGTTGTTTATGGCTAAGGAAATTGGCAAAGGAAATTGCTAAGGCTTTAGAAAGGCAAAATGGTTTTTTTGGCAAATCAATTTATGAAAATAGTGGAAATTAGGAGAAAAGGGAGGTGAAAGGTCATAGGTTGCATATGAGGAGGAAAATGAAGGAAAATAATGGAAAATGAAGAAAATAGAGGCCTCACTCATAAAAAGGCTTATGAGGATCAGGTGGTAACCTTTTGTTAGTTGAGTTTTGGATCTCTATCAATATTGTCTCTCTTTCACTCTTTGACACTTAGAGTTTCTTGGAGCACTTTGGCATCGGAGAAAGAAAGGAAAAGAAGGCAAGAAGAAGCAAAGATCAAGTAGGGAAAGCTAGGATGAATCAGTTACAACAGGCTTCATTGCAGGTATTGACTTGAATGTGTATTTTCCTTGTTAGATTTGGCATGCATGGTATTGCATGTGGTTCTTTTCTATCATGGCATGGGTTTTTCCAGGTGTGACAATGTTCTTCAGCTTAGCCTTGTCATTTCTTGATAGCTTTGATGAGATGGGTTCTCATATTCAGTTGAGTCGAGATGGCCAGATGGATATGAAGATGAGTGGGGTGGATCTCCAAAATGAAGAATGCATGGCCTAGTGGTCCTTGAACCAGACTATAGATCATAGTAAAGCCACTCGCCTAGTAACCACTGAGCTAGACTGTGGGTTGTGGTAAAGTCAGGATTGTGTGCCTCAGTGGGCCTAGGAATCCTTCTCGGTGAATGGCAGGGTATACGGTAAAGACAAGAGGTGGATTTCTCTCCATTGGGCCTAGTAGTACCAGGATGGGATGTACAGTAAATCTTAGAGAGTGTGTCTCGTTGTAGGGCTTAATGATCCCTGGATCGGACTGTGGATTACGGTAAAGCCTGATAGATTAGGAGGCACTCAAATTCGTCATGATGTGGGTGGAGAAATCCGATGGAATCTGTTCTTGTTTGGTTTTTTTGGTGTGTTCTATCAATCCCACATTCATGGTTGGAATATAGCATGGGATGATTGGCTGAAGAGAGAGTTGGCTCAGCCAATCTATGGTTGGGTGGAACGTGGTAGTCCCACCTCCGGTTGGTTTATTTCTTTTGTTAATGGACAATTCATCACCCTTGTTTCATGTGTAAATGTGCTAATTTATATCTGGATCTTATGGCTGATATATTTATGGTATTTATGTTGTTATTGTGTTGGTTATATGTATGTTTTAGGAAAATGACTATGTATGGCTCTCAACATGTTTTTACTTGTAAATGAATGGATAATGTATCTATGACCTAATAGATGATAATGCAACAAATGACATTAAGGAAAATGGGTGTTTAATGATTCTCAGATAAGTACAAGGTCCATATTTTTTATTCTTTTGGTTACACCTGTAGATTACATGTTTGTGATATGTTTGACAAAATTCCTATCATGCCTAGTAGGGGTTTAATTAAAGTCTTGTTTAACTTATTTCTTTTGCATTAGTGTTTCCCTGTTCTTTTACTGCTCCTAAAATATCATTCCATTCTGGGCAGTGACCTGGGCTCTAGACCTAAAAGATGGCTCAAATCCTAGGGACATTGGCACAAAAATAGCAAAATCAGTCTTTGGACATTGGTAGGAAAACTCATTACTCTGTAACACCCTCCTCCCATATCTACCCAAGTAACCATCCAACTGAGGTAAACACTGCGATGAGAGGCTACTATCATTATATTCCACCTCCTATGTGACCTTAGGGAAGTGGAATCGATGGAAACATAACACACAAACATTTAACATCAACTTCAGGACCCTCAGGAACCAATCCAACACTTCATACGACTTGCCCTTGGGTCCTGCTGAAGTTTTGAGCATCTTATTCCTTAGTTTCTCTCATGCTATAGGCATGACAACATCCAAAAACCCAGAGTCGCTCTCACAGGCTTGCTTGCCAGCATCCAGAGACTCATTTTGCCAATTCTATGCCAGCATCCCTAGGGTTTGAGCCACTTTTCCAGGTCGACAACCAAGGTCACTTCCTAGAATGGAATGATAACTTTGGAGCAGTAAAAGTACAGGGAAATAATGATGCAAAAATAATAAGTTAAAAAGACCTTAATCAGACCACTACTGGTCATGACAAGAATTTTGTAAAACATATCGCAAACATGTAATCTACGGGTGTAACCAACATAATTAAACATAGGGATCTCATAATTATTTGATAATCGATAAGAACCATTGTTCCGTCATGTAATTTGTTGCATTATCATGTATTAGGTCATAGATACATTATCCATGCATTTACAAATAACTACATGCTAAGAGACATACATAGAGACTTTCATAAAACATTCATATAATGAGCACAATAACAACAGAAATACCATAAATATATCAGCCATAAGATCCACATATAAATCAATACATTTACACATGAAACCAAGGGAATGAATTCTTCATTAATGAAAGCAATAAACCAACCAGAGATGGGACTACCACGTTCCACTCGACCATAGATTGGCTAAGCCAAGTCTCTCTTCAGCCAATCACCCCCATGCCATATTCCAAGCATGAATGTGGGACTCATAGAACACACCAAACTAGCATGGATGCCATTGGAGTTCTCCACCTACACCATGATGAATTTGAGTGCCTCCTAGTCTCTCAGGCTTTACCGTAATCCATAGTCCGATCCAGGGATCACTAGGCCCTACACCGTGACACACTCTCCAGGCTTTATCGTACATCCCATCCTAGGTCTACTAGGCCCAACACAGAGAAATCAACCTCTTAGATTTATCGTATATCTTGGAATTCACCGACAAGGATTCCTAGGCCCATTGAGGAACACAATCATGGCTTTACCATAACCCACAATCTAGATCAGGGGTTAATAGACCAGTGGCTTTAACGTGATCCACAGTATGGTTCAGGGACCACTAGCCCATGTGTTTTTCATTTCAAAGATCCACCCCACTCAACTTTGAATCATATTGGCCATCCCAACTTAATCAAATATGAGAACCCATCTCATCGAACCTATCAAGAAATGGCAAGGGTAGGCTGAAGAACACTATCACACCTGGAAAACCCATGCCATGATAGAAATGAACCACATGCAATGCCATGCAATTTCAAATATAGCAAAGCAAAATACACATGCAAGTGGATACCTACAATGAATCTTGTTGTAGCTACTTGATCTTGTCTTTCCCTACTTGATCTTTGCTTCCTCTTGCCTTCTTTGCATTTCCTTCTCCAATTCCAAAGTGCTCCAAGAAACTCTAAGTGTCTAAGAGTGAGTGAGTGAGAGAGAGAATAATGAGAGAGCTCGAAAACCAAACTCACAAAAGGTTACCAACTGATCCTCAGAAGCCTTTTTATGAATGAGGCCTCTATTTTCTTCATTTTCCATTATTTTCCTTCATTTTCCTCCTCACATGCAACCTATGACCTTTCACCTCCTTTTTTCGCTTAATTGCCATTATTTTCATAAATAAATGTGCTAAAAATGCCATTTTACCTCTCCAAAGCCTTAGCCATTCCTTTACCAATTTCCTTATCCATAAACAACCAAATGAACACCCCCTAGGATGTCTTACCCAACATTTAGCTTGGAATAAGTGTCCCATCAACCGTGGTAATTATTTTTAACTTTTATTACATGTAATTTTCACCAGTGATGTTATAGAACACTCCCCCTTGGGGGACACCATCCTCGATGTTCAACAACACATATACCTCAACAAACTTCTAGAAAGAAGACATAATTCTCATGGAGCTTTATAACATAGCTCAATGTAGTAATTACAATGATCACCCTGCTAAGTACTAGCCCACATGACATTATAACAACATGATAACATTGGCTTTACCCTATATCCTACCATTTACCAGAAAGGATTTCTAGGCCCTCTGAGGCACACAATCCTGAATTTACTACAACCCACAATCTAGCTCTATGGTTACTAAGCTAGTGGCTTTATTGTGATCCATAGTCCGGTTTAGGGACTACTAGGCCATGTGTTTTTCATTTCGGAGGTCCACCCCACTCAGCTTCGTATCCATCCAGCCATCTCAACTCAACCGAATATGAGAACCCATATCATCAAAGCTATTAGGAAATGACAAGGCTAAGCTGAAGAACATTGTCACACCTGGAAAAACCCATGCCATTACAGAAAATAACCACATGCAATACCATGCATGCCAAATCTAACAAGGAAAATACACATGCAGGTGGATACCTACAATGAAGCCTGTTGTATTTGCTTGATCCTTCCTTTCCCTGCTTGATCTTTTCTTTCTATTTCCTTATTTTCCTTTCTTTCTCCAATGCCAAAGTGCTCCAAGAAACTCTAAGTGTCCAAGAGTGAGAGAGAGAGAGAGAGAGAATAATGAGAGAGCTTGAAAACTAAACTTACAAAAGGTTACCAACTAGACCTCAGAAGCCTTTTTATGAATGAGGCCTTTATTTTCTTCATTTTCCACATGTTCCTTCATTTTCCTCCTCACATGAAACCTATGACCTTTCGCCTCCTTTTTCTCCTAATTTCCATTATTTTCATAAATAAATGTGCCAAAAATACCATTTTTCCTTTCCAAATCCTTAGCAGTTTCCTTTTCCAGTTTCCTTAGCCATAAACAACCAAATGAACAACCCCTAGGATGTCCTTCCCAAAATTTCGCTCGGAATACCATCAACCGCGATTATTATTTTTAACTTTTATTACATGTAATTTTCACCAGGAATGTTATAGAACCCTCCCCCTTGGGGGACACCATCCTCGATGTTCAATCACACATATACCTTAGCAAATTGCTAGAAATAAGACATCCTTCTCATGGAGCTTTAGAACATAGCTTGATGCAATATTTACAATAATCACCTTGCTAAGTACCAACCCATGTGAAATCATAACAACATGATAACATAACGACATAATAGCATAGTAACATGACAACATAATCATAATGACATGACACCCATACCACTTATTGGAGCTTTATAACATATCTCATGGCAATATTTACATCCATATACATATGTACATATAACAATATCACGGAAACATATACCAAAACATATACCAAGACATCATATCAAAACATATACCAAAACACCATATAAAAAACATTTACCAAAACACCATATCAAAGCATATACCAAAACACCATTTCTAGACTGCTTTTCCTCAACTGGAAAATAAGGAAGGATACATATCCCACATCTGATCCACCATCCCCAATGTAGCTTCATCGGGCCCAAAGTGCTTCCACTGCACTTTAACTTGCTCGATTTCTCAGTTTCGATGCATGAGAACCTTTTTCTGCAATATACACTAAGGCTGCGGCTGGAATTCTCCATCTGGTTCCATCTGTAATACAAACCAGTCAATCACATGACCAACATCTTTAATATACTTCTTAAGCAATGCCACATGGAAAACATAATGGAATTTCACTATCGGAGGTAGTGTAAGTTGATATGCTATTGGCCCAATCCTCTCAATTATACTAAAGGGTCCACAAAATCGTGGTGCCATCTTGGCACATGATCCAATCTGCAAGGAGATATTCCATGGTTTTATGCACAAGTACACATGTTCCCCAACCTGGAACTCCTTGAAATACCTATTCTAATCTGCATAACTCTTCTGCCTATCCTGTGCTACTTTTAGGTTCTTCTTGATCACCTGCATTTCTTGTTCCATGTTTGCCAACATGTCTGGTCCAATGAACACCTTGTTAACCGGATCACTCCAACTGATAAGAGTATTGAAACTCTGCCCATACAATGCCTCAAAAGGACTCATCCTCAATGACTCCTAATAACCATTGTTGTATGAAAACTTAACCAAGGGAAGATACTCCTCCCACTTCCCTTGATGAAGGATCACATACATCCTCAACATGTCCTCCAATATCCTGTTGACCCTCTCTATCTGTCCATCTGTCTGTGGATGATAAATTGTACTGAAGGCCAACTTTGTGGCCAAACTTGCAAATAAATCCTTTCAAAACTTGGAAGTGAACTTCACATCCTTGTCTGACATAATCTTCTTTGGAAAACCATGCAACCTAACCACATATCTGATGAATACCTGTGCCACATCACTAGCTGAGATCGTAGAATTCACTGGTATGAAGTGTGAAACCTTTGTCAACTTGTCCTCAAGAACCATGATGGAATCATGTTGTCTCATTGGCTTTGGAAACCCTCTGATGAAGTCCATGGAAATTGCCTCCCATTTCCATTCTAGAATCATGATTGGCTGTAGCAGTCCACCTAGATGTTTACATTCTCCTTTCACTCACTGACAATCAAAACATCTGGCCACATACTCTACTACATCCCTCTTCAGATTCAACCAATAATAGAATTTCTTCACTGTAGTCAATGTCTTCTGATAACCTGGGTGGTCTGAATACGATTTCACATGAAACTCTCTCAAGATCACCTTCTTTAGCTTGTTGTTATATGGCACATATATCTTGTCTCTAAATCTGACCAATCCATACACTATACACCTGCACCTGTACTTACCTGTAGAGCCTATACTTGTTCATGTACATGTACTGCCACCTATACTTGTAATCATACCATCACATGTACATGTACCAACACAGTTACATGTACTTGTACTCTATTGCAACATGTGCACAATCTCCATATAACTAACATCCTGCTGACCTACCTGCAAGATCCTATCCTATAAGTCTGTTCCATAGGAGCTCATAGCTCCCAAGTTATTTACCTATACCCACCTGTTGAGAGAATCCACACACTATTCTCCTTACCTTTGATGTACCTGATCTCAAAATCAAACTCGCTGATCATGGCCAACCATCTAGCCCGCTTGGCGTTCAGATTCGGCTGGTCAAACAAATACCTCAACCCAATATGATCATTCATCAGTACAAACCTCCTATGAAGAAGATAGTCTCCACATATTTAATGCATGTATGATCATTTCTAACTCAAGATCATGTGTCGGATAGTTCTTCTCATTCTCATTCAGCTATCATGAATCATATCAGACCATGTGTCCATCCTGCATAAGGGCTCCACCAAGTCATCTCTTGCAAGCATCTGTACATACTACAAACTCTTTGTCTCGATCTGCAATTTGTAGCACTAGTGCATGTGTCAACAACTTCTTAAGTTGTTCAAATCTAGCCTTAAACTCCTCTATCCATTAAAACTTCTTACCTTTCATTTTCAATAATGTGATAGGATAAGAAATGTATGAGAAGTTCTTGATGAACCTCTTGTAATAGCCTGCCAAATCCATGAAATATCTCACCTCATCCACATTCTTAGGAGTTACCCACTCCATGATGGCTCTTATCTTTTCTGATCTACTCCATTCCCTCCTTGGAAACAACATGCCCTAGGTAATGTACCTCAGTCTGAAAGAAACTACACTTGTTGAGCTTAGCATACAACTGATGCTACCTCAACAACTTCAGCACTGTTGTTAAATTCTTGACATGCTCTTCCTCATTTTTAGAATATACCAATATATCATCAATGAACACAATAACAAACTTATCCAAATATGGACACAACACATTATTCATCAAGCACATAAATGTAGTTGGAGCATTAGTCAAACCGAATGGAACTACAACAAACTCATAATTCCCATACCTAGTCCCAAAAGTTGTCTTGTAAATGTCCTCATCCTTGATGCATACCTGATGGTATCTGGATCTCATATCGATCTTTGAAAACATTTTTTCTCCCTTCAACTAATCGAACAACTCATCAATCCTCGGTAAAGGGTACCTGTTCTTGATGGCCACTTTGTTCAACTACTTCTAGTCAATGCAAAATCTAGGGGTTCCATCTTTCTACTTTATGAACAACACTGGTGCACCCCAAGGTGATACACTTGGCCTAATGTATCCCTTGTCCACCATTTCCTTCAGCTGCAACTTTAACTCAACCAACTCAGGTGTGCTCATCATGTAAGGTGCTTTATATGCTGGAGTTGTCCTTGGCACTAACTCAATAGAAAAGTCTACCTCCCTGTGAGGTGGAAACTCTGTAATATCCTCAGGAAATACATCCTGAAACTGCCACAAAATTGGGTACCTTCTCAACACATATACATCCTCAACCTCCTTACCCTTATCATTAGAAATGTGCACTGCAAATAACATACACCCTTTCCTACGACTATGCTTTTCTTTCATAGTTGTCACCACCCTAACTGATGTGGGTTTATTCTTACCCTACAAGACTCTTGGCTCCCCATTGTTATCAATACACTCAATGGTTTTGTCATAATAGTATACCTTGGTTATGTGAAGATACCATTTAAATAAAATGCACAAGATCTTACCCAATGATGAACTCGCTTCTTTGTACCTGTGGCCAACTATGCTAACCAATACTCTGCATGAAATTCCTTACTCAAACTACACTTATCCACCAATTCAGTACTAACATAGCTATAATTATATCCAAGATCAATATAGAAATAAATTGATCAGATGGTTGGTATTCTTCCTGCCTATTGTCCATTGTTGTATAGATAAGGGGAATAATATGCCCTATAACTCCAATAGCTTGTGCCTCCTGTGCACTATATATCTTAGGCCTACAACCTTGATGTTGCGGAAAATATACCCTAAGGTGCACCTCTCCACATGTCCAACACTCCAATTGGCCAGTGCCCTTATCCGAGTTGACTCAACTCTCAGATTTAACCAAGATCTTTTGATTTTGTGATGTGATTAGAATTGAAATTAAAATAACATAATTGAACATATATGCATGTTGTAAAGAAGAAGGAACATGACAATCATCAGCAACATAAAATAACAAGATGTTGATAATGAAGTTTGTCCAGGAGGGACTACGTCTCTGAGCCTCGGTTTCAAGATGGTGTAGGCCACTGCATTAAGTGATGTCTGTTATCACCCCAAGAAACTCTCCTAGGTTGTATCTTAGAGATGCTCGGGAACATTACAAACTCAACAAAATGTTGGAAATGGATGAATGGAACGAATGATGCATATTTAATCCAGATAACCACTTCTACTATGCTTGACTCTAGACATGGGTGAACACCCCTAGAGTACAAGGCTTTAGACCACCAACTACTCACAGTTTTAGGATTAAGTGAACATGGAATACTGACCACACTAGCAGATGCACAAGACCATGTGATGACTGATTGCAACCAGTAAAGAGGTCTGCAAATCTATTTCCTAATGCACAAACACGATGACAGCTCTCTGGCACTAAGTAAGAGAAACCTGCATAGAACATTCAATGATACGTACTAGATTCTAACACAGAGGTGGGATGACAGCCCCTCTAATGCTAAACATCAAGAGTACATGAAAAATACATAACAGACACAACCTAGAACAGAGTAGAAATGGAAAGTGAGAAATTAATAGCAAAAGAAGCTTGTATTAGCTGAAAATGAAGACTAGACGCTGCAAGTATCACAGTAGTTATAGTCTCTAGCAGTTGAACCTTACATCAAAACTACAACCATCAACCCTCATTACATCTTATTTCTGGGCATCTATAGAGGTTGGTTACAAAAATGATCTGTTATCCTATGTGTGGAGGGTCATAATGGACCACCAACCACATTAACTATCTAAAATGGGCCTCTGCAACAACCTGCTGCTTCAGTGAATGAATTTGACATTCTATGGTACTCTGTTGTACTCCTTGAGTAGGTTGAGTGTTGTACAAATAAATTTCCATAACTGCTGAAGGCGTTTAACTGCTCGAGGATTGTCCTTTCTCTCTTGGCCATGCTGCTCTTGAACGCAATTGTTGAGGAGTAATGGCACAGGGTACTGGATTCTAGCCTCCTCCTTCCTTCGGGAACATGGTACAGGTCGGGACATGAAGGCTGCATGGTGGATGCATGGGGAAATGGGAATAAACATCAGCCATTAGATCAACCAAACGAACGACAGAGATCTATCGGCGAGAGGCATCGGGAGGAAATGGAGGCGAAAATGATTGTGAGCCATTGGATCTTGTAGATGGCCGGTGGAGATTGATTTGCAGGGGCTATTAGGAAGAAGTGGGAGCGAACGAATGAGGGCCGTTGGATCACGGGCGGGAAAATCCAATGGTGATCGGGAGCAGAAGCTGCGCGGGGTCTAATCGGCGGGGATGGGTGGGACAACGATAAGTGGTATTCCCCGCACCACTTTTCGGAGGTGGCGGTAACTATACAACAACCAACGATCACAGTAGGAGGGTGACACGTGGTAGATGTGACAGGGAATAAATCGCTTTCCCCGTGGGTTAAAGCGATGGAATGTTTCGGCGACGGGAGGTGCGAATGCCGTCGGATTGTGCGGCAAACGATCGGACGGCAGAGGTTAAACGCACATGTCTTTTGATTGATGTGACAAGGAAAGACTTCGCGGGTAGCACTTTTTGCGTAGGTGCGGTTATATGGGTAAAGCCTTAGCGCTGAGGGGCTAGACGGGAGAGGGGCTTACACAGGGTTTTGGGAGAAAAAACAGAGATGAAGGGGTTAAGGGAGAATAAGGAGAATGAAGGGGAAGTGAGGAATGGACTGATGCGAGCCTCCTTCAAGCACAAAACAGCATGGCCAAGCTGTCCTTGACCCTCAAATGTTGAAATAAATAGCAAAGCTAACACTGTCAATAGGGATGATGTACATAGGTGGGGACATCGCTATCATACAAGGAAAATTCCCTCATACAGGAGTGGCTCCAAGAGATGTTTTTCTATAGGAACTCTCATTCAAAAAGGACTCTTATCAGTATGACCTAAAATCATGCATGATGATAATGACCATCCCGCCAACATGGCATAAAATGGATCTCAATGCAAACATACATGGCGACACATTAGTATCCCATCAACATAACAACAAAGGGATCTCAAACAAAACATGATGAATCATGACAACAAGTGCATCCCACAATTGATTCTGCATCACATCAAGCAAGAATCATGAACAAGTAAGAAAACAACATCCCACATCAAACATCAAACAGGGATCTATGCAGCACAATGCATCTCATAGTAAAAATAAGTACATGAATGCACTGTATATACCTCACATCTTGGGGCCATCTGAAATAGAGGATGTCAAACTGCTGAAGGTGATCGTACCATCAATCTTGCGGCATCGAACCTCATGGAATGATTGCTCACACGCTGAAAATTGACACCTACAGTCCACTTTGAAAAGTGGCTGAAAAATAGAATGGTAAAATGGGAAATCTGAATGCACCATCAAATTTTTGGAGTCGAGTAGTGCAAAATCGACTGTCAAATTTCTGAATTCTGACAAAATGAAAATCTCAGGCTTAAGGAATATTTTAGATTCCCCCTAGATTCCTCAAAGATTCCCTCCTTTGGATCATCTCCAAATTTGCTGCCCAAATCTAAATTCTAACTGTGCCATCAGGTTCGTGTCACTGAGAGGTGTAAGATCGACATAAAATTTGTCCAATTTAGACACTGCAAAAATTTCACCCTCCTGAGAATTTCATCTAATCATGGTTCTGCCTACACATTAATAAAAAAATAATGTCTCAAAAAAATGTGCTCTCCTCTGCCTGGGTGCACTAACGAAATGAAGGATTTATAGTGAAGTTTGTGGGTGAATATTACAAGGCAGCGGTTGTAGGTGGATTGGTATGAACTTCAAGTTATAAGGAGGAGGTTAAGTGGTCGAACCCTGACCCCTCCATATTAAAGCACCTTCAGTTTTGATAAAAACCAAATATATATATATATATATTTGGGGGTCGGGTCCACATTGGGTGGCCCGCCCCTTAACCTCCCCAGATATGGCGCACTAATTTGGAAGGGCCTTTGGGTGCTATTTAAATGGTGGCATATTGTTTTAATGTTGGTTTGGGTGTATTGAATGGGTTGTACATGGGGCTGCCCAGTGGGGGCCGGCCCATGTGGACCGGGTGGGTTCAATCCCCGTCAGCCCCGCATTAATATATGGCATATATGGTGGCAAATAGGGGTGTGGGCCGGGTCCATCGGAGGTGGCCTGCCCACCCCAACTTAATTGCATATAGTGGGTGGCTAACCAGAGGGTTCGACAGGGTCATGGCCGCCGACCCAAAAATAAAACTTGTTTATTATTATTTTTAAACATGTGCTATTGGGAAGGGAGGTGGCGAGGGTCATGGCCCGCTACCTCAATATATATATATATATATATATATATATATATATATATATATATATATATATATATATATATCTATATATATATATATATATATATATATATATATATATATATAGATATATATATATATATATATATATATATATATATATATATATATATATATATATATATATATATATATATATATATATATATATATATATATATATATATATATATATATATATATATATATATATATATATATATATTAATTTTTTTTTTTAAATAGGTTTTTATCAAATCTTTTGAAAATAAGGGATATTGGGCAATTTAACGAGGCCACAATTTCATCCACTTTCAGGAGCTAGATTTCATTCCCTGGGGTTGGTCAATTTGTAGGAAACCTAAACCTAGCCCATAGCCCAACTTTGACCAAAACTTTCACTGGATTTTTTTCCCTCATACGAACTTGAATTGAAGAACCATTCACACCATTGTGATCAGGATGACAATATCTATGCTCTGGTCCTGGTCCGAAAGCATTCTGATCACTTTGATTTTCGAGCTTCCATAAGCCCTCTTTGTCCTGTGTGTGTCTATGGAGCCACCTGGATCAATCTTCCCCACTGAGGAGCATTTGGTCCTCCAAAAGCATGAAAAATAATCTACAACTTCTCTGTACCTTGTCTACATCACAAGCATCTTGAAAAGGTCTCACTTCCATATCCTTCACCTTTGTTCTTTGGAGCCTTAAGTGATGAGCCGACACCTACAACCTCTGTAACCTGTAGTACATTGTTTTTGCAACTTATGTTCTTGACTTTCATGACCAACTAATGACCCAAGCATCCCATACTTGCCATGAGTTTATAACACATACTCAGTGGTCAAGTTTACATGGAAACAATACCCCAGCTACGAAAAGAAGGCCAACATATCATTGTTGCTCCAACAAGTTATGGAAAACACATCATCACTGCAGCACATGATTTACAAAATTAAGGCAAAACACTATTTTTTCTTTGACAAGTGACAGAAACACAAAATCACCTCCACAATTTAACATGTAACACAAAATAAGACCTGACACCATTGTTGCTTAACAAGTGATGGAAAACACATCATCATTTTTACATTTTAAAATGCAAAAAATGATTTACAAAAGCATGACCATGACAATCTAACATATCTAGAAACCATTTTTCACTTATCAAGGTGAATGGGTTGCCTCCTTGTGGCGCATTCATTGGTTGAACAATCATTTCATTTGGTTCATGCATCGATGCTTTGTCTTTAAGGCACTGTTCTGGATAGAGCCTCCAACAAGTGGCTCTTTGATGGCCACATCTGTCACAGTGACTACAATAGGTCTTCTTCCTCCAAATCTGCATAACATGTTTCTTTTCCTATTGTTGGGAGGGTATTTCATGCCTCCTCCTTTTGTGTGCTGCTATTCTTTCCAACACTTAGAAAATGTATGATTATGTAATCCACAAAAGGTACATGTTTTTCGATACCTTGATTTATGTCCATTATTAAGAGCATGATTATAATTGAAATGAACATTCGAATATCGAGATTGGTTATACCTTTCCTTGTTGTCGATGGTGTCATTATGGCGATGAGAGCTTGCCTCAGCTTTTTCCCTACAATGGACACTGCCATGGGATGATGGGGATGTGTTCCCATCATTCTCTTTCCTCAATGATTTCAACAATGTATCAGAAGCATCTGACACCTTCGAACATTCTCCCTTGGTGTATCTCAAGCCTGCAAATTGAGGTCTCTGCACAACCTCCAATGGTTGAGTTATGCCTTGGTTATTAACACTGCATTCTTTTTCCTCCTCGTGCCTCGTCCTGGTAAGGAGCCTCATGTTTGTCCCTGTAATTGGGACCTCCAAATCTCTAATAGAAATAATACTATGTGAAGATGAAACTGAAAGGAAATCAACATCTTTTACCTCCACTGTCAAGTTGGAAATAACTGATGAGGGCTTCTCATCATCTATTGTTGGTGGTTCGCTAGCTGTCTCGACGCATTCCCCAACTTCCTTTCTGACATACCCAAGTCCTCCCTGACGGGGTAATTCCTCTACTTTGATGGGGTTGACAATACCTTGCCCATTAATTCCCAAGCCTTTTCTTTCATACCTCATTTTCTTCAACTATTTGGAGCCAAATCCTATGGTATGATTTTCAAAAACAGTGAAATCATCATCAGGAAACATACATGAATTTAGATAATTTCTTTTTACGTCACACAGGTCACGCTGCAGCTTTTCCAAGGCCTCATCCTTAGATTACAGTTGTCATAGAAAACTATGTTTATGCTCTCTCTTCTTGTAGATGCATCTTCAATTCAACGTTATCTATTTGAAGATTCTGGTTCTTGTGCTTCAGTTCTTATAGGGCCTCTTTTGTGGCTTGCAACTGAAGCTGCAATCACTCCTTTTCGTCTCTTTATTTTTGTAGAGATTCATACATTATTTCCACCGTTTTGGAATTTTGAGCATGGTCTCGTACATCACTTTTTCATCCTCTGTTGCTGCACATTCCATTGTTCACGCTTGCAATTCACATCCACGCAAAGACCACTCTGATACCAAAATTTACCTGAGTTGACTCAACTCCTGGATTTAACCAAGATCTTTTGCTTTCATGATGTGATTAGAATTGCAATTAAAATAGCATAATTGAACATATATGCATGTTGTAAAGAAGAAGGAACATGACAGTCATCAACAACTTAAAATAGCAAGAAATTGATAACAGAGTTCATCCAGGAGGGACTACGTCTCCGAGCCCCGGTGTCAAGATGGTGTAGGCTGCTGCATTAAGTGCTATCAATAGGGATGATGTACATAGGTGGTGACGTCGCTATCATACAAGGAAAATTCCCTCACATAGGAGTGGCTCCAAGAGATGTTCTGCTACAGGAACTCTCATTCAAAAAATGACTCCTATCAGTATGACCTAACTCATGCATGATGATAATGAACATCCCGCCAACATGGCATAAAAGGGATCTCAATGCAAACATACATGGCGACACATGAGTATCCAATCAACATAACAACAAAGGGATCTCAAACAAAACATGACGAATCATGACAACAAGTACATCCCACAGTTTATTCCGCATCACATCAAGTAGGAATCATGAACACCTAAGAAAAAAAGATCCGACATGAAACATCAAACAGGGCTCTATGCAGCATAATGCATCTCATAGTAGAAAGAAGTACATGAACACACTGCATATACCTTACATCCTAGGGCCATCTAAAGAAGAGGATGCCAAACTGCTGAAGCTGGCCGTACCATCAATCTCGCGGCGCCGAATCTCATGGAATGAATGCTTGCACGTTGAATGCTGACACCTGCACTCCACTTTGAAAAGTGACCGAAAAAGAGAATGGTCAAATGGGAAATTTGAATGCACCATCATATTTGTGGCGTCGAATACTGCAAAATCGACTGTCAAATTTCTGAATTATGAGAAAATGAAAATATGGGGCTTAAGGAATCTTTTAGATTCCCCCTAGATTCCTCAAAGATTCCCTCCTCAGGGAATCTACAAATCTGTTACTCAGATCAAAATTCTGACTGCGCCATTAGGTTCGTGTTGCTGAGAGGTGTAAGATCGACATAAAATTTGTCCAATTTGGACACTGCAAAAATTTCATCCTCCTGAGAATTTCATCCAATCATGGTTCCACCTGCTCATTAATAAAAAAATAATGTCTCTAAAAACGTGCTCCCCTCTATTTGGGCACACTGACGAAATGAAGGTTTTATAGTGAAGTTTGTGGGTGAATATTACAATGCGACAGTTGTAGGCAGATTAGTATGAACTTCGAGTTACAAGGAGGAGGTCAGGTGGTCAAACCCCGACCCCTCCATATTAACGCATCTTTAGTTTTGATAAAAACCAAAAATATATATTTTTTTGGAGTCAGGTCCACATTGGGTGGCCTGCCTCTTAAGCTCCTCGGATATCGCATGCTATTTTGGAAGGGCCGTTGGGCACTATTTAAATGGTGGCGAATTGTTTAAATGTTGTTTGGGGTGTATTGAATGGGTTGTACATGGGGCCGCTCGGTGGGGCCGGCCCACGTGGGCCGAGCAGGTTCAATCCCCACTAGCCCTAATATATGGCATATATGGTGGCGGATAGGGGTGTGGGTCGGGTCCACTGGAGTTGGCCCGCCCACCCCAACTTAATTGCATATAGTGGGTAGCTGGTCGGAGGGTTCGGTAGGGTCATGGCCGCCGACCCAAAAATATAACTTGTTTATTATTTTTTTTAAATGTGTGGTTGGGAAGGGAGGTGGCAGGGGTCATGGCTCGCCACCTCAATATATATATATATATATATATATATTTTATTTTTTATTCAAATAGGGTTTTTTATTCAAATCTTTCGAAAATAAGGGATATTTGGAAATTTAACAAGGCCACAATTTCACCCGCTTTCAGGAGCTATATTTCAAGCCCTGGAGTCGGTCAATTTGTGGGACACTTAAACCTGGTACACAACCCAACTTTGACCAAAACTTTGACTGGCTCGTTCTCCCTCATACGAGCTTGGATTAATGAATTGTTCACACTGTTGCAATTAGGATGACGAGATCTACGCTTTGGTCCTGGTCTGAAAGGATTCCGATCACTTTGATTTTCGAGCTTCCATAAGCCCTCTTTGTCTTGTGTGTGTCTCTAGAGCCACTTAGATGATGCACTCACCACTATGTTGTAGCTACGATCCATGTCCCTATCTAGCTGCATTGAACTTCTTTTGTGGTGCAATATTTTATTTCCCATCTACATTCTGAGGCCTTGTTCTCTTAGGCTGCCATTTTCCTCTACCTTTGTCCTTCCCTTTCCATCCTTGCTAAGATTCATTCTTATGCTTTTACTGTTCATAACAATGGTTCAATTTCTCAATGACTTCCTCAAGTGACCGAGGCTCATCATACTCAATCCAATCTCTAAATTCTAATGGAAAACCACTGACAAATATTTGATCTTTAGCCTTCTCATCTGTAAGATACAATACATACCTCAATAGCTCCAAAAAATTGGTCATGTACTCTTCATCTATCATTGACCCCATATTTAGCTCATAGAATTCTTTGGCCTTATTTTGTAGTACCTCTCTGAAAAGTACTTCTTCCTAAAAAGCCTCTTGAACTCCCGCCAACTCAAGTTATCCTTCCTCATGTCTCTCACCCTCTTAACATCTTCCAACCAAATGTTTGTTTTACCTTTCAAGCTAAAAATAGCGATTATGGCCTTCATGTTAGCTGTGTACTCATGCATCTCAAAGAATTTGTTCATCTGAAGTATCCAAGCATCTACATATTCCGACTTCTTCACATCTCCATCAAAAGTAGGTGGCTTCGCTTTCTTAAACTCATCCTCCTATAGGGATGATAACAATTATAATCATTATGTTTGTTAGAACCAGAACTAGAATAGTAAATGTACTCATCGCCCCTCCTATTTGGAGTGTCCAACAATCATCCATCTCTCACCATATCAGAACTATCTAACCTGTGTCTACCAGGAGACCTACCGCCATATGCTCCATTAGTTATGTCCTCATGTCCATGGCTGATCCAAAGTGGCCCTTGTCACTGTAATTATGAAAAACTATGAAGAAGTATAACATTAACCTCTTCTTTCTTCTCTTGTGTGTCTATGATCTTGTCATTATCCACCTTACAACTCCTTATTTCTTCCTTTAATCTTCTCAATGTACCTGCCAAATCGGAAGAGTTCCCAACACCATACTACTCTTTGGATTCATAGAGAGAGTCTTTGTAGTCAACCATCTTGTTAGCCGTTTGACATTTCTTTCCTATAATAGATAATATGTTAGATAAACCAAATCGCAAGCAATTAATGTGCCTTAGTATATTTGGGGAGGTTACCTTGTTTGTAAGATCAACAAATCAATGTGATACATGTATAACATAAACATAACAACATATAAACATGCATAAATAAATGCATCAACACATAAACATCATTCGAAGTAGGGTCCAGTAATCAATGCAAGGTCATATCAACCATGCATGCTATGACAGCAAGCCTCCATACCACTCCTTGTAACTTTCCATAAAGATAAACAATATGCTAACAATGCTAATCATTCATAACTTGAACATGAACTTTACCTAGTGATGCCTAGTTCATGGTAGACATTTCGTGAAACATATAATAAACATATAAGATACAGGTCATGACTGCATATTTGATTATAAACTTCTGAATTTCATCTATGAATCACCAAGAAGGATCCAAGCCCTCTCTATGAAGTTGCAAAAACACTTTTTAGTCCATGCATTCAATAGCCGTCTAGTAACTCAACAAATTGTGAAAAAGAGCCATAGCTAGAGCACATCATAAAATCATGCATATAACTAGAATAAAAACAATGATAAATCGGTCATAATATGAAAATGATAACTAGTACAAGTTCTCATAGATCCCAATAAGAAAATATCTCATATTAACACATACAAATACTAACCAAGTCAAGGACTTCCACGTACGAACCAACCATTGATTGGGCTTAACCAAATCTCTCTTTCAGCCAATAATCCCCATACCATATTCCAAGCATGAATGTGGGATTATAAGGGTTAAACCAAAACAAAACCAATCAGGACTTCTAGAGGTCAAACCACCTCAACCCTTAACCACATTGATCTTACCTATACAATCCAAAAATCACTAACATCAACCAGATTGGTCTCTACCCAAGATGTCCAGGGCTCCAGGAACTAGTAACTTAACGCATAGCTAAATCAAGGCTCCAAAGAATTTTCTCCAATCTGTGACTCTAGAGACTAGTAACTCAACCCACAAATCACCGGAACATTTGTCCCAACCTGAAAGATCCAAGAACTAGTAACTCAACCCAAGTTGTCCTAGGGCTCCAGAGTGTTTCTTCCAACTCACAACCATGATCAAAAACTTGAGAAATAATTATATAAATAAGTGGGAAACCCACAACACCATGGCTATATAGGAAATGGAAAGGTAAGGTTGAAACCACTGTCAATCCAAGGAAATCTCCATGCCAATGAAAACACATAACCAACAAACAACACGCATATACAATGCATCCAAAAATAAGCAAGGAGATCACACATGCAACTAATCACATGTGTTACCTGCAAAGTAAGGCTTTTGTAGCTATTGATCTAATTTTCTCCTTGTGCTTCATTACTTTCCCTTGATTTCTTTCTCTAATCCAGGTGAATGATAAAATCCTCCAAACATGCTCCAATAATTCTTTAAGTGCACAAGAGTATGAGAAAGAGAATGAAAGGAGAGATCATCTCAAAACTATCATAAAATTGTAATGACCAAAAACTATTAATTGATTCTCTGATGTGTTTGTTTCATTGATGTCTCTTTTTTCTTCATTTTCCTTCATTTTCCCTCTAATTTCCCTTGCATGCAAATTTGTGTCTCTTTAGCTGCCTTTCCTCCTATTTTCCTTTATTTTTATAATTAAATTCCAATATATTGCCTCTTTGCCTTTTCCAATGCCTTTGCCAATTTCCATAGTCATTATTTAATCACAAGTGATGCCCACTAAATTGTTTTACCCACCGTTCAAATTGGAATACGTGTCCCATGACCTTGTTCTTATTTTATTTACATGGAAAATCAACCAAGGGTTGTTAAAAACCCTTTCCCATTGGGGAAACACTATCCTCGACATTTAATGACGCTTCTAACTAGCAAAACATGTAACCCATGGAGCTTAATAACACAACTCAATGCACCATTTACATCATACCAGACTATTGAAATCATGAAAACCATACTTATTATTAGAGATTTATAACACAACTCAATGTAGTATTTACACCATAATTCTTTTTGGAGCTTTATAACACAACTCATTGCAGTATTTACAATACACATATGCATATATAAATATAAACAAATACACACAAACCAAACACATATGCTCAACCAAAAAATAAATAAAGATACAATTCCCACATCTAATGAGCCATCTCCCATGTAGATTCATTGGGCCCAAAGTGCTTCCATTACACTTTAACTTGCTTGATTGCTTGGTTTCGGAGAACAAGTTATTTCTTCTACGAAATTCACTAAGGTTCTGGATGGAACTCTTCCTCTAGTTCCACCTACAATATATACCAATGAATCACATTATAAACATATTGAACATATCTCTTAAGCAATTAAACATGGAAAACATCATGGAATTTCACTGTTAGTGGCAGTTCGAGTCTATAAGCGACTAGTCCAATCCTCTTAAGGATCTCAAAAGGCCCATAATACTGAGGTGCTATCTTGGCACATGATCCAATCCTCAAAGATATCCTCGTGGGCTTGATGTGCAAGTGTGATCTAATCATTACCCCGTTCATTGGATCACACCCATAAAGAGCCTCAAATGGATTAATCCTCAAGGACTCTCAATACCCATTATTATATGCAAACTCTACCTGTGGAAGATTCTCCTTCCACTTCCTCTATTGATGCATGAAATACATTGTCAACATCTCCTAAATAATCTTGTTAACCCACTCTGTCTATCCATCTATCTTTGGATGATAAGTTGTGATGAAATCTAACTCTATCCCTAAGACTACAAACAACTCCTTCCAAAACCTAGAAGTGAACTTAGATTCTATGTCTAATATAATCTTCTTGGGAACACCATGCAATATCACTATATCCCTGATGAAGATTCTACATACCTCACTAGCTGAATTTGAAGAATTCACTGTAATTAAGTGAGATACTTTTCTCAAGATATCAACCACAACCATGATAGAATCTTGTTGTATAAATGTCCTCTTCAAACTTGTAATGAATTCCATGGAAATGACCTCTCATTTCCATTTTGGAATCATAATACGATGTAATAAACTAGTTGGGTGCATACAATCAACTTTAACCTACTTATAGGTCCCAACATCTAGCAACAAACTCAGCCACCTCTTTCTTCAAAGTTTCCAATGATAAAAATTATCTATTATTATCAAAGTCTTCTGATATCTGGGGTGACCTGAATATGGCTTGACATGAAAACCCCTCAAGCTAAGATTCTTGAGTTGGCTATTATTTGGCACATAAATATCGTTCCTGAATCTAACCAAGCCATCTACCATGAGGTTATACTCCTCATCCCTATCACCTTCACCCTACTATTATAGCATATACTTTAGTTGCTAGTACCTGTCATCTTACTTCCCTTCCTACAAGATCCACTTCTATAAATTTGTCCCATAAGAACTCACAGTTGAAAAGTGATTGACTTGAAATCTTCTACTAAGACCATCTACAATGCTATTCTCCTTTCCCTTGATATACCTGATGTTAAAGTAAAATTAACTAATGGTAGTCAACCATCTATATTTCTTGGCATTCATATTGGGTTGGTCAAACAAGTACCTAATTTCAATGTGATCACTAATCAAGGTGAACCTCCTACGAAGAAGATAATGTATCCACATATTCAATGCATGAGCTTCCAACTCAAGATAATGTGTCACATAGTTCCGCTCATGCTCATTCAACTTGCCTGACTCATAGCATACCACTTTCCCTTCCTGCATTAGGACTCCACGAAGTACTTCCCTGCAAGCATATGTACATACTACAAAATCCTTATCAAGATTTGCAATCTTCAAGCCTAGATAATTTGTGAGAAAATGCTTCAACTTCTCAAACCTCGTTACACACTCCTAAGTCCATTCACACTTCCCTTTTCTCTACAAAGATGTGATAGGATATCCAATCTGTGAGAAGTTCCTGATGAACCTCCTGTAATAACCTTCTAGTCCCATGAATGATTTTCCCTCATCCACATTCCTAGGAGTTAACCACTCCATGATATCTTTAAGCTTTTCTGGGTCCACTACTATGCCTTCCTTGGAAACAACATGTCCCAAGCAATGAATTTGAAACTAAAAGAAATTGTGCTTGTTGAGATTGACATACAACTAATGCTCTCTCAACAATCTCAACACTGATGTCGGGTGCTCAACATGCTATTCCTCATTCTTTAAATATATCACACTATTCCTCAAACAAATGAAAGTGCTTCAAGTATCAGTAAGACAAAATGGAACCACCACAAAGTCATAATGCTCATATCTCAGGCAAAATTCATTCTTCTAGATGTCTTCTTCTTTGATGTGCACGTGAGATATCCTGATCTCAAATCAATCTTTGATAACATTGTTGCTTCCTTCAAATGATTAAACAAGTCATCAATCTGTGGCAATGGATAAATGTTCTTGATAGTCACCTTGTTCAATTGTATGTAATCAATGCACAACCTAAGAGTAACCTCCTTCTTCTTTACAAATAATACTAGTATTCTAACACCCTCCTCCCACATCTACCCAAGTAGCTGGCCAACTAAGGTAAAAATTTGATGAGAATTTACTATGATATGATTCGACCTCCTAAGTCATGTTAAGGAAGAGGAACGGAAAGAAACACACCATACATACCTTCAACATCAGCAATAGGACCCCTAGGAACCATCCCAACATTTCTGCTAACCAGCCCCTGGGCCACACTGATATTTCAAGCTATTAAACCTCTAGATGTTGCCATGCTATGGGAATGCCAGTATCCATAGAGCTCTGGGTGCTCCCACAAGCTTGGATGTCTGCGTCCAGGGACTATTTCTAGTAGACATATGCCAAAGTTCGGGGAATTTAAGGAACTTTTCAAGCCTATAACTTCGGTCACTATGCAGAACTTGTTGTAACTTCCGAAATCCCTTAAACACATGATGACAAGACTGATAAACCCAAAACTAACTTTAGGACTAGGCTTAAACATCCCCAACTGGGACTAACATTCTATAAAACACTTGGCATCAATGCAATCTGCAGGTGTAAATGACTGATCTAAGCATAGGGGTCTTATAGTGATCTGAGATTTTCTATGAGGCATTGTTTCCTTATCACTTGAGCTGTAGGCTCATCCATTAGGCCATAGGTACATTGTTCACTTATATATAAGTAAAAACATGATGGGATCCATACATAGCCACTATCATAATACATATTCATAGCCATCATAATAAAAATAGAAATACCAAGGAAACATCTGCCATATAATTGACATATAAACCAGTATAATACTCATGATATAATAGGGAGAAATAACCTCATATTAATGATGAAGAATCCAACCCGGTATGGGACTACCACGTTCCACCCAACCGTAGACATGGCTGAGCCAACACTCTCTTCATCCAATCACCCTCGTGCCATATTCCAAGCATGAATGTGGGGTCTCATAGAACATGTCAATCCAAAACCATCCAGGGCTTCTAAAGGCCAACCACATTAACCCATAAAACAATGATTCCACCTCACCATTGGACATCACCAAATCATCATCAGATTGGTCTCTATCCAAGCCTTCCAAGGCTCTAAAGCATTTGTTCCAACCTGGATTCTAGGACTAGTAAATCAACCCATGGCTATTGTTGGGCTCCAGAGTGTTTGTCCAATCGAGGCTCTAGAATTAGTAACTCAACCCACAACTACTGTCAGGCTCTAGAGCGTTTCTCCAACCAAGGCTACAGGACTAGTAACTCAACCCACCAAGGGCTCCAGATCATTTTGCTAACCAAGGCTCAAGTTCTAGTAACTCAACCCAAGCTATTAATGGGCTTCTAGAGCATTTATCCAACCAAGGCTCCAAGACTAATAACTTAACCCAATCCGTAATAGGGCTTCCAGAGTGTTTTTCCAACTAAGGTTCCAGGAACTAATAACTCAACCCAAGCTAAAGGAAACATGAGAACCAACCAAAAACATAAAGCAGTTAACCCACAACACCATGGCTATCTAGGAAATGGCAAGGCTAGACAAATCTACTATCAATCCTGGAAATTCTCCATGCCAATGACATATCATAACCAAGAAACCACATGCATGTGCTATGCATGCCAAAAATAGTGAGGAAAATATACATGCAACTTGGTACCTGCAATCAAAACTTGTTGTAGCTACTGATCCCCAAGTCCTTTTGTGCTTTCCTTCTCTTCCTTTTCCTTCTTGTTTCAAAAATCTAGGTATGCCACACTCTCCAAGAGTGATCCAAGAAAAGTATAAGTGTCCAAGAGTGCGAGAGAGAGCTCCAAAACCAAACTGACCAAGCTTACCCACTGATCCTCAGAAGCCTTTTTATTAGTGAGGCCTCTATTTTCTTATATTTCTATTATTTTCCTTCATTTTCCTCCTCACTTGCAACCTATGACCATTCACCTCCCTTTTCTCCTAATTTCCATTATCTTCATAAATAAAATGCCAATTAATGCCTCCTGTCTTTCCAAATCGTTAGCCATTTCCTTTGCCAATTTCCTTCGCCATAATAAACCAAATGAGCACCCACTAGGATGTTTTCCCCACCATTTAGCTTGGAATATGTGTCCCATGACTGTGGTCTTACATATGTTTACATGAGTTTTTAACCATGGCTATTACAAAACTCTCCTCATTGGGGGAACATCGTCCTCAGTGTTCGATGACACCTATAACCAACAAGACTGTTGAAAATAAAACATAATATCCTTGGAGATTTATATCACATCTCATTGTGGTATTTATAATGACTATCTGTTAAAACATGACAAACATATTGTCTACTGGAGCTTTATAACACAACTCATTACAGTATTTATAATAATAACCAGATATACTTATACACATTTTCTTCAACAATCAAATATAAGGATACAATGCTTGCATTTGCAATAAGGGAATCTAGAGGCTCACACATCCACCCTCAAAATAATACCAGGATTCACCTCCTTTCCAAGAACTCCAAAATCTACTACAAATTCAAATCTGCATCCAATGTCCAACGCTACAATCCAGCGCCGCTTGTCCTCTCAGTGAATAGTTATCAACTCATTGTTCCAAGGAACACTCCCAATGCGTATCTGATTCGATTTGGCAGTGCTAATGAGAAAAAAAAATCTATGCCTACCCTTCCCTTCTTTGCTACATAATCCCTCGGGCAATCCGGTCACCCCCTTACATGTAGTCACACACCTTCCAAGTTCTGCTGGCACCCCCATTCCATGCAGTCCATCCCTTGGCAAGGCTTCCTCACATCAAAAGATACAAAAACCAAGGCATATACCTACCTCAAAACCATCATACTAGACATAGCATGCTCATGTAAATTAATGGAAACTATTGGGTACCAGTTCCCACAATGGCCTTTCTCTCGAATGCTTTACCAACATATTGTTACATGTTCCAATTTCTTTTGTAGTTGTTGCTAGTTCTTGTAGTCAGTTTCAACCACCCAACCGGGCATTTCTGTGCTTCCTGTACCAAGCAGATAATTTCCATTAGATTCAAAATAAATTGAAATAACTTCAAATCATACCTCATTGGTAGCTCATCAATAAGGCACACTTGCAATATTGTTTACTTCCTATCACAATAAGCCAAACTATCATCTTTGACCAAATCATCATGTATAAACATATCACATCAGGTTAGCTCAAAACACAACCATCATAGATCAAGATCATTAATCACATGTAACCATCATAAACTAGAATCATATATCACATATAATCATCATAGACCGAATCATAAATCACATGCATAATAAAATTGAAATAAAATATTGACATTTATCCTTTAATCAATCCTTAGTTTCTACCTTCATCTTTATTTCATACGTAGACCAATCATTTTCCACACCCTACAAACACCCAGTTCCTTCTCCTCAACCATGGGCACATACACATAGTGTGCATCACACACATACAACCACACATGACATACAACTCCATGCAATACATGCACCTACACTTGACATACTGCACATACACTTGCACCCAGTATACGACACAACATAATACATACACCTACACCCATTGTACAATACAACATAACATTTATACATAATGTACATCACAACACATACATCCGCACCCAATGTGTGACACCACATAATACATGTACTACACAAAGTTCAACACAATGACTACATATGTCACGAAACCACAACTACACCATGCACATACATAATACTGCATGCCCGCAACACATCCATTATGACATGCACACAATACCACATGTACATCATTACCATATGTACAACACGTGCACAGTACCACCTATACAAACCACCACTTGCACTATGTGTGCACAACATCACATGTACATGGAACCACCTGCACAATGTGTACACAATGCCACATGTACATTGTACCACCTGTACAACATGTACACAATGCCAGTCATACATAGCACCACATGCATGACATGTACACGACATCACATGGACACAACACCATATGCAAGACATGTACACAACACCACCTGCACACAGGTACAACATGTACACAACACCACATGTACAATCATGCACACAACACCATATGTACATAATACCAAATGTACAACCTGCACATAACACCATATGCACATAGTATTGCATATAAAACATGTACATAGCACCCTATGTACAAAACACCATGTATCCAACATGTACATAGCACCATCTATACCCAACACTACATATGGAACATTTTCACAATACTATCTGTACCACCCTGTACATAACATTGCATAAACAACATGTACACACACTACATAATCACAACATTGCATGCACACAACATCACAGATGCAACGTGTACGACATATATAACATATGCACAATAGTAGTACCACAAATCCAAAACCACACTATCTCTACCTAGCAAACTTGCTTCCTAGTATGCCTTATGCATGCTTATCCCAACATGCCGCAGTCCACACTGCTTTCATTTCATTAATGTATCCCTTGGTATAACCTTCCCATAACATAGAAATAATATAATCACACAATATCAACACATAACCACAGGATACTGACCTCATATATTTGTTAGGGCTACTCTCCTCAATTGATTCCTCGTAAGACCAGGAACCTCTTCATGCCATTCACCTACATAAGCAATCATTCTTTCACAATAATGATCCATCATGACCCTATCAGATAATGAAATAGATACATGGATACATACATACATATACATAAACATTAGCGTAAACAATCATGATCCCGCCTGACAATGATATGCTTACATACACATACATACATGTATACACATATAAACATCAACATAATCATGATCACAATGTAATTACTAGATATCATAAGGTCAAGGTTAAGAGAACTCCCTTTATGAGTGCAACACATGTGTAACATTGAGAACAAAAATTCCCAACATAGCTAACACATATGACACCTCAAATCCATTCACCTTACCTTTCTTGATTACCTTTCCCATGATTGTCCTGTCATCGTCTATTTACACCAATGGACCCAACTAGTCCAACTAGCTGTCATACTCTTGCCTTCAACTTCCTTTATACATTCACTGACTTCATCTGAGTCTTACATTACCTACCGTATTTCATTCAACTCTCTCTGATCTCCACTAACATTCCTCTTTTCCACTCAATTCCCAAGACTCAAAACTTAAAAGGCAAGCACAAGAAAAAACAAGAAGAAAACCATGAAAACCAATAAAAATACGACACCATAAACAAAGTGGTATGATCATGCACTAGCCATAACAAAACTTCAAATCAAGTGCAAGAAAATCATGAAAGACCAAAAGCACAAGACTAAAAATAAACGCCATGGCTCAATCCCCATGCTTCCCATGGAAAGCTCAACCCGAGCCTTCTTCAAGATTTCATGGAAACCTCCCTTGCCATGCAACTCCCTACATCACACTACCATAAACACATAATCTTCAATGTATAAATAAACATAACAATACACTAGTTACCTTATCCTATTGTGCCAAGCACACTGCCTTGTAGTAGAACACATTTGTGACATGCCTCAAGGGACTCCAATTCCCTTGAAAAATATAGCTATAATTAAACACCAGTTGTTATACCTTGCAAATACATGTCCATGAATATAGCACATATCCACATAATTTTAGACAAATTAGGGTTAAGAAGACTTTTGGTATGCAAAGCACTCATTTGTTTGGAATTAGGGTTTCCAAACATAGCCAAAGGAATCCTTACCTAATTCCTTTCTTTTACCTTTTTACCTTACTGCAATTGAGTCTTTATATGCACTGTCACATCACCCAACTATTATTTATATAAACACATCAAATATTATCTTATGACGATAATACCAAGCATGTTTCCTGTAATCGGTTACACATTTTAACCACATGTTCCAAATATCAATACAATAATATCTATCAATTTGAAATCAACCTTTACTAAGACTAACTATCATGTCATAATCCATAGTCAACTCATAGTCATTAGACCTAATGCTACAACTGTCACCTACTACATTCAAGTACATATCAACTATCTCAGCACATATGTATGCATACAACCATCTTAAAAAAAGATAATTTCAGCAAGAAATCTTATAGACACGTGCTCATATCATTCAAGTAATCAAACGTTCAGACAAAAGATATATGAAATAATAGATACCAAACACTCAAACACCAAATAAATGACATAATCAAACATTCAAGCACAAAATAGACGACATAAGCAAGCTCATACCTTAATGTATCTCAGGGGAGGCTATCTTGTCTACACAATCAATCTAGTTGGCATGATATAACTTTATAACACATCAGGTCAAGCATAAATAAGATCATGATATCCATAATAGTAATGAACTAACATGCTCACATAATAATTTCATAAACAATGTTCATTCATGCATAGCAATCACATGTGCATAGTCAGTCTAGATTAGTATGACAATATCACAACATATTAACTCATACCTAAATGCCATAACCCTAACCTTTTGCATAGACCAATCCAAATTAGTATGATACATATAACATCAAGATCTTAATGCAATAACCCTAATAATCAAGTTACTAGCATACAACAACAACAAGTTATATATCATGCTCATCAACAACATATAACCTAATCATCAAGCTAACTATCATATAAGAAAATTTTTTTAACCTATAACATACTCATCAACAAAATATAACATAATCATCAAGTTATCTAACATAAAAAACAAGAGCATTGCATAAAACCACATGTTACTACCAATCATGACTGCCCGACACATGTGCATATGACTACAATAATCAACTTGCAGCTATCTCATATGTAACCATAACATTAATATACATGTACATAAACCTAATGAATATAACCCTAATGCATACAACAATCCATTAACTAACGTACATGCATGCCCAACATCCAAACTTGTATGACGACATGCTCTTTCCTCTAGGTCCAATGTTGTAACTTCACTTTAATGATCTACATCTCCTACTCTATCTCAGTCAATACATTAGAATCATAACACGAAAACTAAATCATGATGACCTAATTATATACAATGACTTCAAAATGCATGTCTAACCTATCATACATGCATAACCATAGCCATGGAAATGAATGCATATAGACATCAACACACATAACAATGCATATACACCCACACAGTCATGAGACACATCCCACAACAACACCATCAACCTTCACATGGTGGCATCACTACATCCATGATCACCACTATGAAAATGAAACAAGCACATGTACTACAAGCATAGGGAACGCATATGAAATCGACATGAATGCATGGCCAACACGCCACCCATCCAGTCCTAGGGGTGAACCATGCTCTGATACCACTCTATAGCACCTTCCTCCCACATCTACCCAAGTAATCGGCCAACCGGGGTAAACATGTGATGATAAGTTACTATGATATGATTTTACCTCCTAAGTCACATTAAGGAAATGGAACCGAAGGAAACAAACCATACAGACCTTCAACATCAGCAATATGACCCCTAGGAACCATCCCAACCTTTTTGCTAACCAACCCCTAGGTTCCACTGATATTTTAAGCTATTAAACCTCTAGATGCTCCCATGCTATGGGCATGCTAGTATCCAATGAGATCTAGATGCTCCCATAAGCCTACATGCTTGCGTCTTGGACTATTTCTAGCATATCTGTGCTAGAGTCTAGGGAATTTAAGGAACTTTTCAAGCCTAGAATTCCAGCCACTGCCTAGAACATTTTGTAACTTTCAGAATCCATTAAACACATGATGAAAAGACTAATAAACCAAAAACTAACTCTAGGACTAGGCCTGGCCATCCCCAACCAGTACTGAGATTCTATCAAAATCTTGGCATCAATGCAATCTACAGGTGTAAATGACAGATCTAAGCATAGGGGTCTTATACTTATCTGAGATTTTCTATAAGGCATTGTTTCATTATCACTTTAGGTGAAGTCTCATCCATTAGGCCATATATACATTGTTCATTCATATACAAGTAAAAACATGGTGGGATCCATACATAGCCACTGTCATAATACATATTCATAACTATCATATAACAACATAAATACCAAGGAAACATTAGCCATATAATCCATATATAAACCAACATAATACTCATGAGATAACATGGAGAAATAATCTCATATTAATGATGCAAAACCCAACCTGGTATGAGACTACCATGTTCCACCTGACCGTAGACATGGTTGAGCCAACACTCTCTTCAGCCAATCACCCCCATGCCATATTCCAAGCATGAATGTGGGATCACATAGAACACATGAATCCAAAACTATCCAGGGTTTCCATAGGCCAACCACCTCAACCCATCAAACAATGATTCCACCTCATGGTCAGATATCACCAATCCATCACTAGATTGGTCTTTATCCAAGCCTTCTAGGGCTCTAGAGAATTTGTTCCAACCCAGCTTCTAGGACTAGTAACTCAACCCACGAATGATGCCGGTCTCTATAGCATTTGTCCAACCAAGGATCCAAGATTACTAACTCAACCCACAGTGGTTTTCGGGCTCCAGAGCATTTGTCCAACCAAGGCTCTAGGACTAGGAACTCAACCCACCAAGGGATCTAGAGCATTTGTCCAACCAAGGCTTGAGGACTAGTAACTCAACCAAAGTTGTTACAGGGCTTCTAGAGCGTTTGTCCAACCAAGGCTTGAGGACTAGTAACTCAACCCAAGTTGTTATAGGGATTCCAAAGTGTTTGTCCAACTAAGGATCCAGGACTAATACCTCAACCCAAGCCATTACAGGGCTTCCATATCATTTGTCCAATGAAGGCTCCAAGAACTAGTAACTCAACCAAAGCTAAAGGAAACATGAGAACAACCAAAAACTCAAAGAAATGAACCCACAACACCATGACTATCCAGGAAATGGAAAGGTTAGACAAATCTACTGTCAATCCAAGAAATCCTCCAGACCAACGACAATTCATAACCAAGAAACCATATGCATGTGCCATGCATGTCGAAAATAGTGAGGAAAACATACATGCAACTCAGTACCAGCAAGAAAAACCCATTGTAGTTGCAGATCCTAAAGTCCTCTTGCGATTTCCTTCTCTTCCTTTTCCTTCTTGCTCTAAAACTTCAAGTATGCCACACTCTCCAAGAGCACTCCAAGAAAAATCTAAGTGTCTATGAATGAGAGAGAGAGAATAGAGAGAGAGCTCCAAAACTGAACTGACCAAGCTTACCCACTGATCCCCGGAAGCCTTTTTATTAATGAGGCCTCTATTTTTTCAATTTCCATTATTTTCCTTAATTTTCCTCAAATGAAACTCGTGACCTTTCACCTCCCTTTTCTCCTAATTTCCATAATTTTCAAAAATAAAATTCCAATTAATGTCTCTTGCCTTTCGAAAGCCTTAGCCCTTTCCTTTTCCAATTTCCTTAGCTGTAATAAATCAAATGAATGCCTACTAGGATGTTTTCCTCACCATTCAGCCTGGAATATGTGTCCCATGACCGTGGTCTTATATATTTTTACATGAATTTTTAACCATGGTTGTTACAGGTGCACACTAAGGCAACATGCTTGGCTTTATGTATCCCTTATCAAGATTTTCTTTAAGTTAAAACTTCAATTCCACCAGATCCAGAGTACTCATTCTGTAAGGTCGATTAGATGTTGGTTTTACTCTTGACATCAACATAATAGAAAATTCCACCTCTCTATGAGAAGGCAACTATGAAATCTCTGCATGAAACACATCCTGAAACTATTCTAAAACAAAATACCTCTTCAAGGCTTCATCATCCTCAACATCCTTCCATTTTTCACTAGAAATATGAACTGCAAACAATACACATCCTTTCCTGCAACTGTGCTTTCCCTGCATAGATATGACCATTCTAACTAATGTAAAATATTTCTTCCCATACAAGATTCTCCTTTCTCCATCATCATCCAGACACTCAATGGCCTTGTCATAACAATCTACCTTAATCCTATAGTGATATGGATTTAGATAGGAATGAAAAAATTACAGATATAACCATAAATACAGAGATGCAGTAGAAATAATACTTCATTTCATTAATGTAAAATACTTAAATATGATTACAAATAGAAATGTAAATAAACTAGTTCAGGCGATGGTAACTTATCTCTAAGAAGAGATGTGGCGGCTACATGCCTTTAAAATGTGTTAGAATGAGGCTCAAAGGCATATTTATTGTTGAGAAACAATGGAAAACCCTAAACATACAAAAACCTAACCCTAGGAGATGAAACGCCAAACTATGGGCCCTATTTGGGTAAATTGGTACATCAACTTCCTGGGGTCCTGACTTTGGCATGCGATCTTCATTTGACGCGCATAATACCTCGTTAGAAAGATTTATCTGAAGACTACAACTTTTGAGTGAGAAAAATCAGCCCATGGACCAATGTTACTCCCCATTTTCCCAAGAAACGTCATTTAGGGCCTCAAAACATCTCCGGAAGTTCAGAACCCAAAAAACTGCTAAAAATAGTAAATTGTGCTACAATTAAGGAAATTGAAAAAATGAAAGAGACGGTTGTGGGGGTCCAAGTGGGATAGGTGGGTGGCCACCAACATCCACCTGGATCATTCCTCCCCCCTTAGGAAGCAATGGTCCCCATTGCGTTGAGTTCCTCCATGAGATGAGGAAACTTTTGCTGAACTTGGTCCCCGGTGAGCTGTTCTACAACCTATGATGTGTCTAGTAATGGTGGGAAGCATGGTCGAGTGGGGCGCACATTAAACACTCAGTGCAAGCGAAGGAATGGGGGAGTGTTTTGCTCCAAAGCATTGTTTTCCATAACCTTGGTAATGGTGTAAGGACCATATCGGAGTGGTCTGAGCTTCTAATGGGCTCTTGTAAGGTGTTATTTCTACATATGCAACCAGACTTTGTTGCCCACTTGAAACTTATGTGGTACCTAATGTTGATCATGCAGTTGCTTGTACTTGGCATTTTCCAGAATGGAGCGACAATATATCGACCCGTTGGGTAAAGGTGCTCTAGGAGTCAGATCGAATGAATTCTTGACTTGATAGTGCAACAGTACCCTTGTGGGTGAGGAGAAGATGTTCCTGTATTTTTTCATGACCGTATCCGTATGGTATTGTTGCTGCGTGGAGGAACGCTTCGTGGGTGTCATGGATGTGGTGACGATATTCCCCTTACTTTGAAGGTGAACCAGATAGAAAATAATTTTTCTAGTCTAGGAGATGATCTCACTGCCTTTCTTAGAAGAGATCAACGAAGTAGCAGTAGGTGGGGCTACCTCTGGTATCCTGTATAATGTATTACACAAATAAATAATAACATCGTGAGGCCTTGACTCATACACAACATGTCACTTCCACAAGTATGGTTGGCCTAACAATACATCACAAACATCAAGCAGTGCAACATCACACAATACCTCATATGTGAAGGGCTTGATGTTGTAGGGAAGGCGACACTGCTAGTGGACTTGGAGATCTTGTCCTTGGTGAAGCCACCTGATGTTGTACGGTTGCAAGTGTGGTATTGTTGGTAGTCCTAGCTGCATCACGAACTCTACTGAAATGAGGTTCTTTTGGTTGCCACTGTCGACAATGAATTGCATCAGTGAACCCTTCAACCATATTTGTGAGTGGAAAAGACACTCCCCTTCCTCTGGATCTTAAGGCTCAATCTTCTGGACCTTGGTGGTGGCAACAATGGCTTTGGGTTCTGCATTGATGATTTTCTTCCCCTTTTCATTCCCCTTGTCAAGTTCTGACTTAGGGTGGAACATGTATTTGATTATGAAGCCTTCAACTTGGCTACCAGTGACTGCTTGGTCCCACACTCACTTGCGTTATGAGTGGGGCTCTTATGGAACTCACACCACTTTCCCATGTCCTTCTTTGACTTCATGGTGTTGTTCTTTTCTTTCGGCTTCGATGGGTTGTCTTGGGTCACCCTGCCTTGGCTTTGTCCTTTGTTCTTCGGATTCGCAGATCTAAAGTCTCGCTTCTTTTGTTTAAACTTCTACATGATCTTGACAACATATCGATATTTTTTGCTGAGTGAGGAGATGTTTAGGAACTCCATCTTGTCATGGATGTATCTATGTAGGTAGTCATGGTATTTGAGTACCAAATGTAGCTCAGAATCCTTGATACCCAACTTTGTGCGAAGGGTATGAAAAATATTTGTGAACTCCAACACATCTTGGTCCCTTCCCTGCCATAGCGTGGTCCACTTTATGTATTTGTACTCATAGCTCTTGACAGGGTATTATTGCTCCTTGATGGCATCTCGGAATGAATTCCAAGTGGGTGCGACTAAAAATAGTGAGTTTGTAGTTTCATCCTTCTACTCGCAGTAGGTTTCGCACCAGCCCTTGATGTGGGGGGCTACTTTGAGAAGTGAAAACGTGATCTTTTCCTGGCTAGAAAAATAATGAACATAAAGATAACCATCTAGCAGTTTTAACCATTTATCTACAGAATCTGCATCTATCTAACCCTTGAATATGGGGATTTCAAAGTTAACTTGTACCTTAAAAGGGTGTGTCATTTCCAGAGTAGCTGCTGGAAGTAGATGTGTTGCCCATGGGTAGCCATTGAAGGATCTAGGCAAAGTTGTCCATCATCGCATTCCTCTGTCACTTAAGGGATTCTTCGAGCAATATTTTGATAAGATCTCCTACTCCCTTTTTCTTTCTTTTCATCTGCCATGGGATTTCATTGGGATTTGTGAGGCTGGTCTTACAAAGGTTCGGCCAGTTCAAGCCCTAACTCCTTATGTCCCAACCCCGTTGGGGACATGCAAAGAAAAATAGAGAAAGAGAAGACCGCTATGATACCACTGATCTAAATTTAGACAGGAATGCAACAAATTAAAGATATAACCATAAATAGAGAGATGCAACAGAAATAATACTTCATTTCATTAATGTAAAACACTGAAATATGCTTACAAACAGAAATGCAAATAAACTAGCTCGGGTGATGGTAGCTTATCTCTAAGAAGAGATGTGGTGGCTACATGCCTCTGAACTATGTTACAATGAGGCTCGAAGGCCTATTTATTGTTGAGAAATAATAGAAAACCCTAAACATCCAAAAACCTAACCCTAGGAGATGAAACGCCAAACTATGGGCCCCGTTTGGGTAAATTGGTACATCAACTTCCCTAGGTGGTAAATTTGGCATGCGATCTCCATTTGACGTGCACAATACCTTATTATAAATATCTATCAAAGGAATACAAATTTTGAGTGAGCCCTAATTTTCCCAAAAAAACATCGTTTAGGGCCTCAAAATGACTTCAAAATTTCAGGACCCGAAAACTGCTAAAAATAGTAAACTGTGCTACAATTAAGGAATCTGAAAAACTGAAAGAGACAGTTGTGGGGGTCTAAGTGGGATAGGTGGGTGGCCACCAACATCCACCTAGATCATATAAATTAAAAATAAATTCATGCCCAAAATCATGCTATATGATCCCAAAGAAATCACATTTAGATGTGTTGATGTAGGCATAGCATTCAGCTAAAATGCACAAGATCTCAGCCAATGATGAACTCTTCTCTTGGTCCCTATAGCCAACTTCACCAACCATGATTTTTCATGCACTTCTTTATTCAAGTAGCACTTATCCACCATGACATGACTGATATAACTATAACTATATCCAAGGTCAATCAAAATGGGAATAACTTAATCACAAAGCTTACCTTTGATATCAATGATGGATTCTTGATGTTCAACCTCCCTATTATCCACCACTGCATAAATCCAAGCAATTATCTAACCAACATCTCCAACTATTTGTGGCTTATGAGAAATATAAATTTGAGGCCTGCCACCCTGATGCGATGGAAAATATCTCCTACGATGCTCTCCACCACAAGTCTAACACTACAAAGGCTTCCTACCATCACCCTTATTCTACTACTAAGGCTGAAATCCATGTCCCTTGTCAACTACATTAAACTTATTATAAGGTGTTATGTTCTCCTTATCACCTACATGATGAGGTCTTCCTCACTTCTTAGCCCACTTTCCTTTAGTCTTACCATTTCCTTTGCAATCTCACTTAGGCTTAGACTTGCACTTAGAATTCTCATAACAATGCTTTATCTTCTCAATGATTTCCTCCAATGATCGAGGCTCATCATACACAATATTGTTACAGATCCATTTGGGAACATCAATCCTATCATCCAGATCAATTTTTTAGGGCTCATCAAACCCTAATTTCAGTTGCTACATGCCCTAAACAAGTCACCCCTTTGAATGCCTCCTTCCCAGATAGTTTCATGACTTGTGTTAGAAAATTCCTTATATTACAGAGGAATGGAACACATAAAATATTACAAAAATATAAACACAAAAAACGCATAAAACAAGAGAGACATAGATATACATGGTTCACCCAGTTTGGGCTACGTCCACAGAGAAACAGCCAGTCCTTCTTTTTATATTATACAGTAAAATGAAGAGATACAACCTACAAAAGATCCGTTGTAATTCCATCTTCTCTCTCAATCTCCTCTCTCTTCCTCACTTAGAATATAGATATACATAGATGCAATACAATTCCCTCATATATAGTGAGGGGTTGTCTTCTAGGGAAAAAACCCCTAAATTAAACATAACTTCTACCGTCAGATCTCCGCCTAATCAACGATCCAGATTGACTACGAAATTACAACATTTTACAAGGAAATTTTACATATATTCTTAGATTCAGGGGCGCTGCCCCCGATCCCCCCACTAGGAGGGGGGATCCCAAAAGGATGCAAGAACCCCCCCTGGACCCCCCCTACAATGAATATTTTATGGGCGGCGTTGCCGCCCCATTACGAACTGGGGTCCAATGTGGTGATTCCTTTGAACATAGAAGATAATCAGGCTCCACACCCAACAATCTCCCACTTGGAGACTGATTATAACAACTCCATTGTTGCTTCATTTGTTGGACAATGACTCCACTTTGGACTTGGCTATTTCTCATCTTCTTCATCATACTTGAAGGCCAATTGAAACTGAGAAAATTCTCAGTTTCTTCCTGGTTACAACTTTTGTTAACGTATCTGCAGGATTATGGCTAGTGTGTATCTTTTCCAGCTTCAACTGTCCATCTTCCAACGCTGACCGTATGAAATGGTACTTGAGCTGTATATGTTTAGTCTTGGAATGAAATGCAGAGTTCTTTTCAAGATCTATAGCACTCTGGTTGTCACTGTATAACTTTCCCAACTCCTTCTTCTTACCCAATTCATCCAGAAACCTTTATAACCAAATCATTTCTTTACTAACCTCTGTAGCAGCAACATACTCTGCTTCTGTTTTTGAAAGTGCAACAACACTTTTCAGTTTTGAGACCCAACTAACAATTGTTCCACCTACAGTAAACACATACCCTGTTGTGCTCCTCCTATTATCTCTATCACCTGCCATATCTGCATCAACATATCCCTTTAGAGCAATGTTTGAACCACCAAAGCATAATGCTTGATTTGTGGTACCTCTCAAATACCTAAGAATCCACTTCACTGCCATCCAATGTTCTTTTCTTCGATTGTTCATGCACTTGCTTACAACTCCCACTGCACGTGCAATATCAGGCCTTGTGCAGACCATTACATACATTAAGCTTCCAACTGCTCATGCATATGGAAATTTAGACATATGAGCCATTTCTTCCTAAGTCTTGGGACACTCCTCCTTAATTTGAAATGGCTAGCCAAAGGTATACTAACTGGTTTTGCATTCTGCATATTAAACCTTTTCAACACCTTTTCTATGTACTCACTTTGAGACAATGTTAATTTGCAATTCTTCCTATCCCTAGTTATTCTCATACCAAGGATTTGTTTTGCAGCACCCAAATCCTTCATTTCAAATGAGTTTACCAATTTTCTTTTGAGCACATTTATTTCCTGCATGTTAGAACCTAAAACAAGCATGTCATCTACATACAATAACAATATAATATAGCTGCATCATTTTGCCCTTTGAGATAAACACAATGATCAGAGTGACATCTAGTATAACCTTGTTCAGACATAAACCTGTCAAATTTTAGATACCACTGCCTTGGAGCCTGTTTTAAGCCATAAAAGCTCTTCTTCAACCTGCACACTAGTTTCTCCTTCCATTTTACCTCATATCCTTGTGGCTGCTGCATATATATCTCTTCCTCCAAATCCCCATGGAGAACAGATGTCTTTACATGTAACTGCTCAAGACGCAAATCTTCAACTGCTACTAGACTTAAAATAGTTCTAATTGAAGTCATTCTAACAATAGGAGAAAATATCTCATCAAAGTTTATACCCTTTTTTTGTGCAAACCCTTTCACCACATGTCTAGCTTTATACCTTTTTTTACCTCCATCTTCTTCCTTCAACTTGTAAACGCATTTATTCTGCAATGTTGTTTTACCTGCAGGCAACCTGACTAAGTCCCAAGTCTAGTTATGTGATAAGGAGTCTATTTTTTATTTCATGGCTTGCTCCCACTTCTTCCTAGTTTCTACCTGCACTGCTTCTTCATAACATTCTAGTTCACCAGAATCAATCAACAATACATAATATAATGAAGGAGAGTATCGTTCAGGGGGGTATAATTATCTTGGTAGATCTTCTAACACCACTTTCAGGTGTTTGAGGTGCTTGTTGCTGTTGTGGCTGTTGTTCTGGTTGTTGATCATTATGATTTTCAGGCACCATCACTTTTCCTGTGATCTCGTCAAGCACTGTGTATTCTCTGTTTTCTTTTTCCTATTTCTTTTCCTGCAATTGATCCTTATACAAAACCTTTTCATTGAATATGACATCTCTCCTCCTAATGATTTTGTGTTTTTCATAGTCACAAAAGCAATAACCAAAATCATTAACACCATATCCAATAAACGTACATTTATTTGATTTTTCCTCAATCTTTGTTCTATTTTCTTTATTAATGTGGACAAAGGCTTCACAACCACAAGTCTTTAAAAAGGAGTAGTTTACCTTTTTACCTGTCCATGCCTCCTCTGGAATACCACCATCCAAGGAACTTGAAGGCCCTCTGTTTATTAGATAAACAACAGTATCTATAGCATCTGCCCAAAATGTAAAGGAAATCCTGGATGCAATCTCATGCACCTTGCACGCTCCATGATTTTCCTGTTCGTCCTTTCTGACACACCATTTTCTTGTGGTGTTCCTGGAACTGTATTCTCTCTACAAATTCCATTCTTTGAAAAGTACCTATTAAACTCTTTGCTGCAATATTAACCTCCATTGTCTAATCTGAGACACTTCAACCTTTTTCCTGTCTCATTTTCAACCAAAGCTTTTCATTTCTTGAAAGTATCAAATACATCAGATTTATTTTGAATACAATAAATCCAGGTTTTTTTGGTTGCATCATCAATAAAAGTAACATAATAATGAGAGCCACCAAGAGATGATACCTGAGAAGGTCCCCATACATCTATATGCACAAGATCTAAATTTTCACTCTTCTTTTCTTTCCCAACTCTAAGGAATCTGACTATCTTCTGTTTTCCATAAACATAATTCTCACAGAATTTTAAATCAACATGCTTCAAACCTGGCAACAAATTTCTTGAGTGAAGAATCTGCATCCTCTTCTCACTCATGTGCCCAAGCCTATGATTCCACAATGCCGTATCTTCTCCTGAAGAGGTTAAAGCATTAACAAAATTAGAAATACCATTGTATCAATACAATGTACCAACCTTTCCTCCTTTTGCTATTACCAGGGATCCTTTAGTGACCTTCCAGGTTTTATCTCTGAAAGTAGTTATGAAACCTTCACCTCTCAACTGCCCTATTGAAACCGGATTTTTCTTCAGATCTGGAACATGCCTTACCTCCTTCAATAGCCACTGATTTCCATCTTGTTATGAAAACTGTACCCATTTCAATGATTTTACCAGGTTTATCATCACCCAATCAAACCTGTCCAAAATCTCCTTGAACATAATCATAAATTTTTTTCCTATTAGGTGTGGCATGGAATGAGGCCCCTGAATCTACCACCCAGGCATCAATAATATTTTCTAATGAAAGAATCAAAGAATCTTGCAACACATCACCTGTTACATTCACTTCATGATTATTTTCTTGTTGCGCATCTCCTTCTTTTCCCTTTCGAGACTTGCAGTCTTTCTTCAGGTGTCCTTTCTTCCCACATTTCTAGCACACTATCCCTGATCTGGACTTGGATCTACCTTTTCTTGACTTACTGCGATATCTAGGGCTCTTTCCTCTTCCCATTTTTCTTCCTCTAGTCTCTGTAGTGAAAGCATTACCTAATGTCTCACTGAAGCTTTTCCATCGAATTTCCTCGCTAAGGATTGCACCGATAACATCATCAAAATTTATAATAGATCCACAGACAGGGTTACTAATGGCCATAACTAAGCCATTCCAACTTTCTGGCAATGAGCACAGAAATAATAGAGCCCTAACTTCATCATAAAAAGTTACCCCTACATAACTTAACTAACTGGTAACTGTATTAAACTCATTTAAATGATCAACAATAGATCCACCTTTTGACATATTCATATTAAATAAACGCTTCATAAGAAATACCTTATTTGAGGTCAAGGGTTTTTCATATAGTTTGGCCAACGTAGACATTAAATCCTTTGTTATCGTTTCCTTTGAAATATTAAATGCTACCGATGCCGCTAGGCACAGCCGTATTGTTCCAAGTGCTTTTCTATCGAGAATATCCCATTCTTTGTCTGTCATACTCGTCAGATTCTTTGCCTTTTTGCTAAATGGTTGGTTGGTTATCTTCCATCTGCATCTTCCACAGCTGGTAGTTTTGGTCGTTAAATTTTTCGACCCTAAATCTACCATCTTCCGCCATTGCTGCCACTCAAACCAGGAACCATTCTCTCCTGTGAGTTTATCAGCCAAAAAACACCTTGAGCTCTGATATGCATAAAACAAGAGAGACACAAATATACATGGTTCAACCAGTTTTGGCTACGTCCATGGAGAAACAACGAGTCCTTCTTTTTATATTATCCAACAAAATGAATAGATACAACCTATAGCAGATCCGCTGTAATTCCCTCTTCACTCTCAATCTCTTCTCTCTTCCTCACTCAGAATATAGATATACGTAGATGCAATGCAATTCCATCACATATAGCGAGGGGTTGCCTTCTAGGGCAAAAAACCCTAAATTAAACATAACTTCTACTGTCAGATCTCCACCTAATGAATGGCTCAGATTCACTATGAAATTACAATATTTTACAAGGCAATTTTACATCTATTCTTAGCTTCGGGGGCATTGCCCCAAATTCCCCCACTGGGGGGGGGGTTCTCCCAAAAGAACAGAGTTGCCCCCCCGAGCCCCCATACAACGAATATTTTACGGGAGGTGTTGTTGCCCCATTACGAATTGGGGTCTAATGCGGCGATACCTTTGAATATAGAAGATAATCAGGCTCCACACCCAACAACTTGAAGACATCCAGAAATAGCCTCTAGAGGGACCATCGTAGGTAGGCCAATGTAAGGGTGTGCTGCAGAGTAGTTAAGTCCATGCCAGGGTGCTCTGCAAAGCACTTAGGCTTCCTTTCACCTGTGTTGGGAGAGATTGAGAGAAATTCACATAGGGTTTGGGGAATATTCTTATATTTTGGAGTCATATAGAGGGTTCCATCACTTATCAAATCCTATGAGCTCGAAAATGGATGAGGAATGAGTTAAGGTGCATCCTATCCTCTCATCCCTTCCTCCATGGAACTAATTCTAAGTATGGAAGGCCATTCAATGCCACCATTTATGACAAAACCTCCTTCATCTTCCTATAAATTGACCACTCATCCAGGTGATCAGGGGCTGTATTATGTTGAATTGTAAGGAGATAATGTTGCTATGAGATTTGACTTTGAAGCAAGTATTGTAATGCTACAAGTTTTTCATGCTTTAATGTGACAATGATGGGATCCAAGCTGGAGGAATGCCTTCGAATTAGACACCAATGATTGTAATTCTTTCTTCTACTCAATAAAGTGTTTGAACCTTTCTCCCATATGTTTGTATTGTTTTATAATTCTTATATGTGTGAATTGTATCTGATCCCTTTCACTTATATTCAATATATCTTTTTCTTTGATCGATTCTTTGTTTTCTGTTGTATTTACAGGTACTTCTCAAGCATATTAAGTACGACAAGGAGCGACATGATCAATACAAGGGAGACCAGAGGAAAGCGTAACTACAAGTAGGTCTTCTCATCTTCTCGTCTTATCTATTGCTTATAGGAAAAGACTAAAACACTTTAAATGGTTGTTCTAGATATAGCTACTTATCTAGGGAATTAGTATTTATCCGTAGATACCAAATTATCCAAAACAAATTGGAGACTCGACTAGGGAAGATCCTCTTTCCTAGTAGCTTATCCACCTCCTAAGACATCCTTGCAAACCTTATTTGTGTTCATAGATTGTAATTCAGCTCTTTGCATTGAAAAGGTTGGTCAAAATTGTGTCAAATTGCCTCTTGAAATGACTTACTATCACTAGCGTAGGCTTATGAGGGACACAATGCAATGTAGAGCACCCATGGCTTAGGGACAGTGCTCTGAAGCACACTGTCTCCCATTAAGGGCTGTGCTAATCCTCCTAGGGTCAGTTTCCCACCTTTGGAAAGTGTTTTTGCCAACTTTTCTCTATTTTTTGGTTTGCTGATTGATCAATGAATGTTATGTCTTAGAGAACAAGTTTCCATCTCCTTGTCTAGCCCTACTTTGTTGATTGATTAATTTTTCTTTAATATTTTCTTTGTCATTATAAATCTATAGTCAAAGTTAGAATATAGTTGATTAATCTTCATTCGAAAAAAAGTGTCGTAAAGTCTTCTTTTCCTCTGAATCAGAGTTGTCGTAAAAGTCTTCGTTATTAAGAAAGATTGATTGATTATATGTGCATATTTCCTTTTGTTCATATTCACATTAAGGAAATCGAAAAGAAATACATGTATGTTGCATTGAAAAGTTTGTGTGTGTTCATAGGAATAGTGTAGGGAGATTGCATTAGATTGTGCTCTTTGCTCTTTGATCGAAAGAAATTTGATTGCTCTATCCCTAAGTAGCTAGGATTTTCATTGTTAAATTGAATGGAAAGAATGCTTATCACGATAGTTGCATTCCTAGGAATTTTAGAATACGTCACGTGGTGAACTTGAAAGGAAAATTCCTAAGCAAGATCAACTTAAAATTAAGATCAATTTACCTAATGGAGCATTTTCATTAACGAGAACATTTAATGGTTCTAGTCTAGAGACGTGTTCTGAAGTCGTAAAAAAAAGAAGTTGTCTCTAACTTGTCTGCAATACATCCTGAGTGTGATACCTCATTCCACATACGTGAGTATATTGTAGCTCGTCCACAGACCTTCAGGTATATAGGGCACTGTTACAGTATGTAAAGTATATGTGAATGCTCCCACGTTGTGGTTTTTCATTAGACAATGCTTACATGGACTGGGACTCCATGTACCTTTGGGTATATATGGGAGGACAACACTAGGTTTCTATCCATCTTTAGGTAATCAAGTCGGCCACCTTGTACACTGTGATACACTGAACACAACATTCGGGGAGATTGCATACCCGTACTTCTTGGTTCGCGAGGAGGTATTCTACAGTTCATAGTTCCTTGGTAAACCTTTTGCCTAGATTACCCCTTTTTGCTTATTTCTTTTTTGATAATGAAATTAATCAGCAATCATGGAGAAACATCAACCCTTACCTCGTCGTTCAGGGAGAACAGCGAGTAAACCACCTTTGCCACCCAAAGCTACACCTATTTGGTCAAAGTGGTCTCACTTAACTAAGTCAAGTACATCAAGAAATCATAGTTCTTCATCTGAATTACTTGAAACATCTATTTTGGTAAGTACTGAAACGGCAGTTACTCCAACTATTTCTGGTACATCTGTTTCTGAAGAAGAAGTTTCACAGTTACCTGAGGACATTAGCACTGATCCTAGTTAAACAGTAACTGAAGTTGTTCAGCAACAAGTTGATCCTCAACTTGAAGTTGCTCAATAAGAAATTACTTCTGAACTTGAATCAATTTAACCAGAAGTTAATCCAGAACCTATCACAAGTTCAAACTGTTGTATCTCAACCAGTACAAACTGGTCCTTCTACCTCGCAACCATAAGTTTCGGGTCAAGAAGCTCAAGTTTCTTAGGTTTTTGTACAACAACCACTTGTGTTCGGTGTTCAACAACAACCTCAGGTTAGTACACCCTTATCTGGACTAACCCAAGCTTACACTGGTATAGTTTATTCAGAACCTAGCCAATATTTCATTGCTGGACAACAACAACCATTAAATCAACAACAGTGGTACCAACAACAACAACAGTTGATTCCACAACTGTGGCAGCCACAATTTCAACAATGTCAATCCCAGCAATTCCAACCCTAATTTGGAGTTTCCCAACAGCCTCAACTTGGGTTTGGACAGTATCAAGCTTACCAAGGTCCTAGTCAACAAGGCTTTATAGGTTATGGACAACCACAAATCCAACCTGGCTATCAACAACCACCTTATGCCAGATTTGTTAAAAACAGCCCTATCTAGGTTACCAAATGCAAATTCCCTATGTTTTTATGCAAAAACCTATTGCTCATGCAATTCCATCATATCCTCGGTATGCTCAACCTAACCTGGATCAATAGTTGCCATTTGTAGCAACTTTAGAATTACCAAATTTAAATTGATTCACTAATGATCCAATCTTATATGCACCTTGGTGGCTGGTGATTCTGCATAAGTTACCTTCTGAATTTCCAAAATTCAATGGAAATCCCAGAGAAGACCCATCAAATCATGTCATGACCTTTCATTTGTGGTTTTCATCAAATTCCTTAAATGATGATTCGGTTAGACTCTGTCTTTTCCAAAGAACACTTATTGGTCTAACTTCTAAATGGTACATTGAGTTACCAAGAGCTTCTTTTGAAAAATTTACAACTTTAGCCACCACATTTCTGACCCACTTCCAGTTACCTATCAAATACGAGACTAGAACGAAACTCCTAACCAACTTTAAACAGACTACTGCTACCCATATATCGTATTATATTCATGAGTGGTAGTGTCGTCATTGAATGGTTAAGACATATGCTCCTGATCAGATTTTGGCTGAGTGGTTCATAAAATCCTTGTTGCCATCAATCACCGAGGATGTGGAAAAAGGTGGGTTGTCACAGAAGAGCAAGCAATTGCTCGTGCCCAATACTTGGATTTGATTTACACATAATCCGGCACGCTACGACAAAATTCCCAATGCACCCCAGCCATCTTTCATTGTTCCTACTCCTCCACAATTGAGTAAGGACTCTAATGCTGGTAATGGTGTGATCGGTTCTTCAAGCATGCAAACACTCTTGCTTCTGAACTTGCTTTCGAAGTTAATGTCGTGTCATCTGACAAAGGAGAAAATCAAAGCAACGAGGAGGCAAGAGGGAAAAATAGGAAGAAACAATATAATTCCCCTCAAGAGAAATCATCTGATTCCTGTACTTCAACAAGGAAACCTTGTTATCCATGTGTAATCTGTAATGACGAGCATTTTACAAGAGATTGTCCACACCGCTCATAGGTCTCTAAACTTTTAAATACTTCTAACACATCTGCAGTGTCGATTGATCCATTTCCAAACCCAAAGACACATTTGGTTGCGATAAACCATGCTTCCACATCCCAAGTACTCATGTTATCCATCACAAAGCCACAAAACAATTTTTTTGTGTCAACGAGAAATAAATATTATGGAAATCCACCATCATCGTCAAATAATCAGGCCAATGATCAACCTAATCCTTAGACTTCAACTTCACTTGAAAATATTCCACCACCTACTGCACCAGAATTGACAATAAAACCACCAAAGGGAGTTGTGCATAAATCAACATTTAACCCTCGGGCTCGAGCAGCTCAAAACTATAACATAGTGGAAGATCTTTCTTAATCACCTTCTGCTATGTTGACACTCGAGGTGTTACAAAATTGTCCCTCCTAGAAGCAGGCTTTAGTGTCAACAATCAGTGGAATAAACCATATGGATTCCAATCTTGTGGTTTTTAACCATGTGGGATTTTGAGTAACCTACAAATCGAACTAGGGGGAAAAATAGTTACTGTTGAAGTTGAGGTAGTTAATGGACCCCACAATTACAACATTTTACTGGGAAGGCTAGGGGTATATGCTATGGCTGCTATGGTTTCCATGTACTTTCATACTATTGCATTCCCTCATAAGGGTGGAATCACAGTCATCGATCAATTTGACTTCTTTGCCAATAGTTCATATGCTTCAGGAATCATTCCGTCGGTACACGGACCCCTGTTGTCACTTCAAAGTGTTGGAGTAGGTATCTTTAAAGATCGTTCCCTAATGGGTACTTTTACACTACCATCACCATCTGATTTGGCGGAAGTGGCAAGAATAGAGACTTGCAACATGATTTCCTTCACCTCATCTGATTTAAGGAGGATTACCAACAATTTTGAAGTTGATAGTAATATTGAGATCATGCCGCTAAGCCCCATTGAACTAGTATAGAAATCAAGTTTTCAGGCTTATGCAGCAAACCCAAATCTGCATTCACCAATTGTATGGGTAGAGCGTTCATTAGAATATGGTACTTCTTCAGATCCTTCCTCACGTATATATTCTATGGATGAAGGAATCTTCCAATCAATGATGATAGGAGAAGAACCTTGGGAAGATTATCATCATCGTTCCCATCTTCCAGATGACATCGAGGATTATTCAAATGAACTAAACCACCCTTCAGTTGTTGATTTCCTTTCAAATTCAGTTTTCATAGACACAGTAGAATCTGTGTGAAACCTGTCAAATATTGAAGAAACGATTTCTATTAATATTTCAACCAAGCCTAATGTTGTAGAGAAATGGTGAGAAGAAATCCTGGAGAGTGAAGTAGCTTGGTCGAAATATGACACAATGATATAGCTTGAATAGTGGTGAGAAGAAACAAATAAATAATATGATTATCACAATTTTCAAACTGAAAATTAAATAATCATAAGTATGAAAACCTCTAAATGATGTTCAGAAGGTTCAAGAGAATATGCTTATGCTTACAAAATATGCTTATGATTTATTGATTCAGAGGGAATTAATTAAACAGATAGTCCATTAATTCATTCTCTTTATAGATTATCACTTCATAAGCTTATAGGAGTATATTGAAACAAAATTATTCCTACTTGGTTATCTCTGTAAGACATAAGAATACGAAGAAAAACATAATTAGTAATACTAGAAAAACTTACACGAAACGCAAACTGTGTAAAACAAAATTTAGAATCCTTTGCTTTGTATTAAGGTTCCAGAAAAGTCAAGTACATCAAATGTTTAGAAATGCATCATCAAGGGTACAACCTTTCTTCAAGGATGTCACTCTTCTTCAAGGGTGCAACCCATAATAACTCATGAAGAGAGTTATTTATACAACAGTAGAACTAAGAAAATATCCTAAATTGTTTTTACAAAAATAGATTATTATAAAATCAAAATAAAGACTGGTAGCTGATTTGGGAATATTTTGATACCGTGTTGTTGGTGACTATTGCTAAGAAAAACTGAAAATTATTGAAGCTAGCGGACTGTTCCTCCAAAATATCAACGCTGTTTGATTTTCACATTGGATGTCATATTTACTTATGACCTTTCATCTGATACACCTTATCTATTTGTCTTTATCTGCCTCCTCTGTTTTAGTCTTTTAACTGTATGTTCTGTCACCTGTTTTTACTTTTACCAGTCATAGACTATGTAAATTGTTTCCTTATGCTTTATTTATGGTTTAAACTCTATTTTCTATTTGTACAAAAAACTCATGCTAAATGAAGCCTTTGAATAGATTTCCTGAGTATCTTCAAGTAAACAGGTTTTGTGAGTAATATCAAAACTGTTTATCCAAGCTTTTGGCCTTCTAATATCCTGCAAAAATAAAACAATTTATTAATAAAAACACAGGTTGGCAGGGAGGTAATAATGGTTTCAGGGAACAGGAAAGTGTGTGGACGGAGTCCTGGCAGTGTTTGGAAGGTAATCATAGGTCAAATTGGGTTTCAGAGGTTCAGGGTGGAGCAGGAAGGGTTAGGCAGGTTTCACTATGTAAATGGGAAAAAAGAGTGAAAACAAGGGTCTTCAGCGTTTTAATGGTTAAAGTTTAAAATTTGGTGCGGAAATTGATAAGTGAATAGTGGACGGTTTTGGCCTAAGTGGGGAGGTAGTATCAGATGCCATCGCACCGCTTTTTTCCGTCGGGTGGTATTTTTTGGAGATAATGTGAGTTAACGTGACGCTGCCACGTAATTGCAAGGGGCCCAAGCAAAACCACGAATCTCGCATGCTCTTGGGCCGGTAAAGGTCGGAGATCGAGAGAAAATGATATGGATGTGTGCCATTAGATCTGGGGGTGCAAGATATAACAATTATCGCATGGTCAAGATGCACGAAGGGAAATCGACGGAGATTAGCAGGGCCCGAGGGGATTAATTACACTTAACTGTAATTAAATAATGAATAAAGTGATGATTAAACATATTGCGATGGGTTTAATAAAGTGGGACTAGGGTTAAAAAGTAGTTGGGTTTGTTAACCACACCAAGGGGGTGGGTTAAAAGGTTTTATATATCGGGGAAAAGAAAATATTGTGGAGATTTGTTAAGTAATGCAAGGGGCACACAAAACATAGGATAAAGGGCTTTATCTGTTTTTAGGCATTTTGTCGGGAAAAACATGAATAATGAAGTTTAATTAAATAAAGTGAAGGGGGGAATAAAATTTAGGATAAGGGGTGTTTATGGGATTTTAGGAAAAATAGCGAAATTAATAAGGGGAAAGTGATTTTTTCAAGGGGAAATGGTTTCACACTATGAAAAAGGGGTTTTTGGGTAGGGGAATGAGTTTGGAGGGTAATTTTCTATGAAAATGTGTGAAACCAAAGGGAAAGGGTGAAAATGAAGGGAAATGGTATTTTCATAAGAAATGATGGGATAATGGGAAATTAGTAAGTATGTAGTCTGGGATGAAATGAAATGAGGGGAAGTTAACGAAATAAACTTGTGAACATCTTTTCATTTTTATAACTGCTCCTGCACATTGAAACATTAGATTAAGCATGATAAATGTGCTGATGTTTCAATCAACTTTGTACTTCTATAACCTTTCTTCTACCTACCCTTTACTTATCCTAACATTTTTTCTTCACTTAATTGGATGCATTTAGGCTAGCAGACCCTTTTCTTTCCTTTTTCTTTTGAAAAGAAAACTATCTAATTCTAACCTTATAACATCCAGGGGCTCAAATTAAACTGATGAGCCCCTTATTATTCTCTACCTAACTACTGATCTGCCAAGATTAAACAGTTTGGATAGATCTTTATTCTCTAAATATAAACATGAAATTTAAAGCATGAACTAGTCAAGATTAAACTATTTGACTATCATGGGTTGTGGCATTTATGACAAGCTGCATACAACCATTATTTTTCATAATAAAGTAAAAATTAGTGGCACTTGGACTTGCACACTTTCATGATTTGTTTTTTTATTTTTTCTTTTATTTCTAACCTAACATTTTATTTTCGCCTTCATTTTTTAGGGCATCTATTCTAAAATTTTCTTTGATATAGACATATTTATCAAAAAATTTCCTAACATTTTTATTCAGTATTCGTTTTGTCCATATCCTAGCTTAACATTTTTTGAAAAACATTTTCATTTTTTAGACTAATTTATTCTAACTTATCACCAACAAAAATGCTACAACAGTATGCAGAAATTATAATTACACCAGTGATGATCAGAAGTTGAAATTATTCCCATCTACTCTCAAGGATGCAGCTCTGCATTGGTTCAACAATAAGTATCGAGACTACTTTAGGTCCAAAGACACTAAAGAGAAATTTTTTAGAATGATGTTAGGGCATGATGAGTCCTTATAAGATTATGGGGAAAGACTCCAACTTAGCTACAAAAGGACTAGGTGCACACTTGATCCTGGTCATTGAAGCTAGTCCTACTCAAGGGGTCAGGGAAGATCTTCTGGATACCCTAAACCTGCTAGCAAGAGGGGACATCTACCAACTACCCTATGAAGATATCAAGACTGTCTTTAAGAACCATTTTAAGGAAGCTAGGAAAAAGGGTAGGGGTAATCAACCAATGGCCAACTGATTCTCTTCCAACACATCCATAAAAGGTGAAATTGGAAATATGCTGGAAGATTTCAAGAGTGAAATGCTACAAACCCTTGCCCTATAGATGGACACTATGCACATCAAGAGAAAGCAAGAGGAAGAAGAGGGAGCATTAGACATTTTTTCCCTAGATGCACAAGGAGGCAACCTAGGAATGAATGTCCATTTAACCTTATATAAATTTGCTCAGTCTGTGAAGAAAACCACTCCATAGACAAGTGCCCTTCTCTACATGGACTAAAATTTGTGTATCATGGAACTGAAGGGGTGAGTAAACAGATCTGCCACATAAATCAAAGGAGGCCTCATGGACCTCGACTGTACCAACAGGGCATGCAAAGGTCATCATATGCATATTACAAACCTAAAAAAAACATCCATTCCCTCTTGGGCCCCCCTGGTCATCCCTCCTGGTCTACACCTTCTCCTTGGTATTTTTCACCTTAGTACCATTTCCAGCTGGCCAACTAGCCATTTTAGCCATATACGCTTCCACAGCCTCAGTGGAATGCACCACCCCAGGGTTGAAGGTCCCCATACAACAATTCTCCATCCTTATTGCATTCATCTCCTACTCAACCACAAATTTTACACCCCGCTCCACCTAAACAACCTCAGATTCCTGCCTAGCCAAATTCCGAACCTGAACAACAGACAAGCACAACAAGTATACAGTGGAGAGAAATCCTACCCTGCTTATGCTATGGAAATTCAAGAAATCAACTTGAGGTCCGGGAGAGTACTCCCAGACATCCAACCTCCATCTCCACCAAGGGATAGTGAGGAGGAAAGAGAGGAAAGTATACCTAGAGTGAATCCACCACCATTTCCTGAAAGACATCTACTACAACTTACCCTAGAAGAGAATGAAATTCTGTGTGAACTGAAAAATCTATGTGTCAAAATTCCACTTCTCCAAGCCATTAAGGATGTACATATTTACAACAAATTGATTAAAGAGAAGCGTTTCAAACATCCAGGGAGGAAAAAAAGAGACACCCCTACCATTAATCTCATTGGAAAGCTATCCAACTTAATGTTGGGGCAGGCAATTTGCCCAAAGTATTTATACCCTGGAAGCCCTATAGTAGATGTGCACATCAATGGCATCATTTCCCCACACACCTTGATTGATCTTGGGGTTGCCATTAATGTAATGACTAAGGCCACCATGCTCAATATAAATCACCAGGGTTCATTAAAAAAGACTAAAACAGTCTTGCAGCTTGCAGACCATTCCATAGTAACCCCTGAGGGGATCATTGAGGATGTGATGGTCTCCATTGACTCCCAGGGGTACCCTGTAGACTTCCTAGTTCTCCATCCTAAGGTTGAGCTTAATGGATATCCTCTCATACTTGAGAGGCCTTGGTTAGCCACTACTGATGCCTACATCAGCTACAGGGTTGGAAACATGACTATAAAAGATGGACATCTGTCCAAGAAGTTGGTCTTGTACCCTCTTGCTCATCCATCCTTAGAACATGATTTACCTTTATGTCTAGAAGAAGAGGAAGAAGATGAAGTATACTCAGCCCAACTCTATACCCCAGAAACTATCATGGGAGGAGGACAGCGGGATGAAGATGATTTGATTGAACAGATTCTCCAAAATCCAACTCCCAACACCTTGTCCTTAGAGAAAGTAGTAAAGGAAACCAAGAGAAACTATTAGATTGATCTATGCTTAGTTGATTAAAACCCTACTCATGTTAGGACAATAGAATTCAACCCTGAAAAAACTTTGAAAATCAACCCCTCTCTTTCTGTACACCAAGAAGAAGAGTTGCGCAACATTCTAAGGGAAAATTTGGATGCCTTTGCTTGGAGTTATAAAGAAATGAAGGGAGTGCACCCCTCAGTGTGTACTCACCACATTTATATCAAATAATATTGCAAACCAGTCCGACAACCCCAAATAAGAATGAATTCAACTCTCAAGGATATAGTCAAAGAAGAGCTACAAAAATTGTTGGATGCGAGATTCATTTACCCTATCTTGGACAGTGAGTGTGTTTCTCCTTTGGTGTTGGTTCCGAAGAAAAAGGGGAAGTGGAGGATTTGTGTTGATTACAGGGAGTTGAACAAAGGAACAATGGAGGACCATTTCCCTCTACCTTTCATCAACCAAGTGTTAGATGACCTAGTAAGGAAAAAGTTTTTCTCTTTCTTAGAAGGGTTCAACGGGTACAATCAATTCCAGATTAGCCCAAAGGACCAGAATAAAACCACCTTCACCTGTCCTTCGGGTAATTTCACTTATAGGGTCCTTCCTTTTGGTCTATGCAATGCCACTGAAACTTTCCACAGGGCAGTCCTAAGTATCCTTTCCGAGCTAGTCCATGATGTGGTGGAAATTTATATAAATGATTTTACACCCTATGGGTGTGATTTCCAGAAGGCTCTCTCCAACTTGGATAAGGTGTTGAAAAAATGCATTGAAATGAACTTGTCCGTTAGTCCCGAAAAATGCGAGTTCTTGATGACTGCAGGGAGTGTCTAGGTCATTCAATATCCCAGAAAGGACTGCAGGTAGACCCAAATAAGATAGCCGTAATCCAAAGGGTCCCAACTCCGTAAAAACAGAGGGATGTCAGAAGTTTTCTAGGTTTAGCTGAATACTATAGGAGATTTATGAAATACTTCAGCAAGTCGGCTTCTCCTTTATTTGGGTTATTGGCCAAAGACTCCAAATTTTTATGGTCAGAAAGCTGTCAAGAGGCCTTGGACACCCTAAAGGACAAGTTGACTATTGCACCTATTCTCTGAGGCCCAAATTGGGCTCTTCCTTTCGATATACATGACGATGCCTCTCAAAAAGCCATAGAGTAGCCCTAGTCTAGATAGATGACAAGCTACCTTATGCCATTTACTTCATCAGTAAGAATCTGTCAAAAGTTGAACTGAACTACATAGTGACTGGAAAAGAAATCCTAGCTATTTTGCATTCATTGAACAAATTTAGCCATTACATTACAAGTTACCAAACATTTTTACATACTAACCATGCTTCAATTAAATACTTTATGAATAAACCTCATGTAAATGCTTGGATTATTAGATGGTTACTTTTATTGCAATAGTTTGATTTAACTATTATTGATAAGCCTAGAAAGGAGAATGTTGTTGCATATTTTTTATCGAGATTAACTTTTCTTGTGGGGGAGGAAGGAATGGTTAATAATCAGCTACTAGATGAACACTTATTCACCATTTCAGTTCTCTGTCCATGGTTTGCTGACATAGAAAATTACTTGGTGCCTACACAGTTTCCACCAAATTTGTCCTCCAGGGAAAAGAGCAAGATTGTATGGAAGAGTGCCCCATTCATTTGGATTGGGGGCAACCTATTCAAACTAGGCCCGGACCAAATTATAAGAAGATGTGTCAGGGAGGAGAAAGTCTTTGACATCCTTCTGGCCTATCATGATGGGCCTTACGGAGGTCACTTTGCAGCCAAAATAACAACATTCAAGGTACTACAAGCTGGTTATTACTAGCCCACTCTTCACCAAGATGTGAGGAGGTATACTAGTCAGTGTGATCGATGCATAAGTATGGGGAAACCTATCTGAAGGCATGAAATTCCTCTATAACCTCAAGTAACTTTTGAGCCATTTGACAAGTGGGGCATGGATTTCATTTGGCCCATTGACCCTCCATCTAGGAAAAAGCATTACATCATTGTATGCACTGACTATTTAACCATGTGGGTTGAAGCCAAGACCATCAATGCAACAAAAAAAGAGAAAGTGGTTGAAGTCTTAAGGGAAAATGTATTTTATAAGTTTGGGTACCCTAGAGAACTAGTCATTGATCAAGGCAGTCAGTTTACATCTCACATGATTGAAAATTTGTTAATTCAGCACAAGATTGAGCATAAAATCTCCACTCCTTAGCACCCACAAGCTAATGGGCAAGTGGATGTAACCAATAGAGCGTTGTAAGGCATTCTAACGAAAGTGATTAGTAGCAATAGAAAGGATTGGAAAGATAGATTAAGTTGAGGCCACTTGGGCCTATAATACCACCTGGAAGAACACCACTGGATTCACTCCTTATGAGATGGTCTATGGGAAGAAGGCCCTGTTGTCCATTGAATTTGAATACAACATCTTAAGAATGGCAGCACAACTAGATCTAGATCTCACCAGGGCACAACAAGAAATATTTCTCCAACTGAAAGGGTTAGATGAATTTAGGATGCAGGCCCTCCTACACACAAAGGTGACTCAAGTTCAAAGGAATATTTGGCATGACAAGAACATAAAGGACAAATAATTTCAAGAAGGTGATTGGGCTTTGCTGTATGATTCTAGATACAAGGATTTTAAAGGCAAGTTAAGGACTATATGGTTAGGGCCTTATGTCATAGAAAAATATCATGATAATGCTTCAATATAGATAAGAACCATTGATTCCGAGGCTATCCATTTACTTGTCAATGAGTATAGATTGAAGGTCTACAAGAAGCCCTTGCCAAAGAAATAATTCATCAATGGCATTAGCAAGATAGTGATGGTGGTGGAGAAAGTCTCAGCTTCCACCTCATCAAGTACCTGAAATAATAATAATAATAAAAATAAAAATAAATAAATAAATAAAGAGATTCAAGTGAAAACCTCCATGAGGCACCTGAGTCCCACTGTTGGGTTGAAAACCTCTTGGGGCGGCCCAATGGTGTTGAAAAAAGAAAAAATAAAAAGATCTATCAGTGAAAACCTCTTTTGAGGCACCCAGGGCAAGTAGCTAGGATGAAAACCTCCTTGGAGGCAAATTAGTTGTTTTCAAAAAGGAGAAAAGAAAAAATAAAAAAAGAGAGATTTTTTTTTTTTTGGAAATGTTGTTTGCAGGTCAGCAAGAGGAGGATCAACGTAGCTTGAGAGGAATAGAAGGACCTAAAAAATGCATATTTTAATTCCTTCATCTCATATTCTTCATCATTTCATCCATCCTTCCATTTATGGACTCCTCCATCTCAATTTACATAGGCTTTGTGTTTTCTATAGGAATCCCTGTAATCCTACAGGATTCTATGAAAACCTATAGGAGTTTCCTATTGGAATTACAATGGCTTTGAAATCCCAAGAAAAGTGATCCTAGAGAAAAGGGGATGATAAGCCCGTGTCAAAAAAAAATAAAACATTCACTCCACCCTCATCATCCCCATGCCTTTCAATGGCATGATATATATATATATATATATATATATATATATATATATATATAGTTTTAAAAAATAAATAAACAAATAGAAGAAGGTGAGAATAGAGTACAAAGGGACAATACATGAAGGATATACCTCTCACCTACCATTTATTAGAACCCTTCTCTACTCATGTCAATAGTCCTCATGCTCCAGAAATGAAAAAAGGTATGAAATTTTAGGGGAGAGGAAGCTACAGGACATCCTGGTTTCCTGTAGGAAATCCTGTAGCAGCCTATCCCACAAAGGAAACTTTTTAGGGTTGCATCCATCTTCAACAAAAATATTCCAAGGTTGAGGAAGCTCCTCCAGAGCTCAGCAACAACAACAAGATCACCACATCACTCTCCAGCACCTGCACATCAAAAGAAACCAACATCAAAAGAGGCCAATACAAAGAAGGATATGCAGCAAATACACAACACATGAAATCATTCTCCAGCATGCATCATCATCAAAGCATCTTACCCTCATGTATGTCATCTTACTCATGGTCGCTTATTAGCATGATATGATCAAAACTGTAGGATTGTGTAAGAGTTGGTTTTATAAGCAAAGGTGGCTAGTTAACTTGGCCACCTTTGGCTAGTCGACGAGGAGAAAAAGTTAGACCACTCCACACCTGGCAGCATTCAAATCAAATGAAAAATGAGATAAGGCCAAACATGGTTAAGTTACTGAGGAATAAAGTGGGAGATTATTACCAGGTAAGGTGGAGTGATTGACTGATAGTGGGACCAATGGTCTAGAAGGAGGTGTCCGTACTTAGACAACCAACACACCATCCCATATGATCAACCATATAAGGAAATAAAACACTAATTCTCATGAAAAGAGAGCAATAACAATCTCAATAATTCATCTAAAATAGGTTTCTCTCAACCTTCTTGAAGAAACACCTACAGGAGATAGTTAGCATTTTGTAGTGCAAGAGACCTACAGGAAAACCTACAAGATCCTACAGGAAAACCTACAGGATATAGAGCATTCAATCTACAAGATTATCAGTGGGCACTAAGGGAGGAGAAATCAAAGGTTGTCCTCAATAGAACATAATCAGTGAGGTAGGAGCTATACCTTCCATGTTTTCCTGTTAAAAAGAAGAAAAATCATCATTTGATTAAGGAAATTGCAATCTAGGAGAATTTTATTGTAGAGTTAACACTCCATCCTCTCTCACCCACCAGAATTCTTGATTTTTATTCATCCAAGCCTCCACAATTACCAGGGAAAGATGATAGGGGTTTTTAACAAGAGATAACCCACAAACACAATGAGAATTCACAAGCATCCTCCTGTAGCAGAAATTTTCACAAGGCACCAATGCATGGGATTCTTTGAGAGGATGAGAGGATATGATGATGAAGTGGTCAGAGACTTTGATCTCTCACTCATACCCCTCACTAGGACCCATGCCACTACTATGGTGAAAGGCCTATCGGTAGAAATCACTCCTGAAGTTATAAGAAGAATCACTACACTCCCTTTACGGTTATCTTGGGGAAAGGAAGATAAGGTAACAACACCCTTGCAAAGAAGAAATTATTTTTGGAAGGGGAGGAGCCAATGGAAGACAAAAATGGGGTCAGAAGAAGAATCATTCCATACCCTTGGAATGAAGTTAGTCACCACCTCATTAAATACATATCATGTGAAGGCATATGCAGTGTGGTCTATGAATACCACTTTAGAGTCCTCCAAGAACCGCGATTTGGAGAAGACACATATCCTCAAAACATATTAAGTATACCCTGCTTTCTTCTTCAATCACTAATAGATATGAGAGTCAAAGTGCAGGAGGGAAAAAATGAAAAACTAGCCCATCATGGGTTGATCAAACTTAGCTTAGAAGATGCTATACAAAAATAAGACTCCCTATCACATGGACAAATTTTAGAGACATGTAGGCAGAGGGAGTAATTCAAGCTCTAGAATATGACAAAAGCCCCACTGCTATTGAGAGGGATGAAGAAACAAAAGGAGAAAATGAAGAGGAAATAGAGGAGGAAAAATATGAAGAAAAGGAGGAGGAAAATGAAGAAGAGACAGAAGAAGAAACAAAAGAAGAGACAAATGAGCATAATGAAGAACTAGAGGAAGAAGAGAAAGAGAAAGACAAGGAGAAGAAGGAGAATGGAAAAGAGGAAATATAAAATAAGGAAGAAGAGAGGTATACAATTCAAGGCAGAGAAAGGGGAGAATCACCAAGGGTATCTCTAGAACCCACGGAGAAAGAGGCAGCAGCTCGTCTTACTACCCTAAGTACACCTATCAAGTCAAAAGGGAAGAGGCAAAGACAAACCCCACTGTACTTCAGAACAAGGAAGAGCACAAGGATTAGGCAGGGAAGACCTCAAACCCCCACCAAAACTCCTATTGTCATTGAAGACTCACCAAAGCAGTAAGAAAAGGTAGCTCCTCTAGAGAAAAATCAAGGAGAAGGATCATCAGGATAAGCCTCTCCCAAATATCCCATCACTTACGTTAGGAGGTCTGTACAAGGTCAGCCTCATCAAAGGGAAAAGGTCTCCTACAGAAAACACAGGAAGACCTATAGGAAACAGAGGCCATCCTATAGGAAACCCTCTCAAACCTACATGATGTGCAGGAAAGGGACTAAGAAGGTATCACTCCACAAGAACTAAAGGAAGAAGACCAAGAACTGAGGGAACCTAGTCCACATCCCAACCTCAGCTCCTACTACAGATTCATTGAAGGATGTAGGGTAATCCCAAAAAAGTTTGTCATTCCATTATTCTTTGATCTTGAAAGAGAGAGGGAAAGGACTCATAGGTGGATGCAAATTGCCAAGTCAAAAGGAGTGGAGGATGTAGGCCACATGGAGGAAAAGTTGAAAGAGATGGGAAGAGAGATGAGCAGCATAAGGGGCATAGAGGCAATGATGAAATCTTAGTTAGAAGCAGAGAATGCATGGCTAATAGGATAACTACAAGAAAGGGAAATCCAATTAGCAACTATGGCCAATTTATCCTTGGAGGAAATCTAGTGTAGGATGCCAACAAAGTCTTATGCCTTATCTCTTAAAGAAAAATGACTACAATTCCAAATCAAGACTTTAGCACAAAGAGGCATTATGCCCTTCTAGGACTATAGACAATTCATTGACCTCTATGATCAAAGCACCTTGGAAGATAGAGCAAAAATGTTTGAGTTTTACCTACACAACTTGGCCTTGACAGATTTGAATGTGTGGGATCCAAATTCAAAACTAGAAGACTTGCAATTGATGGCCTTAGCATCATGGATGAATGATGAAGAGGCAAGAGCTACAAAGATGAAAAAGGTAATGACAAGAGAAGGGACATAACCCCTCATGATTAGGGCTGAACAATCTAATCCAATGGCTGTCATCACCATGCACAACCTCATTGCAAACGATCCTAAGCTTACACCTAGGTACCTTGCTGCACAAGAACAAGCAGTCACACACTTTGAAGACGTGTTCAAATTTCTAGGAGATGATAACATGCAAGCTTGCCAAAGGAGGTGGAACACCTTGCCTCAGACCCTAAAAATTAGAGAATACCATTCTCCTTAGAGAATGAGAGAGGCACTAAATAGAAAAACCATGTATAATCAAGCTCTACAAAGACTCAAAGTCAATTGGATTGGCTTGAGACTTAGTCCACTAGTGCTTTTAGGAATGTTAGAAGGGAGGAGAGAAGAAGAAGAAGTAAAGAAGTGGGAAGAGATAGAGAGGAAGGAAGGATTTTATTCACAAGAGGAAGAAACTATAGAAGAAACATGGGATGTCAGGGAGGCCACCAGAGCAATGTAGGACATGGATATAGATTAAGTTGCTCAGAGGATGAGCAACACTTTTAGTAGAGGGGTGATGATGACCCTCATCATTGGGTATCTATATGGACCTTAATACACCTCCAAGCTTACTAAAAGCAACTCTTCTCATAATTCCTTATATGTTTTAATTATATTTTGCTTAATGAGATGAGTAAAAGTAAGATGTTATGTGTAGTGGTCTAATGTGCATTGATTATAGAGTTTTGAGAGAAAATCATGGAAATTTTGGCTAATTAAGGGCACAAACTCGAATGAGACAAGGAGGAGAGATTATAGGAGATTGATCCTCCTGATTAAATCCTCACTCATTTGAATATTCCTCAATCAAATCACACTAGCTTGGAGTTGCAAGTAGCTGAGTCATGGAGATCATGGGCAGTCGAGCCAATGACAGTTAAGAACTGATTCATCTTGAGTTTAGGATCCAACCCTTCCTAGATTTAAGGAAGTTGTTGGAGAATTCAATTGTATAAATAAGGAGGCCTAGAGCCTCATTAGGATTTAGATTTTTTATGTAAGAGCACTAAGCATTTTCGAGTTAAACTTCTGTGGCGAAACACTGTTATGTAATTTTTAATATGATAATGAGAATGAGAATTTCCTTGATCCAACACTGAGTTGTCTCAGAGGGCTGAAGCTCTTGGGTTACAACCCAACACTAGCAGCAAAGGCTCCTCTTCTTGTACTTGTATGCTTAGGTTATTTCATAGATTAATTGTTGAATTGATTTTAGCATTGTTTGATTGCAAATAGTGGTAGAAGTTAATTATTTGCCTCCATTAGTGAATAGATTTAGCAGTAGCTTTAGAGAGATAAAAGAATACTAAAAAGGCTGACAGTAGGTGGATTTGGCCTCACTCCTCCCTTTTGGGAAAAAATACAAGATTCTGATTTCTTATGGAATTTAGGGTTTTCTACTACTTAGGCCAACATCTTTTTAGTTTTCAAGAATAGTTATTTATGATATTTCCAGCTTTGTATTAGATCTCATGGTGTCTCACAATATTCTGCAAGTATTTCCATGCATGAAGTAGGAAACTAAATAACGAAATTCTGTTTCTTAAGTTGATTAGAAATCTTCTTTGTTTGACATGATTCATGGGTAAATGCCCGTGATGCATGTATTGCAGGAGCTTTCATAATACTAGAATATATCATGTCAATAACCCTAGCCTAGCCTCATTCATCCATGATCACCAACAACTACTAAGTCCATCAACCAATTCATCATTTCCTAAGAACAACTTTCCAGGTTTGTTGAGAAAATACAACCATCTCACAAACTTTGGTTTGACCTATGAGGAAGTATTAGCCACTTCCTTTCCTTATTTCTCCCATCATTCACCTTCCTTAGGCCCTATACCACCTTCCAAATCACTCTTATTTCTTTCGGCGAGATCCTGTAGGAATACAGGGGATCTTGTAGGAGCATTATGACATATTGTAGAACGACATGTAGTGACTTGTTTTGAGACCGATTTGAGAGAATTGCATCTAGGAAGTTAGGAGAAGACCCCCACTTGCCTCCCAAGCCATATGACCTTTCACAACCACCTCTAACCCACCTTCCACATCACCAAGAAGATTTAGCATTCACCTTTTCACGAAAAAGGACAAAAAGGAAAAAGGATTTATTGTGTTCATTCTTATGCACATCAGTAAAGTGTTTGATTATCTTAGATTGCATGCCTAGGATAGTTAGGATTATACATATGTTAGCTTTGAATTCTTCTGAAGGAAGATATCTTAAAAAATAGTTAGATGAGTGGTGTGTTTAAAGCATTTATTTTGGTCTTTCATTGCTGCAATAGACAATATTTCCATTCTTCCAATTAGGGTAAAATTCCCCTTTCTTCATTGGTAATCAAGCTTCTTATGAATCAATAGAAGGCTGGTTTGCCATAGTGGTATATCGCTAGCTCGGTAGTGAAAGAGAGTTGACCCATTTCATCTGCTTGTGTATACAACACTATCACCTCCAATTTTGTATGAACCCAGGTTTGATAAAGTAAAGTTGGTAGCCCCAGGAGTTGTAGCATTGTTGCTGCAATACTACTTCTCATCACAAGCTACTCCTTCCTAGGGCTCATTAAAATAACTAGGATGGATTCATCTGAAGGATGAACTTATATGACAAGCATATGCTATCCTCTTCAAGCTTGTGATTAAAAATAAAGAGGTACTCGTCAGAAATAGTGGGGGTGAAATGGAAGTAAATGTGTCTTGTATTTTGTATGAAAGGTATCATGTCAGTCTTGAACATGACACTAATATGAATTTCGTGTTGGGTTTGGGATATCCTCACTTAGTCAATTACTTTCCTGGGTTTGGGAAATCCATTTGCCTATCATTTGATCATTTCCTATTGTCATCATGACCATTGATCCCATTTTGAATCAATTTTTTCCAAATTCTGGAGTCGTGTCACCGATATGTTCAAGAGAAGTTTTGTCTGAAAATTCAAACTTCTTATACCCCGTTTGACCTTCTCTGCTACAATCTCGAATCACTCTCACCAAATTCACAAATTCCTTTGTTTCGTGTCGATGATGTGGGAAACATTACAATCCTCCTTCGACAGATTACTTCATGTTGACTTCGGCTCATTATCCAAGAAGATGATCTAGAAACTCCCATTCAACACCTTGGAGCTTGCATGCCTCAATGTCGTGTTCTTCGCATTTGACTATAGGTTCACATCATTGGCCTTCAATCAGATGATTTTACGAGTGTTCGACTTCAACTTCCTTATTCACACTCATGTATTGTGATGTTGTACATTGAGAACCATTGTCACTATTGGTGGTTTCTCTTGTACCTATTAAGTATTTACATCATTGACCGGTAATCAGGTGGTTTCTACCATGTTTGAATTCAACACCTCTATTCACATGGTTAGATTTGTACTTTGGTTGGATCGAGATAGAGATGAAGACACTGGGTTTCATCTGATAAATCTAGGTTGCATGGAGTTATTTAGTATTCATGATTGTATACATGATCCTTTCTAGTTTGATGGCTACGTCCATGTCGTGGATCCATGCATATTATCCTTTTTAATCAGATGGTTGCATCCATGTCGTGGATCAATACACATGATCCTTTCTAGTCATATGGCTATGATCATGTCGTGGATTCTTGTATTGTTAAATGCCTAATCAGAGATGTCATATATGTTGTATTATGTTTGATTTGCAGGTCTCTTGATGGTAGTTCTCCAAAGTCGTTGCCTTTACTTGTAAAGAACTTTAGTCATCACTTCCAGTTTTGACTTCATACTTTAGGGGGAATCTGTTATACATAATTTGTCACACTCCCTGTCTCATACCCTAAGCTTTTGAACTTTTCCCAAAATGTCTCAAAGTGACCAAACCTATCAATGAATTCACCATGAAAATAATTGATCAAAGCATCCCTGAAGAAAATAATAATAAATGTATTCAAGTAATTTTGGTATTTTTTGTCAAAAAACCATATTTTTAAGTCCAACACTACTTTTAGTAGGAAAACCCATGCTGGTACCCTTTGGTCTAACTAGTGACTTGCATTAGCAGCATGACTTTGGATAGGAAAATCCACGTTGATCCTCTTCAGGAAGTTTCTCCAAAAATGGAGCAGAAGCTTCTCTTACTAGAAGCATCGAGAACGATGAGTTGGTTAGTAAGGATATAGTTGAGTTCTCCCATTTTGAGTCCTTGATCCTACCTTTAGGGATCTTCCCATTAATATGTGGACCTTCTTCCCCCTTTTGTGGATCCCTAACTCCCACTCCTTCCCTATAAATGCATTCCCTTACACCCTCAAATGGTGGGTCAGGCTAGATTAATGATGCTGCTACTAAGTTGTGCCTAATTGCTGACAATTTGTGAAGGAGAAAGGAGAGCTTGAGAAGTCTTGGCTTGGACTTGGAAACCCATCCCGAAGGAGGCTTCCAAAATCAAGGAACTTGTTGTATTCTTACCTCTTGTGTTTATTATTAACACAAGGCATGCTTACTTCCCATAAGCATGTAAATGACTAGTTACTTAGTATGATGCTCCTTGATTTTTCATATGGTTTACATTAGAATGCATATGCTATGTTTTTCCTTTGTTGTCTTTGTTTGATCTCTCTTGCATGTATTCGTTCAATATAGAATAGTGAGGATTGAGCTTGGAAGTGGGGAGATCGAAATCGGCATCGAAAAGCGACCACATAGGAGTGAGGTAGGCCATCTTTCGTCTCTCATGTCATTATAATTTAAACTAGAAGAGTTTTGCATGTATTTTTTTCAGTTGTTACTAGATCCACTCATTGGACTAGAGGGATTTCTTCTATCCATAGAATGGATTGCCTAGTTAACAAGTTGGTATGTGGAATTCCTTGACTTCATTGGATTTTCATATGTTAATAAGAGCTCTTTTGATTCCTCTCATGTTTTTTGTGTAAATGTACTTGTTATTATGTCGCTTTGATGGTTGTTTTATTGTTGTTATTTATCTAGTTATATGCTAGTTATAAGTATGGTTTTATGACAGGCTTGAGTTATGGCTCTCATCATGGTTTGGTTACTAGATGAAATTTTGATGAATGAATGACCTAATATATGATAATACAACTATTTTGACAGGTCCTTAGACATTATCGAAAAATCTCAGATAAATATGAGGTCCTTATGTTCAGATGTATTTTTATGACTTGTATTGTACATGTTCATGATGTTTGATGAAATGTCTGTCATGGTTAGGATTAGCCAGGTCAGGTCCTTATTCAAGGTTTTCATTAGAGGAATTGTATTCTTGTTATTTATCATTTCTAATAATTTCATCAATTTCTAGGCATAGGCTTGAGTCCTAGCCCTGAAAACATGGCTTAGAATTCGCGTTAGTTGGCACAAAACTACCTAAAAATGTTTGCATTCACATGGAGGCCTTGTTGTGGGAGCGACTTGAGGATTACATTCACATGGAGGGCATGTTATGGGAGTGACTAAGGGTATAGTTCAGTAAAAAGTGAAGTGAACTCAGGGGTTGGGCACCTAGAGTGGTTGGATAGCCCTTGGGGTTCCTGTAGTTCCTACGGAAGTCAATTTGGTTTTGGTTTGTCGATTCAACTTCCTTAATTGTATTTGGGGTTAGGGAGAATTTTAGGGGCTAATACTCACATGTGGGCTAATTTTCCATGTTTTTTTCCAAAAAACTGATTCGTTAATTTCCATTTTTTCTAAAAATAATTATCCCAATTTTTATATTAAAAAATTTTATGTTACCTTAAAAATCACCAAATTTTATAAATACTATATAAAAAATTTAGAAATTTGAATATCTTTACAAAAATATCTCCAAACATTTTAAAGTTTTCATATTAGGGATTAGTAAGATTCGCTAAGGTTTCTAAACTTTATAATAAATTTCCATCCTTAAAATTTTCCCTACTAGGGGTGTTGAATCATATCATAGTAACTCTTCATTACATATTTACCCCGGTGGAACATTTAGCTTGGGTAAGTGTGGGAGAAGGGATGTTACAAAATTACACCCAGAAAAAATAAAATGAATATAGTAGTTTCCCTCCATTTTAAAAGAAGTGTTTAATAATTTCCTCTCAGTTGGAAAGGTAAAATAACTAGGATCTTAATAGAATTAAAATAGGACACATAAAATATCATTTCAATACTACTAATTCAAAAGAAATAATTTCTGTAGAGGTGAACCAAAAAAGGAATAAATTTGAAATAAAAGGGTATAAATAAATCAAATTGACTTAAAATATCACTTGATATATGAATACAAATATAACAAAAACATAGAAATAAATGAGACTTATATAATACCGCTTCAAAAATTCAACTTTAATATTAAAAAAACCATTCAAAGATAACATTTTATAAATAAAAGGGTTCTAAGAAAATGGATCTCACAAAAATTCTTCAACATCGTTAAAAAAATCAATCCTTCGATAACAAATGTCAAAACTCTTGTGGCCATAATAACTCTGATCAAAAGTATACTAAAACTAGAAACCAGATGAGTCTCTTCATTGATTTCCACCTGCACCTCCAATTTTGGGACCTTTGGGATATTACCCTTTTGTATATTTGTTAGCTTACATGGTATCATAGAAATCACACAAACTTTGCAAGAGAAAAAGAGCACAAAGACAACGTTGAGAGAAACAATAAAAACTTAATTAGATTGAGTTAAAAAGAATTACATAATATACTCTACATGGTTGAAGTAATGAGCCATAATAGTGTATATAAAGATATGTTTGGAAATATCCATGTTTATGGAAACATCCATGCAATTGAGGAAACAACAATACTTAAGGAAACATCTTCGATAAGGAGGAAACATCTAACATCCATAAGGAGGAAAAATCTCCAATAAGGGTAAATCACTTCGACTGAATTGGTGGCCTTGTGAGTTATATTTTTTCTCTTTGGCTTGTGAGTGGGGATGATCTCTTTCGATGTATGAAGAATATTTGGAAATAGGTCACATGCATGCACAATTCAATGCACAACATATTAAATTGATTCCCAAAGCAACACAAATGAACATTGTTGATGGAAGAGAACTATCACCTAGCTTGATGTGTCTGATAAGTACTTGCCAAATATCTTTCTATAGGCATTAAAAAAATAGCTAGATTGATGTTTTTGATAAAGTACTTGCCAAATCTCTTGCTATAGGAATTAAAAACACAACTATCCACATTATTTGACTTGAATAAACAGGGTTTATTGAAAGATGCTTAGATTTTTTATAATTTGGTTGCAGCCTAAAAGAATGTTGGAGAAGAAAACTAATGGATTATGCAATGTTTATGTATAAGTTAATGTTATTTAATGTCTAGTAGACCTTAATTCTTATCATTAGCAAACATGTGACCAATGTAACATTTGAAGATCTAGTCAATGATTAGGTATTTAAACCACCATAACCATATACAGTGTTACAAATATTGAAATGTGATTGATACAATAAGGGGAGAGAGTAGTACATGCATGGTTGGCATCCTTCCTTAGGAACCTACCTTTTATATTCAACAATATTAATATAGAATTTATTATTCTCTAAAGTATACTTGTGTATGTTGTGTGTGCACCCCACAAATCAACATGGTTTCAGAGGAATCAAGTCAGGCCTTTGAAGATCTATATGTTTGAGTGGGACCTATGAATATCTAGGTGTTTAGATGGGACATATGAAGATATCAGTGTTTGAACTTGGAAAAATGTTTTCGTGAAGGAAAAATGATAGTGCGAGCCAATTAGAACTTGAAACGAAAGTGAAAATCTATTTTTTAGAAGTTATTTGGAATGTTGAATTTGGAAGATAGACATATCAAGGTATAAAGGTTTTTTATAGTGTAAAAGCTTAGAAAAATATGTAAAGAGAAAAATTGACAATAAGTGATCAATCATGCCCCGTATTTAGCACCAATTTTGAGTTTCAAGAACAAAATGACAAAGTCTGTGTTGAATGGCACCAGAAATGAAAAAAACAAAAGAAAAGTGTAAGGTAGCAACATCTGCTACACCAACACATTGATAGCCCATATATGAAAGCAAAACAAACCAATTACATCCAAATTGAGTCACATCTTGTCAGCGTGATTCAAGAATGAAAGTTAAATGTTGGAGACAAATTATAAATGAATTACATGAGGTTGGAGACTTCTATAAGTGCCTTGACTAAGTTAAAATTAGAGGAACATAATTGTACATGAATGTAGTGGGTTGCAGACCAAAATGTTGATAACAGACTAAAGATGCCTGGTAAGGCACATAAATCCTGAAGAAAAGATAATAGAAATACATATTTTGTAGAAAATCTAGAGAGAAGATTGAAGGGCCACAAAAATCAAAGAATTCACACTAGACAAATGCCAAACATGAACAATATTTTTCCAAAATGTTGTTTCAGTGAACATTTGATATACACAATACTGCAAACTCAATACAAAAAAGATATATTATGTGGTAGACACAACAAAGATATTGCAATAAAAAATTGTTATAGACATCAAAAAAGGAGAAAAAGTGCATACCCTACTATTTAAAAAAAATTAAACATTTTCGTGACCAACATAGTCACTGTAGGAAAAACATGCTTTCAAAATTGTGTTCATTTTCATACCACATGCATCAAAATATTTGGACATCAAAGGAAATTATTTTATATACCACAAGCACCAAAATTATGACCTAGATGATAGAAAACAAATGTGTGTAGAGACATGGTTAGATAGGTAGAAGGAATCAAACACGAATTTCACGTTTTTACAGATTTTATGTTTGATGTTATATAGTTTTTATTGTTGAGATTGTGGATGAATGTGTTACAAAAATATGAAGATTAGTTGCTTGGAATTCCTTTCTTAGGTCACAATAAATTATTGTCAAGAGAGGGTTTGGTCGATATTGAAAGCATGACCAAATGATACACCTGAAGACAAATAAACAAAGTAGTTGAACTTGATATAGGAGGGCCTAATTGAAGAAAAAGGTGGCTCGCTAGTGGACCTTGACAAGGATGGAAATTTTGACAACTTGAAAGGCATATTTCCACCGAAAGTGGACCAAAGATGAGATTCTTAGTATGAATGGTTATCTTGGTGAATTATACCTTCAACATGAGGGTTATGACAGCTTAATAGAGCACTTGTAGTTTTTTAACCCTGTACATAAATTACCTGCATACGAATTCTAAAACACAGAAAATAAACAATGCGAGAGCATAACACATAAAACACATATACACAGAGATTTTCCCATGGATCCCAAAACCGAGACTACCAGCTTGATTTTTCATTATGTTCCTTTCAATGTTATAATACATATTTATACATGCCGAAGTATCCAATACCATGGAACGAAAACCATCGCGTCCAAAACCATGGACCGAAAACCATCGCGTCCAAAGACGTGCGAAAATCATGCACAAAACCATAGGTGGGTCTGCCCGACCTAACATAGGTTCCAAAACCAAAATTTTCTGGGGCGCTACCCTAGACCCCATAGAGTGGGGTTACCTACATCTCTCAAACCCCCTGTGACCCCCCTGCTACGCAATAAGCGCAACGAAGGGGGGGCTCCGCCCCCCTTCTAACCCCCTTTTTCACTACGTGGCTTAGTCGTGGAAAGAATATAACACAACCCAACATTCTCCCACTTATTGTTTTCTTTCCATAGGGGGCCACAAGAGAGCTTAGTCATTTATCCATCCCTGTAATGCCCATTGTTTCTCTACACCAAGAGAACTTCTCATAGCTCATAGATTTTGTCAATGCATCTGCAGTATTCTTCAAAGTGTCCACCTTTACCAACAACACCTTTTTGTCTTCTATCATATCCCTCACAAAGTGATACTGAACATCAATGTGCTTTGTATTTGAATGATATGCAAGGTTCTTTGCCAAGAAAATTACACTTTGGATGTCACGGTCTATCCTTATATCTCCCTATACTAACCCCATATTTGAACACAATCTCTGCAACCAAATTGCTTCCTTGCTTGCATAAGTGGCTACCATGTATTGTACCTCTGTAGTTGATAGTGCCACTACAGATTGTTTCCTACTCATCCAACCGACTGCACCTCCAAATAGGTTAAACACATACCCACTTGTATATCTTCTCTGATCCAGATCTCCAACCTAGTCTGCATCAACAAAGCCATGAATATCCAACACTCTGTCAATTCATGGTCTTCCTTGGTAGAACAAACCATAATCACTAGTGCCACGCAAATACCTGAAAACCCACTTCACTATTGTCTAGTGCTCCTTCCTTGGATTTGACATAAATCTGCTCAATACTCCCATTGCATGTGCAATGTTTGGTCCAGTATAGACCATCGCATACATCAAGCTGCCGAATGCACTTGCATATAGAACACGGGACATGTCCTCTTCCTCTTCTTGTGTCTTGGGACACTCTTCAACAGATAAGTTGACACCTACAGGAATAGGAACTTTCATTGGTTTACTATCTTGCATATTAAACCTTTCCAATATTTTCTTGACATACTAACCAGAGCTTCCTCTTTTCCTGATCTCTTTTAATTTCCATGCCCAAAATATAGTTTGCAGCACCAAGATCTTTCATGTTGAATTTGGAGGACAATTGGGTCTTCAAATCCTGGATAATTTCTTTGTCATTTCCAACCACCAACATATCATCCACATACAAGACCAGATAAATAACATTGTAACTAATTAATTTAAAATACACATAGTGATCTGCTTTGCTTCTGGTGAAGCCAAGTCCCCATATAAATGTATCAAATTTCTGATACCACATCCTTGGTGACTGTTTTAACCCATACAGAGACTTCTTTAACTTGCATACCAGTTCTTTCTTACCCATCACTGCAAAGCCTTCAGTTTTCTTCATTTAGATTCCCTCTTCTAGATCCCCGTGAAGAAATGTTGTCTTCACATCCATCTGTTCTACCTCAAAATCAAAAGCAGCAGCAACAGATAAAAGTAATCTAATAGAAGTTATCTTGGCAATAGGGAAAAAAATATCACCAAAATCAATTCCCTACACCTGGGAATAACCTTTTGCTACTAACCGAGCTTTGTATTTCTCCACCTTTCCTTCTGCATTTGTCTTCTTCTTGAACACCCATTTACTACCAATGGGTTTCCTTCTAGCCGACAACTCCACCAGATCCCAAGCCTCATTTTTGTGCAAAGATTCCATTTCATCAACCATGGCCTCTTTCCAGAGTTTTCCATCCTCTGAATATACTACTTCCTTCACAGTTCTGGGATCATTATCAGTAATATATAAATCAAAATTTGAACAGAAAGTAGATGGACTATACCTTTATGGTTGCCTTCTATCTTGAACTGATCTTCTCATACCCGGAGTTTGTGGCTCTTCATCTTCATATTCCTCCTCTACTGTAGAGTCTGATTCTTCCTCCTTTAGCTCAAACTTTATCTTCTCAGGTTCCTTTGCTTGGACTTCATGTTTAATAACATCTTTTACCTCTCTGAACACCACATCTCGGTTGTACACAACCTTCCTTGTTATTGGGTTCCAAATCTTATAACCCTTTAAACCATCCTTATACCTAACAAAGATGCACTTTTCAGATTTACTATCCAACTTGGTTCGTTTCTCCTTTGGAACATGTACATATGCATCACATCCAAATACCATCAAATGTGAAAGAGAGGGTTTCTTACCAGTCCATATCTCTTGTGGAGTCTTATCCTCCAACGCTGATGAAGGTGATCTATTGACCAGGTAACATGCTGTCTCCATCACCTCTACCTAGAATTCTTGTCCTAACCCAGCACCACTGAGCATGCTTCTTGCCCTTTCCATCAATGTCTTGTTAATTCTTTCTGCAACTCCATTTTGCTGAGGTGTACATGGAGTAGTCTTTATCCATGCGATACCACACTTCTTACAGAATTCTTCAAATTCCTTACTGCAAAACTCTCCACCATTATCTGTCCTCAACACCTTTATCTTCTTCTCTATCAGAGCCTTAAATTCTTTAAACCCGTCAAAGACTTTAGATTTATTCTTAAGGAAATATATCCATGTATTCCTTGAGAAGTCATCTTTAAATGATACATAGTACACAGACTTACCCAGTGATGGAACCTTCATAGGTCCAAACACATCATTGTGCACAAGCTCTAATATCTTTTTCACCCTCTTACCACCAAAGGGTAAACTCACCTGATTCTTCTTACCATATACACAATTTTCACAGAAATCAAAATCCAGAGAGCTATTTCTCATACCTTCTACCATACCTTTACCATGAAGTACTTGAAGGCCCTTCTCTCCAATATGTCCAAGCCTTTGATGCCACAACATGGTCTTCTCTCTAGAGATCACTAGATTTTCTGCTCCACTTTCAGGAACCACAGAATCGTTGCACCCATCAACAACAGTGCTACCTTGCAGCTTGTACAGAGTTCCATCAGAACTCCCCGCATCAATACCAGTGCTCCCCGAACCATCTTGCAGGTATCCTTCTCAAACACTGTTTCTACGCCTACATCATCTAACTTTCTTACAAAAATCAGATTTCTGGCCAATGCAGGAATGTGTAGAACACTTGGAAGTGTTCTAACCCTTCCACCTTGCAACTTCAACTTTACTTTTCCATGACCAATGATTCTAGCCTTCCTATCATCCCCTAAGAAGACATCACCACCATCGTATTTCTCATACTCGTAGAACCACTCTCTATGCGGAGTGAAGTGAAAGGATACACCTCAGTCAATCAACCATGCCTCATGATCTGCATGTGTACTTGAAGAAGCCAAGTACACATCCCCACCTTCATCTGAGGTGGTTTTCGCCTCTGCAGAAGGAGAATCATCAGATCCATTTCCTTTGTTAGGAGCCTTAGATTTACAGTCCCTTTTGTAGTGCCCTTCCTTTCCTTATTTCCAGCACACCACCTTTACAGGTTTTCCTGGAGATTTAGATCTCCCTGTAGATTTAGCTGTCCCACTCGATGACTTATTTTTGTTTCTATTCTGGGAACGTCATTGTACAGACAAGGCATCACCATTCTGGCTCTCTATATTTTTTCGTCTCATCTCCTCCATCAGTAAGGATGAGACTATTTCATGAAACTTGAAGGCAATTGCATTCCTACCTATTGCAATAACTAGACTATCACACAAATCTGGTAGAGAACACAACAAACTAATGCACTTATGTTCATCTGAAATTTTGATATCAACATACAATAACTGACTTACCACAGTATTAAACACATTTAGATGCTCTGTCACCGAGTCTCCAACTTTCATCCTCAGGTTATACAACTTTTTCCGTAGGAACAGTTTATTCACCAGAGACTTAGATTGGTACAAAGTCCCTAACTTGTTCCACAATGCCTTCGTCGTAGCTTCCCCTGATACATTCAGCAATATTGAATCTCAGACACACAATCGTATTATGCTCTTTGCCTTTCGATCGAACTTCTTCTATTCTTCATCGGTCACTCCTGTTAGTTTAGTACCCGGATCTACCGCGATCCACTGATCTTTATCCACCAACAGATCCTCCATCTTGAGTTTCCACAACTCAAAACTCTAACCATTAAATTTCTTGATCTCTATCATTCCACCACTCCCCATCTTCTTTTACGTCTAGAATTGATCTCGCAAATCTCCCACTGAACAGGGTCTACCACAGGCCCAAGCGAAACCCCTTAGCAACAAAGGAATCCCCTTGAAGCCAAAATAGGTCTGATACCAAATGTAGTTTTTTAACCTCGTATAGAAATTACCTGCATACGAATTCTAAAACATAGAAAATAAACAATGCGAGAGCATAACACATAAAACACATATACATAGAGATTTTCCACTGGATCCAAAAATCGGGACTACCAGCTTGATTTTTAATTATGTTCCTTTGAATGTTATAATACATATTTATACATGTCGAAGAATCCAATACCATGGATCGAAAACCATCGTGTCCAAAACCATGGACCCAAAACCATCACATCCAAAAACATGTGCGAAAATCATGCACAAAACCATAGGTGGGTCCGCCCAACCTAACATAGGTTCCAAAACCAATAATTTCTGGGGCGCTGCCCTAGACCCCATAGAGTGGGGTTACCTACAACCCTCAAACCCCTTGTGACCCCCCGCTACACAATCGGCGCAACGACGGGGGGGCTCCGCCCCCCTTCTAACCCCCTTGTTAACTACGTGGGCTAGTCGTGGAAAGAATATAACACAACCCAACAACACCAATAGTGGTTTTGTCAATTGTATGGCTATCTAAGAGAATTTTACATTAAACATGAAGATACATGAGTTTAATGGAAACAAGATAGTGGTAAATAGAGGGCATGGGAATCATTATATAACAATACATTATGATTTAGGACCCTTATTGGTTTTTTAAGACTTATTTTTTCATTTTTGGGCATGGTGGTACATAGTCAAGATCCTAATTTTTTAGGACCAATATAGATCGAAACCAAAATATTTGGGAGAAGCATAGCCTTTAATCCAGCTTGAGCACTATTCTCAACATCTTTTGCTATGAAACACTACAAGCTAATAGGTTCCACTTTGATCTATTGATTTGATCACCCCCCCTTTCAAGTACTCTTTAGATGCTCCAAATCACATCCTACTATCTAATCAAGATCTGAATAAGATGATTGGAGGCATATCTATAGGAAATACATCCAGGTCACTTAATCACATCCTCTGAGGGTCTTAGACACAATATTTATTTATGTTTTGATAACTTCATGTATCTAGCAAAGATTATTGTCAAACCTACATATACATGGAAAAACTAGATGTAGACCTTCAAGATCCCTTTTGGACATTTTTGAGTAGGCTTTCACTCAGTTTGGGCTTAAACCAATCACCAAATGTAATGCCTTGATTCGAATTTCCAACTATAACACTTGAAAAAAACTAAGTCAAATGAGCATCTCCGATCCAAATGTCCTATTTATGAGAACAAGAAGTTTTAATACATTACCATACATCAAGTGGTTCCCTCTCTACTTTATTCTATTATCCATACTATCAATCCTTAACTACCATTCACGAGCAATTGTTTTAAGGCTAAAGCATCATCCCTACATGAACCCCCAAACATTCTTCTTTGATTGTGCTAGAATTTCAAGATGCCATGGAAGTCCTAGAATAGTGATTGTTTAACTTCCTAGTGAGTAGTGTTCGGTCTTTGTACAATAAAATGAAATTTTTTGGTGTTGTTATCAACATTATCACATTGAATTTACTTATTAAAACTACTCCAAATCTTTAGAAATCGAAGAATCTACTAAGTCTTTTTGTGAAATGGGTCATAAGGATGCCACCCAAATCCATATACCTTTAACTACATCGTTCAAGGGGTGTGCGAGAAAGGTAGGACAAAATAAGTTTCAAATTTTGACAAATATATGCTTTGCAAAGTATTTTTTCCTAATAAGCATATTTATAATGTGTTTGTCAACAATCTTTCACTCAGAGAAATACTACAAGATTCCATTAAAGTTCTTGAAGACATGGTATATCATGGAATGGTGCCTAATTATATCACTTATAGGATTGTTATGGATTATGAATTGTAAGAAAGGAAGGAAGTGGGGAGCCTCTAAACATCATTGTGACTTTCATGATAACATCCATTGCCTTGATGAAATACCTTAAAGGAGATGTGTTAATGACTTCAATTCGTTGAGAAATAAAGGGATGCATTTGATGAGATGTTGATAGTTGCCCTATCCCCAACTGTAGAGACAGTTGTTATTTGTCATACCATCTTGTATTTGTGTCAAATGGTATTATTTTTCATCCTTGGTATAGAGAATGATAGGTGCAATATAGGCATACTAAAGGGAAATGAAAAGGGAGAGCTGAATTTTGGAAGCCTAAATTCGGAAGTCAGAGGCTGGAATGAAATGGAGGAGCAAAAAATTTTGGGAGACGAAATTCAGAAGGATGGTCATATTGGAAATTCGAAGATTAGAAATATTGTAAGTTCTTAACAATAGTGATTCTTTAGAAGTGCCGAAGTAACAAGGAGTAGGGATTTATAAATGAAATCATTTAAAAAACCAATGATCCTTCTATCTCTCCTCCAATAGGACACATGAAAATAAGTGATTGGATCTAAGAAGTCAATGAGGCATATGACATCAGCATGATGTCATCTCAAAGGTTGATGTATTAGAGGATATAGATTTCATAACTCTTGTGCAAACGATATTTGAAAAAGTTATGATGGAAAGGTGCTCCGATGTCGAGTGGCACTTGGGTGTGAGGACCCAAAGGACCAAGGGCATAGAGAAGGCCTTAACACCCAAGCTCTATGGACCATATCAGGGATATCTATATTGAAACTACAAAGTAAATGAATTTTGAAAAAGTTACAGTGAAAGGAGCTTTCGAAGTGATTGGCACTTGTCAGTGGAGCTTAGGAAAATTAAAGGTAGGCCTCTGCTTAAAAACCAAGTAGCTAATGGGAACATAACCATTGATCATGGCTTGACCAATTCAAAGAGGCATTTCCTGGGGGAACTGGCACGACTGATACGTCGGTGCCACCCCATCGAGTTGAAAAGTTAGCAGTGCGGGATCAACTGATTGCCAACCCAGATTAACTCCAGGGAGCCTCGACTTGATCCCACCTCCCATTCACTCACCTGTCAGAGAGAGGTGGGGACCATGCCCGCCATGCATCCAATCGCCAATAATATCATCAAGAGAGCGCCAAAGGTAATGGTAAAGTACCCCATCCCACTCGTCCACCTATCACCCCTCCTATCATTTTTTGCCACGTGTCTCCCCCTGCTGACCAAGTATGATGTCAGATGAACATTTATCTCTCCCTATAAAATCCCCTCTTGTTTAGTTCTTTGAATTTAAATTCATTTTTCCTGTATCCAATTTCTCCCACTGTTCGACTAGTTCATGACGTTGTTCATTCAATGGACTTCTCCAGAGCTCCCACCAACATTGTTCGCCAACTCTCACCTGGACAATTGGGTAACTCGCTAGCTGCTTACCTTCAATTTTTGTCTGCATGCTAAAAATAAAGAATCCTCCCCCAAAGACCCCCAAATCCTAGGATGTAGAACCCTCATCCTATGTTGAGCCATTGGTGGACATAGAGGCACAAATCTTCGACCCATCATGTCCTTACCACCTGTCGAACCTTCGGTTCAACCTGTGTGCCCACCATGTCGGGGGGGGGGGGGGGGGGGGGGATCATTTCAAAGTAGTTGAATCAGGGATCTATTACCAAATTCTGCCTTCTTTCTATAATTTAATCAATTTAATTTCATGATTGGTTGTGTATTATGTTGAGATGAAGAATTATTCCATATCTTCTACCAGAGCCAAAATCTTGGAGGTGACCCTAGCGCTTATTAAAAAAGATTTAGTATACCTAGTCTTTACTGAGCCAGTAAAATTCACTGAAACCACCTTATTTTATAGTTACACCTCCCTCTCAGCTCAATCACAACAGGCCTTCTTGTAAATTATTTTGGCCCTTGACCACCAATCCTTACTTCTTGCTGATACTTTCCAAATATCTACATTTACAGAGGTAGTGCAGTCCATCCTCACGGTAATTTCCCATTTGTTTGGGGAGGATGATGCCAATTTTTCTAGTAAAGCCACCACAGGGTTTCTGAGAGAGAGGATGCATCCAGGCCATCTATTTGACATACCTTCCTTCCTAGCTAAGTCCATCAAATTCTAGTTGCACCATTGTTTTGTCACCTAGTTCTTCATATACTATTCCATAATATTTTATTTGTTCCTATACACCCATGTTGATGAATTTGAGTGCTTGGGTCTTAGTCTAATGGATTCAAACAAGTAGAGAAATTTTTTCTTTGATTGGGATGTTGCTGTCAGGTAAAACCCCAATAGTCAGGGCTACTCTCAATTCATATCCTCTTATATGGCTATTTCATAAAAAATCATTCATAATGTCTCCCCACCAAGAATCACGCCTCAGCAAAAAGAGATCCTCTAACTCAGTAAGGACACTAGGGTGGTTGATTGGTATTTTTTTAAGAATTACACTCAAATCAGGGTTTATGGTTGTGATCTCCCTCCTTTTCGTCTACCTGTGTTCATGCGAATGAGAATATTTTCTCTTGAGTTTATCATAGAAATCATACATGTGGATCAAATCCTCTTTGTCCCTGCCAAGAAAGGTTATATGTTCAGATTGGGAAAGCTTATAGGCCTTTGATTGTCAACACTAGGAAGGCCTTTCAACCATATGAGAATCTATTAAAAGAAATGAAGTTTGAAATGGGATATATTTTAGCATTATGACCCCTATGGTGTCATTGTAGAGAAAAGAAAAAGTAGTAATGCTTCAACCTATGATCATGAATACAGGCCAGATATTAAGTGGAAAGATAGCTTTGATTCATGGTCCATTAACACAAAAATGGGGATTAAGACTCTAGCAGAAAGGACAAGACGCAGAAAAGGAGTGTGGATGGCATTGAAGATGTGGAGATTGAGGACATTCACATGAGGAAAAGGGCCAACACCCAAGAAGTAGAAGAAGAAGACATTGAGACTAGGTTGATGGAGATAAATCCAAACCATCCTAGCTTCCTGGTGACCCTAGAAGACACACAACACGTTTTTGCTTCCTTGTGTACAAAGGTAGCCCTTATGAGTTTTGCAGTGAGTTAAACAATGACATAATCTAGTTGGCCTATAGGGAAGGCGATAGAGGAATGTAACAAGAAAGTGAGGAAAGAGGTGCAATAGTAGCTGGCATTGCATTCGATCCCCTACCATACTGAACTCTTGGTTGCCATGGACTCGGAGAGGAATCATATAAAGTTTTCACTAGACCACCCCTTGGCAGAGTCCCTCCCATCATGCTCACATTTTAAGGCTATGTACATGTATTTGGACCTGACAAGTGTCCCTCTTCCTCATAAAATCAACTTTCACATGCATCTAGGTGAAATGTTGTATAGGGAGCTAAGCATGAATGCCATGACCATTAGTGTTAGTGTGAAATTTCTTGGAAGGTGTACCAAAAAACACTGCACTTAAGTCACTGGGTTACAAGTGACCCTAACAAAAAGTTGGCGGTTGCTAGCTATTCGGATCTATACTAAAAATGGAATAGCTACAACAAAATGTATAAACGATCTAGAATAGAAAGAAACAATAAAAATGCCCAATGCAATAATTGAAATGGAAAGACTTTAATTGAAAAAATATTTTATTAAAAGCACCTGGTGAAGGATATCTACAGATGGGTCTATAAGTCCCCCTCTGTGGGATGGTTCCTTTGAAGTCCTTGATGCTTCATAAAATGACCTTCTCTTTCAATATGTTAAAAACCCAGACAAAATGTGGAGAACTCAAATGGGAGCTCAAAATAAAAAATACGATAATGGTGATGATGATTACGATCATGGTGAATAATGAATGAAAAACCCTCCTATTTATAACTAAGTATTGAGTTAATCTCGAAAATGGAGAATAATAAAATAGTATTAACCAAATCAAGATCTAACCCCTTGGAATACTTTATTATATTTATTGGAGAGGGAGAAGACATTTTAAATGGTGAAATATATTTATTTAGAAATAATTAACAAATAAAATGATTTATTAATTATTTTGCAAGCATTAAGAATGGTGTGAACTTGAAATAATTATTAAATAGTGGTTTAGCAATTATTCCAATGACAAAAATAAGGAAAATTAAGTAAATAGTGATTTGTTGAATTATTCCTAAGGGATTTAGTCAAATGTGACAAGGAACAATTATTTAAATAATGATTTAATAATTATTTTTAGAGAAAATTAAATAAATAATGATTTATCTAATTATTCTCATGGTTTTTTTTTAATTTAAATCAGAAAATAATTTAATAAAAGTGGTTTACTAAATTATTTTCCACAATGAAAGTGATTTTACTATGGTAAAAATAAATCTACGTGGTGTATTTAGATCAAACTAGTTAGAAATGGCTAGGTGATCATTTTTTGATCACAACAGATTTTCCCCACATGTATGAGTGTTAGGAGAAAATAATATGACCCTAATACATTGTAGACACCAAAGGGGAGTTAAAGAGAGAGGGAGAGAACTGAAGAAATGAAAGGACGAATGAATAATGGAGGGGGAGAGACCTACTAAACTGATAGAAGTCTCCTTTTATGTGGGAGTACATGATCTCAAATGAGGTGGGGGAGACATACCCATACCCATTGAGATAATTACGTACAAATAATAATTGTGAGCCCAACAATGTGGGACTGCGATACAAAGTACATGATACATGATACATGGTATACTAGAATCAATGGGCCAGAAAATAATACAATGGATCCCATTTACATAATGCGCCTAGAAAAACATAGGCCAGGACTAAATACAATAACATCTGAGTACATGAGATATAATTCCCCTTGAGATGACATGGTGATGGGGGATCACAACCAAGGAAGCCTTGCTAAAAAGGAAAGGGTTATGAATATCTAAATGGATCATCTGAAGGAGACATGCGTGTTGTGGCAATTGCAATTGGTGGAAACCGAACCCATCACATCTGTGGGACTACGTATGAGGTTGGATCAACATTTGTGGTCATCCAGGCCTATGGGGGGCTACCTGAAGGGCCACCTCCTCATGAGGTATGGGACATCTCACACACACTTGGGAATCACTGGTTCAATCGTCTGGATCACCGAACCATCAAGTGTACGAATCTCAATCGTGCGATAAGGAGTTGATGTCGAGCATGTGAGAAACAACCAAGTCAAAGGGAAATAATGAGTCTGTTTTCTTGATAAGAGGCATTGAAAAAAGATGGAAGTTGGAACCAAGGTACACAGCCCTTGAGACCATTCTTATGGAATAAATGTATTAAGGTCGACAATATAAGGCACACCAAAGTTAAGGAAATAAGGAATCCTCAACAAAGGCATGAGGGATCATAGTAGAGTGACTGATGGGCTGACACCAGGGATGATGATGGAATGAAAGAAGATGGGTGGTAGACTAACGACTTCCCTTGTCAAAGCATAATAAAGATGGTTGACTTAGCAATGACTGACTCGATTCTGGAGTGTATGGTTAATGGATCAAATGGGAGTTCAGAAAATACGAAGCAGTACAACAGGAGGACAAATATGACCAAAATGGGAGGGATGTGGCATGATGATGTATAAAATGTTGTAACGGGACACAAGGGAATACAGAATAGACTCCATAAGTACAAGGATGACTCATATCTGATGCTCTGAACAAGGGTAACTCAATGATGCAAACACACAGGAGAGGCCTAGAGGGGACCATGAAAACATGAGTAAATGATGGTTACTGATGGCAAAAGTTAACACGTGAGTCAACCAGTGAAAAGGTAAAGTGATACTATAGTATGGGTGGCTCAAATGAAGAAATTTGATTTTAAGAGGCAGCAAAGTGAAACCTCATGCAAAAAATGGCTTCCCGATGAAGTTTCAAATTACTAAAAACAAAGTAAGAACCATTATATAAATCAGTGAGAGATTTCCAACGATGCTGACGGTTCATCAAATGGATCTACGATTTCATCGCAATGAGCGATGGAAAAACTAGGTTTTTTCTTATAAAAGCCCTTTTTGCCTCCAAATCCAATTCATTTGCATAGTGAGCTATGGAGAATTTGGAGAGGAGAAGAAAGCCCTAAATCTGGTGGAGATCATAGTAGACAAACTAACCATCAGAATCAGGATCTGCAAGTTGGAGGTAGGTGGCCTAACCTTATCATTTTTGGTGGATTAGATTTTTAGATTAGGGCTTCAACTCTCTATGAGGGATCGTTTCTCATCCTCACAATCACAACAAAATTTTGGGGGCCTGATATGTGGTCTAGAACATATAAATGGGGTCAACAAGTGCGTTAAATGCAATTTTGAGGACAAAAACTACATTCTGGGCTGAGAGGATGGGAAATACTAGTGGTCTGCTGGAAGTTGAAGCTAAGTACTAGACATGGATGCCTTTGACTCTTGACTGAAAAACCTAATGGTATTTTGTAGGTATCACATCTTGGGTTGTGTAATATTCTTTCCACGACTAACCTACGTAGTGATTTATGGGGTTAGACGGGGTGCGGAGCCCCCCCTTTGTTGCTTCGATTGTGCAGCCGGGGGGTCATAGGGGGGTGGCAGCCCCCTCTGTCCGGAAGGTTTGAGGGGGGCAGGTAACCCCCCTCTACGAGGTCTGAGGCAACGCGCAGGAATTTTTTTTTTTGGACCCTATATTAGGTTGGGTGAACCTACCTATGGTTTTCGGTCCATGGTTTTGGACACGATGGTTTTCGGTTCATGGTATTGGATGCTTCGGCATGTATTATTATGCATTCAAACATTGAAAGGAACATAATGAAAAATCAAGCTGGTAGTCCCGGTATTGGGATCTAGTGGGAAAATCTCTGTGTATATGTTTTTTATGTGTTATGCTCTCGCATTGTTTATTTTTTATGTTTTAGAATTCGTATGCAGGTCATTTTTGTATGGGGTTAAAACCTACATTTGGTATCAGAGTTGTTTTGGCTTTAAGGGGACGCCTTTGTTGTTGAGGGGTTTCACTCAGGCCTGTTGTAGACCCTGTTTAGTGGGAGATCTGCGAGATTGATTCTAGTGGTAAAAGAATTTGGCGAGCAGTGGAAAGATAGAGATCAAGAAATTTAATGGTTAGAGTTTTGAGTTGTGGAAACTGAAGATGGAGGATCTGTTGGTGGATAAAGATCAGTGGATAGCGGTAGATCCGGGTACTAAACCAACGGGAGTGACCGATGAAGAATGGAAGAAGTTGGATCAGAAGGAAAAGAGCACAATATGATTGTGTGTCTCAGATTCAGTATTGTTGAATGTATTAGGGGAAGCTATGGCAAAGGCTTTGTGGGACAAGTTAGGGACTTTGTACCAATCTAAGCCTTTGGTGAATAAATTGTTCCTGTGAAAAAAGTTGTATAACCTCAGGATGAAAGATGGAGACTCGGTGATAGAGCATCTGAATGCGTTTAATACTGTGGCAAGTTAGTTATCCTCTGTTGATATCAAAATTTTAGATGAAGATAAGTGGATTAGTTTGTTGTCTTCTCTACCAGATTCGTGGGATAGTCTGGTTATTGCAATAGGTAGCAATGCAAATGCCTTGTAGTTTGATGAAATAGTCTCATCCTTGCTGACAAAGGAGATGAGATGGAAAAATATGGAGAGAAAGAATGGTGATGCCTTGTTTGTATGAGGACAGTCCCAGAACAAAAATAAAAACAAGTCATCGAGTGGGAGATCTAAATTTAGAGGGAGATCTAAATCTCTAGGAAAACATGTAAAGGTGGTGTGCTGGAAATGCAGAAAGGAAAGGCACTACAAAAGGGATTGTAAATCTAAAGCTCCTGAAAAAGGAAAGGGATCTGATGATGCTCCTTCTGAAGAGTTGAAAACCACCTCGGATGAAGGTGGGGATGTGTACTTGGCTTCTTCAAGTACACATGTAGATCATGAGTCATGGTTGATTGACTTAGGTGCATCCTTTCACTTCACTCCCCATAGAGAGCGGTTCTGCGAGTATGAGAAATATGATGGTGGTGATGTCTTCTTAGAGGATGGTAGGAAGGCTAGAATTGTTGGTCGCAAAAAATTAAAGTTGAAGTTGCAGGTTGGAAGGGTTAGAACACTTCTGGGTGTTCTACATATTCCTACATTGGCCATAAATCTGATTTCAGTAAGCAAGCTGGATGATGTAGGTGTAAAAACAGTGTTTGAGAAGGATACCTGCAAGATGGTTCGAGGAGCACTGGTATTGATGCGGGGAGTTCGGACTGGAACTCTGTACAAGCTGCAAGGTAGCACTATTGTTGAAGGGTGCAACAGTTCTGTGGTTGCTGAAAGTGGAGTAGAAAATCTAGTGGTCTCTGGAGAGAAGACCATGTTGTGGCATAAAAGGCTTGGACATATTGGAAAGAAGGGCCTTCGAATACTTCATGGTAAAGGTATGGTAGAAGGTATGAGTAATAGCTCTCTGGATTTTGATTTCTATGAAAATTGTGTATATGGGAAGCAAAATTAGGTGAATTTCCCCTCTGGTGGTAAGAGGGTGAAACAGATATTAGAGCTTGTGCACAGTGATATTTTTGGACCTGTGAAGGTTCCATCACTGGTAAGTCTGTGTACTATGTATCATTTAAAGATGACTTCTCAAGGAATACATGGATATATTTCCTTAAGAAGAAATCTAAAGTCTTTGACAGGTTTAAAGAATTTAAGGCTCTGGTGGAAAACCAAACAGAGAAGAAGATAAAGGTGTTGAGGACAGATAACAGTGGATAGTTTTGTAGTAAGGAATTTGAATAATTATGTAAGAAGTGTGGCATAGCATGGAAGAAGACTACTCCATATACACCTTAGTAAAATGGAGTTGCAAAAATAATGAACAAGACATTGATGGAAAGGGAAAGAAGCATGCTCAGTGGTGCCAGGTTAGGACAGGAATTCTGGGTAGAGACAGTGGAGACAGCATGTTTCCTGGTCAACATATCACCTTCATCAGCATTGGAGGATAAGACTCCACAAGAGGCATGGACTCGTAAGAAACCCTCTCTTTCACATCTGAGGGTATTTGGATGTGATGCATATGTACATGTTCCAAAGAAGAAACGAGCCAAGTTGGATAGTAAATCTGAAAAGTGCATCTTTATTGGGTATAATGATGGTTTAAAGGGTTATAAGCTTTGGTACCCAACAACAAGGAAGGTTGTGTACATCTGAGATTTGGTGTTCAGAGAGGTGAAAGATGTTTTTAAACATGAATTCCAACCAAAGCAACCTGAGAAGATAGAGTTTGAGCTAAAGGAGGAAGAATCAGACTCTACAGCAGGGAGGAATCAAAAGATGAAGAGGCACAAACTCTGGGTGTAAGAAGATCAATTCGAGAAAGAATGCAACCAGAAAGGTATAGTCCATCTTCTTTCTGTTCAAATTTTTCTTTATTTATTACTAATGATGATCCCAAAACTATGAAGGAAGTAGTAGATTCAAAGGATGGAAAACTCTAGAAAGAGGCCATGGTTGATGAAATGGCATCTTTGCACAAAAATGAGGCTTGGGATCTGGTGGAGTTGCCAGCTGGAAGGAAACCTCTTGGCATTAAATGGGTGTTCAAGAACAAGACAAATGCAAAAGGAAAGGTGGAGAAATACAAATCTCAATTGGTAGCAAAAGGTTATTCCCAGGTGCCAGAATTGATTTTGGTGATATTTTTTCTCTTGTTGCCAAGGTAACTTCTATTAGATTACTTTTATCTGTTGCTGCTGCTTTTGATTTTGAGGTAGAATAGATGGATGTGAAGACATCATTTCTTCATGGGGATCTAGAAGAGGAGATATACATGAAGGAACCTGAACGCTTTGCGGTGAAGGGTAAGAAATAACTAGTATGCAAGTTAAAGAAGTCGGGTTAAAATAGTCACCAAGGATGTGGTATCAGAAATTTGATACATTTATACAGGGACTTGGCCTCACTAGAAGAAAAGCAGATCACTGTGTGTATTTTAAATTAATTGGTGACCGTGTTATTTATTTGGTTTTGTATGTGGATGATATGTTGCTGGTTGGAAATGAGAAAGAAATTATCTAGGATTTGAAGACCCAATTGTCCTCCAAATTCGACATGAAATATCTTGGTGTTGCAAACTATATTTTGGGCATGGAAATTAAAAGAGATCAGGCAAAGAGGAAGCTCTGGTTAAACCAGAGGAAGTATGTCGAGACAATACTGCAAAGGTTCAATATGAAGGATAGTAAACCAGTGAAGGCTACAATTCCTGTAGGTGTAAAGCTATCTGCTGAACAGTGTCCTAAGACACACGAAGAGGAAGAGGATATGTACCGTGTTAAATATGCAAGTGAAATTGGTAGCCTGATGTATGCAATGGTCTGTACTGGACTAGACATTGCACATGCAGTGGGAGTATTGAGCAGGTTTATATCAAAACCATGGAAGGAGCATTGGACAACAGTGAAGCAGGTTTTCAGGTATTTGTGTGGCACTAGTGATTATGGTTTATGCTACCAAGGAAGGCTAGGATTGGACAAAGTTTTGGATATTCATGGATTTATTGATGCAGACTGGGCTAGAGATTTCAATAAGAGAAGATCTACATGTGGGTATGTGTTTAACCTATTTGGAGGAGCAGTCAGTTGGATGAGTAAGAAACAATTTGTAGTGGCAATATCAACTACAGAGGAAAAATACATGGCGGCCACTCATGCAAGGAAGGAAGTAGTTTGGGTGCAGAGATTGTGTTCAAGTATTGGGTTAGTACAGGGAGCTATAAGGATAGACTATGACAGACAAAGTGCAATTTTCTTGGCAAAGAACCCTGCTTATCATTCAAAGCAAAAGCACATTGATGTTCAGTATCACTTTGTGAGGGATATGATAGAAGACAAAAAGGTGTTGCTAATAAAAGTGGACACTTTGAAAAATACTGCAGATGCATTGAAAAAATCTGTGAGATCTGAGAAGTTCTCCTAGTGTAGAGAAAAAATGGGCGTTTCAGGGCTGGAAAAATGACTAAGCTCTCCTGTGGCCCCCTATGGAAAGAAAACAAGAAGTGGGAGAATGTTGGGTTGTGTTATATTCTTTCCAGACTAACCTATGTAGTGAACTGGGTGGTCAGAGGGGGGCAGAGCCCCCCCTTTGTTGTGCCGATTGCACAATAGGGGTAGCAGCCCCCTCTGTCAGTGGGGGTTTGAGGGAGGTAGGTAGCCCCCCTCTAGGGGGTCTGGGGCAGCACCCCGGGAAATTTTTTTTTGGACCCTATATTAGGTTGGGAAAACCTTCCTATGGTTTTCAGTCCATGGTATTGGATGCTTCGGCATGTATAAATATGCATTGTAACATTGAAAGGAACATAATGAAAAATCAAGCTGGTAGTCTCGGTTTTGTGATCCAGTGGGAAAATCTCTGTGTATATGTGTTTTATGTGTTATGCTCTCGCATTGTTTATTTTCTATGTTTTAGAATTCATATGTAGGTAATTTTTCTACGGGGTTAAAACCTACATCATAGAGTTGAAGGTATCATTTCAAGAACAAGATTTGGAGTCCCTCCGTGCTGAGATTTAAGGGAATCAAGTAGTGAGAGGGGTGTTGGCATGATATAGTGTGTTCAAGTTCTTAGAGAACCCCATGATGAGGGCGGGTGAGCCCTTGATATCAAGGATAGTCGGTTACTGGGAGCCAGATTAGGAGGCCTTTGTATTACAAGGGCACAAGATCAAGATCACAATCCAAGACATATATTTTCTGACAGGACTGCCCCCCTTGCGGGTTGTAGGGGAGATACATCCAATGCTTCCTCTTGGGAGACATATAGATGAGTTTGTTGATCATCACTGTGTATTGGGGAGTCATGCAAAGGTCACAACCATATAGATCAATGACTTGGAGAGGCCAGAGACATTACCTACAGCCACAGTGGTGCTACGTATCTTTGGTAGTCATGCCTTTCACCATATCATTGGAGGGAAGATGATGCTGGTGGAGAGTGTGTTGGGAGGGACCTACTATGGGTGGTCCCAGATGATGTTTTCGTCATTGGAATGACAGTTGAAATTGTCTAGTGAATTAGTGTCCTAAATTGCTCTACATAAATTATCAATCCGGATATCGTAAACTGATGAAGTGTGGTGCACCATATATGCTTAGTTAACCCTTTTTCTTACTTTGTTGTTTTATAGTTTATGTTGTTTTTGGGGATTTTCTTTCTTATGCTTAAGGAAATTAATTTAAGAAAGAAAAGCTATGCTTCTAGGTTAAAATCTCTAAATGTTAATGGTCAACTAAATCTAATGACTTTCAATGTTAAAATCTAATTTCTAAAGAAAGGAGGAAAGGAAACAAATCAAAACTTTGAACAATTAGATTAATCTAAGTCGGAAAAATGTCTATGAAATGAGAGAAAAGTTGATAACAGCTAAATGAAATTGCAACAAAATCTTCATCATTCTAAAATAAGTAAACATGAAAATTCAAGGAAAAACTCAGTCATTAGTAAAACAGTTCACCACTTAGTCTTAGGTTCAACCATCAACGAAGGGCTTTGGAAATATCTATTTAAATCATGAGTTACTGAATTGATAAGAAAATGGCATTAAGCTATCTAACTCTAAACTAATGAACAACAAGAAATATCATTCATAAACACAACATTTCACCATTTAGTTTGAGGATAAACCATCAACGAAAGCCTCTGGAAATATTTGTTTATATCATGAGTGACTACACTAAGAAGAAAAAGGCATTGAACAACAAGAAATCTCATTCATAAACTCAACATTTCGCCATTTAGTTTGAGGATAAACCATCAATGAAAGGCTCTAGAAGTATTTGTTTATGTCATCGGTGACTATTCTAATGAAATTGAAATGGAAAGAAAATACAAAACATGTAAAGGAAAACTAATCCACTATGTGCTCTAATGCTCCAATCAGCAATTGGAAAATACTTTCTTGGACTATTTTGCTAAGCATAGATTACACAGTCAGATAAATCTACAATCAACCGATTGAACACACTTGTATGAATTAAACTTGCATGAATGGAAAATCTAAACTATCAAACTTGAAAGCAATAAAATGACATACTTGAATGAAATCAAAGAAAAACTACAAAACAAAATCTACTCTAACTTACATTCTAATATGCTCCATGACATCTACTTCACGTCTCCTTCCATGTTGAGAACATCAAAGCTTTATTCAAATTCTTCAAAATTACAAAGTACAACAAATCTCTCCAAAGATTTCCAAAGCTACCGAAAAAAATATTAAATGAAGGAGAAAGATCTCCTATTTATACAAAAAGATGAGAAGTCATCTCATTAATGGGAGTCCATGAATCTCTTCCTCTACCTCTAGAGTTATAATCAAAATAGCAAATGATAGGACACATGTTTTCTTAGAGTTTAAATACAATTAGGAAATGTGACACATATCCTCATGATCCCATGATCCTCTCCACTCAAATTCGAATTTGGCCTTAGGGTTCCACATAAAGGTCTTCTAGAAGCCTCCTTTTGACCTACACATGTCAACAATCTCAACCCACTTGTTAGGTATAAGCATATGCACATTATTTTCTAAATTTTAACCACAAATTCTCTAAAAAAGGCTAAGAATTAACAAATTTTGAAAAAACATAAATGTGACCCAATGATAATGAAAGTGAGATGAATGCAGTGACATGGTAGTGAAATGAAGGTGAAATGGAGGTGATATAATGGACATAATAGTGAAAGTGTAATGGAAATGTATGACAATTTCAGGACCCAATAGAAATTATGCAGATGGAGGATCAATGATAATTGTTCATTAGGGACAATTTTATGCTCACTCTTCTTTGAGAAGATCCACACTATTTGACCTCATGTTCAAATCCATGATGGGGGCCCACAAGAGCCCAGGATGCACAGCTGGGGGAAACTACTGAGATGAGGTGGAGGAGGGGGAGTCAGACGACTGTTTTTCTCTCATTAGGACTAGATGCCACTATACATAGATGACTATCAATATAGTGGCATGAACTATTAGGGGGATCTTGACTTACCACTTCCACCAAGATGAGCATGGGGCCCAGATGGTAAGTGAAAGTTTCTATAGATTTGATGCATTGATAGTTTAAGAAATATATGTATGTGGTACTGATTTGTAAACCTTTTGGTATGCATATATAGAAACGTTGAGGCTGGTAGGCTACACGAGACAAGCTGCAACGCTAGGGGTTACAGATCAACATGGTACCTCATCACAACAAAGATCAAGTGATGATGCTCTAATGGAGGATCTCCAATGCAGATGTGATGTACTACTGACCAAGGTGACAGAGAATGGGTGGCATGAGCTAGAATATTGATGTACATATGAGTGCATAGGGACTTTCCTTGGAGTGGCGAGGAATCATGCGGCACATTGTGATGGTCGCTCAGGAAGTTCAGTATCTATGGGTTGGGGGAATGGATTTGTTGGTTCAGGAACCTACATATGATAGTGATTAGGCATAGGGACATGTAGCTCCCCATTTTTTTTATGGTAACATGAGAATGAGCATGTCATATGTATTTAGAGTAGTGGACTCAAAAAAATATATTATGATAGATATTTATGATTATGCATCTTTTTGTGAAGATTGTGGTTCGCCATTTGTTTATGGATGTCTTCTTACAAGTGATAAATGCCAATTTAGAATATTATTAGCAATGGTATCTACAAAGTGATTATGGGCTCTAAGAACATGATTGAATGAAATGGATTCAAATTCATGCGCAAAAATATTAACTCATAGATATTTTATAAATAGGACAAGATTATGCACATGATAAATGACATTCAATTGCATGAAAAGTAAGAAGGAATCAAGAAAAATATGAAGATGAAGGATGCAATGGTCAAGGGCATCGGCTAACAAACCTATCACAACATCATATTCCTCCTATTTATTGGTGGTAGATCCAATGCAAGCGTTGTTGGAGTAGACTAATGAATGCATGGGCGTGAAAATGGCCCAAGCTGTCGAGGCTACATTCTTGGTGAAGTGACTCGAACCATCGACAAAACCAGTATAAGGTGTGGATGATGATCCATATGAAAGATGCAAGAAGACAATGAATGGGTGAGATAACGATGAAGGACAATGTTGACACTACAACGACGAATATAGTCACTAATTAGGAGGTAGCGAGGGGCTTGAGCTCAAATACATCATCGATAATCATGAGTGAGGAGGGGGAAGAATTTATGACTTTGAAGATAGGTAAGAATGTTGGACTCCACAACATATTGATCATGGGTTTGTTGTGGAAGGAATTACACATGATGGTGAAGAGCTACCTGAAGCATCTTCATGAGAGACAAGGTTCACATACGCATCGTCAACATCGGGAGGCATATGACAAGTAGATGAAATATCTACCGATGTTGAGACTAGGGTGTTCTTCAAAGATAGTTCCAAAAAATCACGATAGGATACATCAAGGGAGTTCCAATGCATTGATCTCATGGATGACAATAGGTAAAGAATAGGAGCGGTACTATCCATCACCTCGACATTAGGGGGAGGGATGAAAATTGGTGTTTGAGAGACCTCGTTTTCTGGTGTAGGAGTGGGACTAGAATCTGTTGGTAGAGGATAGGTGGACTCACTATGAGTGACCTCTAATTTGTGAAGCACTTGAACTGTATCACGAAAATCTTCGTGATCGAGACAGTGATGAGAATAGTGGCCATAATTATCACACAAAGCACATGGGTGATTTGTGTGTAATTATCTATTGTTCTTGGATGACTCAGGTAACGTGACATGGACCTTAGGAATGTTAGAATCATGGAAGGTATTAGTGACCACATCCTTAACATGAGGGAGTTTAGGAAAATTATTGGTGGCATGACTGCCAACATCACACAAAGCACAAGGAGGAATAGGCTTTGGCATCTTAAGAGGAGTTGAGTTGTTGTGGTTGCCTTGTCTTTTGTTCCCTTTTTCTGGGCTTTTCCCCATTGCGAGATGCTTTCACAACATGAGTAGGCTCCTATTTAGGTTCCCGTGGAATTGAAGCAAAGGCAGAGGTAGGAACAATAGGTTGGACTGGGGCCAAAGCAATGTAAGGTTTAAGTTGGTTGGATGGAGTGTTTGGAGGAGGAATGATGTACCAGATTGGGATCCCCAAGGTAATGTTTCGTAGACTCAACGTAGCCATGATAGGTGTAGAATAAAGTCTAGGAGGTGGAAATAAGAGTGTTATCTGACCAGATGGATAATGGCCTAGAGGAACTGCTCCGAGATGGTTAAGGCCCAAGGGAATGACTCCTAGCAGAAATGGGTTAGGAGAGACACCAGCTGAAGGAAAGGATCCTTGAGGAGTAGTATTGGGAGTTGGGGTTGAGTTAGGAACAACAAGTTATGGAGGTACAGTTTGCTATGAAGGCATACCATACCATTTGTGGGAGGCCCGCGATGCTTGGAGCATGAAAATACTGGACGAGATAGGCTTAGAAGGGGTAAGCGATGGACCATAGTAAGCACCAAGAGAATTGGAATATTTGTAGACTCATGGAGGGACATTGGTGAAGGATGAGACATTTATATTGTGTGCCATGGAGGAAATGTTGGACTGAGGTGAAGTCTAGGCTTTGGGGTCATAGTACGTCAATTGATCGATGGTGATGATCTTTCCATTATGGGGAAAGTGCATCTTACTATCAATTTCCGATGTGAAAACTAACATGGCGTAAGTATAACTATGACCCAAAAGGATATTATAGTCTAGGGGAGCATCAATGAATTCAATGTCAATACAGACTGTCTTTCCAGCAACTGTGACTAGGTAGTTGTGATATAAGCCAAGAGGTTGTGAAGGATGACCATTCCATGCCCAAAGTGTGATGGTGGATGGGGATAGGTTAGGGGAACCAAGTTGTTTCCAAACACTAGCGAACATCACATAGGTGAAGGTGCCTTAGACGATGATATTCCATTGAACAATGGGGTTTCTAATGGAGAATGGTATTTGAAATGAAACAGATGAAGACAGGGGAGGAGTTTTCGACTTGTAACCATGAAAAAGAATCATCTGATTGTCTTGAGGATCCATGGCACCGAAAGCAGATGGTAGAAATTTTTGTTGGGATGGGAACATTTGGAGGAATTCCAACGTTGACATGGCGGCAGGTGACTATGCCAAGTCATCTATTATGCTATATGTATCGGTGGCTTTAGTAGGAGTGACATTTAAACTTAACGTACCTTTAGGGGTCTTGGGAATAACATCGACCTTCAACTGAGGGATCTGTAGGGTACCATTGGGTGATGATAAAGGCTCAGTGGAAACTTTGGGTTAGGACTCAGTTGCTGACTTAGCAGATGACTTAGCATATTGGCGTGATAGAGTCTAAAGGTTAACTTGCTCAGTATTAACCTCATCAGAATTCATCAAAAGAATCTGATAATGATGGTGACCAGATGATGGAGCTGGTTGAGGTGTCTGACTTTATGGAGGTTGGGTAGCTTTGTATCCTTGGTGAGGAAAAGGATTGATAAGCACTGTGGGTTGAGATGAAGCAAGAGGGGGAGGAGGAGCAGTGGGCTATGATCCTCAAGAAGTTGCTTAAGCTTCCCATACCTAATGCATCTAAGGTAAAAGAGGACAATCATGGGTATAATGACCATATATGATACAACAGGCATAAGGTTTATTTGTATGATGATGCTTCTTTTGCTTCGGTTGACTGCCTTGTTGGGATGCAGGATTAGGTGGAGGACCCTGAGGGGCATTGGGTGGAGGACCTTGGATGCCTTTATTACCTTGAGATTTTTTATTATGATTACCCTTCCCCTTGTTCCTTTTCTTGAGGTTAGGGGGATTGGGTGCGCTCTGCTGATAATACACTTGTCCTTGTGGAGGAGGTGTTTGTTGTGGTAGAGGCGGAGTAGGCATGGGGTGTTGGGGCACTGGTACTGGAGGGGATGGAGTGCTAAGTGGTGCATACTAATAATAAGGAGATGGGGAAATATTGGGATAAAAAGGCGATGAAACAGTTGGCCCTAGCTTTATTTGATGCAGATGGGGATATGCATATGGCATGATGGGACTTGTATAAGGATTTACTTGTGGAGGATTAGTGGAAGGATACTTGTAAGTGGAACTGGTCTGCCTGAGGAGGAGCATAACTCATCAAAGGTGGAGCATATAGTTGAGGGTGTGAAATGGTTCCAACTATGCCATCTATGGCATGCGATTCCCCCAGTGCATTAGCAGCACCAGGCCGAGGCAAACTGGGGATGACAGTGTAAATATAACCTCACTAGGTGTAGATTAAATCAAATTTTAAGGCTATTTGGAGTGCCTCTTCCTTAGACAGGAAGAAGTATGATGCGACATATTTAGCAATGGGAGCCAACAACAATTGAAGGAATCAATCCATTGCTCCTTCTACGCCATTCCTGAACATGGTCAAAAAGTTGAGTGGCAGAAGTTTGACGGAAAGAAGTCAAAATTTTGGTACCAATATCATAATGGAGAGGTAATTGGAAATATGAAAAAAAGTCTGTGGGAAGAGTCGAAAAAGTGGAATGAGTGGCTCCGGGTTGATCGACATACCACTTAGCAGTAGCTCTGGTAAGCATACATTAGAACAAACAAGGACGGATGGAGTCTTTAGTAATGGAATTTGATGAACACCACATGTGGAATGAGTGAACATTATTAGTGGGATCTTCTGCAGGATTACTCTCAAACTTTTGGATGTCTAAAGGGATTTTAGTAGGCATAGATGGCCATTTGGGATCGTGGAGAAGAGGATCATTGATAAGTTTGCTAAATTGGGGAGACTCAAACCAACCATAAAAGGAAGCAAGGGAGTAGGAGTGACCACAACGGTGGGGGCTCCGCTACTGCAGGTACCCTTGTTGGTATTTGGGTTACCACCCTTGTTTCCCACACCCATGTTGTTGCCTAACATGGTGGTGATCTGGGGTTAAGACGACGCAGAATCAAAGGAGGAACTATATGAATTAGTAGAATCAAAATCAAAATGATGACTCGATGGAGGATTGGGAGGATGAGCTCTAACTCGACAGGGAGGAGTAATATGTCCTAAGGGAACTAAGGGTGAATATCTTGAATTCGACGCAACAAACACATAGGGGGTGCCATGATTTCTAGACAATAGCGATCTAAGAACTAAAGGGTGATGATAGGAATAAAAGAGAAACAAATAACAAGAAAACACCTAGTGCAGTGGTGCCAAGATTAAACTAACTATATTAATGATGTTACTATAATATAAGAAAACACGTCCTATCAAATAAAAATACCTCTAGCCTATATGTGATCTAAATCCTCAAACAATCCTATATCTAATGTTTCATATGGCCATCCAAAGAACATCTTACTTGATGGAATTTGATCCCCGCAGGTAGAGTTTTCCAGAGAAAGGTAGGGTAGAGAACCAACTAATTCCCACACCCAGTCCTATAGGGTGTTTTCCTAATATCAGTCACTACGGTTACCTTCGTCCCATGGGGGTGGTTGAGTCTTGAACTTCTTGGTAGTAAGCCATCTCACATGATTCCCTACCATGGCTTGGGTAGCCCCGAGGAGAACAGCTCGCACGATGACCTAGCCTAATCCCCTCTGAATTAGGTTTCTAATGCACTCTAGCTTTGGACCATGGGATGGTGAAGGATTTTAAGTTCCCTAATATGTCCACTTATATGTCTCAATGAAAGCGATCGATCGGTGTTATTGGAAGCCTATCCCATCGATCCTACACCTACACTACAAATATTGTTTGGTCCTGGTGCCAACATGGGCTTAATCTATGTGTGTTGATTTACTAAGGTGTAGTTTTTCAAGTCTTGGTTTGGTGGTGTTAACCAGTCTCATGTTTGCTTAGGGTGTGAGTGTGTGAAAATAATGTGTCAAGTGGATGATTTAATTAAGCGTGTTTCATGATGCCATGTCATATTGAAACTAAAATGTTGAAATGTTGTAAATAAATATGAAAATGATAGACAAACAAACAGGCAGTCAAGCACACAAAACCCCACCCACAAGGGCTACTAAGAAGCTAAGCAAGCGAGGGAAAGCAGGATACTCAAAGACACATGAAATGGCCTAAATGATCTAATTACAATGGACTAGGATCTAGAGGAACTAATCTACTATAAATGGTGCAGACAAACAACAAAAATTAGAGATGAAAAATCCTACAAAGGATAGGTGTGAAGCTCTAAAACCTAGGATTCTCAAGGGGATCCCAAGGGAGAAAAGGAAAATCCAAACTCTAAAGGGAGAAAAGGTAAAATAAACCTATCTAAAAGAGCTAAAAAGTAATGGATCAGACTCTGAAAATCAGTGGTTGAAAAATGCTAAAAACCCTAGACTTCTCACTTAGCAAATTTCTTCCTAATAATGTGGAGGTGTACTCTAAACCCTAGGGGGGTTTTTCATTCCTCAAAGAAACAAATAAAGTGGATCCAAGCCTAAGAGTGACTAAAAACAAAGGTGGAGTACCCAAAACTAAATTGCAGATAACACTCTCGGTAATTCTAAAAAAATTATGAAAATTTTCCGGAAAAATACCAAAACACAAGTACTAACATCGAATAGTGGAAAAGACAATTTTTGGGTCAAATTGTACACTTTGGAACGCAGATCAGGGGTTGAAAAGTGCGATTTTCTCTCGAGACTCTTAGTCATGAGATCTTGTACATAGTTTTTTGTCTCCTTCTTGGCTGGTACCTATGACCTACAGAAAGAACGAGAAAACCACTAGAATAAAAAAATTTGACAAAAAAAGGGTTTAATATTATAAATATAAACTAATAGGCTAAAAAAAATTGTAGAAAACCCTAATTTTTTTTTTGAAACTTTAGTCACTCAGGAATGTTGTTATTACACTATTGGAGTCACCATTTATTAGAGTGAAAATTCTTGGAAGGTGTACCAAAAAAGACTTCACCTAAGTCACTAGGTGACAAGTGACCCTAACAACAAGCTGATGGATGTTAATGATTCAGATCTACAATAATAATTGAAAATTGACAACAAAAAGTATAGATGATCCATAATAGAAAGGACCAGTAAAAATATCAAATGCAATAAGCCAAATGGAAAGACTTAATTGAACAAATATTTTATTAAACACCTGGTGAAGAAGATCTACATATGGGTTTGTAAGTCCCCCTCTGTGGGATGGGTCCTTTGATGTCCTTGATGCTTCAAAAAATGATATTCTCTCTCAATATGTGAAAAACCCAGATAAAATGTGGAGAATGTTAGATCTAAGACTTTTTTGATCCATATTATATATAAATTTCTTTCTTAATGATATGATTATTTCGAAAGACATTTATCTAAAATGTGGAGAATTCGAATAGGAGCTCGGAAGAAAAGGACGATAATGGTGACGATGATTACGATCATGGTGAAGAATGAATGAAAAACCCTCCTATCTATAACAAAGTATTGAGTTAATCTCGAAAATGGAGAATAATAAAATAATATTAACCAAATCAAGGTCTAACCACTTGGAATACTTTATTATATTTATTGGAGAGGGAAAAAACATTTAAAATGGTTAAATATATTTATTTAGAAATAATTAACAAATAAAATGATTTATTAATTATTTCTCGAGAATTAAAAACGGTGTGAAATTGAAACAATTATTAAATAGTGATTTAACAATTATTCGAATAACATAAATACGGAAAATCAAATAAATAATGATTTATTTAATTATTCCTAAGAGATTTAGTCAAATGCGATAAGGACCAATTATTTAAATAATGATTTAATAATTATTCCTAGAGAAAATTAAATAAATAATGATTTATCTAATTATTCTCATGGTATTTTTAATTTAAATCTTTTTTTTTTTTTAATAAAAGTGGTTTACTAAATTATTTTCCACCATGAAAGTGATTTTATTATGGTAAAATTAAATCTACATGGTTTATTTTGATCCACCTAGTTACAAATAGCTAGGTGATCATTTTTTGATGATAACAATTAGTAAAGTTGAAAAGGTACTGGAGAAGGCTGAAACGAATTTGAAACAAGAGAGGGATAACTCTAGATCCTTACACATGAAAAATATAACTTCAAGTAACTATTTGTGAATCTAGGAGTCAATCTAGAAGACAAATTTGTCTTAGAAACACTTACCTAGGGTTCACAAGTTGAAATCCAAGAACTGAGGCATAAGTTGAAGACGCTTACCAGTGAACATGTGCATTCCAAAGAACTACCATAGGTGGAGGAAAATAAAAAGATATTGGATAAGGAACTAATAGAAAGTAATAACAAAATGGTGGCCCTCAAGAAACAAGTAGCATACCTCCAACAGAAAATTGGCTCCCACATTTGTGCAGTGCATGTCCCAGAGAATCCTCATAATCCCACCGAGAAACTCACTAAAACTCTCACTGAGATGCAAATCTATAGAGTAGAACTAAAGAAAGTATAGGTTTACTTAGAAATATCCAAGAATACCCTGGCACAAAAGGATAAACAACTGGAGGTTGCCAAGACAAATGCTGAAATGATCAGCAAAAATCTATGGGCATCAAATCAAGAAATCACTAAACTGAAAGGAAAACTGAAAGGAAACATATCTCTCCTCCAGGCTAAACAACTAATATTGGATGAAGTGATAATAGAGATCAAGAACAATTGGGATTATATAACTCTAATGGTAGAGAAAAAGGTTGTAGTCAAGGATTGTTGGTTCTTTGTCTTCTCTCCCAAGGAGGAGGGTGAAAATAATGTTGAGACAACTAAAATATTTATCTAGTGTGCCAATGAAAAACCAATCAATGGGTTGAGATCCATAGATGTGGTAGATCAGGTGGTTGTAATCATGGAGGTCTCCAAAGTGGTCCAAAAAGAGGATGTTAGAGACAAAACTAAATAATGTCTGCAGAGAGTGTTGAAGGATGTAGCTACTTTTGATTCAGAGTTCGAGTTGAGAGGGTCTGTTGTGCTGTACAACAACCCCCCATTTCTAAAAATCTTTTACATAAAATTTCTAATAAGAAATGGGTCCCTTTTAAATAAACTTAGTGAAATTTGTAAGTTGATAAATAAAACTGGTATCGACCTCATTATAAGAAAAAACTTTTTTCAAAAGGCACGATGTAAATGATTCATTTTTGTAAAGCCTTTTGAAAAGTACAAAGTGTTCCTTTAAAAAACATTATAAATAACTCTACATTACGATAAAGCGATCGGAGATCGCGTATCGCAATGACAAAGGGACACACACAGACAGGGCTTCAACAAATCCTCCGATCCGATAAAGGTAATCACAATCGGCAATCAGAGATATCATATGACAAAGGGATAAAAGCACAAACCAAACCCTCGATTGCGATTAATTAATAGGGCGCACATCTCAAGTGGAAAACATACGCTAAATGGTTTGCATGCATAATACTCCGCTTTATTATAATATCAATTTATCGGCAATCAAAGATATTCATTGCAAGTTATGAAGCCTCTCCCTTTGAAACTCCCGATTGCGATTTGTGATTTATCTACAATTGTCGATCGGGGAAATCCGAAGAAATGCTTGAGATAATAATTCATATATGATCGACGAGACAAGCATTTATGATATTTATTCATCATGATTGGCGGCTAGAACGGCTATTAAATTTCACAGTTAAGAATAAGTCTTTCAAAAGATTGCATTCGTGGTAATTCTTAACTACATTTGATTTATCATATGACAATCACCATAATTTTGTTCATTTTCATACTGGCTTTCAGCGACAATATCTTTGTGTTAAGATTTGTAACTGTCTGTGTAGAGTTTCTTTGAACCCATGAATCCAGAGAAGATGGGAAAGAAATCTAAGAACGCCAAAGCAACTCCTGTAGCCAAAGAACTAGGATAGAGCAAGAAGGGATTAATATCAGATATAACATGTCTCGGTCTTGGAAATGCTAGTTGGGAAAGAATTTATAATTTGATAGAAGTAGAGGAGCCCGAAGAATTAGAAGAGGAAGCCACAACTGATTCAACCAACAAGTTAGAGGGAACTCTCAAAAAATTGGCTTGTTCATACCTTCACAGGATAGTAGTGCGGGCAAATTTTTTTCCATACACTAATGTGGTTAGATGGGTTGTCAAGAAAATCCCAACTTCAGATAGAACATTTTCCACGGCTGATGGAAGGATATTCAGGTCGTTCAAACCTAAATTTCTCAGGCAAATGTACCATCTACCTCTGCTTGAGAACGCTATAACAAGGAATTCCTGGAAGCATTTGCAAAGGAAAACGACTTGGGATTGGACCCGATCAAGCACTGGAGGAATTTTCCGGAAAAACATAAGCACGAGTCATCGGGTAAGTATTCTATCGACTCATTAGCTTCTCCTTATTGCTATGCTGGAGCTATGATGTGTAGACTGTGGGGACAACATGATTCTGTAAAATTTTCTATATATATGGTCCCATTAATGGAAGCTGTGATTAATGGTTATGTTATGGATTCGGAAAATATTTTATCTGATAGACTAGCCACTGAAATATTAGAATACAGAAGGAAAGCATATACAACTTCCTGAATCATTCCTCCTTTCTACTACAATGCATATATTCTCGATATTATTTTTTTTAATTCTGAATAACCGGTACTCGGATGGAAGTGGACTTTTCAAGATCCTAACCCTATTCATATTTATCACAAACAGTTGTGGAAGGCACACTATAAAAATCACCTGTACAGAATTTGCAATGGTTTTTTTTACCTGTATATTATTCTATTTTCAATAAGCCTGCCCCCAGGATATCTCAGGAAGCAACAATTGACCTGACAGTAGTAGGTAGCTAGTTCGGAGAGGAGAAATTTACCTATGTGAGTCTTTTTGGTAGTCTCACTAAACCCCATGTTTTTTTCTCTATTTGTTCCTGATAAATTGTTAGCCCAAGAATTGGCATATCAGATAATAGTTGAAGGAACATCAAGAACCCTTAAGGATTCCAAGAAACATATGTGGCCTATATTCCCCCTACGATGTGGCATTTTAACCTTACATGATTACAAGCATGCAGAGAAAGAGGCAGAAAAGATTCAGATGCTGAAATTTCATCATCCATGGTTGATAAATCAGTTGATGCGAGACTAAACTTGGAGCAAGAAGATGAAATATTAACAAATTTTCTCTCTTGGCAAGAAACCAAAGAAGGAAAATCTTCTAATCTACCACAAATTCTAGAATCACATAAAGAAATCCTATTCCCTGAATGGAAATATTAACTAATGAAGGTAGAAAGAGCAGCATCAAGATGCAGATCGACAACAAACAATCTGGTTGAATTGATTAATGATACTCTTTATTTATCAAATTTAATTACAGAATGTTCTCCAGGGAAACTTGCATCAGTAAAAGCATGAAAACAAACATGGAAACAGGAGTTGGAGCAGAGGAAAAGATTTATTTCAGGTATTCAAACTTTAACATGGGAAACCTTTTGGTTTTTCCTTATTAAACCATATAGTCAGCAAACAGCGATGCAATGCCTCACTGATACAATCGGTCATGTGATTTCTGAACTTATTGATGTCACATACACTACTCAGTTACACTCATGCGTGATTCATCCACCAGAACTTCAACCTATGCTCACCATTTGTCAGCTCAAGTCACAAGATGATTAGCCAATACAGTGAACCATTCTGACCGACTGCAGCATGCCTATTTCGAGAAGATCTTCACATTTTTTTTCTGATTTGGTTATACCAACACATAGCATTTTTATTTCATAGTTTGTTAATTTAGATAGTATTTATAGACTCTTTCATGTTTTTTAGAAAGGTTCCTCAAATTTTTGTATTAAAACTTGGATTGGGAGTTGCACCACTGTGCTTCCGATATATTTATTTTTATAAAAACTGGATCTTAATTTTGAGTTTTGATGAAGAATACTTTTATGTGATATGCACTATTGCTTATTGTAAAAGTATTTCCAAGTGTTAACACCCAGGTTGTTCCCTTTGACTCCCAAGGGAATACGGCCGGGGTAACCACTAACCAATCTTTGGATTACAGTTTCTAGCCAAACTGTAATCAGAGAGGGCTCTCTCTTTATGATTTGTCTCTGTTTTATTAATGTTTTAGGCTAGCTATTATGCTCAAGTTTTGTTTTATATCTTGGTTGGAAGACCTCTCTGAATGCTTAAGGTGTAATGTTTAAACAGTTATATTTCATTGGGCAATGGAGTCTAGATCTGGGAAGTGTTTAGAATGCTTGAAAGAGAATGTTTAGCCTGCAGGGCCTATTGGGTATCCAACAAAACAATTTAAACTTAAGTGATGAAGTATGATTAGCCCATGGAAAGCAGTTAAGAATTCTCCACTAAGCTGGTGATGTGAAAGTGAAATATGTTACTCAAGAGCAGACTTGAATTCCTGAAAACTATGATCACTGTGAAAGATATATCCTGAAAGTGCAGCAATTAAGAATTACACTTATCCAGATTATAGCTGAAGAAAAACATTCATTAACAACATAGATTGAGCCCAGGGTATTCAATGAATAAATCCTGAAGGCTATTCTTTTTCTGTGCTGTTAAACATTTAGAAATTCAGAAACAGATATGGATTGCAAAAGATTTAAACACATAACGAAAGAGTTACAGAAAACTTATTGTATTGTGAAGTACACAGGGATCCTGCAGTATTCAACAAACACCAGAGCACATTCAAACAACTTTAGAACTTGAGAAATTCCATCACTTTCCTTTATTAAACTCTGAAAAGATTACAACAGAAGATATTCTTCAAGAGAAATTAACAACAACCAATCAACCCCTGCAAGCTTGTGCGAGGGGCAAATATATACAAACAGTATTACAAAATATCTAAGGCGTTGAGTCATCTGAGAAATAAATGTTTCACCAACTTTGTACAGAACAGCAGATAAGAAGTTATTGCTGCCTTTAATACAACATAAATGCTCTTTTCATCTGTCAGAAGATATTTTGGCTTTTGGAAGCCAACGAGTCGGTTGGAGTAATCTGCATTAATGCTAAAAAATGCGCTTTTGGAGCTGCTCTGCTGTAGCTTCTTGGCCTGGACACCTGTAGCTTCTCATCTTGCTTTGTTGGTCATAAGTTCTGCTGAGTTGGCTCAACTTTCATCTTTAATGCATGCTGATTCTATTAACTGTCCTGTGCATGATAATTTGTATTTTTTATAAACAAAAATTTTGGTGCATGGCTTCCTGTTTATAAAATCATCTGTATTGCCTTAGTCCACCAGTCCTGTGTAGGTAGTTGATGCCTGAGAATTGCATCCATAGTCTCCTCTGCTTCTGTATATTTATAAAAATTGGGAGCCACTTCAAACAGGTGTTTAATTTCATTCATTATAAAAAATAAACTTTCTACCTTGTTGTAGAGAGTCTGTCCTGTAGCTGGCCCTGTTTCTTCTGAGGTGCTGGGCTTCTCATTGATCTGACTTGTGGCAAAAGCATTTACCCTTTTGGCATACTGCTCATGTGTGAATAGTCTCCCTGCGCTGTTCAGTAAGCTAGGGAGCCCTCTGTTTTGTAACACCTGAAACTTGTCCATAAACCTGTTTACCTCAGTCTGCATGTCTTGGGTTCTTCTTTCTAATGTCTGCACCAAGTTTCTCAAAGTAAGAACCCTCTTGATTAATTGAATAGTCTCAGTTCTGTTTGAAATTCCCATGGTAGCCAACTGAGAACTTGTTCTATTGTTGAGGACATTAATCATCCTGGTGGCGACTTCAGGCATATTGCTTAGAGCATTCCTTGATCTATGAATTTCAGCCTGTGCCTTTGGAATGAGCTCTAACTGCTCATGGATAGTCTCAATATACTGCCATTGGTCAGTAATAGACTGGCCAATATTAGCCCACAGCACTATTCTAAGCTCAGCCACAACCTTATCTAACTTGAGCTCATTCTCTAGCTCCTTGATCCTGTCTTTGAGGGCTTTTACCTCCCTGCCCTTTTCTGCCACAGCCTGCTTGGATTTGTCATATCTATCATTGACTTTGGCCAATTTCTCCCTAGTCTCATTCAGTTCTGTCATTTGAGCTTCCAGGGCCTGAATCTCATTTCTTAGCTTTTGCATATCCAAGCTAGGGGCCTGCTCTGTTGTTGGTGGTGCTGAAGTAGATGGTGTTGCTTGCTGAGTCTGTGGAGGAGGAGGAATAGTAGTTGGAGCAGCTTCCTCAAGGTTAATGATTAGAGGAGGAGGCTGGGAGGTCTGACCTTCTTCTCTTTGTTTCAGAGTTGCTTGTAATGCTGCCTGTGCAGCCTCTGATTCTCCCAGCTTTTCTTGAGTCTGAATGAGCTGCTTATAGAGAGACACCAGCAAAGCTGTGGCATCTTTATCATGCCTTTGTTGAGCTACTTCATCTGTTTGAGGGTGAATTGTGGCTGGGAGTTTGATCTTTCTCCTCAAAGCCGCCATATCAGCATCCCTTAATTTCAATATTTCCTGTATTCCCTTGATATCTTTGGGATCATGTCCAATCTCAATAATTATATCCTCCAAGGACCTTATTCTGTTGTCCTTTGCCTGAGATGATGCTCTCTCCAACTCCAGTTGAGAGGCTGTATTATTAAGGCTACTTTCTAGCCTGTAGTTATCCAATGTTTTGTCTGCCAAGGAAGCATACACCATTTCACCTGTCTGCTTATGCAATTCAATTTTGTCCATTGGGTGTATGTCCTTGGCAAGGACCTCAAGATTGGTCCTTAAGTAATCAGAAGGGGACTGGGGCTGCATAGTAGTTGGCATAAAATGACTCATGATCATCTTGCCCTCCTGGACATCATATGCAAACATTAGTCGCTTCTGGTTGGTGGGAGCCATTTTCAACAAATGGTTGTACAACTGTATTTTTATGGGCTCATTTCTCTTCTTAATTTCAATGAACTGTTGTTTAATGCTCAGTTCACCCTCTCTCTGCTGGCTAGAGGAGCTGACCTCTCCCCCTAATGCTCTGTCCTGTTCCTGTTGGAAGGAACTGGCGGATGCTTCCCTGCTCGGTGGGCCCATGCCTAAAGACTGCCCCATTGGCAAATCTTCTTTAGAAAGAGCATTCAATCTTTGCCTTTTTTCTCCCTGATTTATAGATGATGTTAGGGGAGTTTCTCTGTCTCTTTTTCTCCTTACATCCTCCTTTTGTGGAGTTTGGAGGATGGATGCTTCAACTGATATTTCTTGCCTTGGAGGCATAGTTTGCTGTGGCTGTTGCTCAGTGGATTTTGGGGCTTCCACTGTTTGCTCTAGCTGTACAGGATGCTCCTGTCTTTGCTCCTCTTGTTGTTGCTGTTGTTGTTGTTGTTCTTCCTGCTGCTGTACTTCTTCTTGCTGTTCCATCTCTTGTTCTGCTTGCCCTTCAGTCATGGGAGGTAGCTGTTCCTCTTCCACATGCTTTTCTTTGTCTTTGCTGGCTGCTTGTTGAGTGTCCATGGCAGCTTGCTGATGTGTTGTTGAAGATGAGGCAGCTGCTCCAAGTTGCCTTTGGTATGAGAAAGAAACCTGTCCACAAGTTTCCAAGTCAGCCTCCTTTTGTAGATTTCTAGCTTCACTTTCTAGCATCTGCTCTCTAGTAATTGGCTCTTCTAGAGTGCCTTCTCTCCAGCTCAAGGTATTGGCATGTTGCTCAATATGAGGCAGCTTTACATGTGCATATGTACCTAATTTGTATTTTATCCTCCTGAGGGAAATAAAGTGATTACAGTCATAAGGTGACCATTTGAAGCTGGTTTGCAATCTGAGGCCCTCTAGGATTCTATCTGCCTCCCTCCATCCCTCTTCTCTTTTGTTGTATAAGAAAGGACCTAGCTGGCTCCTTACCTTCAGTTGTACCTTCTTGTTTTTGCTTTGAAAATGGATGTAGTCAGCATTTCCAAACTTCCTGAAGTATTCTAAGGCAAAAAGTCTCATGGGGACATACCTTGGAAGCCTAAAAGGGTTCAACTCACAGCCATAAATTCTGATTACTGTATGATGTTGGTAAAAATACCAATCACCAATGCTATAGGCCTTGGAGAGATGGAGGATTCTCTGCATATCATCAGTCAACCTTGGAGGAGGAACACCATACAACAATGTCATGGCTGGGTGAATGAACAGGTCTATGAACTCACAGTATGTGTATGGTGAGTCAGAAGCACAATGAAAAACTGAAGACCAAAACACAACTGATCTTGGAATTCCCTGGGCATTTAGCTTTTTGAGTGGAACGGGGAAGCTGTCTGGTTGATAATATAAGAACAGATGGTAAATGTATGAGGTGTACCTGAACACCCTTTCCCTTGGTAGATTCATTAGCTGTTCATGACTCTTTTCTGCAATATATGTGGCATAATCATAGTGTACAGCTGGAGGATTTCCAGGAGAAAATATGGATAGCATTGCCATTATAGTGCCATCAACATCTTCAATTCCCTTATACCCTAGGACATAGCTGATCAAATCCACCAACATTCTGCCCAAGTCATTCATGTACTCATATCCAATAGGAGGAGTTCTCATAGTTTCAGAACTTGGCTGCACAAATAGCTGATTAATTTTGACAATCTGGGCACTTGACAAACTACTTCCTTTCTTTAAAAAATCCAATATGGAAAGGGGGGTCAATGGCCTTGCAGTATGGAAATGGAGCATCTCATTGATGGTTTCTGGAGTAATGAAGAACAAAACTGAGCCTGTAGGAGTGAGAACAGCTCTTTGGCATGGGTCATAGCATTCCTGGCATTTATGAATCAAATCTGGCAGAGGATTGATTTGAGGGAGGTTGTAAATGGGCAAATTTGAATCCCAAATCCCTAAAATATCAGCTCCATTAAGGTATTGAGCTTTTATTTCATTGAGCATATGAATATTGAACTTGGAGTTCATTGGAAACCAATCTAACATTTGATAATCTACATCTCCCAGAGCTTTCCATTCTATCTCTCTTTGAGGGGCATTCAGAGGCTGAATATTCAGGGCTATTGGTGTCTCCATGGGTATTGAGGCTTCTGAATTGTATGTGAACTGGTTTAAGTGAGTAGAACACCACAGAGGTGTTTCTTTGCAATGGAAGTATGAATTATAATGAACAGAAGGCAAATTGAGCAAACAGCAATTGAAATACTGTTTAAAGGATTGATTAAAAGAGTAGCAGGACTGACCAGAGTATTTCTATGGTGAATTTGGTCAGTTGAGGCTTCTAGTTCACGACTGCGCGAACTAGCTGTGAATTCAGCTTAATTTGTCAAATGTGGCTCTGCAGAAGGTTTATGGCTTCACTGGTTGGAAATAGGTGCAGGTCACTGTGTATTTGATGGTGAAAACAGTGTTTTACACTCTCTTAACAGTTTGCTTGAGGAAATATGGATAGAACCAGGCTTATGGAATGATTTTGAGGAATACCTGGTGAAATTGCCGGTAACAGTTGCAAATGCAGGTACAATGGAGGCGCCGCGGTCTCGGAATCAACTTTGGCAGGTTGGCGCTGGTTTGAACGTAACAGGCATGCAGAAATAGCAAGAGTTCCTTTTGGCAAAAGTGGAAAAAACACGACAATTTGGCCTAAATATGGATTTTTGGCATATTGGCGCGTTTTTGGGATGACGTCAGCATGACGTCATCAGGTGGGGTCGAAGTCGGATGACGTCAGCATGACGTCACTGGGTGAGGTGGCAGGCTGTGATTGGTCCACGGATATGATGAAGTGGCAAACATGTCAACGCGGGGGCGGACGAAGGAGCTGATGCCACGGCGGGGTGGCAGTGACGTGGCTCTGACGTGGGGATGACGCAGGCCCGACAAAACAGGTGGTAAGCAAAAGGGCGGTAATGGTTTTCTCGAACCGCCTACAATACGGCAATGGTTTTGTCAGAGGGCAACTCGAGAAACTGTGAGGGCGACGCGTGGCAGAGGCCTGACGTCACCCTCTGACAGTTTCTCGGGTGCTAAACGTCGGACCTCGGGCCCAACCTGATATGCATAATAGCCGTCCGATCAAAAGCGCTTGATCAGACGGTTGACGGGTTGATGATTTGATCGGATGATACGGACGCGGGGGAAGGATTTAAAATAATATATTTTTTGGAGTCTGCGCTCGGCGGAAAACCTTAGGTTATGTTGTTTTCACTGTTTTGCAATGTATTTTTGGAATAAAAAACAATGCGGGCGGATACTTTGGATAATTTGCAAAAAAGTGGGTTTTTTGGTGTGTAATTTGCAATTGAGGCGGATTATGGGTAAAAGGGGTCTCTTGTAAGGTTTTTTCTTAGCAAATGAAGATCTAAGGAGTCAAATGGATTCAGATGAGGGGAGAGGAGTAAGGCTTAGGTTTGTCAAAGTGACCAGATGTCATTTTGATCCCTGTTAAAGAACATATGGCTATAATGCCAAGGGGAGGGATATTTATACAATGTTTGGGGTTTAGACACCATGGTGTTAATAATAGTAGGGGAAGGGTAACATAGGGGAATTACATAATATAGTTAGGGGTTAATATGGATGAAAAGGGTGGATGAGGGGAAATACCATTAAGTTTGTTTGAAACTCACTTAGTTCAGGGAGTAGATCAAAATGAAAAGAATTTTTACACAGGAAATGTGGCTTCTAAATGAATGAGAACCATCATAAAACCACAATTTCTTCCATGAATCTCAACTGGTGAGGGAATGTTAGTAATGAAATGGGAAAAGGGGAAGAAGGGAGGTTAGACATGCTCCTTTGTTTTTTGCTGCCACCTGATGGAGAAGAACACCTTCTCAGATCATTGATTTTTCCTTGTGAACAAGGTTAACACACATGCAATTTGTAAGAAATGACCATTCTGCAACATCAACTGCCTACCCATCTATTTGCCTAGCATTTTTTGTTTTCTTCTTGGAGGGTGCACTTAGGCTTGCAGACCCTTATTTTCCTTTTCTTTTCTTTGGCTTTTTCCTTTTGATTTTCTATCTAATTCTACCCTTATTGCTTCCAAGGTCCCAGATTAAGCAGTTGGGAACCTTACTTCTCTACCTAAGCTACTTGTCTGCCAAGATTAAACAGTTTGGACAGACTTCTTTCTCTATTCTACAACTGGAAATTTAAAACATGGCATGGTCCAGATTGAGCTGTTGAACCATCCATCAAAATTGAGTGCTCATCAAGCTATATACATACCTTGTGTTCCTTTGGAAATATGTGATCTTTGCATCATCAAAGCAGAGCATATTTGGACCTTTTCATTGCCAATCATGAAATATGAAACCTATTGGTATAGGTAGCTAACACCAAGTTGAAAGGCAGGATCTAAATGCAATTCATATTGGAGGAGACTCAAATACATATGGTACTACTATCTGTATTTTTTGCTTCATGCTTTTATGTGAACCAACATTTATTTATTTTGCTATTATTGATAGATGTATATGTTTTCACAACAATTCTTTGACTTATCACTATTGAATGTTTAAGAGTTGTTATTTTTTATACATATGTATGTCAATAATATATAAAGATTAGTGTGATAACATTTTAATTATTACTTTGTTCAACTACTTGAAGAAATTAATTATCATATGAATAAATATTTTTGTTTACAAGTAGAGTCATCTATATGCCTACTTGTCAATAGGAATCATAAAAAATTGCACTAAGAGAAAGACTTCCCAAGATAGATTAGTTATTTATATTGTTGCATTTTAGAATAAATCATCCATCATTCACATTAGATATTATAAAATTGATCACTTATCCATCCCATTTATAAATCATTGGGAAACTGGTCCCATTATATCTAGTTGGAGCCACCACACCAAATGGAAAAGGAGTTGCTTTTAAGGTCTGGACCGGGTGGTTTTCCCCGATGTTGATGCAGCGATTTTCGAGGCCTCAACATTTTTGGTGTTAGAAGGAGGGCATGAACTGTGAATGGCGAGCAAATCCAAATCTATAATCCATTATGAGAGTAAATCTCCCTCCACCTCACCTCTGACTTCTCCCTTGCATGCTAAAACTCCAGTTTTCAAGCGAGAAGTTGAGGAAACAACAACCACTGCTCAACCCCAAAATATCTCAAATAAATCAACTCTAGAATCTCTTGAAGTACCGTCTCTAATTTGAAAAATTCAAGGATTCTCAATATCACCACAGAAATATGAGTTATCTTAAGGCAGTGTGACTTTGCAATTCGTTCCTTCTCACCCCCTCACTAGACTTCAGAGTGAAAAGCTTGGTATTGAACCTACTGAGTTACTTTTGCCTAAAAGGAAAAGAGCAAGGAAGACAACTGAAGGGTATGATAGTGAAACGTTTTCATCATCATCATCCATTTCATCTTCTCCATTGCGAAGTCAACCATCCACTCCTCCACTCCAGATTGTCGTTCAACAGGGAACTAGAAATTCAATATCTATTTCCGAGCCATCTCAAACTTCAATATCTACCCCTTCCCAACCATTTGGAACTTCATCTAAATTATCATCCATTAGTAGCTCGACAATGGCACAGAACCCATGGAGCAATCCTGGTGTAGTCACAATGCCTACACCTTTGAACCCATTGCCAGCTCATCCTAAAAAATGGTTGCCAAAATTCAATCCAGATGCAGGCATACAGGCAGACGAACACATAAACAACTTTATGTTGTCAGTCAACTTAAAAGGAGTTACTGAGGAAGATGTGGTTGTCAGACTTTTCCCTTATACCCTACAAGGATCAGCCGGGTCTTGGTACTTTTCCTTACCATCAGGATCCATTACTAGTTGGAATATTTTCCAAGAACATTTCTTAACTAAATACAGTGATGACAGATCTGTAGCAACGTTAATAAATGATATTTCAAATCTTAAAATAGAATCTAGAGAACCTATAAAAGAGTTCAATTCATGATTTAATAAACTCTTAAATAAGATTCCTACTGCCTCTAAACCTAGTGAACAAGTTAGAAGTGAATGGTATATATCAGCTTTACCTTCAAACATAGCTATCTTTGTAGATAGCGCTGCAAAGCCTACTCTAGCAGAGAATATGAAAGAGGCAATTGTTGTGGAAAAACGTATCATTGCCTTAGAAAATAAAGCTACTCTTGAAGATAGAAAATCTAAAAAAGTTACCTTCAAAGATGATTCAAAGAAAAAAATGGCTAAAGATCCATACGATATGGAAGGTCTCCAAAAACTTCTAAAGGCTATGTCAAATGAAATTATAGAAATCAAGAAACAAGTAGCTGAGACTTCAACTAAAAAGCCATTTAGGAACTTTAAGAAACCAGAATTAAAACTCCCTAATGCTATATCCAACACAGAGTCAGACCCCGAGGACGATAAAGAAGAAGATACAGTCTTATCATCTGAAGAAATTGAAGAAGAAGTAGTTGTAGAATGTCATGGGATGTGGGACTTCATTTTGACCAATTCTGATACTGAAAATGAACAAGAAGCTTTCCTAGTAAGTACCAGGAGTAAAGGATCTCCTGAACCTGTTCAAGTAACTCAAAAGAAAAAGAGTATGGTTACTACCACTAAAGAAAAGGCTCCCACAAAGAAGTCTATAGTGACACCTACTCAAAATTGGCCATCAGATTCCAATCCACCCTTGACATCTAAAACATTAGTAGTTGCAGACTCTATGGATTACAACATGATTGAAGACATGAAGAAAATGAAAGCAAATATCACTATGTTTGAGCTTAGTAAACTCAAACATCAACAAAAATTGTTGCTCAAAGAATTGGATGCAGTACCTTCTTCTCTTCTTCCGAATGCTGTATTTTCCAAAGCTGCTAATGATACAGGTAAGCCACCAGCTGGTAGAGTAGAAGCTACTGATGTCGTTTTAATCGGCGATAGATCAAATTCCATACTCCTCCTTTTCTCTTGACCTATGAGATTTATAATAGAAATCTGCACTATTTCTTGATAGACTCAGGGGCTTCATCGAATATTATGCCAGCTTCGGTTTGCTCTAAACTAAATATTGAACCCAAAAAGTCTACGCATATTGTCCAGTTGGATAGAACTAAGGTCCAAGTATTAGGAGAAATCAACTCAGTTACCATTAGGTTATCAGCTGATCCAAGAGTGGTTCAGAGAATTGACATATTAATTGCTGATATTCCTGAGTTCTATGGTTTGATTTTAAGTAGAGACTGGTCTGAGAAACTTCATGGTTACATTTCTACCGATTGGTCTCACATGTGGCTTCCCTATAAAGGAAAGCCAAATCAGATTAAGATTGATCGGGAGAAACATATGACTCATACTGTAATAGAGTTTGAACAAGAAAACCAGCCTATAGCATTCAACAATAACATTCTTGGTAACTACTCATCTGAATCATTCTTTGGTAATTTTACTGTTCAATCATCACCTTTCTCAGTTAATAATTTCACATCTCAAATTGAATTTTTTTCCCAAACAGATACATCAAGGTGTGTTAAAATTGCTGAGGAAATTGTAAATAAAACTGTAGATAAACCTTTATTTTGGTCACTATATTTTGGTGGGTCTAAATCTAATGACGGTGTAGGAGAAGGATGTATTTTAGTTAGTCCTGAGGGAGAAAAGACCATGCTATCATGTATATTAGAATTTGAGTGCACAAACAATACTGCTGAATACGAAGCCTTGATTCAAGGACTTTATAAAGCAATTGGTCTTAAGGTACAATATTTGAAAGTGTTTGGTGACTCTGAAATTGTTATAAAACAAGTCAGAAATACTATACATTGTCTTTCTAGTCACCTTAAACATTATCAATCCTTGGTACAAGACCTTGTATCTCATTTTCTAGAATTTAATATTTCTCCCATTCCTAGAACTCAGAATGCAACAACAGATTTACTAGCCAATGTTGCTTCTAAGCTCCTTTTATCTGAATATTACAGTCCCAATAGATTTTCAGTAGAGTTAATTTTTAGACCATCGATTCCCGATAATGTCACTAACTGGCGAGTATTCAATCATGATGATGACATTTTAAATTTCTTAACTTCTGATAAGTCCTATGATGATCAAATTATTGATGAAAGTGAGCACGATCTTCAAATGAATGAAAAATTTAAAGAAAATTCAATACCTAAAACAGTGGTCAAACTTGAAGACCTTTATGACATCAAATATAGGTTTAAATAGGTTACTAATTCAAAGCTCCAAAGTTCTACTTTGAGATTTGAATTAATAAACCTTGGTACAGAGGACAAGCCACAAAACATCAATCTAGGATTAGGACTTACTTCAGAAGAAAGAATTTCATTTATCAGATTATTGAATAGATATAAAAATGTCTTCGGTTGGAATTATGATGATTTGAAAACATATGATACTTCTATAATACAACATACAATTCCAATGATATTTGAAGAAAAACCAGTATAACAAAAATTAAGAAAAATTCATCCCAACCTCGAAAGTCAAATAAAAGCTGAGTTAAAAAAACTCTTAAAAGCTAGGATAATTTTTCCTGTTAGACATTCAAATTGGTTGTCCAACTTGGTGCCAGTAAGAAATAAAAATGGTGACGTTAGAATTTATATTGATTTCAGAAATCTTAATAAAGCAAGTCAAAAGGATAATTTCCCTCTACCAACAATGGAGCAAACTCTCCATTCAGTAGCTGGTTCTGAATTAATGTCTTTCTTAGATGGTTTTCAGGGTATAACCAAATTTTGGTGCACCCCGATGACAGACTTAAGACTACTTTCAGAATTAAGCAAGGAACTTATGCCTATTAAAAAATGCATTTCGATTTAATTAACACTGGAGCTACCTTCCAAAGAGCAATGGATAGCAAAGGTCTGATTAACAAATCAGTAGTTTCCAATCTAGATAACCTTACTGTCTTCTCTAAGAAAAGAGCAAATCATTTATACGATTTGAAACAAATCTTTGAACGCTGTAAAAGGTATGGGATTTCACTCAATCCTAAGAAGTCATTTTTTGCTCTTGACCAGGGTAAAATCTTGGGATTCATTGTTTCGAAAAATGGTATTTATATCAATCCTGATAGAATCAAAGAAATTTATGATATTCCATTTCCAAATAATAAAAAATCAATGCAATCATTCTTAGGTCAAATAAATTTTGTAAAAAGATTTGTTCCATATTTTTCACAGATTTTTTTACCATTACAAGTCATGATAAAGAAAAATTCAGTGTTTAAATGGGGGCCTATAGAAAGAGAGGCTTTTGATTCAATCAAGCAGTCAATCATAAATTCTCCTGCTTTAAACACTCCTAATTTTTTGAATCATTTTATTTTATATACTTTAGCATTAGATTCATTTTACGCAGCAGTGCTGACACAAATCAATGATCAAAACTTGGAAGAACCAATATCATTTTATAGTTCAAATCTCCAAGGTGCTGAGCTTAATTACTCCGAAGTTGGAAAGCAAGCCTTTGCTGTATACAAAGCCATTAAACACTTTAGGCCCTTTCTCTTAAAAGCTCACACAAAATTTATAGTCCCTTTTTCAGCAGTAAGACAATTACTAGTTCAAAGGGAATTGGGAGAAAAAATGGAAAACTGGGTCACGACATTACAAGAGTATGATTTGGACATTAGACCAACAAAGATTATCAAAAGCCAAGGTTTTTGTAGGTTGCTAGCAGGAGCTTCCAATATTCAGGAAAATGAAGGTATCAGGAATACTGAAGAAATCAATGAGATAAGTACCATCAATCCTAAATCACAATATGTAGATTTGATATTCTATTTGAAGAATAGATATTCTCCTTCTAATCTTTCCTATAAAAATAAACGTGCCATAATACTGAAAGAAAAAAACTTCATGATTGTTGATGATGTGTTGTTTAGATGGAATTATGATTCGATTTTGTTATGTTTAGAAAAACTTGAAGCGCAAAAAGTCTTGCAGGAACTACGTGATGGTCTAGTAGGAGGAAATTTTGGAGCTGATACAACAGCCCACAAAATTATTCATGCTGGGTATTATTGGCCCACCTTATTTAAAGACACTCATGAATATGTAAGGAAATGCAAACATGTCAAACTACCAGTGGAAGACAAAGGAATCCAGCTTTTCCTTTGCAACCAGTCAACATTGAGCAGCCTTTTGAACAATGGGGATTGGATATCATTGGAGAAATTATTCCACATTCATCCAAACAACACAGGTATATCCTTACAGCTACTGATTACTTTACTAAATGGGTAGAAGAAATTCCTTTGAAGACAGCAAACTCTGAGGCTATCATTGAATTCATAGACCAGTTCATCATTACCAGGTTTGGTGTCCCAAATTCTCTTATTTTTTATAATGCATCTTATTTCTCCAGTAATTCCATACTTGAATTTTCTATCAAAAGAGGATTCAAATTGAAATATTCTGCAAACTACTACCCTCAAGGTAATGGTTTAGCAGAATCCACCAATAAAAATCTTATCAAAATCATTAAGAGAACTATTGATCAGAATCATAAGAATTGGCATAAGTCTTTGATATTTGCATTATGGGCAGATCGTATAATGTAGAAGGCCTCAATAAGCACTTCTCCATTTAATCTAGCGTATGGAAAGGAGTCTGTCATACCATCAAACTTAGTACTTCCATCACTAGCCTTAGTGCAGTTTATTGAAGAAAATCCCTCATCTTCTATTCAATTGAGACATAATTAGATCTTGAAACTAGAGGAAGAAAGGGAGAAAGCCCAAATTACACATGTGAATCATCAACAAATTATTATGTATTCTTTTGATACAAATTCAATTGGCTCAAAACATTTACAAGTTGGTGATCTTGTTTTGAAATAGGACAAAGCCCACGAGGATAAAGGAAAACACACTAAATTTCAGAAAATGTGGCTCGGACCATTTCAAATCAGTGAGAAGATAGGCCCATCAACATTCATATTGCAAGATCTATCAGGAAATAGAGGTTCTCTTCCTATCAATGGGCTTATTTTGAAAAAATTCTTCAATTGAGGAGGTAACCCCTTCTCACTTTGTAAATATTCATTTTAAGCTATATTTGTGTGAATAATTAGTTTATTTTCTTTCTTAAAAAATAAAGCTATAAATAGCCCTCTATTGGTGTTTACTATTTTGAAAAGGTTACTTAAAGGAAAATAGTGTTAATATTTACTTTTGATAGATGGAAGCCTTGAAGGAAGAAGAGAAAGTTCTAGGAAGTTAGGTATAATTAAACATTGAAAACCATTTTTATTTTTGTAACATCTTCTCAAAACTAGAAAATACTGTAAATCATTCTGAGTTTTAAAGCCTAAAAAAGGTTATCAATACAAAGCAAAGACTGATCCAATCTTAGCATCTTCAACTCTTAAAATTGTCATCCATGTTCTCTTAAGGAGAAAATTATTCACCCCATCCATCAAAGTTTATGATTTTTCAGAGTGTAATTCTAAAATATATTTGATATAAGAGATAAGAGGTCTCATCATGAGCCTGCTTACCATGATCATAGGCGACTAGTTCAACTGACATTACCAACACTGCATACCAAAATAGGGTAATGGCTTATAATTATAAGACAAGGGGTCTCATCACGAGCCAACTTGTTCAATTAAATTACAACCAGTTAATGGCATTGTCAACAACTAGCCACCAAACCAAGATAATGGCTTTTTATCTTACAAAATAAAGAAATAAGGAAAAAGGAAATGCAATACAAAATGTGTGGAAACATATCTTTTGGATTCATTCTTTTAAATTATACTCTGAAATGGATGGGACAATGAATGATTAAATGGTTAAAAGATAACCCTGCTAAGACTATAGACATTTTCTGGCAGCAGTGGCTCTACTTATGACAAGAGAGTCATTATATAAGCTAAGTTGAGGAAGTCTTGTGTTTTATCATTATCAACCAATAAACGTTTACGTAAACATTGAATGTATGTAATTTTGAGATGAGAAAGAGATAGCAAAAATAGTTTTCATTATATTCAGAGTTTATGATTACCTAGTTATATTAGATTTTCTCTATCCATTAAGGTTTTCAGATTAAGAAGGTTAAAATATTACATTACTTTCTGAGAGATAACTATTTCTCACAGTGAATCACCAATTGTTGTGCTGTACAACAACCCCCCATTTCTAAAAAACTTTTACATAAAATTTTTAATAAGAAATGGGTCCCTTTTAAATAAACTTAGTGAAATTTGTAATTTGATAAATAAAACTGGTATCGACCTCATTATAAGAAAAAACCTTTATCAAAAGGCACGATGTAAATGATTCATTTTTGTAAAGCCTTTCAAAAAGTACAAAGTGTTCCTTTAAAAAACATTATAAGTAACTCTACATTGCGATAAAGCAATCGGAGATCACGTATCGCAATGACAAAGGGACACACACAAATAGGGCCTCAACAAATCCTCTGATCCGATAAAGGTAATCGCAATCGGCAATCAGAGATATCATATGACAAAGGGATAAAAGCGCAAACCAAACCCCTGATTGCAATCAATTAATAGGGCGCACATCTCAAGTGGAAAACATACGCTAAATGGTTTGCATGCATAATACTCCGCTTTATTATAATATCACTTTATCGGTAATCAGAGATATTCATTGCAAGTGATGAAGCCTCTCCCTTTGAAACTCCCGATTGCGATTTGCAATTTATCGCCGATCGGGGAAATACGAAGACACGCTTGAGATAATCATTCATAAATGATCGACGAGACGGGTATTTATGATATTTATTCATCATGATTGGCGGATAGAATGACTATTAAATTTCACAGTTAATAATAAGTCCTTCAAAATATTTCATTCGTGGTAATGCTTAACTACATCCGATTTATCATATGAAAATCACCCTAATTCTGTTCATTTTTGTACTAGCTTTTAGCGACAATATCTCTGTATTACGGTTTGTAATTGTCTATGTAGAGTTTCTTTGAACCCATGAATCTAGAGAAGATGGGGAAGAAATCTAAGATGGCCAAAGAAACTCCTATAGCCACAGAACCAGGACTGAGCAAGAAGGGATTAATATCAGATACAACATGTCTTAGTCTGGGAATTGCTAGCTGGGAAAGCATTTATAATTTGATAGAAGCAGAGGAGCCCAAAGAATTATAAGAGGAAGCCACAACTGATTCAACTAACAAGTTAGAGGGAACTCTCAAAGAATTGGCCTGTTCATACCTTCACAGGATAGTAGCGCGGGCCAAAATTTTGCCATACACTGATGTGGTTAGATGGGTTGTCGAGAAAATCCCAACTTCAGATAGAACATTTTCCACAGCTGATGGAAGGATATTCGAGTCATTTAAACTTGAAGATATCAGGCAAATGTACCATCTATCTCCGCCCGAGAAGCACTATAACAAGGCATTCCTAGAAGCATTTGCAAAGGAAAACGACTTGGAATCGGACCCGATCAAGCACTGGAGGCATTTCCCAGAAAAACATAAGCACGAGTCATCAGGTAAGTATTCTGTTGACTCATTAGCTTCTCCTTATTGCTATGCTAGAGCTATTATGTGTAAACTGTGGGGACAACATGATTCTGTAAAATTTTCTATATATATGGTCCCATTAATGGAAGCTGCAATTAATGGTTATGTTATGGATTCGACAAATATTTTATCTGATAGATTAGCCACTGAAATATTAGAATACAAAAGGAAAAGAATATACAACTTTCCAGATCATTCCTCATTTCTACTACAGTGCATATATTTTGGATATTATTTGTTTTATTTTTGAATACCCGGTACTCGGATGGAAGTGGGCTTCCCAAGATCATAACCCTATTCATATCTATCACAAACCATTGTGGAAGGCACATTATAAAAGTCACTTGTACATAATTTGCAATGGTTTTGTTTTACCTGTATATTATTCTATTTTCAATAAGCTTGCCCCCAGGATATCTCAGGAAGCAGCAATTGACCTGACAACAGTAGGTAGTTGGTTCAGAGAGGAGAAATTTACCTATGTGAGGCTTTTTAGCAGTCTCACTAAACCCCATGTTCTTCCTCTATATGTTCCTGATAAATTGTTAGCCTGAGAATTGGCACATCAGATAATAGTTGAAGGAACATCAAGAACCCTTAAGGATTCCAAGAAACATACGTGGTCTATATTCCCCCTACGATGTGGCATTTTTACCTTACATGATTACAAGCATGCAGAGGAAGAGGCAGAAATGATTTAGATGCTAAATCTTGCCACCATTCCAAATAGGCAATATGACCGAAGGAAGGTTTCCTATAACATTACCGCTCAAGCTAAACTTGCCAAATTCGACCATGAAGCAGATGAATTTGATGATTTATTTGCTTCAGCCAAAATATTTTTTTAGGTTAAAGGATTGGCTAGGATCAGGTATGGAGAAGAGGGGTTAGAAACATTCAATAGGCTCAGAGCCTAGAGGTTGCAAAATCTACCTTTCGACCTATTAGCTACAGCCCCAACAGATAAGCCACAGAGTCAAAGTGAAAAGAAAGCTGCCGAAAAGACTCCTGTAATGGAGAAGATTCCCAAAAAAGAAAAATTGCCAGAGCAGGAGCAGGGACAAGGAAAAAGTAGTGAACTCATTGATTCAAACATTTATGTTGATCCTAAACTGATCAAGGAATGGCAGCAATTTGATTCCATCATTGGTAATATTGTAAGCCTCCAAGGATTCAACACACTTGAGATGACAACTGGTCAAAAATCAATAATGAATACAGTGCTGACTGAAGGAAGTAGTGGCCCACCCATAACTCACAAGGATGTAGAAATAATCCCCAAAAATCCCTCCAATGAAATTGTTTTGCATGGAGAAGAAATACCACCACTAGATGTCTTCTATAGCCCTAAGCATAGGGCCGTAATCAAAAGGAAAAGGAAAAAGAGGAAAGTTGATCAATCTCCTCTTTTGACTTCACAAATGGAGATAACAAACATGGTATGGAGAGAAGAAGTTAATCCTTCTGAAGATATCACTAAACTTTCTCACTATGCTGGATCATACACATCGGCCACAATGGACAAAGCATCAGAGGTCAATAACTTGCTCAAAGAAAAGGACCAAGCAATCATTTTGCTGGAAACACAGGCACAAGAGAAATAACAAAAGATAGAGAAGTTGGAAGAACAGTTAGTAGTCCAGAGGTAGTTAAATGACTAATTGAACGAGCAATTGCTCAAAGAAAAACAAAGGATTGATCAACATGAAATTCATAAGCAACAGTAATTATCCCAAGCATTGAGCAAGTTACAATTATTAAATGAACAATTGAGTAAATCAAAGGAATAACAGATCGGTCAACTATCACTCCAGATAGAAAGATTCCAAAAATATCCCCAAGTGGGAGAATTCAGATCAAAGGCTCTACAAATTACCAAGGCATTGTCTAGTCAGTTGAGCCTATTGTGTCATAATATGTCACTCGCTCTTCCTCTGTGTGAAATTTCATCATCCATGGTTGATAAATCAGTTGATGCGAGACTAAACTTGGAGAAAGCAGATGAAAGATTAACAAATTTTCTCTCTTGGCAAGAAACCAAAGAAGGAAAAGCTACTAATCTACCACAAATTCTGGAATCGCATAAAGAAATCCTATTCGTTGAATGGCAATCTCAACTAATGAAGGTAGAAAGAGCGACATCAAGATGCAGATCAACAACAAACAATCTGGTTGAATTGATTAATGATACTCTTTATTTATCAAATTTAATTACAGAGTGTTCTCTAGGGAAACTTCCATCAATAAAATCATTAGAACAAACATGGAAACAGGAGCTGGAGCAGAGGGAAAGATTGATTGCAGGTATTCAAACTTTAACATGGGAAACCTTTTGGTTTTTCCTTATTAAACCATATAGTCAGCAGACAACGATGAAATGCCTCAACGATGCAATCGGTCATATGATTCCCAAACTTACTGATGCCACATCCACTGCTCAGTTATACTCATGCATGAGTCATCTACCAGAACTTCAACCAATGCTCGCCATTTGTCAGCTCAAGTCACAAGATGATCAACCAATACAGTGAACCATTTTGACTGACTGCAGCATGCCTATTTCAAGAAGATCTTCACATTTTTTTTGTGATTTGCTTATACCAGCACATAGCATTTTTATTTCATAGTTTGTTAGTTTAGATAGTATTTATAGACCCTCTCATGTTTTTAGAAAGGGTCCTCAAATTTTCGTATTAAGACTTGGATCAAAAGTTGCACTACGGTGCTTCCGATATATTTATTTTTATAAAAATTCGACCTGAATTCTGAGTTTTGATGAAGAATACTTTTCTGTCATATGCACTATTGCTTCTTGTAAAAGTATTTCCAAGTTGAAAGGCGGGATCTAAATGCAATTCATATTGGAGGAGACTCAAATACATATGGTACTACTATCTATGTTTTTTCTTCATGCTTTTATGTGAACCAACATTTATTTATTTTGCTATTATTGATATATGTATATGTTTTCACAACAATTCTTTGACTTATCACTATTGAATGTTTAAGAGTTGTTATTTTTTTATACATATGTATGTCAATAATATAAAAAGATTAGTGTAATAACATTTTAATTATTACTTTGTTCAGCTACTTGAACAAAGTAATTATCATATGAATAAATATTTTTGTTTACAAGTAGAGTTATCTATATGCCTACTTGTAAATAAGAATCATAAAAAATTGCACTAAGAGAAAGACTTCCCTGGATAGATTAGTTATTTATATTGTTTAATTTTAGAATAAATCATCCATCATTCCCATTAGATATTAGAAAATCGATCACTTATCCATCCCATTTATAAATCATTGGGAAACCGGTCCCATTATATCTAGTCGGAGCCACCACACCAAATGAAAAAGGATTTGCTTTTAAGGTCTGGACCGGGTGGTTTTCCCCGATGTTGATGCAACAATTTTCGAGGCCTCAACAGGGTCCAAGTAGGACTACCCAGTTGTTGGGACCTCATAGGAGGATTAATCCCATGGGAATAATATAGTCAAATTCTGGTAGAGGCTAAGAGAATATTCGATTCCTCCCTCAAGAAGACCTCCACCTTAAAGGGAAAGACAATGATGAACTATCTAAGGAGATATCTCCAATTTGTAAGGTTGGTGAAGAGCTTGTTTCGCTCCATGGAAAACTATGCAGGGTTCACAGGTCTTAAGGTTGTTTATCATGTTTTATTTTTCTCTCCTTAACCGACTCTAACATTGTGGTAGAGATATGACCAGTTCATTAATCCTTCACAACTCCATATCATCGATCCAACAACGCTTCCTGTAGAACTGGTCTACCATGAATGAATATTTTTCTGATAGTGTCAATCATGACACTTCACTATTTTATGTTTTTTGTAAATATTATATTTCAATAAATGAACTCTATTTAGTTAGGGTTTAGCTAGTACATTTGTGATACTAGCATGTGTGCATCTTTTTGTTATGATGAATCACTCAGAGATCAAGAAGGAATATTTTGTAAGGGGTTAACATCTTGAGGCCCTACAGAAAATAGTTTATGATACATTATGAATGGTTTGGAATTTTGTTTTCAAAGAGGCTCTAGCATTGTGAATGAAGAGAATGGAAAATGTATTCTTTGTCTAAATATTAATAAAAAAACTTTGGTGATTCTGGCTCACATGAAGTTGTAGTATGCATTTTTATTTTGTGTTCACTCCATATATCTTTGTTTTCTTCTCAGAGGAAATGTAATTGTAGTTTATGGGTGTATTTTTTGTGATAATGGATTCATCTAAGTATAAATTTTGATTTAATATGCATATGGCTAGTAAGATCTAACATCCTTAATATGTGCTCCATGTAATCTGACATACTATTTTTTGTTTCATTCATCTATTTCTTGCTAAAGTCTAGTACACTAGATTCTACGCTTAGCCCTATGTATTTGATTTCATTCCTTCATTGTCTTCTAACTCTCTTACAAAAATGGAAAATGAACTATGTGTTTCTATAAGTTTCGCCACCAGAGCTGGATATTAATTCTTCTATGTTTTTTCTTTTCTATCAATTGCATTTTCCCTCTTGAAAGAGGTTATGAACCACTTATGTTTTAAAATATGTGTTAAATGTTGAGTGTAAGTGAACAATTTTAGAAATTCCTACAAACACTCATTAAGATGTCCTAAGCACTGGTCTCTAATCAACCCAGGCATTATCTATAGGAGTTACAACATCTTCGAGCATCATTTTAGAGCACAAATCAAAACATTTCCCTAGGTATGACATTTGTACACCCCTCAGCTAGGTGAGTAAGAGGGGGTGTGGGTTGAAGATCTCTCACCTTGGTGACTAGACTCTTTAAATCTTGGTTTGATCACCCTAGACTTAAAAATTCCTCATAATCATTCTAACACTTCTCAAAAGAGAACTCCCCCTATATCCAACCCTAAAAGAATCATATCCAGGAGGGTTTGAAAGGATAGGACCCCTATTATTCCAAATCCTGTGATCTCATTTCCTGAAGTGTCAACTTCTAGCTCTCAGATGGTTGAGATAAACTACACTGGGTCCTCTTCTAGAGCCTTGGAATTTTCAGAAGAATGTTTCCATCTGTTTAATTCATTTTCCTCTAGAGTCAAATCCGAAGAGGTTTCTATCAATACACCTCCTTTCAGGTTCCAAGAATTCCAAAAAGCTGAAGAAATCAAATATATCCTCATAAATATTCCAAATCAAAGCATTAATAACATTTCATCTCAGATCCAATTAGCTACAATCCATACATATCCTCAACAAGGCCCTGTATTAAATGTTCTACCACCTCCATTGGAAAACTTGGATTTCCCTGATTTTCTACTAAATAGATATGGTCCACTCAACTTGCCACAACCTCTGAATGGGATTCCATAATATCACCTTAAAATCTTGCCAAGGTTCACTAGAAAGGATGATATTTCGGCCCAAAATCATATAGAAAGTTTTTTGTGCCTTCACTGTGAATTTGAATGTCAAGCATCTAGATGTTGTCCTAAGACTCTTTGTTCAGTATTTGGATGGAGAGGCCAAGAAATGGTTCAAAATCCTACCTAATGCATCTATTAATACTTGGGAGGAGATGGAGAACTCTTTCATGGAAAAATTGGGGGAGAAAAGGGACCATGGGTATATCTTAACAGAGTTTAATGGAATAAATAAAAAGCATAATAAATATATCTCAGAATTTATAAGGAGATTCAATAAATTATCTAATGGCATGTTACAAAGTATTTTGTCACACTTCATGTCCACTTCTTGTTCCACATCCTGAAGTGCCAAAATGTTTACAACTATGTAGTGTACTCATAATTAAACACATACTAAAACACCCCTAAAGAATGGAAGAAAAATTTCCCTAAGCCAATTCTAGAGAAAGTTGACTGAAACCCTAAATTTAAGGACCAATGCTCTCTGCTCCATTGCTTTCCCATGCTGATGACATGTTTCATTTCTTTGACATAACACTTCTAGCGTGGATTTTGATATGAAATCCCGTGCTAAAGCTCTTTTGGCAGTTTTTTTCAAAATGGAGGAGAATCTTCGCATTCTAGAAACCTCGAGAACAATGATTTGGATGTTGTTGGGTAGAGATATGGCTAAGCTCTCCCATTTGTAGTTTTTGATCCTACCTTTGAGGGCCTTCCCCTTGAAATGTAGACCTTCCTCCCTGTTTTATGGATCCTTAAGTTCCTCTCCCTTCGTATAAATCAAATCCCCTCCATCCCAAAATGGTTGGTCATTGATTGTCTGCATTCCTATGCTAAGATTACGCCCAAATGCTGCCCATCTAACTTGGAGGAGTGCTTGAAGAGTCTTGGATTGGAATTGGACATTTGCCAAAAGAAGGTCTCCAACAGCAATGAAATGGTTGTATGGTTCCCTTTTTTATTCATTAATATATACATATGATGTTAAATTTCCATAAGTGTCTAAATATTTATGCACTTAGCTTGATACTCGTTGATCTATCAAGTAGTTTATGTTTTATATATATTATGTATGGTCTTGTATCTCTTGTTGTCTTTTGATCTCTCTTATAGTTATTTAGACACCAAGGAGCGAGCCTGTAATCTAAGGGATCAAGGTAATCATTAAAGGCTTGAGAAATTAGCATCTGAGTGAGGTAGCATTCTCTCTCTCTCTGTGCATTTTTAAACATAAGATAAGAAAGCCTGCATTAGTTTGTTCAATTTGTTTCTAGACCCACTCATTGGGCTAGCTCAATCACCTTTGTCTATGGAGGGGAATTATCTTCACAAACAAATGGTGACTCTATTGGGGAAGCTATAGCCTCCTCAATGTCTTTTTTTCGATCGAGTCTTTTGATCAGTTTTACCAACCATTGAATTATCAGTTAGTGTGAATCTGTATAGATCTGCACATTGAATGATCACTACTTTAGAGTGTTAGGTCTGGAATATTTGTTAGAATTCTTTTCATTTTTTCCAAATTTTCTTGCCCAATGCATTTTTCCCCAAACAGTTGCATTACTAGTGCACTTTTCCTTAAAACAGTTGCGCTGAAACAACTTTCAACACGTGTTTTTCTTTGACAACCGCACTGATCTTAGAGATTTGAGAAAAAATAGGGTTTCTGCCATAGAATCTAGTGTGTCTTGGCCTTTGAAGGTATTTTCATGTCTTCTGTGTTGGGATTTTTTAGTGTTTTTTCTGGTTGTTTTGGTTAATTAGCAAAAATTATCTCTTTGGCTTTGAAGTGCTTCAAGTGAGAATTTGATTGAGCTCCATGGCTTCTAGGTCAAATAGCCATCACTTTCTCTTTGTTTGTGTCACTGGGATAATCGTTCATTGATTGATTGAATCTTTTTTTCTATGGAAATCATTGAAAACATCAATTTGCATTTGTTTTAACTTGTCTTTCACAAATTTTCCTTCCAAGTTGCATTAGGTCACTGAAGCGAACAAAGTTCCTTCTACAAATTAATTACTCGAAAAGACTTGGAATATCAAGATATCCATGAGGATACAAATAAATATATTAAATGTATGAATAAGAATGAGAATGAGTGATTTACAATGAGAATGAGAGGCTTGCTTTTATATCAGGGAAGTGTCTCTTCACGAAGAGTCATGTCTCATTTAGACATGCCTCTTCAACCTAATTACTAATTAATTAATAATTATTTATGCTTATTATCATTTACATTATTTTACATTATTTATATATATTTTATTCGTTACATTGCCTTCCTCCTCAAAAATCTTTGTCCTCAAAGCTTGTCGATGAAAAAGGCTTGATCTCTTTTTCGGCTTCAAATGTCCTTCTGTCTTGAAATATTCATCTTCATCGATACAAGATGATATGATCTTCTAAGTGACAAAAAAAATTGTCGCATTGAGAAGGGATCAGAACATCCCCAATTAATCCTTTGTGGAACATTCCGATCACTGGAATTTTGTAACGACTTGTTAGCATAAGACTAGATTGAGATTATATCACTATTATCTGGAACATCGGTTTGTTGATTTGGTTTTGAATGGTCCTGATACATAGCATGGTTGAGTTGTCTTCTCTAATGATTCAGATGCCAATAGGGTACCTTTTTGGTTTGACTTTCCCTTATTGGGCATGTGGCAATTTTTATATTTTCTTCTGGCGAAGATGTTGTTGAGTTGGCTATGAAACATTCACTGGGGATGTTCATTGCTTGAATTGAAACATCTAAGTGTGTCGTTTATTCAACTAACTTGCCTTCTTGAGTTGTCATATTCATTGGATTGGTATTCGTTGTTTTGTCATCAACTTGAATTCCTATACTTGATGCTTCTTTCTCGATAAGTTGTTGTACCTTATTTTCTAATGACTTCTTATCCTTCTTAGGTTTCTTAATTTGCATCAATAATTTTTCGTTATGGTTTTTAAATCAAGAAATTTCTTCCTTTTTGACAACAGTGATTTTGCCAATTTCACTTTGCATATTTTATAATACTTTTTTTCCTTCTTGAAACATTTATTTTGAAATATCCGATATATCTTTTGGCGTTAATGAATTAGGTTTTAATGTAACATCTTGGAGTGTTATTTTCTTCTTCTTGTAAGAAAATGTTAAAAACTTTTTCTTAGTATTTAGAATAAAGGAACCTAGAGTTTCCATTGAGGGTGATCCCAAAAAAATGCCACTATCGTTAAAACATAAGGTTTTCACAGTGAATTGTGAGGTAAAAGTATAATCTCTAATATTTAGGTGTAGATTGCTTATGTCGTATTGTTTGTTACATGTTCCAAAAATATTTGTTTCAACTATATTCGATTCAGGAATCACCAATTGGTTAGCACATTTAGGACTAACATAATTACTTTTTCCAGTAGGACTCATAGAGATTATGATATCTCTTCTTGCAAGTGATCCTTTCATTTTAAATAGTGTGTCAACACATTTGCTTAAGGTTTTAGGAAATCTTCCCTCACTAGTTTCCATTTTGCGTTGATGTTTTTACGTAAACAATATGTCAACTGGAGCTATTTTTATTATAAAATATCCCTTATTTCTTCTATATATATTTTTCAAATATTCTCCTTTAATGTGGATTGTTAAAAACTTGAATACCCTTTTATTAAAAAAAATACTCCTTTATATTGTTTCCCTTTATATATGTATGTATTTCTTTATATTAAGACCCCTTTTCAAAATTATCTTATAATAATAATAGTTTCACTTCTTTTTTTTTTAATAATAAATTGGTACCTTTTTTTTATATACTTAATTACTCCCTTGATAACTTTTTAATGTCACCCCACTTAATATAAAAGTCCCACTTATTATAAATTTTTATGATGTCACCACACTTAATATAAAAGTCACACTTAATATAAACTTTTATGATGTCACCACACTTAATAAATATAAAGGTCATGTCTTTTCATATGATAGGGTCACGATGTTCACCATACTTTTTAAGTAAAAAGTAAAACTTACCTTTCATGTAAAGAGATTTTGTATCCCTTTTGTTTTTTCTTTTACTTTTAAAATACCATGGGCAATTACCATGGATTGTTTTTAAAACCTCGTTAATATTCTCCACGTAAAAAGTAAAACTTACCATTCAAATAAAGGGATTTTGTATTCCTTTTGTTCTTTTTTTTTTACTTTAAAATACCATGGGCAATTACCAAGGTTTTTCTAAAACCACGGGCTTCTCCACGTAAAATGTTTTAAATATACTTGGAAAGATTCTCTCTTATCTTTATTATGCACTTTTTATCAATAATGTAGAACCTTTTATATATATATGAATGTTCTCCTTCAAAATTTAATTATTTATTTTTAAATATATAAATATATTTTTAATCTTTATATGTACTTATTTTATTTTTTTTATTTTCTTTTTTTGAATTTGATTTATATATATATATATATATATATATATATATATATATATATATATATATATATATATATATATATATATATATATATATATATATATATATATATATATATATTTTGAATGGCCAAATGGTTGATAGCGAAATGGAGAAACTCCAAATTCTTGTAGCGAAACGCTTCAACGACAACAATGTTGATGAATTTGATGGTCAAAGACCAACATCAAAGAACGCGACTCTGTGCAGTGGACACGACTCTGTGCAGCAGTGGAGCAGCTAGAGGATTGACTACTCTGATACCAAATGAAGCGAACAAAGCTCCTTCTACAAATTAATTACTCCAAAAGACATGGAATATCAAGATATCCATGAGGATACAAATATTATATATTAAATGTATGAATAAGAATGAGAATGAATGATTTACAATGAGAACGAGAGGTTTGCTTTTATATCAAGCAAGTGTCTCTTCACGAAGAGTCATGTCTCATTTAGACATGCCTCTTCAACCTAATTACTAATTAGCTAATAATTTTTTATTCTTATTATCATTTACATTATTTTACATTATTTATATTATTTTATTCATTATAGTCACTTTCATTTGGAGGTCATGTTTGTTTTAATAAAGCATATATTACATTGTTTGATTTTCAAGCTGGGAAGAGTGCATTGTTTATTTGTTCAAAAAGAAAAAGTGAAAGATATTTTCATTTAGATGCTTTTGAATTTGATTTGGTGTTGCTTTGTTTGATGCATTCGTTGCATTAGAGCATTTAAATCAAATTCACATTTTTTATTTTTTATTTTTTTCCTGGGGAAAAAATCGTAATTTTCATTATAGTGGAAAATTACATATTGTAGATGCCATTGGCATATCCAGAATGAGTGACCAAACTCCTCAATAAACAAAATAGTCTGTAATAGTCTATAAAAAAGACACAAAAGTGGGTAAACCATCAATTGTCTGTGAGCATATACATTTATTTACAAAAATTTAGTCAAAAAGTCACCATCAGTGAGTCTCTGTTCAACGCTCAAAATAAAGTCCTATAATAAGTTAGGACCTATCAGCCCTCTCCATGTCCTGATCAAAATAAGGCATGTGGTAAAACTAGTAGATCTACTCTTGTTTCTCCTCACGGATCATCCATTCCCCTCTAGGATGGTGTGTTGCCTCTTTAGAAATCTTATTCGCAGGTTGGTTTCACTCACTGTAAATACGAGAACATGTAATCTGATCAAATTGAGATTTTAACAACAATGCATCATCTAGTATGGTCCTGAGTGAATGAACATGGCATGTAAAAATGCAGTTGAACCAATTAATGATTATCTTAGAGTCCTCAAAAACTTGTAAGTGTCGACAATTTTGGTATAATGAAAAGTATAAAAGATGTCGAAGCAATAGGAGCTCAACAAAATTATTTGTGCCAGCACCCAAACCCATGAAAATACTAAAAGAATGAGTCTTAGATAAGTGTAGTAAGATGCCCCCCCACACCCTTGGTCTTGTGCTGAGCCGTCAAAATAGGCCCATGGGTGTCCTTGAGCTATGACCTCCTGAATGATAGTATGGGTCTTGACAGTCGGATCATCATCCAGGATTTCATTGTAACAATTACATTTTTTTGAGATAATGAGAGGCCATTGAATTTGTTTGTTTTCAAATATGATGTTGTTTTTGCATTTCCATATGTTCCAACACATGATTAAGGGGAGATTACAAGCTTTCATAGTGGATTCTCCAAGCTTCCAACTGTTCCAGGCATTTAGGATACTATCCCCCTCCCATCGCTAATTTATATTAAGCATAGGCTTCACTTATTCCCAGATCTGTTGATTGGTGGTGCAAGATAGGAATAGATGGTTGTTCGATTCCTCCTCCCTGTGGCATAGAACACACCAGGTTGGACCATGGAAAGAAAATTTTCTGAGATTTGTTCTTGTAGGGGTATTTTTCATGATAATGTTCCACATCAGGAGGCGAGTGCGAGGTGGTCCTTTCAACTTCCATAGCCAACACCATTAGCTTTCCAATGAGTTAGGCTTGTGGGCAGCATGTATAATAGGATAACTATATTTTGGTGTATAAGACCCCTTCACCGCAGGAGCCCATATTATTTCATCCTCATTGTCCCTAAGTCTTACATGAGATTCCTTTAAGGCCACAATGTATTTCTTGTACACCCTTCTACAGTGAACCGGAATGCCAAGGTCTTCAACTGATAGCCAAGCTTGTCAAAAGATGGATGTGTTATGATGGTCCCTAATCTGTGGTATGGAGATCACACCTTTGTTGTTAAGTAATTCTATCAGATCTAATGGTAGGTTGTAAAGGTTACCATAGCCCATCCATGGGTCAACTCCAATGCGAAAAGCCATACCATTGCCAATATTCCAAGTAAGACCACTTATTATAATGGGAAGGGTGTGTATGAAAACTTTCCATATCACTAATATTCCTTGCTTGTTCCAGGCAGGTAGCTGAATCCATTCCATAATGGTACGAGGACAGATATATTTGTAGGTGACCACCTTCGACCATAGACTATTATTCTTCAGGAGGAGCCAGCCTAATTTGGCTACCAATGCCTGTGCAAATGAAAGAGATTATTGAGGCCCCAACCCCCCACATTTTTTGGGGACTGCAATTCTAATCCGTTTAACCCAAGCAAAGGGTTTCCATTCCTTGTGCCCCCTCCATAAGAAATGACAACACAATATTTGAATCCTGGATAATATACCTTGAGGGATCGAGGCAAGTAATATCTAGTAGAACAAGGTGGCTTCAAGAATAGATTCTAAGAGCACCAGGTGCCCTACTCTAGATAGTAATCGATGACTCCAATTGCTCAATATTCTTTCCACTTTGTTGACTAACCAGGTCCAATAAGGAATTTTGTAACCATGGGATTTTATCCCAAAGCCCAAATATTTCAAACCATCCTCCAGCGGTGATCTCTAGAAGCGGAATTTATGGAGGGCATGACAAGCTTCTTGTAGGGAGCAGGCAACAAGATTGAAGTTCATTTTTATTTAGTTGGTGATTTAGTTGCATTAGAGAATTCAAAAATCAAAGAAAAAACATAATATATATAAATGCATCTTAATAAAAGTGAAAATCATTTTTCTTTTGAAAAGTTGCATTTATGATAGTGAAAAGTGAAGATCATTTTCACTTTTGAGCATTTCATTTGGAAAGAAAAAGTGAAAGTTAGTGGAAGGCATGGTTTTTAATGCCTTTTTTTGATGCATTATTGATTGAAATTTCTTCCCTTCATTAGTCTAGCTTTCATCGAAGTGGAAAGTTTTCCTTTTCTCATATAGTTGCATCTTAGGGATTCAGGTGACATCGTTTTGAGCCCAAAATTGAATCATAATTCAAGATAAACGTTAAAATTTACTCAATTAACCAAAGGATCATTTGGAACTTAACAAAAACATTTATAGGTCTATGCTAGAGATGTGTTCTAGCATCTATAAACATAAGATATATTATTATCTGCCAGCAATATATCTCGGGGGTGAAATCCCATTCCATGTATGAAAGTATATATGATCGTTCTCCAATACTCTTGGTTATATGAGAGGTGCTCCGCATATGGCAAGTGTATGGGAACATTCTCATCAAATTGTTATGCATTAGACAATGCTAATACAGAATTGTTCTCCCTGTACCATTGCGTATATATTGGGAGACCCCACTAGGTTTCTATCCTTTAGCCATAGGTAACTGAGTCAGTCGCCTTGTAAGCGTGACACAATGAACACAACATTCGTGGAGATTGGACGACATATGTTAAGTCCTTTTTTTTGGCTAAGGTGTGTATTGCGTTTCACGGATACTTGGTAAACCCTCTTGCCTAGCTTACCCTTTGTTTAATTTTTTTGTTAATTTATAAAATCAATTAATTGATTGTGGATAACATCCTTCCTTTGGAAATACTCCTTAGTAGATCTTAGGTTGATATTGATGGAAACATTTCTTGAGTCTACCAGTCAAGGAAACCCTTCTGACGAGAATCCTAGTCCTTTTCCTTCTTTTGGAAATAATGGTGCTCCCTATATGGAAACATTGTCCCTTCCTCAATTTACCATTGGTTTGCTAGTTTGGTTATTTTCGACCTCAGTGTTTCTGAGTGTCCAAACTTCTTTTCAACTGCGTTCTCCTCCACCTGAACAAAATCAACCACATGTTGATCCTAAATTTGACCCCTCATCCTCTTCACCTATTTCTTCACCCCATTCTTCCACTTCGAATGGTGAATGTCTAGATTCTAGTAACCTGGAAACCAAGAAGAAGAAGAAAAGGACGAAGAGGAAGAAGCAAAATAAGAAAGGGGGCAGCCAAACAACAATTACTACAGATGAAACTGATGCATAAAAATCTTCCAACCAGCCTCAGAAAGTAAAATTCCCTTGCATGTTATGTAAGGCTGACTACCTTCTTCGAAATTGTCCTATTATTCCCAAGGTCTTAGAAGTGTGGTCCATCGGTTCACATCAACCTTTGTCATCAGCCTCTGGAGATCATGTTGGTGATAAACCTTCTAATAGTACTAATAAGGTCCATGGGAAAAATGGAAAAGACAAATTTCCCTATAGGTTGTGTGAAGTTAATCATCTGATTCACCTTTGTCCTCTTATGGATGAGGCTTCCAAAGAGTTGGAAAAACTTACAGCTTCTTAGCCTTATCTTCCAGTTGGTTATCGAAATATTTCCCCTGATCCTTCGCTAGTTGATCAATTTATTGATAAAAAATCATCTTTGCTAAACCCCACTCTCTCCGAAGGTGAGTCTCATGAGTCCATTATCAACGAACCACTTCTTGATAAAACAGTAGACCTCGCTCCACTTTCAATTGACCGTACCTTTCTGGTAGAGAGTGAACCTCATACCGCTCAAGTTCTTCTTGTTTGTGTAGTTTCAAATGAATTTGAGGGAAATCCTCCCATTCCAAAGGTGCATGGTAACGATTCTCTTATTCTCATAGCACAAGGAGATAGCTCTCTCATTCCTATGACAATGTCTCCAAGTATTTTGGTCACTTATTTTGATTAGAGTTGACTGCAAGAATATCATCTTCCATCTTATGTGCCTTTCCAGATTACAATTTAGGCTTATAATATGGTTGTACCTAGCATAGTCATAGATGAGGGCGCGTCTGTTAGTATTATGTCCTCCATTGCTTGGCAAGCTTTAGGTTCTCTGTATCTTTTCCCCGTCACCTAGAATCTGTTGGCCTTTAACAGAAGAACCACTCAAACGTTATGGGTCCTTCCTAATTTTCCTATTACTTTTGGAGGAAAGAGTATGTATATAGACATCATGGTTTTCCAAGGCCAATTAGATTTTAATCTACTCCTTGGCCATGACTATGTTTATGTCATGGGAGCTCTTGTCTCTTCCCTCTTTCGAATGATGAGTTTCCCTGTGAAGGAAGAATCGTGATTGTTGATCAAATTTCATTTGTTGGTCCTAATATGGATCTCGATCAGCCATCTTCCATAAATGGTTCTTCTATTCCAGTGGTAGAACCCCCTCCATAGGTTAATTATGTGGCCACCTATAACATGCATGCGTCTAATGCTGATCTAGTTAGTGATATAGTGTGCCATGTACTGGAGGCATTGGATCCTGATCTTTCCAATAGATCCCTTGACGTGTATCCCTTCCAGAGAATTGTTCTCCCATTTGATGATAACCTCTTGGAATCCATGGTCTCTTATAGTCGATGATCAATTTCCCCACGAGGATAGTTCTTTTACCATGTCAACCTCATTAAAAAATGAAATAGGTGTCATGAGGATAGTTCTTTTACTATGTCAACCTTGTTAAAAAATGAAATAGGTCCCCATGAGGATAGTTATTTTATTATGTCAACCTTGTTAAAAAATGAAATAGGTCCCCATGAGGATAGTTCTTTTACTATTTCAACCTCATTAAAAAATGAAATAGGTCCTAATGAGGATTCTCTTACTACGTCAACCTCATTCAAAAATGAAACAAGGTGTTAGAGCAGAGTTCCTTTACTTGTGTCAAGCTCGTTAAATAGTTAAACAAGGTGTCATGAGCATGGTTCTTTTCCTCTGTCAAGCTCATTAAAAAATTAAACAAACCCCCTTCTAATTCGAGTTTTTGTTTAGACGTCATAAAATCCTAGTCTAGTCTTTCACTTGATCTCATATGTGAAACTTCATTCCATCCACCTGTTAGTAACTAGTATTCTACTTAGGTGAATGAAATGAAGCTTGGGGGGCATGCTCATCGAATTGAGTCATTATGCTAGGGGCATGCAAAATTATCTCAAGCATAGTTTATCTTTGTTTCAATCTTTTGTAAAAATGAAACCAAATCTAAGCATACTTTTTTTTCTATTTCAATCTTGTGTAAAAATGAAACCAAATCCAAGCATAACTTTTTCCCATATTTCAATCTTGTGAAAAAATGAAACCATCTCCACTTTACCTCTCATGATTTTCCTTTTTATCAGCTTATTTTTGCTATATGAGCCTTGTTTTCTTCATTCCATCATCACCATCTCTTTGGCCAATCATACACTTTCACTTGGTTGTTTTACCCTTGCCTGAGGAACATCTGCGATGAGTGGTCTTATTAGACAACCTCTTGACCTTTAAATATTTCAAGAAGTTCCATCATCACTAGAACCAGTTGTTATCCTTTTATACAACTCGTTCCTCCAGGTGGAGTCATCATTCAGCTCTTTTTTGACTCTCTAAATATGAAAAGATTGTTGAGTACTTGTCTTTTCGAACTCGTAAAAGTAAATGAAAAGATGTCTATTCAGTTTAATTTTAACCCTTTTCCAGACTGAGATAGGCTAGCTATGAAAAATGAATACTTTAGTCAGACATGGCTAAGAGGTTCTCTTGAATATTGTTTTATAGCTTTTCGAATTCGAGAGACTATCTACAAAAATGGACCTTTGGAATTTTCTTTTCTGCCTCTTTTTCAAACTCGTGAAACATGAAAAAGATGTCAATTTACCCCTCCATTAGACTCATCAAACTTAAACGATGCAAGAATTTTCACCATGACGAGACTGAGTTACTCCTTCTTGGGGCGTGTTAAACTTACTATGATGGATGCATCCGAAGTATGAACTTATATGGCAAGCATATGCTATCACCTTCAATCTTGCGATAAAAAATAATCGGGTACTCACTAGAAATCGTGGGGGAAAGTGAAGGTGAACATCTCTTGTACTCTATGAAAAGGCAGCATGTTGCTCTTGAACATGACACTTTTCAGTTTCTGGTGTCGAGTTTGGGTTATCCTCACTTCGTGACTTTCCTTCCTTAGTTTGGGAAATCCATTTTTCCTCTCATCTGATTATACTACATTTTCATTATGACCTCTAATCCTATGTTGAGTCAAATTCTTCCAAATTCCAGAGGCATGTCAGCAATATGTTCAAGAGAAGTCATGTTTGCAGTCTTTTACCACTTATACAGTGTTTGACCTTTTCGCCATTGTCTTGAATCAAATTTATCTACTCTACTACATCTTTCATTGTGTCGATGATGTGGGATACATTATGGATATCCTTCAATGGATCACATCCTTTTGACTTCAACACATTATCTAGGAAGATGATCTAGAAACTCCCTTCCAACACCTTGGAGGTTATATGCCTCAATGGAAAGTTCTTCATATTTGAAGAAAGTTTCACATCATTGGCCTTCGATTGAATGATTCTGCAGGTGTTTGACTTCAGCTTCATTATTCACACTCGTGGATTGTTTTGTTGTACCTTTACAACCATTGGCATTATTGGTGGTTTCTCTCCTACCTGTTAATGATTTACATCATTGACCGGTAATCACGTGGTTTTCTATCATGTTCGACTTTGACACATCTATTCACATGCTAGAACTTTTACATTGATCGAATCAGGACAAAGATGAAGACCCTGGATTTCATTTGATAAATCTAGGTTGTGAGGTGTTATTGTGTATTCATGATTGTATACATGATCCTTTTCATATGGATGGCTGCATCCACGTCATGGATCCATACACATGATCCTTTATAGTCGTATGGTTGCATCCATGTCGTGGATTCATGTATTATTAGATTACTATTCAGTGATGTATCACTAGGTATGTTTATTTCAGATATATCCAATATGTATATGTATATGCTTTATTTGTAGGTCTCCTAATGGTGTTTTTTCAGTGCTTTCCTTGACTTGTAAATCATTTCACCCATCACTCCTTATTGTTCCTTCATGCTTTAGGGGGAATATGTTACACAATATTTTGTCACACTTCCTCTTCACTTCCTGTTCCACATCCTGAAGTGCCAGAATGTTGGCAACTGTGAAGTGTATTCATCATGAAACACATACTAAAAATTCCCTGAGTCAATTCTAGAGATGGTTGTACTGAAACCCTAAATTTCAGGACCAACACTCTTTGCTCCACTTCTTGTCCGTGTTGATGAAAAGTTGTATTTCCTTGACCTAGTGCTATGAGCATGGGTTTTGATAAGAAATCCTATGTTGAACCTCTTCTGAAAAGTTTTCTCAAAATGGAGGAGAAGCTTCACATGCTAGAAACTTCGAGAACAACGAGCTAGGCATTATTGGGTAGACATATGGTTGAGCTCTCCCATTTGGAGCTCTTGATCCTACCTATAAGGGCCTTCCCCTTAAGATGTGTACCTTCCTCCGTATTTTGTGGATCCCTAACTCCCTTTCCCTTCCTATAAATAAAATACCCTCCATCCCCAAATGGTTGGTCATTGATTTCCTGCATTGCTATGCTGAGATTATGCCCAAATGTTACCCATCTAACTTGAAAAGGAGTGCTTGAAGAGTCTTATCTTGGACTTGGAAATCCACCAAAAGGGGGTATCCAACATCAAGGAAATGGTTGTATGGTTCCCTTTTTTAATCATTAATATATACATCTGATGTTCACTTTCCATAAATTTCTAAATATTTATGCATTTAGCTTGATACTCCTTGGTATGTCAAGTAGTTTATGTTTGATGTATACTATGTATGCTCTTGTATCTCTTGTTGTCTTTTGATCTCTCTTACTGGTATTTGAACGCAAGGGATAGCGAGGAGTAAGCTTGGAAGCTAAGGGGTCGAATTCATCGTCAAAGGAGTGAGAAATTAATATTAGAGCGAGGTAGGCTTCTCTCTCTCTCTGCGTTTTTAAACATAAGCTAGGAAAGTATTCATTAGTTTGTTCAGTTTTTTGCTAGACCCACCAATGGGCTAGAGAGGTCACCCTATCTATAGAGGGGATTTATCTTCACAACATAGCCTTCCTCCTAAAATTAAACCCCCACAGGCTGCTACTAAGGTGGTTTTTGTTGGAGCACCAAAATTTGGGTTTACCTTCAGAGAAAGAAAGTCTCGTGCTCTGGACCAAATTCAAACAAATGCCTTGGAAGTTGAAGAAAATTTCACCTCCACATGAAAGTGGAAAGGAAAGGTTGAATATGGTGATAGGAGAAGGGGAAAAGAGGAAGCCTATTCTTCAAAACATGTACTAAAGGAAACTCAAGAACAAAAGTTAGATGAGATGAGTAAGTTAATAAGGATTTTTTCTAACAAACTTGTAAAACTGGGGTTGGAGAACAAAAACCCACCTTGACAGAGCGAAATAGCCCCTAACATAAATTTTAACCCCTAGTATAAGAGGTCACCCTTGAAACTCTTATAAAGGGAGAGAAAGGATCAATAGGATCATATTCAACCTCCTTTGGGTTTAGACGATGGTCCCAAGGAGATTGTTGAAGAAACTATAGAAGTTCAAGAAAACTTGTTATCTTCTCTCTCAGAGGGAGAAAATGAAATAGAAGCACATGAAGGAGAAGGTGATGATTTGGATGCCCCACCAGATGATGATGAGATATATGTCTATTGAAAATAGTGTGTTGACTTCATGCAAGCCCAACTACATAGGAAATATGATCTCAGGTCATCTAGGAAAAGGTCTAGGTGGCAAGATCAGAATGAAGAAAGTTTTCACCCAAGTCTCGCTAAGCCAGCAGATGAAGGGAAGAAACCACTCAATGTTGTCTCACCTACCAAAAAAGAATCCTCCAATCTCATTCTAAATGAGTCTTGATCCTCCAAAACAGAGAAATTCCCCCCATAGGTCAAACCAATCTGCAATGAGAACAAAGAACCTGTTGAGTCTTTTAAAATTGATAGGAATCCCTCTGCCTCTAGTCTTCAAAAAGAGTTGGAGAAAGTTAATATAGTTGTTCCTTTGATTGAATTATTGAAACAACTTAGTTATAAAGCTAAAGTGTATTAATTTATGATTTCACCCACCACTAGTCCCCTACAAGACAGTCTTAACCTTCAAGAAGAAAGGCCTATGGTTGTGTTTGGACCACATGCAGAGGAGAATAACTCTTCCAATCCTCCATTCTTTGTCACCTTGGTAATTTGTGACATGCTACTACATAATTGTATGATTGACTTGGGAGAATCTCATAGCTTAATGTCATTATCTATGATGGAACAGTTGGGACTGCAGATAAAAAAACCATACAAAGATCTATACTCTTATGATTCCAAAAGAGTAAAGTGCTTGGGTACGATAAAGGATTTGGTGGTCAATTTGGATCAAATCCCAGTAAAACATATAGTAATGGATATTGTAGTGGCTGACACACTTGCAAGATTTGGTATGCTTTTTTCCAGGTCATGGGGAGCGAAACTTGGGGGTTCCATTTAACTGGATCTGTTGGCATGAAAGAGTCATTAGGGAGAAAATACCTTGGGTTCAGGCGCAAAGGGCCAACAATGATCCGCTGTAGTCTAGAACAACGCCAACATTTTCACCCAAGGCGTGCCATGACCGTAAGCAAGAAAGGTTCGTCATGGAGTCCAAGGAGCACTGACCGAAGTGTCATCTGATAATATATATATATATATATATATATATATATATATATATATATATATATATATATAGATATATATATAGATATATTACACACATAATAGAAATAACATCATAATATCTATTACACATGAACTACTAACTACATGCATTTGATAGGACATTAAATATTTTCAAACGTTCATCACACCATCGCACTGATGCATATAGTATTCTGCAACCAGTCTAGCCTTTCTTTTCTATTAACTTAACAATAAAACAATATAATATATCTTCAGAATTCGTCACAAGAAAATACAAGGAATACTTGGTTTAGACTCACGGGCTCGGTCTCAGCCTCAAGGGCCCTACTCATCCACGCTCCAACCTTTTGATATCGGTCTACCGCAACTAGATGTTCTCTTGCCGAATCCCACAACCTCACCAACTGACTAACCAACCTCTCCTCTTTTCCGGCCCTCTCCTTTTATATTCCTGTCTACCATTTGGAGTACTAGTTCCTGCTTAGCTACTCTCTCCCTCAACTACTATTGCACCTTCCTACCCACTCGGATACCTTTGTCTTCCCCTGCCACCTTGTCGCAAGTCTTCTACAACTGTATATTCTTGCCCTGCTGTCCATATTACTCCTCTGCAATATAAAAATTGCTGCCACCCATTTCCTTCTCGTCCTTCGGTCAGCCAAAATTGATGAAAACATTTTCAAAATTAAACGAAGGCCCCAACAATCACCAACCACAATTCTTTGACTCATCCCAGATTCAATTCATTTCTACCTCGATCGGTCCTACTAGTATTTCCATGGGTTCCACGGGTGGTGGCTACATTGTCAACTATGCTAGTTCTACCAATGGCTGGACTGGTGCTTCTTTTGCGTCAGACGTTGTTTTGGAGAATTTGGTATCTACGAATAAATACTAATTCCCTAGATAAGTAGCCATATCTAGAACAACAGTCTAAAGTATTTTAGTCTTTCCCTATAAGCAACAGATAAGATGCCAAGAAGAGAAGACCTACTCGTAGTTCTGCTTTCCTCTCGTCTCCTTTGTATCGATCTTATCACTCCTTCCCATACTTGATATGCTTGAGAAGTACCTGTAAACACAACAAAAAACAAAGAATCGATCAAAGAAAAAGATCTATTGAATATAAGTGAATGGAATAAGATACAATTCACACATATAAGCTTTATAAAACAATACAAACATGTGGGAGAAAGGTTCAAATACTTTATTGAATAAAACAAGGAATTACAACCATTGGTGTATGATTCAAAGCCATTCCTCCAGATTGGATCCCATCCACATCACATCAAAAGCATGACAAACTTTTATCATTACAATACTTGCTTCAAAGATAGATCTCATAGCAACATTATCTCCTTACAATTCCACATAATCCAGTCCCTGATCACTTAGATGAGTGGTCAATTCATAGGAAGATGAAGGAGGTTTTGTCATAAATGCTGGCATTGAATGGCCTTCCATACTTAGAATTGGTTCCATGGAGGAAGGAATGAGAGGATAGGATGCATATTAACTCATTCCTCATCCATTTTCGAGCTCATAGGAGTTGATAAGTGAGGGAACCTTCTAGATGACTCAAAAACATAAGAATATTCTCCAAACCCTATGTGAATTTCTCTCAAACTTGCCCAGTGCAAGTGAAACAAAGCCTAAGTGCTCTGCAGAGCACCTTAGCATGGACTCAACTACTCTGCAATGTACCCTTACATGGGCCTACTTGCTCTGGTCCCTCTAGAGGCCATTTTTGGATGTCTTCAAGTCATGAAACTGTCTGGGAAGGAGGCATTCAAAGGGATGACTTGTTTAGAGCATGTAGCAACTGAAATTAGGGTTTGATGATCCCTAAAACACTGATCTGAATGATGGGATTGATGTGCACAAATGTATCTGTAACAGAAGCCCCCTAAAGCGTGAAGTCGGAAAAATGCCAATGTCGAATGAAATGATTTACGATGTGATGAGGAGGTATCGAAGTGGAAGGTTACCTGCATCAATTACAATATATATATCATGATATTTTATTTTACATGAATTGATAAGGGAAGGCATAACCATGCTCAACTTATAAACTTTCATTACATGTAAATAAATAGTTGTCTACAGATATAGACCCATGATTAGAATGACTATCAATGTAAGGCCATTGTACATATGATTTAGTACTCTTGAAATCGCAGCCCGAATGGATGAAAGTATATTTGGGGTCTTCTATCTCATTCAATTGTTTGCTCAAGTATGATTCTAACCATGTGAATATGTGATCTGGATTCGAACGTGGGAAGACACCATTTGATTACCAGCCAATGATGTAAGCTATTAACATATGCGAGAAAAATCACCGATAATGATAATGATCCTCAAGGTATTGCAATACATTTTGCATGGTGTGATTGGATGATTTGATGTCAAACACCATACAAAGTCTTTCAGTTGAAGGCCATTGATGTCAACCTATCGCCGAAAGAGAGAAACCTGCCATTGATGCATGCAAGCCTCAAGGTACTGGAAGGGTGTTTCTAAGTCAACATCTTGGATAATGTGTTGATGTCGACAAGAAGTGACTTGTTGGAGGAGGGCCTTGATGTATCCCACATCAACGACACGAAATGAGTGTAGTGATTTTTAGATATGGAATTTGACTAACGACACAAAGGTTCAGGAATGGTGGTCATGCAAATGAAGGCTTATGGTATTGCAAAGGATGAATTTTCACTGAATGACTTATCTTGAACATGTCGGCGACACTGAAATGAATTGGTATCATTGACCCAAAAAAGAGTGATGGATGGTATGATAGACCAATGGTGTGATAACCATCAATCTAATAACCCAACCCAAATAGTCACAGTGATGGAGTGAAAGTGTCATGTTCAAGAGTGACCTGCTACCATAAAGTGATTTTCCCCTTTTTCCCATTTTCCCCAATCATTGTTGACCAGTACCTCTTTATTTTTATCAAGCTTGAGGAGGATAACATATGCTTGTTGTATAATTCCATCCTTCGAGTGAATCCATCACTATGTGATATTTAAACAAGTCTAGCGATGGTGAAACTTGGTCTTGTCTAGATGGACAAGTTTGTCACTATTTGATGTTTTAACGAGTTTAATGATAAAGATAACTAGATCCTTTTCATGTTCAGAGAGCTTGAAAAGGGAAAAAAAGAAAACTCCACATGTTCTTTTTCATAAATTAATCTCTGAAGCCCGAAAAAGCGTAAAATAATACAAGAGAGATATTGTTTCCAATATGTTAATGAGCTAGAAAGGACAAGTGCTTGACAACATTTTCATGTTTAGAGAGTCTGAAAAGAGCTTAAAGAGGACTCCACTTTGAGGAATGAGTGGTGTCTAGGATAGCTATTGGTTTCAGTGATGTTGGAACTTCTCAAAACATGTGGATTTATATGAAGAGGCTGGCTAATAAGACCACTCGTTGCAGCTGTTCTTGAAAAAGGGTAAAACAACCAAGTGAAAGTGTATGATCGACCAAAGGGATGGTGGTAATTGGATGAAAAAAAACAAGGCTCATCTGATGGAAAAGGCTAATAGAATGGTAATCACGAGGGTTAAAATGGAGATGGGTTCTTTTTTACACAAGCTTGAACCATAGGGAACTATGCTTGGATTCAGTTTCATGTTTACACAAGCTTGAAATGACAAACTATGCTTGGATTCAGTTTCATTTTTACATGAGCTTGAAATGAAGAACTATGCTTGAATTCAGTTTCATTTTTACACAAGCTTGAAATGAAGAACTATGCTTGAGATTGGCTTACATGTCCCCAACATGATGAAAGGGAGAGTCTCCTGTAACCAGATGGAAATCGCTGCGGTGAAGTAGGACAATTATCCAAAACCTTTTTGGCTTCATCCAAATAGGGACAGAGGTGAATGGGATGATTCCCTTCACATAACCTATAGGGAAACTTAACTTTACCATTAGGTGCATGCCCCCCAAGCTTCAATACATTCACCTAAGTAGACTACTCATGGCTATTTGGTGGATGGAATGAAGGTTCATTTATGAGATCATTTTTTAAGGAGGTTGACACAATCCAAGGAACTATCCTCATGGACATGTTTCATTTTTTAATGAGGTTGACACAGTAGAAGAACTATCCTCATATTCCTTGTTTCATTTTTTAATGAGGTTGACACAAGACTAGGAACTATCCTCATATCCCTTGTTTCATTTTTTAACGAGGTTGACACAAGACAACGAACTATCCTCGTATCCTTGGTTTCATTTTTTAACGAGGTTGACATAAGACCAGGAACTATCCTCATATCCTTGGTTTCATTTTTTAATGAGGTTGACATAAGACCAAGAACTATCCTCGTGGGAGCTATTTCATTTTTTAATGAGGTTGACACAATAAAATATATATATCCTCATATCCTTGATCACAACCCATATGAGGTAATGACTTCCAAGAGGTTCTCATCTAATGGGAGAACAATGCTCTGGAAGGGATCCGTATCAAGGAAACCGAGATTTGGTTCCAATGCCCCCAGTACATAATGTAGAACATCACTAAATTAATCGTCAGTTGATGTAGGCATGGAACGGGTTGCCACATAATTAACCCATGGCAGGGATGACACCCTTGGTACAAAAGGACCATTTAGGGAAGATGGTTGATTGGAAGCCATATTGGGACTAGGAAATGAAAGCTGGTCAACGATGACAATTCTTCCTTCATGTGGGAAACACATCACTCGGAAGAGTGGTTAAATAATAGCTCCCATGTCATAAAAATAGTCATCCCCAAGAAGTAAATAGTAATATAAAGGGCCTGGGACTACCATCACATTCAGATAGATGATTTTTCCTCCCAAAGTAATAGGCAAATGAGGAAGGATCCCTAATGGTTGACTGGTTCCTCTATTAAAATCCAGCAGATTCTGGGTAACTGGCATAAGTGGCGGTGAACCGAGTGCTTTCCAAGAAGTAGAGGAAAGGATACTTAATGATCACCTTCATCTCTAATAGTTCTAGGTACAATCATATTACAAACTTGTACTATGATCTGGAAAGTCACATAAGGTGAAAGTGACATCCTACGAGTCAATTCCAATCAAAGGAAGTGACCAGACTACTTAGAGGGGGTACCATACAAACAGGAGAATTAATCCCTTGAGTTACAAGAGTGGGAGGATTTTCCTCTTGTCTTGATGGAACAGGAGGACTGCCCCCAAGCTCATTAGAATATAAAGAAACAAAAAGAACCTAAGTGGTATCATATTCACTCTCTTCAGGAAAGGTATGATTAAGTGAAGGTGAAATCAGGTCAACTGTTTCCTCGATCTGTTGATTTGGGTCAGGTATAGACTCATAGGATTCACTTTCAGAGAGAGTGGGTTTGACCGACGGTTGATTTTGGTCAGTCAATTCATCAACTAGTGAAGGATTTAGGGAGAGTTTCCTGTAACCAAATGGAAGTCGTTGTAGTGAAGTAGGACAGTGATCCAACACTTTTTTCGCTTCATCTAGATAGGGACAAAGGTGAATGGGGTGATTCCCTTCACATAACCTACAAGGAAACTTAACTTTACCCTTCTTTCCATGAACTTTACTACCACTAGTTCATGGTGTGTCACTAGCATGATCTTCAAAAGTTGATGACACAGGATGATGTGAACGGGAAGACCATTCTTCTAATATCTGAGGAATATCAAGATAATTTTGAAGAAGATGGTATCCTGCACAAAGTTTGCATGGATATCGAACTTTGTGAGGCTTGACGAATAGTTTCTCATCCGAAGTTGCATTCAAAGCAATGGTTTCTTGGTTGCCCCTCTGTGGAATTTTATTCTTATTCTTCTTCTTCCCTTTCTTCTTCTTCTTATCCACCTGGTTACTACTACCAATAATTTCACCGGGCAAAGAGGAAGAAGGGGAGGAAGAAACAACCGAGGAAGAAGGTAAAGGGTCAACTTTAGGATCAACTAGAGGTTGATTTTGTCCAATTGGAGGAGTACTCGCTTGCAGAGAAATCATGACATTTTAAACCAAGGAGGTTGAAAACAACCATACTGGAAAGCCAATGATAAGTCTCAGAAGGGATAATGTAGCCATATAAGGAACACCAATATTTCCGAAAGGAGGAAAAGGACTAGGATTCCCATCAAAAGGAATTCCTTGATTAGTGGACTCCATATTTGTCGCCATATGTTTCAACCTAAGATAAACTAAGGAGTGAGCGTGGAGGATGTTATCCATAATCAATTAATTTTATTTTAATCAAAGTAACATAACAAAAAAAAGAGGGATAATCTAGACAAAAGGTTTACCAAGCAACTGTGAACTGCATAATACATCCTGGCGAACCAAGAAGTATGGGCAGGAAATCTCCCCAAATGTTGTGTTAGGTGTATCACAGTGTACAAGGTGACTGACTCAGTTACCTAAGGATGGACAACAACATAATTTTTTCCTCCCATATATACCTGAAAGTATGTGGAGGCCCAATCCGTATAAGGGATGTCTAATGCAAAACCGCACAGTGAGAGAATTCCCATATACTTTATGTATTGTAAGACCACCCTATATACCCAAAGGTATGTGGACAAGCTACCATATAATCACATACATGGAATGAGGTATCACACTCGGGATGTATTGTAGACAAGTTAGTGACAACTGTTTTGTTTTATGACGTCAGAACACGTCTCTAGCCTAGAACCACTAAATGTTTTTCGTTAGGTGACAATGCTCCATTAGGTAAATTCAGATAAATTTTAAGTTGATCTTCTTTAGAATTTTCCTTTTAAGGTTCACCACATGATGTATATTGGAAATTCCTAAATTTCAACTAATATGATAAGCATTATTTTCATTCAATTGAACAATGAAAACCTTAGCTACTAGGGATAGAGCAATCAAATATTTGACAAAGAGCAAAGAGCACATCTAATGCAATTTCCCTAGCTATTCCTTTCAAGCATTCACAAAATACAATATGAATGATGCAAGTTTTTCTTTTTGAATTCCTTTAATCTTGTGATGAACAAAAAGGAAACTATGCACATACAATCAATCAATCCTTAACAAGAATGAAGACTTTTACGAAAGTTTTGTTTTGAAGGAAAAGAAGATTTTACGACACTTTCTTTTGAACAAATATTAATCAACTATATTTTAACTTTGAATATAGACCGATAATGACAAAGAAAACATTTAAGAAACACTAATCAATCAATTCAAAGTAGGGCTAGACAAGGAGATAAAAAACTTGTTTTCTGAGACATGACATTCATTGATCAATCAACAAGCAATCAAACAGAAGAAATTTGGCAAAAACTTTATCCAAAGGTGGGAATTTAACCTTTAAAGGTGGATCAACGCAGGTCAAGAGGGACTAACTGTGCTATAGATCACTGTCTCTCACACAAGCATGCTCTTCAGAGCACTGTTCCCTGACCAAGCCTGCGCTGATTCCTAAGAGGCCACTCAAGAGTCATCTAACCTCAATTGCTGACCCAAATTCTATGAAAAAGAGCTAAAATACAGTTAATGAACACAAGTAGGGTCTGCAAGGATTTCCTAGGAGGTGGATAAGCTACTAGGAAAGAGGATCTTCCCTAGTGGAGTCACCAAGTTGTTTTGGAGAATCTGGTGTCTATGGATAAATACTAATTCCCTAGATAAGTAGCCATATCTAGAACAAAATTTGAAAGTATTTTAGTCTTTCCCCATAAGAAATAGATAAGATGAGAAGATGAGAAGACCTACTTGTAGTTCTACTTTCCTCTCGTCTCCTTTGTATTGATCCTGTCGGTCCTTCCAGTACTTAATATGCTTGAGAAGTAGCTATAAACACAATAGAAAACAAAGAATCGATCAAAGCAAAAGATCTATTGAATACAAGTGAATGGAATCAAATACAATTCACATATATAAGCATTATAAAACAATACAAACATATGGGAGAAAGGTTCAAACACTTTATTGAATAGAAGAAGGAACTACAACCATTCGTGTCTGATTCAAAGCCATTCCTCCAACTTGGATCCCATCCACATCACATCAAAAGCATGACAAACTTGTAGCATTACAATACTTGCTTCAAAGCCAGATCTCATAGCAACATTATCTTGTTAAAATTCAACATAATCCAGCCCCTGATCACTTAGATGAGTGGTTAATTTATAGGAAGATGAAGGAGGTTTTGTCATTAATGGTGGCATTGAATGGCCTTCCATAGAATTACTTCCATGGAGGAAGGGATGAGAGGATAGGATGCATCTTAACTCATTCCTCATCCATTTTTGAGCTCATAGGAGTTAATCAGTGAGGGAAACTTCTAGATGACTCCAAAAGATAAGAATATTACCCAAACCCTATCTGAATTTCACTCAGAGTCGCCCAACGCAGGTGAAAGGAAGCCTAAGTGTTCTGCAGAGGACCGCATCATGGACTTAACTGATCTGCATCGCACCCTTACATCGGCCTACTTGCGTTGGTCCCTTTAGAGGCCTTTTTTGGATGTCTTCGAGTCATGAAAATGTCTAGGAAGGAGGCATTCAAAGGGGTGACTTGTTTATGGCATGTTGCAATTGAAATTAGGGTTTAATGAGCCCTAAAACACTGATCTGAATGATGGGATTGATATGCCCAAATGGATCTATAACAGTCGTTGCTCATGAATTGGCATTTGTTTCTACTGCACTTTCCTCCCTCTGAAGTTCCCCCATTCCAAACGGAGGCTCCAACTCCATAACAGTGGTCATGGTTTGCTGCCAGAATTCCCAGTACTTTTGAATGGCAGTCTCCCATCCGACGAGGATTGTTTCAGCGCGTTGGGTGTATGCCTCAGCCGAATTTGATGTTAACTCTATTGGCGACTGGCTTTTCAGGTCACTCCATTGTTGTCCACTTGAGTCACACACCTCCTTAAGGGTTAGAACCTGCATTCAAACCAATGGCTGTAGATATCTGATCACCTTCTTCATCTTTGCGGACTCTTCCTCAATTTTATCGACTTGGGCCTGGATGGCATCAATCTGGTCATTGATCTGCCTTAGTTGGGCAGGGTCTGTACAGTCCCTTATGCTAGTATTCGCTCTCTCAACAGGTAGACCGAGTGATTCTTTAGCGCCAGGCTTCCTGGCCAGTCATGGACTTTGTTCATCAGAGCATAGGCATCGGTGAGGGCATCTGCTAAGGCTTGTTTCTTTGCTTCCACTTTAGTGATTTTTCCCTCGACCATCCTCGTGTAGATCTCCACTAGGTCTAGCAGTGCTGACCTCAATGTCTCTAGCTTCCTCTTCATGTTGGCATTGGTAGCTACTAGGTTTGAGAATTCCGCTTAGATGTCGTTGCAACATTTTACCAGCATGCAGGTCATGATGTCCATTGGCGCCTCTATGTTTACATCAAGGATTGCTAGCCATAATGACCTGAATTATTGTGTGATTTGATCAACCCGGGCTTGCAAATCTGTATTTTCTCACCACAGGTGATCGCACTCTTATGTTACTTCTTGCAACCACGTTTCTTGCAGCTCATGTTCCTTGGGCAGGTCATCATGGATCCTTTTGGCCCTGTGTGCTTCTTGATGTATAAATGTAAATAGTTGGGCCAATGACCCATGTTGGAGTGTGTCGGCCTGCATTGTATTGGGTTCAGGGAACTGTTGTTGTATGGGTAGGCTACTAGGAATGGATTTTTCGGAGTGGGAGGTAGGCGAATGAGCTTGCTGTGACTGGGGAGTGAATTTTGGAGTGGGTGGAATGATGCTAGGGTTTGGGACCACTATGATCTTTATAGGGAAAAGTGGCTAGTATGGCTCAATCCTTTCTCCCTACATGATAATGTCTAGGCTTCCTCCTTGTGGTGGGTTTGACCCAAGCATTGGAGATACAGGTGATGTTTGTTGTGTATTGTTGGCAAAAGTGTTTCCCTTTTCCTGCCTGACTGAATTAACTTCTATTTCACCAGTCGTTCTTTGTCGGCCTGATAAGAAGGTCTTTGACAGGGTCGCTGAGGTGGAGGCTATGTGCGGGGATGACTCCCACGACTAATGTAAAATAGTGGAAGTGATGGTGGGAATCTCTTCAACAATGGGGGTTGCAGAGATCGAATGCTTGACCTCATCAGTAAGGTTGATAACCGGGGGTGGTGGAGCAGTTTTCAGTTTTTTGATGGCCAGACTATGAAAAAATCGTTTCTTCTTCGGCTTGGGGCCCGTTGGCTGAGAGGGAGACTGGGCTACTCTCGTGGGGAGTTTCATGGCTAGTAGGTCTGTGATAATAGGAGAGAACATGGTAGAGCCTCGAAATTGAGCAGGGTAATTACTCTCACCTGATTGTCCTTCGAAACTAGTAATTGTTTGTCTTAGCTCGAACATATTCTCCTCCATTTGAAGCACAATTGGGTGGAGGTCATATTCGGCTGTCCACTTCCTGCTGCTCTCTGCCACATCTCCCCCTTGCCCCTACTACTTTGAGGCTCTGAACATATTATTTTATTTCCCTTCCATGATTTTGCAGGCTGCTCCCGACCATGATCCCACCTCCTTGTGTAGTGCTGCTGCCATTAGAAAAAACCTCTGCGGCCTCATCTTAAAGGTCTCTGGATGGACACACTGTGGTCTATGATAGGTGTGTGCATGTGAGGCTCCAAACCATATCTCTTCTGAGAATTCATCCAACAAAGCCTTTGGTATCCTTTCCGTTGACCTGATGGTGGCTAGCATCTACTCATACCAATCCTTGAAAGCTATCTCATTTATGATTTTTGTGTTGGGGTCTCCTGATGCCCTCCATGGGTCATAGCAGAGTGCAAGCAGTTGTCCTTTGACAATGGTCATCATTTACCTTTCCTTCGATGGCCTCCACTTCCACATTTCTGAGGACATCAAAATGTACCCGAAGATGAAACTGGTTCCCCTCCTATACACATCTTCACAAGCTTCAAATAGCTGGTTAAGAACAGGTGCGAACCGGTTAAGTATCTCTCCCTGGTAGCAATGTTTGCAACTGAAATTGCATCCAGTGTGCATTCATTCTTCTTGTAATGTCTCATGGATTTTCCCACTATGATGTAGCTGGAAAATTTGATGTTGAACTTGTTTATCATATCGTGCTTTGCTCCTCTTCCACCCTGCTCAATCCCATATCCTGCATAGATGTTATCTTCAGACTGCTTCTTGGCTCTCTTAGCCCCTAACTAAAATGTTGTGCTCACCACCTTACCCCCTGCTGATAACCTTGTTAGATGATTAATATCATCCACATGAATGGCATACTCCTTGTCTAACCACAGTGATCCTCCATGCATAATGCTCGCCAAATGTTTGGTACACCACATTGCAGCAAATTGAGTACTGAACACAGGTAAGCTTCTCAAATGGAGTAACTTGACCTCTGTATCCCTTTGAAATTTTCCCTGACCCTGGAGGTCTTGGTGTCATCCTCCTTCTGTATTTCCTCTGCATAAACTTCCCCTTTTAGAGTTGGGAACTAGAAACAGTCTATAAGATCATTGTCAACTAGATTCGCCTTGTCATATTTTCCATATAAATTGTCAACCACCTCAATTCTTTCATCTAATGTGTCTTGTGGGACTGATACAATTCCTTTTTCCATTTCCCTTCGCCTTTGGTACACAATCTGCACCTGAGGTTTCTCGCTTCTGCATCTCTGCAACTATTCTTAAGGGTGGACCTATAATTCTCCTGCTATCTGCAATTGAAGTTCTAGAATTCCCTTCATTATCTAGCGAGTTAAGTAGCCAGAACCGACATGAAGTTTCCTGACTGACTAGACCTTAGAAACTAATTACTTTGGAAAATTTCCCATGTGTTTTAGCTATACCTTACTTCCATCGGCCAACATGGATGTGACAACCATGACGTGGACTGGGAACGTACATAGTGGGCTACATGGCATATTTATTATATCGTGATGGGGTTATTTATTAACTAATTTCGTGCTTAATGGGAAAGGATTTTGCGGCTCCTACTTTGAAAATTGCATTACATAATATGGAAATGACTACCAGTACAATGGAAAGGATGGGTATGACGTGTGATCATAAAGACTGCAAAAAGCGCTTACCTACATGTACCTTGCTGACTGGGACTACATGTGTGACTACTAATTCTACTTTTCTTTCTCTTCCCCCTGACCACAAATGGGTTGCGACGTGTTGAGGTTTCTTCCACAACCTTATTCACCTTCTGATTATTCTCTGAAAAAGAACCCATGTCTCTACCTAGTAGCTTATTGTAACTCACAGTTTTCTTTTACTTGCAGGTTCATTTCCGAGACCCTCTTTTACCTTGATTTATGTCTTATGGAAGGGCTTCAAGCAACCACCATTCACCCATTTGTGCAACATGACTCCATTCAATTGTGCGAGTCTCATTGCTCTAGATTCTCTGATTTCTATGACTATAAATGGGCCCAACCAGTGCATCTGTAGTTTCTCTGGGAACTTCTGGAACTTTTTTTCATATAGTAGTACCTGTTCCACTACTTCAAAATACTTCCTCCTGATTTTCCTATCATGCCAGGCTTTCTACCTTCTCTGCTCCATTGACTGATGAAACTCAGCCAAGAACTGGGTTTCATCAAATTCCAACAATTGACTCAGTCTATCCCGCAAGGCCATGTTGTCCTTCATTCTTGTGGCTTCATATATGAACATGCTTGGTAATATAAATTATGCTAGAACCACAACTTCCCTTCCGTATACCAACTGAAACAGAGTTTTATTTTGAAGTCTCTTTACTGTTGTCCTATACTCCCATAGAGTTGCATGTATTCTTTCATCCTAGTCGTCCCTATTGGCTGATATGACCTTTATTAGCCCTTTCTCCAGGATTTTGTTGAATGATTCAACTACGCTATTGGCCTGTGGGTGATATGGGCTACTCTTGTTATGCTGAATCATGAAGGTCTTCAGTGGAGTCTCAATGGTTTCATTAAGAAAGTGCATTCCTTGGTTGCTTGTGAGGCTCCTTAGGCATCCGAACCTTGAGATTATGTTCTTGAAAATAAACCTTGCAGTTGTTTCTGCTGTATAGTCCTTGACAGGTGTTGCTTTTTCCCACCTGGTGAGGTATTCTATTGTGGTTATTATGTATCCCATGCGTGAATGCCTTGCTGGTGGTCTAATGGGTCCAATGAAGTCTATTACCCATTTGTCAAAGATTTTGATTGTGTGAACAGGGTTTAGAGGTAGCTCATCCCATCGTGAAGGCTTTCCAACCCTTTGACATACATCGTAGTTCTTGGCAAATTATTTAAAATATTTATGAATAGTTGGCCACAAGAGTCCTAATTGTAGTATCTTTCTTGCAGTGGCTTTACCTCCCACATGGCCTCCTATGACTCTTGCATGGCATTCCCACAACACATCACTTCTTTCATGCTGAAGGATGCAGTGTATCAATATTTGATCCAAGCCCATAGAGGTGTCCTGTGATCAACTCGTAATCTGTTGCCCTTACTACCATGTGGCATCTCTATGCTATCGGATATCCTTCTGGGAAATGACCTATTTTTAAGAATGTGGTGATCACTTCTAGGTGATATGGGATTGCCTCTATTCTAAATAAGTCGACGTTAGGAAATCGATCATCCACTTCTCCTTCATTCTCCCCTATCTCTAGTCACGACAAGTGGTCTGGCCCCACATTCAGCCTGTCGATTTTTATGACCACCTTGAAAGTAAATTCCTGGAACAACAACAACCATCGGCATATTCTACCTTCTAGTACTGGTTTGTTTACCAAGTATTTCAATGCAGAATGGTTTGTAAAGAATTTGAATGGTGTGCCCAACAAGTAATGCCTAGATGTTTGGAGAGAATAGACCATGGCCAATGCTTCTCTCTCGGTTGTTGTACAATATCATTCCACAATCAAAAACTTTCTGCTAGCATAGTACACCGGGTGGTCGATATTTTTCTCCCCTCGCTATGCTAAGACTACTCCCAGTGTTGTCCCTAACACATCGATGAGCATATGGAACATTTTGTTCTAATATGGATAGACAAGGATATGTAGGTTTTAACCCCGTATAAAAATTACCTACATACGAATTCTAAATCACAGAAAAATAAACAATGCGAGTGCATAACACATAAAACACATATACACAGAGATTTTCTCCTGGATCCCAAAATCGGGACTACCAACCTGACTTTTCATTATTTTCCTTTCAATGTTACAATACATATTTATACATGGCAATGCATCCAATACCATGGACCGAAAACCATCGCGTCCAAAACCATGGACCGAAAACCATAGGTAGGTTCTCCCAACCTAATATAGGGTCCAAAAAAAAATTTCCTGGGGCACTGCCCCCGACCCCGTAAAGGGGGGCTACCTGCCCCCCTCAAACCCCTCAGACAGGGGGGGCTGCCGCCCCCCTGTGACCCCCCCGCTGGGCAATCATCGCAACAAAGTAACCCCTCGGTTCACTACATGGGCTAGTCGTGGAAAGAATATAACACAACCCAACAATCTCCCACTTGTTGTTTTCTTTCCACACGGGGCCATAGCAGAGCTTAGTCATTTTTCCAGCCATGAAATCCCCATTGTTTCTCTACACCAAGAGAACTTCTCAGAGCTCACAGATTTTGTCAATGCATCTGCAGTATTCTTCAAAGTGTCCACCTTTACCAGCAACACCTTTTTGTCTTCTATCATATCCCTCACAAAGTGATACTGGACATCAATGTGCTTTGTCTTTGAATGATAAGCAGGGTTCTTTACCAAGAAAATTGCACTTTGGCTGTCACAGTCTATTCTTATAGCTCCCTGTACTAACCCCATACTTGAACACAATCTCTGCAATCAAACTACTTCCTTGCTTGCATGAGTGGCTACCATGTATTCTGCCTCTGTAGTTGATAGTGCCACTACAGATTGTTTCTTACTCATCCAACTGACTGCACCTCCAAATAGGTTAAACACATACCCACTTGTAGATCTTCTCTGATCCAGATCTCCAACCTAGTCTGCAACAAAAAAGCCATGAATATCCAACACTCTGTCCAATCTTGGTCTTCCTTGGTAGCACAAACCATAATCACTAGTGCCACGTAAATACCTGAAAACTCGCTTCATTGTTGTCCAGTGCTCCTTCCCTGGTTTTGACATAAACCTGCTCAATACTCCCAGTGCATGTGCAATGTCTGGTCTAGTACAGACCATTGCATACATCAGGCTACCGAATGCACTCGCATATGGAACATGGGACATGTCCTCTTCCTCTTCTTATGTCTTGGGACACTGTTTAACAAATAACCTCACACCTACAGGAATAGGAACCTTCATCAGTTTACTATCCTGCATATTAAACCTCTGCAGTATTGTGTCGACCTACTTCCTCTGGTTTAACCAGAGCTTCCTCTTTGCCCAATCTCTTTTAATTTCCATGCCCAAAATATAGTTTGCAGCACCAAGATCTTCCATGTCTAATTTGGAGGACAATTGGGTCTTCAAATCCTGGATAATTTCTTTGTCATTCCCAACCAGCAACATATCATCCACATACAAGACCAGATAAATAACACGGTCACCAATTAATTTAAAATACACACAGTGATCTGCTTTGCTTCTGGTGAAGCCAAGTCCCCGTATAAATGTATCAAATTTCTGATACCACATCCCTGGTGATTGTTTTAACCCATACAGAGACTTCTTTAACTTGCATACCAGTTCTTTCTTACCCTTCACCGCAAAGCCTTCAGGTTGCTTCATGTAGATTTCCTCTTCCAAATCCCCGTGAAGAAATTTTGTCTTCACATCTATCTGTTCTACCTCAAAATCAAAAGCAGTAGCAATAGATAAAAGTAACCAAATAGAAGTTACCTTAGCAACAAGAGAAAAAATATCATCAAAATAAATTCCCGGCACCAGGGAATAATCTTTTTCTACCAACCGAGCTTGTATTTCTCCACCTTCCCTTCTGCATTTGTCTTCTTTTTGAACACCCATTTGCTTCCAATGGGTTTCCTTCTAGCTGGAAACCCCACCAGATCCCAAGCCTCATTTTTGTGCAAAGATGCCATTTCATCAACCATGGCCTCTTTCCAGAGTTTTCCATCCTCTGAATCTACTGCTTCCTTCACAGTTCTAGAATCATCATCACTAACAGACAAAGCAAAATTTGAACAGAAAGCAGAAGGACTATACCTTTCTGGTTGCCTTCTTTCTCGAACTGATCTTCTCAAAGCCGGAGTTTGTGGCTCTTCATCTTCTGATTCCTCCTCTGCTGCAGAGTCTGATTCTTCCTCCTTTAGCTCAAACTCTATCTTCTCAGGTTCCTTTGGTTGGACTTCATGTTTAATAACATCTTTTACCTCTCTGAACACCACATCTCGGCTGTACACAACCTTCCATGTGACTGGGTTCCAAAGCTTATAACCCTTTAAACCATCCTTATACCCAATAAAGATGCACTTTTCAGATTTACTATCCAACTTTGTTCATTTCTCCTTTGGAACATGTACATATGCATCACATCCAAATACCCTCAGATGTGAAAGAGAGGGTTTCTTACCAGTCCATACTTCTTGTGGAGTCTTATCTTCCAATGCTGATGAAGGTGACTTGTTGACCAAGTAACATGCAGTATTGTTGTTGGGAAAAGTATCCAACACGGAATGCCCCTATCCCACTCTAAGGAGTGATAGTGCCTTAGCAACAAACAAGACAAAACTATCTGAGTATTCTTCTTTACGAAATGTAAATAGAGGAGAAGGATGTAACTAACCGATGTCTTCGGCTAGTTTGTCGATCCGATCTCACTCTCTTCTGTTTGCTTCCTGCTGCTTGCTCCTTCACTGGCCCAGCTACACGAAGTTCCTGCAAGATCACAAGAGAGGGAAACTACAAAAAGCATAGATTTACATTCATAACTAGTTTAGGATTAGAATAAACTAAATATGCAAATACAACAAAACATCATTGATATACATGCATATAGGAGAAACTCAAATGGTTTTATTGATGAAGAAATAAAGTTCAGGAAGAGATACAACCAAGTGAGGCCCAATCCAGCATCACCTTCCCAGCAAAAGGAATCCCTTCTTCACCTCCTTCAAAGCAAATCACCCAATAGTTCTAATCTCAAACCAACAGCAATTCTCTACAAAATACCAATTTCCAGCCTCTAGATCTCATGGAGGAGAGATCCATATATATATTTTTGGAGAGAGGATGAGTCAGCTTGAGATCTGACTAGTGTCCTCTCCCTCTGTCAGTTCTTGATTCCACTTGGAGGTTCTTGCTTCCACTTGGAGATTTGGAACCTCTTACTCATCACCAGTCGAATTCCCTGAGGCAAGTGTCATTTTGGAAGCTTCCTGGGTTCTGACACCTTGAGAAATGAACTTGTCACATGTCCACTCTCGCTCAGCGTAGGTAGCCAGTGTTGCCTTTGACATTTAGCGCAGGTAGCCAGTGTTGGCTTTGACATTCAACGCAAACAGCTAGTGGAGCCACTAAAATGATCCCGAATTGACTTGTTTTTGAGCAGTTTCTGGTGGAGAACTTCTGTGAATTGCTGTGGTTTGTTAGCCTTGTTCCTCTAGGGGTAGGAACAACATGTTTAGGGACTTTGGATCCCTTAGATTATGGACATTTCATGCTCAATGCTGTAAGGAACAAAAATGTCTATAACAAGTATCCACCACCTCTGCCCAGAATTCCTGTCCTAACCCGGCACCACTAAGCATGCTTCTTGCCCTTTCCATCAACATCTTATTCATTCTTTCTACAACTCCATTTTGCTGAGGTGTATATGGAGTAGTCTTCTGCCGTGCTATACCACACTTCTTACAGAATTCTTCAAATTCCTTGCTGCAAAACACTCCACCATTATCTGTTCTCAGCACCTTTATCTTCTTCTCTGTCTGATTTTCCACCAGAGCCTTAAATTCTTTAAACTTGTCAAAGACTTCAGATTTCTTCTTAAGGAAATATATCCATGTATTCCTTGAGAAGTCATCTATAAATGATACATAGTACACAGACTTACCCAGTGATGGAACTTTCACAGGTCCAAACACATCACTGTGCACAAGCTCTAATATCTGTTTCGCCCTCTTAGCACTAGAGGGGAAACTCACTTTATTTTTCTTCCCATATACAAAATTTTCACAGAAATCAAAATCTAGAGAGCTATTACTCATACCTTCTACCATACCTTTACCATGAAGTATTCGAAGGCCCTTCTCTCCAATATGTCTTTGATGCCACAACATGGTCTTCTCTCTAGAGACCACTAGATTTTTAGCTCCACTTCCAGGAACCACAAAACCGTTGCACCCGTCAACAACAGTGCTACCTTGCAGCTTGTACAGAGTTCTAGTCCGAACTCACCGCATCAATACCAGAGCTCCCCGAACCATCTTGCATGTATCCTTCTCAAACACTGTTTTTACACTTGCATCATCCAACTTTCTTACATAAATCATATTTCTGGCCAATGCAGGAATATGCAGAACACCTGGAAGTCTTCTAACCCTTCCACCTTACGACTTCAACTTTACTTTTCTGCGACCAATGATTCTAGCCTTCCTATCATCTCCTAAGAAGACATCACCACCATCGTATTTCTCATACTCACAAAACCACTGTCTATGGGGACTGAAGTGAAAGGATGCACCTGAGTCAATCAACCATGCCTCATGATCTACATGTGTACTTTAAGAAGCCAAGTACACATCCCCACCTTCATCTGAGGTGGTTTTCACCTCTACAGAAGGAGCATCATCAGACCTGTTTCCTTTATTAGGAGCTTTAGATTTACAGTCCCTTTTGAAGTGCCCTTCCTTTCCGCATTTCCAGCACACCACCTTTACAGGTTTTCCTGGAGATTTAGATCTCCCTCTAGATTTAGATCTCCCACTCGATGACTTATTTTTGTTTCTATTCTGGGACCATCCTCGTACAGACAAGGCATCACCATTCTGGCTCTCCATATTTTTCCATCTCATTTCCTCCGTCAGCAAGGCTGAGACTATTTCATCAAACTGCAAAGCAGTTGCATTACTACCTATTGCAATAACCAGACTATCCCACGAATCTGGTAGAGAACAAAACAAACTGATGCACTTATCTTCATCTGAAATTTTAATATCAACAGACACTAACTGACTTACCACAGTATTAAATGCGTTCAGATTCTCTGTCACCGAGTCTCCATCTTTCATCCTTAGGTTATACATCTTTTTCCGCAGGAATAGTTTATTCACCAGAGACTTTGATTGGTACAAAGTCCCTAACTTGTCCCACAAAGCCTTCACCATAGCTTCCCCTGATACATTCAGCAATACTGAATCTGAGACACACAATCGTATTGTGCTCTTTGACTTTCGATCCAACTTCTTCGATTCTTCATCGGTCACTCCCGTTGGTTTAGTACCTGGATCTACCGCGATCCACTGATCTTTATCCACCAATAGATCCTCCATCTTGAGTTTCCACAACTCAAAACTCTGACCATTGAACTTCTCGATCTCTATCTTTCCGCTGCTCGCCATCTTCTTTCACCACCAGAATTGATCTCGCAAATCTCCCACTGAACAGGGTCTACCACAGGACCGAGCGAAACCCCTCAGCAACAATGGCGTTCCCTTGAAGCCAAAAGAGCTCTGATACCAAATGTAGGTTTTAAGCCCATACAGAAATTACCTGCATATGAATTCTAAATCATAGAAAAATAAAGAATGCGAGAGCATAACACATAAAACACATATACACAGAGATTTCCCCTAGATCCCAAAATCGGGACTACCAGCTTGATTTTTCATTATTTTCCTTTCAATGTTACAATACATATTTATACATGTTGAAGCATCCAATACCATGGATCGAAAACCATTGCGTCCAAAACCATGGAGTGAAAACCATAGGTAGGTTCACCCAACCTAATATAGGGTCGAAATTTTTTTTTTCCTGGGGCGCTTCCTGTTACAAGGAAAAGTGTCTACTCAGAACTGCTTATCCCACTAAGGTGTGATAGCTACCTTAGAAACAAACTAAGTAAAGATACTTTCGTTTTTCCTTTATAAAGTATAGATAGAGAGGAACAAAGAAGACCAACCTTTGTCTTGCACTAATCTCCTGGTTTGGTTCCTCTCTTCCTTGATAGTCTTTCGCTACTTGTTCCCTTGCACGCCCAGCTTCACAGAGTACCTATAAGATCACAGTAGCATAGCACTATACAAAGACATGGATCTATAATCATAAACAATCTAGGATCAAATGTAAATTTACCATACAAATGCAGCAAACATAAATGACACAAGAGTATGGAAGAAAACTTGAATAGCTTTTATTGATAAACAAGAAAAATCCAAGAGGAGTTACAACCAACTGTTCTGACCCAGCATCAACCTCTCAGCAAGGAAGCCCCTCTTCACCTCATACAAAGCTTATATCACCCAACAATCTGATGTTTGTCTCAAGAAACCAACAACAATTCCTTACAATATGCAAAATTCCAGCCCCTGGATCTCTGGGATGAGGGATCCATATATAGATATCTGTAATGGAGATGAGTCAGCTTATGATTTGATTAGTGTCTTCCCTCTGATAGTTCTTGCTTCCACTTGGAGATTGATGATCTCTTACTCATCCTTGGTCGAATTCAGAGAGGCAAGTGTCACAGGAGAAGTTTCTGGAAGCTTCCATTGCCTCTCCACCTCGCGGAATGACACTGCCATTTGTCATTTCTCACCCATCGCACCCCATAGAAGGGCTTTTTGAAATGCAACGCACCCTCACAGTGTACTTACGTGAGATGCAACGCACTTGGCCTGTGGAGCAACTGAAATGATCCTGTTTTGACCAATTCTGAGCAGTTTTTCATGGAGAACTTCTGGGAGAAGCTGTAATCAGTTGACCTTGTTCGTTTAGGGGTTAGAACAACACTTTTAGGGACTTAGGAGCCCTTGGTTTATGGACATTTTATGCTTGGGGTTGTAGTGCCCAAAAATGTCTATAAAAGTTGCCCCGTAAAGCATGAGGTCATTAATCTTTTGATGTCGGGTGAAATGCTTTATTATGAGGATCCGAAGTTCTTTCAAGCTGGGAGGAGACCTGTAATAAGATACAATACAATACATTATCTTAATAATATTTTCATGATCTAGCTGAGGTGGGCATTCCCATGCTCAGCTTTATAAATTCATTTTCATGTACATAGGACAGAAAATCGTCTGAGTGTAGACTGATGATTCTGATAGAGCCATCATCCCTTTGATTGGATGATTATCTGTGCAGCAATGATGTACATTTGATGTCTTTATTTTCCTGAATATATATGGCAGCCCGGATGGATGAAACTAGATCCACAGTCTTCAATCTCGTTCGATCTTCACTCGTAGTACAAGTCTATCCATGTGAGAGATCTTGTGGAGTCGAACATGGAAAGACATCGCTTGATTACTAGCCAACGATATAAGCTGATAACAAGCGCGAGTGGAATCACCGATAATGATAATGACCCTCAAGGTACTGCAGTACAATTCACGTGGTGTGAATAAAGAACTTGGCATCGAACACCACGCAAAATCTTTCGGTCGAAAGTCATTGATGTAAACCTGTCGCTGGAAGTGAGAAACTTGCCATTGAGGCATGCAAGCTTCAAAGTACTGAATGGGGTGTTCCTAGATCAACTTCTTGGATAATGAGCTGATGTCGACAAGAAGTGATCCATCATAGGAGGGCCTTATGAATCCCACATCAATGACACAGAACAGAGAAAATGATTTTAATGGAGGTGAAAACGATCTGGTGATATAAGGTTCAGGGTGGCGGTCATGAAAGAATAGAGTATAAATGTATTGTAGTGGGTGAGACACAGGTGAATTCTCCGAATGACTTCTCTTGAACATATCGGCGACACTGACATGATGGATTGGTAGCATTAACCCCGAATGTGGATGGTATGATGGGACCATGGTGATGTGACCGGTGAATGAAACAACCCAACCCGACTTGGATGCGGAGTGAAAGTGTCATGTTCAAGAGCGACTTGCTACCAACAAAGTTTCTTCAAGTTTTCTTCCCAATTTTTCCCCAGTCATTGCTAACCAGTACCTCTTTATTTTTATCAAGCTTGAGGAGGATAACATATGCTTGTTCTATAATTTGCCCTTCGGGCAAACCCATCGCTATGTTTTAATGAGCCTAGCAATAGTGAAACTCGTTCTCGTCTATAGACAAGTTTGTCGCTATTAAAATTTTAACGAGTTTAACAACAAAGATAACTTGGTCCTTTTCAGTTTTAGAGAGTCTGAAAAGGAACGTAAAGGAAACTCCAAAATTCCCTTTTCCTCATCTAATCCCTTAAGTCCGAAAAAGTATAAAACAATACAGAAGGGATGAATTTTTGATACTTTTAACGAGCCGAACAAAACAAGCGCTCGATCTTTTTTGTGTAATAATCCCTCAGGTCCAAAAAGATTAAAATTTAGAGGAGGGATAGCACTTCTGGTCCCTTTAACGAGCTGGAGAGGCCAATGGCTCGACAATATTTTCATATTTTACGAGTCAATTGAAAAGAGCTTAAAGGAGATTCGCCTTTTGAGGAACAAGTGATAAAATGGGTAGCAACTGATTCCAGGTAAGGTTTGGAATTTTCCAATCACGGCAGTGTTACAAGGATGGCCAACATGATCACTCTTCGCAGCTGTTCCTCAAAATGGGTAAACAATCAAATGGAGGTGAATGATCGGCCAATGCAAAAGTGGAGGTGACGATGCAAACACGACCAAGGCTTTAAAGGCTGAAGTATTACACTCACGATTGTTATTTACGAGAAATTGGTTCATTTTTTAATGAGCTTAAACTCTGGAGGAAAATGTGCTCATTGCTTATGTTTATTTTTTAACGAGCATGATGTTCGTGCTAAAACTTCTCGATGCGGGTTTATTTTTTAACGAGCTTGAACCCTGAAGTATCACTGCTCATGGCGGGTTTATTTTTTAACGAGCTTGAACCCTGCAGTAACACTGCTCGTGATAAGTTTGCATGCCCCCAACATAATAATTCAAATCGAGGTGCATGCCCCCCAAGCTTCATTGCATTCAAATCGGTGATTGGAATGAAGGTTTACCTTTGAGATCTTCGAAAGACTCGAATTTGATTTTACGAGATTGTAATCAAAGACTCGATTTGGAAAGGGAGTCATTTCATTTTTTAATGAAGTTGACACAGTAAAAGAACTATCCTCATGACTCCTTGTTTCATTTTTTAACGAGGTAGACACGAGATAAAAACCATCCTCGAAGTCCACCGTATTTACAGTATTTGATAGAAAATCAAAAACTGATGGATGATTAAGGTTGCTAGAATAATCTTCGTGGTAATCCGGAAGATGGGAGCGATGGTGGTAATCTTCCCATGGTGCCTCTCCTATCATCATTGATTGAATGATTCCTTCTTCTGTAGAATGTACATGCGACCAAGGATCTGAAGAGGTGCCATATTCCTTAGACCTATCTATCCAAACACTCGATGAGTGTTGATTTGGGTTTGCCCTCCAAGCGAAGAAAATTGATTGCTACAATATTTCTAAAATGGCGATGATCCATGCTGACAAAATGTTTAAGAATATTCCGAATCCATTAGATATAGAAGATTTCATATTGCAGGTTTCCACTGTGGCCACTTCCGCGAAATTGCTCGGAGGCGGTAGGGAAAAAGTACCCATTAAGGCAGGGTATTTTAGGAGGCCTACTCCAATATTTTGAAGCGAATGATTGCTTCCATGGATAATTGGAATGCTTCCCGTAACTTGTGAACTATTGGGGAGAAATTTTTGTTGGTCGACGATTGTAATTCTTCCTTGAAAGGGAAATGTAATCTTCCTGAAGTAGGTCGACACAACTGCAGCCATGGCATATATCCAGGTCCTTCCCAGTAGGATGTTGTAATTGAGGTTTTCATGGATAACCTCAACATCAATTTCTACTGTTTTTCCCCCCAGTTCAACTTGCAAGTTACTTAAAATCCTGTATGGAGTGTATGATCGTCCATCAAATGCTTTTAATGTCGTTGACGATCTCGACAAGGGTGGTGAGCCTAAATTTTTCCAGCAACTCATCGACATAATACATGTAGATGCCCCCTCATCAATAATTGTTCGATGAACAGTTTTGTTGAGGGCTTTCACTTGAATAAGGAAAGCTAGTTGAGCCGGTAATTGAGGGTCATATCCTTTATGATCGAAGGCCACAAGATTGGAATCCATTGGGTCAATCCCACCTATTGCTAATAACAAAGCTTGCTTTTGGGAGGGACAATTTTGCAGTACCTCAAGTGTCGACATAGCGGACGACGATTGGGCCAGGTCCTCTACTATATTATAATTCTGTGCTACTTTTGCACGAGGATTAAATGTCGATTTGTGTACTACTACCTTTGGCGACTTTATCATTGGTTCAAGAATGATGGGTGGCACAACTTCAGTCAAATTTGTTGTCGAACTACTAGGTTGTTCACTAGCCTTGTTATTCGACAGCTGTGGATTCCCGTAATCTTTATTCCTTGTCAAAGCATCATTTTGCTGCTCTAAGATAGACAACATAAGCACTTGGGATCGGGAAGCATTTTGATTAGCAACCAGTTTGGTTCCGGTTTGGAAACGGATCAGTCAATACTGCTGAGGTTTTTGAACTCTTAAAGAGTTTCTTAACTTCAGCTTTATGTGGACAATATCTCGTCCAATGATCCTCATCGCATATATGACACCCGCAGGGGGTTTCCTTTGCCCAGAAGGGTTTGTAGAAGGTTTTTCAGGAGATGACTGATCCTGCTTCTTTTTTCTCCCTTTCTTTTTCTTCTTGCCCCCTGGTTGCTTCAGTTGTTTGCCCTTGTCGGTCGACACGGAATTTACTTCTGAGGCAAGAAGTTCCTCATTTTCATTTTGACTAGAAATCTTACGGGCCTTTTTAGATGTAGCCTTTGTCGATTTCGTGTCTGTTGCGCCAATCACGCCATCGCCGGCATGAGAGTCATTGTTTGATTTAGGAGGAGGAGGAACTGAGAATTCCAGTCTAGGAGCGTCAGGTATTTTATCGTAGAGCGTGCCAGACTGAGTGTAAATTAAGTCCAAATATTGTGCATGAGCGATAACCTGCTCTTCGGTGATGACTCCCCCTTTTGCCACATCTTTCGTGATGGAAGGCAATAATGACTTAATAAACCATTCAGCTAGAATCTGATCCGGAACATACGTTTTCACCATTCTACGATGACGTCGCCACTCATGTATATGATCAGATATATGAGTGGTCGTTGTTTGTTTGAAATTGGTAAGTTCTGTTCCCGTTTCGTACCTTATCGATAACTGAAAATGGGTTAAAAAGGTTGTGGCTAGGGTACTGAAGTTGTCAAATGAAGCTCTAGGTAACTCGATATACCATTTTGCTGCCGAACTAGTTAACGTCCTCTGGAAAAGGCGAAGCCTAATCGAATCATCCTTTAGGGTGTTTGATGAACACCACAGATGAAATGTCATCACATGATTCGACGGGTCTTCACCCAGATTTCCATTAAATTTAGGAATATCTGATGGAAGTTTATGCGGAATCACTGGCCACCAAGGGGCATAAGCAATTGGATCATTCATCAGCCGGTTTAGATCTGGTAATTCTAGAGTTGCTACAAAGGGCAACTGTTGATTTAGGTTAGGCGAAGCATACCCAGGATAAGATGGAATCGCCTGAGAAGTAGGTCTTTGCATACCAGCATAATGTATTTGATGCTGGCAACTTTGACAAGGTTGATGGGCATAACCATTATAATATGGTTGTTGATAACCGCTTTGGAAATGCGGTTGCCCATTACTTACAAAGACTTGTTGCTCAGGTCCTTGATATGATTGCTGGAATGGCGGTTGTTGAGATTGAACTAGCCATGGTTGTTGGACCATTTGTTGATGCCCAATACTGGATGATTGACCAAGATGAGGAGTCACAGTACTTGTTTGAGCCTGAGTCACTCCAGATAAGGAGGCACTAACCTGAGGTTTTGATTGAGTCGTTGAGACAAGAGGTTGTTTTATTGCAACCTGAGAAACTTGGGGTTGACATACAACATGTAACGCTTGTACTTGCGATGCAGTCACCATAGCAGGTATAGTGGGAATATTCGACACAGGGTGGACTGGTTGCATTGAATATACAACCCTTGGTTGCTGAGGCAGTATTGGTACCCAACCACTGGATGTAATTCCAGTTTGACCTGAACTTTGTTGTAAACTCCCATATTGTTGTTCTCCGGGAGGGAACAATGAAAAGGCATACTTCCCTCCATATGGTGGCAATCAAGTACTTAAAGGGTAGATTGGCCTTTGAAGACACATTGGATCAATTTTTTGAGTTTCAACATAAGAAATTCCAGATGATAATCCGGATGAAGAAATAGGAACTGACCATGTCGTCAAAACAGTCCCTGATTGGACTCCGACTTGTTGTTGGTAACTTGCCGGGACATATGGTATACCATCGAACATCGTTGGAGTAGCAGCAGGAGGATCTGTCGTTGTTGCGTCGGATGACACAGTCCTGGATGTCGACGGTTGTTCAGACATATCTAGTCTATCCAAAAGATTTTCTAGCGATTCTACAGGAGCTTCCGCTGGTGGTAGACTAACTTCTGATGAAGAAGGATACAGAGTGATCCCGACTCCAAATTGCGGTGGAGTACTAGATGGAGGATCTTCCACAATCTCTTCTATAGCAATCATACCAGGTGGAAGGGGTAGACCTTCAGGTCCGTAGAATATTTCTGGTGCCAAAGAAGGTATGGAATCGGCAGCGACAGATGTTTGAGGAGCAAGACTCTCCGAACCGGTTCTAGATGGAACTGGTTCAGTAACACAAGTGTTTACCCTAAGACTAGGATCAGTACCACTGTCCTTCTGTGGCTGCTGAACTTCTTCTGTAGAGGCAGGGATACCAAAATGTTTGGAGTAACCGGAGTCTCTGATGTTGTTGGAACACTTGTTTTAACTTTAACAGGAGATTTGGAACCGGTTAAACGAGTTCGCTTTGTCTGTACTAGCTTCGATTCCGGAGACAAAGATAGTTGAATCGTAAGCCTCCGTGAACGATGGGGTTTCAATTGACTTTCTTCCACGATTGCGGATTACTCGATCAACTAAAAATAAAGGGGAAGTATGTTTCTGAATTAGATGAATTTTAGATGCTTTGACACAACTTGTTTTTTCAATTTTTAAGAGTCGAGAAAAAGAAAAAGATGACTCTATTCGCCTTCGATTTTTAATGAGCCTGAAGTGACAAGTGCTCAGATGGACCTTTTCCATTAAAGAGTCTGAAAAGGAACGAAAGGGACTGCTCTGGAAATCTAGGTAGAGGGATTACCAAACCAATCGCAAAAATGCAGAATACTTTTTACGGTACGACAGTCAATCTTCCCGAATGTTGTGTTCAGTGCATTGCGATTGATAGGGCAGCAGACATGGCTTCTTATGGATAAAGGATTAAGCCTATTGTGGTCTCCCAAAATATACTCGACGGTACATGGGAGCACAAGTCCGTACTGGCACTTATCGTCTCAAAGTGGAGGAATCACCCAACCATCAGTGAGAACAACAGTTACCAGGCTTTACGACGCCGGAATACGTCTCTAGCCTAGACTTCTAAATGTTGTGCGTTAGGTTCCAAAGCATTGTTAGATTCATTGAATTTATTTTATAGTTGATCTTGTTTATGAAGTTTTCCTTTCAGGTTCACTGTGAGATGTAGTATAATTCTTAAAATGCAATCTAAGATGATAAACAATCTTTTTAACTTCTTTGTGCAATGAAAATCCTAGCTACTAAGGAAAGAAAGACATAATTCTTTCACAAAGAGCAAAGATCACACTCTAAATGCACTTTCCTAAATCAAACCAATCAGACTGTCTAAATACAAATGCACATGCATGTATTTGTTTTCGACTTTCTTAGTATATGAATGATAAGAAGAAAGTTGATGCACAAATCTGAATTTCTTTTCAAGCGACAAATATCAACAAGTTTCTTTTTGAAATAAAAAATGAAGACGATCACAACACCTTACGATTTTGAAATGAATACTTGTTTTTGACACTAGAAAAATTACAAATTCAGACCAAAAACAATAGTAACAGGATAATCGACTATCAACAGCAATCAAACTCTTTCCTATGATTGAAATCGACACTTGCGACACTTTCAAATCAAAGGACGACAGTATGATTACGCTACTTTTGCAAAGGAGAACTGAAAATGACTCAACAAACACACAAAAAAATTTACAGTTCTTTTGTACAAAGGAGGTGGAATAACAACAAGGAAAAGAGGTTTCAAACAGACATATACTGATCACAGGCAGCAAAATTCATGAATAGAACTGGAAAGAATGAATCACAGAAACCAAAACTGCACAAAGCCTAGCCTGATCAATGCACCTGTAACATAGGGAATTTGAAATGCAGCGCACCTTCTACACTCGGGAAGTGCGCTGAATTTCAGATTCTCAGAACAGTACCTGAGCTGGGCCAGAAACGAGACTTTGCTTGGGTTTCGGGTCACAGTTTGCACTTTAGTTCATGGGTTTTGTCCGAGCAAAAGGTAATCAGTAATTCAACAATCAGGGGTAGATATAGAGAGGATCTAAGAGCTATCACAAGGGCAATCAGAGAGTTTGTGAATCAGTTGTTTAAATCATAAACAGATCCCGGAGATGGACTGAAGTGGCATTTGTCTACTTTTCATTTGCTATGGCAAATGCAGTTCGAATGCTACCTGGCACAACTTCAGACTCCGTCTGTAAGTTTATGAAATAGACAAAAAGGAAGATAAACAAACAAACTAATTCGTCCCCAGCGGAGTCGCCATTTTGTTATAGGGAAACGTGTCTACTCAGAACTGCTTATCCCACTAAGGTGTGATAGCTACCTTAGAAACAAACTAAGTAAAGCTACTTTCGTTTTTCCTTTATAAAGTATAGATAGAGAGGAACAAAGAAGACCAACCTCTGTCTTGCGCTAATCTCCTGGTTTGGTTCCTCTCTTCCTTGATAGTCTTTCGCTACTTGTTCCCTTGCACGCCCAGCTTCACAGAGTACCTGTAAGATCACAGTAGCATAGCACTATACAAAGACATGGATCTATAATCATAAACAATCTAGGATCAGATGTAAATTGACCATACAAATGCAGCAAACATAAATGACACAAGAGTATGGAAGAAAACTTGAATAGCTTTTATTGATAAACAAGAAAACGCCAAGAGGAGTTACAACCAGTTGTTCTGACCCAGCATCAACCTCTTAGCAAGGAACCCCCTCTTCACCTCATACAAAGCTTAGATCACCCAACAATCTGATGTTTGTCTCAAGAAACCAACAACAATTCCTTACAATATGCAAAATTCCAACCCCTGGATCTCTGGGATGAGGGATCCATATATAGATATCTGTAATGGAGATGAGTCAACTTATGATTTGATTAGTATCGTCCCTCTAATAGTTCTTGCTTCCACTTGGAGATTGATGATCTCTTACTCATCCTTGGTCGAATTCAGAGAGGCAAGTGTCACAGGAGAAGTTTCTGGAAGCTTCCATTGCCTCTCCACCTTGCAGAATGACACTGCCATTTGTCATTTCTCGCCCATCTCACCCCATAGAAGGGATTTTTGAAATGAAACACACCCTCACAGTGTACTTAGGTGAGATGCAACGCACTTGGCCTGTGGAGCAGCTGAAATGATCCTGTTTTGACCAATTCTGAGTAGTTTTTCATTGAGAACTTCTGGGAGAAGCTGTAATCAGTTGACCTTGTTCCTTTAGGGGTTAGAACAACACTTTTAGGGACTTAGGAGCCCTTGGTTTATGGACATTTTATGATTGGGGTTGTAGTGCCCAAAAATGTCTATAACACTGCCTCAGACCCTGTAGAGGGGGGCTACCCACCCCCCTCAAAACCCCAGACAGGGGGGGCTGCCGCCCCCCCTGTGACCCCCCCGCTGCGCAATTGGCGCAACGAAGGGGGGGCTTCGCCCCCTCTCTAACCCCCTGGTTCACTACGTGGATTAGTCGTGGAAAGAATATAACACAACCCAATAGGATAGGGGCACTTACCAACCTTTCCTTCAACTTATTCAGCATTGTCAGCCAATCCTCAGTCCAAACGAATTCTTCCATCCTTTTCTGTAGCTTTTCCATTGGGGCTGTGATTGATGCATAATTCATGATGAAGCACCGGTAATACCCCTTATGATCAGAGTTGGCCTTAGTTTCTTCATGTTGCACGATGGTTCCATGTTGACAATTGCTGCAACCTTCGTTGGGTCTACGCATACTCCATCCTTGTAGATGATATGGCCTAGTAGTGTTCCAAATGGGACTATGAAGATACATTTCTTGAGGTTCAAATAAATCTGTAGTTGTTTTCACCTTTCAAACATTACTCTTAATAAGATGGTGTGTTTTTTTCATAGGCTATACGCTATCCAGTCATCCATGTACACCTTTAGAAACCTGTGATATAGTCTCCGAATGCAGTGATGATAATCCTTGAGAAAATTGCTAGTGCATTCTTTAGTCCAAATGGCATCAAATTATATGCATATGACCCCACGCTATAGTGAATGTTGTTTTTATTTTATCCTCCTTAGTTATTCGAACTTGGTGGTAGCCCGAAAATCCGTTCATAAACGAATATGCTTCAGTCCCTGCCACATTGTCTAGGACGTCATCGCTAAAAGGTGTCATGAATCGGTCATGCACACATGCATTGTTGAGGCTTCTGTAATCAGCACATACTCTAATTTTGGTTGCATCCTTCTTATTTTGTATGACTATCAGGCTTATCCACTCACCCTTGGATTCGATCTGTACGGTCTGTGCTTTACCAGTCGGGCATCCGGTCTCAGAACAATCTTCATTTCCCCTATATCTCCTTTTATCCCCTTCAGCTCTGCTACTAAAGATGGGAACAAGTCCTGATATTCCTGTAGTAGGTCAAAAAATTCTTTTGTGGTCTATTTGTCCCAGTACTCCCACAGATGCTATTTTGGGCTTATCCTCCATTCCAACATCTTTTTTCTTAGTTTCATTTATAGAAGGTGGGAAGCTTCTTTTGAGGGGCTCTCCCGTATGTCTCTTTCTCCTTTTATTTCTTCAAAGGTTAGTTGTCTCAATCCATCTAACCCATACTCCTCTGGTTCTGCGTCCACCTTATCGCATGTGTTAAACACACATGGGAGCAAGAACAATATGAAAGATAAATCATGAGAGTACAATTTTTATTAACAAGAGATATACATTTATAGTACATTATGTGACCGTTGGGTTTCACATCCTAAGGTCTCTTGGACTCCTTTTGTCCATTCAGCTTCCACACTAACCCATTGAGGATTAGGTGTCCAACATTCCCCCCCTTAATCTGAAGGGTTATGTATGAGTCCAAGAAGAGAGCTGTAATACAAAATGTGCAAATATGCATGGCACCACTATCCTGAATGTGCTCTCTGAAATGTTGGTATAAAGGGTGGTGGTTTAACGATAACCACCAACACTGGAACGCTTAGTGCAGTTCCCGGAACTCTTCCAAAACTAGCAAGAAGCTGAAGTCTTCTGCTGGAGAAAGTGCTCCTATTGATTTGAAGAGGGAAACCTTCAACCAATAGAGGGAGGTCTCACCCCGCATAAAAGGGAGAACTTCAACCTTAAAAGGGAAGTCTCAACCTGTGATGGTTTAAGGATGACCAACAACTCTGGAATTCTTAATGCAATTCCTGGAACTCTTCCAAAACTGGCAAGAAGCTGGAGTCTTCTGCTAGAGGAAGTGTTCTCAATTTTGTTCCCGGAATTCTTCCGAAACTGGCAAGAAGCTAAAGCCTTCTGCTAGAGGAAGTGTCCCAGATTACCAACTGAAGGCATGTTCACGGGCATCTTTGTCTCTGGCTACAACTCTGAAACTGGTGTGGCAGGTTGTGGCTCAGGCTCGCTTGATGTGGCTTTGAAGCTTGTAGATGATCATCATTCCCCCCCTGTCAGATACAAGGTAAGATGATGGAGAAAACTCAACTGCAAGACTGTTCAATACTCTAGAACAAGTTCTGACATGTGACTGGAACATCTTCTTGGCTGTTGATGCCCGTTACCAAGAAGCGATCCATCCAAGATGAATTTTTGTTCTTGCAGGACGTTTATTTCTGAAGCATCTGTGTGAAGAATGGCTAGTTTTATGACAGTGCTTACATGGATGAAGATCAAAACAGTGATCTTTCAGATGGCCAACTCGGTCACAATGTTGGCATTTTACAATTTGTTGTTGTTGTTGTGGTGGAAGAGGAGTAGAATCTGGAACAGCTGGAGGTGAACTGTCATGAGGAGCAGGTGAACTGTCATGAACAAATCCAGCACTCTGAAACTGCATGGGCTTGGAGTAGTCTGGAATATGAAAGGACAAGTCCTTGTCATATCCAAGACTAGTTCTGTGCTTGTTGTGGACAAGTTGTTCCCAAGGTCTGATGATGGGCTTGGGAACAACAGACTGAGTTTCTGCATCTGCATGTAGAACTGCTTCTTTATTTGAATGAACAGTAACATTATTGACTTGCTGCTGATGGGTGGTTGTCTCAATGTTCTGAACAGAAACAGATTCAGAATGATGACTCCACTGCTGTAATTCTTCTTGTTGTAGCTGAGATTCAAGCTGCAAAAAATCAATCTTTTCCTGTGCATTTTGTAGACATGTCTGAATTTCTAAGAGAAAATCCTTGCTGATTTTGACTGTATTATCCATAGTAGAGAGTATTAGATTTTCCACTAACTCTAATATTGCACCAATTGGAGCCATTTTTAACCTCAAAAAATAGTTAAACAATGAGGAAAAGATGGACACCAATTGCTCTTTTATATAAACTTATGGCAACAACTTCAAATCAATCAGCTTGCAACAGATTCAACACATAGAGAATGGTGATCTCCGGAAAACGAACTCCTCATTCAAAAAATGAATTTTCTTCAATTCACCTAAGAATTTAACTTCCAACAAAGCTACCAACAATTTAGGCCTCAAAAAGATATTTTCCTGTACCAGCCTTGAATCGAAGGGAACTTGTCCTGGAAAAAACTTCAATCTAGTTCAATAACAATCTCTGATATGAACAACCTTTAAGAAAATACACCAATTCGATCTACAAAGGATAGTCTTGGCTTGAAACAATTTCCACTGAACTCCTAAATAATGCCAAATTGCTGCAACTTTAAAGAATATAAACAGTCCCCAATTCTTATGAACATTGAACTCTGTCATTCCCAAAAATCCCCCAGCATAATCACTTTCAAAGCAGAAATGATGGCTATCAAAAGGCAATACCCTTGTGGATTATCTTCCTTTCGAATGCAAGTATCGAAATTAATAAAATAATTATTTGAAGTACCTACACCAACACTTCTTCAGATATATCCAAGTCAGGAGACAAACGAACTGCTGAAGATTCACACACCTTCTTATAGGGCATGGATGTTTTAAATCATATTTAAAATACAAACAAAAAATTGCAGGCAGCTCGGTGTTTTAAATTTCTTCAGAAAGCTGAATAATAGTTGGAAAAAGGAATGATTTGCATATTTTCTGCACGTTGGGCATCTTTCACATATTCCAGACCATGCGACCTTGAATGCCCAGATGAATTTTTTTTTTTCAAAAACAAATTGGGTTTCGGAGAATTTAACCGATGCAAATGCCGCAAAATATCACGGTTTCCTCTGCTTGGCAGAAATAGAACAAGAAGCTGAAGTCTTAAAGTCGGAGAAAAAATATGCAACTTTGATTTGTAACTCAAATGGAGTCCTGATCAGTTGGACGCAATTGCTTCACTCTTCAGAGGCAGAACACCGCCAAAATCAAAGAATCAAATGAACAAGGAAAGGTACCTTCCTCTGTGAACGGAGACCAAAACAACACATTTGCTTTCAATTCTTCTGCGTTGCATTGAAAACATGATTTCAAACACACGTTCCAGCATCAGTTTAATACAACACCAACTGTTTTCCCTTCGACCATTTTTCAAACCAACGTAGGAACCCAATACTCGAACAAAAGTAAGCGAATGCACATAAAGACCACAGGACATTCAATGCTTATGTTTCATATTCGAGATATTTCACATCAAGCGAGTGCTGGAGGAGGAGCATGCACAACTGGCTGAGGAGGACTGTAGACTGGTGCACGATGAGCGGTCCTTCCTCCTGGTATTTAGATGGCAGCTAACAAAGATTGCATATACATATGAGATAACATATTTGGAGGGGTTTTCCAGCTTCAGTTTGAGAAATATGCTACCCAATACCATATATCAAGTGGGTGCCATGTCAGTTCAACGCATATACAAAAGCGGTGTATACCAAAATAAAACCGCAGAGCTGCTGTAGGATCAATTTAAAATTGAGATTTAAATATGATTTAAGTACCATATACCAATCAGACGCAGAGACACCATTCAATATATACGCTGGACCATTCAACGCATATACCACTGTAGTTCAACGCAAAGACAAACTCTGATATAACGCACAACGTTAATATTATTCAACACCAACAGAGCGTTGTATAGTTCAACACCATTCAAATGTTGATACCACTTCCATACCACATTCAACAGTTACCATGGTAGGAAACGCAACGTTAATACCATTCTATACATACCGCATTCAACATATTCAAACGCTGTGTTAAAATGTTGATACCACACAACAATTCAAACGCATTCAACATGACATTTGAACAACGCATATACCAAAGTCAGTTTCAACGCATACCATGTCAGTTTCAACGCATATACCATTCTAACACACAGCATTAATATTCCACAGTGCACAGCATTTCAACAGCCATTCAATAATGCATTCAAATGTTATGGGACAGATGTGTAGCACTGGCAGAGGCATGTTATCTCAGGATAGAGCACATGCAGTGTCAGGAGCAGCTAATTATATGGAGGAGTAGCACAGACATTGTCAGGGGTATGGAGGTGCTTTTATATGGAGAGCAGACACCAGCAGCAGTATAATCAGGTTGTAGCTAAAATTGAGCTAAAGAAATATTCATGAGGAAATATTCATGAATTTAATAGCAGAAATAAACTACACAGAAAGGCCATAAAACAAATGGCTCAAATTAATTATGTAGGGCAGGAATACGCCTGCTCTGATACCATGTTAAACAAACATGGGAAAAAGAACAATATGAAAGATAAATCATGAGAGTACAATTTTTATTAACAAGAGATATACATTTATAGTACATTATGTGACCGTTGGGTTTCACATCCTAAGGTCTCTTGGACTCCTTTTGTTCATTTGGCTTCCACACTAACCCATTGAGGATTAGGTGTCCAACAACATATCATATATGTTAGTGTTGGTATCTTCATCCCTCCATCAGTGATCAAAATACTCATGTTTCATTGCATTTTAGGTGTCTCATTCGATCATTTACATTCCATTAGGATCATGGATCATCTGATGGCATTGGCATATTATAAATTTTCCCTCATGGTCTTTACCAGTTGGCCCATTTGTATACATTTAGGTCATTTATAGTCATTTTTGGTCTTTACATCTGCAAAAGTCATTTTTCGAGTTTTAGGTCTCATTAGGTCTAGGGTTTTGTCACCAAAGTCTTGTAAAAGCTCAATAATGGTCAGCAGGCACATGAGGAGGTCAAATAAAGTCTCAGCAACAAAAATTTCAATAATCACATGCTTAGTGATTGATTTTTACTCAAAACCCTGTTTTGAGGAAAAACATAGTTTTCTATATTTTATGTACAAAATTTCATGTAATTTCATTTTTCCTATATGTAATAATTCTAAGATGTAGCCCTGTTCACCTTGCCAAGCTCCTGCAATCCAGCTCCTGCAAAAGAGTCAAAAATTCAAAGAATTTATTCCATCAAAGGCAAAAAGCAAGTCAAACTACCAAAACAGAGTTTTAAAGAGCCAAGTGGGTAATAAAATATATTGATCAAAGGAATAAGTAGTTGGAAGACCAGCAAAATATCATGGAGCTGCAAAACATAAGAGAAAACCGACAAGCAGCCAAGAGGAGGAAAATCAAGTTGACACCACTAGAGCAAGAGATTGAAGTTGATCGTGAACCTTGGCTTGAAAGGGTAAACATGCACTTGGAGAAGATGCTGGAGAAGGCTAGAAAAGAGAAAAAGATGTTGAGGCACATGGCCTATCACTATTTGGCAAGAAACAAAGTTTGCAAAGTAAGAATAAGGACCTTGAAGGCCAAATTGAGGAAAACTTTGAGGAGGAAGAAAGAGCAAGACAAGCTCAAGATTTTGGTTGAGGCTTCCTTAGCCCAACATAGCACTTGATGTAGGTCACTCAGCCCAAATTTCAAGAAATTTGGCACATTTTTTGTCAATTTTGAAATTTTGAAGCAAAACACATATTTTTCTGCCTGGTGCATAGCACCACCTGGCGCTCGCTTTTGCTAGGGACCTCCTCTAGAGGAAAACTCAACATTTTTGGATTCCTCATGCAAAATTATGAATGCCCAGAAATGGCCAGAAAGTTTTGTCAAGTTTTGAGCTTCCAAAAGGGTAAAAAACACCTCAAAAATGCCCTTTCTGCCCCTTTTTGGCCACACAGGAAGTAGTGTTGGGAGAACTCACTTCTGGAGGGGAAAATGGACATCAAATTCAGAAATTCAACCTGTTATAGAAAGTAGATAGATAGATCTTTCCAACAAGCCCACTTGGAGAAAATTTGGTGCATGGGAAGGCCTCCAAAATAGTTGCAGAAAGGCTCTACGCACAGGGACAGTGGCACAGCGCACAGGATGAAAAATTGTCATTTTTGCCAAAAACTTTGTTTTTCGCCTAGTTTTTTCTTAGTTTGACTTTTCTCTCTCTCATAGTCAAACTCATGATTTAATTTGATGTAAATTTATGGAATTTGATGTAAAAATGTTAAAAATTCACTCATGGAGGTAGATACATCATGAAAAGGTACTTTTGAGATGAATGAATCAGTTTCCTAGGTTTTAGAGGCAAGTTGTTCCACTGCCTACTTTTCAGTTCTTAGTTTAGATCTTGCTGAAACAGCTCCTAAACTCATGAATTTGACCCCTAAAGCCTAGAATGAGTTGTTTTTTTCCTATATCTAGTATTTTTTCAGTCATTTGTAAAGGTTGGACTCTTGTGAATGCTTTGAGCATTATTGTACATACATCTTTGCAGTTTGGCAAAGGAATAGACCAGGGTTTGCAGAATTTCGTGGGATTCTTGTGGCAAGTTGATTTGGTATTTTTTTTGCTTCTGTAATTCAAGTTTACATGTGTTTATGTATGCCATCATCTCTCTCTGTTTAGCTTAACTAAATGAATCAAGGATAAAGGTAGAATTCATTGATGTTGCAGTGCTCTACCTAGGGTTTGTTTAGTTATTTATGTTTTCAACTATTTGAAGAGGATTCCTGAGACTTTCATGTCCTCTCCAACTCCTCACCAGTCTTAAGACTCTCCATCTCACTTATTTCAAAGTATTAAACCATTTTCCTACCTCGCCCCATAGAAACCTCTGCAGGACTGTGTCCATTCCCCAAACCCAAATCTACCTTTCACATTTGAGCCAGAAAACCAAAATTAAATTCAATCAAACTCATCTGAGCATATACCTAGCCTAAAATTAGTGTTTATATTAGTCATCATAAGCTTCATTGATCATATTTTCCTGAGATTGACAAGGAGAGATCCCTCTCCCAACCTGGTAGGGCTAGCTACCAGGTTAAGCGTGGTTTGATGTTACCCTAGATCTTGCCTTTCTCAGCCTGAGGTAGTTTTAGGCCCTAACAATATATTCTGGAGAATCCATGTTAGGTAGATACTGTAGAAAACTTTCATCGAGACATCCTTCAACCAACTGTCCTAGGGAAAAGAGAACCCCTTTTATCGCCTAGAGTGTCTCCATCACGCGTTACTCTTTACTTCTGAATGAAAAGTTGCTAACAAATTGTACTTCCAGAACATCCCAATCCTTCATCTGTCGACATAGCTCCTCTTGTACATACCAAGCTTGGGGAATAGTTCCCAGGGTATGTATACATGTGTGTACCCATCAATCCTTCAGTATTCCCTGGTTATTCTAATTGGTTGTGCAATCTTCGATGTGCCTCTTGGGACTTGAATCCCCCTTGTATATTGCCTTATCCCGTAGTCAGTCTTCCTCCTGGGAAAATCATTCCTTCATGGCTTGCTTGATGCTCGCAAAGTCTCTTAATGCGCTACAGTGCATCTTCTACCATCTTGCTAGTGTTGCCATGAGAGTGATATGAAGAAAGGGAATCTTTTAGTCCTTCGTCATTTCTTGGTCTACCCTGTTCAAGAAGGTGTCCACCGATTCAAGGTCATAATATTTGGGATAATCACCTATCTTTGTTCCTATCCAATTTACTCAGGTTATCATTGCACAATGTCTAGTGTTTAGTTCATACCCACCTTGCTACCATGCATCCCATGCAGCTTCCGAGCCAGTCTCTGAGCTTTCAATACTTCTCCAGCTGACAGAGCCTCCTACCTTGGGATTTATGTAATCTTCCCTCTTTCCCACTATGAGCATGTATAGCTGGTCTAGCATTCCTGGTTCATCGCTATCATCTACTGGTTCTGTGAACCTAGGTCCTTGATAGGGGTCCAGGGGTTGGCCACCCTTAGTCCTTCTACTTCGAAAATCATCAGTTCTTTCTTTAGGTCTATGACAACATAGTTCTTATAGGCCCAATCGATCCCAAGGAGTGCCAGGTATATGTCCTTATCCCCCATGATGTCAATCACCTCCAATTTGGTGTGCGTCTTCACCCATGCCACATCAACTTCCATGTTTTGTAACCATCCAATGGGTAGTATACAATACTGGTTTGCCATTCTTAGTTGAATTGTGATTATTTCAGTTGTGGCTTCCCCATTTCCTCCCATGTTTTTCTAGGTAGGATGTTTAAATCCACCCCCAAGTCTAACAATTTGTCCCTTATCTAGAACCCTGCAACCTGCGTGTTGATTTAGAATTCCTTACCGCTTCTCCTCTTGTTTTGTTTCACTCTTCTAGAATTCTTTTCTGGCAAGTCAGAAAGTGGTCGCTCCACTTCCCCTTCTTCTACAGATAACACGGCCTTCAAACTTTTCCGTAACTCTTTGAACATGCATTCATCCTCGAAAATATTCAGGAACAATTTAAATCATTCTTCAATCTGTTGGTCGTGATTAAGCACGTGATCCTGCTGTTTCTGGTTGTCTCTCTTCTTTGTCATCCCCTTGAACAGCTTAGCTGCCTCATGATAATACTGATTTTGGCGTTTGGGCTGATATACTTTCTGTGAAGGTGATGCTTTAACAATCAAGGGTGGGTCCACTGTCCTACCATCCTCCCCCGTCGTCTTTCCTCCGTGGGTGACTATATTAATATTGGTTGCAGGAAGAATATAATCAGTATGGGGTTCGGCATTAACTAGGTTATCCCCCCTCTGTCTGGTCCTTTCTTCCCACATTGTAACGAGTTCCAGACAATCCTCCATGGCATGGGTATTAATCCTGCACTATGAGCACCAAGGTCTCCTCAAGAGCAGGCATTCTTTGGCGGCATGACCTTCTTGGTCGCAGTTGTAACACCTTACGGGGCCTCTTCCTCCCGTCCTCCCTCCTCGCCCATTTCCACCTCGTCCTCCCCGGTTTGACTCATTGACTCTGAAAGTAGATCTGTCCAACCATTCTGCTAGAGCATCCAATGCTCGACACTGATCAGTGTGATGCGTTGTTGATGCGCATCACTCACAGTAGTTGTTATTGGGGATGTTGGAGTATTTCTATAGTATTGGGCACATCCATGGCAGGTTTCCATAAATTCTATAGATATCATAAAATTCTTGGCTATTCCTTCCCAGAAAAGTTTCTTGCGCTCCTATTGTCACAAATCTTGCAGTTGGTGGGGCCGCTGATGACCTTGTGAACCCCCCAGATGATAATCCCTCATAACTTGGGGCATTTTATCGCAATATTCCCTTCCACCATGTAGTTTGTGCACCATACGTTGGGTCTGGCTGGTCGTAATGGCTAAAGGTCCTTCAGCTTCTCTGTTAACGTTGGGATATGATTTTGGAGACCCATGATCGACAAGTCTTGCAAGCTTGTCCCTTCTCGGTATTCATGAGGATACCCAGCCATGGCTTCTATTCTGGATGCTTGCTACAAAGCATCTTGGAGGGTTCTAATTTTTTGTTGCGTTAGTGGCATTCTGGTTAGGTGAAAGAGTGCCTTGATAAACCAATCTTACTAGTGATTCAGTCCCAGAGTATAACTCAACTTAGCAATGGCATCCTTAAACCTTTACATGAGCTCCTAGGCCATCTCACCCTCCTCCTACTTGATTTCCCATAGGTCTGATAGCCTTGCTGGTCCATCTATGGTACTTTGAATTCCTGTAAAAATCCTCTCTTGATATAATCTATTGTGGGGTTTTGGTTCTGCTCCACCCATTTTATAAACCAGCGCAGAGCCCTCTCCCTCAACATGGTCTGAAATCCACTATCATGACATTGTCTGGAGTCTAATGTGCTCCCCAAATAGCTTCACAAAGATACCAATGTTGTTATGCATCCTCGTTTCCCCTTCCCACAAACTCTGTATATATGGTAAAATACCCCACCATACTGACTTGGGTATGAGTTAATAGCACAAACCCTTTGTTCCCTGGCTGTTGGGATCCCTGTAATCCTAAGTTTCTGATACTATTGTCTCCTTTGTTGCTCCCAATATTAAAACTGGCTTTATATTTCTCATGCGCACTATATACCCATACTGCCTTGGCTAAGTTAATAAAAAATTCCTCCGAATCATAATAAGGTACCAGGGGAAGATCGGGGGAGATGCCACCTATGTTTGGAAGGTATTGTTGCTGGCTCTTAATGGATACCTCTCCTTCATTAAATAATCTTCTCATCACATTACCCATGCCCTCTTCTCTTTCTTCTCCATACCCACTCAGCCCTTGCACATGTGATCTTCCTTCTGCAACCTGTAGGGAAGGTCCCTCTTCATCCCTCTAGCTTCTATTTCTCCTTTGATCGATCTTTCCCTGCTTAGCATCTTCCTTTACTCCCTATTCGACTCGAGGTTTTCCCAACATCCCTCTTGCTTGGTGAGGACACATCCTTGTTTTCTTCAGAGTTTGAATCACTCTTTCGTGCCATTTAACCACTAGCAGTGCCCTCCTATGCGCTCTGACATCTCTAGCTTTCTTCAATTCTTTCGCATCTATCCCTTCATCATCATCTCTATTCCCCAACTGACAGCATGCCCCCCTTAAGTACTTCCCCCAGTACTGGGGTTTTATGCTGCCATCTTAGCGGTGGGTGAGGGAAGTAATCCTTCTTCTACCATAAACATCTTAATCCACATCGGTACTTTCCTCATCAACCTTCCTTTTAATCGAGATCCAAATACCGATTCTCCTTGTGAGAAGGATTGATAACTCTTAGTAGCGAACTCGAATATATATCCTTCCATTGTAGTCTTTACACAAAAATCGACTGCTCTGGTGAGATCATTGTCCAACTGCTGAAGCAGTACGAGATCCAACGGGGTCTAGCTACGACAACCTATTATCAACCCCCTTAACCGATTCTTCCCTTTCAACCTTCTTAACCAATTGTAAAAGTCTTTCAGAAACTTGCATGAGAATATTTCATATTGGTCATTGGTACCATTGGCATACAAAATCCCTTCACCCACTCTGTCGGTCAACTGATTCTGGCAGATAGCTTGCTCTGTTACAAACTGATCTACTTTATGATTCCACCAATCCCCAATCTCTCTCTTGAATATCATCGACACCATGGTCCAAACCAGTGCTCGTAACTTCATGTCCTGGCAATGAAATGATTTGTTGGCATGAAAGAGTCATCAAGGAGAAAAGACCCCAAGTTCAGGCGCAGAGGGCCAACGAGGATCCATTGTAGTCTATAACAATGCTAACATTTTCACCTTACCCAAAGGGTAATGAGTCTCACCCAAGGGGTGCCGTGACCAGAAGCAAGAAAGGTTCATCATGGAGTCCAAGGAGCACCAACCAAAGCATCATCCTATAACAAATATATATACATTACACACATAATAGAAATAATAGCATAACAACTATTACACAGGAACTACTAGCTACATGCATTTGATAGGACATTCAAAATTTTCAAGGAGTCATCACACCATTGCACCGATGCATATAGTATTCAATAACCAATCTATCCTTTCTTTTCTATTAACTTAACAATAAAATAGTATAATATATCTTCAACATTCACCACAAGAAAATACAAGGAATACCCTATTTAGACTCATGGGCTTGGTCTCAGCCTCATAGGCCCTGCTCATCTAGGCTCCAACCTTCTAATGTCGGTTTGCAATAACCAAATTTTCTCTTACCTAATCCCACAACCTCGCCAACTAACTAACCAACCTCTCCTCTTTTTTGGTCCTCTCTTTTAATATTCCTTTCTACCATCGAGACTGCTAGTTCTTGCTCGACTGCTCTTGCACCTTCCCACCCACTTGACTCCCTTTTTATTCCACTACCACCTTTCCATAATGCTTTTGCAACTGCCTATTCCTACCTTACTATCCATCTTACTCCTCCGCAATCTAACTATTGCTACCACCCATTTCCTTCTCATCCTTCGGTCATCCAAAATTGATCAAAACCTTTTCAAAATTAAACGAAGGCCCCAACAAGATCTAACTTATGGTACCATTCCTATGTTTGATGGAGATTGTCAATTGTAGAGGGAATCTAGATTTGTGAAAACAGTTAGAAAGGACTATTGTTCCAATAATGCTCTTATGTATGGTAAAGAGAAGGATGTTTCTAGTCTGCTATTAGAAGAATATGATCAAATCACAGGAGATACCCACGTGGAAATTTCTACTCAGTTGGGAAAACAATCATTAGAACATGATAATGTATGGAAATTATATTTTGATGGTGCTTATTCTAGGGAAGGAAATGGGGAAGTTGTGTTATTGGTATCTCCAGGAGGTAGCTTGATCCCTCTCTCTTTCTAACTGGAGTTTGAGGCCACGAACAATGTATCTGAATATGAAGCCTTGATGTTGGTGTAAAAGCTACCAAAAAAATTAACATTGGTTGCTTGACTGTGTTTGGGGACTTAGAATTGGTGGTGAAGCAAGTAAAGAATCAATGTCAGACAAAACACCCAATATTGAAGTCTTATAGGAATAAAGTATGGGATTTGGTCGAAAACTTTTTCTTAGCATTCAATATTGAGTTCTTTCCCAAAGAATGAAATAGGATGGTAAATTATTTAGCCTTTTCTCCTAGCAATTTCAAACCTGCTCAAAACCCATTGCTTAGATATGAAGTTGAGGTCAGGTACAAGTCTCTAGTGCGAGACAATGTAAAGCATTGGCGGGTGTTTGAAGATGAGGAGAAAATCAAACATTTTATGGAGGTTATTGGGGAGTTCTCAAATTCATTGATTGACCATGGGGATGAGGAAATAAAAGATCAAAAACAGGTCAAATTTATGGAAGAACCTATTGCTGGTCACAAAATATTATAGCTAAAAGGAAATACCATCCCTGGAGGGTTGGCTCCATTGGAAAGGATCTTCAATTCAAATGGTGTGGCTGCTAAGCCAACTAAATAACAACTTGAGGAAGATGTGGAAGATTGTACTATTGGCAAAGAAGAAGATCCAAGAGTCATCAAATTAGCTAAAGGAGGCCCTAAAAAGTACAACGAAAGATATATTAACCTTTTTAAGGAATATATGGATGTGTTTTCTTAGTCATATGATGATTTGAAGACTTTTGCCACCAATTTCATACAACACAAAATTCCTTTAAAAGTTGGAGTGAAGCCATATAAACAAAAGCTCAGTAGATTAACCCTCTACTACTCCCATCAATTAAAAATGAGGTGAAGAAACTATTACAAGCTAATATCATTGTGGCTTTGAGGTATTCATATTGGGTAGAAAATTTGATCCCTATCACGTAGAAAATTTGATCCCTGTCAGGAAGAAAAACAAGGAAATAAGGCTATGTATAGATTTCAGAAACTCGAATAAGGCCTCGCTAAAAGATAACTATCCTCTACGTAAAAAGGATTATATTCTGCAGAAATTGGTAGGGTCTACCTGAATGTATATGATGGATGGTTTCTCTGGATACAACTAAGTTGTTGTACAACTTGAGGATCAGAAGAAGAAAATTTTTACTACATGTTGGGGAACATTTATGTATGCTCAAATTCCTTTTGGCCTCATAAATATTGGATATACTTTCCAAAGGGTGATGGATATAGCATTCATTGGAGAATAGGATAAATTTTTAGTGATTTACGTAGACAACATAATTTTTTTCTCAAAAATAGATGAACACATCAAACACTTGTAGCTCACCTTTGAAAAGTGCAGAAGGTATGGTTTGTCCCTAAACCTAGAGAAATCTCAGTTTTCTTTAAGTGAAGGGAAGCTATTGTGCCACATTGTGGTGAAGGAAGGAGTGAATATTGATCGCAAAAGGGTGGAAGATATTAAAAATATTCCATTACGAATGAATAGGAAAGAAATCCAGGTCTTCTTCAACAAAATCAACTTTTTAAGAATGTTTATACCAAACTATAATGAAATTGTCAAAGAGGTCACTGAAATGTTGAAGAAGGATAGGGAATTCAAGCGGATTATAGAAGCCCATGAGTCATTCACCATAATTAAAAAATCTTTTGTAGAAGCCCCATTCTTAGCTATCCCTTGTTATCAAAGGCCATTCCTCATTTTCTCTTTTCCCTCTCCTAACACAGTTTCAGTTGTTTTATTGAAAAAAAATAACGAAGGACAAGAGAAACCAATTGAATTTTTCAGTCAGGTGTTACGAGATGCTAAGTTAAAATAAAATATTTTAGAAAAATAGGCCTATGCCTTGGTCAAATGTAACACCCTCCTCCCATATCTACCCAAGAAACCAACCATCTGGGGTAAACATGCGATGAGAGGCCACTATGGATAAGATTCAACCTCCTTGGTGACCTTAAGGAAATGGAATAAAAAAGAAAAACTGAACAAGATCATAACAAAAACCCCATTGGCCATGACAGGAATTTCATCAAACATATCATCAATATGTAATATATAGTTGTAAATAACAAAATTAAGTGTAGGGATATCATACTTATCTGAGAATAGTTATGAACCATTTTTCCCTCATGCCATTTGCTGCATTATCCTCCATTAAGCCATAGACACTATATCCATTCACATAGAAGTAAAAAAATGATGAGAGGCATACATAGATGTTGTTAGAAAATGTGCATATAACCAATGTAATAGGAACATAAATACAATAAACATACAATCCATCAAATCCATAAATACATCAATACCTTTGCACATGCAAATAAAGGGAATGGATTTCTCATTAATGAATGCAATGAACCAACCGGAGATGGCACTACCACGTTCCACCCGACTGTAAAATGGTTGAGCCAAATCCCTCTTCAACCATTCACCCCCATGCCATATTCCAAGCATGAATGTTGGATCTCATAAAGTACATCAATCAAAACTCATCCATGGATTCTAGAGGCCATCCACCTCAACCCATAAAAGAGTGATTCCACCTCACAGTTGGACATCACCAAAAAATCAACCATCATTAGATTGGTCTCCAACCAAGCCCTCCAGGGCTTCCAAAGCATTTTTCCAACTAAGGCTTCCAGAAGTAATAACTCAACCCACAACTTATACAGGGCTTCTAGAGCATTTGTCCAACCAAGGCTTCTAGGACTAGTAACTCAACCCACCAAGAGCTTCCAGAGCATTTGTTCAAGTAGGGCTTCCAATATTAGTAACTCAACCCAATATGTTAAAGGGCTTCCAGAGCGTTTGTTCAACCAGGGCGTCGAGGACTAATAAGTGATCCCAAGCTAACGAAACATGATAACAAACCCAAAACAAAACAATGAAAGTAAACCAACAATCACCATGGCTATCCAGGAAATGGCAGGGCTAGGCAATCCACAATTGATCCAGAAAATCCTCCATGTCATTGACAGATCATAACCAAGAAACCACATGCATGTGCCATGCATGCTAAAATAGTGAAGAAATCATACATGCGACTCGGTACTTGCAAGAAAATTTAATGTAGCTGATAATGACGACACCTTCTTGTGCTTTCATGCTCTTCCTTTTTCTTCTTGCTTCAACAATCCAAGTATTCCACACCATCCAAGAGCGCTCCAAGAAAACTCTAAGTATCCAAGAGTACGAGAGAGAAAGAATAATGAGAGAGCTCCAAAACAGAACTGGAAAAAGGTTCACACTGAAAGGAATAAGCCTACCAACTGATCCTCAGAAGTATTTTTATTAATGAGGCCTCTATTTTCTTCATTTTCCATTATTTTCATTCATTTTACTCTTCACATGCAACATGTGACCTCCCACCTCCTTTTTATCCTATTTTGCATTATTTTCATAAATAAATGTGCCAAAATAACTTTTTTCCTCCTTAATGACTTAGACATTGCCTTTGCCAATTTTCTTAACCATAAACAACCAAATGAACACCCACTAGGATGAACTGCCCACCATTCAGCTTGGAATACATGTCCCATAATTTGTGTTATTTATATATTTTTACATGAAATTTTCACTAGGGTTGTTACGAAACCCTCCCCCTTGGGGGAACACCATCCTCGGTGTTCAATGACACTTATAACGAACATGAATGTTGAAAACAAAACATACTACCCATGGAACTTTATAACACAACTCGTTGTAGTATTTACAATGAATGACCCGATCAGAAGAAAAACATCATGACAACATAACCAGATAAAAACCTTACCACATATTCGAGCTTTATAACACAACTCATTACGGTATTTACAATGATATACACATTTTCTTAACTAGCAAATAAATGATACGATTTTTGTATCAATCAACAAGGTAATCTAGAGGATCACACCTCCACCCTCAACGTAATACTAGGATTCACCTCTTTCCTAGGAAGTCCAAAATCCACTACAATGTCAAATATGCATCTAATGTCCAATGCTATAATCCTACACCACTTTTCCTCTCAACAAAGAGTTACCAGCTCATTGTTCCAAGGTGCACTCCCAATGTGCATCTAATTCCATCTGGCATTGATAATGACCAAAACAAATCCATCTGTGACCTTTCCTTCTCTGCTACACAGTCTGCCAGGAACCTGGTCACCCCTTTCGTGCAGTCACTCGCCTTCCAAGTTTCGCTAGCACCCGCATCTAGGGCAGTACATCCCTTGGCAAGGCTTCCTCACATCGAAAGATACAACAACCAAGGGATATCCATGCCTTAAAACCATCATACTAGTCATAGCATGCTCATGGAAATCAATGGACACTATTGGGTACTAGTGTCCCACAATGGCCTTGCTCCTGAATACTTTACCAGCATGTGGTTGCATGTTCCAATTTATTTTTGTTGTTGTTTCCAATTCTTGTAGTCAATTTCAATCACCCAATCGGGAATTCCATGCATTCCTGTACCAAACAAATAACTTCCATTAGGTTTTAAATAAATTGAAATAACTGAGATCATACCTCATTGGTAGCTCATCAATAAGGTACATTTGCAATCATGTTTGCTTCCTATCACAACAATTCAAACTAGCATATTTGACCAAAACATGTATAAAAATATCACATCAGGTTAGCTCAAAACATAACCATCAAAATCATAAATGACATGTAACCATCATAAATCAAAATCATAGATCACATGTAATCATCATATACCGTAATCATAAATCACACACATATTAAAACTAAAATACAATACCGATACTTATCCTTCATCGATCCTTACTTATGCCTTTGTTCTTTCTGTACACACACTAGATCGGTTGCCACACCCAACAAATACCTAGTGCCTTATCCTCCACCAGGTGCACATACGCTATTGTGCATTTCACACATACAACCACACACACCATACAACACCATGAAACATGTGCAACTATACATGACATACAACACATACACCTACACCCAGTGTACATACATATACATACACAATATACATCAGAAGACATGCATACACACACAACGTGTGATGCCACAAGTGCATGCACATACACCTGATATACAACACAAATCATACATATATACCTGATGTACAACACCACACAATACGTGTACCCACATAAAGTAAAACACAACATGTGCACATGTCACAACTACACAATGCACATATATAGTACTACAAGCCCGCAACACAACATATATGACATGCACACAATAGCACACTTACACTAGTACCATATATTCAACATGTACACAGTACTACTTGTACACTTCACCACCTGCAAATGTGTGCATAGCATCACATGTACACGACACCACCTGCACATTATATACACAACGCCACATGTACACCACACCACTTGTATAATGTGTACACAATACCACATGTACATAGTATTACATGTACGACATGTACGCGACACCACATGTACATAGTGCCACATGCACGACATGTACATAGCAACACATGCACACAACACCACTTGTACAACATGTATGCAACACCACACGCACATGAAACCACTTGTATAATCATGCACACCACACCATATGTACATAGTACCAATGTATCATATGCACACAACACCACTTGTACTTAGAATTTCATATCCAACATGTACATAGCATCATTTGTACACAACACTACATATCCAACATGCACATAGCACTATATGCACATAACACCGCATATGCATCATGCACATAATATAATATGTACATATCACCATCTATACGCAGTATTGAATATGTAACATTCATACAACACTATCTGTACCATCCTATACATAACACTGAATAAACAACATGTACACACACTATATATACACAACATTGCATGTTCACACATCATATATGAAAGATGTACCACATATATAACATATGCACAATAGTAGTACCACACATCCAAAACCACATTGTCCTTACAAAGAAACCTTGCTTCTCATCTCTTATCCATTCTTTTCTTAGAATGTTGTGGACCACGCTGCTTTCATTCTGTTGGTGTATCCTTCAGCATTACCTATCATAACATAAACATAAGCATAATACAAGCATATAAATTCATATTCACATGACACTTACATCATATATTTGTCATGACTAGTATTCCACTTGATTCCTCATGATACCAGGAACCTCTTCATGCCATTCTCCTGTATAAGCAATCATTCCTCCATAAGAACGATTCCTGATGACCCTGTCAGATAGTGACATAGATACATGTACACATACATACACCATAAAATAATATTGATCTCGTCAGTCAACATCATACATAGATACATATGTACATATAAACATTAACATAAAATAATCATGATTCGTGATCACCCTGTCAAATATGACATACATACATACATGTATACATATATAAATAGAAACATAATCATGATCATAAAATAATTACCAGATATCAAGGTTAAGGTTAAGAGAACTTTCTTTATTCATGGACAACATGGACGATATTGATAACAATAATTCCCAACATAGACAAGGCATCTGACGCCTCAGATCCATTTACTTTACCTTTTTTGGTTACCTATCTCATGACTATACTACCACTGTCCATTTACACCAATGGACCAAGCCAATATAATCCGATTATCATAGTCTTACCTTCCGTTTCACTTGCTCATACATTGATATTCATCTGGGTCTTGCATTACTTGCATTACCTATCAGGTACCACACAACTCTCCCTGAGCTCCATTAACTTTCCTCTTTCCCAAACAATTCCTAGAACTCAAAACAATAAAAGTCAAGTCAAGAAACAAACAAGAAGAAGATCATGGAAAATCAACAACAATACAATGCCAAAAACAAAGTGGCATGGCCATGAACCATACATAATCAAAACTGCAATTCAAGCATAAGCAAATCATAAAACACTAAAAACACAAGACTTCCAAAAAACACCATGACTCAACCCCCGTTATTTCCCAGTACTTCCAAGGATTCATGAGTGAAAACTCAGCTCGAGCCTTCAAGATCTATGACTATCACTTTGTCATTTGATTCCCTACATCTACAACATTAACTCATGCTTTTATTCATGCCTTTACAATATTAGAACTCAACCTCTTATCTCAAATATCAACCTTAAGATAATAACCTATCAAATACATATTCATTAATATAACACATATTCACATTATGTCAGTCAAAATTAAGGTTAAGAAAACTTTTTGTATTCATGCAAATCACTCATTCATTTGGAATTGGGGTTTCCAAACATAGCCAAAGAAATTCTCACCCAGTTCCTTTATTTTACCTTTTTACCTTGCTGGAATTGAGTCTTATTATGTGCAATCACATCCACCAAGATGTTAATTATATAAACAAATCATCTATTACCTTGTCAATATAATACCAAACACGTTGCCATGAAAATTCTCACACGTTTCACTAACATGTTCCAAAAATCAAGACATCGTGTCTATTAATTTTAAATCAACCTTCACCAATACTAACAACCATGTCATAGTCAGTAATCAACTCACAATCATAGTCATAATACTAAAATTAGCACCCATTTGCACACAAGTGCATATTAGTTGTCTCAACAAATATTGTGTTAGTACAACCATATTAAAACAAGAGAAATCATTCATAAAATTTTATAAGCACAAACACATATCACACACTTAATCAAGCATTCAAACAACCTATAAACATACCCACTTAATATGCATGGTCCACACTAAGGTAGAAAGAGGAAGCTACTATAATGGCCCGATCTCCAAAGTCCAATTATGGAAATGGGATCTCCAAAGCTCTACTAAATTTAACCACACTTGAAAATAAATTGATTTTTATTTCTCATACATTTCATATGAGATTAAGTCAAAACATTGCACTTATTCCACTTGTAACATAATAACTAAAAACATGCAATTTTTCCATTTCCTTACATGCAATTTTTCAAATTCCTTGCATGCAACTTTTCAAATTCCTTACATGAAACTCCTCAAATTCTTTGCATGCAAATAGGCATAGATTAAATACATACATATTATCATACTACAATACTATACCATTAAAAAAAAAAAAAAAAAAACATTTTCTTCAAACAATTACTATACTTTTACATTTTCTTCAAACAAATACTATACTATTACATTTTCATGTAAGCATTTCTTCAAACACTTTACATGCAAACTAATATATCAAACTATTTGCATACAAGTAAGTATATATCAACTATAGAAATACTATTACACATCAATTCTATCCCCAACCACAAACAACATACTCATTGGAGCATTTTATCAAACTGTTTGTATGCAATTAATCATTGAACCATTTAAGCATTTCATCAAACACTTTGCATGCAAACTAATATAGTGAATGATTCAATGAATATATCCTAAATGGTAGTAGTTCAAGTTATGGAAACTGAACCATATGATCAGTGGTATTTTTCCTCACTATGGTTCAAGTTTCAACTTCTGAAATTTCATAGCTGAAAAGCTATAAAAAAAATACCAACATAATCAAACTTGGTGCACAATTCTAGGAGTATCCATAAAGCTCTACTTCCACTAGTCATATCTCCTAAAATATAGAGAATAAATGTCTGAAATTTCTATCACAATATCAGTGGTATTTCCCCTCATTGTGGAAAATTTTTCAGCTCGTCAGAGTGCACAGAAGAAAAGTAATAACAAAAATGTCAACCTGACCTATTTGAGGAATGATTTTAGGAGAATTAAGAAGGATTGACTCCCTCTACTCATATCTCCTAAAATATGGCGACCCAATATCTAAAATTTCTACGACATAAGAAATGGTATGTCCCATTAATTTGGACAATGTTTCAGCTTCTAAAAGCCTACATAAGATAATTTATTGCAGAAATTACAACATGACATGTTTAAAGGTGCATTCAGGAAGGTCATCTTCCTTAGATAATAATTCCTAAAGTATTGTGAACCAATATCTGAAATTTTGACCACATTATTAGTGGGATTTGCCTTCAATATGTACAATTTTTCAACTTCTAATATGTCGCATAACAAAATTTATAACATATATGAAATAATGTCTAAAATTTAAACCGTTGTGCTTCATTTCACCTATGATAGAGCCCATCCAGTCCAAGTGTTTCAACCATGCTCTGATACCACTCTGTAACACCCTCCTCCGATATCTGCCCAAGCAACCAGCCAACCGGGGTAAACATGAGACGAGAGGCCACTATGGATAAGATTCAACCTCCTTGGTGAATTTAAGGAAATGGAATTGAGAAAGCAATAAACTAAGAAAGATCATAACTAGAACCCCATTTGCCATGACAGGTGTTTCATCAAACATATCATCGATATGTAATATATAGGTGTAAATAACATAATTAATTGTATGGATCTCATACTTATCTAAGAATCTCTGTGAACAATTTTTCCCTCATGTCGTTTGCTGCATTATCCTCCATTAAGCCATAGACACATTATCCATTCACATACAAGTAAAACCATGCTGAGAGCCATACATAGTTGTTGTCATAAAATGTGCATATAACCAATGTAATAGCAACAGAAATACAATAAACATATTAGCCATCATCCATAAATACATCAGTACCTTTACACATGAAAATCAAGGGAATGGATTTATCATTAATGAATGCAATGAATCAACCAAAGATGGGACTACCACGTTCCACTAGACTGTAGAATTGTTGAGCCAAATCTTTCTTCAGCCATTCACCCTCGTGCCATATTCCAAGCATGAATGTGGGATCTCATAGAACATCAATCAAAACTCATCCAGGGCTTCAAGGGGCCATCCACCTCAAGCCAACAAATAGTGATTCCACCTCACAGCCAGACATCACCAAAAAGAAAACCATCATCAAATTGGTCTCCATCCAAGCCTTCTAGGGCATCTAGAGCATTTTTCCAACCAATGCTTCCATAATTAGTAGCTCAACCCACAGATTATAGAGGGCTACTAGAGTGTTTGTTCAACCAAAGCTTCTAAGACTATTAACTCAACCCGCCAAGGGCCTCCATAGTGTTTTTCCAACGAGGGCTTCCAAGACTAGTAACTCAACCCAAGATGTTACAGGGCTTCCAGAGTGTTTTTTCAACTAGGGTTTCCATGACTAATAACTCAACCCAAGCTAAGGAAACATGAGAACCAACCCAAAACAAAACAATGAAAGTAAACCCGCAATCACCATGGATATCCAGGAAATGGAAAGGCTAGGCAATCCTCCATGTCAATGAAATGTCACAACCAAGAAAACACATGCATGTGCCATGCATGCCAAAATAGTGAAGAAATCATACATGCAACTCGATACATGCAAGTAAATATGATGTAGTTTCTAATGACGATGCCTTCTTTTTCTTTCTTGCTCTTCCTTTTCCTTCTTTCTCTAAGAATCCAAGTATGCCACACCCTCCAAGAGTGATTCAAGAAAACTCTAAGTATCCAAAAGTATGAGAGAGAGAGAGAGAATAATGAGAGAGCTCCAAAACTGAACTAACAAAAGGTTCACACTAAAATGAATAAGTTTGCCAACTAATCCTTATAAGCCTTTTTATTAATGAGGCCTCTATTTTCTTCATTTTCCATTATTTTCCCTCATTTTCCTCCTCACATGCAACATGTGACCTCTCACCTCCTTTTTCTCCTATTTTCCATTATTTTCATAAATAATTGTGCCAAAATACCTTTTTTGCCTCTTTAATGCCTTAGCCATTGCCTTTGCCAATTTCCTTAACCATAAACAACCAAATGAACACCCACTAAGATGTCCTACCCACCATTCATATTGGAATATGTGTCCCATCATTTATGATATTTATATATTTTTACATGGAATTTTCACCAGGGTTGTTACATCAAATTTCTGAAGGCCTTTCGAATTTATGTCGTGCAGTCAAATATAACAACTTATGTTCCTAGACTGTTGTGAAGGATATTATTGTGCATGGTGATATTGAAGACACGAGAGGCAAGTAGAATTCCAAGGTACAAGAATATGGCATGGATATCAAACCCACTAAGTTGATCCAGGGGCAGGGATTAGATAAAATATTTCCTGAGGCTAACTATCAGGTCTTGGGCATAAATCAGTTGGAAAATTAAGAAAAAGGGAGTAGAGGAGAGGAGGAATAAAAGAATATTGAGAACTTAATAAAAAATCCAGATGAAATACCTACTCTCACATTGGTATAAGTATCTTGTCCATTATTTACTCTTTCTGAAATGTCCACTAAATTTTAACAAAGTTAGATATAGAGCCTTGAGACTGTAGGGTCAGAAATTTGTTATTTCAAATGGAATGTTGTATTGGAAGGACCCCGTAAAAATCTTACTATTATGTCTTGTAGAAGAGGATATTCCTAGAGTAATTTATGAGTTCCATAGTTTTGTTTGTGGGGGACATTACAGGTAGAGAGACACTCAAAGCTGGTTTATATTGGCCTAAATCATTGAGTGAGGTTTATACATATGCTAGGGCTTGTGACAAGTGCCATATTTTTACAAAGAAGAAGAGGTTGGCACCCCTCCCCTTGATCCCTATATTTGTAGAGGAACCCTTTAGACAATGGGGACTAGATTTTGATGGAGAAATACACCCACCATCAAGTGGTCAGAAAAAATGGATACTTACAGCCATTGATTACTTCACAAAATGGGTGGAGGCTATCCCATCCAAAAATGCAGCCGATACAGTGGTCATCAAGTTCATGGAGGAGAATATCCTTGCTATATTTGGATGTCCAAGGAAGATTATCACTGATAACACTAAGATATTTATTTATGTGTACATGAATAAAATGACTCCATTCCCAAAGAGTAAGGCACTAATATACAAGTTCTCAATGCATTACTTCTAATACATTGTCCCCAACTGGAGTTGAAGTTGTTATTTGTCATACCATCTTGTATTTGTGTCAAATGGTCCTATTTTTCATCCCTGGTATAGGGAAGGAAAGGTGCAATCTAGCCATACTAAAGGAAAATGAAAAGGGAGAGCTGAAGTTCATAAACCGAAATGAAAAGTAAGAGCCGAAATTTTGGGAGCCAAAATTCAGAAGGATGGTCATATCAGAACTTGAAATATCAGAAACTATTGGCATTATGATGTATGTGTTGTACTTGATGGCAACCCACTTGTAGCAGAACAACTCACTTGTATATGGTAACAAGACGAATCTACGTAACTAGATGGATCTACAAGAGAGATATAAGATGTAACAGAATGCATGGAAGTTATGTTTACAGATGTGACAAAATGCAGGGTAGATCAAAGGAATCATTTCAGAGGTAATATAGAAAATTACAGTGTAACATGTCTATTCAGAGGTAACAAGGCACTAGTATAGAAGAACATGAAGATGGAACTAAGGTCTATTGATCAGAATAAAGAAGGTAAAGGAAAATGATGATGTAAAGAAGTTTAAGAAGTATACGTAGGTCCACTTAGTCAAAGCAACGTATACACGTTGGTCCACAGAAAAAAATGCACATATACGTATACACGCATTTTCACAGAAGGAAAAGCACGTATGGGATGGGAAATCAAGGTTTTGGTCCAAGGTATATGGCCTAAGGTATTTGGTCCAAGGTATTGGTCCTAAGTGGTTTTGTTCCATGGTATTGAGAAAGGCCCAAAACTATATAAGGAGGAGAAGATCATTAGGCCAATGGGGGCAAGTGATGAATATCTTATGAAGAGTGAGATCAAAAACTAATATGTATGTTATGGGTTTATTGTGCTTTGCTTGATTTGTGCTAAGGATGAATCTTAGCTGTTGATGGGGATGAGATCTAATGATGGATCAGGATCATGATACCTAAAATGAATTATTATTACATGGTTTAATCATGGATAGTCTAGATCTAAATGCTAATGCATGATTTAAACTGTAAATGTTCTGATCTGGGTATGTCTGAAGTCCGGAGGTGTAGCGAGGTTATGAAGTAAGTACTTTCATATCTATACGCTGGTTCATTTTGGTGAATGTGCGTATACATACTAGTTCGACTATTCAAAGTAGCGTATGCAAAAGAAAATACTGATGTTCAAGGATGATTGATCTATCAGATTAGTGCTGTTGTTTTACTCTTGTCAGTCAATGAAGTCTTCTTAGATCTGAATGTAAAACTGAATGAATAAGGAGTTTGATATATGATAGATTGATTATATAAGTGAGAAGAAGTGATCTTTGTTGTTGCCTGTGTAAAGCTCTGTAAGTTGACAGTAGATGTTTAGTATATTGTTGGCTGGTCTAGACTTGATTCAAAAGTTTATGTTTGCAGTAGCTTTGGGGGTATACGCAGGTTTGATTAATGGGAGTAGCATATACACGCAGTTTGGGTTCAACCAAGTAGTGTATTTAGTCTGATTCATGGTTTCTGAGGTTACAGCTGGTTCTGAATGATGATGCAAGTTTCTGGGTTCAACACAGTGTTCTAGTGACAATGATCTGATTGTTTCAGATTAACTGCATGTTTGTTGATGAAGTTTGAGTTTCTAAATTTCTGATGGGTTATTGATGAGTCAAGGTCTTCATATGTCTTGATATGTACCAAGAGCATCTAGTATGAAAATTCATGAAATGTTGTCCTTGGTGGAAGCGTGGAGTTTTCTGTAGGTTGGGACCTACGTACTAGTAAACATATTGGCTAGTACAAGAGCTAGGCGGTTGTAGCTCCCTTCTAGTAGAAGTTGGAGAATGAGAGAAGGTTGTAACCTTCTGCAGGTAGAAGCCTGCATACTGGTATGAGTCTGCACCAGTAAAATATTGTAAACATATTTTCTTATTATTAAACAAATACAAAGACGACATCAGCAGGTGGTCTTCGCTCACATTGGGTTTCCACATTAAATCTTGGTGTTCATGTGTGTTGCTTATGTGTGATGCTTTATTCTACTTTTACTACACTGTCTAATAAGTTACTGATGTACTGGTTTAAGATCAACACATGATAAATTGTCTAAATCACAAGTTCTCTGGATATGATGGTTTCTCTAATCATAGTTGCATGTACATGCTAGTTCACTTCACTGGAGTAGCGTATATAAATTTGTTTGAAAAATAAAATGATTGATCTGATAATATGATTCACCCCCCTCTCAGTGTTATTTCCAACAGTTGGTATCAGAGCAGGTCCTTCAAAAGAAGCTTAATCGCTTGAATGAAGATCCATTAAGATGAATAATCATGAAAGCTTGGGATCCAACAGACCGCCAACCTTCGATGGGAGAAACTTTGTTTATTGGAAAATAAGAACCACAGCCTATCTAAAATCTCTTGGAACATATGTCTGGTAAATTGTGGAAGGAGGATATAAATTTCCAACAATAATTCTTACAGACACGGCAGGTAAAAATAAATATGAAACCAATGCCAAAGCTGTCAATACTTTATTGGGAAGTTTGTCACAATCAGAGTTTGTCAAAGTCATGCAGCTCAAATCAGCCAAAGAGATGTAGGACAAAATCATTCAGAGCTACGAAGCATACTCTGAGGTAAAACATGCTAAGCTTCAAACTCTCAGAATTCAGTATGAAACTCTTAAGATGCATAGTGATGAGAGTATAAATAGTTATTTCTTACGTATAGATGAGGTTTTTAATTGTATGAAGAAATAAAGGAAGTTACCTTAGTTGAGAAAATTTTGAGATCTTCGTCTGCTAAATTTGAATCAAAAGTGTCTTCCATAGAAGAAAAACAGGATCTACAAAATATCACTATAACACAGCTTCACGGAATCCTAGCTGCTTTTGAGATGAGAAAAGGAGGTCCATTAGATATGAGAGAAGCCGCATTTAAAGCTTCAACAAAAGGAAAAGAAAAGGAAGAACACAATGAATTAGGACACATTTCAAATGAGGAAGATGAGGTAAATTTTGTCAAGAAGCTTTAACAAGTTTTTGGAAGGTTTAGAGGTAAGCTACCTTTCAAATGCTTTGCTTGTGGTAGAGTCGGTCATTATGCTGCTAGATGTCCTCATAAAGATAAATATGAAAAAGGAAAGGAATATGCAAAAGGGAATATGAAACAAGTTGTGAATAGAAGGAGTTACTATAGTCATGAAGATAGCGATGGTTTATCTAATAGTGATGAAGATGAAACTGGTCAAGATTACAGAATTCTCATGGCTTATGATAGCGATGATTTTTGGGATAGTTTAGAAGAGGATAGTGATGGTTTATCTAATAGTGATGATTATAGAATTCTCATGGCTTATGACAATGATAATTTTTGGGATGCTTTAGAAGAGGAAAACGTTCATGAAGAAATATCTAAACTCAAAATCTGTTTAGAAGAAAAGAATGTGATCATCGATACCTTGACATACCAACTTGCTAGAAAAGAAAAAGACAATGAAAAACTACAATTTGAAATTGTGGGTCTAAGAAAAGATCATGAGAAAACAAAATCTCCCAATATTAAATTTGCTAAAGGATTAGAAACTTTAAATGAAATTATCAAAGTTCAACATTATTCTCTGATAAAGATAGGTCTTGGATATACTGAAGAAGCATCTCAATCATAGAAGCCATCAACCTCCACCAAAAGCTATCTTGATGCAGCAAAGACCAGTAAACAGTATGAAAATTGTCAACAAAGGCATAAAGATGATCACCAGGTAAATCATACTCAATTTTATCCAAGGATGAATATCAATAGAAGCCACAACCAACCTCAGGCAAATCATACTCAATTTGCTCCAAAGATGAATATCATTAGAAACTACAATCAACTGGTAAATAGATTCGATAGTAGCAGAAACTTCTTTAATGGGAAATTTTTTTCATGTCGTAATTTTGGGCACAAAGCTTCTCAATGCATTTCTTACAAAACCATCAGACTAGAGAAGAAAGGAATCAAAGGACTGTAACAAGGTTCAAGAGAAGTTCCTATAATAACTTTTCTCCTCTTGAAAATGAAATAGAATGCTCAATTTGTAACAAGCTTGATCATGAAGAATCTGAATGTAGGAGAAAATTTCGGCAAACACCTCAACAAGAGAAAATGACATTAAATCCCAAGATATGGAGAAGGAAAGAATCTCAAACAGAAAGATGTGGTATAGCCTTGTATGCAGAAGGACAAGAAAATCAGTGGTACATCGGCAGTAGATGCTCCAAACATATGGCAGGTGACAAAGAGAAACTTCACTCATATAATGCCTTAGAAAAGGAAAAGAATGTCTCATTTGGAAATGACACTCCAGCTGTCATAAAAGGTAAAGGTTATGTTTTCTTGAAAGAAAAGGTTAAAGTTGGAAATGTTATGCATGTAGATGGTTTAAAGCATAACCTTTTGAGTGTCAGTCAAATGCGTGAGCAAGGAAATGAAGTGGTGTTTCGATCAAATGGATGTGTTGTTCGTGACCTTGATACAAGAGAGACCATGATCAAAGGTACAAGAACTCCAAACAACTTATACATACTCAAAGGAGGACAATAACAGTGTTATCTAAGCAAAAATGATGAAAATTGGTTGTGGCATAGAATATTGGGACATCTAAGCTTTTCTCAAATAAGAAAAGCATGCAGACTCAAGGTTGTTCATGATCCTCCAGATATCAGCATCCCAAAAAATACAATATGCAAACCATGTCAAACCAGTAAGCAAATCAGATTTCACTTCATGGAAAAATAAGGGTCATCTAGTAAGCCTCTTGAACTTATCCATACTGATTTATGTGGGCCAACAAGGAAAAAGTCACCTCGTGGAGAAGAATACTTTATTTTTCATTGATGATTTTTCCAGAATTTGTTGGATAGGTCTTCTAAAGAATAAAGATGAAGCATTTGAAAAGTTCCAAGCCTTCAAAGCTTTGGTTGAAAATGAATTAGATCGAAAAATCAAATTCCTTAGATCTGATCGAGGAGGGGAATTTATATTGGATGAATTCTTTGACTTTTGTGAGAAACATGGAATAAAAATGAAATTCTCCACCACAAGAACTCCTCAGAAAAATGGTGTTTTAGAAAGGATGAACATAACAGTTCAACAAATGGCTCGAGCTATACTAGATGAATCTGGAACTCCTGCAATCTTTTGGGGTGAAGTTGCATTTGCTGCTGTGACTATTCTCAACCAAGAAAATGTTCGGGTAAATAGCACTCAAACTCCATATGAACTTTGGTATGGTAAGACTCCTACTGTAAAATATTTTAAAGTTTTTGGAAGCAAATGTTTTATCAAAAGGACTGATGAAAAACCTGGTAAGTTTGAGACCAGAGTAGATGAAGGGATTCTTCTTGGTTATTCTTCCAGAAGTAAAGGATATAAATGTTATAATAAAAGACTTGGGAAAATTGTTGAAAGCATTGATGGTGTAGTTGATGAAGCATGCAGAAATCCAAGATAGATAAAATCAACAGAATATTATGACAATGAGGAAGATGGGGATTACTTTCCCACATCAAATCAAAATTATATTGAAGAATAAGCCAATGAAGCACCAGAAGAAGATATAATGGAAGAAGAAAAGATTCCATCTAGGTATGTTCAGAAAAAACATCCAGAAACTCAAATCTTAAGAGAAAATGAGGCTGGTGTACAGACAAGAAGAACCATTACAAGGACCTCAAGCTATCTAGCATTACTATCCTCAACTGAAACTCAAAATGTAAATGAAGCATGCAAATATGAATGTTGGGTCAAGGCCATGGATGAAGAACTTTAGCAAATTGAAAAAAATGACACTTGGGAATTAGTTCCTAGACCTCATGATAAAAATATTATAGGAACTAAATGTATATTCAAGAACAAGCTGAATGAAAATGGAGAAGTCATTAGAAACAAGGCCAAACTTGTTTGTAAAGGGTATGCTCAACAAGAAGGTATAGGTTTTGAAGAAACTTTTGCACCAGTTGCCAGACTTGAAGCCATAAGAATGTTTCTTGCTCTTTCCAGTTTTCGGAAATTCAAAGTATACCAAATGGATGTAAAATCAACTTTCCTTAATGGATATTTGGAAGAAGAAGTTTATATTGAACAACCAGAAGGATTGATTCTAGGAAATGATGCAAAACTTGTATGCAGACTCAAAAAGGATCTCTATGGTTTGAAAAAGGCTCCAAGGGCTTGCTATTACCACCTTGACAAATATCTACACCAACAAGGTTTTACAAAAGGTTCTGCAGATAGCAATTTATATACAAAGATTGAAAATGATAAATTTCTAGTTATTATTATTTATGTTGATGATATCATTTTTCGTAGCAATGAAGAATCCATGAGTCATAATTTTTCTTCAATAATGCAGCAAGAATCTGAAAAGTTCTTGCTTGGTGAAATTACCTATTTTATTGGTCTACAAGTTAAGCAAACTAAAGATGGTATTTTTCTTTAACAAACCAAATATCTCAAGCGGATCTTGAAAAAGTACAGAATGGAAGATTCTAAACTTTTATGTACTCCAATGGTAACAGGATGTAGTCTCAACTCAAATGATGAATCAACAGCAATACATCAACCAACTTATAGATCCATGATTGGCAGTATGCTTTATCTAATAGGTACCCAACCTAACATCATGCCTGCAATAGGAATAGTTGGAAGATTCCAAGAAAATCCAAAGGAATCACACCTTCAAGCAACCAAAATAATTTTCAAATATCTTCGAGGAACTCAGGACTTTGGATTATGGTATCCTAGAAATGTGGATCTTACTCTTAATGCATATACATATGTAGATTGGGCATGAAGTGTTGATGATAGAAAAAGCACTAGTGGTGGTGCATTCTATATGGGTTCTAGGTTAGTGTCTTGGTTCAGCAAGAAAAAAAGTCCAATTACTTTATCTACAGCTGAAGAAGAATATGTGGTTGCTGCATCTTATTGCACACAACTAATTTGGATGATGCAAACTTTGCAAGATATTCAGATCACATGTACTCCACCCATTTCCATTATATGTGATAATACAAGTGCCATAAGTATTTCAAAAAATTCAGTCATGCACTCCAAGACCAAGCACATACCCATCAAGTACCATTTGCTACGAGAACAAGTGCTTGAACAAAAGGTCAAATTGGAGTATGTCCCCTCCAAAGAATAGGTTGTTGATATATTCACTAAACCACTGCCCATAGAAACATTTGAATATCTCAAACAAAAGCTGGGATTAGTTGCTGCATCATCCTGCTGTTAAATCTAGTTTTTCAGAGGACAATTATTATACGCGGGTTTCATGAAGTATAGTTGCGTATACATGTGGCTTTCTATGGCTGAAGAAGTGCATATGTTTTTCTGATAGGAAAAACAGTGGGTCAGACTCTGATATGGGTGCTCTGTCTAATGTTGATGATTACAATCTAACGATATGTTTTGTTCATTAATTTTTATCAAACTGACAAAGATGCCTTAATTAATGACTTGTTAACAATGCATAGGTAGCACAAGTTCAGGGGGAGCATTAAACTTCACACGCATTCTGCATTGTTGGCATTATGGTTGTTGAGTCCAGTTATGGCTTCAGATATTTATACCATTTGTTGCTTAAGTCATGTAAAAGTCTAGGGTGTGATATGACTTCTCATACATTTGAATGAGTCCTATTGGACAAATGATGTAATTTGTATTCCCATATTGCATGGGATGGATGATGTAATATTTATTGTATTTCTGTCATGTATAAGAAATTGATATATCCCCACTTGGTTGGGAGATTGATGTATGTATGAGTCATTGGTGATAGGAAGGTAAAACTCACATAGGTGAGTTATAGAGTCATGTTATTCTTTTGGAAAATATTTTTGTAGACTCTGCATGTGCTCAGGGGGAGCATGGATGGTTTAGTGCATCACAGCATCAGAGAATTCAACATGTGCCTAGCGAGAGCATGATCAATGTTTATATTTAGTTGTTCAGATATGAAAGTATTCACTTTGGTCACCCCTTTTTCCCTTGATATCAAAGGGGGAGAATATATTGGTCTGCCCTTTGTGCTTGATGTCAAAGGGGCAGAGTATTTTGGTGTTGTTGTTATCTCTAATAGTTTCTACAACTTGCAATAATCAACACCAACATGGTTGCCATCAAGTCCAAAGGGGGAGATTGTTGAAATTACGATGTATGTGTTGTACTTGATGGAAAACCACTTGTAGCAAAACAAATCACTTGTATATGGCAACGAGATGAATCTATGTAAATATATGAATCTACATGAGAGATATCAAATGTAATAGAATGCATGGCAGTTGTGTTTACAAATGTGACAAAATGCAGGGCAGTTCAAAGGAATCATTTCAAAAGTAATATGGATAATTACTATGTAACAAGTCTATTCAGAGGTAATAGGGCACTGATACATAAGAACAGGAAGATGGAACTAAGGTATACTGATCAGAATAAAGAAGGTAAAGGAAAAGGTTGATGTAAATCAGTTTACGAAGTATACGCAGGTCCACTTAGTCAAAACAGCGTATACACGCTGGTCCACAGAACAAAATGCGCATACACATATACATGCATTGTCAGGCCAAGTAGTAACTCCTCAAACCAAAATTGATCCATACATCATATTCCTTCAGGTGATCTTTATTATATACATGCGGGAGAGACTGTTCACTTCATCTCCCAATGACTGTTCATATTACTTATTATTTATTTACATTATATTCACCCAATCCTAATGATTAGGTGTCAACATTCCCCCCCTTAATATGAAGGGATGTTGGTGAGTCCAAGCATCATTTTGAATCGTTCAAGCTTTTCTCTTCCAAGTGCTTTGGTGAAGATGTCGGAAATTTGTTGATTAGTGGAACAATGATGGAGATGGATTGTTTTGGCCTCAACATGATGTCGAATTAGATGATATTTGGTATTGATGTGATTCGTTCGATCATGGAACTTTGGGTTCTTGGCCAACTTTATTGCAGAGGTATTTTCAATCATGAGTGGAGTTGAATTTTACTTGTTTTACCTGCAAATCTTCAATAATTTTCCTAAGCCACACAATTTCTTTTGTTGCTTCAGCTACTGCCATGTATTCTGCTTCTGTTGTGGAATCTGCTGGAACTGATTGTTTGTGTGATCTTCAGGAGACAGCTTCTGATCCAAGACTCATAGCATATCCTGAAGTAGAAACCCATGTTTCTTTGTCTCCATCGAAGTCTGAATCAGAGTATCCAGTCAAGCTAAAGTCATCCACCTGTGTATACTTGATTCCAAAGCATTGAGTTCCCTTCAAGTTCCTTAGAACTCTTTTTGCAGCAGACCAATGTCCCTCACAAGGCTTTTTCATAAACCTGGAGAGGATTCCAACAACAAACGAAATGTCTGGTCTGGTAGTAGTTAGGTATTGAGACTTCCTACAAGCTGTCTATACTTTGTTGCATCCTCAAATTCTTTTCCTTCAATAGATGTGAGCTTTAAGTTTTGTTCCGTTGGAGTAGTAAGAGGATTGCATTCTGTCATGCCAAACATGTTCAACAGATCTCCAATGTATTTATTTTGAGAAATAAATATGGACTTCAGATGTTGGGTTACTTCAATACCAAGATAGTAATGAACATAGCCCAAATCAGTCATTTCAAAACTTTTCCCCAATTCCTTCTTTATGGATGCAATGTAGCTTTCATTGTTCTGTCATCAAAATATCATCTACATATACCACAAGATATACAACTATTTTTCCAACTTTCTTGAAAAATAAAGTTTCATCATCAAGATCATAATGTTTGAAATTAAGTTTCAGAAGATGCTCAGTTAGTTTTTCATACCAGGCTCGCGGTGCTTGTTTGAGGCCATACAAGGACTTCACAAGTTTGCATACTTTATGTTCATGTCCTTTAACGTTAAATCCTTCAGGCTGGGACATAAAAACATTCTCTTTTAGATCTCCATTCAAGAAAGCAGTTTTTACATCCATTTGATGGACCTTCCAACCGTTCTGAGCTGCTAGGGAAAAGAGTGTCTGGATGATAGCCCATTTTGTTGTGGGGGAAAAAGTCTCCTCATAATCGACCCCTTATTTCTGTGAAAAACCTTTTGCCATAAGCCTAGCTTTGTGCTTGTCAAGTGAGCCATCAGTTTTATACTTGTTCTTGTAGACCCACTTGCAGCCAATTGGTTTGGTTCCTAATGGAGGATCAACCAGCTTCCAAGTGCCATTCTTTATGAGGGAATCATACTCTTTTTGCATCACTTCTTTCCATTGATCATAAGAAGCAGCTTCTTTGAAGGAAGTTGGCTCAAAATCTGTAGACAAGTTCAATTCATAATCATAAGAAACATCCATATCAACAAGTGAATTAGAGTCATCTACATCACCTCCATTTTGCTAGTTTGAATTTCTAGTTCCTGTCTTTCCAACCTCATCAGGATGAACACTTTCAAGTGTCTTTGTTAGCCACTTTGGGGGACCTTTCTCAAATGGTCTAGGCTACTCCACTGATTGAGTTGGGACTAAATCAAGGTTGAGTCTCCCAATTCTATCAATCACATCACTTAAAGCATCATTCGTTGTTGGAGTTTCATGCAGGGGAGAGTGTTCTTCAGAAGAAGATTCCACATGTTGATCTAGTGTAGGAATTCCCCCTTCAAGATGTGGAATATGATTATCAAATTCTTGAAATGATTTTTCTTTTGCAAATATATCCAAGCGATCAAGTTATCGCTCAACAACATTGTCAGTTTTGGATGATTCAAGAAAAAATACATCTCTAGATAAAACAAACTTTTTATTTACTTCATCATAGAGACGATATGCTTTGGAGGTGTTTGAATACCCTACGAAGATACATTTACGACTTCTAGCACCAAGTTTGTTTCTATGTACCTTCGGTATCAAGGCATAACAGGTGGAACCAAATACCATGAGATGCTTTATCGAAGGAACATGTCCATACCACATTTCATATGGAGTCTTGTTTCTAATAGCATTAGATGGACATTATTATTTATCTATGCAACACATAGAACAACATCACCCGAAAACATTATATTTACATTTTTGAAGAAGAGCATGGATCGTACCATATTTAAGATTGTCCTATTCATTCTTTTAGCTACACCATTCTGTTGGGGATTATAAGGCACAATTTCTTGATGTTTGATCCCATTTTGGCAAAGATAGTTTTCAAATTCATTTGATGTGTATTTTTTTCAATTATCAGTGTGAATAGACCCAATATGAGATTGTGCATCATTTTCAATCCATTTATGAAAGTTTTTGAATGTTTGAAAAGCATAATATTTGTTCTTCAATAAATAAATCCAACACATTCTGGTGTAGTCATCAACAAATGTCATCATATATTTGTTTCCATTTGCAGAAGGAATAGGCATTGGACCACATAAATTTGAATGAATGAGTTCAAGTTTTCTATGTGCTCTTGAATGTGAATCATGAAAACATTGTTTGCTATGCTTTCCTAGAATGCAAGCATCACATTGCTTCAATTTCCTAGGAATTGTAGGCAAACCAGCAACACCATTTTTCTTCAACAAGTGGAGGTTGTCATAGTTCAAATGTCTAAATCTAGCATGCCATAATAAACTTGATGGAAGTGTACCTTCTTCATAATGAGAATTATATGAGAAATGTTGTGCACGAGCAAAGGTTCCTTGCAGCTTGAGAAGCCTTTCTTCTTCTATTCCCCTCATGACAAGTGAGCGGTCACATGCTTTTCTTACCTCAAGCTTGCCATCAAACATATGAATGGAGTGACCCTGCTGGCGGATGTGGACCAAGGATAGCAAGTTTCTCTTGAGCTGTGGGAGATATAGAACATGATGAAGAAAGTCTGGAAGACCAGGCAGTTTAAGCCTGATTATGCCAAGCCCTGATGGCTTGATTTTTGATTGGTTTGGAAAGTATACTGCTCCATCAACATTGTCAGTGAATTCTTCAAAAAAAAAAATTCTATGAGTCATGTGGCAGGTTGCTCCTGAATCAAGCAACCAATCATTTTTCCAAGAAGCAAGTGAAGCATTAAACAAATCTTTATTTACTCCAATATTACATTGTGCCACAACATAGTGAGCGGATTTAGGTGCTTTACCTTTTTCTGTATCATCAGTTTTACCTTTCTATTGCATGTAGAGGCATCATGTGATCCATTTCTTTTGCAACGTATGTAGTGAAAATATGCCTTTCCTCCTTGAGAGTGTCTGCCCCCCCTACCTCTGAAATATCTTCCTCTTCCTCTTCGACCACCTCTTCCTCTTGAAGAATCTTGAGCAGGATTCTTTTCTTTATGAGCAAGGCACACAACCTCTTCAGAAGATTCAAGGGTTGTCTTCTTTCCAAAAGCTTTCTCTCTTTCAACAAACTTTTTCACAAGAGAGAAAAGCGATAAGAGGAATATCCAATTCAACCTTAGTGGATTTTATATCATGCATTATAGGCTTTACTTCAGATGCAAGAGCAAGAGGATCATTATTTTGCAGTTCAAGAGTGAAGACTTTAATCATGAGTTGAACAACTTCAAGTGCAGAATGTGAGTCATAGAGTTCTTTAAGCTTTTGTAAGGCTTCAAAAGCAGTTGAAAATGGTGAAATATGGCAACTCACCTCTTCAGTTACAGATGCTATGATTAATGCATAGGCTTTGTTGTTCTTGTTTTCCCGAATGACAAGCTCTTTGTCTGAGGTAGGTTTTTCTAGCTCTTTGTCTCCATCTCCAACAGACATTCCTTTCTTTATGATCCGGGACCACTTAGGATAGTTCTCTTTGCCAGTGAGAACTATTCCCATGTTGGATATGATTGAATGCATACTGTAACAAAAAAACTTTGCTACAAAACTTTTACTCTTAATGGGAAAAAAATAATTCTGATATGATGGGATAGCAAATTCAAATGTCAATTGGCATTCATCTTGACAACGTTAAAGTATAGAATATATATGTGTGAGGCCGCCTAAATATATGGGGAATGACTGTGTATATATATGGCAGCCTAAATATACCACCCTAAATATGTTCAAAAAAATTGTACAGAGCTGGACACAAACTTTACAACGCATACAACAGTGGCATATACCAATAGCGTTCCAACAACATTCCAATAGCGTGATACCAATAGCGTTCCAACGACAAGCGTATAGTGGTCCTTCACGCAGCACTCCCTCACACTTCTGGAAGCATAATTAGAACTCAATATAGTCTAGTCACTATGAAGCCATGCTACAGTTCTTTTGACCCTCGTCCTTGTTTTAAAGAACCCTCACAGTCAAGCATCAATGCATATGCCAACACCAATCTGTAGCACCAATCTTCTTCAATGGATATGCCAACTCAATAATCGGAGCAGCGTTCAAGATGCAAGAGCAACGAGACCAGCAGACCAATGGACCAGCATGAAAATACATAGCATTAATATCAAACCAGCGTGAAAATACACATTGTTAATAGATAGCGTTAATACACAACAATGGAACTTGATTCACGCACGCAGATCTTAGCAGTGGAACCTGATTCATGCACGCAGATCCTAGCAATGGTTCTGGTTTTTTTCTGGTTCTTCAACAGAGCAGCTATGAAGCGAAATGGCGGAATGGTTATCCGTAGACAGTGGCAGTGACTACAAAGTGGCAGCGACTGTGTAGGGGATAGTGGACAGAGAGCACAGTAGGCAGACTCCACAGCGGTAGAGGATAGAGAGCACAATAGGCAGAAGGGAGTTACATCTAATTTGGGAACTTGTTATGATACCATGTCAGGCCAGGCAGTAACTCATCAAAGAAAAATTGATTCGTATATCATATTCCTTCAGGTGGTATTTATTATATACATGAGGGAGAGACTGTTCACTTCATCTGTCAATGACTGTTCATATTACTTATTATTTATTTACATTATATTCACCCAGTCCTGATGATTAGGTGTCAAAATGCACTTTCACAAAAGGAAAAGTGTGTATGGGTTGGAAAATCAAGGTTTTGGTCCAAGGTATTGAGAAAGGCGTAAAACTATATGAGGAGAAGATCATTAGGCCAATGGGGGCAAGTGATGAATATCTTATGAAGAGTGAGATCAAAAATTAATATGCATGTTATGGGTTTATGGTGCTTTTCTTGATATGAGCTAAGGATGAACCTTAGAGGTTTATGGGGATGAGATCTAATGGCGGATCAAGATCATGAGACCTAAAATGAATTAGTATTATATGTTTTGATCATGGATAGTATAGATCTGAATGCTAACACATGATTTACACTATAAATGTTCTGATATGGGTATGTCTAAAGTCTGTAGGTGTAGCGAAGTTATGAAGTAGATATTTGTAGATTTGTACGTTGGATCACTTTGATGAAGGTCCGTATACACACTAGTTCGACTCTTCCAAGTAGCGTATACAAAACAAAAGCTTGATGTTCAAGGATGACTTATCTATCAGATCAATGTTGTTGTTTTAATACTATCAGTTAATGAATACTTCTTAGATATGAATGTAAAACTGAATGAATAAGGAGTTTGATATTTGATAGATCGATTGTATAAGTGAGAAGAAGTGATCTTTGTTGTTGCCTCTGTAAGGATCTGTAATTTGACAGTAGATTTTTAGTATATTGCTGGCTGGTACAGACTTGATTCAAAAGTTTATGTTTGCAGTAGCTTTGGAGGTATATGCAGGTTTGATTAATGGAAGTAGTGTATACACACATTTTGGGTTTAGCCAAGTAGCATATACAATCTGATGCATGGTTTCTGAGGTTACAGCTGGTTCTGAATGATGATGCAGGTTTCTGGGTTCAACATAGTGATCTAATTGTTTCAGATTAACTGCATGTTGGTTGATGATGTTTGAGTTTCTAAATTCCTGATGGGTTATTGATGAGTCAAGGTCCTCATATGTCTTCATTTGTTCCAAGAGCATCTAGTCTGAAATTTCATGAAACGTGGTCCCTAGTGGAAGAGTGGAGTTTTCTGTAGGCTGGCACCTACGTACTAGAAAAATATTAGCTAGTACAAGAGCTAGGGGGTTGTAGCTCCCTTCCAATAGAATCTGGAGAACGAGAGGTTTTAACCTTTTGTAGGTAGAAGCCTGTGTACTGATATGAGTCTACACCAATACAAGATCGTAAACAGATTTTCTTATTATTAAAAGAAGACAGAGATGACAGCAGTAGGTGGTCTTCACCCACATTCGGTTTCCACCTTAAATCTTGGTGTTCATGTGTGTTTCTTATGTGTGATGCTTTATTATTCTTTTACTGCATCGTATAATAAGTTACTGATGTACTGGTTTAAGATCAACACATGATAAATTGTCTAAATCACAAGTTCTCTTAATATATGTTGGTTTATCTAATCACAGTTGCATGTACACGCTAGTTCACTTCACTGAAGTAGTGTATATAAATCTATTTGAGAAATAAAATTATTTATCTGATAATACTGATTCACCCCCCTCTTAGTATTATTTCCAATTGAAATCTCATAAATTATTGACAATAGTGATTCTTTAGAAGCATCTAAGTAACGAGGAAGGGGGATTTTTGAAGGAAATCATTCACAAAACGAAGGACCCCACAAACCCTTTTCTCTCTCCTCTAATAGAGCACACGACAACAGGTGATTTTCTCTAAGAATCCAACGCAGAAGATGACATTGGCATGATGTCATCTCGAAGGTCAGTATATTGAAGGATATAGATTTTGTAACTCCTGTGCAAATGTATTTTAAAAAAGTTATGATAGAAAGGGGCTCTGATTTCAAGTGGCACTTGGGCGTGAGGACCCAAAGGAATAAGGGCATAGAGCGAGACTTAGCACCCAAGCATTATGGATCATATCGGGGATATAGAAATCGCAACTCTAGAGTAAAAGAGTTTTGGAAAAGTTATGATGAAAGGCACTTCTGAAGTGATTGTCACTTGGTTGTGGATCTTAGGAAAATTAAAGGTGGGCCTCTGATTAAAGACCAAGTAGCTATAGGGTATATCACCATTTATCATGGCTCCACCAAGTCAAAAGGGCATTTTCACAGGGGGAACTAGCGTGACTAATATTTCAGTGCCACCCCCCAAAGTTGAAAAGTCAGAAGGGTGAGATCAATCGATTGATGGCCCAGATTAACTCTGGGGGGTTTTAGCTTAATCTCAACTCCCACTCCCTCACCTACCAGAGAGAGGTGGGGACCACACCCACCATGAATCCAATCACCTACAATGCTAGCAACCGAGCACCAGAGTTAATGCTGAAGTACCCCCTCCCACTAGTTCATCTATCACCCCTCCTATCATCTTCCACCACGTGTCTCCCCCTGTTGATTGAATGTGACATTAGATGATCGTTTCTCTCCACTTATAAAATCCCCTCTCATTTAGCCTTCTGAATTTCAATTTCTTCTTTCTATAACCAATTTATCCTATTGTTCGACTAGTCTGAGACATAGTTCATTCAATCGGATGCTCCAAATCTCCCACCAATGTCCTTCGCCAACTCTCACCTAGCCAATCGGGTAAGCCACCAACATCCCACCTTTTAATTTTTGTCTCCAAGCTAAAAATGAAGAAACCAGCCACAAACACCCCCAAATCTCGGGAAGCCAAACCTTGATCCTATGTTGAGCCATTTGTGGAAATAAAGGCACAAATCTTTGACCCATCCAGTCCTTAGCACCTATCAGACCTTGGGTTCAACCTGTATGGACACCACGTCAAGGGGGAAGACCCTTTTAGAGTAGTTGAATCATGGCTCTAATACATAATTATGCCTTTTTTCTATCATTTCCATGAGTTTATTTCATGGTTCATTATGTCTTATGTTGAGAAGAAGAATTGTTTCATATCTTCTACCGAAGGCAAAATATTGGAGGTGACATGAAAGATGATTCAAAAAACTATAGTAACCTAGTCTCTATTGAGCTAGTAAAATTCACTCAAAGAACCATATTTTACAATTACATTTCCCTCTCAGTTGCGGAACAACAAGCCTTCTTGAAAATGATTTTGACCCCTGGCCACCAATACTTTCTTGTTTCCTTTACTTTCTAAATATCTACATTTACCGAGGCAATGAAACTCGTCCTCACTGTAATTTCCCATTTGTTTGGGGAGGATGATGCCAATGTTACTATTAAAGCCACCATAGGTTTTCTAAGAGAGATGAAATAGCCATGCCATCTATTTGACATACCTTCCTTCATGGCCAAGTCCATCAAATTCCATCTATACCACTTTTCTGTCACCTCGTTCTTCAGATACTATTCCATAATGTTTTATTTGTTCCTATACACCCATGCTGATGAATTTGATTACCTGCGTCTTAGTCTAATGGATTCAAGCAAGTATAGAAAGTTTGTCTTTGATTAGGATGTTGTTGTCAGGTAGAAACCTAATAATGAGAGATACTTTCAATTACGTCGCCCTCTAAGCTACGAAACAACAAGTCTTATTGAAAATGATTTTGGCACATGGCCACCAATCCTTGCATGTTGCCGATACTTTCCAAATATCTACATTTACCGAGGAAATGCAGCCCATCCTCACTGTAATTTCCCATTTGTTTGGGGAGGATGATTCCAATGTTACTACTAAAGCCACCATAAGGTTTCTAAGAGAGATTACATAGACATTCCATCTATTTTGACGTACCTTCCTTCTTGACCGAGTCCATCAAATTCTAGTTGCACCACTTTTTTGTCACCTCGATCTTCAGATACTATTCCATAATTTTTTATTTGTTCCTATACACCTATGTTGATGAATTTGAGTGCCTGGGTCTTATTCTAATGGATTCAAACAAGTAGATAAAGTATGTCTTTGGTTGGGATGTTTTTTTCAGGCATAAACTGAATAATGAGGGATACTTTCAATTATGTGGCCCTCTCAGCTGTGAAACAGGAGGTCTTCTTAAAAATTATTTTGGGACCTGGACACCAATCCTTGCATGTTGCCGATACTTTCCAAATATCTACATTTACCAAGGCAATACAACCCATCCTCACTATAATTGCCCATTTGTTTGGGGAGTATGATGCCAATGTTACTACTAAAGCCACCATAAGGTTTCTAAGAGAGATTACATAGACATTCCATCTATTTTGACGTACCTTCCTTCTTGACCGAGTCCATCAAATTCTAGTTGCACCACTTTTTTGTCACCTCGATCTTCAGATACTATTCCATAATTTTTTATTTGTTCCTATACACCTATGTTGATGAATTTGAGTGCCTGGGTCTTAAACTAATGGATTCAAACAAGTAGATAAAGTATGTCTTTGGTTGGGATGTTTTTTTCAGGCATAAACTGAATAATGAGGGATACTTTCAATTACGTGGCCCTCTCAGCTGTGAAACAGGAGGCCTTCTTAAAAATTATTTTGGGACCTGGACACCAATCCTTGCATGTTGCCGATACTTTCCAAATATCTACATTTACCAAGGCAATACAACCCATCCTCACTATAATTGCCCATTTGTTTGGGGAGTATGATGCCAATGTTACTACTAAAGCCACCATAATGTTTCTAAGAGAGATGACATAGCCGTGCCATTTATTTGACACACCTTCCTTCCTGGTCGAGTCCATGAAATTATAGTTGCACCATTTTTTGTCACCTTTTTCTTCAGATACTATTCCATAATGTTATATTTGTTCCTATACACCCATGTTGATGAATTTAAGTGCTTGGGTCTTATCCTAATGTATTCAAGCAAGTAGAGAAAGTTTGTCGTTGATTGGGATGTTGTTTTCAGGCAGAAACCCAATAATGAGGGCTACTTTCAATTCACATCCTCTTATATGGTTGTTTCATATAAAATCATTCATAACGTCTCCCACCAAGAATCTTGCCTTGGAAAAAAGAGATCCTCCAGCTCAGTAATGACACCAGGGTGGGTGATAGGTATTTGTTTGAGAATTACACTGAAATCAAGGTTTATGGGTGTGATCTCCCTCCTTATCATGTATGTGTGTTCATACCAATGAGAATATTTTCCCTTGATTTTATCAGACAAAGCATACATGTGGATCAAATCCAGTTTTTCCCTGCTAAGAAAGGTTTAATGTTCAAATTGGGCAAGCCTATATGCCCTTTCATTTTCAACACCAGGCAGGCCTATCAGCTAGCTGAGAATCTATTAAAAGAAATGAATTTTGAAATGGGAGATATTTGGCATTATGACCCCCATGGTTCCATTCCAAAGAAAAGAAAATTAATTAATGCTTCAACATATGATCATGAATACAGGCTAGAGATTGAGTGGAAGGCTAATGAGCAAAAGGGCCAAGGCCCAAGAAGCAGAAGAAGAGGAGATTGAGATGAGGTTGATGGAGATAAAGATAGACTAGATAGGCTTCTAGGTGACCCTAGAAGACCCACAACAATATTTTCCTTCCTCATATATAGAGGTATCCCTTATGAGTTATGCAGTGATTTCAACAATGACAAAATCCAGTTGGCCTACACGGAAGGCGATAAAGGAAAGTAATAAGAAAGCGAGGGAAGAGATGCAACAAAAACTGACATCACATTCAATCCTCTACCAAACCAGACTCCTGGCTACCATTTACCTAGAGAGGAATCATATGAAGTTTTCACTACACCACCTTGTTGTACTTATTTTTACCACAATTGTTTTTTATCTTTGTTGAAAAAAATAAAAAAGAAAAATAAGAAAAATTAAAAATTAAAAAATAGAAAAGAAAGAAAATAAAATGAGAAAAATAAATAAAGAAAAATTTCAAAAGAAAAGACTAAAAAGGGGATATAAAAATATATATAAAAAATAAGTACAATAAAAAAATCCCCAAAGTTGCAACCAAGTCAAAAAGCCACCTTTTGTATATATTATTATTTTAATCCTTGCATATTTTCTGAAAGGTTGTGTTTTAATCTACAAATAAAGTGATCTGACATTTTGTCGCATTGTAATAAAGTTGAAATGTAAATCTATGAAGGAGATCATCCTAGCCCACATCAATGAAGGGGAATGAGTTCGATACCCCCCACACTATCAGAGTTTAACGAAGGGGTGGGTCCGATAATTTATATTAAATTTACCATCTGATGATACATATCACCCCCTTAGTAACTTCGAGACCCCCCTCTCCTAAACTACTAACTGCCGACCCCCCCCCAAAAACCACTTCACACTCCCGCTCCGCTCCCGTGCCTATTCACACCTTGCCACTTGACCACTTCCTATTTTCCCACGCCAGTTAGACATTATATATTTAATTCCTCTTTCCAAATGTCCATATACTGGTTCAAGCATTAATTTTTCATGCCAATGTCTAATTGTTAAATTCTACAAGCCTAAAAATGGTTATAACCTCTTCAACCATTCAAATTCACTCTTTTAAAAAGACACATATCCTTCTCCATGTTCCCTTTCACTATTCCAGCTCCCAACATTACTAGTGTGACTCCCAATTCTACCAATCACACATATGTTGATTTTCATACACCAAAAATCAACAATTATCGGGTGATTCAACAACCTCAGCCTCTAATTTCATGTTTATGATGTCTCTGTCTAAAGGAAAATAGAAATTGTTGGTAGATCAATTCCCATTTCCTCAACGAGCCTAAATATTTGAGTCATTTCACCTAAGGATTCTTAGATGCCTAGGACTAATCCACCTTATTCCACTTCAGTTTTCCCTGAAACGTCTAGGAAATTCATCTCTATGGTTGCATGTCTATTAGTTTACCATACCAATCAGTGGGCCGATGAAGTAATATTAGGATTTCTATCAGTGTTCTTGTGGGTAATAATCCCTCACTAATTTTGAACTACATTCATTTTTGGCAAACAATATTCATGATCAGTTTTAAAAGTTTTCAACTCAAGGTGATTTTAAACATTAGTAAATTCTGGTGTATTTACTTTTATTTCATCAGGCAGACATGTTTAAGTTTCCATTTCATAAGTTAGATGCATAAGGAAAGCCTCAATCAGTCATTCATTAGACTTCCTTGGTAAGGAAGAACACATAATAATATTCCTTCAGTGATTATGTAAATCAATTTATGCATATGTCTTTATGTCTTCTTAGCAGTCATGTTATACCAAGGATTTCAACTGAAATCAAAAGAGTTTTGTACCTTACTGAACAAGAAAAAATTGAAGATTGTTACCTCTAGGATAATTACACATAAATCATAATATAAGGATGTGAACTTTCTCCCTACATATTACCAGTATTTGTGCCGATTAGGATCTTTGCCTTGGAATACATCAAGAAAATGATGAACATGGATGATCTACATTTTGTATCTAGGAAACAGAAAGCCCAATTCAAGCTAAAGGCATAGATTGGTCCTTTCATTTTCAATACCACGGAAACAAAAAAGGAAGCAGAGATGTTCTTAAAGAATATGAAATTCAAGTTGATCTTTACATGTTCCTATGATCCTTTGGGGATTATTTTGATGTTGAGAGTTGAGAAAGAAACAACTCCATATGTACATACAACGAGGCCAGAGATAGAGAAGTATGAAAATTAAGAAGAGTGGAAAGTGAATACATTACAGAAAGCTGAAGAATAGATTGTTAGTCAAACATATTCACGGACTCTAGTTCCTCAAGAAAAAGAAACAAAAATACCAAGAGAAAGTCTGTCTCCTATAGACTCAGAAACTCAATCTATAGGTTTCATGGTTTTCAAAATGAGAAAGAAGAAAAACACTAATCAAGAGTCTTCAGAGGAAAAAATCTCACAGGACAAAACCAAAGTGGTGATGTTAGGTTTTCCCACCACTTCTTTTCTACAGATTGAAGAAATTACAGATTCTCCTATATCCTCTGTGTCTCATGATACAACAGAGAAAAATATTTTTCGCTAGATATAGAGAAATTAAATAAAATAATGAAGCATTGATGGCTACCACCTATTCAAAATTTTGGGAACAATATTCCACTACACAACACATACTTCTATATGCACTTGATACTGAGAAGGGACAATTTCAATTATCTTTCTTGGAACCTAAAGTTCTAGTCCCTAAGAGTGCAGAAGATTACAAAACATCCATTTTTTCTTTTGACACCAAGAAAATTCATGCCATTGATCAAATTGACCTACATAAGTAGGCTGGTGAAATGATATATTCCACATTGACAAGTTTAGAAATCGCAGCCTCAAAACTGGAAGCTTTCTTGAACAATATTCATTCACAGTTGAAGATGGAGAGAATGTCATCCTTGGCCAAAGATACTAGAATCAAATCTTTTGAAGATCTAGCGATCAAGCTAGGATAAGGTCATACTAATATCAAAGTGGTAGAAGAGATGATTAAATATAAGAATGCTGACATTCAAGCATTGAGGAAGAAACTTAAGCTTCCTACTATTGAACATCCACAAGCTAAGGAAGCCGGTCAGCTAGAAAGGGAGAAAGAACATATGTTCAAATTGATAGTTGAACAAAATGTTCAAATTCAGAAAATGGAAGCTGATATAGAGTCACTTCTTAAATAAAAAGAACAACAACTTATCATTTCAGCTACCATTCCTATAGCCACAACTTCCACAATAGGTACTTTAGCAGCAGGGACATCTACAACAACATCCATCACAGTGGAAACACAATCTACTAACTCAGCAGAACAACTATAAAAAACCACAGGATAATTATCTATGAAGGATCAGGTGATTGAGAAACTTAAAATGCAATTCCAAAAGATCCAAGAATATATGATTAAGTCTAATAATGCACATTTGGCTGATATTCAAAAGAATTAGAAATTAACTTAGCAATTAGAAGTTTATGAAAATGAATCCTTAATTGCACAAACTAGTGTTAAGTTGAAATAGAATGTTTGGATAGACATTAATGTATCACTGATTGAGTTATTACCTCCAATTGAAATTATTTTTGATCAAGAATATTTATTTCATAGGTCACAAGAAGCAGTAGAAGAAATAAAGAATGACCTGGACCATAAACCTCGAGATGATACAAGGATAATGAAAGTCCACAACTCCAAGACAAAACATGAGCTTGAGGAATTCGACATTGAGGATAGAAATGAAGTTGTCTTGGAAGCCATAAAGCTTTTAATAGAGAGAAATTTAATGCTACAGATTGAGAAGAAGTGTCAAAATTTGGAGGTTCAAATTAAAAAATTTCATAAGAAATTCAATGCTTTACATTAGAAAGGACTTCCAGATTTGCAGGATAGAAGTGGAAAATTGATCCCACTTGAAGAGTATCACCAAAGGCTACATGATATAGCAATGGACAAGACCAAAATTTCCAATATCAAAGGAGTTATTACTAGAAAATCCTTCATTGAAGGTTTAAGCTATGATTTATTAATTCAACATGAAATTAGGCATTTGTTTCTAACCAAGCCCACTTTTGAAAAATATATTGAAGCCAATGAGTCATATATAAAATTATTAAAATTTTATGTCCCTAATGAAAAGAGATGGGAAAAAATGTGTGAACTCAACGATTAGGAACAAAATGCAAAATTTTAGGAGTAGACAACATAATTTTAGCAACAGACAACCGAATTGCAGGGGCAATCATCAGAAGAAATAGATTTCCAACTACAACCATCAACAACATCCCTCAAAATTAGTTCATATCCACTATTTTTAGTTCTATTGTTGTAATATCCCAAATATTTTGGATGATATTATATTTTGTAATAAATTTTGATTCCAGTTTAGATATGTTAGAAAGTCGAACTCTATAAATATTTTTTATTTCAAAGAAGAAAGGGTTGAACCCTTGTGATGAACCAACAAACATTCTTGTAATTTTCTAAACTATTTATCAAGATTAATAAAAGGATTCTCGATTCATTCTTGACAACATGTATATCTTTGTGAGTTCTTCTGGTATTCAATTATGTTTTGATTTTGTATTTTCTCTGCACATGTTTAAGGCAACATAGGTGTCTGGGTAAGATTAGAATGAATATCAATGTATGTGAAATTCTTGCAAAGTTATCATTATTTAAAGAGATTAATTAACTCAAACAGTTTGTCTTAGTTAATTCCTCTAAATCAATAAATTGTTTCATTCTGTCATCGCTTGCGCATGTCTTGTTTGGCTATAGAAAATTTCTATATGCATGTAATATATATAAGAAATTAAACATTCAATTCGAATATTTAAGGAATTATATATCTTCTTTGCTTCTTCTTTTCATATCATTTTAAAGCTTTATTTTGTGAAAAGTGAAGAATTAGCCCTTCTGTTTTCTTATAAATAATTAATATTTACATATGTTTAAAAGTTTAAGCATTGGTCATCCATTTAAAAACAAAAATATTATTTTAGATGCTTTGGCATAGTCCCTTAGCCTAGGACTATCTACAAAGGACAACATCAAATTGGTGTCGTTGCTCGGAATGAAAGTTGAAGCTTTTTCTCTGGGACAACGATTATATTTTTCTGTTAACTGTGAATGAGAGGCCAATAGGCTAAAATATTTCACCTGGCGACTCTACAATTACATATTAAATCTGGCTTCACGCACACATTCCAGACCACTGTCAAATCTTGAGATTTTCTCTCCTTTATCAGATCCAGAGATATTACATAGAATTTCATCAATTATATCTAGGTTAGAAGCCTCTATAGATACTTCTACCTCTATTCTATCTCAATCACATTCACAATTTGACCCTTTACAATCAACTCCAACACCTGCTGAATTATCATATCTTCCTCCAAAAGTTTTAGAACTCCTTTCTAAAGGAGTAGATCTTCAAGGTGCACTTTTAGTCCATCGACTTGATGCTTTTGAACTTACTTATTCACATTTGGAACCTACTGACAGTGAAGAATATCCTAAACTTTCTCTTTTCGAGTATAAACCATTCGATTCTAAATCTTCTTTTGTACATACTTATCCATCTAGTTCTACTAAATCTAAAGAGGAATTAAGTATTTATACTAATCCTCTAGTTTTTGGGGATCCTGAAAAGGTTATTCCTGAAGTTCAGAAGTTATTTATTAGTCTTCAATTCCTCCAAAAACCTGAACCTTCATCACCTCATTCTTCTAGTGATGTTGTTTCTCCAGAAAAGACAACTTTGTCAATCAAATGGTTGGTATTCAACCAATTTTGGTTGCACGTGATGCAACCTTAGTTCTCCCACCTATAGTCCAACTCCATCCTTTTCCTGATGGGTATTTAGAACACTTACCTAGATTTAATGGAGAAAATGGGCCATCTACTTTAGATCACTTAGCTACATTCTTAGACTTTGTTGATAACATAAATATTGGGCATGAGGATGTCTACACTATAATTTTTGTTTAATTCCTTGAAGGAAATGTTAATATATAGTTAAGACAACTTCAAAATAATTCAATTAATTCATGGGTTGAACGAGTTAATATTTTCAAAAATAATTGGCAAGTAAAAAAGGACGTTATTTATTACATAACAGAATTTGAAGACATAAAAAGAAATCCTAGTGAACATGCAGTTGATTTCATTAAGAGATTCAATAACTATATAATAGAATTCCCCCTCATTTCAAACCTCGAGTAACTGCTACTAAGGTTAGGTTTTCCAAAGAATTTGAAGATTACTTTTTTGTAATGCTTAGGGAAAGAAAATTTGAAATTTAGATGAAATGAAAAAAAACGTAATAGAAGTTGAAACTAATAGATCAGCATCTGCTAAACTGAAATCTAAGGTAGAAAAAGTTGAAAAGAGGATGAAAGTTAGAGAATAAGGCATATCATCAAAAACTAAAGATGAAATCCTAAAATTGATGAAATAACTTCTCTACTTGGAAATCTCTCTAGCATAATCTCTAGAATAGAAACTCAACCTAGAGCAACCCAACAAGTTGAAAATAGACCACAAGTTCAATATAGAAGACCTTTTCAACCTCAAATTCTACAAAGGCCAAATAATGATCAACAAATTCAACCTCCCCTAATGATTGATGATCAAGATCCTGAAGAAACTTTTCCCGTTGGTACAAATGATATCAATTATTTTGAAGACCCATCATCACAAAATGATATTGTCCCAATCACTCAAGGTCAATATTTAATTCAAAATCAAGAAAATTCTCAAATTTCTAAGTATCAAGCTTTTTCTGAATTCCTTGTTTCCGAATTAAATAGAAGGTATGACCTTAGACCAAGACTAGGACTTGGTAGACCAGTCAAAAAGGTTACCTTTGATGAACCTCAAGTAAAATCAACTAAAACACAAACACCATTAATTCAACCACAAAATCAGATACAAGAACATAATATTGTTGAAAAATATGTTCCAACTGATTTTAATGTTGAAAAAGAATTAGAGAGAGTTAAAATTCCAATTTGATTATTTGAACTCTCCAAAATCTAGGTTATAAACATAAATTCTCTAAGTGGATTCAATCTTCAAGTGTTGATGTAGAGGGGGATGTCAGTAGTTTATAGGGTGAAAAGACTCAAGTTTTTTTTGGTCCTAGTTCTGATATGATTGATGAAAGTGTACCTCCTTTTTATGTCACGTTGAAAATTCATGATTACCTTTTATATAATTTCATGTTAGATTTTGGTGCTTCCCATAATCTAATGCCTAAAGTATATCATGGAACAACCTCAATTGAAAATCACTAGACCATATCATAATTTGTATACCTTTGATAGTAATAAAGTACCTTGCCTCATATTAATTAAGGATTTAGTGGTAACACTTGGTCAGATCCCTGCCAACGCTATAGTCCTAGACATTGTTGTTACACATATTCCCCCAAAATTTGGAATGTTATTATCTAGATCTTGTTGTGCCAACTTAGGGGGATGTCTTCAAATGGACATGTCTTAGGCTACAATCCCAGTTTATGGAGGTCAACATTTAAGATCATACAGAGAATTTAGACTCATTAATATAGTATGTAAAGAAAATAAGGCGGTTAATCATCCCAATTATGCAATTGATCAAGATTTTGGATGCTTTACTTTAGTTTCTAATGATCTTCCAAATCCTCAAATCAGTATTCAAGAAACTGTCAATACCCCTCAAATTATAAACATTGACATTTGGAAAATGTACTTTGATGTGACATTCTCCAAATAGGGAGCAGGGGCAGGAATTGTACTCATATTTCCTAATAAGAAAAACGTAACCCAATATTTTATATTAGATTTTGAGGTCATAAACAATGTCCCAAAATATGAAGCCCTAATTTTAGGATTAGAGTTAGCCAAGAGTCTGAAAGTTGAAAACTTAGTTGTATTTGGTGATTCTAAGTTAATTGTCAAACAAATTAGAAACCTTTGTCAAACAAATTAGAAACCTTTGTCAAACAAAGTATCCTAGGCTTAGAGCTTATATAAATGAAGTTTGGGACTATGTAGATAATTATTTTCAAGATTTTAATATCACATCAATCCCGATAGAAGAAAATATTAATGTTGATACTTGAGCTATTTTTGCTAGTTGTTTTAAAATTCATGATCCCTTGTAATTCCATTATTAGATTGAAATACAGACCTTCCATTCTTGACAATCTTAAACACTGGAAATTTTTCGAAGATGATGAACTATTTAAAAACGTTTTACAAGCAATACATGAATTTTCTGCTTTACATATGGAAGAAGAACACATAGATGAAATTAAATCAAATGAGGATGATAAAAGTTTACATTTAAAACAAAAAAAAATTGATCATGATATCAGTCAGTTACCAAATAATTACATTCCAAAAGGATTAGTTCCCCTTGAAAATATTTTTTATTATAACGACGTCTCAAAAAATTCATTATTAAATTCACAACAAGGAAATGTCCGGGACTGTAATATTCATACATCTGAAGAAATCATAAATATTAAAATATTAGCATCACTACCTCATGAAATAAAAGATAAGTATATCATTTTTTTCAAGCATCATAGAGATGTATTTGCATGGTCATATGTGTTGTAACCTCATTTAAATTTTATGTGTTGTACATATTAATATAATTGTAAAAGAAAAAAAATCAAATAATGAAAGGAAAAAAGAAAAAATGTGAACGACTTCTTATTATTTAATTAAACTAAATTTACTTTGGTTTATTAAAGGTTTTTTTTAATACTAATATCTTATCACTATAAAGTGTCTTGTAACAAATAAAGACAGACGGTGGGACCCTACAGTGGCAGTCAGAAATGTTAAAGTTTGGGAAAGTCAGTGGTGTGCGAAAGGCAAAGAAAATGGGACTTGCCCGATGGAAAAAACTTGATGACACAACTAAATCGAAGGATAACACAAGCAGTACCCGCGCAAATAATTTTGTCGGGCCTGTTGACTTTTGGACGAAAGGTGCAAATTTACTGTGCAGGCATCACCCAGGAATTAGTCTCGTACAGAGCAGTCCCCCCGCAGTGATGTCAGCAAGTGAGACAGTTCATATTTTTCATTCGCCATGTCATATGCCTTCATCTAGCTATCCTATCGTCTGAAATGTCAAATCCATCATTAAATTCAGTCATTTCCTCCACGATAGCTTTTAATGCCATTTCCCCTCTTATATTTTCTCATTCTTCTATAAAATATTTTCTTGGCTTTCTTCTTAGTACATTGTCTTGTTGCTCATTGTCGAGAAATTCAAAGTCCAGGTCACGTTTGAGTTAGCCTCGTCTGAAATAAATTCAAAGTCCAGCTCACGTTTGAGTTAGCCTCGTCACCAATACCATGTATTTCTGTCATAAGCAATCATTTTACCCTTTGAAAATGGCCAATAAAATTGTTTTATCTGGTTCCTCTTCTCACATTCCTCTCATGGATACTGAAAGAGATATCTTCGATGTTTCTTTCGATATTAAACATCACGAATTCTACCAAAATGTTTAATTAAACGAGTCTAACTCCCCAATTTATGTTTCAATGTAAAATATGGTGTGTTGCCAACCTTTTTCCTTCAAACATATATGTTTCATAAATTTATTCATTGTTTAGTTTTAGCAATATATCCTCAAAGGTGTTTTGTGATGAATAGGCTAGGAGAAAGTGTTTTCCAGTTGTCCTCTCTCTTGATTCAGCAAGGACTGTGCTATCCTTCTTTAGAGTCTTACTTGTCTTTTTCCGAAGAATCATTGACTTCCTATTTTGAATATTTATCTGAACCAAAATGCGCTCTAATTCTCTTGTATTTGATGATTAATGGAAAACAATTACCTTTAGATTCCACTCATTTTACCTTGGATATATTTGTTGAATATATAAGACCAATTCTTCAGGTGTTGGCTAGAATTTTAGGGAAAGAAGACATTATAGTAATTGACAAAGCAATTCTAGGAATATTTGTTGTAATGATGAAACCTGGAGTTGTGTTGGATATACCAGCATATTGGGAAAAAAGTAATAAATGTCCAGTTCATGAATTTCACTCTTACAAGTTGTTTAGGTTTCCTTCTCTTGTGACCTATCTATTCTTGTACTCCAATGTTGAGAAATTCATGCATCTAGGTTGAATATCATGGACACTCTCAAACATAAATAATATGTGTTATTCTAGGCTGATGTAGTAAGAATTGATCCTAAAAATGAGGGTTTGTCTATTTTTCATCCTCTTTCCTTTCAGTTGTGTACTCAATCATAAGAAATTCACCTGCACTAGATTTACTCCATAAAGCTCAATCTTTCCTTCAAGTGAGTAAAGCTGTGAAGGTTGGAGATTGGTTGTCTTTCCAGGATCATGTTGAAATAAAGTTGTATGGAGTTGAGGTTGAGCCTTACATATTACCAACTTTTGTTATTATGAGATTTTTTTCTCTAGAATTAATTAGGCATAGTCTAAATGTGGATCAGGTACATTTTGTACATGCAAAGAAGGGACTCCTTTTCAGGTTTCCTAGGACTGTTGGACCATTCATTGTGAATACTAGGCAAGCAGCAGATGAAGTCTAGAAATTGTTAGAAGGAATGAATTTATTGTTGGAGGAGAAATGGGCTTATGATCCATATCATATAATTTCAAATAGAAGAATATAAAATGGCTATGCTCCTTTTATGCATGAATAAAAACCAAAAATAGAGAAGTTGGAAAATGGAGGACAATGAACTCCCTTGGGAAATATAGAAAGTGAGACCCCTCTTGGTACTGAAAAGAACCTAAAACGAGGTAGGTGAGAGGTAATTGATATAGAGAAAGAATAAGGAAGAGCAATAAAAAGGGCAAAGATATCTGAAGAGACTTACACATTAGCAACTCCTGGTATACAATTGCAGTTGGGGGAACTTTTTGTACTCCTTCTCCAGTTCCAGGAGAAACTTCTCAAGATTCGGTTTCCATGATTAAACAAATGTTTTTGCAGGTGGAAGAAATAAACAAGAAGATTAGAGAAAATATGGAATCATAATCAGAAGCTCAGGTATCTTCTAAATATCAGACAAGGCTGCTATCAACTATGGATCTAGAGAAAAGTCAGTTGAAATTTTCTCTCTTTCATCCACCAAGAATGTCAGTGACATCTGCAGCAGGGTTCAAGACTGTTAATTTAATATTAGATACAAAGAGGATTCCATTACCTGATAATATTAATTTACATATGTTGACTGGTCAATTAATCTTCCATGATTTATATAAATCTACTTCAGCTACTTCTATAGCTGAAAATACATTAGAGGAAGTGGTAAACTAGTTGAAGTTGGAGAGAGAAAATTCTGAAGATCTTAATACCCAAAATGAAGACTTGAAGAAGATAATTGTCAAGATTGGTGTGAATCAAAAAGATAGGTCTACAGTTTAGAATTTATTGCAGGGTGCTAAGGCAGAAATTTAGGTACTGAAGAAGAAGTTGAAATTGCCCTTTGCAGAGAATCCCATGGCTTCAGAGGTAGCAGGGGTTGAAAAGGAGAAAGAGTTACTAGTTCAAGGGCTTCTACAAAGGGATGAAGAAATAATTAAGTTGAAAGAGATGAATTTGTCTTTATAGTAAACTATTGATTCACATGTATGCACTATTGTAGTGGAAGCAAATTTAGATTATCCTACTGAGAAATTGACTCAAGTTATGACTAAATTACACATTGTTGAAAATGAGTTGAAGAAGAAGCAAATAGAGTTTGATAATGCTGTGAAAATTATCAAGGCAACTACGCATGAGTGTTTATGACCAAAGAGATTGCAGAAAAATACAGAAGGGATTTCTAGGCTGCTCATCAAGAAATTAAAGAATTATTAGACAAAGTGAAAGGAAACATGTCTCTGGTACAAGCAAGATAAATCTTGTGGAATGACATAATTAATACATTAAATAATGTCTGGGAATTCCTGGTTATCATTGAAGAGGAGAATATTATTGTCAGAGATTTAGAAGAAGTCATCCTCAACAATAAATAAAAGCTACAAAATAGAACCAGTTTGCTAAGAAATTAATTGACTTCTTAAAGTCAAAGTCTACAGAGGAAAGGAAGGAGTTTGGAATAGAAGACAAGACTAAACATGTGATAGAAATAAACAAAATGATATTGAAAAATTCCAATAGAAAAGCAATATAGAAGAAATTGATGGAAATTAAGGAAGCAGTGATGAAGTTCAATATCATTTTTATAAAAGAACAAGGGTTGGTTTACCAACCTATTGGGATCAATAAAATTTTTTGTCATCCTCAGAACTTTATGAAACATTACCGGTGGAAGAAAAAAGTAAGATTAATTTTGCACATGAAAAGGCTACAATATTAAAGGGAGCTACAATTTTCAGTTATCTTCACAAAGATTTTCAAATTCTTTGGATGATGAAAACTCTTTTTATTGAGAAACCTACATACAACAGAATGATAGATTTCAGGATGCTACATATTAAACTTATAAATTCCCCAAGTACAAGTACAAAAATCTGGAGGAAGAACAAGGAATGGATTTCTCCACAAGCTGTTGCTACATAAGAAAAACCCTCTATTGCTCCGCAATCTCATATTGATTTAGGATGAAATGTTTACTTTTAAAAGTTATTATATTTTTCAAGTCATGTAATTGTTTATGTTTCAATGTAATGTTCAAATAGTTGGGTAGTTAGGAGGTTGACAGTTCTAATAATTGTCTCTTGAAATTTTGTATAAATGTACTTCACTAAGATGAAAAAGGGTTCTAGATTTTTGCATATCTTAGAGAAGACTACTTTTGTACTTTGACCTTCACTTGAATGATGAATAAAGATTTAGAGCGATTCCAGAAATTGTTGGGTATGATTTTTTTTCCTTGTGTCATATTATGTATGTATTTCTTCATTGAAAGAACTGAAGCAACATGTTCATTATTTATAGTTAATGGTTATAAGTTTCTGTAAATTTTTAGGTTAAAAGTCCTTAAACAGTGCTCTTCTTTCAAAATTTCTATTCCTCATAAAACACACTTTCCTCTAAGTTTATGGTAAAATATTCTATGCAGACAACCTTTTATTCTAAAACTTTCACCAACACTTCTCATAAATTTCTATTCATTTGTATCCAACAATTAAAGGACATTTAAAGTTATGTTCCATGTATTGAAGGTTAAACGTTTTAAAATTTAATATTCCGAGGTTTGCAAAATGATGAGACAAAAAAACAATCAATCTGTAATCCTTAGTGAATGTCTTAGGCACTGATATCTACTCAGCCATGAATTATCTCCCAAGGTACAACAATATGAATAATTGAAAACCTATGACACAACCATTATTGAACATAAAATTCCTCTCTAACCTAAAGCTAAACCATTTCAGTAGAAATTAATAAGAATAAACCTAGTCTTGCTTCCAATCATTGAGAAGGAAATAAAAAAATTAATTTTCCCTTAAGATACTCTGAATGGATAACAGACCTAGTACTTGTTAGGAAGAAAAATGGTGAAATAAGACTATGTGTTGACTTTAGGAATCTGAAAAAATTATCTTTAATGGAAAATTATTCATTACCAAAAATGGATCAATTACTTCAGAGGGTTTCATGTTCAAATAGGATTTCAATGTTAAATGGATTTTCTCGATATAACCAGATTTTGGTTAGTCCAAAAGACAGAGAAAAGACAACATTTACAACTCCTTGGGGTACATTTATGTATGCTAGAATGCCATTTGGTTTAATTAACGTTGGAGCAACATTTCAAAGAGAAATGGATATCACATTTGTTGGTAATATCAATAAGTTTATTGTTATTTATCTTGATAATTTAACTGTATTTTATGATTCTGATGAGAAATGCTTGAAGCACTTGAGATTTTTTTTTGAAAGATGTAGGATATATGGGATTTATCTTAATCCCAAAAAGTCAATATTTTTCATGAAAGAAGGAAAGTTGTTGGGACATATATTTCGAAGGAAGCAGCTATAATTGATCTAAAAAGACTCTCACCAATTAAGGTAATTAGTTTAACTAGAAACAAAAAGGAAATTCAAGCATTTTTAGGAAAAATAAATTTCTTAAGAAGATTTTTACCTAATTATGTTGAGATTGTGAAAGATATCATTGACATGCTTAAAAAGGATCATGAAGACAAATCGACAGTACAAGCTAGATATTTCTTTTAGAGATCAAGAAATCCATTTCATAAGCCCCAGTACTAGCTAGTCCAAACTACTCAAAACCCTTTACTATCTTTTCCTTTGCCTCTAACACTACCATAGTTGTTGTTTTACTATGAAGAAATCATGACATATATGAGCAGCCAATTGCCTTTTTCAGTGAAGTGATGAGAGCTGCTGAATTGATATGTGACATTATAGAGAAGCAAGCCTATGCCCTTATCCAAGTCTTAAAATCATTCAAGGCCTATGTTTTACATTCTCTCGTTATTGCTTATGTAACAGTTTTAACAAAGCCTGATATAGATGGAAAGAGAGGAAGGTGGATAGCCAAGATACTTGAGTTTGATCTGGATGTCAAACCTATAAAATTGGTGAAAGGACAGGATTTAACCAAACTTTTGGTTAAATCAAATTGTAAGATACTTGGCATCAACACCATTTTGCAAATTTCAGCAGAGAAGAATCCACAAGAACCTTCTCAAATGTTCGCAGAGAAGAATCCACAATAACCTTCTCAAATAGCAATGAGGAGAATCCACAAGAACCTTCTCAAATTTCAACCAAGAAGAATCCACAAGAACCTTCTTCTAGTTCAAATCTTGTTCCTCTGCCTCTACATATTGATGATAAAATTTTACTTTCAGATTGGTATCAAGACATAGCGAATTTTTTTTGAGATTTAAAGTACCCACCATAATTTATCAGGTTTCAATCCAGATCTCCTAGACTAAAAGCTACGAAATATTGTATCATAATTGCCAATTTGTATTGGAAGAATCCTTTGAATATCCTTTTATTATGCAGGGCTGGAAGTGAAACCGAAGGAGTCATTGAACAGTTTCATGAAGGCATTTGTGGAGGACATTATGCTTGGAAGGCAAGTGCATACAAAATTTTGAGAGCAGGTTTCTATTGGCCCAAATTATTTGCACAGGTTGGAGCAAAGGTAAGAAGTTGTATCCCATGTCAGATATTCATTGGAAAATAGAGGCTAGTGACACTGCCCCTTGTCCCATTTTTAATTGAAGCTTCATTTTTACAACGGGGATTAGATTTTATAGGAGAAATAGTTCCAACTTCAAGCAACCAACATAGATGGATATTAACTACCACCGATTACTTCACCAAGTGGGTAGAAGCAATCCCTGTTAAGAATGCAACAGATATAGTGGTCATCAAATTCATTGAAGAAAACATATTTTTCTATATTTGGCTACCCACAATAAATAGTTACAGATAATGCAAAGGCTTTCAACAACATTAAAATGATAAAATTTTGTTAGAAATATCATATTTTATTGCATCATTCTACACCATGTTACCCACAAGGTAATGGGTTAGCAGAATCATCAAATAAGAGTATGGTCAAGGTAATCAAGAAAGTATTGGAAGATCAAAAAATAAGTTGGGTTAGTCATCTCAAATATGTAGTTTGGGAAAACAGAGTATCACCCAAAAGATCTACTAGAAAGTCCCCTTTCCAACTTATATATGGAACTGAAGAAATATTCCCTACACAGCTATCATTTCTAGTCGCCAACTTTTTGCAAGAACCATATGAGGAAGCTGATGATTTTTCAAGGAGAATCAATCAAATAACTGAGCTTAACCAAGTTAGAGATGAAGTTCAACACAAACTTCATAAATATCAAAATGAAATGAAAATCTTATTTGAAATAAAGGCTAGAGAAAGAGATTTTAGACAAGGTGATCTAGCCTTCAAATGGGATTCCATAAGAGAGGAAAGAGCCAAACATGGAAAGTTTGATAAATTGTGGCTGGGACTATTCAACATTGCATAAGTAAAGGGTAACAACACTTTCATTTTGCACAACCTAGAAGGGCAATATTATTCATTTCTAATCAATGGACAATACCTCAAACACTATATTCAGTGTTATATGCTTGCAACCATATTCCTTGAAAATTTATGGTTTTCTTTAAATTTCATTGTCAAAGCGTGGTTTTGTTAGGAAAGACTCCATAGCCTGAGGATAAGGCACATGGATCTGCATGTTCTCTACATCCCGCAGGGGGAAGCAGTCTGTAGATGGAGCCAATGTTGTAACTTATTTTTACCATAGTTGTTTTTTATTTTTGTTGAAAAAGAAAAATGAAAAATAAAATAAATAGAAAAGAAATAAAAGAAAATGAGAAAAAGAAATAAAGAAAAATATCAAAAGAAAAGAATAAAAAGGGGATATAAAAATATATATAAAAAAATAAATACAATAAAAAATCCCCAAAGTTGCGAGCAAGTCAAAATGTCACATTGTTTTTATATATTATTATTTTAATCCTTGCATATTTTCTAAAAGGTTATGTTTTAATTTACAAATAAAGTGATCTGACGTTTTGTCGCATTATAATAAAGTTCGAATGCAAATCTATGGAGGAGATCATCCCCACCCGCATCAATGGCAAGGAATGAGTTTGGGACCCCTCGCGCTATTAGAGTTTAACGAGGGGGGGTTCTGAAAGGTTATATTCAATTTACCACCTGATGATATGTGTCACCCCTTCAGAAACTTCAGGACCCTCGTCTCCTAAATCGCTAACCGCCCACCCACCTTCAAAAAACCACTTCCCACTCCCGCTCCGCTCACATGCTTATTCACACCTCGCCACCTATCCTCTTCCTATTCTCCTCCACGAGTTAGTCGTTATACATTTAATTCCTCCCGCCAAACGTTCATATACTCGTTCAAGCATTAATTTTGGCACCAACGTCTAATTCTTTAATTCGACATGCATAAAAATGGTTATAACCTCTTCAATCGTTGGAATCCCATCTTTTAAAAAGACACATATCCTTCTACATGTTCCCATTTGATCTAGGTGGATATTGGTGACCACCCGACTATTCCACCTAAACCCCCTAGTTAGTTTCATCTGTTTCCTTGTTCATTTCAACATTTACTATTTTTAGCAGTTTTTCAAGTCCTCAACAACTGGAGCAGTTTTGACCCCCAAAACGATGCTTTTTTGGGGTTCACAACAAGTCGATGCCATAGGAAAGGGCCTACAGAGAAACCTGTAGTACTCAGGGACACCTTTCTAGCAAGGTATCATATGCACCAAATGGAGATAATATGACCAAGTTACGACCCCGTGAAGTTGGCTGCCCAACTAACCCCAATAGGGCCCACAAACTCTTGGTGTTACATCTCCTGGGGATAGGGTTTTGGTTGTTTAGGGTTTATCATTTTTTCCAATAATAAATAGGCCCTTGATCCTCATTTTAAGACAGTCTAGAGGCATGTACCTGCCACATCTCTTCTCATAGATAAGCTACCATCGCCCGAGCTATCTTATTTCCATTCTGTTTGTAAGCATAGTTCAGTATTATTTTATTAATGAAATGAAGTGTTTTTATGTCGCATCTCTGTTTTGTGATTATATTTGTAATATGTTGCATTCTTTTTTAATTTTGAATCAGTGGTATTAGAGTGGTCTGCTCTTTCTCTGTTGTTTGTTTGCATGTCCCCAAAGAGGTCAAGGTATAAGGATTTAGGGCTTGATCTGGTTGAACCATTGCAAGATCAGCCTCGCAAAACTCGACGACCTCCCATGATGGAAGAAAAGAAAGACAAGGGGCAAGAGATACTTCAAAATGTTGATTGAGGAAGCCCTCAAGCAATAGAAGGACATGATGAAGGATAACATTTCCTAGACCCTTTGACGACTACCCACAGGCGATGCATTTTCATCCAGCAACCACTCTCAAGGTGCCACTCCTTTTAAGGTACAAGTTAACTTCGATATTCCCATATTCGAAGGCCTGATAGATACAGACACCATAGATAAATGGTTAAATCTATTAGAAGTGTATTCTTCAGTTCATGACTTTTCCAATCGGGAAAATATTACTTTTGCACTTCTTAAAGCCTACCCACACGTCAAGGATTGGTGCGAAACCTACTGTGAACAAAAGGACGAGAGTAAACCCTCATTGTTTTCAGCCACACCCACTTGGAATTATTTCTGAGACGCCATCAAGGAACAATATTACACTTTCGAGAGCTATGAAGACAAATACATAAAGTAGACCATGCTACGGCAGGGAAGGGACCAAGATGTGCTAGAGTTCACAAATACTTTCCATACCCTCACACAAAGCTGGGTATCAAGGATACTGAGAGGAATTTGGTGCTCAAGTACTTCAGCTGTCTACAAAAGTACATCCAGGATGATATGGGGTTCTTGGACATTTCCTTGCTCGACACGTCGTATCGGTACACTGTCAAGATTGAGCACAAGTTTAAAGAGAAGAAGCAGGACTTTGGATCTGTGAATCTGAAGCAAGGAAAAGGTTCCACCAAACCATAGAACAAAGGACCAAGCCAAGTTGGTGATACCCAGGATAGCCTGCCAAATCCACAAGTAAAGAAAAACACCCCGAAGATGAAGAAGGACATGGGAAAATGGAGTGAGTTCCATAAGAGATCCACTCACAATACAAGTGAGTGTCGGTCCAAGCAATCATTGGTGGCCGAGCAGAAGGCTTCCGAATCAGACACAGGTCCTGACTTTGAATTAGAACCCAATAAGGAAACTGACAAAGGGAAGATCATTGATGCGGAGCCCAGTGCCACTATTGCCACTACCAAGATCAAGAATATTGAGCTTGAAGATCCAGAGGAGGGGGAATGCCTCTTCCACTCACAGATGTGGGTGAAGGTTTCTTCGCTGTAGTTCATTGTCAACAGCGCGAGCCAAAAGAACTACATTTCAGTAAAGGTCGTGAATCATCTAGGCCTAAATAATATCACACATCCATAGTCATACACCATCGGGTGGCTTCACCAAGGACAAGATCTTTGTATCAGCCAGGAGTGCCACCTTCCCTACAACATCAAGCCACTCATTGATGACGTACTGTGACATTTATCCTCTTGATGTTCATGATGTATTGTTAGGACAACCATACTTTTGGATGCGACATTCTATATATGAGTCTAGACCTCACTCTATGATTATTACTTTGGCTAATAAGTTGTACAGGATACTGGAGGTGGCCCCGCCTACCACCATCTCTTTGGTCATTACAAAGCAATGTAGTAAGATCATTTCTCAAACCAGGAAATTTGTTTTCCTTATGATTCATCCCCAAGGAAAGAAGAAGGCTATGGCCACAGCGTCCAAGTAGGGCTCCTCTACACAACAACAGTAGATGGACAAGGTCGTGGAGGAGTACATGGATATTTTTGCCTCACCCACAGGGGTACCTCTGCACTGTCAGGTCAAGCACTCCATCAATTTGACCCCGAGTATGTCACTGCCCAATTGATCGATCTATTGATGCTCTATTCTAGAGAACGATGATATCAAAAGGTAGATTCAGGAATTATTGCAGAAAGGGCACATCAGGCCAATATCAACACCTTGTGGGAGCCTGATTGTATTGGTACAGAAGAAGGATGGGACCTGGAGGCTCTGTATTGACTATTGGGCACTGAACAAGGTCATTGTCTGGAATAGGTACCCAATCCTGGGGATTGATGACCTTCTAGACCAGCTCAAGGGAACCAAATATTTCACCAAGATTGACTTGAAGTCAGGTTATCACCAGGTGCCTATTGAACCCTCCAATGTGTGGAATACTGCCTTCAAATCCAAGGAGGGACTTTTCAAATGGTTGGTCATGCCGTTCGGATTGACGAACGCCCCTGCAACCTTCATGATATTGATGGACGACATCCTGTGACCCTTCACCAATGCATTCATGGTGGTTTATTTAGATGACATATTGATATTTATCCATATTTGGGAAGAGCACGTCCATCATGCTTGATAGGTCCTTAAAACCCTGTGCGAACACAAGGTATGTGCTAACTTGGAGAAATGCACCTTTGGCCTGACTTAGGTTCAATATTTGGGGTACATCATTGATGAGCAGGGTGTACATGCGGACCCATCCAAGATATAAGTCATTCAGGATTGGCGAGCCCCAACCACTCTAACAGAGCTCCACATATTTTTGGTTCTTGCCAATTTCTACCATAGGTTCATGTTGGGATTCTCTAATATCACTTTGCCTTTAAGTCAAGTCACTAAGGGTGGAGTGAAAGCAAATTTTTTGGTTGGAAACCCAACAACAATCATTCTTCGAGTTGAAGAATCGCCTCTATTTTTCACTAGTGCTCACATTACCAGACCTACAAGAATCATTTGAGATTGAGACAGATGCCTCTGACTATGCTATTGGTGCAATTCTTACTCAACATGTGAATCCAGTGGCTTACCACAATGAGACACTTTCAGACATAGTCTGAAAGTACCTCAGTTATGACCAAGAAACGTATTCCATTGTGCAGGCCTGCCATCAATAGAAGCATTACATTCTGGGGAAGGAAAAAATCATCCACACAGACCATCAACCTCTACAGTTCATACAGACACAGGGGAAGTTGTATAACAATCACCATTAGAAATGGTCCACCTATTTACAACAGTTCCATTTGAACATTAAGTATAAGAAGGGTAGCACCAATAATGCTTCTAATTTCCTCAGTTGACCACCGGTAATGGCACTAATCATTGTGGTCGACTCCATTGGGCATGAGACATCAGGGTGGCTGCATATTTACAAGAGTGATCCAAAATTTGAGAGCATATACCAGACACTCCTAGGAGGGAAGTAAGTTCCAAATTTTCACCTTCAATATTCATTGTTTTTTCAACTGGGACACATCTGTGTTCCTTCAAGTGAGTGTATCAACATGATTTGGGAGGCACATTACAGTTGGGTCGCTAGACATTTCAGAGTAGAGAAAATAGTGGTAGTATTGCAGAAGTATTTTTATTGGCCTAAACATTGTCAAGATGTTGGGAAGTACATTAGATCATGCACCGCCTATACCATTGCTAAACCAACCATCAAGAAGCAAGGCTTGTATATTCCTCTACCTACTCCTAGCCGACCTTGGGAATCTGTCTCCATGGATTACATGTCGGGCCTTCTAAGCATGACAATGATTGCATTTTCTTGGTCATCGGCATATTCTCTAAGATGACTGTCATGGCAGCCTACAAGAAGAGTATCACAGTAGAGGCCACTCCTAATCTCTTATTTGTGCGAGTATGGGTACACTTTTGGATTGCACTGTCCATTGTCTCATATCAAGACAACATATTCCAGAGTGCATTTTGGTCAAGTCTTTGGTCGATGCTGGATACCAAACTTACTAAGTCCATGAATTTCCATCCCTAAAATGATGGCCAAACAGAGGTTGTCAACAGGATGATCGTACACATTATGCACATGTACAACTAGAATAATCCAGGCACGTGGGATGAAATTCTCCTCTATGTCCAACACACCTACAATAGATCTCTCCACAGCTCAACAGGCCACAGACCCTTTCAGGTAGGGCTAGGATTCTAGCCATTATGCCCCATTGATGTGGCCATACCATTTGGAGCCACTCAAGTAGATTCGACTCACATTCAGTCCAAATCTGAAAGGGCTAATAGCTTCATTGAGCACATTCAACACATTCGAAAATAGGTCCATGATATATTGGATAGAGCCAATGCTAGGTATAAGCACTGCCATGATCAACATCAAGTGTTGCACAAATTCCAGGTGGGCGATAAAGTTTGGCTACATTTACAGAAGGAGCACCTTACTAGGCCCCACCGCAAGCTTCACCTGCTCCAATATGGGCCATACACCATCACCAAGGCCATCGGTGACAATTCCTTTGAGCTCATCATCCCACCATTCCTTGGTCTGCACCTAGTGTTCAATGTAGATCACCTTCGGCCATACTTTCCACCATTCTTGGACACATATGACATTGCAGAACAACACACACTAATAGAGCTCAACCCGGACTACATGGAACATGCCAAAACTTTTCATATCATGGACACACAGATCAGGAACACATGCCAACATAGGATATAGCTATATTGAGTTGTCAAAGTAGGCCAACTCCTTCACTATGGCAAGTTCTTCACTAGGGACTAGGTTCAACAGAAATTTCCTCACCTTATGGAGGCTCTGCATGTAATGGGAACCATTTCTTCCTAATGGAGGAGGAATGATCCTGGTGGATATTGGTGGTCACCCGCTTATTCCACCTAGACCCCCTAGTCAGTTTCATATGTTTCCTTGTTCATTTCAACATTTACTATTTTTAGTAGTTTTTTGGGTCCTGAACTTTCGAAGCAGTTTTGGCCCCCTAAACGGAATTCTTTTGGGGTTCGTAGTAGGACCATAGCTATAGGTACAAGCATATGGTGAAACCTATAGTACTTAGAGAGACCTTTCCATCAACATATCATACATGCCAAATAGAGAGAGTATGACCTAGTTATGACCTCGCGAAGTTGGTTGCCCAAGTAACCCCAACAGGGCCCACAAAGTCTTGGTTTTACATCTATTTAGAGGCATGTAGCCACCACATCTCTTCTCAGAGATAAGCTACCATCACTCGAGCTATCTTATTTCCATTCAATTTATAATCATATTTTAGTATTTTTCTATTAATGAAATGAAGTGGTTTTCTGTTGCATCTCTGTGTCTATGATTATATATGTAAGTTGTGTTCATGTTTAAGTTCAGAATACATTTTTCCATTCTATCTCCTAGCATTACTAGTGTGACTCTGAATTCTACTAATCGCACAACAATTGATTTTCAAACACCAATAATCGACAATTCTTTGGTAATTCAACAACCTTAGCAAGTAATTTCATGTTTATGATGTCCTTGTCTAAAGGAAAACTGAAATTAGTGGCAGAGATCCCTATGTTACCTTCTATAGTTAACCTATATGAGTTTCCCCTGGTAGATATGCAGTACAAAATCTCATAAACCCAATGTGAGTTTGACTTTTATGAACTCCACAATTGGGAAAACCAGACGTTTCTCGATGTTAGTGATGAATTGAGCATTTGGGAGTATTTACTTCCCCAATTTGTCTTTCCCTAGACCCATATCTTCCCTGAGTTTTTTACTTGGAGTCATTTGAGATATCTTCCTAGTCAAAGGGTTGTAATTGCCCAAAATAATGGAATTTTTTTTGCTATTACTCCCGAGTCCATATGTCAAGAACTTCAAATCAATCCTTCAACCCCTTTTCACCATTTTTCCATTGAAGCTCTCATGGAGATTTATCAAAAACTCACATTTCCTTAGCGAGCCCAAATCTTTGAGTCATTTTTACCTAAAAATTCTGATTTTCCTAGGACTAATCCACCTTATTCCACTTCAATTTTCCCAGAAATATCTAGGCAATTCATCTCTATCATCTCATGTCTGTTAGGTTACCCTACCAATCAGTGGGTTGATGAAGTAATATTAGGATTTCTATTAGTTTTCTATTTGGGTAATAAGACCTCATTGAATTTCAGCTATAGTCAGTTTTTGGCAGATAGTATTCATGATCAGTTTTAATTTTTTTAACTAAATGTTCTTTTAAACATCTTTCAATTCTAGTGTATTTAATCTTATTCCATAAAGTAGATAGGTTTAGGTTTCCATTGCAGAAGTTAGATGCACAAGGAAAGCCTTAGTCAGTCATTCACTAGACTTCCTTGGTAAGGAAGAACATAGAAGAATATTCCCTCAGTGACTATGTAAATCAGTTTTTGCATATGTCTTTATGTATTCTTAGTAGCGATGTTATACCAAGGGTTTCAACTAAAATTAGAAGTGTTTTGCAGCTTGCTAAACATGTCAAAATTAGGGATTGATGCCTCTACCAAAATTACACAGAAATCATAATATATGGATGTGAACTTCCTCCCTACAAATTACCAGTATTTATGCCAATTAGGATATTTTCCTTAGAATACATCAGGAAAATGATGAACATGGATGATGTGCATTTTGTATCCAAGAAGCATAAAGCCTAATTCAAGCTAAAGGCACAGATTGGCCCTTTAATTGTCAATACCAGGGCAATAATGAAGGAGGCAAATATATAATTAAAGCAGATGAAATTCAAGTTGATATTTACATGTTCCTATGATCCTTTGGGGATTATTTCGATGTTGAGAGTTGAGCAGAAAACAACTCTATATGCACATACATCCAATATAGACATAGAGAAGTATGAAAATTAAGAAGAGTGGCAAGATAATACATTATAGGAATCTGAAGAACAATTTTTTAGTCAAACATGTTCATAGACTCTACTTCCTAAATAAAAAGAATCAAAACCAAGAGAAAGTCTCTCTCCTATAGATGCAGAAACTCAAGCTATAGGTTTCACAGTTTTCAAAAGGATAAAGAAGACAAACACTAATCAAGAGTCTTCAAAGGACAAAATCTCATAAGAGAAGCCACAGTGATAATGTCCAGTTTTCCCACCACTTATTTTCCACATATTGAAGAAATTACTCATTCTCCTATAGCCTATGTTTCTCATGATACAATGTAGTAAAATATTTTTGCTAGATAAAGAGAAATTAAAAGGAAGAATGAAGCATTGAAGGCTACCGCCTATTCATAATTTGGGAAGAAATATTCCACTACACAATAAAAACTTCTATATGCATTTGATATTGATAAGGGATAGTTTAAATTAGCTTTCTTGGAACATAAAGTTCTACTCCCTAAGAGTGCAGAAGGTTAAAAGCATCCATTTTTTCTTTTGACACCAAGAAAATTCATGCAATTTATCGAATTGACATGCATAAGAAAGCTAGTGAACTGATATATTCCACCTTGACAAGTTCAGCAATGGTAGCCTCAAAACTGCAAGCGTCCTTGAACAATATTCATTCACAATTGAAGATGGAGAGAATGTCATCCTTGGCCAAAGATACTAGAATCAAAGCTCTTGAAGATATGGTGATCAAGCTAGGATATGATCCTAGTAATGTCAAAGTGCCAAAAGAGCTGATTAAAAATAAGAATTATAAAATTCAAGAATTAAGGAAGCAACTTAATATTCATACTACTAAACATCCACAAGATAAGGAAGTTGGTTAGCTAGAAAGGGAGAAAGAAAATATGTTCAAAATGATAGTTGAACAAAATGTTAAAATTCAGAAAATGGAAGCTCATATGGAATCAATCCTAAAAGAAAAACAACAATAACTCGACATTTAAGTTGCAATTCCTATAGCCACTAATTCTACAATAGGTACTTCAGTAGAAGGGACATCTACAACAACAACCATTGCAGTATAAACATAGTCTACTGACTCAACAGAAGAACTGTCAAAAGACATGGGAAACTTATCTATGAAGGATCAAGAGATTGAAAAACTTAAAATACAACTCCAAAAGATCGAAGAAGAGAAGATTAAGTCTGATAATGCATATTTGGCTGAGATTCAAATAATTATAAATTAACTCAACAATTATAAGTTTATGAAAATGAATCCTTAATTGCACAAACCATTGCTCAGGCCAAAGAGAATATTTGGATAGACATTAATGTATCAGTGACTAAGTTATGGACTTCAATTGAAATTATTTTTGAGCGGGAGCATTTATTGTAGAGGTCACAAGAAGTAGAAGCAGAAATAAAGGACATAGACCACATACCTAGATATGCTACAAGGATAATCAAAGTCCTAAACTCCAAGACAAAATATGAGCTTGAGGAATTTGACATTAAGGATAGAACTGAAGTTGCCTTGGAGGCCATAAAGGCTCTAAAAAAGAGAAATTTAATGCTACATCTTGAGAACAAGTGTCAGAATTTGGAGGTTCAAATTAAGAAATTTCACAGGAAATTCAATGCTTTACATCATAAATAACTTCCACCTTTGCAAGATAAAAGTGCCAAATTGATCCCACTTGAAGAGTATCAACAAAGGCTACATGATATAGTAGTGGGAAAGACGAAATTTTCCAAAATCACAGGGGTTATTACTGGGAAAGCCTTCATTGAAAGTTTAAGCTATGATTTATTAATTCAACATGAAATTAGGCATGTGTTTCTAACCAAGCCTACTTTTAAAAAATATACTGAATTCGATGAGTCATATAGAAAATTGTTAAAATTTTCTCTCTCTGATGAAAAGAGATGGGAAAAACTTTGTGAACTCATTGAATAGGAACAAAATGCAAAATTTCAAGATAATACAACATTATTTTAGCAGCAGACAACAGAATTTCAGGGGAAGTCATTAGAAGAAACAAACTTCCAGCTATAGTCATCAACATCATCCCTCAGAATTAGTACAAATCCACTATTTTTAGTTCTATTATTGTAATATCCAAAATATTTTGGAAGATATTATATTTTGTAATAAATTTTGATTCCAGTTTATATATGTGTTACACTAAAAAATGTCACCATGACTACTTACAGTTAGTATGGCTCAAATCAACAGTCATGCTACCCTCTTAGGCAAGTCTTATGCCTCTGCTATCCATCTCAAACTCAAAGAAGAGAGAAAGTCTTGTAAAAAAATGTGTTTATCTCTGGGGTCGCAGGTTCTCTCAAGCCTTACCTGTGGGGACGCTCACAATGTTCACAAAGGCTGCGTCCTTGGACGCTCTGTATGTTAAGGGACAGGTGCGTCCTTCTGTAAAAGGCAAAATGCGCAAGTTTCATCTTAAAAAAGTTACTTGTGGTTACTTCTAGAACTTTCTAGAGGTCGGTTTGATGAAATGGATGCGCCTCCAGTTGGTTCATGTATCCCTATTAAGGAGGAACTTATCCCATCAATAAGGGAGCTATCCCACCCAAAGAGGGGGATTATCCCATTGATGGTGGACCTGAATAACCTCTTTACAGCACTATAAGTAAAGGCATTGAGCCAGAAGGAGGAGAGGTTGGAGCTATACATTTTCTTTGGGTAAATGTTGCAGGAATTAGGACTCCCATTTAGAACCTTGTGAGGAGAGATTGTCTTTGCTTGATTCTACTTGGAAGTGGGTGAGCTTTGTCAAAGTAGAGGAAAACCCTTGATGGACCCTGGGAGGAACTTGCACAACACCAAGGCCAGGTTGTAAGAGTTTCTTTGTTTCGTTATTAATACAAACTGGTTTATTTTTCTCAATAGCTTGTGTTAATGAGTTATTTCATGTGTTCCTTGGTCTGCATGTTGAATATATGTTTTATTATATGAAATGCAAGTGCTTGGTAATTGTTTGATTGTTTTTGGTTGCAGGAATTGATGTGAAGGAAGAGCTCATCCGGATCGGCAAGGACGGACTACAACAACAGCGTTTTGGAATAAGGTAAGCCTAAACACTTGTAGTTTTCATGTTTTAAAAGGTGTATTTAGAGAAAGATCACTCCATTTTGTCTTGTTTGTCGCTAGAGAGTTTAGACTCCTAGGGAGGTCAGTTGTGTCCGCACAAACGACTTTTTCCGCCACGACAAATTGGCGACTCCGCTGGGGAATCCATTAATGTGAAAGTCTTTTCCTTTGTGTGAACTTTGCTCTGAGAAAATCATTTTTATTTTCTGGTTTTTGACTGAGAGAATTAGTATTTGGGTGGCTTAGCTTTAGATTTAGTTAGATTTGGTTTTTCTTAACTTTTCCAGTAGGACGCACCCTCTGAGTACTGCACAGTGCGTCTTTGGACGCGCTGTTGCCATTTGCACAGAGCGGGCCCGCGCCTGTTCTAACGGGTTGCCTCCGTCTTCCTGTAAAAATTTAGGAAAACTCCATTTTTGCTTTAATTGCTTTTAGATTTTGGTTTTTCTTAGTGTTTTCTGCCCAGATCCTTTAGTACCCTGTCAAAAATTTTCACCTGAACTTGTTTCATTAGCATTCCTGCTTTTAGCTTTCATCAATTGGGTGTTTTGAGTCTCTTTTTTGAGAAATTCTTAATTTGATTTCCTTTGGTCATTACTTGGAGGTTTCTCTCAGTCTTTTCACAATTTTGCATCTTTTTGCTTTTGTTTTTGCAAAAAAATTTCCCCCTTTGAGTGTTAATCGTGTATGAGTGTTAATCGCCTTTGAGTGTTTTTATATTTTGATCTTTGGAACTCTCACCCAATTTTCTCGACTTGCACTTGATTGGTTCTTAGATTACATTAGAATCGTCTTGTGTTTGAGAATTCTCTTGCATAGATCACGTTTGCATAATTAGAATTCTCATTTTCAGAATATGAATGAAAAATGTGCACAGATTACATTTGCATACTTTTCAAGTGAATTGTGCATAGATTACAATTGCATAGTTTACATTCTGAGAAATCTATTGTAGATTTAGATCAGCTTTCTTTGATTTGAATTTACACAAAAAATAAAAATAAAAAAATGGTTTGGAATTGATTTGCATTAGTTTTTCTTGATAAAATTAGTGCATTAGAGAATTTGTTATATTTTCTCTTAGTGATCAATTTTTGCATTGTTGGAAGTGAATGAAAACTCTCTCCTTACTTTAGTTACGATTCATCGAATTGAAAAGATTCCATTATCATATTCGATTGCATTCAGTTGAGTCGGGTCATAACACCATTGGTTTCATCTCCATTTACCCTTTTGAGTAATAACAGCCTTAATAACACAACGCTTAATTAAAATTCATCTAGTAATTTTTACATTTCTAGGGCTCTGAAACACCAACATAGCTTAGGCTAGTGTCTTGGAGTAGGTTAGTACTTAACTCTCCAAGACAGTAAAACCAAACAAGTAGCTGATCTTGAGTTAGAATCAAATCCAATTGTTACATTTACACTCTGGGAAAACTCCTCTTAAAGGAGAAGCACGAGCTCGTGTCCGAACCAGTGAGGGGATCAATCCTCCCTCGTTGGGAACGATGCCAGACAGTACGTATTACAAACGGTAAACCTCGGATTAACCATTGTCGAGGAGCCAGGGGTCACTTATCGGTAAACCTTGGATTATTGTCAAGGAGCCGGTAAGGGGATTGAGCTTGTTACTCTGCCCTTGCGTGCTATCGGAGTTTAGACTGTTCCCCCAGGTGTACTTGTGGCCGTTGGTAACCTTAGTGACCATAATCTCTAGGATTCTACCCAAGGTGACGGTGGAGGGAAGATCCCACTGTACCTGGAGCAGACGTCGGTTATACTCACTTGGATTTTCTGGGGGGTTCACTTCACTCGAGACGGTTAAAGTGGAGGAACTTGGTCCAGTCTATTCATTAAGCAGGTTGCCGGGGTAACTGTTCCACCCACCACTTCTGTACTAAATTCGGCGATGTTGGGCTTCATCACCAACTAGTGTTTTCGGTCCGGAAGGCTACTGTTTGTGTATGGTTTGACTCCTAGATTTGATAGCGCGTGTTAATTTGTTTGTTTTTACTTTTAGAGACCATAGGTGTGAATTGTGAATTTTAATTGTTAGGTGTGAATTGTGAATTGTTAATTTTAGTTTTAAATTGTTAATAAAATTCACTGAAGTTGGATATAATGGCAAATGTTCCGGAATTTATCAACCTAGGAACCCCTCCTAATGAGAATCCTAGTACTTTTCCTTACTTTGGAAATGTTGGTCCTCCTTACATGGCTACTTTGTCATTACCTGGATTTACAATAGGATTACCGATATGGTTATTTTCAACTTCGTTGGCCCAAAGTACTCCAATTGTTCCACCTCAACCGGATGCTTCACCTCAACAGAGTTCACCATCTCAACATCACCAACCTTCTGTTGACCCTTTACCTTCTTCGCCTAATTTTTCTTCCTCCATTTCTTCCTCTTCGCCTGGTAAAAGCCTTGATGCTAGTAACCAGGAGGCTAAGAAGAAGAAGAAAGGGAAGAAGAAGAAGAAGAAGAAGAAGCAAGATAAGAAAGAAGTCAACCAACCAACCATGGCTGTAAGTGTTAGTTGTGTTGAGGAAAATTCTGACATGCATCGTAAACCCAAATACCCTTGCAGGCTTTGTAAGGGTGACCACTTCCTTGTCAATTGTCCTGGTATTCCAAAGGTCTTGGAAGTATGGTCAGAAAAATCTCATCAACTTTCCATTGATCCATCAACCAGTGATAGTCAGGTTCCTGGGAAAAAAGGTAAAGTTAGGTTTCCTTGTAAGTTATGCAAAGGGAGTCATCAAACTCACATTTGCCCTCACATGGATGAAGCCTCAACATTGTTGGAAAACCTTACTGTTCCACAGCAAGAATTTCCAACTGGTTACCGTAAACTTTCTCACAACCTACCGTCAATTGATGGAGTGATTGATCTAAATTCAAGTACAGTCGATCACACTCTTCCATTGGAGAGTGACACTCGTGTCACTCAGGTTGATGATCCATTAGTTGATCAAGTGGTCGATTCAATTTCGCATTCGGTCGATCCCATTTTCCCTTTGGAGAATGAACTTCATACCGCTCAGGTTCTTCTTGTTACATCAGATTCTTCTATGCCGGGGGGCATTTCACCTGTTTCTATAGAACCCCCTCCAAGTACTGAGGTCTTTTCCTTTGATTGGAATAGACTGACAGAACCTCGTCTTCCTTCCTCCATCCCTTTCCAAATCATTGTCAAGGCGGGTGGTAGGGACATACATCGTACTCAGGTAGATGAAGGTGCTTCTGTTAGTATTTTATCCTCAAATGTTTGGAAAGCTTTGGGTTCCCCTCAGCTTGCGCCTATTACGCAGAATCTGAAAGCTTTTAACAGAAACATTAGTGAACCTTTAGGGATCCTTCCTAAGTTTTCTATTACCTTGGAAGGTAAAACTGTCTGTATTGATCTTATGGTAGTTCGAGGTCCCTTGGATTTCAATTTACTCCTTGGGCGAGACTATGTTTATGCAATGAAAGCTGTCGTATCGACACTCTTTCGCGTGATGTCTTTCCCTCACAATGGCAATATTGTGACTGTAGACCAGCTTTCGTTCCCTAGTCTTGTCTCAACTACCAATCAAATGACACCCCTAAATGTTCCTGATTCTAAAGTGGTATCTACCCTGCCACGGGTTAATTATGTGGCAACTGGTCCCATGTTTTCAGTTACTGATGTAAGTGAGCCTCTCACTGTTGATTTAGATCCGGTAATTGACATGGAAAACTCTATGGGATTGCTTGAACACGATGTTCTTATCCCTTTTGAGTCCCTTGACATGTGTTCCTTCCAGAGTGTTCTTCCTTCTGATGAAGATCTCTTGGAAGCCATGATCAAGGTGTGTCCATTGACATGTCTTTCTTCCAGTTAGAAGCCATGCTCAGTGGGTCCGAGGAAAGTTCCTTTTACTGTGTCAACCTCATTAAAAAATGAATCAGTTGATGAGGATAGTTCTTTTACTGAGTCAACCTCATTAAAAAATGAATCAGGTAGATTTTAGGTTATATAGACAGTTAGAAAGTAGGATTTTGAGGATAGTTCCTGTTACTGAGTCAACCTCGTTAAAAAATGAATCAGGTATGAGGATAGTTCTTGTTACTGAGTCAACCTCGTTTAAAAGATGAATCAGGTTTGAGGATAGTTCCTGTTACTGAGTCAACCTCGTTAAAAAATGAATCAGGTATGAGGATAGTTCCTGTTACTGAGTCAACCTCGTTTAAAAAATGAATCAGGTGTGAGGATAGTTCCTGTTACTGAGTCAACCTCGTTTAAAAAATGAATCAGGTGTGAGGATAGTTCTCTTCTTGTGTCAACCTCCTTAAAAATGAAACAACTCCCTTTTCAAGTTAAATATTGAAAGTAAACCTTCATTTCATCCAGCCGGTTGAATGCAATGAAGCCTGGGGGGCATGTACCTCGCTTTGCATCATTATGCTGGGGGCATGCGAATTTTTGAGCACAGTTCCTTGTCTTGTTTCAAGCTCATTAAAAAGTGAATCAAGGATTTTGGAGCATAGTTCCTTGTCTTGTGTCAAGCTCTTTTAAAAATGAAACAAGGGTAGGTTAAGTAGGTAGATTCTAGATAGTAGTCATGAGCATAGTTCCTTGTCTTGTGTCAAGCTCATTAAAAAATGAATCAAGGATTTTAGAGCATAGTTCCTTGTCTTGTGTCAAGCTCGTTAAAAAATGAATCAAGGTTTTTAGAGTAAAGTTTTTGTTAGGTAGATTGTAGAGTAGTTATGAGCATAGTTCCTTGTCTTGTGTCAAGCTCACTAAAAAATGAAACAACTCCCATAAGTCTTTCTAATATTTCGAAAGTAAAGCTTCATTCCATCCACCTCATTGAATGCAATGAAGCTTGGGGGGCATGTACCTCGTTTTGCGTCATTATGCTGGGGGCATGTGAACTTATAACAAGCATAGTTTTTCATTTCAAGCTTGCATAAACATGAAACCGAATCCGAGCATAGTTCTTTTCCTGTGTCAAGCTCGTTAAAAAATGAAACAAATCCTCCTCTAATCGAGTTGTGAGTTTGACTAGATCTCGTAAATGTTAATTTGTTTATTTAGGTTAGTTATTTCAGTTTTTTGCATAATTTTCTTACAGTTTTAGGTCGAGTCTTTCAAATGATCTCGTAACTCAACCTTCATTTCATCCAACTGGTTGAATGAAATGAAGCTGGGGAGGCATGCGCTCTAACAGTTATGCTTAGGGGGCATCAAGCACAGTTTTCTCTCTGTTTCAAGCTTGTGTAAAAATGAAACTACTTTAAAGCATAGTTTTTATCTGTTTCAAGCTTTTGTAAAAATGAAACCTATTTCGAGTCAATTTCAGTTATTTTCAAGACTCGTTAAACTCATGAAAATCCCGAGCTTATTTTGCTATTTTTCATTCTCGTAAAACAAATGAAAATGCCGAGTTCTTTCCGTCTTTTCCTGCTCGTAAATTAAATTGAAAGTCGGCCATATGAGTACATTTTTATCATTTTTTCGAACTCATTAAAATTTACGAAAAAGTGAAAACCATGAGTACATTTTTATCATTTCTTCGAACTCGTTAAAACTTACGAAAAAGTGAAGCCTTAGAGTCATCTTTTAAGCCCTTTTCTGACTCCTAAAAAATGAAAAGATTGCCGAGTGTTTCTTTTACACTCGTTAAAACGGAATTAAAAGACGGTCCCCTTATAGCTCTTTTCTGACCGTAAAATCAGGAAAAGATTGCTGGGTTTTTGTCGTTTCAAACTCGATACGGAAATAAAATGACGTGTCCTTGATCGCTTTTTACTTTTCAGGTCAACGACACTATTATGAAAGTACTCCTTGGTCGCAAGATCAAGCGGTTCCCCCAGGTATTATTTTATACTTTTTCGGGCTTGAGGGACACAAATCTACGAAAAAGTTCAACGTGGAGTCTCCTTTAGTTTTTTCAGACTCTCTAAAATTGAAAAACGCCGAGTTTCTCCTATACTGGGCTCGTTAAACTTTTACAGTAGAGGACCTGTTCAATTACAAACAGGAACGAACCACTCCTTCCTAGGGTTCGAATTTAAACTAGGTTGGACTCGTCCGAAGGATGAGCTTACAATCAAGCATATGTTATCCTCCTCAAGCTTGTTAAAAATAAAGAGGTACTTGCCATAAATGGTGGGGGAAAAGAGAGAAGAATGAACCTATTTGTCACCTTTTGTCTCAAAAGAAACTTTATTACCACTCTTGAACACGACACTTTTCATTCACCTGGGTTGGGAAATCTTTTACCTCACAGTTAACCAAACCACTTTGAAAGTCTTTAGCCGGGTTTCGGGATTCACTTTGAGTTATTCGTCACCAAGCCATCTGTCGTGTCGTTATGTGTTCAAGAGGTCTGCGAGCAAAACTTTCATCTGCAAAATACTTGTCATCCATTTGACCATCCCTGAGTCAGTCCTTACAGCGACATTTCTTCAACTTGAACAATGATTTCGTGTTGCGGGCTTGCCTGCAACGGGTCGCTTTCTATCGACATCGACACATTATCTAGAAAGATGACTTAGAAATCGACAGTACCTTGAAGTCTGCATGCATCAATGGCAGGTTTCTCGCCTTTGACGTCAGTTTACATCATTGACTTTCGATCAAAGGATTCCGTGAAGTGTTCGACATCAAAACATCTATTCACATTTCACGGGTTGTGCTTGGTACTTTGAGAACCATTGACATTACTGGTGGTCTCTCTCACGCTTGTTAACAGTTTACATCATCGACTGGTAATCAAGTGGTTTCTACCGTGTTCGACATCAAATCATTTAATCACATGGCTAGAATCGTACCAATTCGGGAAGTAGAAGTGAAGACCCTGGATCTAGTTTCTACCATCCAGGCTGCGAGGAGTTTTGTATTCATTATCTATGTAGACTAATCATAAACAGATGGTTGCGTCCATACTGTGTCTACAAAAGTCTATAAAAATGATGTACTGCAAGATCATTCCTGTATCAGAGTAGTTAGTCCATTAGTTAAAGTTTTGAATCTGAGTATGGGAATGCCTACCTCAGTGATGGTATAATCTTATACATGTATTTTGTGTTGAAAATTGCAGGTTCCAACCAGGTCATCCACAAGACAATCCTTGAAATGATAAAGCGCTTCACCCTTCCTAGAATTACAAAACCCTAATCTATTCCAGGCTTCGCACTTTAGGGGGCAATCTGTTACACTAAAAAATGTCACCATGACTACTTACAGTTAGTATGGCTCAAATCAACAGTCATGCTACCCTCTTAGGCAAGTCTTATGCCTCTGCTATCCATCTCAAACTCAAAGAAGAGAGAAAGTCTTGTAAAAAAATGTGTTTATCTCTGGGGTCGCAGGTTCTCTCAAGCCTTACCTGCGGGGACGCTCACAATGTTCACAAAGGTTGTGTCCTTGGATGCTCTGTATGTTAAGGGACAGGTGCGTCCTTCTGTAAAAGGAAAAATGCACAAGTTTCATCTTAAAAAAGTTACTTGTGGTTACTTCTAGAACTTTCTAGAGGTCGGTTTGATGAAATGGATGCGCCTCCAGTTGGTTCATGTATCCCTATTAAGGAGGAACTTATCCCATCAATAAGGGAGCTATCCCACCCAAAGAGGGGGATTATCCCATTGATGGTGGACCTGAATAACCTCTTTACAACACTATAAATAAAGGCATTGAGCCAGAAGGAGGAGAGGTTGGAGCTATACATTTTCTTTGGGTAAATGCTGCAGGAATTAGGACTCCCATTTAGAACCTTGTGAGGAGAGATTGTCTTTGTTTGATTCTACTTGGAAGTGGGTGAACTTTGTCAAAGTAGAGGAAAACCCTTGATGGACCCTGGGAGGAACTTGCACAACACCAAGGCCAGGTTGTAAGAGTTTCTTTGTTTCGTTATTAATACAAACTGGTTTATTTTTCTCAATAGCTTGTGTTAATGAGTTATTTCATGTGTTCCTTGGTCTGCATGTTGAATATATGTTTTATTATATGAAATGCAAGTGCTTGGTAATTGTTTGATTGTTTGTGGTTGCAGGAATTGATGTGAAGGAAGAGCTCATCCGGATCGGCAAGGACGGACTACAACAACAACGTTTTGGAATAAGGTAAGCCTAAACACTTGTAGTTTTCATGTTTTAAAAGGTGTATTTAGAGAAAGATCACTCCATTTTGTCTTGTTTGTCGCTAGAGAGTTTAGACTCCTAGGGAGGTCAGTTGTGTCCGCACAAACGACTTTTTCCGCCACGACAATATGTAAGAAATTCGAACTCTCTATATATTTTGTATTTCAAACAAGAAAGGGTTGAACCCTTATGATGAACTATCAAACATGCTTGTAATTTTATGAGCTATTTCTGAAGATTAGTAGAAGGATTATGGATTCATTCAAAACAGCTTTCGTATCTCTATGAGTTTTTCTAGTATTGAATTATGTTTTCATTTTATATTTTCTCTACACATGTTTAAGGTAACATGGAAGTTTGTGTAAGATTAGGTTGAATATCAATATATCTGAAAGATCTTACAAAGTTCTCATTATTTAAAGAGATCAATTAACTGAAATTATTTGTCTTAGTTAATTCCTCTAAATCAATAAATTGTTGCCTTTTGCCATCTCTTGTACATTTATTGTTTGGATATAGAAAATTTCTAGACGTGTCTACTCTATATAAGAAACTAAACATTCAGTTTGAATATTTAAGGAATTATATATCTTCTTTACTACTGATTTTCATATCATTTTAAAGCTTAATTCTGTGAATAGTGAAGAATCAATCCTTATGTTTTCTCACAAATAATTAAGATTTAAATTTGTTTAAAATTTTAAGCATTGGTCATCCATTTAAAATCAAAAAACATTATATTAGATGATTTGGCATAGTCCCTTAGCCTAATAATATCTGTAAAGGACAACATACCCCTTGGCATAGTCACTCCCATCAGGCTCACACTTTAAGTCTTTGGACGTTTCTCTGGGCTTGACAAGTATCGCTCTACCTGATAAAATAAAATTTCAAGGGTATGTGGGAGAAATCTTGTATAGTGAGCTAAGAAGGAATGCCATGACCATTAGTAAAGTTGAAAATTTGTTGGAGAAGGTTGCAAAGAAGATGAAACAATATAGGGATAAATCTAGAGCCTTATACATGCAAAACGAGAACTTCAAGGAACTGGTTTTTAAGATGGGATTGAATCCAAAAGACAATTTTTTCTTAGAAACTCTTATCCAAGGTTCACAAGTTGATGTCCAAGAATGGAGGCATAAGTTGAAGATGTCTATTAGTGAACATGTGCAGTCCAAAGAAATATCAAAGGTGGAGGAAGAAAAATAGATCCTGGATAAGGAGCTAATAGATAGGAATAACGAAGTGGTGGCCCTCAAGCAATAGGTAGCATACCTCAAGCAAAAAATTGGCTCCCACATTTGTGTAGTGCTCGTCCTAGAGAATCCTCAGAATCCCATTGATTATCTAACTAAAAATATCACTGAGATGGAACTCTCTGAAGGTGAACTAAAGAAGGTACATGTTGACTTAGATAATGCCAAGCATTCCCTGGCACAAAAGGATAAATAGTTGGACACTACCAAGACAAATGCAGAACTAATCGGCAAAAATCTATAGGAAACAAATCAAGAAATAATTGAAGCAAAAGGTAGAATTAAAGTGAAAATTTCTCTCCTCCATGATAAAAAACTAATATGGGATGAAGTGATAAAAAAGATGAAGAATAGCTGGGAGTATATAACTTTGATGGCGGAGAAAAATGTTGTAATAAAGGATTATGAGTTCTTCATCTTATCTACCAAGGAGGAGGGTTAAAATAATGTTGAGGTAGCTAAAATATTTATCCATTATGTCAATGAAAAACCACTCAGTGAGTTGAGATCCATAGATGTGGTATATTGGGTGACTACAATCATGGAGGTCTCCAAATTGGTTCAGAAGGAAGATGCCAGAGCCAAAGCTGAAGATTGTCTCGAGAGAGTGTTGAAGGATGTAGCTACTTTTGATTCAAAGTTCAAGTAGAGTGTTCAAGCAGGACTTCCCATCTATTGGGACCTCATAGGAGGATTAATCCCATGGGAACAATACAATCAAGCATTGGTAGAGGCTAAGAGCATAGTCAATTCCTCCCATGATAAGAATTCCACCTTAAAGGGCTAGACAATGGTGAACTATCTAAGGATATATTTCCAACTACTAGGGATAGTGAAGACCATGTTTTGCTCCATGCCAAACTATGTACGTGTTGAAATATGGAAACGAGAATATTCCAATTTAATTTATCCTTGAATTGAATTGTCAATTAAAATTGAATTTAGTCTTAACAGCTATGTGGAAATAATTAATTAATTTATTTTAAATTAATTAGTTGGAGAAATTCAACTTAGAAGTTTTTCTGAAGTCATGCAAGAGTTATCCATTAAATTAAAGAGATAAGATTGAGTTATATTTGAGTTGTAATTAGTTAACTCAATTTAATGAGTTAAGTCTAGTTAAATTAGTTCCAAACTATTTGAGGAAATAATAGTGAGTTAACAGTCAGTTGATGCATTAATGCACTCAACTAGTGCTACTCCAGTTAACTGAAGCTTCCCTCATCAGAAACTCATGCATGTCTATTATGAGAAAGACCCAGTTGAGATTAATGTTAAAGGACAGTGTACTATCAGTTGCACGTGTTTTCTCACGGAGAAAACACATGCATGGAGTCAAGGATTCATCCTTGAGGATTGCATAGTTTTTGAAGGTTGGTTTTCCATTTGGTAATAGGTTAATCATCCACAAGGAACTCCACAAGGAAATAGGAGCTTGGAGGGTGGAGAGGAAGGCTAGAGAGAAGCCAAGATTGCCTGTGAGGATCTATGAGGACTGTACTAAGAGCTGGCTAGATGTGAGAGCTAAGGCTTCGTATAATTTCTATGTATTTCCACCATGTATGATAATACAATAGTGTGGGGTTTTATCTGAGACATTCCCCAAATTATTTTCATGTGTATTTTTCCATTGATTCTTCTTCTTCTAGTTATATTGGTTAGCTCGATATTTAAGCTTCAACAAATTGATAGTAGAAGTAGGTTATAGTATTCTTCTTTGATTTATATTGCATTATCGGGTTAACCTATCACATATTTTCTACATGGTATCAGAGCTATGAACAATATACCAAGAAGAGAAGTCAAATTTTTAACTTGGGGGTTGCAGGTGCAAATCAAATTCATATCATACTTCAAGGTTGGCCAATGGCATTCTATGGCTTGAGACTCAAGTATGCCTTGGAAGGTAGCTCAAATTACATAGCATGGAAAGATAGAATGAAGGTTGTATTAGAGGACAATGGCTTGAAGGAATTCATTGATCAAGAAATCCCTAATCCAGCTTCAACTAATGCACAAGAGTTGGTTGAGTGGAAGAAGTGTGTGGCGAAGGCGAGATGGATCATCCTTGAGGGAGTTTGAGACCATATTGTCTCAAGTCTCCATTGGAAGGATACTCCATTTTCAATGTGGAAGACATTGAAGGACCTCTACCAGAATAGTAGTGAATAGAGGAAATTGGCGCTCAAGGATAAGCTTCGAAGAATCAAGATGGAGAAGGGTGATACTATTTCCACATATATGAAAAAGCTCACTACCTACAGAGATGAGGTTGGAAGTGTGGGAATAATTATTGCCGATGACGATATGGTGAGCCTCTCTCTCCTTGGCCTTCCAAAGAGTTGGAATAGCTACTAGGACTCTTTGAATGGAAGGGAGAAACTCCCAGATTGGGAACAACTATGGTCAGATCTTATGCAGGAGGAGATCAGGAGGAGCACATGAGATGGTTCTTCATCCAAGAATGATGATGAAGAAAATCTGACCTTAGCAAGTAAGGCAAGGAAAGGGAAGGGGAAGGCTTCCCATTTCAAATAAAATTCTTCTCATGGAGGCAAGAAGGGTGACATGTCTAAAGTAAGATGCTTTAATTGTCACAAGATGGGACATTATGCGACTAATTTCCCATCGAAGAAGTCCAAGAAGGGATCCTCGGAGGGATCGGAAGGTGAGGCATTAGCCTCTCAGTTCGAAATGGATTTTACCCTCATCACATGCATGGTGTCATCGATGATGGGTTGTGTCTGGTATCTTGACAATGGAGCCTCATTCCACATGACCAGTGATAAAAATTTATTCAATGCCTTGGTGGAGAAAGACCTCAAGATGTGCATAGATATGGGTGACAACGTAAGGTATAATGTTTCAGGAGTGGCACAGTTTCTTTTTAAAGGGAGCATGGATCTCCTCTCACCTTGATAGATGAGATGTATGTGCTTGGACTGAAGAAGAACTTGGTATCAGTTGCAATGTTGGAGGACAAAGGCTACAGTGTTTTCTTCAGTAAAGGAAAGGCATTCCTATGACACATATCCATGGGTCAGACTAAGAGGATAGGGATTTGGGTGAAGAATCTCTATAAACTAGAGGTAGATGATTGTGCAGCATTGAGTACGAAAGCAGAATTGGTGCAAAGCCAAGACATTGGCGAGTTGTGGCATAGGCAGTTGGGCCATCTTCATCATGGGGCTTTGAAGATAATGCAATAGATATCTACAGGACTTCGCAAAGGTAAACTTGAGCAAGTTGACAAATGCAAAGGTTGTACCTTGGGAAAGTACACCAAGTCTTCCCTTCATGATCGAGACAGTAGAGCGGAGGCTATCTTAGAGCGAGTTCATACTAATTTGTGTGGACCATTCTCGACAACATCCACAGCTGCAAAGGTATTATGTGATTTTCATTGATGACTATTCTCGTAAATGCTAGATTTATTTCATGCAGAAGAAGGACCAAACTCTCACAAAGTTTTGTGAGTTCAAAGTTTTGGTCGAGAAAGAGTTAGGGAAGAAGATCAAGGCCTTGAGAAGTGACAACGGTGGAGAATAAGAATCTCAAGAGTTTAATGACTTCTATGTAGCGAAAGAAATTAAACGAGAGTTGACGGCACCACATAACCCACAGCAGAATGGGGTGACTGAGAGGAAGAACAGAATTATTGTAGGGGCAGCACGAGCAATGCTGCATGACCAAGGCCTACCACTTCACTTGTGGGCTGAGGCACACAACACAATGGTCTATTTGCATAATAAAAGCTCGCATTGCATACTTGGGATGAATACACCAAAGGAAGCTTTCTTTGGTAAGAAACCAGATGTGGGTCACTTCAGGATCTTTGGCTCATCGATATATTTCCATGTGACAAAGGATGCACAGAAGAATCTTGAGCCGACAACAGAGTTGGGGATATTTTTGGGGTACAATGATACACCTCACAACTATCGGGTGTACTTGCCTACCAATTGGAGGACAGTGGTTCGCAGAGGTCTCAAGTTTGATGAGCAGAAGGCCATGCGAGTTTCCCTTGAGAGGGAGCTCCAACTACAGGCTGTGGAGGAACTGTTGGTTCCTAAGGAGGAGGAGTCATAGACTGATGTGGAGCATCCACATGCAGAGGTTCTAGGAGTGGAGACATCCACTCAAGAAGAGTCTTCCATAGATGAACGAAAGTGCACAAGAGAAGCTGACAAATTGTTGGAGGATGCGAGAGAGAATGTGGGAGCACGATCTTCTCAGCACAAACAGAGGAGGTCACTTAAGAGGTACACTTGATACATGGCCCTTGCTGGGGAATGTGTTGAGACTGGGCCATCTTCCTTTGAGGAAGCAGTGCAGCAGCCGATTTGGGTTGATGCTATGGTGGAGGACTATGACTACATAGTTCGTAACAGTGTTTGGGATGTGGTTCTGAGACCAGAGAACAAGTCAGTTGTGACTTCCTGTTGGCTTTACAAGGTAAAGAAAGCTGTTGATGGTAGTGTGGAGAAGCATAAGGCAAGATTTGTTGCCCCTGGATTTTCACAAGTAGAGGGGATTCACAATGATGAGGCTTTTTCTCCTGTCACAAGGTACTCATCTATCAGATCTATGTTGGCACTATCAGCACAGATGGGTTGGAAGATCCATCAGATGGATGTGAAGGTTGCATTTCTCAATGGCCAGATTGAGGAAGAGGTGTACATAGAGCAGCCTAAAGGTTTTGAGACCTTTGATCGTGACTCACATCTGTGCCGACTAAAGAGAGCATTGTACGGGCTGAAGCAAGCACGTCATGCTTTGTACACTATGATAGACAACTACTTCACCGGGTTGGGCTTCACAAAGAGTGAAGCAGATGTGAACCTGTACCACATCATGGTGAAAGGTAAGTTGTTGATCATTGTACTTTATGTTGATGATCTCATATTGACTGGTGATGATCATTTGATCGTGTCCTACAAGGAGGACCTTTCAAGAGAATTCGAGATGAAAGACATGGGTCTCATGCATTACTTTCTTGGCAAGGAAGTGTGGCAGAAGGATGGGGAGTTGTTTGTGTCTCAGGGCAAGTATGCCAACAAGATACTCAGGAGATTCTACATGGAGAAGTGCAAGCCCATGCAAACTCCTCTAGTAGGTAACTAGAGGAAGGAGGTTGCTACTTCAAGAGAAGTGGTAGAGGCTACTGTTTACAGGCAGCTTGTGGGTTCACTAATGTACTTAATGAACACACGACCAGATTTTTGCTATGCAGTGAACCAATTGAGTCAAGCGATGGTTCAGCCTACCAAGATGTTTTGGAAGGTGGAAAAGCATGTATTGAGATACCTCAGAGGCACATCTCAGTATGGATTATGGTAAAAATGGATAGAGGGAGTGAAGCTACATGGCTTCACTAATGCATATTGGGCAAGGAGTCCATCAGATCAAAAGAGCACATCAAGAGGGATTTTCAACCTTGGGTCAATGACAATTTCTTGGTACAACATCAAACATAGGTCTGTCAGCTCGGCAGAGGCAGAATACATGGTTGCAAGTCAAGCAACATGTGAGGCCATCTAGATGTGAAAATCCTAGTTGGTTTGTTTGATCAAAGGATGGATCCAACTGTGATCTATTGTGATAATCATATTTGTATCAAACTCTCTGAGAATCCAGTATTTCATGATAGGTCCAAGCACATCGACATCTGGTATCATCATCTCAGAGACTGTGTAGTGAGGAGGATCATGTTGTTGCAGTATATTTTGACAAAGGAGCAAGATGCTGACATTTTTACAAAGGCATTGTCAAAGTGTAAATTCGAGTTCCATAGAGACAATATTGGGGTGGTAGATAATCCCTTTCTTGTTGAGAGGGAGCATTGAAATATGTTAACAAGAATATTCCAATTTAATTTTTCCTTGAATTAAATTGTGAATTAAAATCAAATTTAGTCTTAAGAGCTATTTGGAAATTATTAATTTATTTATTTTAAATTAATTAGCTGGAGAAATTCAAGTTAGAAGTTTTTTTGAAGTCATGCAAGAGTTATCCCTTAAATTAAGGAGATAAGATTGAGTTATATTTGAGCTGTAATTAGTTAACTCAGTTTACTGAGTTAAGTCCAGTTAAATTAGTTCCAAACTATTTGACGAACTAATAGTGAGTTAACAGTCAACTGATGCATTAATGCACTCAACTAGTGCTACTCCAATTAACTGAAGATTCCCTCATCAGAAACTCATGCATGTCTATTCTGAGAAGGACCCAGTTGATATTAATGTTCAAGGACAGTGTACTATCAGTTGCATGTGTTTTCTCATGGTGAAAACTCATGCATGCAATCAAGGATTCATCCTTGAGGATTGCGCAATTTTTGAAGGTTGGTTTTCCACTTGGTAATAGGCTAATCATCCACAAGGAACAATGCAAGAAAATAGGAGCTTGGAGGGTAGAGAGGAAGGCTGGAGAGAAGCCAATATTTCCTGTGAGCATCTGTGAGGATTGTACTGAGAGATAGCTAGCTTTGAGAGCTAAGGCTTTGTATAATTCCTATGTATTTCCACCATGTATGATAATACAATAGTGTGGGGTTTTATCTAAGACTTTCCCCAAAGTATTTTCATGTGTATTGTGCCATTGATTCTTCTTCTCCTTGTTATATTGTTCAGCTCAATCTTTAAGCTTCCGCAAATTGATAGTAGAATTAGGTTATAGTATTTTGCTTTGATTTATATTGCATTATTGGGTTAACCTATCGCATATTTTATACAACATGGCTCACGGAGGTCTCTTATTATGTTTTCATTCGCTCTCCTCAACCGATTCCAGCATTGTGGCAGAGATGTGACTAATTCATCAACCCTGCACAAGTCTAGATCATCATTCAGTAACCCTTCCTCCAGAACCTATCTACCATGAATGAATATATTTCTGATCGTGTCAATCATGACACTTCATTTTTTATGTTTTCTGCAAATATTTTATTTCAAGAAATGAACTCTAGTTAGTTAGGGTTTAGCTAGTATAGTTGTGCTACTAGCACACTCACATCTTTCTTTTATGATGAATCACTTGGAGATCAAGAAGGAATATTTTGTAAGGGGTTCTTGTCTCGATTCCCTGTAAAAAAGAGTTTATGACACATTATGAATAGTTCTGATTTTTTTTTTCAAAGAGGATCTAGTACTGTGAATGAAGAGAATGGAAAATGTATGCTCTGTCTGAAGATTAAAAAAAAACTTTGGTGATTCTAGCTCACATGAAGTTGTAGTTTGTATTTTTCTTTTGTGTTAGCTCCATTTAACTTTGTTTTCTTCTCATATGACATGTAATTTTAGTTGTTTGGTGTATTTTATGTAATCATGGATTGATGTAAGTCTAAATGCTAATTTAACATGCATGTGGCTAGTAAGATCTAACTTCCTTAATATGCGCTCCATGTAATCTAATATGTTATTCATTGATTCATTCATCCATTTCTTGCCAAAGTCTCATACACTGGATTCTACACTTAGCCTTGCATATTTGATTTCATTTCTTCATAGCCTTATAACTCACTTACAATATGGAAAATTAACTATGTGCTTCTGTAAGTTTTTCCACCAGAGATGGATATTAATTCTTCTACGAGTATGCTTTACTATCAATTTCATTTTCCCTCTTGAAAGAGGTTATGAACCACTTATATTTTAAAAATGTGTTAAATGTTGAGTGTAATTGAACAATTTTAGCAAATCCTACAAACACTCATTAACATGTCCTAGGCACTAGTCTCTCCTAAAGGAGTTGTATCTAGGAGCTACAACAGAAACCATCAATGTTATCATGCATAAGTTGGGAATGTTTCTTAGGTTCAAATGATCATTGTCAAAAGTTGGGATTTTTTTTTTACGTTCAAAGGATCTATCATGATATGAAATATATAAGTTATCTTCCCAATATGCCACTTTACAAAAAACTTATTGCTTTTATTTCTAAAAGAGGGTTGGTCAGAGATAGTGAATTGAATATCAAGGAGAGGAAAATAATTGGACTTCAAGTTTGATATTATCATCTACAAATCAATATTAAGTTTGTATAGGGAGAAAGGGAATTCAAAGAGAGTGATTGAAATATATCAAAGCATGCAAGCAACTGGAGTTGCTATGATAAATATATTTACAAAATTTTACTCACTATGTACAGTAGGCATCTTAGGACTGCAGAATATTTTATGATTTTGAGAGAAATCCCTTCCATATCTCAGGAAAAGGTGCATATGTATCAAGGTTACAAGGTACTCATACTCTCACTCTATCTTAAGTGTGGGTAGTGGTACAATAATGTTTCCAACATTAAATTCCCAAGGGATAGATAAGCTCCTTCAAGCTTTCTTTTACCCTAATGAGGTCATGCAATCCAATGCCACAAAGCCCTAAAGTGTTTCCAACCACTATTTCCACTAGAATATAATACTTCCTTCCATCTGAAACCCTAAGGAAGAGGTAGTGGAATATGTAAAATGGCACTGGTAAGGTTCCAAATTCCTCATTTTTCATTTAAGTGCAAGAGGGTCGGGGGGATTATTTCTCCAAGAGAACATGTATGTGTGGGGAGAGAGAGATAGTGTGTGAGATTAGCCCCTAAGGTATTTATAGTGGTTCAACTTTCGATGCCAAAGTTATATTGGCCGAGAAGGTCACAACAACAAATCCACTTGGCTCCCACAGGATTAGCTGTACATGTTCTCACCTACAACATTTACCCTAAGTACCATTCACAAAATGTGAGGAACTATATAGAGGGTTTCCCCATGAAAATTTTCCATGGAAATAAAATACATGTGCAGGTGTATATAATAATAATAATAATAATAAATATAATATAAGGACACAGTTGAGCCAAATACCAAACTGGTGTATAAATCTCCCTTATTTTTGGGAATTGGGAACCCCCTCCATGTAGCAATTGATTCCTAAACTGTACTTAGGCGTACATACTATATCCCAACCCACCCCACCGACTAGATTTGAGCTTATGACCTCTTAGGAGGAAGCACATGTATGTATGTAAGTTGTTTTACAAGGCATATGTATGTCGTGCCATGCACAAGGGACAATCATATTCATGTTGTGCCACGAACATGAGGAAAACTTTGTAACTCTATAAGACCTGTTTGTGGGATGGCACTACACGAAGGAAGTATGGTAGCATATTTAACATTGTTGAATGGAACACATAAATGGGAAAGGAACTCCTTATTAGAAGTATTCAAAGCCCTATATGAGGGTTAAAAAGTATGTAAAAATAGATCTTTTCTAGTTGCTATTAGCTCGGATATATGAACGTCTAGAAATAAGATTAGTTTCCAAGATGCCTCATTCTCTCTAATAGAAGTATATTGGAGTAAAATTATGCTATGAATAATAAATAAACATTGTGAATAATAGGCAAAAGCATCAAATTAATCCTTTTGTGAGTGATGATTCTTTCCCATGGAACTTATTTGATGGTGTTTCCATAGAAAATCCAAGTAAATATGGTGCATGGGATTGTATTTATTTCAGTTCCTCTCATTATATCGCCTTTTTTTTTGGATCTTGGATAAGGGACCAATAACTGGGCCAAAATATCATCCCCACCATCCCTTTTCAGATTAGCCATTAACATGAATGTAAGTAGTGTATAGTTCTATGGGAACTAAAACGTTTCAGTGGATAGGCTCAATAGAAAAATCTCCATGCAAAATTAGGTCTTCAAGTAGTGATGAATTAGACATCAGCTATGAGAAGCAACTTTTACACAATCAATTTTTCTCACATTTTCTGTGAACATAACAACAAGGTTGATTCTTGACTAAATTTGGTGTTCATTGGAGGCTAGAACAATGAATTTTATGGAGGAAAATGAGGGTGTTATCTCAAAACATCCACCCTTCTACTTTCTTTAATCTTGCTCTTTCTTCTCACCCATTGATTCCTTTGGTTGCATAGTTTGATGTGTTCATGGCCTACTGGTTGGTAGTCTTCATGTTTATTCTTTCTTTTATTATGGAGTATGGATCATAATGGCATCATGCATATGTAATAGAGTAGATATCATTTATATGGATGTGTTTGGTGTGTTCTGATAGTATTATTGGTATATTCCAACATTGTCAATATTTTTTGTGAAATGAAGTATTGTGTTGTGCAAGGCACAAATTCATAAATGTAATGTATTTGTTTTACCTTTTAATATATGCATTTTTTACTTATGGTGAAAACATGCATATGTACACACATGCACCCACATGTGTGTGTTTTGTGAAAGAAAATTGATGGGATAGCTTGAATAGTTGGGTAATTTAAGTTTCATGCAAAATTTCTTGGGGTCCATTCCCCAGGATGGTGGTGTTTGTTTTGTGCCTCACTCAATGTCCCTATCAGGCCATGAGTCATCATTAGAACTTATACGTTTACACTAGGAAAGATCCATGAAATGCAAGGAAGTGCCAAAGGGTTTCCCTACAAGTTTTATGTTGTTTGCATGTGTCAATGAGAGATAGAGATAACACAAAATTCTCCAACTCATCACTTGACCAAAATAGACATCAAATGTTAAGGAAAAATAGGTTATAAAATATGTTACAAAACAAGGATTTTTGAACCTAGAGTTGCTTTATTGGAGGTTGTATAATATCCCCTAGGTACAATATACTTTCATTCGATATTCAGGGGAAATAATATTCCTTTCATTCATACATCAATGCAACATAAGGTTGTTTGAAAATGATAAACCATCGATCATTCAGATGGAAATACAAACTAAATGCATCGAAATATTGACTGTATATTATCTACAATTTATCACTATACATACATTGGTTATTGATATAATGAATTAGTTAATTATTGAAGAGAACTAAGTACAATCCATCCACCAACACAAAAAATTTATACGAAAGTGTGTACCTCTCCCAAGAAAATGTGGGTGTCTAGTAAGCATAGAGTTTTTGTTAAACCCTCAACTTCACTAGTGCAGAAAATAACAATCCAAAACGAAACAAAAAGTCACATCATGACTAAAAATCAAATATAAATTGCAGCCTCTGAGTGCTACTCGACACTCAGCAAATCCTAGATCGTTTTTTTTGGGCTATTGTGCATAGATTGAACTGGAAACAAAAGAGAAGAGTATTCTACTCCTCATCTTATTTTTCTCGATTTCTTTCGTTTTTAAAATTGACAACATGTAAGTGATGTCAAAGCATGTTTAGTGCATTAACAATAGTGAAAGAAATATATGGAAGCATGGAAATATTTACCAATCAGGATTTCTTCATTAAAGATTTGATATTATTGCATTAGCAATAGATGGGCATGCATCCAACACTGCCTCATTTGGAATTTCCTCCAGAAAATTCAAGTGTAAACTATACTATGAAGTCTCTTATTAGCATGAAACCAGAAGCCCATTCCAGGGAGGCTTCCTATCATAAAATATATAAGAGGTGAAGGGAAAGTGAAAATGACACTTCGGATCCTTCCTAGCGAAGAAGGTTAACAATATTTCTAGATCAAGGAGACACGAGATGAGAGATGGAGAGTTTATTCATACCTAGAATTTTTCCTAGCCAACATGACCGATTTATCCTCACATATATGATGGTTTTGATGTTATAACAATATGTTCCTTCCTGATCATCCCCTTCCCTGCCCTCTGAAGCTTTTTCTCCTCCCATTGCTGACAAAAACTAAAAGACATAATATCAATTAATTTACTGAACACTCTCAGACACCAAAAAAAAACAAAATTAGGTTAGCTTGTTTCAATCCTCTCACGGCATCTAAGCCTTGACAACTAGTAATACCACACTCCCATACTATGTACTTGATGGATCTATGGGAAAAAGGGCTCGGTTCGAATACTATCCCCTCCCCTCAATTGTAAAATCCCAAGCTTGTCGAATTCCATTCAATATCTAAATCATTTATGCTACTTTTCATGTTACATATCTTCCTAATATATTTCAATGCAACAATTCTATTGGCGCCATATTCTATAAAAAAAAAAATTGGAGTGAAAATAATTGGAAGGTTGGTTTTCATTACAAACCTCATAAATCAACTAATTCTAGATGTAAATTTGATGTAAGTTTTATTATTAAAAATAGGGGAAAAAAGAAGGAAATTATTTTAAAGATCAACAAGAAGAATGGATAAAAGTTATCATCTCAAGATTGGAATTTATACACATTAAGTTGGGATTAATAAAAGTACTAGAACAAATAAAAGAGTAGGGCAAATTTTTAAAGTAGAATGTTTGAATAGCTTTTTGGTCCAACTCTCACTCATGAATGATAAGGAGAAAATATATTCTTATACCATCCCTAAATCCTTCTTGGATTACAAACCCATTGGCCCAATCTTAAATCTAAATTGAAATCCAAGAACCCTCCCCTTCAGATGTAATCCCTTCTCATTCTCAAATAAGATAAAGGGCTTCATCATATTTGAAATGTAGTTGGCTCACTCTTTTTTGTTTAGGACTAAACATTGGAACATGTAAACTTTACCATAAAGAGCTAGGCTAAGAAATTTTCAGTTCCTCCAATAATAGAGATATGAAAAAATATGCTAGTGGAAATATATGGATAGAATGAAAATAAAAAGTACCCCTCTTCAAGGGAATACAAGTCTTGGAAATGAACCATGTTATCCTCACAACTCAAAAAGAAAAATAATATTGGTGTCTCAATCAATGAGTGTATGAAATGATAATAATAATTTCTTTAACAATAATAAATAATAATAGTGTATGTTCAAACTATATAAACAACTTGATATCCAAGTTAAAAACTAGTATCCTAAGTTCAATGGAGACCATGATAATAAAAAATATACATATGCGTGAAAGGTTAAGTCTTCAACTAAAGGAAATGTGCCCTCTATTAAATAACCAACACTTCTCTTTGTAGGTATTATTCATAATGTATTTAACCCAGTTGTAAGCCCACTCCCATTTGGATAATCTTTCATCCTTTGAATTTATTTCCCTATGTGATCAAGGGATATACCCTTGAAGATTCTAATCCGCTCCATAACTCTAATCATCCATTGATCCAATAAATAAGTGTTTAAGGAAGTATAACCTTTTAGCCAATATATAACATCCTTTGAATCCTCTATCACTTTTAAGTTTAGATTGCTAAAGTGACACATTTAAAATGTTTAACATAAACAAATAATTTTTATTATTGTAGTACTTATTAGGTAGTTGTATTGCATATTATCTAGTCATATATTTTAACCCGAGACTAAATTAGTCATTTATGCTAGTTTTTTTAGATGGGTCACTTAAGATTGCTCATTTTTGGCAATATTTCACTTGGAAAAGTTGTGATGACTAATTTTCTATAGACAAAGCACGCTTAACTACAAATTTCTCATCAAATCTGATGCATTAATGGTGGTGTGACCCAAGTTGCAACTTTATGAGTGACAAAGGAATATGTCATGATGCGTGAGAGAAATATTTCATAAATACATTATAAAATCAATTTAGAATAGGGTGCAATGCATAAGAGAAATATTGCATAAAATCATTATAAAGATAACTTGGAATGTGGCACCATGCGCAAGAGAGATATTTCAAAAAATAAATAAAAATGAACTCAACTATTTATTGAATTGATAATATCCCATTAGACTAGATTGTGAGAAAAATATATTTATACTTTCTACGATTATTCTTTCACTATGAGTCATGCTTCCTGTTACATTTCAAATACCATGGGTAAATACCATGATTTACAAAATCCAAGGGTCAATGCCATGGGAAAAAATAATATATTATGACACCCTGAAAGATAATAAATTATGAAACCATGGGTAAATATGACACCATGGGTAAATACAATGGTTTACAAAATCCATGGGTGATTATCATAATTATGATGGTAAAATTGAAATCATCGTACAATTATATTTTCACTTTAATATTATGATTCGTTTTGTTAAATATCATGAATTATCCATGATTTTAAAAACCATTGATAGAAAAATAATTATTAACTATGGTAATTATTTTCCACCTAGATCAATCCTCCCCCATTAAGAATCAATGGTTCCCATTGCATTAAGTTCCCTACCGGAAGCCTTTGTTGAATAGGAGAATAATTGTTGGTTTGTGGATGACCCAAAACCAAGTGTTGTTGAAGACAAGGGTTTTGCATGGTTTACCCATAACTGTGGATTTGTGGATGACCCCTAACCATGAAGAACGAAGATCTGAGGATAGAGATACCCTATAATTCTTGTGGTCCAACTGTTATATTGATATTGTGAGACCTAGAAAATGGACTTCAGTGGCAAGGGTTTTGTTTGAGTACCCTAAAATGCTTGCGGACCAACTATGATGCTGATAGTGTGTAGCATAATAAATGGATTTCAGTGGCAAGAGTTTTATTTGGATGATCCATAACCATGATGAACGAAGATCCGAGAATAGAGATGCCCTATAATGCTTATGGTCCAAATGTGACAATGACAATGTGCGACCTAGAAAATGGATTTCAGTGGAAAGGGTTTTTTGTGGTTGACCCATAACCATGATGAGATAGTTCACTTGTCGATCCACCTGGTAGAGATTTGGTGGCTTATATTTATAAATTTTCACCATCCAATGATATGTTGTAAAAGCTTCTATAATCTCACTCCTTTGTCAGGTGCTTCCTTGAGCAAAATTTTGACAAGATCTCATGCTCTGCCATTTTTATTTTCATCTTCCATCTGAGGTTTTTTTGGTCGGTGAGGACAATATTGCAAAGGTTATAATAGTTTGAGTCTAAGCTCCTTGTATCCTAACCTTGTTGGGGATATGTGCAAAAAAATAGACAAGAGCAGACTTGCTCTGATACCACTAATCTGAATTGTTGGAGGAATGATACTTAGAGAGTGACAAAGGAATAAAACCTAGAAATTCCCAACAAGTCACCCATCCCAATACTACTCTAGCCCAAGAACACGTCAGTGTGGATTTCTCATGAAATTTGATGAATTAATGGTAGTGTGATTCAAGCTATGACTTCATGAGAAACAAAGGGACATGTCATAATTCGTGAGAGCAATATTTCATAAATACATTACAAAAACAATTGAGAATATGGCACAATGCATAAGAGAAATATTGCAGAAAAAAATTATAAAGATAACTTAGAATATGACACCATGCCCAAGAGAGATATTACAGAAAAGCAATAAAAACGAACTCAAATATTTATTGAATTGATAATATTCCATGAGACTACATTATGAGAAAAAGATGATTTACTCCATGGTGAAGTTCCGTATATATAATTTTTACGGGTGTATTTCATCGAGAGTCATTCCTCCAAGTACATTTCAAATACCATGGGTAAATACCATGGTTTCCAAAATCCATGGGTGAATACCATGGGAAAATATAATAAATTATGACATCTTGAAATATAATGAATTATGACACCATGGGTAAATATGATACCATTGGTAACTACCATGGTTTACAAAATCCATGCGTGAGTATCATAATTATGATGGTAAAATTGAAATCATCTTGCAATTAGATTCTCACTTTAATATTATGATTTATTTTGTTTATTATCATGCATTATCCATGGTTTTAACAACCATTGATAGAAAAACAGTTATTAATTGTGGTAATTATTTTCCACCTAGATGAGTGGTTAACCTAGCCACTATTATATTTATTGATGTGAATGACCTTGTTAGTGTTATTTGTATATATATGAGTTATGTGTATGCCAACTACATACCCACACCTTACACGAATATTCTAGTACTCTATAGCTTATTATGCTAGATAACTAATGGTTAAGCTTGAATAATGAATAAGTTCTGGTTAACTTTAAGCTTGATTAATGATGAAGCTTATGATTAGTCATAAGATTTATTAATGGTTAAGATTTATTAGTGATTAATTAATTGATTAAACCTTAATTCTTATTTATAATTAATTAATGAAGTAAATTTTATCATGATTTTTTTAAGATTATACGATCCTTATAAATTTGTAGGCTTAACTAAGATTTAAAATATATTATTATTTCATTCATAAATGAGGGGTAGTTGGGTTAAAGGACCATCCAAGGAATTAATTAAGAGGTATAGGGGTAGCTACAGAGATAAGTGGATGTGCCTTGAGGATGGTATCATGGGGACATTGAATGATGGAAGGATATAAGGGGTTTTTTCAAGGAGAAGAGCGGGGGATTTTTTTTGCATTTCAGAGAGAAGTGGGTAAGGAAAAGGTGAGAGAAGGTGCGAGGGAACATAGACTTTATTTTTTAGAGTTCGGAAGTTGTTGGCACTGTTATCATTCCTCTGGATCTCCAAGGCTAAGGCAGAGTCCATCTGAGGTAACCACAGGTCAATCTTTTAGCTTGGTAGCTAGCCCTACCAAGCCGGAGAGGGCTCTCTCCAAAGGATCACAGCCAAGATGGCTGGATAGATTAGTGTTTTAGGCTAGAGGTAATGTGCAGAGGGTTGCTTGATTTGATTTTGGTTGGGTTGTTGGAAGAGGATTAGGTCAAAAGACTAGGTCACAGAAAATGAGGGTATGATTGCAAACATTTGATGGAGCAAGGTAGGTAGGCACTAAAACACTTTAAGGTTATGAAGTGAGATGGATAGGACTGGTAAGGTGCTAGAAAGAGCAAGATAAGCATGTATTCTTTCTAAACTAAAGAAAATGGATAAACTATGTAGATTTCCCCAAAACAGAGCATATAACTTGTATTTTGCTTATCAACTTGAAAATCTACATATCATAGAAGTGAAATGAAATATGGGAGTATAAAACATTCAAACATATGTAACATAAGACGAAAATAAGTCAAAATTCCATACCATAGGTATTCCACCAAAATAGCTGCAACTCATTCATTAAATTCTGCCAAATAATGATTACACTAGTGTCATTGATCAATAACCAAACATCCAACTGCTTCCAACCTGTGAAATGACTAAGAAAATACATAATATAGGCCTAAAAAAAACTCATCCTAGCCTCGGGGGTCAAATCCATGAGAGGAGGAGAAGTTGCAAGAAAGGTTAAACTAATAGCTGAAGTATAGGGTGGTCAAAGAGACTCATCCCTAACTTAAGAAAACCAATTCATTACATGCCTTGTAGGCCATTTAACTAATGTATTTACCCTAGATAACAATAAAAAACATAATAATTACATCATCTTGATCAACTACATGAGTAAAAAATCAATTCCCCAAGGTGAAAGGCAATTTAGAGTGAAACCATGAAAATTGCAAAAGATTGTCAAACACGCCCTTGAATTGTAGATGTGCCCTTTCAGTGTCAAGTGCACCCTTCAAGTTCAAGGTTGCATTTGGGTGCCTTCCCGGTGTCCAAATTTTCTCCAAGATATCTCGTTGGAAAGAAATTTGAGTCTACTTTCTATATATGCCTTCATTTTTCAACTTGGAGGTCATTTTTCCTAACAAAATTCCAATCTCCCAAGACTGGTAAACATGCAGTGACCAGGACAAAAAGGAGGCAAAAAGGTAGTTTTTTTTTTTTTTTTAATGGTTTTTTACCCTTTTGGCTGACCAGGTTTCCTCCAAATGCTTAGAAAATGCATAGGGTGCATGTCCTCATCACTCTGTATCCAAAAATGGTGACCATTTTCTCATTGGATGCCCCTAAAAATACCGCAGTGCCCAAGGTGTTGCGCGTTTGACTGTTTCACTATGCTAAAAGTACTTCAAAAAATGCATAAAATCATGACTTGAAATTTTTTTTCAAAAATGGTCAAAATTGGTGGGCTGATAACTGATCAAAATTTTGAGGCATGGAGTGATGCCTCGGCAAGAATGTCTAGCCTCCTTTTCTCCTCTTGCTCGGTCAAGGCTTCAAATTTTTCATGGGCTCTTTGAGTTTGGCTCTTGCAATTTTGTTTCTCATGAAATAGTACTTTGCCATCCTTCTATGAAACTCAAAATCCCTATTGGCCTTGTCTAAGAGGCTCTCAAGATGACAGTTTACCCTCTCGAGCCAATGTTCCCTATTTTCATTTACCATTTTGGCAAATTGCTCATTCAAGGTGAGCTCATTGGTTAGTTCTGCCTCCCTTTGCCTTTCTAGCACCAAAGCTCTCTTTAGGCCTCTAGTCCTTGGTATTCTTCTCGGTACTTGTTCATCAAGTTGTTCACCATACTATCCATATTCCTTATTAAGTAAGTGTTATCACTCAGGTTGTCCTTAAGCTCCGGAAAAGGATACGGCCGAGGTAACTACAGACCAACTTTGGACTGCAGGTTCTAGCCAACCTGCAATCAAAGAGGGCTCTCTCTTTATGATTTAGCTTTGTTGAAAAGGATTTTAGGCTAGGTTTTGGGTTCAGAGGGTTTTGTTTTTTTTTTGGTGGGAAAATTGATGTTTTCAGACAGAGAGGCAAGGCATAGTCTGGAAGTTTCAAACCATTGGGTGTGGAGTCGAGGAGGAGAACTGCTGGTGCATTTCTTCGGTCACAAGAGAGGGAAAATGGAGCAAGATAGCTGAGCATGAAACAATATTTTAGGTTTAAATGATGGGAAGAATGCTAAGTAATGAGAGGCAGTTAAGAATCTCTCAATCAGCTTAACAGATGGGGGTAACAGAGCTGTACCTAGGGGCAGTAAAGAATCCCTAGATAATTGGCGAACACTAGTGAATCAGGGTAAACATGAGCCAGGAGGAATTCATATTCATAACCAATTCAATAAGAGGAAAACATAAAGAAATAGCAGAAATTGAGCATAGAGTGTACCTAAACAAATTCTAAGCTATTCTTTCTTTCTGCTATTTAGATAGTGGTAAACAATAAAAAGAGGTAAGATGCACTTATTGCTTCAGACTACAGCACAAGAATTCCATCTTCATATCTCCAAAACATTTCTTTACAGCTAACAGTTTGCTCTCCAAGATTTCAGCAATATTTGATTATAGAAAAAACTCAGGTATACAATGCGAGTCTCTAGTGAAAATTCTCAATTTTCCAACCCTTGAAACAATGTAGAGGGCGGTATATATAGGGAAAAAGTCTCTACAACTGCTTTTATTACAACTTGACCTAAATAGGTCTGAATGAAAGATGATTACTTAACCTAATCCTATCCAGAAATAAATGCAAAAAATATCTCGGGCTGCGCTCAGGGCTACTATATCAAAACTGAGTAAATGATGTAGTCCTTGGCGGCTTGGTGCAGTGTTTCCTGCAATAAATGTGTATGGGTTTCTGCTTTTTTGCTGTCTGTCTGCATTTAAAGCTTTAACTATGATTTGAGGGCAAGGATGGGCTTACGCCTCTTGATTTGAATTTCTGGGGACTCATCAATGTTCAGGTGCTTCGAGCCCCTAAAAAAATCTTCAGCTGATACTCTTTGGCTCTTCTTCTTCCTCTGATACTCTTTGGCAATAAACCAAGGCTGTTCTGACGTGCTGTGGGTCTAATAAAAAATTAATGGCCGCTGTTCGGCCTTTATTTCCTTCAAAACTATTTTCTGCTCCTTTCTGAGTGCTTCGCGAAGAAAAATGGTTCATTCGGTGCCGTTCGGGCTTCCTGGGGACTGCAAAACGAAAAGATTCCCTGAAGATTCCCCATTCTGGCCCAAAATATCGCTCATCAAAAATTGCCTCAGAAACTGATTCCGGGTCTCCGAAGTGTGATTTTTGCTCCTTTGCGCCAAAAAGTGCTGATGACGTCAGCATGGCGAGACGTTGTATGGTGGGTGACATCAGCGATGACGTCAGCGTGATGATGTGTAGGGATGATGTCAGCGGGTGATGTCATCATGTACGGACGGTGACGTGGCATGTACAGTGGCAGGCTATGGTGGTAGGAGGCCACGTGGTTGGTGACTCGGCGGTACAGTGGTAGGGGGGTGACGCGACAGGTGACGTGGGGCTTACATCACAGGGGAGGGCGGTAAGCAGTTTTGGGTGCACCGCCTTAGCGCCTGGGTGGTTTTCGGGGGAGGGGCTTCACCACACCCCAGAGCTTGAAGCGTGGCGGGAGTACGGCGGGTAATACCGCCCATCTCCCGGACGCTAAAGCTCGGGCAGTTGGCGCGCGAAAAGGTCCGCCCACCGTAGATCTAGGATGGGCCAGATCTAACGGTTCGCGGGGCGGACAAAGAAACAGAGGGTTAGGGCGGGGGTATATACAGGGAATATCCCGTTTTTAATAATGCGAGCGGGAGTTTAGACTTAGGGAAAGGGGTTTTATGGGTTTTAAAATGAGCGCGGTTAATGTATTTGCAGTTGGGGCTTAGGGATAAGGGGTAAAGTATGGTTTTTTGCGCGCGGGTTTAAAGATTTATGCACAAAACTTTGGTTTAGGGGCGGAAAGAGGGTTTTTTGAGGGTTTTTAGGGCTAGGGGAGAGGTTGTTAGCATGACCAGGTATCATCTAACCCCTGTTATGACTCGGATGGGCTAAAAACAGCCCTGGATGGACCATTTTTTCCCGGATTTATAAAAAATATGGCTATATTGCCAGGGAGGGGATATTTACATAGGGGAATTTTATATACAAATTTTTAGTAGGGGAAGGGGGAAAACTGATAGGGAGTTATATAATACTGTTAATAGTTAATATGAAGGTGATCAGCAAGTGCTAAGGTCAGGGACCTTAGGCTATTTTGGGGAAAAGACATTGAAAAGAAATAAAATCCTTGAGTGAAGCAGATCTTCACCAAGGAAACTGATATGGATGATGATGAAACTAAGAGGAATCAAGCAGATCTTGACCTCTTTGGGAAGTTAGTAAGTGATTTAGGGAATTAGAAGAAAGGGGAGTTAGTGATGTCCACCTTTGAGCTCTTATGAATGCAAAACTGCCTGCACTGTGATCTATAAAGATATAACACTTCAAAACACAAAATTTATCATAAATCACCATTCTGCAACCTCACAGCTACCTACCCGGCCTACTCACCTAACATTTTTTCTTCTTTTCGGTTTGGGTGCACTTAGACTTGCAGACCCAGATTTACAATTTTTCTTTTGAATGTTTCCTATCTAAATCTGCACTTATTTCTGCCAGGGCCTAGATTAAACAGTTGGGTCCCTTTGATTCTCTACCTATCTACAAATTTGCCAAGATTAAACTGTTTGGACAGATATCATTCTCTATATTCTAAAACAGTAAATTTAAACTTGGGGAGACTAAGATTGAACTATTTGGACCTCCCTTAAATGAAAACTCTTCAAAACTGGAACAACTCATCAAAATTGGAATCAACAGTGGCATTTGGACTAGCACACTTCATGGATTTCTTCTTTGGTCTTTTCTAGAAATATGGAACACTGCAGCTTGCAAAGTACGACATATTTGGCATGTAAAAATGTCAATCATGAAAAATGAAACCCTGTTGCAACAGGAGGCTAACAGTGGCTCCACTTGGGGATGGCTTTTCCTTGTGAAAAGCCAAGAACAACAGGTCAGACTGCCTTGATCTTCTGTGGTTGTTGTAGACTGGAAACATTTGTTCTGGCTGCTAAAAATATAAACTTTGAACTATGAACAATCTTCTCCTCAGCTGAATTACTATGAACTATACAGCATCGTCTGCTTTCTTCTACTTGCTTGATAATTATGTACAATGCTGCTGGAACATGCCTTTGATTGCGGATAGTTCTTTTCTACCATGAATTGCTTGTGATGTGACAGTTTTCGTTTTACTGTTTTGTGCATTGGTGGAAAGACAAAGTTTTCAGAACTGGGGCACTTGCATCAGCTACGTCTTCATAGAATTTACTGCTGTTTTTTAAACAATCGGCTTGCTTATAAAAAAGAAAACAAAGTGCTGATATATACAAATAAGACTGTACAAAGATATATACAAAAATGTATTGTGTCCCTTTAAAAGGGGTCATGTTAATGCTTCAGCATACGGCCATTGACAGGGCCTTCTTCAGCAGAACAATCCTCTACAGATCTGAGAAAATAAGTGTTATTTCCCTGAATAGCAGAAATAACCAATGGACCTCTCCATAGAAAATCAAACTTGGCATGTTTGCCCTTGTCTTCCCTTCTTGAGTCCCATCTTAGAACTTTGTCACCAACATTGAAATCATCAACCTTAGCTCTCTTATCAAACATCATTTTGAGCTTTTCTTGCACAATTTGAGCTTTGTCATAAACTTGTTCTCTGGTTTGCTGCAGATGGATGGTCTGATTTATTCCTCTTTGAATGTCATTCGGTTCAGCCTGAATCTCTTGTAACATCTTGATTGTAGTGATGCCAAGGGATGCAGGAAATCTAGCCTCCATGCCATATACTAGTTCATAAGGGCTCATCCCAATTGATCTTTTGCTCGAAAGTCTATCTGCCCATAGGGCATTTACCAGCTTTTTGTGCCAGTTCTTCTTGTTTTCTTCCAGCACTTTCTTTATGTTGTTGATGAGGCTTTTGTTAGATGATTCGGCCAAGACATTACCTTGAGGGTAATAGGCTGTGGAGTGGCCCAAGGTAGTATGAAATCTGTGGCAAAAATTGATCATCTTTTTAGACTTAAAGGCAGCGGCATTGTCAGTGATGATTTTCTCAGGGCAGCCAAATCTAGAAAGGATATTGCACTCAAGGAATTGGATAATGATGGTGTCATTGGCTTGTCTACAAGGAATGGCTTCAACCCACTTAGTGAAATAGTCGGTGGCTGTTAGGATCCACTTGTGCTGGCCTGAGGAAGAGGGATGGATTTCTCCAATGAAGTCAAGACCCCATTGTTGAAAAGGTTGTTCAGTTGAGATGGGCTTAAGGGGCAGGGGCAATAGCTTTCTCTTGCCCTAAAAAATTTGGCATTTGTGACATGACATGGCAAACTTCTTTACATCTGCAAAAATAGAGGGCCAATAAAAACCAGCCCTTATAATTTTATCAGCAGTGGACTTCCAATATAGATGTCCTCCACAGTCACCTGCATGGAATTCTTTCATGACATTGTTAGTTTCATTCATGGTTAAACAATTAAGCAATATACCTTCATGATTTCTCCAAAATAATGCACCATCTATAACACAAAACTTTAAAGCCTTCATTTTCAAAAACCTTTTCTTGGTTTTGGACAATCCTGGGGGAGCACACAGGTTTAACAATACAAAGCATATATCAGCGTACCATGGGGATTGTAAAAATATTTCACTGATCTGTGGAGTCGCCAGCTCTGGTTCATTGTCCGGCTGGTTAATTTCTAAGGCTTGAAAATTTGTTTTGGACATCAGTTTAGCTAAACCTTGTCCCTTTATCAGCTTGGTTGGTTTTATTTCTATGTCATATTCAAGGATGTTTGCAATCCACTTGCCTCTTTTGCCTTCTAATCCCTCTTGAGTCAATATGTCCTTTACAGCAGCATGTGGGACATAGGCAATCACGTGTGAATATAAAATGTACACTCTGAAATCCTTGATGGCCTTAACAAGTGCATAGGCCTGCTTTTCCATTATTGGGTACTTCAAAGGGGTGTCTCTTAGAGCTCGGCTGAAAAAAGAAATTGGCTTTTCAGCTCCCTGTTCATCCTTTTGCAAAAGGACAGTGACTATAGTGTGATCAGATGCAAATGAAAATATGATAAAGTCTTTGTCAAACTGTGGGCTAGTTAGGACAGGGATCTGGGTTAATGCAGACTTGATACTCTCAAATGCTTGCTTGGTTTCAAGAGACCATTTTACCTTGGCATCCTTCTTTAACATGTTGCTTAACAATCTTATCAGCTCAGCTAGATTTGGAATAAATCTTCTCAAGAAGTTGATTTTCCCAAGGAATGCTTGTAGCTCTTTAATGTTTCTTGGAAATGGGATTTGGAGGATGGCTTGTATTCTTTCGGGATCAATTCTGATCCCATCCTTTGATATGATGTGGCCAAGTAATTTGCCTTCTTCGAGGCCAAACAGAGACTTCTTGGGGTTCAAGGAAATGCCATATTTCCTACATATCATGAAAATTTGCCTAAGATGCTTGAGGTGTTCTTCATCAGATTTGGAAAATGGGGTTAAGTCATCAAGGTATACAACTAGGAAGTCATGTATTTCTTTGACGAAAGCAATATCCATTGCACATTGAAAGGTAGCACCAACGTTTTTAAGACCAAATGGCATCTTTACATACTTGAATGTTCCCCACGGTGTAGTAAAAGCTATTTTGTCTTGGTCGTCTGGGTGAACAAGTATTTGGTTGAAACCTGAAAAACCATCTAGCAAGGAGATTCTAGATGATCCCACTACTCTTTGCAAGATGTGGTCCATTTTAGGCAAAGGGTAATGGTCTTTTAGGGAGACTTGATTTAAATTTCTGAGATCTACACAAAGTCTGATTTCGCTTGCCTTTTTTCTCGTAGGAACAAAATTGGACACCCATTTAGAAAATCTGATGGGTGCTATTATGCCTGCTTCGAACATCCTCTTTACTTCCTTCTCAATTGGGGGAAGGAGCATAGGGTTAATTCTTCTAAGTTTCTGCTTGAAGGGTTTCTGGTTTGGTTTTAAAGGAATAGTGTGTTGGATCAACGAGGTATCATAGGATTTCAAATCCTCATAGCTCCAAGCAAATACATCTTGGAACTCTTTGAATAAGTCAATATACTTGGGCTTCTGAACAGGTGGTAAATTTTTGGACAGTTTGATCATTTTTGGCTTTTCTGCTGTCCCAATGTTGTGTTCCTCTATATCAGTGTTTATAGGCTGCAATTTTGGCATTCTTGGCACGTCATTAGCATCAAAAATGTCTTCTAATGGGGTTAGGCCAGCAGGCAGAAAATTATCCTTTAAGTAAATGATGTCTGCCTCTGTTTTGGCTATATCTTCCAAGTGTATTTGTTTCAGCTGTTCTATGTTTTCTTTGTCAAAAATAGTTGGTTCCAGGATTTGCTTGACTGTTGCAGCCGTTATAACTTGTTGATTTTCATTTGTTTGGTGTTGGGAGCCATTCATAACATCCATGTCGATGTTAATATTCGAAAACTCATGCTCAAGGGTGAGGAAGTTATTAATCTGGGCATCATTTTCGAATACTTGCCAATCTTTAACGTTATTTGGGACAGCGGGCCTATGTTTTATTTCATCTGTAAAGTGATGGTTTGGGTCAAAAGGAAGCTTGCATGTACTAGCAAAGGTGGCTAGGCTGTGTGCATGAATGTTGTGATTTCTGGAAATCTTGTCAAGCTTGAATTCAGTGAATGCCTGGAGTATATTAGTAGCAGCGGTCCTATAGGCTCTCATTTTGTTGTCATTGGTTACAAAATTGCCTTTCATCTGTTGTATTATTAAATCAGAGTCTCCTAAAATCGACACTTTTGCAGCTCCTAGAGCTTTGAGGAGTTTAAGGCCTAAAAGCAGAGCCTCATGCTCTGCCATGTTATTTGTGCATTTGAAGTCCAGTATGTAGGCATGGCCTTCTGCATGGTTGTTACATGTGTTGTGAATCCATACACCTGCCCCTGCTCCTAACTTGTTGACAGAGCCATCAAACTCTAAATACCATGTGATTTCTTGCTTATGGTCAGTATCAAGAGAATGAGTTGCTTTAGGATTGGGCAGATTTAAAATTTCTGTTTGGGGAACTTCTTTTGGTAGGCTGGTTGCATCAACTGCTGTGACAGTTTCGTGGGTATGTGCAACCGACTCTTCGTTGATGTGTGCTTGTTGCTCTAGAGCAAAGGGCTCATTATCAATTGAAACATTTGTATCATCATTAAACAAAATAAAGGAATCCATATCAGAGTGGATTGAGTAAATGGGAAAATTTTCAGGCTTGCTCTCACTACTTACCACATATTTCATGAGCGTTTCTCTATACAGTCTCTTTGGTTGCCCAAAGACTGAAATGGTGGCATAGCAAAGGTCTAATTGAAGGGATCCTTGGAGCTTTGCTCCCCATGATCTTGACAAGAGCATACCGTACTTTGGTGGAATGTCAGCAACCACTACATCCATGAGGATGGTCTTGTTGGGATATTGGACTAAGGAGACACACAATTCTTTGATGAGGCCTAAACATTTCACTTGACTTGAGTCAAATGAGTACAGATCTTTGTAAGGTCTTGTAACATCAAGATTCAGTTTTTCCATAACTGCTTTGGGCATAAGATTGTGCGATGCCCCTGAGTCAAACATAGCGTTGTGCAAAACTTTGTCATGTATATGCAAACTGACATAAAAGGGTGGGACCAGTCCATGTGTTGATTTTCCGTTAACTTCTGGGCCAAATAGCAGCTCTGGGGTGTCGTCTAAAACATTTACATCATCCTTAACCTCTGGCATTTGAAGCAATCTTTGAATTTGCTGCCTATATACATCGTGTTTGGCAAGTTCTAAGAGGGGAATGGATATTTTTAACTTAGCTATTTCTGTCTCTAAGTTAAATGGCTTTTCCAGTGGAGCCTTGGTGTTGACAATGGCAGTTTTTTCTGTTTCATTTGAATTGTCTGTGTTTTTCTCTTGTTTATCAGCGTTATGGGAAGTTTTTGCTTGCGATTTTTCAACTTCGGGAAAGTTTTTTGGAACCCTGTTCGAACTTTCTTTCGAGGAAGAAGGTGGCAAACGCTGATCTTTAGAAGGCTGTATTTCTGTTATGTCTTCTACAGTCACTTGATGCGGGTTTGAAATAGGTATATCAGCTGGTTCTGTTATGACAGCCTTGCCTTTAGTCTTGTTGGGTTGTTTGCCTTCCTTTGTTTTACTAGGTTCATAAATGTCAATGGTCCTAGTTCTCAGCTTATATTGTTTGTGTACTTCATACACAACGGTATCATAACCTTGTTTAAAATCAAAAGACTCGCCAGACCTAGTCTGAAACTGATTGTAATTGGGTTCGTTTTGGTCTTCTTGGGATAGCACAGTTTGATGCTCGCCCTTTAGATCCATTAAGTTCATGTGAGTGTCCTCTATGGGTTAACTAGAAGTAGATCCTTCAACATAATTATCTTGGAAAGGGGGTCTTATATCATGGTCTTGGTTAGGCCTACCAGCATTTGTGTTCTGCGTTTTTCTAAAAATTTGGGTTCCTTATGGTATTAGACTGTTTTCCTTCCCATGATACTTTTCTCTCCACATTTTCTACTCTTTCTCCCAGCCTTTGTAGGCCACTGATGATAGCATCAAGCTTTTGATCAAAAGCTAAGGGTTCTTCCTTAAAGGTGGTTCTTCTTTCCATTCTAGATCTGTTTCTTTTGGCAATTAGATTGACTTCTACGCTAACAGCAACATTTTGCATGTCCGAAAGGGTTTGAGGAGCTCTTTCTTTTAACTGGTATGCCATATCAGGGTCGAAACCATCAGGAAATTTGTACAAGGCCAGATCAGGGGGAGGCCTTAGGTTCTGTGGTATTGCGTTATACACATTATTGAATCTTGCAGAGTACTCCAAAACAGTTTCTTGAGGACCTCGTTTGATCGTATCATATTCAGCTAGTATGTGCAAGGGGTCTTTCTTTTTCTCCCATCTGTTGATAAAGGATTGGTAAAGCTCATCTGGGGTGGTTATGGAATTTGCAGCAAGTGATCTGAACCAAGTTCTTACATCACCTGTTAAACTCTGCACAAAGATTCTCATTCTTACACTATCATCATCTATCTCGTAGTTTTCAAAATAGTCTTGCATCTTTTTGGTGTGCTGAAGGGCTCTGAAAGGACTGGTGCTGTCAAAATATGTGATTTTAGATTGGTACTCTTGAGGTAAAGCCCCAGCATTAGCAGGTAGTTGGAGGGGTGCATATCTATTAGCCATATTGGCAGGTATAAGTGGAACAACAAGGATAAATGGAACAACTGGAGTAACGGGGATCACAGGAGTAACTAGAACGTTGGAAACAATAGTAGTGTTAGTATGTACAGTGAATGAAGTTGTGGAAGGAGTACTACGAGATGTAGATGATGAATTAAGGGAAATAGGGGTTGAACGGAACAAAACCTTGACAGGATTCGGAATACAGCTAGGGTAAGTTGTTTTAGGGCTCAAATCAGCAACATTTTCCTGTCTTTCTTGCTTCCTAAGGATTTTTGAGATTATGCTAGGGTTTTCAAAAATAGCTAGAGGGTTGGGATCTGGATTTGATCTTGTATATCGTGGATTTTTCTTGGGAGCCAGCTTCTGAATTTTTTTTGGGGTATTTTTCCTGGGAATGTTTTTGTAATCAACAAGGGACTAATTAAAATTTGGCACAACTTGTTTGTAACTTAAAACTAGCATGAAGATTGACTGAAGCAGCATTTATTTACTCCTGTTAATGCAAAGCAAAAACAGTTTCAAAGGCTTCCTGGCTGACATTCAGGCATCATCTGTAGTTTTAAGAGATAAACAGCAATTGGAAAGTTTGATTTATGGTCCCAGCGGAGCTTTCTTACCTTCTTTGTGAAACTATCTGAGGAGGTTCCCCAGTGGAGTCACCATTATGTTATCACTCAGGTTGTCCTTAAGCTCCAAAAAAGGATATGGCCGAGGTAGGCACAGACCAACTTTGGACTGCAGGTTCTAGCCAACCTGCAATCAGAGACGGCTCTCTCTTTATGATTTAACTTTGTTGAAAAGGATTTTAGGCTAGGTTTTGGGTTCAGAGGGTTTTGTTTTGTTTTTGGTGGGAAAATTGATGTTTTCAGACAGAGAGGCAAGGCATAGTCTGGAAGTTTCAAACCATTGGGCATGGAGTCGAGGAGGAGAATTGCTGGTGCATTTCTTCGGTCACAAGAGAGGGAAAATGGAGCAAGATAGCTGAGCATGAAACAATATTTCAGGTTTAAATGATGGGAAGAATGCTAAATAATGAGAGGCAATTAAGAATCTCTCAATCAGCTTAACAGATGGGGGTAACAGAGCTGTACCTAGGGGCAGTAAAGAATCCCTAGATAATTGGCGAACACAGGTGAATCAGGGTAAACATGAGCCAGGAGGAATTCATATTCATAACCAATTCAATAAGAGGAAAACATAAAGAAATAGCAGAAATTGAGCATAGAGTGTACCTAAACAAATTCTAAGCTATTCTTTCTTTCTGCTATTTAGATAGTGGTAAACAATAAACAGAGGTAAGATGCACTTATTGCTTCAGAGTGCAGCACAAGAATTCCATCTTCATATCTCCAAAACATTTCTTTACAGCAGACAGTTTGCTCTCCAATCTTTCAGCAATCATTGATTATAGAAAAAACTCAGGTATACAATGCGAGTCTCTAGTGAAAATTCTTAATTTTCCAACCCTTGAAACAATGTAGAGGGCAGTATATATAGGGAAAAACTCTCTACAACTGCTTTTATTACAACTTGACCTAAACAGGTCTGAAAGAAAGATGATTACTTAACCTAATCCTATCCAGAAATAAATGCAAAAAATATCTCGGGCTACGCTCAGGGCTGCCATATCAAAACTAAGTAAATGATGTAGTACTTGGCGGCTTGGTGCAGTGTTTCCTACAATAAATGTGTATGGGTTTCTGCTTTTTTGTTGTCTGTCTACATTTAAATCTTTAACTATGATTTGAGGGCAAGGATGGGCTTACGCCTCTTGATTTGACTTTCTGGGGGCTCATCAATGTTCAGGTGCTTCGAGCCCCTAAAAAAATCTTCGGCTGATACTCTTTGGCTCTTCTTCTTCCTCTGATACTCTTTGGCAATAAACTGAGGTTGTTCTGACGTGGTGTGGGTCTAATCACAAATTAATGGCCATTGTTCGGCCTCTGTTTCCTTCAAAACTATTTTCTGCTCCTTTCTGAGTGCTTCGCGAAGAAAAATGGTTCATTCGGCGCCTTTCGGGCTTCCTGGGGGCTGCAAAACGAAAAGATTCCCTGAAGATTCCCCATTCTGGCCCAAAAAATCTAGCAATGAGCGATTTGCGCTAGGTGCAAATCGCTCATCAAAAACTTCCTTAGAAACTAATTCTGGGGCTCCGAAGTGCGATTTTTGCTCCTTCGCGCCAAAAAGTGCTAATGACATCAACATGACGTCAGCATGGTGGGACATTGTACAGTGGGTGACATCAGCGATGACATCAACATGATGATGTGGAGGGATGACGTCAGAGGGTGACGTCATCATGTACGGATGGTGACGTGGCATGTACAGTGGCAGGGTACGGTGGCAGGAGGCCACATGGCTGGTGACTCGGCGATACGGTGGCAGGGGGGTGACGCGGCACGTGACGTGGGGCTTACGTCACAGGGGAGGGCGGTAAGCAGTTTTGGGCGCACCGCCTTCGCGTCTGGGCGGCTTTGGGGGGAGGGGCTCCGCCACACCCCAGAGCTTGACGCTTGGCGGGAGTACAGCGGGTAATACCACCCATCTCCCAGACGCTAAAGCTCGGGCAGTTGGCACACAAAAAGGTCCGCCCACCGTAGATCTGGGACGGGCCAGATCTAACGGCTGGCGGGGCGGACAAAGAAACGGAGGGTTAGGGCGGGGGAATATATGGGGAATATCCCATTTTTAATAATGCGCGCGGGGGTTTAGACTTAGGGAAAGGGGTTTTATGGGTTTTAAAATGAGTGCGGTTAATGTATTTGCAGTTGGGGCTTAGGGATAAGGGGTAAAGTATGGTTTTTTGCGCGCGGGTTTAAATATTTATGCACAAAACTTTGGTTTAGGGGCGGAAAGAGGGTTTTTTGAGGGTTTTTAGGGCTAGGGGAGAGGTTGTTAGCATGACCAGGTGTCATCTAACCCCTGTTCTGACTCAGATGGGCTAAAAACAGCCCCGGATGGACCATTTTTTCCCGGACTTATAAAAAATATGGCTATATTGCCAGGGAGGGGATATTTACATAGGGGAATTTTATATACAAAGTTTTAGTAGGGGAAGGGGGAAAACTGATAGGGAGTTATATAACACTGTTAATAGTTAATATGAAGGTGATCAGCAAACGCTAAGGTCAGGGACCTTAGGCTATTTTGGAGAAAAGACATTGAAAAGAAATAAAATCCTTGAGTGAAGCAGATCTTCACCAAGGCAACTGATATGGATGATGATGAAACTAAGAGGAATCAAGCAGATCTTGACCTCTTTGGGAAGTTAGTAAGTGATTTAGGGAATTAGAAGAAAGGGGAGTTAGTGATGTCCACCTTTGAGCTCTTGTGAATGCAAAACTGCCTGCACTGTGATCTGTAAAGATATAACACTTCAAAACACAAAATTTATCATAAATCACCATTCTGCAACCTCACAGCTACCTACCCGGCCTACTTACCTAACATTTTTTCTTCTTTTTGGTTTGGGTGCACTTAGACTTGCAGACCCAGATTTACAATTTTTCTTTTGAATGTTTCCTATCTAAATCTGCACTTATTTCTGCTAGGGTCCAGATTAAACAGTTGGGTCCCTTTGATTCTCTACCTATCTACAAATCTGCCAAGATTAAACTGTTTGGACAGATATCATTCTCTATATTCTAAAACAGGAAATTGAAACCTGGGGATACCAAGATTAAACTGTTTGGACCTCCCTTAAATGAAAACTCTTCAAAACTGGAACAACTCATCAAAATTGGAATCATCAGTGGCATTTGGACTAGCACACTTCATGGCTTTCTTCTTTGGTTTTTTCTGGAAATATGGAACACTGCAGCTTGCAAAGTATGACATATTTGGCATGTAAAAATGTCAATCATGAAAAATGAAACCCTGTTGCAACAGGAGGCTAACAGTAAGGCCTTAGCCTTTTCAGCCTCTTTCTTTTCTTTTATAAGTTGAATCTCCATAAGCTCATGTTTGACCTCAAACTACCTGTTCTCTTGCTCATAGCGTGAAATAATGTATTTGGCCCTTTGCAAGTTGACCTGGAGCTCTCCTATGAGTGCATTCTTATCCTTCATGACAATGGCTATGTTCTCTCTATCATCATGTTCATCTGAGTCAACTAACTCAAAATCATGCTCTATCTCATGGAGGTCTGTTGTAGGGAAAAGTATCCAACACGGAATGACCCTATCCCACTCTAAGGGTGATAGTTCCTTAGCAACAGTCAAAGCAAAGCTATCTAAGATTACTTCTTTATGACATGCAAAAGAGGAAAGGAAGAGATCCACTCACCGATGTCTTGCGCGAATGGTCGATCCAATCTTCTCTCTTTGCTGCTTGCTCCCAGCTCCTTGTCTTCTCACGGGCCCAGCTACACAAGATCTTGCAAACAAGACGAGAAAGGGAAACTACAAGAAGCATGCATTCATAATTGATTCAAGGATTAGCATAAATCAAATACGCAAGTAAGACAATACATCATTGAAACACATGCGAATAGAAGAACCTCAAATGCATTATTAATGGAAGAAAGTAAGGTTCAGGTGGTGATACAACCATAAGAGGCCCAATCCAGCATCACCTTCCCGACGGAAAGAAATCTCCTCTTCACCTCCTTCAAGCAATCACCCAATACTCTCAACTGTAAACCAACAGCAATTCTTTGCACAAAATTCCGGCCTCCAGATCCCATGGGATGAGATCCTTATATAGAGTTTTGGAGTGAAGATAAGTCAGCTTGATGTGTGACTGTTCTCCTCTTCAACCCCAGTTGTTCTTCAGTTCTTGAGTCCACTTGGAGATTCTACCTTCCACTCGGAGTTTTAGAACCTCTTACTCTTCACTTAGGAGAATCTTTTGATCCAAGTGTCATTTTGGAAGCTTCCTGGGCACTGACACATTGAGGAAAGATTCCTCCACATGTCCAAACTCGCTCAGCGTAGGTAGCCTTTGATGAAGTTGACATTCAGCGCAGGTACACCATGGAGCAGTTGACATTCAGCGCAGATGCTCAGTGGAGCAGTTGACATGATCCAGAATTGACCTGTTTTTGAGTGTTTTTCAGTGGAGAACTGATCTGAAGTGCTGTGGTTTGCTGACCTTGTTCCTCTAGGGGTAGGAACAACATGTTTAGGGACTTTGGATCCCTCAGATTATTGACATTTCATGCTTCATGCTGTAAGGCACAAAAATGTCTATAACAGTTGCCCCCTAAAGTATGAGGTCGTTTATCGGGTGAAATGCTTTATCAGGAGGATCCGAAGTTCATTCAATCGTCGGGAGGTGACCTATAACAAAATACAATACAATACATTATTTTTCATACTACTTTCATGATCTAGCTGATGCGGGCATTTCCCATGCTCAGCTTTATAAATACATTTTTCTGTACATAAAACAGACGATCGTCTGATGGTAGACTGATAATTCTCTGCTAAAATTATCATCCTTTGATTAGGATGATCATCTGCTGCACATGTCAATGTTTTTATCTCCTGAATATATATCGCAGCCCGGATGGATGAAACTAAATCCGGGGTCTTCAAAACTCGTCCGATCTCCACTCTAAGTACAAGTCGATCCATGTGAGAATTTCTTGGAGTCGAACATGGAAAGACATCGCTTGATTACCAGTCAATAATGTAAACTGTTAACAAGCGCGAGAGGAATCACCGATAATGATGATGACCCTCAAGGTACTACAGCACAATTCACGTGGTGTGAATATAGGACTTGGCGTCGAACACCACGCAAAATCTCTCGGTCGAAGGTCATTGATGTATACCTGTCGCCGGAAGTGAGAAACTTGCCATTGAGGCATGCAAGCTTCAAAGTACGGGGGGGGTGTTCCTAGATCAACTTCTTGGATAATGAGCTGATGTCGACAAGAAGCGATCCGTCAAAGGAGGGCCTTAATGAATCCCACATCAGTGACACGGAACGGAGCTAGTGATTGTAATGATGGTGAAAACGATCTATGAAATATGATTCAGGGTGGCGGTCATGAAAGGATGAAAGATGATGTATGGCAGTGGATGGGACCCGGTTGACACTCTCTGAACGACATCTCTTGAACATATAACGACACTGATGTGATGGATCGGTAGCATTACCCCAAATGTGGATGGTATGGTGAGACCATGGTGAAGGGACCGGTGAATGAAAACAACCCAACCCGATGTTTTACGGAGGCAAAAGTGTCATGTTCAAGAGCGACTTGCTACCATTAAGCTTTGAGGTTCTCCCAATTTTTCCCCAGTCATTTTTGACCAGTACCTCTTTATTTTTGTCAAGCTTGAGGAGGATAACATATGCTTGTTCTATAACCTGCCCTTCGGGAAAGCCCATCGCTATGTTTTAACGAGCCTAGCGATAGGGAAACTCGTTCTCGTCTAAAGACAAGTTTGTCGCTATTCAATGTTTTTAACGAGCCTAGCGACAAAGACAACTCGGTCCTTTTCATTTTTAGAGAGTATAAAAAGGTACATAAAGTTAACTCCAAAGGTCCTTTTTCGTCATCTAATCCCTTAAGTCCGAAAAAGTATAAAACAATACAGAAGGGATGAGTGTTCGATAGCTTTATCGAGCCGAACTAGACAAGCGCTCGATCTTTTTGTGCAATAATCCCTCAGGTCCAAAAAGATTAAAATCTAGAGGAGGGATAGCTCTTCCGGTCCCTTTAACGAGCTGGAAGGCCAAAACTTAGCAAACTTTTCATATTTTACGAGTCATTGAAAAGAGCTCAAAGAAGACTCGTATTTTGAGGAACGAGTGATAAACAGGGACAGCAGCAGATTCCAGGTACAGGTTGGAATTTTCCAATCACGGCAATGTTACAAGGATGGCTAGGTGAAATCACTCTTCGCAGCTGTTCCTCAAAATAGGTAAACAATCAAGTGGATGTGAATGATCGGCCAAATGACGAGTGGAGGTGATGGTGCAAACACGACCAAGGCTTTTATGGCTGATGAATCTACGGTCTCAAATGGCTATTTACCGGTTCATTTTTCTGAATGAGCTTGAACTCTGGGGAAGCTTTCTCACCTGTGCATTTATTTTTTAATGAGCATGAACTCTTGCTAAAACTACTCGGTTTTGCGTTTATTTTTTAACGAGCATGAACTTTGCCAAAACTGCTCGTTTTTTACCAGTCATAAGGTAGGAAGGTCTCCTAGAGCTCGCTATTTTTTAAGGAGCTTCATCTCACTACGCTTTGCTCCATATCCTCTCTTTGTGCAAGCTGGGTATCGGCCAATCCTACGAGTTTAAAGGGTTAGACCTACAGGTTTAAAGGGAGGACCTAAAAAACTAAAAAATAAATAGCCGCCCGTGCTTGCATTCCAAGAGGTTTGCATGCCCCCAGGTATAAAGTCTAATTTCAAGGTCGCCCCTACTTATCCGTCAAAAAACCCTGTTTTTAACGGGTGAGGCTTACCTCTTTCAGGTTACCCGAAGATTGTTCTGTTAATCCTTTCAAACAAAATCTTTCTTCGGCGATGCCTACCGAAATAGACAACGGTGAATGACCCCGCTTCGTCAAACACTTAACTTTAACAAAAGAATCTTTTTCCAGAACAACCCCACTCCCAACCACTCCTTCTTCTTCATGAGAGCTCGACTCTCTTGCCGACTCTTTCTTTTACGAAGATGAAGGAGGGGACAGGGTACAGACTAGTCATATTCTCCTGCGGAAATTCTACCTTATACCCAGGGTTTTCTCTGCCTAAAGCAGACCAGGATGCATGCCCCCTGGGTTCTAGCCCTACTCTCCCGAATCACTCGCACTCATCAGGAAGAAGAACCGGGGGTGGAGACCTTTCTTGATTGAATAGACCATTCAGGGTTGGTACGTGACTATTTGCGATGCGTGATCCCAGAAATGAAATTTGGTCTACGAGCTTGACCATTCTTCCTTCGTGTGGAAAACACATTATTCGAAAGAGTGAGGAGACTATTGCTCCCATGCAATATATATAGTCTCGTCCAAGGAGTAGGTTATAATCCAAGGGTCCTCGGACGACCATCAAGTTCATCTTGACATCCTTCCCTTTCAATGTAATAGGCACATTAGGTAGAATCCCTAATGGTCGACTGGTTCCTTTATCAAAACCCGAGAGATTTCTTATCTCAGGCAAAAGCGCCGGGAAACCCAGTGCTTTCCAAACAATAGAGGATAGGATACTCACAGATGCCCCTTCATCAATGATAGTTCCAGCCATCACCATTATGTATATTTGGACTATAATTCTGAATGGTATACTGGCTGGTAACCGGGGTCTGCCTAGTTGGTTCCAATCAAAGGACACAACCAGGTTGCTTGGTGGTGGGACCGAATATACGGCCGGATATGATCCTGACGATGCTCCTTCCTGCGATAAAGGAGTGGGCGCATTGCCCTGATGCTCATCAGAATCGGTGTTGATGAAAAGAACCTGGATGGTGTCATCCTTATTCTTTTCGGTGAGGGTGTCAGCTGAAGATGAATCTTCAGTGACGGTGTTATTTGAAGATGAAACTTCTGAAGGGAGAACCGGGTCAACTGCCGTTTCGACCCTTGGACTTTCGTCCGGTCCGGATTCAGTAGGTTCATTTTCAGTGACTGACGCTTCAGCTGACCACTTGAGCGGGACAGCTGTATTTTCAACCAACGAAGGACTTGGCGCGAGTTTTTGGTATCCAGGAGGAAGTCGTAACGGTGATACCGGACGATCTTCCAAAACTCTCTTTGCTTCGTCTAAAAAGGGACAACGGCGGAGGGTGTGATTGCCTTCACACAATTCGCAGGGGGATCTTGCCCCCCCTCTTTGTCTAGAACCTTCACTTTCGCTGGTTGACGGTAAGCATTCAACCTGGCTGTCAGAGGTTGATGCTTCCGAACTGTGCAAATGAGGGGACCAGTCCCTTAGTATCCGGGGAATACTGGGACAATCTCGGTGGAAGTGGTCTCCTCTACATATGACACATGGCGATTTAGGCCCGGTCTGTGCTGTGTGTGGATTTTTGTTAGATGTCTTTTGCTTGCCCCCAGTCGCCTTCGGCTCCTTCTGCTTCTTTTCTTTCTTCTTCTTCTCCTTCTTCTCCTTGGGAGCCTGGCTTTTGCCGGCCCCGCCTTGTGAAGAGGAAGGATCGGAGGAAGATTTACAAGAAGTGGAAGGCTGGGGGGTGGCTCTAGACTGATCTAACTGTTGACTCGACTGTTCAGGAACCGTGGTGTTCTGAACTACACTGGTTGAGAAAAGCCAAATCGGCAGGCCAATTGTCAGTCCTGGAAGCGACAATGTGGCCATGTGGGGCGCACCAACTTCTCCCCAAGAGGAGAAAGGACTAGGATTCCCATCATGGGGGATTCCTTGATTGGTGTGTTCCATGTTCTCAACCTAAAGATCAACGTAGGAATAAGAGGTGATTATGTTCCGTTTAAAATGAATTTTATATGACGACGCTTTAGACACAACTTGCTTTTTCACTTTTTAAGAGTCGAGAAAAAGCTAAAGATGACTCTAGTCTCCTTCGATGTATTAACGAGCCCGAAGTGACAAATGCTCGGATGGACTTTTTCAGTTATAGAGTTTGAAAAAGGACAAAAGAAACTACTCTGGAGTTCTAGGCAGAGGGTGTGCCAAACCTTTCGCGAAACCACAGAATACGTTTTACGGTACGAGTGGTCGATCTTCGTGAATGCTGTGTTCACTGCATCGCGATCAGTAGGGCGGCTGACACGACTTCCTATGGATAAAGGCTTTGTTCCTATAGGGGTCTCCCAATATACGCGATGGTACGCGGGAGCACAAGTCCGTATTAGTGCTATCGTCCCTCAGGAGGATTCACCCACCTTCGTAGAGATCGACAATCACTATGTTTAATGACGCCGGAGCACGTCTCTACCTAGACCTCTACTGTGTTTCGTTATGTTTCAAAGCGTTGTTATGTAAATTCAGTTCGTTTTAGGTTGATCTTGCTTAGCAGTTTGCCTTTATGGATCACCACGTGATGTATGATATAACTCCTAAATGCAGTCTGAGAATGATAAGCAAGCTTTTTTCAATTCTTTCAACTTATGAAAATCTTAACTACTGAGGGAAAAGAAAGACATCAACTTTTCACACAGATCATAGAGCACACACTGATGCACTTTTCCTAAATCGACATGCAAACTGTCAAAATGCACATGCGCAATGCAAGTATTTCTTTTCCTCTTTCTTAATGTTGATGTATTACAAAAAGAAAGTTGTTGTATAATTTCGAATTCAATTTCAAGTGAAAGAAAACAAGCTTTTGTCCAATAATCAAAAGAACACCTTAAGATTCACTCATTTCAACACTAGAAATACCGAAATTCGAACCATATAACGAAAGCAAATGCTCAATCAGCTATGAACAGCAATAAACTAACTCTCAGAATCAAAACGACACTTTACCATAGGTCTAGATCTAAGAGGCCACAGCAAGACTAGTTCACTTTCGTTACGGGAAACTGTAAGTGAAGTAAGAAATACAACAAAGAACAATCACAATTTCTTCATACAACCGAGGCGGAATGATGGCAAAGAAAGGTAGTTTCAGATGGGTATACAGGTTGATAACAGGCTGCAAAAACAATACTTAAAACTGGGCAACAGAAGGCAGGGAACCCCAGTTGCACAATGCAAGACTGGTTCAGCGCAGGCTCTGCACTGTCAGTTTCACATTCAGTGCAGGTAGGCCCTTCGGGACCTGCGTTGAAACGCAGAGAGCCTGCACTGCAGTGGCACTGGAGAGAAAAGTCTCATTTCTCTCAGGTTCTGGGTCAGAGATTGCTCAAAAATCAACTGTTTTTGGCCAAATCAGAGGCTATCAATCAAGTATACTCTAAAGGATGATTAAAGGAAGATGAACACTATCACAAAGAGCTATTAAGAGTCCTTGTGGATCAGCTCTTAAAATCATAAACATGCCCAGAACTGAGCTAGAGTAGCTGCCCTCTACTTTGCATTCGAAGAACTCAAATGTAGTTCGATTCGGTACTCCCTTTGTTTAGGAAATGAATAGCAAGAAACACAAGCTACCAACAAGATACGATCCCCAGCGGAGTCGCCAGTCTGTTGTAGGGAAGAGTATCCAACACGGAATGACCCTATCCCACTCTAAGGGTGATAGTTCCTTAGCAACAGTCAAAGCAAAGCTATCTAAGATTACTTCTTTATGACATGCAAAAGAGGAAAGGAAGAGATCCACTCACCGATGTCTTGCGCGAATGGTCGATCCAATCTTCTCTCTTTGCTGCTTGCTCCCAGCTCCTTGTCTTCTCAGGGGCCCAGCTACACAAGATCCTGCAAACAAGACGAGAAAGGGAAACTACAAGAAGCATGCATTCATAATTGATTCAAGGATTAGCATAAATCAAATACGCAAGTAAGACAATACATCATTGAAACACATGCGAATAGAAGAACCTCAAATGCTTTATTAATGGAAGAAAGTAAGGTTTAGGTGGTGATACAACCATAAGAGGCCCAATCCATCATCACCTTCCCGACGGAAAGAAATCTCCTCTTCACCTCCTTCAAGCAATCACCCAATACTCTCAACTGTAAACCAACAGCAATTCTTTGCACAAAATTCCGGCCTCCAGATCCCATGGGATGAGATCCTTATATAGAGTTTTGGAGTGAAGATAAGTCAGCTTGATGTGTGACTGTTGTCCTCTTCAACCCCAGCTGTTCTTCAGTTCTTGAGTCCACTTGGAGATTCTACCTTCCACTCGGAGTTTTAGAACCTCTTACTCATCACTTAGGCGAATCTTTTGATCCAAGTGTCATTTTGGAAGCTTCCTGGGCATTGACACATTGAGGAAAGATTCCTCCACATGTCCAAACTCGCTCAGCGCAGGTAGCCTTTGATGAAGTTGACATTCAACGCAGGTACACCATGGAGCAATTGACATTCAGCGCAGATGCTCAGTGGAGCAGTTGACATGATCCAGAATTGACCTGTTTTTGAGTGTTTTTCAGTGGAGAACTGATCTAAAGTGCTGTGGTTTGCTGACCTTGTTCCTCTAGGGGTAGGAACAACATGTTTAGGGACTTTGGATCCCTCATATTATTGACATCTCATGCTTCATGCTGTAAGGCACAAAAATGTCTATAACAAGGTCTTCTTGCTACTGGATCTCTTCCTCTATAACCTTTTCCTTACCCTTTTGTACCCGATTTTCCAATGAAGAAGGAAAGGCCCCTCTCACAATCATTGGGGAAAACACTTGCCTATGCCCTCTCTGATAGGTATGTGCCAGGTACCTAAACCAGCCCTTTTAGGCCTGCTTCTCTCACCATGATCAATATTCTCTTGCCCACTACCTTCATCTCTGTCGAGTGAATGAAAAGGCTCATGAAATGGTGATGATGGAGGTGATGGTGTGGCTGACTCATCAGAGGAAGATGGATGATGTGTGGGCTAAGGTGGAGGAATAGAGGTGGATGGATGAGAAGATGAAGTTTCTTCTTCGCCATGTCGAATAGGTGGGACTGCAAAAATCTCATTAGAAATGAAAGTATCCCATGAAATGTTAAGCTTATCAAGGTGGTGTAGGAATATCATTTTTATGAGAGAGTGGTGAAAGATGTTATGCATTTGATCATCATAATCCTTCTTTCAGGCAATGAATGACATCTTGTCAATGTCCCGGTAAATATAGTAGGGCACATTGAGCATTTTGACTCTTGATAAATGCATGAGTAACTAAATATGTTAGGAATAGAGTCTAGAAAACCTACCCTCACATGTGAAGTACTTCATGATGATTTTCATCATGGGAACATATTTGTCTAGGAGGTAAGATAAAGGAAAAATCCTCTTTCTTTCATTCTTGTAGCATGGTTAAAGATATGGTTCATAATAGAAATGATCCAATTCTCCTTGTTTAAACCAATTTTCTCCAATATCTAGGATCCCAGTGGTAGCAGATATAATAGTAGGAGATATAGTGAAGGTGACACCAGAAAGGGTTTCCTGGTTGTCATGGAGGTTGTTCATGAATAATCTGGTCAACTCAGGATGATGCTACATCCTTTCCACTTTCTCACAAAACTCAAAATAGCCCATATGTTTAATGCTTTCCACAATGATGGGAGATGCCATGAGTTCTCTAGTGTTTCTTGGCTCATGTTTGATGATTCTCCCTCCTTTCTTATATTTCCTCTTCTCTTGTATTTCTTCATCACTCTGACTTCTATGCTCTTCTTATGCCATGAGTTTTTGCTGTCAAAACCCTAGGGAGATGATAAAATGGACTGTGTGTGTGGAAAATATGGAATAATTTGAGGAGATTCAATGAAGAGGGAAAGAGGATGTTTGGTATTAGGGAGGTGATAGTGGATAATATTTAAGTGGTGGGAGTGGTAATGAAATGCTAATGAATGTGATTTAAGAGTAAGAATATGTTACTAGAGTTTTGAGTTGAGTAATGACAGCAAATGACTATGAAACCCTATCCAGATCAACAATGGAGTGGAGGAGTGAATGTATTTCCCACCTACCTCATTTACTAGAGCATTTGATGACAATTTTTGAAGCTTGGAGCAAATAGAGGACATTTTGCGCAATTTCTGGTCTTCCGAGGCAAATGCGTAGTGACCCAGTGAAACACGCCCTCGAGATACAAGAGTGTGATTACATTAGAAAATACACTGCCTTTTCTTGCAAACACGCAGTGACCAGGCAAAATGCGCCCTCCCTTGTCTAAATGCACCCTCTGGCCCTATTTTTCCTAATTTCTCCTGAAATCCAAAAATCTTCTTTTGCTGAGAAAGTTTAAAAGTGTAGGAGTTCAAATGAAGGTTGCATAGATGTCTTGAGAGATTTTATACATGATGGTATTTTGATTTATGAGTTGCACACCCATTTTCTAATGTTTCATGTCACTTTCAAACTTTCATACTTTTTTTACTTTTTGACCTTTTTCCCTTTAACAGGTGGATGATGCTTTGGAAATCTTGATTTTGATCTTTGTTTGGATACTATTTGCAATGGAATTGAGTAGACAATTGAAATAGTGACTTATTACATATAATAGACATGAAATTACATAAATGAAAATAAAAATTATTCAATCTATTTTGAAGTAAAAATTTACAAACTAGAATTTTTTTTCTTTTTTGAAATCAAATTTGGGGCTTTAAGTAACCATGGTTACATGCTTGTAAACCTTTATTTAACTAAAAAAGAAATTATTTGCTTCACTCTCATATTTGCTGACCTTATGCAGTGAGATGGTGATTTATTGGACCTCAGGAAAATAAAACCTAGGTGACCTAATGGAACCTTAAATGACTGAACTTCAGGTGGACTTGACTGATATAAAACATGATGAAATGAGCCTTTATGGTCAATGGATGCTCAGTAAGACACATGAAGGTTGGCCAACAAATAAAAAATTTTGAAAGGGGAGAGTGATTTTTTATTTTGGGTTACCATCAGTGAGAAAGTTTTGCATGATGACCTAAGTGGAATGCAAAATAAAATTTAAACGGGACACTAATATGATATAAAACAGGGATTTTGATCACTGGTGGCAGTATGCAAATAATAACTATAACATTGGCCTTATTTGGGGATGACAGCTCCTTGGAGGTGCCAAGAACACCGTAGACCAGGTAGCCTTACCATATGGGCCAATACGGTCAAAAATTGAAAACTGACTCGAAATTGACTTACATGACTAAGGATTGAATATTAAAATAGCATAAAATCAGTGAAGTTCCATGGCCTTCATTTCGGGCTCTGAAATCCAATGATCTTTAGATTCACACTTGCAAAAAATTTAAAACGTATGTACAATGAAACCAAGACAATTCAAAAAAGATAATGTTTCAGGAGCCTACCATTGATTGGTCCTCCTAAGCATGGGTCTCCATTCATCTCCTCCAACAAGAAAGCATTTTTTCCCTGGAAAGTTGAAATCTGATAAGGGCCTTTCCATAAATTCTCGAATTTTCCATGCTTTTCTTGTCCTCGTTTCTAGCATCCCAACGAAGTACCACATCTCTGATTTTGAAATCATCTTCCTTTTTTTTCCAGTCATAGATCCTATTTATCTTCTCATGAAGCTTGCAAGTGTTCTGAAATATCTCTTCCCGTGTGTGCTCTAAGTGAATCATTTGATTGATCCGGCGTTGCATATCATTCTCTTCACTTCCTTTTTCTTGTAACAATTTGATGACTGAGACTACTAATGATGTAGGAAAAATAGCATCTACTCCATACACAATCTGAAAAGGAGAAAGCCCGAGAGATTTCTTACTACTCACCCGATCTACCCATAATGCATTGATCAGATTTTTGTGCCAATTCTTTTTGTTGGCCTCCAACAGTTTCTTGATGATGTTGATTAAGGATTTATTGGAGGACTCTGCCAAACCATTTCCTTGCAAATAGTATGCTATGAAATGTCCCAACCTTATGTTGTACTTGTCACAAAAACTAGTCATCTTTTTGGATTTGAATGCTATTGTGTTATTTGTGATAATATTATGAGGACAACCAAAATGAGAGAAGATATTAGTTTCTAAAAAGTAAATGATAATTGAATCAGTTGCTTTCCTGGTTGGGATCGCTTCGATCCACTTTGTGAAGTAGTCTGTAGCTATCAATATCAACTTGTGTTGTGCGGATGATGATGGATTGATCTCACCTATGAAATCTAGGCCCCACTATTGAAAAAGGTTGATTAACTGATATTGGTTGTAGAGGAAAAGGAAGAAGCTTTCTTTTACCTTGGAAAACTTGACACTTGTGAAAACTCATCATTGCCTTGTAGATGTCTACAAAAAAGGTAGACCAATAGTAACCTGCTCCCAATGCTTTGTTGGTCATAGTCTTCCAATACAATTGACCACCACAATCTCCTTTGTGGAAGTCATTTATTACTTCTTTGGACTCATCTTCAGTCAAACAGTTCAGCAATACACAAGATCTTTTCAATAAAGTGCATTGTTCATGATACAATATTTGGAAGCCTTCAACTTTAGTGATCTCGTCTTGGCCTTAGACATGCCTGGAGGGCGATTTAGATGCTGAAGTACATAAACAATATTAGAATATCATGGAGACAAAGGAAATATTTCAGATACTTGAATGAGATCCACTTCTTGTTGGTTGTCTGATAATGTTGCCACAAGGTTTATGTCTAGAGCATGAAGGTTTGACTCGACCATGAATTTGGCTAAGCCTTTACCCTTGATCAGCTTTGTAGGCCTGATCTCAAGATCATATTCTAATAGTGCTGCTATACATCTACCTCTCCTACCTTCTAGGTCATTCTGCACAAGGACTTTTTTTACCGCTGCATTAGGCACATAAGAAATAGTATGCGAATGTAAGACGTAAACTCTAAAATCTTGGATTGCCTTTACCAAATATAAGACCTGTTTCTCAAAGATATTGTACTTAATAGCTGCATCCATAATGGTGCAAATGAAAAATGCAACTGGAAGCTCATTTTTATCCCTTTTTTGTATTAGTACTGCTGTCATAGTATGCTCAGAAGAAAATGAAAATATGATAAAATCATCTGTATAATCAAGACTAATCAAAACAGGGGCAGTAGTTAAGGCAAGCTTGACCACATGAAAGGACTTATGAGCTTCTTTGGACCATTTTACCTCATTATCCTTTTTCAACATATTGGTCATTTCTCTAAGATGTTCAGCCAAATTAGGAATAAATTTTCGTAAGAAATTCATCTTACCATTTAAAGCTTGGATTTCCTTTTTGCTACGAGGAAAATCAATTTTTTGAATGGCTTCTACTCTTGAAGGGTCGATCCGGATTTCGTCTTTCAAAATAATGTGGCTGAGGAGTTTTCCTTCCTCCATAGCAAACAAACTTTTCTTTGGATTGAGAGGGAGTTTGAACTTTCTACACTTTTGAAAAATGATTCTTAAATGATTTAAATGTTCATCATCTGAATGTGAAAACACAGTTACATCATCTAAGTATACAACCATGGAAACATCTTTTTCATCTGAAAATGCTATGTCCATGGCACACTTTAAAGTGGCCCCTGCATTTTTGAGACCAAATGAAATCTTCGCATATTTGAATGTGCCCCAAGGTGTGGTGAATTTTGTCTTAGCTTGGTCATCCTCATGCACTAAAACTTGATTGTAATTGGAATAGCCATCCAAAAGTGAAAGTCGAGAAGTGCCAACAACTCTTTGAAGAATATGGTCCATTTTTGGGAGTGGTTAATTGTCTTTTAGAGACACTTTGTTCAAGTTCTGAAGTCTATGCAAAGCCTTATCTCCCTGGTCTTCTTTCTCATTGGAACTAGATTTGATATCCAGTTAGAAAATCTAATGGGAACAATGATGCATACCTTGTAATTTCTATTAACTTATTTTTCTATGGATGGAAACAATCTTGGATTGATCCTTCTTAGCTTTTGCCTAAAGGGATTTTGATCAAGATTAATTGGAATTGTGTGATGAATTATGTTCTTATCATACTCCTTCAAATATGCATAATCCCAAGCAAAGACATCCGAAAATTTAGACAATAAACAAATGTAATTCTCTTTTGCTTCGGGAGATAATTATTTGGATAGCTTGATCATTTTTTGTTTGTCTATTGTTTTGATGTTCACATCTTCGACACCTTTTTTATGTAGGAAGCAATGTAGGCTTCCTTGCTACATCATCCTAATCAAACAAGTCTTCCAAAGGTATGGAACCTTTCAGAATATTGTTATCTTTGAGTTGTAGTATATCAACCTAAGTTGCCTCAATGACTTGATCATCTTCATCATAGACTTCGTCCATAGAACAATTTTCAAACTCTCCTTCACTCTGAAGAAAGTTATTCAACTATTTGTCATCCCAAAATACTTCCCAATATCACAAGTTATCAGGAAATGAGGGCCGATGCTTCACATGAATCTCGAATTTCTTGTTAGAAAAAATTGGAATTTTCAAATTACTTGCAGTTGTAGCCAATCAATTTGCCATAAGATTTTGAGTCCTTGGTACAACTGAAAGTGTATATTCGGGAAACATTCTAAGAATATCTAAAACCACATTTCTATATTATTTTATTCATGGATGGTGAGATTGATATTCACCTTTAACTTGCTTGATTAAAAGTTCTGAATCACCATACACGGAAATTATGCGGGCACCTAACCTCTTCAAGATCTTCAAACCTGTGATCAACGCTTCATACTCTGCCTCATTGTTAGTGCAATCAAAAGCTAACTTATATGAGCACAATCTAACATGTTGAGGGAGATTAGCTTGCTGATGATGATGTGGACTTCGAATCCAAATACCAATACCTACTCCATCTTTCCAAAGGGCACCATCAAAGTCCATGGTCCAAAGGCCATTTTCCTTTTCCAAGAGTTGTCCATATTTTTGTTATTTTGGGTGAATTTTTTTAACTTTCACTTCAGATTCTTTGGAAGTTTCCCTTACCTTTTCAGATGACTGATATGAACCTTTTTCTTCCTTGTCTCATGGCTTTTTGAATGAGTTTGGCAACACTTCCCTTTCTCGGTCTAAAACTGTCCTTATAGTGTTCAAAATATCTGGTACATATTTAATCTCTACAAGTTGACTATCTACATGATTTAGTCCACTATCATTATACAAAATAAACGATTCTAAATTTGTATGTACAGCATTTATGGGACGATTCACGGGTTTATCCTTGCTAGTTATCATAAATTTCATTTTGTTTTCTCGGTACAACTTTCTCAATTGCCTGAAAACTGGGATGGTAGCATAGGAGAAGTCTAATTACAGTGTGCCTCTTAATTTTTCTCCCCAGGATCTCAACAATAACATGCCAAACCGTGGTGGTATATCAGCTACCACCACATCCATTAAAACATTCTTGGCAGGGATTTGATCTAGAGATACTACCAAGTCTTTAATCAGACCAAGACAACGGACCTTCCCGGAATCAAAAGAATACAAGTCATGATACTCACGAGTTATATCTAGACCCAACCTCTCCATGATGGATTTTCGCATCAAGTTATGAGAGGCTTCGTAGTCAAGCATGGAGTTGTGAAGAATAAATTGGTGAATTCTCAAACTGAAATAAAATGGAGGAACATCAATGTCATCTGACTGAACATCTATGGCTGGACCAAAAATCAATTCAGGTTGGTCATTTTAAATAACCATGTCAGATGTAGGATCAACTTTAAGAATTATAATTATATCGGACTTGTAATGGTTATTTTTGACAAGATCAGTGAGAGGTATTGATACTTTTAACTTTGAAATTTCGGTTTCTAGATTGAAAGAGCTAGTTTTATCTACCTCTTTTTGTTCATTTTCTCTCATCTCGGTCAGATCTCTCAGTATCTGATCCTTCCTTTGGCTATCATAATCCTTGTTTGAAATACTTGTACATGGTTGTTTTTCTCTTCTCTGATCAGTTGTTGTCAACTCCTTACCTTTTCTTTGACTTCCTTGAGGATTTGTTTTCTGTTGGGTGTCTTTCTGCTGTGATGTCCTTTTTTGAGTGATTGGGACATCTCTATTCCTCAAAGAATATTGATTCTGCTGAGAACTGAGAGCATTCAAATATCCTCTTTGATAATCATTGGTTTGGGTTTCCAATGCATTGTCACTTGCTAGTATGTAGTCATCATCTTTAGGCTCCTCCACCTTCTCGACATATTTCTCATCTTCAGTCAAGAAAATGGGATGGTGATCTTCCCTAAAGAAGTGATTTTCCTCAAAAATTGGTTATGTTTCATCATCATATTCTCCTTGAGCATAATTCTACTGCAAGGGTGTCTGAATAGGCTACTGAGATGTCTATGGTTCAGAAGCCTTATGCTCTCTTTGTTTTATCGTGTACTAAGGTTGCTGCTGATTTCTGAAATTAGGATTTCTAACTTGTGGCTCTAGAGATCTAGCTCAATTTATCATCAGGTCGACCATTCTATCCATGGTTTTTATTAATGCATCTAGTTTTAGATTGGTAGAAGTTTAAGGTTCTTCTTTGATTGTCACTCTCTTTTCTGGTTTCTCATGTTTCAATTGAGACTTCTTGATCATCAAGTTTTCTTAAACACTTACCGCATTGCTTTGCATATCTTTGAGAGTCATTGGATCCCTTTCCCTCAACTGATAGGCCATCTCTGGATCAAAAGCATCCAGGTAATGCTTAAGTACCAAATCAGGTGGAGGTTTAATGTTGTCCGGAATAGAATTGTAGACCTGATTGAACCTTATAGTGAATTTTTGAACCGTATCATTAGGATTCCTCTTCAAGGTGTTGTATTCCGCCAAGATCTATAATGGATTCTTCTTTTCTTGCCATCTAGCTAAAAAAACTCATTAAGTCTAGCTAAAAAATTAATAGAGCCTATTGCCAAACCACAGAACGGTTTTTTTATGTCTCTCGAAAAACTTTGAGCTATCAGTCTCATTTTAGCATCATCTTCATCGACTTCCTCTAAGTCAATGAAATCAGCCATCTTATCAATATGTTGTTGCATTGTTACTCTTAGGCTGCCATCAAACAAAGGAAGCCTCTAGCCATAGGTCTGAGGTAATGCTGCCAACTGACCAGGTAACACCAAAGGTGCAAATCTCGCCATAACTCCCAAGAATGGTGGATGGGAACTACAATGGGTTGTGTTGGTTGAGATGAAGATGGAGGAGGTGAGGTGGATGTTTTTGGAGGTGTAGTAGAGGGTGTGGTGGAAGATAAGAGCTCAAGTTGATACTGAATATAAGCCTTTTCAACAGTGATCTGTAACTGATCCGCTAGGCTTTGAAGTTTGTCAAAATTTGACCAAACCTCGTGCTCGAGTTTTAAAGACTAAGAAGCAATAGAAGGTCGGTTAAATAATGACTTTGAGTCAAAAAGATATGAGTCAAACCTTATAGGATCAAAAAATTCTTCAGTAAGACTTGACTCAAACTTTGGTCGGAACAAGGATAACTCAAATTTAATGTCGAAAGGTATATCCTCAATACTATGTAGTTTATTTGGCAAGGAAGTGGTCCTTTCCAATTTAGGGGTTTCGGTCTCGGGGATAGGGACTTTAGGCTTTCTCAACAACCTCTCAGGGTTATCAACTAGAGAAGGAGGATTAGGGTCAGGGTTTGACCTAGTGTATCTTTCAGAAGCCAGTATCTTAACAGGGTCAGACTTAATAGGATCAGAAATATAAGACTTTGAGCTTAACATATATTATTTTCACAAGAAAATATTCAATAGAAAAATCTGAAATTGGTAATAATTGAGAACTTACCAATGGGAGAAATTTTGATCGAACTTGTGATATGTACCCGTCTTTGCTTTTGAATAAGCTCTGATTTTCTTCAACCGAATCAACTGGACAAGGATGCAGGATTTGCCTCGTTGTCTCCTTGAGGCCAGCTTCTACAATATAGGCACTACAATCATTTAATGAGCCTTAGTGAAGCTTAGTCATATCATCCATACGACCAAACTCCAACGTGAACTAGTCGTACACACAGGAAAATGAACCTTTCATTCCCCGGCAACGGCGGCAGTATGTTATTGCTCCTCCGGATCTCCAAAGCTAAGGAAGAGTTCAACTGAGGTAACCATAGACCAATCTTTTAGCTTGGTAGCTAGACCTACCAAGCTAGAGAGGGATCTCTCCAAGGGATCACAGCCAAGAGGGTTGGAGAGATTAGGGTCTTAGGCTAGATGTAAAGTGTATAGGGTTGTTTGATTTGATTTTGGTTGGGTTGTTGGAAGAGGATTAGGTAAAAATACTAGGTCAGGGAAAATGAGGGTATGATTGCAGACATCTGATGGAGAAAGGTAGGAAGGCACTCACTTTAAGGTTGTGAAGTGAGATGGATAGGACTAGTGAGGTGCTAGAAAGAGAAAGACAAGCATGTATTCTTTCTAAACTGAAGAAACTAGACAAACTATGTAGATTTCCCCAAAACAGAGCATATAAATTGCATTCTTCTTATCAACTTGAAAATCAACATATCATAGAAGTGGACTGCAATATGAGAGTAAAAAAAAATCAAACATATGTAACATAAGAAGAAACTAAGTCAAAAATCCATACCACGAGTATTCCACCAAAATAGTTGCAACTCATTCATTAAATTCGGTCAAATACTGATTACACTAGTGTCTCTGATCAATAGCTAAACATCCAACTGATTCCAACCTGTGAAATGACTAAGAAAATACATAATATAGGCCTCAAAACAACTCATCCTAGCCTCAGGGGTCAAATCCATGGGAGGAGGAGCAATTGCGAGAAAGGCTAAACTGATAGTTGGAGAATAGGGTGGTCAAAGTGACTCATCCCTAAGATAATCAAACTGATTCATTCCATGCCTTTTAGGCCATTTAACTGATGTGTTTACCCTAGATAATAGTAAAAAACATAATAATTACATCATATTGATCAATTACATGAGTAAAACATCAATTTCCCCAAGGTGAAAGTCAATTTAGAGTGAAACAGTGAAAATTGCAGAACAATGTCAAATGCGCCCTTGAACTGTCAAACACACCCTTTAAGTGTCAAGCTCACCCTTCAAGTTTTGGGCTGCTTTTGGGTGCCTTACCAATATACAAATTTGCTCCAAGAGATCTCATTGGAAATCCCTTCGAGTCTAACTTCTAGATATGCCTTCAGTGTTCAATTTGGAGGTCATTTTCCGTGTGAAAATTCCAACCTCCCAAGACTGGTAAATGCACAGTGACTAGGCCAGAAAGAAGGCAGAAAGGTGGTTTTTTGATGGTTTTTTACCCTTTTGGCTGACCAGTTTTCCTCCAAATGCTTAGAAAATGTACAATCTACATGTCCTCATGACTCTAAATCCAAAAGTTTTGACCTTTTCTCATTGGATGCCCCAAAAAAGAGCACAATTCCCAAGGTGTTGCGCGTTTGACCGTTTCACTGTGCTAAAAATACTTCAAAAAACACAGAAAATCATGACTTACAAAATTTGTTCAAAAATGGTCAAAATTGGTGGGTTGATATCTAACCATACGTTTGAGGCATGGAGTGATGTCTTGGTAGGAATATCTAGCCTCCTTTTCTCCTCTTGCTTGGGCAAGGCTTCAATTTTTGCATGGGCTCTTTTGAGTTTGGCTCTTGCAATTTTGTTTCTCATGACACAGTACTTTGCCATCCTTCTCTGAATCTCAACATCCCTATTGGCCTTGTATAAGAGGCTCTCAAGAAGACCATTGACCCTCTTGAGCCAATGTTCCTGGTTATCATTTACCATTTTGGCAAATTTCTCATTCAAGGTGGGCTCATTGGCTAGTTTTGCCTCCCTTTTCCTTTCTAGCTCCATAGATCTCTTGAGACCTCTAGTCCTTGGTCTTGTTCTTGGTACCTTTTCATCAAGCTGTTCACCATACTGTCCATATGCCTCATCAAGTAAGGCCTTAGCCTTTTCAACGTCTCTCTTTGATTTTCTAAGCTAAATCTCCATAAGCTCATGTTTGACCTCAAACTGCCTATTCTCCTTCTCATAGTATGAAATAATGTATTTGGCCCTTTGCAAGTTTACCTGGAGCTATCCTATGAGTGAATTCCTCTCCTTGATGACAATGGTTGTGTTCTGACTGTCATCATGTTCATCTGAGTCAACTAACTGAAAATCATGCTCTATCTCATGGAGATCTTCCTGTTGCTGGATCTCTGCCTCTATAACCTTTTCCTTGCCCTTTTGTACCTACTTTTCCGATGAAGAAGGCAAGGCCCCTCTCACAATAAGTGGGGCAAACAATTTCCTATGCCCTCTCTAATAGGTGTGTGCCAAGGTACCTAAACATATCCTTTTAGGCTTGCTGCTCTCACTATGATCAATATGCTCTTGCCCACTACCTTCATCTCTGCCAGGTGAATGAATAGGCTCATGAAATGGTGATGATGGAGGCAATGGTGTGGCTGAATCATTTGAGGAAGATGGATGATGTATGGGCTAAGGTGGAGGAATGAAGGTGGATGGATGAGAAGATGAAGGTGCTTCTTGGCTATGCTGAATAGGTGGCACTGTAAAAATGTCATTAGATATGAAAGTGTCCCATGCAATGTTAAGCTGATCAAGGTAGTGTAGGACTATCATTTTGATTAGAGAGTGGTGAAAGATGCTATGCATTTGATGATCATAGTCCTTCTTTTGGGCAATGAATGACATCTTGTCAATGTCCCAGTAAATATAGTAGGGAAGATTGACCATTTTGACTCTTGTGAAATGCATGAGTAACTGAATATGATAGGAATAGAGTCTAGAAAACCTACCCTCACATTGGAAGTACTTCATGATGATTTTCATCATGGGAACATATCTGTCTAGGAGTTAAGATAAAGGAAAAATCATATTTCTCTCATTCTTGTAGCTTGGTTTAAGATATGGCTCATAATAGAAATGATTCAATTCTCTTTGTTTAAACCATTTTTCTCAAATATTTGGGATGCCAGTGGCAACTGATATGATAGTAGGAGATATAGTGAAGGTGACACCAGCAAGGGTTGCCTAGTTGTCATGGAGTTTGGTGATGAATAATCTGTTCAACTCAGGATGATGCTGGATCCTTTCCACTTTCTCACAAAACTCAAAACAACCCATATGTTTAAAGCTTGCCATAGTGATAGGAGATGCCATGAGTTCTCTGGTGTTGGTTGGATCATATTTGATGATTCTCCCTCCTTTCTTATATTTCCTCCTTTCTTGCCTTTCTTCCTCACTCTAACTTCTATGTCCTTCTTCTGGCATGAGTTGTTGCTATCAAAACCTTAGGGAGATGATCAAATGGATTGTGGGTGTGGAAAATATGGAATAATGTGAGGAGATTTGATGAAGAGGGAAAGAGGATGTGTGGTATGAGAAAGGTGATAGTGGATAATCTTTAAATTGTGGGAGTGGTAAGGAAATGTTAAGAAATGTGATTTAAAAGTAAGAATATGTTACTAGGATTTTGAGTTGAGTAATTACATCAATGACTATGAAACCCTATGTAGATCAACAATGGAGGGGAGGAGTGAACGTGTTTCCCACCTACCTCATTTACTCGAGCATTTGATGACAATTTTCGAAGCTTGGAGCAAATAGAGGATGTTTTGGGCAATTTCTGGTTTTCCCGGCCAGATGCGCAACCACCTAGTCAAATGTGCCCTTGAGCTACAGGAGCGCAGCACTGTTAGAAAATGCACTGGATTTTCTAGCAAACACGCAGCGACGAGGCCAAATGCATCCTCCCTTGTCTAAACACACCCTCTAGCCATGTTTTGCCTAATTTTGCCTGAAAATTGGAAATCTTCATTTGCTGACGAGGTTTAAAAGTGTAGGAGTGCAAATGGATGTTGCATATATGTCTTGAGAGCTTTTATACTTGAATGAATTCTGATTTATGAGTTGCACACCCATTTTCTAATGTTTCATGTCACTTTTCAAACTTTCATACTAATGTTTTTTTTACTTTCTGACCTTTTTTCCTTTCACAGGTGGATGATGCTTTGGAAATCTTGATTTTGATCTTTGTTTGGATACTATTGGCATTGGAATTGAATAGACAACTGAAATAGTGATTTATTACATATAATAGACATGAAATTACATAAATGAAAATAAAAATTATTACATCTATTTTAAAGTAAAAATTTACAAACCGGAAAAAAATTTCCTTTTTTCAAATCAAATTTGGGGTTTTGACTAACCATGGTTACATGCTTGTAAACTTTTATTTAACTCAAAAAAGAAATTATTTGCTTCACTCTCATATTTGCTAACCTTATGCAGTGAGATGGTGATTTATTAGACCTCGGGAAAATAAAACCTAGGTGACCTAATGAAACCTTAAATGAATTAACTTCAGGTGGACTTGACTGATATAAAACATGATGAAATGAGCCTTTATGGTCAATGGATTCTCAGCAAGACACATGAAGGTGGGCCAACAACTACAATTTTTTGAGAGGGGAGAGTGATTTTTTATTTTGGGCTGCCATTAGTGAGCAAATTTTTGTATGACGAACTAAGTGGAATGCAAAAAAAAATTAAACGGGACACTAATATGATATAAAAGAGGGATTTTGATCACTAATGGTAGTATGCAAATACTAACTCTAACAAGCACTGAGGCCTTGGACATACTACAACTATGGTTTGGGCTTGGGCTCGAAGGGCTAGGGAACATGTACAAGTTCCCTGGGCTACGAAGTTGCATAGGATGTTCTTAGTTGGTAAGGTGCCATATTTAGTGAGGTGGTCCTAAGAGGAGCACCACAACCAAGCCATTATAACCAGGTATTTTTTTTTTTATCATTTTGTCAAATTATTGAAATTACACGTGAATCAAATTTTAAATGTTTTAAATAATTTATGTTACAAATATGGTGTTGAATGAATATAAAATATTGATTAGGTAGTTGTAATAAACATTTAAAATTATAATTTATGCTGATAAATTTTGCTACAAGCTTAAGGACCTTGAAATAGAACGTCACACATGGTATGAAAGCCAAACTCAAATTCTGAACCCAAAATCCACTATAAAAACCTTAATCCTTACATACAAGAAGTTTATACACCAAAATCAAGGTTAGATGAATTTCATGAATATCAAAAGTCATAAGTAACAAAATCCTAAATTTGATAAAACAAAATGAAAATTCAGTTTATCACTTAATTATGAATGTTTGAACAAATTTACTAGGGAGAGTATAGGATGCTTCAAGGTGAAAACTCGATAATAAGTAAAATCCATCTCAATTACAACAGAGCACAAATGAAAAGTGTGGATTGCTTACTTATGCAAATTAGTTTCTTTTGTAAGTTAAGAAAGAAAGAAAAAGTGTCATTATTGATATTGTCTCAACTTCAAAATAATAAAAAAAGTTTTGAAATATCATAGAGCAGAAAAATTGTAATCCCAAGTGCAATTGAATTTAAATTCAAAGTTGTAGTACATGTACAAAATTAGAGTCCTATTTAGAGTGATCCAGATCTTAGGGGGAGGCCCACAAGAGCTATAATATTGAAATGGATCTCGTGGGGGAGGCCCACAAGATCTAAAGAATTGCAATTCTAGAAAGAAAATGACAGACCACACAGTAAATAAAACCACAAAGAAAATTTTTATTAAAACCGATAATAACTATAAAGGTTACATTATGGCGGACCATCTGTCCTTTTACAAAATGTGACTTGTTACTTATAATATTTTTCAGTTACAATACCATGGGTCAATTCCATGGGTGAATGAATACCATGGGTGGATGTCACAACACCAAGGGTCAATTCCATGGGTGAATGAATACCATGGGTGGATGTCACTTATAATACCAAGGGTGGATGCCACTTACAATACCATGGGTAAATTTCATGGCTGGATGAATAACATGGGTGGACTGAAACCATGGGTTGATGCCATTTTCTATTTGGATCATTCCTCCCTCCTTAAGAAGAAATGGTCCCCATTGCGTGAAGTTCCCTCCTGCAAAGCTTTTGTTGAATATGAAGAGCCACTAAAGAGAAGGGTTTTATGTGGTTAACTCATAGCCATGATGAACAAAGATTCGATGATAGAGATACCCTGTAATGCTTGTGACCAACTGTGATATTGATAATGTGTGGCCTAGAAAATGGACTTCTATGAAGTGTGGGTTTGTCAATGACCCATAACCATGATGAACAAAGATCTAAGCATAGAGATACCATGTAATGCTTGTGACCAACTGTGATACTGACATTGTGCGGCCTAGAAAATGGACTTCGATGAAGTGTGGGTTTGTGGATGATCCATAATCATGACAAACGAAGATCCGAGGATAGAGATACCATGTAATGCTTGTGACAAATTGTGATACTAATTAGTGTGCGGTCTAGCAAATGGAATTCGATGACAAGGATTTTGTGCAGTTGATCCATAACCATGATGTTGGTTGTTGATGAAGTAGCAGGTGCCGACATAGCCTAGGGTGGGAGGGCACGTCTCCAAATAACCCAAGCTGAATGCTGCTATGTTCAAAGTGATGAATGTGAAGCAAGTGCCTACTAAAGTGGGGTGGGAGGGCATGTCTCCAATGAGAAGCCTCTCTGAATGCTACTCCAGAATTAAAATGAACATAACTTGGTCAATATAACTCAGAATATTTATTATAACTTGTTTTTGGAAGCAGAAGGATCATTTTTAATCTTCCCATGTGTTGGAAATCCTTATCTGGACACTCTAAAATCTCAGATTCGTTCTGCAATGTTTTCGCCATCACAAAAAAATCTGAAAAAATAGTTGATTTGAAATCAATGATATCTCCCACATCTGAACTCCAATTCGACCCATTTTTTTTTTGAAATTAGGTGAATTTGCAAGAGAAGCTGAGATCTACAATCATTTTTCTAAAATTCTTCACAAAAAACTTCAAAAAGAATGATAGGAGAGTCGTCGTCCACTAGTTGTCATTAGAAAAAAAATCTACAACATAGCTGATTTTAAATGAGTGATATCTCCATCATTTAGACTCTGGTTTGGTCGATTTGTTTTTTGAATTTTGGTTTTTTTCGCAAGGAATCCAGATCTCTTATTTTTTTTTGTAAATATTACATGAAATGTTTCAGAACTGATCTACAAACTCACCACCCAAAAAAACATTCCTGCAAAAAAATGAAAAAAGAAAAATTCTTCCTCCTTGGCCCAAAAAAGTGCTCTATGGAGGTCGCAGCGCATGCTTGAAGTTTTGTGAATATTTCTGAAAAAAATTTGAAACTGAAGTATGCATGAAACCCTCATTCCCATGGAATCGTAACCTACTCTCATACCACTGATCGAGATCTTGGGGGGAGGCCCTTAAGATCTGAAAAATTGAAATTGCTATAAGAAAAAGAGGAGAATTCCCAATAAAGAAAACCACAAAGAAATTTTTTATTAAAACTGATAATAACTATAAAGGCTACATTGTGGCAGACCATCTGTCCTTTTACAAAATGTGACTTGTTACTTATAATATTTTTCAGTTATAATACCATGGGTGAATGAATATCATGGGTTGATGTCACAACACCATGGGTCAATTCCATGGATGAATGAATACCATGGGTGGAAGTTACAATACCATGGGAAAATACCATCGGTGAATGAATACCATGGGTGGATGTCACTTACAATACCATGGGTGGATGCCACTAACAATATCATGGGTAAATTCCATGGCTCGATGAATAAAATGGGTGGATGAATACCATTGGTTGATGCCATTTTCTATTCGGATCATAGAGGAATCTAATTAACATTTTAACCATATTCCAAGGCATATATTATAAGAAACATTTCTAGTTTCAATGTTGACCCTATTGCAACCTCGTTCAAATTCAAAAATGCAAAATTATGTTGAAGGCAGATATCATCTATGAAACATTTCCTGGTTGATTCAAACATGTAACAAGATCCTAGTTCTTTCAGTACATCTAAAGGTGAAAAATGTGAAAGAACACCCCATATTAAGAAATATAATTTATCCTCAAAGAAGTTCAAAAATGAATGCAATGAGCACACTATTTGTAGGTCTGTTACTAGTAAAGAAAAATCTTAAATATGAGAAGACTTACCAAGATGTTTTGGCCTATGTACAAATGACTTTTCTTAAAAACTATAGACCACGTAATGCATGCCATCTTAGGTAGGGTTGGAGCTTCTTATAATGAAATCGATTTTGGAACAAGCAAGACATTCCTAAATGGAACTACCACATTGTTTGCATACTCTCCTCCTCCTAGAAGTGTGAAAAACTCGATATATATGTGTGTGTGTGTGTGTGTGTGTGTGTGTGTGTGTGTGCCTTTAATGCCACCTTTCTATCCCTAATACGAAAAGAAGACACTGCTTATTCACTAGGTAAATACATGCCTATATCCTTATGAAATGTTATTTAGAAAATCATTTCCAAAGTCATAGCTAATAGGCTCAAGCCTCTCCTTCCCCTCTTCATCTCCTAGGAGCAATCGGGCTATGTTGAAGGTAGAGAAATTCTTAATGGCATAATCCTTTCTCATGAGGGCATTCATTCACTGAAAGATTTAAAAAAACCTAGAACGTTGCTTCAGCTAGATATGTCCAAGGCCTTTGACAAACTAAGTTGGGAATACATCTAGAACATCCTAAAGGCCTTTGGCTTTGGCTCTCTTTGGATTTTGTGGGTCACATCTCTCATCTCTACCCCTTTTTTCTCCGTCCTAGCCAATGGCTCTCCCTTTGAAACCTTCAGTCCCTCTAGGGGCATCCATCAAGGAGACCCTCTCTCTTTATTCATCTTCATCCTCAGAGTGGAAGGCCTTGGCCACACCATTAAATCTTCCAAGGCTAGAGCTTCCCTCAGAGGCCTCGCTATTCACAAAAATTCAGCTCACACCCAACAACAATTTTTTGATGACACTCTCCTCATGAATCACCCCTCAGTTCAAGAGGCTAGGAAGATCAAAGACATCCTCAACCTATTCCCTCTGGATTATGGTTTGGCCATGAACCGGGACAAATCCCAAATCTTCTTCTTTAATACTTGTGCTATCACTCAATGCAATTTCCAGCACATCCTTGGCTTTGCCTCAACCTGTCTCCCCTCTGAGTACCTGGGAGAACCCCTCTAACTATGCAATTAAGCACTCCTCCTAGGAGGATCTGATTGACGAACTATCCTCCAATCTTATATGTTGGACGCTTCAAGCCATCAACATCTCTAGCAGGTTCATCATCCTCAAGTATGTCGTCCGAGCTATGCCCCTCTACTTATTCTCTGTCCTTGCTTCCCAAAAATGGGTACTCAAGAGCATAAGGAACATCTAGTGTGCTTTCTTTTGGGGAAGAGCCGATCTCAAGCACAAATAGCCTCTAGTCAAATCAGATACTCTTTTCCTCCCAAAAGCACACGATGGTTTGGGGCTTAGGGACTTGGAAATAATCACCATAGTCATGGGCACCAAGATCTGGTGGAAATGGATCAAACACAAGCAGGAACCATAAGCCAAACTTTAGCATGGAAAATATGCCAACAACACTCCCCAACAAGATTTAGTTCATTTATCTCACATCCCTTCAAGATCTCTAATCTGGAAATTAGCCAGTCAAGGGTGTTTCCTGATCCACTCCCACTACTTCTGGGAGATTAGAGATGAATACTCAACTGAATTTTGGAATGAATCCTGGCAGTAGAAACCAAGTCTAGTTATTCTCCTCCTCATCCCCCTCAGTTAAGATCAAGCTCTCTGCATGGGGTGTATCAGAGTTCAAAAAATTTGGATGAACTCAGACATGTTAGTTCGTCGCAGCTGAGTGACATAAATTCTTTGTCTAGAGGAGTACAATGATCACAAGCACTCACACCTTCATCAAGAGCTACTTAAAATAACAATTGGAAAAAGTGATGAGAAAGATGTCCTCAGGTTGGGCTACACAAATTTAGGAAAATTCATAGTAAAAGAAGCTTACAACCTTCCCTCCTTATCTCTCCCCCATGATTCGAACCCCTTTTGGGCCAAGCTATGGAACTTCAACACATGGGCAAAAGTCATAACTCTTCTGTGGCTTCTTTCTAAGAGTTAGAGTCCTCACCTAGCACAATATAATCAAAAAAGGTTTTCAAGGGCCGTCTAAGTGCCCCCTTTGTCAATATCAACCAAAGACTCTGGATGATCTCTTCCTTTCATGCTCCTACACCAAAAACCTATGGCATAAGTTGGACCACAATTTTTTAAATCTAACAAAGATTCGAGCTACATTGACCGCACCCTTGTGCAATGGCTTGCCTCACCTTTTATCAATGTGTTACTAAACTACATCTGGTCTTCTTCCTCCCTCTTCTTGGCATGGGAAGTGTGGAATGAGCGCAACCACCTCATATTCAATCATTCCTCCAGATCCCCTAATGATCTATGGGGTCTCTTTCAAAATAACCTAGAGGAATCCTGTTGGGAATCACGATGTCATTAAACCGAAACTCACAGGTGTTAGTAAATGATCACATTACCAGAGATAAGGATCCATGAGAGGCAATTAGTCCATGTCACGAAACACATGGGGAGTGTTGTTTTATCCAATGTCCAAGAATATCGCCCCTAACATTAGTCAGGTGTGTATCGAACTCGTGACCTATGCTTTGATACCACTTGTTGGGAATAATGATTGTCATTAAACCAAAACATGAAGTGTTAGCCAATGATCACATCACTAGAGATAAGGATACATGAGAGGTGGTTAGTCCATGTTGCAAAACACACGGGCAGTGCTGGTTTATCCAATGTCCAAAAAATACATAGCGCTAACCAATTCGTCTCCCCAAGATCATTAAGCCCCCCTCCCCTATCTAAAAAATAAATCCTTGCTTGGTGGAACCTCAAGTCATCCAATCTCATCTCCTCTGCTTCACTCTCTCAGGAACTTGCCTCCTCTCCCTCTTTGTGGAGCCCCCCTCCCCCCCTCCACCTTAAGCTTAATTTTTATGGAGCCTCCAAGAGAAACCCAAGAGAAGTTGGTATTAGAGGAGTTTTAAGGGATCACACACGGAAATTCATCTGCATATATAGGGGTCACATTGTCTTCAAAAGAAACATTCTAGCGGAATTGGAAGCTCTCTGGAGGGCCTTCAAAATGCACGAGATAATTACTTCATCCCTCCGGTGGTTGAAGGAGACTCTTAGATCACCATTCAAATTTCCAGACCCATCTTCAACAAATCTCCGGCCATCAAGTAATCCATAGGCTGGTGCTTGGAATATCTTGTTCAACATCTCGCTTGCATCCTTTCTCAGCACGAATCCATTGTTTTCTCTCATCTCAAGCGCAAAGCCAATTCCCTTGCCGACTTTATCGCCAACAAAGGAATTGACTACCACCATCTCAAAGAAAATTTCCCTCCATCTTCTGGAGCTATTACGAATTAGCTTCCTCAATTACTAGAACTCACGCAATAAGATCTCTTATCCCTAGATTTGGGTGCTCCCGAGTCCTCTGGAACATTTCCCAAGTCCCCTCATTAGCAACCTCCACTTGGCTTACATCCCTTACGAAGTGGTAGTCACAGCCTTTACTCCTCCTCCCTAGCTCCAACTTTCACCATACCATGCTCCTCTACTCCCTTGCCCCTATAATAAACTCATTAAATCCATCAAAATTTCCTTATCCCAACTTCATTCTCCCTCTATCATTCCCTCCAAATCTCCCTCCGACTCAAGCATTGAAACCATGCTCTACTGCGGTAGACAATGGACCATGACAAGAGGAGGGGACAATTCCGTGGGAGGCAAAGGCTGAGGGCACCTCCCCACCACCTTCGATGATGCCACCATTGTTGTGATGTTCAATTATGATATACCAGATTCCATTCAAAGATATGTTCTTACTATAAAGGAGGTAGAGACTTGTAGAGGTCATCCGACACTCTCGGATCTCCAGAACCTCCTCACCTCACAGCTCAAGTAAAGAGCTCAAGAGAGGTTGCAGGCCTCTCATTTGATAGACTTGCTCTCAAACCACTAGAGGCACTCTTTCTCCTGGCTCACAAGACTTTCCAAATTCCTTCGCATCAAATTTCCACTAGACATCCCTTCCTCTTCCTCTCTTGCTCCCTCCTCTTCGCATTCACCTCTTGTTGACTCCTCTCCACCCATCACCTATGCTTGTGTGGCCCATATCCCTCCCTCCTATGCTCCCATCCCCTTGGGGGTGATGCTCCCTCTCCTCCTCCTAGTCCAAGTCCCTACATCTGCTAGAGCGGACACTAGAAACATGCAAGATCAAGGCAACGCCCACTTGCAATGTGGCACCATCGTGGCAACCATGCAATTTCAATGTGGAATAATCTAGCTTATCGGCCTTATGGCTACTTTCAAGTCGGTTTTCTCAGTCTAGTCTAGCCTCTCAGTAACCCCCCGCAATATTCATTTTTGTGTGGATGGAAGACTTGTGCCACGAAGCCTTGTGGCTTGTAGCTCAAAAGTTTTGGTTTCTCTTGATAAACCTATGTAATGGTAGATCTTAGGAGCATCTTTTTAGTTAAATGTCACTGAAAATTGTAAGACCTTTGGGCTCTGGTTTCTCCTTCTTAGTGCAGATCCTTTAAGTTCCCATGGCTGGTTTCCTCACACAAAGGTAGAGAATGCACTCTTTGATGTAAAGTACCATACCTCATTTTAGAAACACAATTCTAAAATAAATTTTACTATCCACATAAATATTATTATTATTATTATTATTAGTTTTTAGAATAAGTGGATAATGTAGTGAAGAGGGTGGTTGTTAGTCCAAGTAATTGATTTCCAATGAGGTGAGTGTGACCAGAACCTAGGCCAATGTTTCAGTGCCACTTAGAGGTGTAAAGGTGAGTGTAACTATGAATTCACATACTTGATTCCCAATAACTTGAGTGTGACAATTAATCCAATAAATACAAGTTTTCTCAAGAAGAAAAATACATATAATATATTAATCTTTAACAAGATTTATAGAGATAATTTCAGATAAATAAACTTATATAATTGTGCATAAAAGGCCATCTGTCATACTAAGAGTCTACCAGCTCGTCAAATACGAATCATAGCTCACACTACATAATTATCGCCACTTTGAAAAGGTATCAAAGCTCCCTAGAAAGCCAAATTTTTCTTTTGCAGAAGCTAGAGCCAAATTCAGAGATCATGAAAAGAAAAAATGGGCAGACCATTGGCTTCATGGGAAGGATCTAGAGTTAATTTCCTTTCCCCACTGATGAATCGAGGACTTGATATCACCTGGAAGCATTGTAAGCCGTTCCTTTGATAATTTGTAAGCTACGGAATTGAATTCTCTATGCACATGGGAGTAAGTTACCTGTTGAAAGAGTCTCTTGATAGTGAGGATCCTATTCATCCAATACTTCATGAGTGGTAGAGCGAAATTGGAGCCCTTATTGATCCAATCTATGGTTGTCTTACATTCTCCAAAAACATACAACACACCAAATTCTAGTTGCGTAACACAATACATCAGAGCCCAAAGAGAAATTCTAGTTGCCTAACACAATACATCAGAGCCCAAAGAGAAATAACTTCCGCTCTATTGTTTGAACACTTTGTTTCGTTTCCTCTAAAATGGAACAAAAATTTTCACGAGTGGCTATGTTTGCACCAGATCTACAAGCCTCATTCTAAGCTGTTCCATCAAAGTATCTGGAAGGAAAAAAAATTTGGAGATACATGTTTTATAATATGTTTCATCTTTGGAACTAGAGAGCCTTCCCATATTCATAACACAATGTACATGTTATATTAAATAAAAGTTATATTGGAATATGTTTTTCACACTCTCAAATTTGTTTAAAAAATAAAATAAATTAAGTGAATGATTGGGATTTCACTTTCACTAAATATAAAAACTGATTTTATAATTTCTGGAAAAACATAATTCACCTATTAAAAAAAATAATTGTTTTGATATACCTTTGTTTCACTCTTCTTCCCTCAAATTCACCATTTCATTTCATTGACATTGTAGACTGAGCAATTCGCTCATGTCCCACAATGAGTTTGTCGTTATCGGAACAAGATTGAAACAAAACAAACATCGAATAGTGAGAAATAAATGATGAACTTATTCTTAACCTTTGTTTCACTCTTCTTCCCTCAAATTCACCATTTCATTCCATTGACATTGTAGACTGAGCAATTCGCTCATGTCCCACAATGAGTTTGTCGTTATCGGAACAAGATTGAAACAAAACAAACATCGAATAGTGAGAAATAAATGATGAACTTATTCTTAACCTTTGTTTCACTCTTCTTCCCTCAAATTCACCATTTCATTCCATTGACATTGTAGACTGAGCAATTCGCTCATGTCCCACAATGAGTTTGTCGTTATCGGAACAAGATTGAAACAAACATCTAATAGTGAGAAATAAATGATGAACTTATTCCACCCAATAAGAATAAAGGTATGGAGATAAGACTATTTTACTTGGAGAATTAACTCTTACTTGTCTAGTGCATATTGATTGATATTTTTCACTATTAAATGTAATTGTTGTATGATTGTTAATTCTTTGGATTTGAGAGATTTAGTCTAACTAATATAGCTCCTACTTTAGTGCTTGGTTGATATATTTTCTCAACTTACTGATTGTATGGTTATGGTTAAGATAGAATTTCTATATTAAACCAATATTTGTTGTATTTATATGTAATATTCAATAAAATATAATTAAGTGATTGTATGGTTAAGATAGAATTTCTATCTTATACCAATATTTATTGTACTTATATATGTGATACTCAATAAAAATAAAATACAATTAAGTTTTAGTGTGCAAACTTGTTTCTCAATTTGGTAGGTTAACTCCCTTAAGGGAGTGCCCACGTATATGTAAGAGATGTAAGGCGTAATTTCTGTGATTAAATTAGAGTATGATTTAGGATTTATTTTAACAGTTTTTTGTGTGTTGAGATTCGTATGGATCCTGAAGTGCTATATGTGAAGGTTTCAAAGAGTTTCGCCATGTACAGCGGTAATCTGAGCATAACTCACGTGTGTGAAAGAAGAAAAAACGTGAGGAGGCACCGCAGAGATATGAAAGACAATTCAAAGTGTAAACATTGCTTATCCCTTCGTGTTTTGTTCGTATTGAACTAGTTGCCGGATAAGCCTGATCTTCTAGGAATTCTTTATATATGTAATCATGTGATCTACACTGAATTTTCTTTTCTCCCTTTGATTTAGTGTTACCACTGTCCTGTGAAGAGCAATTTGGGCCTCATTTACGACACAACTACGAACCATTACCTCTCTCTTGATTGCTTTGGCTAGCAAGGATAGTTGTGGTATGCCAAAGATAAATGATGTCAATTATCTGACAGACAGGTGCAATGTTGATAGATCAAATCAAGGCATATCGTGGAGCCATTCCATTGCGGTTCAGTGACTGACGCTGCATGAACCATGTATGCAACCCTACCTTCCATTTGCGCTACATGGATCATGTGTGTGTGCTTCTCATTTGCATTCTCTCTTCCCCATTTGCAGAACAGGTGCCACTTGCAACAACGAGGAGAAGAATTCTAGGAAGAGGAGGCGCGTGACGAATATCCTAAGCATCATCCTTCGCATCTTGCAGTTGATAGTTATTTAATTTGATTATGGATTTTAGAATTCTAACGAGCAAAATACAGAACATTCATCCTTATGTTAACATCTCTTCTTTGGCTCCATTACCTTTCTGTATTCTAAGGCTATTAGTAGTGATCTATGGAATTAGGGTATTATTATATTATTTTTAAATAGGAGAAATATGTGTAGAATAAATGTATGCGACGATGAACTTCAAAATTTTGTAAAATTGATTTTAGATTCTAGATATATTCCATATCTAGGTGGTTTCCCTAAAATAATTCGGAGTACATTCCAATGTATCTAGGTGGATGGGAGCTAGTTCATTGAATGAATAGTAGTTTAATTATTGTCGATAAGTGATTGATTGTGTCTGAAGCAACTATTTTAAAAGATGGAGTGGTGTAAAACTCAATATGGTTTGTTGTTGTTGAGATAGTTTGGTAGTTGTGGATCTAGGGAAGGATCCCTCTTTTGTTGAAGAGGTGGAAGTGGTCTGCTTGGGACATTGTTCACTAATTGACTTCAAGAGCTCTCTGATTCTAGAGTTCAAAAGTGGAACTTGGGAATCTATTTTGCCAACTACACCTTTAAGACTATTATGAGACAACTTGATGAAATCCACTCAATGTGATTTTGAAGATGTATGCAGTTTGGGAACTACACCTTTTATTGGGTGTGTAACTTTATTATCTTCTTTATTTAGAGGTATTGTCAAATTGGACTCCATTTCATAAAGTTGCCGCCCATAATCTAGGGCATCCTCCCCAAAGCTAAAAATAGATGTAATTTTGTAGTCAATCTGGGTAGTTCATTAGGCCTAGATCTTACCATAGAAATTATGTTTAATTTAGGGTTCTTTTCTTAGAAGGAAACCAATTGATTGGTATTGTGAGCCAGAAAGAGAGAGGAGATTGAGAGAGAGCCAAGAGTGAATTACAACTGATCTGTAGGTTGTATCTCTTCATTTTGCTGCTGGATAATATAAAAGCAATGACTTAATGTTTGTTAGTAGAGTTAGGCCAAATTGGGTGATCCAGTTATATCTTTGTCTCTCTTGTTTTATGTATTTATATTTCTGCAATATATTTAATTTGTTCCATTGCTCTGTAATTTTCTAACACCTTTAAGATAATTATGACACAACTTGATGGAATCCACTCATTGTGATTTTGAAGATGTATCCAGTTTGCCAACTACACCTTTAAGACAGTTATGAGACAACTTGATGGAATCCACTCAATGTGATTTTGAAGATGTTTAAGAAAACTAATGAAGGCTTTGCAGATATGAAGATCAAAGAACTCTTCTTTGTTTTGCCCATATTGATTGATGTTTTTCACCATTAAATATAATTAGTTAGATTTCAGAAATTTAATCCAATTAATATGGCTATTACTGTGATGTTTAGATGAAATATTTTCTCGAGTAATTGATAATATAACTAAAATAGAATTTCGATCTTATATGATATATAATGTTTAATATAATGCAATTAAAATTAATTTTAGCGTGCAAACTTGTTTCTCAATAGTTTCCGTAGATTCTGATATCAGTTCCACTGGCATACACACTGTTTCCTTGGTCAAGCGAATGCGTATGAAGAATTAGGGTTACCACTCGACACGCCTTTCCATCCTACAGCAATCCATCATTCAAGAGCTCCGCTCGCTCATGCTAAGATTCCATTTCGATTTGTCAAAGCTGTAGTTATCCCATTAATGAAACTTACTTGTGGTAAAAGTTGACGTGAGATTTTGTTCAGCCGCTTGACAACTAGAGATTTGAGGGGGAAGGTACGAAATAGTTACTGGAAATCCTTCAACTCTCCGGTTCAACGCGGTACTGTAATCAATCAGAAATAAATATTGATATTTTTTTAAAGAAGATTCCGAGATAGGTTTGTAGGCCATATTTAAAATTATAATTATAATTATAATTATAATTATAAATATAAATATAAATATAAATATAAAGAAATGGTTCAAACACCAGTTTAATTGGGGATCGAAATAATGTGAATCTTAAATTCCCAATTACCATAAATTTAATGATAATTTTTTTGTAATCTGATACTAAATAAGTTTAAGGTCTTAATAACTATGGACTTTTCTGCGGTATTTTCATGAGAAGCGGACATTATATATATATATTACTGCCATTTACGTTTGCCTTCAAAAAAAAATCCCAATCATTTTCATCATAACTTCATTATTCCATTGCCATTGCCATTGCAATTGCCAAAGTGTAGTGTATGAGAATCCATTGAAAATTAAAACCCATATCATAAACAGAATTTTAAATATACAAGTAACCATAATGGAAATTTTCGATACATAGTTTGAACTAATAACACCATACAGACATTGGAATATATAACCTAAACATAATGGAAATTTTAGCCACATGTTTTAAACTAATAGCACCATTCTTGGTTACCTTGGAATTTCAAAACTCCTTCTGACGTAGTCCAAGTTCTCTTGTTTAACATGTTCAAATAATGACTTTAATATTAAAGATATTATAATAATATAATTAATCATTACGCATTCAGAATTATGTGGGTTTTAATTTTATTCTTCAATCACTGAGTTCCCTTTTTCTCTTCTATCATTTTAATTAAAAGTTTTATTAATAAAATTTAAAGTTTATTATACATATGAATGCTAGGGATTAATAACATTGATATAATTATTAATAATGTCAATAAAATTTAGAATTTATTTAGTAATAATGTTAGAAAAAAAAATTGTAATATTAATATCAAGGTTTATAATAAGATTTAATAATTTTTTTTAATAAGATTCAACCATTTTATTAATAATTTAAAAAAATTATTATATTATTTAAATTTTAATGTATTTATAAATATATATTAATAATAAATTTATCTATACTTAATATTATTCTATGAAAAAATGATATCACATTGTTGCGAAAGGATAAGAATTCCACAATGTAAATATAGTTCACTTTGTTGAAAATAACAACAAGAAATGTTAAAAATAACATCTAGAAATTCCAATTTAATTTGTTATTGAATTAAATTGAAATTTTATTCTCATAGCAACTTGTAATAGTTAATTAAGTTGAATTAACTTAATTGACCTAGGAAATTCCAATTGGAAATCTATCTAGAGCCATGTAGAATGATCCCTAAATTTTAGGGGCCCATGTTGAGTTCATTTGATTTGTAATTAGATAGCTCAGTGTAACTGAGTTATAGTCAGTTAAACTAGTTCTAAATGTTGGACGAACTAGTAGAGGTCTAGTAGTGGAGTAGTGCCACGAGTTAACTGAAGATTCTCTCATAAATAACATTTTAGTTCAGAAGAAGACCCGGTTGAGATTAGAGTTCACGGACGTGTACTATGAGTTGTATATTTTTTTGAATTTTACATATGTTGCATGCAATTAGTTGAAGTTCTATGTTTGGATTGCATAGTTACAGAGAGAGAATTTTCACATTAAATAGAGACTAATTCCCTTTGGGATTGCGCAAGGAAGTAGAAGCTTGAAAGGCTAGGAATTTGGCTAAGTATTGGCCAAAGGAAGTGAGTCAGACAACGGATAAAAAATACTTGTGCAGGTTGCACTCAAGGTTGAGCAAAGCATATTGTATTTATACAAAGATTTCCTAGGAAGGAGAGAGATAGATTGTACTTGTGCAAGAATTGTTTGGGTTGAACAAACATTGTATTTTCTTCTCGAAACTTCTGGTTAATGCAATATAGATAGTCGAGGTTTTCAACATTTTCTTTCCCCAGAGAAATATTGTGTTATGTGCGATTGAATTTCTTCTTTTTTCTGCTTATTGTTTTCATCGATCAATTTTGGTTTCCGCTGATGAGTAGAGTAGATTCTTGTCTTATGTTTTAGCATATCACACAAGTTATTGAATCTATAGTAAAAATCTACACACCTTTATAGTGAACTATGATCAACCTTAGTCAATCATGTGTTGACCATAGTCATCCATAGTCAACTTTATTCAACAATAGTTAACCTCAAGCATCCTCAAGTCAATTATAGTTAGTCATATTCAAATAGACAATGGTTGACAATAGTTAACCTTAGCCAACCATGGTCAACCATAATCAAGGATTAAAAATATTTAATAATAATAATAATAATAAAAATATTAAATATTAATAATATTAATACTTTTATAATTTTTTTCAATACTGCAATGATATTCAACTATGGTCAAAGTTGCTTAGTTATAGACAACCGTGGTCATTGTGGCCATCCATGGTTAACATTGTCAACCATAGTGAACATGGTGAAACATATTCATATATAGTTAAAAATTGACGAGCATGATGAACAATGAACACCCATTGTTAACCATTGTTGAGCATAGACAAAAACATTCAAAATTGACATGTACTATCATAAATAAATATGAATGTTGCAATGTATCAAGCAAAATTACTTCAATATTTATCTAAATATATATTGTAAAAGGGCCATGAAATAGATAACATTGAAAGAAAACAATTTTAAATCTAGAACAAGAGCAAAAGGCAAAGGTTAGATGCATAATCATGCATCATTTTATGAAACAAGATCTTAAAATGTGGGAAAACCATTGAAAATCGTGGATATTAATAACACATTAATCTATACATTAACACATGTCAGCTATGGTTGACTATGATTGGTTATCGTTAATATGATCAACCATAGTCAACATGAGCACCAAATTCAACCATAGTCAATACGGGTTCCATGGAAATTCATAATCAGCATGGCCATTATCTTTAATATATTGTTCGTAATGTGACAAAAAACAAGCACCATCGTAATGTGATGAACAACAAAACAATGTCGCAATGTGACAAACAAAAAACAAATTCATAATCTGGCAAACAAAAAGAAATGTCACAATTGGAAAAAACAATGACATTATAATGTGATGAAAAATAAAAATATTGTAATTTGACGAAAAAGAAATGACATCATGATGTGTTGAACATCGAATAATGTCACATTGTCACAATCAATAAACCACATTGCAATGTGACAACATTGAAATGTGGCAAACAACAAACAAACTTTCAAAATAACAAAGCACAAATGATGTCACAATGTGATGAATAACAAATGACATTTCAATTTGAAAAACAATAAAATTCATCACAATCTGAACTAAGATGATGAGATTTACTAGGTTGACTTATATTTACTAGGTTGACTTAGGTTTACTAGGTCAACTATAGTCAATCTAGGTTTACTAGGTTGACCTAAGTTTATTAGGTTTAGTATACATTGATAACATATTAAGTATACATTAATCTATACATCGACACATGTCACTTATGGTTGACTATGGTTGGATATAATTAGCATGATCAACCACAATCAACATGGGTTTAATGGTGAACCATACATAGCATGAATGTTATGTTGTTCCCAATGTAACAAACAAGAAACCACAGGGGATTTACTCAATGAACCTCTCACATAACACATGCATTCGTGGCATACTAAACAATACCCTTAATTTGATTACATATTGAAAAATAGCTCTAAAAATCACATTATTTAACCCCTTACCAATACGAACTTAATATACCTTTCCAATTTAAAAAACCCCTACTTTCTGATGCAGGAGCATGAGACTTGAAGACAAAAGGCTTCATTTTTATTCCAAATATCCAAAAAAAAGTTTACAAGCAAAGGAGTGGGATCCTTTAGTTATCATTTTTGAAAGTTCTATAGATAGGATTTAAGCTAGAATATAGGAATTTGAATGATTTTGTAATTACTCCAAGTAGTACAAAATTAGTTGAGATACTTGAGGAGAATATCATGCAGTTTAGGTATTTATCTAAGATTAGGTAGATTCAATCCATTGATTGAGGATTGTATTGTTGAATGTAAGGTGTTTATGTAAGTTTTGAACTATTGTAATAGGATTTGGGTGGATTTAGCTATGGAGAACTAGACTGTAAAAATTGAAATATCTTTGTGTCTCTGTGTATTATGCACATAAATGGTTAATCCTGGAGGGTTGGATTTACTTCGAGAACTCTCCGAGTTCTAATGATTTTCAGTTCAGCCTTTAAAATTAGAGGTTGGTATAATCATGTGTTCTCATGCTTAAATCTTTATTTCTGTGTATTAATATAGCCAGAATATACTTTAAAGAAATATAGCTAGACACAGTCTAAACTTGGTAGAAGGAAAATACTTGGTGGAGCAGAGGAAAACCCGATAAAAGTCATGAAAGCCTAAGAAAGGATCTGATCCGTCCGATTGACATGCACAGATCTAACGGTGGTTGCACGCTCATAAGTGCAAATGTTAACCCATAAAACATACACGAAAAATCATTCAACTTAGTTAATAGCTCAGTTGATCGGAACCATCTGATTGAAGGAGGCCAATCTGATGGTAGTTGCGTTGTTAACACGCACGGTGTTTAATTTGGAAATAGGATGTGATATTGTGTGTAATGTGATTTATTCTAGTTGAGGTGAGGTTAATCACAACCATTCGTTGTGAAGGACGCAATCCGACAGTGATCGCGTGGTGAAGGTGCGCACAAGTTAATTCAGATTTCGAACTCGATAAACTATAAACTACAACTTTATTTTCCTTTTAGTTTCGTGGTAAGTGAGGTTCTACAATATTCCATGCAATAATAACAATTCTACAATTTTTAGTAGAATAGCTAGATTTGGAGGCGGATGACTGAAACTCCAAGGAGAATAAAAGAAGAACTTCCACCAGTGCTTGAGGAGATCATTTCTAGATTTGAACGATTATCCCTTACACCAGCAACCAGACCAAAATTTGTGGTATCAAAGAAGCCTAATGACATTGAACACGATCCAAAGGATCAAAAAAGGAAATCTAACATGGATTTCAGAGTTGGAGGAAGAGGTGGTTTTCGAAGAAGAGGAAGACCAGTTGCAAATGATGAAATAATAAAAGCTATGCAACAGATGCAAGATAGATTAGAAGCAGTGGAAATGGAAAGAGATGTAGATGCTGGAGATGTCAGTGAACCTGAATTTGGAGCTGCAGAAGAAGAGGAACCTATAGATGTAACTCCTGAAATGAGATTCTTTAAGTCAGTATTGAGATCCACATCTAAACCCAGACATGAAGTTTCAATTTATATAGGAAGTTTAAGCCCCAAGGAATTGATAGACTGGATTAATGATGTGGATAAATTAGTTGATTATGAAGAAATAGAAGAAGGAAAGGAAGTGAAGTTTGCTGTCATAAAATTGAAAGGAAATGCATCACTTTGGTGGGATGGAGTGTAGGCAGAAAGAAGAAGACTTAGTAAACAACCAATTAAAAATTGTAACAGGATTGTGGCAAAGTTGAAAGGTAATTTTTTTCCAAGTTATTATCAATAGAAATTATTTGGACAAATGCAGAACCTTAGATAGAGGTCTATGAGAGTGAAGGAATACACAAAGGAATTTTATAAAGTGAGCATAAGAGCTGGACAAATTCAAGATACAGATGAGAAGGTTGAAATATATGTAAATGGTCTCAGAATGGAGATTCAAGATGAGATAAGTGTACTGTCTCCTAAAACAGTCGAAGAGGCTTATCAGATGGTACTGAAGGCTACAGATAAACTCATGAGGAAGCAATCTGCTAGATATAGAGGTACTTTCTGAGGAAGGGGAAGTCAAGGTGGTAGAGGAAGGTCTACAACACCTAGAGATGGAGCTAGCAATAGCTTAAGTCAGCATGCACCCATAGGAGGCGATGCAACTGGCAGAGGGAGTTTTTCCAGAGGCAGAGTAAGAGATGTTAGATGTTAAATATGTAACAAGCTGGGACACAGAGCCTATGACTACCTAGAAAACATAGGAATTAATTAGAGAAATGAAATTATTGCTAAGACTGAAGAGGAAGAAGCAAAGGTAATAGAAGAAGAAAATGTACCAGAGAAAGGGGAATCTTTGGTAGTTAACAAATTTTTGTTAAAGCCATCAAAGGAAATTGTTGAACCAACACAGAGAAAGACCTTGTTCAGGAGTTTGTGCAAGGTTCAAGAGAAATGTTGTCAGATGATAGTTTATAGTTTTAGTATAGATAATTTGGTCTCTACAGAAGTGGTGGAGAAGTTGAAATTGAAAACAAAGAAACATCCAACAACTTACAAAGTGTCATGGATTCAAAAGGGATATCAGTTGTTAGTGAATGAGCAATGTGAAGTGGAGTTGCAGTTGGGCAAATACAGAGACAAAATTCTGTGTGATGTGATGCCTATGGATGTGTGTCACATATTGCTAGGAAGACCTTGGCAGTATGACAGAGGAGCTATGCATGATGGAAAGAAGAATACATACAAATTTAGTAAATATGGTGTCAATCATACATTGCTGCCTATGGAAGAAGAGGATGCATCAAGAAAGTCTGATCCAAAGACTCTATTGCTGAGTGGAAAGGAGTACTTGCAGTAGATGGAAGAGGATGAGGTAAATTTTACATTGATTCGCAAACCCAAGGTAATAATTACTTCCACTAAAGTTTCTGATTTAACAATTGAAATTCAAGAGATGTTCGACAGTTATTGTGATATCATTGTATATGATTTGACTGATGAGTTACCACCGATTAGAAAATCAGTCATCCTATATATTTGATTCCAGGAGCAAATCTACCAAATAAAGCATCTTACAAGATGACTCCCACAGAGAATGAACAAATGAGGAAACAGGTTCAAGAACTGTTAGATAAGGGACTCATTAGAGAGAGTTTGAGTCCTTGTGCATTGCCAATAGTGTTGAGCCCAAAGAAAGATGGTGGCTGGAGAATGTGCACTGACTCAAGAGCAATCAACAAGATAACAATCAAGTATAGATTTCCTTTACCTAGAATTGAAGATTTGATGTCTATTTGAGTGGAGCAAGATATTTTACAAAGTTGGATTTAAAAAGTGGTTATCATCAAATAAGAATTAGAGAGGGATATGAGTGGAAAATTTCTTTTAAAAAAAGTGAAGGATTGTATGAATGGATGGCAATTCCTTTTGGGTTATCAAATGCTCCTACTACATTTATGAGGTTCATGAATGATGTTTTGAAAGAATTTATTGGTAAATTTGTAATAGTATATCTGGATGATATATTAGTTTACAGCAGATCAAAAGAGGAACATGTGAGACATCTGAATTATGTCTTACAGAGGCTATAACAAGAGAAGTTATTGTTACATTTAAATAAATGTTCATTCATGAAGGAAGAGTTGGTATATTTGGGTTTTGTTGTTTCTGCTAATGGGTTAAAGATGGATCCAGAGAAAATCAAGGCAATCATGGAGTGGCCTTCACCAAAAAGTGTCTTTGAGGTAAGAAGTTTTCAACGTCTTGCTAGTTTTTATAGGAAATTCGTAAGGAATTTTAGTAAGATCAATGATTCTATTATTGACACCATAAATAAGGACAAACATCCATTTAAATGGACTATTGAAGCATAAAAGAACTTCCAGCTGTTGAAGAGAAATATTATTGAGAAACCTATTTTGATTTTTCCTAATTTTAATAAACCTTTTCAAGTGAAGTGTGATGCTAGTGGAGAAGCCATTAGAGTTGTTTTAAGTAAGGAGGACAGACCTGTAGCTTACTTCAGTGAAAAACTGAATGAGTCAGAGAAGAAATATTCTTCTTATGACAAGGAGTTTTATGTAGTGGTGCAGTCTTTGAAGAAGTGGAGACACTACTTGATGTCTAAGGAGTTTATACTTTATTTAGACAACCATGCATTGCAGTACATTATGCAACAACCAAAGCTTAATCAAAAACATGTAAAATGGGTAGAATATGTTCAAAGTTTTAATTTTGTATTAAAACATATAACTGGTCAATCAAACAAAGTAGCAGATGCCTTAAGTAGAAAAATCATTTTAGTTCAAGAAAGTCAAATTCAACTGTTGGGTTTTGATTTTCTTAAGGAATTGTAAGAGAAAGATTTAGATTTTAAAGAGGCATTTGAAGCTTATAAGAATCCTGTTTTGTTAGACAGAAGTAAGTGGCTCGATTATTTCTTGCAATAAGGACTATTGTTTAAAAGAAATAAATTGTACATACCAAATTGTTCTATGAGATAAAATTTGATGAAGGAGAAACATAGTGGTGGACTTAGAGGACATTTTGGTGTAGACAAGACTTATGAGTAGTTGAACCGGTCTTATTTCTCGCCGAAGCTGAGATGTGAAGTAGAAAAGTATGTAAGGAATTGCAAAGTTTTTCAGTATGCATGTTCCATTACCTATTCCAGATAGACCTTGGGATATGGTAAGTATGGACCTTGTTTTGGGTTTACCAAAAACTCAGAGAGGCAATGATTCAATTATGTAGTAGCTGACAAATTTTAAAAAATGGCACATTTTATTCCATGTTATAAAACAAGTGATGCTACTCATATTGCAATTTGTTTTTTAAAGAAATTGTAAGGTTGCATGGGTTACCTAAGAGCATTGTTTCAGACAGAGATACCGGATTTGTTGGTCATTTCTGGAGGACCTTGTGGAAGAAACTTGGTATTAAACTGAGTTTTAGTTCTTCTTATCATCCCCAAACTGATGGGCAGACTGAAGTCGTAAAGAGAAGCATGGGTAATCTCCTGAGAAGTCTTGCAGGTGAACATCCAAAACAATGGGATCAAGTTTTGGCACAGGCTGAATATGCTTATAATGATTCTCCTAACAGGAGTATAGGGCAGAGTCCATTCCATATAGTTTATGGAATTCACCCAAGAGGAGTGTTTGAATTAAGAGATTTGGGTAAAGTTGAAATGAGGAGTGTCCAAGGAGAAGATTTTGCTTCAGAGATTCAGGAAATACATGAATAGGTAAAACAACGGTTACAGGACAACAACACAAAGTACAAGAATAGAGCAAATTTGAAGAAGGGAGAAGTTAATTTTGATGTTGGAGATTTTGTTTTGGCACACCTAAGGAAATATTTCCAAAAAGGGAGTATAATAAGTTAAAGTTTAAGAAAATTGGACCATGCAGAGTCTTCAGGAAATTTTCTGCAAATGCATATGAAATTGAATTACCCCCTGGTATTGGAATATCTCCAATTTTCAATGTTGTTGATTTGTACAGGTATGAAAAGGGATAGGAAAATGACACATCAGAAGATAGGGAAGAACAAGAGGTGGATTGGGTAAAACAATTACCTACAACAAAGGCATTACAACCAGAGAAGATATTGGATAAGGGAGTATTTAAAAGGACAAGGTGACAAGATTATTTTCAATACTTGGTCAAGTGGAAAGATCAATCAATTGTTGATGCCACCTGGGTGACAGATACCATGCTACAGAAGTTGGGTAGTTCTGTAGAAGAGCTCATGGATAGGAGCCCATGAAGAATTTTGTCCTCAGGAGTATGATGCAGGAGCATGAGGCTTGAAGACAAAAGGCTTCGATTTTATTCCAAAAATTCAAAAAAAATTTACAAGCAAAGGAGTGGGATCCTTTAGCTGTCATTTTTGAAAGTTTTCTAGATAGGATTTGAGCTAGAATATAGGTATTTGAATGATAATGTAATTACTCCAAGTATTTTAGACTTAGTTGAGATACTCGAGGAGAATATCATGCAGTTTAGGTATTTATCTAAGATTAGACAAATTTGATTCATTGATTTAGGATCATATTGTTGAATGTAAGGTATTTATGTAAGTTTCGAAGTATTGTAATAGGATTTGGCTAGATTTACTTATGGAGAACTATACTGCAAAAATTGAAATATCTCTATGTCTCTGTGTATTCTGCACATAAATGGTCAATCCCGGAGGGTTGGATTTACTTCGAAAATTCTCTAAGTTCTGATGATTTTCACTTCGGCCTTTAAAATTAGAGGTTGGTATAATCAAGTGTTATCGCGCTTAAATATTTATTTCTATGTATTAATATAGCCGGAATATACTTTAAAGAAATATAGTTATACACAGTATAAACTTGGTGGAAGGTAAATACTTGGCGGAGTAGAGGAAAACCCGATAAAAGCTATGAAAGCCTAAGAAAAGATCTAATTCGTTCGATCGACAGGCACAAATCTAATGGTGGTCACATGCTCATAAGTGTGAATGTTAACCGAGAAAACAGACGCAAAAAATCGTTCAACTGAGTTAATAGCTCAATTGATCGGAATCCTCTGATTCAAGGAGGCTGATCCAACGGTAGTCGCGTGGTTAACACGTAGGGGGTTTAATTTGGAAATTGGATGTGATGTTGTGTGTAATGTGATTTATTCTAGTTGAGGTCCGGTTAATCACAACCATTTGTTATGAAGGACGCAATATGATGGTGATCACGTGGTGAAGGTGTGCGCGAGTTAATTCAAATTTCAGACCCGATAAATAATAAACTACAACTTTATTTTCATTTCAGTTCCATGGTAAGTGAGGTTCTTCCATATTCCATGTAATAATAACAATTATGTTGTTTTTTGTATAATAGCTAAGTTTGGAGACCGATGACTGAGACTCCAAGGAAAATAGAAGAATAACTTCCACTAGTGCTTCAGGAGATCATTTCTAGATTTGAACGATTATCCCTTACATGTGCAACCAGACCACCACTTTCACTAGATATTGTAGGTATCTATTTTTTCATTAATACTTTTTCTACCCCTTCATATTTTTTCATTAAAATTGAGCTCCATTTTTTATACCTACCAATATAAAAACCCTTTAACCCCTATTATATGCACAATATATTGTGTCATTTTTTCATCAATATATACCCCCTAATATGAATGCACATGGTATGGTATTGCTCCGCCAGTGAAGCCTCCATACAATAAACAATGTCACAATTTGATAAGCAATAAATAACATCACAATGTGACAAATAACAAACAAAATTATAATGTGATGAATAACAACCAATGTTATAATTTGACAACAAAAAATGACATCGCAATGTAATGAACAACAAACAATTTCATAATGTGATAATCAACAAACCACATCACAATGTGGCAACAATAAAATGTGATAAACAACAAAACAACATTTCAAAGTAATAAAGAAAAAATGATGTCATAATGTGATGAACAACAAATAACATCGTAATTTGATAATTAAATAACAATGTCACAATCTGAACTAGGTTTACTAGATTTAGTAGGTTTACCTATCTTTACTAAGTTTACTAGGTTGACTTATGCCTAGTATGTTGACCTAGGTTCACTAGGTAAACCATGGTCAACCATAGTCAATTAGGATGACCTCGGTTTACTACTAAACCTAGGTTGACCTAAATTTATTAGGTTTTCTAGCTTTACTAAGTTAACTTAGGTTTACTAGATTTACGAGGTTGACCTAGGTTTAGTAAATTGACCTAGGTTTACTAGGTTGACTAGAGTGACCTAGGTTTGTTAGGTTAACCTAGATTTATTAGGTCTGTTAAGCTTATTTGGTTTGCTAGGTTTATTAGGATGACCTAATTTTACTAGGCTTAGTAGATTTACTAAATTGGCTGGTTTAGTAATTTGACCTAGGTTTACTAGGTTGACTAGGTTTACCAAGTTGACCTAGGTTCAATAAACATTTAATAAATTTACTAGGTTGACTTAGTTGTACTAGGTTGACCTATGTTGAGTAAGTTTAATAGATTTACTAGGTTGATCTAGGTTAACTAGGTTGACTAAGGTTTATTAGTTTTACTAGGTTGACCAACATTTACTAGGTTAACTTGATTTACTAAATTTACGTAGGCTTACTAGGCTTATTAAGTTGAGCTAGGTTTACTAACTTAACCATGGTTTTTTAGGTTTATGAGGTTGAATTAGATTGACCTACATTAAGATAGGTTTACTAAGATTACTAGGTTGATCTAGGTTTATTAGGTTGATGATGTAGGAGCATCAACTCCTTGTCAATGAATTTTCACTATACCCAAGGGATCATGAAATTTCTCAAGGGGAGGAAATTCCCTCAAGGGAAAAATTTAAGGATGGAAAATTATATTGAAGTTTAAAAACATTGGCGAATCTCACTTTTCCCTAATATGCAAACTAGAAAATGTTTATTGATATACTTGTAATATTATTCAAATTTATAATGATTTTATATATAGTCTTCATATAATGTTGGAAATTTTTAAGGTAAAATAATTTTATATTGTAAAATTTGGCCGAATTATTTTTAGAAAAATGGAAGTTGGCGAATCTATTTTTGGAAAAATCATGGAAAGTTATCTCACCTACGAATATTAGCCCCTAAAATTTTCCATGGTTCTCTCAATTGTAAACTATATAAAAAAAAATAAGTTTTTGATGTAAAAACATGTGTCCTCATTCTAGAAGAATATAAGAACTATTGAGCAGTTAGTTTATTTTAGTGAGCTAGTGTTTTTGTTCAAATGGGCCTTTTGTAAATTCAACAGGTATCAATGCTAAGTTGTAGATAATTTTAGTTTGTTGGGACAAATGTCCAAACAACTTTATTTCTATTAGGATATTTTGTAGTTAATAGAAGAGTTTATATATACAATTAGAATTTCCAATAGAGTAGACGAGGGACTAAGAGATATATAGAGTGTTGAGAATGGAGAGAAAGAGCTCAGTAGAAAAGAGGAAGAGAGATCTCCTGAAAGTAGCGCATGTTCAATCAATGTAAATATCTTTTAGTAGTATAATATAATTTTCTTTTCTTTTGGACATATCTTTACATATATGCATGTGTTTATTCTCTGTATAATTTGTGAGAACCCTGAATAGTGAATCATATGAATCTAGTGTCAACATAGTGAAGGAGAACAAAGTAATAGAACTTAGGAGCATGTAGTTCTATGTGTATACTTCGTTGGAGCTCAAATTGAAAGCATAAAGGACTCGCACAATGCTTGGGGAGGAGTGTGACTACAAGAGGCTAAAAAGACCTCGAAGGAGTGTTTGGATGATAGGAATTGGAACAAGTAGCCTTAATCCTTGCTGACACCTCCAAACTTTATAAGTTAATGAGAGTTTAACAAGGAGAGGGTAGCTCAAGGTGTATGAGATCCGCTGCAATCTATTCAATTGTAGGACTTAATGGCCATTATATCCCAAGCCAGAGACTTTCATTGTACAGAAATAATGGTAGCAGCTATACTAGAATATGAATTGAGGATGATTCAAGGCCATGTTTCAATGCTAGTTGCATGTTAAGGCTGAGGAATAAATTGCATCGAGTATAGTTTGAAGTTACGGTAATATTTGCGATGTTGCTTGGATTGAAAGGTTATATGAATGCACAGGGATATACATTTTTTATATATATGGACAAGAGAGATCTCCATATTTCATGATTATGTCAACGTATCTGGTTCGAGCTAAATCTGCCTTATTCAAACCAATATATTGTTAGATCAGAGCATACATAACACATAATGGATTTCTACTCAAAGACTTAGACGGAAATAGTAGAGAATAATTCACAAAGACAAACAAATGGAGAAACAATAAGATTACTCAGTCAAAAATAGTGGAATGGATAAAACAATCATTGGAGAATAGAAATCACTTTGCATTACATAACGGGCTTGTTCCTTGGCTTGCTTACTTTCCTTGGCCATAGAAATTACAAATTTAAATAGGCAGAAGAAGGATCTAGAATCCTGTATCTGATTCAGATGGAGATCTGGAATGATCTAGAAACTAATGATGGTGTAGAAAGATCTAGAATCCTGGAGATCTAGAAATATCTGATCTAGAAGGATCTAGAATCTTGAGTGAATTTGGCTTCACACTTAACATTCTACCACTTGAAGAAAAATAAGATTCATCAAGTCACATCGAGTCCTACCATGCCTCTACATAACTCATGTTTATTTCGTGGTAGAATCTTAGTGATCATATCAACATGGTTCCTATCTGTATGGATCTTTTTTTAAGGATAATTGTTCTTCCTCCAACACATGCTCGATCCAACGGTACCGTAAGTCAATGTGCTTGGTTTTTGAATGAAATGCTAGGTTTTTCACCAAGTGAATGGCACTTTGACTATCACAATATAACACATACTTGTCTTGCTTTATTCCTATCTCTCCTAGGAATCACTGCATCCACAACATCTCTTTACAAGCTTCTGTTGCAGCTATGTACTCTGCTTATGTTGTATAGAGGGCTACTATTATTTGTAGCCTTGACACCCAAGATACTGCTGCACCTGCAAATGTATACAAAGAACCTGTAGTGGACTTTCTCGTATCCATATCTCTAGCCATATTTGCTTCTGTAAATCCTTCAAGCATAGTCTCATCATGACCAAAACATAAACAATAATGACTAGTACCCTTGAGATACCTCAAAATCCATTTTACTGCTTGCCAATGTTGTTTGCCTGGATTGGCAAGGAACCTACTTACTACTCCCACTGAATATGCAATGTCTGGTCGTGTGCATACCATGGCATACATCAAACTACCAATTACTGAAGCATAAGGAATCTTGCTCATTTCTTCTTTCTCTTTGTCATTACTAGGACATAATTCAGTACTCAGCTTGAAGTGGGCTACAAGGGGTGTACCAACTGGCTTGGCATCCTTCATAGTAAACCTGTCAAGCACCTTCTTGATATATTTTCTTGTGACAGCCACAACCTTTTGTTTTTCCTGTCACGCATAATCCGCATGCCCAATATCTGTTGTGCTGGTCCCAAATCCTTCATTGAAAATTTTCTACCCAAATCTTTCTTCAACCTATTGATATTATTCTTATCATGCCCAAAAATCAATATGTCATCCACATATAACAATAATATGATATACTTTCCTCGATCATACCTCTTGATATAGACACAATGGTCAGCTTCCAACCTCTGAAAACCATGTTCCAACATGAATGAATCAAATTTCTTGTACCATTGTTGAGGTGTCTATTTCAACCCATAGAGACTCTTCTTCAACCTACAAACAAGGCCTTCTTTTCCTTTTTATATGAAGCCTTCTAACTGATCCATATAAATTTCTTCCTCCAATTCACCATGAAGGAATGTAGTTTTTACATCTAACTGTTCACATTCTAGGTCTAAAGCAGCAACTAGACCAAGAATGACTCTAATGGATGACATTTTAACAACAGGAGAGAAAATTTCAGTGAAGTCAATACCTTCTTTTTGGGCAAAACCTTTCACCACCAGCCTTGCTTTATACCTCTCCTTATTTTCGTCACCTTCATGCTTAATCCTGTACACCCATTTGTTTTGTAGAGCCTTTCTAGCTTTTGGGAGGTTTACCAACTCCCGATTTTTATTTTCCTGCAAAGAGTTCATTTCTTCTTTCATTGCTTTCTTCCATTCTTTACTGTGCTTGACTTTACAAGCTTCTTGAAAACAATTGGGTTCACTTTCATCAGTCAACAAAATATAGTTTGAAGGAGGATACCTTTGTGAAGGCTTATGAGGCCCAGAAGATCTGCAAACCAACTATGGTGGTGCATTATCAGGTTGAATCTCTTGTAAAGGTTCCTGCAAGATTCCTTCTTCTTGTTTTTCATCATTTTCCACTTTTTGTTCTTCATGCTCCTGAATTTGTTGTTCATTTTCTTGTATTGGTGGTATGTTTTCCTGCTGCTCTTCAAACCTGTCAATAACCTTCTTGACCTCCAACTCACCTACAGTCCTCTTGAACATTTTTTACTCATTAAATATAACATCCTTGCTTCTAATAATTTTATGTTTGACCAGATTCCATAGACAATAACCAAAATCTTCATCTTTCATATCCGAAAAAAATGCATTTCATAGATTTATCATCTAGCTTAGTTCTATTTTCTTTGGGAATGTGTACGAATGCTTCACATCCAAATATTTTCAAGTGAGTATAATTCAAATTCTTACTAGTCCAAACTTCTTCAGGGATACCGCCATCCAAGGTTGTAGTTGGAGATTTATTTATGAGGTAGCAAATAGTCCTGACTGCTTCAGCGCAAAAATTCTTCTCCAAATCGGAATTGGACAACATACTTCACACCTTTTCCATAATGGTGCAATTCATCCTTTCTGCGACACCATTATGTTGAGGAGTACCAGGCATAGTCTTCTCATGCTTTATGCCAAACCTGTTACAATATTCCTTAAATGCATTTGAGCAATATTCTCCACCATTATCTGTTCTTAAACACTTCAAAAATTTGTTAGTCTCTCTTTCAACAGCAACATGGAATTTTTGAAATATTCCAAACACTTCACTATTATTTTTCATAGGATATGCCCAAACCTTCCTGGATGCATCATCTATAAATGTTACAAAATATGATGCTCCTCCCAATGATTTGATGTTAACAGGCCCAAACACATCTGAGTGTACCAATTCTAACACATTTTTCTTTCTGTCATGTCCACCTCTAAGGAATGAAACCCTTCTTTGTCTACCATATATACAATTCTCACAAAGGTCAAGATTGTAGGATTTCAAACTTGGCAATAAATTTTTATGAACAAGGATTTTTAAGCCCTTCTCACTCATGTGACCCAAACGCTTATGCCATAGATCTGTTGAATTTCCTTCTTTTGTGATAGTAGCCAAATCTGATTTTTCTATCAGTGTCTTCAATATGTATAATGTTCATGTCTTCGGTCCTCTGGCCATGACCAATGCACCTTTGCTAATTTTCTAGCCTCCTTTTCCAAAGCTTGTTGAATAGCCTTCATCATCCACTCGTCCCATAGAGATTAAAATCATTCGCATTTTCGGTACATGCCTGACCTATTTCAACAATATTTCTTGTCCATCTTTCATCTTGATCTGGACATCTCCCACTCCAACATTACTGCAAAAATGATTATCCCCAAATGCACTCTACCATAATCACCAGGATTATATGAAACAAAAATATCTTTGCATGGGGTTTCATGGTGAGATGCCCTAGAGTCAAGGATCCAATTAAAGATACTGCTAGATGTATATACGCATGCATCCTCTGCTGAAATAGTAAACAACACATCACCATCTGTGGCTACAGCAGTAGTCTCACCTTCATTTGTGCTGGATGACTTGTGATTTGTACTAGACGATCTCTGATCATTTTGTCCTTTCTTCCAGAATTGAAATTCTTTCTTCATGTGCCTGGGTTTGCCACAATGAAAGCAGATGATTCTGCCTCTCCATGATTTTGATCGGCCTCTCAATCTTGATTGTCCTTGCTGGCCTCGATCCATACTCCTATCACGATCAGCTAGAGCTAGAGCCTCTCCTGCTTAGATTTCCACAATTGACTTGTGCCACAACTCCTCATTCATTAAGCTATTGCTGACATCATCAAACTTTAGTGACCCTGCAGTTGTTGAAGTGCTCATAACTACAATTAAATTTTCCCAGTTGTCTAGCATAGAACACATTAGCAAAATAACTCTAATTTCATCATATAAAATGATTTTAATAGAGGCAAGCTGATTAGTAATAATATTAAATGCATTCAAGTGTTCAGCAACTGAAGCACCCTCCTTCATTTTGAGATTATAAAGCTTCTTCATCAAGAACACTTTGTTTGATGTCGTGTTCTTCTCATATAGATCATGGAGCTTCTTCCATAATCCTCCTGCCGTCTTTTCTCTAGACACATTGAAATAAACATTCTTTGCTAAATATTAGTGAATTGCTACAATCGCCTTTCTATCTAGCTTATTCCACTCTTTATTTGTCATCGATAAGGGTTTCTTTGTTGTGCCCTCAATCAACAAATATTGGTCCTTTAAAATCAATATATCCTCCATCTGTGACTTCCATAGGGCGAAATTAGCCCCGCTCAACTTCTCCATATCTATAACTGTTGTCTCTATTTTCAATCAAATTCATGCCCCAAAACACAAAAAACTCCACTTAAAAATAAAACTTTAATTATTACTCTTTAGTAATAATGACCTTCCTCCTTTTAAAATACCCTTTTCAAAATTCCTGCTCCTTTTTAAAATATACTTTTCAAAATTCCAACATATAATTATATATGTTTCATAATAAATATAAAAACATATATAATGTTCTAACCTTTTCACATTTCACACATACATATGTTGGTTTGAGAAAAAACTTGACGTATACGTGCAAGCTTGATGTGAAAAAAAACTTACGAACAACACGTTTCAACATAGATGCATGACCTTGTTTTTCTTGCAACAACTGTCTTTTAGTTCCAGCATTCCTCAAGTATTTCCTAGAAAGATCCCTTTCCTGGACTCTCTTCTTTGCAGGGATTTCCAATTTTATGGACAAATCCTTCAATAGCTCCAGAGGTAACAACCACTGTTTTAACGAACGCTGCCAGAGCAAGGTGATGGCACTAAGTAGCGTGCACAGTGGATATTCGACCCTAGATCCGATACCAGTTGTTAGATCAGAGCATACATAACACATAGCGGATTTATACTCAGAGACTTAGATGGCAATAGCAGAGAATAATTCACAGAGACAGATAAATGGAGAAACAATAAGATTACTCAGTTAAAACCAGTGGAATGGATAAAACAATCCCTGGAGAACAGAAATCACTTTGCATTACATAACAGGCATGGGCCTTGGCTTGCTTGCTTTCCCTGGCTAGAGAAATTACAAATTTACAAAGGCAGAAGAAGGATATAGAATCTTGTATGTGATTCAGATGGAGATATGGAATGATTTAGAAACTAATGGTAGTGTAGAAAGATCTAGAATCCTGGAGATCTAGAAGGATCTAGAATCCTGCGTGAATTTGGCTTCACACTTAACATATATGTGGGCCATGATCCATAAACCATGATTATTTTTTTGGCATAGCATAAAGGTATTAGGGCCATAAAATGGTCAGCTTATTTGTTGTATCTGGATCCATGTGTGAGCATTGAAGTGTTGTGGGACTGTAAGCCCCAATCTGAGCATCCAACTCATTGGAGGAAACTGCAAAGAAAATATCTCTCAGTTTATTAGATCAATCTGGATATTTGAGTTAATCCAAATATATGTTGGAATCCCAGACTATTGAACACCCATACTCAATTACTTTATGGATCGCTGCAATACTTGTATGCCATCAACCTATACATGCCATTGGTTGACCGTGTGTGCAATAAATTTGTGGGATCCAACATGGTTGTTGATTAGAGAGCAAAGACCCACAGTCATTGCTAAAGTCACCTAGGTATGGCTAAGCAAGGCTAAGCACCTCAAGATGGATACTAATCCTATAAAATTCAATTTGAATAAACAATACATAGCGCATACAATGATTAGGATTTTGGAGATCTATCTCATCGAGGAAAGTGCATAAATTATGGCTGAGCGAGAGAGACAAATCAATGACTCATGAGCACTTGGACATCAATGCGCTGAGAATGACCTTTGAGGATAGGGGGGATTGAGCTTGGTGCTTGCACACTATTACATATAGGAATAAAATTAAAAAAAATGGTTTGATGGAATAACAAAAATGGGTAATAACGTCAAAAATTACAAGAATAACGTCATATTTTTTATTTTTTATTTTTACTTGCCTACGTTCATCATTACTACAATGAACTATCTCAAAAGCGCCATTTTTGGGAGGATTTCCATGTTCATCACAATACTGACGAAAAGACCAATTCGGCAAAGTTACATCGAGGGAACTTTTATTTGTTGAGCTATTCAAATGTTCAACCACTTTTTTACTAATCAATATTGACTTAGTCAACAATTGAAATTTTGATGGTACAAAAAATTATAAATATGTTGCATTTAAGAGACATTGTGATATTTTTGTTATAACAACAACAATTATAAAGGTTATAAGGTGTTCTTGTCAACTCATATATATATATATATATATATATATATATATATATATATATATATATATATATATATATATATATATATATCATTTATTCACATTTAGATCAGATAGAAAGACCTATATTTCGACCATCCAGGTTATCTATAGATATCCCACAAAACTTGCTAGACACAGAAAGGTCTAGCAGACCTAACAGTAGTGGGTCGAACAAATCTGAAAGTAGCAGCCGTCTGATTATTCCCAAAGAAAAACCTTTCATGGCTAAAGCATTCAGGTTTAAAGGGTTTATAGTTCAAGAGCAATCATTACCAAAGGGTTACAAATCATTAAAGGATTCTATAAACCAGAAATCCTTCAAAACTACTAGTTCATCCTCAATACCCCTAGTCGAAGAATTACAGTTTTAGAATAAAAGATTTCACAAAGGTGGAAAATGGCCACCTAAGACCAAATATTGCACAACGAGTGACAATAGATCACATCAACCAGCTACAAGAGTAGATTGTGCTCCACTAATACAGCATTTAGTGACATCCCTGAAAGATTTGGAAGAATCCTATCAACTTTCAAATCATCTTTCTAATTGTTGTAATCATGCAGAGGCAGCCATAGATGATTTGGGTTGTCAAGCAGAACAAATTCTACAAAATCTAAAGTTAATCCAAGATAATCAAACTTTAGATAAACAAGAAAAATGTGAGAGAAGGAAAAAAAGAGAACTTAAAAAAAAAAAAAAAGTCAGAATCTAACAGATTTGAAAATATAGGCATATGGAAACCCCATAAAGAAGATTCCGAAGCTACAAGTTATTAATCTTTTGCTGAACCTAGTAGGACAGAAGTATTGTCTTTTTCTGAGGGAGAGGGGTTAAGTAGAAAGCAACAGGTATTCTTTGGTTTTAAAAAAGGTGATTTGAAACTAGAAGATGCAGCCAAGAAATTTCCAAGCTTTATCAGACCCAGTTTAAACAAAGCACATGTTTTCCATTCTGTACCAAAGTATCCAAAAGTAGAAGAAGATCTAATGGCATCAAATAGCAATGACTATGTTCTAGATTTAGATCATACAAATAACCAAGAATATTCGATTAGGGTATGGGTTGGTACTTAATGGAAAATGTAAATAACAACCAAATTAGATAATGCTGCAATCTTTAATTTGGCAGAAAAAAAAAGACTGGAATAGTCTTCACATGGTGGAGAACACCACCACAAGAAGAAAGAGAGGAGGTCATAAAGGCAAGACTAGAAGTTTTTGAGCAATTATTAAGGACTCAATTCTATATAGAACCAAAGGACTAAGAAACAAGCAACGGTGGATCTGGCCCGCATGGAATTAAAATATGCCAAAAGATTAGAAGAGTTCTCCAAAGAATACTTCAAGCTGGTAATAACAATAGAGCTAAGCAATGATCTAATGAATAAAGTCACACTTTTGTCAAAACTCCCACACAATATAGGTGACTTAGTAATGAAAGATCTAGAAGAAAGGGATAAAAAGTTGCAAGCTATATATTGGGTGAATCTCATAAATCATTGTAAACAAAAACTGAAATATCTGTGCTGGCAGAAAAATGCTCAAGAAAATGCTACCAAACCATCACAAGAATGTTGTAAATAAATACTCCCATGGACTCCATTGAAAAGAACAAATCATAAGAAAAGACACTTTGGGAAATATAGGATAAAAAGAGTAGCAAATCCAAGAAAACCATTTCCAAAATACAGATAAATAAAAAGAATAAATGCTCCAATCAAAGATGGATGTTGTTTTATCTGTAAGAATAAAGGACACTTTTCTACTAAATGTCCTAAAAATACTCCATCAAAATTGGAAAAATGTATGGATGGATGAATTTGTAGATAACTGGTCTGTTGTAGATAGTGAGGATGAATGCTCTGATGTATATATTCTATTTGAAATGGAAGACACAATAGAAGAAAAAGATCTAGATACAAGTTAGAAAATGAATATTTGTATTGGATCAGATTGTGAAATAGAATCAGAATTAGAAACCATTATCGAATACAGCCTAACAGAATTTGAGTAGTTTTCTTTGGATTTCTTTTTGTCATCTAAACAACATTCTTCTCTGATAGCTTTATTAAGATGATGTTTTTTTTCTTTATCTTCATATGCTTGCAATACTTCTTTCCAATCATTGCTATCTTTTTTTGGATTTTGCTCACTGCGACTGTAGTCACAGACACATGAATCCATTCCACAATCATTGCAAGTCTTATTGGCATCTCCTGCCTTGTGTATTTCTAAGGCCTCTAGAATATATTCAATATCAACTTCCTCTAGAATGGGGTTCGGCTGAGCATCTTCGTACCATGGCGGTGCTCGACGAATCTCTTTAGATTTCGATGACTGTTTGGTTTCTATATTTTTTATTTACCCATCATGTCGTATCTTTCTTTTTTGCATATGGCATTTTTATGTGCTAGGTTATCTACTTTGAAACTTTGAATCTAATTGTTATCAGCATTTAGATGTTTGACATGATTGACAGGTAGTTCTATTCTAGCAAGATTAGAGAAATTGATTTCTTTATTAATTGAGTGCTTTATCCATTGCATACATTGCAGATTTAAGTATTTTCCTTTAAGCCTTTGATTATCAAGCATGACATGGCTACAACTTCCTGAAGTTAACATTAAATAGATCGAACATAATGTATCATACAAATTATTAAAGTGATTAATGATTTGACCTTGATAATTAATCTAATTGCTCTATCTTTTCCAATTATTCGTTCTGCTTCTTGGATAATTGCCTTTTTGTGAGATAATTATTTTTATGGAAAGGTTCGAAACCATTCTGAAACATCTTGAATTAATTGTTTATTGTAAACCAGTGTGAAGGCTCTTGCTGATGTTCTTGCCTTTTCCCATAATTGATCAAATGGATTAAATGATAAATCATCTGTTAAACCAATGGTTTCCCATGGTGTAGATGTCATCCTTAAATATTTCATAGATATTTCAATGTTTTGAGATATTCATATCTCTCTCTTTTTTGTGCATCTTCCATCCTTTATTATCCAGTCGGTATGAGGTTCCAGAATATTAAACATGGGAAAGTTGTCATCTGCTGCATAGTCTTCTCCCCAACTTTGATACAAAACCTGATTTAATTCTTCCCAAATGTTGGTATTCTTAATGATCTAAGCCATCTTGCTATTTCTTCTTGGATAGGAATATTTTCTTGATCTAAAAGTTTGGCGGAATTATATATCCCCATTCCAAAATCTACACATTTGATTAATTGATAATAGTTGAGGATTTTTAGAACCTGTATCATTTATGGTGACCAAGTGATAGACCACATACTTGTAAGTGATATGAATAAGATATTTACCTTCATCCCTTCATAGGGATAAATTTTGTAGAGTTCGTCCCTGATTCCTAGTTGGGTACTAATTTTCTTTGTTTTATATCCTCTGATTTTGTTAATCCATTCATTTCTTCTGATTCTCATCCCTACCAACTTTTTTATCTCATCTGTAAGCTGTGGTATTTTTTGTTCTAAATTTGGAATCCTTTGCGCCAATGTTATTTGGCTATCTTCTAATCTTAGCATTTCAAAAAGAGAATTTGATTGAGTATGAAATCTGAGTCTGAACATCTTGTTCATTTCTCTTGTTAACACATCTGCTAACCAGTTTTAGTTACTTGGTAGCCAGTGGACTTCAAATACATACTGTTGGAACCATATTTGTGAGGATAATAATCTTCCTCTGGCCATTTGCCTTCAAATTTTTGCATTTAAGAAAAAATGAAAATTCTTGCAATCTGTTCTAATTATAAATTTCATGGGTGCAAGATATAATTCGAATTTATGGATTCCATTGAATATGCCCAAGGTTTCTTTTCCTATTGTGAAATAATTCTTTTGACTAAGAGAAAACTCACCTGATTTATATGCACATATTTGTTCTTCTTGATTTTCTCATTTTTCAAGCAATACTGCTCCCCATTATTCATCTGATGTATCTGTTTGAAGAATTAATTGTCCTGTTCCTTGAGGTTTGAGTTTTGGAAAGATCTGTGCTTCCTTTTCTATCTACTGGGCTGATTTGGTCGCTAAACTACTCCATCTACCATAAGTGTTTTCTAATAGCTTCTGTATTTTTAGATAATTTAAGAATATATTTATGTACATAATTCAGAATTCTTAAAAAATCTTTGGATTTGACTTTTGCCATGTAATTCATCTAGGAAACTGGTTATCTTCTGTACAATATGGGGTTTCATCTAAATTTTCCCATTGATGACGTTTATTCCTAGAAACTCAATAGTTTCTTTGAACAATTCTATTTTTCAATCTGATAACACAATTCCGTGTGCTTCCACTTCTTTTATGAATATATACAGATGGAGAATATGTTCTTCAATATTATCACTATGAATTAATATGTCATCAATATATACAATTATGAAATAATACCTGCTAAAGATGTTTTCCATTCATCGTTGAAAGAAAGCGGGTGCATTTTTTAGAGCAAACAAATGTACATTCCATTGGAAGAAACCGACTGAGCAAGTGAAAGTTGTTTTGTGTTGATCTTCTCGTTTAATCTATATTTGATAATATCCACTCTTCATATCAAATTTTGAGAAGATTTTTGACTTCTATATCTTCTACATTATAGCCTCTTGCCTTGGTAGTAAATATTTGAAATCCTTTGTGATTGCATTAAGTGGTTTATAATTTATCACCATTCTGGATTTTCCCCTTACCACTTCTGCATGATTTCTAACAATGAAAGTTGAGCACGAATATTGAGATTTAGACTCTTCAATTAAGTTTAGTTTAAGCAGTTCCTTTATCTGAGATTTCATTTCTTATTCATCTTGAGGTGTGCATGGAATAACACCTCCTTGTACTCCATTATCATGGAGTGTTTCAATGTCTTGCATTGGACTTGTTTTGTCCCAAAATTTTTGGGGATCACTGGAACAAAATTTGAGTAGTTTTCTTTGGATTTCTTTTTGTTCATCTGACCATATTTCTTCTCTGATATCTTTATTAAGATGATGTTGATTTTCTATTGCTTCATATGTTTGGAATACTTCTTGCCAATCATTTCTATCTTTTTCTGGTTTCCTCATCTTTTGATTTTTGTTGGTTTTTCTTTTTTTTACACCTGATTCGACTAAATAAATTCTGTTTACACAGATAGGCTTTTTCTCGATGTTGCAGATGATTTTATATTTAGATATTGTCATTGGGAGGACTGATGTTATAAAAGACATGCCTAGTATCAAACTACTTGACTGATCATAATACTGGATCGCTGAGATTTTGATAATGCTCTCCCCTATCTTCATAGGTATATTATCTACATAATGGGTGAGAGTTACATTACCTCCAATGGTTTTTGAATTGATTATGTTCCTTAATGGTTTCCATGAAGATTTGAACAAACTTGGCCTAGCCAAATTGTTTGATCCTCCTGAATCGATGAAGGCATCTACTTCAACCCAATCTTTTCCTGATTGAATTTCTACTGTTATGTACAATAGATCATTTGCCCTGACTATTTTCTTCATTAGGTTCATTTCAGCTTCTAAGTCATATTGTTGGGAGAAATTTGTGTTGGTAGAGTAACCAATGTTCTTGGGAACTGGAAAAAAACTTGGAGCCTTTGAATATATGTCACTTATTTTTCCTTTTCCTTTGATTGTTGCTAGTTTTGCAGCTTTCTCCTCTTCCTCTGATTCTTCTGATATGTCGTATGTTTCACTGAATTCTGTTTAGTTGTATTCGCTAATGGTTTCTGATTCTGATTCTATTTCACAATCTAATCCAATACACATATTCGTTTTCTGACTTGTATCTATACCTTCTTCTTCTACTGTGTATTTTGTTTCAGATAGAATATATACATAAGAGCATTCATCATCACTACATACAAAAAACGAATTATCTAAAAATTAATCCATTTCCATACATTTTTTCAATTTTTATGAAGTATTTTTAGGACATTTAGCAACAAAGTGTCATTTCTTCTAAACTAAACTAAGCATCTAGAATGATTGAGGGTCTTGCCGGGAATCGTGCTCGCATAGTGTCCACTCAATCTTTCTTCTACAAAAGTAAATATTATTATGTACAATTTTATTCACTATGACTATAGTCACAGACACATGGATCCATTCCACAGTCATTGCAAGTCTTATCGGCATCTCCCACCTTTTTTCTTTCTAGAGCCTCTAGAATATATTTAATATCCATTTCCTCTAGAATGGGGTCCGACTGAGCATCTTCATACCATGGCGGTGCTGGACCAATCTCTTTAGACTTGGATGACTGTCCAGTTTTTATACTTTTTTATTTACCCATCATGTCGTATCTTTCTTTTTTGCATAGGGCATCTGTATGTGCTAGGTTATCTACTTCGAAACTTTGAATCCAAGTTTTATCAGCATTTAGATGTTTGACATGATTGACAGGTAGTTCTATTCCAACAAGATCAGATAAATCGATTTCTTTATCAATTGAGTGCTTTATCCATTGCATACATTGCAGATTTAAGTCTTTTCCTTTAAGCCATTGATTATCAAACATGACTTGTCTACAAATTCATGAGGTTAACATTAAGCAGATCAAACATAATGTATCATCATTCCAATTTCCTGAACAGATTATTAAAGTGATTAATGATTTGACATTGATAATTATCTGATTGTTCTATCTTTTCCAATTATTCGTTCTGCTTCTTGGATAATTGCCTTTTCGTGAAACATCTTGAATTAATTGTTTATTGTAAACTAGTCTGAAGGATCTTGCTGATGTTCTTGCCTTTTCCTATAATTGATCAAATGGGTTAAATGATAAATCATCTGTTAAGCCAATGGTTTCCCACGGTGTAGATGTAATCCTTAAATATTTTAGAGATCTTTCAATGTTTTGAGATATTCGTATCTCTCTCTTTTTTTTTCATCTTCCATCCTTTATTATCCAGTGGCATGAGGTTCCAGAATATTAAACATGGGAAATCTGTCATTTGATGCATAGTCTTCTCCCCAACTTTGATAGAAATCTTGATTTAATTCTTCCCAAATGTTTGGTATTCTTAATGACGTAAGCCATCTTGCTATTTCAACTTGGATGGGAATATTTTCTTGATCCAAAAATTTGGCGAAAATTATATATCCCCATTCAAAAATATACACATTCAATTAACTGATAATAGTTCATGATTTTTAGAACCTGTATCATTTGTGGTGACCAAGTGATAGGCCACATACTTGTAAGTGATCTGAATAAGATTTTTACCTTCATCCCTTCACAAGGATAAATTTTGCAGATTTCGTCCTTGATTCCTAGTTAAGTAATAATGTTGTTTGTTGTGTATCCTCTGATTTTGTTAATCCATTCATTTCTTCTAATTCTCATCCCTACCAGCTTTTTTATTTCATCTGTAATCTGTGGTATTTGTTGTTCTAACTTCTGAATCCTTTGTGCCAATGTTTTTTGGCTATCTTCTAATCCAAGCATTTCAAAAAGAGAATTTGATTGAGTATGAAATCCAAGTCTGAACATCTTGTTCATTTCTCTTGTTAACACATCTGCTAACCAATTTGAGATACTTGGTATCCATTGGACTTCAAATTCATACTATTGGAACCATATTTGCTAGGATAATAATCTTCCTCTAGACATTTTCCTTCCAATTTTTGTGTTTAATAAAAAATGAAAATTCCTGTAATCTGTTCTGATTATAAATTTCATGGGTGCAAGATATAATTCGAATTTATGGATTCCATTGAATATGGCCAAGTTTTATTTTTTCGCTATGAAATAATTGTTCTGACTAGGAGAAAACTCACCTGGTTTATGTACACAGATTTGTTCTTCTTGATTTTCTCCTTTTTCAAGAAATACTACTCCCCAGTATTCATCTGATGCATCTATTTGAAGAATTAATTGTCCTGTTCTTGGAGGTTTGAGTTTTGGAAAGCTATGTACTTCCTTTCTTATCTGCTGGACTGATTTGGTCGCTAAACTACTCCATCTGCCATTCAAGTGTTTTCTAATAGCTTCTGTTTTTCAGATAATTTAGGAATATATTTATGTAGATAACTCATAATTCCCAAAAATATTTGGATTGGATTTTTGTCTTGTAATTCATTTGGGAAACTGGTTGTCTTCTGTACAATATGGGGTTGCATCTAAATTTGCCCATTGATGATGAGTATTCCTAGAAACTTAATAGTTTGTTGGAACAATTCTATTTTTGGATCTAATAACACAATTCCGTGTGCTTCCACTTCTTTTATGAATATATACAGATGTAGAATATGTTCTTCAATATTGTCACTATGAATTAATATGTCATCAATATATACAATTATGTTGAAAGCAAGTAAGTGCATTTTTTAGACCAAATGGAACTACATTCCATTGGAAGAAATCGGCCGGGCAAGTGAAAGTTGTTTTGTGTCGATCCTCTAGTTTAATCTGTATTTGATAATATCCGCTCTTCATATCAAATTTTGAGAAGATTTTTTACTTCTGTATCTTCTGCATTATAACCTCTTTCCTTGGTAATGGATATTTGAAATCCTTTGTGATTGCATTAAGTGGTTGTTGGAAATAATACTAAGAGGGGGGGGGGGGGGGGGGGGCGAATCAGTATTATCACATTAATAAAACTTTTTTATTTCCATAATCAGATTCATATATGCTACTTCCACAACTCCTTATGATTAAGTTAATTAATCTTCAATGAGTGCATTAGAACTTTATCAACCATATTATCAGTTAACAAATGCAGTAACATAGAATAGATCATCACACATAAGGCATACACATGAACACCATGATATAAGGTGGAAACCCAATGCAGGAGAAAACCACCTGCTGCAAGTCATCTCAATCTTCTTCTTAATAAGAAAATCCTTTTACAATATTTGTACTGGTGCAGTCTTATACCAGTACGGGAGCTACAACCCCCTTTGCTCTTGTACTAGCCGATCCATTTACTAGTACGCAGGCTGCTACCTGCTACAATGCTCCAAAGATATCCCTTAGCTTTTGTACTAGCTTAGATAGTAGTACGTAGGCGCTGGCCTACAATCTTCTCTCCTCCAGGTACCACGTTTCATCAATTTTCAGACTGGATACACTGAAGCACAACACATAATCTGAAAGGCCACTTTTCATCCAATAATATAAACAATCTTTTGAATCACCCAAGCACTAGATCAATACATATACAAGTGAGTCATCAACCAGATCTAGTCCATCAGATCACATGAAAAACCGATCCAATCATCCATCAAAACTGAAGTTAATCATAATCATTTACTCAATCACTGCTATAATTAGATCATAATACCAGAACCAATCATCACTTCAAAAACCCAGATCATAAAAATGATAAACAGAGATTTCAAGAGAAGTAAGCACCCTTCTCAACTGCTCGCCTGCTTACGTAAGCACCCTGCTCAACTGCTTGCCTGCTTACAGTAAGCACCCTGCTCAACTGCTTGCCTGCTTACAGTACGCACCCTGCTCAACTGCTCGCCTGCTTACGTACGCATCCTGCTCAACTGCTCACCTGCGTACCTCGCCCTGAGTCCATTGAACTGGCTGCGGATCTTCGCACCTGCAACCCCTCTGTGCCTGCGTATGTACGCACCTGCAACCCTTCTGTGCATGCGTACCGGCGCACCTGAAACCCTTCTGTGCCTCTGTACCGACGCACCTGAAACCCTTCTGTGCATGCGTACCGGCGCACCTGAAACCCTTCTGTGCCTGCGTACCGGCGCACCTGAAACCCTTCTGTGCCTGCGTACCGGCGCACCTGAAACCCTTCTATGCCTGCGTACCGGTGCACCTGAAATGCTTCGTTCCTGCGTATGTACGCACTTTTCTCTCACTGTACCTGCGTACCTTCGGGCATAGATGATTTCAAGACGACAGTCAGATCTACGGATCTGAACATGCGTCGAAGAGATCTCAGTCCATCAGTAGATTCTTCTTATTTAGATCTAGACCAGATCTAGCCCTCATAAGATATTCAACCAAAAACATGCTTAAGCCAAATGATCTCCTTTGCTTTATATAGGAAAGCTCTTCCTTAAATCATGGATCAATACCACGGGCCGACACCATAATAACACAATATCGTCGGCTAAATACCAAGAGTAAAACATAAGAAAACCCCACATGTGAATTTCTTTGCCTTGAAATGTGTGCACTAGGGGTACGCACCTCCTGAATGGCTGACCTGTGGGTATGTACGCACTTTATGTAACACCGGCCTGCGTGTACGCACCTTATGTAAGGTGTACCTGCGTACCCCTTAATTTCTTCAATATTTGATAGCTGAACATCAATTTGTGCTGCTGACTTGAAGTACTGTGATCTATCACCTGAATGGGTTGCCATCAAGGACAACACTTTAGCCATAATGCCAACAATCTCCCCCTTTGGACTTGATGGCAACCTCACAAACTTCAGCTTCATTCTCCCCCTTTGACATCAAGGGCAAAGGGTTATGCTCCCCCTAAGGACATGCTCCCCCTGAATATGAACCAGATCTGCAAAGAAGAAACATAATCCACCAAATCACTCTCCCTGAGTACCTGCTGAAATCTCTGAATGAGCTCCCCCTTTGTATATGCCAAGGTGTACCAATCTGTTCATGCCACATGCTGAAAGCTCTGCTCTTTCTGAATTGTGTTGTTCATGCTCCCCCTGACTGTAGGAAAGATCTGCAAAAGATGTTCTTCAAGAAGAACCAAGACTTATACATCATGGAAGAGATAGAGTTGTATTGCAGCAGTATTCAGACCAACATCCATGATCTCCTTCTGTACTTCCTCCATAATGCCAACAATGCATGATATGCTCCCCCTGTCTGTAAGCAAAGTCTGCAAAAAGGTGTTCTACAAGAACATGACTCTATACATCATATGTGACCTTCCTAGCACCAAATACTTATACATACATCCATCTCCCAACCAAGTGGGGATATACCAAAAAAATGACAACCAAGTACATTACATCATTCATCCCAGGCATAGTGGGGAAACCGACATAGGCCATTACATGACCTGAAGAGATCTCATCAAATGACTACAATAAATAGAGACACACTATTACATCATGAGTCTTGATATGACCTTTACATCGAATGATATACATGACATTTATAACAAATACCAAACACCTAAATAAGATCATGATAAACATCAGCAACAATATTGTATGATATGCTCCATAGCATCTGTCATCAGCAACTAGACCAACATCTTGTATTAGTGCAGGAATCATCAAGGTATGTCCGTATCAACTCATCCTTTTGAACAGAATCATTCTATCATATGTGAGAAACACCATAGCCATCCAGATCTTGCATGAACCAAGTATCATCAATTGGGAATATTGCATATGACGACAATAGCATATGAGTGACTCATCATCAAGTAAAGAAGATGTGAATTATGTACTGCTCCTTATCCTTATGAAGATCACCATGTAAGCACCATAAATCTGATCCAAGAACCATATAACAATAGCAAGATGAATCATTTATCCATATAAGTATCATCACCAAGGACTAATAACCATAATGCCAACAATGCATTAAGTACATATGCTCCCCCTAAGATGGTGCCATCAGTCAGATCAGATCATGCATATCAATAAGAAGAGTCAGCCAATAAATGCCTTAAGACAGGTACGCAGTTTCTCATTATCTTTCCCGCGTCGCTACGCACTTCACCTTCTGCTCCCCTGCATACAGTTATTGTAGGTACGCACCCAGAGACACTATCGCGCCGCGCACTGCTACAAGAGGTACGCACCCATAGAACCAATCGCGCCGCGTACTTTTACTGTGAGTACGCACCTTAGTTTCTTCTGCTCTGCGTACCCACGCAGGTCTCCGTGTTCTGCCCTGCGTACCTATGCAGGTCTCCGGCTGCTGCCCTGCGTACCCACGCAGCTCGCCTTTTTCTGCTCTGCGTACTTCTGATTAGGGCCGAATACAGGTGTGCCACAGACAGATGCCCAGATCTGATAGATTCACTTCCAGCTTCACTTTGCCTACTGCCTTTCTTCAATCATATACGCAATTGTGCAGTATCCAACTCGCGTATATATGTGACTTTCCTTTATGGAGTTTGCATATGAGATTCAGGACACTGAAGTTTTTTACTTTCAGCTCCCTCTGATTCTGGTATGTCTGTACATTGTGCTGTGCCTCCTTTTTCTGATTGTACTTCCTTTTTCCTCCATATCTTCAAGCGTCATGATGACATTTTCTCCTTTTGATATGGTGCCCACACTTTGTTCCTGCATTCCTTAGCTATATGTCCAAACTTGTTACATGCATAACATCTTACATGTTTCATATTCCTCCTGTAACAATCAACAGCTTTGTGACCAAACATATTGCAAGCAAAGCAATATCCATAAAAGTACCTTGATTGAGATGACTTGTCTGCATAATGGTCTTGAACTCTTCTTCTTCTACATCTAGCTGCAACATGTCCAAGATTATGACATACATAACATTCAACATTATTCATAGGAGGAGTAAAGGATTTTCTTTGAGGAATCTCTTTTCTTGGTTGATGATGAGATTGATCTTTCATTTCTTCATTGATCACTTTAGATTTCTCTTTGGAATTCCTTGGCTCACCTTGTGAACTAGATTCACCTTCAACAGATTCATAGAAACCAAGACCAGTCTTTATAGCAGGAGACCTTTGACTACTAAGAATATCATCCAAGACTTTAGAGCTATCTTGAAATCGTAAAAGCTTATCCTTTTCTTCTATTTTACCTTTCAAGATATTTACCTCAACCTGAAGCTATTCTTCCTTTTCAAGAGATTGCTTTCTCAAATCTTCTTCAGCTTTTCTTCCTTCTTCCATTTGTTCCCTTAGTTTGAGAATCTACTTTTCTTGTTCTTCATTCAGATCCTGCTGCATTTGACGAACTTGGAAGGCACATTCCAGCTGGGATTTTAAGTTGATGACTTCGTTGTCTTGTTTTTCAATTGCTTGATGTAGATCTTCATTCTGCTTCTTTGATTCATCAAGATCTCTTTTTAGTGAGAGGATTGTAGCTTCAAGATTTTCATAGTAACTGGATCTATCTTTGAGTTTCTTGATGGTTGTGCTTCTTTCGTTGAATTCTCTTCTTAATGATGTTACTTCATGCTGCAATTTTTGACATTGGTCTTCCTTGTCTTTGAGTAGTTTTCTTACCTTGTTTCCTTCTTCTAGTTGGGCCTTTAGTTTGGTAGCTTCTTCTTTGAAGTCACATTCCCTTTTGTTCAATAGATCTTGTTGATCTCTAATTTTGTCTGTCAGCCTTTTAAATTCTGCCTCTATTTGATATCTTTCTTGTTCACCCATAAGGGCAAGTTCAGTAGTTTCACTATCACTTTCATCTCTTTCACAAGGAAATATAGCTGGAACATCAGAGGATATCACATTCATACCTGATAATGATTCTGAATCTGAAGAGCTTCTTATGCCTAATCCCCAATCGATTCTCCCACTGTCATAGTTCTTCTGAGATGACTTCTTTTTCTTAGATGCTTTCTTCTTAAGCTTCTTTCCCATTGTTCCACGGATCTCCTTCAAGCGATCAAGCTTCTATCAAAGGACCTGCTCTGATACCAATTGTTGGAAATAATACTGAGAGGGGGGGGGGGTGAATCAGTATTATCACATTAATAAAACTTTTTTATTTCCATAATCAGATTCATATATGCTACTTCCACAACTCCTTATGATTAAGTTAATTAATCTTCAATGAGTGCATTAGAACTTTATCAACCATATTATCAGTTAACAAATGCAGTAACATAGAATAGATCATCACACATAAGGCACACACATGAACACCATGATATAAGGTGGAAACCCAATGCGGGAGAAAACCACCTGCTGCAAGTCATCTCAATCTTCTTCTTAATAAGAAAATCCTTTTACAATATTTGTACTGGTGCAGTCTTATACCAGTACGGGAGCTACAACCCCCTTTGCTCTTGTACTAGCCGATCCATTTACTAGTATGCAGGCTGCTACCTGCTACAATGCTCCAATGATATCCCTTAGCTTTTGTACTAGCTTAGATACTAGTACGTAGGCGCTGGCCTACAATCTTCTCTCCTCCAGGTACCACGTTTCATCAATTTTCAGACTGGATATACTAAAGCACAACACATAATCTGAAAGGCCACTTTTCATCCAATAATATAAACAATCTTCTGAATCACCCAAGCACTAGATCAATACATATACAAGTGAGTCATCAACCAGATCTAGTCCATCAGATCACATGAAAAACCGATCCAATCATCCATCAAAACTGAAGTTAATCATAATCATTTACTCAATCACTGCTGTAATTAGATCATAATACCAGAACCAATCATCGCTTCAAAAACCCAGATCATAAAAATGATAAACAGAGATTTCAAGAGAAGTAAGCACCCTGCTCAACTGCTCGCCTGCTTACGTAAGCACCCTGCTCAACTGCTTGCCTGCTTACAGTAAGCACCCTGCTCAACTGCTTGCCTGCTTACAGTACGCACCCTGCTCAACTGCTCACCTGCTTACGTACGCACCCTGCTCAACTGCTCACCTGCGTACCTCGCTCTGAGTCCATTGAACTGCCTGCGGATCTCCGCACCTGCAACCCCTCTGTGCCTGCGTATGTACGCACCTGCAACCCTTCTGTGCCTGCGTACCGGCGCACCTGAAACCCTTCTGTGCCTGCGTACCGGCACACCTGAAACCCTTCTATGCCTGCGTACTGGCGCACCTGAAACCCTTCTGTGCCTGCGTACCGCCGCACCTGAAACCCTTCTGTGCCTGCGTACCGGCGCACCTGAAACGCTTCGTTCCCGCGTATGTACACACTTTTCTCTCACTGTACCTGCGTACCTTCGGGCATAGATGATTTCAAGACGACAGTCAGATCTACGGATCTGAACATGCGCCGAAGAGATCTCAGTCCATCAGTAAATTCGCCTTATTTAGATCTAGACCAGATCTAGCCCTCATAAGATATTCAACCAAAAACATGCTTAAGCCAAATGATCTCCTTTGCTTTATATAGGAAAGCTCTTCCTTAAATCATGGATCAATACCACGGGCCGACACCATAATAACACAATACCGTCGGCTAAATACCAAGAGTAAAACATAAGAAAACCCCACATGTGAATTTCTTTGCCTTGAAATGTGTGCACTAGGGGTACACACCTCCTGAACGGCTGACCTGCGGGTATGTACGCACTTTATGTAACACCGGCCTGCGTGTACGCACCTTATGTAAGGTGTACCTGTGTACCCCTTAATTTCTTCAATATTTGATAGCTGAACATCAATTTGTGCTGCTGACTTGAAGTACTGTGATGTATCACCTGAATGGGTTGCCATCAAGGACAACACTTTAGCCATAATGCCAACAGTGGTTTATATATATATATATATATATATATATATATATATATATCAACTGCATTACAAAAATATAATAGATATAGTGAACCGCTCAATTTTATACATAATAATCGAATAATGTTTTTGTGGGAAAGAATGTAAAAAACTATTAATAGGAAAAAAATTAAGGGGATGATGGGAGATGTTATTTCCCTTGCACTAAATGTAGGAGTTTATGTCTCAAAAGAGTTTTAAAATAAAAAGTTAATAGACATTGTAGAAGATATGGCAACATTGAAGGGGGGGTGAATAGGCTATATATTCATTATATATTATCTTTATTTTAATCATATTTGTAAATTTTTATATTGTTATAAAATATGTTAGGCATACTATTTTTGCATGATTGTTTGTAATTAAAGTCAAGTTAGCCCCCTATGTATCTGAATATGCCAGGTAGTAGTATAACTGATGTTGTACAAGCTAAGGAACATGGAGCAAATATTGAAGATCAAGTTGATGATCCTATGGAAGAATATGACAATGATAACATAATTTAAGATGATGAGACAAATGAATTGATCCAAGACTTGTTCGCTCGACTGGTCAATGATCAGGATGAGGAAAATGATGTTATTTTTTATGTACCTCTACTAGAATAGGCAGAGACACCATTTTATGAAGGCTCAAGAGCATATCTTCTCTCTGCTACATTATTGTTGGTGAACTTAAAGGTTTTGAATGGTTTGTGAAACACTTATATGGCATAGATCTTAAGGTATGTAATAAGTTTCATCACATATTATACATAAAGGTTGGTTTTTTCATTTTTTTATTTGTTAATTAATGTGTAAAATAACAATGCAATATTTACGATTAATATTATTTACACTAACTAGTGATTTTTTATGTTGTATATTTTTAGGTGAATTTTTTTTTCCATTACCAAATATTTTACCTCGTACATACTGAGATTTATATGTCAATATGAAATAAATTGAAATGGAGTATCAAGCTATAGATGCGTTCTAATTATCATACTATATATTATGGAAAACATGCATTGAAAACAAAAGCACACAATTTTAAAGAAGTTGATATTGAACCGATCAAATAACAAAAACCCTGTCTCAAAAGGTTCTTCATCATATTCCCAAAATTCTATGATTGCAATGATTGTTTAAGTGTGAAAGCGTAGCATATTTTATGGATTACCATGCATGGAAGAGAAGTCAAGATGTTTTTCTTCGAATTCCTGTAGTTGATTATGCATTTAGGGAAATTGAGGAAAGATCTCTATGTTTTATGAACCTTGTAATTGTATGCTTTCATTGGAAGCTGATAATGTTAATCCATTTGGAGAGATTAGGTCTATTTACATAATGTTGAAAAAGATTGTTCCAAGTATTTGTTTATATTAAATTTTTGAATGTAACATTTTTATTTGTCTTGTTTGTTGCATAATATCTTATATTTATTTATTTAATTATATATACATATACCATGGTAGTAATTATGTATAATTTCAAGCAATTAGATAAGTACCTAGTCAAAGATATGAATATATATATATCAGGCCTCTTATTAACGAGTTAATAATGTTATGGGCTAACATCACTATATATAATATTTGTAAACCAATAAGGCAGAAGTATTTTCAATTCCATTTAATACTTGTATGGGAAATTCATGATCCTAACAACCGCAAGTTAAAGTTTCATGTAGTAAAGGATAATAAAGGAAAAATAAGACCAAGGTCATGGAACATGTATTCCATGCTAAATGTTGAGCATCACTTGTGGTTCAATAATGGCTATGGAAATTGTCAAAGGCACTCGCAAAGGAAAAGAGATAATAATTGGAATTTAGTTATGAAAATAAAGGAAAATAGGAGAAAAGGAAGGTGAAGAGACACAAATATGGATGCAAGGGAAATTAGATGAAAAATGAAGAAAAAAGAGATATCAATAATAAAAAGGCATTAGTGAAACAATTCACAACTTTTTGTCAATTTTGGCTTGGACCAATTGAGAGAGAGAGAGAGAGAGAGCTCCAAGAGGAGAGAGCAAGAAAGAAAACAATGGACAAGTTGAGGAAATCAAAGGGAAAGCAAAGGAAAGCAAGGGAGTGCAAGGAGAAGGTTGGATCAACAACTCCAATAGGAGGATTTTGGCAGGAAACATGTTGTATGTGTGATTTCCTAGCTAAGGTGTGAATGCATGGTACATGCATTTGTTTATTCGGTTCATTTGTTGTCATTAGCATGGGTTTTTCCTAGTTTAACAATGATTTCAACCTTGTCTTTCCATTTCCTATATATCCATGGTGTGATTGGATTCATTCTTGGTTGAGTTTTGGATTTTTGGAAGCTTTGGGAACCAGGTGAGGTTGTTTCAAGCAAATCCCAAGGGTCAGGGGTGGAGATGGTTTTCTCCAAGAAGCCCTTCACAAGCACGAGGGCTTCATTGGGGGAGAAATACAATTCCACGTGGGTTCATATTGGGGGATATATATTGAAGAAGAAATGGCATAATATATTGGGGGATATATAAGGGGTAAAGGGTTTTTATATTGGCATGTATAAAAAATGGAGCTCAAAGTTAATGAAAAAATATAAAGAGGTATAAAAAATGTTAATGAAAAATTGAATACCTACAATATCTAGTGGAAGTAGGATTTTTTTAAATTGGGTTCATATTGGTAGGGGGTTAAATAATGTGATTGTTAGGGGTATTTTCTAATACGCAGTCAAATTAAGGGTATTGTTAAACATGCCAAAAACTCACATGACAGGTGAAGGTTCATTGACTGAAGCCCCCGTGTTGACAGGTGGGTGGAGACACGAAAATTCCTCAAGGTATGGTGAAGTAATTATGAGGCATCCAAACCTGGTTTGGTTTTGTGATCTTGGGACCAGTTTAGGTGAGATCATGATAACTTGAGGGTGGATGTGGTTTAACCTCTAGATTCCATGTTTGATTTTGTCTTGGTTTATCCCATGAGATCCCACATTCATGCTTGGAATATGGCATGAGGGTGATTAGATGAAATAAATCTTTGGTCCAACCTAATATATGGTCAGGTCATACGTGGAAGTCCCTTGCTTGGTTGGATTTTGCATAAGTAATGTTAAACATTCTTCTAATATAATGAATGATCAAATGTACTTACTAATATGGGGATTTTATGGCTGATATGTCATGGTTTCTATTCTGGTTATATCCTAGTTATAAGAATGATTCCATGATGTGCTCTAGTTAGGCTCTTGTTCATGATTTGATAATTTGTTGAATGGTTGATGAATGCATGGGCTAACAACTATTATTATAGCTAGATTGAGGAGGAATTGAGCCTTCTTGGCAATTCACAGATGAAGTTCAGAAGTTTATGATCAGATATGCATTCATGACCTATAACTTATATGTTTATCATATGTTTGACGAAATATCAGTCATGGAATAGGCATCGCTAGGTCAAGTTTTGTTCATGTTCCGAGTGGTTTGCATTTTTAGCATATTTTTTTATGTTTCTAGAAAGTTATAGGAAGTTTTGGGCAGTGTTATAGAGTCTATCCTGGAAAAGTGGCTCAGATCTCGGAACCGTTGGCACAAAACTAGAGTTTTTGGGTCATAATCGCATGGAAGCAGGCTTGTGAGTGTAGTTATAGCCTGATAACGGCATGCATGAGGTGTCAACAATGCAGTTATAGGCTGAGGTCAATGAAAAATGGTTCCACCTCAGGGATTGGTCACTTGGGGTAGTTATCTTCTCTTGAGTGGTATGTAGTCCCTAAGGGATGTCAAGAAATTTTCAGTTTATAGGCCCCACTTCCATCACTGGAACTTGGAGGTCGGGTCATGTCATAGTAGGCGTCAAGCCAAGAGGTAATTCCACAATGCGAATTGTGTTTTTACATTAATATTTCTCATGGATATATACATGGAGGGAGAGAATCTTGGGCTTCACCTCCCAGTGTCTCTTCATATTCATAATCTACTTATTTTATATTTACATTATTTACATAAATTTCCTAATCCCAAAGGCTAGTTGTCATCATTCCCCCCTCCCCAATCTAAATGGATATTGGTGAGTCCAAGCATCATTATGAACCTTCTGAACTTTTCTCTTCCAAGTGCTTTGGTGAAGATGTTTTTAATCTGCTCATTTGTGGAACAATGACATAGATGGATTGTCTTGGCCTCAAAACAAGGTTGAATCAGATGGTATTTTGTATTGATGTGTTTTGTTAGATGATGGAAATTTGGGTTCTTGGCCAACTTATTGAAGAAGTTTTGTAAATCATGAGTGGAGTTGAATGCACTTGTTTCATCTGCAAATGTTCCAAAATTTTCCTGAGCCACACAATTTCCTTTGTTGCTTTAGTTGCTGCCACATATTCTGCCTCAGTTTTGGACTCCATTGGAACTGATTTTTTACGTGATCTCCAGGAGACAACTCCTGATCCAAAACTCATAGCATAACCTAAAGTAGATACCCCAATTTCTTTGTCTCCATCAAAGTCTGAATCAGAACATGCAATAAAGATGAAGTCGTCCACCTGTGCATAATTGAGTCCAAAGTCTTGAGTTCCCTTTAAGTACATTAGAACTCTTTTTACAACAGACTAATGTCCCTCACAAGGTGTTTTCATAAACCTGGAGAGGATTCCAACAACAAATGCATTGTCTGGTATGGTAGTAGTCAAGTAGTTGGGACTTCCTACAAGCTATCTATACTTTGTTGCATCCTTAAATTATTTTCCTTCAATGGATGTGAGTTTCAAGTTATGTTCCATTGGAGTAGTCAAAGGATTTCACTCAACCATGCTAAACTTGTTCAATATATCTCTAATGTACTTCTTCTAACAGAGGAATATAAACTTCAGATGTTGAGTTACTTCAATACTAAGATAGTAGTGAACATAGCCCAAGTCAATCATTTCAAAACCTTTCCTCAATTCCTTCTTTATGGATGAAATGTAGCTCTCATTGTTCCCCATCATCAAAATATCATCTACATACGCCACACAATATGCAATTGTTTTGCCAACTTTCTTGACAAACAAATTTGCATCCTCAAGATCATAATGTTTGAAGTTGAATTTTAGAAGATGCTCAGTTAACTTTTCATACTAGGATCATAGTGCTTTCTTGAGGCCATACAAATATTTTACAAGCTTGCAAACTTTAGGTTCTTGGCCCTTCACAACAAATCCTTCTGGTTGGGACATAAAAACATTCTCTTTTAGATCGGCATTCAAGAAATCATTTTTTACATTCATTTGATGGACTTTCCAACCCTTCCGAGCTACCAAGGCAAAGAGTGTCCAGATGATAGCCCATTTTTATGTGGGGAAAAAGTTTCCTCATAATTGACCCCTTCCTTCTGTGCAAAATATTTTTCCACAAGCCTGGCTTTGTGCCTGTCAAGTGATCCATCAGCTTTATACTTGTTCTTGTAGACCGACTTGTAGCCAATTGGTTTGGTTCCCATTGGAGGATCAACCAACTTCCAAGTGTTATTCATTGTCAAGGCATCATACTCTTTGTATCACTTCTTTGCATTCACCATGAGAAGCGAACATTTGAAGGAAGTTGGTTCAAAATCTAGACAAATTCAGTTCAAAATCATAAGAAACATCCATATAAACAGGTGAATCATAATTGTCTACATGACTTCCATTTTTCCTGGTTGAATTTCTTATTGTTGTATTTCCAACTTCATCAAGATGAACACTTTCAAGTGTCTTTGTCAGCCATTTTGGAGGACCTTTCTGAAATGGCCCAGGGTACTCAGTTGAATGATTTGGGATTGAATCAAGATTGAGTCTCCCAATTATGTCAATCACATCACTCAAATTGGAATTAGTGGATGGACGTTCATGTGGGGGAGAGAGTGCTTCAGAAGAAGATTCCATAGATTGATCCAGTATAAGAATACCTCCTTCATGATGTGGAAATTGATTATGAAATTCTTGAAATGACTTTACATGTCTAAATCTATCGAAGCGATCAAGCTTCTACTCAACAACATTGTCAGCTTTGGAAGATTCAAGAAATATCACATCTCTAGATAAAATAAACTTCTTATTAACTTCATCATAGAGATGGTATGCTTTGGAGGTATTTGAATACCCCAAGAAGATACACTTATGACTCCTTGCACCAAGTTTCTTTCTTTGTTCCTTAGGTATAGGTGGAACCAAAGACCTTGAGATGCTTTACCGAAGGAATGTGGCCATACCACATTTCATAAGGAGTCTTGTTTCTAATAGAATTAGATGGACATCTATTATTTACATACACAACACATATGTTGGCATTATGATTCAAGTGTTGTCCTTGATGGCAACTCACTCAGAGGATGGTACAGGTGCTCAGAGGTTGGTACAGGTGATGGCAACTTAATCAAAAAGACAGATCTCAGTACAGCATGCCAAGGAAGCTCATACACGCCGTTTCGTTAAGCCCAAGTCGCGTGTACACGCTAGTTCGATTCAGAAAAAGCGCGTGTATGTGGAAAGGTTCCTTTGGTTCAGGGTGGTTAGTCCTTGGAAGTTGTGCCTATGATTTCGGACCATTATGTCTCGACGGGCGTGTCGATCCCTAGTTTTAAAGTTGATGGTATTGTGTTACTATGGTTTTGGCTCTTGGTATTGAGAAAGGCCTAAGGCTATATAAGGAGAAGAAGATCATTAGGCAAAATCATCTTTCGACAAGGCATGAATATCTAAGAGAGAAAGAGATCTGATATGCAGGTTCTGAGTTGCATGATCTAAGCCAAGGAGAGATCACATCGGTTAATGGAAGACTAGATCTAAGGATAGATCGGGATCTAATGGTTTGAAATGCACTATCATGATATGGTTGATTATGTGTATTTCTAGATCTGCATATTGTCGCAATGTTACGTTCTGGGTCTAACTAATGTCTGGTACAGCTGCAAATTGAGAAAGTTTATTTTTAGATCTGTACGCAGTTTGGCTTCGGTAAAAGAGCGTGTATACGTGGGTTCTGCTCATTAAAGTAGCGTATATCTTTTGAAGCTTGATTTGGGTTTACAGTGGGGTCTGACTGTTATTGCAGAGTTCTGTAGTCTGCTCTGTGTTCTGGTAACTGGTGATTGACAGAGTTCAGTGGTTCAGTGATTCAAAGTTTGGTTGTTTTATGCTTCAATGATCTGTTGTGGAAATTGAATGAATTGTGGTCTTCAGATTGTAATGTTGTGCTTCAGGAATATCCAAGTCTGAAAATGTATGAAAAGTGATACCTGGAAGAAGGAAGATTGTAGGTCAGCACCTACGTACTAGTATCTTGGCTAGTACAAGAGCAAAGGGGGTTGGAGCTCCCTTCCAAGGAAGTTTGGAGAACGAGAGAAGGTTGAAGCCTTCTGCAGGTTGTAGCCTGCGTACTGGTATAAGGCTGCACCAGTACAAAAGATTGTAAACTGAAGTTTCATATTAAAGAAAGATAGAGACAACTTGCAGCAGGTGGTTTTCACCCACATTGGGTTTCCACCTTATATCTTGGTGTTCATGTGTGTGGCCTTTTATCTGTTCTGTTATACTGCACATGTTTACTGTTAATGTGATGAATAATGTCCTGATGCACTTAATTGAAGAATAAGCTAACTAAACTGTGAGTTTTCTGCTTATACGCTGTTTTACTTCGTCACAGTAGCGTGTACACGCTGGTTCACTTAACTGAAGTAGCGTATATGTTTCTGGGCATTTGAAAAGTTTGATTAATCTGATAATACTGATTCACCCCCCCTCTCAGTATTATTTCCAACAATTGGTATCAGAGCAGGTCCTTCAGAGAAGCTTGATCGCTTGAAGGAAGATCATTCATCATGAGCAACTACGAGAAAGAAGCATCAATCAGGCCACCGGTTTTTGATGGAACAAATTTCAATTATTGGAAGGTAAGAGTTACTGCATATCTTCAATCTCTTGGTACAGAAGTTTGGGACATTGTAGAAACAGGCTATGCTTTTCCTTCAGCCACTCCTACAGATCCAGCTGAGAAAAAGGCATATGAAACAAATGCAAAAGCAGTCAGTACTCTATTAGGAAGTATATCTCAAACAGAATTCATGAAGGTCATGCACTTCAAATCAGCAAAAGAAATATGGGACAAAATGATCACTAGCTATGAAGGAGATGAACAGGTAAAGCAAGCTAAACTTCAAACACTCAGGATTCAATATGAGACTCTCAAGATGTATAATGATGAAAGTGTGGCTAATTATTTTCTTCGGGTAGATGAGATTGTTAATTGTATGAAAAATTTGGGTGAAGAAATAAGAGAAACTATAGTAGTTCAAAAGATTCTAAGATATTTATCCCCCAAGTTTGAATCTAAAGTATCTGCAATAGAAGAAAAAGAAAATCTCCGTGTTCTCACTATGTCTCAGCTACATGGAATTCTAACCGCTTATGAAATGAGAAAGGGAGGTCCATCTGACAGAAGGGAAGCTGCTTTTAAGGCATCAGGAAAAGAAGATTACTATGAAGCAAGCCATGTTCCAGAAGAAGAGGAAGAAGAATCAAATTTTGTCAGAAATCTTCAAAGGGGTTCTGGAAGGTTCAGAGGTAAGCTACCTTTCAAATGCTTTGCTTGTGGGAAAGTAGGTCATTATGCTGCAAAATGTCCTTATAAGGATAAAGGAAAAGAACCTGCTAGATGGAACAAGAAACAAAGTGCAAATAAGAAAAGCTACTACACCCATGAAGATAGTGATGGCTTATCAAACAGTGATGAAGATGAACAAGGTAATAAATATAAGCTGTTAATGGCATTTGAAGATGATGATTATGAGGATGCTATAGATGTGGATAATCTCTATAATGAAATCACTAGACTCAAGAGAGGCATAGAAGAAAAGAATGTGATCATTGATACTTTGCAATTTCAGATTGATGAAAAGGAAAAACATCTTGAAAAACTAGAAGGTGAAATTGTTGGTCTCAGAAAAGAAATTGAGAAAACAAAAGCTATTAATCTTAAATTTGTCAAAGGATCTGAAACTTTGGATGAGATTATCAGTGTGCAGCGGTCTCCTCTAAACAAGACAGGTTTGGGCTATAATGGAGAAACCTCTCAAGCATCCACCTCAAAAAGTTATCTTGATGCAGCAAGAAGAAATGAGCGGAAGAACAATGAAGATAATCAGGTAAAGCAGGGACGAGTTACAAACAGAAACTATCAGGGACAATCCTCCTTAAGGATGAACAAAAGCTACAACCAACCACAGGTAAAATCTTCTCAGTTTGGCTCAAGAATAGATGAAAATAGAAATTACAATCAGTTGGCTGGTAGATTCAATAACCACAGAAGCTTCTTCAATGGACAATGCTTTTCTTGCCACAACTTTGGTCACAGAGCAGCTCAATGTGTTGCATATAAAACAATCATGACTAGGGAAGCTCAAAAACAAAGAAGTATGACAGGGATTACAAAAAGGACCTATAACAACTTTTCGGTGCTTGAAAATGAAGTTGAATGTTCTATTTGCAATAATTTTGGTCATAAAGACTCTGAATGCGGGAGCAGGTTTCAGGAGAAAAAGGAACAAGCCACAAGCACCAAAACATGGAGAATAAAGGAACCTCAAACAGAAAGATGTGGGATAGCATTTTATGCAGAAGGACAGGAAAATCTATGGTACATTGACAGTGGATGTTCGAAACATATGACAGGTGATAAAGAAAAACTTGAATCTTATTCTACTTTAGAAAAGGGAAAGAAAGTTTCTTTTGGAAATGATACTCCTGCAACTATAAAAGGAAAAGGTATTGCTCCTTTGAAAGAAAAGGTCAAGGCTGGAAATGTTTTGTATGTTGATGGATTGAAGCATAATCTTCTAAGTGTCAGCCAGATGTGTGATCAAAAAACAGAGGTTATTTTCAGATCGAATGGATGTCTTGTTCGTGATCTTGATACAGGTAAAACAGTTCTCAAAGGCAAAAGAACTCCAAATAATCTGTACATATTTGAAGAAGGACAACAACAATGCTATCTTAGCAAGGATGAAGAGCACTGGTTATGGCATCGAAGGTTGGGACATCTAAGCTTCTCACAAATAAGGAAAGCATGCAAATATCAGGCAGTTCGCGATCTTCCAGATATCAAAATTCCAGACAACACCATATGCAAATCTTGTCAGTTTGGAAAGCAAACCAGAACTAACTTTCCAGAGAAGGAAGGATCAGCTAGCTTGCCTCTTGAGCTAGTCCATATAGATGTATGTGGTCCATTTAGGAAAAGGACACCTCGAGGAGAAGAATATCTGATATTATTCATTGATGATTTCTCAAGGTTTGTTTGGTTAGGGCTTATGAAGCACAAAGATGAAGCATTCGAAAAATTCAAATCCTTCAAAGCATTGGCTGAAAATGAATCAGGACACAAAATCAAGTGCCTCAGATCTGACAGAGGTGGGGAGTTCACATCAAATGAATTTTTTGATTTCTGCGATGAACATGGGATAAGAAGAGAATTCTCTACAGCTAGAACTCCTCAGCAAAATGGGGTTGTGGAAAGAATGAACAGAACTATCCAACAAATGGCTCGTGCTATGCTCGATGAATCAGGTACTCCTGCAACCTTCTGGGGTGAAGCTGCACATGCTGCTGTTATCATTCTTAACAAAACAAATGTCCGAGTAAACAGCACTCAAACACCTCATGAGCTTTGGAGTGGTAAAACTCCTTCCGTGAAGCATTTCAAAATCTTTGGGAGCAAATGTTATATTAAGAATACTGATGAGCAACTTGGCAAACTTGAACCTAGAGCAGATGAGGGCATTCTTCTTGGTTATTCTCCACATAGCAAAGCATACAAGTGCTACAATAAAAGACTTGGCAGAATTGTTGACAGTATTGATATAGTGGTTGATGAGAAGGGATATATTCCTAGGCAAGTTCATCATGAAGAAAACGAAGGTTACTCTCAAAGGCGAAATGATGAAGAAGAAGAACCTCAAGAAGAAGAAGAATCTCAAGAAGAACCAGAGGAGCAGACAAGAATAGAAGAGAAGACTCCATCCAGATATGTCCAAAAGAATCATCCAGAAACTCAGATTGTGGGGCAGAAAGAAGCAGGAGTACAAACAAGAAGGACACTTGCAGAAGCTTCAAGCTACTTGGCTCTACTCTCCTCCATTGAACCACAAAATGTGAAAGAAGCATGCAAAGATGAATGTTGGGTCAAAGCAATGGATGAAGAACTTGAGCAAATCGAAAGGAACAACACTTGGGAATTAGTTCCTAGACCAAAAGATAAGAATGTAATAGGAACAAAATGGGTCTTCAAGAATAAGTTAAATGAAAATGGAGAAGTAATTAGAAACAAGGCCAGACTTGTTTGTAAAGGGTATGCACAGCAAGAAGGAATAGATTTTGAAGAGACCTTTGCTCCTGTGGCAAGACTAGAGGCCATCCGAATGTTCCTTGCTCTCTCAAGCTTTCAAAACTTCAAGGTATTTCAAATGGACGTGAAATCAGCCTTCCTGAATGGAGACTTAGAAGAAGAAGTATATATTGAGCAGCCAGATGGGTTCATTCTTGGGAATGATCCAAACCTTGTATGCAGATTGAAAAAGGCTCTCTATGGGCTCAAACAAGCTCCAAGGGCTTGGTACTATCGGTTGGACAAATATCTTCACCAACAAGGCTTTTCAAAAGGATCAGCAGATAGCAATCTCTATATAAAAGTTGAAAATAACAAATTGCTAATTCTTGTTGTTTATGTAGATGATATTATTTTTGGCAGCAATGAAGAGACTATGAGTCAAAACTTTGCCTTGGTTATGCAGAAAGAATTCGAAATGTCACTTCTTGGAGAATTGACATATTTTCTTGGATTGCAAATCCAACAAAATGAAGGAGGTATCTTCTTGTCTCAAACCAAATACCTCAAGCAGATCTTGAAGAAGTATGGCATGGAAGAGTCAAAACCAGTATGTACACCCATGGTTACAGGATGCAGCCTCAGTGCAAATGATGAATCAGCAGCAGTCCACCAACCCACTTATAGATCCATGATTGGGAGTTTGCTTTATTTGACAGGTACTCGACCAGATATTACACATGCAGTAGGAATGGTTGGAAGATTTCAAGCCAACCCAAAGGAAACTCATCTTCAGGCAGTCAAAAGAATCTTCAAATATCTTCAAGGGACCCAAAACTATGGCTTATGGTATCCTAGAAATACAGATCTCACTCTTCATGCTTACACAGATGCAGATTGGGCTGGAAGTGTGGATGATAGGAAAAGCACAAGTGGAGGTGCTTTCTTCATGGGTTCCAGATTAGTATCTTGGTTCAGCAAAAAACAAAGTTCGATTGCCTTATCTACAGCTGAAGCAGAATATGTGGCTGCAGCATCTTGTTGCACACAACTTCTTTGGATGATGCAGACCTTGCAGGACTTTCAAATCACTTGCACTCCACCCGTCTCTATCTTATGTGATAATACAAGTGCAATCAGCATTTCAAAGAATCCAGTCATGCACTCAAAGACCAAGCACATACCAATCAAGTACCATTTTCTTCGGGAACAAGTGCTTGAGCAGAAGGTCAAGTTGGAGTATGTTCCTTCTAAGGAGCAAGTTGCTGATATTCTCACAAAACCACTGCCCAGGGAAACTTTTGAATATCTCAGACAAAAGCTGGGAGTAGTTGATGCTTCATCCTGTTGTTGAAGTTTGTTTGTTCTACAGAAAAGTTGGTATACGCAGGTTACGGAAGGGATATGAGCGTATACACGCGGATTCATGATGGGTAAGTCGCGTGTATGCTGGACGCTTGTTGCAGAAAGAATATCCGCGTACATACGCTGTTTTATACAGGATAAAACGCGTATATGAAGTTCTGAACAGCAAGGGAAAACTCTGAAGTTCTGAACAGCAATAGGAATGTCAGAATTATTCAGGCACAGTTTCAGGGAGTGCAACAGGCACAGGTTCAGGGGGAGCAGCTCAAAAGTCTCATAAAGCATTGTTGGCATTCAGATGCTTTGGTTGTTGGTTTCAGGAGAAGGAGCTCAGAAAGAAATTCTAGTTGCTGATCTAACAAGATGTTTATCAGATGCTGCTGGTGTCTTTCCTAAGTCTTGGTCTAGATCTGTGGTATCTGCTGTTGTCTCTATGTCATGTATCTCTCTTGTCTCTTTTATGGTGTCAAGGTCATGTAACGGCCTTTGTTGGTTTCCCCACTATGCCTGGGATGAATGATGAAATGTTCATGTATTATCATGTATCTTCACATGGTTAGGTGGATGAGTCAATATTGGGATATCCCCACTAGGTTGGGTGATGAATGTATGTTGAGTCTTTAAGTCTTTGTTCTTCTAGAAGAACATCTTTTGCAGATCTTGCCTACAGTCAAGGGGAGCATGAACAGCACAATTCAGCAAGAGCAGGATGGATAGATTGGTACACTTTGGCATACACAAAGGGGGAGCACATTTGGAGATTTCAGCATGTACTCAGGGGGAGTATGGACAGCAGTATGGACAGCAGAAGGTATACCAAGGAAGAGAATATCTTGGTCCACCCTTTGCCCTTGATGTCAAAGGGGGAGAGTGACTTGGTGTGGTGGTTGCCATCAAGTCCAAAGGGGGAGATTGTTGGCATTATGATTCAAGTGTTGTCCTTGATGGCAACTCACTCAGAGGATGGTACAGGTGCTCAGAGGTTGGTACAGGTGATGGCAACTTAATCAAAAAGACAGATCTCAGTACAGCATGCCAAGGAAGCTCATACACGCCGTTTCGTTAAGCCCAAGTCGCGTGTACACGCTAGTTCGATTCAGAAAAAGCGCGTGTATGTGGAAAGGTTCCTTTGGTTCAGGGTGGTTAGTCCTTGGAAGTTGTGCCTATGATTTCGGACCATTATGTCTCGACGGGCGTGTCGATCCCTAGTTTTAAAGTTGATGGTATTGTGTTACTATGGTTTTGGCTCTTGGTATTGAGAAAGGCCTAAGGCTATATAAGGAGAAGAAGATCATTAGGCAAAATCATCTTTCGACAAGGCATGAATATCTAAGAGAGAAAGAGATCTGATATGCAGGTTCTGAGTTGCATGATCTAAGCCAAGGAGAGATCACATCGGTTAATGGAAGACTAGATCTAAGGATAGATCGGGATCTAATGGTTTGAAATGCACTATCATGATATGGTTGATTATGCGTATTTCTAGATCTGCATATTGTCGCAATGTTACGTTCTGGGTCTAACTAATGTCTGGTACAGCTGCAAATTGAGAAAGTTTATTTTTAGATCTGTACGCAGTTTGGCTTCGGTAAAAGAGCGTGTATACGCGGGTTCTGCTCATTAAAGTAGCGTATATCTTTTGAAGCTTGATTTGGGTTTACAGTGGGGTCTGACTGTTATTGCAGAGTTCTGTAGTCTGCTCTGTGTTCTGGTAACTGGTGATTGACAGAGTTCAGTGGTTCAGTGATTCAAAGTTTGGTTGTTTTATGCTTCAATGATCTGTTGTGGAAATTGAATGAATTGTGGTCTTCAGATTGTAATGTTGTGCTTTAGGAATATCCAAGTCTGAAAATGTATGAAAAGTGATACCTGGAAGAAGGAAGATTGTAGGTCAGCACCTACGTACTAGTATCTTGGCTAGTACAAGAGCAAAGGGGGTTGGAGCTCCCTTCCAAGGAAGTTTGGAGAACGAGAGAAGGTTGAAGCCTTCTGCAGGTTGTAGCCTGCGTACTGGTATAAGGCTGCACCAGTACAAAAGATTGTAAACTGAAGTTTCATATTAAAGAAAGATAGAGACAACTTGCAGCAGGTGGTTTTCACCCACATTGGGTTTCCACCTTATATCTTGGTGTTCATGTGTGTGGCCTTTTATCTGTTCTGTTATACTGCACATGTTTACTGTTAATGTGATGAATAATGTCCTGATGCACTTAATTGAAGAATAAGCTAACTAAACTGTGAGTTTTCTGCTTATACGCTGTTTTACTTCGTCACAGTAGCGTGTACACGCTGGTTCACTTAACTGAAGTAGCGTATATGTTTCTGGGCATTTGAAAAGTTTGATTAATCTGATAATACTGATTCACCCCCCCTCTCAGTATTATTTCCAACAACATAGAAATGCATCAACCAAAAACATAAATTTTACATTCTTGAAAAACATCATGGAATGTACCATATTTAAGATTGTCCTATTCATTCTTTCAATTACTCCGTTTTGTTGGGGATTATGAGGCACAGTTATTTGATGTTTGATCCCATGCTGGAAAAGATAATTTAAAAATTCATTTGAAGTGTATTATTTATCATTATCAGTGCAAATAGATCCAATATGATATTGTTCATCATTTTAAATCCATGCATGAAAGTTCTTAAATGTCTGAAAACATCATATTTTTTCTTCAATAAATAAACCCAACACATTTTGGTGTAGCCATCAATAAATGTCATCATATATTTATTTCCATTTCAAGAAGGAACAAGAATTGGGCCACATAAGTATGAATGAATAAATCCAATATTTCAATGTGCTCTGAAATGGGAATCATGAAAATACTGTTGGTTATGCTTTCCTAGAATACAAGTATCACATTGCTTAAGTTTCTTAGGAATTCTAGGCAAACCAATAACACCACCTTTCCTCAACATAAGAAGGTTATGATAATTCTAGTGTCCAAATATAGAATTCCATAAAAGAATTGATGGATCATGGAAATTTACCTTCATCATAATGATAATTGTATGAGAATTTTTGTGCACGATCAATGGTACCTTGTAGCTTCAGAAGTCTTTCTTCTTCTATCCTCACCATGACAAGTGAGCGATCTAATACTTTTTTGACCTCAACCATTCCATAAAACATATGAATGGATTTTCCTTGCTAACATACGTGGAACAAATACAACAAGTTTACCCTCAACTCCAAGAGACATAGAACATCATGTAGAAGAAAGTCTGGAAGACCAGACAGTTTGAGCCTGATGGTGCCAAGCCCTGATGGCTTGAGTTTTGATTTGTCTACAAAGTATTGTGCTCCATCAACATTGTTTGTGAATTATTTAAAAAAATATCTTCTAAAGGTCATGTGTAAAGTTTTTCTTGAATCAAGCAACCAATCATTTTCCAAGAAGCAAGTGAATCATTAAACAAGTCTTCGCTTACTCCAATATTACAATGTCCCACAACATAATGAGCAGATCTGGTTGCTTTACCTTTATTTTTGTCATGGGTTTTACATTTGCTTCATTTATTTCCTACTCAATTTTGTCCCAAGGAACATGTGGATTCATCATGTCCATCTCTATTTCAACATATGCGATGAAGATCAGATTGCTCTCCTTGAAACTGTCTACCACCACTGCTTCTAAAATTTGTTCTTCCTCTTCCTCTTCGACCACCTCTTCCTTTGGAAGAATATTGAGCATCATTATTATCTCTATTTGCAAGACACACAAATTCTTTTGAATATTGAGGAGTTGTCTTCTTCCCAAAATCATTTTCTCTCTCAGCAAACGTCTTCTCAAGGGAGTCAAAGGTAATCTCCTTGAGGTTTCCACTTGCTTGCAATGACTCAAGATAATTTGAATAAGTAGGATATAGTGCCTTGACATAATATATAAGAGGAATGTCTATTTGAACACCAGTGGTTTTGATATCATGCATAATAGATCTTACTTATGATGCTAAAGAAAGAGGATCAACATTTTTCAATTCAAGACTGAACAATTTAATCATCAATTGGACAACTTCAAGTCCAGAGTGTGAATCATAGAGTTCCTTCAATTTTTGTTAGGCTTCAAAAGAATTTGAAAACTATGAAATATGGTGACTCAAATCTTCATTTACAGATGCTACAATCAAGGCATAGGCCTTGTTGTTATTTTTTTCCAAAATGGCCATCTCCTTATCTAAGGTGGGATTTCCAGGTTCATTATCTCGTTCTCCTTCACAAATTCCTTTCCACAACTCATTAAAAATGAGAGTGTGTTTAATTGTCCTTGACCATTCTGGATAGTTCTCTTTTTGAGAGAGGACTACTCCAACATTTGATATCAGTGAATTCATCTTAAATACTATGTACTGCGTAAAAAAAAAATACTTTTCTAGCAATATACTGTGAAAATTTTCACTTCTGGTGGTAAAAATAATTCTGATGTTTTTTTTGGAGAAAGGTATTATGTCGAGGAGGGTTATATGGGGAAGGGAATATATGGGAAAGAGATTTTATGGGGGAGGGCGTATATGGGGAAGGGTTATATGGGGAGGGGGGTCAATGTATGACCGGTGGGAGTAGCATTCATCTCATGCTTAGACTATGGAGCTTTTAAAAGTAGGTAAATGTGGGAGGAGGCATTTACAGATTGGTATCATAGCTTCTAGGTTCAAACACTTGGACTAGATGGGCTAGACATGATTATTATGAATGCATGTCAATCGTATGTATGACTATTATGCATGCATTGGAGTGGCTATATTTTCATGTATATAGACGGTGTTACAGTTTGTGTTATCATGCATGATGTGAGATGTTTATAGGTTGATGTCATTATGTGTATATACATGTATATCATGTTAATATGTATTGATTTGTGCTGCTAAGATAGCCTCCCCTGAACTTCATTAAGGTATGCTTGATCATGTTTCTATTTAGTTTATCTAACATGGAATGTTTGGAGGAAGAAAAAGATCAGATATGATGAGAAACATCATGGATTACAGTTCACGTGATTCTCCTTACAGATCATCTAAAATGAAAGGAGATAAGTATTCTCTGACATAGGAGATACATTGAGAATTTTGAAGGAATAAATTAGAAGTTTCAAGGCAGATAGTGATAGGCTAATTATGACACAAGAAAGGCTTTCTAGAGCTCAGAAAAAGAAAGTTGAAGTCAATGTAGTGATCCTTTAGATCCTATCATATTTTCAGAGGCAAGGACAACTAAGGATTAGTCATGGACAAAAGGAAAGGAATAGTGGGGCATATGGTAGTATCTCTCGATTACAATAAAGGTTGGAAAGAGAAGATACATTTAGAGGTGGCAGATGGTTGGATACACCTAATGGGATGGGTAGTTCATATGGGTTATATTCTACTTATCATTCTGAGAGGCATAATTGTCATCATTGCCATCATTGTTGAGTAGGTAAATCCTCACTGCAGATAGAGATGATCCCTCTAGCCCGATGAGTGGGTCTAATAATAAACAAGACAATCTACAAGACATTTTCTTATATTACAATCAAAATAAGAGAAGAGGAAGGTGACCTACCATAGTGTTTGAATACCTGCACAAGAGGCCAAATACACAACAAAGAATAAAAGTGTGACAAGCATAATCGAATGTAATCCGCTTAACAGATCAAGGAGCATTAAGATAAATGAATCATTGACACAAGCATTGATTGAAAGTGAACTAGAAGTTGTATATATTGAAATTGAGGTAGGTCACCTTCACAAATATAGCAATTGAATAGAAAGAGAGAGGCCATGAGGTGGAAGACCACCAAGCTGCCCAAAGTGTTAGGCCCCTATAATACTAGTGATTCCCCCATTACTATTGTCATTTTATCCCTTATTGTTATTATTGTGCTCCTATTGTCCCCATGTTGTTATTAGTACGCCCCATAGAAACCCACTATTGTTATTTTTGTGACCTTATGTTATTACTATTATGTCACCTTGATTATATTGTGACCCTTTAGACTCCTATATATATAAGGGAGGTTTAGTGATTTGTATCATCCAAGAATCGTTCATTTATGTAATGTAAAGGAGGTTTCCCCCTCGAAGAGATTTAATTCTAAGGCGTTGATCTATCTTTTCTATGTTTTTGTGAGCTGGTTTCCTAACATTTGGTATCAGAGCTTTGGATTGTAGGGTTTCGCTGCTCTAAATAGGTCATCATGGAATTTTGTATATAACTTTTGTTCTGCAATGTTTCAAAAGCTAAACAAAAACATATTTGAGAAGAAATCATTTTGAACTTCTGGTCCAAATTTTAGATCTTGTATCGCTATATTTGAGGAGATATGATCTGAGGAAGTGAGGGTTTTTGCAAACTCCAGAATTACATTCCAAACAGTTGAATTGGGTAAAATCGTCATAACTTTTATTTTGAGCATCCGATTGATATTTTGTAAGAAGTTTCAGAAAGAGGACGGCTTGTAGTTTTTGGTGTATCATTGTCAGGTACTAAGGTCGAAACAGTGACATGTGGCACGTCTTACAATTTCTCTTTACTGAACTAGTCTATAATCAGGTTACATGGGAGATTTGGCATAACTCTAACTTGGATAATCCAATATTTATAAGAATTGTAGTGTTAGAAAGAGGAATAAAAGGGATACCATAGGATTAGATTTCAAATATTAGAGATCCATAGTTACATAGATACAATAGATTCAATATCGAGCTCTTAAAAAGTGAAAACAGGTGTGTAGTTTTGCTTAAATTTTGCATAAGATTGGTTTGAAAAATTATTTTGAAGGAATTAAAATGGAATATTGAAGAGTTATTATTATTAATTAATGCCCAAAAGAAAGAAAATGGAAAAGCCTAGTAAGCAACCTAAAAGCTCTAGCATGACTCGTGAAGAAGAGGAAGAAATGTAACATGATATATCAAAATTACAAGACCAAGTACAACAAATTTAACTCTCACTAAAGGTAAATGAAGCCAACATGAATGGCATGGAAGCTAATATGAATGGCATGCAAGTTAAGATGGATGGCATGGATGCTAAGGTGAATGGCATGGATGATAAGATGTAAGAATTGAAGATAAATTTGAATAAGTTGCTACAAGAAATGGTCACTAATGGTGAAAGAGTAGTAAAGGAATCTCATGATGAGAACAAAAGAAATGTTAATCATGATTTCATAGACTCTAATTTTGGATTGAAGACCCACCACATTCCAAAAACTGATATGAGGAAGTTTGATGGCAAGGATCCCGGAACATGGATACTACAGGTGGAGCAATTTTTCGATCTCTATAGTGAAAAACACACAAAAAGTACGTATTGCAACTTTATATTTGGAACCAAATAAGTTTGTATGGTATCAATGGATTTTCTCTTATAAACAAATTGTCACTTGGGAAACTTTTACAGAAGAAATGATAGCACATTATGAGGATACAAAAATAACACCTATTTTAGCCAATTGATCAATCTCAAACAAAAGGGTTCAATAGTGGAGCACATTGAGGACTTCCAAAAATTGAACATAAGGGTAAAAGATATTCCAGAGGAGCATAGGATTGATGTGTTCATAGGGAATTTAAAGGATAATATCCAACATGAGGTTCGCCTGTGGGAACCTAATTCATTGGAGAAGGAATTCAGGTTAGCCAGAAAAATGGAAAGAAAAATTATGGAAACCAGGAAGCCTACCACTCACAACTATAACGATGGAAGTGTTATTTCCCCTAGCCTTCCACAACCTACAAGGTTAACACCAAAAAAATTGGAAGAAAAAAGAGAAAAAAGGCTTTGTTACAATTGTGATAGCAAATACATTAAAGGTCATAAGCGTGTTGAGAAGAAATTATTCTACATAGATTGTGAAGAGGAGGAAGAAAAGGAACAAGAAGTGTCAAAAGAAGAGGATATACTCGAGGAAAAAACCCTAGATAGAGAAGAAATTAATCAAACCATATCTTGTAATGCATTGGCTAGAACTACCACTCCTCAAACTATCAAGATAGAAGGACATATCAAGAAGAAAAAGGTAATAGTGTTGATTGATTCGGGAAGTACCCATAATTTTATTCATTGTAAGATAGCAAAGGAATTGAATTGCTTCTTATATCCAACACCAGAGTGTCAAGTGATGGTTGCAAGTGGAGGAACAATAAATTTCTCAGGAAAGTTCCATAATATCAAGCTATCCATGGGATAATATGTATTGAATAGCCCAATGCTTTCCATTCCAATGGGTGGTGTTGATGTTGTACTAGGAGTCCAATGGCTACAATCCTTGGGTACAATATCTTTTAACTTTCAAGAACTTTTCATGAAATTTTGTGTGAAAGGAAAGGAAGTTGAATTAAGGGGTATTGCAGGGAAACTGAGAAAGATAATTAGCTCTAACGGCATGACAAAGCTTCTAAAGAAGGAACAACAAGGTGTATTTGCACAATTATGTTCGCTAGATGTTCCCACATTGAAATCATCTATTTCTCCAGATCTCCAAAATGCCTTGGACAATCTTTCCAAGGTATTTGAGACTCCCAAAGATCTCCCACCTATTCGTGATCATGATCATGCTATTCATTTGATTCCAGGAAGTGTTCCTCCAAACATCAAGCCATACAGATATCCCTATGCCCAAAAGAGTGATATTGAACATATGGCTGCACAAATGCTAGAGGCTAGTATAATTCAACCTAGTCAAAGTTCTTTCTCTACTACATTAATATTGGTGCACAAGAAGGATGGATCATGGTTCATGTGTCCAGATTATAGGGAGTTCAACAAGCTCACTATTAAAGATAAATTTCCCATTCTTACCATTGATGAATTATTGGATCAATTGCATGGATCAATTTAGTTCACCAAGTTGGATCTTCGTTTAGGATATCATCAAATCAGAATGAAGGCTGAAGACATTCCGAAAACAACATTTAGAAATCATAAGGGTCATTATGAATTTTTGGTCATGCCTTTTGGCCTTACCAATGCACCTTCTACATTTCAAGGTTTGATGAATTCCATTTTCAAACCCTTCCTTCGAAAATTTGTGTTAGTATTTTTTGATGATATACTAATCTACAACAAGTCTTGGAAGGATCATGTTGAACATGTTGACAGGGTGCTCAAACTAGTGGAGGAGAAACAATTATATGTAAAAAACTCCAAATGTTTCTTTGGAGTACAAGAGGTGGAATATCTGGGTCATATTGTATCTCATGAAGGTGTTAAGGTAGACCCTAGAAAAATTAAAGCCATTAAGGAATGGAAAATCCCCACATCCATAAAGCATCTACGAGGATCTCTCGGGTTGACAGGGTATTATCGCAAGTTTGTTAAGAATTATGGGGGAATAGCAGCACCTCTAACAACATTATTGAAGAAAGATACATTTTCATGGACTCCAGAAGCAACAAAGGCCTTCGAACATCTTAGAGAGGAAATGTGCGAAGCACCAGTCTTAGCTACACCAGACTTCACAAAAACCTTAATTGTGGAATGTGATGCTTTAGGAAATGGAATTGGTGCTATTTTAATGCAAGATTAAAGGCCCATTTCTTTCAAAAGTCGTCCAGTGAAGGGAAAGTATTTACACAAAGCTATTTATGAGAAGGAAATATTGGCAATACTACATGCACTTAAGAAATGGAGACCATACCTAATGGGAGGACACTTCAAGGTAAAAATAGATCATGATAGTCTTAAATACTTTTTAGAACAAAGATTATCATCTGAAGAGAAAAAAAAATGGGTCACAAAGATGTTGGGTTATGACTTTGAAATCATCTACAAAAAGGGAAGAAAAATGTTGTGGTAGATGCACTCTCAAGAAAGGATGAGGATGTGGAAGCATTGTTGTGTGCCATTTCTATTATCCAACCAGATTGGATAAACGAAGCAAGGGAGGAATGGAAGAATGACGAAGAAGTGTGGGTACTCATTCAAAATATACAACAAGATCCCTGTACATATGATACATTTAGCTAGAAAAATGATTCGTTATGGTACAAAGATCATTTATACCTATGTAAGAATTCACAACTCAAACAAAAGATTCTTATGGAATTGCACACTTCTCCCTTAGGAGCGCACTTAGTATTTTCAAAAACTTACCACAGGGTTAAGAAGGAATTTTTTTGGGATGGCCTTAAATCAGATATTCAAAAGTTTGTGGTGGAATGTTTGGTTTGCCAACAAAATAAAGTTGAAACAATTAAGACCTCAGGTCTATTACAACCTTTATCCATTACAAGCCAACGTTGGGAGGTGTTTTCAATGGATTTTATCATAGGTTTACCCAAGTCCGAAGGAAAGAGTGTCATCATGGTGGTAGTTGACAAAATTACCAAGTATGCACACTTTTGCACATTATCACATCCATTTAAATCCAGTACAATTTCTACTGCATTTATGGAAACAATTCAGAAGCTACATGGAAACCCAAAGATTATTGTAAGCAACAGAGATCCCATTTTCACTGGAAATTTTTGGACAAAATTATTTTCTTGTCTCGATACTCAGTTAGGTCATATCTCATCTTATCATCCTCAATTTGATGGGAAAATTGAGATAGAAAACAAATGTTTGGAAGGATATCTTCACTGCTTTGTATCTGATAAACAGACACAATGGGTCAAATGGTTACCTCTGGCTGAATGGTGGTATAACACTTCCTTCCCTACTGTAGCAAAAATGACCCCATTTATGGAACTTTATGGATATCATCCACCATCCATCACATCACATTTAAGAGAAAATTCTAAGGTTCAAGCAATGGAACATCACATCGAGCATCAACAAAAATTTCTCCAACTCTTAAAGGATAACCTCACGTTGGTGCAGAATAGAATGAAACAACAGGCAGATCAACATCGCAATGAAAGAATTTTTTATGTAGGTGACTAGGTATTCCTACGACTACAACCATATAAACAAATTTCCCTCAAGAAAGCTAAGAAGGATAATAAATTATCACCAAAGTATTATGGTCCATACAAGGTGTTGCAAAAGATTGGTACTATGGCATACAAATTGGAGCTTCCTGTAGCTTCCCCAGTGCACCCAGTTTTCCATGTTTCATGTTTAAAGAAGGTTATAGGTGACAAGCTCCTAGTTCAAACAATATTTCCAGAACTTGACGAGGAAGGAAAAATCATATTGGATCCGGAAGTAGTCACAGAAATAAGAACTTGATAGCTACGAAATTGATCAATTTCGGAGTATCTCATCAAGTGGAAGAACTTATCCGTTGATGATTCCACATGGGAGGATGAGAATTTTATATAGAAGCATCCAGAACTACTCAAGCATTGAGGACAATTATTTTCGGAAGGAGAAGGGCATGTTAGGCCCCTATAATACTAGTGATTCCCCCATTACTATTGTCATTGTATCCATTATTGTTATTAATTTGCCCGTGTTGTCCCCATATTGTTATTAGTATGCCCCATAGAAACCCATTAGTTTTATTTTTGTGCCCTTATGTTATTACTATTATGTTGACTTGATTATATTGTGACCCCTTGGAATCCTATATATAGAAGGGAAGTTTAGTCATTTGTATCATCCAAGAATCGTTCATTTTTATAATGTAAAGGAGGTTTCCCCCTTGAAGAGGCTGAATTATAAGGCATTCGTCTATCTTCTCTATCTTTTTGTGAGTTGGTTTCCTAACACAAAGCAAAGCATGTGGTGACACTTTGAAGGACTATGGATTACTTAAGACCTTTCACACCTCGGGACTCAGAGCTTAGAATGAGATGTTAGAGTATCTCATAGGATTATGGGATGTTGATCGCGATATCTTCATCATTGGAGATCAAGAACTAGAACTAGAGGTATCTAACATCTACTTCATTACTAAATTGTCTAAGAGGGGAGAGAGGGTCTAACTCTTTGGAGCTCATATTGGAGAAGAGAGTAGTAATACCTTGATAAGAAGGCATTTCCTAGGTGCAGAAACAACCGTCAGTGGAAAGATTAAGATAGCAATCATTGAAAACCTACCCTTTGAGGACTATTCTACATACCGTGTTCTCAATAGATGGGGCTCAAGCATTGTGTGAGGCAACGAAATCATATTTCCAATACGTTGTGGACTCTCTCACTCCAACAGTATTCAATTGGTGCAAAGGATTGATGGTTAACATGAAAAGACAATTGACCAAGTGCAAAACAATTCATTTGAAGCAATTTGGGTTTGGATCACTCTTAGCCACATTTTTATTGGAGCGTGTGCCTCTGTTTTGTTACCAGTGGGTAGAGGTGGATGATCCAGCTTTGAGAGATCTGAGGTTACTCAGATGGAGTGAGATTATGCCTCCAGGTGGAGTAGGTCAAAGGATATATTTGCCTCCACTGTTCTTTGGTTGGTTACACCAACAACTAATCATGGTATACGAGTATGCTTATGTGGGTAGAGACTTCAGAGGAGACCCAGATATTCCTCTACCACCCAGTGCATAGTGGACTGATGTAGGTAAAAACTTATTTTTTGGAGTTTTTCAAGTTTTATGATTTTCTTTTTGAAGTGTATTTGAGAGTTTACTTATGATAGTTTTGCAAATGTGGGACTGGATAGACCTCTCGGAATGTCTTCGATAACTCGGCAAGTAGCATGCCAAATAGAGGAAGATGCTCTATACAAGGAAGGAGAATAACCTATAGTGGAGATGGAGTGAAACATGGAAATCCTTACTTGGGGGATTCCAAAGTACATTACTATAGATTATGTGTCGCTGCGGTACCAAGGCACACAGAGGGAGTATTTGTGAGACTTCATCGGTTGTTAGGATGAGTGATTAGAGTTGTCTCATGCTATCATCATCATCATGTGGGTGCATAGCCTAGTCCTAATCATATTATCTACATTGTTGTAGGATTTTAAAGCCATTTTTCTCATAACACTATTTTTTGAGATTTTGACATATCAAACTTTGACAGACTCGATATATATATATATATATATATATATATATATATATATATATATATACACATACATACATTTTCATATTTCTATTGTTATGTGTTTATATATCATGATGATGTGTTCAGTTTTTTACAATTGACGCAAATGTCTATCTAAAACATAATATTCTAATGCATCTGTTAATGTATTCAAATTTTGTGAAATGTGTTGAGATGTAATGTAATCAAAGTTTCTTTCCAGTAATCAAACACGTAGATACGTGTGCAAAATTTGTGTATTTCTTACTGAATAATGACCATTTAATTGTAGCACAATGAGTTGAGAATCTAACTTAACAACCAAATTTCTGATTCAAAGAGAAATTGCTTCTGATAATAGTTCAATAACTACACTTTACTCAGCAATATTATTAGTTTTTTGTCCTAGGAAAATACCTTGTAAATTTATCAACTTTCCATTAGGGGCAAAAAGTGCCCAAGATGCGGAAGATAAATTATGTGCACTATGACAAGCAACATCAGCAAAACCAACATAATGGTTTGATGACATCTGCGAACTGAGTGAAACATAAGGTCAGCAGAGGAAACATGTCTTCAAAGAAAAAAATAACACCAAAAAAGAAAAATGCACATTAATGAATGCACATACTAATGTACATGAGTATCTACATGTATGATCACACGTAAAATTTTTCATATGGAGCCCATTTTCAGACTCGGGTAATCGATCAATAGAGAATGAAACCAAAGTTTCACTGTTGGCATGACGTGTAAGCATCGAATCGGCCAAATAGTTTAATAACACACATAAATTACCATGCCCCCATGCCCACCGTGCGAGTGAGGGTTACGAGTCATAGGATGAATACCCCATTGTGATAATGGGCAAATGGTAAAGGTTTAGTGAGGATATCTCATGAAAGGAGGCAAGAAAATCTTAAGCTCATGTCGAGGAAAAGATTCCTCTAGTTGAAATATTTTGACAATGTCAGGTTGAACTGAAATCTTGATGGGAATACTAGCAACAATATTTCCCATATTACCTTCAGATAGAACTTTGTGCACCAAAATAGGTGTTTGAAGTGGATGTGTTAGGTTATGAGAAAAAAACGTTTCAAGACACAAAGAAAACTCATTAAGACTTGGAAGAAATGAGGAATGATGATGAGCATCATTACAAGGAGTTTAGTAAAGAGACATAACCTCAACAATACTCTCGTCGGTGGGAAATATCTCATTCAAGGGATTTGGAGAATCCCAAGAACCAAGCCAAGGAGATTTTGAATATGCATCTAGGTTCATACTAAGAGTAGTATGCTTTCCAAAAGTAGCTACTGAAGCCAAAAAAACTTCTTGATAAGCTTGTTCTAAAGGACTTAGCGTCATAGCATCACCGAAAGAATCAACTTGATCTGGGGTAGGGATGATCGATGGATCATATGAAGTGGAGATCATGTTGACCGAGGTGACATGTGGAGGTGGGCAAGAAAAAGTTCCCATTAAAGAAGAATCTTTGAAAAGACCTACCCCCACACTCTCATAGGGAATAACAGTATTTCCCACATATGGTACATTTTTGTTTGAGGCACCGGAAGAGAAAAAGGGAAATTGATCGATGATGATGATTTTCCCTTCATGGGGAAAATGGAGCACATGGAGAAAATATGAAACCACACAAAAAATGGCATGAGTCCAACTTCATCCAAGTATAAGATCATAATTCAAATTTTCATCTACGACTTCTACTTCTAATTCAACAGTTTTCCCTTCCAAGATGATGGGCAAACTTGTGAGAATACCATAAGGACGGGATCCACTACCATCAAAGGCTTCTAAGGTTTTCAGATACTGATTTAGAGGTGGAGATTTGATGGATTTCCAACATGAAACAAGCATGATGTAGGTGGAAGCACCCTCGTCAACGATAGTCTGATGAATCGCCTTTCCTTTTATAATGACTTGAATAAAAAAAAAAATTGATGGGGAAGACGAGGAACATGTTTTTCTAGATCAAAAGTGATCAATTTCAAATCTGTAGGATCAATTCATCCTATAGCGGATAATAATGATTTCCACTGCATTGGACAAGTTTGGAGAAATTCCATGGCATACAACGTTGAAGGCGCTTGAGCCAGATCTTCGACAATACTATAATGTTGAGCAGCTTTAGCATTCAGATTATAAGATGACTTTCGAAGCAAACCTTCAGGAGGAAATTAGATGAAAAATTCATTATTAGGTCTCTCAATATGAAGAGGACTAGAAATAGGTGGAGAAGAAGTAGAAGGTGTATCAGTGACGTCTTTTTCCACCATCTACTTTTGAGGAGTTTGATAATCGTTCGACCGGGTGCCAATAGAGATATGCATTGTTCCACTCATGTAAACATGAGAACCTGAAGAGGCAGAGGATTGTGGTTGTTATACCCATTGGCTTTTTTGTGATGGAAATGGATCTTTCAGTACAGGGAAGGTCCCTTGAGTTCCTTTCAATAAGCGACTGACTTCCACATGACGGGGACAATCCTTGCTATAGTGATCTTCCTCACAAATGAGGCAAGGATACTTTGGCTTACGTTGGGAGACATCATCAACAGATGGGTTAGGAGGATCCTGTTTTTGGGTATCATATTTTTCTTTCCCTTTACCCTTACCTTTTAAGGCTTTGTATGTCGCGGTAGACTAAACGGCATTAACCTCAGAGGTTTTGCTAGGATTCGAAGAGGGTTTCGAAGGAGGATTGGATGCAATATTTGAAATGGTTTTTTTCTTCGAAGAAGCTTTATTGGAAGTTTCAGATGTTGATCCATTAATACATTCGATAGGTAGTATGTCCAGAGACTTCAAATACTCTAGATCCAAAGATGGCCTCAAAGCATCAGGCAAGATCTCATATAACGTGTCAGATTGGGAATATACCAAATCTAGATATTGGCCATGGGAAATGGCTTGATCCTCAATAAAACAAACTCCCATTGTTATTTCTGCAACAATTTTTTTACGAATGATTTGGTAGACCATTCAGTTAAAAATTCATTAGGTATTTCAAAATTCATGAGGTGATGCCGACGTCTCCATTCATGGTTGTGGTCAGAGACGTTGGTAGCAGTATCCTATTTCAGAGATGTAAGAAAATGGGTACCCATTTCATAATGAACCGGTAACTGGAAGTGAATGAGGAAGGTCATGGCCAAATAATTGAAGTTTGAAAAGGTACATCACGATAACGTGATGTACCATTTCTTGTCTTCACCGTCAAGGTTCGTTGAAAGAGATGTAGACGAAAAGAGTCATCAACATAGCAATTGGATGAACAACATAACTTATAAGTCATCACATGGGCCTAGGGGTTTTCTTGAGATTTTCCCTCAAATTTTGGGTAATTGCTAGGAATCTTTGTGGGATCCGAAGGGTAATAAGGTGAATGAATTATTGGATCATTATCAAGCCTTGAGACATCCAACAGTTCCAACATCACTAGAAATGACAATTGTAGGTTGAAAGGCATGTAAGGCCTTTGATAAGGCCCAACTTGTGGATTTTGTCCTTGTTGGTATGGGTTTTGTCCCCAAAGAGGTAGATTTTGACCATAAGGAGCTTGAATTCCCCCCCACTAAGGGATACCCTAACCATAAGGTGGATTCTTCCCCCACAAAGTGGGTTATTTCCAAGGTAAGGCTGATACTGACCTGTGACAGGTTGTTGAGAACCATAAGGCGGATAAACATTTTGCATGGCATATGGATTATAAGGTTGTTGTTGCAACTGATAACCCCAGTGTTACACAATGTTTTGTCATGCCTCCTGTACTTCCCTGTGACATACCTCGAAGTGCCCAAAACATTACCATTATATAGTATACTCATCCATGTATACAACTTAGATCCCTCATAAGACTTTGATTGGAAAATACCTTGAGCTTTCCTTGAAGAAATAGCTCTTAACACCCTAAAATGAGAGTCATCACCCTTATGAGGCTTAAACTCTTGATGACCACTTGTTGTACTATACTTGACCAACGATCGAATTGATTTGTTCCCTTACATATGTTCGATGATCCAAAAAAGGTAATTTTCGCCAAGAGGATGAGAAGCTTTGTGATCTAGAAGCTTCCATAGCAACGAGCTAGAGGTTGTTTTGCATAGATGAGGTCAAATCCTCCCAACTTGGCCTATTTTTTTATCCCTATGAGCTACCTCCTTGAGATGAGGGCCTAATACTATTTTTGGAGAAGTCCTAACTCCCTTTCCCAATCTATAAATTCATCCTCTCCCATTCCCAAATGGTTGGTGTATGTCTATTTGCACCCTTATGCCGAGATTGTGCCTAAGGCTGTTCATTTGACTTGGAGAAGGAGTGCTTGGAGAGTTCTTAGCCTGGACTTGGATTACCACTCAAGGGGAGCCCTTCAACATTAAGGTTGTGGTTTTAAGCTTCTATTTATCTCCTAACAATATACAAATGTTGGTTCATCTTCCCAAAATATATTGGATTTGTTATTGGTTTTGGCATGCTTTATTGTCTCTTGATCACTTGTGCAATACATAAACACTGAGAGAAGCAGGAACAAGTTTGTGATGCAAGTGATTCGAGGCCCCCAACAAAGGAAATCGAATTAGCATCAGAATGAGGTAGGTCATATATTTCGTTCTTCTTTTTAATTATAACCTAGGAAGATGTCTAGTTGATTGCCACTTTAGTTGCTAGACCCACTCATTGGGATAGAGGGATCGTATTTGTCTATAGAGAGGATTAACCTTGACAACAAAATGGCGACTCCACTAGGGAGCCTATGATCCTTTCCTTCTCTTTCTTCAACTTGTCTTTTGATGAGTTTGATCAACCATTCATTTTTAGACTTCATTGCTTGTCTGTAGTCAATCTCACTCTCTCGTAGATGCTTGAAGTTTGTTGATTTGAGTTGTTCTTGAAGATTTTTCTGTTTTTTCTTTGTTTTCTCACTCATCGGGTTTTTATCCATTTGATTTGTGATGATATCGTGGATTTTTTTTATTACAGTAGTGATGATCACTTCTTTTCTATTCATAGGTGTGATGATTGCAGAAGTTAAAGAAATTTAGGGTTTGTCTTCTTGTTTTCAGTTCTTTTTGCCTTCTCCCAGTTATTTACCAGTGAGATCTTAGTTGACTCTTTTATTTTCTGATTGCAATTGCTTCTTTAACTTGGTTTGAATATGTTTGAATTTTGATTAGCCTTTTAGGGTTTCTAGGTCTTCTAGGTCATCCTTCATCCACTCGTTGATCTCCTCATCAGAAATCAATTACCTATGATAAATATTATTTTGAGTGATTGGTCACCCTTTGCAAATCACTTTTGGTTCTTGTGTCTTAAGATGGTTTCATTAGTGTCAGATTGATTAGATACTGTGAAAGTAGCTTAAGTTTCATTTTACAAGCAATAGATTACAAATTGATTGTCTCATTTGGATCGAAAGGAAGTGTTTGCTTTAAGTTTGTGTTTCGAAAATCAAAAGTGAAAGCATTTATCTTTTCAATAGTTTTTGAAGCATTTTTTGTTGCATTCAAATCATTAATGTGAAAGGGATTTTCATGTTTTTTGGCATACTTTCATTCTCTTTTACTTTTTTCACTAGCTTACATTGGTTGAACAAAAGTGAAAAAGAAAAATCATCATTTCATTTTAAGGTCGTTTAGTTTGAAATCATTTTTGGGGCATTTCATTTTTTGTGAAGTGAAAGATTATATTTCATGTTTTTCATTTAGAATTGGAAGTCGCCATCGATGAATGTTTGATTGTTTGATGCATGATTTGGGTGATCTTCTTCCTTACATAGATACCTTTCATCGAATTGAAGGATTTCATTTTGTAATGTAGTTTCATTTTAGGAACAGGTAACATCGTTAAGGCCTTGAAATTGAAACATAATTCCAAGATCAACTTTAAAATATATCAATTAATCTAAGGAGCATTTGAAACATTAATGTTCATACTTAGTGGTCTAGGCTAGAGATGTGTTCTGACGTCTTTAAAACTTAGCACCTATCATTCACTTCGACATTAGACAACACTAGCATGGATTTGTGCTCGCCATACTGTCGTGTATAAAAAGGGAGACCCCAATAGGTTTCAAACCTTTATCCATAGGAAGCTGAGTCTGCCACCTTGTAAATGTGATACATCGAACACAACATTCAAGGAGATTTCTTGCACGTATGTCAAGTCCTTGGAAAATTTATTTGTTGAGGTGTATATTGCAGTTCACAGTTACTTGGTACTCCTTTTTACCTAGAGCCACCTGAGTGGTCATTTCGATCTGTTCTGACTCTTTAAATTTTAAAACATCATCAAGAAACTTGTCCTTTCAAGCTCTCTAAACTATTGAAAGTGACTAGAATCACCTTTTCGTCCTTTTATCGACTCTTAAAACATGAAAAGGAAAAGATTTTGTTTCTAAAAATAACTACCCACGATAATCATGTCAAACCCAAGTAGTTTCTTCTTGGACTAATATTGAGTAATTCCCTGTTAAATTCAATATTAATAAGCCCTCAATGGATCTCCTTTCCTTTTCTGTGCTTGAGAGGAAGCCATCGTGGCTAAACCATTGGGTTCATCTCACAGTTCCCCTTCATTGTCTGATACTAAAGGGTACTCCCAAGGAGTTCATATGGAGCTTCCTCAGTCACTTGAAGATCAAGTTTTTGATCTTCGGATTGTTCCAAGTATATAACCTCTGTCTTCATGTCCACCTCCATCAGATTCTTGGTCACCTCAAGAATTTGATCCTAATACCCTGGATAATCCTATTCAGACACCTGAGAGTCCACAAAGGCTTATTATTCATGAACCTTATTATGGTGGTATTCCTAACCCTGTTGGTCCATCTGGGTCAGGAAACATCCAATATCAGCAGCCTTATATGGCTTAGATTCCACTCCAATAGGCTTATGTCCCATATGGTTCGCAAGCCTTAGTTAATCCATCTCACATCCCTCAAGCAGGAGCTTATGTCCAGCCTATTCAATCCACCATTCCTGGTGGACATGGTCAAATCCAATTTGGGAATTATCAATACCTACAAGGCATATCCCAAGGAGCTGTCTAGTAGCCCTTGTAGTAGCAAGGAAATCCCTTGCAATGACAAGGACAACCTTTGCAGCAACAAAGGAAACTTTCACTATAGAAAGGGCAATGCAACAATAAGGGAAATTGTTTCAGTAGCAGGGGCAACCTCTGTTGGAGTCTCAACAACCTTTGTAGCCACAAACTCATTTTAGCAGTCTACTCAACCTTTGTACTCGTAAGGCCAACCTTTGCAACAACAAGTTCAACCTTTACAGTAACAAAGTTAACCTTTATTGCAGCAAGGTCAACCTCTTTGGAAAGCTCAATATGTATATTCACAAGGTCAACTCTTGCAAGCTCAAGGTCAACCCCTGTAGTAGCAGGGTAAATCTCCTTTTGTCGAGGGTTAACAGGTTCAACAACCTTATAACCCATATTCTGCGTACAATGCTTATCATCGACCTTTGGTAGGACCATATCAAACCTACCCTGGACCCAATCCTCCTTATGGTCTAGGTAACCCTCAGTGGGGACAAAATCAGGTCCTAAATTGACAAAATCCTCCACCGTGGGGGAAAAATCCTTACCAGCAAGGATGGAACCCACAATTTGGGTATCCTCAAAGACCATATATGTCGTTTAACATGAAATTTCCTTTCTTGTCTATGTTGGAGCTGGTCGGTGTCTCGAGGCTCACAAATGATCCCATTCTTCATTCTCCTTACTGGCCTCTAGTTCCTACTAAAATTCCAAGTGATTTCCCCAAATTCAAAGGAAGGGCTACGGAGGACCCGCAATCCCATGTGATGACATATCACCTATGTTGCTCCTCCAATTCCTATTTCGACGATTCTATCCGTCTTCTTATATTTCAGCGAAATCTCAGAGGTGCTGCAAAAAAATGGTATATCGAGTTGCCTCAAGGTACCTATGTTGACTTCAACTCCCTGTCTATGGCCTTCCTCACTAACTTCCAATTGCCAGTTTGATATGAAAATAACACTCATTTGCTCACATCCCTTAAGAAAAACACAACGACCCATATTTCTGATCATATCCATGAATGGAGGACACGTCATCAAATTTGAGATTGTTGATGATTTGTTGACTGAGTGGTTCACAAAATCATTAGTTAGCAATATTGCTAAGCATATAGCTATGGGTGGATGTCTTATTGAAGAGAAAGCTATCATCCATGCCCAATATCTAGACTTATTCTATTCACAATCTGGTATGTTGTATGAGATGTTGCCTGATGTTCTAAGACCATCATCGGATCTTACAACATCAAAGTCTCCATATGCACCGCTTGTTGATGGTGTGATTGGTTCCATGTCTCATACTTCCACGAAATCTTCTTTGAAGCATAAATTTGTTTCCAACACTGGTTTTAATAATCCTTCAAAGAATTCATCCAGTCCTGGTAAAACCTCTAAGATACATGTGGTTCAATCTACCACAGCAGATAAGGCCTATAAAGGTAAGAAGAAGGGAAAAGGAAAAGCCAAATTCGGTGCCCCAAAATAGGACCCACCTAAATCATCTGTTGATGATGCTTCTAAGAGAAAGCCAAAATATCCTTGCCTCATCTTTGAGGAAGATCATTACACCAAGGATTTTCCCTGACGTTCTAAAGTTAACCACTTGTTGAAAGGGACTCTAGCCATTTCCATCCTAGCAGACACAGTTGGTAGACTAACCATAGTCCTCTGCCTCCTCTGGTTCCCAGGTTTTCATGATGCAAGATTAATCACCCATTTCGATTGCTACTCGAACAAAGGACTATCAAACCACGCATAAGAAGATGGTGAAAAAAGAAGTCACCGATATGCCTTCTACTTCTACTCCATCTAGTTTTGGTCTGCTCCATAGTGAGTGCCCTAATAGTGAGTCTATAATCTGACCACCTCCCAAGGGTGTTCTTTGGAAATCATCATTTAATATGAATGCTAGAGATGTGTAGTGCTATAATATTGTTGAATATTTAGCTCAGGTGCCTTCGGTGATGTCTCTCTTGGAGGTTCGCTAAACCTGTCCAACGTAGCGAAAGTCATTATTGTCTGCAATAGGTGCTATTGATCCTTCCAATTCAATTCTGATTACATTTGATCTTGAAAACCATGTGCCTTGTCTTCCTCATCAGATTTCTTTTTTGATACGAGTTCTTATCAAAGGAAAGAAATCCATCAGACTGTTATTGATGAAGGTTCTTATACCTGCATCATGTTTGTTTCATGTTGGAAAGCCATTGGCTCTCCTTCTCTTAAACAATCCTTGAACACCTTGAAAGCCTTTGATGGAAGGGGCTCACATCCATACGGTATTCTCACAAACTTTCTGATTATGTTAGAAGGAAAGACTGTTGAATCAGAATCAAAAGTTGTAGATGCGAATCTCAACTACAACCTTCTTCTCGGGTCAAGCTCGACCCACGCTAGGTTTTGTGTGGTTTCTTCTTTGTTTCGGGTGATTTTCTTTCCTCACGAAGGAAAAATAGTCACCATTGATCAAATGTATTTCTTTTCTTCTGGTTCATTGAACGACAATGTTCCTTACGTGGGAAATACTTAGGTTCCTTATCAGAGTGTGGGGGCAGGTCTCTTTAAAGGATCTACTTTAATGGGTACTTTTACTCTCCCGCCTCCACATGTTAATTCGATCAGTATGATCTTGGTCTCCACAGACCCTTGGATTATACCTACCACAGATCAAATTGATCCTTTTGGTGATTCTATGCCTTTGATTCCATTGGAGTAAAATTATTAAGAAATTGTCTTCACTTTTATGGCCACCTCAGAAAGTCATGATGTTTTCAGTATGAACCTACACACTTATGTGCCATCTCCTTGGCTTGGTTTTTGGGATTCTCCAGACCCTTTGAACAAGACATTCCCCACAGACGAGAGTATCGTTGAGGTCATGTCTCTAGATGAAACTCCATGGAACGATATACATCATTGTTCTTCATTTCTTCCTAGCCTCAATTCGATGCCTTCTTGTCTTGAAGCATTTGTTTCTCATTATCCCACACCTCCACTTCAAGCATCGATCTTGCTGCATGAATTCTTGTTGGAGGGTAATATGGGGAACATCACTGCAACCCTACCATTGACATTTCATTTCACCCTGAAATTGTCAAAATCTTTCAAGTGGGGGCACCTTTTTCTCTTCATGAGTTGAAGTTTTTCTTGACTCATTTCATGATATTTTTTCACTGAGTCTCTACCGCTTCCCCATTATTTCAATGGGATTTTCATCTTATGACTCGTAATCCTCACTGGCTCGAGGGGCATGGGGGCATAGCCTTTTATAAGTTTTACTCTATTATTTGGCCAAGTTGATGCTTACATGTCATGTCAATGGTGAAACTCTAGTTTTATTCTTTGTTGATCAATTACCCAAGTTCGGAAATGGACTCCATCTAAAGAAGTATTATGCGTGAAATTCATGTAATGAATTTTGTACATTAGTGTGTTAATTCATAAGTGTTCTTTTTTTGAGTTTTGGTGTGTTTGTTTGCTTTGCAAACATGTGTTATTCTGCTTACCCTGTGTTCCACTCAGCTTTCAGATGTCATCAAGCCATTACATTGGTTTTGTTGATGGTGCCTAGCATAGCACACACAACATGTCTTCCATAGCATGGGTACTCTACGACCCTGATGGTGAGTTGATTAACTTACAAGGTATCTTCTTTGGTTGAACGACTAATAATATTGTTGAATACAGTACATTCATTGAAATCTTGTCAGAAGCAGTTTCTCTTGGCATTAGGGATTTAGTTGCCAAGTTTGATTCCCAGCTCGTTATGTTACAGTTAAAGAATCATTACTCAGTGAGAAATCCATAAATTTTGTGTATGTATCTAAGTGTTAGATTGCTGGAAAGGAATTTTTGATTTCATTACATATCAACATATTCTACGTAATATAAATCCATTAATAGATGCATTAGCAAACTTTGTTCTTGATAGGAATTTGCGTCATTTATAAAACTGATCATATTCTGGACACATAAGTAGGAAATAAAACATGCGTATATATATATATATATATATATATATATATATATATATATATATATATATATATATATATATATATATATATATATATATATATATATATATAGATATAGATATATATATATATATGTATGTATATCGCGTTTGTCAGAGTGTTTACATCAAAATATAAAAAAATAAAGTGTTTTGGGACACTTGGCTTTCAAATCCTACAAAATTTGTAAAAGAGCTAGATATGCTATAAGCCTACATGGTGTTCATGATAGCACGAGACCGCTCTGATCACTTGACCTAACAGCCAACATAGACTCACAGATACTCTCACTATGTATCTTTGCCAATGCAGTGGAACATCATCAATAGTGGCATACTTTGGGACTCCTCAAGTTATCACCTCTAGATTTTGCTCCATCTCAGCTAAGGGCTCTGCCCCTTGTTCATAGTATGTGCCCACTATCTGATGTGCAACTCACCGTGCTATTGGCAACATGCCTGGTGGTCTCTATGGTCTCACATCAACACATTTTTCACAAGTTAAGTCTCAGTTTACACTTTTACAAAAAATCATAAAACTTCAAAAAATCTAAAAACAAGCTTTTACCTGCATCATTCCATTGTTCCCTTGGTGGCAGAGGTAGATATGGATCCCACTTGAAATTTGTGCCAACATAAGCATAGTCGTATAACACAAGTATTTGGCATTCTAGCCAAGTGAAAAATTGTAGTGGATAATGCATGTGCTGACCCATTCCTCCTCGACGCATGAGTTCACTCCATCACATGAGTCTCAGATCTTAGGGGGTAGTATCTGGTACCTCTGCCCATGATACTCGAATAAGGTCACTCACTCTAAAACGAAGTTCACCAATATCGAACCAAACCTGAATTCTTCAAGTTTCCATGCTTTCCCTTGGTCATTTGTTGTTTCATATTTGACAAAAGGCCTCCACACCAGTTGAATATGGTGGGGGTCAAACATGTGATAACATACTGGAACTAGGATTTTGAACAATATCATTCTCAAGAAGAGGTTTTTGATGATTGTCTCTATCTTCACCCTCCCTCCATTGGTCATTTTGACACCAAGACAATGTCTCTAGACTAGAGCCCTTGTACTTTCACCTCCTTGGCCAAATCCAAAGAGTTGGATCGCTTCCCCTCATCGGACAATGTCGTGATGAAGTAGATATCCATCTCCTCAAGTTCTAGTTCCTAGCCTTTTATGATGAATATCTCTTGATCTACATCCCAGAGACTAATAAAGCAAGGTAAAAATTCCATCTGAGCCCTTAACCCTGTAGTCCTGAAGAACTTTAGCAACATGCAATTCCTCATAGAATTTATGCATTCAGGATCCTGAGCTGCTTGGTTCTCTTTGGCCTCATGGCCTCTTCCTTCCATTCTAGGACCATGATCTCCTGTAAAACATCATTTAACGTCAATTACTATTTTTTCATTGATTAAAATCATAAATTTTTGCTTCAAAAGAGGGTTTTATTTCCAAAGAATCTATATCGGCACCATCGTGCTTGTTTTTATAAATAGAGTGATGGCATCGCGTGAGCCTTTGGGCTTAAGCGCGATCATCATAGGTCCGATTACCACACCCACGATGGTCGTTGATGCCCCAAAAATTAAAAATCCTCCTTGATAATGTAAAAATTACCATTTACAATGCATAAAAAAATGATAAAATGAAAGAGCAGAGATGGGTCATTTACATGTTTCAGACGGTTCGTGAAACGGCACTCTGGATATCCCGTAATGACAACTTGAAAATCAATAGAATTAGGGCACAAATGCACTTTTAGAGCTTACTATGGTAAAGTAATAAAAAATAAAATTACTTTTGGCTATTTATAAGTTTGCAAGTCATTTTTGTCAATATTTTTGTAAGATTTTAATACTTTCTCTTGATATCTGTGACGGGTGTGTTTCTTGTGCATTTACAAGTACCTTCAATTGAACAGTGATCATCGTTGACTGATTATTGCGAGTTTTATTTTATCTCTTTTTTGGACTCTTTAAATAAATGAAAAAGGAACCCCCCTGGAGTCATCTTTGAGCTCTTTTCTGACTCTCGAAAACTAAAGAGATTTTCGAGTACTTATCCTTTTTAACTCATTAAAGTAAATGAATCAACATCACCTCAGTATATGTTTACTTCTTTTGAGGTTGAGACTAACTATTTATGAAAAAGGTACACCTTGATCGACATGGTCAAGAGGTTCTCTCGGACTTTGTTTTCTAACTTTTCATATTCGAAGGACAAATTACGAAAAGGGACATGACAGAGTTTTCCTTTTTGTCTATTTTTCAAACTCTCTAAATATGAAAAAGATATCGATTTATTCTTACGTTAGACTTGTTAAAATGTTACAATGAAAGAATCATCACCATGATGAGACCGAGCTTCTCCTTCCTAAGGCTCATAAAACTTACTAGGATGGATTCATTCGAAGAATTAACTTCCGTGACAAGCATATTCTATCCCCTTCAAGCTTGTGATAAAATTAATTGGGGTACTCACTAGAAATAGCAGGGAGAAAATGAAGATGAAATTCCCTTTGTATAGGTAGCATGTCGCTCATGAACATGACACTCTTCTGATCTCATGTCGGGTTTGGGATATCCTCATTTAGTCTCTTGTACTCCCAGGTTTGGGTGATCCATTTTGCCTCTCATTTAACTATTCCATTTTTTCATCATGACCTTTAGTCCTATGTTGAGTTAGATGCTGCCGCACTCCGGAGTCATGTCACTAGTGTTCAAGAGAATTCCAATATGCAGTTATTTACCTATACATTATCTGACCAATTGTTACAGTCTTAGATCTCATTCATTTCATTCTACTTTATAACTTGTTTCGTTTCAATGATGGGGGATTCATCATTTCCCTCCTTCGACGGGTCACTTCCTGTCACCTTTAGCTCATTATCCAAGAAGATGACTTAGAAACTCCCTCCCTTAGAGCTTGCATGCGCTAATCGCAAGTTCTTTGCATCCAACAACAACTATCCACCACTGGGCTTCAATTGGATGATTCCATGAGTGTTCGACTTTTCATTATCATATTCACGGATTGTACTGTTGTACCTTGAGAGCCATTGTCATTATTGGTGTTTTCTCTCATACCTGTTAATGGTCCACATGGTTAGCTAGTAATCAGGTGGTTTTCTAGCATGTGTGACTTCAACACATTTATTCACACGTTAGAATTCGTACTTCGATCGGGTCAGGATGGAGCGTAAGACCTCGAGTCTTGTCTAGTATGACTCAGGCTGCATGGAGTTATATGTTATTCATGATTGTACACATGTTTCTAGTATACTGACGGTTGTGATCATACTATGGGAATTTACATTTATGATGATCCTTCTAGATTGGATGGCTGTGACCATACCTTGGATCTTAGTTTAAAATATGATCCTTCTCATTTGGATGGTTGCGCCCTTCCCATGGATCTTTTCAAGTAGACTTCATCATCCAAATGGTTTGTCCATGTCATAGATTCATGTCTTGATCTCAGATACGTATATGTATATGCACCCTTGATTTGCAAGTCTCTTGACAGTGTGTATCCATGTCCTTGAAAGATCTCGTAAAGCATCTCATCCATCACTCATCATTCTGCCTTCATGCTTTAGGGGTCATATGTTACACAGTATTTTGTCACACCTCCTGCACTTCCCTGTGACATACCCCTAAGTTCCTAAAACATGACCATTTTACAGTATACTCATCCATGTATACAACTCAGATCCTTCCTAAGACTTTGATTGGAAAATACCTTGAGCTTTCCCTATAGAAATAGCTCTTAAAACCCTAAAATGAGATTGATCACCCTTATGATGCTTAAAATTGTGATGATTTCCTATTGCATTATACTTGACCAGTGATAGCATCACATTATTCAGTTGCATACCTATGGCGATCCAAAAAAGGTAATTTTCTCCAAGAGGATGAGAACCTTCATGATCTAGAAGCTTCCAGAGCGATGAGATGGAGGTTGTTTTGCATAGATGAGGTAGAATCCTTCCAACTTGGCCTCTTTGTTTTATCCCTATGAGCTACCTCCTTGAGATGAGGGCCTAATCCTATCTTTGGAGAAGTCCTAACTCCCTTTCCAAGTTAATAAATTGATCCTCTCCCATTCCCAAATGGTTGGTCTATGTCTACTTGCACCCTTATGCTGAGATTGTGCCTAAGGCTATTCATTTTTCTTAGAGAAGGAGTGCTTGGAGATTTCATAGCTTGGACTTGGATTACCACTCAAGGAGAGACTTTCAACATTAAGGATTTGGTTGTAAGATTCTCTTTATTTCCTAATAATATACAACTGCTGGTTCATCTTCCCAAAATATATATGTTCATGTATTACTTAGCTTGAAATTCCTTGATCAGTTAAGTAGGTTGTTATTGGGTTTTCTATTGGTTTTGGCATTCTTTGTTGTCTCTTGATCACTTTTGCATATACATAAATACTAAGAGAAGCAGGAACAAGTTCGTGACACAAGCGGTTCGAGGCCCTAAACAAAGGAAACTAGAATAGAATAAGAATGAGTTAGTTCATCTCTTTCATTCTTCTTTTCAATTATAACCTAGGAAGATGTCTAGTTGATTGTCACTTCAGTTGCTAGATCCATTCATTAGGCTAGAGGGATCGTCTCTATCCGTAAAGAGGATTAACCTTGACAACGCCCTGCTGCTACAGGGGTTAGCCTTATGGCTGTAAGGTTTGACCTTGTTGATATAAATGTTGGTTTTGCTGCTGTAAGGGCTGACTTTTCTGCTGCAATGGTTTTCCATTACAGATACAAGGGTTGATTCGATTGCTGGACAAATTGTGTTTGTTGTTGCAATGGTTGTTGAAATTGCTACAAAGGTTGCCCCTACTACTGTAAATATTGTTGTTGAATAGTTCCTTGAGGAATTCCTTGTTTATACTGATAAGTTCCAGTTGGGAATTGACCATATGCATCAGGAAAAGGATTTTTGACAGGGTTGCATATAAATACTTATTTGTGGAATATAGGGTGGATTTTGAAGTGCTTGGGAACCATATCAAACATAAGACTATTGATGGGGTATCTGGGCCAATAAGGCTGTTGATCTTGGACATTACTTTCTCCAGCTAGAATAGATGATTTGGCAGGGTTAGGAATACCATTAATAGGTTGACTCACTCCAACCATGTGAGGTTTTGATCTACTCACATGGGTTCCACTTAAGACAAGAGGGATATTTGTAAATTTCCCCCCATCCTAGGAATGAGGCGATGGAACATTTTGTCCACTTGATGGGGGAATTGAGGAACTTACAGACGTATAAAATGAAACTGTTGGTTGCACCATGATTGTAGGTTGAAATGAAAGTAATGGTTGTTTCAGAATAGTCGGTTGAATCGGAACTGAAGTAATGGAAGTTTCCACTAGGTTTTGAGAGGTCATGTTAGGAATAAACAGACCAAAAGTAGGCATAGCATTAGATGACCAAATTGGATTTTGGTATAATGAAGAAGCACTGGGAGTTCCTAAAACTAGTTGACCCAAGGTTGTATAATGATGTGGAAGCATACACCCATTATTTTCAGGAGGTGGTGGAGGTGCACCACTTTCCACTAAAGGATAATGTTTGGCTGGAAAGTCATATTCAGAGTCATTATCAACACTAGGAGTGTGAGTAGTTTAGACTTCCGGAGGACCTTAAGAAGAGGCTGGAAACTCACCTTCTGAATCCATGGGCCTAAGATGATGGAGATAACTCCAAAGGTACACTAGGAGTATCGTATCGAATATAAGGTTGTTGAGGACATATCACCAATGGATAAAGAATTCGATTCAAAGCGTATAAAACAAACCTTTGTGGACTCTCAGGTGTTTTCGGATCAAACTCATGAGGCACTGATTAGTCTTGAGGCAGGGGATGAGAAGCAAGGGGTTGGATACTTGGGACAATTACAAGTTCAAGACCTTGAGTTTGAAGTGACTGTGAATGTTCAGGATGAACTCCTTGTGATGACCCTAGTATTAGATGATGAAGGGTAATGGTGAGGTGAACACAATGGTTTAGCTGCAATGACTTTCTCTCAAAAGAAAAAGGAGAAGAAATTTTTTCGTTGAGGGATTTAAAATTAAAATTTACAAGGAATTACTCAATATGAGGTGAAGAAGCAATTGCATGGGTTAGACATATTATTGTCGGTAGTTAATTTTATAACTTAAAACAAAAAATAAATAAAAAAGGGTTATAATAGGCAAGAGGTTTACCAATTATCTGTGAACCTCAATAGACACCTTAGCCGAATACAAGGACTTGACATACAGAGGCCAATCTCCCAGAATGTTGTGTTTGTTGTATTATGTTTATAAGGTGACAAACTCAGTTACTTGTGGTTAAAACATAGCAAGCTAGTGGGGTATCACAATATATACTCGATGCTACAGGGAGCAAAAGTTTGTTTTAGCACCTTCTAATGCATAACAGTTCAATGAGAGTGTTCTGATATACTTGCCATACTGAAGTTACTCATATATACCCAAAAGTACTCGAGAACCTTCGATATACCTCTGTACTGGAACAAGATTTCACCCCCAAGATACAATGCAGGAAATCAAAAATAGTTCCTATGTTTAAAGGTGCTAGAACACATCCCTAGCCTAGACCTCTAGATATTTGCATGAGGTTACAACTGCTCCTTTGGTTAACTGAGGTAAATTTTAAGTTTATCTTGAATTAGGTTTCAATTTTTTGGCTCAACAATGTCACCTGAATTCCTATGATGCAACTAAATGAGAAAAATGAAATATTTTCATTCGATGAAGGCTAAGCTAATGAGGGAAGAGAGACAACCAAACAATGTATCAATCAAGAAAAATGCATGAAAACATATCTCCCTAACTCTTTGAATGCAAGATGTAAAAAATGAAAACTACTCTTTCACTTTCACTAATGAATGCAATGCCAAAATGCAATCTTATGAGAAAAAAATCACTTTCTTTCACTAAGATTCACTAATATTTGTGTTCCTTTTCTTTCACTAATGAATTCAAACTAATGCATAAGAAAAGGAAAAATGGATTTCAAAACAACTAAAATGAATATTTCATTCAGTTTGGTTTCAAACAAAAATCGTTTCAAAAATACTTAAATGAATAGATCCTTTCACTTTTATTCGAAACAATGGAATCAAAACAAGCATAAGATTTCAGTTTCACCAAAGAAAACAATTGTAATCTACATTTGACAATGGAGAAAAAGTAATTTTCAAAGTAAAAATATGATCCAACACTAATGAAAACAACTCCATAAATAACAACAGAAAGTAACTTGAAAAAGATGTCCTGACTGTAGTCAAACTCCTAAATGGAGACCATCAGTCTCACAAAGATAATCCAAGTGATGAATGAAGGATAACCTATACCTATAAACCCTAGAAGACAATCTAACTTCAATCACACACCAATAGAAAAAAATAGTCAATTGCAAAATTTAAAGGACAACAATCAAGGAAAACACAATTCGATCACACTAGAAAAACACTCATAGAGGTTGAGACACACTGAAAAATGAGAAGAAACCATAATTTTTTCTAGCATCTAGAATCATCACACCTGTGAATGGTAAATTAGTGTTGAAAGGAAAAGCATCGCGTCTGTTAATAAAAAATTAGTGCTGACAATGCTTCTGTAAGACCAGAAAGTGCACTGAGTGAGGAAAGGAAGGAAAAAAATAAGTTAAAAAATCATACTAGACTCAACACTCTCAAGTAAAAACCAATGATTATATAAACCTACAATGGTGCAAACAAAATGAGAAATCAACGATTGGTCAAACTAATCAGAGGATCAGATCGAAGAAATTGATGGAAAGGTTATAGCTTCCCTAGTGGAGTCACCATTCTTTTGAGTAGGTAAATCCTCTCTGCGGACAAAGATGATCCCTTTAGCCTGATGAGTGGTTCTAGCAACAAACGAGACAATCTACAAGGCACTTTCCTATATTACAATCGAAATAAGAGAAGAGGTAAGAGAACTACCTCACTCTGATTCTATAATGCACTTCTTTGTTGAAGATCTTGATCGTCTGCTCCTTAGGCTCAATGCTTTCCGCTCATAGCATTTGAATACCTGCACGAGAGGCGAAAGAAACAACAAAGCATAAAAGTGCGACAAGTATAATTGAATGTAATCCACTTAACAAATAAAGGAGCATTAAGATAAATGAAGCATTGACACAAGAATTTATAGAAAGTGAACCAACAATTGTATATATTAATAAACAAAAGAGGAAGAATATAACCCATGCCTTTATGTTAGTATCCCTCCTTGACTGAATGTCCAATTCCAAGCTCAGGCTCCCCAAACACTCCTTCTCCATTGCAAAATCAATATCATGTAGGCACTATCTTAGCATAAGAGTGGAAATAATCAAAGACCAACCATTTGGGAATGGAACAAGATGAATTTATAGGCAGGGAGAGGGAGTTAGGATCTCACCAAATATAGGGGAAGGTCCTCATCTCAAGGAGGAAGCTCATAGGGATAATATCAAAGGGTAATATTCGGAGAATTCGACCACATCTACAACGAACATAATCCTGCTCGCCATTCTGGAAGCCTCTAGATCACGAAGCTTCTCCTCCTCTTTTGGAAAACTTGCATTTTAGGGATCAACATGAGTATCTATGAAAAATCCATGCTAGCAATGCAAGGCTCATATGGTGAAACCTTCCATTAGGATGACTGGGCAGTGTCACAATTGCGCTAACCCAGAAATTAGGGTTTTGAGCTCATTTTCCTTAGGGAAGGCTGAAGACATGTTTTCATTAGTTTTTCAAGGAGAATTTGGACTAATATCAGGACGTGTACATTCCATAGTTATCAAGGTTTTGTCACTCTAGGGTATGACACAGGGAAGTGCAGAAGGTGTGATAAAATACTGTGTAACAATCATCCTTATAGGGGGAGTGAGAAGTAGTATTTGCTAGAGGAGTTTAAGAAATTCAAGCCTCCTACTTTTGATGGAGAGATGAAGAAATAAAAATATGTGGAAGCATGGCTTCTTGGTATGAAGAATTTATTTAGGTTTCATGGTTATACAGAGAATATGAAGGCCAAGATAGTGATCTTTAGTCTAAGAGGAAAAATTAGATATCTGGTGGGAAGTTGTGAAGCATGTCAAAGGAATAAAGGTATAAGAGTTGAGTTGGCAAGAGTTTAAAAAAATATTCAGGAAGAATTACTTGTCTAAGAGGTATTATGATGGAAAGGCCAAGGATTTCTATGAGTTGAAAATGGTTTTCATGACACATGAAGAGTATACAACCAAGTTTTTGGAGTTTTTGAGATATGTGCCTTTCCTCAAGGATGAGAAGATGAAGGTTGAAAGGTTCATCAATGGACCACCAATATCATTCAAGGATTAGATTGAGTATGAAGAGCCTCAGTCATTGGAGGAATTCATAGGGAAATCAAATCATTGTTATGAGTAGTCAAAGTGCAAGTCTAGGCCTAAGAAAGATTGGAAATGGAATGAGAAATCTAAAGCAAAAATGGCCTCAAAATTGGGGAAGATCGTAAGATGTAGGTGAGAAAGAAAATGTGGCTCCGTACAAGAAGTTTAATGCAGCTAAGAATATACATGGACCTAAGCCTGGAGAGTAGTAGAATAAAGGTAGTGGCAGAGAACTATTGCAGTGTCATATTTGTGGCAAGGATCATCACAAGAAGGATTTTCCACTGTATGAAGATGGCAGGCATTAGATATATAGTGCCCAGTAGGTGTAGATAGTTGGGGATGTTGGTTAGAGAATTCCTTGGATCTATGCAGAATTTGATAATAGGAAGGCAGATCATCAGGGATCCATTATTGAGATGGAAGGTAATCTTTGTGATCTAGTTGTTTCCATCTTGATTGTTCTTGGATATAATTATAGTTACATTAGTCTTTACCTAGTGGATAAGTGTGGCTTGAGTAAAGATGTCCATGTAGAGTATTGGTTGGTGCAATTAGCTATAGGGACCACAAAAATATTTTCATCATTGGGTGAGAGCTTGTGCATTTGAGTTGAATCATATGCCTACATCAACATATATAAATGCACTTCCTTGGGATCATATAGTATGATTTTGGGCATGGATTGGTTGTTTACTCACAGGACCAAGGTAGACTACTATGAGAAGGCTATTGAGTGCCTATATGATGATGGAGATTAGAGAATCTTGCAAGGAACAAAGAATCCTACAATAGTGAGAATGGTTATAGCCATGCAAGCTAAGCACAGTTGTAGGAAGGGGTGTGTAGGAATTTACAGGGTAATTTCCTCAGACAGAACACCAAAGGACACGACTCACAAACATATCACAGATAAATACATCAATATTCTTGACGTGGTTAAAACCCTCAAAGAGAGAAGAAGTCTACAGCCTGAGCCAAATGTGGCCACTTCAGGAAATTTATTAATAAAAGAATGAAAATTTACATAAGCTTCTCTCATGAATGGTTACCCTACAAATGACCCTCCATGCTCTTTAACTAGATATCATGGACCAATTGGGTGTTAAGCCATGGATCAAGTGTCGGTAATATCAAGGAGAGAGTAAACCGTTGGATCACTTCATGTCTAGAACATATCATGACCATCGGATTATAAGTCACAAAAGTACATAGTAAAGAAACAAACTTCACCTAACTCTACACTAGACCAAGTTATACTTAACTAATTTCTATGTGTCAGAATATCCTAACATCCCCCCTTAAGAACAACTTGGGATAGGATTGAAGTATGTACAAATATGACACAATAGGAGAAGGAAGGAGGAATTAGAGCCTATCCCCCCTTAGTGACAACTTCCTGAAATCCAACCATAAATCAAAGTTTTGTAAACTTCGCCTCTGTGAGAGCCTTTATAAAGACGTTTGCAAGTTGATCTTCTATTGAACAATATTGCACTTCAAGAAAATGGTCATGAATGAGCTTTTTGATGTAGTGCATGTGCAGTTCAATGTGCTTGTTGCGCTGATGTTGGACTATATCTTTGCATAGTTGAATGGCACTTTGATTATCACACCAAAGTGTAGTCGGATGCTGTTGTTGAAAGCCAAACTCTAACAGGATTTGACGAAGCCACAAGGCTTCCTTACTAGCTTCTACAGCACCATGATACTCTGCTTCTGTTGAAGAAAGAGAAATGGCACTTTGTTTATTACAAGCCCATGTAATAAGCCCTGAACCAAGAGTGAACACATAACCTGCAATAGACTTCCAATCATTAGGGTCACCAGCCCAATCGGAATCAGTGAAACCAACCAATATAGGAGATGCTTATGCACTGTAATGAATCACAAACTGAACTATACCTCGAACATAACGAAGTATTCTTTTAGTTGATTTCAAATGACTTTCATGTGGGTTTTGCATAAACTGATCAATAAGGCTAACAACAATGGAAAGGTTAGGATGATTATGGGTCAAATACAAAATTTTTCCTACAAGTTGATGGTATAAGGTAGCATCAACTTCAGGGGAGGTACAAGTGACTGAAAGTTTGGCTCCATACTGAAAGGGAGAAGGGGTTGGCTTACAGTCTTCCATGTGAAATTGGCGTAGAAGATCACAAGCATACCTGGACTCTGAAAGGGAACTACGTTCCTTGGATTGTAAGACTTGAAGACCAAGAAAATAATGCAAGTTTCCTAAGTCTATCATTTCAAACTTATGTTTAAGGCTGGACTTCACATGGTTTATAAGGTTGGGATCACTACCAGTAAGGATAATATCATCAACATAAAGAACAAGAATGATAAGAGACTTGCCCTGTTATGAAACCAACTCACAAAAAGATAGAAAAGATATTTGAACGCCTTATAATTCATCCTCTTCGAGGGGGCAACCTCCTTTACATTACACAAATGAACAATTCTTGGATTATACAAATGACAAGACCTCCTTTCTATATATAGGAGTCTAAGGGGTCATAATATAATCAGAGCCAACATAACAATAATAATGTAAGGGCACAATAATAACAATAGTGGGCTTCTATGGGGCACAATAATAACAATATGGGGACTACATGGGTACAACAATATAATAAGGGGGGTTGTACTAATAACAATATGGGGTTACACTAGTAGTATAGGGGTCTAACATGCTCCTCTCCTTCGAAAAGTGTTGTCTTCAATGCTTGAGTAGTTTTTGATGCTTATGTATAAAATTCTTGTCCTCCCGTGTGGTACCTTCAGTGGGTAAGTTCTTCCAATTGATTAGATACTTTGAAATTGATTGATTTCGTAGTCATTGGGTTCTTATTTCTATGATTGCTCTAGGTCCTAATATGATTTTTCCTTCCTCTTCAAGTTCTGGAAATATTGTTTGAATTGGGATATTCTACAACTTTTGAATAAGTGGCCACACTTATTTGTCCTTCTTCCATTCATCCCTTGCTTCATTTATCCAATCTAGTTGGATAATAGAAATAGCATAAAGCAATGCTTCCACATCCTCAATCTTTCTTGAGAGTGCATTTGCAACAAAAATTTTCTTCCATTTTATATAGATGATGTCAAAGTCATAATCCAACATATTTGTGACCCATTTTTTCTGTTCTTCTAAAGATAATATTTGTTCTAAAAAGCATTTAAGACTATCATGATCCATTTTTACCTTGAAGTGTCTTCCCAATGGGTAAGGTCGCCATTTCTTAAATGCATGTAGTATTGCCAACATTTCCTTTTCATAAATAGCTTGCTTGAGATGTAGCCATAAAAATACCCAATCACCGACATCAAAACTTTTCTCACTATGATGTTTATCTACCTGTTGTTTCATTCGATTCTGCACCAAAGTGGTGTTATCCTTTACAAGTTGTAGAACTTGTTGTTGATGCTCGATGTGATCTTTCACTACTTGAACCTTTTTCTTCTTGATATGTCCTTCTATCTTGAGAGTTTGAGGAGTGGTAATTTATTCTAATGCTTTAAAAGATATGGTCGGATTCATTTCTTGATGCTCAATGTGATCTTTCACTTCTTCGACATTTTTTTTCTTGATATGTCCTTCTATCTGGATAGTTTGAGGAGTGGTAATTCCGGCCAATGCATTACAAGATATGGTTGGATTTATTTCTTCTTTCTTGATGTGATCTTTCACTTCTTGAACCTTTTTCTTCTTGATATGTCCTTCTATCTTGAGAGTTTGAGGAGTGGTAATTCTTGCCAATGCTTTACAAGATATGGTCGGATTCATTTATTCTTTCTCTGGGGTTGGGTCCTGGCATATATCCTCTTTTTTTAATGTTTCTTGATCATTTTCTTCCTCCTCTTCATACTCTATGTAAAATAATTTCTTCTCAGCACACTTATGACTTTTAGTGCATTTGCTATCACAATTGTAACAAATCCCTTTTTCTCTTTTTTCTTCCAATTATTGTGGTGTAACCCTTGTAGGTTGTATAAGGCTAGGAGAAACAACACTTCCATATTTATAGTTGTGAGGGGTAGAATTCCTTGTTGCCATAATTTTTCTTTCCACTTTGTCACAAAGCCCTTTTTCTCTTTTTTCTTCTAATTGTTATGGTGTTGCTATAAAGAAGGTGTTGCTCTTTGTATTCTCATAATGTGCTATAATTTCCTCCGTGAAAATTGATGACGTAACAAGTTGTTTATGAGAACCAAGACCTTTATACCATAAAAATTGATCTCGTTCTAAAAATGAAGATGCAATACATACCTTTTGTAATAGTGGTACACCATGTAGATCAAAATATTTCTCCATCTGTAGTATCCAATTTACCGGATCCTTGCCATGAAACTTCCTCATCTCACTTTTTCTTGATTTTAGGAGCTTGATCTTGAAATGACTATAACTCTGTACTTTCGGATCTTTAAGATCTGAAATTGTGACCTGCAGTAGCCCTCTATGTCCTCTTTCCAATTCCACTAGTCTAATCGAATTTAGATTCTCCAAGAAAGAGTTATGCACAATCTCCCAAGGTGACCTGATTATAAACCTTTTCAGAGGAGAGAACTTATATGAAGTGCCACGTGTCACTGTTTTGACCTTAGGATTTGAAGAATATAGACATGAAACTATTGTTCGTTCTATTTCTGTAACTTCTTACGAAATTTCACTCTAATGCTCAAAACAAAAGTTATGACTATTTTCCCCAGGTCACCTGTTTGGAATGTAATTCGAGAGTCTGCAAAAAGGCCAACTTCCTCAAATCATATCTCTGCAAATATAGCACAAGAAGCTCTGAAATTCGGACCTAACGTTCTAAATGATTTCAGCCGAAACAGGTTTTGTTTCTAACATCTAAAACGTCATAGAAAACAAATTATAGTGAAAATTCCACAATGACCCATTGGAGCAGCGAAACCCTAGAATCCAAAGCTCTGATACCAAATGTTATGAAACCAACTCACAAAAAGATAGAAAAGATAGTTGAACGCCTTATAATTCAGCCTCTTCGAGGGGGCAACCTCCTTTACATTACACAAATGAACAATTCTTGGATTATACAAATGACAAGACCGCCTTTCTATATATAGGAGTCTAAGGGGTCATAATATAATTAGAGCTGACATAACAATAATGATATAAGGGCACAATAATAACAATAGTGGGCTTCTATGGGGCACAATAATAACAATATGGGGACTACATGGGTACAACAATATAATAAGGGGGTTGTACTAATAACAATAAGGGGTTACACTAGTAGTATAGGGGCCTAACATGCCTACTTTCTTGGTGTAGACAGTATTGTTAGAATGACACCTAGAAAAGCCAATTTCTAAAAGAAAGTTATCCATTTTGGCATACGAAGCCTGAGGGGCTTGATTGAGACTATAAAGGGATTTCTTAAGCCGACACACAAAGCTGGATTCTATTTGTATAAATCCAGTAGGTTGTTCCATATATATTTCTTCATGCAAGTCCCCATGCAAGAAGGCATATTTAACATCCATCTGATGGACTTCCCATTTTAAAGAGGTAGCAAGGGAAAGAACAAGGCGGATAAAGTCCATTTTGGAAACATGGGAGAAGGTTTCAGTATAGTCAATGCCTTCAACTTCTGAAAAAACCTTAGCAACAAGATGAGCTTTATGTTTATAAAATTTTCCATCTGGTCTTTACTTGGTTTTGTAAACACATTTGCATGTAACAAGTTTTTGTCCCTTTTGAAGAGGAACAAGATCCCATGTATCATTTTCAAATAATGAACGATACTCTTCATTCATAGTTGCGTCCCAATGTGGATGGCCTAAAGCTTCTCCAAAGGTGTCAAGATCATAATTTGCTGAAGCATGAGGCAGTAAAGAAGCGGCTTTATCGAACTGAGAACATGTATGTTGTTGATCTGTAGGATCACCGGTAAGAGCACCTGCTACATCCCGAGTAGCATGGAACCATTTTGGAAGATGAGGAGCTGAAGGAGGATCCTAAGAAGGTGGGGGAGGATTGTCATCCTTGTTGTCATCATCTGAAGAGGAACTATTTTCAGAAGTAGAAGGGATAGAGAGATGTGGCATATCCGCCAAACTAGGCTTGTAGGCCAATATAGTTTCAGCAAACTTTACATCTCTTCTAATGATAACATTTTTGGACTTAAGTGGAATAAGTCCGTGTCCTTTAAAATCTTCAGAATATCGAAAAAAAATACATTTTTCACTCTTAGGTTCTAAAGCTTTATGTTTCTCATCTGGAATATGGGCCCATTCTTCACTTCCAAAAACACGAAAGTGACTTACATCTGGTTTAATTGAGGTCCATGCTTCTTCTCGAGTGATATTCTTTAAAACCTTAGTAGGAGTTTGATTTATTATGTAATTTGCACAGTTAATTTCTTCTACCAAAAAATTAAGACTAAGTCCTTTAGGTTGAAGCATACAATTAGCCATTTCCTTTAAGGTGTGATTCCTCCTTTCAGCTACACCATTTTGTTGTAGAGTATATGGAACAGTATGTTGCATTTGAATTCCATTCTCAATGCAAAAGTTGATGAATTTGTTGTTAACATATTCTCCACCATTATCAGATCTTAGCTTAAGAATTTGATGTCCAAATTGATTTTCAACAAAGGAATTAAAGGCCAAGAACATGTTAAATACTTCACTCTTGATTTTTAAGAAGTATACCCAAGTGCGTCTGGAGAAATCATCAATGAAATTTAAGAAATACGTGTAGCTAGAGAATGAAACAACTGGAAGTGGACCACATAAATCACTATGCACAAGCTATAAAGGGGTTGAGCCATGCCAAGAGGCACGTTTTTCAAAACTATCCCGATGATGTTTTCTGAGTACACATCCGGACAAACACCATATCTGCAAGATACCATTGGAAGATCATCACCATATTTTCTTTGCACAGATTCTGAAGGGAGCGATAGTTTAAGTGACCAAATTGCTCATGCCAATTTTTTCTCAATTCATCATTATGAGCAACAAATACTGAGGGAATATTTGACGACCCAAAGTTGTTAAACTTATACAACCTTGTAGAATCATTAGCAATGCCAGTAGTTAAAATGTATCTAGGATCTCTTAGGTCCTTAATTACAACATCGTGAGGTGAAAATACAACGATTTTACCTTCACCTGAATGCGTTATCTAATATACATATGGAAGGTTGCAGGATAAGGTTGAAACACATAATACATCATTAAATTGACCATTGTCTAGATGAACAGTTCTAGTCCCTACAACACTAAGAGATCTATCATCACTAACATATATATTTTTGGTGTTACAATCATTTAAAGAATGAAACATGGCTTTGTTTTTGGAAATGTGATAAGAAGCTCCAAAATCAATGAGCCACTCATGAGAATGAGAAGAAGAAGATATGTTTAGTGCATAACCAGACCGAGATGCTTGACAACCACATGCAGAAAGTTCTATTCTTGAAGATGATGTTGAACTTGAAGAGTGCTCCAAATGGATGTTATGCTTCTTCATTGCTGCTTCCAAGGCTTCCATCTTCTTAAAGCATTCGGATTCTAAGTGGCCATCTCAATTACAAAAGTGGCAATGTCTATCAGTCTTCTTCCCTTTCTTTTTGTTTGCCTTATCATTTTGTTGAAATGATTTTTCATTTTGAGACTGAAATTGCTTAGGACCCTTGTTTGGTTTAGGACCATTCTTTTTAGGATATTTCTTCTTAGGATTATTTGAATTTGGTTGCTACTAAGCAGATAAGGCTTTCTTAGAAGAGTTTCCAAGATTAAGAAGACCAAGATATAAGAGCTTTTCTTGTTCTCTTATTAAAGAATCACAAAAGACATCAAAATCGGGGGACTTGTAGTCTTTTCCTTGAGAAATAAATGCTTCTCTAGTAGAATGGAAGGTGGAAACAAACATAGAGTAGGCTGGTCCCAACTTAGTAAGAATGGGATAGATAAGGCTATAATATTCTTTCTTAGCCTTAACACCTTCCAAGAGAATTCTAAGGGTCTTGAACTTACACAAAAAATCTTCAATGGAAGAAAAATTACTAGTGTCCAATGTAAGCAACTCATTTTCAAGTTGATCGGCTGTAATTTCATTTTTAATTCCAAAAAATTTAGTGAGTTGTTTCATTGCTTGATTAGGAGTATCAAGTTCTGAGATATGGAATCTAAAGTCTAGAGAAATAGACATCCCTATCAATCCACGTGCTTGATCTTTCCTATTTTCCCATTTGGTTGCCTTATCTTCATCTTGAGTTTTGGTTTCTTGGCCTGAGGCTATTCTGTAAAGACCATTACTTCTAGGTAAATCCACAATGTAGGACCACCATTGGAAGTAGTTGGTGCTATTAAGAAAAACTTGGCATGGAATTTCAATTTTAATAGAAACTAAAGATTTAGATGCTCAAACTAAGTGTTCCAATGGAAAGATCTCAAAAAATTACGCTGATTAAAAAAAAACGGCTCTGAAAACGGCTTCCAGATGAAGAAGTTATGCCTTTTTGAAGAAAAGTTGTTCAAGATGCCTACAAAGTGCGTGAATGTGCGGAAATGAACGATAATGTTATATTTAAAAAAAAAAATCCCACCCCCCCCCCTTTCCAAACTTAATCTAATTAGCTCACTTTAAAAGAAAATTATGTGACTCACTTTTATAAATAATTGAGCTACTCACTAAATTTTAACTTAAATAAAAGATAAAGAGACTTTAGAATTATAAGTGACTCAATTTTTATAATGGGTTAGAACACTTTTACATAAAGTAACTTTAAAAAATAATTTACATGTGCTTTTTGAAAAATTAACTCAACAAAAAGAAAGACTTGAACTCGAGACTTCTTTTCTCGTAAAGTATCTTTGGACCAAGTGAGCTAGTTTAAAAGGTTAATAATTTTTGAAAAAGAGGAAGTGTTTTTTTTTAAGTCACTGAAGCTTTGGGATGCGTGCTTACTTGAAAAAGCTCTTTCTTGCCTACAAAAAAAAAACCACAAAACCCAACATGGACATACAAAAAAAAAACCTTACGGCTTGAATTTAGCTTTAGCAAGAAACTAAATATTTTCCTCAACGTTTCTAATTTTCCGAGATCACACTAAGGCATGGCGGAAAAGAGAATACACATGAGAAAATTCCTTCCTTTCTGTTTCTAATTTTCCCAGATCGCACAAGTCACAAGGCAAAGAGCATATGCAGAAATGAAAGGTATAGATTCAGTAATAAAAAACACAGAACTAGATAAACCGAAATAAATAGAGAGATGAATAGCTAGAAGTGCAAATAAAGATTGTATACCTCCAGATCTTAAAAATGACGGAGCTAGGGCTACCAGAAACCTTTTTGCTTGAAATGAAAGGGGTTCCTCACTAGAAAATATCCTCCTAACATAATAGAGCAGTCCTCTTAGCCCAAAAGCAATAGATCTGGGAAATGACAGCCAGATGCAGTTGTACCAGCTTCAGATTTGGATCACCAATGAATGCGGCCCTCAACCTAGCTTTGATACAATGTAGGAATTTACAGGGTAAGTTCCTCAGATAGAACACCAAAGGACACCTCCCACAAACAGATCACAGATCAATACACCAATATTCTTGATGTGGTTAAAACCCTCAAAGAGGGAACCACTCCACGGCCTAAGCCAACGCAGCCACTTCAGGCAATTTATTAATAAAAGAATGAAAATTTACAACTCTCATGAACGGTTACCCTACAAATGACCCTTCATGCTCTTTAAATAGAGATCATGGACCAATTGGGTCTTATGCCATGGATCAAGTGTCGGTAATACCGAGGAGAGAATGAACCGTCGGATCACTTCATGTCTAAAACATATCGTGACCGTCAGATTGTAAGTTACAAAAGTACATAGTAAAGAAACAAACTTTACCTAACTCTACACTAGACCAAGTTATACTTAACTATATCCTATGTGTCAGAATATCCTAACAGGGTGTGTATTGTTACTAGTGCATATTTCTAGTGAAAAAGGAAAGGATGTTGGGGAAGAGGAAGTATTGAAAAAGTATCTTTTTTGTAGCAGTTACAGGATGTGTTTCCTGTAGAGATCTCAGAGTCACAACATCATAGGGAACAATATTTCTCTATTGAGTTTGTACCATGAGTAGCACTAGCATCAAAGGCACCTTACATGATGAGTACTCTATATTTGGTGGAATTGAAGTTGTAGCTTAAGGAAATGCTTGATAAGGGATACATAAGGCCAAGTGTGTTGCCTTGGGGTGCACCAGTGTTGTTTGTGAAAAATAAGGATGGGTACTCTCATATTTTTCATTGATTACAGGAACTTGAACAAGGTGGCCATCAAGAATAGGTATCCATTATCGCAGATCGATGATTTGTTTGATCTATTGAAGGGAGAAGTAGTGTTTTCGAAGATTGAATTTAGATCGGCATATCATTAGGTGCACATCCAAAAATAATATATCTACAAGACTGCATTATGTACCAAGTATGGCCATTATGATTTTGAGGTGGTTCCTTTTGGTATTACTAATGCCCCAACCACTTTTACGTGCTTGATGAAAAATGTGTTGTGTCCTTATCTGGAAAATTTTGTGATAATGTTTATTGATGATATATTGATATATTCTAAGACTAAGGAGGAGAAAGAAGAACACCTAGCAACAGTTGTAGGCCAAGCTCACCAAGTGTAGTTTATTTCAAACTTAGATTTACTACTTGGGACTTGTTGCTTCCAAGGAAGGGATGGCAGTGGACCTAGAGAATAATAAAGCTATCATGGAGTGGCCAACTCCTAGGAATATGGATGAGGTCAGATCATTCACGGGACTAGAAATTTATTATAGGAGGTTCATCAGGAACCTCAAGTATTTCCTATCCTATTACAACTTTCTAGATAAAAGGAAAGAAGTTTGAATGAACTAAGGAATGTGCAACTAGTTTTGAGTAGTTGAAGAATTTTCTTACAAATGATCCAGTTTTGAAGATTGTAGATCCTGATAAGGAGTTTATAGTATGTGTAGATAAGATGTAATGTATGTGGTATGTGGGATGCTACAGTGCATAGATCCTCTCTCTTTTCTCTACCTCCTATCTCTCCCTATCTTTACTCAGCTATGGAACAAAATTATCTCAAAAGCATGGAATTCCTCTTCCTCCTAATGGCCTAGTTATAACACATCTTGACAGACTACTAGTGATTAATTTGACAACATCAACTCTTAACTAGAGTGTTTTGGAGAATTTAGCATCTACAGATAAACTTTAATTCACTAGACAAGTAGTTGTGCCTAAAACAACAGTTTAAAGTGTTTTATAATTTCCCTATAAGCAACAGATAAGAAGAGAGGATAGAAGGCCTACCTGTAGTTCCGATTTCCTCTAGTCTCCCTTGTATCAATTTCGTCACTCCTTCCTGTACTTAAAATAGTTGAAAAGTACCATGTCAACACAATAGAAGACGAAAAGCGATCAAAGCATATGATCCATTGAATATAAATGAAAGGAATCAGAAGAAATTCATACGTATAAGCATTATGAAAGAACACAAATATGGATAGAAGAAGGAATTACAACCATCAGTGTCTGATTCAAAGTCATTCCTCCAGCATGGATCTCATCCACATCACATCAAAAGAATGACAAGCTTATGGCATCACATAATTTTCTCCAAAGTCAAGTCTCATAGCAGCATTATCTCCTTACAATTCAACATAGTCCAGCCCTTGATCACTTAGATGAGTGGTCAATTTATAGGAAGATGAAGGAGGTTTTGTCATTAATGGCATTGAATGGCCTTCCATACTTAGAATTAGTTCCATGGGGGAAGGGATGAGAGAATAGGATGATCCTTAACATTTTCGAGCTCATAGGAGTTGATAAGACAGGGAAACTTCTAGATGACTCCACAAGATAAGAATATTCCCAAACCCTATGTGAATTTCGCTCATTCTCACCCAACAGAGGTGAAAGGAAGCCCAAGTGCTCTACAGAGCACCCTGGCAGTGGACTTAGCTACTCTGCAGCGCACCTTCATAAAGGCTTACCTGCACTAGTCCCTTTAGAGGCAATCTCTGGATGTCTTCAAGTCATGAAACTGTTTGGGAAGGAGGAATTCAAAGGGTTGACTTGCTTAGGGCATGAAACAACTAATTTTAGGGTTTGATGAGTCCTAAATCACTGATCTGAATGTTGGGATTTGATGTGCCCAAATGGATCTCTAACTATTGCCCCCTAAAGCATGAAGTCGGAAAAATGCCAATGTCGAATGAAATTCCCTATGATGTGATGAGGAGGTATTGAAGTGGAAGGTGACCTACATCAATTACAATACATATATCATGATATTTGATTTTACATGAATTTTTTAGGGAAGGCATACCCATGCTCAGCTTATAAACTTTCATTACATGTACATAAACAATCATCTACAGATATAGACCCATGATCGAAATGACTATCAATGTAAAGCCATTGTATATATGATTTAGTACTCCTGATATCACAGCCCGAATGGATGAAACTAGATCTGGGGTCTTCAATCTCGTTCAACCATTCTCTCAAGTATGAGTCTAACCATGTGAATATGTGATCTGAAGTCGAACATGGGAAGACATCATCTGATTACCAGCCGATGATGTAAGCTGTTAACAGATGTGAGAGAAATAACCGATAATGATAATGATCCTCAAGGTACTGTAGTACATTCTGCATGGTGTGAATGGATGATTTGATGTTGAACACCATACAAAGTCTTTTGGTCGAAGGCCATTGATGTATGCCTATCTTCGAAAGCAAGAAACCTGCCATTGATGCATGCAAGCCTCAAGGTACTGAATGGGTGTTTTTATGTCAACTTCTTGGATAATGAGTTGATGTTGACAAGAATCAACTCATCAGAGGAGGGGCTTGATGTATCCCACATCAAGGACACGAAACAAGTGTAGTGATTTTAGAGATGGAATTTGACTGACGACACAAAGTTCAGGAATGACGGTCATGAAAATGAAGGTTTATGGTATTGCAAAAGATGGATTTCGACTTAATGACCTGTCTTGAACATGTCGACGACACTAAAGAGAATTGGTAGCATTGACCCAAAATAAAGAAATGGATGGTATGATAAACCAACGGTGTGATAACCATAAATCTAATAATCCAACCCAGATAGTCACGTTGATGGAGTGAAAGTGTCATGTTCAAGAGCGGCCTGCTACCATAAAGTGGTTTTCCCCTTTCTCCATTTTCCCCAGTAATTGCTGACTAGTACCTCTTTATTTTTATCAAGCTTGAGGAGGATAACATATGCTTGTTGTATAATTTCACACTTCGGGTGAATCCATCACTATTTGATGTTTTAACGAGTCTATTGAAGGTGAAACTCGGTCTTGACTAGATGGACAAGTTGGTCGCTATTTGATGTTTTTAACAAGTTTAACGACAAAGATAACTCAGTCCTTTTCATGTTTAAAGAGTCTGAAAAGGGACAAAAAGAAAACTCCACAAGTTGTTTTTCGTAAGTTAATCTCTCAAGTCTAAAAAAGCATAAAATAATACAAGAGAGATATCGTTTCCAATCCGTTAACGAGTTGGAAAGGACAAGAGCTCAACAATATTTTTATGTTTAGAGAGTCTAAAAAGAGCTTAAAGAGGAGTCAAAGGGTTTTCCTTTTTCGTTTTTAACAAATCTTGAAAAAGAGATAAAATTGTGCTTTGTGGTCAAATGTACAACTCACAATCGAGCACGTTGAATTCTGCAAATTAGTTGTAAACCTACTCAAAACATCACCAAATGGACTAAAAATATATGTTTCATAGGTAAAAATAAGCAAATACTAATGTTTAATCGATTAATTAACATGAAATAAACATAAAATAAGTTTTTACCATATCAAATTTACCATTTGGAACTTACCATCCAGTTTTGTGCTCTGAGCTCAGTTTTTACCTCAAACTTCACCAGCTGATTGCGAAAGATTCTGTGGACCATTTCTCGAGCTGTCTAGACCAAGTACACAACCTAGCAGGGATGGGAAAATAAACATCTGGGATGTGAGTGATTTTCCTTTACGAACGATCCTCTTTATGATCACAAAATTGGCTCGAAGTGTCACACTACATCTGGCGAACAGACCTTATATGCAATATGCACTAGAGTGTCTAGAGCCAAAAGATTTCATCTAGTGCGAGGCTATATTTTTACTATTGAAAGAACAACTGACTAAGGTAAAAAGTGGTAAGATGAAGAACTTTTGCTATGGTTCGATCTTGATTGCTTTTTCCTTAAAGAAAATCCCATTGATGCAACCATAACATGTATCACTGGGTATGGTTGGTCCTAAAGATCCACGTATGCAGAGGTGGGTCAAATTGATGGCTCAACATGCTGGTCAGTCAACAATCATTTTCTCCCCTGCATTTTTCAGCTGGCTTGAGCGCCAACATGTCGTTATCGAGAAGCATCCATAGTCAGAGATGGATTATCTTGGAGATCCAGATTTGATTCTACCAGTTGGAGCACAATGGGGTGCTATGGGTAAGTTGTTTGACCAAAGTGTTTTTTTACTTTTTCAAGTTTCTACATGTTTTTTGTGTTTTTTAATGTTTCTAAGACTAAACTAAAATTACTCTTATGCATATGGATGTGGGTACTATTCGACCTGTGGTACACCAACAGGTTGCAGGTGGGCCGGCATAGAGAAACATCGGGAGAGGAGTTCTCCAGGACTTGGATTTGGCTGAGACCTTAACAAAGTTGCAAGATCACATAGAGGGATTAACCCTTGCTACTTTGAATATCCGAATCGAGGAGTTACCTAGGAGGTTGCAGCACCACACTATTGGTGTTCCCAACTGTTGGGCTAGGATTTTGTGCATGATAACACAGGCTCTGACCTGATACCATGAGCACCACTAGATCTACATAGGATATTTTGTATGCATTTTTGAGTTTTTGGGTCAGATGACCAAATGTGTCTTGGGCACTAATTTTGTAAAAACTTTTAAAACACCTATCTATTTTACTTTCAGAGTTTTTAATGGTTATATGCAATCCTATTCAATTGATGATGTGAATTGAAAATGTTACTTTTACATATGTTGCAAATGTCTATTTAACACATAATTCACTAGAGAATCAGTTAATGTGTTAAGATTTCTATAAATATGTTTATATTGAATGTGTTCAAAATGTCTTTCCAAAATACGAACTCTAAGGAACATAAGAAAAATTGTTGGATTTCGAACAGTATAAATGTTTGTTAGTTGTAGTACAATAAGTTGCGAGTCCAACCTAATGATGATTCGGTGAATGCCAAGTGAAATGGCATCAGAGAGTAGTTCAATCAACACGCTATACTCAATGATATTATTCGTCAATCGATCGATACAAATCCCTTGAAAACTCACTGACTCGCCACTTGGAGCGAAAATGGCCCATGCTGTAGAAGACAAATTTTGCGTACTACAACTAGCACCATCGGTGTAAACAACAAAAGGTTTCGAAGACTCTGACATCTGCAACAAATGCAAAGTAGATTACTAACTAGATAAATATCTATAAAAGACACACCCACACACATGCAATGAAATCATATATATAGTGAGTTTTACTACACTTAATCAAGCATAGTAACATTTAAGGTATGGCCCATTTTGGGGTTGTGACAATGGAGTCCCATCATAATCTACTAACTCGTAGGCTCCTTTTTCCAGAACACGCTTGATGACATAATGACCCATCCACATTGGTTTGAATTTCCCTGCCCCAAGTTTATCAGCTTCCTGATTGTAAAGCAAGACCAGGTCTCCTTCTAAGAATATACGAGGCTTGAAATTTCTATTATATTGTGCCTTAATACATTTCTTATGCACTTTGTTAGCTAATGCGGCATCACAACAGGTTTCATCCAGATGGACTAATTCCAAGGATAGTGCTTCTTCTTCAAAAGTGTTAGTTAACAGGTCAATCACGAGTTTGAGCAATGAAATTTCTCATTGTATTGGTAAGATTGCTTCCAAACCCTACACCAACTGAAAGGGTGTAAATCTAATTGCATTTCTCACTGACGTTCAATATGACCACAAGGTAGAGTACAGGATTAAGTGCCAGTTTCTTTTATGAACCCTTATAATTCTTTGAAACATTGGCTTCAGGACCTTGTTGATGGCCTCAACTTCTCCATTCGCTTGCGGGTAATATGGGGTAGAACTATGATGTGACAGTCCTAACTTAGCAGTCGATTCAACCATCATGTGATTGTGAAAATGTGACCCATGATCTGTAACTATGGCTTGTGGTACACCAAACTGGGCAACCACATGGTTAAAAAAGAAAAGAGCAGCTATTTCGCCACTGTTGTTCAATGTTGGCATCACCTCGGCCCATTTGGTAAAATAGTCAACGACGACTATAATATACCCATGCCCCCCGGTCGAGGTGGGGTTACATGTCATAAAGTCAATGCCCCATTTGGCGAATGGGCCAATAACAACGACTAGATGTAATGGTGCAGGTGGTAATCTGGTTTTTTGGTCATATATCTGGCATGCATGACAGCTTCTGACAACAATAATACAATCTTTAAATATAGTTGGCCAGAAGTAACCAACACAAAGAATCCTTTGTGCGGTTTCATATCCAGATAAGTGTCCACTGTAGGCAGCTGAAAGGCAATCATTCAATGCTTCCTTAGCCTCCTCATGTGTGAGGCACCTCCATAAAACTGTATCGATACCACGATGGTAAAGTGTGTCGCCAATGATCAGATAATCTTTGGCTTGGTAACGAATATGTCGTTGTTGCGAGCGAGATGTAGCTTACCGGAAAGTTTGGATTTGGAGATAAATCAGTATATCTCCATACCAGGTGTCAGATGGTGAAATTGGAAACAGAGACTCATCCAAAATTGATGGTTCGGATGTTGATTCGATGGAGGTCGATGGAAGGTCCCATAGTAACTCAACGAAAACTAGAGATTTCTTTGACTTAGACTTGATGAATTCTAAATCAAATTCCTGTAAAATAACTATCCATTTCGAATATTTCACCCCAACAATTGACTTGATAGAATGTATGTCATAGGGTTGCAATATGAAATGACAGTTGTTTTCTGTAATAGGATACAATGGCAAAATCTTTGAACAGCTTGCACAGCTGCCAAAGCTAGTTTTTCAACATAAGAGTATTTACTTTTTGTATCGTTGAGATTATGACTCAAGTAATAAATCGAATGTTCAATCTCATTTTATTCTTGGACTAAAACCATGCCAATGGTTGTATCTACAGTAGCGAGATATAGGTAATAGTCATTTTGTTAATTTGGAGAATACATTAATGAAGATCTAATCAGGGTATCTTTAAGAGCATCAAAGGAAGCTTGCACAACCTGATCCCAATGAAAGGGTATCTCCTTTTTCAAAAAACATTTAAAACCTTTAGCCATTTTAGCGTAATTAGGAATGAACCTCCTCAGAAAGTTGGCTTTCCCTTGGAGTCTATGTAACTATAAAATATTTAAAGGTGGAGGAAAATCCAGAATTGCTTGAACCTTTAATGGATCTAGTCAAATCCCTTCTCGGGACACTACAAATCCAAGCAAGTGACAAGAACCAACACAAAACACACATTTGTGTGGATTGAGTTGAATATTGTAGTGTCGGCACCGTAAATATTACTCTCAAATGTTTCAAGTGATCAGCCCGCTTTTGTGAATGAGAAGGTAAATCGTCAAGGTAAGGTTGAACAATGTGCTTGATGTCATGGAAGGCATAATTCATTGCCCTCTGAAATGTGGCCCCAACATTCTTCAAACTGAATGGGAGTTTCCTATAGGTGAATGTGCCCCATGGACAAATAAAAGTTGTTTTCAATTGGTCCTATTGGCATATATTGATTCAATGATAGTCGGAAAATCCATCCATAAATGAGAATATTTTGCATCTGGCACATTCGTCAATAATCTGGTCGATAAAAGGTGTAGGATAATTGTCCTTTGGACATGCCTGATTTACATCCCTATAATCGACGTACATTCATATTGTTCCTTGTTTCTTCATGGTAAGAATAATGTTGGAAACCCAGTCAGTAAGAGGAACAGGGTAAATGAAACCAACTCGCAAAAGTTTTTCAACTTTTGCTTTAATTGCAGCAACTTTCTTTGGATAAACAAGTCGAAGTCGCTATTGAACTGGCTTGACATCAGGGTACATTTTAATTTCGTGTTCGACAATTCTAGATTCAATGCCTAACATATCCTCGTAAGACCAGGCAAAAATATCTCTAAATTCATGAAAAATAGCACGGTAATTATCAAGTTCCAATGGAGAACAAGATTTTCCAACATGAATGTTCTCTACAATATTAGGCTTGGTCGAAATATTAATGAAATTGTTTATTCAATATTTGACATATTTCGCTCAGATTCAATTGTATCTATGAAAACTGAATTCGATAGGAAATCAACGACTAATGGGTGGTTTAGTTCATTTGAATAATCTTCGATGTCATTAGGAAGATGGGAACGATGATGATAATCCTCCCATGGTTCCTCTCCTATATTCATTGATTGGATGATTCCTTCATCCATAGAATGTATACGTGAAAAAGGATCTAAAGAGGTACCATATTCTAACCACCTATCTACCCATACAATTGTTGAGTGTAGATTTGGGTTTTCTGCACAAGGTTGAAAGATTGATTGCTATGATGATTTAATGGGGCTTAACAACATCACCTCAATTTTACTATCAACTTCAACTTCGTTGGTAATCCTCCTTAAATCAAATGAGGTGGAGGAAATCATATTGCAAGTCTCTACTCTTGCCACTTCCGCCAAATCAGATGGTGACAGGAGGGTAAAAGTACCCATTAGGGAAGGATCTTTAAAGAGACCTACTCCAACACTTGGAAGTGACAACAGGGGTTTGTGTACCAACGTAATTCTTCCTGTATCCTATGAACTATTGGCAATGAAGGCTAGCTCATCTATGACTATGATTCCACCCTTAAAAGGGAATGAAATAGTATGAAAGTATGTGGAAACCACAATAGCCATAGCATATACCCAAGGCCTTCCCAGTGAAATGTTGTAATCGAGGGGTCCATCAACTACCTCAATTTCAACAGTAACTATTTTGCCCCCAAGTTTGATTTGGAAGTTACTCAAAATCCCACATGGAGTATATGTTCTTCTGTCAAAAGCTTTCAACGTGGTTGGTGATCATGACAAAGACGTGAACCACGTGCTTTCCAGCAGCTCATGGACATAATACAAGTAGATGCCGCTTCATCAATAATAGTTTTGTCAACATTCTTATTGAGAGCTTTTACTTGGACTAGGAAAGCTAATTTTGCTGGTAACTGTGGTGAATATCCCGCATGGTTAAAAACTACAATATTTGAATCCATAGGATCTATTCCACCTATTGTTAACAGTAAAGCCTACTTCTAGGAGGGACAGTTTTGCAACACCTCGAGTGTCGACATAGCAGAAGGTGATTGAGCAATATCTTCCACTATGTTATAATTTTGAGCTACTCGAGCTCGAGGGTTGAATGTCTATTTGTGCACAACTCCCTTTGGTGGTTTTATTGTCAATTCAGGTACAATGGGTGGAAAAACTTCAGATGAAGTTGAAGTCGAAGGATTAGGTTGATCAGTCGCCTGATTATTCAACGATGATGATGGATTTCCATAATCTTTGTTTCTCATTGACACCAACACTTTGTTTTGTGGCTTTGTGATGGATAACATGAGTACTTGGGATGTGGAAGCATGGTCTGTTGCAACCAAATTAGTCTCTGAGGTTGGAAACAGATCAGTCAACACTGCCAATGTGTTTGAAGTCTTTAAAATTTTAGAGACCTCATAGTGGCGTGGACAGTCTCCTGTAAAATTCTCATCATTACATATCAAACATGGATAACGAGGTTTCCTTGTCGAGGTAGAGGAATTATATGATTTCTCTGGAGGAGAATTTTCTTGTTTCTTTTTGTTTTTTCCATTTTTCTTGCTCCCTGGTTGCTTTGGATTTTTTCCTTTGTCAGATGACACAGCATTAATCTCAGAGGCAAGAGTATTTTCTGATGCATTGGTAGTTTGATTGGAAATAGCAAGAGTTGGACCAAATGGTATTCCTACTATTTGCGTGCTTGAAGAACCAATCACACCATCACTGTCATGAGAGTCCTTACTCAATTGTGGAGGAGGGGGAACAATGAAAGATGGTCGAGGTGCATTGGGAATTTTATCATAAAGTGTGCTGGATTGTGTGTAAATCAAATCCAAGTATTGGGAATGAGAAATAACTTGCTCTTTTGTGACAACTCCACCCTTTGCCACATCCTTGGTGATTGATGGCAATAAGGATTTTATGAACCACTCAGCTAACAGTTGATCGGGAACATATGTCTTAACCATTAGACGACGCCACCGCCACTCATGAATATGATCTGATATATGGGTAGCAGTAGTCTGTTTAAATTTTATTAGGAGATCCATTCTGGTCTCGTATCTGATAGGTAACTGGAAGTGGATCACAAAAGTAGTGGCTAAAGTGGTGAAATTATTGAAAGAAGCTCTTGGTAATTCAATGTACCATTTAGCAGTTGGACCAGTAAGTGTTCTTTGGAAAAGACGAAGTCTATCCAAATCATCATTTAAGGAGTTAGATGAACACCACAAATGAAAGGTCATGACATGATTTGATGGGTCTTCTCCAGGATTTCCATTAAATTTCGGAAGTCAGACGGTAACTTATGCGGAATTATCAGCCACCAAGGTGCATATAAGATTGGATCATTAGTGAGCCAATTTAAATTTGGTAATTCTAAAGTTGCTACAAATGGAAATTGTCGATTCAAGTCAGGTTGAGCATTACCGGGATATGATGGAATTGCCTAAGCAATAGGTCTTTACATACCGACATAGGGCATCTGCATTTGGTAACCTTGGTATGGTTGTTGAATAAAACCAGTATAAGGTGGTTGTTGATAACCAGGTTGAATGTGTGGTTGTCCATAACCTACAAAGCCTTGTTGACCAGGACCTTGGTAAGCTTGAGATTGACCAAAACCAAGTTGAGCCTGTGGAACAAGTTCAAACTGGGGTTGGAATTGCTGGAATTGGGGTTGTTGAAATTAAGGCTGTCGTGGTTGTTGAATCAACTATTGTTGTTGTTGGTACAACTGTTGTTGATTTAACGGTTGTTGTTGTCCAGCAATGAAAGGTTCGCCAGTTTTTGAATAAAATATACTAGTGTAAGCCTAGGTTAGTCCAGATAAGGGTATACTAACCTGAGGTTGTCGTTGAACTCTAGAAACAAGTGTTTGTTGTACAACAAATTGAGGAACTTGAACTTCTTGACTTGAAACTTGTGGTTGCAAGGTAGAAGGATCAATTTGTATCAGTTGAGATACAACAGTTTAAACATTTGACTGTGGTATAGTAGTAATAATAGGTGTATTAGGAATAACTGACACAATTTGCATTGGTTGTGTTGGATACACAAGTCTCGGTTGAACTGGTATTTTTGGTTGCCATTGACAAGCTCTAATTCCAGATTGACCTGAATACTATAGGATATTACCATATGGTAATCATCCGAAATAGGGAGGATACGAAGAATAAGCGTATTGCTCTCCATATGGTGGCAATCCAGTATTTAATGGATACATAGGTCTTTTTTTACCAGATTGCCCAACATGATACTGATGTGCAGGATCAAACTATTGAGTTCCCATTAGAGAAGAGCCAGGTAAAATTCCAGTTGAGGACATGGGTGATGACCATGGTGTAGAAGTATTCCCTGAGTGGGTTCCAAACAATGATTGGTAACCAACCAGTATAAACGATTCACCATATAGGTGCAACTTAGTTGTGGTAGAAAACATTGAAGAGGTTACAACATAAGATTTTGTTGTAGCTGCATCAGATGATATAATCTAAGATGTTGACGATTGTTCAACCATAGTTAACTAACCCAAAAGTTGTCCTAAATAATCGATGGGTACTTGAAAAGAAGCAGGGTCAAATAAAGAGAAAAAATCAGGAGTATTAGGGTAAAGATAAAGCCAGTTCCAAAGTGAAACGGGGTTCCAGGTGTGGAATATTCTTCCAATTCCTCCTGCACAGCAATTAAACCTGGTGGAAGAACTTCATCGTTAGGTCTGTAAAAGATTTTTGGTGTTGATGAAGTTGAAGTTTCAATAGTAACTAATGTCTGAGGGGTAACTAGTTGATCATCTTTCAGGAAAGTAACAACTTTTGAATGTTCAAATACAAAGTCCAGATGTTCGGGTAAATGAACAACAGTTTCAGAAAGAGCTTCCTAAACAACATCAGGTTCAGATGTAACTTCTCTTTGAACTGGGATAGATTTTGGATTAACTTCCGGTTGAACTGATTCAAGTTTAGAAGTACTTTCTTGTTGAGAAACTTCAAGTTGAGGGTCAACTTGTTGTTGAACAACCTCGGTTACTATTTTAATAGGATAAATGATAATGTGCTTAGGTAATTGTGAAACTTCTTCTTTAGAAACAGATGGGATAGAAATAGTTGGAGTAAATGGAGTCTCTGTACTTACCGAAATAGATTATTCAGGAAACTCAAATGAAGAACTAGGAGTTCTTGATGTACTAGACTTAGTTAAGCGAGACCGCTTTTCCTGAATTGGTGTCGCTTTGGGAGGCAAAAGCAGTTTTCTCACTGTTCTCTGCTAATGATGGGGTATGGGTTGATTTTCCTCCACGATTGTTGATTAATTTTATTATTAAAAAAGAAATAAACAAAAAGGGGTATATTAGGCAAAAGGTTTACCAAGCAACTGTGAACTACAGAATACCACCTGGCAAACCAAGAAGTACGGGAAAGAAATCTCCCCAAATGTTGTGTTTTGTGTATCACTGTTTACAAGGTGGATGACTCGGTTACTTAAGGATGGATAGCAACCTATAATTATCCTCCCATATATACCTGAAGGTACGTGGAGGCCCAGTCCATATAAGTGATGTTTAATGCAAAATCGCAGAGTGAGAGCATTCCCATATACTTTATGTATTGTAACACCACCCTATATACCCGAAGGTACATGGATGAGCTATGATATAATCACGTACATGGAATGAGGTATCACACTCAAGATCTACTGCAGACAAGTTAGCAAAAATTGCTTTGTTTTACAATGTCAGAACTCGTCTCTAGCCTAGAACCACTAAATGTTCTTGTTAATGACAATGCTCCATTAGGTAAATTGATGTTTATTTTAAGTTGATCTTGATTAGGAATTTGCCTTTCAAGTTCACCACGTGATGTATTTTGAAATTCCCAGGAATGCAACTATCATGATAAGCATTCTTTCCATTCAATTTAACGATGAAAATCCTATCTACTTAGGGATAGAGCAATCATATTTATTTTGATCAAAGAGAAAATAGCACAATCTAAATGCAATTCCCCTACACTATTCCTATCAGCACACACAAACTTTTTCAATGCAACATGCATGTATTTATTTTCAATTTCCTTAAGGTGAATATGAACAAAAAGGATATATGCACATACAATCAATCAATCTTTCATATGAACGAAGATTTTTACGACAGTTCAGATTCGAAGGAAGAGAAGACTTAACGACACTTTATTTCGAATTAACATTAATCAATTATATCCTAACTTTGACTATTGATCGATAATGAAAAAGAAAACATGAAGAAACATTAATCAATCCAATCAAAGTTGGGCTAGACCAAGAGATAAACACTCATTTTCAGATACATAACATTCATTTATCAATCAACAAACAATGAAACAGAGAAAAAATTGATAAAATCTCTTTCCAAAGGTGGGAAACTGGTCCTAGGAGGATCAACACAGCCCAGAGTGGGAGAAAATGCACTTCAGAGCACTATCCCTAAGCCAGGGATGCTCTGTAGTGCATTGTGTCCCTCACAAGCCTGTGTTGGTGATAGTAAGCCATTTCAAGAAGCAATTTGACACAGTTTTGACCAATTTTTCAATGTAAATAGCTGAATTACAATATATGAATACAAATAGAGTCTACAAGAAAGTCTTAGGAGGGAGATAAGCTACTAGGAAAGAGGATTCTTCCCTAGTATGGTCACCAATTTGTTTTGGAGAATTTAGCATCTACGAATAAACACTAATTCACTAGACAAGTAGCTGTGCCTAGAACAAAAATTTAAAGTGTTTTAGACTTTCCCTATAAGCAACAGATAAGAAGAGAGGATAGAAGGACTACCTATAGTTCCACTTTCCTCTCATCTCCCTTGTATCAATTCTGTTGCTCCTTCCCATACTTAAACCGCTTGAAAAGTACCCTATCAACACAACAGAAAATGAAAATCGATCAAAGCATATGATCCATTGAATATAAATGAAAGGAATTAGAAGCAATTCATACATATAAGCGTTATGAAATAACACAAATATGGAAAAAGGTTCAAACATTTTATTAGATAGAAGAAGGAATTAGAACCATCAGTGTCTAATTCAAAGTCATTCCTCCAACTTGGATCCCACCCAAATCACATCAAAAGCAAGACAAGCTTGTGGCATCACATCATTTGCTCCAAAGTCAAGTCTCATAAGAGCATTATCTCCTCACAATTCAACATAGTCTATCTCTTGTTCACTTAGATGAGTGGTCAATTTATAGGAAGATGAAGGAGGTTTTGTAATTAATGGTGACATTGAATGGCCTTCCATACTTAGAATTAGTTCCATGGAGGAAGGGATGAGAGGATAGGATGATCCTTAACTCATTCCTCATACATTTTCAAGTTCATAGGAGTTGATAAGAAAGGGAAACTTCTAGATGACTCCACAAGATATGAATATTCTCAAACCCTATGTGAATTTCGCTCATTCTCACCCAGTGCAGGTGAAAGGAAGCCTAAGTTCTCTGCAGAGCACCCTAGCAATGGACTTAGGTTCTCTGCAATGCACCTTCATAAGGGCTTACCTACGCTGGTCCCTCTAGAGGAAATCTCTGGATGTCTTCAAGTCATGAAACTTTCTAGGAAGGAGGCATTCAAAGGGTTGAATTGTTTAGGGCATGAAATAACTGTTTTTAGGGTTTGATGAGTCCTAAATAAATGATCTGAATGTTGGGATTTGATGTGCCCAAATGGATCTATAACATAGAGTTACAATATAGAATCTCCTAGAGTATTTTACATCAAAAACACATGGCTATCCATTTTCCATGAATAATGGAGGATGACGTGGCATCCCCCCGAATTGTAGGTGTGAAAACAAGAAGGTCAACTTTTGAGTGGCATTAATTTTCCATACAGACTCTGATTGGCATGCTCCTTACATTGTTGGAAACATATATGTGTGTATAATAACATGGAATGGGGCTATACTAGAGAGTCAAATTTTTACCCCCATAAACCTGCGTTTGATGCTTCAAAATTCTCCTGAAAGGTTTTGGACCCCAATTCTCCAAACTGGGTTCCACTAGTAAAAACGGTCCCATGAGTTGATTCCTCCAAATTTTCCAATCTTAATGAATCAAGATGGATGAAAAAAAATATAATGATCCCATCTGGATCAAACCTCCCTATTTTGGGAGGTTTTTTCCCCAAAATCTTTTACTGAATGAGGTGAGGAAATTTTTCCTTCTCTTTTTCACTAGTGTACCATTTAGTTTTTCCCGGGAGTTGTCCCTTCAACCCATTCCGCCAAAGGTCATGTTGTCCCTATCTTGTAGTTTTGGATGTCTTTTGTAAAATTGTATCTTTTGTCAACTCTGCATGAGTATCTGGTGCCAAATCCTCCACATAAGGTAGGGCATGTTCCTCTTCCTGATCTAGCATGGAAGGCTCATAGAGTTTCAAATTATCTACTTTCACAATTGAGTAATTTCACATATATGGTGGTAATATGAGACGATAGGCATTATCACCCAACTTTTCATTATCTCAAAGAGACCATACATCAAATCCTTGGTTTTCTTATCAAGCCCCTGCAACCTCTCCTTGTTCAACTGTAACCATACTTTATCTCCCACCTTGAATGATTTCTCTATTTTTTGATAACCATGCATGTCTTTATACTTCTCCTGTGACTTTTGTAGTGTTCATTGTATCTGTAGATGGATTTGTATGATCTTTTATATAAAAAATTTAGTCCTCAAACCATCTCCTATAAGATCTTCCCATACTCATCCTTGTTTCGCATATGTATATCCAAAGTTGAAGGTGGAAAATATCCAAAACAATTGATGGCCACTCATATAAATCTTGCCTACTTTTGAAGGCATTATTCCATGTATATTCTTCTTTGACTTGAACATGGTGATATCCAGACTTCAAGTCCAACTTGGTGAAGTAATTTGTTCATTGCAACTTATCTAACATATCATCTATCTTGTGCAAGGGGTATCTCTTCTTGAGCGTGATTTTGTTCAACACCCTATAATCTATACACATCCACCAAGTCCCATCCTTCTTTGGAAAAATGATGATGGGTGACCCACATGGAGATGTACTGATTCAAATGACACCCTATTCCAGTAGATGTCGCAACTATTTCTTCACTTCACTTACTTCTATTACATACTACCTATAAAACCTAATATTTGGAAATGGGGAGTCTGACAATAGCTGGATCTCATGTTCCACTTCTCTTAGGTGGTAACCCTATGGCCTCTCAGAACACATCCCTGTATGCTCATAACAACTCCTCCAATTATTTTTTATGTTTCCTAGAACACCACTCCAGGGATTCCTTTCCTCTTATTAACTCCTCTTTAGACTAAATTTCTCTTAAAAACAATAAAATATACTTCTTGCTGAAAATTATCAATTTATTGACTTGGTTGGCACTTACTAGTGAAAATTTTGACTTGCCTTTATGTGCATTAATGATGAATGATTTCCCATCCTTGACGAGCTAGTATTGGTTGGCTCTCCTCATGAATATTGCATCTCACATGTACATGTATGGACTCCCAAACACGACTCCACATATATAAAATGGAGCCACATCTAGATCTACTTCATCAATAAAATCAACACTCATATCAAATCTAATTTTGCATTATTTAGTTACCTTCAACTCTGCATCCTTATTTGCCCATCCCAGTGGACGTGTGTTTTGATGATCACAAACTTCCAACCCCAAATTCTTGACAAGCTCTACTACAATGAGATTCACTTATGATCATGAGTCAAATAGAGCATCAATCTTTGTCTTCTTGCCCTGCATCTTCATATGGAATATTTTGGTCATTTCTTTCTCTTAGTGTTGCTGAAGGCTACTCAGATTCACCTCCTTCTACAATTTCATATAGATGATCTTTTCATCTAGTTCTGAGCTTCTTTCAACTTGGTTGCTTGAATCTATGGCCATGAGATGCTTCTTATTATTATCTTTCTTATTATTCTTTGGGTTTAGCTCTAGATGAAACTTCCAACACTTCTCCCTTATATGGACATGAATGTTACAGTGGTTTCTAAGATCTTTACATTAGTGTGTTGTGGCTACTGTATTTGTATATTTTCACCTTGCTTGCTTCTTCTTCCCCTCCTTAGAATCATATTGCTTCTCCTTGTCCTTTGATCCACTTGATTTCACTCTCTTCAGGCCTATGTTTTCCCGGTATTGTACCTGTACAAAAGCCTCATCCACTAATTTGGGGTTGAACAACGACACTTGCTCAAACAGATGGTGGTGCGAACCCCCCAAATACTTGAGGAGTACATATGAGTTCTTTGAAGAGATACCCAACATTATAGCCATCTTTCTTAATTTTATGGTGTAATACTGCATGCTTTGCCTCGACTTTTTCCTGAAGTATTGCCACCTGATCCACTGGTCCTCCACATACCCTGTGGGATAAAACTATGACTTAATGAGGGTTTTCAAATCCTCCCACATAGTCACTGGAGGTTCTCCCTCCAACCTCATGGTTTCCATGTTTCTATCCCACCAATTCAGTGCATGGCCCTCTAATTTCAGCTGCGCGAATGAGAACTTTGGCCCTTCCTCAATCTGATGGATGCTGAAATAAACTTCCAGTTGTTGTAGCTAGTAGTTTGAATTCAGGGTGCTGATCCCACCGTGGTATGGCTTTATACCAACTTTTTCTTCCATTTTAAGTAGGGATTGATTCACGACACTCTAACTAGGTTGATATTTTTTGGGTTCTTTCCTATCTCCTGATCCCCCTTCTTATTTTTTCTATGTATTTGAACCCCTATCCTCTCCAAATATCCCCAAATTATTTCTTAGGGCCTCCATGAGGACGTTTAGATTTTGGTTTATACATGCAACTTGTTGTTTGAGCCACAAAAACGTCACTTCTATAGGATCAGAAGGTTCATTTACATATTCATCAGGCATGATTAGGGTTTTACAATTTTTAGCCTTGTCCATCTAGATCTCTACAATATCCATACAATACCTTAGAAAACCTTCTTTGATACAAAATGATCTGTAAACTCTCATGGATATTCCATTGGATAGTTCGCCACAATAAATTTGATAATATTATATTAAAAAGTTTGAGATTCTACATTATTACAATTTTATAAAACTTTAAGATCTATAGATTTAACTGTAATTAGTTCATAAATGCGAATGGAAATTATTCAAAAAAGTATATAAAGATAAAATATTTTTTCACACACAGATAAGACACAAGATATTCTCTTTGGGAAACCCTTTCAGAAGAAAACCCAACTGGAAGGTGAGGTTGCTTCGCTCTCTTTCTCTATCTAGAAATATGGTTGCAGTTACAAAGAAGTAACGTCTATGGCTTGTGGAATGCTATAGTGCATATATCCTCTCTATGTTCTCTACCTCCTACCTTTCCTAGTTATATTTTCTCAATTATGGAACAAAATGCTCTCGAAAGAATGGATGTCTCTTCCTCCTAGTGGCCTGGTTATAACACAACCCAATAACCTACTAATGGTTAATGTTGACTACATCAAATCTTAACTAGAGTTATAATCTAGATTATTTTACATCATAAACATGTGGCTAGATCCCTTTTCCATGAATAATGGGGGCTAATGTGACATCCTCCCGAATTTTAGGTGTGAAACATGAAGGTCAGTTTCTAAGTGTCATAACTTTTGCATATGGACTCTAGTTGACATTCTTTTTGCATCATTGGAAAGATATTTGTGTGTAGAAAAATATGGAATGATGCAATGCTAAAGAAGAAAATTTTTACCCCTAAAAACATCGTTTGATGCCTCAAAATGCTCCTGGAAGGTTTCGAACCTCGTTTTGCCAAACTAGGTGTCGCCATTAAAATAAATCCCATGAGTTTATTCCTCCAATTTTTCCACTCTAAATACATCGATATGGATGAAAAAAAAGATAATGATCCAATATGAAGTAGAAAATGCTTTCAAGAAATGACTTGGTGGAGTCCTGATGCAGGAAGGATATGTGGTATGTTATGAGCCGAGGACGTTGAATGAACATGAGCAGATCTATGTGACTCATGATCTTGAGTTGGAAGCTATCATTAATGCCTTGAATATGTGGAGACATTATCATTTTGGCAGGAGGTTTATTCTGATGAATGATCATATTTTCCTAAGGTACTTGTTTGACCAAAGTAATCTGAATTCCAGGAAAGCTAGATGGTGGGCTACCCTCAATGAGTTTGACTTTGAGATCATATACATTCAGGGAAAGGAGAATCGAGTTGTAGATTCTCTCAATAGGAGAGTGTAGCTGAATCATATTTTAGTTGTGAGCTCTTATGGGACAATTTTACATGAGAGGAACTTGCAAACAGGGCAGCATGATGACATGTACCAATAGTTGAAGCAAAGGTTGTCGCAGTAGGGTGAAGCTGATAGGGATGAGGAGTATCACCTCATGATAGATGGCTTGTTCATATTAAAGAATACTATTTATTTGCAAGATAGGAGTGAGATCAAGAAGCTTATCTTCAGTGAGTTTCATGTAAATTTGTATTCAAATCACCTTATTTATCATAAGACTTTGACCATTGTTTGGAAGTTTGATCATTGGTCAAACTTGAACAACGAAGTGGATAATTTTTTTCTTAGATGTTTGGACTATCAACAGGTGAAAGCTGAGTGTAAGCATCTAGTTGTTATATTACAGCCCATTCTGATTCCAGAATATAAATGGTAGGTTATTTCCATGGAATTCATTACAATATTTCTGAGGAAATATAGACAACATGATTCCATCATGGTTGTGGTTGAAAAGTTGAGTAAGGTATCTCACTTCATTGCGGTGAAGTCTACTAATTCAGCTAGTGAGGTAGCTCAAATATTTATTAGGGAGATAGTGAGGATGCATGGTGTTCCCAAGAAGATCATATCATATGTAGAAGCCAAGTTCACTTCTAGGGTTTGGAAGGACTTATTTGCAAGCTTGGGGACAAAGTTAGCTTTCAGTACAACTTATCATCTATAGACAGATGGAAAGACATAGAGCATTAAGAAGATTCTTGTGGACATGTTGAGGATGTATGTCATGAATGAGAAGAGGAAGTGGGATTATTATCTTCCACTGGTAGATTTTTCATATAATAATGGATATCAGGAGTCCTTGAGGATGATTCCATTTGAGGCTCTCTACAAGTGGAGTTGTAATACTCCCATCAACTAAAGTGATCCAATGAACAGGGTTCTGATTGGATTGGACATATTGCCCGAGATGAAGCATGAGATGTAGGTTATTAAGAGCAATTTGAATGCATGACAAGAGTTATACAGATTAGTATAGATAATTCAAGGAGTTTCAAGTTAGGGAGCATGTGTTCTTGCGCATCAAGCCTAAGAGGAGCTCCATGAGGATTAGGTCACGTGCTAAGTTGGAACCTCGGTATTGCACGCCTTTTGAGATCCTTGAGTGGACTCGACCAGTGGCCTACAGACTTTAACTACTGTCGATTGTGAAATTCCATGATGTTTTCCAGGTTTCATTACTTAAGAGATATATTCAGGATGTTGATCATGTGATTGATTAGTTGTATTGCAGGTGGAACCAAACATAGAGTTCTAGCCAGAACCTTAGTGCATATTTTAGTGGAAACAACTCATGCTTTAGAACCAATCAATAGAGCAAGTTAAAGTGCAGTGAAAGCACTTTAGGCCCAATGAAGCTACACATGAGATGGATTATCAAATGTAGGCTTTATATCCTTCATTATTTATTGGTCCAAGGAAATGAGTTTTTGATATATATATATATATATATATATATATATATATATATATATATATATATATATATATATATATATATATATATATATATATATATATATATTTGTATGTGTGTTTGGATGTAAATACCATAATGAGTTGTGTTATAAGGCTCCAATAAGCAATATGCTTGTTTTCTCTTCTAGCAAGATGTCATTTTAAATATTGCATTGAGTTGTGTTATAAAGCTCCATATGCAGAATGTTTTGTTTTCAACAATTTTCTTGTCATAAGTGTCATAGAATAGTGAGGATGGTGTTCCCCTAAGGGAGAGGGGGTTTGTAACAGTCCCGGGTTAAAGTTTCATGTAATAAAGGATAATAAAGGAAAAATAAGACCAAGGTCATGGAACACGTATTCCAAGTTGAATGTTGGGAAAACAATTTAGTGGGCATCACTTGTGGTTCAATAATGGCTATGGAAATTGGCAAAGACACTGGCAAAGAAAACGAGGCAATAATTCACATTTAATTATGAAAATAAAGGAAATTAGGATAAAACGAAGGTGAAGAGACACAAATATGCATGCAAGGGAAATTAGAGGGAAAATTATGGAAAATTAAGAAAAAAGAGACATCGCTAATAAAAAGGCATCAGAGAAACAATTCACAGTTTTTTTGTCAGTTTTGGCTTGGATCAATTGAGAGAAAGAGAAAGAGCTCCAAGAGGGGGGAGAAGGTAAGAAAGAAAAGTACAAGCATAGGAAGGAAAATGGGAAGTAAAGGAAAGCAAGGGTGCATAAGGAGAAGGTTGGATCAACAATTTCACCAGGAGGATTTTGGCAGGTAATAGGTTGCAAGTGTGATTTCCTAGCTAAGGTGTGAATGCATGGTACATGCATTTGTTTATTTGGTTCATTTTTTGTCATTGGCACAGGTTTTGCATGGTTTGACAGTGGCTTCATAATTCCCTTAGTATTTCTTGGATATCTATGGAATTATGGAATTCATTCTTGGTTGATCTTTGGATTGTCGGAAGGTTTTGGAACCATGTGAGGTGGCCTCAGGAAATCGCAAGGGTTGGGGGTGGAGATGGTTTTCTCTTGGAAGCCCTCAACAGGTGTGTGGAGACAAGAAAATTCCCCAAGGTATGGTCAAGGAATTTTGAGGCATCCAATATTGGTTTGGTTCTGTGATCTTGGGTCCGGTTTAGGTGAAATCACGATAGCTTGAGGGTGGAGGTGGTCTAACCTCAGGATTCCCTATTTGATTTTGTCTTAGTTTATCCCATGATTTTGTCGTGTGGTACAGGGATGTCTCTAACTTGGTTGGATTTTTCATAAGTAGTGTGAGTTATTCTTATAATATAATGAATGAGCACATGTACTTGAAATTAGGTGGATTTTATGGCTAATATGTCATGGTTTTTATTATGGTTATATGCTAGTTATAAACATTATTCTATGATGTTCTCTAGCTATATTGGATCTTGTTCATGATTTCATAGTTTGTTAAATGGTTGATAAATTCATGGTATAACAAGTGTTGTTTCATCTAGCATGAGGGACCATTGAGCCTTCTTGGTGATTCTCTTATGAAGTTTAGGAGTTTATGATCATATATGCATTCATGACCTGTAGATTATATGTTTATCATATGTTTGAAAAAATTTCGATCATGGAATATGCATGGTTACGTCAAGTTTTGTTCCAGTTTTTAATGGTTAGAAATGGTAGCATCTTGTTTATGTTTCTAGAAGTTACATGAAGTTTTGGGCAGTGGTTTGGAGGTTACCTTATAAAAGTGACTCAGATCTCGGAACCACTAGCGAAGAACTAGAGTTTTTTCTTCATAACTTCGTGGAAGCATTCTTATGAGTGTGGTTATAGACGTCAGTGAAAAAGGGCTACAACTGAGGGATTGATAACCTAGGGTGGTTGTCTAGCTCCCAAGTCGTATGTAGTCCCTAAGGGATGTGAAGAATTTTTCAGTTTGTAGGTTACACTTCCATCACTGGAACTTGGAGGTCGGTTCATGTCAAAGTAGCACTCAACTCATGTTTACCCTGGGGATCTTGTAAAATCGGGTAAATGTGGGAGGAGTTTTTTACAATAATGCCCAAGGACTAACACATTTTTATGGTATGTAACATTCCATTACCCTTTAATAATATATAATTAATTGAAGATATCATGTGTACTTTTTATATAAACTCTTCATATAATTGGCATTAATCCATATCTTGTATGTCTTCAAACAAAGAGTGAATTTTCATGTCCAATTTTTGGTCCTAAGATGAAATCTCACTTGTTAAAAAGTTTAGGAAATGAGATGTTTTATGAGGATAGGAACTACATATCTAGGAAACATAGGTATCATACCACTGAAAAAACATCTTTTCAATGGGAAAAATACACGAGAGTAAAACCATGAGGAATGATACCTCACCTATGGAAGTTGGAATATAACAGAAATCATCAATGTACACAGTTTGTTTATGTATCATATATGTAATGTTTTAAATTTTTATCTTATTGATTATATTTTACCATATTTGATAATTATTATTGTGATTTATTCTATGCTTCATAAAGGTCATAAGGGAATTAGTAATAGGATTCCATAAGGAATAAAAATTATCCCACTCAATTCATGAGGTTTCCCTACTATAAGGACCTAAAAATAGCTCATTTTTTAGATATAATGCATATTGGGAAGAATATAGTGACAGAAATGTTATGGTGAATCATAGATGGAAGGAGGGATAAAGAAAAATCACCAACATTTGTAATGACATTTAGGAATCCAATTGTGAAATGCAAAGTAGGATAGGATCAAATAGTGATGGAGATTGAAGTAACCTTCCATGGTTATTAATAGAGAAGGAAAGTGCTGATGTAAAAGAGATCATTCGAAGAATTAATTTTCCCACATTCTTTTCTTCAAACATAAATAATATCTTAACAAAGAAAGGTGAATTTGGAGTAAAAACACATGGTTTGCATACCTTCATTAAAGTAATTATTTTGGTATATATATTTTTATATTGGTATACATGTTTTTAGCTTCTTCTTTTTTTCTACTTTGTATTAAACAAATAATGTTTCATGTTTATCATTAAAGTATGTTCTACCTGTATCTCTCTCAGACGACTTGAACAACAACATCAAAAAAGTTATATATGATCTGAGCAAATACATGAGTTAAGTAATGATTTTTATACAAAGTGTGTTTTCAATTTATTTTAAAATTAATGATGTGTTTTACTTGTAATGTAATATATTATGTTTCATTGAAACATGTTGTTTTCTTACATCATCTGCAGATGATGTTCATTGAAAGAAATACATGAAGAAGATATAAACTGTTGGAAGAGAGAAATTTCTTGGCTAATGTGTGAAATGAAAAAATATCTTACTCTGACATTTTTCAACGCAAAAAGACACTACCTCATACACCAAGTTGAGGATATTAAATTGTGTGTACCTATACACACAAGGTCAATGTGGATGGTGGAGAAGCACATGAAATCGTTGAAGGATTTCGTTATACAAAGAGAATGCCTTGAGGGTTCTATGGTGGAGGGATATATGATATATCAATCCATGATGTACATTAGTTAGTATCATCCTAAATTAGTAGGAAATATTCATGTGGATCACATTTGGGATGTGGACTCCATAAAAATTTTGAATGGGAGCACTTGTTGGTGAAAGGTAGAATGAGCAAAAGCGCGAGGTAATTAAATATTTGTGGAGATTTAAAATACATATAACTTTTAATTTTTGTTTTGTATCATACTTATTTACTTTTTATTATTTCATAAATTATTAATATTGGCAATGGTAACTAATGTTTATTGGTGAATTATGATTTTTTGATACAATTGGTTGATAGTGTGATGCACTACATATCTACATTCCAAACAATATTGACTTGATTAACGTATGGATAAGATGTATACAATGTGATAGAAAATTATAATGGGAAATGGTGTCTACATTGGTTATAGAAGCCCATCATAAAGGAGATACCAATATTATGTAGAGGGAAATTGATTTAGCATATGGTTTCAAAGATAAACACGGAAGCATGCATTTTCACCCTGCAATATATTATTAAGTTATTTCATAAATTATTAATGTGAATGCAGGTGTTTTTTTTTTATATGATTTCAAAGTTATATAAGTATGTTTACTAATTGACATTGAATTTTTTTATGTGTTTTACATATTGAAATTGAAACACCACAGAGTTAGGTGGTACGATGGCCATAATTTTCGCATGAAAAAGTTGGATAAAAAGGGAAAAATTTATGATTATGGGATAATTGTAGTCTTTCGGGTCACTAATGTTTCTTCTAGAAGTGACGAACATGCAAAAGCCTCTGAAAATCGACACTATGGGTATTTGGATGACATACTTGAGTGTGACTTTAAATCCTTCAAATTGTTTCTATTTGATGTCAAATGGTATATGCTATGAATGAATGAATGTGATCCTTATAGAAATGTTATTCATCATGATCACAAATTTGGCATGGTTAATACAAGGACATTTGAGCAAGGAACAACTTTCTATGTTCTTCCACGATAATATGAAAAAGTATTTACTCAGAGGTTACATGTAAATGGGGTTGATCATTTGTTGTTAGACATGATCCAAGAGGAAGGACAGTAAAATATAATGTATTGTGGAAGAAGATGATCATATTAAAGAAAAATATGATGCAAATTAGCAAGACATAGCATATGTGTCGGATAAAGAACTTGAAGAAGTTGAAGAAAATTTAGGAGACAATGGAGTTCTTGATGATGATGTCAATGAAGATATGCTTTAAAATGACATTGATCACGATGTTGATATCACGAATCCTTTCAACATGTTTTTGGAACCAAATGATATAGATGCTTAGTTGGATGAAGAAGAAGAAGATTAATGATATTGAAATGTTCAAATGTATGAGGTATGTACCTATGTTTTTTATATGAATTTTTCTCTTTAAATGATTTACTTATATGGGTTAATTACAAGGTATGTCATAGATTTACTGTGGTTAACAAAGGGAATGTTGAGCCAAGATCAGAGCCGTATGTTCTTCCAAGCCAATGCGAATAAGTATTTTTCTTAGAGGTTCCAAGTAGAGGGGGTTCGTCATAGGAAGGAAAATAAACTATAATGTAGTAGAAGAAGATAATGTACAAGATCCATTAGTTCATGTGTCAAACAAAGACATCGAAGAAGTTCAAGTAGATGTTTGAGATAATGTTATGGATGAAGGTGATATCTATGATGTATTTTCATATTAAGAACTTGAAGAAGTAAAACCAAATGTAGGAGAAAATGTTGCTCATGATAATATAGATGATGATATCGTTGGAAATGATGACATTAATGTTTATGTTGATATGTCCACTCTTTTCAACATTAATTATAAACTGGATGATATGTAGAAATTTCTGTTTTCCCACCCCGGTTTTCAGTTTCTCCTTATTTCTCCCATATAGTTAAATTCCCTTTCCCATAACCATACATTTAACAAGCTGAAAAAAAATAAATTTGCTGAAAACACAAATTCTAGAAATTTTTCAGAATGCTGGAAATTGCAGAATTAAAAATCAGCAATTAAAAACAGCCATTAAAACACATTAAAACACTGATATTTTTTGTCAACTTGACCCTGGAAAAACCCCCTACAACTCTTGGGGAAAACCAGTTTGAGAGCTCTTCTTTATTTCTGAAAATTGCCTTTTTACAGTGAGAATTATTCAGCAAAAAATCAGCAAGCAAATTTACAACTTATCTCCTTTCCCGTGCCTCACAGCAATCTGGAAATTACAGCAAACAGAACAGCAATAAATGATGTACGGCCTCCGTTTTGTGTGCAGAAAAATCAGAAAACTGCTCCTCGATTTTTGTGCAAAAATCTGCCTTTCACTATGTGCTGAATCAGTTGTACAAATCTGCTCAACTGTTGCCTTGGAATATGTGCCAAGCTGTTGTCTCCTTCTCCTCCCTACTCAGAAATCTCTCTTGCTCTCTTGCTCTCCTTCTCCCAATCTGCTCATGAAAGAATGAATGACCTTTTCCTCCTTTAATATAACTCCAAGTGACTTTTGGGTGATCCAAGTGACTTTTGGGTGATCTCTAAATCCAATGGCTGAAATAGATTTAGATCAATGGCTAAGATTAAATGCTCATTTAAATCTCACTTTTTATTTTTTAATTCACCCCACTTTAATAAAGACCCACTTAGTCATTTATTTCCAAAGTCACTTTTCCTTTCTAATTTTTCATTGACTTTATAAAAGTTACTTTAAAATTAGACTTAGTAACTTTATCACTTAAAGTCAGTTTTAAATTAGATTTAACTTTATAAAATTATAAAGTCACTTTAGGAGAAAAATTAAATTCTTTTGGACACTTTTCCCTAGGCAAAAGATCAAAGCCTAAGGGAACCACCTGTCCTTCGGTACCAAATTTCAACACTCCCTCTTACCGAGCAAGGTGTTCCTCACCACACCCATCTTGTTCCTGAAGTAGACATGCTTGCCCCGTGGTAAGGCTTTGGTAAGAATATCTACAACCTGCTCATCAGTGGAAATATACTCAAGCTTCACAGCTCCATTCTGAACATAGTCTCTGATGAAATGATATCTGATCCTGATATGCTTTGACCTGTCATGAAATAACGGATTCTCCGTGAGTTTAATGCAACTCTGATTATTACAGTAAATCACTGAAGGTCTCAACGGCTGACCAAATAAGCCAAACAACATCTTGCAAAGCCAGATAACCTCACAACTAGCTAGACTGGCTGCCATATACTCTGCTTCCGCTAAACTCAGTGCTACTGACTGCTGCTTCCGGCTGAACCATGACACTACTGCTGAACCCAACCCAAAAAAGCACCCTAAAGTGCTCTTCCTATCAGAAGCACAACCTGCCCAATCAGAATCAGTGTATCCTGCCAATCTCACTCCATCTCCCTGCCTGTAGTCCAGACCATAATCCACTGTCCCCTGCAAGTACCGCAAAATGTGTTTTGCAGCCACCCAGTGAAGCTTCCTAGGCTCACACATAAACTGACTCATCGTGTTGACTGCAAAATAGATGTTTGGTCTAGTGTTGACCAAATACATCAAGGAACCAATCAGCTGCCTATACAATGTGTGATCCACCAACTCGGAATCCGAAGCATGAAGCTTCTTCCAGTTGGTGATCATCGGTGTCGACATGGGTCTACAATCCTCCATGTGGAATCTGCTAAGGATGTCCACAATATACTTCCCCTGCCCCAGGAAGAAATGCCCCTCCTCCTGCCACACCTCCAAACCCAAAAAGTAATGCATCAAGCCGATGTCCTTCATCTCAAACTCCGCCGCAAGATCTCTCTTGCAGTGCTCTATGAGTCTCTCTGCACCTGTAATGATCAAGTCATCCACATACAGCACCAGAATGAGAGGCTCCTCACCAATCACAATAAAGTAAAGGTTCGGATCTGCCTCACTCTTTGTGAAACCCATCCCGTGCAAGAATGCATCTATCCTGGAGTACCAAGCTCTGGGAGCTTGCTTCAGGCCATAAAGGGCCTTCTTCAATCTGCACACATGGGACTCCTTCCCATGCACCTCAAAGCCCTGTGGCTGCTCAATGTACACCTCCTCCTGTATGAAGCCATTGAGAAATGCGGTCTTCACATCCATCTGGTGGATCTTCCAACCCATCTCTGCTGCTATCGATATAATGGAGCGGATCGAAGTATATCGAGCCACGGGAGCGAAGGTATCCTCATAATCAACTCCCTCTACCTGGGAAAACCCTCTAGCCACAAACCTCGCTTTGAATTTCTCAATGCTGCCATCTGCAGCATGATTTACCTTGTAAAGCCATCTGGAAGTAACCACAGATTTGCCCTTAGGCCTCGGCACCACCTCCCAAACATCATTCTTCATGATAGAAGAATACTCCTCCTGCATGGCCTCTCTACAGACCTGCTGGCTAGCTGCCTCCTCATAGCTAGAAGGCCTAGAGTCAAGGATGCTGGTAACCATCGCCATATAGCTACAAAACCTCTCAGGTGGTCTACTCTCTCTGACCGGCCTCTTCGGCTCAGCAACAGATGTGGCATCTCTCAAGGTGTCCTGAAGCCACTTGGGCTTCCTCTTCCCTGAGTGCACTTCTCCCATCGGAGAATGAAACTCCTCATCCTCATCTTCATCAGTAGCCTGAACTCCTGACTGTCTATCTTCCATCCTCCTGCCTGCACCTGAACCTGTAGAAGCTGAGGTACCGTGTGAACTGTCCATCAATGGACTCCCTAGTGAACTGCTCTGTGAACTGCTCTGCATGCTGCCCGGAGCACCACCCCTATGGCTTGGCGAGCCACTACTCACTGACGGACCTAACATCCTCATAGATGTACCTCCGAATCCTCCTGATCCCTATCCACTGGATCCCTGCGACTGACTCAACTGCTGCTGAGGGTCTAGCTAATCCAGATACTCTAACTCCCATGGCCTCCTAAAGGCCCTGTCCTCCTCGAACTTCACATCCCGTCTGACAACAACTCTCCTCTGTGCAGGAATGTAAATCCGAAAGGCCTTTGAGGTCTCACTGTCGCCCACAAAGATACTGTTATGAAACCAGCTCACAAAAAGATAGAAAAGAGAGATCCATGCCTTAGAATTCAGCCTCTTCGAGGGGGCAACCTCCTTTACATTACATAAATGAACAATTCTTGGATGATACAAATGAAAATACCTCCTTTCTATATATAGGAGTCTAAGTGGTCCCAATACAATCAAAGCCTACATAACAATAATATTGTAGGGCACAACAATAACAATAGTGGGCTTCTATGTGGCACAATAGTAACAATATGGGCACTACATGGGTACATCAATATAAATAAGGGGTATAACTACAATAGTAATGGGGTAATCACTAGTATTATAGGGACCCAACATGCCCCTATCCTTCAAAAAAGTGTTGTCCTCAACGCTTGAGTAGTTCAGGATACTTCTGCATAAAATTCTCGTCCTCCCATGTGGAATCTTCAGCGGATAAGTTCTTCCACTTGATAAGGTACTCTGAAATTGATCGATTTCGTAGCTGTCGAGTTCTTGTTTCTATAACTGCTTCCGGTTCCAATATAATTTTTCCTTCTTCGTCAAGTTCTGGCAATATTGTTTGAACTGGGAGCTTGTCGCCTATAACCTTCTTTAAGCATGAAACATGGAAAACTGGGTGCAATCGAGAAGCTGCAGGAAGCTCCAATTTGTATGCCATAGTACCAATCTTTTGCAACACCTTGTACGGACCATAATACTTTGGTGATAATTTATTATCCTTCTTAGCTTGCTTGAGGGACATTTGCTTATATGGTTGTAGCCGTAGGAATACCCAATCACCTACATCAAAACTTCTTTCACTGCGACGCTGATCTGCCTGTTGTTTCATTCTATTCTGTGCCAACACAAGGTTATCCTTTAAGAGTTGGAGGACTTGTTGTTGATGTTCGATGTGATGTTCCACTGCCTGAACCTTAGAATTTTCTCTTAAATATGATGTGATGGATGGTGGTTGATACCCATAAAGTGCCATAAATGGGTTCATTTTTGTTGCTGTATGAAAGGAAGTGTTATACCACCATTCAGCGAGAGGCAACCATTTGACCCATTGTGTCTGTTTATCAGATACAAAGCAACGAAGGTATCCTTCCAAACATTTGTTTACTATCTCAGTTTGCCCATCAGATTGAGGATGATAAGATGAGCTATGAGCTAACTGAGTACCAAGACAAGAAAATAATTCTGTCCAAAAATTTCCAGTGAAAATGGGATCTCTGTCACTTACAATAATCTTTGGGTTTCCATGTAGCTTTTGAATTGTTTCCATAAATGCAGTAGAAACTGTACTGGCTTTAAATGGATGTGATAATGCACAAAAGTGTGCATACTTGGTAAGTCTGTCAACTACCACCATGATGACACTCTTTCCCTCAGACTTGGGTAAACCTGTGATAAAATCCATTGATACCTCCTCCCAACGTTGGCTTGGAATGGGTAAAGGTTGTAATAGACCCGGTGTCTTAATTGTTTCAACTTTATTTTGCTGGCAAACCAAACATTCTGCCACAAACTTATGAATATCTGATTTAAGGCCATCCCAAAAAAATTCCTTCTTCACCCTGTGGTAAGTTTTTAAAAATCCTGAGTGCCCTCCTAAGGGAGAAGTGTGCAATTCCATAAGAATCTTTTGTTTTAGCTGGGAATTCTTACAGAGGTATAAGCGATCTTTGTACCATAACGAATCATTTTTCCAGCTAAATGTATCAGACGTACTGGAATCTTGTTGTAGCTTTCGAATAAGTGCCCATACTTCTTCGTCATTCTTCCATTCCTCCCTTGCTTCATTTATCCAATCTGGTTGGATGATAGAAATAGCGCACAACAATGCTTCCACATCCTCATCCTTCTTGAGAGTGCATCTGCCACCACATTTTGCTTCCCCTTTTTGTAGATGATTTCAAAGTCATAACCCAACATCTTTGTGACCCACTTTTGTTGCTCTTCAGAGGATAATCTTTGTTCTAAAAAGTATTTAAGGCTATCATGATCTGTTTTTACCTTGAAGTGTCTTCCCATTAGGTAGGGTCGCCATTTCTTAAGTGCATGGAGTATTGCCAACATTTCCTTCTCATAAATAGCTTTTCTTAGAAACTTTCCCTTGATTGGACGACTTTCAAAGGCAATGGGTCTTTCATCTTGCATTAGAACAGCACCAATTCCATTTCCTGAAGCATCACATTCCACAATAAAGGTTTTTGTGAAGTCCGGTGTAGCTAAGACTGGTGCTTGGCACATTGCCTCTTTAAGATGTTCAAAGGCCTTTGTTGCTTCCAGAGTCCATGAAAATGTATCTTTCTTCAATAATGTTGTTAGAGGTGCTGCTATTCTCCCATAATTCTTAACAAACTTGCGATAATACCCTGTCAACCCAAGAAATCCGCGCAAATGCTTTATGGATGTGGGGATTTTCCATTCCTTAATGGCTTTAATTTTGGTAGGGTCTACCTTAACTCCTTCATGAGATACAATATGACCCAAATATTCCACCTCCTGGACTCCAAAGAAACATTTGGATCTTTTGGCATATAATTGTTTCTCTTCCAATAGTTGTAGCACCCTGTCAACATGTTCAACATGATCCTTCCAAGACTTGCTGTAGATAAGTATATCATCAAAAAATACTAACACAAATTTTCTAAGGAATGGTTTGAAAATTGAATTCATCAAACCTTGAAATGTTGAAGGTGCATTGGTAAGGCCAAAAGGCATGACCAAAAATTCATAATGACCCTCATGAGTTCTAAATGTCGTTTTCGGAATGTCTTCAATCTTCATTCTGATTTGATGATATCCTGAACGAAGATCCAACTTGGTGAAGTAAATTGATCCATGCAATTCATCCAGTAATTCATCAATGACAGGAATGGGGAACTTATCTTTAATAGTGAGCTTGTTGAGCTCCCTATAATCCGGACACATGCGCCATGATCCATCCTTCTTGTGCACCAATACTACTGGAGCAGAGAAAGAACTTTGACTCGGTTGAATTATACCAGCCTCTAGCATTTCTGCAACCATACGTTCAATTTCACTTTTTTGGACATAGGGATATCTGTACGGCCTGATGTTTGGAGGAACACTTCCTGGAATCAGATGAATAGCATGATCATGATCACGCATAGGTGGGAGACCTTTGGGAGTCTCAAATACCTTGGAATGATTGTCCAGGACTTTTTGGAGATCTGGAGAAATAGATGATTCTAATGTGGAAACATCTAGCGAACATAATTGTGCAATTACACCCCTTTGCTCCTTTTTTAGAAGCTTTGTCATACCATTAGAGCTGATTATCTTTCCTGGTTTCCCTGCAATACCCCTTAATTCAACTTCCTTTCCTTCCACAGAAAATTTCATGAAAAGTTCTTGAAAATTAAAAGCTATTGTACCCAAGGATTGTAGCCATTGGACTCCTAGTACAACATCAGCACCTCCCATTGGAATGGAAAGCATTGGGCTAGTCAATACATATTCTCCCATGGATAGCTTGATATTATGGCACTTTCCAGAGCAATTTATTGTTCCTCCATTTGCAATCATCACTTGACACTCTGGTGCTGGATATAGGAAGCAATTCAATTCTTTTGCTACCCTACAATGAATAAAATTGTGGGTGCTTCCTGAATCAATCAACACTATTACCTTTTTCTTCTTGATTTGTCCTTCTATCTTGATGGTTTGAGGAGTGGTAATTCCTGCCAATGCATTACAAGATATGGTCGGATTTATTTGTTCTTCATCTAGGCTTTGTTCCTGGAATATATCCTCTTCTTTTGACCTTTCTTGCTCCTTTTCTTCTTCCTCTTCACAATCTATGTAGAATAATTTCTTCTCAGCACACTTATGACCTTTTGTGTATTTGCTATCACAATTGTAACAAAGCCCTTTTGCTCTTTTTTCTTCCAATTGTTGTGGTGTCAACCTTGTAGGTTGTGGAAGACTATGGGCAACAACACTTCCATCTTTATAGTTGTGAATGGTATGCTTCCTAGTTGCCATAATTTTGCTTTCCATTTTTCTTGCTAACCTGAATGCCTTCTCTAATGAATCAGGTTCCCAAAGGCGCACATCATGTTGGATATTATCCTTTAAAGACCCTATGAACACATCAATCCTATGCTCCTCTGGAATATCTTTTATCCTTATGTTCAATTTTTGGAACTCCTCAATGTGCTCCATTATTGAACCCTTTTGTTTGAGATTCATCAATTGGCTAAAAAAAGTGTTGCTTTTTGTATCCTCATAATGTGCTATCAATTCTTCCGTAAAAATTGCCCAAGTGATAAATTGTTTACGAGAACAAAGCCATTGATACCATACAAACTGATTTGGTTCCAAATATAAAGTTGCCATACGTACCTTTTGTGTGTTTTGCACATTATTGAGATCGAAGAATTGCTCCATCTGTAATATCCATGTGGCGGGATCCTTGCCATCAAACTTCCTCACATCGATTTTTGGAACATGGTGAGTCTTCGATCCAACATTAGAGTCTATGGAATCATGATTAACATTTCTTTTATTCTCATCATGAGTTTCCTTTACTACCTTTTCACCATTAGTGACCCTTTCTTGTAGCAACTTCTTCAATTCATCCATCTTATCATCCATGCCATCAATTTTAGCGTCCATGCCATCAATTTTAGCGTCAATCTTAGCTTCCATGCCATCAATTTTAGCGTCAATCTTAGCTTCCATGCCATCCATCTTAGCTTCCATTCCCTTTATCTTAGATTCCACACCATTTACCTTAGATTCCACGCCACTTATCTTAGCTTCTGTTAGCTTTTGTGAGCGTGACATTTGTTGCACTTGTTCTTGTAATTTTGATATATCATGTAGCATTTCTTCCTCTTCTTCATGAGTCATGCTAGAGCTTTCAGGTTCCTTACTAGGTGTTTGCATTTTCTTTCCTCGGGGCATTAGTTACCGATAATAAAGTTTTACTATGCCCTTTGAATTCCGTTAAACCAAGCTTACACAAAAATTAAAAAAAACTACACACCTTTTTTCACTTTATAGAAGCCCGATATTGAATCTGATGTATCTCTGTAATTTCAGATCCTCCAATTCTGAAATTTCTACCTATAGTAGCCTTCTGCGTCCTCTTTCCAATGCCACAAGTCTGAGCCAAATTGGATTCTTCAAGGAAGAGTTATGTGAAATCTCCCACAGTGACTTGCTTTTAGACTAGTTCCGTAGAGTGAACTTGTACGACGTGCCACGAGTCACTGTTTCAACCTTTGAATTTGAAACACACGAACAAGAAACTACAGTCCATCCTCTTTCTGTACCTTTTTACGAAATTTCAATCCGATCCTCAGAGAGAGAGTTATGACGATTTTTCCCAGGTCGCCTGTTTTGAATGTAATTCAGGAGTCTGCAAAAAGACCAACTTCCTTAGATCATATCTCCTAAAATATCGCGAAAAAAGCTTTGAAATTCGGACCCAAGGTTCAGCACCAATTCTTCTCAAATGGGTTTTTTTTGTGACTTCTGAAACGTCACAAAAACAAAGTTATAGCGAAAATGCCACGATGACCTGTTTGGAGCAGCGAAACCCTAGAATCCAAAGCTCTGATACCAAATGTTATGAAACCAGCTCACAAAAAGATAGAAAAGAGAGATCCACGCCTTAGAATTCAGCCTCTTTGAGGGGGAAACCTCCTTTACATTACATAAATGAACAATTCTTGGATGATACAAATGAAAATACCTCCTTTCTATATATAGGAGTCTAAGTGGTCCCAATACAATCAAAGCCTACATAACAATAATATTGTAGGGCACAACAATAACAATAGTGGGCTTCTATGTGGCACAATAGTAACAATATGGGCACTACATGGGTACATCAATATAAATAAGGGGTATAACTACAATAGTAATGGGGTAATCACTAGTATTATAGGGACCCAACAGATACCCTTCTCTGCGGTGGGCTCTAGTTTGGTCCTCTTCTCCTTGGGTATATAGGAGTATGTAATGCATCCAAAGATATGAAGATGACCAATATCAGGCTTCTTCCTAGAGAAAGCCTCCTCCGGAGTCATGTGCCCCAAGGCATGATGCAGATTCCTGTTCTGCAAGTAAACAGCTGTGTTGCAGGCCTTTTCCCACAAGAACAATGGCAACCCCTGATCATGTATCATGGCTTTGGCAGCCCCTATGATGGATCTGTTCTTCCTCTCCACAACCCCGTTCTGCTGGGGGTTGTAAGGAACAGTGAACTCCCTCCTAATGCCTGCCTCCGCACAATAGTCAACAAACTCTCCAAGGGTGTACTCTCCTCCATTGTCCGACCTCAAGGACTTGATCTTTCGACCTGTCTGAGTCTCCACAAGAGCTTTGAACTCCTGAAACCACTTGAAGACCTCACTCTTGGTCTTCAAGAAATAAATCCAAGTCCTCCTGGAGTGATCATCAATGAATAAAACATAGTACTCATATCCACTCAAGGAAACATGAGACATCTGACCGCTCACATCGGAATGAATCAAATCAAGTATCCTCGTCGCTCTGCTGTCACTACTGGGAAAAGGGGATTTGGAAAATTTTCCCATCGCACAACCTCTGCAAGTATCAAAGTGATCAGTACTGAAATCTGGCACACCTGTAGTGATCTCCCGCAATGTCCTCAAGGCTCCATGATACATATGTCCCATCCTGCGGTGCCAAATCTCACACAGCTCAGAACTGCTAGCTCTGCTGTCGGTACTACTGCTCAATGCCAAAAGGGGTTGGAATGCAAACTTGTACACCTTTGCATGGCGTACCCCTATCACTCTAGCTGAATCAGCTGGAGTGCCCCTGGGATACATCAACACCTCTCCTCCCCTGAACAGTAACTCATATCCTCTGTCCTCCAAAGCTGAGATGGATATGAGGTTCTTCCTCATCCCTGGCACATAAAGAACCTCTGACACCTTCAACGGAGGTTTGGACTCCCTCTGAAATGTCACTGTCCCCACCTCGACTGCTCTAACAACTCTATCATCACTGAGTACTACCTCAATATTAGTGCCACTCTCTGAAAGCTCTGAGAAGTACTCACGGACTCCTGTCATATGACGTGAAGCCCCACTATCCACATACCAGATAACTGTAGATGCTCCGCTAATCGAGGGAAAATCATGCTCCCTCTGAACCTGTGTGGCAGGTGATCCTGCGCTAGAGGACTCACACGTAGTGAATGTTGGGTGTGGAGCCTGATTATCTTCTATAGTACCGGCATATTGGACCCCAGTTCAAAATGGGCCGTTCATTAGGCGGATGATCTGACCGTAGAACTTATGTTTAGTTTAGGGTTTTTTGCCCTAGAAGGCAACCCCTCTCTTTATATGAGGGCATTGTATTTGAGGCTGTGTGATAGATGTGTATTCGATGAGCGAGAAACATAGAGGTGAGACTGTGAGAGAAAACAGAGGATATTACAGCGGTTTTGCTGTAGGTTGTATCTCTTCATTTTGCTGGATAATAGAAAGGAAGGACTGGCTGTTCGGGGTGGACGTAGCCCAAACTGGGTGAACCACGTATATCTGTGTCTCTCTTGTTTTGTGCGTTTTCTGTGTTTATATTTCTGCAATATTTTATGTGTTCCATTGCTCCATAATATATAATTTTCTAACAGTGAACGCAAACTCTCCATCAAAACGACCAGCAAAGTCCTCAATCTCTGCTGAAGCTGCCACGTCCTGGTTCTTCCCCTTCTTCTTCTTCTTCTCCGGACACACAACTGCATAGTGTCCCATATTTTGACAATTCCAACACTTCACCTTGGAATAGTCCTTCTGTGTGTTCCCCTGTTTACCTTTACCTTTGCCTTTGCCCCCACCACTGCTTATGGAAGCCTGCTTCTTCCCTTTTCCTTTCTTGCCTCCTGCCACCAGTGCTACATCCTCATCCTGCTCAACTGGCTTGGCTGCCCCAAGCTGACCTTTCTTGATCTCTGTCTGAATGCAATCATCCCAAAACCTCTCCCATGTGGGAAGGGTCTCACATGCACAAACCCCATCAACAAAGTTCAACCATGAATGGGGGAGGCCATTCACTGCAATCCGCACCAACTCAGTGGGTGGAATGGCCTCTCTAATCGCTACCAACTCATCTCTCACATTGGTAATCTTTGTGAGATATCCAGCTGCACTATCATTCCCCATCTTAATGTTCTTCAGCTTCTCCTTCAGGACCATCTTCTGGTTCTCACTGGTACTCTAGTAGAGATTGGACAATGCTGTCCACATCTCATGGGCATTGCTCTTTCCTCTCACATGAGGAATGCAATGGTCTTTGATTCCGTCTAGAATCAGCCTCTTACCCTTATTGTTCTTCTTTTTATACTCAGCCAACTGAGTAACATCAATGGGCACAACAACAGGGTTCTGGGCGGTATGCACCATGATATCCCAGACTTCTGTCTCCTCAAAGATACTCTGCATTCTCTCCTTCCAAACACTGTAATTTGTATGCCCATCCAACCTATCCTCCACCCTCAATCCCAATGACATCTTGTTGTCCTAAAACTGAAAAATAGCACTGCTGTGGTAAAGATAAAATTGCTGTTTATGAAAAAATCAGCTTGCTGGAATTTTCTGAGTGAAAAATCAGCAACTGTAATTTTTTCTTTTGCTGTCCTAAACTGCCCTTTAGCACTCAAGCTCTGATACCATGTAGAAATTTCTGTTTTCCCACCCCGATTTTCAGTTTCTCCTTATTTCTCCCATATAGTTAAATGCCCTTTCCCATAACCATACATTTAACAAGCTGAAAAGAAATAAATTTGCTGAAAACAAAAATTCTGGAAATTTTTCAGAATGCTGGAAATTGCAGAATTAAAAATCAGCAATTAAAAACAGCCATTAAAACACATTAAAACACTGATATTTTTGGTCAACTTGACCCTGGAAAAACCCCCTACAACACTTGGGGAAAACCAGTTTGAGAGCTCTTCTTTATTTTTGAAAATTGCCTTTTTACAGTGAGAATTATTCAGCAAAAAATCAGCAAGCAAATTAACAACTTATCTCCTTTCCCGTGCCTCACAGCAATCTGGAAATTACAGCAAACAGGACAGCAATAAATGCTGTACGGCCTTCGTTTTGTGTGCAGAAAAATCAGCAAACTGCTCCTTGCTACTATCTCCTTCTCCTCCTTGCTCAGAAATCTCTCTTTCTCTCTTGCTCTCCTTCTCCCAATCTGCTCATGAAAGAATGAATGACATTTTCCTCCTTTTCCTCCTTTAATATAACTCCAAGTGACTTTTGGGTGATCCAAGTGACTTTTGGGTGATCTCTAAATCCAATGGCTGAAATAGATTTAGATCAATGGCTGAGATTAAATGCTCATTTAAATCTCACTTTTTATTTTTTAATTCACCCCACTTTAATAAAGACCCACTTAGTTATTTATTTCCAAAGTCACTTTTCCTTTCTAATTTTTCATTGACTTTATAAAAGTTACTTTAAAATTAGACTTAGTAACTTTATCACTTAAAGTCACTTTTAAATTAGATTTAACTTTATAAAATTATAAAGTCACTTTAGGAGAAAAATTAAATTCTTTTGGACACTTTTCCACAGGCCAAAGATCAAAGCCTAAGGGAACCACCTGTCCTCCGGTACCAAATTTCAACATGATAAAGATGTCGAGTTGAAAGAATAATAAGATTAATGATATCAAAATGTTGAAATGTACAAGCTATGTGTTTATATGTTTTCAGTTGATTTGTTCTCTTTCATTTACCTTAAATTTGTTTTTCTTAGTTTCTAGCTATGATTGGTTCTTACTATGTTGCTTTCAAATATTTTATAGTAAATAAATGGGATATTGGGGAATTGGCAGTGATGTGTGTGGGGAGGGGGAGGGCACGGGGCCATATGGGCTTCAACCTTGACAGGGTTGGCCTTGTTTATTAGAGAATATATTATTCTTGAAACTAAGAGAAGCTCATTTAGGTTTATACCATCATCTCTAATTTTAACTTTGTTTTGTCTAACAATTGTCAAGGTTTTCCATTTACTAATTAGTGAAAAATATGATTTAATTAATTGACCTCACATAGAGAGACTTGTAAATGGGGCCAACATTGAAGTTTTTTCAATTTGTGTTTGTACACATTGCAATTTGACATGGTTATAGTAGATGCATGTGTTCATGGTATGGGGGTTTTGAGACTCAAATATGACTTACACAAAGAATTTAATAACCAAATAAAAAAAATTATAACATAAATGTTAAGCTTTTGTGGTTGTCTTTTGGAAAATTGTGATTCTCATTATCCACAATATTGAGTGTATTTTGTCGATGTTTCAAATCCCAAAGGTGATCCATCTTTAGGACATAAATTTGATGATAGATTGAAGGAGGTTTTTACCGACTAGAAACAGATAAATACCAATGCATAAACAAAAACGCAAAAAGCCGACTAATATTAATAAACTAAGCCTACATGATATAAGTAATAAATTAAAATTTTTATAATTATATTTAGTTATTTAATTAATTCTTAATAATAATTTATTTTATTTTAATTTTTAATAAAAAATTATTTTATTTAATTTTTCTAATAATAATTCCTAATAAAAACTTCTTCTTTTTCAATAAGAGATTTATTAATTTATTTAATGATAAATGATTTTAATTTTTCAAATTTTTACCTAAAACATAAATTTGGTAAATAAATTATTAAATTTTTATTATTATTAGTGAATTATATTAATATCCTAGTTTATTTATTTATAAGTAATTTCTAGAAATAAATGACTATTAATATCTATGAAAAACCTAACTAAAAAATTTAATTTAATAAATTATATTTTTAATTTACTTTATTTTATAGTTGAAATATATGATTATTTAAAATTTTGATTCTACTATTATTAATAAATTAATACTAATATCTATTAATAATAAGAAATTTTTAATGTGCTAAAGACCTGATTTTTAATAGAAATAATAATAAGAATCCTTATTTATTACAAATAAATATAATTTTGTATTATTAATAGTTGTTTGCTTATTTATGTTTGGTCTCAACGGACGTTAACCACCATCATCATCATCATGTTACTTTTAATGAATAAATAAATTATTATGAATAAATAATTATTAATAATAAGTTATTTATTTCATTTACTAATAATAATAATTTAATCAATTTATCATCAAATTTATGTCTTGAAGATGGATCCCTTTGGGATTCGAAACGTCGACAAAATACACTCAATATTATGGATCATCTGAATCACAATTTTTCATATAATATAAATGTTAAGCAGATGAAATTATTTATTATTATTTTGTGTCCTTATCATTGTATGCATTTTTTTATATTATGGCTATGATTGTTTTTAGTTAGTACAAGAAAAGTGCTTAGTTATTGTTCTTTTTAGACAAGCTTAGTGAGTTAACCTAATGAAGAAGGGGAAATAGCTTTCGTTTTGCAATATTTCATTTGAAATTATCTTTTCAATCCATATGAAAAGGAATTATGCCTCATTGAATCACACATAATTTATTAAATGACTCTTATGCTCGTGCTTCCAATCTCTAAAAATATGAGTCCTTGTGAATGAAAAAATGATGGCTTAGAAACAATTATCACTGATCTCAAGCTTACTGTTTCTAGTTTCGAGCCTATACCTAAGGATGAATCCACCACTTAATGTTTATCAATTAGTGGAAATTATGCTCTAATTTGAACCGACATAGAGTAACATATGGATGGGGCCAACATTGAACTTTTTTTAGTTCGTGCTTATATGCACTAAAATTTGACATGGTTATAGTATATGTATGCATCATAGGTATGGGATGGTTTTATCAATAAAATATCATGGATATTCCACTAGATAGTTTGTCACAATATATCTGATAAAATATGCTTACAAATCAATAATCTACATTATTACAACTTTATTTCTCTTTAGATTTAAAGATATGGAAATTACTATGAACAGTGTATGCATGTGAATTAAAATTATGAAAAAAATAGAGAACATTGAAATAAAATCTCACACACACATTCAACACAAGATATGACATAGGAATCCCTTTCAGGTGAAAAACCCAGATGGAAGGTGAGGTCACTCTTCCCCCTTTCTCTATGTTGAAAATGTCTATCAGTACAACTAAATATGGCCTATGACTTGAGGGCTACTACAGTGCACAAATCATCTATGTGTGCTCTATCTCTTATCCCTATTAGCTATTTTTTATTAATTATTGAATAAATGCACTTGAAAGAATGGAACCTACTTTCCTCCTTGTGGCCCAGTTATACCACATCTTGATAGCCTATTAGTCATTAGGTTTGACTATCTCAACGCTTAACAAAAGTTACAATATAGACTCTTCTAGAGTCTTCTACATCATAATCATGTGGCTAGCCCATTTTTCATGGATAATGGGGGCTAACATGGCATCCTCTCGAATTATGGTGGTGAAAACAGGAAGGTCAACTTCTGAGTGGCATAACTTTCACATGCAGACTCTTATTGAAGTAATTTTTGTGTTGTTGGAAAGGTTTATGTGTGCAGAAAAGAAAAAAATGGTGTAGTGTGAACGCATCAATTGTTTACCCCCAAAAAATGTCATTTGATGCCTCAAAATTCTCCTGGAAGGTTTGAGACCCCAGTTCTCCAAATAGGGTCCCACCAGTAAAAATAGCCTCAAGTGTTGATTCCTCCAATATTTCCACTCTAGAATCATCAAGATGGATGACAAACAATATAATGGTCCAATCTAGATCAAAACTCCCCATTTTGGGAGGCTTTTGGTCCCCAAAATATTTTACTAAATGAGGTGAGGAAAGCTCTCCTCCACCTTCTCTCTGGCATCACATTTAGCTTTTCCTAAAATTTGTTATTTCATTCCAATTCTCCAAAGGTCATGCTGCCCCTCTCTTGTATTTTTGCACCTCTTCTGCAAAATTGTATCTTCTATCGAGTCTGCAGAAGCATCTGGTGCCAAATCCTCCACAAAAGGTAGGATATATTCCTCTTCTTGATCTAGCATGGAAGGCTAATAGAGTTTCATATTCTCTACATTCACAACTCAGTAAATGTGCATATATGGTAGTAAAATAAGGGGTTTGTGCATGGAGTTGGGTCACAATTTTTGCCAAGTGAAGGCACTTTGTGGATGAAAAAAACAGCTTGCTCAAGCCTTTTTAAGCTCTTGATCGAGCAATCTTTGAGCCCTCTATCAAGTTGTTTGAGGGCTTACATATTGCTGGATCAATCATTAAAATGAACCCTTAGTCGATCTCTTGTGTAAACCAAGGTTATTTGGGAGCTCGATCAATCTAAGTGCTCATTACAGCCATTTTTTAAAAATTTTCCTCCAATAAATCTCAGGCATCGAATTAAAAAAGTAGCTCGATCAACCTATGAAAATTAAGAAATAACTTAATAAATAGAGAGGAAGAAAATTATCATTTTTTCATAAAAGTTAAGAACTTTTTATAAAATTTGAACTGAAAAGGGAGAAAAAATTAACCCATATAAATAATTTATTAAATCCATGCAAAATTTCTTTAAATTCATGAAAAATTTCCTTCAACAAAGGATTACATCAAGACGTTGTTAAAGAATTTGTAAGTATTTTTTAAACCACTAAATTAATGTAAATTATATAATTTTCAGTTGGTGTTTAAGTGTTTTCACATTGCATATAATTTATTATACAAACCATATTATAGATGGTAAGATTATTTATAAGTAAATAAATTTATGATATTGAAGTTTTTGGAAATAAACTGCGTGAGAGATTTTTATTCCAACATTTGAGTAGAGTAGATGCCAAGTGTAAAATAAAAATCTCTTACTCAAATTCATTTGAGAAGATATAACATCAAAATAGCTCTGAGCAAAATGTTGCATGCTAGAATATAAAATATTTTATCAAAATCATTGCTTTGGTTTTTAAATCCAAATTCAAACATTAAAAATTTCAATTTTTATTTTATTTTATTTCATTAACTATTTTAATTTCAATTAAAAAATATATATTTTTATACAGTAATTGAAATTAAACAAATATATAAATATACATTGTTGTATTGAAATTAAAATAGTTAATGAAATCAAAAAATTTAAAATATTTGAATTTTTTTTAATGTATGAATGTGAATTTTAAACCAAAACAATGACTTTAATAAAATATTTTATTTTCTAACATGCAAATTTTTACTCTAAGATATATTGATGTTATATCTTCTCAAACTAAATTGAGTAATACATTTTTATTTTATACTTGGCATTTACTCTACTCAAATGTTGTGTTATCCCCTACAATTTCCTATGATGTGGAGGAGATACCTCGAACCACTTTCAATTCAGTAGCTAGACCTACTGAACCAGAGAGATCTATCTAAGTATTTGTCAATGAATAACTAGAAACAAATAGGTTTTAGACTAGATATACAAGTCTTGTTTGAGTATTTGTGAATTTAGGCTTTTTGGTTTGTAGGACTAGGGATTACAGCAAGTAATTAGGTTAAGGCTTAAAGTATGCAATGACAAGAATAAAAAGGAGCTAGATCTCAGTGTGTTATGGTGAAATTAAAGTTTTGTGAATGCAGTATAGGTTTGAGATCTTAAGAGAACATAATGAGCATGTAAAGCATGAATTCATTAGTCTTAGGAGAAAAGAAACACAAGCATGATTTCCATATAAACATAGCTTAAATCTAAGAATTTTGCCTATATAACTACAAGGAAAATCATAGCGAGAAGATAAAGCATTAAAAGAGATATGATTTCATCAATTAGAAGTTGACCTGGGAAAAAGAAGAAAACAACACCATAAACTCACTGAACATGTATTCCTGAAATATAGCTGCAACTGCTCCTGTATTTTCCGTAAGAGAACATAAAGTACCAAGCTTCTCCACAAAAGTCCAAACCCTCTCTCAGAATGATAAAAGATACATATAGACTCAATCAAAAAACTTCCCCACCTTTAGGGGTCGAATTCCTAGGTGATGGAATTGTAGTTACGTGATGAGTTTTGACTTTGACCAAGTTAAACTGAAAAACTAGGAAATTACATAGTGAAATTTTAAATAAAAGCTTAGAAATTTGTAGAAGCGCAGTGCCAACTTTGAGCCCACTTTTATTTGCCTTCCTAAAGTCAAAATTGTGGTATGAGAGATTGGTTCACTATCCTTCCATGTATAGTTTCCAAAAAACCTTGAATTGTTTAAAATGACCCATGGGAAGGGCTTCAAAAACTCATTCTTCCAAGGTGTCTCAAGAAGCACAACACGTGTCAAAAAGAGTGGCAGAATGATGATTTTTGACCCCGTTTTCCCCTTTTTCTCAAAATTTGAGCCCTTTCTAAGAAATATGATGAAATCGATTTTGAGAGGAGGTCATCAAATTTCCAAAAAAGTAAGCCACTTTTCATTTGGAGCCTTGAGGAAAAAGCGCAGCGTGAAGGTGCTGCATTTTTGTGACTAGCCCAATTTTTGAATTTGGCACCAAAATTCTCAAAAAACAAAAAATGCTCAGAAAAGTATAAAAATTGGTCATGAAGTGTAAAATGAGGTACACTATGCTCTCATGGATGCTCCATCAAGAATCTCCAAGTTATCCCTCTCATTTTTGTCCTTTAGGGCTTCCTTTAATTTGTTTTTCAACTGCTTGAGATTGATGTTGCAAATTATATTTCTGGTATGATAATGATGGGCCATGTGCCTCAATGGTTGATTATCTCTGTTGACTTTGTCAAGAAGATTTTATAAGTGGTCATTGATCTTACTTAGACAATACTCTCTATCTTCAATTATCTCCAAGGCAACTATGTCTTCCATGTCTAAGTCTTCATCTAGAAAGTTATACTCTTTCTCTTCCTTCAATGCTCTTTTGAGCCCTTAGTCCTTGGTTTCTTTTTCCCAACTTTATTTTCATGTTCCTCATGTTCACCAGGCTCCAACATTAATTTACCTTTGTCTCCTTGTTGCAATACCTTGGATTTCTCTTTCTCCATAATGAGTTGTTTAGTCTTACGCTGACTGTTCTTTTGTTCAAGGAAGGAAATGATGAAACGAGCGAGTTAGGGAAGGGAAATGATGATAGGGAAATTTTTGGAGATGGATAGGGGTGGTATAAAACTTAGGAAGTTTGAATGGAGTGAAATTAGAGAGAGACATGAATAGGATAATTTAAAAACAGTCCTGCTAGGAAATTATCCAAAATGATAGGTATGAGCTAGGGTTTCTTTAAAGGGAGGTAATATGAGGGTAAATGAGCTTATTAGTGAATGATAGAGTGGTTTATACATGTATAGAGGTATGAGATGACAAATTTAAAAGCTTACAATGTCATAACTAACAAAACCTATCATTTGTACTAGCCTTGCAACATGAAATTTCACATAAAGCCTAGATGAAGAAAACTCACATTTGCACTTGCTTTGCCAAAGGAAAAAAATGAGTTAGATGATGGTACTTGCTTGTAGAATAGATTAGAAGAGCAGAATAATAGGGAATAAAGCTTTAATTTGAAGTTTGGGTGAGTTTTGATGAACCACCTCCACATAACCAAGTGTATGCTCAGAAGAGTTCTACCAATCTCCCTAAGCCCATGAGAATGAATAAGGTGTATTGTGAGGAAAATCTTGATTGAACACGCTCTTGCTCTGGTTGTGATTTGGTGGGAGGAAAATACCAGGTTGCGACCAATCATAAAGGTTTTCCGCCATGAAAGGACGCTCAAGGGGGAGCTCCACTCCCTCCTTCAAGCAGGCAGAGGTTAGTAGGGGGAAAAGCCCATGAAAAATGATAGAGAGTATTCAAAAGGAAAAGAGAGAAGCAACGAAGAAGAGCAAGAGGGAACCAAAGCAAGGGAGCATAATGAAACATTGGAGAATGTGGAAGATATCAGGGAGCAAAGCACTAAAGACAAAGCACACATGGGACCATGCAAACCCAAAGCGGCGGTAATTCCCAGAATCATTTTAAATGACCCAGCGCTGCAGGCGCACAGGGATCATATGCAAACATATGCAATCATTTGTAAATTCATGGGGCTGTGGCCCACTGAAAAAGCTTTACAAATGTGGATTAAATACCACTAGAAACCAAAAGGCAGCATTGACCTACATCTTGGATCCAAGGGTTTTTTCACTGTAGTTTTTGCTAATATCGAAGACAAAGACAGAGTGTTTGAAGGAGGCCCTTACTTCTTTGCTGCTGCAGGCCTCTATATGAGGCCGTGGATCATGAACTTTGTTCCGGAACGCGAAACTTTCACCTCAGTCCCAGTCTGGGTAAGACTCTACTCTCTACCCCTTGATTACTGGCAAACAGAATCTCTATCAGCCATAGGAAACAAGTTAGGGCGTTTTGTCAAAGTTTCTGAGGCCACTAGAAGGGGAAAGTATACCTCCTTTGCTAGAATATGTGTGGAGATGGATCTCTCTGGAGCGCTATCGGATGAGGTTATTCTAGAGGTGTTTGATGAGGAATGGACACAAACAGTAGATTACAAACACATTCCTTTCAGATGTCGCAAATGTCACGAGCATGGACATTTGGTCAGAGACTGCCCCCTCAATAAGATAGAGGATAAAAATAAAGCTAATATAATGAAGGATCCAGATAGCTTCCTCAAGGTGGTACACAAAGGAAAAGGGAGCAAAAGAGGACTAAGAACAAGCAAAGTCAAAGAGCAGCATGTTAACCAAAAAAGGTTCCAAACCCTCGAAGTAGATACAGATCCTACAAACACTGATAAGGTAGAAGCGGGAAACACAGGGGAGGAGGAGAAAGAAAAAGAAAAGGAGCAAATACAAGAGAATGAAAATATAAAAGAACTCATGATGAGTAATGTTGAGTAGGCGATGGATCTTGACATGGCCCAAAGTGAGACAGATATGGAGGACCATGATCTCCAGGAAATCTTGAGAAAGAAAACCTATATTTAGAAAAAATTTTGAATCAGGGAACCAAAGAAGGGCTAGAATCATTACCTGTAGAGGAATTCAACAGGGTTCACTAGCTATTTCTATGGAGGACCCAAACTAAAGGACTAAATAGACTCAATCACAAAGAAAGACAAGGCAATGAAGGAGTGAAGACAATGAAAAATATGGTAGACTAGCACCCAGAATCCTAGGGAAGAAGAGGGGTAGAAAAAAGTAGAGTGAGTTGTTGATGGAATGTGGAAAGCTAATGATAGATTCAGGTAAGATGAAAGACCTATCTAGTTACTCCTTTACTAATCTTTAATTATGAAGTTCACTTCTTGGAACATCAAAGGTCGAGGTAGTAGAAGAAAACAAAGATTACTGAGTAATAGAATGAAAAAAGCATCTCCGGATGTGATTTTCATACAAGAGACCAAGTGCTCCATTCAGAAGATAAGAGAGATGCACAGTAAATGGATCAATAAATTTGAGTTTCTGGAAGTCAATGCAGAGAATACAGCAGGAGGTATTCTCACTCTGTGGAATCCACAATAGATTGATTTAATAGATGTGGAGGCATCTAAAGATTATTTATCTGCAATTTTTCAACCAGTAGGTGTTAAGGAAACCTATCTGGTTACAAATGTCTATGGCCCACAGAGATTGGAGGCTAAATTAAGGCTTCTTAATTCTTTGGAGACTCTCTGAAATAGACATGCTAGAATACCCTAGATCTTAGGGGGTGATTTCAACATGATTAAGTCACTCACGGAAAAAAATGGGGGAACCAGAGTTCTAGGCAAAGACTTTGTGGCTTTTCAAACCTTTATTGATGAAATGAAGCTAGTGGACATTGGAATGCACAATGGTGTCTTCACATGGAAGAATAAAAGAGGAGGAGAGTCTCAAGTAGCCTCCAAATTAGACAGATTCATCATCTCAAAAGATCTTATGTTCAATGGCAAGGAAATGGTAGCTGGAGTGCTACCCTTTGGGGGTTCTAATCACTGGCCGATACAATTGAAGGTGCAGGGAATTGGTAAACCTAGGAACATACCGTTTAGATTTGAAAATATCTGGCTATCCCACCGAGATTTCATCAGCAATGTAACCAAGTGGTGGGAAGAGGATTTAAATATTTAGGGTTCCAAAATGTTTATCCTTCAGAGAAGATTAAAACATATCAAGCTACAGCTCAAGGACTGGAACAAGACTGAATTCAGCAATATCTTTGAAGATAAAAAGATGATTGAAATTAAACTGCAAGATCTTAACCAAGGCCTCATTAAAGAAGGCTATGAAAAATCTCGACATGATCAAGCCACCAGATATCAGCAATAAGGGGAGAATTTATGCAGTCAAGAGGAAATTTTTTGGAAACAAAAATCTAGAATCTAATGGCTAAAAGAAGGATAATGCAATACCAGATTTTTTCAGAAATCCACCATGGAAAATAGAGCACATAATAGAATTTCTATGATTAAGGATGAAAGAGGAAACAATATCAATTCTCATGAAGAAATTGAGGCAGTGCTACTCCAACACTTTAGAACCATATTTCAGGAAACCTATTATGACAGAGAACACTATATCCAAAAAATCACCAAGAACATGCCCAGGATAGTCTCTAGAGAGGACGATGTTAACCTTTACAGACCTGTGATGTAAGAGGAGGTTAGTGGGGTTCTCAAAGGAATGCATAATGGTAAGGTGCTAGGCCCGGATGGCTTCAATGTCGAATTCTTTAAAGCTTGTTGGAATATAGTTAAACAGGAGATTTTGTAGGTAGTGAAAGACTCCAAGAAGCATAGAACCATATTGAAAGCTATGAATTCCTCCTTCATAGCCCTGATCCCTAAATAAGAGCAGGCTTAAACCCCAGATATATTCAGGCCAATAGCTCTATGCAATGTGGTTTACAAGATAATTTCAAAGGCGGTTGCTAACAAGCTCAAACCCCTCTTACCTACATTAGTTTCAGGGGAACAATCAGGATATGTGGAAGGAAGGCAAATTCTTAATAATATTATCCAGTCTCATGAAGTGGTGCACTTGCTGACTAGTAAGAAAAAAGCTGGCATGATTATGGAACTTGATATAGCCAAAGCTTACGATAAACTGAATTGGAATTATATCAAGAAGGTTCTTATTGCTTTTGGGTTTGATCACAATTGGGTAAGATGGATCCTGGCTTTAATCTCTTCTTCTATTTTTTCAATTCTTGTGAATGGCTCTCCCTCGAAGACTTTTACCCTGTCCAGAGGCCTCAGGCAAGGTGATCCCCTTTCTCCCTTTCTCTTCATTCTAATGATGGAAGGTCTAGGCAGAACCATAAAGGATGTTATTGATGCTGGTAAGATCAGGGGTTTACAACTCTCTGACAATGGTCAAGCCTTAACCCATCAACAATTTGTCAATGATACCATGCTGCATGGAATACCCACTATCAAAGAAGCTCTTGCCTACAAAAAAATTCTTAAGGACTTTTCCAAGGCCTCTGGCTTGGATGTCAATCTTTCCAAATCTAAGATCTTCTTCTTTAATACACATATTGCCATTTAGAGGAACATTTCCATAATTCTGGGTTTCAAACAGACTCTCTCCCCTCGAAACACCTGGGGGTGCCTTTAACTACCAAACCACTTCACAAAAGTATTTGGGAATCGATTATCAGTAAGCTGCATGACAAAACTAGGAAATGGACTATAAGATCTTTAAATTTGGCTAGAATATTGGTCCTCACAAAGGTTGTGCTTCAATCAATACCAATCTTTATGCTTTTGGCCATCCCTACTCCCAAAGGTATTCTGCATCAAATGAGAAACACACAAAGAGACTTCTTATGGGGCAAGGGGGAAGAAAAGAAGAAATGGGCCTTAGTGGCCTGGGACAAAATTTGCAAACCCAAAAACCATGGGGGTCTTAGATTAGATGATCCTGAGATTATTTTTAAGGTTCTAGGGGCTAAAATTTGGTGGAGATGGATAAAGGAACCAGAAGCACAATGGGCCATTACTTGGAAAGAAAAATATGCAAGTACTTGGACTGTTAATGAATGCATAAGGATGGATGGGAATATCAGAGGATCTCATATCTGGAACAAAGCCTGGGACAACAGAAGTTTGATCCAAAACCATAGCTTCTGGGAAATTAGAGAGGGAGACTTGGCCTTATTCTGGGAGGATAGCTGGCAACAAGAACCTATTCTCTTCCAGGAGGACTTGAAGGACCTCAAAGCAGAGACTGATGCTAAGGAGTTAACCCATGTCAGGGATTTTTGGGATCAAACCAAAAGTGCAGGGAAGTGGAGAGATTGGCCAAAATTAGACCTCCGAGAGGACAGGCATCTTATAACCAAAGCTGAAAGACTAATGAAAATGTTGGAGCAAAGGAAAATTATGGTTTCTAAGGCGCATGACCAACTGAGATGGGGCAGCAACAATGAAGGGAACTTCAATCTTAAAGAGGCTAAACTCATTCTCCTTGAGCTCGATCCCCATGCTCCTAATAGGCTCTGGAAAAACCTTTGGAAGCATCCAAGTTGGATGAAAGTTAAACTCTTTTTTTGGTTGGTTCTTCCAAGGAAAATCCTGACTTGGGATAATATTAAGAAAAGGGGATTCCTAGGGCCTTCTAGATGCTAGCTCTGTGAAGCCCAAGAGGAAACCATTGAGCATCTTCTCAACGATTGCTCTTTCACCTCCGGATTATGGCATTCTTTTGCAGTTATCTTCCAACAATATGACAGAGATATGGGAAGTCTTTTCAACACTCTCACCAAATGGAGAAGGAACTTTTCGGATAATGAAGTTCTTGATTTTGCTTGGGCTCTCACTCCATGTTTCATAATTTGGAATGTTTGGAAAGAAAGGAACAACAGGATATTCAAGAATGTTAAGAACTCTTCCCAGAACATCTTTAGTAGAATCCTAAAACAGATTAAGGAAATGGTTAGTATCACCGTCAGAAATCTTCCCTCGAACCCCCCTTTGGCCACAGACTGGAGAATTCTCTGCAAGCTAGATCTGCAGGGACTGGTTCCTCAGGGATCTATCAGGAATGGGTGAATAGGGGACCCGAAACTTGACTTTTGGCATCCTCCCCCTAAGGGCTTTCTCAAATTCAACATCGATGGGGCCTCAAAAGGTAATTCAGGCAAGGCTGACCATGGAGGGGTGTTAAGAGACGAAAAGCGAGATATTATTTTTATATTTTATGGAAACTTAGGAAAAACAACCAACCATGTTTCATAATTTGGAATGTTTGGAAAGAAAGGAACAACAGGATATTCAAGAATGTTAAGAACTCTTCCCATAACATCTTTAGTAGAATCCTAAAACAGATTAAGGAAATGGTTAGTATCACCGTCAGAAATCTTCCCTCGAACCCCCCTTCGGCCACAGACTGGAGAATTCTTTGCAAGCTAGATCTGCAGGGACTGGTTCCTCAGGGATCTATCAGGATTGGATGAATAGGGGACCCAAAACTTGACTTTTGGCATCCTCCCCCTAAGGGCTTTCTCAAATTCAACATCGATGGGGCCTTAAAAGGTAATCCAGGCAAGGCTGACCATGGAGGGGTGTTAAGAGACGAAAAGCGAGATATTCTTTTTATATTTTATGGAAACTTAGGAAAAGCAACCAACAACATGGCAGAGTTAATGGCTATGGAGCAAAGTCTTGATCTCCTAGTTCAGGAAAATCGGAAAAACAAAATCATTAAAGCGGACTCTGAAACCGTCATCAACTCTATCAGAAGAATAAGCTGGGGAACAAGACCGAAAAAAGTCTCTTCAAATTGGAGGCTTATTCAAGTCTTCCAAAGGATTCATAATCATCTTCAGAGCTTGAGAACGGTCAAATTTTCACATGTGAGAAGAAAGGCCAATAAGCTAGCATATTTGCTAGCTAATCAAGGAGTTGTCTGCACAGATAACAGGGCAGTGACAAATTGGCACGATTCCCCTAACAACAAAATAAAAATGGTCTGTAAAAACCAAGCTATTGAAGACAATACAACATTCCTTACGAGGGTAATGGAGACGGGTATGGTCAACCAGCAGGGGCCGGCTAAAAGGCATGCTCACAATGGGGTTTTTTGATTCTGGGTCAGATAAGATAACTGGGGTCTCCTGGTTTGAGGGATGCACAGAAATTTACAAGCGTTTTGACAAGGATAAAGGGGCTTCAAGGGAAGCCGAAAGGCAGGAGCTATATGATTAGCGCTTCGGGTCTGGAAGGGTCTTCGTTGTGTATGTCAGGGAGCAGATGATTCTTGTTGACCGTGAAACCAGTGTTTCCTTTTCCCGGTCTCTCTTTCCGCAGCTTGGGTGGTTTTCCGTTGATCGCGGCTCGCTCAAGTGGAAAGTGGTTTCTGCTTTTTGGGAGCGATCCCACTCAGGTAGTGCCACGTGGCACTAGGGTCGGGTGGATTACCACCGTTATCGCATGCTAACTTCTGGGTTAGTTGGTAGGCACAATATCCGGCTCCACCATCATATCTGTGTAAGGCATTTCAATGGTGCTGATTGTTTGAATTTTGGCGGGCGATTTTCTCCCGTGGCTTGGGTCCTTAACCGTCAGATTGTTTGGACATGTTCCACGGTAGTGTTTTTTAGAGGATGGGCTAGTCATTCGGTGACGGTGTTCGTCGGGGAACAAGAGATTCTCCTCCCAGGTTTTAGTACTCATATCTACACTTTCGGGCGGGTTTTTTGGGCATTTCTGGTGCTTTTTTAGTGGTAATTATCAATTCAATTCCTTTTTCTTCTTTCCTATTTTGGAGGTTTGTTTTTTGTTACGATAGGGACAGTGTAAAGATGTTTTGCAGTTTCCATTTTTTCTCAGAGTCTGAGAATTTTGTACTACTTTCTGTACTTTATTTTGTAATTAATGAATAGAAGGTACGAATCTTGCATTAGCAAAAAAGAAGTTTGGGTGAGTTTTGGAAAGTTTTGGGCCACTATTTCCTAAGCGCAGTGCCATTGGCAAAAGCACAACGCCAAAGCACAACGCATTTCATGGAAGCGCAATGCCACCTCCAGAAGTGCAACGCAATTCACAAAAGCACAACACAAACTTGTAACCCGCTTTTGGAGGCCTTAAACTGCCCCAAATTGCAAACTTTATAGCGCGTTTGAAATCTCTTGAAGTCTGCTACAAGATAGACTCCTCTAGAATGTCATTAGGGCACTCCAACATGGAGAAAAGTTGAATTTCCCAAGGTCACTCCAAAAACGCTGGGTGTCTCTGACAAAAGCTTTGCGCCAACTTGCAGAGCACTTATGGAAGCCTTCCACTAATCCAAATCACGATCTAAAGGTACCATTGGAAAGCGTAGGATGTATGCTACACAATAGAGGCCTTAAGCACTGCCAATACCTGCTCCAAATCCGTGAAAGACTATCTTGACGTCAAGATGTCCAGAAGTGTAACAAATCTCTCGTTGCAAGTGTAGTTTGGGAATTTCTCTCAAATCATAATACCTGTCGATAAATTGAAGGAGGGATTTTTCCTTGGACTATAATTGACAAAAATATCTTTGGATTTTGTAAAATTCTTCTCCATTTGGTCAGAAACATATTTTGATGAAAAATGTCCCTATGAGAAACGATGAGATGAGGTAGTGTACTGGAGCATTATCTTATTTGAAATAAAACATTAGCTTTACCTTTATTTTGTTTTCCTAAGCCGCTAACTCCCTTTACTAAGTGAAATACATGATGGACATGTTTTTATTTTTACATATGGTATCATGATGATACATGGAGTGAAACCCTAGACCATGACCTAAAATGAATAATTTGACCATTTCATGACCCAAGACACTTAAATGAAGATATGATACCTCAAACAAGACAATGACCATGATGAGTGATGAAGACCATGAGTAAGTGAAGGGAGCTGCAACGACCTAGACACAATAGCCAGTGACAAAATTTTTATTTGAAGATTCACTGAAATGACAAAAATTTGACTTGACACCCTAACAACACCTTGTAAGAGCATCTTTTATCACTGTTAACAGTCTGAACTGATTGACACTAACGTTTTCTCCAGCTATGGATGGTAACTCCTTGGAGGTGTCAAGAACATCGTAGATCAAGTAGCCTTGTTTCATTAGCCATGGAGTCAAAATACAAAGACAAAACTCAAAAAATGAAAGCTGACTGACTAACTGACTTTGACAAACAATAAACAAAACAAACTGACTTACTTACTTATGGAAGAAGACCATTGGGATCCTAGGGCCTTTACCTTGGGCTTCAAGTCTTGATGATAACCACCCACCCACTGAAGCTGTATATACAATCATGTGTAATGATCCCTCTAGTATAACCAATCTAGAAAATGGCTACTTATTTGAATCATTATCATACTTTCCTTGAGCAGGTAGAAAAAACAAAATCTAGGCCACTCCAAGTGTCCACTGAACATGTGCTCATGATCCGTAAATACAAGAAAATTCATCTTCCTAGATGGCTACAACAAATCAGTATAAGGATCCTTAAAAATTTGAAATGTTACCTTGTCTTGAAATCCAATAAAGATACAAGTACTCCTTTCATTTTGATCTAAAATAATACTTGGTTGTTGATCCATAGGAAGGCATAGGGAAGTATGATTTTTTGCTAGTTGAGTGTTGGCTACAAATTCATCAAGCATGAGCAACTCTGATTTTGTCTCTGGCATACTATATATCTCACACTCATATTCTTCCAATTCATACTCTAAATCATATTTGAACGGAACATACTCTTCAATATTATTAAACATGTCAACCCTATCCTCTTCATGAAAGAAAGCAGTCCCTATTAGCTGATGTCCTTGTAGGAAATCTACATCACAAATTAGCTTACTCACAACATCTTCCTATATAGTTTCATCAGTCTCATGACTGTCATCATTTAAACCCAGATTTTCATATTGAATAATGGAAGAAATTTCTCTTCCACATTCTTGACTGTGTGGGCACTGCAAACCAGAATTAACTTGGGCTGTAACATGGTTTTTCAAGAGCTGATATATTTCATCTTTAGATAGAGGAGAACATTGAGTTTTATAGAAATCAACATTGGCTTGGTGATTTTCATTTTCAAGATCAGGAATAGGCCTTTCTCTATTTTGATTCCAGTCTACTTCATCCAAGGAGGAAGCTATTAATTCTTGTTGGGGGGGAAAATCATAAAGGGTTTCTAATATATCTTCTTCCATACATTGTTCATCCCCATACGAATTTTCAAGAAATTTAATGAAATTTTTAGAAATCTCACAACATCTATACATCATTTATAAGGAAAAATTGCAGCTTTGATAATGTTGAAAGAAAACTGAATGAAAATCCTTTAGAGAATATAAACTAGAAGATGGTAGACTTTCATACCATTCCCTCGCTATTTCCTCCTAGGTAGCCATGAGGATCTTCATCAGACAATCTTCAGGAAACATAGTCTTGAATATGTGAATATGAAAATGAAAGTTGACCTAATGCAAAATAGCATCTTCTCCATCCTAAGCTTTAAACTTTGGCAGCCTGTTTTCGAATCTATACAAGGAATACGGTTCGGAAAACTAGGAATATGACCTTGATAGTTGAATCTATTTTGAAAACAGTTAAGTCACCAAGAAATTCTTCAAAGTACCATTTTTTGAACAATGGAGTCGTCGTGAAAATTCTAAGCCTTTGGATTCTTCGACATTGGAGTCGCCAGGTGAAAGATGCACAACCTTTCTTGTGTCTGATCACTGTTCACCATCAGTAATCATATTTGATCCTTTTCATTCTTTCCTAGGGAAAATATGATCTTTCATTCCCCAGCAGGGGCACCAAAATGTTATCCCCTACAATTTCCTAGTCTGAGGAGGAGATTGAAAGAGGTAACCTCGAACCATTTTCAGTTCGGTACCTATCCCTACTGAACCAGAGAGGGACCTCTCTAAGGATTTTTCAATGAATAACTGGAGAGAAACAAGATTTAGGCTAGATATACAATTCTTGACTATTTTTTAATTTAGGGTTTTTGGTTTGCTAAACTTGGGGTTAGAGCAGGTAATTAGGTCAAGGATTCAAGTATGTAGTGACAAGTATAAAAACGAGCTAGGTATCAGTGTGTTATGGTGAAATTAAAGTGTTGTCAATGTAGTATAGGTCTGAGATCTTAAGAGAACAAATGAGCATTTAAAAGCATGAATTCATTAGTCTTAGGAGAGAAGAAACACAAGTATTATTTCCATATAAACAGAGCTTAAATCTAATAATTATGTCTATATAACTGCAATGAAAAACATAGGAAGAAGATAAAGCATGAGAATATAGATTATTTCATCAATTAGAATCTAATCTGAAAGAAAAAGAACACCAGAGACTCACTGAACAAGCATTCCTGAAATATAGTTGCAGCTGCTCCAGTATTAGTTGTAAGAGAACATAAAGTACCAAGATTCTCCACAAAAAGTCCTACCCCTCTCTCTGAATGAGTAAAGATACATATAGACTCAATCAAACAACTTCACCACCTTCAAGAGTCGAATTACAAGGTGGTGGAACTGTTTCCAAGATTCTCCCAACCAACAGGTGAGAGTGAGAAGGTCAAATACAAACTCTTCTCTTAGATTTTGTTTTGAATTTTTCTTCCTTTATGAGGCCTAATTAACCATAAAAACAACCTATGATGTCTATTTTTCCATAAAACCTTAAATTTTTGAAAATGACCCATGGGAAGGCCTTCAAAAAGGCATTCTCCAAAGGTGTCTCCAGAAGCACAATGCCTATCAAAAAGAGGGGAAGAATGATGATTTTTGACCCATTTTTCTCTAAATTTGAGCCCTTTCTAAGAAATTTGATGAAATGGGTTTTTAGAGGATGTCATCATATTTCTAAAAATGTAAGCCACTTTTCATTTGGAGCCTTGAGGAAAAAGCACAGCCCCTTCTGTGACTAGCCCAATTTTTTAATTTGGCAGCAAAATTCTCAAAAAACCAAAAATGCTCAGAAAACATTCAAAATTGTTCATGAAGTGTAACATGAGGTATGATAGGCTCTCATGGATGCTTCAGCAAGCATCTCCAAGTTATCCTTCTCATTTTTGTCCATTAGGGTTTCCTTTGGCTTGTTTTTCAACTCCTTGAGCTTGATGTTGCAAATTATATTTCTAGTCTGATAATGATCGGCCATGTGCCCCAATAGTTGATTATCCTTGTTTGCTTTTTCAAGAAGCTTTTATAAGTGGTCATTGATCTTACTTATCCAATACTCTCTTTCTTCATTGATCTCCAAGGAAATTATGTCTTCCATGTCTAAGTCTTCATCTAGCAGGTTATGCTCTTTCTCTTCCTTCAATGCTCTTTTGAGTCCCTTGGTTCTTGGTTTCTTTTTCCCAACCTGCTTTTCATGTTCCTCATGTTCACCGGGCTCTAACACTAATTTACCTTTGTCTCCTTGCTGCAGTACCTTGGATTTCTCTTTCTCTGTAATGAGTTGTTTAGTCTTAAGATAACTATTCTCTTGTTTAAGGAAGGAAATGATGAAATGAGGGAGTTAGGGAAGGGAGATGATGATAGGGGAATTTTTGGAGATGGATAGGGGTGGTATAGAACTTAAGAAGTTTGAATAGAGTGAAATGAGAGAGAGAGAGATGAGTAAGAGAATTTAAGAACAATCCTACTAGGAAATTGTCCAAAATGATAGGTATGAGCTACGATTTCTAAAAATGTGAGGTAATCTGAGGGTAAATGAGTTGATTAGTGAATGATAGGGTGATTTATACATGTATAGATGTATGAGATGACAAATTTAAAAGTTTACAATGTCATAACTAACAAAACCCATCATTTGTACTAGCCTTGTAACATGAAATTTCACATAAACCCTAGATGAAGAAAACTCACATTTGCACTTGCTTTGCCAAAAAAAAACATGAGTTAGATGATGATACTGACTTGTAGAACATATTAGAAGAGAAAAATAATAGGAAATCAAGATATAATTTGAATTTTGGGTGAGTTTTGGCAATTTTTGGGCCACTATGTCCTAAGCACAACATCTTTGGCAGAAGCACGACATTGTTCATTGAAGTGCAATGCCACCTCCAAAAGTGCAACATTGTTCACAGAAGCACAATGCAAACTTGTAACCCACTTTTGGAGGCCTTAAAATGCTCCAAATCCTAACCTTCATATCTCATTGGAAATCTCTTGAAGTCTGCTACATGATGGACACCTCATGAATGTCATTTGGAAACTTCAACAGGGAGAAAAAAATGATTTTCCCAAGGTCACTCAAAAAAACATAGGGTGTCTCTGACAAAAGCACAACGCCTATTTGCATAGCACTTTTGGATGCCTTCCACTAATCCAAATCATGCTCTGAAGGTACCATTGGAAATCTTAGGATGTATTCTACACAATAGAGACCTTAAGTACTACCAACACCTACTCCAAATCCATGAAAAATGGTCTTGAAGTCAAGTTGTCCAAAAGTATAACAACTCTCCCGTTGCAAGTGTAGTTTGGGGATGTATCTGAAATCATAATACCTGTGCATACATTGAAGGAGCTGTTTGGACTATAATCGACAAAAAACTCTTTCACATTTGTAAAATTCTTCTCCATTTATTCATAAACATATTTTGAAGAAACAATGTCCCTATGAGAAATGATGATACGAGATACTGTACTGCCACATTGTCTTATTTCCTTTATTTTTCTTTCCCTAAGCTGCTAACTCCCATTACCCATTGAATCACATGATGGACATGTTTTTGTTTTAACATATGGTATCATGATGACACATAGAGTGAAACCCTAGACCATGACCTAAAATGAAGAATTTGACCATTTCATGACCCAATACACTTAAATGAAGATATGATAACTCGAAGAAGACAATGACCATGATGAGTGATGAAGAACATGAGTAAGTTAAGGGAGCAACAGTGACCTAGACACAATAGCCAGTGACCAAATTTTTATTTGAAGATTCACTGAAATGACAAAAATTTGACTTGACACCCTAATAACAACTTGTAAGAGCATATTTGATCACTACTGACAGGATGAATTGAATGACACGAACATTTTGGAATAAAAATATCTGAGACATTTTATGTTTTTTAAGGTGGTTCACAAATAGTGAGTGGCCGCTACATCCATGGGAAAATCTAGAAAGATCAACCTGTATGGATCTATTTGTCAACCAAACAAGCAGGGCCTAACCCCAAGGGCGTCAAGGATTTTTTTCCCCATGACCTCCCAACTAGCAAGGTACTTAGCAACATGAGCTCGAGCAACTAAGCTAACACTTGGGGCTTCTCAGGTAGTTTATTTTCAGAAACTTCAATATATAAATTTTTTACTTCTCAATAATCGTACCATGTATAATATGGTTTGTATAATAAATTATATGCAATGGGAAAACATTTAAACACCAACTGAAAAGTATGTAATTTACATTAATTTAGAGATTTGTAAAAATGATTACAAATTCTTTCATAATGGCTTGATGTTATCCTTTATTTAAGGAAATTTTATATGGATTTAATATATTATTTAGATGGATTACTTTTTTCCCTTTTTAAGTTCAAATTTTACAACAAAAAAAATTAACTTTTATTAAAAAATGACAACTTCCTTCCTTTCTATTTATTAAGTTATTTCCTTTTTTTCATAGCTCAATCGAGCTATACCTTGATCAAGCATCTGTTTAGCCACGTTAAGGGATCAATCGAATGTTTCTTAAACCCTTGATTGAGCTATTTGAATTTTTTATCTAAAATTCTCAATCAAGCATTTTAAGCACTTGATTGAGCTATTGAGGGCCTAAAAAGCAAAGCTTTAGCTCCCCTTCTGTATATTTCCCCACAACACCATTTTGTACCCTGAGGGACTTAATGCAGAATTTGTCCTTAAGTGGTGGAGTTGATCATGTTGGATTCGCGAAGGAATCCTCTATCTAGTGGCATATGATTTTGAAATTTTTGAATTCATATGATATTTTTAATTTAATTTATTTTAAACATTATGTTTGGAATTTTTTTGAATAGTTTCAAAGGGGTTGATTAAAAAATAAATAACAAAAAATATATAAAACAATATTTTTTCAAAAAATACCATAATACTTATTTATGAATCCTCTTCAAAAGGGTACTCTTGGTTTTTGAATTTATTTAAATAGTAGAAAAAAAACATTTTGTGAACATGTGTCTGAAAATGAAATTCAAATATTAATTTACCAATTTCGAAAAATAATAAAAAATATAGTTTTACATAAAGAAAGTAAAGTTTTAATATGCATAAGTTAGCTCTCTCTCTCTCTCTCTCTCTCTCTCTCTCTCTCTCTCTCTCTATCTATATATATATATATATATATATATATATATATATATATATATATATATATATATATATATATATATATATATATATATATATATATATATCTATATATATATATATATATATATTACATAGTTTATACTAAGTTATGCTATGTCAACACACACATACCTATTAAGATGTGTGAAAATTTGCAAGGAAAATCATTTCGTTTAATGGAAAATTGACAAATTATATGACACTAAATATTTTTACAAAAAATATCCAAAGGACAACAACAAAATTATCTAGAAATTTTCTTTTTACTCTAAATCAAAATTCACAACGATTATATGAATTTTGAGGACTTCAATTTGATAAAAGAGTAAAATTTTGAAATTTCATCACCACATTTGGCCCAAAAGTGTAACCCATATTCATGCATCCACCCTAAGTCAATAAGAATTATCACGCACTTTTTCTAGTTTCTCGAAGGTACCATACCTTAGAGCCTTGATTTTCTTACAAGGCCCCTTATTACATAGTATTTTGTCATATCTCCTGTTCACTTCCCATGTCATATCCCGGAGTGCCAAAAAATTGACTATTATGCAGAATATCCATCATGATATATAGACCAAAACCTCCCTAAAGAATCAAAGGAAAGCTACCCTGAAATCATTATGCAGAAAGTTGCCATAAAACCTAATTTCTGGCATCAACACGTTGTGTTCCACTTCTAGCCCATGCTGATGGTAGGTTTTTGAGTTATACACTTGTGCTACCAGTGCAGGTTTTCATAGGAAAACTTGTGTTGGCCTCCTTCTCACAGGTTTTCCTAACCTAGAGGACAAGCTTCGCTCACTAGAACCTTCGGGAACAATGATCTGGATAATGGTTGTTGTAGATATGGTCGATCTCTCACATTTGAGCTTCTTGATATTATCATCATGGGATTTCCCCTTGAGATGGGAACCTTCCTCCCTATTTTTTGTATCCCTAACACCCTCTCCCTTCCTATAAATTCACCCCCTTCCATTCCCAAATGCTTGGTCATTGATTGTTGCATCCCTATGTTTAGATTATGCTTACATGCTTCCCATTTCTAGCTTGAAGAAGGAGTGCTTAAAGAGTCTTTTCTTGGGCTTGGACATCCACCAAAAGGAAGTCATCACATCAAGGCATAAGTTATATGCTTCCCCTTTAATTTTCTTAATATATACATCAGATGTTCACTTTCCATAATTGTGTAAATATTTATGCAATTAGCTTAATGTTCCTTGATCTTTTAAGCAGTTAATTCTTGATACATGTTATATATTCTCTGATGTCTTGTATAGTAATTTGATCTACCTCACAGGGTTCCAGATGTGAATAAAAACATAGGAGCGACGTCTGGAGTGAAATATTCAAAGCCATCTTTGAATAATGAGAGATTAGCATCAGAACGAGGTAGGTTCCTCTTTGTCATTACATTTGTCAAGAATAAGCTAGGAAAGTGAGTATTAGATTGTTTTGTTTGTTGCTAGACCCACTCATTCAGCTAGAGGGATCACCTTTGTCCACAGAGGGGATTTTCCTTCACAACAAAATGGCAACTCTGTTGGGGAAGCTATAGCTTATTCATCCTCCTTTCTCAACTAATCTCTTGATCAGTTTGACTAACCATCATGTTCTTAGTTAGATTGGTTTGATTTAGGTTTGCATAATCGCTGCTTACAATCTTGGAGTGCTCAATATGGCTAAGTTTGTGAAATTATTTTTATTTTTTGCTTGTTTCCTCAACTAGCATGTTTTATGATCTAACAGTCGTGCTACCAGCATGATTTTTCTTAAAACAATCTCGCTTATCCCCTTTTCAGCTCCTTTTTGGCCTTGAAATCCGTGTTGATCCATGAGATTTGCAAAAATTAGGGTTTCTATGTCAAACCCTAGTGTGTTTGAGCCCCTGAGATCCAATTATGTCCAGTATGACTACTTTTAGTTGATGTTTTGGTTGATTACCTTGTCTTATTACCGAACCTTTACTTCTTTGAACTTTCAAGTATATGAGTGTAATTTGATTGATTTTAGGGTTTGTAGGTCGATTGGTTGCCTCTTGTCACTTGTAAGTGTCTTTGATTCTCTGGTTTGCTGGTGATTGGGTTTGTTTAGTTAGTAAAATCACATGAAACATTAACTTGCATTGATTTATGTTTGTCTTGTGCAAAGTGGTTTCTCATGCGTACTGGTTCATCTATAATTTGAAATCTATCTTTGTTTGTTATTGAGAATAGATTACATTGTTTGTTTCGCAAACTGGATGAACATATTTGATTATCTATTTGAAAGAGAAAGTGAAAGACATTTCGTTGAAGTGCTTTTATTTGGGGTTATTTTGGTTAGTGTCTTGTTTCACTTTAGAGCATTTTGGAACAAAATCTCCATTTTTGCTTTAGTTGAGTCTTAGTTGCATATAGACATCTGAAAATTAAAGAGAATCATATAAGTAAAAGTGCATTTTAGTGAAATGAATTTCATTTTTTTCTTTCAATAGATCGCATTTCCATTAGTGAAAGTGAAGTTTAATTAGTTTTTTTCATTTTGCATGAAAAGTTAGTGGAGGAATTTGGTTTGATGCATTCTCTTGTTTGATGCATTAATTTCTTGTACTCTCTTCCATTGTTAGCATAGAATTCATTGAAGTGAAAAGTTTCCTTTTTCTCATATAATTGCATGCTAGGATTTAGGTGACATCATTGAACCTGAAATTGAAACCTAATTCAAGAAAAAACATTAAAATTTGCTAAATTAACCTAAGGAGCATTTGGAAAATAATGCAAACAATTAGAGGTCTAGGCTAAAGGTGTGTTCCAGCATCTATAAACCTAGCAGCTGTCGTTAACTCCCTGTATTGTATCCCAGGGGTGAAATCTCGTTCCAGTACATAATTATATCGAAGGTTCTCCAATACTTTTGTGTATATTGGAGGCACTTTAGTATGGAAAGTATATAGGAACGCTCTCACTAGATAATTATGCATTAGATCATGCAAACAAGAACTTCTTCTCACCATACCATCGAGTATATGTTGGAATACCCCACTAGGTTTCTATCTTTTAGCCACAACTAGCTGAGTGAGATGCATTGTAAATGTGATACACTGAACACAGCATTCGGGGAGATCAGTCGTCATACATGTTAGGGCCTTCGTTTAATTTTGTAAATTTTTTGATCAATTTTGGCTGACCAAGGAACAAGGAGGAAATGGGTGATAGCAATGGTTACCTTGCGGGGGAGTCATCTAGACAACAGGGAAGGAACAAGTAGTTGTGGGAGGGTTGAGGCAAGGTGGCAGGGGAAGGCAAAGGAAATCGAGTGGGTAGAAAGGAGGAGGGGTAGCTGAGGGAAAGAACATCCAATGAAGAACTAGTATTCCAAGTAGCAGAGAGAAATATAAAAGGAGAGGGCCAGTAAGGAAGAGGTTGTTGGTTGGCAAGGCTGTTGAAGTTGGTGTTGCGGAAAGGATAGTGGTTGTGGAAATCTGATACCAAGAGACAAGAGTTCAGCTAAGTAGGATCTTTGGGACTGAGACCAAGCCTGTGAGTCTGTACACGGATATTCCTTGTATTTACTTGCGGCATATGCTGAGATGTATTGTACTGCTTTAGTGTTGAATTAATGGAAAGGAAAGTGCAAACTGGTTGCAAAATATAATGTTTATAAGCATATATGATGTGATGACCTATTTAAAATTTGTAATGTCCTATCAGATGCATGCATTCAGTAGTTCCTGTGCTTTAGATGATATGTTGTCACCTCTACTATGTGTGTAATGTTATATATCTATTATCGGTCGATGCTTCAGTCGATGCTTCCTTGACTTCATGATGAACCCTTCTTACCTCTGGTCGCAGCACACCTCTGGTGAGGCTCCTTACCCCTTGGGTAAGGTGAAAATGCTGGCGTTGACCTAGACTATGATGAACCACTGTTGGCTTCCCGAGCTTGAACCCAGGGTCTTCCCCTGGTGACTCTTACATGCCAACAAATGGTTCCATTGCTAGCACCCAAAGTTACAAGAACTGGTTCGGAACATGATGTTGAGTATATTCAAGAAGGAGATCAGGGATTGGTGGAATCATAAGATATATTAGCTTGTAGCAGAGCAAGATATCCACAGGAATGAACCAATCGGCAAGGTGAGTGAAGGTTTTTTATATGCCAATGTTCGATGACTAGTATGAGATATTATGGTGCAAGTTTCTAGAAGACCTGTACAATTGGTTAAGGAGACTGAATGTGAAAACTTGGTCAGGGAGGTTGACAACAGTTTTCCGCAGTTGGACTCCCTCATATCTCGTACTACTTCAGCAGTTGGATAATGATTTGACTAGAGTAGTTGACTTTTGCATAAAGACCACGGTGAAGGGATATATAGTTGTGTTTTATGTAGTGTTTGGGTCTTGATTAAGAGGAAGGTTGATGAGCAAAGTACCAGCATGGATTAAGATTTTTATTGTATAAGAAGGACTACTGCCCTCACCCACCGCAGATATGGTAGCATAAAAACCCAGTACTGAGGGAAGGGCCTAAGGGGGGGAATGCTACCATTTGGGGAATAGAGATGTTGTTGAAGGGATGGATGTGGAATGGTTGAAGAAAGCTAGATATGTTAGAGCGCAGAGGAGAACGCTACTATCAGATAAGTGGCAGGCAAGGGTGGTTCACACTCTAAAGAAAAAAAATATGGGAACACACCAAGTAGGAGTGGTGTTGGGAAAACCCCAAGACAGAGGGGGAGAAAAGGAATATGTAGGATAGAGATAGATTGGTGACAGGAGGTATGGGAACCTGACAGATGGAGAGGGCCCCTCCTCACAAGTTGCGGGAGGAATATCGCAAGGGCAAATGCCGAGTAGGTATGAATAGGAGAGAGAAGAGGACATGGGAAATGTTATAAGAAGGTTATTTGACGAAGGAGAAGCATCCATTATAAGTCAGTAGCAATACCCTCGAGACAATGGTAGCATCTCTCCCGACCTTCCCCTGGTACCTGATTATAATTGGGAAAAAATTGTTATTAAATTAGCCAAGGGAATATGGGTACACAACAAGCGTGAGAAATGCAAGGCCAGGTTTAATATTGAATGCAACAAGGGAACTAGTAGTATTAGTAACTTGGGGCTATAAGGATCCCAGCAACTAGGGAACAAAGGGTTCCTATTGCTGGCTCATACCCAAATCAGTACGGCGAGATCTTTTACAGATATCCAGAGTTCATGGGGAGGGGGAACAAGGATGTGGAACAACACTGGTATCTCTTCGAAGCTACTTGGAGAGAATGTTAGACTCTAGAAAATGTCCTGATAGTGGATTTTGAGACCAAACTAAGGGAGAGGGCTCTGTGTTGGTTCATAAAGTGGGTGGAGCAGAACCAAAATCCCACAATAGATGATATCAAGAGAGGGTTTGTGCAGGAATTCAAAGTACCCTAGACCGATTAGCAAGGGCTATCAGAGCTATGGGAGATCAAGTAGAAAGAGGGTGAGATGGCTTGGGAACTCATGCAAAGGTTTAAGGATGCCATTGCTAAGCTGAGCTACACTCTAGACCCGAACCACCAGCGGGACTGGTTTATCAAGGCACTCTTACCCTTAACCAGAACGCCACTAATGCAACATAAAATCAGAACCCTCTAAGATGCTTTGGAGCAAGAATCATGCATAGAGGTCATGGATGGATATCCTCATGAATATCGGGGAGGCACGAGTTTGCTGATCAGTCAATCACGGGCCTTCAGAATCAGATTGCAACTCTACTGGAGAAATTAAAGGATCTTCAACTAGGGTGACGAGCCAGACCCAATGTATGGTGCACCCACTGCATGGTGGAAGGACATGTTGTGATAGAATGCCTAAGGTTGGGAGGAATTAATCATTCAGGGGGGGTTGCGGGGTCAGCAGGGACCCCACCAACCGCAAGAGTTGCAACAATAGGAGTGCAAGGGGTTTTTCCGGAATGGAATAACCAAAACTATTGTGAGATTTGTAGAATGTATCATCATCTACCATGGATGTTCCCAATATTGAAAAAGTACTCCAACTTCCCCAATAACAAATACTGTGAGTTCTGTGCATCTACAACGCATCACACTAATTAATGTTGAGCACTGGATTCTCTAGCAGAGCGACTAGAAAGATCTGTTTTTATAATTAATGAATTGAACCGGGGAGGACAAGAAAGAAATGGGAGAAGAGGAAGAATGGGAGGAAGAGGCCCCATAAGGTGTTATAACTGTGACCAAGAAGGACATGTCGCCAGGGAATGCCCACTCCCTAGGAGACCCTGGTGCTCACAATGCAGAATTAATACCCACGCCACGGAGGATTTCCTAGACCTCACTGCAAAGTGGGAAGAAAGGACTAGATAGAGGGGGGCTAACTTGGTTAATGTTGAACCTTGTACCGATGATGGTCTTCTCGCAACCAATATCAATAGAGTCAAGAGAGGATGAAAGAGGACGGGGGAGGATCGTGGCACAGCGGACCCACCCTTGCTTGTTAAAGCAACATCTCCAAAGAAAGTGTATCAGCCTAAGCACCAAGAGTAGTATTATCATGAAGCGCTAAAATTTTTAAGAGGATGACCGAAAGGAGGGAAGGTCACAGACAAAATGGCCACGTGCTTAATGGTAACCAGCTAATTGAAGAATGGTTTAAACTATTCCTAAAGATTGTTGAAGATGAATACATGTTGAAGGAATTGCGAAAGAGCTTAAAAGATGCATTATCAATAGAAGAAGAGGAAGTGGAATGATCACTTGCCAACTTACCATAAACGCATTCTAGAAGGGTGAGGAAAAACAAGAAGAGAAGCGGGAAGGAATTCTGGATTAATGCTCAGGTTGCAGGATTCCAGATAAGGGACACAATGCTAGATTTGGGTTCGGATGTCAACATCCTACCCAAGAAAACATGGGAGGTAATGGGGAAGTCGCCAGTGAAATAGTCATCGATTCAACTAAGAATGGCGAACCAGTATGGTATACTGCCCATTGGAAGGTTAGAAAATGTGGAAGTAGATGTGGCGGGGGTGAAGGCGCACACTAAATTCAAGGTAATTGACATAATGGGAGATGAGTACCCATACCCAGTGCTCCTTGGGATCGATTGGGCCTATGAAAACTATGTCGTTATTGACCTAAAGAAAGAGCTGATGATTTTTGAAGCAGAAGGAATGTGGGTGATCCAAACCTTGGACCTGTATCAAGGACCTAGGTTCATAGAACAGTAGATGATAGGGACGAAATGGGAATGTTAGACCAGTTATACACACTAATAGTAGGAGAAAGGGAATATTACATAAACCCTACCGCAGGAGGATCTGTTAGCTGGAGAAGTGTCCAAAGCTCAGAAACCAGTTCAGAAGCTGCATGGGATGCATGGCAACAAGGAGGGTATGAACTAAACACTAGACGTTGTGCAATGATAAACTGAGTAAATTGGATAGGAATGAAGATAAGAGAATATCCCAAATACTATGACATTGAACCAGTAGACACCTTCTTTAAAAGGGTAGACAAGGAAATGACATGGGATCAAAAGATTCCATTCCTGGATATTTCTCTCATGGCAACACAACAAGATGGTGGAGAATGCACCATAGTACACTGAGAGACCGGGAAAGCATCAAGAAAACCATGAAGGAAATATTTACCGATGTGTTGATGGTGTTGGACCCACCAACATGTCAAGGGGATCTCCCAGGTAAGAATTCCCAAATAGACCTCAGACCATTTGGTGTAGGAGTCCCAACAGCGGGTTGTAAGGTAATTCCTTGATCGCGATGTCGCACAAAGGAAAGTAAGATAACTATTTCAGTAGCAAGGGTGTGACTGATGCAGTGAGTCAAGGAATGAGTATGAGAGGTTCCAACACTTCGAAGGGAGAGGAAGGTGAAGGTGAGGTCTAGGTTAAAGGGATTAGTCGCAACTCGGCTAGGAACACACAACATAAAGGACATGCACAACTTCTGGCAGAGAAGTCGACACGGATGCAACATTCACACATACAAGGTAAGATAACATGAACAACACTCACGGATCAGTCCGAGACAAGTGTGATGGTTGATATAATAGGGTTCATAAAAAGGTTTGTCTGATGTCCGACAGAGCAGTCAAAATGCACAGTGACAACATTAACAACATATGAAACACATTAATAGCAAGATTCATATAATTGCATACAAATCATTTCATATACAAGTAGTGACTTAAAAAACATATATTAGTAAGGAAACTAGATCAGTCCAACTACAATAACAACATATGCATGAAAATGTGTTGCCTTTTATTATATAAACAAGTGTAAGTTACAATAATATAATACACCATGTAAACCTACTAGCCCCATCAGTGGAACGTTACAGCCACATCCACCTACTCCTCTAAAGATATATACTAGCTCCGTGCAGTGGAGAAGCCAAGGTGCGTTACAATACCATCCAAGCCTTCTTCAAGATAGTCTTAGTAGAAGCTTGGCTGACCAAAATCATATACAATGAGTTATGAGGGACTATTTATAATGAAGGGTGGGGTGACCCTTAACATTCCCCTTTGTGATAGTTCAAGTACCCTCATGACCCTTCACCTACTCTATGACTATTCCATCCAACTATTGTCACTCGACTTACAGTTGACATGACTCAACATTACAATGCACATGTACTCATGTGAGACAACATCGCTTGACCAAGCTTTGCAATACATCACTGACACCTGGTCTACTATGATGAGAACAATTCCTTGACATGCTTGTGATGGTGAAGGTGGTGAGATGATGCCAAGCTTGTTTGTCTGTGATGATGTGCATGCACCTCATGGTGACATCTTGCTGAGGTGAACTCTTGCCTCCGTTGCAACTGGTGCATTGGTTCGACCCCCTTCATCCAACTCATCTGCTAACATGCGCATGGTCTTCTTGGGTATGGATGAACCAACAACACACTGATTCTTAGTGTCTGTGTTCATATTCAAGTGTGTGTTGGTGGTCAAGCGCATCAACTTGCTGAAGTACATGTTCAGCCCCAGTTGGACTTGCCTCTTGTCTTTGCCTTGGTGAGTGTGTGGAATGGGTTTTATTGCATGCATGTGCTCAACGAAATTCATGTTCTTGGATCTCTTGCATGTGATCAAAAACATTTCTCACCATGTTTTCTCTATGTCAGCTGCTGGGATAGATCCTTAACTCGTACTGGTGCAGTTTTCATCCACGAGTGCATGTTGCACCCACTACTATTGTTGTTCTTGCTACAACCCATTGGATTGTCTATGCAGCTTCATGTTCTTCCTGAGTTGCTTCTTCAACACATGGAAATCCTTCTTCGTTCCATCTTTTGATGTCACATGATCTTCATGTCGTGTTGTCAGTTCATAGACCGAGTCTCCAAAGTTGCTTTCATTATCAGTGGATCTGCTTGATCTTACAACTTTGCTCCATCTCTATGTTGTCAACAACCTTCCACTTTCATTCGTTGTGTTCATTGCATTTGCTGCATTCAGTATGATGCCTTTAGCTGTTGTTCATGATGGTGTTCACTATGATGTTGCTACTTGATGTCCTTGTCCATGAACAACTTGATGTCTTCATGAGTAGGTAAGCCCATGGACACTTGATCGACTGCATCCCCAAGCTTGCTCTGAATGGTGTCTTTCTCTCTGCTCTCTTGGAAACCATTGTACTTGTACTACTGAGAGGAAAATGAACACCTATGATGCCTAGAGACATGGAACCACTCATAGAAAGCAATCTGTCATTCGAAAACCAAAATGAACATGAGAACTAACTTGCAACATACCTGGGTGAATGATCATGAAGGTTGCACAATTTCGGCTGGGAGGTCGGGAGACCAATTGCCAAGACTGCAGAAGGAATAGTCTAGGCTCTTGAGAGACTGACTAACTACTGGAACTAGGAAATGTGTAGTCCAGTCGGGAAGTTGGATGTTGGGATTGTGTGATACACAATTTCAGCTGGGAAAAACTACTGCCTCAGCGACAGATTTGCGCAAATTATTGGGCCAATTAGCCACTAACCTCTATAAATTCGCAATTCAATCCAGGAGGTTAGTGCTGGGAAAGAATGTACAAATCTAGAGAGGCAGGTGAGCCTTCCTTCCTCAGATTGTGCAATGCAGTCTTGGTGGGGGCAGAGCCTGGGCCAAGGTTGGCCTGACTCACTGACAGGCAACTGAAAGAAAGTAAGTCGATGAAATGCATGGTGGTAGTAACTGATAGCAGAAGTGATAATCCATGCATGCAAAACATGAATGTAAGATTGAGAAAATAGATCAACATGCATGTGGGTGAGGTCATTCGTTGGTTAGGCGAATTTCTATCCAAAATAATTTCATGGATGCGATAGCAGTGACATAGCAACGAAAACTGAAACAGATCTAGAAGAAGCTAGTGTACATGTAAAGGACAACAAGTGTTCAAATAAACCAAGAAAACAGTACTCATACAAGCAAAAACCCAAAAAGTGACAGAAATGCAACACAAGGCATGGGAAGCGGGCTTACCCCAAAACATTTGAGATGAATGTGTCGACTGCTCCTAGATGTGATGTGGGATATCAGAGCTATAAGGTTGATGTGAGGAATGAGCTCTACAGTGTCCAGTTGATGAGTTTTTATAACATCGAGGTTGTGACATGCATGCCACAAATCTAGGGGAAGCGACACTTGGTACGAGGTTTCTGAATTTCTCCTTGCATGTAACCTCCAACTGCTAAACATAGATCGCTGAGACAAGGGATGTCTTTGCCTGCTACCTTGGGAGAAGCAACCTATGCATGCATGTCTATTTTTCTCGGTCTGGGGGGGAACCGGTCAACTCAACTATACATGCAAGTGACTGCTCGATTGCTAGAGAAAAGTATGCATTCCTAACTATAAGATGGGCTGACTTCCCAAGGGGATTGTGTAATTTCTGGGCCTGGTGGCTGACTGCTACACAGATTTAAGCAAATATTTGGTTGAACGGCCTGTTGATGGGAAAAATTGCGCAAATCCTGATGAGAGAGTTGGCTGGCAGGATTGCGGAATCGTGGAGACCAGCAGGCTGTCATAGAGGTTTGCGCAATTCCTAGAGGGAAAGTCTGGTTGTCCTCAAAGAATGCGTAATTTTCAAGGGGAAGCTACTCATCCTGTAGCTGGAACAAGTCCAGGTGAATAGCCTATGAAGGGAAAAGATCAAACTATGATCGACAGGTTACCTTTGAGCAAGAAAGACATTGAAGCTTGAGGACTTGATGAAGCAAGGCAAGCTGCTGTGAAGGTTGGTAGGGAGGCTCCAAAATAGGCTAAGGAAAAATTTTGGAGGATGGTTGTAGCCGCTACAACACTTGGTGACACACTGGTAGAAATCCAGCTCTTTGAATGGACCTTGTTCATGAAAATCAAGTCTAACACCTTCGAAAGTATTGTTCAGCTCTCAACTCGTCCTGGCTTCATATTAGCTTGATTGTAAGATGTAGCATCTACCAGACTCTTTTTCGATTGAAACACATTCCAAGCCAAGGCAACACAATTACTTCAATTGGGGTTGGGGGGTATATAAGTGCACAAGAAGTATAGTCATTAGAGTCTTAGTTTCATCTCTGGTGTTGCTCCATTGATAGTAGGCCTAGACAGTACCCCGGTAGAGTCACATAGGGACACAAGCATGGCACTACTGCTAGCGAGCCTAGTCAGTACTCCGACAGAGTTACTTTCATCACCTCCCTTCACAGGAAAACTTTCTCTTATTTCTCCTTATACATTTTTCATTTTTCATTTTTTCACTTTTCATTTTTTCATTTTTCATTTTCACAGTGGATAGCACTTATTCATTTCAGAGGCGGAAGAGGGATCCTGACTTATTGAGAGTAAAGGAGATTGTTCTAGCAAAGAAGTATTTTATTATATCTCTGACATGCATGTTAAGGTTTTTCCCCTCACCTTAATCTACTTGACTAAGCTTACAAGGGTTAACACAAAAACAATCGACTAGAGAAGGTGTCACTAGTTAGCGCACAAGCGTTGTGTTGACACCAAGGTTCACTTCGAAGAGTACATATTTTCCTTCGATGTATCATGGGCTAAGAGTAAAAATTTCATCATTTAGAGGCATGATGATGAATAACCAAGTAGCGATATTTGTACAAACCCTCTTGTACTTTACCGAGCTCATTTCATGAGTCACACATGGTTTCATGCAAACTAACCTAAGAACGAAACAAGTGAACGAACTAGAAATCAACAAAGAAAAGCAATAGTAGAAGAGAAAATGAAAGAAAAGAAAGTAAAAAAAGAAGCATGCAAACAAACAAGCAAACAAAGCATGTATGAAAACAAGCATGCAAGCAAACAATTGAAAGAAAACACTACTCCTACTCCTACACTAACAGTGCATGGGCCTGATCACGTGAAGTGATAATTCCAATGCAGCCACCGACGCATTAGTAGACCCATGTTGGTGAAGGATTGGTCCGCAGGTAACCCAGTTGTGCAGACCAAAAAACAAGAAAGATATAACAATGAAGACAACCACACTTTGTGTTTCAAAGTTCCCACAGGACATAAGTGAGTGCATGTGCATGACGAACAGTCTGTGGACTTATCATGGTGTTGTGTGACACTACATGCAACTTTGAATCAAAAGAACACTATTGACTGAGACATGTAAGAAAATGAAAGAAACAAAGATAACTTGTGTCACGAATGAGTGCTTGCAATGTAAGACTCCTCCAATGCATGAGCAATGGGATCGTACAATTCGAGTGAAGGAAGTGTGATATGTGTGTGAGGTTGATCTTTAATGCATACAGATGAGCGATGAGGAGCCTTGGGTGATTGAACCATTTCATGATTAGAAGTGAGGCTAACTGTTAGGTCCCTATAATACTAGTGATTACCCCATTACTATTGCAGTTGTACCCCTTATTAATATTTTTGTGCCCTTATTGTCACCATATTTTTATTACCGTGCCCTATAGAATCCCTTTATTGTTATTTTTGTTCCTTTATATTATTATTTTTAGGTCAACTTGGTTATATTGTGACTCCTTAGACTCCTATATATAGAAAGGAGGTTTTTTCATTTGTATCATAAAAGAATTATTGATTTATGTAATGTAAAGGAGGTTTCCCCCTCGAAGAGGCTGAATTCTATGGCATTCATCTATCTTTTCTATCTTTTTGTGTGTTGGTTTCATAACATTTGGTATCAGAGCTTTGGATTCTAGGGTTTCACTGCTCCAAACAGGTCATCATGGCATTTGCGCTATAACTTTTTTCTGCGATGTTTCAAATGCTAAAACAAAAACCCATTTGGGTTGAAATCATTTTGAACCTCGTGTCTGAAATTCAGAGCTTTTCACGCTATATTTGTGGAGATATGATCTGAGGAAGTTGGCCTTTTTGTAGACTCCCGAATTAAATTCCAAACAGGTGACTTGGGGAAAATATTCGTAACTTTTGTTTTGAGCATCAAATTGAAATTTCATAAGTTACAGAAAGAGGACAAATTATAGTTTGCTATGTATATTTTTCAGATCCTAAGGTCAAAACAGTGACACGTGGCACTTCATACAAGTTCACTCTTCTAAAAAGGTATATAATCAGGTAATCTTGGGAGATTGTGCATAACTCTTTCTTGGAAAATCTAAATTCGATCCGACTGGTGGCATTGGAAAGAGGACATAGAGGGCTACTGCAGGTCATAATTTCAGAATTGGAAGATCAGAAATTACAAAGATACATCAGATGCAATTTCGAGCTCCTACAAAGTGAAAAAAGGTTTGTAGATATCTTTAAATTTTTGCATAAGCTTGGTTTGAAAAATTTGTTTGAAGAAATTCAAAGGCCATAGTGAAGCATTATTGTCGATTACTCATGCCCTAGGGAAAGAAAATGCAAACACCTAGTAAGAAACCTGAAATCTCTAGCATGACTCATGAAGAAGAGGAATAAATGCAACATGATATATCAAAATTACGAGACCAGGTGCAACAAATGTCACTCGCACAAAAAGTAACAGAATCTAAGATGGATGATTTAAAGAAAGATGTAGAAGCTAAGATGAATGACGTGGAAGCTAAGATGGATGATTTGAAGATAGATTTGAAGACAAGCATGGAATATTTGAGGACAGATTTCACAAAGTTTCTACAAGAAATTCTTACTAATGGTGAAAGGGTAGTGAAGGAAACTCATGATGAGAACAAAATAAAGGTTAATCATTATTTCATAGACTCTAATGTTGGATTGAAGAACCACCTTATTCCAAAAATCGATATGAGGAATTTTGATGGCAAGGATCCCGCAACATGGATACTACAGATGGAGCAATTTTTCGATCTCCATAATGTGCAGAACACACAAAAGGTACGTATTGCAAATTTATATTTGGAACCAAATCAGTTTTTTTGGTATCGATGCCTTTGATCTCGTAAACAAATTGTCACTTTGGAAAATTTTACGGAGGAACTGACAGCACATTATGAGGATACAAAAAGCTACACTTTTTTTAGCCAATTGATAAGTCTCAAACAAAAGGGTTCAATGATGGATCACATTGACGACTTCCAAAAATTGAACATAAGGGTAAAAGATATTCCAGAGGAGCATAGGATTTATGTATTCATAGCAACTTTAAAGGATATCCAACATGAGGTTTTCCTTTGGGAACCTGATTCATTGGAGAAGGCATTCAGGTTAGCAAGAAAAATGGAAAGCAAAATTATGGCAACCAGGAAGACTACCACTCACAATTATAAATATGGAAGTGTTGTTGCCCCTAGCCTTCCACAACCTATAAGTTTGACACCACAAAAATTGGAAGAAAAATGAGCAAAATGGTTTTGTTATAGTTGTGATAGAAAATACAATAAAGGTCATAAGTGTGCTGAGAAGAAATTATTCTACATAGATTGTGAAGAGGAGGAAGAAAAGGAACAAGAAATGTCAAAAGAAGAGGATATACTCGAGGAACAAACCCTGGATAAAGAAGTAATGAATCTGACCATATCTTGTAATGCATTGGCTGGAATTACCACTCCTCAAACTACCAAGATAGAAGGACATATCAGGAAGAAAAAGGTAATAGTGTTGATTGATTCAAGAAGTGCCCACAATTTTATTCATTGTAAGATTGCAAAAGAATTGAATTTCTTCCTATATCCAGCACCAGAGTGTCAAGTGATGGTTGCAAGTGGAGGAACCATAAATTGCTCTGGAAAGTGCCATAATATCATGTTATCCATGGGAGAATATGTATTGAATAGCCCGATGCTTTCCATTCCAATGGGAGGTGCTGATGTTGTACTAGGAGTCCAATGGCTACAATCCTTGGGTACAATAGCTTTCAATTTTCAAGAACTTTTCATGAAATTTTCTATGGAAGGAAAGGAAGTTGAATTAAGGGGTATTGTAGGGAAACTGAGAAAGATAATCAACTCTAACGGTATGAAAAAGCTTCTAAAAAAGGAACAATGAGGTGTAATTTCACAATTATGTTCGCTAGATGTTTCAACATCGAAATCATCTATTTCTCCAGATCTCCAAAAAGCCTTGGACAATCATTCCAAAGTATTTGAGACTCCCAAAGGTCTCCCACCTATTCGTGATCATGATCATGCTATTCATTTGATTCCAGGAAGTGTTCCTCCAAACATCAGGCCGTACAGATATCCCTATGCCCAAAAGAGTGAAATTGAATGTATGGTTGCAGAAATGCTAGAGGCTGGTATAATTCAACCTAGTCAAAGTTCTTTCTCTATTCCAGTAATATTGGTGCACAAGAAGGATGGATCATGGCACATGTATCCGGATTATAGGGAGCTCAACAAGCTCACTATTAAAGATAAGTTTCCCATTCCTGTTATTGATGAATTATTGGATGAATTACATGGATCAATTTACTTCAACAAGTTGGATCTTCATTCAGGATATCATCAAATCAGAATGAAGACATTTCGAAAACAACATTTAGAACTCATGAGGGTCATTATGAATTTTTGGTCATGCCTTTGGCCTTACCAATGCACCTTCTACATTTCAAGGTTTGATGAATTCCATTTTCAAACCCTTCCTTAGAAAATTTGTGTTAGTATTTTTTAATGATATACTAATCTACAACAAGTCTTGGAAGGATCATGTTGAACATGTTGAAAGGGTGCTACAACTATTGGAGGAGAAACAATTATATGCAAAAAGATCCAAATGTTTATTTGGAGTACAAGAGGTGGAATATCCAGGTGATATTGTATCACATGAAGGAGTTAAGGTAGACCCTAGCAAAATTAAAGCCATTAAGGAATGGAAAGTCCCCACATTCAAAAAGAATCTGCGAGGATTTCTCGGGTTGATAGGGTATTATCACAATTTTTTTAAGAATTATGGGAGAATAGTAGCACCTCTAACAACATTATTGAAGAAAGATGCATTTTCATGGACTCCAGAAGCAACAAAGGTCTTCGAACATCTTAAAGAGGCAATGTGCCAAGCACCAGTCTTAGCTACACCGGAATTCACAAAAACCTTTATTGTGGTATGTGACGCTTCAGGAAATGGAATTGGTGTTGTTTTAATGCAAGATGAAAGACCCATTGATTTTGAAAGTCATCTAGTGAAGGGAAAGTTTTTACACAAAGATATTTATGAGAAGGAAATGTTGGCAATACTACATGCACTTAAGAAATGGTGACCCTACCTAATGGGAAGACACTTCAAGGTAAAAATAGATCATGATAGCCTTAAATACTTTTTAGAAAAAAGATTATCCTCTGAAGAGCAATAAAAATGGGTCACAAAGATGTTGGTTTATGATTTTGGAATCATCTACAAAAAAGGGAAGCAAAATGTTGTGGCAAATGCACTTTCAAGAAAGGATGAGGATGTGGAAGCATTGTTGTGCACCATTTCTATTATCCAACTAGATTGGATAAACGAAGCAACAAAGGAATGGAAGAATGACAAAGAAGTGTGGGCACTTATTCGAAAATTACAACAAGATTCCAGTACATCTGATACATTTAGCTAGAAAAATGATTCATTATTGTAGAAAGATCGCTTATACCTCTGTAAGAATTCTCAACTCAAACAAAGATTCTTATGGAATTGCACACTTCTCCCTTAGGAGGGCACTCATGATTTTTAAAAACTTACCACAAGGTTAAGAAGGAATTCTTTTGGGATGGCCTTAAATCAGATATTCAAAAGTTTGTGGCGCAATGTTTGGTTTGCCAACAAAATAAAGTTGAAACAATTAAGACCCTAGGTCTATTACAACCTTATCCATTTCAAGCCAATGTTGGGAGGAGGTTTCAATGGATTTTATCACAGGTTTACCCAAGTCTAAGGGAAAGATTGTCATCATGGTGGTAGTTGACAGACTTACCAAGTATGCACACTTTTGTGCATTATCACATCCATTTAAAGCCAGTACAGTTTCTACTGCATTTATGGAAACAATTCAAAAGCTACATGGAAACCCAAAGATTGTTGTAAGTGACAGAGATCCCATTTTCACTGGAAATGTTTGGACAAAATTATTTTCTTTTCTTGGTATCCAGTTAGCTCATAGCTCATCTTATCATCCTCAATATGATGGGAAAACTTAGATAGTAAACAAATGTTTGGAAGGATATCTTCGTTGTTTTTTATCTGATAAACAGACACAATGGGCCAAATGGTTGCCTCTCGCTGAATGGTGGTATAACACTTCCTACCATACCGCAACAAAAATGACTCCATTTATGGAACTTTATGGATATTAGCCACCATCCATCACATCGTATTTAAGAGAATATTTTAAGGTTCAATCAGTGGAACACCACATCGAGCATCAACAACAAGTTCTCCAACTCTTAAAGGATAACCTCATGTTGGCGCAAAATAGAATGAAACAATAGGCAGATCAACATCGCAGTGAAAGAAGTTTTGATGTAGGTGACTGGGTATTCCTACGGCTACAACCATATAAACAAATGTCCCTCAAGCAAGCTAAGAAGGATAATAAATTATAACCAAATTATTATGGTCCGTACAAGGTGTTGTAAAAGATTGGTATTATGGAATATAAATTGGAGCTTCCTGCAACTTTTCGAGTGCACCCAGTTTTCCATGTTTCATGTTTAAAGAAAGTTATAGGAGACAAGCTCCCAGTTCAAACAATATTGCCAGAACTTGATGAGGAAGGAAAAATTATATTAGAACTGTAAGCAGTCACAGAAACAAGAACTTGACAGCTATGAAATTGATCAATTTCAAAGTATCTCATTAAGTGGAAGAACTTATCCGCTGAAGATTCCACATGGGGGGATGGGAATTTTATACAGAAGCATCCAGAACTACTCAAGCATTGAGGACAACACTTTTTTTGAAGGAGAGGGGCATGTTAGATCCCAATAATACTAGTGATTTCCCATTACTATTGCATTTGTACCCCTTATTAATATTGTTGTGCCTCTATTGTCCCCATATTGTTATTACTGTGCCCCATAGAATCCCTCTATTGTTATTTTTGTGCCTTTATATTATTATTGTTAGGTCGGCTTGGTTATATTGTGACTCCTTAGACTCCTATATATAGAAAGGAAGTTTTTTCATTTGTATCATAAAATAATTGTTAATTTATGTAATGTAAAGGAGGTTTCCCCCTCAAAGTGGCTAAATTCTAAGGCGTTCATCTATCTTTTCTATATTTTTGTGAGCTGGTTTCATAATAATAACCCCAAGAGAGCGAGGACCCAACATAACCATCAGTTCAGGCTGAAGTGCCTTGCCATTCTTGGGTAGCTCAACTTCATCATCAAGTAGATCATCATAAACCGGTGGCTTCGAAAGATCAATTGCGATAGATTCATGATCGTGATAAAAAATGGAAACAAATGGATCACGATCGCCACAATTAGAAAAACTAATGAATTCTCCGGCATCCTCATGATCAAATGAATCGAACAGAGGGGTAGATGAAAAGTGAACCAACTCATCCTCTATGTTTTTGGAACAGACAAATGAAGGATCAAGTGGATTTTCAATGAGTAACTTATCCTCTTCGTTGTCGAATGATGGACTAGAATCAGGTGAGTCCTGGGAGTGATCAATAATGCGTGCATTCTTAGATGAAGATACACATGCAAAATCATGGATGGAAGGTTCACCAAAGAGGCTAGGAAATAATGGAGGGCGCTTGGACAGTAGGGAGTCATCCTTCGCCGAGTGTTGATGTTCAAGCTCCCACTCATACTCTCCATTAGTGATAGTGCATGTTGGTTGTGCAGTACCAACTCCGTCGATGGGTTGTTCCTCATCACAACAAGTGAAGAGTGTGGAATGTGTTATCACTATGACATTTATTTTGAATTTAATGAAAAAATAAAAGTCAAAGTTAACCACAAACCACTTTTGGAGATCAAGACCTAGCCTTCTTGATGCTTAAAGAGGGCTCTCTCTTTATAATTTAACTTTTTTTAGTTAAGATGATTTTAGTCTAGTTATTGTTTGCACTTGGGTTTTGTTTTGAAATTGAGTTGTGGGATCACTTTACTTAGATGAACATAGGTTTGCTTCTACCATTGGGCTATGGAGTCGAATGTCAGAAAAACAAGACTGGATTCAGTTCTAAAAACAATGTCTATAGGGCAAGATAGATGAGTTACTGAAAATATCAAAGGCTAAATGGTGAAATGGTTTCAAATTGGATCCAGGGAGAAATTAAGGGTTCCCTAGCATAGACTTTGGAAGGAATGAAAGAAATCAATCGGGATGGGAGAGAAATTAAGGGTTCTCAAATACAGGTATCAAAAAAACATGTAAATGACTAACTTTCCAAAACAGAGTGCACTTCAACAATTTCCGAGTGATACCTCCAGTTAATTCATTCAAATTTAGAACACATTTAAGATTATGAAACACATAAGAAGGTAACAAAATCACACAAACAAGATACTTCACTACAAATGGCTCATCTCATGAATCCTGTAACGAAATGATTTAATTACTTGCTCCAATCTGTTGACTTGAAAATGGTACAATAACCCTTAGGTTTAAAATCAAAATAACTCTACAAAAGTAAAATAATCCACCATAGTACTTAAAATTTTGAAGTATTTATACAAAGGGATTTAAAAATATCTAAAACTGCATTCAAAACTAATCTAGGAAAAAAGAAATATCTTCTTGCAAGAAGATAGAGACAGCTATTGAACTACAACTTGTTGTCCCTATTATTTAGGTTCTGTTGTTTTTTCTCCTTGATCTTTTTCCCTTTATGTTGCTTGGTTGTTTGGTATTCACACTGGATGTTCTATTTCACTTTAACCTTTCACCTGATACTCTTTCATCTTATACACATTAACCCTGCTAACCTGTCAATATCCTTTTACTGTGTTGTTTTACTTTTTACTGTACATTTATAATTTACTGTGTATTTAATACAATAAATCATTTAGTTTTTCCCATCTCTCTTCATCTGGTAGCTGGATATTGAGCATTTTTCTATATATCTCATTTGCCTCTGTAGATTTGGAAAAATTAGGCTTATTAATAAACAAGTGTTTTACCTCATGCTCGAGGTAAAACAAGTTTTCAAAAGTTTGGTACAACACTTTTCCTATTGGCATGCCCTTCATGGATGAAGTGATTACCTGTTCTCTAGCCACTTACTTGATCTTCTTGTTGTAATTTTCCTGTGTCATTAACTTGTAATTTATTAATAAGGGATTAAGTAATCCCTTTTCCTTTAAAAGTTAAAACTTAGCCATGAACCTGCGAACGACTAGTTGCATGTTTTGACACTTGTCTTCTAAATTTAACATCAAATTCCTCTTGGTGAGGACTTTTTTGACTTCCAAAATTGTACCTGTCCGGTCAGGTATCTCAAGCTCTTGAAATTCATACTTATTCTTGGAATTGAGGAAGTGGATGGTTCTTGTTTCTTCCTCTAGCATATCTCCAAGTTCCGTTTTAACCCTTTCAATGGCTTCTGTAGCCTGATTTATTAAATCAATCTTCTCAAAAATGACCTAGATGGATGGCAAAATATCATTGACAGAGTCAATGATATTGGCCCACAGTTGCTCTTTGGCCTTTCCTATAGGTTCAGTCAATGTCAGTTCTTTCTCCAGGCTTTTTATCCTTTCATTCATCCTTGTAGCCTTTTGCTGTTCTTCTTTATGCATGATCTGGGAAAGTTTGCAATCTGTCTCAAGGCTGGTGACTTTCTCCTTCAGTTTGTTCATCTCATTGGTCTAAATGGACATTTCTTCCATTTCTTTGACTAGCCTGTTTGCTTCTTCACTTGTGGAGGTTGTTGTTGTTGATCCTGTTGCAGATGTAGTTAGTGCAGATGTCGGTAGTGCAATGGGCATTGGAGCAGTGGGACCTAAAGTTACTGCCAAAGTAGAAGGTACATCTGTGGTCACTATTGGAATGATAGTTGCAATAGCATTATCAATACTAGCTTGTTTGAGATAAATCAAGTTATCTAGCTCCTTCTCCATCTCCTTTAACTAGTCATTCAGTTGCAGCACCGAGTCCATCATTTCCTCATGATTGGTCTGGCTTTCTAGGACTTATTTTGTATGTGGGTGCTGCAAATGAGGCAACTTGAGATGTTTCTTGAGGGCTTCTATGTCCTCATTCTTATTTTTAATTAGTTTCTCTATGGCCCTAACATCACTTGGGTCATGGCCCAGTTCAATAACCAAGTCCTCCAAGGACTTTATCATGTTGTCTTTAGCCTGTGAAGAGGCTCTCCCCAACTTGCACTAAGTTGTTACGCTGTCCAATGAATCCTGGAGCTTGTAAGTAGCCACGGCCTTTGCTGTGACGGTGGAGTAGATCATTTCTCGAACTTTCTTGTGAAATTCTATCTAATCAATGAGATGAACATCCCTGGCCAAGACCTCAAAGTTGTCTTCTTGTAGTTTGTTGAGGTATTTGGTTGTTGTACAGTGCATTGCAGGAAAGAGACCTGCATTTTTCCTTATTTGATGTCAAAGGCTGACATCAGTGTAGTATGGTTTGGCGGTATGATCTTGAGATATTGGGCATATTTCTCTGCCTTTAGTCTCTCATTCCTCATCTTTATCTCTGTTAACACCCAAGTTGTTCCCTATGACTCCCAAGGGAATACGGCCGGGGTAACCACTAACCAATCTTTGGACTACAGCTCCTAGCCAAACTGTAGTCAGAGAGGGCTCTCTCTTTATAATTTGTCTCTGTTTTGATAGTATTTTAGGCTAGCTATGATGTTCAGATTTGTTTTTTGTATTTGGTTGGATAATGTTTCAATCAAAACGTGTATGCTCTAACCAGGGAGTTATGTATCATTGGGCAATGGAGTCAGTGGTCCTTTAGTTTGGGTGTGCTGAGTTAGTGAAGTAATGAAATTGCAGAGCTTTAGTGTGATATGTTCAGTACATGAAAGGCACTTAAGGATCTTTCATTAAACTGAAATGAAGAACAAATAATGTTACCTAGAAGCAATGAAGGATTTCTAAATAACATTCACAATATAGATTTAAACAAAACATGAGCATTTAAGAATTCATGTCCCTTTAACTCTGAAGAAAACATTTACAGCAATATAAGATTGAGCACAGGGTGAGAAGGAACATATCCTGCACTATTCTTTTTCTTTATTGCTAGATTTGACGAAAATATAAGTATGCAACAACATAGGAGAACAAAACAGAGGTTTAAGAAAACATATCATTCCACCAGACAACACAAGAATTCTGCAACAACACTTAGATCCTCAACAAAACACCATAGTTCCAGGAAATCACTGAGCTGAGCTTGCTCTTTGTATTAAACTATTCTGAAAATATACAGTATACATGCCTCAGAGTGAAAATTCTCAACCCCTTATGCGTTACTAAGGGGAGTATATATAGAAAGTTTACATAAGAAAATATCTAAAATGAAGAGTACATGCTTCATTAATATTCTGCCAACTGCTAGAGTGTAGTAGTTGAAAAAGTTAATGCTGTAATAACTTCCTGTCCTATAGCTGTCAAAAATTGGTCAGAGCCTGTTGACTCGGTGGCAGTTGGAGTCGGCTGAGGATACGCTGTCAAAAATTGGGCATTTCTTTATCTTTTGGCTGGCCGTTGGAGTCTATATGCTGAGTCATCACTCAGCTGCTTTCAATGCTAACTTTATCATGCTGTTTGTCTTTAAAGTGACTTTGAGCTGGCAGTGACCAAACAGCTGGAGTTACCGTGGCAAAATCTGAAGCATAAACTGCCACCAATCCTCCTTAGGCATTTGATGTCTGCGTATCTTTATCAATGTTTCCGCGGCCTCTGTATGTCTGTAAAGATTGGGAGGGGTTTCAAACAGGTGATTCACCTCATTCTCAATGAAGAACATGCCTTCAAGTTTTTCATATAAACTCTGTCCTGTAGGAGGCCTTGCTGGTTCAGATGAACTGCCAGGTGCAATAATCTGATTTTCAATAGTGGTTGCCATTCTGTTGGCCATTTGATCTAGGGAGATTAGCTTACCTGCACCACTTAGCAAGCTGGGCAGGCCTTTTGCTTGCAGCACTCCCATTTTAGCTTTGTATTCCTCCACATCTGCTTGCATCTCATAGAACTTCCTCTCTACTGTTTGTATATAGTTTCTTAGAGTTAGTGCCTTCTTGGTAGAGAGGACAGCCTCTGTTCTGTTGGGAATGCCTATAGCTGCCAATTCTTCCCTTTCCTGTCTATTCAGGAAGTCTATCATCCTGTTTGCCTGCTCTGTTTTATTTCCTAGCACTGTCTTGGCCTTCTGAATTTCTGCTTGAGCTTGGCCCATTAAATCCATCTGCTCATGCATTATTTTTATTGACCTCCACTGCTGTTTGATGGATTGGCCAATTTTGGCCCATAGGATTCTCTTTATGTCAGCCATAGCAGTCTCTAGATTCAGCTCCTTTTCTAAGGCCTTTATCTTTTCTTTTTGGGCCTTTATTTCTCTGCCCTGTTCTGCTACAGTCATTTTGGACCTGTTATACTTGGAATCCAGCTCTGCCAGTTTTTCTTTGGCCTTCTTTATTTCGTCTGCCTGGAGCTCCATTGCTTTGACGGCCTTGGTCAATTCCTCTATACTTGGACTGGCATCTGGAGCTGCTGCTGTTCCTGCTGCTTCTGTTGTGGGGGCCACTGCTGCCCCTGAAGTTGTTGCTGTTGTTGAAGTAGTTGGAGGAGCTTGGGAAGTGGAATCTGCCTGTTTATCTTGTAATATTCCTTCCAGCTCTTTCTCCAATTCCCTGATCCTTTGGTCTTGCTGCATTAGGAGGTCTAGTTGGTCCTCAGCCCGTTTTTGCTTTTGAAGTTCTGCTGTTTGAGGGTGCTCTGTGGGCTGCAGCTTCAACCTCTTCTTCAATGCATTCAAGTCATCATCTTTGTTCTTCATGAGGGCCTTCACACCCGTTGGATCACTAGGATCATGTCCTAGATCAATGATGATCTCCTCCAGGGACTTTATTCTATTATCTTTGGCCTGAGAGGACAATCTCTCAAAATCCAACTGGGTGTTGGTGTTTTTTAGGGACTCTTTCAGCTCATGGGCCATGGTGGCCTTCTCTACTAAGGTTGCATAGACCATCTCTCCAGCTTTCTTGTGGAGTTCAATCTGGTCCATGGGGTGTATGTCTCTGGCCAGGACCTCCACCCTTGTCTTTATAAAATCTGCAGGTGTCTTAGGTTGCGGCCCTTTTGGCTTGAAGTGGCTGAGGAGCAATTTCTCTTGCTGAATGTCATACACCGACATTAATCTCTCTTGCTGGGCTGGTGTTGCATCTATGAATTGCTTGTATACCTCAGCCCTTAGCAGCTCATTCTGAGCTTTTATTTGTTTGAAAGAAGCCTTAGTGCTTTTGGGCTTCTTGGTCTGCTGAGAAGAGGAGGACACCTCTAGGCCGAGTTGTAAAGTTTTCTCCTGCTGGAAGGAGCTTGTACCTGTGTGCTGACTGCCCTCCTTGTCTTTTCTTGCACTGTCCAAGACATCTTCAGTAATGTCTTCTACCTCTGGGGAGTCTGCTCTTTGCCTTTTGGCCTCTAGCTGGTGGGAGGATCCACTGAAAGGAGTGGACTCTTCTCTGTCTCTTTTTGTTCCCCTTTCCTCATGTGCTGGGGTCTGTAAGATTGGGGCAGTGACTGGCTCAGTTTGTGGAGGTGGAATTTGCAGTGCTGGAGCTGGTGGCAGCCCAGTTTGTGGTAGGACAGTTTGCCCTTGCTGCTGTTCTGGCTGCTCTATTTCAGGGGCAGGCTTTTCTTTCATTACCTCCTCCTCTGTACCCATTATCCCTTTTCCTTTATCTAGCACTGGTGCTGCTGTGGAAGATGCCTTTAGTACTGGTGCAGTCTTTGAGGTTGAGGTCCCTTCTCCTGTTGAATAAGGCGGTCTGAAAGGTACCTGCTGCACATAGTCTAGGTCAATAGTTTTTTCAAGCTCCTTCACATTTTTTAGCATTGTCTCTTCCTCAGTCAGATTTTCAACTAGGGTATCCATCTGCCATTCTTGCAGGTTGGCATATTTTTCAATGTGTGGGTACTGACAATGCTTGATGCCTAAAAGCCTATACTTGGTTCTCCTAGCAGTGATGAAACCTTCAGGGTCATAAGGGACCCACCGAAAACTATAGGACAGCTTGTATTTGTCCTTAAGGATTAGGTCTGCATCTTCCCACCCTTCTTTCTTGTTCATGATGAAGGGGCCCAACTGGTGTTTGAACTTGAGGTGGCCCTTCTTTTTGGCGCTGTGGAAATGGGTGAGGTCGGACTGAATCAACTGCCTGTAATACTCCAAGGCAAACAACCTCATAGGTACATATTTTGGGAGCCTGTATGGACAGAGCTCACAGCCATAGATCCTAATGACAGTATGATTCTCATATAGGTACCAGTCACCTATTTTATACTTTTTAGAAAGTTGCAAAGCTTTCTTTATTTCATTTGATATTCTGGGAGGAGGGCACCTCATCAGCAAGCAAGAGACTGGGTACACAAACTGGTCAACAAATTCACAGTAGGTATAGGGTGAATTTGTCACTTTGTGATAGACAGAGGTCGAGAAGATGACGGATCTTCTTTCCCCTTTGTGATCCAGCTTTTTGATGTAGCATGGGAAGGCTTCAGAATGATAGTACATGAGCAGGTGGTAAATATAGGCCGAATACTTGAAGACCCCCTGCCTGTCCACTTTGCTCAGCTGATCATGAATCTTATTAGCAATGAATTTAGCAAAGTTATACTTCTTGGCAGGGGGTTGGTGTGGGCTGTAGGAAGATAGCAACACCAGCATTGTTTTGTCCACATGCTCACTGTTTTTGTATCCCAGCACATAGGCAATCATTTCCAGTAAAAGCCAACCCACATCATTGAAATGGACATCCAGGTAGGGAGGTGGCTCTGTAGGCTGGCACTCAGGTCTCATGAAATCCCTGGTGACCTTTTGTAACTCCTCACTGGTCATCTTGTCACCAGTCTCCAGCAAATAGTTCATGGAAAATGGGATTAGCAGCTCTGTCTGCTCAAAATGTAACATTTTGTTGATAGACTCAGCATTGATGTAGAAAAGGATCCTCCCAGATGGAGTGCTAATGGCTCTGTGCTGCACATCATAATTTTCAGCACACAGGTGAATGATTTCAGGGGAGACATTTACAGCTGGGAGACAATAGTATGGTAGGTTTGACTCCCATATCCCATGTGTACCATGACCATCCTTGTAGTCCTCTCTTAATTGACAGAAGGTCTGCAAGAAGTCCCTGCTACCTTCAAACTCTCCAATAAGACAGTGCTTGTCAACAAATGCTAAGGCCTCCAGCTCTTTATTTGGTGGATTTAATGGAGCTACACTGAGAGATGAGGATGCAGAGGCAGCCATTGTAAAACTTGATTTGAAATTAGGTGATGGCAATGGTTTGCAAAGTCTTTTAAAGAGCTTAAGTAATAGGTCCAATATAGACCAAGTCTGAGGTGTTTTTCTCAGTGAAAATGCAAGCTGGTTTCTGCAGTTTGTTGCAACTTCACAGGGATGTGAACTGCCAAGGGTAAGTTGCAGAGGAAATGAGGTTTCCATTGGTAGAGATTGCAGCTGGCCTGTACTCGGCAAAAGGGAACAATGCCGAGCACCTCAAGGACAATTTTATGGTTTTAGTCCGTGGAACGACTGCTTCAATGTCGAATTACAGTTCTGAGGTAATGCAGGTTGTTTTGGCTCACTTTAGGTAACAGACAGAGTTGAATTTAGGATTTTTACCAGTTTTTAATGGTGAATTTATAGAGAAATGGAATGCATGGGCAAAAGTGGGGAAAACTAGTGAAATACCTGGAAAAACTAGCTTGGAAGCCTGCGGGCCGGGCTGTGGAGGCTTAATGCAGTCGAATTGTTGACTTGTAGCGGTCGGAATGTTGAATTTGATGGCTGGGAATAGGTTTCGCGGCAAGCTAGTTCGCAACGGCTACGTCGTTTGTGAGCGAAAATGACTGCAAACGGCTCATTGGGTGGCTTATAACGTTAAATTTGGAAAAAACATGCAATTGGCACTTTTCCGCCGATGACGTCAGCATGACGTCATGGCGGGGCCCGGGTACGGAGGTGACGTGGCTGCTGAGGTGTAAGCCAGGGTGACAGGACACGGTGGCAGGTGGATAAGGTGGTAGGGGTACGTGGAGGATTAAATGGCGCGGGGGCGGAGGAGGACGCTACGTCATGCTGACGTAGTGATGACATAAGGGGGGCGGTAAAGGAACGGTGGTAAGCGGGTTCCTCGCACCACCTTTGGGCAAAGGCGGTATCGGGGAGGGGGGCTCCGAACAACCTCAGCGCTCGACACACATCCAGGGTACGGCGCCAATACCACTTTCCCCGGACGCTAAAGGTCGGCATGTCCGGGCCCAAGAATACCCACCCACCGTTAGATCATGGGTGGCGGAAGATCAATGGTTGGCGGGCCCTCCGACAGATCGTGCAAGTTTGGGGGGGGCCCGCTGGCCTGTTAAAATATTCAAATTTAATTTTTTGGGCGGAGAACCTTGGGGTAATGGGTTTTCGCATGTGTTTTGGGGATTTTCAGGTTTTTCAAGGGTTTTTATGAGAAAACAGGGGTTTATAGGAGTGGGTTTAGCAAGGGAAAAAGGGGTTTTTTGTGTTTTTGAGCAGAGGGAAGGTGGGGGCTTAGGGGAAGGGTTATTGCTCATAACCAGAGGTTAGAGCAACTCCAAGACAGGGTTGACCACAGTCCCAGGTGGACTAAAGTCTCCCTTTAGACGAACATATTTAGCTATAATGCTAAAAGGAGGATATTTATAGAATGCTTGGGGTTTTATACACCGTGGTGTTAATAATACTAGGGAAAGGGGTAATGTAAGGGAATTACATATTAGAATTAGGGGTTAATATGAATGAAAGAGTGAATGAGGGGGAAAACACTAAGTTGGTCTGAAACTTACTTAGTTTAGGGAGTAGATCAAAATGAAAAGATTTTTACACAGGAAATGTGGCTTTTAAAGTCATAAGAACCACCATAACACTTCAAACTCTTCCATGAATCTCAACTGCTAAAGGGATGTTAGTAATGAAATGGGAAAAGGGGAAGAAGGGAGGTTAGACATGCTTCTTTACTTTGCTGTAACTGATGTAGAAGAGGGGCCTCAGTATCCACTGGTTTGCCTTTGTGAACAAGTTATCAAACACTTAATTGAAAGGAATGCCCCTTCTGCAACCCCATCTGCCTACCCATCTACTTTGCCTAGCGTTTTTTGTTTCTTCTTGGAGGGTGCACTTGAACTTGCAACCCTTATGTGCCTTTTCTTTTCATTTGGATTTTCTTTTAATCATCTGTCTAAGGCTACGCTTATTTCTTCCAAGGCCCCAGGTTAAGCAGTTGGGAACCTTAATTCTCTACCTAAACTACTTGTCTGCCAAGATTAAACAATTTGGACAGACCTCTTTCTCTATTCTAGCACAGAAAATTGAAACGTGGCATTATCCAGATTAGGCTGTTGGACCATCCATCAAAATTTAGTAGCCATGAAACTATGTAGACACCTAGTTTTTCTTTTGGAAATATGGGATCTTTGTATCAGCAAAGCAGAGCATATTTGGCATTTTGAATTTGCCAATCATGAAATATGAAACGTATTGGTATAGGTATCCAACAATCTCTTTAAATTTGTCTTTGTTGTCTTTTTCCTTGTCAGTTGGCCTCACATAGGAAGATATATTCATACTCGGTTGTCTATCTATCAACTGTGTGTTGGATGTTGAGGGATGTTGTGTTTCCTCTGATGCAGTTCCTTCTTTACCTTTCTGTCCCATTGCCTCAGTGCCAATTATTTCTTCTGATGCAATGTTATCCTCCTAGTCAAAGACAGGATTCAACATGGGCCTCTTTCTTGGCTCAATCAACTCATCAATAGTTTCCATGGCAGAGATAGATGCCTCATCCCTTCTCCTCTTCGGATTCTTCTCCTCATTTAGTGGAGTTTGTATGACAAGAGGAATGTTCATTGGCCCTCCTTGTTCTGGAACCTACAGGAAAGAGTTGTGATCAAATTGTCTTTCCAAATCAATAGGTGTGTTCTCTACATCCACAACAGAGGTATCCATGTCAATCAAAGTGTTCTCCACCCACTCATCATGGTTAGCAAACTGTTCAATGACAGGCCTTGGGTGGTGGATGTATGCTCCCAACTTGACCTTGAGTTTGATCTTGTTTATGACCCCATGTGGCTCATAGTGCCAGATGAAATTGTTTTTGAATTTCATTAGTTGACGTAACCTGTCAGCCTCTGGTCCAACCTCTCTATTGTTGCAAATAAATGGGCCCATTTGGTTCTTCACTTTGAACTGGGTTTTCTTCCTATAAGCTAGGAAGTGGATCCCATCAGAGTTGATGATTTTCCTAAAGTACTCAAGAGCAATTATCCTCATAGGGAGGTATTTGGGAAACTTATAGGGGTCTAGCTCACAACCATAAATTCTGATCTCAATGTGGTTTCGCTACTAGTACCAATCTCCCACCTTGTTGTTCTTGGCCAATTGTAGTACTCTCTTGATCTCTGGGCCGATTCTAGGCTAAGTCTTAGAAGTCAGCATGTTCATAACTGGGTGTACAAAAGAGTCTATGAAATCTTTGTAGGTGAATGTTGTGGAAAACTTGTGGACTAAGGGTGTCCAGTAGATGAATGATCTCTCCCTTCCCTTGGTATCCAATTTCTGGATCCTCAAAGGGAACTTATCTATCTGGTAATACAAGAACATATGAAACAACACTGAAGAGTATTTGAAAACTCTTACAGTGGGCAGTCTAGTGAACTGTTCATGCACTATGTCTGCAATGAACTGGACATAATCATACATAATAGCAGGAGGCTTGTTTGGAGTGAAAATGGATAAGAAGGCCATGATGACCTCATCAACATACTCATTTGATGTGTATCCTAGGATGCATGAGAGAATGGTGATTATTCTCCTGCCAGTCCCTGAAAAATAGTGGCAGCATAGGGTGGAATGTCTTTAGGACTATGGTGCTCCTCAATGTTGAAATTTTGGAAAATTTGTTTGATTTTGATTGGGTCCAGTGTGATGTACAGGTCCAACAAATTTCCAATGGACAAAGGAGTCAGATTAGGACTAGGCTGGATTTGCAGCATCTAGTTGATGCATTCAGCGGTAATGGTGAATAATATCTCATGGTTTGGTGCCTCAATAGCCCTATGGCTTGGAACATAATAGGAATGAAAAAAATGTACTATGTCTGGGAATGGGTGAACTTCTGGGAATGTATACTTAGGAAAATTGGATTCCCAAAGGTTGATGTCATCAACATGGTTTAGGAACCTATCCTTAGCCCAACAATGGATTCTTAGAAGGTGGCCTAGAGTGGTTGTGTCTTTAATTTGGAATTCCCTATCTGCCAGGGCCAAATGGTCAATGTCTAGGTGAGGGGTTGAGATCAGTTTGACATCCAAAGAGGTTAGGGCAGCTATATTTGTGATAAATTGTGGGAGTTGGGCTTATACAGCTTGTGATAATGGATTCTTGGAAACTCTAGTACATGGATAGGGTATTAGCAGTTTGCAAGATAGGGGTTTTCAGTATTTGAGGGGAAATACTCTCAATTCAATGTAACTTTATTAAATTCAACTAATTATTTTTTTGAATTTCAATGGTTGTTTGAATTTGATAGGGTTGTTATGGTTCTATGTTGAAATACCTGGATTTTATGGTTCAAGTTACAAATTGGTTTTGAATGGTGGCCGTAGAGGGTTCTGTGGATTCATTTACGCACTAGAGGGTTGAACTAAGCTTCTGGAACATGTTCGGAATGCAATTGGTGGTTGGAAACGGCTGCAAAACCTCAGGGGCGTAGGAGAGCTTAAAATGCTTTCACAAAGAAAACAAGTGAAAAAGGGCGAAAATGGGGGTCTGTGGGCTTTTAACCAGGAATGGTTAGAAAATTGACGCAGAAGCTTTTTATGAACAGTGGGCGGTTTTTGCGTTGGGGAGGGAGGCAATTTAGGGAGCCATCACACCACTTTTGAGCGATGGGTGGTATTTTCCCGATAGCATGCGACTTAATGCGGTGCTGCCACGTAACCCAAGGGGGCCCAAGAAATACCACCCATATCGCATGCTCTTGAGCCGGTAAAGGTCGGGAGATGATTGGGCGCAATATGGGTGAGGGTCATACGATCTGGGGGTGTAAGATCTAATGGCCATTGTGCGGCAGAGATGCACAGAGGGAGATGGGGGTGGATATTAGCAAGGCCCATGGCTTAATTACCCTTAAGTGTAATTAATCAATGGATAAATGTGGGGTTAATAAAGTAATGCAGGTTTATGGAGTATAACAGGTAAAAGTGAATTTGCAGGGTTAATAAAGTAATGCGGGAGGGGAATAATAGTTAGGATAAGAGGTTTTTGTGGGTTTTTTGGGGGTTTTTAGGGAATTTAACAAAGGGAAAATTATTTTTGAATCGGAAAAGGGTCTCACACTAGGGAAAAAGGGGTTTTTTTGGTAGGGGAATGAATTTAGATGGTAATTTGCTAGGGAATGTGTGAAACCAAGGGGGAAGGAAAAAATGAAGGGAAATGGGGTTTACATAATAAATGAAGTTGTAAAAGGGGAAATTAGTTAAGTATGTAGTGAGGGGTGAAATGGAATGGGGGAAGTTAAGAAAATGAAGTTATGAGCATCATGTTTCTTTCATAACTACTCCTGCACACTAAAACACATGATTAAACATGATGGATGTGATTATGCCTCAAATAGCTTGTATTTCTGCAACCTTTCTTCTACTTACCCTTTTACTTAACCTAACATTTTTGGTTCACTTTATTGGGTGCACTTAAGGTAGCAAACCCTTTTCTTTCCTTTTTCTTTTATGAAACAAACTATCTACTTCTAATCTTATATCTTCCAAGGGTTCAGATTAAACTAATGAGCTACTTTTATTTCTCTGCCTATCTACTAATCTTCCAAGATTAAACTATTTGGTTAGATCTTTATTCTCTAACTATAAACATGAAGTAGTCAATAGTAAACAATTTGACTATCATGGGTTGTGGCATGTATGACAAGCTGCACACAACCATTATTTAAAATAGTAAAGTAAAGAGTAGTGGCACTTGGACTTGTACACTTTCATGATCTGTTTTTTGTTTAGGGTTCATATTCTTCATATTTTTTATCTTTTCTTATTTCATTTTGTCCTTTGATATTTCTTTTAGGACATACGCTCTTTACATTTTTTAATTTTAATATGGAAAACATTTGCAGAAAGCAAAGGTATGCACAATATTACAAGACTTAACCTCAGCCAATTCAAAAAATATGAATCCTATCACTATAGGACTCTAACAAAATGGACGAACATAAGACAACATCATTCGGAGGAACACCTGAGTGCGAAGATGAAGGTAAGAAAAAGAATGCATGTGAGAACTCAAAGGACTCACAACCAACTCTACATGAAAATTGAGTGGAGTGATGTTGGGAGGGTGTGAAAGATGAACAGATGTGCAAACATGATCCTTAGCATCATTGGGAAATGGTGGAACTGTTGAATGTGAGTGAGGTCAACAGTCCATCGAGAGAGTGGTTGCTCCCACATGGGATTGCATAGTTCCATCAACGAAGAAGGTTGAGCGAGGCTTGAAATCAAGCTTCCTCTTGGGATAGGTAGATTTCTTAAGAAAGTACTTGAACTGGTGCCAAAGGTAAGCGAACTTCATCTAGCTCCATAGAGCTTGAAACTGCAAGTCAAGGAAGCACTGCCAAAAATCAATAACGGATTCATGTGGAGCCCTCCGTTGCTGTAATAGTTTCGGGTCAAGGTGGTCTAGATCAAAATGATATAATGTGTCTTCAATAAGATCACAGAAGTTCTCACATGAGTGCACGGTGTCAGCAATAGGCTGAGCACCCAATGAAATCGAGTTTCGTGAAGTGTGTATGCAAGAAACAACATGGCTTGTTTGTCAGTAAACTCATCTTCCTCATAAATCATGGAAAGAAAGTTATGTAAGTGCTCAAGCCAAGCTACTTGGCCTTCACCATCATACGTGTGAGTGGGCAAGAGATTGAAAAGCTTCCCTAAGATGGAGACATCTTCATGATTCGAAAAACACCTTGGGGGAAGGAGAATGCAAGACTCCATGAAAGACATGCAAAGGTTCAAAACTGGATGAGAGGACATTGCTTGTCATCATGCCCTCCTTCTAGCGCTAACAATGTTGGCGATGCTGAACTTGCCAACATGTCAAGGGGATCTCCCTGGTAAGAAGTCCCAATTAGACCTTAGACTATTTGGTGTAGGATTCCCAGCAGTGGGTCATAAGGTAATGCCTTGAACACGATGTCGCACAGAGCAAGATAACTATGTCAGTAGCAAGGGTGTGACTGATATAGTGAGTCAAGGAATCAGTATGAGAGGTTCCAACACTTCAAAGGGAGAGGAAGGTGAAGGTGATTTCCATGTTGAAAGGGATCAGTCCCAACTCAGCTAGGAACACATAACACAAAAGACATGCACAACTTCCGGAAGAGCAGTCGACACGGATGTGGTAGTCACAACATACAAGGTAAGATAACACAAACAACATTCATAGATCAGTCTGAGACGAGTGTGACGGTTGATATAACAGGGTTCAGAGAAAGGTCTATTTGATGTCCAATAGAGCATTTGAGATGGATAGTGACAACATTAACAACATATGCAACACATTAACAACATATGCAACACATTAACAACAAGATTCATATAATTTCATAAAAATCAATTCATATACAAGTACATAATTTAAACAACATATATCATTAAGGAAACTACTGCATTCCAACTACAATAAAAACATATGCATGAAAATGTGTTGGCTGTTATTATATAAAGAAGTGTAAGTCATAATCATACAGTACAACATGTAAACTTGCTAGCCCCATCAGTGGAATGTTACTGTCACATCCGCCTACTCCTCCAAAAAGATATACTAGCTCCATGCAATGGAGAAGCCAAGGCACATTACAATACTATCTAAGCCTTCTTCAAGATAGTCTTAGTAGAAGCTTGGCTGACGAAAATCCTATACAATGAGTTATGAGGGACTATTTGTAGCAAAGGGTGGGGTGACCCTTGACATTCCCCATTGTGACAATTCAACTACCCTCATGACTCTTCACCTACTCTATGACTGTTACATCCAATTGTTGACACTCAACATACACTTCACATGACTCAACATTACAATGCACATGTACTCATGTGAGACAACATGGATTGACCAAGCCTTGCAAGACATCATCGACACCTAGTTTGCTGTGATGATACCAACTCTTTGACATGTTTGTGATGGTGAAGGTGGTGAGCTGATGCCAAGCTTGGTCGTCCATGATGATGTGCATGCACCTCATTATGACATCTTGCTAAGGCGAACTCTTTCCTCCATTATAACCAATGCATTGGTTCGGCCGCTTCATCCAACTCGTCTGCTACCATGCACATGGTCTTCTTGGGTATGGTTGAACTGGCAACACACTAATGCATAATGTCCATGCTGATCCTAAAGTGTGTTCTAGTGGTCATGCACATCAACTTGCCGAAGTACGTGTTCAACCCCAGTTGGACTTGCTTCTTGTCTTCACCTTGGTGAGGGTGTTAAATGGGTTGGATTGCATGTCTGCGCTCATTGACATGCATGTTGTTGGATCCCTTACATGCGATCAACAACATTGCTCACCATGTTTGGTTTGTGTCAGCTGTTGGGTTAGATCCTTAACTCGTAGTGGCACAGTTTTCATCCGCAAGTGCATGTTGTGCCCATAGTTGTTCCTGTTCCTACTGCAACTCATTAGACTATCTATGCAGCTTCATGTACTTCATGAGTTGTTGCTTCAACACATGCAACTCATTCTTTGTTCCATATTATCCCTTCACGCGATCTACATGTCGTGTCATCACTTCATATCTCGAGTCTCCAAGTTTTATTTCATTATCAGTGGATCTGCTTGATCTTGCAACTTTGCTCTACCTCTATGTTGTCAACAACCTTCCTCTTGCATTTATTGCATTCGTTGTGTTTGTTGCATTTGGTATGCTACGTTCAACTATTGTTCATAATGTTTTTCACTGTGATGTTGCTTCTTGATGTCCTTTTCCATGAAAAACTTGATTCCTTCGTGAGTAGGTAATCCCATGCACACTTGATCAACTGCATCCCCAATCGTGATCTGAATGGCGTCTTCGCCTTTTCTCTCTTGGAAACCATTGTACCTGTACTATCGAGAGGTAGATGAACACCTGTGATACCTGGAGACATGGTAACACTCATAGCAAGCAAATTTCAGTCGAAAACCAAAATGCACATGAGAACTGACTTGCAACATACCTAGGTGAATGATCATGAAGGTTGCACAATTTCAACCGGGAGGTTAGGAGACTGGTTGCCAAGAATGCACAAGGCATAGTCTGGGCTGCTGAGAAACTGACTAACTGCTGGAACTGTGCAATGCATAGTTGAGTCGAGTAGTTGGCTACTGGGATTGTGCAATGCGCAATTCCAGCTTGGAAAGACTGCTGGCCCAGGGACAGATTTGCACAATTTTTTGGGCCAAGTAGCCACTGACCTCCAAAAATGTGCAATTCAATCTAGGAGGCTAGTGCTGGGCAAGAATGCACAAATATGGAAAGGAAGGTGAGCCTTCCTTCCCTAGATTGTGCAATGCAGTCATGGTGGGGGCAGAGCATAGGCCAAGGTTAGCCTGACTCGCCGACGGGCAACTGAAAGCAAGTAAGTTGATGAAATTGATGGATACACTAAGTGATAGTAGAAGTGATAATTAGTGCATGCAAAACATGAATGGAAGATTGAGCAAATAAATCAACATGCATGTGGGTGAGGTCGTTCGTCGGTTGGGCGAACGTCCGTGAAAAATAGTTTCATGCATGTGACAGAGTGAGATAGAAATAAAAACTGAAATAGAGCTAGAACAAGCTAGTGTACATGTAAGCGATAGTAAGCATTCAAAGAAATCAAGAAAACAGTACTCATATAAGCGGAAACCAAAAAAGTGACAGAAATGAAATATAAGGCATGGGAAGCGGGCTTACCCCAAAACAACTAAGTTGAAAGTGCCGACTGCTCCTAGATTTGATGTGGGATGTGAAAGGTGTAAGGTTGATGTGAATAATGAGCTCTGTAGCATCCGATTGATGAGTTTTGATATCATCGAGGTTGTGACTCGGATGCCACAAATCTAGGGAAAGCGACACTTGGTGGGAGGTTTCTCAATTTCTCCTTGCATGTAATCTCCAACTGCTAAACATAGATCCCTAAGACAACGGATGCCTTTGCATGCACCCTTGGGAGAAGAAACCTCTACATGCAAGTCTATTTTTCTCGGTCCGGGAGGGAATCGGTCAACTCAGCTACACATGCAAGTGATTGCTCGACTGCTGGAGAAAAATGAGCATTCCTGACTATAAGCTGGGCCAACTGCCCAAGGGGATTTCTCAATTTCTTGTTGCAGGAGCTGATTGCTTCCTAGATTTGTGTTAATCCTAAGATGAACAACCTATTGATAGGAAAAACTGCGCAAATCCTACTGTGAGGGTTGACTGGCAAGATTGTGCAATCCTGGAGATGAGTAGGCTATTAGAGAGGATTGTGAAATTCTTGAAGGGAAACACTGGTTTCCCTCTAGGAATGCACAATTTTCAAGGGGAAGCAACTCAACCTACAACTGGACCAAGTCCAAGTAGCAGCGTGTGAAGAGAAAAGATCAAACTATGATTGAAAGGCTTCCTTTTAGCAAGAAAGACACCGTATCTTGAGGACTTGATGAAGCAAGGCAAGTTGTTGTGAAGGTGTAGGGAGGCTGCAAAATAGGATAAGGAAAAATTTTGGAGGGTGGTTGTAGCTGTTACAACACTTGGTGACACACTGGCAGAACTCCAACCCTCTAAATGGACCTTGTTCTTGAAAAGCAAGTCTAACACCTCTAGAATTATTTTTCAACTCTAAGCTCGTCTTGGCTTCACACTATATTGATTGTAAGACGTATCATCTTCCAAAATCTTGGTTGATTGACACGCATTCCAAGACAAGGAAACATAGTCAATTTGATTTGGATTGAGGTGTATATAAGTGTACAAGCAATATAGTCTTCAGAGTCTTAGTTTCATCTCTAGTGTTGCTCCACTACCAATAGGCCTGGACAGTACCCTAGTAGAGTCACATAGGAACACAAGCATGGTTCTACTGTCAGTGAGCCTAGTCAGTACCCCAGCGGAGTTACTTGCATCACCTCGCTTTGTAAGAAGCCTTTCTCTTCTTTCGCCTTATTCATTTTTCATTTTGAATTTTTTCACTTTCCATTTTTTCATTTTTCATTTTCACTGTGGATAACACTTATTGATGTCAGAGGCAGAAGAGGGATCCCAACTTATTGAGAGTAGAGGAAGTTGTTCTAGCAGAGAAAATTATTTTATTATATCTCTGACGTGCCTACTAAGGTTTTTCCCCTCACCTTAATCTACTTGACTGAGCTAACAAGGGTTAACCCAAAAAAAATCGACTAGAGAAGGTGACACTAGTTAGCGCGCAAGCATTGTGTTGACACTAAGGTTCACTTCGAAGAGTACGTATTCTCCTTCGACATATCATGGACTAAGAGTAACAAGTTCATCATATAAAGACAAGATGAAAGATAACCAAGTAGCGATTGTTGTACAAACCCTCTTGTACTTTACCCAGCTCATTTCATGCGTCACACATGGTTTCATGCAAACTAACCTAAGAATGAAACAAGTGAATGAGCTAGCAATCAACAAAGCAAAGAAAGAGTAGAAGAGAAAATGAAAGCGAAGCAAGTAAACAAACAAGCAAGAAAACAAACAGTAAACAAAGCATGTAAGAAAACAAGCATGCAAGCAAACGATTAAAAGAAAACACTACTTCTACTCCTACACTAATGGTGCATGGGCATGATCATGTGAAGTGATACTTCCAATGTAGCCACTGACGAATTGGTAGACCCATGTTGGTGAAGGATTGGTCCTCAGGTAACCCAGTTCTGCGGACAAGCAAACAAGAAAGATATAAAAGTGAAGACAACCACACTTCGTGTTTCAAAGTTCCCAAGGGACATAAGTGAGTGCATGTGCATTACAGACAATCTGTGGACTTATCATGGTGTCGTGTGACACTACGTGCAATTTTGAATCAAAAGCACACTCTTTACTGAGACATGTAAACAAACGAAAGAAGCAAAGATAACTTGCGTCATGAACGAGTGCTTTCAATGTAAGACTCCTCCAATGCATGAGCAATGGGATCATGCAATTCAAGTTGAGGAAGTGTGATCTATGTGTGAGGTAGATCTTTAATGCATACAGATGAGTGTTGATGAGCCTTGGGTTATTGAACCGTTTCATGATCAGAAGTGAGGCTAACCTAAGAGAGTGAGGACCTGACATAACCATCAACTCAGGCTGAAGTGCCTCGACAATCTTAGGTATCTCAACTTCATCATCAAGTAGATCATCATAAACCGGTGGCTTCGAAATATCAACTGTGATAGATTCATGATCGTCATAAAAAATGGAAGCAAATGGATCAATACCACCATGATGAAAAAAAATCAATGAATTCTTTGGCATCCTCATGATAAGATGAATCGAACAGAGGGGTAGATGAAAAGTGAACCAACTCATCCTCTGTGTTTCTAGAACAGATAGATGAAGGATCAAGTGGATTTTCAATGAATAACTTATCCTCTCTGTTGTTGAATGATGGACTAGCATCTGGTGAGTCTAGGGAGTGATTAACAATGGGTGCATCCTTGGACGAAGACACACATGCAAAATCATGGATGACAGGTTCACCAAAGAGGCTAGGAAAGAACGGAGGGGGCTCGGATGGAAGGGATTCATCCTTCACAGAGCTCCCACTCATACTCTCCATTAATGATAACGCATGTTGGTTGTGCAACACCAACTCCATCAATGGGTTGTTCCTCGTTCACAATAAGTGAAGAGTCTGGAATGGATGAACACAAGACAACATCATCCGGAGGAACTCCTGAGTGCGAAGATAGAGGTAAAAAAAAGAATGCATGTGAGAACTAGAAGGACTCACAACCAAATCTATGCAAAAATTGAGTGGAGTGATGTTGGGAGGGTGTGAAGGATGAATAGATGCGTGGACATGATCCTTAGCATTACTGGTCGATGGTGGAACTATTGAATGAGAGGGAGACAGACAGTTCCTCGAGACAGTGCCAGCTCCCACATGGGATTACACAGTTCCATCAACGAAGAAGGTTGAGCGAGGCTTGAAATCAAGCTTCCTCTTGGGATGGGAAGATTTCCTAAGAAAGTATCCGAGCCGGTACTAGAGGTAAGAAAACTTCATCTGGCTCCTTGGAGCTTGAAACTGCAAGTTAAGGAAGCGCTGCCAAAAATCAATAACGAATTCATGTGCAGCCCTTTGTTGCTGTAACAATTTCGGGTCAAGATGGTCTGGATCAAAATGGTAGAACGTATCTTCAATAAGATCACAGAAGCTCTCACATGAGTGCACGATGTCAGCAATAGGCTGAGCACCCAACGAAATGGAGATTCACGAAGTGTGTATGCAAGTAGCAACATGGCATGTTCGTCAGTAAACTCATCTTCCTCATAAATCATGGAAAGAAAGTTATGTCAGTGCTCAGGCCAAGCCACTTGGCCTTCACTGTCATACATGTGAGTGGACAAGAAATTGAAAAGCTTCCCTGAGATGGAGACATATTCACGATTAGAAAAACACCTTGGGGGAAGAAGAATGCAAGACTCCATGAAGGATATGAAAAGCTTCAAAGCTGAAAGATAGGACACTACTTGTCATCAGGCCCTCCTTCTAGCGCTAGAAATGTTGACGGTGCAAGACCCACAAACATTTCAAGGGGATCTCCATGGTAAGAAGTCCCAATTAGACCTTAGGTCATTTGGTGTGGGATTCCTAGCAATAGGTCATAAGGTAAAGCCTTGACCGCGATGTCGCAGAGAGGCAAGTAAGATAACTCAGTCAGTAGCAAGGGTGTGACTCATGTAGCAAGTTAAGGAATGAGTATGAGAGGTTCCAACACTTCAAAAGGAGATGAAGGTTAAGGTGATATCCAGGTTGAAAGGGATGAGTCCCAAATCGGCTAGGAACACACAATACAAAGGACATGCACAACTTCTAGAAGAGCAGTCGACACAGGTGTGGCAATTGTCGAGCAGTAAAAAGAGTGTTTTTCACCTCTATTTACCCTACATTAATTATCAATCCAGGTATGATTTTTTATCTCAAAGAGTGTACTCAATCTGAGGCGGTCATTTGTCAAAGTAATGCTAGTAGTATAGTGCTTTAAATACAAGAGTAAACAGATGCTTGGAATAAAATCTGCTTTCAAAAAGAAACTTAATGCTCTGAGACTTAAGTCATTCACTATAGAAACTTATCAGTCAAGGGTGCAGTAATAATAACTCCTCCCTTTGTAAACTGATGTAATTGAGACAGAACTGGACAACAACTATCAATGTTCACTATAGTTTCAGGTCGTTCTGTTCACATCAAAGTAATGATAATTCAAATAACATGAAATGGAACAACGATTGGTCTATTTAACTTGATTGAATAGCAAAGCTTTAACCTACGAAAATAAAGCAGTAATTGCAATCTTCACTCAGAAATGATTTAGACAGCAAACGAAAATGGGACAACAAACTATAGGAAGCTATGAAATATTGAAGAGAAACCTGAATCAAATGTAAATGCACAACAAACCAAATCAAATATTACACGCAACACTTTTCTGTTGAACGATAGTAATCTGAGTTTCGCCATAACAATCGTTAATCACGGTTGTGAAGAAACAACAATTGCAATCATAGTAGAACAATAGTCTCAATGAACAACAATCACATTTGGAGTAAACTACAGATAAATAGATAGTAATACCGATTTATAAATACATAGCATTGTTACTCTGTAATCGAATAGTAACAGCAATCTGTAAGGAACAACAACATTATACAATAAAATCATTTTTTTAAAGGAACAATACGATATAACTTCAGAATGAGTAGCATAACATTCTTGTGCATAGAATAACCTTACTATTCAAATAAGAATGAAATATAACAGAGCTAATACATGAAATAATAAGGAACAACAGATTACTGAACAAAGAAGATAAGAGAAAGCAAACCACACACGACTTGGAATAAAGAGTTAATGGTACAGGAAGCAAGTGATCCACCAGGGCCAGGCCCTTAGCCTCTAGGGATGCACTGCTTATAATTACTCTAGAATCAGAGATGGAACGACAACAGAGTTTATATATTAAGCATCGAAATAGAGTTATAGTAATCGCTCTTTTAGAGAGAGCCAATGATCAAAGTTTCAATTACAATAGTGAATTTCATAAAAACAACAATAGTCCGTTTTTTTTTTGGACTAGCAATGTTGTCCCTTCTTATAGCAGCCGAGTGGAGATATCAACGATACAGAGAATCGTTAAGGTAGTGATCCCTCAGGATCAAAGGATCCTGAGGGATTCGCCATACTGTTAGCTCTCAGTTATCTTCTCGTTCTCTTGTGCTAATTTGGTATCTCCTCTTCCTTTTCCTGGCTTGTACACTCCAATCTGGATTTCCTTGTTTGGATGCAGTTCCCTGTCAAAGGGACATCAGTTGATTGCGTCTTGTCATTCCCTTTAGAATGGAAATTTTCCATTTTCCTCTTTTCTACATAAAAAGGGTAATTATTAGTCATTTTACGTTGCACACAAATCTTCTAAACTTTATCATAACCATTCACCATATACCTATTTCATAATGTAAAGAAGTTATGAATTTAAGGAAAGGACGACAAAAGAAGTAGTAATTACATACCTTCTCTAGTGCTCAACACACCCCCCTGCTTACCTTTTTTCATGCCCTCGTGAAAACATTGTAATTGACATGCAAGGCAGTGAGGGAATAGGATGGAGAAGGGATCTCATGAGGTGGTCTAAAGCCATGATTCCTAGCTAAGTATTCAAAAAGATGTCCTATTTTACCTTTAGGCATCTCATATAAGGCTTGATATCCTGGTGCAGGGTGCCAAATGACCGGACTTCAGAACGTATAGCCTAACCAAGATAGGCCTTCTCTCAAAATGAGGGCACCATAGATACCCAAGCGGTCAACAGCTAGCTTAAAGTTCTCATAATTGAATGGTTCCCTGTTTTGGATGTTCCAATTAGAAGTCTGATATTAGAATTTGGCTGCTACTATGGCAAAGTCTTTGATGGCAAGGAAGTATTCTACCCCTTGCTGGATGACTGTTGTGTGAATAGGTCCCAATGCTTCAATCACTCCCTGAGTTCTCATTAGGCTCCTATGTTTATTCCATAATTGTAGTGGGTCTCTAGGTTCAACCCTCACCCATAAGTCTAATCCATTCTCTTGTCTTCGAAAGAAATTGTAGGCTTTAAGCCACTTTATTTGATTAACACCAAAAGAAATAAATGCCTGCAGTTGGAGATCACCCACAAAAGGGCTAGGGTTCTGCTCTGTTTATCCATCTAATACAAGATTGTGCAAATAAAATTCACATAACAGCCTCTGAAATTTCACCCCGTAATGCTTACAACAGTTCATGAATTCATCAATGTGTTATCGGGAAATCTAGTGTCTATGCAGAGCTGCTAGTCCCACTAAGGCTGGTAGCTACCTTAGAAATAAACAAACTAAAACCACTTTCATTTTCCTTTATAAAAGGTAGATAAGAGGGGAACAAAGGAGACCAACCTCTGTATTGTGCTTGGTTCCTTGCTTGATTCCTCTCCCTTCTGATATATCTTTGCCACTCGCTTACTTGTCTACCTAGCTTCAAAGAGCACCTGTAGAATCAAAGAAGCATGAGATCTACTATCATAAACAATAGAGGACCAGATATATATTGACGACACAAATGCATATATCATCAATCATACAAGAATGTGGAGGAAAACTTGAATAGCTTTATTAATAATCAAGAATAGCAAAGAGGATTACAACCACTTGTTCTGACCCAATGTCATCCTCTCAACAAGAAAGCCCTTCTTCACCTCATGAAAAGCTTAGATCACCCAACACTATGATGTTACACCAAGAAACCAACAACACTTCCTTACAAGATACAAAATTCCAGCCTCTGGATCTCTGGGATGAGGGATCCATATATAGATGCTTGCAAGGGGGGTGAGTCAGCTTTTGAGATTTGATTAGTGTCCTCTCTCTGATAGTTCTTGATTCCACTTGGAGATTGATGATCTCTTACTCATCCCTGGGCGAATGCAGAGAGGCAAGTGTCACAGGAGAAGTTTCTGGAAGATTCCATGATCTTCCACCTTGCAAATTGACCCTGCCATTTGTCCACTCTCGCCCATCGCACCCCATAGAAGGGCTTTTCAGTATGCATCGCACCTCCCATATGCATTTAGGTGGGATGCCGCACACTTTAACCATGGAGCAGGTGAGATGGTCCAGTTTTGACCAGTTCTGAGTAGTTTTTCATGGAGAACTTCTAGGAGATGATGTAATCAGCTGACCTTGTTCTTTTAGGGGTCAGAACAACACTTTTAGGGACTTAGGAGCCCTTGGTTTATGGACATTTGTGATTTTGGTTGCAGTGCCCAAAAATGTCTATAGTAGTTGCCCCTTAAAGCATGAGGTCGTTAATCTTTTGATGTCGAGTGAAATGCTTTATCATGAGGATCCGAAGTTTTTTCAAGCTGGAAGGTGACCTATAATAAGATACAATACAATAAATTATCTTCATAATATTTTCATGATCTAGCTGAGGTGGGCATCCCCATTCTCAGCTTTATAAATTCATTGTCATGTACATAAGATGGAAAATCGTCTGTGTGCAAACTGATGATTCTGGTAGAGCCATCATTCCTTGGATTGGATTATTATCTGTGCAGCAATGATGTACATTTGATGTCTTTATTTTCTTGAATATATATCACAGCCTGGATGGATGAAACTAGATCCAGGGTCTTCCATCTCATTCGATCTTCACTCAAAGTAAAAGTCGATCCATGTGAGAGATGTTCTGGAGTCGAACATGGAAAGACATCGCCTGATTACCAGCCAATGATGTAAGATGTTAACAGGCGTGAGAGGAATCACCGATAATGATGATGACCCTCAAGGTACTACAGTACAATTCCCGTGGTGTGAATAAGGGACTAGGCGTCGAACACCACGCAAAATTTTCCGGTCGAAGGCCATTGATGTAAACCTGTCGCTGGAAGTGAGAAACTTGCCATTGAGGCATGCAAGATTCAAAGTACTGAAAGGGTTGTTTCTAGATTGACTTCCTGGATAATGAGCTAATGTTGACAAGAAGAGATCCGTCATAGGAGGGCCTTAGTGAATCCCACATCAATGACATGGAACGGAGCAAATTATTTTAACGGAGGTGAAAACGATCTAATGACATAAGGTTCAGGGTGGCGGTCATGAAAGAATGGAGCGTAAATGTATTGCAGTGGATGAGACACAGGTGAATTCTCTGAGCGACTTCTCCTGAACATATCGGTGACACTGACATGATGGATTGGTAGCATTAACCCAAAATATGGATGGTGTGATGGATCAATGGTGATATGACTAGTGAATGGAACAACCCAACCCAACTCGGATGCAAAGTGAAAGTGTCATGTTCAAGAGCGACTTGCTAGCAATAAAGTTTCTTCAAGTTTTCTTCCCAATTTTTCCCGGGTCATTGCTGACCAATACCTCTTTATTTTTTTCAAGCTTGAGGAGGATAACATATGCTTGTTCTATAATTTACCCTTCGGGCAAACCCATTGCTATGTTTTAACGAGCCTAGCGATAGTGAAACTCGTTCTTGTCTGTATGGACAAGTTTGTCGCTATTCGGCTTTAACGAGTTTAACAACAAAGATAACTCGGTCCTTTTCAATTTTAGAGAGTATGAAAAGGTACATAAAGAAAACTCCAATAATCCTTTTTCATCATATAATCCCTTGAGTCTGAAAAAGTATAAAACAATACAAAAGGGATGAATTTTCTGTAATTTTAACGAGCCGAACAAAACAAGCACTCGATCTTTTTGTGTAATAATCCCTCAGGTCCAAAAGGATTAAAATCTAAAGGAGGGATAGAACTTCCGGTCACTTTAACGAGCTGGAGAGGCCAATTGTTCGGCAATCTTTTCATATTTTATGAGTCAGATGAAAAGAGCTTAAAGGAGACTCGATTTTCGAGGAACGTGTGATAAATTTGGGTAGCAGCTAATTCCAGGTAAGGTTTGGAATTTTCCAATCATGGCTGTGTCACAAGGATGGCTAACAGGATCACTCTTCGCAACTGTTCCTCAAAAGGGGTAAACAATCAAATGGAGGTGAATGATCGGCCAATATAGAGTGGAGGTGATGATGAGAACACGACCAAGGCTTCAAAGGCTGATGATAATACATTCACGATGGTTATTTATCAGAAATTGGTTCATGTTTTAATGAGCTTAAACTCTGGGGGAACGTTTTCTCATTGCTTATGTTTATTTTTTAACGAGCTTGAATTCCGCGTTAAAAATGCTCGATCCAGTCATATAATAAGGATGTCTCATTTAAAATGGCATTTTTCAAAACTTTGCCCCGCATCCTTTCTTTATGCAAGTTAGGAAATGACCAATCCTACGAGTTTAAAGGGTTAGAGGACCTACGAATTTAAAAAATAAATGGTCGCTCTTCGCTTGCACCCCAAAAGGTTTGCATGCCCCCGGGTATAGCGAAAAATTTCCAAGTTACCAAAGATTGTTCTATCTGCACTGCGGACAAAACACTTCCTCGGTGGTGTCTACCGAAATAAACAAAGGTGAGTGGCGCAACTGGCTCCACTCACGTAACTTTGATGAAGGAATCTTATTCTAGTCTAATCTCATAAACTAGTCATATATCCTTCGTGGAAACCTACCCTATACCCAAGGTTTTCCTGTCGAAACAGGCCAGGGTGCATGCCCCCTGGGTTTCAGTCATGTCCTCCCGAATCACTTGCGCTCATCAGGTGGACAGACTAGGGATTGATGAGACATTCCTTTCGTGAAAAGACCATTCAGGGATGGTATTTGACTATTTTCTATGTGTGAACTGGGAAATGAAAGTTGGTCTACGAGATTGACCACTCTTCCTTCATGCAAAAAACACATTACTCTAAAGAGTGAGGAGACAATGGCTCCCATGCAATAAATATAGTCGCGCCCAAGGAGTAGATTATAATGTAGGGGTCCTTGGACTAACATTACGTTCATGTGAATGGTTTTCCTTCTCAATGTTATTGGAACATTGGGAAGGATCCCTAACAGTCAACTGGTTCCTTTGTCAAAGCCTATTAGATTTCTCATTTCAGGCAAAACCAATGGCGAACCAAGTGCTTTCCAAGCAGTTGAGGAAAGGATACTCACAGAAGCCCCTTCATCTATGATGATACTGGCCATGACCATTCTATATATTTGAGAAATGATTCGAAATGGTACACTAGCTGGTAAATGGGTTCTGCCTAGTAGATTCCAATCGAAGGAAACAACTAGGTTGCTTGGAGGTGGGACCGAATAGACGGCTGGATATGACTCTGATGAACTTCCTTCCTACGGTAAAGGAACGGGTAGACTGCCCCCATGTTCATCGGAGTCTGTGTTTACGAAGGGAATTTGAACGGTGTCGCTCTTGTTCTCTTCAGTGACTGTATCATCTAAAGATGGATCCTCTGAAGGCAAGACCGGGTCAACTGCCGCCTCGACCTTTTGACTTTCATCTGGTGTGAATTTAGAGGGTTCATCTTCAATGATAGACACTTCAGCCGACCACAATGGCGTGTCAGCCGGATTTTCAACTAGTGATGGACTCGGTAAGAGTTTCTTATATACAGGAGGAAGCCATAATGGTAAAACCGGACGGTCGTCCAAAACTCTTTTAGCCTCGTCTAAGAAGGGACAACGGTGGATGGCGTGATCGCATTCACACAGTTTAAAAGGAAATTTACATATTCCTTTTTGTCTAGGGGCTTCACTTTCACTAGTTGACGGTCTATTCTCACATGATCATCAGAGGTTGATGACACCGGGTTGTGCAAACGAGGAGACCAGTCCCTTAAGATCCGAGGGATGCAAGGAAAATCTCGATGATAGTGGTCTCCTTTGCAAATGACACATGGCGACTTAGGCCTAGATAGTGTAGTGTGTGGATTTTCGCTAGACGATGCCTAGTTGCCCCTTTTCACCTTTGGCTCCTTCTTCTTCTTCTCTTTTTTCTTCTTCTCCTTCTTCTTCTCAGTTACTTGATTTTTGGCTTTACCAGCTTCATCAAGCGAACAGGAAGGAGGAGAGGGATAATTGGATGAAGTAGAAGGTTGGGGGGTAACTTTGGTATCATTTAGTTGTTGACTTGATTGTTCAGGAATCACGGTGTTCTGAACGACAGAGGTCGAGAAGAGCCATACGGGAAAGCCGATTGTCAACCCTGGAAGTGTGTGGCCATATGGGGTGCACATACATCTCCCCAAGAGGAGAAGGAACTAGGATTTTCTCCAAGAGGAAATCCTTGGTTGGTGGACTCCATTTTTCTCAACCTAAGACCAACGTAGGAAAGGTGATGTTTATTTCGATTAAAATAAATTTTAGACGCTTTGACATAACTTGTTTTTTCAATTTTTAAGAGTAAAAAAAAAACAAAAGATGACTCTATTCACCTTCTATTTTTAATGAGCTTGAAATGACAAGTGCTCAAATGGACCTTTTCCTTTAAGGAGTCTAAAAAGGAATGAAAGAGACTACTCTGGAAATCTAGACAGAGGGATTACCAAACCAATCGCAAAACTGCAGAATACTTTTTACGGTACGGCAGTCAATCTTCCCGAATGTTGTGTTCAGTGCATTGTGATCGATAGGGCGGCAAACACAACTTCCTATGGATAAAGGATAAAGCCTATTGTGGTCTCCCAATATATACTCGACGGTACGTGGGAGCACAAGTCCGTACTGGCACTTATCATCTCAAAGTGGAGGAATCACCCAACCAACAATGAAAACAACAGTTACCAGGCTTCACGACGCCGGAATACATCTCTAGCCAAGACTTCTAAATGTTGTGCGTTAGGTTCCAAAGCCTTTTTAGATTCATTAAATTTATTTTACAGTTGATCTTGCTTAATAAATTTGCCTTTCAGGTTCACCACGTGATGTAGATATACAATTCCTAAAATGAAATCTAAGATGATAAACAATCGTTTAATCTTCTTTTTGCAATGAAAATCCTAGCTACTAAGGAAAGAGAGACGATATTCTTTCAACATAGAGCAGAGAGCACACACTATATGCATTGTCCTAAATCAAACCAACAAACAGTGTAAATGCAAATTCACATGCATGTATTTGTTTTCAGCCTTCTTAATGTGTAAATGATAGAAAGAAAGATAAGTGCAAATCTGAATTATTTTTCAAAGTGACATTACTAACAAGTTTCTTTTCAAGACAAAATGAAGACAATGATGACACTTTGTTATTTGGAATTGAAAACTTGCTTTCGACACTTGAAAAACTATTAATTAAAATCAAATACAAGAGTAACAGTGTAATCGACTATCAAGAACAATCGGATTCTCTTCTATGACTGAAAACGACACTTGCGACACTTCCAGATCAAGAAACGACAGTTCAATTACACTACTTTTTTGTAAAGGAGAACTGAAAATGGCTCATAATACATAAAAACATTTACAGTTCTTTGCACAATGGAGGCAGAATAATGGAAAGGAAGGGGGTTTCCAACAAAGGTATACTGACTATAGACAACAAAACTCTTGAATAGAGCTTAAAAGAGTGAAAAAACCAAAGTCTGAAGGCAAAATTAGCCCTTTCTGATCAGCGCACCTGTTACACAGGGATTCCAGTATGCATCCCACCTACAGCACATAGGAAGTGTGATGCATACTGATATCCTTGAAGAGAGGGTGCGATGGTACAGTGCGAGACTTTTGATCCAGTTCTTGATCACAGTTTGCAGCACAGTTCAGGTATTTAGGCCAAGCAAGTGGTAATCAGTAAATAAATCACAGGGGTAGATATAAAGAGGTTACTAGAGCCACCACAAGGGCAATTAAAGAGCTTGTAAATCGATTGTTCAGTTTGTAAACAAAACCCAGAGATAGAATGAAGCAGCATTGATCTACTTTGCACTTGGATAGCAAATGTAGTGCGGAGGCTAGCTGGCTTGACTTCAGGCTCCATCTATAAGTTTATAAAGCAAACAAATTTAGACAAACAAACAATCTATTCGCTCCACAAAAGAGTCGCCATTTTGTTATCAAAAAATCTAGTGTCTATGCAGAGCTGCTAGTCCCAATAAGGCTGGTAACTACCTTAGAAATAAACAAACTAAAATCACTTTCGTTTTCCTTTATAAAAAGTAGATAAGAGGGGAACAAAGGAGACCAACCTCTTTCTTGCGCTTGGTTCCTTGCTTGATTCCTCTCGCTTCTGATAGATCTTTGCCACTCGCTTCCTCATCTACCCAGCTTCAAAGAGCACCTGTAGAATCAAAGCAGCATAACACTATCCAAGAACAGAGATCTACTATCATAAAAATATAGGACTAGATATATATTGACCACACAAATGCATATATCATCAATCATACAAGAATGTGGAGGAAAACTTGAATAGCTTTATTAATAATCAAGAATAGCAAAGAGGATTACAACCAATTGTTCTGACCCAGTGTCATCCTCTCATCAAGAAAGCCCTTCTTCACCTCATGAAAAGCTTAGATCACCCAACACTATGATGTTACACCAAGAAACCAGCAACACTTCCTTATAAGATACAAAATTCCAGCCTCTGGATCTTTGGGATGAGGGATCCATATATAGATGTTTGCAAGGGGGGTGAGTCAACTTTTGAGATTTGATTAGTGTCCTCTCTCTGATAGTTCTTGATTCCACTTGGAGATTGATGATCTCTTACTCATCCTTGGGCGAATGCAGAGAGGCAAGTGTCACAAGAGAAGTTTCTAGAAGATTCCATGATCTTCCACCTCACAAATTGACCCTGCCATTTGTCCACTCTCGCCCATCGCACCCCATAGAAGGGCTTTTCAGTATGTATTGCACCTCCTGTGTGCATTTAGGTGGGATGCAGCGCACTTTGACCATGGAGCAGGTGAGATGGTCCAGTTTTGACCAGTTCTGAGTAGTTTTTCATGGAGAACTTCTGGGAGATGATGTAATCAGCTGACCTTGTTCTTTTAGGGGTCGGAACAACACTTTTAGGGACTTAGGAGCCCTTGGTTTATGGACATTTAAGATTGGGGTTGCAGTGCCCAAAAATGTCTATAACACAATGGATTTTATTTCTATAGGCACTCCTGCTCTAACAGCTTTAATTTTCAATTGTAAATATCTTTCCATTAAAAACAAAGCATAGTTCCTAGTAGGTGCCCTACATGCTAGCATGTCAGTATATAGAGAGCATAAGGTATCCATTTGTTTGATGACTACGTTTAGTCTATGGGTTACCTTTGTGACTCTTTCTTATACTTTTTACCATCCTTCAAAGGCCCGAGTTTATGATGCATTAATGTCTTTCAGCTGCTGTTGTAATTTCTCGTATTTTTCTCGAGGGACAGTCTGCTCTTTAAGTTTCTCTATTGTTTGCTCGGCTTGTGCCAAATATTTTCGTAGAGTTACTGTCCTTGGGTCATTATCCAACATAATAGTTGTAGGTGGGAGATCTACTTGGGTCTTCTTATCACAGCGTCTCATCTTTATGGTCTGAGTTTCCTTAGACGATGGCGCCTCTGTTTGTACTTCGACATGGGAAATAGCCAGATGTTGTTCCTTTCAGTTTTGAATGGCAGGTTGGACTTGAGTCCTCTTAATATTTTTCTTAAGGGGTTTCGGTTGGGCAGTTGCATGATTTACCACAGAGGTTCCTTTTGATTTCTTCCCTTATCTGTTGTCGAATTTGCTTGCTTACGTTAAGCAATCTCTATTGTTCCTTTCGTAATCTTTTAATTTCCTCTACTTTCTTGGAAGGAACAACGATTCATTTACTCGGGTCTAGGATTTGTACCTCGAGTATTGTATCTTTGCCTTGGCCAATTTCCTTATTTTCTTCTTGGGGTGCTTCTTTAGTGTTGTGCTAATCGGGTTTTTCAGGGGTAGAAACCCTAGCTTGTTCTGTTGTTTCCTGGGTAACTTCTTCTTCTACCCCTTCTTCATCGTGGAATTCTTCTGGTGTATTCTGACTAGGAACAGATCGTTCCTCTTCTTCATCTTCGTCACTCTTCTCTCCAAATACACTCTCATCATGGGCAGAGTGATCCTCTTCCTCTTCTTCTTCGTCACACAGTTCTTCGGATGCACTTTTATCATGAACAAAGTGCTCCTGCGGTCCTTCTTCCTCATCACACAATTCCTCTGATACACTTTTATTATGAGCAGAGTGCTCCTGTGGTCCTTCTTCGATGTGGGGGTTAAGTGGGCTATGAGGTTGGGCATATTCTCCCACATTGGCCAGAATATGGGCCAATTCATCTTCTTACAGTGGGTTTTGCAATGGGTTTTACAGTGGACTTCCACTGCATTGCTCTGCTTCCTCTTCCTCCTGACCAGATTTCTCAGTCTCTTCCTCTGGTTCTCCTTCATCATTTTCCTCCATTTCTTTTTCATTCTCCCCTCCTTCCAATTTTGGGGGTTTCTCATCTCCTGAATCATCTATTTCCACCAGTTGACTGATGTTCCCCTGGGAATTTCCTAGCATTCCTCTAATCCATGCCAATCTAACAGATTTTCTTCGTTTCAGTGGTATGCTTGATGTACTGGCAAAATGTTTTCGTTTTGGGGCTGGCAAAGCCAGTCCCCCGTCTATCGAAAAAATCATTTCTTCCCAACTGCTCTGCTATTGAGCAAGACTATAGCTAACTATCAGTCACATTAACCCATGGTGGCTTGCTACTGACTCTGCATGGCGAAATTTTTTCATGCTTCGGGCAACATCGTGTAATAAAAAATTTAAAAACGCAGGCAAATTCACAGCGCATTTTTTCTTTAAGATAACTAAAAGTTTAAGATGGCGTGGTCTTACCACATCTTTCCTGTTCGTCACAAGTGATGTAGCTCTGGATAATTGTTGCCAACTCTACCCACGGCTCTCCCAAGGCTGCCAATAAAACTCCCTTCCCTTTTACAGTCAGGTTTTGCCCTTCATCCTAGAAGATTTTCATGGCGTCTCACAGTCTCACCTTTTTCAGAGTCCACACAAGTCCAGTGGCTGGCAGTCCTGAAACTTCTACAATTATGTCGTTAGAAAATGCTATCTGTCTCCCTCTCACCATGGAATGATGTTCTTGCAAGTTCTGTAAAAACTCAATTGCCATCGTTTCGTTGGATTGTTATATACGGTTAAGATAAACTATCCATCTTGCCCTTGCTAGGATCTCTCATGCAGCATCAGAGACCATCAACACCTGGGGTTCACTGCAAATTGATCTTCCTCCCATTCTTAGCACACTGTAAAAAAACATAGAGATGGCAATGGAACTGCAGGCTATTCAAACTATTAGCAAACACATAGAAGATGGTGGAACAACAAGCTGTTCGAATTTCGAACTTACTGCTAATTTTTGCAAAGCAAAACACGGAAATAGCTTCGGAACAGTAAGCCATGCAAATTGGGAAACAAAATACCATTAAGCTTTGCTATTCCCGAGTCATAATTCTCCGAATGATAAGCTGACATGTATGCCAGCAAATTATGAGCTCACCTGCGCCCCCCCTACAATGTGATAGGCCATCCTCAGCCGTAAAATGAAGGAGCAGCATGCTAAACTGCCATAATACATAGTCATAAATGAACAGCGTATACAGAAATGCCATGTTTACAATGATAAGAAGATTGTTGAAATCTAGTTGTATAATAGAATCACTTAATAAATAAGGAAATGTCATGATATGATGTGAGAATTGGAGGATAGGACAACTGATGTGCATAAAAGGTCCTATGCGATCATTATCGACTTTTACTATCATAATTGATTTGTAATTGATTTTCATGTATCAAAGGTTCGAAAGGGTTATATACATAATCTCATTTGAACCATCTATAATATAAGAAGAAGGGTTTTATAATTGCTATTGGTGTATAAGAAATATGACTTCAATACCATCAATAGAGCTCTGTTGCCCACAGGTGTCCATAACCTTCACAGAGTTGTTTATTTCACCGTTGGAACCATAATCCTTTGTGTATGCCTAGGAAAGTGTTGTGCAATGTTAGAATGGAGGTCATTATGCTAGCTTGGTAACCAGATAAATCATAATGCCATTCACCAGGAAGGAGTGAAAGGTGGGCAGGCCGGCTCGTGATGGGACCTCCTGTTCCAAGGACCTTTTTTTTTTTTTTTTTTTTTTCTGATGTGCCTCTTGGATCATATCCCTAGTGTGGTGGCCATAGTGGGAATGCCACTTCACTTTCTTCCCTATGATCATGGTAGGTTGACTCATGATGAGATCCCCTATCCTTCATTTGACAAACCATGTTAGCAATCATATAAACATTTTTCTTTTCTTTTTTCTTTTATATAGCACTTTTCCTATTTATATACAGAGGGTGGTTCAACACTCCTTAAGAGTAGGGATGGTGAAGGAAGTCTTAACATCTCAATAGAGAAATATGCCCTTTATTCTTATTCATTAATAATGATCAAAGAGAATTATGGTGATTTAGGAAGAACCCTCATGATAAAAAATAATCAATCATATCGGTATTAGTAGAATAATGACAGCAAGGTGATCAATATTTGTGTCATTTCCTTTTTTCTCTTGTCAATTCAAAGCAATTTCTTGTAAAGATAACACTTTTTTTATGTAATTTGCTGATTTTAGTATCCTGTAGTTTTTGTATTCGTTGCATAAATGTATAGTTGTGCTTTAAATGAGCATGACTTACAAAAATGATCTAAATGGTAAAACACAAAAAGAAGAAAATGCACTCTAAAAATGTTTTTCTCAAGATAGAACAACTATTGTACAAAAAATGCAAGAAAAAGGAAAAAAATATGCTCGAAATTGTTGTTCATTGAGAGGAACAACAGCTGTCCCTTAATTGGAATAGCAAAGAAGACAAGCACAAAAAAAAATGTGAAAATGTTGTTCCTTCGGAAAGGAATAGGGAAAAATGAAAGTGTTGTTCCTTTGGAAAGGAACAACAGAAAATGAAAGTGTCGTTCCTTCAGAAAGGAATAGCGGTAGATGAAAGTGTTGTTCCTTCAAAAAGGAATAGGAGAAAACGAAAGTGTTGTTCCTTCGAAAAGGAAGGGCAGAAAATGAAGGTGTTGTTCCTTCGGAAAGGAATAGCAGAAAACAAAAGTGTTGTTCCTTCAGAAAGGAACAACAGAAAATGAATGTGCTATTCCTTGGGAAAGGAATAGCAGAAATGAAAGTGTTGTTCCTTTAGAAAGGAATAGCAGAAAATGAAAGTGTTGTTCCCTCGGAAAGGAACAACAAAAAATGAGAGTGTTGTTACTTCAGAAAGGAACAACAAAAATACATAAGTGTTGTTCCTTCGGAAAGGAACAACAAAACGTAAAAGTGTTGTTCCTTCAGAAAGGAACAACAAAAAGGTGGAAGTGTTGTTCCTTCGGAAAGGAATAGCAAGACGTGAAAGTGTTGTCCCTTTGGAAAGGAACAACAAAACGACGGAAATGTTGTTCCTTCGGAAAGGAACAACAGAATGAAAAAATGTTGTTCCTTCATAAAGGAATAGCAAATGGTGAAAATGTTGTTCCTTCGGAAAGGAACAGCAGAATGAAAAAGCGTTATTCCTTCAAAAAGGAAAAACAAAGTGGTGAAAATATTGTTCCTTCGGAAAGGAACAACAAAATTCAAAAGTTGCAAAAATGCAGAAATCTGTACAGAAAATAATTTACACAAAAAAAACAAAAGAATTATGTACAAAATTTAAAAGTAATAAAATTACTTAATGAACCAAAGGTGAGGAAGAGTTCTCTTCCTCAACCAGAATCTGCATATTGGAGTCTTCCCAAAGTTGTTGGTAGAAGGATTCCCGAGTGAGTGGTTTACGGTACAATCGAACTCGATGGCCGTTTGTCTTACAGGTATGTCCAGATCCATCGATGGTGGTTAAAGTAATGGTGCCATTATCATGTACCTTCTAGATTTCGTATGGTCCCAGCTAGCGAGTCTAAAGTTTCCCTAGAAAATCCTAAAACCTAGAATCGTATAGGAGCATGCAATCTCCTTCGCAAAAGGCTTTCTTTTTTATGAGGGCGTCATGCCATTTGGCTCTCTGTTGTTGGATTAATGCAGTATGTTGAAGAGCAAAGAGAATGATTTCATCCAGCTCATTGATCTACTGTAGTCTATTAATCTGGGCCTCGTTTAAATCTAGACCGACTTCTTGTGCTGTTCCTAAGGTTTGTATTTCGAATTCTATTGGAAAGATGGGTTCCTCTCCAAATACTAGCTGATATGGTGAATAACCAGTAGTGCCTCTCCATGTTGTTCTATATGCCCACAAGGCTTCTGGCAATCTTGTAGCCAAATCGCATCTGTGTGATGCAATGGTTTTTGTTAGTATTGCTTCTATTACTTTATTCGTGCTTTCTACATGGCCATTCGCTTGTGGGTGGTATGGAGTAGTAATTTTATGCTGAATATGATAGTTTTTTAGTGTTGCAGCAATTTTATTACCAGCAAACTGTGGTCATCCATCTGTGATTATGTCCCTTGGGAGGCCATATCACACAAATATGTGGAACAAGAACTGAATGATGGAATCCTCTGTAGCTCTTGGCAATGCCTCTGCTTCAACCTATTTGGTGACATATTCTGTTGCTACCAAAATATATGTTTTCTGGTTTGATGATGTATTGATTAGACCAACAAAATCGAGTGCCCAATGTTCAAAAGGTTCAATGACTAGCTGTGGGTTTAGAGGCATTTCGTCGAACTGTCCAGGGCGTCTTGCTCTTTGGCAGCTGTCACAAGCTTAAACAAATTTCTTTGTATCTTTGAAGATTGTGGGCCAATAATACCCTATTTTCAGAACTTCGTGACTAGTTCTTCGATCTGCGAAATGTTCGCCACACGGTCCGTTGTGACAGGCTTTCAAAATGTGAAAAATTTCATCTTCTCAGACGGATCTTCTGATGTGCATATCTGCCCCTGTATGGAATAGGTAGCCCCCAATCCAAGAAAATCGGGTACTATGCTGGAAAATCTTCTTTTGTTCATTGGGAGTCAGATGTTTTGGTAATTTTCCTACTGCTAAATAATTCGCAACATCAACATACCAGGGTGTTTTGATAGTGACGGCGAACAAATGTTCATCTGGAAATTGATCTTCGACTGCTGCTGCATCCTCTGGTTTTGGAATTCGTGAGACAAAGTCAGCTACAGGATTTTCTTTTCTATATCAGTCTTTTATTGTGATGTTGAATTCCTACAATAAAATCAGCCATCTAGTTACTCTACCATTTGTGATTGGTTTATTTTCTAAATATTTTATGGCAGAGTGATCTGTATATAAAACAATAGGATATCTAGTAATATAATGCCTAAATTTATTTATAGCATGATTCACAGCTAAGAATTCTTTTTTAGTAACGGTATAGTTCAACTCAGCAAGAGACAAATTCTTGCTAATATAATAAATGGCATATGGTTTTTTGTCTTCTTCCTGCACAAGGACAGATCCAATAGTTGTGTCTGAAGTATCTGATGAAATTTGGAACGGTAGTTCCCAATTTGGACCTTTGAGTACTGGGGCTGTTGACACAAGATTTTTCAGATCCTCAAAAGCATGGTCACATTTATCTTTCCAAACAAAGTCAACATTTCCTGTCAGTGTGTATACAGGCGCTGCAATGTGAGAAAAAAGTTCTATAAATCTCCTATAATAACCAGAAAATCCAAGAAAATTGTGTACCTCTGTCTGTGTGGTAGGAGTAGGTATTAACAAAATTATTTGAATTTTGGCTGGATCTACCTGTATTCCGGCTGCTGAGATATAATTACCTAGGATGAGTCCTTCAGTCATCATCATATAGCATTTTTCATGACTCAAGCAGAGCCTGGTGGCAGTGCATCATTGCAACACCCTTTCCAATGTGTCTAATGCTGGGTCGAAATCATCTTCATATGGTGTGAAATCATCCATGTATACTTCGAGCCCTTCATTTATTAAATCTGAAAATATGCTAAGGATAGCCCTTTGAAATGTGGGAAGGGCATTGCATAGGCCAAAGGGTAAAACTCTGTAGGAAAACGTTCCCTAAGGACAGGTAAAAGTATTTTTGTCTTGGTCTTCAGGGGCAATCTGAATCTGATTGTATCCACTGACGCCATCCAAGAAAGAAAAGAATTTCTTTCCTACTAATGTATCTAATACCTAGTCAATGAATGGAAGCGGAAAGTGGTCTTTTTGTGTTGCTTTATTTAGTTCTCTGTAATCTACACAAATCCTCCACTTTCCATTCTTCTTTGGCACCACTACAAGAGAAGAGACCCATTTTCTATCGGAGATAGGATAAACAAAGTTTACATCTAAAAATTTTTGTAGTTCAGCTTTCACAATGTCTTTTAGATGAGGGTTAAGTCTCCTTTGGGGTTGGCAAATAGGTCTTGCATCCTTTTTTGTGTAAATGTGGTGTGTACATAACTAGGGTTCAATTCCCTTTATGTCTGGATAATCCCATGCAAATTCTTCCTTGTATTTTCCCAGTAGTTGGATTAGCTTCTCTTCTTATTCGGGAGTCAGGTTACTATTAATGTTTAAATTTTTCCTAACTCAATCTCTACAGTTTTGCTATTTGACACAGAGGTAGTAGGTATTTTTTGATCATGAGTGTCTTTTAGAGGATCTTCTTCTAATTCATTTTCAAATGCTACCTCTATCATGTGAATTGTATGTGGAATTTGGATTCAGCTTGGTTAATAAAGTTTTTAATAACATCATCCTCTGTTTGATCTTTGAAATCGAGGGCATCTTCTATAGTTAATGGGGATCTAATGTTTTCAGTAAGATATGATACAGGATGTTTGTTAGTTTTTATTATCGTGACATTTGGCTGGGTGGGAGGGTATAAGGCTAGATTCTTGATGTTACTCCCTCTAGTTATGGTCATACTGCCTTATCGATAGCCAATGTAAGCATCAGCGGTTGCAAGCCAAGGTCTGCCTAAAATCAATGGATGTCCATCAAGTCGGTTTTTTGGGTTTATTATCAGAAAGTTGATGGGATATTCCTAGCAATCAATAGATACCATGACATCATGTAGTGTACCTTCTGGCCTAACCACTGATCGGTCGCCAATTCTAATAAAGTGGAAGTTGGTTCTACTAATGTAATGCCCATTTTTTGACAAGTGGCGGTTGTTAAAATATTAATTGCAACCCCCAAATAAAATAAAGCATTTGAAAAGGTTTGTCCATTGATTTGTACTGTCACTATTGGATTTCCTGGGTCTTCATACTTGATAGGTGCTTCTCTTTCTGATAACAGGTCAGATAAGGTGCCAACTACTTGGACTATTGGGTTATTTGTTATTCTCCTTGTTACGGAGGTAAATCCTCTCTGCGGACAGAGACGATCCCTACTAGCCCACAATGGGTCTAGTAACAATCACACAATGCTACTACGCAGGTTCCTAATTGCAAATAAAAGAGAGGCAAAGAAGACCTACTTGAGTTCCAACGCTTATGTTTGATGAAGAAGCCCTGTCCTCGCTCCTTCGCTTTGGCTGGTCACGATCCTTCACAATCCTGGTGAATGGATACCTGCACACACGAAGAGAGATACAAATACAAGCGTGAAATCTAATAAAAGCAACTATACATCAGTCAAAAAGGATGTAATTCACATTGACCATCATGAGACAAATGAGAATGGAACCATAATAGTAGTCATCTATTATTAATGATAAATAACAGAGAAGAGTACAACCAAATGTTCTGACGTCGAATCCTTCTTAGGAGGGTTCAGCCAGCAAGTCTCTTAAGCATTCACCTTTGGAGATGGATTTCCCAAGACAAACTGTCTCTCACACAAGTCACACTATGCAACCTTCCTTAAGCTTTACAACAATCCACACTTGTCACACCAACTACCTATCAAAATGCACACTAGCAGCAATTCAAGCTCTATAAACTCCACACAATCCAAACTAGCTACTCATGGCAAAGGTAGAGGCTTAAATAAGAAGAGGAGGCTCCATAGAGGGTAAGAGGATGAGCTCAACTCCAAGGAAGATGGGGCAAATGACGAACAAACATGCCATAGAAGGGAGGGCGATACTCACAAGGCCAACAACCAGGTCTGGAGGCATCTGGAAGGTTGGCTGTTAGAACAAATTCGCCCAAACAGGATCAGCGCGGCTACATAACTGGACTGTTGCGCTGACGTCGCAAGACTATAACAGAGAGGTCTGTGTCAGCGTGGCTTAGTACAGGAAAAGTGCGCGCTGTCTCATGAAATTCGACCAGCGCGGGAAACCCGTGTGCTTCCGCGCTGGCAGTGCATCAGATACACTATAAGCTGCCAGTCGGCGCATGTATTTTAATAACAGTCGCGCTGGTGAAACAAACTTTGGCAAAGTGGGTCATTTGGCCAATTCAGAGAGCACGGGCTTGATTATTTGGAAACCCAGACACAGTAGAGAGACTGACAGGGAGACAGTGACAAATTACTGCGTAACAGATTGCCCCCTAAAGCCTGAGACCCGAGAGAGTGGGAGGGGTGAAATGCTTTACAAAACTCGTTGAACTGGAACACCACCAGGAAGGACCGAATATCTCTGATAATCAAGTACATGCAGTCGAGGTATGGGCGCAGCCATCCAAAAGACATGCAGAGAAGGTCTGTGGTATGGACGCAGCCACCCATCTAAGAAGACCATGATGATAACAAGGTATGGTCACAGCCATCCATGAAGACTCAGGTATGGGCGCAGCCATCCATCAATGAGTCATGTAATGATCATCCACAAAATCGCAACCTGGATCATAACAGACAGGGATCCAGGGTCTTGCGCTCTGTCCCGACCCGAACAAAGTACAAGTCCAAGCATGTGAATACATGAGTTGAAGTCAAACATGCATGAACATCGTCTGATTACAAGTCAATGATGAGAACTGTTAACAGACGCGAGAGGTACCACCAATAATGACAATCGTCCTCAAGGTACTATAGGTACAATCCGCGGCGTGTGAATCAATGAGCTGGTGTCAAACACCCACGGAATCATTCGATCGGAGGCCAATGATGTAAACCTCACGTCGAACACGAAGAACCTGCCATTAAGGCATGCAGGCTCCAAGGCACCTGAAGGGAGTCTCTAAGCCACCTTCCTGGATAATGAGCTGAAGTCGACAGGAAGTGACCTTGATCGAAGGTGGGCCATAATGTTTCCCACATCATCGACACGAGACAGAGGTAAAATAGTTTGTGTGAGATATAAGCGAAGGTTGTACAAATGCAGAGGTCAACTTCTCTTGAACATATCGGCGGCACGACAGTGGATTTGGCAGTATTTGACATCAAATGGGCAGAGGTCATGGTGACAAGGCAATGAGCAGATGAGAGGTCAAAACAGGGTAACCCAAACTCACGGAGGCTAATGTGAAATGAGATGAAATATCCCCACCCAGACACAAATGCAGACTAGTGCCATGTTCAAGAGCGACATACTGCCGACACGACAATTATTACGGTTCCATTTTCCCCACCATTTCTGGAAGGTACCCTGATTATTTTTGGATGACAAGCTTGATGGGGATAGCATATGCTTGGAGAGTGTCATTTAGACAATGTCTGATGTCATTAAGTTTTAACGAGCCTGACAAAGGAAGAACTTGGCGTCTTTTCATGTTTAGAGAGTCTGAAAAGACAGCGGAAAAGAAAACTCCAGGGGGGTCCTTTTTCGTAGAGTTGTGTCTCTCGAGCCCAAAAAAGTATAAAACAATACCCGAAAGAACCGACCAACCATTACGATCGAGGAGTACTTTTCGTAAATAGTAACTTCGACCTGAAAAAGTAAAAAATCAGTCGGAAGTACGTCGTTTTGGAGCCGATAACGAGTGCGAAACGACAAACACCCGACAATCTTTTTAAGTTAAACGGTCGAAAAAAGAGCTTTAAAAGTGACCGCCTTCCGTTCCTTTTAACGAGCTGGAAGGAAGCTCGGCCATCTTTTCGTGGTTTGTGTTGGAAAAGAGCTTAAAGATGACATTTTTTGGGACCAAGTGTACCTAAAATCGTTATGACCACGCTAGTTACTGAGACCTACACAGGAAAATTACCCGCATAAATCCGTTCGACATGTTTAAAAAACATAATAAAACATGCATGACAGCATAATAAGTGATATTAGAGCTAAATCCAGGGCAAAAATGTGACAAAAACCCATATCGATAAGAAATTATGGTCAATTATGAATTTTTACCATAAATAGGGGGGTAAAAGTCATTTTTTACCATTGTTACCATTTTGAGTTGTGAAGAACGTGGAGGAGCTGCAAAGTTGATGGAGCGATTTCCAGCCCGTGCGGACACCATTCATCTAGCAGCTTGTTCCAGGTAGGTTCTCCTTCTCCTGCGTCTCATTTTAAGCCTTTTTGAGTGCAATTCCACGGTGGGATTTGGCCAATTGGGCAAATTATTTGAGCGTTGGTGCGCTCTCGGTCAGCGTGGGTTCCCAGCATGGGTCCGCGCTGATCGATTTAGATTAACACATACCACTTTTCGGGTTAGCGCGGAAAACGCATGTTCTTCCGCGCTGACCCAATGAAAAAACAACGGGGCACCATTATCAGCGCGATTGTTTTAAAAACAGACGCGCTGGCGCTGTGAAATTTTGTTTTTAATAAAATGAACATACAAATTTCATTGATTATCAACCTAATGTTTTTTCATGGTCTTGCAGGGCAAAATGGCTTTTGTGTGGCAAGAGAGATCTCACGATGATGAAGATATAGCCGCATATGCACTCCCCGAATGCCGAAATGCAATGCGGGCATGCGGGTTCCTGAAGTTCTTCCTGACTCCGTGCCTGAGGGCGCAACCCGACCACCTCGAGCTCTTAATCAGAGCTTGGAATCTAGTGGACGGAAAATTCACCATCCAAGGTCGGGATATTGTGTTTGATTCCTCGGATATCTACTTTTTGACTGGATTGTCACGTCGAGGTCAGATGCCCATCCTGGAGGGGCAACGACCCAGCGGTGAGACTCTTGATCAGCTCATGGCTAGAGTGTGCCCACAAGCTGTCAAGACACGGAGCGGGAAAGTTGGTATTGTAACGGTGGGCGACATAGTCCTTCGCACCATACTCTTCTTGGTGACGCGGGCAGCGGGGTCTTTGGCCAATCATGAGGCGTCAAAGACTCATCTATTACTTTCTCTTGAGTGCCTACAGCCCACTATTTTCAACTGGGAAGTAGCTGTGACGACCAGCATGAAGAGGCAACTAAGCAACTGCCGACGCGGAGAGTCAAAGCAGTTCGCTTATGGGTCGCTCTTACTTCCGCTCATGCTGGAGCGGGTGCCGGCTTTGCAGCTAGAGACCATGGCCGTGGATCCACCTAGAGGTCCTCGAGAGATGAGGGCCACTCGATGGGCCCGGGTCATGCCACGTGGAGGTGGTGGCCGCCCAGTAGCTTGGGGTGTGTACTTTCGAGAGTGGCTGGATCAGCAGGCCATTCTCACAGAGGACTGGCCGTATGCCGGTATGGACTTCCGCGGTGACCCCGACATGCCACTTCCTCCGGGAGAGCATTGGGACGATGGAGGTATGACACTTGATCTCTTTTTAATATTTTTTAATGTTTTTGATTTTTCATGTACATGTCTTGATGAATGTCACGGTGTGTAGATGTGGCACCTGTGAGACCCATTGGCCTAGCCCCAGAGGCTCGGAGAGAGGGGCAAGGAGCTAGAGCCCTGGCCCTAGTTCCTCCAGGAGTTGACACGACAGAGACGATAGCTCGCAACCTTGAGGGGTTGCTGGAGGGGGTGACGGATTATCAAGGGGTCGAGGAGGTCCCCATAGTCCATCAGATCCACACAGTGGGGGTGGAACCTAGGATACACCGCCTTCTGAGGCAGGTGGCACGGGCATGTGTGTGCTACAGAGAGCATAACCCAGCCCAGTAGTCTTCTAGGATTTATTTCCACTGCTATATTTTTTGAGAGACACTCATCTCAAATGTACTGAGAACTTGCGGCTTTATGTTCAGACATATACACTTTATTTTTGAGCGCCTAGTGCGCCACACGATATATATATATATATATATATATATATATATATATATATATATATATATATATATATATATATACCATTTTTGGATGGATCTTTTACATGTGATGATGTTTTATATGCTATGCAAAATGTCTAATACAAATGTGATCTTATGTATCAGTTGCACAACACACGACCCATGTATTTTAATTTTTAAATGCAAGCTTAAAAGCACACACAGCACGCATGCAAACTATGCTTAGAAAAATTTATTTACATATGCCTATGGTCTTATTATGCTTCCTAAGTCTTCTTGTATGATGTTTATCTATTTCAAAAATTTCTATCTAATACATGGTTTGCCAATGCATCAGTTAACGTGTTTAATCGTCTCGGAATATGTTGATATGTGATGTAATCAAAATTCCTTTCTAACAATCTTACACGTAGATACAACCTTAGGATGCGTTGGTCTCTGACGGAATAACGCCCGTTGAGCTGATGGACGACAAGCTGGGAGTCCAGGTTCACCACCAATGTATGAACGCCGAGATCAATTGCCTCAGCTAATAGCTCAATCACAGCACTGTACTCGGCCACATTGTTAGTGGTACGTCCCAGGCACACACCTTGGAGATCTAACAGCTCTCCATGAGGATCATAGATCGCCCATGCCGTAGACGACAAATTACAAGTTCTACGGGAAGCACCATCAGCGAAACCAACATAAGGTGCACTAGACATCTGCACAAGAAGCAGAAAACACAATAAGTGGCAAGCACGCCTTCACACCAAAGCAATCAAATCATACATGCATCACACACCTACTAAAACACACGTATGTACAAACTAGGTGTATGAGATCATGCGTAATATTTCTTCAGGTAAAGCCCATTGCGGGGCTTGCCAAGAGGGTTTCCTTCATAGTCAATCAGCTCATATGCCCCTTTCTGTAAAACTTTCTTCACAATATAAGGACCTAGCCACATGGATTCGAGTTTTCCTGCCCCCAGCTTATCTTTAGCTTGATCGTAGAGCAGTACTAGATCTCCCTCAACAAAGGAACGAGGTTGAATATTATGGTCAAAGTGAGCCTTGACTCTCTTCTTCTGCGCTTCGATAGCCAGAGAAGCTAAATGACAGGTCTCGTCTAACCGTTCTAGATAAAGAAGCCTTTCCTCCACCGGAGTGGTGTTGGGAAGCAACTCGACAGCTAACTTCAATGAAGGAATCTCACATTCAACAGGAAGGGTGGCCTCCAGTCCATAAACCAACTAAAAAGGGGTGAAACCGGTGGCGTCCTTCACCGAGGTCCGATAGGCCCACAAGGCAGGGAATAACATTAGGTGCCAATTAGACTTGTGTGTGTTGACGGTGCGTTGAAGCATCGTGATCAAAACCTTGTTCATAGCTTCCACTTGACCGTTGGATTGGGGATAGTACAGTGTCGAACTATCCTGATGCAAGCCTAGCTAGGTTGTCGATTCCGTCATCATATGATTACGAAAATGTTTTCCGTGATCAGTGACGATGGCTTGAGGGACCCTAAACCGAGTAATGACATGATTGAATAAAAACTGCGTCGCTGTGTGACCGTCTTCGGTTAGTGTAGGCATCGCTTCGGCCCATTTAGTGAAATAATCCACGGCAACGATGATGAACCCATGCCCCCCGGCCGAGCGAGGGTTACAAGAGGTATAATTGATGCCCCATTTAGCAAATGGACCTACGGTAACAACAGGGTGCAGTGGTGCAGGGGGAGCACGCATCTTCCGGTGGTAGATCTGGCACTCATGGCATGCACGAACGGCAAGGATACAATCTTTAAAGATAGAAGGCCAGAAATAACCAGCGCGGATGATCTTCTGAGCAGTAGCATACCCGGACATATGACCGCCACAAGCACCAAAGTACCAATCATTCAACACTCGCTCAGCTTCCTCGAGAGTCAAGCATCGGCGGAGAACAGAGTCGGCGCCGAGGTGGTATAGGGTATCGCCAATGATGCGATAGGGTTGGGATTGGTGACGAATCCTTCGTCGAGCGTCTTTCGACACGTTGGGACGGAAGGAAGACGTCTGCAAATACACGATGATGTCCCCATACCAAGGGTCAAGGGTACTGATTAAAAACAATGTTTCGTCCGGAATATGCTCTTCAGGAACAGAGGGTGCAGAAGAGGACGGCAGAGAACACAGCAACTCAGCGAAGACCAGAGACTTCTTAGACTTGGCAGTAGTAAACTCCAAGTCAAACTCTTGGAGGATGACAATCCACTTCGAGTACTTGCCCCCCAGCAGCTGATGCGACAAGATGTACGTCATAGGGTTGCAGTCGGAAATCACGGTCGTAGTGCGCAATAGGATATAGTGACGGAATCATTGGACGGCGCACACGACGGCCAATGCCAACTTTTCAAAATAAGCATAACGAGTCTCTGTATCCAAGAGGTTGCGACTAAGATAATAAATAACGTGTTCAGTGCCATCATCACCATCTTGCACCAGAACCATGCCGATGGTGGTATCGGCGGCAGCCAGATAGAGAGTGCAGTCACGATGGTAGTTCGGAGGTCTTATCAATGGAGCAGAGACAAGAAGATGCTTGAGTTGATCAAAAGACTCCTGAGCGATGGCATCCCAATGGAAGGGTGTGTCTCGCTTCAACAACCGTGTGAAACCCTTGGCCACCTCGGCATAATTCGGGATGAATCGTCTAAGAAAATTGGCTTTTCCCTGCAAGCTCTACAATTGCTGCAAAGAAGCAGGGGGAGGAAGGTTCAAGATGGCCTCGACTTTGAGAGGATCCAAATGGATACCATCTCGGGAGACGATGAACCCGAGTAGTCGACCAGACTCCACGCAGAAGACACACTTATGAGGGTTGAGCCTGATACGGTAGTGTCTACAGAGGAGAAAAATCGCACGAAGATGTGATGGGTGGTCGTGATGCTTTGCTGAATGAGCCGGTAGGTCATCCAGATAGGGCTGTACGATGTTTTGAATATCATGAAAGGCGTATGACATCGCACGCTGGAAAGTAGCGCCGACATTTTTTAGACCGAAAGGTAGCTTCTTGTAGGCAAAAGTGCCCCAAGGACAGATAAAAGCTGTCTTGTGTTGATCAGTGGGTGCAATATTGATCTGGTTGTATCCAGAGAAGCCGTCCATGAACGAGTAAATATCGCTTCCCGCACAGTCATCAATAAGCTGATCGATGAAGGGCGTAGGGAAGTTATCTTTAGGACAAGCCCTGTTGATATCACGGTAATCGACACAAACACGGATAGTGCCTGCTTTTTGTTCACAGGGACTATATTAGAGACCCAGTCCGTCAGTGGAATGGGGTAGATAAAATCGGCCTTGAGAAGCTTTTCAACTTCTGCTTTGATGGCGGCGGCCTTTCGGGGGTGCACAGGGCGTAGGCGCTGACGAACAGGCTTGGCCCCAGGATACGTAGGTATCTCGTGCACCACGATACTGGGATCGATGTCGGGCATCTCTTCGTAGGACCACGCAAAAACATCACGAAATTTGCGAAATAAATCAGTGTAGAGTTGAACTTCCTCAGGAGTGCAAGTGACTCCGATATGGATATGCTCGATGATCCCTGGTTTGACAGAGATGTCCATAGGCTGGGTTTGCATAATATTTCCCATGTTGCCCTCAGAAGATACTTGATAGATCTGGATAGGTGTCTGCAGGGGTGTAGATGGGAGACATGGAGCAAACTGCTCGAGACACGCGATCATCCCTTGGTGAGGAGGGAGAAATGAAGAGCGGTGGTGGTGATCTGACCAAGGAGGTTCTTCAAGAGACATGGTCTCTATGATAGCTTCATCAGAGGGAAAAATTTCCTTCAAAGGGTCCGAAGTATCATCTTCTCCGAGCCAAGGAACATGACCATATGAATCGAGAACACTGCTCGGAAGAGCAAGTTCAGGGGGTGGAGCCAATGCAGCGACAATCTCGACGTAGTTGAGCTCGGCAGGACTCAACGGCATCATATCACCCCAGGAGTCTTCCTGATTCGGGGGAGGAAGGACCCATGGATCAGAACGTACAGAGATCATATTTATGGGGGCGAGATTCGGAGGTGGGAGGGGAAAAACTCCCATTAAAGCAGGATCTTTGAAAAGTCCGGCTCCCACACTCTCTAACGACTTAGAGGTATGCTCCACAAATGGCACATTACCTTCAGAGGAAGAGGCGAAGAAAGAGAGCTGGTCCACCGTGACAATCTTCCCTTGGTGAGGGAAACGAATGACACGGAACAAGGAGGAAGCCACGGCTTGCATGGCGTATGTCCAGCTGCGGCCGAGGAGGAGGTTGTAAGTAAGATTTGCATCGACAACTTCCACCTCTACTTCTACCGTCTTACCTTCTAAAGAAATGGGCAAACGTTGGAGAATACCATAAGGACGGGATTCTCTTCCGTCGAAGGCTTCTAACGTCGTGGGAGACTGACTCAGAGCAGGAGAACCAATAGCCTTCCAGCAAGCAACAGACATGATGCAGGTTGAGGCACCTTCATCAATAACTGTACGATGAATCGTTTTGCTATTGATGATGACCTGTATAAGGAAAGCTACTTGGTGAGGCAGTCTCTGGGTAAAACCCTCGAGATCGAAAGTAATCAAATCTGAATCTGCCGGGTTGATGCCACCAATAGCTGATAGAAAGGACTTCCTCTATGAGGGGCAGCTCTGGAGGACTTCTAATGCGGACATAGCAGATGGAGCCTAAGCTAAGTCCTCGACAATGCTATAGTGCTGGGCAGCACGAGCATTAGGGTTATAGGATGACTTCCGGAGTACTCCTTCGGGAGGGGGTTGGGGGATCGTCTCAGTGCTGGGTCTTTCGATATGTAGAGGGCCAGAACTGGACGGAGGAGCGCTGGAGGGAACCTCCGGCTCTTTCCCGGCATGAGAAGGATAATTTTTCGCTCGAGTGGAAACATGGATGGGGATCGTGCCAGCCATGAAGACTTGAGAACCGAACGAGGAAGAGGATTGAGATGGGTCGGCCACCATTTGAGTCTGTTGAGAAGGGAAAGGCTCTTTCAACACAACAGGAGGTCCAGGAGCGCCTTTCAATAACCGACTAACCTCCGACCGCCTAGGGAAATCTTTGGTGTAGTGATCCTCGTCACAGATGAGACAAGGATACTTAGGTTTTCGCTTAGCTCCTTCTTTAGATGAATTTTTAGAAGAGTCCTGCTTGGGTTGTTTAGTCTCATTTTTAGCTTTTCCTTTCCCCTTCCCTTTCCTTTTCGAGGATTTGTCCGCCGCGGTGGACTGAACGGCGTTAACCTCTGAGGTACTTCCAGAATTTTACTGGCCCTGAGGAGCATTTTCATTAGAAGCGTTCTATTTTTGCTTCCCAGGGTTCGCGGACGATTTCTTTGATGACGAATTCACAAAACCAATGACTCCATCAACAGATGGTTTTGGTGGAGTTTTGGTCTGTCCAGGCCTTGGGTCATCTAGCAAATAATCATAAAGAGTACCTGACTGAGAGTATACCAAGTCAAGGTACTGAGCTCGCACAATAGCTTGCTCTTCAGTTACGCAGGCTCCCATAGCGATGTCTCGTGCGATCGCGGGGACAAAGGAAGTCGTGAACCAATCGGTGAGAAGTTGATCAGGTATCCAGAATTTGATCAACCGATGACGCCTTCTCCATTCATGGATGTGATCAAAGATATGCGTTGCCGTAGTCTACTTGAGAGACGTGAGAAGATGAGTCCCAGTCTCATACCGAATGGGTAACTGGAAATGAGTAAGAAATGCCATAGCCAAGGAATTGAAGTCTTGAAAAGTTCCGCGATTAAGCTCGATATACCATTTAGCGGCTGAACCGGCGAGAGTTCTTTGAAAGAGGCAAAGTCGGATAGAGTCATCAAGCCATGAGTTCGATGAGCACCAAAGGTGATAAGTCATTACATGAGCTTAGGGTCTTCCCCTGCCTTACCATCAAACTTTGGACAATCACCAGGTATTTTAGTTGGAACAGGTGGCCAAGAAGGATTATGAAGAATCGGATCATTTGTCAGCTTGGACACATCAGGAAGTTCCAACGTCGCTAAAAATGGCAACTGCGGGTTAAAGGACATCTGTGGCTGTGGGACAGAAGGAGCACTAGGATTCCAACCAGGCGGTGGTTGCCCCCATGGGCTCTGTCCAGATGGGCCTGGTCCAAAGGGAACTGGTCTATAGGGACTTTGCCCGTAGGGGTTCTGTCTGTATGGATTTTGTCCATATGGATTTTGTCCGTATGCGGTCAGTTGACCCTGGTTCTGCCCCCCAACACCCCATTGATTAGCAATTTTTCCGACAGGTGCGGCATACTGATAATTTTGGTATGGAGTGACCTGCGGTTGTTGGTAATTTTGATACGGGGTAAACTGAGTTTTCCCCTGGGGTTGCTGGTAGCCATAGGTTGGCTAGGCCCCATACTGAGCCTGATAAAGAGGTTGCGTCTGATACGAAGGCTGAGGCCGTGGCCCAGCTTGCATTTGATAACTCATTTGAGTTTGAGGCCCAGAGAGATGTCCTTGAATGGGTTGGGCTACGACCATCTGGCCAGAAGGTTGACCTGATTGGATTTGGGACGACCCTGCTTGCCCAGAAGGACGTGCTTGCTGGGTGCCGGGTTGTCCTTACACAACCAGGGGTTGTCCTTGCAGAGCAGATGGTCGAGCCTGCTGGACGGCTGGCTGACCCTGAGGCTGGCCAGCTTGTCTAGAAGGAGGATTAGGGCGGGCACTAGGTTGGCCTTGCTGTGGAACAGTAGGCTGGTTTGCTTGCCCGGAAGGATGACCAGACTGAGCAGTGGGTTAGCCCTGTTGTACGTAGGGTTACCCCCCTTGCCCAGGGGGATGCATAGACTGAGCAGAGGGTTGGCCCTGCTGGACGTAGGGTTGCCCCCCTTGCCCAGAGGGATATCCCTCCTGAATTGCTGGTTGAGCTTGTGGAATAGAAGTTTGTCCAGCTGGTCTAGAGGGATAACCCTGCTAGAAACCAGGTTGGCCTTGCTGAACGTAAGGCTGTCCTGGTTGTCCAGAAGGGTAGCCTTGCTGGATACCGGGTTGCCCCGGGTAACCAGAAGGCTGACTCTGATAAGTAAATGACGGACCACCGGCGACCAAAGGTTGTCCCGGGTAGGGTTGTCCTTGTGGGCCCCCAGATTGACCTGGGTAAGACTGGTCATAAAGTGGTTGCCCCTGAGGGGCTTGCACATAAGGTGGCTGGTCTTGATACGGTGGTCCTTGAAACTACCCAGGGATTGCTTGACCCCCATGAAAAGTATGAGTACCGGGATCATAAGTAATATTTAATGGTACCGAGACTTCAACAAAATGTTGAAGAGGCACGGATTGAGCGAACTGAAGGTACTGACCGGTAGAAGCATAATAAAAGAGTGGACCTTGGTAATTCGGGTCCACGATGGGTTGCCCTTGGGCATCATAAGGCCCTGCTCCTAGAAACGCACCAGAAGAGGGTGGAGCACTCTGTGCAGGGTGAATGACTCTAGGCGAGAGTTCCGGCTGGCCACTACTCACTTGACCGTGAGGAGGGCTGGCACCAGAGTTCGATGATGACGTTGTTACGGCACTGACGACCGGAGTCGAATACGCTACACAAACGGTTGGATTTGTGGGAACTGAGGTAACGGGTGTATTAGGGGGTTGCGACGGAAAAGGTTCCATGGTGGAAATGAGACTAGTATCCCATATAGTCGTAGAAGGCATCCGGGCAGCTATTCTATCCCTCACTGACGAATACCGTGGAGGGAGTGGAGAAGTAACTAGGATGGGATTGTCAACATTCGACACCACAGGCGTCTCGCCTGTGCTGGAAGATGTCTCATCCATAGGGGAAGTCGACATCGGAGACGAGACACTTGTTGGGGTGGCTAGAAAAGCGTCCTCGTCAGGCTCCCAGATAGGGTTCCAATCCTCTTCGTAATCTTCGTCACCTGGGGCACGTACGTTGATAGGATGGATACTCGGGAGAATCGGAAGAGTATCGCTTACAACTGGTACCTCAGGAGGGGAAGAAGATGGAGAACCTTGATCACTTGAAACAGGAATTGACGGGTCAACCAGGATGACAAAACCCCAAACAAGACCTAAGGGAAACTAATGATAAAAACCCTACTCAAAACTATCGCACACAAGATCTAATCAGGTAATGTTATCGTGGCCAAATGAATTTTAAGACGCACAGACACAACTTGACCTTTTCATGTTTTAAGAGTCGAGAAAAGGACAAAAGATGACTCTAGACTCCTTCGAATGTTTAATGAGCACGAAGTGACAAGACGCTCACTGGCACCTTTTCATTTAGGGAGTCTGAAAAGGATCAAAAGTGACTACTCTGGAGACTTCTAGGCAAAAGGTTTACCAAGCAATCCGTAAAACCGCTTATACACCTTGGCAATCATATGAGAACCAAGGACTTTACGTACTGCAGTCAATCTTCCCGAATACTGTGTTCGGTGCGTTACGGTTCACAAGGCGGCAGACTCGGCTTCCTATGGATCAAGGATAAAATCCTAGTGGGGTCTCCCTATATACGCGACAGTACGTGGGAGCACAGTCCGTGTTAGACCACTATCGAGTCACAAAAGGAGGAATCACCCAACCGTAATGTGAAACAATAGTGACTATGTTTAAAGACGCCGGAACACGTCTCTAGCCTAGACCTCTAGATGTTTGCATTATGTTCCAATGCGTTTTTATGTTCATTCAGTTCATTTTATGGTTGATCGTGAGTTAAGTTTCGGTTTCAGGTCCTACCGTATGATCTCTCACAATTACCTAAATGCAAACTACATGCCAAAGGACATCATTTCGTTCGATGAATTCTAACTATGAGAAGGTTAAGAGTTTTCAATCAAACAAAACGAATACAATCAAACAAGCGACCTAATGCAGCTAATGGCAATGAAATAAAACTTTTCTTTTGAGAACATAAATCAATGAAATGCTATTTTTCCAATTAACTAAAAGATACTAGTTTGATTTCTTTTCCAATGGCACTATGCACTTTAAAACGAATTTTGAGAGACAGCAACACCGAGAAAACAGAAGCAAAACCACTCAATGCAAATCACAACCAAAACCCAAAAACCTTAGAAAAGTTCTCCAAATCAAAGGGAAACAAAAACTCGAAAAAACTAGGTGATCGAAGTCTAACAAGGTGGAATAAGAACCAAGCAAAAGGAAAGTTCTCGCAAAAGTAAAGTCAAGCAACGAACGGATCTTTGTGAACAAGCAACTAAACAAGGCCAATCCAGTGAAAACAGGATGGTAAAATCAGGTCACTAGACACAAAAACAAGGTCTGCTCAACAAGACTCTCCGAAATAAGTTCTTCAGTATTCAAACAATGAAAAACAAGTGATAGACCAGGTGATAAGAACAAGGAATAGTCAAACCAACAAGCCCAGGAGGAGAAATTGAAAAAATTCAAATTTTCAGGTGTCAGCGCGGGTGGCGCTCAACAACTGTGCGCTGATCAGAGACCACGCGTAGCAACTATGCATTGTCAGCGCGGAAGGACACGGGGTTACCGCGCTGGTTCAATTTCAGAACCGTCGCGACTGTTCAATGAGAAAGCGCGATGACCACGAGACTCAAGAAACAAGCAAGCGATGCCAGCGCAACTGTTTTAATTAAAAACGCGCTGAGGCTAAAAAACAAACAGAATCAAACAAAAAGCTCCCAAACCAGGGCAAGGGTCTCTTAAACAATTAAAACACTTCCCAGATTGACCCAGAAAGTTTGAAAACAACAGACTAATCCCCAAACTTCAAAAAGAGAGCAATCAAACAAACTCAAAACAAGTGAATGAAAAGGGATGAAGGCTGGCTCCCCAGCGGAGTCGCCAAATTGTTACGGAGGTAAATCCTCTCTGCGGACAGAGACGATCCCTACTAGCCCACAATGGGTCTAGTAACAATCACACAATGCTACTACGCAGGTTCCTAATTGCAAATAAAAGAGAGGCAAAGAAGACCTACTTGAGTTCCAACGCTTATGTTTGATGAAGAAGCCCTGTCCTCGCTCCTTCGCTTTGGCTGGTCATGATCCTTCACAATCCTGGTGAATGGATACCTGCACACACGAAGAGAGATACAAATACAAGTGTGAAATCTAATAAAAGCAACTATACATCAGTCAGAAAAGATGTAATTCACATTGACCATCATGAGACAAATGAGAATGGAACCATAATAGTAGTCATCTATTATTAATGATAAATAACAGAGAAGAGTACAACCAAATGTTCTGACGTCGAATCCTTCTTAGGAGGGTTCAGCCAGCAAGTCTCTTAAGCATTCACCTTTGGAGATGGATTTCCCAAGACAAACTGTCTCTCACACAAGTCACACTATGCAACCTTCCTTAAGCTTTACAACAATCCACACTTGTCACACCAACTACCTATCAAAATGCACACTAGCAGCAATTCAAGCTCTATAAACTCCACACAATCCAAACTAGCTTCTCATGGCAAAGGTAGAGGCTTAAATAAGAAGAGGAGCCTCCATAGAGGGTAAGAGGATGAGCTAACTCCAAGGAATATGGGGCAAATGACGAACAAACATGCCATAGAAGGGAGGGCGATACTCACAAGGCTAACAACCAGGTCTGGAGGCATCTAGAAGGTTGGCTGTTAGAACAAATTTGCCCAAACAGGATTAGCGCGGGTACATAACTGTACTGTTGCGCTGATGTCGCAAGACTATAACAGAGAGGTCTGTGTCAGCGCGGCTTAGTACAGGCAAAGTGCGTGCTGTCTTATGAAATTCGACCAGCGCGGGAAACCCGTGTGCTTCCGCGCTGGCAGCGCATCAGATACACTATAAGCCGCCAGTCAACATATGTATTTTAATAACAGTCGCACTAGTGAAACAAACTTTGGCAAAGTGGGTCATTTGGCCAATTCAGAGAGCATGGGCTTGATTATTTGGAAACCCAGACACAGTAGAGAGACTGATAGGGAGACAGTGACAAATTACTGCGTAACACTCCTCCTTGGTTTTTTTATACATAGCTCTTTGATGGTCTTTGCATATATTGGGATGTCTTGGATGGCTTGGAGGAGTGGGATTTTTATGTACAAATTCTTAAGTTCTCCCAGAATATCAAAGTCAGGATGTTCTATAGGACGCGGTACAATTAATCATTCTGGGAATAAGGGAGAAGATGTGGATGTTTGATTATGAGTCTGTTGTCTGATAACATCCTCTTCTTGTGATGGTTGTTCTACAGGTAACTGATTTTCAACTTGAATAGTTTTATCTCCCTATGTTTCTATAATGCGCCCAAATCTTAATTGAAGGTCATTGCACTCTCTTAGATTGGTTTCTAGTTCCGGTGTTTCAATTATTTGAATAGATTGAACTGGTCTGTTATTTGGGTTTGGGTTGGGTTGGGCTGGGAGTTGCGGTCTTAAATTGGACTGGGGGTTTTGTTGTAGTGCTGGCAGTGTAGGTTGAGGGAGTGGAATGGTTCCTACTGGCTAATTCATCAATCTTTGCCAGTTTTTCTGCGAAGTAGGAGGGGACCATTGTGTTGGATACGCATTATTTTTCCAATATGGTAAAGCATAGGGAAAATTTGGCCAATTAGATTGGCTTGTTTGGTTTAGCCATGTAGAGGATGAAGGAAATGGTTGTTGTGACCAATTTGGGAAGGGGAGTTGATTTTTCCACATTGTATTATATTGTTGAGCATGATATTTCGGAGGCTGAAAAGAAGAAGCTGGATCAGGGAACATACCTGATTGTTGTGGTTGCCATTAACGACATTGATTAAGTAGGTACACCGGTTTTGGTTCTTCTTCTGATTCTTTGTATACTGCTTTCAGACCAGGAAGTGAGGGACAACTTTCTGTAGAGTGGCATTTTGTACAAATGGCGCAAACTTGAACTGCATCTAATGGGCACTCTTTGTGGCTGTGTTTCTTTCTGCATCTGGGATAGAAGATTTCCAGATTTTTCTTTGCCTCTACTTGTTTCTTCTTGGCTTGCATAATATTGAGCTATGTTGTCAGAGTCCCCAATATATCAGTTTTGAAATTCTCTAGTAAATTTCCAATTTCTGCGTGAGTTACTCCTTCTGCAGAGATCTTGTTGTCCCTTATAAACCTGTCATGTTTTGCTGGTTTTAGTCTTGTGCTGCCTCGTGAGCTCCTAATACATAAATCAATGATGTTAGAAAAATATTCTTGATAGATATCTCCTTTTCCCATAATGTTTAGTGTTTCAATCCATTGTTCCTTCATACCTTTAATTAGTGTTGTTTTTAATACATTGTTAGGTAAGGGTAATGATGCATAAGGAGATATTTGAAGATTATACTAAAAATGTTCAACATACTCTTCTAATGTTTCATTAGGTCTAGTTACCATCTAAAATATTTCATCTTTTAACTCTCTAGACCTACAATAATCCTGATATTCCTTCAGAAAAGCACCTTTCATTTGATCCCAATTATTTATAACACCTCCACCTAACCCCATAAACCATCGTAAAGAAGCTCCTTTCAATGTAGAGGGAAATAATTTCAGCTTTTGGGAATCGGTAGTATAGTCATATCCTCTACACAACACATCAAATTCGAATAAAAATGCATCTGGATATTTTGATGTAAGGCCATGAAATGTAGGGATGTGTTGGAGTGGAATGGCCTTCATGGGTGCATTAGCTGCATTATCTACAATGGGATATTGCAGTGTGGAGGTTTGGGTGTTTGGCTGGTTTTGGGACATTTGGTCAAATATGTGCCAATAACCTTTTGGGATGTCTAGGAGGGTATTCCTGGGCTGACAAGAAGGAGCAGGAATGGCTTTAATAACACTTCCTTGATTTGGGATAATGAGAGTTCCTTGTTGAATCAATGTTTGGGGGGGATTCTTTGTTTTGGATGATCTTTACAGCACTTCCCTTATCTGGGCTGCTTAATGGCTAAATTATCCCAAGATGAGATCTTGGTTCTTCAGTTTCCCCTGTTTCTCCTCTTCCTTCACAGAGGTTTCTAAGGTTCCCTTCTTGCAATGATTTTGGGCTAGAATTCTCAATTTCTTGAAAATCTTGCTCCTTAGTTTGGCTATGCACCTCAGCAGAGGCTACAGATTGTGATCTTGTGGCCTGAAGGGAACTAGTAGGTTGTCTAGGAGAAACTTTTCTAGGTCCTACTGAAGGCTGAGATTCTGCTTTCTTAAGGATTTCGTCTATAAAGGTCGATTGGCCAGGGGTCATCGGCCCCTTAGCTTTTTCAAGTTTGGGTAGTGGTTTAGGATTCTTTTCAGGCTTTTTCTGCTTAGTCATGCACATAAATCAAATGCTAATTTCTACACAAAACAACAACAAATATGTAGGAAAGCGGGCGGGGGAGCAGGGCTGCTACATGCTCCACACGTAGGTTCTTACCTTCCATTTTTAAAACCCAATTCTCTCCTAGCAAGTACTTACACTACTCTAAAAAGAAACAAATGGCTACACTCTTCCTCGACAATGGCACCAAAATGTTGAGCATTTAAAAGGGTCTTTTTCACCTCTATTTACCCTACATTAATTATCAATCCAAGTACGATTTGTTATCTGAAAGAGTGTACTCAGTCTGAGGCAGTCATTTGTCAGAGTAATGCTAGTAGTATAGTGTTTAAATACAAGAGTAAACAGATGCTTGGAATAAAATATACTGTCAAAAAGAAACTTAACACTCTGAGACTTAAATCATTCACTACAGCAACTTATCAGTCAAGGGTGTAGTAATAATAAATCCTCCCTCTGTAAACTGATGTAATTGAGAAGAAATTTAAGGAAAAGATCATCAACCTGGGAACTAGACAACAACTGTCAATGTTCACTACAGTTTAAGATCGTTTTATGCACATCAAAGTAATGATAATTCAAATAACAATAAATGGAACAGCGACTGGTCTATTTAACTCGATTGAACAGCAAAGCTTTAACCTATGAAAATAAAGCAGTAATTGCAATATTCACTCAGAAATGATTTGAACAACAAATGGAAATGGGATAGAAAACTAAAGGAAGCTATGAAATATTGAATAGAAACCTAAATCAAATGTAAATGCACAGCAAACTAGATCAAATATTACACGCAACACTTTTTTGTTGAAGGAACAGTAATCTGAGTTTCGGCATAACAATCGTTAATCACGGCTGTGAAGAAATAGCAATTACAATCACAGTAGAACAACAATCTCAATGAACAACAATCACACTTGGAGTAAACCGCAGATAAATAGATAGTAATACCGATTTATAAATACACAGCACTGTTACTCTGTAATTGAACAGTAATGGTAATCTGTAAGGAATAGCAATGTTATACAATAATATCAGTTTGTTAAAGGAACAACAATACGATATAACTTCAGAATGAGTAGCATAAAATTCTTGTGCAGAGAATAACCTTACTATTCAAATAGGAATGAAATATAATAGAGTTAATACATGAAATAATAAGGAACAACAGATTACTAAACAAAGCAAATTAGAGAAATCAAACCACACACGGCTTGGAATCGAGAGTTAATGGTATAGGAAGCAAGTGATCCACCAAGGCCGGGTCCTTAGCCTCCAGGGATGCACTTCATATAATTACTCTAGAATCATAGATGGAACGACAATAGAGTTTATATATTAATGATCAAAACAGAGTTACAGTAATCACTCTTTTAGAGAGAGTCGATGATCAAAGTTTCAGTTACAATAGTGAATTTCATAAAAACAACAATAGTCTTTTTTTTTGGGCTAGCAATGTTGTGCCTCCTTATAGTAGCCGAGTAGAGGTATAAACGATACAGAGAATCGTTAAGGTATCGATCCCTAAGGATCAAAGGATCCTGAGGGATTCGCCATACTGTTAGCTCTCAGTTATCTTCTTGTTCTCTTGCGCCGATTTGGTATCTCCTCTTCCTTTTGCTGGCTTGTACGCTCCAATCTGGATTGCCTTGTTTGGATGCAGCTCCCTATCAAAGGGATAGCAGTTGATTGCATCTTGTCATTTCGTTTAGAATGGAAATTTTCTGTTTCCTCTTTTTCTGCATAGAAAAGGGTAATTATTAGTCATTTTATGTTGCACACAAATATTATAAACTTTATCATAATCTTTCACCATATACCTATTTCATAATATAAAGAAGTTATGAATTTAAGGAAAGGATGAAAAAATAAGTAGTAATTACATACCTTCTCTAGTTCTCAACAGCCGTCACAACATACAAGGTAATATAACACAAACAAAACTCACGGATCAGTCCAAGAAGAGTGTGACGGTTGATATAACAGGGTTCAGAGAAAGGTTTGTCTGATGTCCGACAAAGCAGTCGACATGGACAATGACAACATTAACAACATATGCAACACATTAACAACAAGATTCTTATAATTACATACAAATCAGTTCATATACAAGTACGTAAGTTAAACAACATATATCATTAAGGCAACTAGAGCAGTCTAACTACAATAACAACATATCCATGAAAATGTGTTGGCTTTTATTATATAAAGAAGTGTAAGTAACAATCATACAATACACCATGTAAAACTGCTAGCCCCATTAGTGGAACGTTACAACCACATCCACCTACTCCTCCAAATAGATATACTAGCTCCGTGCAGTGGAGAAGCCAAGGCACGTTATAATATTATCCAAGCCTTCTTCAAGATAGTCTTAGTAGAAGCTTGGATAACCAAAAGCCTATACAATGAGTTATGAGGGACTATTTATAGCAAAGGGTCGGGTGACCCTTAACATTTCCCATTGTGATAGTTCAACTACCATCATGACTCTTCACCTACTCTATGACTGTTACATCCAACTGTTGACACTCGACTTACACTTGACATGAATCAACATTATAATGCACATGTACTCATGTGAGACAACATGGCTTGACCAAGACTTGCAAGACATCACCTACACTCGTTCTATTGTGATGAGACCAACTCTTTGACATGCTTGTGATGGTGAAGGTGGTGAGCTGATGCCAAGCTTGGTCATCCATGATGATGTGCATGCACCTGATGATGACATCTTGTTGATGTTATAGACATATTTGGGCACTGCAACCCCAAACTCATATGTCCATAAACTAAGGGTTCCTTAAGTCCATAAAAGTGTTGTTTCATACCCTAAAGGATCATGGCCAACTAATTACATCATTTCCCAGAAGTTCCACCCAAAAACTACTCAGAACTGGCCAAAACTAGACCATACAGACTGCTCCATGGGCAAGGTGCGATGCATACTGACTGCCAAACTGGCCAGGTACGATGCATACTGAAATGGCTTTCTGTGGGGTGCGACGAGTGAGAATAGACAAATGGCAGAGATAGTTTGCAAGGTGGATGATCATGGAATCTTCTAGAAACTTCTCCTCTGACACTTGCCTCTCTGAATTCACCCAGGGATGAGTAAGAGATCAATGAAATCTCCAAGTGGAACTGAGAACTATCAGTGGAATGACACTAATCAAAAACCCAGAGCTAACTCACACCCTTGCAAGACATCTATAAATGGATCCCTCATCTTAAAGATCTAGAGGCTGGATTTTTTTATTTTGTAAGGAAGTGTTGCTGGTTTGTTGGTGAGAAGAGACATTGCATTGTTGGGTGATTTGCTTGTTCATGAGGTGAAGAGGGCTTCTACAAATGGGAGGATGATGTTGGATCAAACAGCTAGGTTGTAATCCTCTCTTACATTACTATTAATATTTTGTTCTTTGAGTTTTCCTCCATATAATCATGTATTTATGAATGTTGTTTATGAATGCAATTGTATGGTCAATGTGTTTCTAATTCTGCATTGTTTATGATGTTTTAGATAGAGATGCTTTGATAGTTTGCTGTTACTTTGACTTTGCAGGTACTCTTTGAAGGAGGACAAGTAGGAGAGGAGTGGAAAATTCTATCAAGGAAAGGAGAAATCAAGCTAGGATCAAAGCGGAAGATCCAGGTTGGTCCTCTTTTCTTCTCTTCCATCTATCACACTTAAAGGAACTCTTAAAAAGCTTTCATTGTTTGTTTCTAAGATAGCTACCCATCTTAGTGGGACTACCAGTTCGAATTGACACTAGTTTTCCATGAAACAAAATGGTGACTCTACTGGGGACCGAATAGTTTGTTTTGTTTGTTTATTGTTTGCTTTATAAACTACATACGGAGCCTGAAGTTAGCCAACTAGCCTTCGAAACGCCTTTGCTATGCAATTGCGAAGTAGATGAACGTTGCTTCAGTCAATCTTCGGGTTGGTTTATGAACTGAACATCTGACTTACAAAGAATTCTAAGTGCCCTTGTGGTAGCTTAGAACCTCATAAGATCTTACCCTTATCTTTGCTTTTACTGTCCATCATTACTCAGCCTAAATCACTGAACTTATCTGCAAATTTTGAGCAAAAACCAAGCTCAGTTTCGCTCCCTGGTCCATCGCACTATCTGTAACTGTGCAACCTAGATGCATCACACCTCCCATGTGTTGCAGGTGAGATGCATCCCTATTTCCCAGTGTTGTAGGTGCGATGATTGAGTGACACTGTTTTCTTCTCTGAAAGTTTGGTTTTGTCTCCTCGTTTTCAGCTTTATTCAGTGGTTTTACTGTTAATGATCAATACCTTCTTGCCGAAACCTTCTTCCTTCACATATTTTAGCCTCCATTAGTTAGGAATTGTAATCATTTTTTGTGTATTTGTCAATCATTTACAGTCCTCCTTTGTCGAAAGTAGCCTAATCAAACTGTCGTTTTGATGCAAGTGTCGTAATTGTCATTTTAAATCAAAAGAAGAAGTGTCGTAAAGTTTTCCTCTTCTAGATAGTTGATTGTACTTTTGTCATTGTACTTGATTTGAGTTATTAGTACTTGAAGTGTCGAAAAATAGTTTTTATTTCGAAATCTAAAAGTGTTGTCTTAGTCTTCCTTTCATTTTGAAAAGAAATTGTTAGAAATGTCGCTTTGAGAGAAAATAGTTCAGATATGTACTTATCTTTCCTTTTTTTTGGCATTCACACATTAAGGAAGCAGAAAAAAAATACATGCATGTGCATCTGCATTTTGACTGCATGCAAAATTTGATTTAGGAAAGTGCATTTAGTGTGTGCTCTATGCTCTCTGCTGAAATAAAATCATAATCTTCTTTCCTTTGTAGCTAGGATTTTCATTTCTAAAAGAACATAAACGACTGTTTATCATTTTAGATTGCATATTTAGGAATTTCACATCTACATCAGGCGGTGAACCTTGAAAGACAAACTTGTAAGCAAGATCAACTCTAAAATAAGTCTCAATGAACATAAAAACACTTTGGAACCTAATGCAACACATCTAGAAGTCTAGGCTAGACACGTGTTCCGGCGTCGTAAAACCTGGTAACTATCGTTTTCATCGAAGGTTGGGTGATTCCTCCTCTTTGATATGGCAAGTGCCAGTATGGAATTGTGCTCCCTGTACCGTCGAGTATATATTGGGAGACCAAAATAGGCTGATATCCTTTATCTTTAGGAAGTCGTGTCTGCCTCCCTATTAATCGTAATGCACTGAACACAACATTCAAGAAGATTGACTACGTACATAAGTCCTTGGTAATTTCTCTATCATTTATCACCAAGGTATATTTTAGATTTTTATGATCAGTTTGGTAAACCCTCTATCTAGATTTCTAGAGTAGCCACCTTCGTTCCTTTTCGACTCCTTAAAAGAAAAGGTCCATCTGAGCACTTGTCACTTCATTCTCATTAAAAATCGAAGGCAACTAGAGTCACCTTTATCTTTTTCTCTACTCTTAAAAATTGAAAAAGCAAGTTGCGTCAAAGTGTCTTAAAATTTATTTTAATCGGAATAACATCCCTATTCCTTCGTTGATCTAAGGTTAGGATAATGGATTCTACCGATCAAGGAATCCCTCTTGGAGGGAATCCTAGTCCTTTCTCCTCTTGGGGAGATATTGGTTCTCCATATGTGGCTACATTGTCCCTTCTAGGAATCAAAATCGGCCTACCGGTATGGCTTCTCTCAACCTCTGTCATTCAAAACACCGTAATTCCTCAACAATCTAATCAGTAACCAGATGATACTGAAGTTACACCTTCACCTTGTACTTCATTTGTTTCTCCTTCCCCTTCTTCCTCTTCACTTGGTGAAACTAGTGACACTAAAAACCAAGTAGCTGAGAAGAAAAAGAAAGGGAAGGAGAAGAAGAAGAAGCCAACTAAACAAGGGAACAACAATGCATCATCTGGTAAAAATCTGCACACTAAAGTTTCCAAACCAAAAACTCCATGCGTAATTTGCAAGGAGAGACATTACCATCGAGATTTTCCTTGCATCCGACGGATCTTGAGAGAATGGTATCCCCAGTTGCACCATTTAGTGTCATCAACCCCTGACAGTCAGGTTGATAGTGCACCATCAACTAGTGAAAATGAAGTCAATAGACAAAAAGGAAAAGTCAAAGTTCCATCTAGGTTATGTGAAGGTGATCATACTCTTTACCGTTGTCCTTTTCTGGATGAAGCCAAAATCATTTTGGATAACCGTCCTACTTCACCACAACAACTTCCACCTAGATACAAGAAACTCTGCCAAGTCCTTCGCTAGTTGAAAACCTGATTGACGTAACTCAATTGTCGATCGAATCCCCTATCATTGAAGTGAACCTTCTGAGTCCATACTGGACCAAAGTCAATTGGTCGAGATGGTAGTTGACCCAGTCTTGCCTTCAGAAGGCCCACCTTCAGATTATATTGTTCCCAAAGAGAATGGGAATGACATCGTTCAAATTCTTTTTGTCAATACAGAGTCTAATGAACTTGGGGGAAATCCACCCATTCCTTTACAATAGGAAGAGAACCCCCCAGTTCATGAAACTTATCCAGACATTTATCCGATATGTCCTCCGAGCAGTCTAAGCATTTCCTTTGATTGGAATCAACTAGCGAAACCTCGCCTCCCATCTAATGTACCATTCTGAATGGTAGTACAAGTTTACAAAATGATCGTGTCTGGCACTATCATATATGAAGGGGCTTCAGTGAGTATCCTTTCCTCAACTGCTTGGAAAGTGCTTGGTTCACCATAATTTTTGCCTGAAAAACAAAATTTGTCAGGTTTCAATAAAGGAACCAGTCAACCGTTAGAGATCCTTCCAAATTTGTCGATAACTTTGAGAAAGAAAATCGTTCATTTGAACGTGATGGTAGTCCAAGGTCCACTAGATTACAATCTACTCCTTGTACGTGACTATATATATATAGCATGGAGGCCATTGTTTCCACATTCTTTCGAGTGATGTGTTTTCCACATGAAGGCAGACTAGTGCAACTTTTCGACCAGCTTTCATTTCCTGGTTCAAACATAGCTATGAATCAACCATCATCCCTAAATGGTCTCTTCACATCAACAATGTCTCTTCAACCTTCATTCCATCCACGTAATTACCGTGAGTAGTTTGGTGAGTGTGATGAAGCTTAGGGGGCATGCATCCTAGTCTGCTTCAGTAGGCGAACCCAGAGGAAAAGAGAGATTTTCTTGAAAGGTCATAATGCTTGGACCGAATAAAATTCCCGTATAGGTTATGTAATAAGTCTGACACACTTATTTCCTTTGTACTATTGTGAATGGAAGCTCACAACAATCACCTTCGTCTATTTCAATGGACAAAGCAAAGGAAGAGTCTTTGTTTTCCGACAAAAAAAATCCTACCTAACCGCAGGGACTTCGTTTGGTAACCTGGGAAAACTCCTTTTACTGAAAGACTTGGGGGCATGAAAACCTTTGCATGCAAGTGAAAAACGACCTTTCATTTTCTTAGTTTGAAGGTTCTCAACCCTTTAACCTCGTAGCTCAGTTGTTTCTAGCTTGCATAGAAAGGTCATGAGCACATGTTATAGTAGTGTTCAAGCTCATTAAAAAATAAATCTACCAAAAGACATTATCAAAAGACTGGTAAGAGCAATGTTCCCGCAAGGTTCAAGCTCGTTAAAAAATCAACGTGCACTAAGCACATGTTGGCACAAGGTTCAAGCTCATTAAAAAATAAACCCGCCTTTGGTAAATAACCTTTGTGATCTCTTTCCCATCAACCCTTTTGAACCTTGGTTGTGTTCCTTCCATCACCTCCATTTCATTTGGCTGACCATACACTTCCAGTTGATTATTTACCCTTTTGAGGAACTTCTACGACGAGTGATTCTGATTGCCACCCTCTTCACGCTGCCATGTTTTGAGAAGTTCCAAACTTACCTAGAACCAGCTGCTACCCAGAAATACCACTCGTTCCTCAAAAACAAGTCTCTTTTGAACTCTTTTTAGACTCATTAAATATAAAAATATTATCGAGCTATTGGCATTTCCAGCTCGTTAAAGTAAAGGGAACACCATCCCTCTCATATATTTTAATCTTTTTGGACTTGAGGGATTATTAAACAAAAATATCGAGTACTTGTCTTTTTCAGCTCGTTAAAGCCATCAAAAAGTAATCCCTTTCATTTTATTTAATACTTTTTCGGACTTAAGGGATTATGCCACGAAAAAGGACTATTGGAGTCTCCTTTTTGTCCCTTTTCAAACTCTCTAAACATGAAATGGACCAATTTATCTTTGTCATTAAACTCATTAAAACAATAGCAACAAACTTGTCCACCCAAACAAGAATGAGTCTCACTGATGCTAGACTCGCTAAACACAAAGCGACAAGTTTTCCCGAAGGGAAAATTATAGACCAAGCATATGTTATCCTCCTCAAGCCTGTCAAAAATAAAGAGGTACTAGTCAGCAATGACTGGGGAAAAATGGGAAGAAAACTTGAAGAACTCTATTGGTAGCAGGTCGCTCTTGAACATGACACTTTCACTCCATCACCGTGATTGAGTTGGGTTTGGTTTTTCCGTTCATCGTCACCATTGGTCCTCTATACCATCCACGGGGTTAATGATACCAAGTCCATATTAGTGTCGCTAATATGTTCAAGAGAAGTCATTCAGAGAATTTACCATCTAGCAAATGCCTCATCCACTTCATTACATCCACTCTTCATTTTTCATGGCCCCCATTCCTGAACCTTATATCATCAAATCGTTTTCACCTCCACAAAAACCATTTGCTCCGTTTCGCGTCGTAGATGTGGGATACATCAAGTCCATCCTACTATAGGTCACTTCTTGTTGACATCAGCTCATTATCCAAGAAGTTGACTTAGAAACAACCCTTTCAGTACTTTGAAGCTTGCATGCCTCAATGGCAAGTTTCTCACTTTCGGCAACAGGTTTACATCAATGACCTTCAATTGAAAGACTTTGCATGGTGTTTAACATCGGCTCATATATTCACACCATGTGAATTGTACTGTAGTACCTTGAGGGTCATCATCATTATTGGTGACTCCTCTCGCGTCTGCTAACAACTTACATTATTCGCCGGTAATCAGGTGATGTCTTTCCATGTTCGACTTCAGAACATCTTTTCACATGGATCGACTTGTACATCGGGCCAAGATTGGATGAGTTTTGAAGACCCCAGATCTAGTTTCATCCATCCGGGCTACAATATATTCAGGAAAATAAAGACATCAATTGTACACAGAATCTACACAGATTGTCATCTAAGCCAGGGAAGATGACTCTTCATATGAAGGATCACCAGTCTGCAATAGCAGACGATTGTCTGTCCTATGTACATGAAAATGAATTTATAAAACTGAGCATGGGAATGCCTGCCTCAGCTAGATCATGAAATAATATGATGATGATGTATTTATTGTATCTTATACAGGTCACCTTCTAGTACGAATACCTCGGATCCTCATGATAAAGCATTTCACCTAACATCAGAAGATTTACGACCTCATGCTTTAGGGGGCAGCTGTTATAGACATATTTGGGCACTGCAACCCCAAACTCATATGTCCATAAACTAAGGGCTCCTTAAGTCCCTAAAAGTGTTGTTTCATACCCTAAAGGATCATGGTCAACTGATTACATCATTTCCCAGAAGTTCCACTTGAAAAACTACTCAGAACCGGCCAAAACTGGACCATACAAACTGCTCCATGGGAAATGTGTGATGCATACTAACTACCAAACTGGCCAGGTGCAATGCATACTGAAATTGCCTTCTATGGGGTGTGATGAAAGAGAATAGACAAATGGCAGAGACAGTTTGCAAGGTGGATGATCATGGAATCTTCCAGAAACTTCTCCTGTGACACTTGTCTCTCTGAATTCGCCCAGGGATGAGTAAGAGATCAATGAAATCTCCAAGTGGAACCAAGAACTATCAGTGGAATGACACTAATCAAAAACCCAGAGCTAACTCACACCCTTGCAAAACATCTATAAATGGATCCCTCATCTGAGAGATCTAGAGGCTGGAATTTTGTATTTTGTAAGGAAGTGATATTGGTTTGTTGGTGAGAAGAGACATTGCATTGTTGGGTGATTTGCTTTTCATGAGGTGAGGAGGGCTTCTACAACTAGGAGGATGATTTTGTATCAGATAGTTGGGTTGTAATCCTCTCTTACATTACTATTAATATAGTTCTTTGAGTTTTCCTCCATATAATCATGTATTTGTGAATCTTGTTTATGAATGCAATTGTATGGTCAATGTGTTTCTGATTCTACATTGTTTATGATGTTTTAGATAGATATGCTTTGATATTTTGCTTTACTTTGACTCTTCAAGTACTCTTTGAAGCGGGACAAGTAGGAGAGGAGTGGCAAATTCTATCAAGGAAAGGAGAAATCAAGCTAGGATCAAAGCGGAAGATCCAGGTTGGTCCTCTTTTCTTCTTTTCCATCTATCACAATTAAAGGAACTCTTAAAAAGTTTTCATTGTTTGTTTCTAAGATAGCTACCCATCTTAGTGGGACTACCGGTTTGAATCGACACTATTTTTCCCTGAAACAGTTGAGGCGAACTCTTGCCTCCATTGCAACCGGTGCATTGGTTCGGCCCCTTCATCCAACTCATCTGCTAACATGCGCATGGTCTTTAGGAGTATGGTTGAACTAGAAACACACTGATGCACAATGTATGTGCTAATATTCAAGTGTGTGCTAGTGGTCATGCACATAAACTTGCCAAAGTACGTGTTCAACCCCATTTGGGCATGCTTCTTGACTTTGCCTTGGTGATTGTGTTGAATGGGTTCGATTGCATGCATGTGCTTATTGACATGCATGTTGTTGGATCCATTGCATCTGATCAACAACATTTTTCACCATGTTTGCCTTGTGTCAATTTCTGGGATAGATCCTTAACTCGTAGTGGCGCGGGTTTCATCCACGAGTGCATGTTGCACCTACAGTTGTTCCTGTTCCTGCTGCAACTCATTGCATTGTCTATGCAGCTTCATGTTCTTCCTAAGTTGTTGCTTCAACACATGCAACTCCTTCTTTGTTCCATCTTCTGCCTTTGCGCTATCTTCATGTTGCGCCATCACTTCATATCCTGAGTCTCCAAGTTTGTTTTCATTATCAAGGGATCTACTTGATCTTGTAACTTTGCTCTGCCTCTATGTTGTCAACAACCTTCCTCTTGCATTCACTACGTTTGTTGCATTCGTTGTATTCAGTATGCTTCCTTTAGTTTCTATTTGTGATGTTGTTTGTTGTAATTCTGCTTCTTGATGTCCTTGTCCATGAAAAACTTGATGTCTTCGTGAGTAGGTAAGCCCACGGGCACTTGATTGACTACATCCCAAAGTGTGCTCTAAACGGGTCTTCATCTCTATTCTCTTGGAAACCATTGTACCTGTACTGCTGAGAGGCAGATGAACACCTGTGATACCTAGAGATATGTAAACACTCATAGCAAGCAATCTATCAGTCTAAAACCAAAATGTACATGAGAACTGACTTGCAACATACCTAGGTGAATGATCATGAAGGTTGCCTAATTTCAACCGGGAGGTCAAAAGACCAATTGCCAATAATGCACAAGGAATAGTCTGGGCTACTAAGAGACTGACTAAGTGTTGGAACTTTGCAATGGACAGTCCAGTTGGGTAGTTGGCTGTTGGGATTACGCAATGCATGATTCCAACTAGGAAAGATTGTTGGCCCAGGGACAGATATGTGCAATGTTTTGGGCTAAGTAGCAGTTGACCTCCAGAAATGCACAATTCAATCTGGGAGGCTAGTGCTGGGAAAGAATGTGAAAATAAGGAGAGGAAGGTATGCCTTCCTTCCCGAGATTGCGCAATGCAATCATGGTGGGGGTAGAGCCTAGGCCAAGGTTGGCTCGACTCGTCGATGGGCAACTGAAAGCAAGTAATTTGATGAAATGCATGGTGACACTAAGTGATAGCAGAAGTGATAATTAGTGCATGCAAAACATGAATGGAATATTGAGAAAATAGATCAACATGCATGTGGGTGAGGTCATTCGCTAATTGGGTGAAGGTCTTTGCAAAACAATTTCATGCATTTGATAGCAGTGAGATAGAAAAGAAAACTAAAACAGAGCTAGAAAAAGCTAGTGTGCATGTAAATGACAACAAGCATTCAAGGAAATCAAGAAAACAATACTCATACAAGCGAAAACCCAAAATGCGACAGAAATGCAACACAAGGAATGGGAAGTGGCCTTACCGCAAAATAACTGAGCTAAATGTGTTGCCTACTCCTAGATGTGGTGTGGGATGTTAGAGCTGCAAGGTTGAAGTGAGGAATGAGCTCTGCAATGTCCTTTTCATGAGGTTTGATAACATCGAGGTTGTGATGTGCATTCCACAAATCTAGGGGAACCGACACTTGGTGGGAGGTTTCTGAATTGATCCTTGCATGTAACCTCCAACTGCTAAACATAGATCCCTGGGAGAAGCAGCCTATGCAAGCAAGCCCATTTTTCTCGGTCTGAGATGGAACCATTCAACTCAGCTGCACATGCAAGAGACTGCTCGACTGCTGGAGAAAAATGTGCATTCCTGACTGTAAGCTAGGTTGACCACAAAAGGGGATTGCACAATTTCTAGGCCTAGCAGCTGACTGCTACCCAAATTTGTGCAAATCTAGGGCTGAACGTCCTGTTGGTGGGAAAAAAATGTGCAAATCCTACTAGGAGGGTTGGCCAGTAGGATTGCACAATCCTAGAGACTAGCAGGCTACCAGAGAGGATTGCGTAATTCCTAGAAGGAAAGGCTGGTTACCCTAATGCACAATTTTCAAGGGGAAGCTACTCAGCCTTCTGTTGGACCAAGTCCGGGTGAGCATCCTATGAAGGAAAAGGTCAAACAGTGATCGACAGGCTACCTTTGAGAAATAAATACATTGAAACTTGAGGACTTGATGAAGCAAGGCAAGATGCTATGAAGGTTAGTAGGGAGGCTCCAAAACAGGCTAAGGAAAAATTTTGGAGGGTGGTTGTAGCCACTACAACACCAGGATAAAGACCGACCATAGGATAAGGCAAGATACCAAGGGAATTCAAGTCCCGAGAGGCATATCGAAGACTACCTAAAAGATTGGAAAACCCAAGGAATACCGAAGGATCTATGGGTACATGTATTTATTCATACTCTAGGAATTGTTCCCTGAGCTTAGTACATACAAGAGGAACTCCGTCGGCAAACAACGGATTGGGATGTTTTGGAGGTCTAGCTTGTTAGCATATTTTCATTCAAAGGTAATGAGGAATGCATGACTGATTCAATCCAGGTGACTAAAAGTGTTTTTTCGGCCCCAGGAAAATTAGTTGAAGGATGTCCTAACGAAAGTTTTCTGCAGTGTTTGTATGACATAGATTCTCCAGAATATATGACCTACGACAAGGTAGACACAGAGATAGAAGAGGATGGGTTAGATGGACCGAGACACCTAACCTTTGAGGAAACAGAAGTAGAAAGAGACATTCAGGAGAGCCCCTCAATAGAAAGTGCTCACCTTTTACCAATGAAGCCAAGAAAATAGAATGTTGGGATGGAGGATAAGCCCAAAATAGCATCTGTAGGAGACTAGTGGGATGAAAAGACCACAAAAGAAATTTTTGACCTATTACAAGAATACCGAGACCTATTTCCAACTTTAGTAGTAGAGCTGAAGTGGATAAAGGGAGACAGGAGAAATGAACATTTTTCTAAGGCCAAATGCCCATCCAGTGAAGCATACACCATATAGATTTAACCCAAGGGTAAAGGAAAATGTTAAGTAGGAAATCGACAAAATGTTGGAAGCAGGGATTATATTTCCAATAGATGAAGCATAGTGAATAAGTCTGGTATACATACAAAACAAGAAGGATGCGACCAAAGTTAGAGTATACGTTGACTACAAAAGTATCAACAATGCATGTGTGCATGACCCATTCCTAACACCTTTCAGTGGTGAGGTCCTGGACAATGTGGTGGGGAATGAAGCATATTCCTTTACAGACAAATTCTCAGGCTACCATCAAATTCAAATAGCCAAGGAGGATAAAAGGAAAATAACATTCACTACTAGGTGGGGGTCATACACATACAATGTAATGCCATTTGGATTAAAGAACGCACCAACAGTCTTCTCAAGGATTTTCATTGCTGCATTCTAAGACTACATTCATAGGTTCCTAGAGGTGTATATGGATGACTAGACAGTATACATCCTACTGAAGAAACACACCAGCTTATTAAGGGTTATGTTTGAAAGGTTCCGATAACTGCAAATTTCCTTAAACCTCAAGAAACGCATTTTCACAGTCCCTTTTGGAAAACTATTATGCCATATCATCTGCAAGGATGGATTATGTGTAGACCCAGCGAAGGTTTCAGAAATTTTCAACATGGAACCACAGCGCAACGTGAAGCATCTAAGGTCAACCCTTGGCCATATGGGGTACTATCGGCATTTCATCAGGAATTATGCGTCCATCACATCCCCAATGGAAAAGTTATTGAAGAGGATCAAAGAGTTCATTTGGACTGAAGATTGTCAGACAACACTGAATGTGTTGAAATAAATACTGGTAAGCACCCCTATGCTTGTCTATCTAGATTACAACAAAATGTTCCATGTTCACATTGATGCACTGGGAATAGCATTGGGAGTGGTCTTAACATAGCCAGGGTAGAAAAATATGGACCACCCGGTGTATTATGCCAGTTGAAAACTGTCAACAATGAAAAGAAACTATATAAAAACCGAGAGAGAATACTTGGCCATGGTTTACTCTTTCAAAAAGTTCAGGCATTACTTGTTGGGCACGCCATTCAAATTATTTACAAACCATTCAACGCTGAAATATTTTCTAAAAACTCTAGTACTGGAAGGAAGAATATGCCGATGGTTGTTCCCATTCGAGGAATTTACTATTAAGGTGGTAATAAAATATAGCAAACTTGATGTGGGGCCAGACCGCTTGTTGTGACTAGAGATAGGAGAGAATGAAGGAGAAGTGGATGATCGGTTTCACGACACTGACTTATTCAGAATAGAGGCAGTCCCAGATCACCCAAAAGAGATTGCCACATTATTGACAACAAGTCACTACCCAGAAGGATATACGTAGCATAGAAGTGAAACCTAATAGTAAGGGCAGCATATTACCAACTGATCATAGGACATCTCTACAAAATGGGCTTAGATCAAGTATTAAAGCGATGCGTCCTTCAGCATGAAAGAAAAGATGTATTATGGGAATGTCATGCCCCTGCACAGGAGGCCATGTGGGAGGGAATTCCATCGCAAGGAAGATACTGTAAGTAGGACATTGGTGTCCAGCCATACATAAAGATTCTAAAGAATTTTCTAAGAGCTGCGATGTCTACCAAAGGATTGGAAAGCCTTCCCGATGGGATGAGTTGCCTTTAAATCGCATCCACACAATGAAAATCTTTGAGAAATGGGAAATAGACTTCAGTGGACCCATTACACCACTAGCGAGGCATTCACTCACAAGATACATAATAACTACAATGGAATACCTCACTAGGTGGGTAGAAGCAGCACCCGTTAAGGACTACACATCAGAGACAGCCGCAAGGTTTATTTTTGAGAACATAATCTCAAGGTTTGTATGCCTAAGGAGTCTCACAAGCGACCAAGGAACACATTTTCTGAATGAAACCATTGAGACGCTTCTAAAGAATTTCATGATTCAGCATAACAAGAGCAGTCTATATCACCCATAGGCCAATGGCACTCTTGAAGCATTCAACAAAATCTTAGAGAAAGGTCTAACATAGATATTATTAGCCGACCAGGATGACTGGGATGAAAGAATACCTGAAACTCTATGGTTATACAGGACAATGGTAAAGAGACTTCATAAACAAACTCTATTTCAGTTGGTATATAGGAGGGAAGTAATGGTGGCAACAAAATTTATAATGCCAAGCATGTTTATATCTGAAGCAACGGGAATCACAGACAATATCGCCTTGAGAAAGAGATTGAGTCAGCTAATGGAGATGGACGAGTTAAGGTTCTTAGCTAAGTTTCATCAGTTATTGGAGCAGAGAAGGCAAAAGGCTTCGAATTATAGGCATATCAGGAAGAAGACATTCAAATTTTGGGATTAGGTACTACTATATGACAGCAAATTGCAGAAATTCCCAGGGAAACTACAGATGCACTGGCTGGGCCCGTTTATAGTTACAGGGATCAAGCTTTAGGAGTAGCACGGTTGGCACAACTGGATGGAATCATGCTACATGGATGGGTAAATGGCACAAGCCTAAAGCCCTTCCACACTGCGCCAACCACAAATCCAAAATAAAGTGGGTCTTGAAAACGAGGCCGCAAGTAGGTAGGAAGAAAAAAAATTAGTCAGAAAGCAGGTAGTTAGAGTCTTGATTTTTATCATAAAAATAAGCAAAATGACAATAAGGTTGCACAACATTGTCATCATTTTGCAACCCATTTGTGGTTGAAGGGGAGGGAAAAATAGAATTAGCAGTCACAGTCACCAAATTACACGTAGGAAGGTGCGTTTTCCAGCCTTTATGATCACATATGTACCCATCCTTTCTGCTGTACTAGTAGTCATTTCCATAATAACTAACTAATAATGTAACTGTCAATGTAGGAGCTGCAAAATATTTTCCCATTAAGCACATTTTTAGTTAATAAATAAGCCCATCACAGAAAAATTAATATGCCATGCAACCCACTCTGTCCTTTCCAAACCTGTGTCATGACTGTCAGGTCCAGGTCATCCAATGGTAGAAAAGTATGGCTAAAACACATGGGGAAAGTTTCCAAAGTAATTAGTTGCTAAGCTCCAGTGATGAAATGTTGCATCAAGCCCTGCTACTTAACTCATAGTACAATGAAGGAAATCACAGAGTTTCAATTGCAGATAGCAGAAGAATTCTAGGCTTGCTTTGAAGAATAGTTGCAGAAACAAGGAAGAGAGAAACATTAGATAACAATTGTATACCAGATGCGAAGGGAGATGGCGAAGGGGATTGTTTCTATCCTAGAGGATCTGTTAGATGAATGAATTGTGGCCGTCAACAACTTGTGTGGGAAATACGATAAGGCGATTATGGTCGACAACAATCTTACAGATTACTTCCAATTCCCAACTCTAAAGGGGGAAGTTTATGTGGGAGACATCCACAGGGAGGATGCCACTAAAACCTCCAGAGTCAAGGAGTATTTCAGAGGAATACAAAGGTCGACATTGCTCCATTTGAGAATCTTACCTATTTTGGGTACTCAATTTGCCGCAATGCAATGTAGTAAATTTTTGGTGAGTAGGATGCATGAAGGATCAATGTGGATAGATAAGGAGTGCCCCATTCATGTAGATGATATTCATCATCTAACAGGGTTATTAGTAGGAGGGAATGTAGTCAACACAACATTTTAGGCAGGGGCTAAAAGAGCCAAGAATAAGAGTGAAGATAATTACTATGCAAGGTACAGAACTAAGCAGGGTGGAAGGGGAGCAAAGCTGGATATGATTAACAAGGTCGACATAAGATTTACCTACTATATCATAATAGGAAAATCCATGAGAATTTTATGAAGGATGAGTGCACACTAGACGCAATCTTGGCTGCAGATAATTGCTGCCAACGAGAGGTACTTGACTGGTCCGCATTTGTTCTTAGCGAAATTTTTGAAGCCTGTGGAGATGTGTACAAGCGGAGTGCCAATTTTGTGTTTGGGTACATTTTGATGTCTTTGGAAATGTGGAAATGGAGGCCACTGAGGGAAAGGGAAATGGCAACAATTGTCGAAGGAAAATTGATTTCTCTCTGTTATGAACCATGGAGAGCGTCAGGAGACCCCAACACGAATGACATAAATGAGAAAACCATCATGGATTGGTATGATTTGATGCTAGCCATGATAAGGTTGATGCAAAGGATACCTAAGACTTTGCTGGATGACTATTCAGAATAAATCTATTTCAGAGCGTCACAAATGCACCCCTACCTTAGGCTGAGGTTGATCCATCCAGAGAAATTCAGGATGAGGCCATAGAGGTTTGTCTTGACTGCAGAAGAACTACACAACAAGGTGGGATCATGGACAAGGGTAGCTTGTGAAACTGTTGATGCGAAGTACAATTATTTGTTTAGAGCCTTGAAATAGCAGGCGTAAGGGGAAGATGTAGCAGAAAGCAGCAGGAAATGTCTAGCCAAAGATGTCCTCCAACCAGTAGTTCTTCAGATGGAGGAGAAGATGTTTGAATTGAGATGAAACATTATGAGTTTTGAAGGACAATTAGGTGAGAGCAATTATCCCACCCAATTTCAAGTTTCTACTATGTTCTCACCCATTATCACAACCTTGCTAGCCATGAAACTCCCCATGGGAGTAACCCACCCACCATCTTAGCCAACGGTCCCCAAGCCAAAGAAGAAAAGAATTGTTCATAGTTTGACCATAAAAAAGACGAAAACTTCTCCACCACCACCACCCCGAGTTGTCGACCTTACTGATGACGTTGAGCACTCAGTTTCTGCATCCCCCATTATTGAATATATTCCTACCACCACTTCCACTGCCTTACCACAGTCACGGGAATCCTCCCCCCACACACCCTCCACCTCTGTGACCCTGTTAGAAACCCTCCTGTCAATTCGACGACGTACAGCTATGGAAACAGAAGTTAAGTCAGCAGGGTAGGCAAGAGGCACTACTTATGCCAGCAGTTCACCACCAGCTTCACTTGCATCACTAATGCTGGGACTCGACCCAGCGCAAGTCAGAAGCTTGAACATTGTTCCACAGGGAGAAATGATTGATTCGTACAGGCCACTTTTCCCTATAAACATCACAGTGGTCCCCAACCCTAGCATTGTACCCCCCACTGCACAGTCACAACAAATTCCTTCGCCCACCTCCCACTCCGAAAAATCCATCGCCAGCTACCTACCCATACAACAGCATTTCCTTGAGCCCAATATAATGCAAGATAACACAATCCATCATTGGTCATTGAAATAATTATTCACATTTATACAAAAAGAATCACATAGGGCCGAGAAGATCCATGAGGATCTTTCCCAAGAGCATGAGCAGCAAACAAAGCAACTACACGAGGTAACAGAAGAGCACGATCACCTAAGGCAAGAAAATTCAAATTTTCAAGCCAATGTTGATCAAGTCATGCAAAGATCCAGGTCATCATGGCCAACAATCGTCGATGCAAGCACAAAGGCACCGATAGACATCACGACTTTCACGCTAGTCAACTATTGTGACGACATCTAGGTTGTATGCTCGAACATCGTAGCCACTAATGCTAGCATGAAAAGGAAGTTGGAGATGGTAAGATAAGCACTGCTAAACCTAGTTGAGATCTACATGAGGAATGTTGAGGGAAAAATCACTGAAGAGAAGCAAAGAAGCAGACACTAGACGATGCCCTTCTGGACGACTATGCACTAACGAAAAAAATTCCATGATTGGCCAGGAATCCTGACGCTGAATAATCACTAGGTCTACTCAATGTGAAAGTGAATACAATCATTATTTTCTAGCACAAAGGACTGTATAGACCCTGCCCACCTTCAGCGGACCAATGACCAGATTGATGCAATCCAGGCACAACTTGATAAAATTGAGGAAGAGTTCGCGAAAACAAAGAAGGTGATTATAGACCTACAACCACCAGTCTGCACGCAGGTCCTAAATCTGAAAGAGGTTTGTGACTCCAACGAAAAACAATGGGAGAGCCTACAAAACCAATGGCCAATAGAGTCAACGTCACATTTGACTGAAGAGTTCACTCAACACGTAAACAAAATCCTTGCATATGGGAGGTTGTCATTCAAAATTATGGAGAATTCGGGCAGAAAACCACAACAGTTGTCCTGGGTTGGAGCCTTCATTTGGAACAGGGGAACCTCAGAAGGAGGAAAGTGTAACAAGAACAGATACCTCCTTGTGAGTAGTGGCTGAAGTGAAAGAAGCACCAACCCAATAGTCAATAAAAACAACGCAAGAATTGTAGCCACCAACCAAAGAACCGATGTAAATACTAGCATGATCAACCAAGGACGAAATGAATTGACTCGAGGACGAGTCAAAGAATTGTGGTCAGGGCCTGTTGGGGACTTTGTCTAATTTTTCAAATTTTTTGATCAATTTTGGATGACCAAGGAATGAGGGGGAAATAGGTGGCAGCAACGGTCACCTTGCAGGGGAGTCAGCAAGACAACAAGGCATGAACAATCAGTTGCAGAAGGGTTGAGGAAAGGTGGTAGCAGAAGGGAAAGGCAGCCGAGCGGGTAGAAATGAGGAGTGGTAGCCGAGGGAAATAATAGCCCAGCAGGAACTAACAGTCCAAGTGGTAGAGAGAAATATAAAAGGAGAGGGCCAATAAGGAAGAGGTTGCTGGTTGGCAAGGTTGTTGAAGTTGGCATTGTAGAGAGGATAGGGGTTGTGCCAATCTGATACCATGAGACAGGAGTTCGGTTGAGCAGGATCTTTGGGACTGAGACCAATCTTGTGAGTCTATACACAAGTATTCCTTATATGAAATTGCGACTTATGTCGAGATGTATTGTACTGCTTTATCGTTGAATTAATGGAAAGGAAAGTCCAGATTGGTTGCGAAATATAATGTGTATAAGCATATATGATGTGATGACCTATATAAAAAAAATTAATATCATGTTAGATGCATGCATTCAGTAGTTCCTATGCTTTAGATGATATTATGTTACTTCTAATATGTGTGTAATGTTATATATTTGTTAACGATTGATGCTTTGGTCGATGCTTCCTTGACTTCATGATGAACGCTTCTTACTTCTGGTCGCGGCACGCCTCAGGTGATACTCCTTACCCCTTGGGCAAGGTCAAAATGTTGGCGTCGACCTAGATTACGACGGACCACTGTTGGCTTCCCGACCTTGAACCCAAGGTCTTCCCCTGATGACTCTTTCGTGCCAAAAGTACGTATAGTCCTTGGTTTCTTCTAAGGTGTATATAATGGTTCATGGATACTTGGTAAACCCTCTTTCCTAGTACACCATATTTTATCTATTTCTTGTTTTAAGTTCTAAAATTTAACTGCCCATGATAATATGTCGAACTCATGGAGTTATTTATTGACCTCATATTGATTAATTCCTTGTAAATTTTAATTTTAAATCCCTCAACGAAATCATCTCTTCTCTTATTGTTTTGAGAAAAAGTCACCATGGCTAAACCATCACATTCACCTTACATTTCCCCTTCATAAACTGATACTGTCATCACAAGGAGTTCATCCCGAGTTCCCATAGTCACTTGAAGCCCAAGGTATTTAACATGGAATTATCCCAAGCATCCAACCCCTTGCTTCTTGTCATCCACCTCGAGACTCATCATCGTGTTAGGAATCTGATCCAGAAACTCCTCAAAGTCCATAGAGGTTTTTTTTATTCCCTCTAAATCCTCTTTTTTATCCATTGGTGATATCTCCTCAACAACCTTATATTCCATACGACCAACCTAGTGTTCCTTTGGAGTTATATCCATGACCATCTTGGATTCCTCCTCACCAACTGTTTCCACCCGTGGCTTAAGAAGGTGAGTTTCTAGCCTCTTCTCAAGGTCCTCTAGAAGTCTCAACTACTCATACTCCTGGTGTTGATAATGATTATGAATATGGCTTTCCACCTTAGGGTTATCCATTTGTGGGAAGTGTTGCACCTCCACCACCCCCTGAAAGCAGTGGGTCTATATTTCCACCCAATTATACATCATTGGCTCAATTGATTTTAGGCACTCCAAATGTGTCTTCAGTATATCACAATTGAATTTGTCCATTGGGCACCATGCCTACTTCAAGTCCGTTCGTTTCAAATGGGGCTTCCCAAATTCCTAACTGACTATAGTTTCATCAGTCCCTGTACAACCAATCATCATAGTTGGGGTAATCAATGTCCCTATAAGTTCCCAAGGTCCTCCAGATGGACAATACGTGCCACCACCTATTCCACTGCCAGAGGGGCAACAACCACCTCTGCCTTACATACCTCCTGTTTTAAGTGGACCTTATGTGAGTGCACCTCAAACTCATGCTATCAGATCTAGTCAAAATTTTCTAGTGTACCCTATCCTAGTGGATCATCAATTCCATTTGGATAAGGCCAGATTTCATATCAATAGCCCTTTTCGGCTCAGATACCCTACTAGTAATCGTACCCTCCGTATGGCTCTCAGCAGCCTTAGAATCCACCCTTTACTCAACAGGCAAGCCCTCAGATGCAGCTTGGTTCAAATCCCTCATTTGGTGTAGCTCGTCAAACTACAACTTAGCAGTACCAAACTAGAACTCAGTATATTCTGCAAAGAACTTACCAATAGTAGACTTATGTAGAGCAACAACCTTTCATTCAACAAGGACCTTATGCAGAGCGAGGACCTTACCAACAATCGTTGTAGCAGCAAGGTCAACACTTGCAGCAACAAAACCAACCTTCATACCAATAAAGTCAACCCTTGCATCCAAAAGGTAAACCCCTACAACAGCAGGGCCAGCAGTTTTATCACTAGGGCCAACAATTGCAACATCAACCTTATAATCCATATGTCGCGCAAACTATTTATCCACCTTATGGTTCTCAACGGCCTATGGCAAGTCAGTATCAACCGTACTATGGTCAAAACCAACCTTTGTGGGGGAAGAATCCTTTTTATGGTCAGGGTGACCCTGAGTGGGGGAAATATCAAGCTCCTTATCGTCAAAATCGACCGCTTTGGGGGCAAAACCCGTATCAGCAAGGATGGAATTTGCAAGTTGGACCTTATCAAACGCCTTTCACTTCTTTCAATCCGCAATTCCAATTTTTAGTAATGTTAGAACTATCATAGGTGTTGAGGCTCACTAATGATCCAATACTTCATTCATTTTATTGGCCTCTGGTTCCCACTAATATTCTTGGTGATCGCCCAAAGTTCAAAGGAAAGTCTAAAGAAGACCCCCAGGCACATGTTATGACTTACCACTTATGGTGTTAAAAATTCCTTGGTTGACGACTCTATTCATCTACATCTTTTTCTTCGTACCTTGACAGGTGTTGCTGTGAAGTGGTACATCCAGTTACCTTGAGGTGCCTATTAATCTTTCAACTCTTTGGCATTGGCCTTCCTCACTCACTTCCAAGTACCAGTTCATTATGAAGCTGGTACCCATTTTCTTATGTCTCTAAAACATGACACTTCTACTCACATCTTCGATCACATTCATGAATGGAGACATCGGTGTCGCATCATCAAGTTTGAAATACCCGATGAGTTGTTAATTGAATGGTTTAACAAATCATTTGTCAAAAAAATTGCTGCAGACATAGCAATGCGAGGTTGTGTTACTGAAGATCAATCCATTTCCTATGCCCAATATTTGGATTTGGCATATTCCCAATCTGGAACGTTATATGATCCCTTACCTAATGCTTCAAGGCCATCTATAGATCTAGCATCTTCTAAATCCTCGGATGTACCACCTGTTATGGTATTATTGGATCAATGTCTCAAGCTTCAAATAAAGCTTCTTCGAAGCAAAAATATATTTTGAATATTGCATCCAATCCTCCTTACAAAGCCTCTTCCAATATTGGTAAAACCTCTAAGGTTAATGTCATTTAGTCTACTGCGGCAGAAAAATCCTGCAAAGGTATAAATAAGGGTAAAGGAAAAGAAAAATCATTATACCAAGGAATATCTTCGTTATGCGAAAATTAGTTGCTTTTTAAAAGGCACTCAATGGACACTGGTTGTATTGAAGGAACCTTTTCCATCATAGCAGATCCAATTGGTAGAGAAACCACAATCTTCTGCCTCTTGAGGATCTCAGGTTTACATGAGTGGGACAACGCCTATTTCTGTTACCACCCAGTTGAAAGATTATCAAACTCCTCAAAAGGAGACGGTAGAGAAAGAAGCCACTAATACACCTTATACTTCTACTCCACCCAATTCTAGTCCTCTTCACATTGAGAGACTGAGTAATGACTCTATTATTCGTCCACCTACCAAAGGTGTTCTAAGGAAATCATCTTACAATCCAAATGTGCGAGCTACCCAACATTAAAATATTGTAGAAGATTTGGCTCAAGCGCCTTCGGTGATGTCTTCCTTGGAAGTTCTCCAAACTTGTCCATCACAGTAGAAATCATTACTATCTGCTATAGGAGGGGTTGACCCTACACATTCAAATTTGATCACTTTTGACCTAGAAAATCATGTTCCTTGTCTTCCCCATCAGATTTCAGTTTTAATCCATATCATTATTAAATGGAAGACGATTCATCGAACTATGATTGATTAGGGTGACTCCACGTGCATCATGTTGGTTTCATGTTGGAAATCCATTAGTTTTCTACCTCTCAACCAATCTCCAAACACCTTAGAAGACTTTGATGGAAGAGGATCTCATCCTTATGGTATTCTCACAAGTTTTCCCATCACATTGGAACGGAAGGTTGTCGAATTAGAAGTAGAATTCGCGGATGCGAATTTGAATTATAACCTTCTACTTGGATGAAGTTGGACCCATGCTATGTTTTGTGTGGTTTATTATTTTTCTATGTAGTCCATTTTCTTCATGAAAGAAAAATAGTTAACGTTGAACAATTGACATTTATTCTCTCCCATTTCTTTGAATGGAAACGTTCGATATGTGGGAAATAACGAATTTCCTTATGAGAGTGTGGGGGCAGGTATTTTTAAATATTATGCTCTTGTGGGGACATTCTCCCTCCCACCTCCTCAGGTCATTTCTGCAAACATGATCTCTACTATTTATGATCCTTGTATCATTCCATCTCGTAATCAAGTTTCTTATTTCAGCGATATTATGTCACTTTGCCACATAGAACAAGCTTACCAAGCTTTTGTTTTGGCTTTAGCAGTCACTTATGGAAGTCATACTACTCCTAGTATACACCTAGATGCGTATTCATAGTCTCCTTGGCTTGGTTCTTGGGATTCTCTGGATCCTTTAAATGAGACATTTCCTATTGATGAGAGTATCACCAAGGTTATGTCTCTTGAGGAAACACCCTGGAATGATGCTCATCATCATTCCTCATTTCTTCCTAGTCTTGGTGATATTTCATCATGTATAGATACCTTTGTTTCCCATACACACACCGATCCACTTCAAACACCCATATTGTTACATGAGGTTTTGTCTGAAGGAAACATGGGAAATATCATTGCTACCTTTCCCATTGACATTTCAGCCAACTTGAAACTATAGAAAAAATTCAACTAGAAACATATTTTTCTCACCATGAGCTTAAGATTTTCTTACCTTCTTTCATCAGATCTCCTCACTGAGTCTTTACCATTCTTCCATTATCGTAATGGGGTATTCATCCTATGACTCGTAACCCTCACTCGCCTCGGGGGCATGACGACATGGTCATTTATGTGTGTTATTCCACTGTTTGGCCAAGTCAATGCTTACACGTCATGCCAATGGTGAAACTCCAATTTTATTCTCTATTGATAGATCTGCAAATGGCCTCCATATAAATTTTTTTATGTGTTTTCCATGTCAATACTTATGTACATTAGTGTGTGTCTTCATTAGTGAGCAATGTGATTTTGGTGTGTTAGTTCTCTTTTGCAAACCTTTTCCTCTTCTTACCTAGTGTTCTACTTGGTTTGCAGATGTCATCCAAACATTACTTCAATCTCACTGATGGTGCTTGTCATAGTACATGGAATTTATCTTAAAATACATGGGAAATCTATGACGCTAATGGTGATTTAGTGAATTTTCAAGGTATATGTTTAGGTCGGACGACTAATAACATTGCTGAATATAGTGCGGTCATAAAACTTTTGTCAGAAGCCATTGCTCTTGGCATTAGCGAGTTAATCGTAAAACTTGACTCGCAACAAATTATACCACAACTTAATGGAAAATATTCAATTAGAAACCCTCAAATTTTGAGAATTTATTTTTCAAGTTTGTTTATTGGAACGAGAATTTGATTTTATCAATTATCATCACATTCCAAGATGCGTGAACAAATTAATAGATGCATTGGCTAACTATGTGTTAGATAGACATTTGCAAAACTTGTAAATCATAGAACATCACACATTGAATAGGTAAACAAGAAAACATGTATATATATATATATATATATATATATATATATATATATATATATATATATATATATATATATATATATATATATATATATATATATATATATATATATGTATATATATATATATATATATGTATATATATATATATATATATGTATATATATATATATATATATGTATATATATATATATATATATATGTGTGTATATATATATATATATATGTGTGTATATATATATATATGTGTGTGTATATATATATATATGTATATATATATATATATATATATATATATATATATATATATATATATAGCGAGTGTTTGCAAAAGAGTTTGCTACATCAAAATAACAAAACTTGTGTTCTCAAACACATGGCTTTACAAGCCTACATAGTGCAGAAAATAAACTAGAAGTTGTTTATTCACCCACATGGTGCTGATGATAGCATGAGGCATCCCTAATCACTCAGCCCAAAATTTGACGCAATCTGGAGGATACTCCCACTGTGTGCCTTTGATAGCACAATGGAACCTCATCGATCGAGGCATACTCTGGAATTCCCCTGGTTAAGCTTTCCAAATTCCGATCAAGCTTGATGATGGGATATGCTCCTTCAACATACAGGGGAGCATCCTTGATTTGGCATGCCACTTGCCTAGATATTGGAGAAACCTCTGGAGCTCTCTCTGGTCCCATATCTACACAACATTACAAACTGAATCTCAATACATATAAAAAAAATGATATAAACTTTAAAACTTTAAAAAATATTTTTTGCTTGAATCAGTCCACTATTCCATTGGAGGAAGTGGAATATTTGTACCTCCTCAAAAAATCCGTCCCTCCGTACGCCCAATCGTCAACCATGATTAGTTGTTGAAGCATCCATCTAAATAATTATACAATGAAAGACATCTGTTGACTGCCCCCATGTCACGCCATCAGCTCTCCCCCTTTGAGCAAATGTGGATCTCTAGGTGTTGGTGGATCCACTTCTAGCCACAGGTAACGAAACAATGGCACATAAGCAAAGATGAATGTCAGCAGAATAGATCCGAAACCAATTTGTTTCAGTTTTTCCCTCATGCACTTGGTTAATTGGCATTTCACGCATGCCAATAAACCTTCACAACAATTGAATACCGTGGGGTTTAGGCATTCGATCACATATTGGATGTGAGACTTTGATGCCTCATGCAATGCTTTTTCCCCTGCTATTCAGGCCATAGTGCGTAGGATGGTTCGTAATGGAAGATTATCGATGGTTTCTATGTTTATCTTCCCGCTATTACCCTTTTTGGCTCTCGAATAATGTCTCGCAATGAGCATGTTTGTGCCATCTCCAACAAATCGTGACCCAGATAGCTATACCCGTTGACCCTTTTTGGACAACCCAATAGTGAAGTAGATGTCGACGACCTATATTTCAAGCTCTTGATCCCCAAACATAAATAGTTGGTGATCTACATCCCATGAACAGATTAAATGTTGGAATAATTTTCGTTGTTCTCTGATCCCAGGAATCATGAAGAATTTGAGCAGTCCACATGCTCAAATGGCTTCGATACAATCATCATCCTACATTGCCTGAGGGTCCTTAGCTTCATGACCCCTCTCTTTCCACTCGATCACCATTTTGGAATGGTTTTTCTGAAAAACATCAGTAAACCAACATTTTATGAGCATCCATGGAGAGGAAAATCAAGATTGATTATTTTTCATGGAGGATTTCATTTCAATTTTTTTAGCTGGGTGCCAATGCATCTGTTTCGGAATTTTTTCATGCTGCCAACACGAGTGCCTAATTGGCCTCAGGGTGAGTAGCACAACCCCGATGAGTGAAACCCATGCTAGTCAACCACGATGTACATTTTTGAAAACTCCTCCTTACAACCTACCCTATGGATGAAAGTTCTTAAAATGACTCCCAAAATGAAGAAGAAGGACAGATCTATTACCTGTAACAAGTGGCTCGACAAATGGTGTCCCAAATTACTCGTGCTCCTTTCTTGAAATTCAAGGTAAAATGAGGTAAAAATGATCCCACAAGTGCAAATTGGTAAAATGGTAAAAATGATTTACTTTTTTCCTTATTTATAGTTTTTAAATAATAATTTTACCGAATTAGGGCATATTTCACTCATTTTTTAATATTTTTCCTTGAAATCGGTAATGCGTGTTTCCTTATGCATCAACGGGTCATATCTTCTAGATGATGGTGATTTACTTTGACTGATTCAATGATTTTTATTTTATCACTTTTTCGGACTCGTAAAAAATAAACCGAAAAGTGACCCCCCTAGAGTCATCTTTAAGATCTTTTCTAACTTCGAAAAATGAAAAGATCACCGAGTACTTGTTTCTTCAAACTCGTTAAATTAAATGAATTGACATCATCTCAATACAAGTTTACCCCTTTTTCAAGCTGCAATTGACTATTTATGAAAAGAAAACCTTGATCGACTTGGTGAAGAGGTTCTCTCGAATATTGTTTTCTACCTTTTCGGGTTCGAGAGACAAAATTACAAAAAGGGACCTGATGGATTTTTCTTTTTTGTCTCTCTTTCAAACTCTCTTAATATGAAAAAGACACCGAGGTACTCTTCTGTCAAACTCGTAAAAAATAAACAACGCAGAACTTGTCACCATGACAAGACCGAGTTCCTCCTTCCTAGGGCTCGTAAAACATACTAGGATGGATTCATCTGAAGGGTGAAATTATATGGCAAGCATATGTTATCCCCTTCAAGCTTGTGTTAAGAAAAATATATGGGGTACTCGCCAGAAATGGCGGGGGAAAAAGTGAAAGTGTTCATCTTTTGTATCTTGTAAAGGCATCATGTCACTCTTGAACATGACACTCATATGTTATTTGTGTCAGGTATGGGATATCCTTGCTCCATCACTTTTCTTCCTAGGTTTGAGATGTCCATTTTCCCTCACATCTGATTATACCATTCCGTCATCATGACTTCTAATCCTATGTTGAGTCTAATGCTACCAAATGCCAAAGTCGTGTCACTGATATGTTCAAGAAAAGTCATAACTGCAATTATTTACCTCTTGTACATTGTCTAACTTTCTACCACAATTCGAAATCATACTTGTTTACTCCACTACATCATTTGTTTCATGTCGATGATGTGGGATTCATCATGGCCCTCCTTTGACAAATCACTTTCTATTGACTTCAGCTCATTATTCAAGAAGATGATCTAGAAAATCCCTTCCAGTAACTGAGAGCTTGCATGCCTCAATGGCAAGTTCTTCACATTTGATGATAGTTTTACATCATTGACCTTTGATTGAATGACTTCACAGGTGTTTGACTACAATCCCATTATTCACATTTGTGGATTTTGTTGATTGTACCTTTAGAGCCATTGTCATTATTAGTAGGTTCTCTCATACCTATTAATGATTTACATCATTGACCGATAATCAGGTGGTTTTCTATCATGTTTGAATTCGACACATCTATTCAAATGTTAGAATCCGTATGTTGATCGGATCGAGATGGAGCGCAAGACCTGGATTTTGTCTGAATAGAATCCAGGTTGCGTGGAGTTATGAGTCATTCATGAGTGTATACATTTTTCTACTAGATGGATGGTTGTGACCATACCATGGGTCCATATTTATGATCCTTTCTATTCATATGGATGCAACCATACCAACGAACCTTACGCATGATCCATCTTATTTGGATGGTTGTGTCCATACCGCAAATTCATGTATCATAAGATGTATATTCATGTATTGTTAGGAATGATCATCAGAGGTTTCAAATATGTATATGTATATGCTTGATTTGCAGGTCTCTTGATGGTGTTGTTCTCATCCTTGCACTGACTTGTAAAGCACCTCAACCATCACTCCCTCTTTTGCCTTCATACTTTAGGGCGCATCTATTACACAATATTTTTTCATATCTCTTGTTCACCTCCTGTGCCATATCCCAGAGCACCAAAACATTGACTACTATGCAAACTATCCATCATGATATAAAGACCAAAACCTCCCTAAGGAATTAAAGGAAAGATGCCCTAAAATCATTCTGGACAAAGTTGCATTAAAACCTAATTTATGGCATCAACACGTTTTGTTCCACTACCTGACCATTCTAATATCAGGTTTCTCAGTTATACACTCACGCAACCAGTGTGGGTTTTATAGGAAAGATCATGCTAGCCACCTTCTGGTAGGTTTTCCAAAACTATAGGATAAGTTTCACTGACTAGAACCTTTGGGAACAATGAGCTGGATATTGGTTGTTGTTGATATCGTCGAACTCTCTATTTTGAGCCTCTTGATCTTATAATCATGGGTTTCCCCTCGATATTTGGACCATCCTCCCTTTTTTTGTGGATCCTTAACTCCCTTTCCCTTCTGTTGAGGGCCCTGAAATCGGGTCAACAACAAGGGGGATACCCACCCGGTCGGGAACCTGGTTGGCGGCTCCGTGCCCGTTTGGTGTAGCGGGTCCGACTGGGGATAATGGGACCAGCTTCCCAATCTAAGGGGTGTGTGTGTGTGTAGAGTTTGATGATGTGTGTGTGTGTGTAGTTTGATGATGCTAATCTAGAAGTAATTCTAAGCTAATTTAATTCTAACCTCTAAACTGACTCTATGCTACTGTAATCTTACAAAAACAACACATCTAATCTACGCTAACCCGGGGTAGAATTCTTCCATTATGCGATCTAAAAAGATTTCATACAATAACTGGTAATAAAGATCATTAAGCTATTATAAGAATATAAATCAATTAAGATAAACCATTCTGCATAAGAAGTTAGGCAAAACAGTTGTGAACAACATATCGCATAATAAGTTAGTCATATGTCAAGCACAACTAAATGACTCCACCGTACAAAAGTGCCAAATGGTAACCCACACATTCATACATTAACATATAAACAACATCAGCTGTATATCACTCTAAGAATATAAGCAGAAATTTGTCAAGAGATAAAAGTACCATTTATGACTGATTTTTACTCACAAACTTCAAGCAATAATGATTTATCTCTACTTACTTCTAACGTCTACTAAGAGTACAGAAGTGCAACATCAGTAGCAGACATTAAGATGCAAACATAAATAAATCTCGATCCATCCATTCATCAAAAACCCCCTCCGAGGGTGCAAAAGTGCATGTTCTGAGGACAAGTTTTTTGACAAATTTCCAGACCCCTCTCCAAATGCCATGAGAAGGGTCAAATACTACTAACTAACTAATCTTAATTACACAAATTTAGGAAACGGCTTCAAATGACCGCCTTTTTTACTAAAACAAATTTATTTCTAAAAATTGAATCTAATTTCTAACCGTTTCTGTATCTGCTCCTTAGTGCTGTAAGCAATGCGCTGTTCACCTGGAAAGAGTCGGTTGGTTGTCCTTTCCTTTTGTTAGAGCGATAAAAGTTGAAATAACAAGAGCTAGCACCTCTTTCTGACAAACTAGAAGATATTTTTGAAAATCTTCTTCTGGAGGAGTGTCTTCGCTGCGTGTATACTTAGTATAACCCAGATTTCTTTCAAACTGATTGTGCTATTGCTATTTCGGTTTCCGGCCATGTGAATGACTCAATGAGTTTGGGATTTCATTGCCTGAACAATCTTCTGTATTGAAACTTGCTTCCGTTCTTTGTTCTAGGCTTTTCTGGAGCGTCCTCCCTCTTTAGCGTCTTTCTTTTTGCTTTACCCAGTTTGAGCTTCAGGATCTTTTGTAAACATGCTGCTTTTGTGCGCCTTTGACTCTGAGTCCTGGATAGTCTATTTCCATCAGTATCTGTTGAGTGATACTCTGGAATCCGCGGTCCTACTGCATGCAGCATCCATTTGCGAAGTCATCTCCTCTCTGTTCTTCTAGTATTGGCGCTTTCCCCTTTTCCTTAGATGTTTCCTGCATATAGATTTATATTAGTTGCTGCCTTACAGTTCATGTAAAGGAAAAGAGACACGACGAAAAGATTGACATGAAAGCTTTAAGTTCTAATGAATGCATAATCATGACACTCATTATGACTTGACTCTTCGAAAAATGCAACACAATCATCTTTGGATACTCAGGCATATAATCATTAATTTCCCTTAAGGTGCGCGTTAAATTTTGGGCTTACAAATCATGCCGAGGAAATTCTGCGATGAGTGGTTTCTGCGATTTGCATCGCAGTATCGAGGATTGCGATGTCGAGAAGTGTTATCGCAGTAATTGATAGTCTTATTCGTCGCAGATCGCAGATCGAAAAATCGCAGTTTCTATGATCATAGATCGCAAGATCGCAGATCGCAAATTTTCATTTGATCACTGTGTGCTGCTTATGCGACGTTGCGATATGTGACATCGCATATCGGCCGTTGGCGATTCTTTGGGTTTTCCTTTTAAGAGCGCTCTCAAAATATGCGATGCGATGGATTTCACGTCGCTTTCTTTGCAGCATATTTATGCACTTAGGAAAACGCTTCACTCTATATTTGCTATGCGATATAACTTTTAGGGAGTTAAATACAAAAATTTTGATAAAAATATTTTTTGGATTTTTGTTAAGGGTCCCCCTTCGCTTGATGTTATTGCTAATATCAAACAAAGAGGGGGGTTGTTGGTGACCACAACAATGGCGATTCACTGTGAAGAACCAGTTATCTCTGTTTTTCTATTGACCTTCCACTTCCGAAACAGAAAAATTTTCATATGTCTAAATTTTGTTATGGACAGATAGAGTAGATTACCCCTTATCCTGTCAACGATACTTTGTCTCAACCCTTTTTATATTCTAATTGTCTGCTTCCTCAGGCTTAGTTCTTGCATTCACACCAGACATTACTCGGTCTTTTTTAAAGATAAAATAAGGTCGTCTCTGCGTACTGGCTTTAAAGTATACTCATTTGTCGTAGGTAGAGCCTCTGCTGCCCGCAAGCGTCCATAGCCTCGACAGGGTTACCATGTTATCCAGCAATGATCCTTTTTCCTGCCTGAGGTTATTTACAACATTCCAGAGAAAAATCCTTTTGACACTTTTTCCTTTTTTATTCTCTAAAGAACAATGTCTTGGTTTGGTGGCCAAATTATGACACAGTCATTCATTTGATTTACACTTTTGCTGAACAAGCCAGCTCGTGATGAGACCTCTTGTCTTTTAATTGCAACAATCTTAAGTCATTGCCTTGTTTTGGTAGACAGTATTGGCAAAGTCAGCAACTTATAATATCTGTGATCATGATAAGCCGGCTCGTGATGAGACCTCTTATTCTTTGAGATATAGTGTTTTCTTGGACTATTTCTCTGAACGCTGCGATTTCCTTTTAGCAGGGAGGAAGTCATTGTTTTTCCTTAAGAAAGCTCTGGATGACAATAATAGAGTTTTTGAAAACAGCAGCTTTGCAGAGAATATTTATTTTATTATTGATGATACCTTTCATTGTGCTGATATAAAACAATTTTTTACCAAAGGTTGCTTTCATCAAAGTTTTTTGAGGTTGAAACTAACATTGTATTCAGGGCAAAGTTAACTCTATTTTTCAATAATAAAAGTCAGATTTTTCGAAAAATTTTGCTACTTGTACAAGCGAAATCAAAATCTGATAGAGAATTGGCGTGCTCTTTCATGAATCCTTTTAAATGATCATTTACAACCGGTTTTATTTCTAAGAAAGAGAAAGACTAAAATAAAAACTAAAACTAACCTACAAAAATAGAAGAATGCTCTTCTATGGAAAATACATTTTAAGAATCTGTCCATTCATAGGAAAAGAATCTCTCCTACCTGCTAAATCCTGCAACACAAACGTAGATGGGCCTATGACTTCTACAATCTGAAAAGGACCAAGCCACAGCTTCTGAAATTTCGTATGTTTGCCCTTTTCTTCATGAGCCTTATCCCATTTCAAAAATAAAACTCCCATCTGAAAGTTTTTTCTGGTTATGATGCTTGAGTCAAAAGAGGATTTTATTAGCGCTTGGTGGTGAGCATGGGTTTTCTTAGCTTGTTCTCGTTGTTCTTCTAGTTTGATTATTTCCATTTGTCTCAATTGTAAGGAGGAAGTAGATACTTCATCGATGTATTGCACTAAAGACAAAGAGGGAATGACTAAGTGAGTTGGAAGAACCACTTCTTTCCCATAAACTAAGTTAAAGGGAGAAGTGCCGATTGAAGCTTTCTTCATGATTCTATCTGCCCATAAAGCATTTACCAGCGCTTTGTGCCAATTCTTTTGGTTTTGGTCAACTGTTCTTTTAATAATCCTGATTAGATTCTTGTTTGTTGATTCGGCCAATCCATTACCTTGTGGATAGTAGTTGGCAGAATACTTCAGTTTGAACCCTCTTTTAACTGCAAACTCAGTCATGGTATTTCCAGAAAAGTATGAGGCATTATCAAACATTAAGGCCATTGGCAATCCAAACCTAGTAATGATAAATTGATCTATGAATTCAATAATGTTTTCAGAATTAACTGTCTTGAGAGGAACTGCTTCTACCCATTTAGTAAAATAATCTGTTGCCGTGAGGATATACCTATGCTGCTTAGAAGAGTGAGGAATGAACTCACCTATTATGTCCAAGCCCCATTGGCTGAATGGTTGCTCGATGTTGACTGGCTGTAGTGGGATGGACGATTTCTTTTGTCTTCCTGCAGCAGTTTGGCAGACTTGGCATTTGCTTACGTGATTGTATGAGTCTTTGAACAGCGTGGGCCAATAATATCCTGCACGCAAGATTTTTTGTGCAGTAGCATCTCCAGCATAGTGTCCACCTGCTGGTCCATTGTGGAGTTCCTGCAAAACCTTTTCGGCTTCAGTTTTCTCAAGACACCTAAGGAGTACATAATCGTAATTCCTTTTAAATAGAACATCATTTATGAGCTGGTATTGTTTAGCTTTCAATCTCAGAGCTCTTTTCTTGGTGTGATCCAGGCGTAATGGAGCATACCCGTTCTTAAGATAATAAATGGTGTCATCATATAATGATTCTACGTCGTTTAGGCTTACCTCATACGTATGTACCTCTTCAGATGAGTTCTCAGGAATTTGCGATGCTCCAGCTAACATTTTGCAGAAGCCTTGACCTCTTACGATGTTTGCTGGTTTGATCTCAAGATCGTATTCTTGTAAAGCGGTAATCCAATTTGCTCTCTTTTCGCCCACATCCTTCTGTACCAGAAGGTTTCTTACCACTGGAAACGGTACTACGACTTTGGTGTGGGTTTTAAGTAAGAAAGGTCTGAAATATTTGATCGCTTTGAAAACAGCATATGCCTGTTTCTCTACGTCTGAATAATTAAGTTCAGCACCTTGTAAGTTCGAGCTAAAGAATGCGATTGGAGCTTCCGCCCTCTCTTGATTTGCTTGGGTCAAAATCACGGCATAAGATTTCTTTGAGGCAAATGTGTATAAGATAAAAGATTCTGAAAAATTTGGGGTGGCCAAAGATGGAGCATTACTGATAGCTTGTTTGATCAAGTTGAATGCTTCGTGCTCATCTTGACCCCATTTGAAATTTGAATTATTTTTTATCATATTTTGTAAGGGAGAAATAATACGTGAAAAATTCGAGAAAAACCTTTTCACAAAATTTATTTGTCCAAGGAAAGATTGCATGGATTTCTTGTTATGGGGTATGGATATTTCGGAAATTTCTTTGATTCTGTCAGGTTCAATGTGAATACCAGATTTCGACACTATGAATGGTAGCAATTTCCCTTCACTTAATGCGAAAAATGGTTTCTTTGCGTTAAGTGAAATCCCATACCTTAAACATATTTGAAATATTTGTTTCAAGTCTTTGAGATGGTCGCTTCGCTTCTTGGAGTACACTGTTATATCATCCAGGTAAATCACTACTGATTTATTGACTAATCCTTTAAATGCGATGTCCATGGCTCTCTGAAAGGTAGCGCCGGAATTGATCAGACCAAATGGCATCTTCCGATATGGATATGTGTCCCATTTGGTTTGGAATGTGGTCTTCAACTGATCGTCGGGATGCACCAGCACTTGATTGTATCCTGAAAATCCATCCAGGAACGACATTAATTCTAAGCCTGCTACTGCCTGTAATATTTGCTCCATAGGTGGGAGGGGAAAATTGTCTTCTGACAGGCTTTGTTGAGATTCCGGAAATCAATACAGATTCTAATATCTCTGTTTTTCTTTCTAACGGGTACCATATTGGATACCCATTTGGAATGCCTGACGGGGAAAATTATTCTGGCTCTCAACAACTTATTTAGCTCAGTCTTTATCTGATTTTCTAAGTTGGGGTGGATTTTTCTGAGCTTCTGCTAGACAGGTTTTTCATTGTCAATCATAGGGATAACGTGTTGAATGATAGAAGTGTTGTATGTCTTCAGCTCATCGTAATTCCAGGCAAAAACGTTTTTGTATTGTCTCAGAAGACGGATATATGATGATTTTTCTTCAGGGGCTAGGCCGTGGCCTAAATTAACATTTTGTGGCTTCTGATCGGTCCCTAGGTTCACTAATTCATAGTTCAGAGTAGAACTGTAGAGTTTAACATCGGCGGACCTTTTAAACCGACTTTCAAATCATATAAGTTTTCTAACTTGACCACCGATTTCGGTATAGCATTATCAGTGCTATTTTTTTGTATTTGGTGATCATGATGGTCTTCGTCAATTATTTGATTTGAGTAGGATCCTTCAGAAGTGAGGAAATTTACGATGTCAGGATCGTCGTTGAATACTCTCCAGTTGGTGATGTTGTCAGGGATGGATGGTCTAAAGATTAATTCTATTGAGAACCTATCTGGACTAAAATCTTCGGAGGGAATAAGTCTAGAGGCTACGTTAGCTAACAGGTCTGCGCTCGCATTTTGGAGACTTGGGATTGACGAAATATTGAATGCTATGAAATGTGCAGTGAGATCTTGTACTAAAGATTGATAGTGCTTTAAATGACTTGACAGGGAATGTATGGTGTTACGTACCTGTTTGACGACAATCTCAGAATCTCCAAAGACTTGAAGATACTTAACATTCAACCCGATTGCTTTGTATAGGCCTTACACCAAGGCTTCGTACTCCGTTGTATTGTTTGTGCAATCGAACTCAAGTCTGCATGTAAGCGTGATCTTGTTTCCGTCTGGGCTAATCATAACGCATCCTGCTCCTGCTCCCTCGTTAGATTTAGAGCTGTCAAAATATAATTTCCAAAACAAAGATGTATTTACAGAATTATCTAAAAAATTAAAACATTTTGAGTCATCATTTTGGGAAAAAATTTCAACTTGGGACAAAACTGAATTTTCTAAGTAAGGTGAGGTATGAGCATTGAAATTGCCAAGGAAAGAATCTACTGAGTAATTGCCTATGGTGCTGCTATTGTATGTTATTGCTTCATTTTCTCCTTCCAATTCTGTCACTATGTACTTTTGTTGCAACTCTCGTTCAACCTTTATTTGATTCGGTTTACCGTTGTAGGGTAACCACATGTGCGACCAGTCGGTTGAGAAATATCCGTGGAGTTTTTCGGACCAATCCCTGCTAAGAATCAAACCATAGAATTCAGGGATATCAACTACTAGAATGTCGATAACCTGACACACCTTCGGGTTAGACGACAATCTTATGGTCACTTGATTAAGTTCACCAATCACTTCGACCTGGGATCGATCAAGTTGAACTATACGCACTGCGGACTTTTGAGGTTGAACATTCAATTTGGCACATATTGATCTGGGTAAAATATTCGTTGAAGCACAAGAATCAACCAAGCAATTGTGCTCGTTTTTATTGAAGATTTCATAAGTGAGAAGGAAAGGAGGAGTATGAGATCTTGATCTTCCTCCAATCTGTTATCACAAAATCAAGCACTGAAGGCTGCCAATCAGTAAGACTCTGTGTAACTATTTCAAACCAGACTTTTGACTAAGGCTTAGCCTCTTTAGTCTGAGAGGGCTCTCTCAAAGGGTTATTGATTTTAAATATTGATGAGATGGCTAACTCTTACAAAGTAAATTTAACATATAAGTTGGCTGGATAGACCTTACAAAAACTTCCATTGGGCTCATGGAGTTAATCATCATTTCAGCAAACTATAAAACCACTCATTCATAGAAGTCAGGGCATGTAATGTTTAAACACTCAAAACACCTCTCATATAAACCTCAACTTACAAATACACAGAGGAAATCAGAGCAGCAGAGTGAATTCTGAGTGATTGTGTATCTATAAAGCTGTAAAACATAAAGGATAAAAGAAAACCACATATATCTTGAGCATCTGAAACAATGTATGAATCCTGAGAAGAAAAAGTAGTCATTTGTATTACTGAAAACAAGTTTTTACATAAGCCAAAATAAACTCTGTTTCTCCAAAACATCCAACCCTCATTACATCCAAGTTTGATCTATATATAGAAACATATCCTTAACCACTTTGAGCTTCCTCCTCCAGCATGAGGGGAGCTCGATGACTGATACTAATTACCCCTATCTACTATTTAACTAACTCATTAAATACATTAAGTGCTGAACTCGAATTACACAGAGTCCTAATTAAACTACATCTCTAATTCTATCTTCCCCGTATCATGATCCTTCTTTGCTCTTTGACACCTGTCTCCTTTCAGTTTGGCCGAGATAGCTGAGAAGAGGATGCAATGAACAAGCTAGCTTTGGATACTGAATGCGTTGATGGTTCATTAATCATTAGGATAAAACCCCTGTTTTTCCGGTCCTTGTCTTCCACCACTCTTCGAAAATGTAGCAGCATGTCCCTAGCTCTTTAATACCCCAAAACTGATGAGTATCACCATATTTCAGATGTGTTGGAGGCTTCGTTGATGGGCAGGTGTACAAGTCAAAACAATATTCCTCGTATGCACCTCCTTCCAAACCCTAATAACCGAAAATAAAGTGCCTTTATAATGAAGACTTTAACTTGAGACAAAAACACTTCACTTTACAAAAAAGGCACACCTGTCATCATTTGAATGGCTTATGCTGGCTTCATGTGGTCTCCTTAATGTTCCTTAGGTGTTTCCTTTGACAATTTTCTGATCCTTCCATCAAACTGTTTGTCTTTGTTCAAAAACAACACCTACAGCAGTTTCGTAGCGCGCTACGAAACTGCTGTGTAATTTAAAAACACAGTCTTCCTCTCTGGTTTTCTGCTAACACTGTGCGACATTTATTAATGATCTCCTCAACTGGATCTTGACTATCATTTTCCAGCACAGAACAAGCAATATACTTGCATGTTGTAGACACATGACCTTGAAATTTATCTTCAATCCTCAGGGTATGCAATGTCATCCTTACAGTCAAATCATTCTCCTGCTGTATAAGGTTCACCTTTTGGATATCAAAGCCTCTGTTGCTAATGGCTGCACTTTTCCTGACAGTGGCATCCAATGAGACTTGTAACGCATCAGGAGGCCACTCCATCCCTCTAACTTTATCAACAACTTGGATTGCATGCTGAGCTTGTGGTATTGCCAAACCTGTGAAATAGGCCGTTACCTCCTGAATGAACCTGTACAGAAAAACAATCTGTACATTTGAAAGTCTGGCAATGAGACTGTAATCATGGCCTTCAACATCATCATCATCTACACTGAAAAACTGAAACTTCTACTTTACAAATGAATCAGAACCTGTGTCCCGTATGTCACAAAGCCAGCCCCACCAGTGATCTGGACCAAGGGACATGTCACAGATCCTGAGGTTCCCTAACATCCCCTCAATGGAAATAGAATTTGGATGAACTTTCACATCCACCTGAAACTTCTCTTGTACCAACATGGCCAACTGAGAACCATCGCCCTTGTTAAGGAAAATACAAACACTATTGACATTCACCTTCAGCTGAAACACAACTCTAGATTTTCCGGTGCCCAATAGCCCTTTAACAAATAAACGATTAGTGCTCCTTATCGGAAAGGACAAAGACGTTCTCTGCAGAATGGTAGCTTAAAAGTTCATTAAGCTTCTTCCTCAATTTCTATGATTTCTTCGTTTTTCAGTCTGGGTACTTGTTGCAAAAACCCTGCATAGAGCTGAACATACTTCCTACGAAGGTGACAAAGGCGAGAAACATTTTCCCATGATAGGCGGTGCCATGTCTTGTTCTGTAGATGCAGGCTTACCTGACAGGCATAATGCCACCGAACTCGAGTGTCTTTGGATAGTGAAACCAGTGGCCGGAAGTGTGACACCTCAATGCTTGAAACTATTTCCAATAGTTTCATTCCATCACAATATTGAGCCTCTGACACTGTCGCTAACACATCATTTAGAGTGAGGGACATTTTCTGAGAAGGAACACTTGCGTCCCTCTTATCGTCTGTCATGGCATCCTCATAGCTATCTTTGATATGCGCAGAGACCGAGGGGGCTTCGTCTTCATTTCCACCTTCACTGGCAGTCTCGGCACCCCATTAGATTGCAGGGCTTCAGAATTGTGTAACGTCGGCACCGCCCTGAATTTCTTAACATCTTTTCCAAGAGAAAAATTACAATGGTTTTCACATCCTCGTTCGCTTCATAAAGGCCATCGCATATAGGGGTTCAAAGCATTTCTCTCTTGAACTTATCCTCTAACAACAACCGCATATATGCACAATATGCGAGCTCTTTTAATCTCTCATCCCCCAGGCATGATTCGATCAAAGTGATTGTAGATGGAAAATCATTTGGAAATGTGATAATAAGCTTTTCTGCTAAGCTCAATGCAGCTACCTTGAGCTATGGTGTTTCTGAATGGAACGGACACTCTAAAATATCCTTGTAGTCCTTTGTCAAGTGGGAACTTGTTGGCATGTATTGACCAAGGTTTTTTTTTTGTAGTTGCTACTCTTAAGTCTATTGGAAGATTTTCTGCTTGCACAAGCTCTCTCAGAAAAGGAACATAACACCCTGGGATAGAATGTCCATCTAGAAACATCTGATCATAACGGCCAACTACGTCTTTTTCCATTGCTCTTAGTTCATCCTGCTTCTAATTCAATTTGATTGGTGAATCTTTCCTCCATCAGTCAAACCAAATAAAGCATTTATCATCTCACACTAACTGAACATATAGATGAATGGGTTCCAAGACCTTTTTCATGTAGCTTTCAATTGACAATTTACTTATGAATGGCTTAATCCGGATCATAACTGATGGTTTGGCAAGGTAGCCATAAATTGTCTGCTTTCCATCATCTTCTACAAGGCCCTTTCAATAGTTTCCTGTGTGTATGAAAATTTATGTGCCGGTGCCTTTGTGTGCAGTTTTGTGAGCTCCTTACACAAGTCTATCTATTTGCGCCATGATGAACCAACTTTAGTGCTTCCTTCAGCAGTGAACCGAGCAATCTCGTTCCTCCACTGGATAACAGCTACCATGGGACAAACAACACGGGTCTGACTCATTAACCTGAAGTAGTACCAAAAATTTGAAGCATATCCTGGAACTGCAATATCACCGAAGTAAAAGCATCCAGGTGGAAGAATAGGACGCCAAATAGAGACTTTTCTTTTTGCACTATTTCCTCTGTTCCACCACACTAACTCAAGCTTTGCTGGGGTACTAAGAACCTTATAAGCTGACAACTGTTGATGCATTTTGATGAATATAACAGGCTATGGATTCGAACAAATCCCCAATTTCGTAGCGCAGCCAGTGCAAAATATGAATTATGCGCTACGAAACCACCTAAACATGTTGCGCTGCGAAACTGCTAAAGGGATCTATGCACTGCGGAAACACTTTGTCCTTAAGCTAGTCTGAGCAATTTTGGCAACAAAATTTTCAGTGATAACAGTGGCTCCACTTGGGATAGTGTGCTCCTGTAGTACACTAAGAACTCGCAGGTCCAGTGCCTTATCCATTTATGACAAACAGAAATTTACTTGGCAACATCCCTTTCCAGCTTCTTGGGCCTTCACCTCGGGCTTAAGCTTGATGATCACTGTAGGAGAAAGGAATCTACATCTACTAAAAAAAAATGCTCAGTCAACCTTGAGCTTATTTGCATTTTCCTACCTACCTACCCTAACAATTCAAATTTCTTTCAGCTCAATCAATGTGAAATTTCCAATGTAGCCAATCATTTGTCTTATCTGATATTTGATTTCTTTGACTGCATCGGAGTTCAGAGCCACTATGATAGTATGATGACCGCTGCCACTGAAATTGTCTCTGATCTTTATAGGAAAACTGAAACACTGGAGAGTAAAAGTCTTCCATGTAGTCAGCGATAGGATCCCAGAATACATGATCAGCTTGATTTTTCTTGTAACTTTCCAGCTGTGCAAACTGATCTTCAACAACAGTGTTCAGTTCCTCAATCGTGAAAGAGAAAGGAACCAGCATTCTCTCCTTGTGTTCTGCCATAGAAAACTTCTGAAAATAATGATCATGATTATGAAAACTATATGCCTGAATTTGACCTTCTAAACCTTCTATGTCTTTCTCAATGTCTTTGGCAAATTCATCCAAAAATCGCATCTTATCCTCTGCCTTGCAGTCAAAGGATTTTAGATACGAGGACAAGGACAAAGAAAAATCTTCATCTGTTTCTTCATTACTACGATCATTATTCCATTGTTTGAAACCTTGAATTGAAGGAGAGTTTACCACCACCTCTGACCTATCTATCCATTCCTCCAAAAACATAAGCCATAAGTCTTGAAATGACTTAATGGATTTGATAGGAAAGCTTTCAATCCATTGTTTACATTTCCCTTGAAATGAATCATAGAATAACATAATGCAAAAATCCTCATGTTTAACTCTAAGAAGCTGTGAAAATTCACAAAAATCTGATATATGCTTCAAAGTTAAACTCAAATCTTCTCCATTGAATTTTGGACCATTCCTTAGAAAATATGCATCCTTGGGAAAATGATTTGGGAAACCATGAATTCCTGAAAAATCTATGCATGCATACCTTGAGATAAGAATGGTAGCATCTGGGTCCTTCATAACTCCAGTGGAATCACCATGAATCTATGAATTTCGAATTCTTCAACAATGGAGTCGCCAAGGTAGATTGCAGCCTCGTAAATCCTCTGAGCTTCTACTACCTTCAGAAGTTCAACTTCATAATTTCGGGAATGAATAATCATCAGGCTCCCGGCAGACGCACCAAAATGTTATCACAAAATCAAGCACTAAAGGCTGCCAATCAGTAAGACTCTGTGTAACTATTTCAAACCAGACTTTTGACTAAGGCTTAGCCTCCTTAGTCTGAGAGGGCTCTCTCAAAGGGTTATTGATTTTAAATATTGATGAGATGGCTAACTCTTACAAAGTAAATTTAACATATAAGTTGGCTGGATAGACCTTACAAAAACTTCCATTGGGCTCATGGAGTTAATCATCATTTCAGCAAACTATAAAACCACTCATTCATAGAAGTCAGGGCATGTAATGTTTAAACACTCAAAACACCTCTCATATAAACCTCAACTTACAAATACACAGAGGAAATCAGAGCAGCAGAGTGAATTCTGAGTGATTGTGTATCTATAAAGCTGTAAAACATAAAGGATAAAAGAAAACCACATATATCTTGAGCATCTGAAACAATGTATGAATCCTGAGAAGAAAAAGTAGTCATTTGTATTACTGAAAACAAGTTTTTACATAAGCCAAAATAAACTCTGTTTCTCCAAAACATCCAACCCTCATTACATCCAAGTTTGATCTATATATAGAAACATATCCTTAACCACTTTGAGCTTCCTCCTCCAGCATGAGGGGAGCTCGATGACTGCTACTAATTACCCCTATCTACTATTTAACTAACTCATTAAATACATTAAGTGCTGAACTGGAATTACACAGAGTCCTAATTAAACTACATCTCTAATTCTATCTTCCTCGTATCATGATCCTTCTTTGCTCTTTGAAACCTGTCTCCTTTCAGTTTGGCCGAGATAGCTGAGAAGAGGATGCAATGAACAAGCTAGCTTTGGATACTGAATGCGTTGATGGTTCATTAATCATTAGGATAAAACCCCTGTTTTTCCGGTCCTTGTCTTCCACCACTCTTCGAAAATGTAGCAGCATGTCCCCAGCTCTTTAATACCCCAAAACTGATGAGTATCACCATATTTCAGATGTGTTGGAGGCTTCGTTGATGGGCAGGTGTACAAGCCAGAACAATATTCCTCGTATGCACCTCCTTCCAAACCCTAATAACCGAAAATAAAGTGCCTTTATAATGAAGACTTTAACTTGAGACAAAAACACTTCACTTTACAAAAAAGGCACACCTGTCATCATTTGAATGGCTTATGTTGGCTTCATGTGGTCTCCTTAATGTTCCTTAGGTGTTTCCTTTGACAATTTTCTGATCCTTCCATCAAATTGTTTGTCTTCGTTCAAAAACAACACCTACAGCAGTTTCGTAGCGCGCTACGAAACTGCTGTGTAATTTAAAAACACAGTCTTCCTCTCTGGTTTTCTGCTAACACTGTGCTACATTTATTAATGATCTCCTCAACTGGATCTTGACTATCATTTTCCAGCACAGAACAAGCAATATACTTGCATGTTGTAGACACATGACCTTGAAATTTATCTTCAATCCTCAGGGTATGCAATGTCATCCTTACAGTCAAATCATTCTCCTGCTGTATAAGGTTCACCTTTTGGATATCAATGCCTCTGTTGCTAATGGCTGCACTTTTCCTAATAGTGGCATCCAATGAGACTTGTAACACATCAAGAGGCCACTCCATCCCTCTAACTTTATCAACAACTTGGATTGCATGCTGAGCTTGTGGTATTGCCAAACCTGTGAAATAGGCCGTTACCTCCTGAATGAACAATCTGTACATTTGAAAGTCTGGCAATGAAACTGTAATCATGGCCTTCAACATCATCATCATCTATACTGAAAAACTGAAACTTCTACTTTACAAATGAATCAGAACCTGTGTCCCGTATGTCACAAAGCCAGCCCCACCAGTGATCTGGACCAAGGGACATGTCACAGATCCTGAGGTTCCCTAACATCCCCTCAATGGAAATAGAATTTGGATGAACTTTCACATCCACCTGAAACTTCTCTTGTACCAACATGGCCAACTGAGAACCATCGCCCTTGTTAAGGAAAATACAAACACTATTGACATTCACCTTCAGTTGAAACACAACTCTAGATTTTCCGGTGCCCAATAGCCCTTTAACAAATAAACGATCAGTGCTCCTTATCGGAAAGGACAAAGACGTTCTCTGCAGAATGGTAGCTTAAAAGTTCATTAAGCTTCTTCCTCAATTTCTATGATTTCTTCGTTTTTCAGTCTGGGTACTTGTTGCAAAAACCCTGCATAGAGCTGAACATACTTCCTATGAAGGTGACAAAGGCGAGAAACATTTTCCCATGATAGGCGGTGCCATGTCTTGTTCTGTAGATGCAGGCTTACCTGACAGGCATAATGCCACCGAACTCGAGTGTCTTTGGATAGTGAAACCAGTGGCCGGAAGTGTGACACCTCAATGCTTGAAACTATTTCCAATAGTTTCATTCCATCACAATATTGAGCCTCTGACACTGTCGCTGACACATCATTTAGAGTGAGGGACATTTTCTGAGAAGGAACACTTGCGTCCCTCTTATCGTCTGTCATGGCATCCTCATAGCTATCTTTGATATGCGCAGAGACCGAGGGGGCTTCGTCTTCATTTCCACCTTCGCTGGCAGTCTCGGCACCCCATTAGATTGCAGGGCTTTAGAATTGTGTAACGTCGGCACCGCCCTAAATTTCTTAACATCTTTTCCAAGAGAAAAATTACAATGGTTTTCACATCCTCGTTCGCTTCATAAAGGCCATCGCATATAGGGGTTCAAAGCATTTCTCGCTTGAACTTATCCTCTAACAACAACTGCATATATGCACAATATGCGAGCTCTTTTAATCTCTCATCCCCCAGGCATGATTCGATCAAAGTGATTGTAGATGGAAAATCATTTGGAAATGTGATAATAAGCTTTTCTGCTAAGCTCAATGCAGCTACCTTGAGCTATGGTGTTTCTGAATGGAACGGACACTCTAAAATATCCTTGTAGTCCTTTGTCAAGTGGGAACTTGTTGGCATGTATTGACCAAGGTTTTTTTGTAGCTGCTACTCTTAAGTCTATTGGAAGATTTTCTACTTGCACAAGCTCTCTCAGAAAAGGAACATAACACCCTGGGACAGAATGTCCATCTAGAAACATCTGAGCATAACGGCCAACTGCATCTTCTTCCATTGCTCTTAGTTCATCCTGCTTCTAATTCAATTTGATTGGTGAATCTTTCCTCCATCAGTCAAACCAAATAAAGCATTTATCATCTCACACTAACTGAACATATAGATGAATGGGTTCCAAGACCTTTTTCATGTAGCTTTCAATTGACAATTTACTTATGAATGGCTTAATCCGGATCATATCTGATGGTTTGGCAAGGTAGCCATAAATTGTCCGCTTTCCATCATCTTCTACAAGGCCCTTTCAATAGTTTCCTGTGTGTATGAAAATTTATGTGCCGGTGCCTTTGTGTGCAGTTTTGCGAGCTCCTTACACAAGTCTATCTATTTGCGCCATGCTGAACCAACTTTAGTGCTTCCTTCAGCAGTGAACCGAGCAATCTCGTTCCTCCACTGGATAACAGCTACCATGGGACAAACAACACGGGTCTGACTCATTAACCTGAAGTAGTACCAAAACTTTGAAGCATATCCTGGAACTGCAATATCACCGAAGTAAAAGCATCCAGGTGGAAGAATAGGACGCCAAATAGAGACTTTTCTTTTTGCACTATTTCCTCTGTTCCACCACACTAACTCAAGCTCTGCTGGGGTACTAAGAACCTTATAAGCTGACAACTGTTGATGCATTTTGATGAATATAACAGGCTATGGATTCGAACAAATCCCCAATTTCGTAGCGCAGCCAATGCAAAATATGAATTATGCGCTACAAAACCACCTAAACATGTTGCGCTGCAAAACTGCTAAAGGGATCTATGCGCTGCGGAAACACTTTGTCCTTAAGCTAGTCTGAGCAATTTTGGCAACAGAATTTTCAGTGATAACACAATCAAGGCGATGTCATTTGGATCAATATTATTGATCGCGTTTGTTGGAGGTCTTCCCATGTTGTGGGAAGCTACAACTGTAGGTAAAGACATAGTAGGCATAGCATGTAATTCTTTCATCATTTTTTTCTGTTGATGTTTCAATTTGCTCAACTCGTAAAGAGTAATATTAGCCCTAGTCTTTTTCATGTCATCGATAATGTTATACTCCATTTCATCCAACACTATAAGTGTTCTTGATGGAGGTGCTTGATCTGATTGGACTGGGCTAAATTGGGTCGCTTTAGCAGTTGTTTTCTTTGTTGCGACCTTATCTTTTGTTGCAGGGCTTGCGCCCTTCTGTTTAGGGGTAGTTTGTGGAGGATCAAGTTGATTTTTGCTTCTTGTGCTAACCGGAAATGCTTCTTGATATTCTTCTTGTGGGAGGATGAAATCCCACATTCCCTGTAGTTCCACAACTTCTTCGTCATCGGTCTGCCCTTCAGTGGTATTCTCTTCTTCTTCTTCTTCTTCAGATTCGACGTTTGAGACAGCATTGGGTGGTTTCATCTCCATGCGAGGATTTCTTTTAAAAGCTCTGTAGGGCTTTTTCGAAGAAGTCTCTGCTACTTGTTTTTTTATGTCAATCATCTCATTGGACATGGCCTTTAACACTCTTTGTAATCCTTCCAAATCGAAAGGATCTTTCGTTTGCTTCTTCTTTGTGTCTTCTTTGAAAGATATTTTCTTAGATTTGCGTTCTTCTATAGCAGATCTCTTTTCTAGGGCTACTACGCATTTTTCCACTGCTAACGCCTCTGTCAAGTTGTCAACTAAGGTCGTCTTGTTTGCCCTATCTACGAAGATAGCCAAGTTTGATGGTAAGGCCGTGATATACCATTCACATCTTACTTCCTTGCTGGGTTGGGAAGCAGCGAGAATTTTGTTGAGGATCTTATTGAATCGTAAGTTGAAATCTTTAATGGGTTCTCTAGCCTCAGCTTTAAGATTAGATAGGTCATTGATCAACGTTGCCGTAGATCTATCATCACCGAACTTGGTAAGGAATTGACTTTGAAAAATGTCCCAACTTGTGATGGACCCAGAAGGCAACGAAAAGTACCATGACCCGGCTGTTCCTTGCATTGTATAGGGAAAAAGCCGGACAACATCATCCTCGTTGGTAAATCCATTGAGATTAACAGAAAGCATGAAATTATTGATATGCTCTTCAGCTAGCATGCCTGTTTCTGGATTGAATTTAGGTAGCCATTTCTCAGGATGGGCCGGTATTGGGCTCAGGGGTGGAGGCATTAAAATCGCTCCAGGATTGTTCCATGGAGACTGGGCCATCGTTGAGCTGCTAGTTAATGAAAGTGCAGAAGATGATCCCTGATGCTGAGAAGATGAATATATTAAGATCTTTGATGATTGAAGAGGAAGGGTTGTGGAAGATGGATGAGTGATTTGGGATGATGATGTGGGTGGTTGACTTCGTGGTGAGGGAGTTGAGATGGATGAAGTAGATGAAAGAGTCTCACTGTCAGACTCAGGTGGTGTTTTCCTTGCTCTTTTCCTGGTGGGGAGAGGGAGTTCACTTGGTTGTATGCCAAATTTTTTACTCTTCAAGCTAGTAAGGGGATGAGCAGGGTTGTACTGCGAAGTCACGCTGCTTTGAGATTTATCAGACCTCTGAGTAAAAATAGAGAATCCCTGGAGTTTATGAATCAAAGTTTGAATTTCAGGGGGTTCAATGATAAGTTGGTCTGATATATTAGGGTATGTAGCAGCGGTGGATACTCGAGCGACTTCAAACTCTGGGTTTAACCGTATTGGAGAAGTCGAGGGAGTTGATGAGGGTGACTTACTCTCAGAATGGTATTTAGATTTTGATTTAGGTGCCATTCATAGTTCGTGCCCTCCTTCTAGCGCCAAATATGTTGAGGGCCCTGAAATCGGGTCAACAACAAGGGGGATACCCACCCGGTCGGGAACCTGGTTGGCGGCTCCGTGCCCGTTTGGTGTAGCGGGTCCGATTGGGGATAATGGGACCAGCTTCCCAATCTAAGGGGTGTGTGTGTGTGTAGAGTTTGATGATGTGTGTGTGTGTAGTTTGATGATGCTAATCTAGAAGTAATTCTAAGCTAATTTAATTCTAACCTTTAAACTGACTCTATGCTACTGTAATCTAACAAAAAAAACACATCTAATCTACGCTAACCCGGGGTAGAATTCTTCCATTATGCGATCTAAAAATATTTCATACAATAACTGGTAATAAAGATCATTCAGCTATTATAAGAATATAAATCAATTAAGATAAACCATTCTGCATAAGAAGTTAGGAAAAACAGTTGTGAACAGCATATCGCATAATAAGTTATTCATATGTCAAGCACAAATAAATGACTCCACCATACAAAAGTGCCAAATGGTAACCCACACATTCATACATTAACATATAAACAACATCAGCTGTATATCACTCTAAGAATATAAGCAGAAATTCGTCAAGAGATAAAAGTACCATTTATGACTGATTTTTACTCACAAACTTCAAGCAATAACGATTTATCTCTACTTACTTCTGACGTCTACTAAGAGTACAGAACTGCAACATCAGTAGCAGACATTAAGATGCAAACATAAATAAATCTTGATCCATCCATTCATCAAAAACCCCCTCCGAGGGTGCAAAAGTGCATGTTTTGAGGACAAGTTTTTTGACAAATTTTCGGACCCCTCTCCAAATGCCATGAGAAGGGTTAAATACTACTAACTAACTAATCTTAATTACACAAATTTAGGAAACGGCTTCAAATGACCGCCCTTTTTACTAAAACAAATTTATTTCTAAAAATTGAATCTAATTTCTAACCATTTCTGTATCTGCTCCTTAGTGCTGTAAGCAATGCGCTGTTCGCCTGGAAAGAGTCGGCTGGTTGTCCTTTCCTTTTGTTCGGGTGATAAAGGTAGAAATAACAAGAGCTGGCACCTCTTTTTGACAAACTAGAAGATATTTTTGAAAATCTTCTTCTGGAGGAGTGTCTTCGCTGCGTGTATACTCAGTATAACCCAGATTTCTTTCAAACTGATTGTGCTGTTGCTATTTCGGTTTTCGGCCATGTGAATGACTCAATGAGTTTGGGATTTCGTTGCCTGAACAATCTTCTGTATTGAAACTTGCTTCCGTTCTTTGTTCCAGGCTTTTCTGGAGCGTCCTCCCTCTTTAGCGTCTTTCTTTTTGCTTTACCCAGTTTGAGCTTCAGGATCTTTTGTAAACATGCTGCTTTTGTGCGCCTTTGACTCTGAGTCCTGGATAGTCTATTTCCATCAGTATCTGTTGAGTGATATTCTGGAATCCGCGGTCCTGCTACATGCGGCATCCATTTGCGAAGTCATCTCCTCTCTGTTCTTCTAGTATTGGCGCTTTCCCCTTTTCCTTATATGTTTCCTGCATATAGATTTATATTAGTTGCTGCCTTACAGTTCACGTAAAGGAAAAGAGACACGACGAAAAGATTGACATGAAAGCTTTAAGTTCTAATGAATGCATAATCATGACACTCATTATGACCTGACTCTTCGAAAAATGCAACACAATCATCTTTGGATACTCAGGCGTACAATCATTAATTTCCCTTAAGGTGCGCGTTAAATTTTGGGCTTATAGATCATGCCAAGGAAATTCTGCGATGAGTGGTTTCTGCGATTCACATCGCAGTATCGAGGATTGCGATGTCGAGAAGTGTTATCGCAGTAATTGATAGTCTCATTCGTCGCAGATCGCAAATCACAAAATTGCAGTTTGTATGATCACAGATCGCAGATCGCAAGATCGCAAGATCGCAGATCACAAATTTTCATTTGATCACTGTGTGCTGCTTATGCGACGTTGCGATATGCGACGTCGCATATCGGCTGTCGGCGATTCTTTGGGTTTTCCTTTTAAGAGCGCTCTCAAAATATGCGATGCGATGGATTTCGCGACGCTTTCTTTGCAGCGTATTTATGCGCTTAGGAAAACGCTTCACTCTATCTTTGCGATGCGATATAGCTTTTAGGGAGTTAAATACAAAAATTTTGATAAAAATATTTTTTGGATTTTTGTTAAGGGTCCCCCTTTGCTTGATGTTATTGCTAATATCAAACAAAGAGGGGGGTTGTTGGTGACCACAACACCTTCCCATAAATTCACCCCCTTCCATTCCCAAATGGTTGGTCATTGATTGTTGCATCCCTATGGTGAGATTATGGTTACATGCTTCCCATTTCTAGCTTGGAGAAGTAGTGCTTTAAGATTCTTTACTTGGACTTCAAAATCTACCCAAAGGAAGGCCTCAACATCAAGGCATAGGTTGTATGCTTCCTTTTTCAGTTTCTTAATATATACATCTGATGTTCACTTTCCATAATTGTGTAAATATTTATGCAATTAGCTTAATGTTCCTTGATTTGTTAAGTAGTTAATGCTTGATACATGTTATATATTCTCTCATGTATTTATAGTACTTTGATCTCCCAACTGAGGAGCGCGGCCTAGAGAAAAATATTCAAAGCCATCTCTGAAGAATGAGAAATTAGCATCAGGATGAGGTAGGTTCCTCTTTCTCAATACATTTTTCAAGAATAAGCTAGGAAGGTGAGTATTAGATTGTTTTATTTGTTGCTAGACCCACTTATTGGGTTGGAGGGATCGCCTCTATCCACAGAGGGAATTTCCCTTCACAACACCCTTGTAGCCTCTCCTTGTTCATTTATAACCATACTTTGTCTCCCACCTTGAACAATTTCTCTATTCTATGTTGATCATGCTTAGCCTTATACTACTCCTAAGACTTCTACAATGTCTCTTGTACCTATATATGGTTATGCCTAATACTTTCTATAAATTTTACAACCCTCAAGGCATCTCTTGTAAGCTCTTCCCTCACTCCTCCTTATTTCCCATATGCAATGTCAAAAGGTGAAGGTGGAAAATATCCGAAACAAGTTTCAAATGGGGACTTTCCTATAGAAGTTTGGACGACTCTATTGTAAGAATGTTGTATATAGGGACCATATTTTCATCCCAAGTCTTCAAATGATTATATTCATTCCCCTAAGAAGTTTCACCAAATACCTATTGACTACTTATGTTTTCCCATCTGTCTATGGATGGAATGTTGTAGATATCTTCAAATTTGTGTCCATCTTCTCCCAAAATGTAGTTGAAAATGCACTAAGAAATATTGTATCCATGTCTGAAACGATGCTCCTTGGTATCCAAAGTACACCCATACATTTCCAAAGAATAGGTTTGTTGCTTATTTCCAAATGATGGTCTTTTTCTAGGGAATTAGAACACACATCTTATTAAACTTTTTAACTACCACGAACAGGTGGGCATGCCACTTCCTAGTTGCTGGTAAACCTCCCACAAATTCCATGGATTTGTTTTTCCAAGGATGAGTGGGTACAGGTAAGGGATGACATATACCTTGTTTCTTATTTCTAGGCTTGTTGGTACAACAAACCATGCATCCTCTTATGAACCTATTTACTTGCTCTTGCATCTTAGGACAATACACATACCTATGCAAGTTGGCCTTGATCTTCCCTACACCAAAGTTCCCTACAACCTTGGAGGTGTAACCCTCTCCAATCAACTGCAATTTCTCACCTTTAGGATTAAACAAGTTATACAACCTACAGAGTAACCCATCCCATACATCATAGTCAATGGTGTTTTCCCCACCATGCACATGACTTTGAATTTGTAACAGTGGAAGCACATCCTTGAAGTACTCATCCTCTAAACATGTCTTTTTGTATGCATCATGGGTGAATGGCTCTATTTGCATAAGAGTCCCCAAGGTTGTGATGTTTTATGTGGGTGGCCTTGAGATCATGATTTCCAACTTGTTTGTATTGCCCTAACTTGGTGGGAAAGTCACACAGAGACCCTAAGGTTGGAGGGAGAGCCTCCATTGAATAAGTGGAAGGAATTCAAAACCCTCATTAAGTCACATTTTTACCCTATTGGGTACATAGAGGATCAGTGGATCTATAGGCACTACTTTAGGCAAAATCTAGGGAAAACCATGCAAGAGTACACCACGAAGTTCAGAAAGATGGCCATAATGCTATGAGTCACAAAAAGAATTTGAAAATCAAATGAAAAAATTATGACATAAATGTAAAGTAGATTAATTTTCCATCTAAACTATCCATGTATTTGGGTCCTTACCATGTTAGACCTTGAGACCTATTCTTGGTTCATCATTAACCTAGTAATGGTGGTTATATCCCTCCTGCATGTGAATTCTACCCCAAAATGATAATATGTGTTTGTAAATGGATTATTGATGGTTCTTGAAACTAAAAATCAATTATTATTATCACTATAGGTTGTTATCTACTTACCTAGAGTACTATTAAGGACCCAAGACTCATTTGTGATGCTCAAGACGATGAAATGGAACCCATATTCAACTCAAATGCTTAATACTATATCAAGATGGATCATTGCACTAGAAAAGGTTATGGAATGGCGTATAGCAAAAAATATGAATTTTAATGCATCATGTTGCAACAAGAGACTTTATCTATCTTGTGGTGTTCTTAAGTGTATTTTTTTTATAATTCTTTGTTGTACTTCACATGGGTGGTCTTGATACTCAAAATGGATATCTGGGACATACATTGAAGAGGGAAGTGGGAATGGAAATCTACATTATGTTTAAATTCATAAACCCAATGATTGTGTGATTATAGTTATTAGTTAAATAAGCTATCAAAATATTTTCCCTTAAAGGTAGAATCATCCAATTATGCGTGCATGTAAATTTTATTGTGTATAACCTTATGGGTGGATGCAAGAAGTTGCTTCTCAAAAATTTTTGCAATGGGAATGCATGCTCGTTCAAAATATTATGAAAGTGAATTCACTATAAGAAATAATATGAATTTCTATTTGGATTTATTTGGCATTTTCCAAACCTCCATGCATGCCTCTACAATTCCCTTGACATATCACGTTATAAAAGAACATGCAAATTGTTTTAAGCTGTGTACTAAAAGAATTTATATATGTATTTTCAAAATGTGTACAGAATATTAAAATCATTTTTGCATTCCTCTATGTAAAAAGCAAATGGTTCTTGAGGCCTAAACAAGGTTAGACTGAGCCAAGAGGCTTAAGCCCTAAATTAAAATTCTTTAGCTCAAACAACGTGGTTAGGGAAGTAAAACACTTGGGCCTTAGGTCATAAAAATAGCTTCTTGGGCTCAAGTACCATAAAAAACACTTACAAACAAAAATTTAGGACATATATAGGGTGTATTTGTTGTTGAATTTAGATATGGGCACCATGACAAGGTTCACATTGAGTATGGTTAATGGGACCTTAACCATGGTTGAGTAAGCAAAGCAAGTACCTTAAGATATTGTTGAGTCTAATTGGGCTCAAGAACCTTGAGAAAGTAACTAAACTAATGCATGGGTTTTCTTTAGGTTGGGTTCTTTATGTGGCTTTGAGTTGGATACAAGCACAATGACTTTGTTAGGGGAGAAATTATAGCCTCGATAACTAATTTAACATCTTTATCTCAACCCATCCATTTACCATTAGTAGTATCCTCAATTGCATGAACCATAAGAGAGATGTCCTAAGAAGCTATTATTAGTATTGGTTGAAGGGTTCCACCATGCTTGTGGACAAACCATGAGCAGAGAGTGACCAATAAGTGATTTTTCCTCTTTAAGGTATCTAATCATTGTATAATTTCTTGATTATTGGTATCCTTTGCGAGAAGGGAAAGCATGACAAAGGTATTAGTGTGACAATATAATTATGCCATCTAAAATAATTTTGTATCTATTGTGCCATTAAATTCAATATATATGTGTGTGTGTGTGTGTGTGTGTTATAAAAAAATTAATATATTATATAACTTATACTATATCTCACCCCAAAAATAGATAGCCCATATCCAATAACACTAGTATTACTCTACTCGATTTTTTCCATTTCATTTAACAAGTAAAAGAATTGAACAAGGCCCTTCACAAGACCAATTTGGGCCTTCCATCATTATCATCATGAACTAGAGGAATCCATGTATCTATAGTGGGGTACATATTCCTTATTAAGATTAGGGAACCTATACCATATTTCACCACAAAAATAGATAGCCCATATCCAATAAGTAGTATTACTCTACTCACTTTTTTCCATTGCATTTGACAAGTAAAAGAATTGAACAAGGCCCTTCACAAGACCAATTTGGGCCTTCCATCATTATCATCATGAACTAGAGGAATCCATGTATCTATTGTGGGGTACATATTCCTTATTAAGATTAGGGTTTTCATAAAATAACTAATTCCATTTCACTCTCTTCATTTCAAGCTTGAGCATAAAGTTTTATTTTTGCCTTTTCCATTGACACTTCAGAGAATGAACGCCTTTAAGCTTGAGAAAAATGTAACATTTCCACCTCACTATTTCAAAGCATGCTTGATTAACTAATGACTTCATATTTTTTTTAATTAATCACATAACTCTTGCTTCCATCAATTCCATCAAAATTGCACTGCACTCTTGATCTTATTTACTATACATGGGTCTTATTCATAGTGTGTAGCAAACTATTCAAAACCCTATGGTGAATTTTATACAAATGTTCCATGTATTTGATAACCTTTATTGAGTGATGTAAAACTTCATTCGACCAGGCGGGCTACAGGCGCTGAAGAAAAAAGAGCTACCAGGGTTTCGGTAGGCTACGAGAGTCTCCATTCATGGACAGAGATAGAGGAGGGAGCCCGTCTCCCTCCTTCAGGGAGGTAGTAAACAACAAGGAAAAAAAGCCCCCAGAAAAATTTAGAGAATTAATGGAAGAAGAAAGGAGCAATATGGAAAGGAAGAGGTGGAGAAAAAAATAAGGGAGAACAACAGCACTAGATACAAGGAGGAAGAGGACAAAAAAAAAAAGGAAACAAAAGAGAAAAAACAAAAGGGGCCTTGGAGACCCAAAGCTGAAATAACACCTAGAGTTATCTTAAATGATCCTATACTGTAAGTGCATAGGGAGCACATGCAAACCTATGCAATCATTTGCAAATTCATGGGACTTTGGCCCACTGAAAAAGCCTTACAGACTTGGATCAAGTACCATTGGAAAGCTAAAGGAAGCATAGATCTACACCTTGGGTCAAAGGGTTTCTTTAGAGTGGTGTTCACAAATATCTAGGATAAAGATAGAGTGTTTGAAGGAGGGCCCTACTTCTACGCAGCAACAGGTCTATATATGAGACCATGGAAGATGAACTTTGTCCCAGAGGGGTAAACTTTCACCTCGGTCCTGGTTTGGGTAAGACTCTATTCCTTACCTCTTGATTATTGGCAACCTGAATCGTTAATTGCCATAGGCAACAAGTTAGGTAGATTTATCAAGACCTGAGAAGCTACGAGAACAGGAAAATATACTTCTTTTGCAAGGATTTGTGTGGAGATGGATTTATTAGGAGCTCTTCCAGATGAGGTAATACTGGAAGTTTTTTATGAAGAATGGATTCAAACGGTGGACTATGAACATATTCCGTTCAGATGTCATAAATGTCATGAACATGGGCATCTTCTCAGAGACTGCCCTCTCAGCAAAGCAGAGAATAATAGTAAAACTAACACAATGAAAGGCTACGATAGCTTTCACAAGGTGATCCATAAAGGAAAAGGTAGAAAAAGAGGGCCAAAGTTGCAACAAAGGGACGGATATCAAAGCAAGCAGAACCGGTTCCAAGTATTCGAAGAGGAGGAAGAAAGAGCAGCATAAAATCAAGCAAGGGAAGGAAGTATGGGGGAGAAGGAGAAGGAAGGTAACTGTGAGCAAACTCAGGAAAATAATAAGAAAAAAGGAATAATGACGAGTGATATAGAACCAGAAATGGATCAAGAAATGGCACAGAGTGAAATGGATCTAGAGGAGACAAAACTACAAGAGATTCTAGAAAGAGAAAACCTAGATCTGGAAGGGTTTTTAATTCAAGGAACATCTGGAGGGGTGGAATCGTTACCCCAAGAAGAGATCAATAGAATACAACAACTGTATTTATGGAAAACTCAAGAAAATGGTCCGGAGAAAGAAAAAAAGAGAAAAAGAGGAACAGGATGAGCAATGAAGGAGTGAAGACAATAAAATCTACTCCGGGATTAGCACCCAAAAACCCAAGAAAAAAGAGAGGTAGAAAAAAGAAAAATGAACTATTGATGGAATGCAAAAAGCTCATGATAGACTCAGGTAAGATGAAATATCTCTCTAGCTACTCCTTCACAAATATTTGATGATGAAGTTCATTTCTTGGAATATTAGAGGTCTAGGCAGTAAAAGAAAGCAGATATTGCTAAATAATAGAATGAAACGGGCTGATCCGGATATAATTTTGATCCAGGAAATGAAATGTTCCATTCAAAGGTTAAGACAACTTCATAGCAAGTGGCTCAATAAATATGAATATCTAGAAGTTAAAGTAGAGAATACAATAGGAGGCATTCTCACGCTTTGGGATCCCCAAAGAATGGATGTAATTGATGTAGAAGTTGCACGGAATTATTTATCAGTAGTGATACAACTTGTTGATGACAAGAGTACCTATCTAGTCACGAATGTGTATGGCCCTCAAAGAATAGATGAAAAACTCAAGTTTACAGAATCCCTAATGTATCTCAGGGAAAGACATGCTAGAATACCCTAGATTATGGGAGGAGATTTTAATATGATAAAATCACTTTCGGAAAAAAAAAGGGGGCACTAGAGCCCTTAGTAAAGACTCCTTAGCCTTTCAGATCTTTTTAGATAACATGAAACTATTGGATGTGGATACATGTAATGGCCTCTTCACCTAGAACAATAAGAGAGGAGGAGAGTCTCAAGTAGCTTCCATATTGGATAGATTCATTATCTCTGAGAATCTCATGCTTTCAGATAAGGAAATAACAGCGAGTGTTCTTCCAGTGGGAGGTTTAGATCACTGGCAAATTCAAATGGAGATCCAAGGTATAGGCACCCCCCGGAATAGACCTTTCAGATTTGAGAATATTTGTCTTTCACACCCAGACTTCATTAGTAATATTCGGAAATGGTGGGTAGAAGATCTACAAATTCAGGGAACTAGAATGTTCATGCTTCATAAAAGATTAAAGAACATAAAAATAAGGCTCAAAGAATGGAGTAAGAAGAATTTCGGAAACATTTTTGCAGAAAAGAAACTGGTGGAAATTAAAATGCAAGTTCTCAACCAAGCTATGATCTCGGAATGTTTTGATAAAGATAAGAAGGATCTACCAGAGGAATATCATCAAGATTGGAAAAGCTGGTGTAAATGAGAGGAGATATTTTGGAGACAAAAGTCTAGAGTTCAATGGCTCAAAGAAGGGGATTGTAACACTAGATTTTTTCACAATTCTACCATCGCGAATAGAGCACACAACATAATATCTTCACTAAAAATGAAGGATGGACAACTTCTTCAATCCCATGAAGAAATAGAGGCCGAGTTGGTTCAACACTTCCATGAAATAGCCTAGGAAAATAATACTGATAGAGAACATTTCATCAAGGACGTCACTAAGCATATACCTAAGCTAGTGACTAGAGAGGATAATTTCAATCTCAACAGACCAGTGACAGAAGAAGAGGTTAGTGAGGTTCTTAAAGACATACAAAATGGCAAAGCACCAGGCCCGGATGGTTTTAATGTAGACTTCTTTAAAGCCTGCTGGAATGTTGTAAAAGAGGACATTTTGAAGGTGGTGGAAGACTCTAGAAGGAACAAAACCATCTTACGAGTGCTCAATACCTCCTTCATCTCTTTGATTCCTAAACAGGATAATGCTCAGACACCAGATAGGTACAGACCCATAGCACTTTGCAATGTGGTCTACAAAATTATTTCCAAGGTTGTAGCCAATAGACTAAAACCTCTTCTCCCCTCTCTGATATCGGGGGAGAAATCAGGGTATGTAGAAGGCAGACAAATTCTGGATAACATTATTCAAGCGCATGAAGTGGTTCACTCTTTAACCAGTACAAGAAAATCTAGTATGATCTTGCAACTAGACATAGCAAAAGCCTATGACAAGGTGAACTGGACCTACATCAGGAATACACTTAAGGCTTTTGGTTTTGATCACATCTGGGTAGGATGGGTAATGGCCCTAGTCACCTCTTCCAGCTTTTCAATTTTTGTCAATGGCTCTCCTTTTGAGATTTTTATTCCTTCCAGAGGACTGAGGCAGGGGGACCCACTCTCTCCCTTTCTCTTCATTCTCATGATGGAAGGCCTCGGACGGGCTATCAAGCATGCCAGAGTAAAGGGTAGAATTCAAGGTCTCACTCTGAAGGAGAACACTCAGGCCTTAACTCATCAACAATTTGTAGATGACACCATGTTACAAGGTATCCCCATTGTCAAAGAAGCTTGGGCATTCAAACAAATTTTGAATGACTTTGCCATGGCCTCAGGTATGGAAGTCAACCTCTCCAAATCCAATTTTTTTTTCTTTAATACCAATATTGCTATTCAAAGAAACATCTCCAGAATTTTAGGCTTTCAGAGGGATGCCCTCCGTTCCAAGTACTGAGGAGTTCCTTTTACTGCAAAACCTCTCCACAAGAGCATTTGGGAACCCTTGATCACCAAGATGCAAGATAAAGTTATAAAATGGACAAGCAGATCGCTAAATCTGGTAGGCAGACTAGTGCTGACAAATGTTGTGCTCAAATCAATTCCAATTTCCATGCTTTCAGCATTACGAGTCCCCATAGGAGTCTTGCAAAAATTCAGAAACATACAGAGAGACTTCCTCTGGGGCAGGGAGGAAACCAGGAAAAAATGGGCCTTGGTCTCTTGGGAAAAGGTTTGTAAACCCAAGAATCATGGGAGCTTAGGCTTAGATGAACAAGAGATCCTAAGTAAAGTGTTAGGAGCCAAACTCTGGTGGCGCTGGGTGACAAATCCTAAGGCACAATGGGAAAACATATGGAAAGAAAAATATGCCAGCTCGTGGCATTACACTAACCTCATAAGAATGTCTAGAAACATAAAAGGCTCAGCTATCTAGAACAAAGCCTCGGCGAACAGAGGTTTACTTCAAAGAAATAGGTTTTGGGAAATTAGAGAAGGAGATCTGGCTCTTTTCTGGGAGGACAAATGGCAACAAGAACTAAGACTGCTAGAAGAGGAGTTTTTGAACCTGAAACATGAAACTGACACCCAAGGTCTAAAAAGAGTGAAAGATTTTTGGGATAATGCCCACAACAATGAAAAGTGGAGAAAATGGAAGAATATAGAGTGTAGGAATGATGAAATGCTGACAACAAAGGCAGAAGCTCTTGGGAAAAAGTTGGATCAAAGGATGATCTTAGTTTCTGTTGGGCAGGACCAACTCAGATGGGGAAACAACAGTGAAGGCATCTTCAATATCAAGGAAGCAAAAAGTATTCTCCTAGAGCTGGTTTCCTAGGCTCCAAACCGAACCTGGCTGTACCTTTGGAGACACCAAGGGTGGATGAAAATAAAACTCTTCATGTGGTTGGTTCCTTGGGACAACATTAGAAAGAGGGGCATGTTAGGTCCTTCCATCTGCAAGCTCTGTGAAGCCCAAGAGGAAACTATGGAACACCTTCTCAACAGCTGTAATTACACTTCCAGGCTATGGGATGCTTTTGCCAACATCTTTCAACAGTCGGACAGGGATAAAGAGAGTATTACTAACACCCTTATCAGATGGAGGAGACACTTTTCGGATAATGAAGTTCTCAACCTTGCTTGGGCTCTCATGCCAAGTTTTATTATTTGGAATATTTGGAAAGAAAGAAACAAGAGAATCTTCAAAGAGGAAAAGAGACATGCTCTTAGCCTGTTTGAGCAGATCTTAAAGCAGATCAAGGAAACAGTCAGCTCTTTAATCAGGAATTTTCCCAAAATTCCTCCCTCAGGTACTGAACTTCGAACTCTCAGGCTGTTAGGTTTGCAGGAGATCATCTTACCATACCAGAACAAATCAGCTAACAAAAAGGATTCTGAAAAGGAGTACTGGCAACCTCCTCCAAGAGGCTTTTTGAAATACAATGTTGATGGGGCCTCAAAGGGTAACCCTGGTAAAGCAGGATATGGGGGAGTTCTAAGGGACGAAGCAAGTAACATCCTCTCTATTTTCCACTGTCATTTAGGAAGAGCTACCAATAACATGGCAGAATTAATGGCAATGGAGCAAGGCCTGGAATTTTTGAAGCAGGAGGACTGTCACAATTTAATCATTGAAGCCGACTCAGAGTTAGTTATCAACTCGGTAAAAAGAATTTATTGTGGCTCAGAGCCTGAGAAAGTCTCACAACACTGGAAATTGATCAGTGTTTTCCAGAGAATTCAGGGTCACCTTCAAGGGCTTAACTCTGTCAGGTTCAATCATGTGCGCAGAGAGGCCAACAAACTGGTAGATTTCTTGGCCAACCAAGGGGTTAGATGCAAGGATAACAGAACTCTGACGGGCTGGCAAGCTCTACCACAAAGCATTTTAAAAGCCCGCAGTCACAACCTGGCGGAAAAGGATAAGGAAGCATTCTGGAATAAAACCCAAAAAGATAGGTCTCGATGATCAGATCTTGGCTGGTTTCTCTCTTTTGGGTCAAACAGGTAAAAGGATGGCCCTGGTTAATTATGGCGAATTGGATTATCTCTTCTTCTATAATCCTTTGTGTTAGGCAAAAGTTTGCCTCAATTCAGAAAAAAAAAAAAAAAAAAAAAAAAAAAACTTTAGGGAATAATCGTTGGCAGTGGAGATGGAGGCTTCCGTATCCTAATTTCTATGGTCGGGTGAATATTCAGCAGCTTGAGCGGTTTTCAGGAGATCACACCACTTTCCAACAGAAAGTGGTTTTGGAGCTGGGGCAATGATACCATATAAAGCGTGACACGTGGGGGAGGGTTAGATTCGAATACCACCCCCATCGCGCCTTAAAGGTCGATAACATCCGGCAGTGTGATATCAAGCACAACCATCCATTTATTCAAAGCCATCCGACGGTCAGGATGGATCGAGCAGTTTAGTGGCGCGGGAGGTTAATTACCTTGCTTCTTTCAGAATCATTTTGCTTTTCCGCCATTAGATCAAAGGATGATTTTGAATGGGGGCGATTAAAGATACTAGCCAACAAGGAGTTTTTGCGGGTTTCTGTGGTTGACTCATTTGCCCTAATATTGCCGATTCCCCTTTTTTTGTAAGAAACTAAAAGAGTTTGATGTGTATTTTTCTGTAGGGCAACGTTATGGTTGGCCATAGTCCACAGAGGGTGGTGAATGTTTGTATATATTGTAAATTGCTTACTTACATGAAATAGAAGGTCTGTTTCTTGCTTTAGCAAAAAAAGATAACCTTTATTGAGTGATACCACATTTTTGTAATTTTCATCCCCTCACAAACCATTAAAACCATTTTTCAAATTATATAAATTTTCGGCAAATATGATCCAACATTTTGAAATTCTCCTAAATTCAAACTTCAACCTTCAAATTTAGTGAACATGATGACTTAGGTCCTAGCTAATACAAAATTTGCATGACCCCACATAACCCCCACTTTTTCCATAGTGTTTCCCATCCTTCCAAACCTCTAAGTTGACCTGCATGCCCTTTCATTTCTCCTTTGACCTCTGCACCAAACAACACCAGCTTTTTCCAAATTTGCACAAGGTGGGTGCCGCTCCCAACCCCCACCTAAGGGGGTTCCTATGCTTTTTTCCCAATAGATAAATTGACCCCACTTGCAAATCCATCCAAGGATAAAATGACCCCACCTGTGTTGTGGAGGAATGATCAACAAAGTCATCTAGAGGGTGTGGAAAGAATAAATGAATCAACCCCACTTGAAAATCCATCCAAGGATAAGTTGACCCCACCTACATTGTGGAGTCATCAACTGACCCATAGTGGTAAGTTTAAATAATTATAGTTATTATTCTGATGCTTGTAATCATCAACTTCTTTCACTTCATTAACATATCAACAAGGTGATAAAAAATGGAATTTACTGAAAGTATATAGTTCACATAGAATAGTATGGAATCCTTTATTTGTTCCAAGTAAGAAGAAAACCATCACCCTTCACATAACATATTTTACTCCATTCATGTTTGGTCCCATTTTGCTTCACCATCTTCCACAATATCTAATTCTGGTTTTGGATTTCTCATCATTTACAAAATTACCTATAATACATATTTCATTAAATTTAGAAGTTTTATATTACAAGTACTTAAACAACATTCATTCTTTTGTAAATATCCATATTAACTTAATTCAACATAAACATAATTTTAGGAATTTAAAACCAATTAGATATCATGAATGGGTCAAACCTAGGTTGTTATGTACAATAGTATCATTACACAATAGGAGTGTGAAATAAAACTCTTAAAAGAAATTTATTTAAACTAAATCATATTAGTATGTCTCACATCTAATAAATATATTATAGTTATGGATAACAGACTAGATTCCTCGATGTTTGAATTTTGTGTCCGATGACTCTAACCCCCTTTCCCCCAACCTATGAGGAATTTTTTGATTGAATGATGGTGATGTGAAGATATTAGTGTAAATGGCAAGGATAGTCATCCATTTCATTGCATTGAAACTAATCTACTAAAAACTTAGTAAAATTTTCTTGTGCTGAATTTCCTACAGTCCCTTCATGCATTTATGAAGCACTAATGAGGGGTGATCATTCATCTTCATAGTATCCAAGAATGCACTGTAAAATTTAGGCATTGTTGATCTAGGTATTTCAAGAAGGTTAGGAACCATTGATCTATCTCCACTCAAATCAACTTACATAAAATGAGAGTTTTGAAATGTGTATTCAAGTCATTCCATCGTGATGGACAGTGTCACAAATTCAAGTAAACAAGAAATTTTAGTGGTGACTTCTTGTAAGTAGTGGAGGGAAGGGTTATCAAAGATTAGTACAGTTCATGGTAGTGTGGATACTTATCTCTCCTTGTAAACTTTTTCAAAACCAACAATAGTCTCGATGTAATAGAGCCAACCAATTGTATGGAAAACCATGATTGACCTTACTTTCACTAAGAAGAGAAAATGATAAGCATTATTAATGGGGAATAAATACCTGTGAAACATAACTCATGGATTTTAGTTGAAATTTATATAAGTCACCGTGTTATTTAATTATTAAATACTTAATTTAAATACAAATACATTATCATTAATATATTGTTTTTGAAGATTAAATATGTATTAAAAGGCATTCATCTATGACACTTAATTTTCATGTAGTCTGAATAAACCACTTAAAGCTCATTATCAATTAATTCTAATTAGTTTTGTAAAAGATATACCTTTACTTACGTTAAGAGCTTTATTTCATAAATAAATTACATTTATAAACTTATATGAATACATATAACCAAATGGAATTTAATGAATAGCTTCTAAGTCTTGTTGGATTCTATGAGATTATTTTAAGTACAAATAGTTTATTTAAGAATTGAAATTTACAAAATGTTAATATGGACAGGGAAAGCATGTGATATGGTGAAAAAAGTTTAAAGACATCCATTTATCGTCCATGTTACAGGGAAAAGTGTCTATATAGAACTGCTTTATCCCACTAAGGTGTGACAGCTGCCTTAGAAACAAACAGAGAAAAGCTACTTTCATTTTTCCTTTATGAATTATAGATAGAGAGGAACAGAAAGACCAACCTCTGTCTTGCGCTAATCTCCTGAATTGATCCCTCTCTTCTTTGATAGTCTTCAGCTACCTACTCCCTTGCATGCCCAGCTTCACAAAGTACCTGTAAGATCACAGAATCATAGCACTATACAAAGACATGGATCTATAATCATAAACAATCTAGGATCAGATGTAAATTGACCATACAAATGTAGCAAGCATCAATGACACAAAAGAATGGAGGAAAACTTGAATAGCTTTTATTGATAAACAAGAAAAGAGCCAAGAGGAGTTACAACCAGTTTCTCTGACCCAGAATCAACGTCCCAGCAAAGAAGCCCCTCTTCACCTCAAACAAAGGTTAGATCACCCAACAATCTGATGTTTGTCTCCAGAAACCAACAACAATTCCTTACAATATGCAAAATTCCAGCCTCTGGATCTCTGGGATGAGGGATCCATATATAGATGTTTGTAATGGAGATGAGTCAGCTCAAGATTTGATTAGTGTCTTCCCTCTGATAGTTCTTGCTTCCACTTGGAGATTGATGGTCTCTTACTCATATTTGGTCGAATTCAGTGAGGCAAGTGTCACAGGAGAAGATTCTGGAAGCTTCCATTGCCTCTCCACCTCGCGGAATGACACTGCCATTTGTCATTTCTCATCCATCACACCCCACAGAAGGGATTTTTGAAATGCAATGCACCCACATAGTGTATTTAGGTGAGATGCAACGCACTTAGCCAGTGGAGCAGCTGAAATGGTCCTGTTTTGACCAATTCTGAGCAGTTTTTCATGGAGAAATTTTGGGAGAAGCTGTAATCTGTTGACCTTGTTCCTTTAGGGGTTAGAACAACACTTTTAGGGACTTAGGAACCCTTGGTTTATGGACATTTCATGCTTGGGGTTGTAGGGCCCAAAAATGTCTATAACAGTTGCCCCCTAAAGCATGAGGTCGTTAATCTTTTGATGTCGGGTGAAATGCTTTATTATGAGGATCCAAAGTTCTTTCAATGCTGGGAGGAGACCTGTAATAAGATATAATACAATACATTATCTTCATATTATTCTCATGATCTAGCTGAGGCGGGCATTCCCATGCTCAGCTTTATAAATTCATTTTCATGTACATAGGACAGACAATCATCTGAGTGTAGACTGATGATTCTGATAAAGCCATCATCCTTTTGATTGGATGATTATCTATGCAGCAATGATGTACATTTGACGTCTTTATTTTCCCTGAATATATATCGTAGCCCAGATGGATGAAACTAGATACGTGGTATTCAATCTCGTTCGATCTTCACTCGGAGTACAAGTCGATCCATGTGAGAAATGTTCTGAAGTCGAACATGGAAAGACATCGCTTGATTACCAGCCAATGATGTAAACTGTTAACAAGCGCGAGGGGAATCACCAATAATGATGATGACCCTCAAGGTACTGCAGTACAATTTACGTGGTGTGAATAAAGGACTTGGTGTCGAACACCACACAAAATCTTTCGGTCGAAGGCCATTGATGTAAACTTGTCGCCGGGAGTGAGAAACTTACCATTGAGGCATGCAAGCTTCAAAGTACTGAATGGGGTGTTCCTAGATCAACTTCTTGGATAATGAGCTAATGTCGACAAGAAGTGATCGGTCACAGGAGGGCCTTAATGAATCCCACATCAATGACACAGAACGGAGCAAATGATATTGATGGAGGTGAAAACGATCTGGTGATATAAGGTTCAAGGTGGCGGTCATGAAAGAATGGAGTATAATGTATGGTAGTGGGTGAGACACAGGTGAATTCTCTGAATGACTTCTCTTGAACATATCTGCGACACTGTTGTGATGGATTGGTAGCATTAACCCCAAATGTGGATGGTATGATGGGACCATGGTGATGTGACCGATGAATGAAACAACCCAACTCGACTCGGACACGGAGTGGAAGTGTCATGTTCAAGAGCGACTTGCTACCAACAAAGTTTCTTCAAGTTTTCTTCCCAATTTTCCCCAGTCATTGCTGACCAATACCTCTTTATTTTTGTCAAGCTTGAGGAGGATAACATATGCTTGTTCTATAATTTTCCCTTTGGGCAAACCCATCGCTATGTTTTAGCGAGCCTAGCGATAGTGAAACTCGTTCTCGTCTATAGACAAGTTTGTCGCTATTACACTTTTGACGAGTTTAACGACAAAGATAACTCGGTCCTTTTCAATTTTAGAGAGTCTGAAAAGGAACGTAAAGGTAACTCCAAAATTCCTTTTTCATCATCTAATCCCTTAAGTCCGAAAAAGTATAAAACAATACAAAAGGGATGAATTTTCGATACTTTTAACGAGCCGAACAAAACAAGCGCTCAATCTTTTTGTGTAATAATCCCTCAGGTCCAAAAAGATTAAAATATAGAGGAGGGATAGCACTTCCTGTCCCTTTAACGAGCTGAAGAGGCCAATGGCTCGGCAATATTTTCATATTTTACGAGTCAGTTGAAAAGTGCTTAAAGGAGACTCGTCTTTTGAGGAACGAGTGATAAAATGGGTAGCAGCTAATTCCAGGTAAGGTTTGGAATTTTCCAATCACGGCAGTGTCACAAGGATGGCTAGTGAGATCACTCTTCGCAACTGTTCCTCAAAATGGGTAAAAAATCGAATGGGGGTGAATGATCGGACAATGAAAAAGTGGAGGTGACGGTGCAAACACGACCAAGGCTTTAATGGCTGAGGTACTCCATTCACGATGGTTATTTACCGGAGGAATAGTTCATTTTTTAACGAGCTTAAACGCGGGAGGAAACATTTGCTCATGGCTTATGTTTATTTTTTAATGAGCTTGAACTATGTGCTAAAACTGCTCGATGCGGGTTTATTTTTTAACGAGCTTGAACCTTGCGGTAACACTGCTCGATTAATCCAGTCGTGTGATAAGAATGTCTCATATAAAAACGACAATTTTTAGAGTTTTGCCCCACATCCTTTCTTTATGCAAGTTAGGAAACGACCAATCCTACGAGTTTAAAGGGTTAGAGGACCTACAAATTTAAAAAAATAAATAGTCTCTCTTCGCTTGCACGCCAAAAGGCTTGCATGCCCCCAGGTATAAAATAGATTTTCAAGGTTACCCCTTCTTTATTCCATTAAAACATTTGTTTTACTGAGATAGGCCTACCTCTTACATGTTACCCAAAGATTGTTCTATTCATGGTGAAAATAAAACACTTCTTCGGCGATGTCTACCGAAATAGGCAAAGGTGAGTGAAGGAGGCAACTCCACTCACATAACTTTGACAAGAGAATCTTGTTCTAGAATAACCCCCTCTTCTAATCACAGACGGGAGTACAGACTAGTCATATTCTCTTACGAAAACCTACCCTATACCCAAAGTTTTCCTGCCGAAGCAGACCAGGGTGCATGCCCCCCTGGGTTTCAGTCATGTCCCCCCAAATCACTCGTGCTCATCGGGTGGACGGACTAGAGATTGAGACATTTCTTGTGTGAAAAGACCATTTAGGGATGGTATATGACTATTTGTTATGCGTGATCCGGGAAATGAAATCTGGTCTACGAGCTTGACCACCCTTCCTTCGTGCGGAAAACACATCACTCTAAAGAGTGATGAGACAATGGCTCTCATGCAATAAATATAGTCTCATCCAAGGAGTAGATTGTAATCCAGGGGTCCTTGAACTATCATCACGTTCATGTGAACTGTTTTCCCTCTCAATGTTATGGGCACATTGGGAAGGATCCCTAACGGTCGACTGGTTCCTTTATCAAAACCTGTTAGATTTCTCATCTCAGGCAAAAGTGATGGCGAACCAAGCGCTTTCCAAGAAGTTGAGGAAATGATACTCACAGAAGCCCCATCATCTATGATGGTACCAGCCATAACCATTCTATATATTTTAATAATGATTTCGAATGATATACTAGCTAGTAAACGAGGTCTGCCTAGTTGATTCCAGTCGAGGGAGACAACTAGGTTGCTTGGAGGTGGGATCGAATAGATGGCCGGGTATGACTCTGACGAACTTCCTTCCTGCGGTAAAGGAACGGGTAAATTGCCCCCATGTTTGTTGGAGTCTGTGCTTATGAAAAGAATTTGGACGGTGTCATCCTTGTTCTCTTCAGTGACTGTATCATCTGAAGATGGAACCTCTGAAGGCAAGACCGGGTCAACTGCCACCTCGACCTTTTGACTTTCGTCTGGTATGGGTTCAGATGGTTTATCTTCAACGATAGATGCTTCGGCCGACCACCTGAGCGGGCTAGCCGGATTTTCAACTAGTGACGGACTCGGCAAGAGTTTTTTATATCCAGGAGGAAGTCATAACGGTGATACCAGACGATTGTCCAAAACTCTTTTAGCTTCATCTAAGAAAGGACAACGGTGGATGGCATGATCGCCTTTGCATAGTTTACAAGGAAATCTATATTTTCCTTTTTGTCCTGGGGCTTCACTTTCACTAGTTGACGGTGTGCTTTCAACATGACCATCAGAGGTTGACGACACTGGGTTGTGCAAACGAGGAGACCAGTCCCTTAAGATCCGAGGGATGCAAGGACAATCTCTGTGATAGTGGTCTCCTTTGCAAATGACACATGGAGATTTAGGCCTGGTCGGTGCAGTGTGTGGATTTTCGCTAGGTGACACTCTTTTGCCTCCACTCGCTTCTGGCTCCTTCTTCTCTTTAGGTACTTGACTTTTGGCTTTACCAGCTTCATCAAGCGAAGAGGAAGGAGGAGAGGAAGAATTAGAGGAAGTAGAAGGCTGGTGGGTAACTCTGGACTCATTTGGTCGTTGATTCGATTGTTCAGGAATTGCGGTGTTCTGAACGACAGAGGTTGAGAAGAGCCATACAGGCAAACCAATTATGAGTCCTGGAAGTGACAACGTGGCCATATGGGGTGCACCAACATCTCCCCAAGAGGAGAAGGGACTAGGATTTCCTCCAAGGGGAATTCCTTGGTTGGTGGATTCCATTTTCTCAACCCAAGATCAACATAGGAAAGGGTAATGAATATTCCATTTAAAATAAATTTTAGACGCTTTGACACAACTTGTTTTTTCAATTTTTAAGGGTCGAGAAAAAACAAAATATGACTCTAGTCTCCTTCGATTTTAATGAGCCTGAAGTGACAAGTGCTCAGATGGACCTTTTCTGTTAAGGAGTATGAAAAGGAACGAAAGGGACTGCTCTGGAAATATAGGTAGATCGATTACCAAACCAATCGCAAAACTGGAGAATACTTTTTATGGTACGGCAGTCAATCTTCCTGAATTTTGTGTTCAGTGCATTGCGATCGATAGGGCGGCATACACGACTTCCTATGGATAAAGGATTAAGCCTATTGTGGTCCCCCAAAATATACTCGACGGTACGTGGGAGCACAAGTCCGTACTGGCACTTATCGTCTCAAAGTGGAGGAATCACCCAACCATCAGTGAGAACAACAGTTACCAGGCTTTACAACGCCGGAATACGTCTCTAGCCTAGACTTCTAAATGTTGTGCGTTAAGTTCCAAAGCGTTGTTAGATTCATTGAATTTATTTTAAGTTGGTCTTGTTTATGAAGTTTGCCTTTCAGGTTCACCACAAGATATAGATGTAATTCCTAAAATGCATTCTAAGATGATAAACAAACTTTTTATCTCCTTTGTGCAATGAAAATCCTAGCTACTAAGGAAAAGAAAGACAGAATCTTTTCACAAAGAGCAAAGAGAACACTCTAAATGCACTTTCCTAAATCAAGCCAATCAGACTGTCTACATGCAAAAGCACATGCATGTATTTGTTGTCGACTTTCTTAATATGAATGCTAAAAAGAAAGTTGATGCACAAATCTGAATTCCTTTTCAAGCGACAAATATCAGCAAGTTTCTTTTCGAAATCAAAAAATGGAGACGATCACAACACTTTACGATTTTGAACTGAATACTTGTTCCCAACACTAGGAAATTACAAATTCAGACCAAAAGCAATAGTAACAGGATAATCGACCATCAACAACAATCAAACCCTTCCCTACGATTGAAATCGACACTTGCGACAGTTTCAAATCAAAGGACGACAGTACGACTATGCTACTTTTGCAAAGGAGAACTGTAAATGACTCAACAAACACACAAAAACATCTACAGTTCTTTTGTACAAAGGAGGTGGAATAACAACAAGTAAAAGGGGTTTCAAACAGACATATACTGATCACAGGCAGCAAAATTCAGGAATAGAACTGGAAAGAATGAACCACAGAAGCCACAACTGCACAGATCTAGTCTGATCAGCGCACCTGTAACACACAGAATTTGAAATGCAGTGAAGCTTGTCCACTCGGGAAGTGTGCTGAAATTTAGATTCTCTAAATAGTACCTGCGCTGGGCCAGAAACGAGACTCTGTTCGGGTTCCGGGTAATAGTTTCCAGTTTAGTTCTTGGGTTTTGGCTGAGCAAAAAGCAATTAGTAATGCAACAATCAGGGGTAGATCTAAGGAGGATCTAAGAGCTATCACAAGGGCAAACAGATTGTTCATTTCAAAAATAAATTGCATTTATACATACATACATACTAAATAGAATTTAATACATACTTGTCTTATTGGTTTCAATGAGATTATTTCAATTACAAATAATTTATTTAATAATTGAAATTTACCAAATGTTAATAGAGGTGGGAAATTCAAATGCCATATGTTGCAAAAAGTTTAAATACATTTAATTATGACCCATATCTTGAATGAACTTGAACAATCTACTTAACATTCATTACCAATTAATTTTCCATGCGTTGTTAGGAAAAACATTTCATATTACATGAAGTTTTATTTCAAAAAAAATGCCACATTTGCACAATTATATTAAACCTCCTGATAGGCAAACAAAAGTAGATAAATGGATTTATATAGACCACTTAGAACTCATTATCAATGAACTATAATTTGTTTTGTGTGTGTGTGTGTGTGTGTGTGTCTATATATATATATATATATATATATATATATATATATATATATATATATATATATCTTAAATTAAGAGCTAGATTTTAAAAATGCATCACATTTATGAACTTCTATCAATGCATATAGTGAAATAGAATTCTTCAAGTCATATTGGATTCTATGAAATTATTTAAACCACAAATAAACTATTTAAGAATTGAAAATGACAAAATAATAATATGGATGGGAAAATCAATGCCTTATGGTGCAAAAATTTTAAATACAACCATTTTTTACCCACCTCTTTAATGAGTCTATATGGTCCACTTAACACATTGTTAATTAATTATTCCACGTTTTATGAAGAAGAGAATTTTAGTTTACATAGAGTTGTGTTTCAAAATAATACAATGTGGCATTAATACACTCTTAATAAATTACGTCATAGACAAATAAAAGGATTCCTTATTAAATTATATGAGGTGAGATGATTGCATATACAAATAGTTGATTTAAGAATATAAAAAAAATAAAAATTATTGATTAAAAATTGAATGCCCTACAATTTAACAAGTAGTATTCACCTATGAGCCATCACCCATTAGCCTAAATAGTCCACTTAATACTTATTATAAAGAAATTAAAAGACCTGTTTTTCGAAGAAATACATCATAGTATATGGCTACTATAAATCAAATTTATACACTCATATTAATGGACATAAATAGGTACAAGTCAATAATATAATTCTAGCTCAAATGATATGATTTCAGTTTTTTTAAATACAAATTTACAAAAAAACAAAAAAAAAAACTTTAAATAATGAAACTAGATGCCTTAAAGTTCAAAAAATTCAAAGACATAATTCATCCATGATAGTGTCTAATCAAACCTTGATAATCCACTTAGAAATCATTATCATCAATTATATGTTTTTCTAAGAAATGCAAAAATATTTACAATATATTTTTATCTCAAAAATTACATATCACATTTATGCACTCATATTAGTGTATTTTATATGTAAATAATGAATAATTGGCTTTGTGCCTTGTTTATCTTCAATATGACATGATTGCAGTTACCACCATTAATTGATTTAAGCATATAAATTTAGGAAAATTATCGATTGAGAAATCACATATCTTATGTTCAAAAAGTTTAAATCATTTGCCTATGACACATTTCCCATTAGCCTTAACAGTGAACAATGCATTGTAAATAGTGAATAGTGCACATAACATTTATCAATTAAATTATTATAATTTCTTTAGTAAGAATAACACCTTTGTTTGCAAGGAGTTCTATTTCAAAACTTATATTTCCCATTTATATATAATTATCGATGCATATAAGTAAACATAAGTCATTAAAAATAACATGCCTCGATGGTTTGTGTAAGATAATTTGAATGGAAAACAATTCATTTAAGAACACACACACACACACATCTTAGAAAAAAAGAAATTGACACAACAAAGTCATTGCAAAAACAATTATAAATAATAAGAAATATACATATTTTTTTTGTGTAAGCCTGGCAGTAAATTTCTATTAATCATATGTAAGGCAACTTACAAAAATTATGTCCAGTGGTCTCAACCTTCCCAAAGGAAACCAGGTATGTTGGCCACCGATCAACATTATAAGTCGTCCAAAACATAAACTGTTTGAGAATGTCTATCCAAGCCTTATAGGCTGTCATATCTATCACCCATCTATATGCACTACTGACAATGTAAATTTTATACGATCAGATCATTAAAAATAACAATAAAAATATCAGAATTTTCATGACTTCTAAATCAATCCTTAGACGATTCTACTGAGGCTCGGTCCTTTGTACTTGACCCTGGCATTTTACTTTGCTGCAGACTTTGTAGTTGTTTCTCCATGTGGCCAAGGAAAACATTCAGATGGTATTGTTGCACTTGTATTGCATGTATTTCCCATTGAATATCCTTGCAGCTTGATTTAGCTTGCTGGGTTTGCTAGGGGCCATCCATGTTCTAGTTTTCCGACATAGCTCTTTCCAGTAGGCTCTTCATTACCCAATAAATATGGACTGACTATTTGAACAGAGTCATCCTTCCATGGGTATGTCCAGGGTCCATGACCAAAGGCTCCTAGTCTTCTACTGGAATAAGTTATGTAGCCATCTTGGTGTTTAATTTTGCCTCCCATGCCGATATGACAGACTTCACTTGTGTCGGGGATCCAACATTTTAAGCTTGCATGAGATTTTGCATGTTCTCCTCCCATGTTTTCCTTCATTTTTTACACTGGATCTTGTTGTATGAAGCCATTTCCTTTATTCCTTTCCTGTTGTTCTATCTTCTACCATGATGATGACCTCTCTTCCCTGTGCCATCCTCTACCCTCACCATTCAACTATAGACTAGGTCGCCCAATGACTGCGGTACCACCCGAGTCCTCACCGAAGTGAGAACTAGTCGTGTTGGAGCTGGAGGAATATGCGATTTAGGTAGATCTGAAATGATAGTGTACACAGAGGGTTCATTAAACTCGTTGCCTTCCAAATTTCATATACATGTTTTTCCTTCCGTCCCTTTCCTCTAGGAGGCCATTATGGTTCCCCATTTCCTGTTTTGGAGAATGAGCACACAAAGAACCCCGATGCCCTCAGCCTTTTCCTTTGGGCAGATAGAAGACCCAACCATCTCCATTTCTTTCAAATGACACATATGTCATGCACCTCTCAGACTCACTAACCATCTCCAGGCTCTACCACTCCTCTAACTCCATGAATTAAATGAGGCATTCTTAGAACATACAGATGAGATGCTCGGTGATGACCCCAATTAACTCCATGAATTAAACAAGGCTTTCTGAGAAGCTATAGACCAGACGCTCGGTGCTAACCCTAATTTCCCATACATGCCCCTGCGGTCCGGGAGACTTACAAAAGATTTCTGACTCCCTAACCAACCCCAGGCCCATATTGGCCTCTGACACCTAGAACTACAATACTCCTTCACAGGAGTTACATACAATTTCCGAGATGCAGGCCCCGCCTCCCCATACATGTCCATGTATGCTAGCAGATTTCCATAAAAGATTGGATTCGACATTCTAGACACTAATTGAGACACTATTAATTCAATTCCAATTAATCCATACACAATCCTCATGATACCCTGCCATTCTAGCTTCGAGCCTTGCTATAATATCACCATTTCATGAACTAGAAAGGCCACAGAGACATACCAGTTACCCAGTCATGTCGTCGCACCCACGTCGCACCTATTCTATCACCTTGGGTTCTTTGCTGGTGGCATAGGTCTCCAATCCCTCAAGTTGCCTTCATCACCTTACCATATCGCCTGAGGTGAAACCCTAACATTTGTATGAATAATTCCAATTTAACCACCATACTTACCACTTGTAAGTCCCAGTTTACTATGCCCGAGGTCCTCCTTTCCTCTTGGTTACGGGTCGTCAGGCCCTTAATTGCTTGGAGCATGTCGTTGCATTGGGTGGGACATCCACTTGCCCTACTCCTCACTTGCTTAATCTATAGCGATCCACATGGGGGTCTCGCATCCCGTTACACCTTGATCAGGGGAATAAAAAATATACATATTAATATAATTGGCAATTCCAATATATTTCAAAAAATATAAAATCATACAAATTGATTCAACAAAAACTATGTCCAAAATGCATTGAAAATTTGGAATGTACTATTCAAAAAATCTATAAATGAAATTATCTCCATCCACTACAATGAAGTACATGTTCTATTGAACATTTGAATGTACTCATGTTTTTGCTTGATACGATGAAGTACCTTAAGGAAGGAGAATAAATCTTGCAAAAGCCAAGTATCTTTGTCTTTTCTTGTATAGGCTTTTACCAAGATGTGGTTTGATTGGTATCTGATGAATCGAGAAGCATGATTTTTTTATCTATTAGAAATACATTTGATTCTTCATAATTATCTCCATATCGGGATTGCACATCAATCAAATTTTTCTCATAAAATTGTCTTGTTCTCCCTACTTCCAATTTTGTTTGCAAATGCCAATGAGACCTGTCTCATGCAAATTTAAAGTCCTCTATATCAATATTTGATTTTTAAAGTACTTTTTGAATGTACTTATCATTGAAATTTAATGTCCATATTGCGATGTCATAATTTCTTAAATAATATTTTAATACTTCTGACTTAAAAGGACTTAAAAATAGGACCTATCACCAAATTGCCAATCTGGTTCTCTTTGAATATGAAAATTTTGATCACCTTTGGTGTATGATTGGAAGAATACTCCTTCCATTTCAAATATCAACAACATCTTTTGAATTGTAATAACGCCCATATGCATTTGCACTGTAACCACATGTATGATATTAACATATCTCCACTTCAACACTTCATTTCTTAAGGACATAAAAACCTACCACTTTAAAAATGATGCTAATATTTATAATGAATTATTTCCATTTGTATGAAAAGGGAAATTTTCAATGAGTTAATAGTAATGAAAAAATACAAATACAATTGCCCTATTAAAATGAACAAATTAATAATATGTTTACTTTACACATACAACCTAATACCTTTATCTAATTTGTATGAAATAAAAGTCTTATAAGAATCCATTGACTGGCAATTTAAATCATTCATTTTAAGACTTATAATGATTTATCTAACTGTAATTTAAAAATATAATTACAATGGTCTAGTGCAAGTAAACAAACTAATTATATATTAATTTATATATAACTTTATGCAAATTCTCTATAAATCTCGCTCTAAGACCATGTACAAAATCTGACTATAGGTTAACCTGATAATGCGATATACATAAAAGCAAAATACTATAACCTACTTCTACTATCAATTTGTGGAATCTTAAAGATCGAGCTAAACAATATAACCAGAAGTAGAAGAATCAATGCACAGTACACATGAAAATACTTTGGGGAAATCCTCAGCTAAAAACCCCACTATCTGTATTATCATACAAGGTGGAAATACATAGGAATTATACAAAGCCTTAGCTCTCACAGCTAGCCAGCTCTTAGAACAATCCTCACATATGCTCACAGGAAATCCTAGCTTCTCAAAGCCTTCCTCTCTTCCCTCCAAGCTCCTATTTCCTTGTGTTGTTCCTAGTGGATGATCTTCACCTCACCAAGTGGAACACTTCTTTCACACACTGCCAGAACTGCACAATCTTCAAGGAATGATTCCTTCTACATGCATGAGTTTTCTTTATAAGAAAATACATGCAACTGATAGTAAACTATCCTTGTCTTTAATCTAAACTAGGTCTTTCTCAAAATAGACATGCATGAGTTTCTAATGAGGGAATCTTCAGTTAATTGGAGTACACTAGTTGAGTGCATGCATGCATCAACTAACTATTAACTCTCTATTAGTTCCTCAAATAGTTTGGAACTAATTTAACTAGACTTAGCTCAGTAAAATGAGTTAACTAATTACAACTCAAATATAACTCAATATTATCTCCTTAATTTAAGAGTTATCTCCTTAATTTAAGGGATAAATCTTGCATGACTTCAGAAAGACTTCTAACTTGAATTTCTCCAACTAATTAAGTCAAAATAACTTAATTAATTATTTCCAAGTAGTTGTTAAGACTAAATTCGATATTAATTCACAATTTAATTCAAGGACAAATTAAATTGGAATATTCTTGTTACCACATTTCAACACTCCCTGTCAACAAGAAAGGAATTATACTACATCAACATGATCCTGTCTCTATGGAAATAGAATTTACACTTTGAAATGCCTTTGTCAAAATGTCAGCATCTTGCTCCTCTCTAAAAATATACTGCACCAGCATGATCCTCCCATCATCACCATCTTGCTTTACCTTGTAAAGCCAACGGGAACTCACAATTGAATTGTTCTCTAGTCTCGGAACCATATCCAAAACACTGTTACGGACCATGGAGTCATACACCTCCACCATAACATCAACCCAAATCGGCTATTGCACTGCTTCCTCAAAGGAGGATGGCTCGGTCTCAACACATTCCCTAGCAAGGGCCATGTATCTAGTGTACCTCCTAGGTGACCTCCTTTGTCTATGCTAAGAAAATGGTGCTCCCACATTCTCTCTCGCATCCTCCAACAATCTGTCAGCTTCTCTTATGCACTTCCATCCATCTTTGGAAGACTCTTCTTCAGTGGATGTCTCCACTCCTAGAACCTCTGCATGCAGCTGCTCCACATCATCCTAAGGCTCCTCCTCCTTAGGAACCAACAGTTCCTCCACATCCTGTAGTTGGAGCTCCCTCTCAAGGGAAACTAACATGGCCTTTTTCTCATCAAACTTGATATCTCTGTGAACCACTGTCCTCTGACTAGTAGGAAAGTACACCTGATAGTTTTAAGGTTTATTAGTGTACCCCAAAAGTATCCCCAACTCTGTTGTCAGCTAAATCTTCCTTTGTGAATCCTTTGTCACATGGAAATATACCAATGAGCCAAAGATCCTGAAGTGGCCCACATCTGGTCTCTTACCGGAGAAAGCTTCCTCTGGTGTCTTCATCCCAAGTATGCAATGTGGGCTTCTATTTTGAAAATAGACCATTGTGTTGCATGCCTCAACCTGCAAGTGAAGTGGTAGGCCTTGGTCATGCAACATTGCCCGTGATGCCCCTACAATAGTTTCTTTCTTCCTCTCGGCCACCCAATTCTATTGTGGGTTATGAGGTGTCGTCAACTCTCGTTTAATTCCTTCCCCTACACAGAAGTCCTTAAGCTCTTGAGATACATATTCTCCATTGTTGTCCCTTCTCAAGGCCTTGATCTTCTTCCCTCACTCTTTCTCGACCAAAGCTTTGAACTCACAAAACACTGTGAAGGTTTGGCCCTTCTTCTGCATGAAATAAATCCAGCATTTATGAGAATAATCATCAATGAAAATCACATAATACCTTTGATTTGTTGTGGATTCCGTCGAGAATGGTCCACACACATCAATATGAACTCACTCTAAGATAGCCTCTGCTCGACTATATCAATCATGAAAGGAAGACTTGGTGTACTTTCCCAAGGTACAACCTTTGTATGTGTCAACTTGCTCAATTTTACCTTTGGGAAGTCTTGTAGGTATCTACTGCATTATCTTCAAAGCCCCATGATGCAAATGACCCAAGCGCATATGCCACAACTTGCCAATGTCTTGGCTTTGCACCAATTCTTCTTTCGTACTCAATGGTGCACAATCATCTACCTCTAGTTTATAGAGATTCTTCACTTGAATCCCTATCCTCTTGGTCTAACCCATGGCTATGTGTCTTAGGAACGCCTTTCCTTTACTGAAGACAACATCGTAGCCTTTGTCCTCCAACATCACAACCAATACCAAGCTACATCTGTCAAGGTGATAGGAGCTCCATGCTCCCTCTGAAAAGAAATTGTGCCCACTCCTGAAACACTATACTTTCCATCATCACCATCTCTATGCGCATCTTGAGGTCTTTCTCCTCCAAGGCACTCAATAAACTTTTATCACCGGTCATGTGGAATGAGGCTCCACTGTCAAGATACCAGAAACAACCCATCATCGATGACACCATGCATACGATGAGGGTAAATTCCATTTTGAACTTAGAGGCTAATGCCTCACCTTCCGATCCTTCCCAGGATCCCTTCTTGGACTTCTTCGATGGGAAATTAGTCGCATAATGTCCCATATCATGAAAATCAAAGCATCTCACTTTAGACTTGTCACCCTTCTTCCCTCCATGAGAAGAATTTGATTTGGAATGGGAAGCCTTTCCCTTCCCTTTCCTTTCTTTACTTGCTAAGGTGATATTTTCTTCATCATCATCCTTGGATGAAGAACCATCTCATGTGCTCCTACTGATCTCCTCTTACATGAGATCCAACCATAGTTGTTCCCAATACGACAGTTTCTCTCTTCCATTCATAGATTCCTAGTAGCTATTCCAACTCTTTGGAAGGCGAAGGAGAGCGAGGCTCACCATATCATCATCAGCAGTAGTTATTCCCACACTGCTAAGCTCATCTCTACAGGTTGTGAGCTTGTTCAAATATCTGGAAATAGTATCGCCCTTCTCCATCTTGATTCTTCAAAGCTTATCCTTGAGCGCAAATTTCCTCTGGTCGTTATTATCCTGGTAGAGGTCCTTCAATGTCTTCCACATTGAAAATGGAGTATCCTTCCCATGGAGACTCGAGGCAATATGGTCTCAAACTCCATCAAGGATGATCCATCTTGCCTTCGCCACACACTTCTTCCACTCAACCAACTCTTGTGCATTAGTTGAAGCTGGCTTTTGGATTTCTTGATCAATGAATTCCTTCAAGCCATTGTCTCCTAATACAACCTCCATTCTATCTTTCCATGCTATGTAATTCGATCTACCTTCTAAGGAATACTCGAGTCTCAAGTCATAGAACACCATTGGCCAACCTTGAAGTATGATAAGAATTCAATTTGCACCTGCAACCCCGAACTTCAAACTTTGAATTTTCTTCTCTGTATACTATTCACAGCTATGTTAAACTTTGCTCTAATACCATATAGAACTTTCTGCAAATTCTCTACAAATCTTGCTCTAAGACCATGTAGAAAATCTGACTCTAGGTTAAGTCGATAATGAAATATAAATCAAAGCGAAATACTATAACCTACTTCTTGTAGAAATTCCCACTGTAGATCAACAGATTATGCAATATACTAAAACACAATACAAGATCTACTTCTACAACTTTACAGAAGCTTAATCGAATTAAGAAATATCAAGAGAACACATATAACTGAGAATGAGAAATCAATCACACATAACATAGAAGAAATAACCCAGGCAAAGCCTTAGCCTAAAACCCCAATCTCTGTATTATCATAAAAGTGGAAATCTTGTTCAAGTTACAAAAAGAATCATCTCTCAAGCTATCCTTCCCTCTCTGCAATCAAAACAATATAGCTCAGGATTGAATAGACATAGTATATGTCCTCCTCAAGCCCTCCAAGCCTCCTATTTCCTTGCGTAGTTTTTCTTGGGGTCTAGTGAAGCCACATGTGTGAATTGGCCTCATGACACTCATAAAACCTGAAGAAGTAATTGTGCAATCCTCAAGGAAAGAATTCCTTCTACATGCAAGGAATATTCAGAATGGAATATTCTAGCAACTGATAGTACACTGTCCCTCCATCTGATCTCAACTAGGTCTCTGTCTAAACTAGCATGCATGAGTTATTTATGAGAGAATATTTAGTTATCCTAAGTGCAGCAGTTACATGCATGCAAGCATTAACTAACTGAACTTACATTAATTCAAAAAACTATTTGAATTAATCTAACTGGACTTGACTCAGCTTACTGAGCCAACTAATTACAACTCATCCTTATCTCTTTAACTGATGGATAAATTTCTCAATTAACGGAGAAACTGTTGCATGTCCCCACACAGACTAAATGTTTTATTTTAATTAACTCAAGATGAATTAATTAATTATTTTACAAACAACTGCTAAGATCAAATTCATCTTTTTTCATTCCTTGTTGCTATGTTCAACACTAGCTGAACTGCTATTTTTCGCATTTCTTGTTGCTATTTTCAACACTCCCTCTCAACAAGAAAGGGATTATCATTAACCCCAATCCTGTCTCTGTGGAACTTGATCTTGCATTTTGACAACACCTTAGTCAAAATATCTACATCCTCTTCCTCAATCGAAACATACAGCAACAACATGATCCTCTTGACCATACAGTCTTGAAGATGGTGATACCAGATATCAATGTGCTTGGACCTGTCATGGAAAACTAGATTCTTAGAAAGTTTGATACAACTCTGGTTATCATAGTAGATCACTTTAGGGTCCATCCTCTGACCAAACAATCCCACTGGAATCTTCCGCATCCAAATGGCCTCACATGCAGCCTGACTAGCAGCCATGTATTTATCCTCTGTTGAGCTAAGTGCAATTGATATTTGTTTCCTGTTGTACCAGGAAACTGCAACCAAGCCAAGGTTGGAGATTCCTCCAGAAGTGATATTCCGGTCTGATGGACTCCATGCACAATCCGCATCTATGAAGCCCTGAAGCTTCACTCCCTCTATTCGTCTATACCACATCCGTACTAAGATGTGCCTCTGAGGTATCTCAGCACATGCTTTGCTGCCTTCCAAAACAACTTGGCAGGTTGAACCATAGCTTGACTTAGCTGGTTCACCGCAAAGCATAGTTCAGGTCGTGTGTTCACCAGATACATAAGTGAACACACCAGTTGCTGATAAATAGTAGCAGCTACTACCTCACCTAAAATATCATCCTCCTTCCTCCAGTTCCCAACTAGAGGAGTCTGTATGTGCATGCACTTCTCCATGTGAAAGCACCTTAGTATCTCATTGGCATACTTGCCTTGAGACGCAAATACTTCACCATATTTCTGCCACACCTCCATGCCTAGAAAGTAGTGCATAAGGCCCATGTCCTTCATCTCGAACTCTCTTGCAAGGTCCTCCTTGCAAGACTATATCAATTGAACATCACCTATCAAAATCAGATCATCGACATAAAGAACAATGATCAATGGTTTACCTTCTACCATGATGTGGTAAAGGTTCACATCTGCTTCACTCTTAGTGAAGCCCAAACAAGTGAAATAGTTGTCGATCCAAGTGTGCCAATCACGGGGTGCTTGCTTCAGCACATACAAAGCCCTCTTGAGTCGACACACATGCAACTCACAATTGAAGGTCTCGAAACCATCTGGCTTCTCAATATACACCTCCTCCTCAATCTTCCCATTGAGGAATTTTGTCTTCACATCCATCTGGTGGATCTTCCACCCCATCTGAGCTGATAGTGCCAATATCGATCTAATCAATGAGTACTGTTAGCCTCACTGACAAAAGGCCAAAAATTGGATCCAAATATGCTCCAAATCACTCCCTAAGTCTTCAAAAGTGCTTAAGATAATCCATCGATCGAAACAAACGAGGAAGGAGAGCCCTTGGAAGGGTAGAAATGCACTATCAAGAGGAAAAAAATGCATTTAAACAGTAAAAAAACCCTCATCGCAAGCTTAAAACTCAAGAACACACAGCTTCCATTAGATCTAGCCGATCAACGACCCATATCTAAGCAGCTAAATCGCAAATCAACGGTCGAGGCAGTGGCAATTGGCGCTGGACACTGCTGATCAAAAATTGTCGATGATCGAATCGACGAGTCCCAATCGGTGGAGGTGAGTCAGTGTTATTGGCACAGATTAGGGGTAAGTTGCGGCTACGGTTGGTGATTAAATGTGGACCATCGATCGCATGCGCAGATCAATGACCCACATTACATTGTCGGATCGCTATCGGCAGAAACCAAGGGGTGGGACCTTTACATGTATATGTATGCAACCCGATTTTGCGGACCAGACGGTATTATAAACAATGTTTCATAAAATTTTAGGTCCATGCCAAGGCCCATTTTCAATGCATTTTGTGTATTTTCGTTGTTTAAATGAAATACAAAAGAAACCTTGGTTCATTGCGATAGCGATGGAGCCCGGACCCAATGGGTTTTCAGAATCAAAATTTGAAATCTGCAGAAAGTCATATTCCAATGCTTTTTCGCAGTTTTTATGTATTTTCATTGTTTAACGAAATACAAAGGGAGCGGGCTGAATGAGAGTTGCGATAACCCCAAGGGTAGACCCGATAAAGGAATTAATCATTTTTTAGGGCTGTTGAAGTCCACAAAGCACAAAGAGGGGTGGGAATTCTCAGTGCTGCTGTATTTTTTGTTTAAAGCAGAAATATTCATTAATTTAATAGAGGTCCACAACAGGGCAGCGTTGTTCTGCTTTAGCAAAATGTATGCATTGTTAAATCATAGAAAGGGCCACAACATGTTCAGTTCCTCCCCAAACTGACATAGAGGCTAAGAATAGACAACACAATACGACCACAGCAGCAACTAATCATGGGACATCAACAACCCTGCCAGCGCAGCTAAAAAATTTGAGTGCAGTTACTCTTCTGTCAGAAGAATAATCCTCGAAGCCCATGTGTGCCTAGTCAGGGCATCAAACGGTTAAAGGGATATAAAGGATAGATTAAGAATCTGAGCCTTCTAGAGAGCTTAGGAGCATTGTAAATAGGCTATAAATAGTTGAAAGTAAGATGTAATAAGGGTTCAACGTCTGGAGATTGTTCCTCCTATGTTTCTTCAAGATTCTCATCTTCATTCTAACAATATAAGCTTCTTTTCTTGTTACATGTTCAATTCCATTTTCTCTGTTATTCTATGCTTGTGCATGAATAGGTTATTCATGTTTTTTGTTGTGTCTAATGCCAGATAACTATCATCTTATCTCTGCATTAATAAACAATATTTTCAAGTTTCATTTTCTTCCTATAGTTGGTCATTCATATATGTTTATGTATTCATCTACTGGTACAGTCAGTATTCTCCGTATTTCCATTGAATCTATAAACTATTGAGCATTAGTAGTCTAAAGCCTTGTATTGTTGAGGTTGTTCATGCATGTCTTGAGTGAGAATAGAGCTGAAATGATTATCTGACTTATCCAAACCATCATTCATTCCAATAGTTCAAAGAAAAATATTGAAGATTATATGTTACCAGGCATCTCTGATCTACAACCTAGGAGAGTTTCCTGGAGTGATAACATTATTGGCGTCGTTATCGGGGTGAGGAAACTGAAGCTCAGCTTCCCTAGGAAACGACATAGATCTAGCTTTGATGATAAACAGAGTCGAGGCACATTTTTGGTTGTAATAATCTATCTGGTGACTCTACCAAAGTCCGAACCTCTTGGCGACTCCACTTCATAGTTCTGTCTCAGTTTGCGAGGCATACTCGAAGAAATCCTTAGAAGCTACAAGCTAACCCCGTACCTGACCATGAAAAATCATCAAAGAGAGAAAGGTATTGCAGAAAGGAGCATCAAGTTCAAGTAAACTTAAACAATCTTCTATATCTCTTCAAGAAAGGCTTGTAATAGAACAAATACATGTTGAGAGTATAGCATCTAATACTAGCAGTGAAGAAAATCTCCCAGATATCCATAAAGCTCCTTATTCTTTAGGTTCTCCTTTTGTTGTAAGCCCAAAGGAAACCTCACCTCCTATCCATCATACTCCTTTAGTCCTGTCAGTCACTCCTCAGCCCTCTATCATTCAGACTGCTAGTACTCTTTTAGCCACCACAACTATGGCAGGTCCACAAGCACCAACCAAAATGGAAAGAATCATAGCTACTAGGTATGGACCTCTAATACTACCCACTCCTTTGAACACCATGCCTATTGGAGAATATCAGAAGTAAATGCCTAAGTTCATTGGGACTGAAGGTGTTTCAGCTGAAGAACATCTTGATTCATTCTATAGCTATGCTGGTAACCTGGACATTAGTGAAGATGATGTCTGGATGAGAGTCTTTGTCCAAAGCCTAGATGGAGAGACTAGAAAATGGTTCAGGGAACTGACCCCAGCATCTATAGCAGATATTGAGGCCTTAGATGATGCATTCCTAAAGCATTGGGGGGATAAGAATGATCTCCTTTACTACCACACTAAGTTTTGAAACTTACTGAGGAAAAATGGTGAGTTGTCTAATTTTAATAAGAGATTTAACTGCATGTATGGCAAGATCCTAGCTGAAGTAAAACCCACCACTACCTCTGCTAGACTCATCTATCCCAGTGCCTTTGATTCTGACTTCTGTTTACTGTTGAGGGAGAGGCGATATGCTTCTTTGGATGATATTCAAGATGCAGCCCTGGAAGTAGAATCAAACATCATGGCTACAAAGAAGCTCAAAGGTAACACTGATAGAAGGAGATAGAGGGGTGAGCCTTCATCATCCTCAGATCCCAAGATCGATAAAATGGCCAAGGTGATAGAGTTATTAGCCTCTGAAGTTTCCAAATTAAAGGTTGAGCAGCATTTTGGGAAAGGAAGGGTCCCTAATACCTTTTCTCCTCCAAATCCAAATCCATATAGAAGACCTACTAAGAAGTTGCAGATTTTGCAATGAAGCAAAGAGGCCAATGAAGACCAAAGGGTGAAGGTCCATTTTCAGAATGCAGTCATGGAAGAAGAGCAGTTTGAAGAGGATGATGAGATCCATTAAATGGAAGAAAAAGGTAGCGCCACCTTTTTAACCAAATATGCCTCTGAGAAGTCATTATTCAATGACCAGATCAGCCAAGAATGGGATGGTGAAGCTATTCTACAAACTATAGATCAGCACCAATATAATCTGAGGTCTATGATGAATAATGTCAAAGAAACTCCTATTCATAAAGCTATTGTCCCTACAAAACATCAAGCTAATAAGCAGAAGCAACCAGCAATTGATCCTATCATCCTCAAAGATCCAGCCATAGAGGTAAGAGGCCTTGGCAAGTCCCCTTCTTCTTTCAGTTTTCAATCAAAAATCCAGAAGCAAAGAATACTTATGCCTCTGATTGAACCAGTGAATAATGAGTGCTTCAAGAAATATATCCTTGAGGCTCTTGAGCCTAAAACCATCCAAGTCTCCACTGACTATGTAATTCTGCAAGATGACCAACCAGTTGTCATTATTAGCCCAATGATTGTAAATTGTGAAGACAACTCCCCATCATTCTATGTTTCAATGTCTATTCATGATGAAATCCATCACAATTTCCCTTTAGACACTGGAGCCAGCCTTAATTCAATGCCCAAAGCTGTCATGAATAAGCTCGGTCTTGACATTACCAAGCCTTATCAGTTGGCCTCTACGCAGCTTAAAAAACCAGTTTTCCAAATCACAGAGCAAGAAGACCCCCAGATTTGGGACATGTTCTTTGATGGGGCTTGCTCTAAGGAAGCTACGGGAATATGTGAAGTCCTTGTGTCCCTGTTATAGACATTTTTGTGCCTTACAGCTCTAAGCATGAAATTTCCATAAACCAAGGAATCCTAAGTCCCTAAAAGTGTTGTTCCGACCCCTAAAGGAACAAGGTCAACAAATTACAGCTTCTCCCAGAATTTCTCCACCAGAAACTGCTCAGAATCAGTCAAATCAGGATCATTTCAGCTGGTCCACTAGCTAGCTGCGTTTCATAGCACCCAAGTACACTAGCTAGGTGCGTTACAATGCACCTAAATGCACTACCAGGGTGCGTTGAGCGGGAAATGACAAATGGCAGTGCCATTCCGTGAGGTGGAAAGACAATGGAAGCTTCCAGAATCTTCTCCAATGACACTTGCCTCACTGAGTTCGACCAAGGATGAGTAAGAGGCTCTCAGTCTCCAAGTGGAAGCAAGAACTGACAGAGAGAAGCCACTAGTCAAATCATAAGCTGACTCATCTTCCTTGCATACATCTATATATGAATCCCTCATCCCAGAGATCCGGAGGCTGGAATTTTGTACATTGCAGAGAATTGATGTTGGTTTTGAGATAGATATCAGAGTATTGGGTGATTTATGCTTTGTTGGAGGTGAAGAGGGGATTCTTTGCTGGGAGGTTGATGCTGGATCAGGAATCATCGGTTGTAACTCCTCCTGGATCTTCTTGTTATATCAATAAAACTATTTGAGTTTCTCCTACATGCTTGTGTATCATTGATGTTTCTTACATTTGTATGTTTAGCTTAAATCTGATCCTAAGCTATTTATGAATATAAATCCATGTCTTTGTGTAGTTTCTTTCTTCTGTGATCTTACAGGAACTTGGTGAAGCTGGGCAAGTAAGGGAGCAGGTAGCTGGAAGCTGTCAAAGAGGAGAGATATTGGATCAAAGGACTAGCGCAAGACACGGGTTGGTTCATCCTATTCCTCTTCGTTTATAGTTCATAAAGAAGAATACGTAAGTATTTTTCTCTGTTTGTTTCTAAGGTCATTGTCACACCTTAGTGGGATAGGGTCGTTCTAAATAGACACTTTTCCCGTTAACAAAATGGCGACTCCGCTGGGGAACGTGTCTAATTAGTTTGTTTGTGTTTCTCTTGTTGTTTGTTTCATAAACTTAGAAGTAGCAATCAAACTCCATTTTCCATTGACAAATGCAAAGTAGACATCTGCTACTTCAATCCATTCACTAGATATGTTTATGATTTGAAAAGCTGATTCACAAATGATCTGATTGCCCTTTGTGATAACTCTCACACCTCCTTTAAATCTACCCTCTGATTGTGCATTACTGATTGCTTTTACTCGACCAAAAACCATAGATTAAACTGCAAACCGTGACCCAGAACCCGAATAGAATTCTCGTTTCTACCCCAGTGCAGGCTCTGTGAAGAGGTTCTGCATTTCAACGCAGTTCCCGAGAGGGCTACCTACGCTGCAATCCAGTTTCTCTGTGTAACAGGTGCGCTGATCAGCCTAGCCCTGTGCAGCTGAGGTTCTTTGCTTCATTTTTTCAGTTTTGTCTCTGATTTTTGCAGCCTGTGATCAGTGTATGTGTCTATTTGAAAACCCCTTTTCTTTGCCTTAATTCCGCCTCCTTTGTATAAAAAAAAATGTAGATGTTTTTGTGTGTTTGTTACATCATTTATAGTTTTCCGTTGCAAAAGTAGAATAGTTATACTGTCGTCCTTTGATTTAGATCTGTCGTAACTGTCGATTTTGGTCTCAGGAGAAAGTTTATTTGCTGTTGACAGTTGATTATGCTTTTACTTTTGCCTTTGGTTTGAATTTGTGACTTTCTAGTGTCGAAACGAGTATTTATTTCAAAATCATAAAGTGTCGTAATCATCTCTACCTTTTGATTTCGAAAAGAAGCTTGTTTGTGTTTGTCACTTGAAAGCAAATTCAAATTTGTACATCAACTTTCTTTTTAGGCATCAATATTAAGAAAGTGAAAAACAAATACATGCACATGTGCATTTGCATATTGACAGTCTGTTTGGCTTGATTTAGGAAAGTGCATTTACAGTGTGCTCGTTGCTCTTTGTGAAAAGATTGTGTCTTTCTTTTCCCCTTGTAGCTAGGATTTTCATTGCTGAAAAGAGATAAAAGTTTGCTTATCATCTTTAGATTGCGTTTTAGGAATTACATCTACATCTCGTGTGGAACCCAAAAGGCAAACTTCATAAGAAAGATCAACTTAAAATAAATTGAATGAATCTAACAACACTTTGGAAGTTAACGCACAACATTTAGAGGTCTAGGCTAGAGACGTATTCTGGCGTCGTAAAGCCTGGTAACTATTGTCCTCACTGATGGTTGGGTGATTCCTCCACTTTGAGACGATAAGTGCCAGTATGGACTTGTGCTCCCACGTACCGTCGAGTATATATTGGGAGACCCCTATAGGATGAAAACCTTTTATCCATAGGAAGTTGTGTCGACCGCCCTACTGATCGCAATGCACCGAACACAGCATTCGGGAAGATTGACTGCCGTACCCTAAAAAGTATTCTGCAGTTTTGCGATTGGTTTGGTACTCCCTCTACCTAGATCTCCAGAGCAGTCCCTTTCGTTCCTTTTCAGACTCCTTAATGGAAAAGGTCCATCTGAGCACTTGTCACTTCAGGCTCATTAAAAATCGAAGGATACTAGAGTCATCTTTTGTTTTTTCTCGACTCTTTAAAATTGAAAAAACAAGTTGTGTCAAAGCGTCTAAAATTTTATTTTAAACGGAATATTCATTACCCTTTTCCTACGTTGATCTTAGGTTGAGAAAATGGAGTCTACCAACCAAGGAATTCCCCTTGGTGGAAATCCTAGTCCCTTCTCCTCTTGGGGAGATGTTGGTGCACCCCATATGGCCACATTATCGCTTCCAGGACTGACAATTGGCTTGCCGGTATGGCTCTTCTCAACCAATGTCGTTCAGAACACAACTATTCCTGAACAATCGAATCAGCAATTAGATGAGTCGAGAGTTGCCCACCAACCTTCTATTTCCTCTAATTCTTCCTCTCCTCCTTCCTCTTCGCTTGATGGGGCTGGAAAAGGCAAAAATCAAGTTCCTAAGGAGAAGAAGGAAAAGAAGAAGAAAGAGAAGAAGAAGAAGGAGCCAAAGGCGAATGGGGGAAAACGAGTGTCGTCTAATGAAAATCCACACACTGCACCGACCAGGCCTAAATCGCCATGTGTCATTTGCAAAGGAGACCACTTTCACAGAGATTGTCCTTGCATCCCTCGGATACTAAGGGACTGGTCTCCTCGTTTACACAATCCGGTGTCATCAACCTCTGGTGATCATGTTGAAAGCACATTGTCAACAAGCGAAAGTGAAGCCTCAGGACAAAAAGGGAAAGCTAGATTTCCTTGTAAACTGTTTGAAGGCAATCATGCTGTCCACCATTGTCCCTTCTTAGACGAAGCGAAAATAGTTTTGGATGATCATCCGGTTTCACCGTTACGACTTCCTCCTGGATATAAAAAACTCTTGCCAAGTCCATCATTAGTTGAGAATCCAGCTGTTATAGACATTTTTGTGCCTCGCATCATGGAGCATGAAATGTCAATAATCACAGGGATCCTCAGTCCCTAAACATGTTGTTCTTACCCCTAAAAGAACAAGGTCATCAAACAACAGCACTTCCAATCAGTTCTCCACCTGAAAACACTTCAAAACAGGCTTATTTTGGATCATGTCAGCTGCTCCACTGAGCTTCTGCGCTGGAATGCAACTGTCCCTCCTTGTACCTGCGCTGGAAGTCAAGATTAATGAAGGCTACCTGCGCTGGGCGAGATTGGCCAAGTGGCACAGTCATCCTGCAAGGTGTCAACTGCCCAGGAAGCTTCCAAATTGACACTTGGTTCATGAGATTCGCCCTGTGATGACTAAGAGGTACTTGATCACCATGTGTAAGCAAGGATCTCCAAGTGGACTCAAGAACTGAAGATTAACTGAAGAGGGAGAGGACACAAGGCAGCTTCATGTCAGTCTCAAGCTGACTCATCCTTTCTTCTTCTCTCCTATATATAGAGCTCTTCTATGAGGTCTAAGGAGGCTGGAATTTTGTGTAAAGCAAGGAGGTGCTGTTGGATTACAGTTAGAGCTATTGGGTGATTGTTTTACTAGAGGTGAAGAGGAGAGTTCTTGCTGCTGGGGAGGTGCTGCTGGATTGGAGCCATCATTGGTTGTAACCTTCTCAGAACCCTGTTACTTCTATCAATAAAGTTTTGCATGTTCTCCTATATACTTGTATTGCATTGATGTATTGTATTTACATGTATATTTGATTCACTCTAATCCATGCATCAGTTATGAGTACTTGTATCTTGTAGTTTCCTCTCTCGTTTTGTGCAGGGCTTGTGTGTAGCTGGACCGGCAAAGAGAGCAAGGAGCTGGGAACAAGAGACAAAGAGAGAGGATCAAGATCGACTAAGCGAAGGATACCAGGTTGGTTGATCATTTCTTCCCCCTCTCTGTACTTTCATAAAGGAAAACATCAAAGCTTTACTTTCAGTTGTTGCTAAAGACTGTCACCTTTAGAGTAGGGATAGGGTCATCCGCATCGGATACTTTTCCCCACAACAAACTGGCGACTCCGCTGGGGAGCCTAGTATCTTGTTGGTGTTTGTAGTATTTTTCTATTCATTTCTTGAAGAAAAGAGTACCAAATCGAAAAGCTTTTGACTATATCAAAAGCGAAGTAGAGGGACTGCTACTCTTGCTCATTTGTTGAGAAAATTCAAGATTTGAAGAGCCTATCTACAAAAGACTCTTTGCTCTTTGTGATAGATCTTCATCCTCTTGATCATCCCTTAGCCTGTACTTGACCTATAGCTTTTTATTTCAGCAAAAACAGTGCATTTTTGAGCTTTTTATGACCCGGAATTCTTTGTAGACGAAACTCTCGTGAGTCAGTGCAGGCTGTCCACAGGCAGTCTGCATTACAGCGCAGGTACTCCCTTCGGGAACTGCGCTGAGAGTCAAACTGGCAGACTAGAGCCTGCGCTGGTCCAGTTAGCCATTGTCTTGCTCAGTTTTCCCATTGTGTCTTGGCCCTGTTTTCACTGATTTTTTGCTGATTGCTTGCTGGTCATTGTATTTGCTGTAAACCATTCTCCTTGACATTATTCCGCCTCAGTTGTGTGATGAAACTGTGAATGTTCTTTCAGTATTTCTTGTTTCAGTTACAGTTTCCCATTGTGAAAAGCGAACCAGTATAGTTGTGACCTCTTAGATCCTGAACTGTAAAAGTGTCTTTGTGATCTTAAGAGCTAGTTTTATTACTGTTCATGGCTGTTTGAGTTTGTTTGTTTTTCATCTTATGGTTTGAATTCGTATATTTTTTAGTGTTAAAACAAGTACCTGTAAGGTGTCTTTTCATGTTAGACGAAGCTTGTTTGTTTACGCTTCAAATTGAATTCGAAAGTTATACAACAGTTTTCCTTTTGTCTACATCAACATTAAAGGAAAAGAAAAGAAATACATGAATCTTGCATTTGCATTTTTGATAAGTTTGTGTGTCTGATCTAGGAGAAAGTGCATTAGTTTGTGCTTTGTGCTCTGTGTGGAAAGATATTGTTTTTCTCTCCCCTCAGTAGTTAGGATTTTCAAAGCTAAAAAGATTGTGAAAGCTTGCTTATCATTTTAGCTGCATTTAGGAATTTGTACCAATACATCTTGTGGTGATCGTGAAAGACAAACTGATAAACAAGATCAACTTAAAATATATTGAATGAATCTAAAAATGCATTGTAACATAACGCTCACAGTAGAGGTCTAGGTAGAGACGTGTTCCGGCGTCGTTAAACGTAGTGACTGTCGATCTCTACGAAGGTGGGTGATTCCTCCTGAGGGACGATAGCACTAATACGGACTTGTGCTCCCGCGTACCGTCGCGTATATTGGGAGACCCCTATAGGCAATTATCCTTTATCCTTAGGAAGCCGTGTCGACCGCCCTACTAATCGCGATGCAGTGAACACAGCATTCACGAAGATCGACCACCCGTACCGTAAAACGTATTCTGTGGTTTCGCGAAAGGTTTGGCACACCCTCTGCCTAGATCTCCAGAGCAGTTTCTTTTGGCCCTTTTCAAACTCTATAACTGAAAAGGTCCAACCGAGCATTTGTCACTTCGGGCTCATTAATACATCGAAGGCGACTAGAGTCATCTTTAGCTTTTTCTCGACTCTTAAAACATGAAAAAGCAAAGTTGTGTCTAAAAGCGTCTAATAAAATTCATTCAATACGGAAACATAATTCCCCTTTTTGTATTTTAGTTGATCAAGTAATCCGCAACCGTGGAGGAAAGTCAATTAAAACTCCGTCATTCGGGGAGACTCGCGAGTCAACCACCTCCGTCCCCGGAACCGAAAGTAGTACGGGCGAAGCGATCTCGCTGGACCAGGTCAAAATCTCCTTTTAGAGTTAGAACGGAAGTTCCAACAACATCTGAGATTCTGGTCACTCCCAATATTTCTGGAATCCCTGCCTCTATTGAAGAAGTTCAACAGCAACAGAGGGACAGTTGTACTGATCCTAGTCTGAAGACAAGTACTTGCATAACTGAACCAGTTCCATCTGAAACCGGTCCACAGAGTCTTGTTGTTCAAACAACTATCGCTGTCGAAGCAACCCCTTCTTCGGCACCAGAAATCTTTTACGGACCTGACGGTCTTCCTCTTCCTCCTGGTCTGATTGCAATAGAGGAAATCGTAGAGGACCAGCAAGCAAATACTCCAATTCATTTTGGAGTAGGTACCCCTCTTTTTCCTTCTGCATCAGAAGTTTGTCTATCACCACCAGAAGTTCCTGAAGAATCATTAGGAAGTTTATTGGATAGACTTAAAATGTCTGAACAACCGTCGACATCTAGGACTGTGCCAAATGACACAGCGACAGCAGAAGTTCCTGCTGCCAATCCAACGATGTTTGCCGGCATACCAGCCGTCCCGACTAGCTCTCATCAGCTAGAAGGAGTCCACCCAGGGACTATTATGACAACTTGGTCTGTTCCAGTTTGTTCTTCCGGTATAATACCCGGTAATTCTTATGTTGAAACAAGACAAATTGATCCCTTTGGGAATCAGTTTGGGCCATCCAGTCCTCAAAGGCCATCTATACCCTTGAGCTCCGGATTGTTACCGTATGGGGGGCAATATGCCCTTTCACTTCCCCTTTCGAGGGGATACCCATACGGAAGTTTTCAACCACATTCAGGTTTGACTGAAGTAACGACGAGTGGTTGGGTACCTATGTTACCCCAACAGCCAAGAGTTGTATATTCCATGCAACAATGTGTACCTATGTCTAGTATCCCGACGACGCCAGCAATTGTAACCGTGTCGCAAGTTCAATCGATGCCTGTTGTATGTCAACCCCGAGTTGTAATGCAACAACCTATTGACCCTGTAACACAACCACAATCGCCAACTGCCGGGACGACACAGATACAAACGGGAACCATAACCCCGCATCTTGGTCCGTCGGTTAGTGTCGCACAGCAAAACATGGCTTCACAACCATGGATGGTGCAATACCAACAACCTCAGTTTCAACAGGTGTACCAGGGATCTGAGCAACAGATCTTTGCAAATAGTGGGCAACCCTATATTCAGAATGGGTTAAACCAACCACTTTACAGTGGCCAAGCCCACCAGCCATATCAATCATATCAACATCAGTTGCATTATGCTGGTGTGCAAAGACCTACTGCTCAGGAGATTCCATCATATCCTGGGTACGCCTCGCCAAACCTGAATCAGCAGTTGCCATTCGTGGCGACCTTAGAATTACCAGATTTACATCGATTGACGAACGATCCAATCGCCTATGCCCATTGGTGGCCAGCGATTCCTCACAAACTTCCTTCGGACATTCCTAAATTCAATGGAAATCCGGGCGAAGACCCGTCGAATCATGTGATGACATTTCACCTGTGGTGTTCGTCGAATACCTTGAATGATGATTCGATAAGGCTTCGTCTTTTCCAGAGGACATTGACTGGTCCGGTGGCCAAATGGTATATTGAATTACCTAGAGCCTCTTTCGACAATTTTAGTTCCCTAGCCAGGACTTTCTTAACACACTTTCAGTTACCTATAAGGTACGAAACTGGAACAGAAATCTTGACCAATTTCAAGCAGACAACAGCCACACATATATCTGATCATATACATGAGTGGCGTCGTCGTCGCAGAATGGTAAAGACCTATGTTCCAGATCAGCTATTAGCTGAGTGGTTTATAAAGTCGCTTCTGCCGGCAATAACAGAAGATGTGGCCAAGGGAGGCGTCGTAACAGAGGAGCAAGTTATTGCTCGTGCTCAATATTTGGACTTAGTGTATACTCAGTCGGGCACGCTCTATGATAAGATACCTGACGCCCCCAGACCGGAATTTTCAATCCCTCCTCCTCCCGGATCAAATAGTGACTCTCATGCCGGTGATGGCGTGATTGGAACTGCAAACGCTAAGTCGACAAGGGATTCAGATAAGAAAACCTGTAAGACTTCGAATCAAAAAGCAAATCAAGAGATTCTTGCTTCGGAGGTAAATGCTGTATCTACGGATGAAGGCAAAAACTCCAATCAACCAGGAAGCAAGAAGAATCAAAACAAAGGGAAGAAGAAGAAACAAGGAGAGTCATCTCCTCGAAAAACTTCTTCAAGCCCTCCTCGAGATAGGAAACCACCTTATGGGTGTCAGATATGTGATGAGGATCACTGGACGAGAGAATGTCCATACAAAGCTGATCTAAAAAGATTCTTAAAGAGTTCGCAAACTCCAGCTGTGTTAACTGATCCATTTCCCGATCGAGGAAAAAATCTGGTTGGTAGTGGAAATGCTTCACTGTCGCAAGTGCTTATGTTATCGATATCGAAGCAACAGGATGATGCTTTAATTTCGACAAGGAACAAAGATTACGGGAATCCACAGGTGTCGAACGATAAAGGTAAAGATCAACCTAGCAGTTCGACAACAACTTCGGCAGAAGTTGTACCCCCCATCACACATGAATTAACAATAAAACCGCCAAAGGGAGTAGTACACAAGTCGACATTTAATCCTCGTGCCAGAGCAGCACAACATTATAATATAGTGGAAGATTTGGCGCAATCGCCATCTGCTATGTCGACTCTTGAAGTACTACAACATTGCCCATCCCAAAGGTAGGCATTGTTATCAGCAATTGGTGGGGTGGATCCTAAAGATTCCAATCTTGTATCCTTTGATCACAAAGGATATGATCCTCAGTTACCAGCTCAACTAGCTTTCCTCATCCAAGTGAAAGCCCTCAACAAAACTGTTCATCGAACAATTATTGATGAGGGGGCATCGAAATGTAGTATGTCGATGAGTTGCTGGAAAACTTTAGGATCTCCAACCTTGACGCGATCATCAACAACATTAAAAGCATTCGACAGAAGGACATATACCCCTTACGGTATCCTTAGTAACTTGAGAGTTGAACTAGGGGGCAAAACAGTAGAAATAGATGTTGAAGTCATCGATGGCAATCTTGACTATAACATCCTACTGGGAAGACCATGGATTTATGCCATGGAAGCTGTTGTGTCGACCTATTTTAGGAAAATCGCATTCCCCTTTCAAGGAGAGATTACGATCATTGACCAACAAAATTTCCTCCCTAATGGTTCACAAGTTACAGGAAGCGTTCCTCTGATCCATGGAAGCGACCATTCGTTTCAAAATATCGGAGTAGGTCTCCTAAAAGACCCTGCCTTAATGGGTACTTTCGCCCTACCGCCTCCAATTAATCTGGCGGGAGTGGCCACGGTGGAAACCTACAAAATGAAATCTAATCCAATCTTCTGGTTGGATTCGGAAGATTCCTAGATATTTGGTCGGCTTCGAGGATAGTTCCTATCTCAGGTCAACCTCGTTAAAAAATGAAAAACCATGAGGATAGTTCTTTTACTATGTCAACCTCATTAAAAAATGAAACAATCCCCTTTCCAGATCTCAATGGTAAACCTTCATTCCAATCAACAAAGTTGAATGCAATGAAGCTTGGGGGGCATGCACCTCGGTTGCGTTATTATGCTGGGGGCATAACGAGCAGTTTTAGCACATAGTTCATGCTCATTAAAAAATAAACGCAAGATCCGAGCAGTTTTAGCGCATAGTTCATGCTCGTTAAAAAATAAACATAAGTTGTGAGCAACCTTTGACAGCCATATTAAAGCCCTTGGTCGTGTTCTTGCAGTCTCACCTCCATCCGTTCATTTGGCCAATCGTTCATCTCCATATGTTTGTTTACCCATTTTGAGGAACAGCTGCGAAGAGTGATGCCACTAAGCCATCCTTGTGACACTGCCGTGATTGGAATATTCCAACCTGTACCTGGAATCTGCTGCTGCCCTGTTAATCACTCGTTCCTCGAAAGACGAGTCATCTTTAAGCTCTTTTCACTGACTCGTAAAATATGAAAAGATTGCCGAGTTTTGGCCTTCCAGCTCGTTAAAGCGACCGGAAAGCTATCCCTCCTCTAGATTTTAATCTTTTTGGACTTGAGGGATTATTGCACAAAAAGATCGAGCGCTTGTCTTGTTCGGCTCGTTAAAAGTACCGAACAGCCATCCCTTCTGTATTGTTTTATACTTTTTCGGACTTAAGGGATTAGATGACGAAAAAGGAATCATGGAGTTGACTTTCTGTATCTTTTCAGACTCTCTAAAAATGAAAAGGACCGAGTTTTCCTTGTCGTTAGACTCGTTAAAATGATTAAATAGCGACAAACTTGTCTTTAGACGAGAACGAGTTTCCCTATCGCTAGGCTCGTTAAATCATAGCGATGGGCTTGCCCGAAGGGCAGGTTATAGAACAAGCATATGTTATCCTCCTCAAGTTTGACAAAAATAAAGAGGTACTGGTCAGAAATGACTGGGGAAAAATTGGGAGAACATCAAAGTTTAATGGTAGCAAGTCACTCTTGAACATGACACTTTTCCTCCGTACCACATCGGGTTGGGTTGTTTCATTCACCGGTCTCATCACCATGGTCCTTGCCAAACCATCCACATTTGGGGTAATGCTACCGATCCATCGCATCAGTGTTGTTATATGTTCAAGAGGGGTCATTCTGAAAGTGTCAACCGTGTCCCATCCACTGCCATACATTATCCTTCATCCATTCATGATCGCCACCCTGAATCATATGTCACAGTTTGTTTTCACCTCCACTAAAGTCATTAGCTCCGTTCCGTGTCATTGCTGTGGGATTCATTAAGGCCCTCCTTTGACGGATCGCTTCTTGTCGACTTCAGCTCATTATCCAAGAAGTTGATCTAGGAACACCCCCATCAGTACTTTGAAGCTTGCATGCCTCAATGGCAAGTTTCTCACTTCCGGCGACAGGTATACATCAATGACCTTCGACCAGAAGATTTTGCGTGGCGTTCGACGCCAAGTCCTTTATTCACGCCACGTGAATTGTACTGCAGTACCTTGAGGGTCATCGTCATTATTGGTGATTCCTCTCGCGCTTGTTAACGGTGTTCATTATTGACCGGTAATCAAGCGATGTCTTTCCATGTTCGACTTCAGCGCAATTCTCACATGGATCGACTTGTACTTAGAGTGAAGATCGAACGAGTTTGAAGACCCCGGATCTAGTTTCATCCATCCGGGCTGCGATATATATTCAGGAAATATAAAAGCATTTGTCATGTACATCATTGCAACAGATGATCATCCTATTCAAAAGATGATAATTTCAGCAGAAAATTATCAGTCTACCTTCAGACGATCGTCTGTCATATGCACCAAAATGTATTTATAAAAGTTGAGCATGGGAATGCCCGCCTCAGCTAGATCATGAAAATAGAATGAAAAATAATGTATTGTATTGTATTGTATTACAGGGCGCCTCCTCAGCACTGGAATGAACTTCGGACCCTCTAGATAAAGCATTTCACCCGATAAACGGCCTCATACTTTAGGGGGCAACTGTTATAGACATTTTTGTGCCTCGCATCATGGAGCATGAAATGTCAATAATCACAGGGATCCTCAGTCCCTAAACATGTTGTTCTTACCCCTAAAAGAACAAGGTCATCAAACAACAGCACTTCCAATCAGTTCTCCACCTGAAAACACTTCAAAACAGGCTTATTTTGGATCATGTCAGCTGCTCCACTGAGCTTCTGCGCTGGAATGCAACTGTCCCTCCTTGTACCTGCGCTGGAAGTCAAGATTAATGAAGGCTACCTGCGCTGGGCGAGATTGGCCAAGTGGCACAGTCATCCTGCAAGGTGTCAACTGCCCAGGAAGCTTCCAAACTGACACTTGGTTCATGAGATTCGCCCTGTGATGACTAAGAGGTACTTGATCACCATGTGTAAGCAAGGATCTCCAAGTGGACTCAAGAACTGAAGATTAACTGAAGAGGGAGAGGACACAAGGCAGCTTCATGTCAGTCTCAAGCTGACTCATCCTTTCTTCTTCTCTCCTATATATAGAGCTCTTCTATGAGGTCTAAGGAGGCTGGAATTTTGTGTAAAGCAAGGAGGTGCTGTTGGATTACAGTTAGAGCTATTGGGTGATTGTTTTACTAGAGGTGAAGAGGAGAGTTCTTGCTGCTGGGGAGGTGCTGCTGGATTGGAGCCATCATTGGTTGTAACCTTCTCAGAACCCTGTTACTTCTATCAATAAAGTTTTACATGTTCTCCTATATACTTGTATTGCATTGATGTATTGTATTTACATGTATATTTGATTCACTCTAATCCATGCATCAGTTATGAGTACTTGTATCTTGTAGTTTCCTCTCTCGTTTTGTGCAGGGCTTATGTGTAGCTGGACCGGCAAAGAGAGCAAGGAGCTGGGAACAAGAGACAAAGAGAGAGGATCAAGATCGACTAAGTGAAGGATACCAGGTTGGTTGATCATTTCTTCCCCCTCTCTGTACTTTCATAAAGGAAAACATCAAAGCTTTACTTTCAGTTGTTGCTAAAGACTGTCACCTTTAGAGTAGGGATAGGGTCATCCGCATCGGATACTTTTCCCCACAACACCAGCTGGCCCGCTCAAGTGGTCGGCTGAAGCGCCTATTATTGAAGATAAACCATCTGAATCCATACCAGACAAAAGTCAAAAGGTCGAGGCGGTAGTTGACCCGGTCTTGCCTTTAGAGGTTTTATCTTCGGATGATACAATCACTGAAGAGAACAAGGATGACACCGTCCAAATTCTCTTCATCAACACAGACTCCGACGAACATGGGGGCAATTTACCCATTCCTTTACCGCAGGAAGGAAGTTCGTCAGAGCCGTACCGGGCCGTCTATTCGGTCCCACCTCCAAGCAACCTAGTTGTTTCCTTCGACTGGAATCAACTAGGCAGACCCCATTTACCAGCAAGTGTACCATTCCGAATTATCGTTCAAATATATAGAATGGTTATAGCTAGTACCATCATAGATGAGGGGGCTTCTGTGAGTATCCTTTCCTCGACTGCTTGGAAAGCACTTGGTTCGCCATCGCTTTTGCCTGAAATGAGAAATCTGACGGGCTTTGATAAAGGAACCAGTCGACCTTTAGGGATCCCTCCCGATGTGCCCATAACATTGAGAAGGAAGACAGTTCGCATGAACGTAATGGTAGTTCAAGGACCCTTGGATTATAACCTACTCCTTGGATGAGACTATATTTATTGCATGGGATCCATCGTCCCCTCACTCTTTAGAGTAATGTGTTTTTCGCACGAAGGAAGAGTGGTCAAGCTCGTGGACCAGCTTTCATTTCCCAGATCACGCATAGCAAATAGGCATATACCATCCCTAAATGGTGTCTTCACGCAAGAAATGTCTCAATTTCCAATCCATCCTCCTGATGAGCGTGAGTAATTCGGAGGGATATGACTGAAACCCAGGGGGCATGCATCCTGGTCTGCTTCGGCAGGAAAACTTCGGGTATATGGTAGGTTTCCGCGGGAGAATATGACTAGTCTGTACCCCGTCCGTCGGTGGAAGAGGGGTTATTCTAGAATAAGATTCTCTTGTCAAAGTTATGTGAGTTGGCAGGCATCGTCACTCACCTTTGTTTATTTCGAGCAACATCGCCGAAGAAGTGTTTTGTTTGCACCGCGAATAGAACAATCTTTGGGTAACCTGTAAGAGGTAGGCCTTTCCTGATAGAACAAATGTTTTGTCTGCAAATTGAGGGGTAACCTTGAAACCATATTTTATACCTGGGGGCATGCAAACCTTTTGGAGTGAAAGAGAGGGGCGGCTATTTATTTTTTAAATTTTTAGGACCTCTAACCTTTTAAACTCGTAGGATTAGTCATTTCCTAACTTACATAAAGAAAGGATGTGGGGCAACACTCAAAAGAATGCCGAGTTTTTATATGAGACATTCTTATCATATGACTGGATTAATCGAGCAGTTTTAGCACATAGTTCAAGCTCATTAAAAAATAAACATAAGACATGAGCAAATGTTTCCACCCGCGTTTAAGCTCGTTAAAAAATGAACTATTCCCCGGTAAATAACCACCGTGAATGTAGTACTTCAGCCATTAAAGCCTTGGTCGTGTTTGCACCGTCACCTCCACTTTTCCATTGGCCGATCATTCACCTCCATTTGATTTTTTACCCATTTTGAGGAACAGCTGTGAAGAGTGATTTCACTAGCCATCCTTGTGACACTGTCGTGATTGGAAAATTCCAAACCTTACCTGGAATCAGCTGCTACCCATTTTATCACTCGTTCCTCAAAAGACGAGTCTTCTTTAAGCTCATTTCAACTGACTCGTAAAATATGAAAAGATTGCCGAGTTTTTGCCTTCCAGCTCGTTAAAGCGACGGGAAGTGCTATCCCTCCTCTAGATTTTAATCTTTTTGGACCTGAGGGATTATTGCACAAAAAGATCGAGCACTTGTTTTGTTCGGCTCGTTAAAACTATCGAAAATTCATCCCTTCTGTATTGTTTTATACTTTTTCGGACTTAAGGGATTAGATGACGAAAAAGGAATTTTGGAGTTACCTTTACGTACCTTTTCAGACTCTCTAAAAATGAAAAGGACCGAGTTATCTTTGTCGTTAGACTCGTTAAAAAGATTAATAGCGACAAACTTGTCTTTAGACGAGAACGAGTTTCACTATCGCTAGGCTCGTTAAAACATAGCGATGGGTTTGCCCGAAGGGAAAATTATAGAACAAGAATATGTTATCCTCCTCAAGCTTGACAAAAATAAAGAGGTACTGGTCAGCAATGACTGGGGAAAAATTGGGAAGAAAACTCAAAAGAATCTTTATTGGTAGCAAGTTGCTCTTGAACATGACACTTCCACTCCGTGTCCAAGTCGGGTTGGGTTGTTTCATTCACCGGTCACATCACCATGGTCACGCCATACCATCCACATTTGGGGTAAATGCTACCAATCCATCACATAAGTGTCGCGGACATGTTCAAGAGAAGTCATCCAGAGAAGTCACCTGTGTCCCACCCATTACCATACATTATACTTCATTCTTTCATGACCGCCATCCTGAACCATATATCATCAGATCGTTTTCACCTCCATCAAAATCATTTGCTCCGTTCCGTGTCATTGATGTGGGATTCATTAAGGCCCTCCTTTGACAGATCACTTCTTGTCGACATCAGCTTATTATCCAAGAAGTTGATCTAGGAACACCCCCTTCAGTACTTTGAAGCTTGCATGCCTCAATGGCAAGTTTCTCACTTCTGGCGACAGGTATACATCAATGACCTTTGACCGAAAGATTTTGCATGGTGTTCGACGCCAAGTCCTTTATTCACACCACGTGAATTGTACTGCAGTACCTTGAGGGTCATCATCATTATCAGTGATTCCTCTCGCACTTGTTAACAGTTTACATCATCGACTGGTAATCAAGCGACGTCTTTCCATGTTCGACTTCAAAACATTTCTCACATGGATCGACTTGTACTTCGAGTGAAGATCGGACGAGATTGAAGACCCCGAATCTAGTTTCATCCATCTGGGCTGCGATATATATTCAGGAAAATAAAGACATTGAAATGTACAGAATTGCAGCACAGATAATCATCCTACCAAAAGGATGATGGCTCTATCAGAATCATCAGTCTACCATCAGATGACTGTCTGTCCTATGTACATTAAAATGAATTTATAAAGCTCAGCATGGGAATTCCCGCCTCAGCTAGATCATGAAAGCAGTATGAAGATAATGTATTGTATTGTATCTTATTACAGGTCTCCTCCCAGCATTGAAAGAACTTTGGATCCTCCTAATAAAGCATTTCACCCAATATACGGCCTCATACTTTAGGGGGGCAACTGTTATAGACATTTTTGTGCCTTACAGCTCTAAGCATAAAATTTCCATCAATGAAGGGATCCTAAGTCCCTAAAAGTGTCGTTCCGACCCCTAAAGGAACAAGGTCAACAAATTACAGCTTCTTCCAGAAGTTCTCCACCAGAAACTGCTCAGAATCAGTCAAATCAGGATCATTTCAGCTACTCCACTAGCTAGCTGCATTGCATAGCACCCAAGTACACTAGCTAGGTGCGTTGCAACACACCTAAATGCACTACCAGGGTGCGTTGAGCGGGAAATGACAAATGGCAGTGCCATTCCGCGAGGTGGAAAGACAATGGAAGCTTCCAGAATCTTCTCCAATGACACTTGCCTCACTGAGTTCGACCAAGGATGAGTAAGAGGCTCTCAGTCTCCAAGTGGAAGCAAGAACTGACAGAGAGAAGCCACTAGTCAAATCATAAGCTGAATCATCTTCCTTGCGTACATCTATATATGGATCCCTCATCCCAGAGATCCGGAGGCTGGAATTTTGTACATTGCAGAGAATTGCTGTTGGTTTTGAGATAGATATCAGAGTATTGGGTGATTTATGCTTTGTTGGAGGTGAAGAGGGGATTCTTTGCTGGGAGGTTGATGTTGGATCAGGAATCATTGGTTGTAACTCCTCCTGGATCTTCTTGTTATATCAATAAAACTATTTGAGTTTCTCCTACATGCTTGTGTATCATTGATGTTTCTTACATTTGTATGTTTAGCTTAAATCTGATCCTAAGCTATTTATGAATATAAATCCATGTCTTTGTGTAGTTTCCTTCTTCTGTGATCTTACAGGAACTTGGTGAAGCTGGGCAAGTAAGGGAGCAGGTAGCTGGAAGCTGTCAAAGAGGGGAGATATTGGATCAAAGGACTAGCGCAAGACACAGGTTGGTTCATCCTATTCCTCTTTGTTTATAGTTCATAAAGAAGAATACGTAAGTAGTTTTCTCTGTTTGTTTCTAAGGTCATTGTCACACCTTAGTGGGATAGGGTCATTCTGAATAGACACTTTTCCCGTTAACAGTCCCCTATAGAGGAATACATTGATTCATCTTTTATATTAACTTTTCAGATCACAAATGACACAGGAAAGTATAAGGAAGACCTTATTATTCAACAAGTGTACAAAACCTTTCAAGAAAAACATCCAAGGCTAAAAGCATGCAGAGATGAGGTGAAATATGGACCATCTCTGCCTGATAATGTCAAATACTGGAAATTTTTTGAGGTAGAGGACCAAATCAATAGGCTTTTGCAAGTCTTTGATGAATTTTTTGATATGCACATTGACCAAGATAGAGAATCCTTTGATAGAAAGGTAAAAAGGGTTAATTTTCAATTTGGTGATTGTTTTCTCGAAAGGGATGCATCAAAGGAGGGAGGATATGTTTTTGATGGCCCAGCAATGGGCTGTTCTTCGAACTTTATTTCAATTAAGGCTTTCAAGCCTTGGTATTGTAAATATGTTGTTTTCAAAGTTTTTATTTCATGCTAAATAGACTCCATGCCCAATGCAACACTAGGAGGAAGATTTGATCTTGTTGTTTATAGGAAAGGCATTGATCTGTAGTTCTTGAAACCTCACAGGGAGGATTTCATCCCTAGAAGGAGCCAATGTTAGCCTCATTGACGAAAGGCCCAAAATTGGATCCAAATATGCTCCAAAGCACTCCCTAAGTCTTCATGAGTGCTTAAGATCGTCCATCGATCCAAACAAACGAAGGAGGCAAAAAATGCATTTAAACAGTAAAAAAACCCTCATTGCAGGCTTAAAACTCAAGAACGCACAACTGATGTTAGATCTAGTCAATCAATGACCCAGATCTAAGTGTCTAAATCGCAAATCGGAAGTCGCGGGCAGTGAAAATTGGTGCTGGACACCACCAATCAGCGATCGCCAATGATTGGATTGGCGGAGGCAAGTCGACATTATCGGCACAGACTAGGGGAAGCTGTAACTACGATCGACGATTAAATGTGGACGTCGATCATGCACGTAGATCAAAGTCCTGCGTTACATCGATGGATCACTATCGACGGAAACCAAGGGGCGGGGCCTTTACATGTATATGTGTGTGACCTGATTTTGCAGACCCAATGGTATTATAAACAATGTTTCATAAAATTTCAGGACCGCGCCAAGGCCCATTTCCAATGCATTTTGTGTATTTTCGTTGTTTAAATGAAATACAAAATAAACCTTGGGGCATTGCAATAGCGATGGAGCCCAGACCCGATGGGTTTCCGGCATCAAAATGTATCATATTTGAAATTCGCAGAAAGTTGTCTTTCAATGTTTTTTCGCAGTTTTTATGTATTTTCATTATTTAACGAAATACAAAGGGATCAGGCTGAATGCGACTTGTGATAACCCTAAGGGGCGACTCGATAAAGGAATTAAACATTTTTAGGGCTATTGAAGTTTGGAAAGGACAGAGAAGGGTGGGAATTCTCAGTGCTGTTGTGTTTTCTATTTAAATCAGAAATATTCATTAATTTAATAGAGGTCCACAAGAGGGCAGCGATGTTCTGCTTTAACAAAATGTATGCATTTTTAAATCATAGAAAGGGCCACAGCACACACAGCTCCTCCCCAAACCAACATAGAGGCTAAGAATAGACAGCACAACATAGCCACAACAACAACTAATCATGGGGCATCAACAACCTTGCCAATGCAACCAAAATATCATAATGTAGTTACTTTGTTGTCATAAGAATAATCCTCCAAGCCCATGCTTGCCTAGTCAGGGCATCAAACGGTTAAAGGGACATAAAGGATAGATTAAGACTCTGAGCCTTCTAGAGAGATTAGGAGCATTGTAAACAGGTTATAAATAGCTAAAAGTAAGATGTAATAAGGGTTCAACTTTGAAGATTGTTCCTCCACTGTTTATTCAAGCTTCTCATCTTCATTCTAACAATATAAGCTCTTTTTGTTGTTACATGTTCAATTCCATTTTCTCTGCTATTCTATGCTTGTGCATGAATAGGTTATTCATGTTTTCTACTGTATCTAATGCCAGATAACTATCATCTTATCTCTGCATTGATAAACTATATTTGCAAGTTTCATTTGCTTCCTGTAGTTGGCCATTCATATATGTTTACGTATGAAATTGCTGGTAGAGTCAATATTCTCCATCTTTCCATTGAATCTATAAATTATTGAGCATTATTAGTCTAAAGCCTTGTATTGTTGAGGGTGTTCATGCATGTCTTGAGTGAGAATAGAGCTAAAATGATTATCTGACTTGATCCAAACCATCATTCATTCCAATAGTTTAGAGAACAATATTGAAGATTATATGTTACTAGGCATCTCTGATCTGCAACCTAGGAGAGTTTCCTGGAGTGATAACAAATACCTTGCTACAGGAGAAAAAGTCTCATCGTAGTTGATCCCCTCAACCTGTGAGAAACACCTAGCAACAAACCTTACCTTCTGTTTCTCAACACTGCAATGAGCTGCTTGCTTTACCTTGTAAAGCCATCTGGAACTCACCATTGACTTTCCTTGAGGGCTTGGGACAACATCACACACACTTTTCCAAATGATAGCTCATCATACTCCTCTACCATTGCATCAACGCAGACTTGTTGCTACACTACCTCCTCGAATGAAGAAGGTTTCGTATCTACACACTCCCCAACTAGGGCCATGTACCCAATGTACTACTCGGGAAATGTCCTCTGTCTCTGCTGAGAAGTTGGTTGTCCCACATTCTCCTACGCATCCAGCATCAACCTGTCAGCATTCCTTGAGCATTTCTGCCCATGTCTGGAAGTATCAGCATGAGTGGATGTCTCCACTCTCGGATCCTTTGCATGTGGCTGCTCCACATCAATCTGAGGCTCCTCATCCTTAGGAACCGAAAGTTCCTCCTCTGCATGCAACTTGAGCTCCCTCTCAAGTGACACTTTCATGGATTTTTTCTCATCAAACTTCAGATCCCTGCGTATGATAGTCCTTTGAGTGGAAGGTAGGTACACCCAATAGTTGTGGGGTGTATTTGTGTACCCCACAAGTATTCCAAACTCAGTTGTTGGGTCTAGCCTCTTCCTTGAATCTTTGGTCACATGGCAGTAAATTGATGATCCAAATATTCAGAAGTGACTTACATTAGGTCACTTCCCGGAATAGGCCTCCATAGTGTCTTCATTCCCAATATACAGTGCGGGCTTCTATTCTGCAAGTATACTGCTCTATTGCATGCCTCAGCCCACAAATGCATTGGTATGCTTTGGTCATGCAACATCGCTCGAGTTGCTCCCACAATAGAGTTGTTCTTCCTTTCGGCCACCCCATTCTGCTATGGGTTATGGGGTGCTGTCATTTCCTGTTTACTTGCTTCTGCAGCGCAAAATTATTTAAACTATTGGGAGACATACTCTCCACCATTTTCGCTACGCAAGGATTTTATTTTATTTCTAGATTCTTTCTCTGCCAAGGTTTTAAACTCACAAAACCTCAAGAAGGTTTGATCCTTCTTTTGCATAAAGTAGATCCAGCATCTACGAGAAAAATCATCAATAAAAATAACATAGTACCTTTGTTTAGCGATGGAGGCTGTAGAGAAAGGTCCACAAACATCTGAGTGAACTCACTCTAGGATTTCTCTAGCTCTACTATCTCAATCTGGAAAGGAATATTTCGCATGCTTACCCAAGGTACAACCTTTCCATGTAGTCGTATGCTCAACTTTTCCCTTGGGCACTCCGGTAGAAATCTGTTGCATGATCTTCAGGGCTCCATGGTGCAAGTGGCCCAGCCTTCTATGCCATAGCTCGCCAACATCTTGGCTCTGCATCATCTCAGCTTTGGAACTCAAAGTAGCACAGTCATCTACCTCTAGCTTGTAGAGATTCTTAACTCGAATCCCTATTTGCTTTTTCTGTCCAGTACCGATATGCCTCAGGAATACCTTTCCTTTACTAAATACTACATCATAGCCTTTATCTTCTAGCATAGTGACAAACACAAGATTCTTCTTCAAACCTAGTACATACTTTACATCAGTCAAGGTGAGGGGAGCTCCATGCTCCCACTGAAACACAACCGTACCTTCACCTAAAACACGGTACTTTCCATCGTCGCCCATATCGATCCGCATCTAGAGATCCTTCTCCTCCAAGGTACTAAAAAGATTCTTGTCACCTGACATGTGCAATGAAGCTCCACTATCCAGGTAACACACGCATCCCACCATGGATGAAACCATACATGCAATAAGCAAGAAATCTAGCTCAAATTGTGAGGCCAGTGGCTCACCATCAGATCCCCTTAAGGAACCCTTCTTGGATTTATTCTGTGGACAATTTGTAGCATAATGGCCCACTTCACGACAATGAAGGCATCGCACTTTTGATTTGTCAATATTATTCCCACCATGGGAAGAACTGGATTTGGAATGGGACGCCTTCCCTTTCCCTTTCCTCACCTTACTCACTAAGGCTAGATTTTCCTCATCATCTTTCCTCAATGAGGATCCATCTCTGGTGCTTCTTCTTATTTCCTCCTGCATCAGATCTGACCAAAGTTGTTCCCAATCTAGAAGTTTTTCTCTTCCATTAACTGTGCCTTGGTAGCTATGCCAGCTCTTAGGAAGATCGAGGAGTGCAAGACTCACCATGTCATCATTAGCGGTCATGATCCCCACGCTTCCAAGCTCATCCCTGTAGGTAGTGAGCTAGTTCAGATATGTAGATCGTATCGGCCTTTTCACACTTGATCTTATGAAGCTTGTCTTTCAGCACCAGCTTCCTCTGATAATTTCTATTTTCATATAATTCAATGTTTTCCACGTTGAAAATGGTGTCTCCTTCCCATGGAGGCTCGAGACAATGTGGTCTCAAACTCCCTCCAGGAGGATTCTCCTTGCTCTAGCCACACATTTCTTCCATTCCTCCAATTGAGTAGCATCAGTCAACTTGGGGACTTCTTGATCAATGAAGTCCTTTAGACTGTTATCCTCTAATACTGACTCCATGTGATCCTTCCAGGCTATATAATTCGAGCTGCCATCAAGGGCATACTCGAGTCTTAAACTGCAGAATGCCATTGGTGAAATTGATATGTGATAAGAACTTGATTTCTATATTCAGGAACCACAAACATCAAACTTCTCCTTCTAGTATATTTTTCTTCACCTTGATCAACCTAGCTTTGATGCCATGTAGAAATTCCCACTGTAGATCAACAGATTATGCAATATACTAAAACACAATACAAGATCTACTTATACAACACTTTGCAGAAGCTTAATCGAATTGAGAAATATCAAGAGGACACATATAATTGAGAATGAGAAATCAATCTCACATAACACAGAATAAATAACCCGGGGAAAGCCTCAGCCTAAAACCCCAACCTTTGTATTATCATACAAGTGGAAACCTTTTTCAAGTTACAAAAAGAATCAGCTCTCAAGCTATCATGCTCTCTCTGCAATCGAAACAATACAGCTCATAGATTGAATAGATATAGTATATGTCCTCCTCAAGCCCTCGAAGCCTCCAATTTCCTTGTGTAGTTTTTCTTGGGGTCCACTGAAGCCACATGTATGAATTGGCCTCATCACACTCACAAAACCTGAAGAAGTAACTGTGCAATCCTCAATGAAGGAATTCCTTCTGCATGCAAGGAATATTCACAATGGAATATTCTAGCAACTGATAGTACGTTGTCCCTCCATCTGATCTCAACTAGGTCTCTATTTGAAATGGCATGCATGAGTTATTTATGAGAGAATATTCAGTTATCTGAAGTGCAACAGTTACATGCATGCAAGCATTAACTAACCGAACTTACATTAATTCAACAAATTGTCTGAATTAATCTAACTGAACTTGACTTAGTTAACTGAGCCAACTAATTACAACTCAATATTACAACTCATCCTTATCTCTTTAACTAATGGATAAATTCCTCGATTAATGGAGAAACTATTGCATGTCCCCACATAGACTTCATGTTTGATTTTCCTTAACTAATCAACTCAAGATGAATTAATTAATTATTTTACAAACAACTGCTAAGATCAAATTCGAATTTTAGTTCAAAGACTAACTAAAATATGAAGGTATCCCGAAATGCTATTTATAGAATGCTATTTTTAGCACTTCCATTTTTTCATTCCTTGTTGCTATGTTCAACACTGGCTGAACTGCTATTTATAGTAGTGATTTTCTTAGCATTTCTATTTTTAGCATTTCTTGTTGCTATTTTCAACACTTCTACTATCAATTTGCGGAAGCATAATTGAATTGAGCAATATCAAGAGAAAACATATAATTGAGAATGAGAAATCAATCACACATAACACAGAAGAAACAACCTGGGGAAAGCCTCAGCCTAAAACCCCAATCTCTGTATTATCATACAAGTGGAAATATTGTTCAAGTTACAAAAAGAATCAGCTCTCAAGCTATCCTGTTCTCTCTGCAATCAAAACAATATAGCTCAGAGACTAAATAGACATAGTATATGTCCTCCTCAAGCCTTCCAAGCCTCCCATTTCCTTGCACAGTTTTTCTTGGGGTATAGCGAAGCCACATGTATGAATTGGCCTCATCAAACTCACAAAACCTGAAGAAGTAACTTCGCAATCCTCAAGGAAAGAATTCCTTCTGCATGTAAGGAATATTCAAAATGGAATATTCTAGCAACTGATAGTTGTCCCTCCATATGATCTCAACTGGTTCTCTGTCTAAACCGGCATGCATGAGTTATTTATGAGAGAATATTCATTTATATGAAGTGTGGCAGTTACATGCATGCAAGCATTAACTAACTGGAACTACATTAATTCAACAAACTATTTGAATAAATCTAACTGGACTTGACTCAGGTAACTGAGCCAACTAATTACAACTCAATATTACAACTCATCAGTATCTCTTTAACTGATGGATAAATTCGTCAATTAACAGAGAAACTGTTGCATGTCCCCACATAGACTTCATGTTTGATTTTCCTCAACTAATCAACTCAAGATGATTTAATTAATTATTTTACAAACTACTAAGATCAAATTCACCTTTTACTTCACTATTTTAGTTCAGGGACTAATTAAAATAGGAAGGTATCCTGAAATGCTATTTATAGAATGATATTTTTAGCACTTCTATTTTGTCATTCGTTGTTGCTATGTTCAACACTGGTTGAACTCCTATTTATAGTAGTGTTTTTTTTAGAATTTCTAGTTTTACCATTTCTTGTTGCTATTTTCAACACTTCTACTATCAATTTTCGGAAGCTTAAAGATCGAGCTGAACAATATAACTAGAAGAAGAAGAATCAATGCACAATACACATGAAAATACTTTGGGGAAGCCTCAGTTAAAGACCCCCACTATCTGTATTATCATACAAGGTTGAAATACATAGGAATTATACAAAGCCTTAGCTCTCACAGCTAGCTAGCTCTCAGTACAATCTTCACAAATGCTCACAGGCAATCCTGGTTTATCACAAGCCTTCCTCTCTACCCTCCAAGCTCCTATTTCCTTATGCTGTTCCTAGTGGATGATCTTCACCTCACCAAGTGGAGCACTGCTCTCACACACTGTCAGAACTACGCAATCATCAAGGAATGATTCCTTTTGCATGCATGAGTTTTCTTTATAAGAAAACACATGCAAATGATAGTACACTGTCCTTGTCTTTAATATCAACTGGGTCTTTCTCAAAATAGATATGCATGAGTTCCTGATGAGGGAATCTTTAGTTCACTCGAGTACACTAGTTGAGTGCATGCAAGTATCAAATGACCGTTAACTCTCTATTAGTTCCTCAATCAGTTTGGAACTAATTTATCTAGACTTAACTCGGTAAACTGAGTTAACTAATTACAACTAAAATATAACTCAATCTTATCTCCTTAATTTAAGACTTATCTCCTTAATTTAAGGGGTAACTCTTGCATGACTTCAGAAAGACTTCTAACTTGAATTTCTCCAACTGATTAAGTCAAAATAACTTAATTAATTATTTCCAAGTAGCTGTTAAGACTAAATTTGATTTTAATTCACAATTTAATTCAAGGACAAATTAAATTGGAATATTCCTGTTGCCGCATTTCAACAATTTCCACATATAATATAATACAATTTTTAAATTTTAAAGCTAATTAATTATATACTAATTTCTAGAGTCTCTACATTACTTTCTTTTGGTGCTTCTTTTATTACAAATTGTATGTTTATTTTTGGTGCTACATACAACCTAATATTGTTTTTCAACATATCTAGAATAAAAAAGGTTATATGATTGCAATGGGCCATCCTTCACATTTCTAATTTCTAAGAGGTATAATGATAACTTAAACCACATTTGAAAAAAATAATTGTAATGATCTAATTCAAACAAATAGATTAGTTATCTATTAATTTTTACATACAATGTAATCGATTGTAAAAAAAATTATAGCATGGGAAAAGTTTTATCCGAATTGGATCATTATATTGTTTCTCATCCATCTCGATGCATTTGGAGTGGAAAAAGTGGAGGAATTAGCTCACAGGACTATTTTTACCGGCAGGACCCAATTTGGCAAAACGGGGTTTGAAGCCTTCCATGAGTGTTTTGAGGCATCAAACGACATTTTTTTATAGCTTCGTTTTCAATGGTAACAACACCACTCCACGCCATAACAACAAGTGGCAAGGCAGTAGAAGGCTTTCGATGAGCTAAAGAAGAATATCAATGAAGCACCGGTTCTCACATTACCAAACCTTCAACGACCCTTTGAAGTGGATATAGATGTAAGTGGGTATGGTATGGGAGTTGTCTTGATGGAAGGAGGAGGGCCCGTTTGCTACAATTCTGAAGTATTTCATGGGGCAATTCTTAACTACCCTACCTACAATAAGGAGCTCTATTCCATGGTGCAAGTTGTGAAGAATTGGAAGCACTATCTGATGGGAAATGAGATAATAATCCACATAGATCACTAGCCATTAGGGTAATTGTATTCCTAGAATAAGCTACAGTAGAGTAGGCACTACAAGTGGATGGGGATTTTACAACATTTTCATTTGGTGATCAAGTATAAGAAGAACATCACAAACAAGTTGGCCAATATGCTTTCAAGGCCACCCGCATCAAGGATTATAGCTTTGGGGAATCTTATGAACATGGAGCCATTCACCCATGATGCATACAAAGAGGCATATTCATAATATGAGGACTTCAAGGAGGTGTATCATTAGTTGCAGAGTTAGAGTCATGTGCAAGATGGCGAAAATCACCGTTGACTACCATCTCCACGACAGGTTATTCTACAAGTTGGATAATCTATGTGTTCCTAAAGGTGATCATTTGTAGCTGATTAGAGAGGCTCACACCTCCAAGGTTGCAGGAAACTTTGGTGTAGGGAAGACCATTTCTAACTTGTAAAGGTATGTGTATTGGCCCAAGATGTAAGAGCAGGTAGCTAGGTTCATAAGAAGATGTATGCTTTGTTGTACCAACAAGCATACCAATAGGAAATAGGGTCTATATCATCCCTTATGTGTACCTACTTGTCCTTGGGAAAGCATTTCCATGGATTGTGTGGGATATTTACTGACAACCAAGAAGGTACATGACTACCTATTCATGGTAGTTGACAAGTTCAGCAAGATGTGTGTTCTCATGCCATGTAAAAAGACCATCACCAGAAAAGAAGCAACAAACTTGTTCTTTAGATAGGTCTGGGTACACTTTGGGATACCAAGGAACATCATTTCAGATAGGGATACAAGATTTATTAGTGCATTCTAGACTACATTATGGGAAAAGATGGACATGAAGTTAAATAGATTTATAGCATTCCATCCACAGACAGATGGCCAGACAGAAGTAGTCAATAGGGCTTTGGTGCAACTTTTGAGGGGTTACAATCAAAAGCATCTAAGGACATGGGATGAAACTTTGGTATATATACAACATTCTTATAATAGAGGAGTCCACACTTCTACAAGAAAGTCCCCATTTGAAACTTGTTTTGGATATTTTCCACCTTCACCTTTGGATATTGCATATGGGCAGCAAGGAGGAGTAAAGGAATTCCTTACAGAAGATGATTTGAGCGCTGAAAAAATTATAGAGAAGATCAGGAAAATCCATCTACAAGTACATGAAACATTGTAGAAGTCCCATGTGAAATATAATGCTAGGCATCATCAACAAAGAACAAAGAAATCATTCAAGGTGGGAGATGGAGTATGGCCATAGTTGAACAAGGAGAGGTAGTAGAGGCCTAGTAATAAAGTCAAGGCTTTAAGGTATGGTCCCTTTGAGATGCTCGAAATGTGGGTGACAATGCCTATCGACTCACTTTACCACCATATATGCACATTTATTCAGTTGTAAATGTAGAAAATTTGAAACTCTATGAGCCTTCATGCTAGACCAGGAAGAGGAACATGGCCTACATTCTGTGGAGAATTTGGCACCAGACGCTCAAAAATATTTGATAAAGGATACAGTTTTACAAAAGAAGTCTGGAGTTACTATAAGACAAGGGAAACAAGACCTTTTGGAGATTGGGTTGAAGGGACAACTTCTAGGGAAAGCTAAATGGTACACCAGAGAGAAGGTGGAGGAAAAATTTCCTCACCTCATTCAGTAAAAGCTTTTGGGGACTGAAAACCTCAAAAAATGGGGAGGTGTGATCTGAATTGGATCACTATATTGTTTGGAATTCATCTCGGTGTATTTGTAGTGGAAAACAAATCATCTCACAGGACCATTTTTACAGGCGGGACCTAGTTTGGAAAAATAGGGTCTAAAACCTTCTAGTAGAATTTTGAGGCATCAAACAACACAAGAATCGTGCCAATCAGAGTATGTATGCAAAAGTTATGCCCTAAGAAGTTGACCTTCCTTTTTTCACACCTATAGTAGGATGTCGTGTTAGACCCCATTATTCATGGAAAGGAGGCTAGCCATGTGTTTGTGATGTAAACAACTCTAGAAGAGTCTATTTTGTAATTATAGTTAAGAGTTGATGTAGTCAAACTTAACCACTGGTAGATTATTGGGTTGTGTTATAACGAGGCCACTAGGAGGAAGAGGAATTCCATTATTTAAAGATAATTTTGTTCCATAGTTGAGAAACTGTGGACAAGAGAGATAGGAATTAAAGCACACAGAGAGGATATGTGCACTATAGCAGCCCACAGGCCACAAGCATTACTTCTTTGTATCTGTAGCCATATTTCCAGACAAAGAAAGAGAACGAAGCAGCCTCACCTTTCAGCTGGGTTTTCTCCCAAAAGGGTTTCCTAGAGAGAATATCTTGTGTAATATGTGTGTGGGAGATTATTTTTTCATTCTCTACATTTCCGCTTGATTTATTTTTACATGCGTGCACTAATTATAATTAATTTTATAGATCTAGAAATTAAATAAACTTGTAATAATGTAGAATTTCATATTTTTAATAGAAAATTATCATATATGTCGTGACGAACTATCCAGTGAAATATCCACGACAGTTTATGGATCCACTTTCATATGAAAACATTAATGACCATTCAAATCAATAATTGTTATCAACACAGTATCTCACCAAAAATAAAGAAAATAGAAATATTTTATTTTTAGTGAGGACAAACCAAATCAACAATTCTCTTATTAGTGTTGTTAAATAAAAGTAATAATTCATGATGTCTTACATATAATCACATGAAATAGACATCGATCATCTTAAGGTAATTCTAAATGCAATTGAACATCCTTCAAAATAGCTCGCACATCCATAACCTTGTTGAGTTTATGCAACATCCTCCATAGTTCGTCAATCAACCAATTATCCTCTTTATTTTCTCCAATGAATGGAGGGACAAGAATCAAATTTTCTTTTGGGTTCTCTTTCACTCTCTCAAGTAAACAATCCATTATACTAGTATTGGTTGCATCATATTGGGTATACATTTCTCACACATTTTTCAATTATTTAGTGTATATAACTTCTGTTGGAGTGTCAATGACTTTATGTCACTTTGTGGTCTACAGTCTAAAGTAGTGCACTTAAACACAAGTTTATCTTGTAATGTTTCTGAAACCAACTTTTTAGAAATCTTGTTGTGCTTTGTTTCAAAGTTGTTGTCCAAACTGCAATGTCAAGAGATTCATTTTTGAAACACATTTCAAAAAATGATTTTGCATGTGGATGAATCCAAAATAACCTTTTCTCTATTGTGTAATCAACATTAGTTCCCATTTTCTCAATATGCCCTTTATAAGTTTCTTCGTCATCGATGCTATGATAAAAAAATTCCTTTAGTTCAAAAATAACTAATTTATTTTCAGTTATTTTGGCTACAACACAATGAAAAATAATCTAGTCAAACCATTTTATTCATGTTACAAAAATTACTAAAAAAATTGGTGAACAATACACTTACCTTGAGTGGTTTTTTCACTATTTATAGATGAAAAATTAATTTATTTTGTCATCTTGATAGAACCTAGAGTAAAAATATTAAACATTCAATCAAATACCAAAAGTAGTTATTATTAAACCTTCAATCAAATACCGATACCAAGAAAAACATTAGTAATTCAACCTTTAAAAATAAACACACACACACACACACACCTTTAACATTATTTTCATTGTTAATTTTGGCCTTTTTATTTGTTCCTATAATAAAAATATACAGTGTTATGGTAATTAGAAGAATAGAGTTTGAAGAATAATAAGATAAATAGGAACACAACTTATAAGTATATGATATAACATTATTTTCATATTTTTAACTTTGCACCTCATCAGCATTTGTATTACCTTTATTTGTCTCTAAATTAAACATATAAAATATTTTGAATTGTGAAAATGAATAAAATCATTAAATAACGAGGAAAACAAGTGGACAAATTATAAGTACCCAATACTATATTTTGTTCTTGATTAAAGGTTTGTTTCACTTTCATTTGATAAATGTCTTTGTTATCCTTTCTTGTCACTATAATAAACATAAAAAATGTTATAAATTGTGGCAATGAACAAAATTAATTAAACAAATATACAAAAAAGGAATCATCTTTAATCGTCGATACAATATTTTGGTCTTGCTTGTATTCTTGTGGGGCATTCCCTTGGTCACTATATTCATTCTCTTTATTTCCAACTGTAATCAACATATGAAATTTTATGAATCACGATAATAAAAATAACAATTTAGAATAATAATAATAAAGATAGAGTTACAATGATTAATACCCATTTCTATCTCCATCATTCCATGATCATTGTCTTGATTGATTTCATTCTTTTCATAATTCCCTATAATAGTCATCCAAAAATGTTATGAATATGGAAATTAAATAAATTTAAAAAGTATTAAGAGAAACGACCAAACAAGTTATGTACCTGGTATGATAACTTCTTCTCCTCCTCCTTCTCCTCTTGTTTCCATATCTATACTTTTTCAACATCATAAGCACTATATTGATTTTTTTTTGCTTCCCACTCATTCTCTATTTTAGAATCTCCATCATTAGTCATTTTAGTAAACACTTTGACAATTAATAAATATGAACAGAATAGTATCCAAAGTATTATAAGAGAAACAACAAAGGAATTGTAGTAGTTGAATTTTCCAAGAGGTTAATGCATCTTGGATTTGATAGTTAAAAATATTTGTAATTATTTAACACGATTTTTGTTTGTGACTCTATTTTCCCAACAAATCCAATGTACAACAAGCCTTGATTAAATTTATCCTCGCATAAAGAGAAATAACCACTTTTGCATCACTACATTGTTGGTGTTTTAATAAGTCCATCCAGAAATCATGATCTCTCTCATTTTCATCAAATGTTCCTTCAAATGTGTGAGAGTATTTTGAAGCCTCCAAAATTTTTAATTCTGAAGTATAGAAGTATAATAAGAAATATATCATAACTATAATTGTTTTGGGACTTATATTCATAAATTCCACTAGTCATTTTATAGTTGAACTTGGAGTTCTTTATGGAAATTTCCAAAGATTAGGTACATCATTACAAAACCAAAGTTCTACTGAGAAAACTCTAGTAAATTCATTCAACTCATTTTTTTCGATAAGAAATTAAAAATTCAATATAATATCCCTAGTGGAATTGTTCTTTTTTCAAATCCAGTGTATACAGAACAACAAGGTCAATATGTAAAACTAGTTGCAACTGACATGGAAAAGAGTGCAAAAGTGTTGAAAAAATATCAGTCCCTCCAAAATGACAACCCAATTCAAAATTGTTGCCAACCCATAACATACTTGTTGATCCATTTATCATTCTATCAAGAACTCCACATGCTTGCTGAGAAAGGGACTGCATTTTTGTATTACTTGTTCCTTTGACATAAGTAGAATCCTCCCCCATGTTGAAAAAATTGGAAAATATGATATCATTAATTTCATAATGCTCAAGAATGTTGAATGTGGTAAGTGTCTTCTCATTCAAGTTCTGGTCATGACTTTGACAATATGTAACCATTGCATCCAATATTGTTTTTGTTGGTTTTCAATTTAGAACAATAATATTTTAATTTTATGGAATTTGTTGGACGATTAAGTGGAATAGAAAACCAAATGGTTCCATCTAATATCTTATCTGCTACTGAACCATTTTCTTCCATGGTTAATCCCTAAAGGGGCCAAAGAGTAGTTGTTGTAAAACTGTGTAGACTATTTCTCTTGTAGTTCTAAAAATTAGGTTGGCTTGGAGAACACTTTAATGTGCCTAGTTGGTAACAATTAAAAATAGTGTCCCGTTTATTCCAAATAGGTTCATCAAGATATAAGATAACTTTTTTATCAGAAAAATTTGTAATTGGGTAGTCAAAGAAGGAGCACAAAATTTCATCATCGACCTCATAAAATAATAAATATAAACTAATAAGAATTCAATGTAGAAATGAAACTAAATAATGTATTACTACTAATAAGAATTTATTATAAATATGAGAAAATATGAATTATATTATCATCTTTAATCATTTATCTAAAATAAAAAGAGATACAATAAGAAAATGTTAAATGTAAAAATAATTAAAATTACATACCTTGTCTTTAGCTTTCTTGGAACATCCAATCCTCATTTTCTTTAATTTGTCACTAGCAATTAAGACTTGTCTTGCCGAGCACACATAATCAATAAATGGAATTTTGTAGAATACCTTATTTGCATAATTTGGTTGAAAACAAATGTGGATCACCTCATTGGGTTCAACTAATGGATGCAAGAAACAAGCATTACGTTTTTCATATTTTTGTTTCGCCTCCATAGATACATTAAATTTAGGGTTTGTTAAAATTTCTTTCGCTGCTTGAATGGTGTATTGACCATCAACTATCCAAAAATTGATATTCTTAGCATTTAGATCTGTCTCATATATAATTTTGATAGAGTTAACCAATGGATCAGACTCATTGATGTCAAATGGAATGAGGAGAGCATCAGGCAATGAGGTTTGAAATTTCTCTAGGAATGATTTCACTAGTACTTGAACATTTAAATCATCTCGTGATCTCAATTAAACACTTTGGGGGCTTTTTTACATCTTTCAACAACTACTTTTCTACTAAAGGAGCTTGAAAATCGATAGCAATGCTTGAAGGCTTCATGAATTTCATCACATTGATTTTCAAGTTTTGTTGTCTCAGATTTAACTTTCCTAGCTTTTTGAAATTTTGTAGTAGGCTTGAAATCACTTTCTATTATGTTCTCCTCCAAATCTATAAATATATTCTTCTCAAATCAAGTAATTGAGAATCAAGTTTATCATCTCGTATTTTTTGAAGAATTTTACCTTTTCATTGTAAATGAAGAAGTACAGATGATGTTTTTTTACATATTACATAGTGATATCTTAGAACAGTGGTGTGTTATAGACATATTTGGGCGCTGCAACCCCAAACTCATAGGTCCATAAACCAAGGGCTCTTTAACCCCTAAAAGTGTTGTTTCATACCCTAAAGGATCATGGTCAATTGATTACATCATTTCCTAGATGTTCCACCTGAAAAACCACTCAAAACTGGCCAAAACTGGACCATACCAACTACTCCATGGTCATGGTGTGATGCATACTGACTGCCACACTAGCCAAGTTCGATGCATATTGAAAGAGCCTTCTGTGGGGTATGATGAGTGAGAATAGACAAATGGCAGAGATAGTTTCCTAAGTGGATGATCATGGAATCTTCCAGAAACTTCTCATATGACACTTGCCTCTGTGGATTCGCCCAGGGATGAGTAAGAGACCAATGAAATCTCCAAGTGGAACCAAGAACTATCAGTGGAATGAAACTAATCAAAAACCTGGAGCTGACTCACTACGCCTTACATGACATCAAACACATCGTTCAACCGTATCTCGATGAGCTACCAGCTCATTCTCGAAAGTGGACTGATCATCCACAGCATTTGAGAGCTATATTTCTATGTTGCTGACACTACAAGATATGGCTCAATCCACACAAGTGTGTGTTTTGTGTTGGTTTTGTTTGGTTACTTGGTTTCGCAGTTTCTAAGGATGAAATTCGACTCGACCCATGTAAGGTTCAGGCAATCATCGACATGCCTCCACCTTCAAATTTGCTTCAGATTCAAAAACTCCAAGGGAAATCCAACTTTCTAAGGAGGTTCATTCCAAATTACGCCAAATTTGCTAAAGGTTATACGCGTCTTTTGAAAGAAGAATTACCCTTCAACTAGAATCAGGTTGCGCAAGCTTCCTTTGATGATTTAAAAGGTTCCCTACTAAAAGCATCATTAATGTATGCTCCTAACTATCAAAAAGACTTTAACATGTATCTCCCTGCTACAGATACAACCATCACAATGGTTTTAGTACAAGAAGACAATGGAATAGAACATCCTGTGTATTATTTAAGCCGCAACTTAAATGATACCAAAAGAAAGTACTCCTATGTTGAAAATCTAGCTTTAGCAGCTATTCAAGTAGTACAGAGATTTCGACACTATATACTCTTTCGCAAAACAACCATTTTGTCAGATTGCAACCCTATGACCTACATTTTTTCGTTTCAATTGCTAGGGGGAAAGTATTCAAAATGGATAGCCATTTTGCAAGAGTTTGATTTGGAATTTACCAAATCCAAATCAAAGAAATATCTAGTCTTCGTGGAGTTACTTTGTGACCTCCCATCATTATCCAACGATTTAACCTCTAAAGCATCAATCGTGGATGAAACTCTGTTTCTGATATCATCAAGCGACCCATGGTACGGAGATATACTAATCTATCCCCAAACCCAAACCTTTAGGCCTAACACCTCTCGCTCGGAACAGTGATGTACTCAATACCAAGCAAAAGACTACATGATCGTCGGTGATACACTTTACCTTCGTGGTGTCGACATAGCTCTGCAAAGGTGCCTCATGGATGAGGAGGCCAAAAAAGTCCTGAATGACTGTCATTCAGGCACATGTGGGGGGCATCTATCTGGTTACGCTATTTCACAGAAAATCTTACGAGTTGGTTACGTCTGGCCTACTATCTTCAAAGATTGCATAATTGCAGTCAGAAGTTGCCATGCTTGTCATATTTTTGATCGCAACACCAGATTACCACCTGCACCGTTGCATCCAATAGTTGTTGTTGGGCCATTCGCCAAATGGGGTATACATTTCATGACATGTAACCCCACCTCGGCTGAGGGGCATGGGTATATCATAGTCATTGTCGACTATTTTACAAAATGGACCGAGTCGATGCCTACATTAAACAACAACAGCGAAACGACTGCTCTTTTATTTTTCAATCATGTAGTCTCTAGGTTCGGTGTTTCACAGGCTATAGTCACAGATCATGGATCACATTTTCACAATCACATGATGGTTGAATTGACTGCCAAATTAGGACTAATGGACAGGTTGAAGTGATCAAAAAATTCCTAAAGCGCATGCTGCAGAGAATGATTGGAGTCCACAAACAGGATTGGAATTTAATCTTGTACTCAGCTCTGTGGGCATATAGGACTTTGATGAGAAATACGACCAGATTTACACCTTTTTAGTTGGTGTATGGCCTGGAAGCTGTCTTACCGATTCAGTGTGAAATTTCATCTCTCAAACTCACAATCGATCTACTTCCTGAAACTTCAGAGGAAGAGGCTCGTTTCTTGGAACTAATCCACTTGGATGAAACCTGTCGTGACACCGTGCTGGCTAACCAAGAACATAAGAAATGATTCAAAGCACAATTTGACAAAAATGTCAAGCCTCATGTCTTCTCAGAAGGTGACCTAGTCTTACTCTACGATCAGGGCTCTGATAAATTGGGAGAAAGTGAGTTCAAATCATTATGGATGGGCCCCTACATCATTAAGCAAGTATTAGCAAAAGGAGCCTACGAGCTGGTAGATTACGATGAAATTCCACTGTCGCAGCCCTGAAACGAGTTGTATCTTAAGCGGTACTATGCTTTATCAAGTGTAGTAATCTCTTTATATATATGCTTTTGTTACATTTTTGTTTTCATCAAAGAGTTGTCATTTTGGTTAGGTAATCCACTTTGCATTTGTTGTAGATGTCAGACTTTTTAGAAACATTCGCTAGGTACACCGATAGAGCTAGTCGTAGAACCCAGAACCTATCTTCTGCAGCCTAGGCCATCTTTGCTCCAAGCGGTGAGTTAGTGAGTTTCAGAGGGATATGTATTGGTCAATCAACGAACAACATCATTGAGTATAATGCGTTGATGAAGCTTCTATCTTATTCCATTTCACATGGCATACACCGACTTGTTGTCAGGCTAGATTTTCAACTCATCATTCTACAGCTGACTGGCGTCTATTCAGTTTGGAACCTAGCTATCTATCGTATGTTCCTAAGAGTCAAGATTTTGGAAAGGTAGTTTGATTCCATTCAATGTCAACACATTTCCATAAATGTAAACGCATTAACTGATTCATTAGCAAATTATGTGTTAGATAGACATTTGCACCATTCGTAAAGAAAAGCATTTCATATCAATGCTTGCATCTTGATCACATAACTTAACCAAAATAAACTCCGAAAATCAAAAATATATAATTGTTTATAGTTTCACATAATGTTTTGTGTACAAGGCAAAAATGTTCATGCGACCAAGAAACTCAAAAATGAATGCAAAAAAGCATCCTAGAGTAATGGTGCTAGTGATAGCATGTCACTGCCTGTGCGACCATACGCAAGAGCCTAGTCCATCAACTCGACACACCAGTAGTGTGGCGTTATAGCCTCAGAGGTAACTCGTTGGTCCTCACATCCTGAATACCAAGAGTGAGACCCTTGATTTGATCCTGCAACACTGCCAGGGTCTCTGCTATGTCAAGATCGCAAAGGTCAACCCTCCCTACAACCTCTCCTGCTAGAACATCAGCTACCGCCCTTGGGCGTGCCGCTGGATGCACTGGCCCAATATCTACACACACATATGCGTTCAATTAGCCTTGATAACATTTAAAAACACAAAAAAATTATGAAACTGATAGAAAAAGATATGGTCAAATCATTTTACCTATAACACTCCACTGCTCATCAACCGGTAGCACCAAATATGGGTCGCCTCAGAAATCCATCCCGACATATGGATACTCTGCGAAGACCATCTCCTGATGGTCGAACCACTCAAAGAAGGCATCAGAGAAAGAATTCTACGACTCACCAACATGTCTGGCCATGAGATCAACCCATCTGTGCATCCTGGGTTCCTTCGGTGCTAGCAATCCTAGTGAGATGTACTGTGGCTGCATCAGTGGAATCCCCTCCAAGGCAAAAGTAGTTAAAATGGAATCGTAGCCAAAGTTCTTGGATCTTCCATTCTTCACCTTGGAGAGCTGTTCTTTTATCACTGGAAGTACCGCCTCACACCAATTGAATACCTTTGGTTCCAGGCATTCTAGAGCATACTACACATAAGATTTGTTTTCCAAATGAAGAGCCATGCTAGCAACCAACCTATCAAAGGTGAATAAAATGGTCCTCAAATACCATTCAATGACATCCTGGATATTGATCTTGTCGTCTCTGCTAGGCCTCACATAACTAGCAGATATTGATCCATCTCTACATAACTAGCAGATATAATCTCTCACTGATTCACCCCCATGGGCGGATCCCGACAGTCAAAGAGGGGCACCACTCCTCGATAACCCCGTAAAAAAGTAGATATCCTCGACTATCAGTGGAATAGATTTGTCTCTAATCTAGAATACCTGGTTGATCGGATCCCATGCATCGAGAAAATACTGCAACAAACTGATTTGTTGCCTCATGCTAGATATATAGAAGAACTTGAGCAAACCAGAGTTCCGCAATGCAGTAATAGTACTATTACACTAAAAAATGTCACCATGGCTATTTACAGTTAGTATGGCTCTATCAACAGTCATGCTACCCTCTTAAGCAAGTCTTATGCCTCTGCTATCCATGTCAAACTCCAAGAAGAGAGAAAGTCTTTATAAATGTATTTATCTCTGGGTACGCAGGTTCTCTCAACCTTACCTGCGGGTACGCAACCAACATTCACAATGCCTGCGTCCAAAGACGCTCTGTATGTCAAGGGGCAGGTGTGTCCCCCTGTGAAGGTCAAAATGCGCAAGTTTCATCTTTAAAAAGTTACTTGTGGTCATTTCTAGAGCATTCTAGAAGGTTGTTCGACGTGTATGAAGTGCCTCCAGATGGTTCATGTACCCCTACCAAAGAGGAACTTATCCCATCAATAAGGGAGCTATCCCATCCAAAGAGGGAATTATCCCATTGATGGTGGAGCTAATTAACTTCCTCTTGAATACTATAAATACAGGCATTGGGCCAGAGGAGGAGGAGGCAAAAAGCTAACATTCCTAAGGGTAGATGTTGCTGGAATTAGGACTTCCTTGTGAGAACTTGTGAGGAGAGATTACCATCTTTACTTGTTTCCATTGGGAGGTGGGTGAGCTTTGTCAAAGTAAAGGAAGACTCTTGTGGACCCTGGAAGGAGCTTGTACAACACCAAGGCTCAGGTTGTAATGGTTCCTTTTGTTACCTTTAATGCAAATTAGTCCATTCTTCTCAATAACTTGTTGTTTATGAGTTGTTTCATATACTCCTTGGTCTATATGTTGAATATGCTTTGTTTTATGTTATAATCAGGTGCTATTTAATGGTTTGACTTTTGGTGAATGCAGGTTTCGAAGAGAAGGAGGAGCTCATCCGGATCAACGGAGCTAGGCTACTACAACAGCGTTTGGACAAAGGTAAGAACTAAAACACTTGATTTCTCATATCATAGTGCATGTTTAGAGAAGGATTGCTCTTTGTCTTGTTTGTCATTAGAATGTCTTAGACTTCTAGGAAGGTCGGTTGTGTCCGCACTATTGACTGATTCTATGTGACAAAATGGCGACTCCGCTGGGGATCCATTGATGTCAAAGTCTTTTTCTTTGAATGAACTTTGCTCTGAGAAAATTGGTTTATTTTTCTGGTTTTTGACTGTGTGAACTTGTATTTGGGTGGATTAGCTTAGCATTGAATTAGATTTAGTTTTTCTTGAGTTTTCCAGTAGGACGCACCCTCTGAGTATTGCACAGTGCGTCCTTGGATGCACTGTCGCTGTGTGCACAGAGCGGGCCCGCACCTGTCTTAACAGGCTGCCTGCATCCCCTGCTAAAATTTGAGAAAATTCCATTTTTTGCATTTTTTCTATTAGATTTTTCTTTTTCTTAGTTTTTACTGCCCAGATCCATTGCTCTCTTGTCAAAGATCTTCACCTGAACTTGTTTCGATATCATTGAGTGTTTTAGTGGATTTCATAGAAGTTTAAGCCATAGGGTTTGATTTTTGAGTAGGTATTGTAGTGACTTTGGCGGTAGAAGTTGTCAAGCCTTAGATCTCTCTGGTTTTGTCAGCATTCTTAGAAGTCAGACCTGTCATAAAATCTACCTGTGAGAGCAACTTACCTTTGAGTGGTCTCTTTGGCAAATTTCAAAGTACTTATTGATTAGGTATTGAATTCCATTTTACAAAAAGAACAAAAAAATTTGAGTTTTGTTTTGACTGGTCTTTTGATTCTGCATTAGCTGGTCCTTGACTTGATTTTGGTCAAGTAAAACATCCGGGAATCATCCTTGTAAGCTTTTGTCCTCTTTAGTTTTGCTTGTAGGTAAATTTTCCTTTAGTTTGCTTTTGAATGATTTTGAGTTGATTTCCTTAGACTTGTTAAAATTGATTTTCGATAAATAGTTTTATTTGCTTGGTTAATATAGGCAAAAAACAAAATTCTTTTGGAATCGAATTTGCTTTAGTAGCGTTTGTAGTATTTTGAAGAAAAGGAATTTTCGTGAGTAATTAGTGGTTATGAGTGCATGTTTTGGAAAAGATAAAATAAAATTGTTTCTTTGATTGTCTTTGTTAAGAAAGTTGTTTTCTATAAAATTGGATTCTCTCAACTCTCTTAGCTAAGAAATTCATTGAAAAGCAAAGTAGTGTAAATCATCTTAGGTGCATCTTTGTAGTGGTTGCGAGTCGAGTCTACACACCACCAGTTTCATCTCCACTACCTTTTGTCTTAAGGAAGCCATAAAAATTAACGCTTAAAGTAAAATTGACGTAGTAATTTTTATTTACTAGGGCTCTGAAACACCAATATAGATCAGGCTAGTGTCTTGGAGTAGGAGAGTAATAAACTCTCCAAGACAACAAAACCAAACAAGTAGTTTATCTTGTGATAGAATAAATCCAGCTGTTTCATTTACACTCTGGGAAAGCTCCTCTTAAAGGAGAAGCACGAGCTCGTGTCCGAACCAGTGAGGGGATCAATCCTCCCTCGTTGGGAACGATGCCAGACACGCACGTATTACAAACGGTAAACCTCGGATTAACCATTGTCGAGGAGCCAGGGGTCACTTGTCGGTAAACCTTGGATTATTGTCAAGGAGCCGGCAAGGGGATTGAGCTTGATACTCTGCCCTTGCGTGTTGTCGAAGTTTAGACTGTTCCCCCAGGTGTACTTGTTGCTGTTGGTAACCTTAGTGACCATAATATTTAGGATTCTACCGAGGTGACGGTGGAGGGAAGATCCCACTGTACCTGGAGCAGACGTCGACTAGACTCACTTGGATTTTCCGGGGGGTTCACTTCACTCAAGACGGTTAAAGTGGAGGAACTTGTGCCGGTCTATTCATTAAGCAGTTTGCCGGGGTAACTGTTCCACCCGCCATTTCTGTACTGAATCCGGCGAGGTTGGACTTCATCACCAAGTAGCGCTTTCGGTCCGGAAGACTACTGTTTTTGCTTGGTTTGATGCCCTAGATTCTTTAGGCGTGTGCTTCAAATTTGTTTGGTTCTTTAGAGACTTTAGGTGGTTTGATTTGAGATTTTACTTTGTTTTTGTGTGTAGTAGTTAAAAGTCTTTAACTGTGGCGGAATTACCGAGACAGTCCCGTAGACTTCGGGGCAAGTCACCTGAGATTGTTACCGGAACTGATTTGTTAAGGAAACTCCGTAGAATGCGGGGTGGACCTCCTGAAGACAATCCAGGTCAGTACGAAGGTTTGAAGGTCCTTGTAACTCCTCCTAGTGGCAGTAGAGTAGGTTCACCTGAAGAAGGAGAATCTTCCTTGGTAGTCCATCCAGATTACCAAAGTCTAGAGACAGGTTATAATCCCGAAGCTGTTACAGTTTCTGAGCTTGCTGGTAGTTTTTCATCTACTAGTGACATAGGCGAAGAACCTGAAATATCTGAACCTGTTACTCCAACTTCTAGTGTTACTGATTCACCTAGGGTTGAAAGAGTCATAACCGAAAATCTTCCTTCTGGATTGATTGCTATTGAAGAACTTGCTCCAGAAGAAGAAGCAGGCCCTGTTCTTGAAGATCAACCTACCATTGATCTAAGAGAGCGTGAATCTATCTTTTACAGCCCTCCTAGAAGTACTACTTGGTACCTTTCGTTAACTAATTATCTAAACAACTTAAGTACCGGTTTTTCTCCACCTCGTACTCCTTTTCCATCTAGAGGTATATATAGTCCTATAAATATGTCTGGTCAGTCGTCCATGTTTTCTCAATCATCTGAATCATTTTTACATGGCGGTCCTTCTGTTCCTACTGGATATCAGTCACTTTCTGGTATTTTTGCAGGAGCATCTCCTCAACCCATTGAACATGGGTTATTAGCTGGAAATAAACCGTTGGGTGTAGGGGATATCTATATGATGTTAGGTTCAATTCCTAGTTCTCAACCTCAAGGTGGGCAGTTACCGCCTGGGGGACAACCTCAAGGTACACAAGTTGTGTCTGGGGGGCAACCTCAAGGGCAGTATATACCTGTGGTACAATACTTACCTCAAGGTCAACCCCAGCCTCAATATGTACCCCAAGGTCAACCCCAGTATCAGTATTTACCTCAGGGGTATCAACCCCAAGGTCAGTACTCGAGTCAAGGTCAACCCCAGTACCAATATTTACCTCAAGGGTATCAACCCCAGGGTCAATATTCGACTCAAGGTTATCTACCACCTCAAGGTCAAACTTATGTTCAAAATATAGGAAATGTACCGGTCAATTATCAATCCTACCCTCAACCTGGTTACGGATCTCAGTATTCTCAACCTGTTACGGGTCAATACCCCGGAATGATAGTGTGGGATCCATCGCAAGGTCAGCAGGTGATGCAGCCAAGTATACAGTTGTTAACTCAAACTGGGCAACCTGTAGTTTCTGGTACACCCCAGCAACCACAACCTGTCCAGTCAACTATTCAAACTCCTGTAACTTCGGTAGTTACTCAGTCGCCCATTGCACCTAGTACTCCATCTCAAACGACTGCTGCAACTACCGCACCATCTGTCCAGTCTACCGCACTTACTTCTGGAGTATCGACAGCTCCGGTTTCTACCGCCTTTGCAACCACCCCTCAGACATCTTTACCATTGTCTGGATCTACGATCCAAACCACAGTTTAGATGCCTATAGGACAGCCTGGTTTAAGTACTGTTGTAACAAGTCAACCTCAATTTACGTATCAACAGTACCAGGGGCAGTATCAACTTGGTCCTGCTGTCCAACAACCAGTTTACCAGTATCAACCGTATCCTGGGTATACTTATCAACAACCTCAACAGCCCCAGTACGATCCGGTTAATCCTGGTTTTCCAGGAGGATATAATATCCCAAATGCGATTCCCATTCCTAGTTATCCTGGATATCCTCCTCCTGGAACTGGTATTGTGGCCCAGAGTTTTAGAGATCCTAACCGGCAATTGCCGTTTATTGCAACTTTGGATTTACCCGACTTGACGTGCCTGACGAACGATCCAATCAATTATCTTCCGTTCTGGCCGCCAATGCCAAATAAGTTTCCCAGTGATATACCTAAGTTCGAAGGTAAGCCTGGAGAGGATCCGTCAAATCATGTGATGACTTACCACCTCTGGTGTGCTTCAAATTCTATCTCGGATGATTCGATCCGTTTACGTCTTTTCCAGCGTACGCTCATTGGTCTCGCGGCCAAGTGGTACATTGAGTTACCACGGGCCTCTTTTTATAATTTCAGCCAGTTAGCTACCTCTTTCCTCACTCATTTTCATTTGCCGGTCAGATACGATAACGGTACTGAGTTATTAACTTCACTAAAACAATCGACGTCCACTTATATTTCTGACCATATTCATGAATGGCGACGTCGAAGACGTTTGGTGAAAGTTTATATCCCGGACCAAATCTTAGCTGAATGGTTTGTAAAATCATTATTACCGAAGATTACTGAAGATGTAGCTAAGGCCGGAGTAGTTACTGAGGAGCAAGTCATTTCTCAAGCCCAGTACCTTGACTTAGTTTATACTCAGTCGGGTACGTTGTGTTATCACTGAAAATAGTGTTGCCAAAATTTTTCAGTTTAGCTTAAGGGCAAAGTGTTTCCGCAGCGCATAAATCCGTTAGCAGTTTCGCAGCGCCACCTGTTTTAGTGATTTCGTAGCGAAAACACTGACCTTGCACTGGCTGCGCTACGAAATTGGGAAATGACAGATATTTAAGGTAAATTGATGGAAACACTGCAGGAAACGAGGTTTGTCAAGCTGTTATATATGGGCTTGTACTCCATTGAAGGAAGAGGATTATATGGTTCGTTTGCAATATGCATATTCTCATGGTTGTCACTTCATTATTTCTGGCAAACGCTGGGGCTACAGCTTATGAGATTTCTGATTATATTGTTGAGATCGATACTGAGGAGATCATGGGATCCGTATTATTCCTTGCAGACCTTGGCAGTCTTTACGCGATTGGTATTGCCTTGTTCCTTTATGTCCTTAGCTGATCCAAATTAAATGAATCTCGGACTAGCAGATTGAGACAGGGGCATGGAATGTAAGATATTTCAAATTCTAAGAAAAGGTTGCGCCTGAGAGATGCATTAATAAATATATATATGTGTGAAAAGGGGATAGCGGTAATATAAATCATTATGAAGTCGAATGGAGGTCAAGGTTGCCGTTGTCTGCATATGCTTTGAAGGGGAACATTCCAGTGGTAGTTTTACTTTGCGCTCACAGTTGTTGTGGCAGGTTCTCATGATCACCAACGGAGGTCCATCAAAACTCTATTTCATACCCAAGTCTCAAAATCGTGGTCCTTTTTGAAACCAATGCTCGATCAGAATCGGTTTATGAGAAGGCTTATTTTCGTCTACTTATTCCAAGTTGTCGTTGCCTTGTGTCAGTTGAAGGTTTCTACGAGTGGAAAAAGGATGGAGCAAAAAAGCAACCATTCTATATACATTTTCAGGATAAAAAAACCCCTTGTCTTTGTAGTTCTTTATGACACATGGCAAGATTTTGAAGGAGGAGTATTCTTTACATTTACTATTTTGACTACACGTTCCTCTAAGGTTTGGCGTGGCTTCATGATTGAATGCCTGTTATATTGGGGACTGAGGGCGAAATTGCAGATACATATTTTGGTCGATATCGGACCATTGCTGCATCTTCTGTCATCGATTTGCTGGGTTTAATTTTGGTCACTTTATCGGCCTCTGTGTGAGAAATTAGCACCTAATTTCTCTTTACAGAATGGTGACTGCAAACCTTGTGCTGCCCTGTTACATATGTTGCTATATCTGCATCGTGGTTTGCAAGATGACAAACAACTCTGGAGGCTTGCAAGTAATCTTTTGTAAGAGTGGTGTGAGTATCATGTGGGAATGAACACGTGTGCCCTGAAAAATGCGGGTTGCCTGGAATATGTGAGATTTTTACCGAGTTAGTTCGCCAAACAAGGCAGTTCCAAGGGCGCAGAGGATCTTTCGAGTATGAGCATGTATCAGAGCAGAACAGTCTACGAAAGGATTGTTGTGTCCCAGTACCAGCCTTCAAGAGGAGCCATGAAGGACCCCATGTTCATACAACTAATGAAGATGTTGTACATTATTGTGAGACAAGATGTCATTCTTGTGGCTGTTTTTGCCGACTTCCGATCGATCACCCTGGTTTGCATAACACAGTGCATGGCAATATGAGAAATGTTAAATTCATTTCAGAATCAGAGGAGATTGATATTGTTGACAGAAAGTATGCATGGGGGAAAACAGGATTGGCAGAAATGTGCAATATGCATTGCAAAAAACAAGGCAGGGGCCACATTCATTTGCTCCCGTGCCCAGAAAACTGCACCAGCAAGCTCTATGATGGTTCCAGGCACGAGACTAGGAAATATGGTCCCGACCTGGATGTACCTAAGGATGAGATGGGTCATGAGACATATTGGAAATATATTAGGTTCGTTGATCCCTGCACAGAGGAAAGAAAACAGCGATGCTGAAGGTACATCCAATAAATGCGATAAAAGCAGTGACAGCATCCTTGACAAAAATTGTATTGATACTGTAGCAGCATTTCCCACAGGCAACCAAGTTTCTGACTGTCCTTTGGATAGATTTGCTCGAGTTTCAATTTCAATAGATGATGAAGAAAGGATGGTCATGGAAGCAATCATTGCCTCCCTTCGAGACCTGGAAACTGGAGAAGTTTCTCAAAATAAAACCTCCCAACCTTCAGATACTATATCCTGTAAGAAAGCTTCACTTGAAAAAGTCAAGGCACAAACTGAGACTTGTTATGACTCATCTGCTGAAAGCAACACATCAACAAGCATATCTAAAGGAAGCCACCAACAGGGTAGTTTTTTCCATAATGACCAATAGCAACAGCTGCAACCAGTGGGTTTGTCTACGATGGTAGTATCCTTCAAATGGCGAACCGTGAAGCCTAGCAAACAGCAGCTATTCAATTTTGTGAGGAGTTTAGAGGAAGACTGTGTTTTTTTTAAATCACACAGCAGTTTCGTAGCGCGCTACGAAACTGCTGTAGGTGGTGTTTTTAACATAAACATGCAGTTTGGTATATAAGCGGGAATTTTAAAAAGAGAGACACCTGTCCATCAATACAGCCTACAGCACATCCAGGATGTGGCAGTCCGCTCTATTTTGGTTAATTAAAGGTTAAAAGCATACTCCTTTGGATTCGAATATGTTGAGGCAAACCAAGGACCGACAAACAGGAACAGTTTCCTATATTTCAAGGTGATGGAAAACATGTTATATTAAAGGCCAACAAGCAACTGCAGACACCTGTCACAACCAAACTAAAAGAAGCCATTTGTCAGAGGATGAGCTTGTTCTCTCCTTTTTCTCGTAGGAGCACCATCTTGATTGTAATAAATGCTATTTCCAGCATGATGTAGAAGTAGAGTTTTAATTGTTTTAGGATTTCAGCGCTGTTAATGAATAGTCAGCTATAATTATTAGTTAGTTAAAGGTTAGTAGGTGTCATCATAGGTAGAATCGAGCTCCCCTCATGCTGGAGGAGGAAGCTCCAGGTAGTTAGAAGCATATTCCTATATATAGCTAGATCATCTATGTATTTAGGGTTGGAGATTTATGAAAAAAACAAAGTTTTTATATTGGGTAATGTAAAAGACTTTTGATAGTAATAGAAAGATTACTTTTTCTTCCCAAGATTCATCTTGTGTTCAAAGGCTCAGAATATATGTGGTTTTGTCTTTATCCTTTCTGTTTTACAACTCAATAGACATGCAATCACTCTGAATTCACCTAGTGCTCAGACTTCCTGTGTATGTTTATGAGTTGAGGTTCTTTTTGAGAAATGTTCTAAGTGTTTAAACATTATATGCCTTGGCTTCCATGATTGAGTAGTTAATAGTTTACTGCAGAGGTGTTTGACTCCATGAGCCCAATGGAAGAAGTGTTATTTTGTTGTTCCAACCAGCTTATTTTCATGTACTGTTTGAAGAGTTAGCCATCTTTTCTTGTTATCAATCCATATCAAAAATCTGTGAGAGAGCCCTCTCTGACTAAGGAGGCTAAGCCTTAGTCTAAAGCCTGGTTTGAAATAGTTGCATGAGATCTTGCTAAGTAGCAGCCCTTAGTACACGATTTTGTGATAACATTTTTGGTGCGTCTGTCGGGAGCCTGAAGATTACTCATTCCCGTAATTATAAGCTGAACTTCTGAAGGTAGCAGGAGCTCAGAAGGTTTTTGAGGCTGCAAAACTACCTTGGCGACTCCATTGTTGAAGAATTCGAAATTCATAGGTTCATGGTGATTCCACTGGAGTTATGAAGGACCCAGAAGCTACCATTCTTAGTTCAAGGTATGCATGCATAGATTTTTCAGAAATTCATGGTTTCCCAAATCATTTTCCCAAGGATGCATATTTTCTAAGGAATGGTCCCAAATTCAATGGAGAAGATTTGAGTTTAACTCTGAAGCATATCTCAGATTTCTGTCATTTTGCTGAGCTTCTTAGAGTTAAAAATGAGGATGTTTGCATTATGTTATTCTACGATTCACTTCAAGGGAAATGTAAACAATGGATTGAAATTTTTCCTGCCAAATCCATTAAGTCATTTCAAGACCTTTGGCTTATGTTTTTGGAGGAATGGATAGATAGGTCAGAGGTGGTGGCAGACTCTCCCTCAGTTGAAAGTTTTAAACAATGGAATAATGATCGTAGTAATGGAGAAACAGTTGAAAAATTTTCTTTGTCTTTGTCCTCGTATCTAAAATCCCTTGACTGCAAGACAGAAGATAGGATGAGATTTTTGGATGAATTTGCTGAGGAACTTGAAAAAGAAATTGAAGGTTTAGAAGGACAAATTCAGGCATATAGTTTTCATAACCATGATCATTATTTTCAGCAGCTCTCTATGGCAGAACATAAGGAGAGAGTATTGTTTCCTTTCTCTTTTACACTCGAGGAAATGCACACTGTTGTTGAAGGTCAGTTTGCACAGCCGGAAAGTTACAAGAAAAATCAAGCTGATCATGTATTCTGGGATCCTGTAGCTGATTACATGGAAGAGTTTTACTCTCCAGTATTTCAGTTTTCCTATAAAGATCAGAGACAATTCCAGTGGCAGCGGTCATCACACTATCATATTGGCTCTGAACTCCGATGCAGTTAAAGAAGTCAAATATCAGATAAAACAGAGGATTGGATACATTGGAAATTTCATATTGATTGAGCAGAAAGAAGTTGAAATTGTTAGGGTAGGTAGGTAGGTAAATACAAATAAGCTCAAGGTTGACTGAGCAATTTTTTTTTATAGTAGAAGTAGCTTTCTTTCTCCTACAGTCATGCTGGTCAAGCAAATTCCTGTTTGTCAAATAAATTTTATAAGGCACTGGAACTGCAGGTTCTTAGTGCACCACAAGGGCACACTATCCCAAGTGAAGCCACTGTTATCACTGAAAATAGTGTTGCCAAAATTTTTCAGTTTAGCTTAAGGGCAAAGTGTTTCCGCAGCGCATAAATCCGTTAGCAGTTTCGCAGCGCCACCTGTTTTAGTGATTTCGTAGCGAAAACACTGACCTTGCACTGGCTGCGCTACGAAATTGGGAAATGACAGATATTTAAGGTAAATTGATGGAAACACTGCAGGAAACGAGGTTTGTCAAGCTGTTATATATGGGCTTGTACTCCATTGAAGGAAGAGGATTATATGGTTCGTTTGCAATATGCATATTCTCATGGTTGTCACTTCATTATTTATGGCAAACGCTGGGGCTACAGCTTATGAGATTTCTGATTATATTGTTGAGATCGATACTGAGGAGATCATGGGATCCGTATTATTCCTTGCAGACCTTGGCAGTCTTTACGCGATTGGTATTGCCTTGTTCCTTTATGTCCTTAGCTGATCCAAATTAAATGAATCTCGGACTAGCAGATTGAGACAGGGGCATGGAATGGAAGATATTTCAAATTCTAAGAAAAGGTTGCGCCTGAGAGATGCATTAATAAATATATATATGTGTGAAAAGGGGATAGCGGTAATATAAATCATTATGAAGTCTAATGGAGGTCAAGGTTGCCGTTGTCTGCATATGCTTTGAAGGGGAACATTCCAGTGGTAGTTTTACTTTGCGCTCACAGTTGTTGTGGCAGGTTCTCATGATCACCAACGGAGGTCCATCAAAACTGTGTTTCATACCCAAGTCTCAAAATCGTGGTCCTTTTTGAAACCAATGCTCGATCAGAATCAGTTTATGAGAAGGCTTCTTTTCGTCTACTTATTCCAAGTTGTCGTTGCCTTGTGTCAGTTGAAGGTTTCTACGAGTGGAAAAAGGATGGAGCGAAAAAGCAACCATTCTATATACATTTTCAGGATAAAAAAACCCCTTGTCTTTGCAGTTCTTTATGACACATGGCAAGATTCTGAAGGAGGAGTATTCTTTACATTTACTATTTTGACTACACGTTCCTCTAAGGTTTGGCGTGGCTTCATGATTGAATGCCTGTTATATTGGGGACGGAGGGCGAAATTGCAGATACATATTTTGGTCGATATCGGACCATTGCTGCGTCTTCTGTCATCGATTTGCTGGGTTTAATTTTGGTCACTTTATCGGCCTCTGTGTGAGAAATTAGCACCTAATTTCTCTTTACAGAATGGTGACTGCAAACCTTGTGCTGCCCTGTTACATATGTTGCTATATCTGCATCGTGGTTTGCAAGATGACAAACAAATCTGGAGGCTTGCAAGTAATCTTTTGTAAGAGTGGTGTGAGTATCATGTGGGAATGAGCACGTGTGCCCTGAAAAATGCGGGTTGCCTGGAATATGTGAGATTTTTACCGAGTTAGTTCGCCAAACAAGGCAGTTCCAAGGGCGCAGAGGATCTTTCGAGTATGAGCATGTATCAGAGCAGAACAGTCTACGAAAGGATTGTTGTGTCCCAGTACCAGCCTTCAAGAGGAGCCATGAAGGACCCCATGTTCATACAACTAATGAAGATGCTGTACATTATTGTGAGACAAGATGTCATTCTTGTGGCTATTTTTGCCGACTTCCGATCGATCACCCTGGTTTGCATAACACAGTGCATGGCAATATGAGAAATGTTAAATTCATTTCAGAATCAGAGGAGATTGATATTGTTGACAGAAAGTATGCATGGGGGAAAACAGGATTGGCAGAAATGTGCAATATGCATTGCAAAAAACAAGGCAGGGGCCACATTCATTTGCTCCCGTGCCCAGAAAACTGCACCAGCAAGCTCTATGATGGTTCCAGGCACGAGACTAGGAAATATGGTCCCGACCTGGATGTACCTAAGGATGAGATGGGTCATGAGACATATTGGAAATATATTAGGTTCGTTGATCCCTGCACAGAGGAAAGAAAACAGCGATGCTGAAGGTACATCCAATAAATGCGATAAAAGCAGTGACAGCATCCTTGACAAAAATTGTATTGATACTGTCAAAAAATTGTATTGATACTGTAGCAGCATTTCCCACAGGCAACCAAGTTTCTGACTGTCCTTTGGATAGATTTGCTCGAGTTTCAATTTCAATAGATGATGAAGAAAGGATGGTCATGGAAGCAATCATTGCCTCCCTTCGAGACCTGGAAACTGGAGAAGTTTCTCAAAATAAAATCTCCCAACCTTCAGATACTATATCCTGTAAGAAAGCTTCACTTGAAAAAATCAAGGCACAAACTGAGACTTGTTATGACTCATCTGCTGAAAGCAACACATCAACAAGCATATCTAAAGGAAGCCACCAACAGGGTAGTTTTTTCCATAATGACCAATAGCAACAACTGCAACCAGTGGGTTTGTCTACGATGGCAGTATCCTTCAAATGGCGAACCGTGAAGCCTAGCAAACAGCAGCTATTCAATTTTGTGAGGAGTTTAGAGGAAGACTGTGTTTTTTTTAAATCACACAGCAGTTTCGTAGCGCGCTACGAAACTGCTGTAGGTGGTGTTTTTAACATAAACAGGCAGTTTGGTATACAAGCGGGAATTTTAAAAAGAGAGACACCTGTCCATCAATACAGCCTACAGCTCATCCAGGATGTGGCAATCCGCTCTATTTTGGTTAATGAAAGGTTAAAAGCATACTCCTTTGGATTCGAATATGTTGAGGCAAACCAAAGACCGACAATCAGGAACAGTTTCCTATATTTCAGGGTGTTGGAAAACATGTTATATTAAAGGCCAACAAGCAACTGCAGACACCTGTCACAGCCAAACTAAAAGAAGCCATTTGTCAGAGGATGAGCTTGTTCTCTCCTTTTTCTCGTAGGAGCACCATCTTGATTGTAATAAATGCTATTTCCAGCATGATGTAGAAGTAGAGTTTTAATTGTTTTAGGATTTCAGCGCTGTTAATGAATAGTCAACTATAATTATTAGTTAGTTAAAGGTTAGTAGGTGTCATCATAGGTAGAATCGAGCTCCCCTCATGCTGGAGGAGGAAGCTTCAGGTAGTTAGAAGCATATTCCTATATATAGCTAGATCATCTATGTATTTAGGGTTGGAGATTTATGAAAAAAACAGATTTTTTATATTGGGTAATGTAAAAGACTTTTGACAGTAATAGAAAGATTACTTTTTCTTCCCAAGATTCATCTTGTGTTCAAAGGCTCAGAATATATGTGGTTTTGTCTTTATCCTTTCTGTTTTACAGCTCAATAGACATGCAATCACTCTGAATTCACCTAGTGCTCAGACTTCCTGTGTATGTTTATGAGTTGAGGTTCTTTTTGAGAAATGTTCTGAGTGTTTAAACATTATATGCCTTGGCTTCCATGATTGAGTAGTTAATAGTTTACTGCAGAGGTGTTTGACTCCATGAGCCCAATGGAAGAAGTGTTATTTTGTTGTTCCAACCAGCTTATTTTCATGTACTGTTTGAAGAGTTAGCCATCTTTTCTTGTTATCAATCCATATCAAAAATCTGTTAGAGAGCCCTCTCTGACTAAAGAGGCTAAGCCTTAGTCTAAAGCCTGGTTTGAAATAGTTGCATGAGATCTTGCTAAGTAGCAGCCCTTAGTACACGATTTTGTGATAACACGTTGCACGAGAAGATCCCTGATCTTCCTAAGTCGAATCAAATCGCTGCTGCTCCTTCGGGGTCTCATGCTGCTGATGGAATGATTGGTACGGTAAATACAAAAAGCAAGAAGAAATCCTCCAAGAATTCTTCTCCAATTATAACCTTACCAGACTCCCTGACAGGAGAGTCTTCTCTTGAAATTACTGCCGACATTCACGCTGTAGAATCATCTACGGCTAAATCCAAAAACGGTAGTAAAAAGAAAGGTAAGAAGAAAGAGAAAGCAGATAAGGCTCCAAAGGAGAAAAAAGAGAAGTCGAAATCTACTGACGAGAAGCGCAAACCTCGATATCCTTGTTTAATTTGTGAAGAAGATCACTTTACAAGAGATTGCCCTCATCGGGCAGAGGTTGTGAAAATCGTCAAAGGTTCCCCAAATCCTGCTGTTTTGAAAGATCCATTTCCAAAGCAGGAGACTAAGATGATAGGCTCTTCCTCGAGTGCTAGTGAAGAACCCATATTAATGATGTCTCACGTACGGATTGCGACTCGGTCGCAGGATTACGGTAGTAAAAGTCCTGTCGATGGTAAAGAAGCAGAATCTTCTCATTCTAATCCATCAACCTCAGCTCCTGGTTCCGATCCACTACAGATCGAGAGACCTAACCCGGACCTAGTAATTAAATCGCTCGCCAAGGGTATACTTCGAAAATCTGCTTTCAATCCACATGCGAGAGCAGCTCAGAATTATAACATTGTTGAGGACTTAGCTGTTTCACCCTCAGCAATGTCGGCTTTGGAAGTGCTGCAATCATGTCCAGCACAGCGCAAATTACTATTGTCGGCTATAGGAGCTGTTGATATTCAGGATCCGAACCTGATAATCTTCGATCTAGAAAATAGTACACCACGTCTCCCTCATCAAATGGCTTTCCAGATCCCAGTGATAGTCAAAAACAGACCCATTCATCAGACTGTAATTGACGAAGGAGCTTCTACGTGTATTATGTCGATTCAATGTTGGAGATCGCTTGGTTCTCCTACATTGAACCAGTCCCCGACCATTCTTAAGGCCTTCGATGGCCGTGGGTTCCATCCGTTTGGCATTTTACGGGATTTTCCTATAGGGGTTGAAGGAAAAACCGTTAGTCTGGAGGTGGAAGTGGTTGATGCCCCTCTAGACTACAACCTTCTTTTGGGTCGAAGTTGGTCTTACGCTATGACAGCGGTCGTGTCATCGGTCTTCAGAGTTATAAAATTTCCACACAACGGTAAGATCGTGACTATAGACCAGCTGGCTTATTTTTCATCCGACCCAGCCTCTTCTGAGAATATTCAGCATGTCGGTAAAACGACTATCCCTTACAGGGATATTGGTGTAGGTTTAGTTAAAGATTCTGGTTTACTGGGAACTTTTCCTTTTCCCCCACTCAATGCAGACCCTTCATTTGCTCATATTCATATGATTACTTCAGATACCATTATTTACGATGATCCTTGGATTATCCCATCTGAAACTGAAATAGACTTATTCGGTGATGCTATGCCTTTGAGTCCATATGAGATTGCTTATGAAGCAGTACAGTCTTTTTCTGACACGAGTTCAACCCAAATTGACCAAATGAATGTGGTCGGTGAAGAGTCACTTTTCACATCAACCTCAGAACGGATAACGTTTCCTGAAGTTGTCTCATCTGACGAACAACTTCGCGAAATCCTAAGTGTAGATGATCTACCGTGGGAAGATCTCCATCCCAGATCTTCGTTTTTACCTGAGGGTGATGCTTTTGAAAAGGATTTTTCATCTATCTTTACCGCTGAATATGTCAAGGACGCTCAGAATCCAATGAAACATCCTGATTCAGAGTTGAATTTTGCAAATATTTCTCATACTATTGCCATTGACATTTCAGTCAAAACTGGAACTATTGAGAACATTCATATAGGTGCCTCGTGTACAGACGATGAAATTCAAAGCTACAAGGCCCTATTCCAAGAGTTTCGCGACGTGTTTGCCTGGTCTTACGAAGAAATGCCAGGAATTGATCCCTCCATTGTTGTTCATGAGATTAAGACTTACCCGGATGCTAAACCCGTTCGGCAACGTCTGCGTCAGATACACCCTAGGAAAGCGGCTGCGATTAAAGCAGAAGTTGAGAAGTTGTTGAAAGCAGGTTTCATTTATCCAATCCCGTTAACGGATTGGGTTTCGAATATTGTTCCGGTTAACAAGAAACAAGGAACAATAAGAATCTGTATCGATTATAGGGATATAAATCATGCTTGTCCAAAAGACAACTATCCCACGCCCTATATCGATCAAATCATTGATGATTGTGCCGGCAGTGAAATATTTTCCTTCATGGACGGTTTTTCCGGATACAACCAAATCAATATTCTACCTGCCGATCAACCAAAAACGGCTTTCATTTTTCCTTGGGGGACGTTTGCTTACTGCAAATTACCTTTTGGACTTAAGAACGCCGGAGCCACTTTCCAACGGGCAATGTCTTACGCGTTTCATGACATCAAACACATTGTGCAACCATATCTCGATGATTTGCCTGCTCACTCTTCACGTCGAGCTGATCACCCTGTTCACTTACGAGCTATTTTCATGAGGTGTCGGCATTATCGAATTCGTTTGAATCCACACAAATGTGTCTTCTGCATAGAAGTGGGACGATTGCTAGGCTTTGTTGTTTCAAAAGTCGGTATCCGCGTCGATCCCTCGAAGGTAGAAACTATCGTCAAATTGCCTCCTCCTTCGAGTTTGCGCCAACTCCAAAGTTTGCAAGGGAAAGCAAACTTTTTACGTCGATTCATTCCTAACTACGCCGAGATTACAAAGGGTTTCACCCGGTTGTTGAAACAAAATCCTCAATTCTTTTGGGATGAGATAGCTCAGAAATATTTTGATGCGCTTAAGCACGCGTTAACCCATGCACCGTTGCTGCATCCTCCCAACTACAACCAGGATTACTTTTTGTATCTCGCCGCCTCCCACTCCACCATCGGAATGGTTTTAGTTCAGGAAGATGAATTCGGAACGGAACATGTGATATATTATCTTAGTCGGACCTTAAATCCAACCGAGTTAAAATACTCACATGTGGAAAAGTTGGCTCTGGCAGCCGTTCAAGCTGTCCAGCGTTTTCGTCACTACATTCTTCTCCGCAAAACTATAGTAATTTCGGATTGCAACCCTATGACCTATATTTTCACAAAACAATTGCTAGGGGGCAAGTACTCCAAATGGATCGTTATCCTGCAGGAGTTCGATTTGGAGTTCGAGAAGTCCAAGTCTAAGAAATCCTTAGTTTTTGCCGAGTTAATGTGTGATTTCCCGTATACTGATACAGAGACTGTGGCAGAGGAGCCCATTGCGGACGAATCTTTGTTTCTTATCAGTACTTTAGATCCGTGGTACGGGGATATAGTCATCTATCTCCAAACCCAAACCTTTCGGCCTAAAGCTTCAAAGTCGGAACGTCAAAAAATTCGGTTTCAATCCCAGCAATACAAGATTATTGGAGATACACTTTATCGCCGGGGTGCAGACTTAGTTTTTCGACGTTGTTTAACTCACGAAGAGGCTGAGAGGGTTTTGAATGATTGTCACTCTGGAGCATGTGGCGGTCATATGTCTGGGTATGCCACAGCTCAGAAGGTGTTGCGCGCTGGCTATTTCTGGCCGTCCATGTTTAAAGATTGTATCATTGCGGTCCGGAAGTGCCACAACTGTCAAGTGTTTGATCGCAAGATGCGCGCACCACCTGCTCCTCTCCACCCTATAATTGTCGTTGGTCCATTCGCCAAATGGGGTATCGATTTTATTACTTGTAACCCTCACTCGGCCGGGGGGCATGCGTATATCATCCTCACGGTTGATTATTTTACTAAATGGGCCGAGGCGATGCCTACATTCGACGCAAGCGGCAAAACAGCTGTAGTTTTCATATTCAATCATATTATAACTAGGTTTGGTGTCCCACAAGCAATCATTACTGACCATGGGAGCCATTTTTGAAACATCATGATGACTGAGCTTACAAGCCAGCTTGGTTTGGGCCACGATAGCTCTACTCCTTATTATCCACAAGCCAACGGTTTGGTTGAATCTATCAACAAAGTTCTAGTCATCATGATCCGACGGATCATTGGCATCCATCGGTCGAATTGGCACAACATGTTATTTTCAGCGCTATGGGCATACCGAACCTCAGTAAAAACTTCAACAGGGTTCACTCCTTTCCAGCTAGTTTATGGCTTGGAAGCCGTGTTACCCATTGAATGCGAAATCCCATCACTTCAAATGGCTGTCGAATTACTCCCAGCTACTTCCGAAGAGGAGAAACGTTTGTTATACTTAGCTAAATTAGATGAGACTCGACGTGAAGCTGCTTTAGCAATCGAGACTCACGCAAAGCGAATGAAAGCTCAGTATGATAGAAATGTGACCCCTCGAAGTTTTTCGCAAGGAGACCTAGTGCTATTATATGATCAAGCTAACGATAAGCTAGGTGCTGGAAAATTCGTTCCTATGTGGCATGGACCCTATATTGTAAAGCGAAAGCTAGCAAAAGGGGCCTATGAGCTGGTAGATTTTGATGGGGACTCTTTGGGCAAACCCAGAAATGGACTTTACCTACAGAGGTATTATGCTTAAATGGTGGGTATGGAGAATTTTTAGTTAGATAGGTTTACTAGCTAGTATGTGTGTTTAGTTTAGTCAGTGTGCTTAGCTTAGAAGAGTGTGTTTTTGTCGTTATTCTGGCTTATCTTGGTTTTGCTCTTGATATTGCAGATGTCAACGCCTCTCCAAACATACATTGGATTTGCTGATGGTGCTTGTCGTAGTACACAGAATATCTCTTCCACAGCTTGGGTTATCTATTCTCCCTCTGACGAGTTAGTTTCTATGCAGGGGTGAGCCTCGGTCAAACAACAAACAACATTGCAGAATATAGTGCAGTGATTGAATTATTATCTGAGCCTATTTCATTTGGGATTCGGAGTTTGATAGTGAGGTTGGATTCTGAACTCGTTGTATTACAACTTAATAGAGTTTATGCCATTAGAAATCCTGTGTTATTGAGATTGTTTTTGAGGGTGCGTCTCTTGGAACGTGAATTTGATTACATTGAATATCAACATATTCCAAGGTCTTTAAACACATTAGCAGATGCAATGGCGTCTCGAATGTTAAATAGACATTTGTAAACAATCATAAATGCAAATTTATAAACATTTCATCATACATGTTAAACAAAATAAGCCGGTAATAATGATATATATATAGATAGGAGTGTGTCAAAAAATATACATCGTCTTCGATCATAGGTTTAAAACACCTTATGATTGGCAAAAAGATAAGTACAAAAAGTCAAAATGTCACATGTGACTACAAAGGTGACCATCCAGTCACTGGTGATGATCTCTGTAAGACACTACTGCACGGGCGACCTTACATAAAAATCTCCTAATAGGCCCCGGGACCGCGACTACATAGCGCTACAGTCTGATAGGAATGTCATCTATGGTCGTCTCCAGTATGTCCACCGTGAGACGCTCTAGATCATGCTCCAACTCAACTAGCATCTCTGCGGCCGCATCCTGTGGGGCCAGTAGCGGTGCAGGTGGGTGTCTCCTCTCGAAAGCCCGGAGATTGGCTGGACGCAGTGGGCCTACATCTGCATTTTGAACATTTTTACTGTCAGTTTGAGGCGATATATATAAAAAACAAAAAAAAATACATAACTTAAAAAACTTGTGAAAAATAAAGTACCTCTGTCATCCCATTGTTCTCCCTGTGGAAGAACCATGTCCGGATCACCTCGAAAATCTACTCCGGCATACGGAAAGTCCTGGATCACAAACACCTGGTCCTCTAACCAGTGAAAATAACTATCAGGGAATCAAACAACTGCCACACCCTCGTCAGGATGCCGGGCCATCATCGTAACCCATCGTATCAACTTTGGCTCCCGAGGACCCAAGATATCAACAGTGAGATGCTGAGGGATCAGCATCGGAATTCTCTCTAAGGCAAAGCTCACAACTAGAGGCCCATATCCAAAGGTCTTCAGTTGTCCGTTCTTTTCCCTAGTTAGTTGGCCCTTCAGGTTGGCCGACACAGCATCGCACCAGTTGAAGATGGTGCCTCAGAAACAGTCAATTGCCATCCGCATTTGGGACCCGGTGGCAATATGTAAAGTGGCTGAGCCGCAAATTCTGGTAACCGTGAAAGCTATGACCATGAGTTCACGCCGAGAGATGTATTTGATTTCTATACCTTTCGCATGGTGTTGATTGGGTATGCACCAATCTGCCCGGAGACTAGCAAGGGATTGGCCACCCGGCCTAGTCCCGGCTAGATTGAGTTGCTCGCCCCTATTCGGCAAGCCAGTGAGAAAGTATATGTCAGAGGGCTCTATCTCGAGCTGGTGCTCTCCGATGTAAAAGCATTGCTCATGAATGTTCCATCTCTCAACCAGCCACTCCAAGAATCTCACCTGAGCCCTCATGCCAGGTATGGCCCAGTATTTATATAATCCGCATGCTCTCAGGGCATCAACGGAAGGTTGGTGACCAATGGCAGCTTCATCAACCTCCTCGTGCTCTCTTTCTCTCCAATCCAACATGGTGAGTGCCCTACACACCAACAAATATAGATTAGAATTAATTTAAGGAAATTTGAATGGTTGATTTTGGAGTTTGGGGTTTCAAATTCCGCCTTTCACGGGGGACGCACCCCGCGTTTAGCACACAGAGCGCCGGGACGCAGGTGGCCTGAAGGTAGGCTGCGTCCCCCGACCTTTTTCCTGTGTAGGAAAAATTCGAGGGACGCAGGTCACCCTTAGGGCACCTGCGTACCCCGCGGAGCGGATTTCAAAACCTAAAATCCCCCAAAAATCAAAACTTAAACCTAAAATGAAATTTTAATCAGATGAAATTGAAAAGGAGGATGTTGTGAAATACCTGGAAGAGACGGCGTTCGATTCTGACGGTTGGATTCTCCGCTATGACCACGGGAAATTTCTTGCCAAAAGCCCTTTTCTCAACCTCAACAGTAAAATGGTAAAAATGACATGGTAAAAAGTCTTTTTATAGGTTTTTTGGATGAATGAATGCTAGGTTTGTTTATTTTTCACCATGGAAGGATGTTTTTTCAATGTATTTTTTCCTATCTTAAACAGGTATGAGTAATGTGTCGTTTTTGTGCAGGACAAAGGGATTTAGAGGGAAAATTGTCATTTTTCACGAACAAAAATATCAGAGTCATCTTTTAAGCCCTTTTCTGACTCCTAAAACATGAAAAGATTGCCGAGCGTTTCTTTTACACTCGTTAAAACGAAATTAAAAGACGGTCCCCTTATAGCCCTTTTCTGACCGTAAAATCAGGAAAAGATTGCCGGGTTTTTGTCGTTTCAAACTCGATACTGGAAATAAAACGACGTGTCCTTGATCGCTTTTTACTTTTCAAGTCAACGACACTAAACATGAAAGTACTCCTTGGTCGCAAGATCAAGCAGTTCCCCTAGGTATTATTTTATATTTTTTCGGGCTTGAGGGACAGAAACTTACGAAAACGTTCACCGTGGAGTCTCCTTTAGTTTTTTCAGACTCTCTAAAATTTAAAAACACCTAGTTTATCTTATACTGGACTCGTTAAACATTTCACAATAAAGGACCTGTTCAATTACAAACAGGAACGAACCACTCCTTCCTAGGGTTCGAATCAAAACTAGGTTGGACTCATCTGAAGGATGAGCTTATAATCAAGCATATGTTATCCTCCTCAAGCTTGTTAAAAATAAAGAGGTACTTGCCAGAAATGGTGGGGGAAAAGAGAGAAGAATGAACCTATTTGTTATCTTTTGCTACAGAAGAACCTTATCACCACTCTTGAACACGACACTTTTTTCACCTGGGTTGGGAAATCCTTTACCTCACAGTTGATCGAACCACTTTGAAAGTCTTCAGCCCGGTTCCGGGGATTAACTTTGAGTCGTTTATCACCAAGCCATCTGTCGTGTCGTTATGTGTTCAAGAGGTCTGCAAACAAAACTTTCATCTGCAAAATACTTGTCATCCATTTGACCATCCCTGAGTCAGTCCTTACAGCAACATTTCTTCAACTTGATCAATGATTTCGTGTTGTGGGCTTGCCTGCAACGGGTCGCTTTCTATCGACATCAGCACATTATCTAGAGAGATGACTTAGAAATCGTCAGTACCTTGAAGTCTGCATGCATCAATGGCAGGTTTCTCGCCTTTGACGTCAGTTTACATCATTGACTTTCGATCAAAGGATTCCGTGAAATGTTCAACATCAATTCATTCATTCACATGTCATGGATTGTACTGGGTACTTTGAGAACCATTGACATCACTGGTGGTCTCTCTCACACTTGTTAACAGTTTACATCATCGACTGGTAATCAAGTGGTTTCTACCATGCTCGACATCAACTCATTTATTCGCATGGATAGGATCGTACTAATTCGAGAAGTAGAAATGAAGACCCTGGATCTAGTTTCCACCATCCAGGCTGCGAGGAGTTTTGTATTCATTATCTAAGTAGACTAATCATAAACAGATGGCTGCGCCCATACTGTGTCTACAAAAGTCTATGGTTATGATGTACTGCAAGATCATTCCTGTATCAGAGTAGTTAGTCTGATAGTTAAAGTTTTGATCTGAGTATGGGAATGCCTACCTCAGTGATGATATAACCTTATACATGTATTTTGTGTTGAAAATTGCAGGTTCTGACCAGGCTCTCCACGAGATAATCCTTGAAATGATAAAGCGCTTCACCCTTCCTAGATCTTATGAAACCCTAATCTACTACAGGCTTCGCACTTTAGGGGGCAATCTGTTACACTAAAAAATGTCACCATGGCTATTTACAGTTAGTATGGCTCTATCAACAGTCATGCTACCCTCTTAAGCAAGTCTTATGCCTCTGCTATCCATGTCAAACTCCAAGAAGAGAGAAAGTCTTTATAAATGTATTTATCTCTGGGTACGCAGGTTCTCTCAACCTTACCTGCGGGTACGCAACCAACATTCACAATGCCTGCGTCCAAAGACGCTCTGTATGTCAAGGGGCAGGTGCGTCCCCCTGTGAAGGTCAAAATGCGCAAGTTTCATCTTTAAAAAGTTACTTGTGGTCATTTCTAGAGCATTCTAGAAGGTTGTTCGACGTGTATGAAGCGCCTCCAGATGGTTCATGTACCCCTACCAAAGAGGAACTTATCCCATCAATAAGGGAGCTATCCCATCCAAAGAGGGGATTATCCCATTGATGGTGGAGCTAATTAACTTCCTCTTGAATACTATAAATACAGGCATTGGGCCAGAGGAGGAGGAGGCAAAAAGCTAACATTCCTAAGGGTAGATGCTGCTGGAATTAGGACTTCCTTGTGAGAACTTGTGAGGAGAGATTACCATCTTTACTTGTTTCCATTGGGAGGTGGGTGAGCTTTGTCAAAGTAAAGGAAGACTCTTGTGGACCCTGGAAGGAGCTTGCACAACACCAAGGCTCAGGTTGTAATGGTTCCTTTTGTTACCTTTAATGCAAATTAGTCCATTCTTCTCAATAACTTGTTGTTTATGATTTGTTTCATATACTCCTTAGTCTATATTTTGAATATGCTTTGTTTTATGTTATAATCAGGTGCTATTTAATGGTTTGACTGTTGGTGAATGCAGGTTTCGAAGAGAAGGAGGAGCTCATCCGGATCAACGGAGCTAGGCTACTACAATAGTGTTTGGACAAAGGTAAGAACTAAAACACTTGATTTCTCATATCATAGTGCATGTTTAGAGAATGATTGCTCTTGTTTGTCTTGTTTGTCATTAGAATGTCTTAGACTTCTAGGAAGGTCGGTTGTGTCCGCACTATTGACTGATTCCGTGTGACAAGTACCCTGATCATGTAGGGCAATCACGTCATCTTTTTCATGTTCGTTTTCATGCCATGTAACGACCATCTTGATCCAACAAATATCTGAGTCACAAACAAAAGATGAATTAGGATCCAAATTTGAGTAAAAATAGGCAAACATTTCATGAAAAATTACTGTGTAAAGTTTCCCTTCTGTGCCCATCGAACCCTACCTTTGAACTAGGTGAGATGCATACTGATTGGCCAGTGTACAGCTTAGTATGCATCACACCTTTCAATATAGGGTAGGTGTGATGATGGGATAACGAATTCTTCAAACCCGAGGGGCTCAGGAGGAAGGGAAAACTTGCTCAAAATCAGAAAAAGATGGAATGAAAAAGAAGAGCTCAGGGTTAGCTCCTACCTAGTCCTGGTGGCGCAGAGAATAGTCCACCGGATCTCCCAAAATCAGCTGATGAAATTTGAGAGGGAAAACCCCTCCAGAGCTCCAAAATCCCAAATTTGAAATGAAATGGTAAAAATGGGAGGTAAAACTACTTTTTATGTTACTATTCACATACTTCAAGTAAAATGTTAGTTTTTAATTCATTTTTCAGGCATATATATGTATTTCTAATCAATTTGATGGAGCAATTGAGCAAGTTGAATGAACGATGAAATAATCTAACATGTTAGATGGTGAACTGAATATATCTGACCAATATCAAGAGCAATGTTTCCGCAAGGTTCAAGCTCGTTAAAAAATAAACTTGTCCTTGAGCATAGTTTCTTCCAATTCAAGCTCATTAAAAAATGAATCCACCCTCAGTAAATAACCTTCATGATTTCCCTGCTATCAGCATTTTGAGCCTTGGTTGTGTTCTTACCATCACCTCCATTCTTTTGGCTGATCATACACTTCCACTTGATTGTTTACCCTTTTGAGGAACAACTGCAATGAGTGATTCTGATTGCCACCCTCTTCACACTACCATGTTTTCAGAGGTTCCAAACTTACCTGGAACTAGTTGCTACCCGAAAATACCACTTGTTCCTAAAAAATGAGTCTCTTTTAAACTCTTTTTAGACTCATTAAATATAAAAAGACTGTCGAGCTATTGGCCTTTCCAGATCGTTAAAGTAAGGGGAAGCACCATCCCTCCTATATATTTTAATCTTTTTGGACCTAAGGGATTATCAAACAAAAAGATCGAGCACTTTTATTTTTCGGCTCGCTAAAGCGATTGAAAAGTCATCCCTTTCGTATTATTTTAAACTTTTTTGGACCTAAGGGATTATGCTATGAAAAAGGACTGTTGGAGTTTCCTTTTCATCCCTTTTCAAACTCTATAAACATGAAAAAGACTGAGTTATCTTTGTCTTTAAACTCATTAAAACAATAGCGACAAACTTGTCCACCCAAACAAGAACGAGTCTCGCTGACGCTAGGCTCGCTAAACATAATGGGAGGTTTTCCCGAAGGGAAAATTATTGAACAAGCCTATGTTATCCTCCTCAAGCTTGACAAAAATAAAGAGGTATTGGTCAGCAATGACTGGGGAAAAAGGGAAGAAAAATTGAAGAATTTTATTGGTAGCAGGTCACTCTTGAACATGACACTAAGAGGGGTAGCTATCTTAGAAACAAACAATCAAAGCAATTGGATATTTCCTTTAAGTGTAATAGATAAGAGGGAATAAAAGAGCACCAACCTGGATCTTCCACTTGGATCCTTGCTTGATTTCTCTCTCCCTTGATAGAATTTTCCGCTCCTCTCCTACTTGTCCCATTTTAAAGATTACCTGTAGAGTCAAAGTAACAAAAAACCATCAAATCATCTCTATATAAAACATCATAAACAATGCAGAATCAGAAACACATTGACCATACAATTGCATTCATAAACAATAAGATTCACAAACACATGATTATATGGAGGAAAACTCAAAGAACTTTATTAATAGTAAAAGAGAGGATTACAACCCAGTTGTCTGATCTAGCATCATCCTCCTAGCATAGAAGCCCTCTTCACCTTATGAAAAGAAAGATCACCCAAAAATACAATGTCTCGTCTCACAGATAAACCAACAACACTTCCTTACAAATTACAAAATTCTAGCCCCCATATCTCTTAGATGAGGTATCCATTTATAGATGTCTTGCAAGGGTGTGAGTTAGCTCTGGGTTTTTGATTAGTGTCATTCCAATGATAGTTTTTGGTTCCACTTGGATATTTCATTGATCTCTTACTCATCCCTGGGCGAATTCAGAGAGGCAAGTGTCATATGAGAAGTTTCTAGAAGATTCCATGATCATCCACTTAGCAAACTATCTCTGCCATTTGTCTATTCTTGCTCATCACACTCGACAAAAGGCTCTTTCAGTATGCATCACACCTGGCTAGTGTAGCAGTCAGTATGCATCGTACCTTGACCATGGAGCAGTCAGTATGGTCCAATTTTGGCCAGTTCTGAGTGTTTTTTTAGGTGGAACTTTTGGGAAATGATGTAATCAGTTGACCATGATCCTTTAGGGTATGAAACACCACCTTTAGGGGTTAAAGAGCCCTTGGTTTATGGACATATGAGTTTGGGTTGCAGTGCCCAAATATGTCTATAACAGTTGCCCCCTAAAGCATGAGGTTGTAAATCTTTTGATGTCGGGTGAAATGCTTTATCATGAGGATCCGAGGTATTCGAACTGGAAGGTGACCTGTATAAGATACAATACAATACATCATCATCATATTATTTTCCTGATCTAGCTGAGGTGGGCATTCCCATGCTCAGCTTTATAAATTCATTTTCATGTACATAGGACAGACAATCATCTGCTATTCTAGACTGGTGATTCTTCGCATGAAGAATCATCTTCCCTGGCATAGATGACTATCTGTGCAGCTTTTGTGTACAATTGATGTTTTTATTGTCCTGAATATATCATAGCCCAGATGGATCCAGGGTCTTCAAACTAGATCTGGGGTCTTCAAACTCGTTGAATCTTTGCCCGATGTACAATTCGATCCATGTGAAAATATGTTCTGAAGTCGAACATTGAAAGACATCGTCTGATTACCAACCAATAATGTAAGCTATTAACAGGCGCGAGAGGAATCATCGATAATGATAATGACCCTCAAGGTACTACAGTACAATTCACGTGGTGTGAATATATGATCTGATGTCGAACACCATGCGAAATCTTTTGGTCAAAGGCTATTGATGCAAACCTATCGCCGAAAGTGAGAAACTTGCCATTGAGGCATGCAAGCTTCAAAGTACTGAAAGGGTTGTTTCCAAGTCAACTTCTTGGATAATGAGCTGATGTCAAAAAGAAGTGACTCACCGTAGGAGGGCCTTAATGTATCCCACATCTATGACATGAAAAGAAAAAAAAGATCTTCTAGAGGTGAAAATGATCTGGTGATATAAGGTTCAGGAATGGCGGTCATGAAAATGAAGAGCAGAGGTATTGTAGTGGATGAGGTGTTTGCTGGATGGTGAATTCTCTGAATGACTTCTCTTGAACATGCCGGCGACACTAAGATGGATTGGTAGTGTTAACCCCAAAATATGGATGGTACATAGGACCAATGGTGATATGACCAGTGAAAGGAATAACCCAACCCGACTCAATCATGGTGATGGAGTGAAAGCGTCATGTTCAAGACCAACTTGCTACCAATAAAATTCTTCAAGTTTTCATCCCTTTTTCCCCAGTCGTTACTGACCAGTACCTCTTTATTTTTTTCAAGATTGAGGAGGATAACATATCCTTGGTCTATAATTTTCCCTTCGGGCAAACCTGTCACTATGTTTTAGCGAGCCTAGCGTCAGTGAGACTCGTTCTTATTTGGGTGGACAAGTTTGTCGCTATTTCTTAACGAGTTTAACGACAAATATAACTCGGTACTTTTCATGTTTATAGAGTTGGAAAAGGGACGAAGAGGAAACTCCAACAGTCCTTTTTCATAGCATAATCTCTTAAGTCTGAAAAAGTATAAAATAATACGAAAGGGATGACTTTTCGATCGCTTTAGCGAGCTGAAAAAGACATGCGCTCGATATTTTTGTTTGATAATCCCTCAGGTCCAAAAAGATTAAAATATATAGGATGGATGGCACTTCCCATTACTTTAACGATCTGGAAAGGCCAATAGCTCAACAATCCTTTTATATTTAATGAGTCTAAAAATAGTTTAAAAGAGACTCGTTTTTTAGGAACGAGTGGTATTTCCGGGTAGCAATGTTATAGACATTTTTGGGCACTACAACCCCAAGCATGAAATGTCCATAAACCAAGGGCTCCTAAGTCCCTAAATTTTTTTTTCTAACCCCTAAACGAACAAGGTCAACAGATTACAGCTTCTCCCAGAAGTTCTCCATGAAAAACTGCTCAGAATTGGTCAAAACAGGATCATTTCAGCTGCTCCACTGGCCAAGTGCGCTGCATCTCACGTAAATACACTGTGTGGGTGTGTTACATTTCAAAAATCCCTTCTATGGGGTGTTGTGGGGAAAATTATCCAACACGGAATGACCCTATCCCACTCTAAGGGTGATAGTTCCTTAGCAACAGCTGAAGCAAAGCTATCTAAAGTTACTTCTTTATGACATGCAAGAGATGAAAGGAAGAGATCCACTTACCGATGTCTTGCGCAAATGGTCGATCCAATCTCCTCTATTTGCCGCTTGCTCCCAGCTTCAAGTCTTCTCACAGGCCCAGCTACACAAGATCCTGCAAACAAGACGAGAAAAGGAAACTACAAGAAGCATGCATTCATAATTGATTCAAGGATTAGCATAAATCAAATACGCAAGTAAGACAATACACCATTGAAACACATGCGAATAGAAGAACCTAAAATGCTTTATTAATATAAGGAAGTAAGGTTCAGGCGGTGATACAACCATAAGAGGTCCAATCCAGCATCACCTTCCCGACGGAAAGAAATCTTCTTTTCACCTCCCTCAAGCAATCACCCAATACTCACAACTGTAAACCAACAGCAATTCTCTGCACTAAATTCCGACCTTTTTGATCCCATGGGATGAGATCCTTATATAGAGTTTTGGAGTGAAGATAAGTCAGCTTGATGTGTGACTTGTTGTCCTCTTCAACTCCAGTTGTTCTTCAGTCCTTCACTCGGAGTTTCTACCTTCCACTTGGAGTTTTAGAACCTTTTTACTCATCATTAGGCGAATCTTCTGATCCAAGTGTCATTTTGGAAGCTTCCTGGGCACTGGCACATTGAGAAAAGATTCCTCCACATGTCAAAGTACGCCCAGCGCAGGTAGCCTTTGTTGCACTTGCTATGCAGCGCAGGTACACCATAGAGCTTTTGACATTCAGCGCAGATGCTTAGTGGAGCAGCTGCTTTGATCCAAAATTGACCTGTTTTTGAGTGTTTTTCAGTGGAGAACTGATTTGAAGTGCTGTGGTTTGCTGACCTTGTTCCTCTAGGGGTAGGAACAACATGTTTAGGGACTTTGGATCCCTCAGATTATTGACATTTCATGCTCTATGCTGTAAGGCACAAAAATGTCTATAACAGTTGCCCCCTAAAGTATGAGGTCATTTATCGGGTGAAATGCTTTATTAGGAGGATCCGAAGTTCATTCAATCGTCGGGAGGTGACCTGTAACAAAATAAAATACAATACATTATCTTTTCATACTTTCTTTTCATGATCTAGCTGATGCGGGCATTTCCCATGCTCAGCTTTATAAATACATTTGTTGTACATAAACAGACGATCGTCTGATAATAGACTGATAATTCTCTGCTTTTCATTATCATCCTTTTAGTAGGATGATCATCTGCTGTACATGTCTATGTTTTTATCTCCTGAATATATATCGCAGCCCGGATGGATGAAACTAGATCCGGGGTCTTCAAACTTGTCCGATCTTCACTCTAGTACAAGTCGATCCATGTGAGAATTTTCTTGAAGTCGAACATGGAAAGACATCGCTTGATTACCAGTCAATAATGTAAACTGTTAACAAGCGCGAGAGGAATCACCGATAATGATGATGACCCTCAAGGTACTGCAGCACAATTCACGTGGCGTGAATATAGGATCTGACGTCGAACACCACGCAAAGTCTCCTGGTCGAAGGTCATTAATGTATACCTATCGCCGGAAGTGAGAAACTTGCCATTGAGGCATGCAAGCTTCAAAGTACTGAGGGGGTGTTCCTAGATCAACTTCTTGGATAATGAGCTGATGTCGACAAGAAGCGATCCGTCAAAGGAGGGCCTTAATGAATCCCACATCAGTGACACGGAACGGAGCTAGTGATGATGGTGAAAACGATCTGTGAAATATGATTCAGGGTGGCGGTCATGGAAGGACGAAAGATGATGTATGGTAGTGGATGGGACCCGGTTGAAACTTTCTGAATGACATCTCTTGAACATATAACGACACTGATGTGATGGATCGGTAGCATTACCCCATGTATGGATGGTATGGCGAGACCATGGTGAAGGGACCGGTGAATGATAATAACCCAACCCGATATTTACGGAGGCAAAAGTGTCATGTTCAAGAGAGACTTGCTACCATTAAGCTTTGAGGTTCTCCCAATTTTTCCCCAGTCATTTCTGACCAGTACCTCTTTATTTTTGTCAAGCTTGAGGAGGATAACATATGCTTGTTCTATAACCTGCCCTTCGGGCAAGCCCATCGCTATGTTTTTAACGAGCTTAACGATAGGGAAACTCGTTCTCGTCTAAGGACAAGTTTGTCGCTATCTAATATTTTTAATGAGCCCAGCGACAAAGACAACTCGGTCCTTTTCATTTTTAGAGAGTCTGAAAAGGGTACATAAAGTGGACTCCAGGGGTCCTTTTTCGTCATCTAATCCCTTAAGTCCGAAAAAGTATAAAACAATACAGAAGGGATGAATGTTCGATATCTTTATCGAGCCGAACTAGACAAGCGCTCGATCTTTTTGTGCAATAATCCCTCAGGTCCAAAAAGATTAAAATCTAGAGGAGGGATAACTCTTCCGGTCCTTTTAACGAGCTGGAAGGCCAAAACTCGGCAAACTTTTCATTTTTTACGAGTCAGTGAAAAGAGCTCAAAGAAGACTCGTCTTTTGAGGAACGAGTGATAAACAGGGATAGCAGCAGATTCCAGGTACAGGTTGGAATTTTCCAATCACGGCAGTATTACAAGGATGGCTAAGTGGAATCACTCTTCGCAGCTGTTCCTCAAAATAGGTAAACAATCAAGTGGATGTGAATGATCGGCCAAATGAAAAGTGGAGGTGACGGTGCACAAACACGACCAAGGCTTTTATGGCTGATGAATTTACGGTCTCAAATGGTTATTCACCGGTTCGTTTTTCTTAATGAGCTTGAACTCTGGGGGAAGCTTGCTCACATGTGCGTTTATTTTTTAACGAGCATGAACTCTTGCTAAAACTGCTCGGTTTTGCGTTTATTTTTTAACGAGCATGAACTTTTCCAAAACTGCTCACTTGATAAGATCAAATTCATATTTTACCATGACTAGCTTTTTCTTTTTCAGAGATAGTACTGTATCATCAATTGCTGCAACAAACTTTGTTAGAAACGGATAACATGAAGTAAAAATACTAATATTTCACTTTGAACTACGTAAAAAGCAATTAAAAGATGTTTTTACCTCTCATTTTACCATTTCATGTGCATTTGGTTTGTTGGAGCTTTGGAGGTGCCTCTTCCTCTTGATTTTTCACCAGCTGATTTCGGGAGATTCTGTGGACGACTTTCAGCGCCGTTTCCACCAGGTAGGAGCTAAACCCTAGCTCTATCTTTTCATGGTCTTATTTCTCAGTTTTATGCTTGTTTTCCTGCCCCCATGAGCCCCTGGGGTTTCTCTAGGGCGCTCTGCCATCAGCGCAGGTGCCCTATATCGAAACCTGCGTTGGGGTTCTCATTTTTCAAAGGTAGTTTGTCCCCCAACGCAGGTGAGACCCTTCCCTACCTGCGTTGGGCGCAGAAAACATCTTGGTTGCACAATTTTTCATGAGATTTTTGCCATTTTCTTTACTTAGTCAGGGATCTTACTCCTCCTCTTGTTTGTTTTGCAGAGTTTATTGGAGCAGAATGACTCTTACGTGGCGAGAACGAGAGCATGAAGAGGAGGACATGATTGCCCTCCATGATCCTGTTACCGTGAGCGCGTTGCGGAACTATGGCTTGCTAAAATTCTTCCGCATATCTAGCATGAGGGCACAGATACGTTTACTGCAGTACCTGCTTGATGCTTGGGATCCTGTTAACCAAGTGTTCCAGATTAGGGGCAAGTCCATCCCTTTGACCATAGTGGACATTTACTTCTTGACTGGGTTGTCAAGGCGGGGTGCCCCCATTTCCTTGTCTGGTTCGGCCCGAGGGAGCGATTCCGTGAAAGATTATATCCGTCAGTATTGTAGGGAGGGATCCCAGCCGAGCAGAGACGGAAAGGTTTCTATCCGTGATATCACTGACAGGTCTCTCAGGTCTATTCTGTACACTATTTGTAGGATGGCCGGCAGCGAATCCCCTCATGTTGCCAACAGGTCTTATGTGCAGCACGCCCTGGAGTGTCTTCAGCCGAAAGTTTTTAACTGGTGTGATGCAGTATTGGTTCAGATGAAAAAACAATTGACCAAAGTAAAGGACGGGAAACTGAAGAATTTTGGCTTCGGTTCAGTTTTGACTGCCTTCGCTTTGGAGAAGATACCCTTGATGCAACCTCAGTATATTATTCTCGACTTGCCATCTCCTACTGAGCCACGCATGCAGAGGTGGGTTGACCACATGTCCAGACATGCAGGTCAATCTCAGATTACTTTTACTGATGCCTTCTTTAGGTGGTTCGAGCGGCAGGATATGGCTTTTTCCGAGTATCCATATATTGGCATGGATTTCCGAGGTGATCCGGATTTGGTGCTACCAGATGGCGAGCAGTGGGGTGATCTTGGTAAATATTTTGACCTTATCACTGTTTACTGTTTTTTATCTATAATGTCCTTGTGCTTTACTCTATCAAGACTCTAATCAAACTCATGTGTGCATGCAGATGTGGGCCCCGTCCGTCTAGCAGTTCGTCCGAGAGTTCCGGCCGCTGCCCCAGCAGGGGAGGCTCCTGGGAGAGCTATTCTCCGTGACCTTGACTTGGCCGAGACTCTTATAGCTGTGCAAGAACAGGTCGAAGGTCTTACCCTTGGGATTCCGGATGTACGGATCGACGAGTTGCCTCTACGATTGCAGCGACATACTGCTGGTGTTCCTAGACGATGGTCTCGTCTTCTGCGCATGATTGCACAGGCCGTGGCATGTTATCATGAGCATCACTAGGCTAGGGTGCCCCCCAGCCATTTTTGAGTTTTGGGGTCGTATGACCGATTTTGTCTTGGTTACAGAACATTATATGTAAACCGTAAACAGTTATATATATTTTTGATTTTCGGGGTTTATTCCAGTTTTTATGTGATCCATGTATGAAACATTGATGATGCTTCTCTTTTTATCAATTTTTCAAATGTCTATCTAACACATAGTTTGCTAATGAGTCGGTTAATGTGTTTAAGTTTCTGGAAATGTGTTGATATTGGATAAAATCAAACTGTCTTTCCAAGATTTTAACTCTTAGGAACTTGCGATAAATAGCTGGATTTCGGACAGAGTAGGTACCATTGAGCTGTAGTACCACGAGCTGTGAGTCTAGCCTGACGACTAGCCGGCGTATGCCATGGGTGATGGCATCAGATAGGAGCTCTATCAACGCGCTATACTCAGTGATATTATTTGTTGATTGACCAATACATACCCCCCTGAAACTCACTAACTCGCCGCTTGGGTCAAAAATGGCCCATGCTGCAGAGGATAGGTTCCTCGAACTATGACTCGCTCCGTCAGCATATCCAACCCACGGTTCCAATGGATTTGACATCTGCAATAAGTGTAAAAAGCAGATTACTTAAACCGGAACAAACGCTTTAGCGAAAACAAAAATGTAACAAAAGCATACAGGTTACTATTAGGCATAGTAACGCTTAAGGTACAACCCGTTGCGGGGTTGCGCCAGTGGAATTCCGTCATAATCTACCAACTCGTAGGCACCTTTTGCTAATACACTCTTAACAATATAAGGGCCCATCCATAAGGACTTAAATTTCCCAGCTCCCAATTTATCGGATTCTTGGTCATAAAGCAAGACCAAATCACCTTCTGAGAAGACATGAGGTTTGACATTTTTGTCGAACTGCGTTTTGACTCATTTCTTGTGGGCTTCGTTGGCCAAGGCGGCATCACGACGGGTTTCATCCAACTGGATTAATTCCAAGAAACGAGCTTCTTCTTCCGAGGTTCCGGGGAGGAGATCAATTGCGAGTTTAAGGGACGAAATTTCACACTGGATTGGTAGGATCGCCTCCAAGCCATACACCAGCTGAAACGGTGTGAACCCAGTGGCATTCCTTACCGATGTTCGGTAGGCCCACAAATCCGAGTACAGGATCAAATGCCATCTTCTCTTGTGAACCCCAACCATCCTTTGCAGCATGCGCTTCAGGACCTTGTTGATTGCTTCAACTTGTCCGTTAGCTTGCGGATAGTACGGAGTAGAGCTGTCGTGAGACAATCCTAGTTTGGCAGTTAATTCAACCATCACGTGATTGCGAAAATGCGATCCATGATCTGTTACTATGGCCTGTGGTATGTCGAATCTAGCGACCACATGATTAAAAAAGAATAGGGCTGCTGTTTCACCAGTGTTATCCAATGTAGGCATCGCCTCGGCCCATTTGGTAAAATAGTCAACTGCGACTAAAATATACCCATGCCCCTCGGTCGAGGTGGGGTTACATTGCATGAAATCGATGCCCCACTTGGCGAAAGGCCCCACAGCTATTATTGGCTGTAAAGGAGCGGGGGGTCTTCTGGTTTTGCTATCAAAAATCTGACATGCATGGCAACTTCTAACTGCGGTTATGCAATCTTTGAACATGGTTGGCCAGAAGTATCCTGCTCGTAAGATTCTTTGTGCTGTAGCGTATCCAGATTGATGCCCCCCACAGGTGCCTGAATGACATTCATTCAGGGCTTTTTCGGCCTCCTCATGGGTGAGACACCTTCTCAGGACCGTATCGACACCACGACGGTAAAGCGTATCACCGACGATCATGTAGTCTTTTGCTTGGTATCGAATGCGTTTTTGTTCTGAGTGAGAGGTGTCTGGCCGAAACTTTTGGGTTTGGAGATAAACTATTATATCTCCATACCACTCGTCACTTGCTGATATCAGAAACAAACTTTCGTCCATGATTGATTCTTTGGACGTTTCATCGTTGGACGATGATGGGAGATCGCATAATAATTCTGCGAAAACTAAAGCTTTCTTTGATTTGGATTTCACAAATTCCAGATCAAACTCTTGAAGGATAGCTATCCACTTTGAATATTTTCCCCCAAGCAACTGTCGCGACAGTATATAAGTCATGGGGTTGCAATCTGACAATACGGTGGTCTTCCTAAAGAGGACATAGTGCCGAAATCTTTGTATCACTTGAACAGCCGCCAATGCTAGCTTTTCAACATGAGAATATCTACTTTCTGTATCATTTAAGTTTTTACTTAAATAATATATAGGGTGTTCAATTCCATCGACTTCTTGTACTAAAACCATTGCTATGGTCGTATCTGCTGCAGCCAGATACAGGTTAAAGTCCCTTAGATAGTCTGGGGCGTACATTAATGATGCTTTGACTAGCGCTTCTTTCAAAGCATCAAAGGAAGCTTGTGTAACCTGGTCCCAGACGAAAGGTACATCCTTTTTCAGGAGACGGGTATAACCTTTAGCAAGTTCTGCGTAATTTGGAATGAACCTCCTCAGAAAGTTTGCTTTCCCTTGGAGTTTCTGAATCTGAAGCAAGTTCGAAGGTGGAGGCAAATTAATGATTGCCTGCACCTTGCAAGGGTCGAGACGAATCCCATCCTTGGAGACTATAAAGCCAAGTAAACGACCAGAACCGACGCAAAACACACATTTGTGCGGATTGAGTCTTATCTTGTAGTGTCGGCATCGTAGAAATATTGCTCTTAAATGCTGCGGATGATCAGTCCGCTTTTGCGAATGAGCTGGAAGATCGTCGAGATAAGGTTGAACGATGTTCTTGATGTCATGGAAAGCATAATTCATTGCTCTCTGAAACGTCGCCCCTGCGTTCTTTAAACCAAAGGGTAATTTTCGATAAGCGAATGTGCCCCATAGACAAATAAATGCAGTCTTTGACTGGTCCTGCGGGCGGATATTAATCTGATTATACCCGGAAAATCCGTCCATAAACGAAAAGATTTCACATCCGGCGCATTCATCAATTATCTGGTCGATGAAGGGTGTAGGGTAGTTGTCCTTTGGACAAGCTTGATTTACATCCCTATAATCGACGCACACTCGTATTGTTCCCTGTTTTTTTATAACAGGGACAATATTCGATACCCAATCGGTTAGAGGAACCGGGTAGATGAAACCAGCATGGAGAAGCTTCTCAACTTCTGCCTTAATGGCAGCGGCTTTCTTGGGGTGCATCTGCCGAAGCCGTTGTCTTACTGGTTTGACATCAGGATACATCTTAATTTCATGTTCAACGATACTCGAGTCAATGCCTGGCATTTCATCATATGACCAAGCAAAGACATCTCTAAATTCGCGGAAAAGAGCTTTATATATTTCTTGTTCTGAAGGGGAACAACCTTTGCCGACATAAATATTCTCTACAATGTCTGTTTTGGTCGAGATATTTATGGCTATAGTTTCTTCTATATTGGATAGGTTTCTCTCGGAGTCCACCGTATTTACAGTATTCGTTAGGAATTCAAATACTGAAGGGTGATACAGGTCGCCTTGAGTATCTTCCTTTGGAAGGGAATGATGGTGGTTATCATCCCATGGTGCCCCCTCAATCAACATTGATTGCAGGATTCCTTCGTCACTTGCATGCACTCGTGACCAAGGATCCAAAGGGGTACCACATTCTCCTGACCTATCTACCCAAACGCTTGACGAGCATTGATTTGGGCTCGCCTCCCATGCCTGAAACATTGATTGCTACAATATTTCAATTGGGCTCGGGTGCAAGACCATTGCCCGATCCATGATGACTTTGTCTTTTGCAACCTTCGTGGAAGATATCATGTTGCAGGTAGCCACCAATGGTACATTTCCTATGTACGTATGATTTGGTAGTGAGAAAGTCCCCATCATCGTGGGGTCTTTCAACAGGCCTACTCCTATATCTTGAATGGAATGGTCGCTTTCATGGATCATGGGAATGCTTCCCGTAACTTGTGAACCATTAAGGAGGAAGTTCTGTTGGTCGACGACCGTAATCCCTCCTTCAAACGGGAATGCGATCTTCCTAAAATAAGTCGACACGACAGCTGCCATGGCATAAATCCATGGTCTTCCCAGTAGGATGTTGTAATCCAGATTTCCATCTATGACTTCAACATCAATTTCTACTGTTTTTCCACCTAGTTCAACTTTCAAGTTACTTAGGATACCGTAAGGGGTATATGTCCTACCGTCGAAAGCCTTTAGTGTTGTCGAAGATCTCGACAAGGTTGGTGACCCTAACGTTTTCCAGCAACTCATCGACATAATACATGTCGATGCCCCCTCGTCAATAATTGTTCTGTGAACAGTTTTGTTGAGGGCCTTCACTTGAATAAGGAAAGCTAGCTGAGCTGGTAACTGAGGGTCATACCCTTTGTGATCAAAGGACACAAGATTGGAATCCTTAGGATCAACCCCCCCTATTTCCGATAACAATGCCTGCCTTTGGGATGGACAATTTTGTAGTACTTCTAGAGTCGACATAGCGGATGGCGATTGAGCCAAATCTTCTACCATGTTATAATGCTGTGCCGCTCTGGCACGAGGATTAAAAGTCGACTTGTGTACTACACCCTTAGGTGGTTTTATCGTTAATTCTGGCATTATGGGTGGGACAACTTCTGTCGAAGTTGTTGTCGAACTACTAGGTTGATCTTTACCTTTTTCGTTTGACAGTTGCGGATTTCCGTAATCTTTGTTCCTTGTCGAAATCAAAGCATCATTTTGCTGCTTGGAGATCGATAACATTAGCACTTGCGACGGGGAAGAATTTCCACTATCAACCATATTTTGACCTGGTTTGGGAAAAGGATCAATCAATACCGCTGGGTTCTTTGGACTCTTAAAGAATCTCTTGAGTTCAGCTTTGTATGGACATTCTGTTGTCTTGTGATCTTCGTCACATATCGAACAGGACCATTTCTTTTTCCCTTTCTCAGGAGAGTTCGAAGAAGTTTTTTCAGGTGACGGATCATCCTGTTGCTTCTTCTTCCCTTTGTTTTGCTTCTTCTTGCTTCCTGGTTGATTGGTTTCTTTGCCTTTATCTGCTGATATGGCATTTACTTCCGAAGCAAGAATCTCTTCATGGGCATTTCGATCTGAAGTCTTACGGGCTTTCTGAGGTGAAGCCTTTTTCGACTTCGCGCTTGCAGTGCCAATCACGCCATCTCTGGTATGAGAGTCAATATTCGATTTAGGAGGGGGAGGAATTGAAAATTCAGGTCTAGTGGCATCCGATATTTTGTCGTAGAGCGTGCCAGACTGAGTATATACTAAGTCTAAATATTGAGCACGAGCGATGACTTGCTCTTCTGTTACAACTCCCCCCTTGGCCACATCCTCCGTTATAGCCGGAAGTAATGACTTTATAAACCATTCAGCTAATAGCTGATCAGGAACGTATGTTTTCACCATCCTACGACGGCGACGCCACTCATGTATATGATCCGATATGTGAGTAGCTGTCGTTTGTTTGAAGTTGGTCAGTATCTCGGTTCCTGTTTCATACCTAATTGGTAATTGAAAATGGGTTAAGAAAGTCGTGGCTAAGGAGCTGAAATTGTCGAAAGAGGCTCTCAGCAATTCTATATACCATTTAGCCGCCGGACCTGTCAATGTCCTCTGGAAGAGGCGAAGTCTTATCGAATCATCATTCAGAGTGTTCGATGAACACCACAGATGAAAAGTCATGACGTGATTCGACGGGTCTTCACCTGGATTTCCATTGAATTTAGGAATGTCCGAGGGAAGTTCGTGAGGAATCGCTGGCCACCAAGGGGCATAAGCAATCGGATCGTTTGTCAACCGATGTAAATCGGGTAACTCTAGAGTTGCCACGAATGGCAGCTGTTGACTCAGATTAGGCGAAGCGTACCTAGGATACGAAGGGATCGCCTGAGCAGTTGGTCTTTGCATACCGGCATAATGTATTTGATGCTGGTATGATTGATACGGTTGGTGGACTATCCCACTATAAAGTGGTTGGTTTAGACCGTTTTGTATGTACGGTTGTCCATTATTCGCAAAAATCTGTTGCTCGGTACCTTGGTACACTTGCTGGAACTGCGGTTGTTGATACTGCACCAACCATGGTTGTGATACCATTGGTTGTTGTGCGATTCTTACCACTGGGCCAAGATGAGGGGTAATGGTACCCGTTTGTGCTTGAGCCGCCCCGCCAGCCGGCGATTGTGGTTGAGTCGCAGGGTCAAGGGGCTGTTGCATTACAACTTGAGGAAACTGAGGTTGACATACAACAGGCATCGTTTGAACTTGCGACACGGTTACAATCGCTGGTGTCGTCAGGATGTTCGTCACAGGCATTTGTTGTTGCATAGAAGACACAACTCTTGGTTGCTGGGGTAGCATAGGTATCCAACCACTTGTAGTTATTCCAGTATAACCTGAATATGGTTGTGAACTCCCGTATGGGTAACCTCCCAGAGGGGGTAACGAAAAGGCATATTGCCCCCCATACGGTGGTGGTTCGGAACCGAGGGGATTTATTACACCTCGAGGACCGGATTGCCCAAACTGATTTCCGAAAGGATCAATTTGTTGAGTTCCAACATAGGAGTTACTGGGTATTATCCCGGGAGAACAAACAGGAACAGACCATACTGTCGTCATGGCTCCCGAAGGGACCCCCTCCAGCTGTTGAGAGTTAGGGACAGATGGTATGCCGGCGAACATTGTCGGAATGACTGCAGGGGGTTCTGCCGTCGCTGTGTCATTTGGCACAGTCCTAGATGTTGACGGTTGTTCAGACATTTTGAGTCTATCCAGTAGATTGCTTAGTGATTCTTCAGAAACTTCTCCGGGTGATAGGCTAGCTTCTAATGCAGTAGGAAGTAGAGTGATCCCTGCTCCAAAATGTGTTGGAGTAGTTGCTTGCGGATCTTCTACAATTTCTTCTATTGCGATCAGACCGGGTGGAAGAGGAAGACCGTCAGGTCCGTAGAATATTTCTGGTGCCGAAGAAGGGGTTGTTTCGACAACGACAGATGTTTGAGGAGCAAGACTCTCTGAACCGATCACTGATGGAATTGATTCAGTAACACAAGTATTTGCTCTCAGACTAGGATCAGTGTTACTGTCCTTCTGGGGCTGTTGAACTTCTTCAATAGGGGCAGGGTTTCCAGAAATGTTTGGAGTAACTGGAACCTCAGATGTCGTCGGAACACTTGTTCTAACTTTGACAGGAGATTTGGAACCAGTTGAACGAGATCGCTTTGCCCGGGTGGTTTTCGATTCCGGGGACAAAGACGGTTGACTCGTACGCCTCCGCGAACGACGGTTCATCGATTGACTTTCTTCCACGGTTGCGGATTACTTGATCAACCAACAATGCACAGGGTAAATGTGTTTTCGAATTGAATTAATTTTAGACGCTTTTTAAGACACAACTTGCTTTTTCATGTTTTAAGAGTCGAGAAAAAGCTAAAGATGACTCTAGTCTCCTTCGATGTATTAACGAGCCCGAAGTGACAAATGCTCGGATGGACTTTTTCAGTTATAGAGTTTGAAAAAGGCCAAAAGAAACTACTCTGGAGTTCTAGGCAGAGGGTGTGCCAAACCTTTCGCGAAACCACAGAATACGTTTTACGGTACGAGTGGTCGATCTTTGTGAATGCTGTGTTCACTGCATCGCGATCAGTAGGGCGGTCGACACGGCTTCCTATGGATAAAGGCTTTGTTCCTATAGGGGTCCCCCAATATACGCGACGGTATGCGGGGGCACAAATCCGTATTAGTGCTATCGTCCCTCAGGAGGAATCACCCACCTTCGTAGAGATCGACAGTCACTATGTTTAACGACGCCGGTTCACGTCTCTACCTAGACCTCTACTGTGTTTCGTTATGTTTCAAAGCATTGTTAGATAAATTCAGTTCTTTTTAGGTTGATCTTGCTTAGCAGTTTGCCTTTATGGATCACCACGTGATGTATGATACAACTCCTAAATGCAGTCTAAGAATGATAAGCAAACTTTTTCAATTCTTTCAACTTATGAAAATCTTAACTACTGAAGGAAAAGAAAGACATCATCTTTTCAAACAGATCATAGAGCACACACTGATGAACTTTCCTAAATCGACATGCAAACTGTCAAAATGCACATGCACAATGCAAGTATTTCTTTTCTTCTTCCTTAATGTTGATGTATTACAAAAAGAAAGCTGTTGTACGATTTTGAATTCAATTTCAAGCGAAACCAAACAAGTTTTTGTCCAATAATCAAAAGAACACCTTAAGATTCACTCGTTTCAACACAAGAAATACTGAAATCTGAACCATATCACGAAAGCAAATTCTCAAGCAGCTATGAACAGCAATAAACTAGCTCTTAGAATCACAACGACACTTTATCATAGGTCTATATCCAAGAGGTCATAGCAAGACTAGTTCACTTTCGCTATGGGAAACTGTGAATGAAAGTAAGAAATACAATAAGAACAATCACGGTTTCTTCATACAACTGAGGTGGAATGAAGGCAAAGAAAGGTAGTTTCAGCTGGGTATACAGGTTGACAACAGGCTGCAAAAACAATATTGAAAACTGGGCAACAGACAGTGGGGAACCCCAGTTGCACAAGGCAAAACTGGATCAGTGCAGGTACTTCACTGTCAATCTGATATGCAGCGCAGGTAGCCCCTTCGGGACCTGCGTTGCAGCGCAGGTAGCCTTTGCTGCAGCTGCACTGAAGAGACAACTCTCGTCTCTCTCAGATTCCGGGTCACAGTTTGCTCAAAAATCAATGGTTTTTGGCCAAATCAGAGGCTATCAGTCAAGTATACACTAGAGGATGATTGAGGAAGATGAACACTATCACAAAGAGCTAAAAGGAGTCCTTGTGGATCAGCTCTTCAAATCATAAACATGCCCAGCACTGAGCTAGAGTAGCTGCCCTCTACTTTGCATTCGAAAGATTCGAATGCAGTTCGATTCGGTACTCCCTTTGTTTAAGAAATGAATAGCAAGAAACACAAGCTACCAACAAGACACGGTCCCCAGCGGAGTCGCCAGTCTGTTGTGGGGAAAAGTATCCAACACGGAATGACCCTATCCCACTCTAAGGGTGATAGTTCCTTAGCAACAGCTGAAGCAAAGCTATCTAAAGTTACTTCTTTATGACATGCAAGAGATGAAAGGAAGAGATCCACTTACCAATGTCTTGCGCAAATGGTCGATCCAATCTCCTCTATTTGCCGCTTGCTCCCAGCTTCAAGTCTTCTCACGGGCCCAGCTACACGAGATCCTGCAAACAAGACGAGAAAAGGAAACTACAAGAAGCATGCATTCATAATTGATTCAAGGATTAGCATAAATCAAATACGCAAGTAAGACAATACACCATTGAAACACATGCGAATAGAAGAACCTCAAATGCTTTATTAATATAAGGAAGTAAGGTTCAGGCGGTGATACAACCATAAGAGGTCCAATCCAGCATCACCTTCCCGACGGAAAGAAATCTCCTCTTCACCTCCCTCAAGCAATCACCCAATACTCACAACTGTAAACCAACAACAATTCTCTGCACTAAATTCCGGCCTTTTTGATCCCATGGGATGAGATCCTTATATAGAGTTTTGGAGTGAAGATAAGTCAGCTTGATGTGTGACTTGTTGTCCTCTTCAACTCCAGTTGTTCTTCAGTCCTTCACTCGGAGTTTCTACCTTCCACTGGGAGTTTTAGAACCTCTTTACTCATCATTAGGCGAATCTTCTGATCCAAGTGTCATTTTGGAAGCTTCCTGGGCACTGGCACATTGAGAAAAGATTCCTCCACATGTCAAAGTACGCCCAGCGCAGGTAGCCTTTGTTGCACTTGCTATGCAGCGCAGGTACACCATAGAGCTTCTGACATTCAGCGCAGATGCTTAGTGGAGCAGCTGCTTTGATCCAAAATTGACCTGTTTTTGAGTGTTTTTCAGTGGAGAACTGATTTGAAGTGCTGTGGTTTGCTGACCTTGTTCCTCTAGGGGTAGGAACAACATGCTTAGGGACTTTGGATCCCTCAGATTATTGACATTTCATGCTCTATGCTGTAAGGCACAAAAATGTCTATAACATGGGGTGCGATGGGCAAGAAATGACAAATGGCAGTGTCATTCCGCGAGGTGGAGGGGAAATGGAAGCTTCCAGAATCTTCTCCTGTGACACTTGCCTCTGAATTCGACCAAGGATGGGTAAGAGATCATCAATCTCCAAGTGGAAGAAAGAACTATCAGAGGGAAGACACTAATCAAATCATAAGCTGACTCATCTCCATTACAGATATCTATATATGGATCCCTCATCCCAGAGATCCAGAGGCTGGAATTTTGCATATTGTAAGGAATTGTTGTTGGTTTCTTGAGACAAACATGAGATTCTTGGGTGATCAAAGCTTTGTATGAGGTGAAGAGGGGCTTCCTTCTTGATAGGTTGATGTTGGGTCAGAACAACTGTTTGTAACTCCTCTTGGCTTTTTCTTGTTTATCAATAAAAGCTATTCAAGATTTCCTCCATGCTTTTGTGTCATTGATGTTTGCTACATTTGCATGGTCAATTTACATCTAATCCTATATTGTTTATGATTATAGATCCATGTCTTTGTATAGTGCTATGCTACTATGGTCTTACAGGTACTTTGTGAAGCTGGGTGTGCGAGGGAGCGGGTAGATAAAGACTATCAAAGAAGAGAGGAATCAAATCAGGAGATCAGCACAAGACAGAGGTTGGTCTTTCTGTTCCTCTCTATCTATAATTCATAAAGGAAAAACGAAAGTAGCTTTTCTCTATTTGTTTCTAAGGCAGCTGTCACACCTTAGTGGGATAGAGCAGTTCTATATAGACACTTTTCCCTGTAACAAAATGGCGACTCCACTGGGGAAGAATTAGTTTGTTTGTTTATCATTCTTTGTTGTCTGTTTCGTAAACTTACAGGTAGTATTCGAACTGCATTTGCCATAACAAATGCAAAGTAGATAAATGCTACTTCAATCCATCTACTGGATCTGTTTATGATTTAAACAACTTATTCACAAACTATCTAATTTCCCTTGTGATAGCTCTTAGATCCTTCTTAGATCTACCCCTGATTGTTGCATTACTGATTGCTTTTTGCTCAGCCAAAACCCAAGAACTGAACCGCAAACTGTGACCCGGAACCCAAACAGAATCTCGTTTCTGGCCCAGCGCAGGTACTATTCAGAGAATCTGAACTTCAGCGCACTTCTCGAGTGGACAAGGTGCGCTGCATTTCAAATTCTCTTTGTTATAGGTGCGCTGATCAGACTAGGCTCTGTACAGTTTTGGTTTCTGTGATTCATTCTTTCCAGTTCTATTCCTGAATTTTGTTGCCTGTGATCAGTATATGTCTGTTTGAAACCCCTTTTCCTTGTTGTTATTCTACCTCCTTTGTACAAAAGAACTGTAGATGTTTTTGTGTGTTTGTTGAGTCATTTGCAGTTCTCCTTTGCAAAAGTAGCATAATCGTACTGTCATCCTTTGATTTGAAACTGTCGCAAGTGTCGATTTCAATTATAAGAAAGAGTTTTATTGCTGTTGATGGTCGATTATCCTGTTACTATTGTTTTTGGTCAAAATTTGTAATTTTCTAGTGTCAAGAACAAGTATTCATTTCAAAATCGTAAGGTGTTGTGATTGTCTCCATTTTTGATTTCGAAAAGAAACTTGTTGATATTTGTCGCTTGAAAAGAAATTCAGATTTGTGCATCAACTTTCTTTTTAGCATTCATATACTAAGAAAGTAAAAAACAAATACATGCATGTGCATTTGCATATCGACAGTCTGATTGGCTTGATTTAGGAAAGTGCATTTAGAGTGTGATCTTTGCTCTTTGTGAAAAGATTTTGTCTTTCTTTCCTTACTAGCTAGGATTTTCATTGCACAAAGAAGATAAAAAGTTTGTTTATCATCTTAGATTGTATTTTAGGAATTACATCCACATCTCGTGGTGAACCTGAAAGGAAAACTTCATAAACAAGATCAACTTAAAATAAATTCAATGAATCTAACAACGCTTTGGAACTTAACGCACAACATTTAGAAGTCTAGGCTAGAGATGTATTCCGGCGTCGTAAAGCCTGGTAACTGCTGTTCTCACTGATGGTTGGGTCATTCCTCCACTTTGAGGTGATAAGTGCCAGTACGGACTTGTGCTCCCATGTACCGTCGAGTATATTTTGGGAGACCCCAATAGGCTTAATCCTTTATCCATAGGAAGCCGTGTCTGCCGCCCTATCGATCGCAATGCACTAAACACAGCATTCGGGAAGATTGACTGCCGTACCGTAAAAAGTATTCTGCAGTTTTGCGATTGGTTTGGTAATCCCTCTACCTAGATTTCCAGAGCAGTCCCTTTCATTCCTTTTCAGACTCCATAACAAAAAAGGTCCATCTGAGCACTTGTCAGTTCAGGCTCATTAAAAATCGAAGGAGATTAGAGTCATCTTTTGTTTTTTCTTGACTCTTAAAAATTGAAAAAACAAGTTGTGTCAAAGCGTCTAAAATTTATTTTAAATCGAATACTCATTACCCCTTTCCTACGTTGATCTTGGGTTGAGAAAATGAAATCTGCCAACCAAGGAATTCCCCTTGGAGGAAATCCTAGTCTCTTCTCCTCTTGGGGAGATGTTGGTGCACCCCATATGGCCACATTGTCACTTCCAGGACTGACAATCGGCTTGCCTGTATGGCTCTTCTCAACCTCTGTCGTCAGAACACCATAATTCCTAAACAATCGAATCAGCAACTAGACGAGTCCAGAGTTACCCACCAACCTTCTACTTCCTCTAATTCTTCCTCTCCTCCTTCCTCTTCGCTTGATGGGGCTGGTAAAGCCAAAAGTCAAGTACCTGAGAAGAAGAAGGAAAAGAAGAAGAAAGAGAAGAAGAAGAAGGAGCCAAAAGCAAATGGGGGCAAACGAGTGTCATCTAGCGAAAATCCACACACTGCACAGACCAGGCCTAAATCGCCATGTGTCATTTGCAAAGGAGACCACTATCATAGAGATTGTCCTTGTATCCCTTGGATCTTAAGGGACTAGTCTCCTCATTTGCACAACCCGTGTCGTCAACCTCTGATGATCATGTTGAAAACACACCGTCAACTAGTGAAAGTGAAGCCCCAGGACAAAAAGGAAAATATAGGTTTCCTTGTAAACTGTGTGAAGGTGATCATGCCGTCCACCATTGTCCCTTCTTAGACGAGGCTAAAAGAGTTTTGGACGATCGTCTGGTTTCACCGTTACGACTTCCTCCTGGATATAAAAAACTCTTGCCGAGTCTGTCACTAGTTGAAAATCCAGCTGGCCCGCTCAAGTGGTCGGCTGAAGCATCTATCATTGACGACAAACCATCTGAACCCATACCAGACGAAAGTCAAAAGGACGAGGTGGCAGTTGACCCAGTCTTGCCTTCAGAGGTTCCATCTTCAGAAGATACAGTCACCGAAAAGAACAAGGATGAAACCGTCCAAATTCTTTTCATAAGCACAGACTCCAACGAACATGGGGGCAATTTACCCGTTCCTTTACCGCAGGAAGGAAGTTCATCAGAGTTGTACCCAGCCGTTTATTCGGTCCCACCTCCAAGCAACCTAGTTGTCTCCTTCGACTGGAATCAACTAGGCAGACCTCGTTTACTAGCTAGTATACCATTCCGAATCATTGTTCAAATATATAGAATGGTTATGGCTGGTACCATCATAGATGAAGGGGCTTCTGTGAGTATCCTTTCCTCAACTGCTTGGAAAGTGCTTGGTTCGCCATCACTTTTGCCTGAGATGAGAAATCTAGCAGGCTTTGATAAAGGAACCAGTCGACCGTTAGGGATCCTTCCCAATGTGCCCATAACATTGAGAGGGAAAACCGTTCACATGAACGTGATGGTAGTTCAAGGACCCCTGGATTACAATCTACTCCTTGGACGAGACTATATTTATTGCATGGGAGCAATTGTCTCCTCACTCTTTAGAGTAATTTATTTTCCGCACGAAGGAAGAGTGGTCAAGCTCGTAGGCCAGCTTTCATTCCCCAGTTCACACATAGCAAATAGTCATATACCATCCCTAAATGGTCTTTTCATGTAAGAAATGTCTCAATCCCCAGTCCTCCCACCCGATGAGCACGAGTGATTTGGGGGACATGACTGAAACCCATGGGGCATGCACCCTGGTCTTCTTTGGCAGGAAAACTTCGGGTATAGGGTAGGTTTCCGCGAGAGTATATGACCTCCGCACTCCCGTCCGTGATTGGAAGAGGGAGTTGGACTGGAATAAGATCCTCTTATCAAAGTTATGTGAGTTGATGGGCATCGTCGCTCACCTTTGTTTATCTCGGTAGACATCGCTGAAGAGGTGTTTTGTTTACGCCGTAAACAGAACAATCTTTAGTAACCTATAAGAGGTAGGCCTCTCCCGATAAAACAAATGTTTTAATAGAAGAAAGAAGGGGTAACCTTGAAACTCTGTTTTATACCTGGGGGCATGCAAACCTTTTGGAGTGCAAGTAAAGAGTGATCATTTATCTGTTTTTTGGATTGGTCGTTTCCTAACTTGCATAAAGAAATGATGTGGGGCAAAAATCTAAAAGTTGTTGTTTTTATATGAGACATTCTTATCACACGACTGGATCAATGGAGTAGTTTTAGCACATAGTTCAAGCTCGTTAAAAAATAAACATAAGACATAAGCAAATGTTTCCCCCCGCATTTAAGCTCATTAAAAAATGAACTATTCACCGGTAAATAACCATCGTGAATGTAGTACTTCAACCATTAAAGCCTTGGTCGTGTTTGCACCATCACCTCCACTTTTGCATTGGCCGATCATTCACCTCCATTTGATTGTTTACCCATTTTGAGGAACAGCTGCGAAGAGTGATCTCACTAGCCATCCTTGTAACACTGCCGTGATTGGAAAATTCCAAACCTTACCTGGAATCAGTTGCTACCCATTTTATCACTCATTCCTCAAAAGACGAGTCTCCTTTAAGCTCTTTTCAACTGACTCATAAAATATGAAAATATTGCCGAGCCATTGACCTCTCCAACTCATTAAAGGGACCGGAAGTGTTATCTCTCCTCTAAATTTTAATCTTTTTGGACCTGAGAGATTATTACACAAAAAGATCGAGCGCTTGTTTTGCTCGGCTCGTTAAAAGTATTGAAAATTCATCCCTTCTGTATTGTTTTATACTTTTTCAGACTTAAGGGACTAAATGACGAAAAAGGAATTTTGGAGTTACCTTTATGTTCCTTTTTAGACTATCTAAAATTGAAAAGGACCGAGTTATCTTTGTCGTTAAACTCGTTAAAAGTGTAATAGTGACAAACTTGTCTATAAACGAGAACGCGTTTCACTATCACTAGGCTCGTTAAAACATAGCGATGGGTTTGCCCGAAGGGCATATTATAGAACAAGCATATGTTATCCTCCTCAAACTTGACAAAAATAAAGAGGTACTGGTCAGCAATGACTGGGGAAAATTGGGAAGAAAAATTGAAGAAACTTTGTTGGTAGCAAGTCGCTCTTGAACATGACACTTCCACTCCGCGTTCGAGTCGGGTTGGGTTGTTTCATTCACCGGTCACATCACCATGGTCCCACCATACCATCCACATTTGGGGTTAATGCTACCAATCCATCACATCAGTGTCGCCAATATGTTCAAGAGAAGTCATTCAGAGAATTCACCTGTGTCTCACCCACTACCATACATTTATACTCCATTCTTTCATGACCGCCAACCTGAACCTTATATCACCAGATTGTTTTCACCTCCATTAAAATCATTTGCTCCGTTTCGTGTCATTGATGTGGGATTCATTAAGGCCCTCCTGTGATGGATCGCTTCTTGTCAACATCAGCTCATTATCCAAGAAGTTTATCTAGGAACACCCCATTCAGTACTTTGAAGCTTGCATGCCCCAATGGCAAGTTTCTCACTTCTGGCGACATGTTCACATCAATGGCCTTCGACCGAAAGATTTTGCGTGGTGTTCGACGCCAAGTCCTTTATTCACACCACGTGAATTGTACTGCAGTACCTTGAGGGTCATTATCATTATCAGTGATTCCTCTCGTGCCTATTAATAGCTTACATCATTGGCTGGTAATCAGGCGATGTCTTTCCATGTTCGACTCCAGAACAACTTTCTCATGGATTGACTTGTACTTCGAGTGAAGATCAAACGAGATTGAAGACCCTGGATCTAGTTTCATCCATCCGGGCTGCGATATATATTCAAGGAAATAAAGACATCAAATGTACATCATTGCTGCACAAATAATCATCCAATCAAAAGGATGATGGCTCTATCAGAATCATCAGTCTACACTCAGACGATTGTCTGTCCTATGTACATGAAAATGAATTTATAGAGCTGAGCATGGGAATGCCCGCCTCAGCTAGATCATGAAAATATTATGAAGATAATGTATTGTATTGTATCTTATTACAGGTCTCCTCCCAGCTTGAAAGAACTTTGGATCCTCATAATAAAGCATTTCACCTGACATCAAAAGATTAACGACCTCATGCTTTAGGGGGCAACTGTTATAGACATTTTTGGGCACTACAACCCCAAGCATGAAATGTCCATAAACCAAGGGCTCCTAAGTCCCTAAAAGTGTTGTTATAACCCCTAAAGGAACAAGGTCAACAGATTACAGCTTCTCCCAGAAGTTATCCATGAAAAACTGCTCAGAATTGGTCAAAACAGGATCATTTCAGCTGCTCCACTGGCCAAGTGCGTTGCATCTCACCTAAATACACTGTGTGGGTGCATTGCATTTCAAAAATTCCTTCTATGGGGTGCGATGGGCGAGAAATGACAAATGGCAGTGTCATTCCGTGAGGTGGAGAGGCAATGGAAGCTTCTAGAATCTTCTCCTGTGACACTTGCCTCTCTGAATTCGACCAAGGATGAGTAAGAAATCATCAATCTCCAAGTGAAAGCAAGAACTATCAAAGGGAAGACACTAATCAAATCATAAGCTGACTCATCTCCATTACAGATATCTATATATGGATCCCTCGTCCCAGAGATCCAGAGGCTGGAATTTTTCATATTGTAAGGAATTGTTGTTGGTTTCTTGAGACAAACATCAGATTGTTGGGTGATCTAAGCTTTGTATGAGGTGAACAGGGGCTTCCTTGCTGAGATTTTGATGCTGGGTCAGAACAACTGGTTGTAACTCCTCTTGGCTTTTTCTTGTTTATCAATAACAGCTATTCAAGTTTTCCTCCATGCTTTTGTGTCATTGATGTTTGCTACATTTGTATGGTCAATTTACATCTGATCCTAGATTGTTTATGATTATAGATCCATGTCTTTGTATAGTGCTATGCTACTGTGATCTTACAGGTACTTTGTGAAGCTGGTTGTGCAAGGGAGCAGGTAGATAAAGACTATCAAAGAAGAGAGGAATCAAATCAGGAGATTAGCGCAAGACAGAGGTTGGTATTTCTGTTCCTCTCTATCTATAATTCATAAAGGAAAAATGAAAGTAGCTTTTCTCTGTTTGTTTCTAAGGCAGCTGTCACACCTTAGTGGGATAGAGCAGTTCTATATAGACACTTTTCCCTGTAACAAGCAACTGGTTCCAGGTATGTTTGGAACCTCTCGAAACACAGCAGTGTGAAGAGGATGGCAATCAGAATCACTCATCGCAATTGTTCCTCAAAAGGGTGAACAATCAAGTGGAAGCATATGATCGGCCAAAAGAATGGAGGTGATGGTAAGAACACAACCAAGGCTCAAAAGGCTGATAGCAGGGCAATCACGAAGGTTATTTACCAAGGGTGGATTCATTTTTTAATGAGCTTGAATCGGAAGAAACTATGCTCAGTGGTAGGTTTATTTTTTAACGAGCTTGAACCTTGCAGAAACATTGCTCTTGCTAGTCGTTTGAAGATGTCTCTTATTGGTAGGTTTATTTTTTAATGAGCTTGAACTCTATTATAACATGTGCTCATTGCCTTTTTATGTAAGCTAGAAATGACCAAACTACAAAGCTAATTACACTAAAAAGCTAAAAAAAATTCTAAAAAGCTAAAAAATGAAATTGGTTGTTTTTCAGTTGCAGACAAAGGTTTGCATGCCCATAGGTATTTAAGAAAAGGAGAGATCCCAGGTCACCATACGGAAGTCCCTACGATTAGGCAGGATTGTTTCTATCAGCAGTAGACAAAAACACATCCTTGGCTTTTTCCATCGAAATAGACAAAGGTGAATGGTGTGATCTTCCAATCACATAATGTACAAAGAAATAGTTGTTTTATATCGATCATATAACCTACAAGGAAATGGTTTTCTAGTCCAATCATATAACCTTCAAGGAAATCTCTCTTTTCATCTATGTTCGTCCACCGAAGCAGACTAGGGTGCATTCCCCCTAAACTTCATTACATTCACCGAACTACTCACAATAATTAGGTGGATGGAATGAAGGTTGAAGAGACATTGTTGACGTGAAGAGACCATTTAGGGATGACGGCTGATTTGTAGCTATGTTTGAACCGGGAAATGAAAGTTGGTCGACAAATTGCACCAGTTTGCCTTCATGTGGAAAACACATCACTCGAAAGAGTGTGGAAACAATAGATTTCATGCTATATATAGTCACATCCAAGGAGTAGATTGTAATCTAGTGGCCCTTGGACTACCATCACGTTCAAGTGAACGGTTTTCATTTTCAAAGTTATCGATAACTTTGGAAGGATCCCTAATGGTCAACTGGTTCCTTTGTTGAAGCGTGACAAATTTTTTGTTTTGGGCAAAAGCGATGGCGAACCAAGTTCTTTCCAAGAAGTTAAGGAAAGGATACTCACTGAAGCCCCTTCATCTATGATAGTTCCAGACACGATCATTTTGTAAATTTGTACTATGATCCAGAATGGTACATTAGATGGAAGGCAGGGTCTTGCTAGTTGATTCCAATTAAAGAAAATGACTAGACTGCTCATAGGAGGTACCGGATAAATGACCGGATAAACCTCATGAACTGGGGGGCTTTCCTCCTATTGTGAAGGAACAGGTGGATTTCCCCCAAGTTCACCAGACTCTGTATCGACAAAAAGAATTTGAACGTTGTTGTTCTCATTCTCTTTGGAAATTGTATCATCTGAAGGTGGTCTTTCTGAAGGCAAGACTGGGTTGAATGCCATCTCGAGCTGTTGACTTTGGTCCAGTATGGGCTCAGAAGGTTCACTTTCAAAGTTAGGAATGTTGACCGACAATTGAGTTACGTCAGTCAGGTTTTCAACTAGCAATGGACTCGGTAAGAGTTTCTTGTATCCAAGCGGAAGTCGCTACGGTGAAGCAGGATGATTATGCAAGATTCTCTTGGCCTCATCTACAAAATGACAACGGGGAAGGTGATGGTCTCCCTCACATAGTAGACATGGAGGTTTGACCTTTTTTTCCTATCCAGGACTTTCATTTTCACTAGTTAACGATGTATTATCAATCTGATTGCCAAATGTTGATGACACCTGATGGTGTGAACGGGGAGACCATTCTCTCAATATCCGCAGAATGTAAGGGCAATCTCGATGAAAATGGTTTTCTTTGCAAATTAGACAAGGATATCTAGGAGATTTAATGTGTGAATTTTCACGAGATGATTCATTGTTGACCCCTTACTTAATTGGCTTCTTCTTCTTCTTCTCCTTCCCTTTCTTTTTCTTCTCAGCTACTTGGTTTATAGTATCACTAGTTTCACCAAACGAAGAGGAAGAAGGGGAGGGAGAAACAAGTGAAGTAGAAGGTGAAGGGACAACTTTAATATCATCTGGTTGCTTATTTGATTGCTGAGGAATTACAGTGTTTTGAACAATAGAGGTCGAGAATAGCCATACCGGCAGGCCGATTGTGATTCCCAGAAGGGACAATGTAGCCATACATAGAGCACCAATATCTCCCCAAGAGGAGAAAGGACTAGGATTCCCTATAATAGGGATTCCTTGATTGGTGGACTCCATTATCTCAACCTAAGATCAACGAAGGAATGGGGATGTTATTCTGATTTAAATAAATTTTAAGACACTTTGACACAACTTTGCTTTTTCAATTTTTAAGAGTCGAGAAAAAGCTAAAGGTGACTCTAGTCACCTTCAATTTTTAATGAGCCTGAAGTAACAAGTGCTCAGATGGACATTTTCTTTTAAGGAGTCAAAAAGGAATGAAAGTGACTACTCTAGAAATCTAGACAGAGGGATTACCAAACCAATCGCAGAACTGCAATATACACCTTGGTGGTAAATTAAAGATAAATTACAAAGGACTTTACGTACGACAATCAATATTTCCAAATGTTGTGTTCAGTGCATTGCGATCGATAGGGTGGCAGACACGACTTCGTAAGGATAAAGGGTATTAGCCTATTGTGGTCTCCCAATATATACTCGACGATATGGGGACCACAAGTCCATACTAGCACTTGTCACATCAAAGAGGAGGAATCACCCAACCTTCGACGAAAATGATAGTTACCAGGTTTTACGACACCAGAACACGTCTCTAGCCTAGACTTCTAGATGTGTTGCGTTAGGTTCCAAAGAATTTTTATGTTCATTGAGATTTATTTTATAGTTGATCTTTATTAGAAGTTTGTCTTTCAAGGTTCACCGCGTGATGTAGATGTACAATTCCTAAATATGCAATCTAAAATGATAAACAATCATTTATTTTCTTTTAGCAATGAAAATCCTAGCTACAAAGGAAAGAAGATTATGATTTCTTTTAGTAGAGAGCATAGGCCACACACTAAATGCACTTTCCTAAATCATATTCCACATACAGTCAAAATGAAAATGCACATGCATGTATTTGTTTTTTGTTTCCTTAATGTGAGAATGCTAAAAAGGAAAACTAAGTACAGATCTAAACTATTTTCTTTTAAAGCGACATCTTTATCAATTTCTTTTCAAAATGAAAGGAAGACTAAAATGACACTTTTGATTTCGAATGAAAAACTGCTTTCGACACTTCAAAAAATAGAAATCCAAATCCAATACAATGACAAAAGTATAATCGACTATCTAGAGGAGGAAGACTTTACGGCACTCTTCTTTTTGACTCAAAATGACAGTTACGACACTTTTTGCATCAAAAACGACAGTTCGATTAAGCTACTTTTGACCAAAGAGGACAGTAAACGATGGACAAATACATAAAAACATTTACAAATCCTAATCAATGGAGGTTGAAATATATGAAGGAAGAAGGTTTCAGCAAGAAGATACTGATCATAAGCAGCAACACAATCAAACAGAGCTGAAAACAAGGTCAAAAAACCAATTTTCCAAGGGAGAAAACAATATCATTCAGTCATCGCACCTATCCTTAAGGGAAACGGGGATGCATCTCACCTGCAACACATTGGAGGTGCGATGCATACAAGCTGCTAGTTACAGACAGTGCGATGGACCAGGGAGTGAAACTGAGTTGGGTTTTTGGCCAAATTTTCAACTGAGTTCAGGGATTTAGGTTGAGCTATTATGAACAGTAAAACCAAAGTATAGGGGTATGATCAGTCATTCAGCATACTCGATTGCTCCATCAAATTGATTGGAAATACATATGCCTGAAAAATGAATTAAAAACTAACATTTTACTTGAAGTACATGAATAGTAACATAAAAAGTAGTTTAACCTCCCATTTTTACCATTTCATTTCAAATTTGGGATTTTTGAGCTCTGGAGTGGTTTTCCCTCTCAAATTTCATCAGCTGATATAAGGAGATCCGATGGGCTATTCTTCGCACCGTTAGGACCAGGTAGGATCTGACCCTGAGCTCTTCATTTTCATTCCATCTTTTTTTTATTTTGAGCAAGTTTTCCCTTCCTTCTGAGCCCCTAGGGTTTGAAGAATTCATTCTCCCATCATCACACCTACCCTATACCAAAAGGTGCGATGCATACTGAGCTATACACTGACCAGTCAATATGCATCTCACCTAGTTCAAAGGCAGGGCGCGATGGGCGCAGAAGGGAAACTTTACACAGTAATTTTTCATGAATTTTTTTACTGTTTTTGCTCAAATTTAGATCCTAATTCATCTTTTGTCTGTGAATCAGATATTTTTTGGATCAAGATGGTCGTTACTTGGCATGAACATGAACATGAAGAAGATGACATGATTTCCCTACATGATCAGGGTACTATTATTGCATTGCGGAGCTATGGTTTGCTCAAATTCTTCCGTATATCTAGCATGAGGCAACAAATCAGTTTGTTACAATATTTTCTCAATGCATGGGATCTGATCAACCAGGTATTCCAAATTGGTGGAAAATCTATTCCACTGACAGTCGAGGATATCTACTTTTTGACGAGGTTATCAAGGCGTGGTGCCCCTCTTTCACTATTGGGATTTGCCTATCGGGGTGAGTCAATGAGAGATTATATCCACCAGTTATGTAGAGATGGATCTCAGCCTAGCAGAGACAGCAAGATCAATATCTAGGATGTCACTGTTCAGTCTCTGAGGACCATTTTAATCACCTTTGCTAGATTGGTTGGTAGCGCGACTCTTCATTTGGCAAACAGATCTTATGTGCAATATGCTCTAGAATGCCTGGAACCAAAGGTATTCAACTGGTGTGAGGCGGTACTTCCGGTGATAAAAAAATAGCTCTCCAAGGTGAAGAATGGAAGATCTAAGAACTTTGGCTATGGTTCCATTTTAATTGCTTTCGCCTTGGAGAGGATTCCACTGATGCAGCTGTAGTACATCTCACTAGGCTTGCCAACACTGAGGGAACCCAGGATGCAGAGATGGGTTGATATCATGGCTAGACATGCTGGTCAGTCACAGATTTCTTTCTCTGATGCCTTCTTTGAGTGGTTCGACCGTTAGTAGATGGTCTTCTTGGAGTATCCATACGTCGGGATGGATTTCCAAGGCGCCCCAGATTTGGTGCTACCGATTGGCGAGCAGTGAAGTGTTATAGGTAAAATGATTTGACCATATCTTTGTCTATCAGTTTTATAATGTTTTTGTGTTTTTAAATATTATCAAGACTAATTGAACCCATATGTGTGTGCAGATATTGGGCCAGTGCGACCAACAGCATGCCCAAGGGCAGCAGCTGATGTTCCAGTAGGAGAGGCTGTAGGGAGGGTTGTCCTTCGTGATATTGACATAGCAGAGACCCTAGCAATGTCGCAAGATCAGATCGAGGGTCTCACTCTTGGTATTCAGGATGTGAGGACTGACAAGTTACTTCTGAGGCTACAACGCCACACTACTGGCATGCCGAGTCGATGGACTAGGCTCTTGCGTATGATCACACAGGCGGTGACATGTTATCACCAACACCATTAGTCTAGGATGCTTTTTTGCATTCATTTTTGAGTTTCTTGGTTGCATGAATGATTTTGCCTTGTACACAAAACATTATGTGAAACTATAAACAATTATATATTTTTGATTTTCAGAGTTTATGTTGGTTAAGTTATGTGATCCAGATGCAAGCGTTCATATGAAATGCTTTTCTTCACGAATGCTGCAAATGTATGTCTATTGCATAATTCACTAATGAATCAGTTAATGTGTTTAAGTTTCTAGAAATGCATTGATATTCAATGGAATCAGACTGCCTTTCCAAAATCCTGACTCTTAGGAACATATGATAGATAGCTGGGTTCCGAACTGAATAGACGCCAGTAAGCTGTAGAATGACGAGTTGCGAATCTAGCTTGACAACAACTCAGCATATGCCATCTGAAATGGCATCAGAGAGAAGCTCAATCAATGTGTTGTACTCAACAATGTTGTTTGTTGATTGACCAATACATATCCCTCTGAAACTCACTAACTCACTGCTTGGAGCAAAGATGGCCCAGGCTGCAGAAGGTAGGTTCCACATTCTACAACTAGCTTGTCATCATACCCAATGAATGTTTCCAAAAAGTCTGACATCTGCAACAAATGAAAAGTGGATTACCTAACCAAAATGACAACTCTTTGATGAAAACAAAATGTAACAAAATCATATCTATAAAGAGATTACTACACTTGATCAAGCATAGTACCGCTTAGGATACAACCCGTTTTGGGGTTGCGACAGTGTAATTCCATCGTAATCTACCAACTCGCAGGCTCCTTTTGCTAATACTCTCTTAACGATGTAGGGGCCCATCCATAATGATTTTAACTGACCTGCTCCCAATTTATTAGATTCTTGATCATAGAGTAAGACCAGGTCACCTTCTGAGAAGACAGGAGGCTGGAATTTTGTAATGTGTAAGGAAGTGTTGTTGGTTTATCTGTGAGAAGAGACATTGTATTGTTGGGTGATCTTTCTTTTCATGAGGTGAAGAGGGCTTCTATGCCAGGAGGATGATTCTGGATCAGACAGCTGGGTTGTAATCCTCTCTTCTACTATTAATAAAGTTCTTTGAGTTTTCCTCCATATAATCGTGTGTTTGTGAATCTTATTGTTTATGAATGCAATTGTATGGTCAATGTGTTTCTGATTCTGCATTGTTTATGATGTTTTAGGTGAGATGCTTTGATGGTTTTTTGTTACTTTGACTCTACAAGTACTCTTTAAAACGGGACAAGTAGGAGAGGAGTGGAAAATTCTATCAAGGGAGAGAGAAATCAAGAAAGGATCCAAGCGGAAGATCCAGGTTGGTCCTCTTTTCTTCCCTCTTATCTATTACACTTAAATGAAATCTCTAATTGCTTTGATTGTTTCTTTCTAAGATAGCTACCAGTCTTAGTGGGACTAGCAGATCGAATAGACACTAGTTTTCCCATAAACATGGTGATGTGTTTTAAAAGATATGTGCAACTATTTAGTCCATATTTAGTGAAGCTCTCATAGTTATCCAACTTGAACATTTAATTCTTTATCGTATTTGTTGAATCAGTATTTGAAGCTTAAATAAAATCTAGTCTAAATTTTGTATACTCCACTTGACAAGAAATTAATTTTACCTCATTTTTTTTAATCACCTACACTTGAAAGTCAATGTCATTTTCATTGCAAGCATAGAAACTTATAATTATTCCTAACTCTAGTTATTTTTCATCTATGGATCCAAATAGATACATATCAGGAAACATATTCATGGGAGCTTCTATTTGGACATACCAATCTTGCACAAACTCATATTTATTAGATGTATTGTATTTTTTAATCATTTCAAAAGTAGAAGTAGAAGGTGTTATTGATACTACCATTTGAGTGAATAAGTTTTCTTTTTCTTAAGTGATAGTTGTAACATTTCATTTTCTTTTGGGCCAACCAATTCTGCAAACAATAACAAAAAAATATTTGCATGAATCAAAATGAAATTATAATTTCAAGTATTGTCACATAATGTTATTTTAAATTTTGACGAACCACCTAATATAACAATTTCTAAGAGAGTATACATAAAATATAAAACTATCATACCAGTTGAAGAAGGCATTGTTTGTATATCACTTGTTTTTTGTTTTCTCTTCACTACTTTACTTCGAATTTCAGGCACACCAGATTCCACAGTTTCTAGAAAAAAAATTATGGAAGACATGAAATACCAAATATTATTAATCAACCTTATAATACATGATTTCCATTTACATGCACAATAATAAATGAGTAGATACGTTATGAAATTTTACTATATGACACCAAAAGTTATCACCTAGCTAAAATTGCTAGGAAAAGAAACCACCTATTCCAACCATTTCTAAAAGAGTACATAAAATATAAAACCACCATACGAGTTGGAGACATCATTTGTATATCACTTGTTTTTTTTTCTCTTCACTACTTTAATTCGAATTTCATGCACAACAGATTCCACAGTTTCTAGAAAAACAAATTATGGAAGACATGAAATACAAAATATTATTAAACAACCTTATAATACACGATTTCCATTTACATGCACAATAATAAATGAGTACATATGTTATGCAAGTTTATTATATGACACCAAAAGTTATCACCTAGCTAAAATTGCTTGGAAAAAAAACACCCATGTTAGTATGGGTTGTCCTCATTAAAAACCCACCCCTAAGGCTATTTCCATGGGTTTTATTAATCAAAAACCATTTATTAACATAATGTCTAACCATTGTAACAAAGTATAAAATAATTTCAAAATTATCTTACCATTTAAAGATTTTGGTGTCATGTTTGTTGAACTTCCTTTTTCCTTGGATGTTTCCTTTGAATTCTCACTAGCTTCATGGTCCATGGTTTTTGAAAAGAAACTAAAAAAATATTATCACAGAATTATTGAAGAAAATATGAATTTATAAATACTACAATTACTCGCATCGTTATATGTGTAAAAAAATGAACAAGAACAATAACAAGTGTATAACTCACAATAATAGCTAATCAGGGCTACAAAAAGGGCACCCCCAAATAATTTATTATGCTCTTTTAATTGTGACTATAGGAAAGCTAGTACCTACTAGGTTCCTTCTAGCACGAGCATAAGCACATTTCCAAAAGACATTACATTGTGAATAAATAAAAACAACTCTAGAGACTACACCAACATAATATATACACAAACTTTATCTCTGATAATCATGTATATTATTAGTTTTCTTTAGAAACCATAAAAGAAAAATACAATGAAAGAACATTGACTATGGTGATGATTAGATTTTCTTCTAGATCTTCATCTAGCACAATGACAAACAAATAGCAACTTCGAAAGGTGAAATAAATATAGAATGTGATAGAATTACTTCTAACAGGAACACAAGCATATTTGCCAACAAGAATGTTGCAAAGAAAAAGAAGTATTTGCATCCTAGATTTCTTTCTATCACAAATACATGGATATTTCCAATAGAAACATTTTATGGTGAAATAAATCTAGCACATGCTAGAATTATTTTTACCATGAACACATGCATATTTCCAAGAAAAGCATTGCAAACCAAAAGAAATCTAGCAGAAGCTAGATTTCCTTCTAGCACAAACACAAACACATTGTCATTAAAAATATTGCAAGGGAAAGGAAATATACCTCTTCCTAGACTTTGATCTATCGCATATAAGAAGATTTCCAACAACAACATTGCATTGTAAAGTAAATCTAGTGCATGCTAAATTTCCTTCTAGAACAAACACAAACACATTGTCAATAAAAACATTGAAATAATAATCTTTCCTGGGACATCTCCATGCTTATGACATTTGACCTTGCCTTTTAGAGATGATGAGGTTTTAGTGCATGCCTACATAGACTGTTGTTACAATATAAAAAAATTTCAACCCTCAAAATATTAGAGGGCCCTTCATATTGAATATGTGGTCTAATAAGGGGATATGGTACAAACATAAGCATGTTGCCAACAACAACATTGCATTGTGAAAAAAAAATTCTATGTTACCCTCTATCACAAACACAAACACATTGCCAATAAAAACATTGCAAGGTGAAATAAATATATCGTACATTAAATTTAATTTTAGCATAAAAAAAACACATAACTACATTTTAGGGTGAAATATATTTAACGTGCGCTAGAATTACTTTTATCAAAAATAAAAACATGTTTCCAATGACAATATTGCAAAGAAAATTAAATGTAGCACACGCTAGATTTATTTCTAGTACACACACAAGCACATTGTCAATAAAAACATTGGAAGGGGAAAAAAATTTAAGTATGCCATATTTGCTTCTAGAAAAAAAATAAAAACTCATATCAACATTGGTAGGTGAAAGAAATCTAACATGTGATATATTTACTTCTAGCATAAGCACAAATAAGTTGTCAACAAGAACATTACAGTAGGGTAAAAGAAAATCTAACATGTGCTATATTTCCTTCTAGCACAAACATAAGTTAATAGCATTATTGTATGGCTAAAGAAACCTAATACATGTTGGATTTACTTTTAGAAAAAACAAGGGCATATTACCAATAACATCATTGTAAGGAAAAAGGAATCTAGCACCCACAATATTTTCATCTAGCACAAACAAAAACACATTGTGAAACGGTGAAAGAAATCTAATGTGTGCTATATTTAGTTCTATAATAAACACAATCACATTACAACATTGAACGTTGTCATAAATCTAGTATGTGATAGATTTAATTATATCACAAACACAAGCATACTATCAACAACAATGCAACAAGAAAAAAAGAAATCTAGTGCATGCTAAATTTCCTTCTAGCATAGACAGAAACACATTGAAAAATAAAAACAATGCAATGCATTTTATTTCCTTATGGCATAAATAACTATATTTTCAAAAATAATATTACATTGTGAAAAATATATATCACGTACTAGATTTCCTTCCAGTAAAAATCCACATACATATTTCCAACAATGACATTACTAGACAAAACAATTCTAAAACATGTTATATTTCCTCCTATCAAAAACACAGGAACATTGAAAATAACAACATTAAAAGGTGAAAGAAATATAATGCATACTATATTTGCTTCTAATGCAAACATAGTCACATAACAACATTGTAGGGTGAGAAAAAATTAGTCTGTGTTATATTTACTTCTAACACAAACATATAAATATTTCCAATGACAACATTACAGGACAAAATAAATCTAACACAAGCTAGATTTTCGTTTAGCCCAAACAAAGATATGTTAGCAATAACAACATTGCAATGTAAAAAAAAAATCTAAAATGTGTTATATTTCATTTTAGCACAAACACAAGCACATAGCAATATTGTAGAGTGAGAAATCTAGCAAGTGCTAGATTTATGTCTACCACAAATACAAGCACGTTGCCAACGACAACATTGTAGAGTATAAGAAATCTAGCTTATGTTAAATTTTCTTCCAACACAAGCACAAGCACGTTTAATTTTGAAAAAAATCTAACAGATGCTATATTTCCTTCTATCACAAACACAAGCACATAACAACAATGTAGGACTAAAGAAGTCTAGTGCATGCTAGATTCATTTCTATCACAAAAAAAAGCACAATGCAAGCTAAAGGGCACATAACACATGCTAGATTCCTTCTAGCACAAGAAACCATATTCCCAACAACAACATTGCACTGTGAAATAAATCTAGTGCATGAAAGATTTCCTTCTATCCCAAATATAAGCACTTTCCAATAACAACATTGCAAGGTGAAATAAATCTAATGTTTGTTAGATTTCCTTCTAGTATAAACACAAGAGTACAAAAACATTGTAAGGTTAAATAATTATAGCACATGATAAATTTACTTCTAGCACAAACACAACCAAGTTGACAACAACAACATTGTTAGATCTTAGGTTTTTTTTATCCATATTGTAAATGAGAGTGTCTTTCGGAAAATCAAATCCTAATGATGTGATTAATCTAAAATACACTCTCATTAACAATAACATTACAAGGAAAGGAAATCTATTCCATGCTAGATTCCCTTCTAAAACAAACACAAGCACATTACAGGATGAAAGAAATCTAACCCATGGTAGATTTCCTTCTAGCACAAACACAATAACATAACAACATTGTAGGGTTAAAGAAGTATAGCACACACTAAATTTACTTCTATAAAAAACTGGAGCATATTATTGCCAATAACAACATTGCAATAAAATAAATATAGCGTGTGCTAAATTTCCTTCTAACGAAATCACATGCAAATTTCCAATAACAACATTGCAAGGTCAAAGAATTCTAGGATATTTCCTTCTAGTAAAATACAACCAAATTTCCAACCACAACATTGCATTGTAAAAGAAATCTCGTGCATGTTGAATTTCCTTCTAGCTCAAACACAAGCACAAAAAAATAGTGTAAGGTGAAACAAATCTAACATGTGTTATGTTTACTTTTAGCAAAAGCATAAGCCTATTTCCAACAACAAGATTATCAAGAAAAAGAAATCTAACACATGCTAGATTTCATTCTATCATAAACATAAGTGCATTGCTAATAACAACATTGTAACATGAAAGAAATCTAATGAGTGCTAGATTTCATTGAGCACAAATAAGCACAAAACAACATTATAGCTTAAAAGAAATATAGTTATTGTTAGATTTACTTCTAACACAAACACGAGCATGTTTCCAACAACACTGCAGGAAAAAACAAATCTAGAATGTGCTATATTTTCTTCTAGCACAACCACAAGCACATAACAAAATTGTAGGATTAAAGAAATTCAACACATGTTAGATTTACTTTTAGCACAACCACAATTATATTGCCAACAACATTGTAACATAAAATAAATTTTGCACATAATATATTTTCTTCTATTGCAAATATAAACACCTTATCAATAACAACATTGCAAGGTACAATAAATCTAACGTATGCTAGATTTCCTTCTAGCACAAATACAAGAGCATAACAACATTGCATGCTAAAATAATTCTAGCACATGTTAGATTTACTTCTAGAAAAAAAACTCGCATATTGTGAACAACATTATTATAGACCAAAGGAAGTCTACCACATGCTTGATTTTCCCTTATGAGAAATAGAAAAGAAATTCTCAATAACAACATTGCAAGGTGAAAGAAATCTAACATATGCTAGATTTAATTCTAGCACAAACAAAAACAAATTGCAAATAGCAATATTGCAGATCAAAAAAATATAGTGCATGTGACATTTTATTCTATCACAAACACAAACACATTGCCAACAATAACATTACAAGATGAAGGAAATGTAACACATGGTAATCCATTTTTGTTGCAAAGAACCAAATTGCCAATAACAACATCAAATTTTGGAAGAAATATAGCACAAGCTAGGTTTCCTTTTAGCACAAACATAAGCACTATTAATAAGAATATCACAAGTTGAAAAAATTTAACAAGTCCTAGATTTTCTTCTAGCACAAACATAGTCAGTCACATAACAACATAAATCAGGCACATCCTAGATTTATTTTTTTGCACAAACACAAACATGTTTCTAATAACACCATTATAAGGTGAAGGTAATATAACCCATGCTAGATTTTCCTATAGAAAAAACACAAGCACATAAAAACAAGGTAGGGTGAAATAAATATAGCTCGTGTTAGATTTATTTTTAACAAAAACAAAAGTATAATGCCAACAACAATATTGCAAGGAAAAAAAAATTTACTATGTGCTAGATTTTCTTATATAATAGATACAAGCACATTTTCAATAGCAACATTGCAAGGTCAAATAAATCTAGCATGTGCTAGATTTACTTTTAGCAGAAAGACAAGAATATTGCCAACAGCAAAGGTGTGTGCCAAAGAAAATGTGCACTTGTTAAAGTTTCTTCTAGCACAAACATAAAAACATTGGAAATCATAACATTACAAGGGGAAGGATATATAACGTGTGCTACATTTCCTTTTATCACAAACAACCAAGTTGCCAACAACAATATTGCATTGTGGAAAAAGACTAGTGTGTGCTAGGCTTCATTCTAGCACAAACACAAACACTATATCAATAATGACATTGCAAGGTGAAAAAAAATGATGTTTGCTCACAAAATGGCATATAAGAACGTTTCAGAGTGACATAAATGTAACATGTGCTATATTTACCTCTAGAACAAACACAAACATAACACCAACAAAATTACACCTAAAAAAAATGGAGCAATTCTAGATTCCCTTCTAGCTTAAATACAAGCACGTTGCTAAAACAAAATTGCAAGGTGAATGAACTATAACATGTGTTAGATTTCATTCTAACATAAACACAAGAACATAACAAATGTATTATACATTGAAATAAATCTAGTGTGTCAGCTGAGCTTTCATCAAGAAGAAGGAATATTCGAAGATCGACGAACTGGTTCTGTAAGGGATTGTAGGGTTTAACTTAGAGAGTGATAGAGGGCAACAGGTACCCATGGAGGCGGAGCGAGGGGGGAGCTCCACTCCCTCCTACAGTAATGTGGTTTCAAACAGGGGAAGAGGAGGGAATAAGAATAAACCTCCATGACCCTTGGAGGTCAATAAAAAAAAACATTGAAACTCAGAAGGCGAAAGGTAGCAAAACCCATGCAGATCAAGGGGCCCACGAAGAAGACCGACAGGAGGAGAAAGCGAACGACAGAGGTCAGGGAATAGAGAATAGAGCCAAGATGGGGCCCTGTAAACCCAAGACCATAACTAAACCTCGGGTTATTTTGAATGATCTAGCTCTGCAAGCGCACAAGGATCACATGGCAAACTATGCCATCATTTGCAATGGGAATTTGGCCATCAGAGAAAGCGTTGTACACCTAGATAAAATACAACTGGAAACCAAAGGGGGAGTTGAATATACATCTTGGATCCAAAGGTTTTTTTACAGTGGTGTTCATGAACATGGAAGACAAAGACACGATTTTTGAAGGAGGAACATACCTTTTTGCAGCTGCTAATCTCTATATGCGGCCATGGACGATGAACTTTGTCACAGAATGAGAAACCTTCAGTTTGGTACTCGTATGGATTAGACTCTACTCCTTACCTTTAGATTATTGGATGCTAGAGTCTTTAAAAGCTATAGGCAATAAATTAGGTCATTTCTTAAAAATTTCCAAGGCAACTCTACGAGGCAAATACACCTCCTATGCTCGTATATGTGTGGAGATGGACCTATGAGGAGCCCTTCCAAATGAGGTCATTCTAGAAGTCTTTGACGAGGAATGGGTTCAAACAGTTGACTATGAACATATCCCGTTCAGATGTCACAAATGTCATGAGCATGGGCACCTATCTAGAAATTGTACTCTTAACAGAAGGGAGGAAAACCTAAACACCATCAAAGGGAAAGACCAAACAGGTTTCACCAAAGTAGGAGGAAAAGGAAAAGGAGGGGGAAGGAAGACACAAAATAACCCTATTACAAATGGTAACAAAACAAGAAGTCACAACAGTTTTGAGATATTAGGAGAAAAAGAAGTAGATGGAGGTGATCAAGAGAGTACAGAGAATCAGTCACCAAGGGGAAAAAAGAAAGGAGACTAGCATGGAGTTCACTTAGGAATAGAATGAACACACAAAGGACCTTTTGAGTACCATGGAAATAGAAAAATACTAGGAAATGACTCAAAGTGAAAGTGGTACAGAGGACCAAGACTTACAGGAGATCCTAGAAAGGGAGAACCTAGAGCTAGAAAAGTTCCTAGAACAAGGAGGAAACCTGGGAATAAACTCCATCCCTCAGGAGGATGTGTACAAGGTACAATAGATATTCCTTAATAAGTCACATCAAATAGCTGCAGGAGGAAAAAGAGGACATGATAACCAGGAAAATAAAGGAACTTCCTCAATATGATTAATAACAGAAAAACTGATAAAAAAATTCAGGTAAAAGCAGGGGAAGAAAAAGGCAGAAATAACTACTGCTAGAATGTGGCAAACTCATGATTGACTCAAGAAGGATGTTATAGACATATTTGGGCACTGCAACCCAAATCTTTAACCCCTAAAAGTGTTGTTTCATACACTAAAGGATCATAGTCAACTGATTACATCATTCCCCAAAAGTTCCACCTGAAAAACCACTAAGAACTAGCCAAAACTGGACCATACGGACTACTCCACTATCAGGGTGTGATGCATACTGACTCCTACACTAGCCAGGTGTGATGCATACTGAAGAGGCCTTCTGTAGGGTGCAATGAGTGAGAATGGAGAAATGTCTGAGACAGTTTGCTAAGTGGATGCTCATGGAATCTTCTAGAAACTTCTTCTATGACACTTGCCTCTCTTAATTCGCCTAGGGATGAGTAAGAGATCCAAGAAATCTCCAAGTAGAACCAAGAACTACAAGTGGAATGACACAAATCAAAAACCCAGAGATGACTCACACCCTTGCAGACATCTATAAATGGATCCTTCATCTGAGAGATCTGGAGTCTGGAATTTTGTAATTTGTAAGGAAGTGTTGTTAGTTTGTTTTTGAGAAAGAGCATTATATTGTTGGGTGATCTTGCTTTTCATGAGGTGAAGAGGGCTTTGATGCTGGGAGGATGATGTTGGATCAGACAGCTGGGTTGTGATTCTCCCTTCTATTTTAATAAATTTCTTTGAGTTTTCCTCCATACAATTATGTACTTGTGAATCCTGTTATTTGTGAATGCCATTGCATGTTCAATGTGTTTCTGATCCTGCATTGTTTATGATATAATAGATCAAGATGCTTTGATATTGTTTTGTTACTTTGTTTCTATAGGTATTTTCTAAGCAAGACAAGTAGGAGAGGAGTTGCAAGCTCTATCAAGGGGGAGAGAAATCAAGCAAGGAGTCAAGTGGAAGATCCAGGTTGGTCCCTTTGCCTCTCTCTTATATATCATACATAAAGGAAATCACAAATTGATTTTATTATTTGTTTCTAGGATAGCTTCCAATCCTAGTGGGACTAGTAGATCGAAAAGACACTAGTTTTCCCGAAAACAAAATGTGAACTCCACTAGGGATCGAATAATTTATTTGTTTGTTGTTGATTTTTTGTTTTATAAACTATAGACAGAGTCTGAAGTTAGCCAGATAGCCTTCGAACTACTCTTGCTCTACAATTGCAAAGTAGATGAATGCTGCTTCAATCAATCTCCGGTTTAGTTTATGATTTGAACATCTGACTTACAAGAATTCTAGATGCCTTGTTGGTAGCTCAATAACCTTCCAAGATCATACCCCTGTACTTTGTTCTTTACTATCCATAATATCTCAGCTTAACTCACCGAAATCAGTTGCAAGTCAGTATACATTTCACTTCCTGAGTGTAGCACGTAAGATGCATTCCTGTTTCTGTGAAGCATAGGTGCAATGAATGAGTAATATTATTTCTTTCCTTGAAATTTGGGGTTTTTGTCCTTGTTTTCAGCTCTGTTTAATTGATTTTCTGCTTATGAACAGTATCTCATTGCTGGGCCTCCTTGCTTTACATAGTTCAGCCTCCATTGATTAGGATTATTAAATGTTTTTATGTATGTTTCCATCATTTTCAATCCTTTGTTGAAAAGTTTCTTAAATTGATCTGTCGTTTTGGAACAAAAGTGTCGTTGAGTCTTCCCTCTTTAGATAGCCGATTGAACTTTTTGTCATGTATTTGATTTGACTTGTTGATATTTGAAGTGTCGAAAGCATCTTCTATTAGAAATTGAAAAGTGTCATTTAAGTCTTCCTTTCGTTTTTAGAAAGAAATTGTCGAAATGTTGCTTTGAAGAAAATATTTCAGATCTATACTTAGTTTTCCTTTTTGGCATTCTTCACATTAAGCGGAACGAAAAAAAAATACATGCATTTTCATTTGCATTTAGATTGTGTGCAAAAAATGATTTAGGAAAAGTGCATTTAGTTTGTGCTCTTTGCTTTTTGATTGAAAGAATCGTAAACTTCTTTCCTTAGTAGCTAGGATTTTCATTGCTAAAAATAAACAACAATTGTTTATCATTTTAGATTGCATATTTAGGAATTTTACATCTACATCATGTAGTGAACCATTGAACGGAAAACTTCTAAACATGATCAACTCTAAAATAAATTTCAATGAACTTAACAATGCTTTGGAACCTAACGCAACACATCTAGAGGTCTAGGCTAGAGACGTGTTCCGGTGTCGTAAAATCTAGTAACTATCATTTTCATCAAAGGTTGGGTGATTCCTCCTCTTTGATACGACAAGTGCTAGCATGGACTTGTGCTCCCCGTACCATTGAGTATATATTGGGAGACCACAATAGGCTTATATCCTTTATCCATAGGAAGCTGTGTCTGCCGCCCTATCGATCGCAATGCACTGAACATAGCATTCAGGAAGATTGATTGTCGTACATAAGTCCTTGGTAATTTCTCTTTAATTTATCACCAAGGTGTATATTGCAGTTTTGTGATTGGTTTGGTAATCTCTCTGTCTTGATTTCCAGAGTAGTCACTTTCATTCCTTTTCAACTCCTTAAAAGAAAAGGTCCATCTTAGCACTTGTCACTTCAGGCTCATTAAAAATCAAAGGCAACTAGAGTCATCTTTAGCTTTTTATTGACTCTTAAAAATTGAAAAAGCAAAGTTGCGTCAAAGCGTCATTAAAATTTATTTAGTTCGGAATAACATCCCTGTTCCTTCGTTGATCTTAGGTTGAGATAATAGAGTCCACCAATCATGGAATCCCTCTCGAGGGGAATCCTAGTCCATTTTCTTCTTGGGGAAATATTGGTGCTCCATATATGACCACATTGTCCCTTCCAGGAATCACAATTGGTCTGTCATTATGGCTATTCTCAACCTCTTTCGTTTAAAATATTGTAATTCCCCAGCAATCGAATTAGCAATCATTTGATACTGAAGTTGACCCTTCACCTTCTACTTCGTTTGTTTCTCCCTCCACTTCTTCCTCTTCGCTTGGTGAAAATAGTGATACTAGTAACCAAGTAGCTGAGAATAAGAAGAAAGGGAAGGAGAAGAAGAAGAAGAAGTTAATTAAGCAAGGGAGAAACCATGAATCATCTGGTGAAAATCCACACACTAAATCTCCCAGATATCCTTGTGTAATTTTCAGAGGAAACCATTTTCATCGAGATTGGCCTTGCATTCTGCAGATATTGAGAGAATCGTCTCCACATTCACACTGTCAGGTGTCATCAACCTCTGGCGATCATGTTGACAACACATCATCAACTAGTGAAAATGAAGTTCTTGGATAGAAAGGAAAGGTCAAAACTCCATGTAGACTATGTGAAGGACACCATACCCTTCCCTGTTGTCCTTTTTTGGATGAGGCCAAGAGAGTCTTGCATAACCGTCTTGTTTCACCGCAGTGACTTCCATTCGGATACAAGAAACTCTCCCCAAGTCCTTTACTAGTTGAAAATCCGATTGACATAACTCAACCATTGGTCGAAATACCTATCGTTGAAAGTGAATCTTCTGAGTCCATACTGAACCAAAGTCAACAGGTCGAAATGGCAATCGACCTAGTTTTACCTTCAGAAGGTCCACCTTCAGATGATACCATTCCCAAAGAGAGTGAGAACGATACTGTTCAAATTCTTTTTGTTACTTCAGAGTCCGATGAACTTGGGGGCAATCCGCCCGTTCCTTCACAACAGGAAGAGAATCCCCCAGTTCCCACTACTCAAGGGGTCAATTCAACCATTTATTCGGTACCCCCTCCAAGCAGTCTAGTCACTTCCTTTGATTGGAATCGACTAGCAAGATCCCGCCTTCCTTCTAATGTACCATTCTGGATCATAGTACAAGTTTACAAAATGATCGTGTCTGGCACTATCATAGATGAAGGGGCATCAGTGAGTATCCTTTCCTCAACTACTTGGAAAGCACTTGGTTTGCCATCGCTTATGCCTGTTACTAAAAATTTATCAGGCTTTAACAAAGGAACCAGTCGACCATTAGGGATCCTTCCTAAGTTACCAATTACTTTGAGAAGGAAAACCATTCACTTGAACGTGATGGTAGTCCAAGGACCGTTAGATTACAATCTACTCCTTGGACGCGACTATGTTTACAACATGGAAGCTATTGTTTTGACACTCTTTCGAGTGATTTGCTTCCCGCATGAAGGCAAAATTGTCACTATTGACCAGCTTTCATTTCCTGGTTCAAACACAGCTTCAAGTCAAACATCATTCCTAAATGGTCCTTTTGCATCGAGAGTGTCTCTTCAATCTTCATTCCATCCACCTACTTACCGTGGGTAGTATGGTGAATGTAACGAAGCTTAGGGGGCATGTACCCTTGTCCATTTGGCGAATGAACCCAGCTAAAAAGATAGGTTTCCCTGTAGGTTATGTGATTGGAAGTGCCATCCCACACCATTCACTTTTGTCCACTATGTGGATGAAGCCAAGGAAGTGTTTTGTCTAACCGCTGACGAAACCATCCTACCATATGAATGTCCCTGTAAGTTAAGTGATTGGTGTGACACACTACTCACCTTTGTCTAATTGGCAGACAAAGCCAAGGAAGTGTTTTTGTCTAACTACTGACAAAACCAATCGTGCTTAACCACAGTGATTCCCATATGGTTACTGGAGACTCTCCTTTTCTCGATGCTTGGGGGCATGCAAACCTTTTTATGAAAGCGAAAAATGAACAATTTCAATTTTTAGCTTTTTAGCTTTTTTAGCTTTTTAGTTTTTCAACTTCTTAGGTTAGGTGATTGGTCCGACAATGTTTGCACCGCAGACGGAGCAAAGGAAGGGTTTTGTCTAAACTGCTGATGAAACCATCCTACCTAACCGCAATAGTTCCTTAGCTTTTTAGTGTTTTTTATCTTTGTATTTTGGTCATTTCTAACCTACATAAAAAGGCAATGAGCAATGTTTCTGCAAGGTTCAAGCTCGTTAAAAAATAAACCCGCCAATGAGCAATGTTTCCGCAAGGTTCAAGCTCATTAAAAAATAAACCCGCCAATGAGAAATGTTTCCACAAGGTTCAAGCTTGTTAAAAAATAAACCTACCCACTGAGCATATGTTCCCCCAGAGTTCAAGCTCATTAAAAAATGGACCCACCTTCGGTAAATAAACTTTGTGATTGCCATTATATCAACCTTTTGAACCTTGGTTGTGTTCCTTCCATCACCTCCATCCATTTGGCCGATCATATGCTTCCACTTGATTATTTACCATATTGAGGAACAACAACGATGAGTGGTCCTATTAGCCACCCTCTTCACATCACCATGTTTTGAGAAGTTCCAAGATTACCCAGAACCAGTTGCTACCCTAAACACCACTCGTTCCTCAAAAAACAAGTCTCCTTTAAACTCTTTGCAAACTTGTTAAATATGAAAAGATTGTCGATCTATTGCCCTTTCCAGCTCGCTAAAGTGATTGGAAGTGCCATCCCTCCTGTATATTTTAAACTTTTCAAACCTTAGGGATTATCTCATGAAAACGTTCAAGCGCTTGTCTTTTCAGCTCACTAAAGTTATCGAAAACTCATCCCTTTTGTATTATTATATCCTTTTTTGGACTTAAGGGATTATGCTACGAAAAAGAACTGCTGGAGTTTCATTTTCATCCCTTTTCAAACTCTCTAAACATGAAAAGGACCGAGTTATCCTTGTTGTTAAACTCGTTAAAATAATAGCAACAAACTTGTCCACCCAGACAAGAACAAGTTTCACTGTCGCTAGGCTCGCTAAAACATAGCGACGGGTTTGCCCGAAGGGAAAATTATAGAAAAAGAATATGTTATCCTCCTCAAGCTTGACAAAAATAAAGAGGTACTAGTTAGCAATGACTAGGGAAAAATGGAAGAAAACTTAAAGAATTTTATTGGTAGCAGGTCGCTCTTTAACATGACACTTTCACTCCATCACCATGATTAAGCCGGGTTGGGTTATTCCGTTCACTGGTCATATCACCATTGGTCCTCCATACCATCCATATTTTCGGGTTAATGCTACCAATTCATTTCAGTGTCGCTGATATGTTCAAGAGAAGTCATTTAGAGAATTCACCATTCAGTTAATGCCTCATCCACTGCAATACCTTCACCCTCCATTTTTCATGACCGCCATTCCTGAACCTTGTATCATCAGATCGTTTTCACCTCTAGAAAGTCATTTTCTTCGTTTCGTGTCGTAGATGTGGGATACATTAAGGCCCTCCTATGACGGGTCACTTCTTGTTGACATCATCTCATTATCCAAGAAGTTTACTTAGAAACAACCCTTTCAGTACTTTGAAGCTTGCATGTCTCAATGGCAAGTTTCTCACTTCTGGTGATAAGTTTACATCAATGGCCTTCGACCAAAAGATTTTGTGTGGTGTTTGACATCGGATCATATATTCACATTGCGTGAATTATACTATAGTACCTTGAGGGTCATTATCATTATCGGTGATTCCTCTTGCGCCTATTAACAACTTACATGATTGGCTGGTAATCATGAAATGTATTTCCATGTTCGACTTCAGGACATCTTTTCACATGGATCGACTAATACATCGAGCAAAGATTGAATGAGTTTGAAGACCCCAGATCTAGTTTCATCCATCCAGGTTGTGATATATTCAGGAATTTAAAGACATCAAATGTACACAGAAGCTGCACAGATGATCATCCAAGCTAGGGATGATGACTCTACACATAAAGAATCACCAGTCTGCAACTGCAGACGATTATCTGTCCTATGTACATGAAAATGAATTTATAAGCTGAGCATGGGAATGCCCGCCTTAGCTAGATCTTAAAAATAATATGATGATGATGTATTGTATTGTATTGTATCTTATACAGGTCACCTTCCAGTTTGAATACCTCGGATTCTCATGATAAAGCATTTCACCCAACATCAAAAGATTTACAACTTCATGCTTTAGGGGGAAACTGTTATAGACATATTTGGGCACTGCAACCCCAATCTTATATGTCGATAAACCATGGGCTCTTTAACCCCTAAAAGTGTTGTTTCATACCCTGAAGGATCATAGTCAACTGATTACATCCTTCCCAAAAAGTTCCACCTGAAAAACCACTCAGAACTGGCCAAAATTGGACCATACTGACTGCTCCACTGTCAGGGTGCGATGCATACTGACTCCTACACTAGCCAAGTGCGATGCATACTGACTCCTACACTAGATAGGTGTGATTCATACTGAAGAGGCCTTATGTAGGGTGCGATGAGCGAGAGTAGACAAATTTTTGAGACAGTTTGCTAAGTGGATGCTCATGGAATCTTCTAGAAACTTCTTCTATGACGCTTGCCTCTCTTAATTCGCCCAGGGATGAGTAAGAGATCCATGAAATCTCCAAGTGGAACCCAGAACTACAAGTGGAATGACATTAATCAAAAACCTAGAGATGACTCACACCCTTGTAGACATCTATAAATGGATCCCTCATCTGAGAGATCTTGAGGCTGGAATTTTGTAATTTGTAAGGAAGTGTTGTTAGTTTGTCTTTGAGAAGGATCATTGTATTGTTGGGTGATCTTGCTTTTCATGAGGTGAAGAGGGCTTTGATGTCGGGAGGATGATGCTAAATTAGAAAGCTGGGTTGTGATTATCCCTTCTATTTTAATAAATTTCTTTGAGTTTTCCTCCATACAATTGTGTACTTGTGAATCTTGTTATTTGTGAATGCCATGTTATGTTCAATGTATTTATGATCCTGCATTGTTTATGATATAATAGATCGAGATGCTTTGATGGTGTTTTGTTACTTTTTTTCTACAGGTATTCTCTAAGCGGGACAAGTAGGAGAGGAGTTGCAAGCTCTATCAAGGGGGAGAGAAATCAAGAAAGGAGTCAAGTGGAAGATCCAGGTTGGTCCCTTTGCCTCTCTCTTATCTATCATACATAAAGGAAATCGCAAATTGCTTTGGTTGTTTGTTTCTAGGATAGCTGCAAATCCTAGTGGGACTAGCAAATCGAAAAGACACTAGTTTTCCTGGAAACAAAGGATGAAAGATCTTTTTAGTTACTCCTTTAAAACCCCACCTCAATGAAAATCACAACCTGGAATATTAGAAGACTAGGGATCAGAAGAAAACAAAGGAACCTAGGTAACAGGATCAAAGTGGAAAAACCTGACATAGTATTCATATAGGAAACAAAATGCTCAGTGGAGAAGATCCACGAAAAACACAGCAAATGGTTAAACATATATGAATACCTTGAAGTTAAGGCAAATAAATATCCTGGTGGCATTCTCACTCTATTGGATCCACAGAAATTTTCTATGATTGATGCGGAGGCATCCATACATCACCTTTCTCTAATTTTCAAACCGGTGGGTGAAAAACAATGTTACATGATCACCAATGTCTATGGTCCACAGCCAATGGAGGACAAACTTTGACTCCTCACAACACTGGAGGATTTCAAGAAGAGATACCCAGCTCTACCCTGGATTCTTGGAGGGGATTTTAACATGACAAAATCACTCATGGAGAAGAAAGGAGGAACTAGAACACTTGGTAGAGATCCAGTTTCCTTCCAAAACTTCATCACCAATATGAAATTGGTTGATATGTGTGATGCAAGAAAGAGTTCCCTCTACAGATAGAGGCAACCCCTCTAGCCCTATAGTGGGTCTAGTCACAGCATGGACAAAACAAGAATTGATTCCCTTAAATAATCATCGTTGGAGGACTACCTCAAACCGGTGGTTGATGAAGTTCTATTGCACTGCTCCAGCTTCTGTTTCCTTCTCCTTAATGAGCAATCAACCTAAAACACCACAAAGAAACAACAGATCACGTAACCGAGAAGCAACAATGATCTATTTACTCATAAATTCAAGAAGTCATCAGCTATCAAGTAAATTACATACAAGACATAGGAAATCATCATTGGTTGTATTAATAATAAATCAAAAGCAAAGATTACAACCAAGTCTTGACGTCGCAAGCCTTCTATGAGGGTCCAACCAGTGTGTTTCTTCAAGCATTCACTCTCAAAGATGGGTCTCCCAAATAGCAATATATATATCTCTCTCTCTCATTCACAAGCTTTACACAAGATTAAGGGCACTCCACACCTTCTTGCAAACTATAAAGAAATCCCACACTTGTCACACTCACACCAACTATCTATCAAACTCAAAAGCAGCAGCAGCAATGTACAACCAAAAGAACTAGCAGATGATAGCAATATTGAGTGATTTTATAGGAGAGGGAGCTTATCCTCAAGGCAAGCAGCACAAAAGACGAAACTACCATGCCAGAGGGAGGATGGCGACCCAAACTGACCCAACAACTAGGTCTAGAGACATCCAGAAGGATGACTGTTGGAATGAATTCGCCCAATTTGGATTGTCACAAGTTTATAACTAAGATTTAGCCCTGGCATCACTAGTAGGCAATGTAATCAGTCAAAACATCGCTAAAGATAGCAAACAGACCCGCGTCGGAGCATGAAATCCAATCATCATGGGAATCAAATGTACTCCAGTGATGGAAGCATGATTGGACTGTTTATGACCGCTATCCGTCGTGTATATTTAACTAATTATCGCGACGAGGCAGAAAACTTAAGAAAAGTGGGTCAATTGGCAACATAAGAGAGAATTTGTTCAGTGTGAGCATGTTTTAGTAGACACATGATACAGTAGAAGGACTGGGGTAAAGGTAATGACAAATTACTGTGTAATAGATGCCCCCTAATGTATGAAGCCCGAGAGAGTGGGAGGGGTGAAATGCTTTACAAAACTGTCTGAGCTAGAACACCATCTAGAGGAACCCGCAGGCGCAAGTACAACTGATATCTCTGATAGTGAAATACATGTAGTCTAGGCATGGGTGCAGCCATCCAAAAGACATACGAACTAGGTCTATGGTATGGATGCAACCATATAGCTAGTAAGACCATGATAATGAAAAATATATGGTCGCAGCCATCCATCAACAAGTCATGTAATCACGAACCAATCCACGCAGCCCGAACATGTGTAATCTTAGTCCTAGGTCTTGAAACCCAATCGATCATACTACAAATTCTAGCATTCGAATAGATGTGCTGAAGTCGAGCATGAGAGAAAGTTGCTTGATTACCGGTCAATGAGGAAAACCGTTAATAAGCGTGAGAGAAACCACCAATAATGCTAATGGTTCTCAAGGTACTGTCCAGGATAATCCATGAAGTGTGAAGAATGAGCTCAAATCGAACACGCGTGGAATAAACCAATCGATGACCAATAATGAAAGTCGATCGTCAAGTGCAAAGAATTTTCCGTTGAGGCATGCAAGCTCCAAGCTACCAAAGGGGATCTCCAGATCAATCTCCTGGATAATGAGCTAATGTCAACAGGAGATGATCCATCGTAGGAGGGCCATAATGTTTCCCCCATCAATGAGACGAGACAAGGAACAAGTGCTAGATGGCGAAACAGAGTATCAGAGGAGGAGGTGAGGATATGAACTGCAGAAGGATTATACTCTTGAACATGTCGACGACACGACTCCGGAGGGTGGCAGCATTCAAGTACCAAGGGATCAAAGGCTTGATGGAGACAGTGCAAATCATATGGAATAAGGCTAAATGGCAACCCAAAACCCCAGAAGGCCAAATGACAACGTATGGATATCCCAACCCGACAAGAAGCAAAAGTGTCGATGTTCAAGAGTGACTAGCTGCCGCAGGTAACCAATGACAACTTCAAAATTTTTCCCCACCATTGCTAGTGAGTACCCCAATTATTTTTGAAAACAAGCTTGAAGGGGATAGCATATTCTTGTAATATAAGTTCTACCTTTGGTCGAATCCAACCTAGTAATAGTTTAACGAGCCCTAGGGAGGAAAAGCTCGAGTCTCGTCATGGTGATAACGTCAGGTTTTAACGAGTTTGACATAGGTAAAACTCAGAGTCTTTTTCATGTTTAGAGCGTTTGAAAGAGACACGGAAAAGAAAACTCCAGGTGGGTCCTTTTTCGTAGATTTGTGTCTCTCGAGCCTGAAAAAGTATAAAACAATACCCGAGAGAACCACTTGACCATTACGATCAAGGAGGACTTTTCGTGATTAGTGACCTCGATCTGAAAAAGTAGAAAAGCGATCAAAGCCACGTCATTTCGTAACCAATAACGAACCCGAAACGACAAAATCCCGACAATCTTTTCGCGTTTACACAGTCGGAAAAGAGCTTAAAGCAGTTGCCTCTTATTTCATTTAACAAGTCAAAAGGAATAGCTCGGCTATATTTTCATCTTTTAAGTCGAAAAAGAGCGTTAAAGAAGACTTTATGGATCAAGTGCACACAAAGTACGACATAATCTCACCACCTGTAGTTCTGCACAAAACATGTCAAATGTAAAACCCATTCGACGTAAATGATTAAAATATGCGGAAATATAGTTAAAAACCCCAAAAACCCTCATTAACAATGCAAGAAAATGAAAAAACCCACATTATAAAGTTCAATTTTTTAATTTTTCAAAAAATTACTATAAAAAGGGGGGTAATTCATTTGTTTTTACCATTTGCACTGTTCATTTTACCTTTGAGCGTTTGGAGCACCAACCTGAGCAAACTTCTCAAGCTGATTCCGGCCTCATCCGTCCACGGTTCATCCTGAAACCTTCACCAAGTAAGTACATTTCTCCTTGCACTGCATTTTAGTAGTTTTTTCATGCAATTTAGTGCTAGGTAGGTGGGATTAGGTGGATTTTCAAATCCGAGTCCGCCTCTCGGTCGTCGCGGAAAAGCCACTCGGGTCCGCGATGACTGAGCGTGATTACACGTACCACCTCCAGGATCATCGCGAGAAACTGATGTACTCTTGCAACGATCTCGAGAAAAATGAACTATTGACTTCACGTCGTTGTCATTGTTTTGAAAACAGTTGCGATGGCGACGTGAAATTAAATTTTTTGTGTAAATTATGAATTTGAATTTATAAAAGGAGCTCTAATTCATTTTCCTTGCCATGCAGGGCATCATGGCATTTGTTTGGCAAGAACAAACTCACAATATCAATGATGAGGACGCATTCAATGATGTTGGGTGCCGAAATGCTCTACGGGCTCGCGGGCTATTGAAGTTTTTCCTGACTCCGCACCTTCGGGCTCAACCTGATTTGCTAAATTTGCTAATTCATGCTTGGAACGCAACAGATGGAAAATTCATTATCCGTGTTAGATACATTGAGTTTGATGCTACGAACATATATTTCCTGATCGGATTGTCCCGTCGTGGCAAGAGGCCGATTCTAGTGGGCCAACAGGTCGTGGGCGAATCATTAGACATGCTAATAGCACGAATGTGCCCTCAGGCAGGAAAATCGAAAAGTAGGAAGGTGGCAATTCCCATAGTGGAGGACTTGGTTCTTCATGCAGTTCTATTCATGGTGACGAGGGTAGTTGGCTCGCAAGCCCAACACGAGGCAACAAAGACCCAACTCCATTTGGATCTTGACTACCTTAACCTGACCATGTTCAACTGGGCCCAACATGAAAAGACAGCTCACCAATTGTCGTCGCGGGGAGGTGAAGCAGTTTGGCTACGGGTCTATCTTGATCTTGCTCATGTTGGAACGGGTGCCGATACTATAGTTGCAGGATATGGACTTGGATAGGCCCAGACCACAGGAGACCAAGATCACATGGTGGGTGCATGTTATGCCACGAGGGGGTGGCGAACGACTAGTGTCATGGGGGACACTATTCCGTGAGTGGCTGGATCGCCAAATGATATTCGTCGAGGACTGGCCATATGCTGGTATGGACTTTCGTGGAGACACTGACATGCAGCTGCGCACCGGCGAGCATTGGGATGATGGAGGTAAAACACTTGATCACAATATTTTTGTATTTTGTCTTTTATGATGTTTTTTAGATTTCTTCATGCATATGTCCTAATGATGTACTCTATGGTTCTTGCAGACGTGGGACCAGAGTGTCCTATGGGGCTAGCTTAAGAGGCTCAGAGGGATCCACAGGGAATCAGAGAGCTAGCCTTGGCTCCCCCAGCTGGCAGTTCAGTGGAGACAGTGGCCCAAAATATTGAGGGCCTGACAGAGGGGATCCCTGATTACAGAGGGATCGAGGAGGTCCCCATAGACTACCAAATACATATAGTAGGGGTGATACCTAGGGTGCACCTACTTTTGAAGCGAGCCGCATGAGCAGTGGTGTGCTACAGGGAGCATAACCCACCGCAGTAGATGCCTAGGTTTTATTTCCTGCTGATTTTTTAAGAGACATGTGTCTCGGATGTACAAAGAGCACAGACTCTATTTGGACATATACACTTATTTTTTGAGCACCTCGGTGTGCCACACTATATATCTATATCTCTATATATATATATATATATATATATATATATATATATATATATATATATATATATATATATATATATATATATAGAGCACCTCGGTGTGCCACACTATATATCTATATCTATATATATATATACATATTCCTATGGTTCATTATTGTGTTTTAGATGCTTCTATATGTTGTTTTGATTACATGTTGTGCAAATGTCTATCTAATACATGGTTTGCTAATGCATCAATTAATGTGTTTAATCTTCTTGGGATGTGTTGATGTGTAATAAAATCAAAATCTCTTTCTAACAATTGAACACGTAAATACAACCTTAAAATCTGATGATCTCTGACGGAATAATTCCAATTAAGCTGGTGGACAATAAGCTGAGAATCCAGATTCACAACCAATGTACAAATACCGAGGTTAATAGCCTCGGTCAGTAATTCAATAATAGCACTATATTCAGTGACATTGTTTGTGGTGCAACAGAGACAAACACCTTGAAGGTCTACTAACTCACCTGAGGATCATAGATCACCCATGCCACAGAAGAAATATTCCGAGTACTGCGGCAAGCACCATTAGCGAAACCAACGTAGGGTGTATCAGACATCTGCACATGAAGCAAAAAGACACAATAAGTGGCAATTACGCCTACACACCAAGCCAGACATGAAAACATGCACACAACACACCTGCTGAAAACACACGTATGTACAAATCAAAAATTCATGGGGTTCATGCATAATATTTTTTTAGATAAAGCCCATTTCGGGGCTTATCTAGAGGGTTCCCTTCATAATCAATCAGCTCATAGGCCCCTTTTTGCAAAACTCGTTTTACAATATAAGGCCCATGCCACATAGGCTTGAATTTGCCTGCCCCCAGCTTATCATTTGCTTGATCATAAAGCAGGACTAAATCTCCTTCAACGAAAGAACGAGGATGGACAGTATGATCAAAGTGAGTTTTCACTCTCTTCTTTTGTGCTTCAATAACTAGAGAAGCTAGTCGACGAGTCTCATCCAGCCACTCTAGGTAGAGAAGACGTTCTTCTACCAGAGTAGTGTTGGGGAGTAATTCGATGGCTAATTTCAGAGAAGGGATCTCACACTCAATGGGAAGTGTATCCTCCAAACCGTAAACCAATTGGAATGGAGTGAACCCAATGGCATCCTTCACTGAAGTTCGGTAGGCCCATAAGGCGGAGAACAACATCAAGTGCCAGTTGGACTTGTGTATGTCGACGGTGCGTTGAAGCATCATAACTAAAACTTTGTTGACGGCTTCCACTTGGCCATTGGCCTGGGGATAATATGATGTCAAGCTATCATGCCGCAAGCCTAGCTGGGTCGTTAACTCAATCATCATATGATTACGGAAATGTTTGCCGTGATCAGTGACGATAGCATGAGGGACTCCGAACCATGAGATGACATGATTAAATAAAAATTGTGTCGCTGTGTGATCATGTTCAGATAGTGTAGGCATCGCCTTGACCCATTTTGTGAGATAATCAATGACAACGATGATATACCCATGCCCTCGGCCGAGTGAGAGTTACAGGTCATATAATCAATGCCCCATTTGGCAAAAGGACCGACAGTAATGACAGGGTGCAATGGAGTGGGAGGCGCGTGTATCTTCCATTGGTAGATCTAGCACTCATGACAAGAGCGGACAGTAAGAATGCAATCCTTGAAGATAGAGGACCCAAAATAACCAGCACGAAGGATCTTCTGAGAAGTAGCATACCTGGACATATGAACACCACAGGCTCTAGAATGGCAGTCATTTAGAACTCGTTTCAGCTTCCTTGAATGTTAAGCATCAGCGGAGACCAGATTCGGTGCCGAGATGGTACATGGTGTCCCCAATAATGCGATAATGTTGAGAATGATGGAGAATATGTCGCTAAGCATCCTTTGACAAATCGGGATGAAAAGAGGACGTTTGGAGATAGACAATAATATCCCCATACCAAGGATCGAGGGTGCTGATCAGGAACAGAGTTTCATTCAGAATATGGTCCTCTAACCGATAGGGCACGGTAACAGATGGTAGAGAGCAAAGAAACTCAGTAAAGACGAGGGACTTCTTAGACTTGGCAGTGGTGAACTCCAATTCGAATGCTTGGAGGATGACAATACACTCTGAGTATTTGCCCCCGAGTAACTGACATGACAAGCTATACGTGATCGGGTTGCAATCAGAAATCACCATTGTGGTATGCAATAATATATAGTGGCAGAAACGTTGAACGGCACAAATAGTAGCCAAAGACAACTTCTCAACATAAGCGTATCGAGTTTCCGTATCTAGTAAATTGCGGCTGAGATAGTAAATGACATGCTCAGTGTCATCATCATCATTTTGAACTAGAACCATGCCAATAGTGGTATCGGCAATGGCTAAATAAAGAGTGTACTCATGGTGATAGTCAGGGGGATGCAACAACGGAGTAGAAACAAGGAGGGCCTTGAGGCGCTCGAATGACTGTTGTCTAGTGGCATCCCAAAGAAAATGGGTGTCCCGCTTTAATAACCGCGTATAGCCTTTGGCCACTTCAGCGTAATTCAGAATAAATCATCGTAAAAAATTTGCTTTACCCTGCAAACTCTGTAATTGCTACAAAGAAGTAGGGGGAGGGAGATTCAAGATGGCTTCGACTTTAAGGGGATCGAGATGGATACCCTCTTGAGAGACAATCAACCCGAGAAGTCTACCTGACTCAACGCAAAAGACACATTTATGCGGGTTAAGCCAGATACGATAGTGTCGACAACGGAGAAAAATTTCGCGAAGGTGAGTTGGATGGTCCTGGAAATTTGCTGAATGAGTCGGAAGATCATCCAAGTAAGGCTACACAATGTGTCGAATATCATGAAATGCATAAGATATTGCACGTTGGAAGGTGGCACCGACATTTTTTAAACCGAAGGGGAACTTTTTATAAGCGAAAGTGCCCCACAGACAGATAAAGGCGGTCTTGTGTTGATCCGCAGACAAAATATTAATCTGGTTATAACCAGAAAAGCCGTCCATAAATGAATATATCTCACTCCTGGCACACTCATCAATGAGCTGGTCAATGAAGGGTGTAGGGTAGTTATCTTTGGGATAGGCACGATTAAGATCACAATAATCAACACATACCCTGATAGTGCCCTATTTTTTAGTCACAGGAACAATATTAGAAACCCAATCTGTAAGTGGGATCGGGTAAATGAAGCCAGCCTTAATAAGCTTTTCAACTTCCGCTTTAATAGATGCAGCCTTTCGGGGGTGCATGGGGCATAGACGCTATCGAACAGGTTTGGCACTTGGATATGTAGGTATCTCATGCACCACAATACTAGGATCAATGCTGGGCATCTCTTCATAAGACCAAGCAAACACATCATGAAAGTCATGAAAAAGATCAGTATAAAGCTAAATCTCTCCCGAAGTACAAGTTACTCCAACATGGATGTGCTCGACAATCCCTAGTTTAACAGAGATTTCGATTGGTTGAGTTTGTGTAATGTTTCCCATATTCCCTTCAGAAGACACTTGATGAACTTGGATGGGTGTCTGAAGGGGTTGATATGGGAGACAAGGAGCAAACCACTCGAGACAAGTAAGCATTTCCCGATGGGCAGGGAGAAACGAGGAACGATGGTGATGATCAAACCAAGGGGGTTCCTCGAAATACATGGTCTCAATAATCGCTTCATCAGAAGGAAAAATTTCCTTTAAAGGGTCTAAAGAAGTGCCATCTCCAAGCCAAGGGGATTGAACATATGAATCAAGAGCTCTGCTTGAAGGAGCAAATTCAGAAGATGGAGCTGATGTAGAAACAATTTCGACATAGTTGAGCTCGGCAAGACTCGACGGCATCTCATCGCCCCAGGATTCTATCTAATTAGCAAGGGGAATAACCCAAGGATCCGAGCGAACAGAAATCATATTAATGGGGGCGATGTTGGGAGGTGGGAGTGAAAAAACACCCATAAGGGCAGGATCTTTAAAGAGTCCAGCACCCACACTCTCACACGGGACGGAGGTATGCTCCATGAAAGGCACGTTGCCATCGGAGGAGGAGGAGGCAAAGAAGGACAATTGGTCTACTGTGATGATCTTCCCCTGATGAGGAAAAAGAATAACATGAAATAGAGATGAAGCCACGACTCGCATGGCACATGTCCAGCTTCGTCCTAAAAGGAGGTTGTAAGTTAGATTGGCATCAAAAACTTCAACCTCCACTTCAATCGTCTTCCCTTCCAGAGTAATAGGCAAGCATTGGAGTATACCATAAGGGTGAGACTCTCTCCCATCAAAGGCTTCCAAGGTCGTAGGAGATTGGCTCAGAGTCAGAGAACCGATAGCCTTCCGACAAGAAACAGACATTATGCAAGTAGAAGCACATTCATCAATAACAGTACGATGAATCATTTTAGAATTGATGATGACCTAGATAAGGAAGGCAATTTGGTGAGGCAACCTCGGTATATGACTGTCTAGGTCAAAAGTGATCAGGTCCGATTTGGTCAGGTCAATGCCATCGATAGCCGATAACAAGGACTTCCTCTGGGAGGGACAGCTCTGGAGGACTTCTAATGCGAACATAGCTGATGGAGCCTGGGCTAAGTCCTCAATGATGTTGTAGTGCTGAGTAGCACGAGCATTAGGGTTGTAAAATACTTCCAGAGCATGCCTGTAGGAGGAGGTCGGATGACCACTTCAGTGCTAGGCTGCTCGATATGGAGGGGACAAAAAATGTACGGAGGAGCACTAGAGGGGACCTCAGTCTCTTTCCCAGAAGGAGACGGATACTATTTTTCCCAAGTACTAATGTGGATGGGTATCGTCCCAGCCATAAATACCTGAGAACCAAAGGGAGAAGAGGATTGAGATTGATCGACCACCATTTGCATTTGTTGTGAGGGAAAAGGCTCTTTAAGCATGGCGGGAGTCCCAGGGGTGCCTTTCAACAAAGGACTAACTTCAGACCACTTGGGGCAGTCCTTTATATAGTGATCCTCGTCACAGATAAGGCAAGGATACTTAGGATTGCATTTGGCACCTTCTTCGGATGGAGGTTTAGGGGAATCCTGCTTTGGTTGATCAGCCTTATTCTTTCCTTTTCCATTCTTTTTCCGTTTCGAGGCTTTATCCGTTGTGGTGGCCTAGATGGTGTTAACCTCAGAAGTGTTACCAGAATTGGATATAGCCTAAGAAGTGTTTTCATTCGAAGCATTTGACTTTTTCTTCCTAGGGTTCGTAGAAGATTTTTTAGAGGCCGTATTGACATAACCAATGACGCCGTCAACAGATGGTGTTGGTGGGGCTTTGGAAGTTCCGGGCCTCGGGGCATCAGGCAAATAATCATATAGTGTACTGGAGTGGGAATAAACTAAGTCGAGGTACTAAGCATGTGTAATAGCTTGCTCTTCAATTACACATGCCCCCATAGCAATGTCCTGAGCTATCGGACTGACAAATGAGGTTGTGAACCAATCAGTTAGAATCTGATCGGGAATCCAAAACTTAATCAAACGGCAACGTCATCTCCATTCATGGATATGATCAGAGATATGCATGGCCGTGGTCCGTTTTAAAGATGTCAGGAGATGTGTGCTCGTTTCATATCGAATCGGCAACTGAAAAATGAGTTAAAAATTCCATAGCCAACGATTTAAAATCTTGAAAAGATCCGCAAGCTAACTCAATATACCATTTAGCAGGAGAGCCAATGAGGGTCTATTGAAAAAGGCAGAGCCGGATTGAATCATCAAGCCATGTGTTTAACGAACACCATAGATGATAAGTCATGACATGGGCTTGGGGATCTTCTCCAGCTTTACCATCAAACTTGGGACAATCACCGGGAATTTTAGTTGGAACCGGTGGCCAATACGGATTATGAAGAATAGGATCATTTGTCAGTTTGGACACATCTGGTAACTCCAATGTTGCTAAAAAGGGTAATTGAGGGTTAAAGGACATCTAAGGCCACGAGTAGGAGGTAGCACTAGAGTTCCACCCAGTTATTGGTTGCCCCCATTGATTTTGTCCAGACGGATTTGGCCCGTAGGGATTTTGTCCATAGGGGTTATAGTTGTAACTGGATGATTGACCCTAGATTTTCCCCCCAGCATTCCATTGATTACCAACCTGGCCTGCAGGAGCAACATATGGTTGCTGCAAATTCTGGTAAGGATAGACCTGCAGTTGTTGATAATTTTGGTATGGGGGAAATTGAGTTTTCCCTTGGGATTGCTAAAAACCATAAGGCGACTTGGCTCCAAACTGAGCCTAGGAGCTAGGCTACATTTGATAAGCAGGTTGGGATTGGGATCCAACCTAAATTTGAAGACTGGATTGGGTCTGGAGCCCAGACTGGGCTGAAAACTGGGTGGAGCTTAAGAAGCAATGATCATTTGAGTGCTCGGTTGAGCAGGCCCAAACGGATGTCCTTGAGAAGAGATAGGTTGAGCCATATGGCTAGAAGGTTGGCCCGATTGAGGTTGGGGTTGGCCCATTTGCCCAGAAGTTTCAACTTGCTGGGAGTTGGGTTGACCTGGTGGAACCGAAGGCTGTCCAGACTGACCAAATGGTTGAGTAGGATGGACAATTGGCCGACCTTGTTGAATTTAAGACTGACCAACTTGTCCAAAGGGGTAGCCTTGCTGGGTACCAAGTTGGCCTTGTTGAATGTAAGGTTGTCCTTGGTTACCAGAAGATTTCTTGAAGTACGTGAAAGAAGACCCACTGAAGTTCGAAGGTTGTCCCAGAATGGGTTGTCCTTGTGGGCCGGCAATTTGCCCTGAATAAGATTGCCCATAGTACGCTTGTCTGTAAAACTGTTGTCCATAAGATGTTTGACCTTGATAGAGTGGTCCTTGAACATTTGAAAACTACGCTTGGCCACCATGGGAAGTTGTGGTACCCCAAGCAACAGACAACAGAACCGAGACCTCAACAAAATATTGAGATGCTATGGGTCCAGGCTGATAAATATGAGCTCCTTGAGAATCATAATAATTAAACAGATTTTGAGGATCCAAATTTTGAGGAATTTGAGGATATTGATCATATGCCCCCCTGCTGGAATGGGACCAGAAGAAGGTGGGGCACTTAGGCTAGGGTCAACAACCCTGGATATGGATTCTGCAGGGCCACTGTGTGAAGGACCTACTGAAGGCCTAGCAACAGTGGTCACCACTGAAGATGTAGTGGCAGAATTAACAGCAAGGGCTGTGGAAGCCACACAAACGGTTGGCATAGTCGGGACAAACGTCACATTGTGAATCTGGGGAGTAAAAGATCCTGAAGTCGGAGTGACAGTACGAGATCACATGGAACTTGTAAGGGGAGACCAAGAACCCATGATATTAGCTAGAGAATTATAACGTAACAGCAACATGATACCAAGGGAGGTGACACGGAAGGGTGAAGTTTCCATTGGGATACGAACTTCACCGCTCGTCATCAAGGACTCTTCACTTGTGACAAGCGATGTCTCATCCATGTCAAAAGAAGACATTGGGACGGAAACACCAGGATGGGTAAGGTGAAAATCTTCTTCTGAAGGCTCCCAAATGGGGTTCCAACGAATATCATAAGACTCGTCTTCTGGAGCTTGAGAGTTAAGCGGTTGGATACTCGAAATAACATGAAGAGTATCGCTAACAACTGGTACCTCAGGAGCGACAGAAGATGGGGATCCTTGGTCGCTTGGAATGGTAGACGGGATCGGTGATTCTGCTTGGATGTTTCAACTCAAAATTCCTAGGGAGAACTAATCGAGTAAGGAGAAAGAACCCTACGCAAACTAAAAAACAACAAGATCTAACAGGGTAAGTGTGAACATGGTTGAATAAATTTTAAGACACAAGAACAGAACCTGACCTTTTCATCTTTAAAGAGTTGAGAAAAGGACGAAAAGGTGACTCTAGTCACCTTCGAGTATTTAATGAGCCTGAAGTGACAAGTGCTCAAATGGACCTTTTCTTTTAAGTAGTCCGAAAAAGAGCGAAAGTGACTACTCTGGAGAAACTAGGCAAAAGGTTTACCAAACATCCCGTAAAACTGCATATACACCTTGGTAATCATATGAAAGCCAAGGACTTTTCGTATGGCAGTCAATATTCCCAAATGTTGTGTTCGGTGCATTATGGTTTGCAAGGCGACAGACATGGCTTCCTAGGGAAATAGAATGATAACCTAGTGGGGTCGCCCAACATATACTCGATGGTACTGGGAGCACAATTCCGTGCTAGACCACTACTGAGTCACAGAAGGAGGAATCACCCAACCTTGAGTGAAAACAATAGCAACTAGGTTTAACGACGTCGGAGCATGTCTCTAGCCTAGACCTCTAAATAGTGTGCGTTATGTTCCAATGCGTTGTTAAGTTCATTCAGTTCATTTTAGAGTTGATCTTGAATTATGTTTAAGTTTTCAGGCCTTACTGTATATACACAACAAAAACCTAGGATGCAGCTAGAATGAGTGAAATATCCTTTTTCTTCAATGAACACCTACTTGCAGGAGGGTAGAGAGATGATTCCCAAACCAAGAAAACCAAGATAAACCAAGAGACACAATGCAAAAACACATCAACCCTACAGTGCACAAATACTAATAATGATAGATTTTATCATTTTCTTTCCAATATGCAAACTTGAAATGCAAATTTACTTTCACTTTCGTATACTAAATGAATGTAGTCTTTTGATTTTGATTGCTTTAAGTTTAAGAGAAACAAACAAGCAAACAAGAAAGTGTGAAAAAACCAGTTGATCCAAACAGTTGTGATCTATGTTCGGTAGTGAAAAGAAATCGAATCAATGCTAAAGATTGGTTCAATAATCATCACTAAAAATCAACCAGAAACAAGCAATGGAGAAAGCTCATACAAACCAACAAGAAAGTTGCAAATGAACCTTGGGCAAACTGGCAACCAAGCCAATTGATTTAAAGAACTTGAAAGAACGAACTAGGTCACATAGGCAAAAATGCAAGATTCATTCAATAAAGCCAAAGAAAGAGTGCCTTAACCAAAAACACTCAAAGACAAGCTACTGAGCAAGAGAAAGAAGACAAGGGATCAATAGGACTGGTAAATTGAGGAGGTAGAATTGAAAAAACAATTCTACAGGAACTGTCGTGAGAACTACACAAGCAACTAGCAACGATAAGCCAATGTTTGTAGCAATAGAACGATGTCGTTGTAAGAGTACATGTCTCTTCCGTGACTGGCTCATTTCATGAGTCGTCATGACTGTACGATGTTATCAGCAATGCACATGACTTTACAAAAGAGTAAAGGCGACGTCAGCGTAACTGTTAAGCTATTTCCCGCGATGATATAAAAAAACAATGAAAAACGAACAAAAACTCCCAAACAAAAACTAGTCAATCCTTCAATCAATGGAGGGATTTCCCAGATCAACACAGGTAACCCAAAAGACTGATAGTTAATTCTCAAAATCCAAAAAACGCCAAATCAAAACCAAAACAAGAGCAAACAAGAGAAGCAACATACTAAGAATTCCCCAGCGGAGTCGACAACTTGTGATGTAGGAAAGTGATCCCTCTATGAACAGAGGCAAACCCTCTAGCCCTACAGTGGGTCTAGTTTTTTTTTTTTTCTGAATATGACTACTTCTATTAACTGTGTAAAACATATATACAAAAAGATTACATAGGGCAAGGTTTAAGATTTCTCAGTCTCTTTGGCCTTTCCCACATTGCAGCACCCGTGAGCTCTATTACATGACACTGATAAACTGTCCATGGCTGGACTGAACAGAAGAAACACATAAACATATTGACACTTGGACACAGACATATAACACTGAACACATACATTGGACACTTGGACAGGAAGGCCGACATATGGAAATTGAGACAAAAATCCAAAAATACCATAGCAACATCATTCTTCATTCGTAGACTGGAGCTGCTCTTTAATTCGGCATCCGAAGTGAAGCGTGTTCTCAGAATCCGAGAGCTGGATGATTTTGTGAGGACTGTCATTTCTGACAAGTTCCCTTGGACCTGGCCAGGGAGCCGCATGCACCAGGGAATCAGCAACATAATCCAAATTGAAATCTAAGTCCTCCATTTTCTGTTTTCCTTTGCTCAAATCCGGCGGATGAAGGTTTACGGGAGCCGAGGGGCCTGCGTCTGGATTCATATGGAGGCCTGGTCTTTCCAGTTTCCTCTCTCCTGCAGTATACGGAACAGACCATCCCATCCCCGGTACAAGCACAGGCTGAACTCCTCCGCTCTCTCCACCCATGGGCAGGCAGGCAATAGGGGATTCATCCCTGCTGTTGTGCTGCTTTTGTTGCTGAGGCTCCAAATCATGTTCAACTTCAATTGTCACAATCAGAGAGGAATTAACATGCGGACAGGGGAGGCGATACCTGAGAATTGGAAGCTCCCTGCGACTGTCTCCCTCAGCTGGGCTACTCTCCCTCTGCCCTCCCACTTCGTCGTTGCTGTCCTGAAACCAACGAGGATGGGAGGTGACCTCAATTGAGGAAGAGGGGGAGTGATGGTCATCTCTCGGCGGAGCGCGTCCCTGAATTCCTCCTCTCCTGCTACCCATTCGCAGCCTGTCTCGCGGCATGCTGTCACCGTCAATGCTCTGGATAGTCGCCCAAATCAACGCTGCTCCCAGTGGCAGGTCCGAATGCGGCCTCCAATCTCGCTCAGGAACCAGAACCAGTCCTGAGGGCTCGTTCCACGAGCGGGCGACCAGTGCCCCTTGCCAGAACGCACTCCTAATTCCTAAATCTTCCTCACAGACCTTACCAACCCAGTGACAGAGCAAATGCATCTGGCGTACCCAATGACCCTGCCAATTCACCTCGCTAACAGCAAGGAATGTCAACCAAACGTTCAACAGAGAACTCACCGTCGTTTTCCCTGTGCTCTCCGCCGTCTCACCTTTGCCAGGTTCCCACCTCGGCTCTGCTTTCACCTTGCGGCGAGCACAGAGGAGGGTCACAGAACCAGACGCGCTTGTAACCTGCAAACCCGCCATACTCTTCCACTTAACCTCCTTCCTCCCTCGCATGCTTACCTGCTTCCCTCGAGCCGAGAGGACTGGCATTAATGCCATCCCCTTGCCAGCCTCCGCCTTATTTACTCCCCTTGAATTTCTTGCAACGTGGTACCGTCCCACCTTGAGGTCTTGACACCCGGCCACGTGATGGCCCGTGCCACTCTTGCTTGTCTTAATCACCCGCATCCGGGTCAATGAGATCCTTCTTCGCTTGAGATATACAGTCATGATTGAGCTTATTATCTTTGGAGTTGTTCAGAGAGCCCGTGAAATATGAGATGGCTTGTGAGGCTCCTTTGTTGGCTAATATGTCTGCCACCTTATTCGCTGTCCTTCTTACATGCTTGAACTCTATACTTTGAGTGGTGTGTAGTTTCTCCTCCAATGATTCTAATCTGCTTAATAGTCTCCAGCTCACTGCCACCTTGGCTGCCGGTGATCCGGCTTGGAGTCTTTGGGCAGCGTTGATTAGAATTAAAGAATCCCCTTCTATTTCCAAAGGGAAATAGTTGTGCTGTTCTGCAATGCATACTCCTTTCCATAAAGCTTCTAGTTCGGCTACATTATTGGTATCTTTACCTAAAGCTCCATAGAAGATCTGGATTATTTCCCCTGCGTGGTTACGAAAGAGTCCTCCATAACCTGCCAGACCAGGATTTCCTTTGGCCGCCCCATCAAAATTCATCTTGTAGGACTCAAACCCAGGGGGGGACCAGCTGGAGGGAGAGGAGCTGCTGATGGTGGATCTGACATCATCTTTTTGGATCATTGAGAGCTTTATGTTCCAAGCCTTCAGGATCTTGCTTTCTAATGGAGTGGTTGGCATGTCCGTATCTGACCATGCTTTGAGGGACAGAGTTTCTTGCAACTGATTAGTGAGGATAGTCCATAAGGCTTCCAATGACCGAGAAGCGTTATTAAAGATTCTGTGATTCCGTTCTTTCCAGAGAAGCCAGTAAATGAAGCCTGGTAGGAGTCTCCACAGGTGATTTAGTAGCGGGCTTTTGTAGGGAGAGGGGTTCCATTTCCTTAAATTTTCTGTTATATCTTCTGTCTTGACATCTGTTTTCATGTGACAGCTCTCTACTTTTCCCCAGATTGTCTTGGCTAGCAAGCAGGTCTCCATAAGATGTCCTATCGTTTCAGAGGCAGTGTTACAGTTCGGACATCTAGATGGCCCTACAAAACCTCGTTTTGTCAGATTATCCCACGTTAATATTCTTCGTTTGCTGAGTAGCCATAGAAATGTGGAAATTTTGGGCCATATTTCTGGTCTCCAGATCTTTTCCCATATCGGGTCCTTGAATGGTTGGTTTCCATTATGTCTGAGCTGATGGGCTTCTTGAGTTGTGAATGTGCCTTTGTGTTTATGTCCCCATCGAAGTCTATCAAGTTGAGGAGAGAATCTGATTTTCCTGTATGAGAGTTCTTCCTCTATTTCTTCATAAGTTTCGCTTTGCCAATTATCTTGCCAAAGGCTGGCCTTTTTCCAGGTTCTGAAGTCCATGCTTTCAGAATGCTGCCAAAACTGATTAACTTGTGTGAGTCCTGTTTGTTGCATTTTCTCTTGCAATAGAGGCTTGTGAAAGATTGTATTCAGTGGGGGAAGCTGCTGCCACGAGTCCTCCCAGAATTTTGCTGAGTTTCCAGAGTGCACCTCCCAAAAGCAATGTTCTTGTATAAATTTGCTGTGTGGTTTAGCGGCATTCCATATGGGAGAACCTTGTATAGTGGAGTTAATTCTAATTAGATCATTCCATTGGCTACCTGGTGCGTACTTGGCTTGCCACAATTTGGCCCATAGGGCATTTGGCTTGGTGAGCCAATTCCACCACAGGCGGGCGCCCATGATTTCATTGCTATGCATCGGGTCTCTAAGTCCTAGTCCCCCTTCTGATTTGGGTTTGCATACTTCAGACCATTTGACCAGTGCCCACTTTCTGTTGAGACCCGAAGAGCCCCAGAGAAAATTGCGCTGGAGATTACGGATTGATTTGAGGACCCATTTAGGTGCAGCTAAAAGAGAAAAGAGATATATCGGCAAGGCTTGGAGAACCGACTTGATTAATATGAGCCTACTTGCTGTGTTGAGAGCTCGATACGTCCAGAGTGAGAGTTTTGATTCAAATTTGTCTATAAGTGACTTCCAGGAGGAGTGGTTGATGGCTGCCGCAACGAGAGGGGCTCCAAGATAAGTTGACGGAAGTTTAGAAATTTTAAACTGCAGAATTCTAGCAATATTTCTTTGAGTGGAGAGGGGTGTATTGAAGAAAAACAGATGTGATTTCGAAGAGTTGATGGAGGTTCCCGAGGCGTTTGAGAAGATAGAGAGCAGAGATTTAAAAACTGAGGCTTCCTTGGAGGATGGATGGCCAAAAAGCAGGGTATCATCAACAAATTGTTGATGGGAGTGAGGAGGAGAGCCATGGACTGTGATTCCTTTTAGCATTTGAGTGGATATAGCTGCCTTCAACAATCTGCCTAGCCCCTCTGCCATAAGAACAAAGAGAAAAGGCGACAATGGATCCCCTTGCCTAATGCCCCTTGATGGCCGAAAAGGTTGTGAAGGAGAGCCGTTTAACAAAACTGAAAAGCTTGGGGAGGAGATTAAGTTGTAGACCCATCGTGTCCAAGTATGACTGAAGCCAAAAGCGATGAGCATTTTTTGAATATAGTTCCAACTAAGCTTGTCAAAAGCTTTTGATAAATCTAACTTGAGGAGCATACCTGGTTTGTTGAGAATCTTGAGAGAGTGAATCACTTCATTAGAGAGAACGATCCCGTCCATAATTTGCCGTCCCTCAACATATCCTGTTTGTTCCGGGGAGATGAGCAAGGGTAGCAGCGGTTTGAGTCGGTTTGCAATGACTTTTGATATAAGCTTATATATGACATTGCATAATGCAATTGGTCTGAAGCTTTCAGGCTTGCTTGGTTCTGCACATTTTGGAACAAGTGCTATAAAGGTGGTATTGAGAGCTGGGAGGATCCAGTGCATGCTTCGCGATTCTTCCACTAGCTCCCAAACTTCTTCTTTAAGTAGATCCCAGAATGCATGGTAGAAGTTTGCTGTGAACCCGTCCGGCCCTGGGGCTTTGCCATCTTTGAGCTGGTTCATAGCTTCCTCAATTTCCTTTAGGGATGTCGGCTGTAGTAGTTTTTTGTTGTGCTCCTCAGTGATGATTCTAGGAATGTGCTGAGTGATGGCTTTGATCTCTGCATCTCTGTTTCCTTCTGGCTCTTTGAGAATATTTTGGAAGTATTGTGTTAACTCTTTCTCCATGTCTTCATGGTTTTCTACTCTTTCGCCCTGCTGATTGTTGATGAAGGTGATGTTGTTGTGCATTCGTCTCTGTACAGCAGTTCTATGAAAAAATTTTGTGTTTTTTTCCCCATCTTTTAGCCAGGTGATTCGAGATTTCTGTTGCCATAGTATTTCTTCTTGTTTTCTTCTTTCTTCTAATTTTTGCCAAAGGATCTGCTCTTGCTGTGTCTGTTCCTCTGCGCGTCCTTCTTCAATAATAGTTTGCTGGAGATTCTCCATTTGTTGTTCCAATCTTTGTCGATCTTCCTGTATGTTGCCGAATTGAGTCTTGTTCCAATTTTTGAGAGCCTGTTTAAGGTTTTTCAGTTTTTGTTGGAATTGAAACATTTTGGCCCCTTCTGGAGGTCTGTAAGCTTTCCAGGCGTCCTCCACGATCTGGCGGAATTTTGTGTTAGTAAGCCAAAAAGCCTCGAAGCGGAAGGGTCGATTACATTTTGCTCCCGGCCTCGACCACTGGAGCATTATGGGCCAGTGATCAGAACCTCCGTGTGGTAGTATTGACGTGTTGAAGTCGCCGCCTAAGTGGATTGCATTATCTGAAAGGAGAAATCGGTCAAGTCTAGAGGCAATGTGATTGACCCCGCTGCGCTTGTTGGTCCAGGTAAAAATGCCATTGGAAGTAGGAATATCCATTAAATGATTGTCCTGAATGAAGTCTTTGAATCCTTTGCTATCTGATTCCAGCCGTGATCTTCCCCCTGTTTTTTCCTCCAGCGATTTGATGATGTTGAAGTCCCCCCCGCTTATCCATAGCGGGAATTGTCGATTTTCATTCAACCTGGACAGTGTTTCCAACAGATCCAATTTGTGTTGATTATTTTGCGGGAAATAAACATTGGTTAGTTGACCATGAATCTGAGTTCCTATGAGATGAAAGGAAGCCTGTATGAGAAAGTGTGCAGCATGGAAGTCGTAAAGATTAAGGATTTTTGGGTTCCATAATATTGCTAATCCTCCTGATGCACCTGAAGCCCCGACTGACATTAGATTACTGCCTGCCCATATTTTGTTTCGGACCTTGTCCATATCTATTGTGCTTTTTTTTGTTTCTTGAAGAAAAACTAGCGACGGTTTTTCTTTCTGAATCAAGTTTTTGATCATCCTACTTTTTGAGGGACTGTTTAGTCCTCTTACATTCCATGAGACTAGCTTCATGGTAAATGTGATGCGGGTTTGTAGAACCTTGTCAGCTTAGGGAATCGCCCTGATTCCACAAGCAATTCTCCTACAGCAATGGTTCTTTGCAAGTCCGTCTTGCGCCCTCTCTTTTTGTTTTCTTTGAGAATCTTCTTTGCGTCCCATGGACTTCCACCTTGTATACCTAGATGTTTGTTGTGCTGAACTTTGGTTAAGACTCCTTCCAGTCGTTCAATTTGCCATGGAGGAATGGAGTTGTATTCTTTTTGCTTACAAGCTGTTTCAAGTTTTAAAATGTCTATGCCTTCTATGATAATGTTCTCCGGATCCTGATCCATGTTGCTGGGGGTATTCTGTTCCTCCTCTTCGGTTAAGGTATGTAGACTTAGAGCTATAGCTACATCCATGTCCATATCAGATTCCGGATGCTTAGAATCTATATGAGCTTTCCCTTTACCTTCCAAAGGGTCAGCCGGCATTGTATCATCCTTAGGGCTATCTTCTGGAAGAGATTGGGATGAGCGCTCAGAGCTGATTTTAGCTGCTGAAGTATTTGCAATGGGAGCCTGGGAGGAAGAGGGTTGGGGTTTGGAGTGCAGAGTCTCGCTGTTGTGTGGATACTGGTTGGCAAGAGGCGAGAACATGTTCTTGGCGTCAATACGGAAGGGGTTTTCATGGGTTCCTTGATGCTTTTTAGGATGTCTACGGCGGTTGGGTATTGAGATGAAGCCTTCAGCATCTGTTTGAGGTTCAGAAGGATGAGCTTTGGAGGATTGATTTAGAGGGCAGTCTCTAAATAAATGCCCATGGGCATGACACTTACGGCAACGAAAGGGAATATGCTCATAATCTAAAGTTTGTTCCCATTCAAAGTCTTCGTGAAGGAGACTTACCGATTCCGCTAAAGTCTTGGTCAGGTGCATTTTGACGCAGATCCTGGCATATGAGGTAAACTTGCGCTTCTTTGTCTCTTCCGCTACTTTGATGAAGGTTCCTAGTCTGTTGCCAATGTCTGTAAGTGTGTCCTCCTTCCAATATTCCACTGGTAGACCATACATTCTGATCCAAACCGGAGCCCAGCTGAAGTCCTCCTTGTTTGGGTCAAAACGGGGCTTCCATTCTGTGAGATAAAGCCCAGAGGAGTTGAAAAAATAAGGGCCGCCTTCGAATACCTTGGTCTTATCTTCCAGACAGTTAAATATGGCTGTAAAAAAGCCCTTTGGTCCTAATTGCAGTGTCACCTGTCCCTTGGGTTTCCATTTGGATGCTATCCAGCCATTCAGGGCACGTTCTGTCGGCCAGAATCCCAAGAATTTGCCTATCAGAGCGTGGTCTTGCATGTACTGTATTTCTCCATTGATCCTGTGACTGGGCAGTTCGATCTTGATGCGCTCTGTCGATTTGGGAATGCAGGTAGCCGAAGTCGCCTTTGGCTGTGACGCAGAGCCTTCTGGAGCCTGTTCTGTGTCCGAATCCGTGGCTGCCACCTTGTCTGCAGGGATTTCGTACTCATGAGTTTTCCTATTCTTTTTCTCGCGATTGGTTTCAGGAGGGGGCGGCGGCGCATTTTTTTCTATTCCGCTGAAGGTATCATTCGAGGGAGGGGAGGCAGAGCCTTCCCCTCCTGCAGGCGCAGCCATCGAGGTGTGTCACTCGTAGACCGGCCTCTGGCCTTGCAAAGCCTGGGTTGTTCCTGTAAGTTTCAGAGATGGCGGCGGCAGGGGCCTGTACATCCGTGAGGTTGCAGAGCTCTAGCTAAAAACCTAATTAGGAAAAATCCCTACAGTGGGTCTAGTTATAGCAAGGACAAAACAACAATTGGTTCCCTCAAATAATCATCGTTGGAGGCCTACCTCAAACTGGTGGTTGATGAAGTTCCGTTGCACTGCACCAGCTTCTGTTTCCTTCTCCTTAATGAGCAATCAACCTGAAATACCACAAAGAAACAACAAAGCACGTAACCGAGAAACAACAATGATTTATTTACTCATAAATTCAAGAAGTCATGACTATCAAGTAAATTACATACAATACATAGGAAATCATCATTGATTGTATTAATAATAAATCAAGAGCAAAGCTTACAACCAAGTCTTGATGTCGCAAGCCTTCTCAGAGGGTCCAACCAATGTGTTTCTTCAAGCATTCACTCTCAAAGATGGGTCTCCCAAATAGAAATACATCTCTCTCTCTCTCATTCACAAGCTTTACACAAGATTAAGGGCACTCCACACCTTCTTGCAAACTATAAAGCAATCCCACACTTGTCACACTCACACCAACTATCTATCAAACTCAAAAGCAGTAGCAACACTGTACAACCAAAAGAACTAGCAGATGATAGCAATGGTGAGTGATTTTATAGGAGAAGGAGTATCTATGAGATGAGGGAGAGGGAGCTTATCCTTAAGGCAAGCAGCATAAAAGATGGAACTACCATGCCAGAGGGAGGAGGGCAACCCAAACTGACCCAACAACCAAGTCCAGAGACATCCAGAAGGCCGACTGTTGGAACGAATTTGCCCAATCTAGATCATCGCAAGTTTATAACTAAGATTTAGTGCTGGCGTCGCCAGTAGGCAATGTAATCAGTGAAAACGTCGCTAAAGATAGCAAACAGACTCGCGTCGGAGCATGAAATCCGATCGTCGTGGGAATCAGATGTACTCCAACGATGGAAGCGCAACTAGACTATTTATGACCGCTGTCCATCACGTATATTTAACTAATTGTTGCGACGAGGCAGAAAAATTAGGAAAAGTGGGTCAATTGGCAACATAAGAGAGCATTTGTTCAGCGTGAGCATGTTTTACTAGACACACGACATAGTAGAAGGACTGGGGTGAAGGCAGTGACAAATTACTATGTAACAATATGGAAACAAGCAATGGAATCTACACTTGGAATAACAAAAGAGGGGGCCATACCCAAGTAGCCTCAAAATTGGATAGATTCATTGTTTCAAAGGAACTTCTTCTCATGGGAAACAACATTACTTCACACATACTACCTTTTGGAGGTTCAAATCACTGGCCTATCCAATTGGAAGCTTATTTTTTTGGTAAACCAAGGAACTCCCCCTTCAGATTTGAGAATGCTTGGCTCACACACTCAGATTTCCTCATAAACATTGAAAAATGGTGGAAGGAAGAGCTTCACCTTCAAGGTACAAAGATGTTCCTTCTACACTGTAGGCTCAAACACATTAAAGGCAGACTCATAGAGTGGAATAAAAAGGATTTTGGTAGTATCTTCAAAGCTAAAGGAGATGTGGAAAAGAAACTAAAGGAAATAAACCATATTCTTATCATAGAAGGCTATATAGATGAAAGGAAAGAGATGGCAGAGTCACTCCAGCAGGAATGGGATAATACATGTCTTCAAGAGGAAATATTCTGGAGACAGAAATCCAAAGTTCAAAGGATTAAATAAGGGGAGAAAAACACCAAATTCTTTCACAAATCCACCATAGCTCACAGAAACAACATTAGAATTGTGAAACTTAAAGATCAACATGGAATAGAAAGAAACACTCATGAAGATATGGAGAAGGTTCTAGTCCAGCATTTTCATAAAATTGCAGAGGAAACCTTGGAGGACAGAACCCAGTTTACGGAAAAATTTGCTCAGTACATTCCTAAATTGGTTACTAGAGAAGATAATTACAGTCTCAACAGACTAGTTACAGAGGAAGAAATTGAGGAAGTCGTTAAAGAGATGAAAAATGGGAAAGCACAAGGCCTGGATGGCTTCAATGTGGACTTTTTCAAAGCTTGTTGGAGGATAGTTAAACTAGATATCGTAGAGGTAGTGGAAGACTCTCAATGTTTTAAGACAATCTTAAAGGCGTTCAATGAATATTTCATAGCCTTAATCCCCAAATAGGAAAAGGCAACCTCTCCAGACATATTTAGACCTATAGCACTATGCAATGTGGTATACAAAATAATATCCAAAGTAATTTCCAACCGTCTCAAACCACTCCTCCCAACCCTAGTGTCAGAGGAGCAAACGGGCTATGCGGAAGGGAGACAAATTCTAGATAACATAGTTCAAGCACATGAAATGGTTCATTCACTCAACACCAATAAATAGGTAGGAATGATCATGCAATTGGACATAGCAAAGGCCTATGACAAACTGAGTTGGTCGTACATAAGAGTAATATTAAAAGCCTATGGCTTTGATTACAATTCTATTAAATGTGTTATGGCGCTAGTCACCACCACCAGCTATTCAATTGTTCTCAATGGCTCTCCCTCTGAAACCTTCAAGCCTTCTAGAGGTCTCAGGGAAGGAGATTCTCTTTCTCCCTTCCTTTTCATTGTAATGATGGAAGGGTTAGGGGGAGAAATCAAAGCTGCTAAGTAGGAAGGGAGAATTCGGGGTCTGAGACTCACTCAAGGTGGGGACACAGTGACACATCAGCAATTTGTGGATGATACGATGCTGCAAGGCACACCCACTGTCAAGGAAGCCAAAGCATTCAAGTAGATTCTGAGTGAGTTTGCCAGGGTAGTAGGCATAGAGGTAAGTATTACTAAATAAAAGATCTTCTTTTTCAATATAGATATTTCAATACAAAGAAATCTTTATACAATTTTGGGCTTTCAAAGGGAGTCACTGCCTGCGAAGTACCTGGGCGTTCCCCTCACTGTCAAACTGCTACACAAGGATATCTAGGAGCCTATTCTTAATAAGCTAAAAGATAAGATTAGAAAATGGACAAATAGATCACTGAATCTTGTAGGGAGACTGATTCTAACTAAGGCTATCCTCCAAAGTATCCCTATCTATATGCTTTCAGCCCTTCTGGCACTAACTAGTCTAATTAGTAATATAAGAAATATTCAGAGAGACTTTCTCTGGGGGAAAGGTGAAGACAAGAAGAAATGGGCCCTTGTGGCATGGGACAGGGTATGCAAACCTAAGTCCCATGGTGGTTTGGGTCTTCATGACCTAGGAATTCTTAACAGAGTTCTTGAAGCCAAAATCTGGTGGAGATGGCTAAAGGAAATACAAGCCCCCTATGCAAAACTATGGAAGAAAAAATATGTAAGAGCGTGGCAGGAGAAGAACCTCATCAGAATGACAGGACAAGATAAAGGTTCTACAATATGGAATAGGGCATGGGATAACAAGGCCCTAGTGCAAAATCACATTTTTTGGAAGATAAGAAATGGAAAGTTGGCCTGGTTCTGGGAGGATAATTGGCAGCAGGAGGACAATCTCCGAAGTGAATAATTAGAAGGCATTCACACCTATACAATCAACAAAGGATTAAGGTGGGCACGTGACTATTGGGACCAATCAAAGAACAATAAGAAATGGAGAACATTGAAACTTCCAGACTACAATGGAATAGGCATGTTGAACACTCAAGCTATAGCACTTAAAGGTCTTTTAGACAAAAGGAAAATCTTGATCTTAAACTTGGATGATCAACTAAGATGGGGAAAGAACAAGGTAGGTCTCTTCAACCTTAAGGAGGCCAAAAGGATAGATTCAGGGCTTAACCTTCCAAACATTGATAAGACGTGGAAAGAACTCTGGGATAATCCTCATTGGATGAAAGTCAAACTGTTCAAGTGGTTGGTTCAACAGGGCAAGATTCTGACATGGGATAACCTAAGAAAAAGAGGCTTTGTTGGCCCCTCAAGATGTCACTTATGTAGACAATAGGAAGAAACTACAAATCATCTCCTGAATAGATGCACTTTCACTACAATACTTTGGAATTGGGTGGGAGAAGTCTTCGAGCAGATAGACAGAAATGAAAATGACATCATTGATACTTTGAAAAAATGGCGGAATTTTTTTTCAGATAATAAGATCATTAACTCTGCCTGGATGCTGGTCCCAAGATTCATAATCTAGAATGTTTGGAAGGGGCGCAACAACAATATTTTCAAGGATAAAGTGAGTCCGATGCATCCTTCAGCTAATCTTTAAACAACTCAAAGAGACTGTTCACATCCTGGGAGGTGTAGCCACTGGAAAACCCACCAGACAAAGAGAGGCCAGAATACTAAAGAAGTTAGAGCTCAAGGTTCATCCCCCTCAAGGTTCTATGCAGATCAACAAGAATACCTCAGCAGAGAAGGCTTCATGGCAACCCCCTTCACATGGATTTTTAAAATTTAACATTGATGGGGCATCAAAAGGGAATCCGGGAGAAGCTGGATATGGAGGGATCATGAGGGAAGAGGAAGGAAACATACAAATCATCTTCCACAATTATCTAGGAAAAGTTACCAAAAATATGGTTGAGCTCATAGAGATGGAATTATGCCTGGAAATACTAATCAAGTACAACATTCACAATCTCATCATTGAGGCTAACTATGAATTAGTCATTAACTCAATGAAGAGGATAAGTGTTAGTGCTGCACCAGAGAAAATCTTAGGACATTGGCGGCTTCTGTAATTCTACCAAAGAATCCAAGTGCACTTAAGAATGCTGAGAACTCTTAGGTTGGTACATGTACATAGAAGCCAACAAAGTTACAGACTGGCTTGCAAATGAGGGGGGTCAGAACAAGCATATCGACTTGTTCTGCTCGTGGGAGGAGGTAATGGATGATAGGTTGAAGGAGGAATGCTCATCCCGGGCCCTCAGTGACAAACAACAGTATCAGGAAAAATCAAGAGAAATAATTTTACTTTATGAAAACGATGGATAAGTTCACTTCAGATGGCCCATCAGCAGAGATGCACTGTCAGTTTTCTAAGGGAGCTTCCAGAAACAGAGGAAGATATCTATTCATAGGGGGAATGATTCCATGGAAGATGAAGCTGTTAGAGGAAGAGATTACTGAGGTCAAAAACTGTACGAGGCATACCACCTATGTTGGGCAACCTCTGTCTTGGGAGAAGTTTTCTCGGAAGACAATCAATGCCATTTAGCAAGAGACGTGTGGAGACGAATGGACAATGATTACCGCCTTCATCATTGGGTATCTTCTTGAGCAATTGTGTGGTCCGATTTGGTCTGTGGCCATCAGATCTAGAGAGGGAAGATCATTGGCCACCTTTTGGTGTGCAAGTTGGTGGGGCCGAAAGGATAAAACCACTTATGGTTTACCACCTTCATTGAGCACCTTCCAGACCAAAGACGATTTTAATGAAAAGCCAGTGATTCCACTCAGGAAGCAACACGTGGCGGAGGACTAAAAAAGCAAACCACCTTCATCGTGAGGTATTCAGTGGGCTTTTTAAGTTGTGCGATATGAACTCCAGCCGTTGGATCAGAAGGAAAGGATCAACGGCCAGCGTTGATCGTGAAACTTTAGGGTTTTCGCGAGCTATTGTGTGGTCCGATTTGGATTATGGCCGTCAGATCTAGAGAGGGAAGATCAACAGTCACCTTTTAATGCACATGTTGGTGGGGCCAAGAGGATAAAACCACTAATGGTTTACCACCTTCATCGGGCGCCTTCCAAACCAAATATGGTATTAAGGAAAAGCTAGTGATTCGAATCAAGAAGCAACATGTGGTGGAGGATCGAGAAAGAAAACCGCCTTCATCGCGCGGCATTCAGCAAGCTTTTTAAGCCATGCGATATTGACTACAACGATTGGATTAGAAGGAGAAGATCAACAGTCAGTGTTGATCGAGAAACTTGAGGTTTTTTTTAGAAGTGCGCCCCTGCGTGGGTTGATTCTTGATTGTCGGATTGTTAGAAGTTAGCTCTTCAGCCAGTTTTAGGCAATCTAGACCTTGTCTCGGTCTGATTTTTTTGAGGTTTTTTCGGGCACTTAGGGTATTTTCACTCCCCTTTGTAGGAGTTTATGACTCTGGGCATTTGTTGTAACATGTGTAAAATATTTTTTTACCTAAGTTAATAGAAGGACCGTCTCTTGCTTAGGCAAAAAAAAATCTAGTGTCAGATTTAATTCTGGCACAAACACAAGCTTGTTGCCAACAAAAAAAATGTAGGGCAAAACAAATCGAATGCCTACTAGATTTTCTTCCATCACAAATACAAGAATGCTGCAAGATGAAAGAATCTAAAGTGTGCTAGATTTATTTTTACCACAAACACAAGTACATAACAAAATTTTATGGTTAAAGGAATATAGTGCATGCTAGATTTATTTCTAGCACAAACAAAAACATATTTCTAGCAGGAAAATTACAAGGCAAAAGAAATCTATGGCAATCAAACAAAAGCACATTGGAAACAACAACATTTCAAGATGAAATAAATATAACATATGTTATATTTTCTTCTGACACAAACACAAGAACATAGCATTGCATGGTGAAATAAATCTATCATCTGTTAGATTTACTTCTAGCACAAACAAAATAATATTGCTAACAACAATATTGCAAGGGAAAGAAATTTACCATGTGCTATACCTTCTTCTATAACAAAAGAAAATTGTCAACAACAACATTACAAAGTGGAAGAAATCTAACTTGTTTTATATTTACTTCTAATACAAACAAAAGCATGTTTGAAACACCAGCATTGTAAGCCAAAATAAATCTAGCACATGCTAGATTTACTTGTAGCAAAAACACAAGCATGTTTCCAATAATATCATTGCATGGTGAAGGAAATATAACATGTGCTAGATTTTCTTCAAGAGTAAATAACCAAATTTTCAATAACGACCTTGGATTTTGAAAGAAATATAGCACATTCTAATTTTCCTTGTAACATAAACGCAAACAGATTATCAATGAAAACAGTTGCAAGTTGAAAGAAATATAACACACGCTAAATTTCATTCTAGCATAAACACAAGCACATAACAACATTGTTGGGTGAAAAAAATCTAGTGCGTGCTAGATTTAATTCTAGCACAAACACAATCACATTTCAAACAACACCATTACAGGGAACGAGAAAAATAGCACATGTTAGATTTCCTTCTAACACAAACACAAGCACATTTCGAAAACAATATTGCAAAGTGACAGAAATCTAGTGCATGCTAAATTTCCTTCTAGCGCAAACACAAACACATAAAAATATTGTAGAGTGAAAAAAAAAAACTAATGTATGCTAGATTTACTTTTAGTGCAAAGACAAGCATGTTGCCAACAACAACAATGCAGGTAAAAAGAAATATAGTGGACACTAGATTTCTTTCTAGCATAAAAAAAATCATATCACATCATTGTAGGCTTAAATAAATCTAAGACATGCTAATTTTACTTATAGCACATACACAAACATATTACTAACAACAATATTACATGGTAAAAGAAATCTAGCACCCACTAGATTTATTTTTAGCACAAATACATCCACATTATTAATAACAATATTACAAGGTGAAAGAAATCTAATGTGTGTTATATTTCCTTTTAGCACAAATAGAATCACATAAAAAAATTGTAAAGAGAAAGAAATATAGTGCATGCTAGATTTACTTCTAGCACAAACACAAGTCTATTGCCAATAACAACATCACAGGCCAATGAAATCTAATATATTCTAGATTTCCTTCTACCACAAACACAAGCACATTGCTAATAACAACATTGCAAGGTGAAGGAAATTTAATTCATGCTATATTTCCTTATAGTACAAGCAACCAAATTTTCAATAAATTACCACGTCAAGGAAGTGTTAATGGCCTTGAGCCAGCCAAGTTTTGATTATCTTTTAGCAAAGGGGAAGCCCTATATTTTTCTCTTGCTATACTCCTATGTGATTTGCGTCAAATCATCTCAATATCATGCAAAAAAAATGAATCAAGCATACTATAAATGAAAATCATCTCTTAACCCTCATAAGAACATGTGAAAGCTGAAAAATACATTATTGAGGGTAGAAGAAAAGGTTAGATGGGTGTTAATTTATACCTATTTGGGAGGCCCATCATGATAATGGAGCAAAACAATCCTTGAAACAACTCTACTTTATGGCACCAAGATCACCTTTGCAATGTTGAAAACCAAGTATAATTTAAGACCCTACCCAAGAATTTCAAGCTTATGCACAACACCCCAAAGTAATTTAAATACATCATTACCTTGGATATCTTGGCCACCCCATCCTCAAAATGAATCATGGGAACAAGGATGGTGAGGATCATATGAAGGAAACTATCCAAAATTTTATCCATCATATCCTTAATATCCCTATAATCAATCTCAAAAACCATACTATCTATCTCAGCAATAACCTCGACCACACCCACAGTTGACTTCTAGTTAACCTCTCCAATAACCCAATGCACAACCACCTCATAGACCTACCCAATTATTTGCACAACCACTTCCAAACCTTGGGTCTCTAAGCACCCTCTAAGGTCTCCAAGCACCCTTTAGGGCTACACATTGGGAATCATGTCCCACATTTCATAGGGTCATCCCCTATTTTCCATCCAAAAGAAGTAACCTCCAACATATAGCTAAAAACCCGTTTAGCACAAACCGAATTAGTGCACCCCCTCCTCTGCACTTATAGTCCCTTGTCATGATCCACTACCTCCAGGGTGTCTATCACGACTGGATAAGGATTTCCAGAGCACTGTGGCTCTAGGATTTCCTATTGCCCCTCCCCTCTCATCAAATCCTCTAAGACCCCTTAGTAGCTCCCAACAATGTAAACTTTGAAATGGGAACTAAAACTGAAAATGGGAACTCTAGCCAAAAAAACCCGTAAAAACATCAAAAATAGTGTAAAAAGTGTTGATGCTAGAATAACACATTTTTTTTCTAAGGTAAATTTTCAACATGTTTTAAAAATGGCGGTGAAAACCAATTTTTTGTGCAAAAATTGTCCAAAAAACACCCTCAAAACAAAAAGTTTTGATGTTTGAATAACACTTTGCAAAAAACACCGTCAAAAGAAAAAGTGTTAATGTTCGAATAACACCTTTTTTTTCAATGGTAAATTTTGTGCAAAAGACACCCTCGAAACAAAAAGTGTCGACGCTAGAATAACACTTCTTTTTTCGAGGGAAAACTTTTAATATTTCTAAATAATGGTGTAAAATATTTTATCATGACTCTGAAAAACATTAAAATTTCAAAAGAATAATGAAAACATAAAAAAAAAAAAAAACCAATGAAAAACACAAAACAAAAAAAGTTAAAAAAAAAAAAAAATGTAAATTAAAATATATATTAAAAACTAAACATAAAATAAATAATAATAATAATAACAATAATAAAATCAAATATATAAAAAAAGACAACAAAAATATCAAACATAAAAAACAAAAAAAAACTAAAAACTAAAAGAATAAATAAAATATAAGAATTAAAAAACTAAAAAAATAAATAAAAATTATAAACAAATAAATAGTAAGACAAAATATTTTAAAAATAAATAGTAAAAAAAAACATAGGAGAACTCGGTCTTCTGCCCTAGCTAAACATGTGGAGAAGACGAAGCACCATGTAGTATTGAGGAAGCCCATGTTATCACCAAGGTGGCGCATTTCCATCACCGTAAATTTAGGGAAGCTATAGAAATTGAAAGAAGACCGAGAAACCTCAATAGGGATGATGGGTGGAAGATTAGTAGTTGCTTGATCCCTACCCTCTCCTCCTAGCCACCTCCTCGTTTTTCCCTCCCTCTCCCCTCGTCCCCGGCTCGATTTCCTTGTTTCTTCCCCCTCCTTGCCTTGCCTTGTTTGATCGTTGTCATTTTTCCCTTCTTGTCTCTCTATTCTCCTTCACTCCCTATATATATAATTGGTTTTGTTTTATTTATAAATAAGTAGATTAATAGGTTTAGGTCATGTGAGTTATTCCTCTTTTTCTTTTCTTTTTTCTTTTTTTTAGAAACTAATTTGCATAACAACTAATTAACTACTTATATATTTAATTCGGTAAATGATTTAAGGTTTTGTTTTCATAATATACATGTATTTAGTTCTCCATATTAGTATATATATTTATATATTCATCCTTTTTAGATCATTCATTTGTGTTTTTAGATAGGCTATTAATAGCGCAAGGTCTTGTGACTTAATTCTTGTATTTTATGTCTGTAATTTTTTTATTTTTTTTACATAATAACTCATTGACTATTTACTTATTAAATTAGGAAGGTATATTTTTACATATCTTTCCTTACTATAATATTGATGTATATTTGTATTTCATAATTATTTCACAATATACAAAATCATTTAACTAGTATTCCTATTAGCAATTTTAAGTTAGCAAAAAAACTATCTTCCTTAATGATTTACTAACCATTTATATATTTTTATTATAATTTAGCAACTAATTTTATTAATTTTCAAAAAAAAAAAATGCTCGTAATCTATATAACAATAATTTTGATAATAATCATAACTTTAATAACTTTTCATCTCCCTCGGTCCAGTCAATTTGGCCTGTCAAATTTAACCTTTTCTTTGTCAAAATAGTGGTTTCCTAGTAAAATATAGTCGTTGGAATATCTACTCTCCCTATTTAAACTGTAGCCATGATCTGGTTCTTCAACTTGTCCTGATGATGAACCACACTTGTTGGTTCAAAATGCGTCGACAAAAATACTTTAATGTGATCTCTGCCGAAAAATCTTCTCATTAAACTTATGGATCACGGAAGCTTAAATTCAACAAAAATTATCTTGCAAGCCATAAATAAATTTGGAAATATATATATATATATATATATATATATATATATATATATATATATATAGGGGCAAAAAATAAATTTAAAAGAAACTATAAAAATAAGTAAAAACAGAAAAATTTAAAAAAACATTAACAAAAAACTAAAAAAAAAAATGAAAATTAAAAACAAACGAGATTTAAAAAAAAAAAAAAATAACATAAAAAATTTAAAAACTACTAAAATTAAGATTAAAAACATTTAAAAAAAAGCCTAGAAAAAACAAAAATTTACTCAAATTAAGAAACAAAAAAAACCAAACACCAATTAAAAAGTAAAAAATATATATGTATTTTCAAATTTAAAAAAAAAAAACCAGAAAAACAAAATACGTTTAAATTTAAAAATATATATATATATATATATATATATATATATATATATATATATATATATATATATATATATATATATATATATATAAACATTTAAAACAAGAGCAAACAAGAGAAGCAACATACTAAGAATTCCCCAGCGGAGTCGCCAACTTGTGATGCAGGAAAGTGTTCCCTCTACGAACAGAGGCAACCCCTCTAGCCCTACAGTGGGTCTAGTTACAGCAAGGAAAAAACAACAATTGATTCCCTCAAATAATCATCGTTGGAGGCCTACCTCAAACTGGTGGTTGATGAAGTTCTGTTGCGTTGCTCCAGCTTCCGTTTCCTTCTCCTTAATGAGCAATCAACCTGAAACACCACATAGAAACAACAAAGCACGTAACCGAAAAACAACAATGATTTATTTACTCATAAAGTCAAGAAGTTATGAGCTATCAAGTAAATTACATACAAGACATAGGAAATCATCATTGATTGTATTAATAATAAAACAAGAGCAAAGCTTACAACCAAGTCTTGATGTCGCAAGCCTTCTCAGAGGGTCCAACTAGTGTGTTTCTTCAAGCATTCACTCTCAAAGATGGGTCTCCCAAATAGAAATACATCTCTCTCTCTCTCATTCACAAGCTTTACACAAGATTAAGGGCACTCCACACCTTCTTGCAAACTATAAAGCAATCCCACACTTGTCACAGTCACACCAACTATCTATCAAACTCAAAAGCAGCAGCAGCACTGTACAACCAAAAGAACTAGTAGATGATAGCAACGGTGAGTGATTTTATAGGAGAAGGAGTATCTATGAAATGAGGGAGAGGGAGCTTATCCTCAAGGCAAGCAGCATAAAAGATGGAACTATAATACTATAATGTGATCTCTGCCGAAGAATCTTCTCATTAAACTTATGGATCACGGAAGCTTAAATTGAACAAAAATTATCTTGCAAGCCATAAATAAATTTGGAAAAAAAAATTATATATATATATATATATATATATATATATATATATATATATATATATATATATATAGATATAGATATATATGGGAAAAAAATAAATAAAAGAAACTATAAAAATAAGTAAAAATTTAAAAATTTAAAAAAACATTAACAAAAAACTAAAAAAAAATTGAAAATTAAAAACAAACTAGATTAAAAAAAAAAAAAAAAAAACAAAAAACAAAAAAAATTTAAAAACTACTAAAATTAAGATTAAAAACATTTAAAAAAAAACTAGAAAAAACAAAAATTTACTCAAATTAAGAAACAAAAAAAACCAAACACCAATTAAAAAGTAAAAAATATATATGTATTTTCAAATTTAAAAAAAAAACCAGAAAAACAAAATACATTTAAATTTAAAACTATATATATATATATATAAACATTTAAAATTTTTAATAAAAAAAAAAAACAATTTCAAAACCATTTTAAAAACAAATATTTTTAATTTAAAACAAAATAAAAAAATTATTAACCATTTCAAATTATTAAATAAACTTTTAATTTTTTTTTAAACAAATATTTTTTTAATTAAAAAAAAAAATTGATTCATGTCTAACCGCCCGTGGTGAAGTGGTTATGGGCGAAGGGGCTACATGCAGCCTCCTCTACCCAGGGCCGTGCCAACATGGGCGGTCGGGCAGTGGTGTGGCCCTGAGCGAAGAAGGCCGCATGCAGGCCCTCCGCCCACAGTTGCACCACCACAGGCGGCCGGGCGATGGTGGGGCGATTCCCGGAATCGCCCCGCATCGCCCAATCACCTATGGTGGCGCGACCGTGGGCGGAGGGGCTACATGCAGCCCCAGAATGCCCAGGGCCACACCACCATGAGCGGCCGGGCGGCGGCGGGGCGATTCCTGGAATCGCCCGGCCGCCGCCCGACTGCCCGTGGTAGTGTGGCCTTGGGCAAAGGAGACTGCATGCAGCCCCTTAGCCCACTGTCGCACCACCACAGGTGGTTGGGCCGTGAATCAATTTTATTTTTTTTAATTAAAAAATATTTGTTTAATTTTTTTTTTAATTAACTAATGTTTAAAATTTTAATTTGTTTAAAATTATTTTGTTTAATTTTTATATTTTTTTTAAGTTTATTTATAAAAATAAAAAAAAAGGCTTATAAATTAATTAAACTTTATTTTTTTTCTTTTAAAATAAAAGAAAAGTCCTATTTAAAAAAACAAAAATTAAATGTTTGTTATTGGAAACAAAATAAAAAATATGCCCATATTTTTTTTTTGTTTTTTTGTTTTCAATAAAAAACATTTATTTATTAAAGGAAGTTAAATGTTTAATTTTTTTTGCATCAAACATATATATGTTTTTTTTTTTTTTTAATTAAAAAAAATTAAAAGTTTATTTTTTTAAAATCAAAAATATATATTTCTTTTTAACTTTAAATGTTTTTTTAATTTTGTTCTTTAATATATATATGTTTTAAAATTTCATAATTTGAGTTTATTAATTGTAACAACATTTTCAGTAAAAATTACATAAAATAAAATCCTGTCAATGCGTTTCAAACCAACCAGTGTGGTTGATCTTAAGGACAAGATGAATAATTAGATCTAGGCAATGGAATAAATATATGATGAGAGTAGCTAACTAGCCGTTAGAAATAATAACTAGTTTGACTAAAAAATTGAAATAACTAATTAAGCCTTTGACCCAGAATTAAAAAGAATTTTAAGTTAATGATTAATATTATTTTTGAATTAAGATATAAATAAAATCAATAGAATAATTTCATTTTAATATTATATAATATCAATATTATTAAATTATATTACGGATATAATATCAATAAAAATTTGGAGATACTATTAATAAAATTACAATTTAAAAAATAATAATAATAATTAATTAATTAACTAACTAAATAAATAAAACTATAAATTTTTAGAATTATGATAGATAAATAATAATAAAATTAATAAAAATGATTGAAAAAAAAAATAAAAATTTAATAAATAATAATAATAATAATAATAAGAATAAGACTAAAAAAGGAAAGAAAAGGAAGATAACCAAGAAAACATGAAAAATCTAGGAAGAAATAGCAGGGATCCAATACCTACTGATACTCCAACCATCGTCTCTGTTTAGATTGATGGGCCTTTGTTCAATCTCTAACGCATCTCTAAATTTCCAATGATGAAAGTGGTCAATCCTAGCGATGACCTTTGCCTCTTCTATGCAAATGTGATGATTGGTTTTTTTTGCATGTTCCGCCAATGTAGATGAGCGAGACCTGCCATGCTTTATGTCTGCAGCATGCTAACAAATCCTTTAATTGATTGACCGACCAATCTCACCAATATAAGGAGTCCCACAGGAACAAGGAATCATATAAACACCCTTCCCATACTTAGGGTTAATAGGGTCCTTGGCCGAACGAAGAGAACTTCGAATAGTGGAAAGGGGTCTTAAAAAAAAGGAATATTATGCTTTTTTGCTTTTTTTTTCAATCATTTTTATTAATTTTATTATTATTGATCTATGAGAATTCTAAAAATTCTTAGTTTTATTTATTTATTTAGTTAGTTATTTATTTAATTAATTAACTTTTTTTCTTTTTTCTTTTTAATAGTATCTCCAAATTCTTATTGATATTATGTCCGTAATATAATTTAATAATATTGATATTATTTAATATTAAAATGAAATTATTCTTTTAATTTTATTATATCTTAATTCAAAAATAATATTAATTATTAATTTAAAATTCTTTTTAATTATGGGTCAAAGGCTTAATTAGTTATTTCAATTTTTTAGTCAAACTGGATGTCATTTCTAACGACTAGTTAGCTGCTCTCATCATCTATTTATTCCATTGCCTACATTTTATTCCTCATCTTGTCCTGAAAATGAACCACACTGATTGGTTCGAAATGCGTTGACGGGGTTTTATTTTATGTGATTTTTACCAAAAATGTTGTTACAAATTTGAGTTTATTTTTTTTTTTATTTTTTTAAAATGTTTTTAATTTTAATTTTAGTAGTTTTTAATTTTATTTTTTTTGTTAATTTTTTTTTTAAATCTAGTTTGTTTGTTTGTTTGTTTGTTTATTTGTTTCTTTTTACTAGTTTTTGTTAATGTTTTTTTTTAAGTTTTCTATTTTTACTTACTTAATTTTATAGCGTTTTAAAATTTTGTTTTTCTTTTCCAAATTCTTTTATGGTTTATGAGATAATTTTTATTTTATTTCTTTTTACATTTTTTATGTTATTCTTGTATTTTTTTTTTTAAAGAAAAATAAAACAACTTGAAAATTCGTTAAGTAATCATGATTTCAAAAACAAATGGACATAATAAATTTTAAAGTGTGAAAAGTAAGCCCTCTAAAAAAAAATGTCTGTTGCATCAACACATTTCAAAATCAACATGAAAATCACTAACATTTGAAAACAAATTTTTATATGCTGAAAAAAAAAAAATCTGAAAAAAAAAAAGTGTATTCTGCATCACCACTTTTCAAAATCGGGTCACTTTTTTGCTAACTCTGCAAAAAAGGTAATCGTATATGTTATTTAAAGTGCCAAAAAATATGCTCTAAACAAATATGTGTGTTCTGCATCACCCCTTTTCAAAATTGGGTCACTTTTTTGCTATCTCTACGAAACGAGTAACAATATCAGTTCTCGTTTCAAAGTTTACGTTGTTTCCCACACACATACTTTTATTTGCATGTCTCTTTTTTGACACCTAGAACCCCTCAAGTCATTTCATGGACTTTTTTGAGAAGCCAATGCACTTTTATCATAGTTATTAAGTTATGTTAGCTACCTATACCAATAGGTTTCATATTTCATGATTGGCTATAAAAGTTCCAAATATGCTCTGCTTTGATGATGCAAAGATCACATATTTCCAAAGGAATACAAGGTGTGTAAATAGCTTAATGTGTCCCAAATTTTGATGGATGGTCCAACAGTTTAATTTGGATCATGTCATGGTTTAAATTTGCAGTAGTAGATTAGAGAAAGAAGTTTGTCCAAACTGTTTAATCTTGGCAGACAAGTAGCTTAGGTAGAGAAAGAAAGGCTCCCAACTGCTTAATCTGGGACCTTGGAAGAAATAAGGGTAGAGTTAGATAGAGAATCAAAGGAAAAAGCCAAGGAAAAGAAAAGGCAAATAAGGGTCTGCAAGCCTAAGTGCACCCTCCAAGAAGAAACAAAAAAATGTTAGGCAAAAAGATGGGTAGGCAGTTGGGGTTGCAGAAAGGTTACTTTTGCAATTGCATGTGTGTTAACTTTGTTTACCAAAGCAAAATCAATGAATTAAGAAGGTGTTCTTCTTCATCAAGTTGCAGCAAGCAAAGGAGCATGTCTAACCTCCCTTCTTTCCCCTTTTCATGTCATTTACTAACATTCCCTCCTCAGTTGAGATTCATGGAAGAAGTTGTGGCTTTATGATTGATTCTTATTCTTTAGAAGCCACATTTCCTGTGTAAAAATTCTTTTCATTTTGATCTACTCCCTAAACTAAGTAAGTTTCAAATAAACTTAGTGATTTCCCCCTCATTCACTCTTTCATTCATATTAACCCCTAACTCTAATATGTAATTCCCTTACGTTACCCCTTTCCCTAGTATTATTAACACCATGGTGTATAAACCCCAAACATGGTATAAATATCCCTCCCCTTGGCATTATAGCCATATGTTCTCTAAAAAGGAATCAAAATGACATCTGGTCACTTTGATGAACCTAAACCTCACCCCTCTCCCTTCTTTCAAGTCATTCCACCCATTAAACCTTCATTTGCAAAGAAAAACCATATAAAAACCCCCTCCTACCCATAACCCCTTTGAAATTGTGAAAAAACCCAAAAACCCACCTTTTGTCGCTAAACCAAAGTATCGGCGCATGTATTTGATTTTTTGAAATGCATTGAAAAAACATTACAAAGCAATTTATCCCTAAACTTTTCCGCTGAGCACGTGTCCCAAAAGAAATATTAAATAAATCTTCCGCTCGCGTCCGTATCCACCGATTACATCGCCCTTCTGTCAACCGTCGGATCGGACCCATTTGATCCGACGACCCTCATTCATATCGGAGCGGCCCCGACGTCCGACAGATACCTTCCGATATCTGTCAGAAGGTTACGTCAGGCCACCGCCACGCGCCTTCCCCACAATGCATCGGAGGTACGCCTGACACATTCCACCTCCGTAGCTATAGCGGTGCGATATAAAACCGCTAACCGCTTCCGGTTTCGGTCGACCCGCTCATCCAACGTCATCCCCACGTCATTTGCCACCCTGCCATCGCGTCAATATTTTTGTCCACCCCTGTGCCAATGTGTTTGCCACCGCATCATCCCCGTGGACCAATAACAGCTCGCCACCTCACCCGATGACGTCATGCTGACGTCATCCGAGCTTGACCCCACCCTATGACGTCATGCTGACGTCATCGAAAAAAAAGCGCCAAAATGCCAAAAAGTCCATATTTTGGCCAATTTTCACGATTTTTCATACTTTTGTCCGATTTGCTGTTGTTTTCGCTGCATGGTCTTTTACGTCCAAACCTGCGCCACCCTACTGGAATTGATCTGAAGACCTCCGGCGCACCAATTCTACCCACGTTCGTGACCGTCGCTTGCTGTTTGCCAGGTATTTCTCGTCGTTCATCCTCCATACACCTAATTTTACTGTAAATTCCTTCAAAAAGCTCAAAAGACACTGAAACTTATCATTTTACCAGCAAATTCCCTCTGCAAAGCCTCTATTTCCAACTGTGAGCTCGAAAACCACCAGCTAAGCCTTGATTGCCTAATTTTTATCAAAAAACTGCATACTGTTCGCGCAATCGTGAAACAGTTGGTCAAACTATTAATACCTGCTACAAAAGACAGATTGAGACCAGACATTGGTCTTATTTACACTTCAAACAGTATTTCAATTACTGCAGTTCATCATTAACCCTTTATCCTTGAAAAATTCACCTTGCTCGGATAAACAGAGCTCCTTTGTGTCACTCTACATAGCAGCATTTATTTGCAAATCCTAGGAAAGACTATGGATCCACCTATGGCTCCTGTAGCACTAAATATAGCTCCATTGAATGCCCCTCAAAGAGAATTGGAGTGGCAACCCCCGGCAGACATGGACTATCAGATTGCAGAAGAAATGTTGATAAGAACCAAGTTCCACATCCACCTGCTCAATGAACTAAAGGCTAAACATGAAACTGGAACAGATGTGCTGGGCATATGGGACTCCTTTCTTCCTATTTTTAAGCTGCCTCAAGTCAATCAATTCCCTGATTTAATCCATCTATGTGCTGAATGTTATGACCCTACTCAGAGGGCTGTGCTGGATCCTTCAGGTTCTGCTGTCTTTTACATTACCCCTGATGCTATCAAAGAGATGCTCTGCTTCAAAACTCAGAAGAAATTGGTACCTTTGTCACTAATAGACCTGATAAATCAAGGGGCTAAATTGACAGATGCTCAAATCACTAAACTAAATCAGTTATACATTGAGTCTGACTCTGTGCAGTATCCTCCTCTGAATCAAGTATACCTCAACCAGTTGGGCAGGGACTTGGTAGACATGATCAGTCCCATTCTGGGCTATAACTCAGTAGAATTGGTAGACCAAACTGTACTGGTAATTATGCTGATGTTCGCTCCAGGTAGATCTCCAATCTGCTATGACTATGCCACCTATATCTCCGACAAAATGCATGAGTAGCTAATGAACTTGTCCAGAGAAAGGGTGTTCAGATACACCTCCTATATTTACCACTTGATCTTATATCATCAACATCAAAAGTTATCTTTTCCAATCAAAAGAGTGGATGCCCAAGGCAACCTAAGATCAGTAGTCTATTGGTCCTCTGCATTCCACTGTAAATCTGTGTCTCCTTATACTTATTGTGAGTTCATAGATCTTTTCATCCATCCAGCTATGGCAATGCTGATGAGCTCACCTCCTCCAAGACTCACAGATGACATGCAAAGGATCCTTCAGTTGTCCAAATCATACAGCATTGGGGACTGGTACTTTTACCAGAACCACACCGTCATCAGGATATATGGGTGTGAATTGCCTCCCTACAGACAACCCAGATATGTGCCTATGAGGCTGTTTACCCTAGAATACTTCAGGCAGTTTGGCAATGTTGATGTGCTTCATTTTTCAGGTAAAGGCAAGAAAGCACAGTTGAAGGTCAGGAACCAACTTGGCCATTTTGTTGGAAATAATACTGAGAGGGGGGTGAATCAGTATTATCTAGTAATTTACTAAATCTTCCTTATTTGATCCTTTGAAATATTCTTGCATATCAATACCATAAAACAATGAGCATGAATAAAGAAAATAGACAGTCACACCAAAGAACACAAGATGTAAGGTGGAAACCCAATGCGGGAGAAAAACCACCTGCTGCAATATGTCTCTATCTTCTTTCAAGAAATTCTTTTTACAATGATTTTGTACTGGTGCAGTCCTTTACCAGCACGCAGGCTGCAACCTGCAGAGAGCTACAACTCTCTCTCGTTTTCTAGTCTCTCCTGGAAGGGAGCTACAACCCCCTACTTCTTTTCATGAAGAATCAAATGATCAACAAGTATACAACAGATACAGTCTACTACAGATATCAGATCAGTAATTACATAAACAACCCAGAACACCTTATGAACAGAAATATACAGTCAACAGATCATCTTAAGACAGGGACGCATATTTTCTTTCTGTGGCCTGCGACTGGACGCAGTATACCTTATGCTGTTCTGCGTGCAGACGCACTGTTCCCTTTTGCTTTTCTGCGACCGACGCACCCAGAAACACTATCGCGCCGCGTCCTTTGCCTCAGAGACGCACCTGAGTCTTTACTGTACTGCGTCCCGGCGCACTTTCCCTTCACTGAATCTGCGTCCCTTCAGATATAGAAGATAAGAGGACTTCAGAACCAACCCAAACACTCAGATCCACAGATCTGATCATGCGCCATATAGATCGTAGTCCATAAGAAGATTCGCCCTTATAGATTTGGACTAGATCTCACCAAGAGATATTCAACCAAGATGATACCTAATCCAAATGAACTCCTTTGCTTTATATAGGCAAGCTTCTCCCCAAAGCGTGGAACAATACCACGAGCCGACACCATAGAAACACAAAACCATCGGCTAGATACCACACAAGAAACCCCCACGTGCTTTTCTCTACCTTGAAATGTGTGCACTGGGCGGACGCACCTCCTGAACGGCTGGCCTGCGTCCCTGGACGCGGGTTCTGTATGGTATACCTGCGGGGACGCACTTGCTGAACATATTTCCTGCGTCCTTCTTGATTTACCACCTGAATGAGTTTGCCATCAAGGACAACACCTGAATCATAATGCCAACAAACTCCCCCTTTGGACTTGATGGCAACCACATAATCTTCAGCTTCATCATTCTCCCCCTTTGACATCAAGGGCAAAGGGTATGCTCCCCCTATGCTTATGCTTCTCCAGATCTGTAACCAGAAATCCATCATGAAGGAGACAGAGACATATTGCAGCTATTTCCAAGATCTCCTTCTCCATAATGCCAACAATGCATTATGTGCTCCCCCTGAGCCTATACCATCAATAGGAAGATGATCAACAGTGAGATGATGAATCAACAACCCCCAGCTTTTGCCTGAGGTATTCAAAAGTGTCCCTGGGCAATGGTTTGGTAAAAATATCAGCAACTTGTTCCTTAGAAGGAACATACTCCAACTTGACCTTCTGTTCAAGTACTTGTTCCCGGAGAAAATGGTACTTAATTGGTATGTGCTTGGTTTTTGAATGCATAACCGGATTCTTTGAGATGCTGATTGCACTTGTGTTGTCACATAAGATAGGAATAGGAGGTGTACAAGTGATTTGATAATCCTGCAAAGTCTGCATCATCCAAAGAAGTTGGGTGCAACAAGAGGCAGCAGCAACATATTCCGCTTCAGCTGTAGACAAGGCAATTGAACTCTGTTTCTTGCTGAACCAAGATACCAGTCTGGGACCCATAAAGAATGCACCACCACTTGTGCTTTTCCTGTCATCCACGCTTCCGGCCCAATCTGCATCTGTATAAGCATGAAGAGTGAGATCTGTATCTCTAGGATACCATAGGCCATAATTTTGAGTCCCTTGAAGATATTTGAAGATTCTCTTTACTGCTTGAAGATGAGTCTCCTTTGGATTTGCCTGAAACCTTCCAACTATTCCAACTGCATGCATGATGTCTGGTCGGGTACCTGTCAAATATAGTAGACTTCCAATCATAGATCTGTAGGTTGGTTGATGAACTGCTGCAGATTCGTCATTTGCACTGAGACTACATCCTGTGACCATGGGTGTACATACTGGTTTTGCATCTTCCATGCCATATTTCTTCAAAATCTGCTTGAGATACTTGGTTTGAGATAAAAGGATTCCTCCTTTCTTTTGTTGGATTTGCAAACCAAGGAAGTATGTCAGTTCTCCTAGCAAGGACATCTCAAATTCTTTCTGCATGACTGAGGCAAAGCTTTGACTCATAGCATCTTCATTACTGCCAAAAATAATGTCATCTACATACACAACAAGTATTAGTAATTTGTCATTTTCAACTTTTATATAAAGATTGCTATCTGCTGAACCTTTTGAAAAACCTTGTTGATGAAGATATTTGTCCAACCGGTAGTACCAAGCCCTTGGAGCTTGTTTGAGACCATAGAGAGCCTTTTTTAATCGGCATACAAGATTTGGATCGTTTCCAAGAATGAAACCATCTGGCTGTTCAATGTACACTTCTTCATCCAAGTCTCCATTCAGAAAGGCTGATTTCACATCCATTTGAAATACTTTGAAGTTCTGACAACTTGAGAGAGCAAGAAACATTCGGATGGCCTCAAGTCTTGCAACAGGAGCAAAAGTTTCTTCAAAGTCTATTCCTTCTTGCTGTGCATACCCTTTACAAACAAGTCTGGCTTTGTTTCTAATTACTTCTCCATTTTCATTCAATTTATTTTTGAAAACCCATTTTGTTCCGATAACATTCTTATCCTTTGGTCTAGGAACCAGCTCCCAAGTGTTGTTCTTTTCGATTTGCTCAAGTTCTTCATCCATTGCTTTCACCCAACATTCATCTTTGCATGCCTCTTTCACATTTTGTGGTTCAGTAGAGGAGAGTAATGCCAAATAACTTGAAGCTTCTGCAACTGTTCTTCTAGTTTGTATACCTGCTTCTTTTTGTCCCATGATCTGAGATTCTGGATGGTTCTTTTGAACATATCTGGATGGAGTCTTTTCTTCTATTCTTGTTCTTTCTTCTGCTTCTTCGTGAGGTCCTTCTTGAGATTGCTCTTGCGGTTCTTCTTCTTCATCATTCTGTCTTTGAGGATAGCTTTCATCTTCTTCAATGTCTTCACGATGTATTTGCCTAGGAATGTATCCCTTCTCATCAACCACTACATCAATGCTGTCAACAATTCTGCCAAGTCTTTTATTGTAGCATTTGTATGCTTTGCTATGTGGAGAGTAGCCAAGAAGAATTCCTTCATCTGCTCTAGGATCAAGTTTGCCAAGCTGCTCCTCAGTATTCTTGATATAGCATTTGCTCCCAAAGATTTTGAAGTGCTTTACCGAAGGAGTTTTACCACTCCAGAGCTCATGAGGAGTTTGAGTACTGTTCACTCGGACATTTGTCTTGTTGAGAATAATAACTGCCGCATGTGCAGCTTCACCCCAGAAAGTTGCAGGAGTTCCTGATTCATCAAGCATAGCACGAGCCATTTGCTGGATTGTTCTGTTCATTCTTTCCACTACTCCATTTTGCTGAGGAGTTCTAGCTGTAGAAAATTCTCTCCTTATCCCATGTTCTTCACAGAAATCGAAAAATTCATTTGAAGTAAATTCTCCACCTCTGTCGGATCTGAGGCACTTAATCTTGTGACCTGATTCATTTTCAACCAAAGCTTTGAAGGATTTGAATTTTTCGAAAGCTTCATCTTTGTGCTTCATAAGTCCTAACCAAACAAACCTGGAGAAATCGTCAATAAATAATATCAAATATTCCTCTCCTCTAGGTGTTCTTTTTCTGAATGGTCCACATACATCTGTATGTACTAGCTCAAGAGGCATGCTGGCTGATCCTTCTTTCTCTGGAAAGTTAGTTCTGGTCTGTTTTCCAAACTGACATGATCTGCATATGGTGTTGTCAGGAATTTTGATATCTGGAAGATCGCGAACTGCCTGATATTTGCAAGCTTTCCTTATTTGTGAGAAGCTTAGATGTCCCAACCTTCGATGCCATAACCAGTGCTCTTCATCCTTGCTTAGATAGCATTGTTGTTGTTCTTCATCAAAAATGTATAGATTATTTGGAGTTCTTCTTCCTTTGAGAACTGTTTTACCTGTATCAAGATCACGAACAAGACATCCATTTGATCTGAATATAACCTCGGTTCTTTGATCACACATCTGGCTTACACTTAGAAGATTATGCTTTAGTCCATCAACAAACAAAACATTTCCAGCCTTAACATCTTCTTTTAAAGGAGCAATACCTTTTCCTTTTATAGTTGCAGGAGTATCATTTCCAAAAGAGACTTTCTTTCCCTTTTCTAAATTAGAATAGGATTCAAGTTTTTCTTTATCACCTGTCATATGCTTTGAACATCCACTGTCAATGTACCATAGATTTTCTTGTCCTTCTGCATAGAATGCTATCCCACATCTTTCTGTTTGAGGTTCCTTTATTTTCCATGTTTTGGTGCCTGAGGTTTGTTCCCTTTTTTGTTCTTGTACCTTTCTTTCCGGAAACCTGCTTCTGCATTCAAAATCTTCATGTCCAAAATTATTGCAAATAGAGCATTCAACTTCATTTTCAAGAGCTGAAAAATTGTTATAGGTCCTTTTTGTAATCCCTGTCATACTTCTTTGTTTTTGAGCTTCCCTAGTCATGATTGTTTTATACGCAACACATTGAGCTGCTTTGTGACCAAAGTTATGGCAAGAAAAGCATTGTCCATTGAAGAAGTTTCTGCGATTATTGAATCTACCAGCTAACTGATTGTAATTTCTATTTTCATCTATTCTTGAACCAAATTGGGAAGATTTTACCTGTGGCTGGTTGTGGCTTTTGTTCACCTTTAAGCTGGATTGCCCCTGATAGTTTCTGTTTGACGTTTGTCCCTGCTTTACCTGATGATCTTCCTTGTGCTCTTGCTCATTTCTTCTTGCTGCATCAAGATAACTTTTTGAAGTGGATGCTTGAGCAGTTTCTCCATTATAGCCCAGACCTGTCTTATTTAGAGGAGACCGCTGCACACTGATAATCTCATTCAACGTTTCAGATCCTTTGACAAACTTGAGATTAATAGTTTTTGTTTTCTCAATTTCTTTTCTAAGACCAACAATTTCACCTTCTAATTTTTCAAGATGTTTTTCCTTTTCATCAATCTGAAATTGTAGAGTATCAATAATCATGTTCTTTTCTTCTATACATCTCTTGAGTCTAGTAATTTCATCATAAAGGTTATCCACATCTACAGCATCCTCATAATCATCATCTTCAAATGCCATTAACAATCTATATTTGTTACCTTGTTCATCTTCATCACTGTTTGATAAGCCATCACTATCTTCATGGGTGTAGTAGCTTTTCTTATTTGTACCCTGTTTCTTGTTCCATCTAACTGGTTCCTTTCCTTTATCCTTATAAGAGCATTTTGCAGCATAATGACCTACTCTTCCACAAGCAAAACATTTGAAAGGTAGCTTACCTCTGAACCTTCCAGAACCCCTTTGAAGATTTCTGACAAAGTTTGATTCTTCTTCCTCTTCTTCTGGAACATGACTTGCTTCATAGTGATCTTCTTTGCCTGATGCTTTAAAAGCAGCTTCCCTTCTGTCTGATGGACCTCCCTTTCTCATTTCATAAGCAGTTAGAATTCCATGCAGCTGAGACATAGTGAGAACATGGAGATTTTCCTTTTCTTCTACTGCAGATACTTTAGATTCAAACTTGGGGGATAAAGATCTTAGAATCTTTTGAACTACTATAGTCTCTTTTATTTCTTCACCCAAATTTTTCATACAATTAACAATCTCATCTACCCGAAGAAAATAATTAGCCACACTTTCATCATTATACATCTTGAGAGTCTCATATTGAATCCTGAGAGTTTGAAGTTTAGCTTCTTTTACCTGTTCATCTCCTTCATAGCTAGTGATCATTTTGTCCCATATCTCTTTTGCTGATTTGAAGTGCATGACCTTCATGAACTCTGTTTGAGATATACTTCCTAATAGAGTACTGACTGCTTTTGCATTTGTTTCATACTGCTTTTTCTCAGCTGGATCTGTAGGAGTAACTGAAGGAAAGGCATAGCCTGATTCTACAATGTTCCAAACTTCTGTACCAAGAGATTGAAGATATGCAGTAACTCTTACCTTCCAATAATTGAAGTTTGTCCCATCGAAGACGGGTGGCCTGATTGATGCTTCTCTCTCGTAGTTGCTCATGATGAACGATCTACCTTCAAGCGATCAAGCTTTTCTGAAGGACCTGCTCTGATACCAATTGCTGGAAATAATACTGAGAGGGGGGTGAATCAGTATTATCTAGTAATTTACTAAATCTTCCTTATTTGATCCTTTGAAATATTCTTGCATATCAATACCATAAAACAATGAGCATGAATAAAGAAAATAGACAGTCACACCAAAGAACACAAGATGTAAGGTGGAAACCCAATGCGGGAGAAAAACCACCTGCTGCAATATGTCTCTATCTTCTTTCAAGAAATTCTTTTTACAATGATTTTGTACTGGTGCAGTCCTTTACCAGCACGCAGGCTGCAACCTGCAGAGAGCTACAACTCTCTCTCGTTTTCCAGTCTCTCCTGGAAGGGAGCTACAACCCCCTACTTCTTTTCATGAAGAATCAAATGATCAACAAGTATACAACAGATACAGTCTACTACAGATATCAGATCAGTAATTACATAAACAACCCAGAACACCTTATGAACAGAAATATACAGTCAACAGATCATCTTAAGACAGGGACGCATATTTTCTTTCTGTGGCCTGCGACTGGACGCAGTATACCTTATGCTGTTCTGCGTGCAGACGCACTGTTCCCTTTTGCTTTTCTGCGACCGACGCACCCAGAAACACTATCGCGCCGCGTCCTTTGCCTCAGAGACGCACCTGAGTCTTTACTGTACTGCGTCCCGGCGCACTTTCCCTTCACTGAATCTGCGTCCCTTCAGATATAGAAGATAAGAGGACTTCAGAACCAACCCAAACACTCAGATCCATAGATCTGATCATGCGCCATATAGATCGTAGTCCATAAGAAGATTCGCCCTTATAGATTTGGACTAGATCTCACCAAGAGATATTCAACCAAGATGATACCTAATCCAAATGAACTCCTTTGCTTTATATAGGCAAGCTTCTCCCCAAAGCGTGGAACAATACCACGAGCCGACACCATAGAAACACAAAACCGTCGGCTAGATACCACACAAGAAACCCCCACGTGCTTTTCTCTACCTTGAAATGTGTGCACTGGGCGGACGCACCTCCTGAACGGCTGGCCTGCGTCCCTGGACGCGGGTTCTGTATGGTATACCTGCGGGGACGCACTTGCTGAACATATTTCCTGCGTCCTTCTTGATTTACCACCTGAATGAGTTTGCCATCAAGGACAACACCTGAATCATAATGCCAACACATTTTATCTATAACAAGAGAGAGGAAGGTTGGAAGGAAGCAGATAGAATGCTTGAGTCCCTTGGCCTTCAAACCAGTTTCATGTGGAAACCTTATGACCCTAATCACTTTATAACTTTGAGAAGGCTCAAATATAAGTTGTCTGCCTATGATCATGTTAAGATTCCTCACATTGAAAAATATGTAAACCAAGTCAAATGGAGGAGAGGAACCTTAGAAGAGCTTGTTACACAAGAAGAGCTGAATCAAAGAGCAGTAAGGAATCTAAAGAAGATGGCTGACCTTGAACTTTGTTCACAGGTGTTTGCACTTCCAAGCACTCAAGTGGGAGCAGCTGCATCCTCCTCAACTGCAAACCAGCAAACCACTAAAGCCACTGAGAATATAGCTAGCAAAGGCAAGGAAAAGGAAATGGAGACCGAACAGTCACCTCATGAGAAGGAGCAGCCACCTCCTATGACTCAAGAACAGGTAAATAAAGAAGTGCAGCAGCAGGTAGAGATACAACAACAACAGGAATTGTAGCAAGAAGAAGGGCAGCATGACAGAGAGCAGCCCCTAAAGCAAGAAAGACGAGTTGATACCCCAATTTTCACTGAGCAGCAGGCTCAGAACATAGTGCCTCCTAGGCAAGAAGCTAGTAATGAAGCCTCGGTCCTCCAAACTCCATAGAAGGAGGACATAAGCAGGAAAAGAGACAGAGAAACTCCCTTGACCACATCAATAAGTCATGGTGAGAAGAGGCACAAAATGAATCCCCTATCAGAGGAAGAGATGCCTATAGGGAAATCTTTGGGCATGGGCCCACCCAGCATGGAGGCATCCGCAAGTTCCTTCCAGCAGGAACAAGAGAGGACAATGGGAGGAGAGGTCAGCTCCTCTAGCCAGCAAAGAGAGGGAGAAATGAGCATTAAGCAACAATTCATAGAGATCAAGAGGAGAAGTGACCCCATAAAGATACAGCTGTACAACCACTTGTTGAAAATGGCTCCCACCAACCAGCAGCGACTAATGTCTGCATTTGATGTCCAGGAGGGCAAAATGATTATGAGCCATTTCATGCCAACCACCATGCATCCACAGTCCGCTTCTGATTACCTCAGGACCAATCTGGAGGTCCTTGCCAAGGACATACACGCAATGGACAAGATTGAATTGCATAAGCAGACTGGGGAAATGGTGTATGCCTCTTTCGCAGACAAAACTTTAGATAACTACAGGCTAGAAAATAGCCTTAATAATACAGCCTCTCAACTGGAATTGGAGAGAGCATCATCTCAGGCAAAGGACAACAGAATAAAGTCCTTAGAGGATATAATTATTGAGATTGGGCATGATCCCAAAGATATCAAGGGCATACAAGAAATATTAAAATTGAGGGATGCAGATATGGTAGCCTTGAAGAAAAAGATGAAACTCCCAGCCACAATTCACCCTCAGACAGATGAGGTAGCTCAACAAAGGCATGATAAAGATGCCACAACCTTGCTGGTGTCTCTCTATAAACAGCTTATTCAGACTCAATAAAAGCTAGGAGAATCAGAGGCTGCACAAGCAGCATTGCAAGCAACATTGAGACAAAAAGAAGAAGGGCAGACCTCCCAGCCTCCTCCTTTGATCATTAATCTCGAGGAAGCTGCTCCTATTACTACTCCTCCTCCTCAACAGACTGATCAAACGGCAACATCTACTTCAGCACCAACAACCACAGAGCAGGCCCAAAGCCTGGATATGCAAAAGGTAAGGACTGAGATTCAAGCCCTGGAAGCTCAAATGACAGAATTAAATGAGACCAGGGAGAAATTGGCCAAAGTCAATGATAGATATGACAAATCAAAGCAGGATGTGGCAGAAAAGGGTAGGGAAATAAAAGCCCTTAAAGATAAGATCAAAGAGCTGGAAAATGAGCTCAAGTTGGATAAAATTGTGGCTGAACTTAGGACAGTGCTATGGTCCAATATTGGCCAATCTATTACTCACCAATGGCAATATATTGAGACAATCCATGAGTAGTTAGAGCTCATTCCAAAGGCACAGAAGGAAATTCAAAGATCAAGAGCTTCACTAAGCAATATGCCTGAAGTGGCCACCAGAATGATTAATGTGCTTAACAATAGAACAAGTTCTCAGTTAGCTACCATGGGAATTACAAACAGGACTGAGACTATTCAATTGATCAAGAGGGTTCTTACTCTGAGAAATCTGGTGCAGACATTGGAAAGAAGAACCCAAAACATGCACATTGAGGTAAACAGGTTCATGGAGAAGTTCTAGGTGCTACAAAACAGAGGGCTCCCTAGCTTACTAAACAGCTCAGGGAGACTACTCACTCATGAGCAGTATGCCAAAAGAGTGAATGCTTTTGCCTCAAGTCAGATCAATGAGAAGCCCAGCACCTCAGAAGAAACAGGGCCAGTTACAGGACAGACTCTCTACAATACGGTAGAAAGTTTATTTTTCATAATGAATGAAATCACACACTTGTTCGAAGTGGCCCCAAAGTTTTATAAATACACAGAGGCAGAGGAGACTATGGATGCTATTCTCAGGCATCAATTACCTACACAGGACTGGTGGACCAAGGCAATACAAACGATTTTGTAAACAGGAAGTCGTTCACCAAATTTTGGTTACAAAAAATCTGAATTGTCATGCACAGGACAGTTTAAAATAATCAGCATGCACTAAAGATGAAAGCTAAGCCAACTCAGCAGAACCTACAGCCAACAAAGCAAGATGAAAAGCTACAGGTGTCCAGACCGAGAAGCTACAGCAGAGCAGCTCCAAAAGCGCGTTCTTCAGCATTGACGCAGATCATTTCAACCGACTTGTTGGCCTCCAAAAGCCAAAATATCTTCTGACAGATTGAAAGATCATTTATGTTGTTTAAAGGCTGCAATAACTTCTTATCTACCATTCTGTACAAAGTTGGTAAAACATTTATTTCTCAGATGACTCAACGCCTTAGATATTTCGTAATACGATTTGTATATATTTTCCTCTCGCAGAAGCTTGAGGGGTTGGTTGATCGTTGTTTTATTTCTCTTGAAGAAGTTCTTCTGCTGTAATCTCTCAGAGTTAATAAAGGAAAGTGATGGAATTTCTCAAGGCCTGAAGTCGTTTGAATGCGTTCTGGTGTTAGTTGAATACTGCAGGATTCCTGTGCATCTCACAATACAATAATTTTTTCTGTAATTCTTTCGTTATGTGTTTAAATCTCTCGCAACCCATATCTGTTTCTAATTTTCTAAAGGTTTAACAGCAGAGAAAAAGAATAGCCTTCAGTATTTATTCATTGAATACCCTGGGCTCAATCTATGTTGTTAATGAATGTTTTTCTTCAACTATAATCTGTATAAGTGTAATTCTTAATTGCTACACTTTCAGGATATATCTTTCACAGTGATCATAGTTTTCAGGAATTCAACTCTGCTCCTGGGTACATAGTTCACTTTCACGTCATCAGCTTAATGGAGAATTCTTGACTGCTTTCCATGGGCTAATCATATTTCGTCACTCAAATTTTAAATTGTTTTGTTAGATACCCAATAGGCCCTGCAGGCTAAACATTTCATTTCAAAGCATTCCAGACACTTCACACCCTCAGACTCCATTGCCCAATGGAATATAACTGTTTGAACATTACACCTTAAGTATTGAGAGAAAGTCTTCCAACCAAAATACAAAACAAAACCTGAGCCTAATAACTAGCCTGAAACCTAAACAAAACAGAGACAAATCATAAAGATAGAGCCCTCTCTGATTACAGTTTGGCTAGGAGCTGTAATCCAAAGATTGGTTAGTGGTTACCCCGGCCGTATTCCCTTGGGAGTCAAAGGGAACAAAGTGGTTGTTAACATAATTGGCGACTCCACTGGGGATCCTTTAGGATTTTCTAATTACTATATATCTCCCAATGCTATAGAGCAAGCCTGAATATCAGTCAGGAAGCCTTCAAAACTGTTTCTGTGTTACATTAACAGCTGTAGGGAAGAGCTGCTTCAGTCAATCTTCTTAGCCTTGAAATATATATAGCCACTCCAAAATCTTATCCAGTCCTTGCAGATATAAAAATTTCCTAAAAAATTCAAAAAACAGTTAGAAGCTGGCTCCTAAGAAAAATCCACGGCATACTAGGTCAAATCCTGACCCTAACCCACCCATCATTGTTGATAATCCAAATACTATCCCTAGAAACATTAGGAAGCAGCAAAGGCAGGAGCAGCCTGCTGATTTGACCCCGGATACACATTTTCCCAACATTTCTACTCCAATCAAGGTACTTTTCCGATCTACCCCCAGCTCCCCTAGTTCACCATCCACATCTAAAAGTCCTCCTTTCACACCTTCATCAACTGCACAAACTCCTTTAACCAACATCCTAGTTTCTACCCCTCCCATTATCCCTGTTATCCCATTTATCCCTGTCAACCCCTTAAACCCTGTGAATATGGCTAACAGATATGCACCCTTGCAGATACCAGCTAATGCTGCAGCCCTACCCCAAGACTACCAAACCAAAATCTCATACTTTGACTCCACTGGCCCTTTGACAGCTGTTCAGCATGCCAAAAGGATGCAAGACCATTTTGAGACCTATGAAATAGATGATGACAGTGTGAGAATGAGGATGTTTGTCCAAAGCCTAACTGGGGATGTGAGAACTTGGTTTAGATCTCTGAATGCAAATTCCATCACAACTCCTGATGAGCTGTATCAAGCCTTTACTAATAGATGGGAGAAAAAGAAAGACCCTCTGCACATACTTGGGGAATATGACACCATCAAAAGAGGTCCCCAAGAGACTGTTTTGGAGTATTGTGCAAGATTCAACAATGTATATAACGCAATTCCGCAAAATTTAAGACCCCCTCCTGACTTAGCTTTGTACAAGTTTCCTAATGGCTTTGACCCTGACATGGCTTATCAGTTAAAGGAAAGAGACCCTCAAACCCTGGCAGAGGCCCAAAGGGTTGTTGTCACAGTCGAAGCTAACCTGATTGCCAAAAGAAACAGAGCAAGGTTGGAAAAGAGGACTGTTTTCAAAGAGGAACCCACTGCTTTTGATCAAAAGCTAGATGCAATACTCAATGGCATGAAAAGACTGGGTGATAGAGTGGAATCGGTTGAGAGGAAATCATCATGGGAAGCACCACAGAACAACCCTCCTAGGAATCCAAATTTTAGGAGAACTCAAAACCCAAACATGGGCAAGGTAAACGCTGACCCAGACATAAGACCTCCTTTTCAAGAGAATTATGCTGAGACTTCTACATCCACTAAACCCAATGAGGACCCTCACATTAATTTAATGGGTTTGGATGGTGAAAGTCAAGTTTTCTTAACACAAGAAGATCATGAAGATGATGAAATCAAACTGTTCCAAACCAAATCAGGTGAATCGTTTGACTTTAAACAAGGCTATGACACTGCTGTTTATGAAGTCCACAAGCAATACAAGCTAAGGAGCAGAACTGTGAATGTAACTCAGCCTGAAAAGACTAAGGACAACCAGCAGCCCAAAAGAGCCATGGTGTTAGAACCTAATGACAAAACAAATTCACCTGCAGAAGAAGTAACTATTGAAGAAGTCACTGAACCATCTTTCTCAAAACATCAGCCTATGGCAACATCTTCCTCCCACTCTAATCCAAATGTTACTCCTCAAGAGGTGAGTAATAAGGACAAGCCCCAACATCAAGATAAGAATCAAGAAGAAGAGTTAGGGAACAAGGAAAGGACTGTTATCCAAAACCCCAAGACCCAATTTGAAAAACCCTTTGACCTAGAAACTGAACTTGGCAAATTAAAAATAGCAATTCCTCTCTCAGAACTAGCCAAACATGACATTTACAAGCAACAAATCAAGAAGTCCCTTCAACTCACCAACAACAAAGATGATGTCAATGTGTTGGATGACACTCCATAATTACTGTTTGGCCCAGAAGTAGATGGAAAAACAGTAGTCACAGGGATATTACCTTTTTATGTCAGCTTACATACTCATGACAAAATACTACATAATGCAATGTTTGATTCAGGTGCCTCTCACAACCTCATGCCAAAACCAGTCATGGAAAGATTGAATCTAGATATAACAAGACCATACAAGGACCTGTTTTCCTTTGACTCCAGCCAAGTCAAGTGTTTAGGTCTTATAAAAGATTTATGTGTGTCTCTGGTTCAATACCCAAACAAAACAATTCTAATGGATGTTGTAGTTGTTGATATCCCACCTAAGTATGGGATGTTGTTATCAAGATCATGGGGGGCTAAACTCCAAGGCTCCCTACAATTAGACATTTCATATGCCACTATCTCTGTTTTTGGGCAACCAAAAAGACTATATAGAGAAACACTCATGAAATACATGGTCAGCAGCGAAGAAAAGCCTCAAAACTTTCCCATATATGCTGTCCATTCAGACATAGACTCATACATTCTCTTCAATGACAGCACAAGTTTCTCAAAGAATGATGGTGAGACCAAAACACTCATACAAGAGGAAAACACTAAGGAAGCTCCTACTATCCATGAAGCAACAGTCAATCAAACACTAGACACTGTTGCTGCTCTAGTTGTCAAGCATATTCAATCAGATGATGAGACTGTCCTAGAAGACAAGCTAGATGAAAAACCAGAACTTCAACTTACAAGTCCAGCTCATGAGCAGATCATTAGGTCTCCCCTACAACAGGACATTCTGTGGTTCCTTGAATTTGATGGCTCAGTCAATAAATTAGGGGCAGGAGCTGGAGTTTGGGTACACAACAAAGAAAACAGTCATGCAGAAGGCAGAGCCTATAGATTAAACTTCAGATGTACTAATAACATGGCAGAATATGAGGCTCTTTTACTAGGCCTAAAGCTAGTGAAATTCTTACAAGCTGCCAGAGTTTCAATCATGGGAGATTCAGATTTAGTCATCCAACAAGTGAAGGGAAATTTTGTCACCAATGACAAAAGATTAAGGTCTTATAGGTCTGCTATTGCTGAGATACTGAACACCTTCTCTGACTTTCAAATCACCAAAATTTCTAGGACCCATAATCTTCATGCTCATAGTTTGGCCACATTTGCTAGCACTTGCAAATTACCATTGGAACCTAACAATCGTTTCATAGCTGAGATAAAACATAGACCTTCCATTCCAAACAATATTAAGGATTGGCAAGTATTTGAGGATGACACACAAATAAACAATTTTTTAACTTTACAACAAGAATTTGCAGGATTAAATATTGACACTGACAGAGCAAGTCAATCACAAATACTTGACAGAGCAAGTTAATCAGAACTACAGTTTCAACAGGTTGTTCACCCAATATCACCTAGAACAGCACAACAAATACTACACCCAACCATTTTCAACAAGCAAAACATTCAAAAAATTCAACAAATCATTTGTGAAGAAATGGCCAATACTGAAGCTGAGATAATAGAGCTGCAAGACAATTTCCTTCCAACGGGCCTCACTCCATTAGAGGACATCTTTGATGCAAATGATATTCCTAGAAAACCAAAAATGCAGCCATTGAATACATCCATTGAAGAATGCAACATTGGTACCATTCACAAGCCCAAAATTATAAAGTTGTCTGCATCCTTACCTCCTGATCAAAAACCTAAATACATTGACCTTTCCAAAGAATTTCAGGATGTCTTTGCATGGGGTTATGAGGACCTAAAGTCCTATGATACCTCTGTTATCCAGCACACTATCCCTCTCAAGCCCAATCAAAAACCATTCAAACAAAAATTGAGAAGGATCAATCCTATGCTACTTCCTTCAATTGAAAAGGAATTACAAAAAATGTTTAAAGCTAGTATCATAGCACCAATCAGGTTCTCTGATTGGATTTCAAACTTAGTCCCTACAAGAAAGAAAACTGGTGAAATAAGGCTTTGTGTGGACCTAAGGAATCTAAATCAAGTGTCACTCAAAGACAACTACCCCTTACCCAAGATGGATCACATTCTCCAAAGAGTGGTGGGAGCCTCAAGAATCTCACTTCTTGATGGATTCTCAGGCTTTAATCAAATCTTGGTACACCCTGATGACCAAGATAAAACTGCATTTACAACCCCATGGGGAACTTTCAAATATGTAAAAATGCCTTTTGGATTGAAAAATGCAGGGGCCACATTTCAGAGAGCAATGGACATTGCTTTTGCAAAGGAAATTCATGACTTCTTAGTCATTTACTTAGATGACCTCACACCTTTTTCAAAATCAGATCAAGAACATCTGAAACATTTAAGGCAGATTTTCTTAACATGTAGGAAATATGGAATTTCCTTGAATCCCAAGAAATCTTTATTTGGTTTGGAAGAAGGTAAGCTCTTAGGACACATCATTTCAAAGGATGGCATAAGAATTGACCCAGATAGGATACAAGCTATCCTACAAATGACCCACCCAAGAAATATCAAAGAATTGCAAGCATTCTTGGGAAAGATCAATTTCTTGAGAAGGTTTATCCCAAACTTAGCAGAATTGATCAGATTACTAAATAACATGCTGAAGAAGGATTCAAAAGTGAAATGGACATTTGAAGCCAATCAAGCATTTGAAGGTATAAAATTGGCCCTTACCCAAACCCCTGTCTTGACCAATCCTCAATTTGACAGAGAATTTATAATCTTCTCTTTTGCCTCCTAGCATACAATTGTTGTTGTTTTATTACAAAAAGATGACCAAGGAAATGAGAAACCAATTTCTTTCTTCAATAGAGCCCTTAGAGATGCACCTTTAAAATACCAAATCATGGAAAAGCAAGCCTATGCTTTGGTCAAAGCCATCAAAGACTTTAGGATTTACATCCTTTATTCCCATGTGGTAGCATATGTGCCAAGCCCTATTGTAAAAGACATACTCACTCAAGAAAACCTAGAGGGCAGAAGAGGAAAATGGATTGCTAACATCCTGGAATTTGATATTGAAATAAAACCTACAAAACTGATAAAAGGGCAAGGTTTGGCCAAGTTAATGACAGAAGCAAACTTCCAAGCCCTAGACATCAATCAGCTGGACAGTGAACCGGAGCTGGCGACTCCAAAGATCAATGTAGCCTTTGAACAATCCCCCTGGTATTCTGATATCTGTTATGTGTTACAAAACCTGTGTGCTCCCCCAGGATTGTCCAGAACTAAGTGTAGGTTCTTAAAAATGAAAACCTCAAGATTTTGTGTGATGGATGGCAATTTTCTTTGGAAAAACCATGAAGGAATATTGCTTCACTGTTTAATTGAAAATGAAACTAACAATATCATGGAATAATTTCATGCAGGAGACTGTGGTGGAAACTTGTATTGGAAGTCCACTGTGGACAAAATATTGAGGGCTGGTTACTATTGGCCCACTGTTTTCTCTGATGTTAAGAAATTTACTACAACATGTCACAAATGTCAAGTGTTTGAGGGTAAGAGAAAGTTGTTACCACTTCCCTTAAGGCCTATTGCAACAGAGAGACATTTTCAACAATGGGGCCTGGACTTCATTGGGGAAATCCATCCCTCATCCTCTGGACAACATAGATGGATTCTAACAGCAACAGACTATTTCACCAAGTGGATTGAAGCTGCCCCATGCAGACAAGCCAATGATTCAGTAATCATTCAGTTCTTGGAGAACAACATATTGGCTAGATTTGGCTGCCTTGATAAAATAATCACAGACAATGTTGCTGCTTTCAGATCTAAAAAGATGGTGAACTTTTGCCACAAATTCCACATTTCCTTGGGTCATTCTACTGCTTATTATCCCCAAGGAAATGGCCTGGCTGAATCATCAAACAAAAGCCTAGTAAACATTATCAAGAAGGTGCTGGAAGAAAATAAGAAAAATTGGCATAAAAAGCTGGTCAATGCCTTATGGGCAGATAGACTAACAACTAAAAGATCAATTGGGACCAGCCCATATGAGTTGGTTTATGGATTAGAAGCCAAATTTCCCTCATCACTAGGAGTGCCTGTTATGAAGCTTCTTCAAGAAAGCCAAGCTGAACCAAATGATATGCAAAGAAGGATCAATCAAATCATATGTTTACAGCAAACTAGAGATCAAGTTTTCAACAGAGTTCAAGTGTTACAAGAAAAGCTAAAGAAGGCCTTTGACCGAAGAACTAAGGCAAAAGACTTCAGTGTTGGAGACAAAGTCCTCAAGTGGGATGCAAGAAGAGAAGACAAAGGAAAACATGGAAAATTTGATTCCTTATGGAGAGGACCATTTGCTGTCCAAGCAGTGCAAGGGAACAATACTTATTTCCTAAAAAGTCGTAATGAAACTGATTTGGATGAAGGTCCTGTGAATGGCAGGATGCTGAAACACTATTTTGACTATTACTCATAAATGCAGCATGGATCTCCCTTGTACATATTCAGATGTATATATTATTTTCTGTTAAAGATGTAGAGTGCAGTTTCTCAAGTCTTCTTAACTATCAGCAAAGGGTAGATAGGTTCAAATATCTACCAAGAAGGAGGAGCACAATTTTGGTTTTCAAAAGCAGCATACTTCAAGTTTTGGAAAAAGCAGTCAAGGGCCAAGGCATTCTGACCTGCTGTTCTTGGTCTTTCAAATGAAAAACCATCCCCATGTGGAGCCACCGTTAGCTACCTATACCAATAGGTTTCATATTTCATGATTGGCTATAAAAGTTCCAAATATGCTCTGCTTTGATGATGCAAAGATCACATATTTCCAAAGGAATACAAGGTGTGTAAATAGCTTAATGTGTCCCAAATTTTGATGGATGGTCCAACAGTTTAATCTGGATCATGCCATGGTTTAAATTTGTAGTAGTAGATTAGAGAAAGAAGTCTGTCCAAACTGTTTAATCTTGGCAGACAAGTAGCTTAGGTAGAGAAAGAAAGGCTCCCAACTGCTTAATCTGGGACCTTGGAAGAAATAAGGGTAGAGTTAGATAGAGAATCAAAGGAAAAAGCCAAGGAAAAGAAAAGGCAAATAAGGGTCTGCAAGCCTAAGTGCACCCTCCAAGAAGAAACAAAAAAATTTTAGGCAAAAAGATGGGTAGGAAGTTGGGGTTGCAGAAAGGTTACTTTTGCAATTGCATGTGTGTTAACTTTGTTTACCAAAGCAAAATCAATGAATTAAGAAGGTGTTCTTCTTCATCAAGTTGCAGCAGGAAAAGGAGCATGTCTAACCTCCCTTCTTTCCCCTTTTCGTGTCATTTACTAACATTCCCTCCTCAGTTGAGATTCATGGAAGAAGTTGTGGCTATATGATTGATTCTTATTCTTTAGAAGCCACATTTCCTGTGAAAAAATTCTTTTCATTTTGATCTACTCCCTAAACTAAGTAAGTTTCAAATAAACTTAGTGATTTCCCCCTCATTCACTCTTTCATTCATATTAACCCCTAACTCTAATATGTAATTCCCTTATGTTACCCCTTTCCCTAGTATTATTAACACCATGGTGTATAAACCCCAAACATGGTATAAATATCCCTCCCCTTGGCATTATAGCCATATGTTCTCTAAAAAGGAATCAAAATGACATCTGGTCACTTTGATGAACCTAAACCTCACCCCTCTCCCTTCTTTCAAGTCATTCCACCCATTAAACCTTCATTTGCAAAGAAAAACCATATAAAAACCCCCTCCTACCCATAACCCCTTTGAAATTGTGAAAAAACCCAAAAACCCACCTTTTGCCGCTAAACCAAAGTATCGGCGCATGTATTTGATTTTTTGAAATGCATTGAAAAAACATTACAAAGCAATTTATCCCTAAACTTTTCCGCTGAGCACCTGTCCCAAAAGAAATATTAAATAAATCTTCCGCTCGCGTCCATATCCACCGATTACATCGCCCTTCCGTCAACCATCGGATCGGACCCATTTGATCCGACGGCCCTCATTCATATCGGAGCGGCCCCGACGTCCGACAGATACCTTCCGATATCTGTCAGAAGGTTACGTCAGGCCACCGCCACGCGCCTTCCCCACAATGCATCGGAGGTACGCCTGACACATTCCACCTCCGTAGCTATAGCGGTGCGATATAAAACCGCTAACCGCTTCCGGTTTCGGTCGACCCGCTCATCCAACGTCATCCCCACGTCATTTGCCACCCCGCCATCGCGTCAATATTTTTGTCCGCCCCTGTGCCAATGTGTCTGCCACCGCATCATCCCCGTGGACCAATAGCAGCTTGCCACCTCACCCGATGACGTCATGCTGACGTCATCCGAGCTTGACCCCACCCTATGACGTCATGCTGACGTCATCCGAAAAAAAGCGCCAAAATGCCAAAAAGTCCATATTTTGGCCAATTTTCACGATTTTTCATACTTTTGTCCGATTTGCTGTTGATTTCGCTGCATGGTCTTTTACGTCCAAACCTGCGCCACCCTGCTGGAATCGATCTGAAGACCTCCGGCGCACCAATTCTACCCACATTCGTGACCGTCGCTCGCTGTTTGCCAGGTATTTCTCGTCGTTCATCCTCCATACGCCTAATTTGTCTGTAAATTCCTTCAGAAAGCTCAAAAGACACTGAAACTTATCATTTTACCGGCAAATTCCCTTTGCAAAGCCTCTATTTCCAACTGTGAGCTTGAAAACCACCAGCTAAGCCTTGATTGCCTAATTTTTATCAAAAAACTGCATACTGTTCGCGCAATCGTGAAACAGTTGGTCAAACTATTAATACCTGCTACAAAAGACAGATTGATACCAGACATTGGTCTTATTTACACTTCAAACAGTATTTCAATTACTGCAGTTCATCATTAACCCTTTATCCTTGAAAAATTCACCTTGCTCGGATAAACAGAGCTCCTTTGTGTCACTCTACATAGCAGAATTTATTTGCAAATCCTAGGAAAGACTATGGATCCACCTGTGGCTCCTGTAGCACTAAATATAGCTCCATTGAATGCCCCTCAAAGAGAATTGGAGTGGCAACCCCTGGCAGACATGGACTATCAGATTGCAGAAGAAATGTTGATAAGAACCAAGTTCCACATCCACCTGCTCAATGAACTAAAGGCTAAATATGAAACTGGAACAGATGTGCTGGGCATATGGGACTCCTTTCTTCCTATTTTTAAGCTGCCTCAAGTCAATCAATTCCCTGATTTAATCCATCTATGTGCTGAATGTTATGACCCTACTCAGAGGGCTGTGCTGGATCCTTTAGGTTCTGTTGTCTTTTACATTACCCCTGATGCTATCAAAGAGATGCTCTGCTTCAAAACTTAGAAGAAATTGGTACCTTTGTCACTAATAGACCTGATAAATCAAGGGGCTAAATTGACAGATGCTCAAATCACTAAACTAAATCAGTTATACATTGAGTCTGACTCTGTGCAGTATCCTCCTCTGAATCAAGTATACCTCAACCAGTTGGGCAGGGACTTGGTAGACATGATCAGTCCCATTCTGGGCTATAACTCAGTAGAATTGGTAGACCAAACTGTACTGGTAATTATGATGATGTTCGCTCCAGGCAGATCTCCAATCTGCTATGACTATGCCACCTATATCTCCGACAAAATGCATGAGCAGCTAATGAACTTGTCCAGAGAAAGGGTGTTCAGATACACCTCCTATATTTACCACTTGATCTTATATCATCAACATCAAAAGTTCTCTTTTCCAATCAAAAGAGTCGATGCCCAAGGCAACCCAAGATCAGTAGTCTATTGGTCCTCTGCATTCCACTGTAAATCTGTGTCTCCTTATACTTATTGTGAGTTCATAGATCTTTTCATCCATCCAGCTATGGCAATGCTGATGAGCTCACCTCCTCCAAGACTCACAGATGACATGCAGAGGATCCTTCAGTTGTCCAAATCATACAGCATTGGGGACTGGTACTTTTACCAGAACCACACCGTCATCAGGATATATGGGTGTGAATTGCCTCCCTACAGACTACCCAAATATGTGCCTATGAGGCTGTTTTCCCTAGAATACTTTAGGCAGTTTGGCAATGTTGACGTGCTTCACTTTTCAGGTAAAGGCAAGAAAGCACAGTTGAAGGTCAGGAACCAACTTGGCCATTTTATCTATAACAAGAGAGAGGAAGGTTGGAAGGAAGCAGATAGAATGCTTGAGTCCCTTGGCCTTCAAACCAGTTTCATGTGGAAACCTTATGACCCTAATCACTTTATAACTTTGAGAAGGCTCAAATATAAGTTGTCTGCCTATGATCATGTTAAGATTCCTCACATTGAAAAATATGCAAACCAAGTCAAATGGAGGAGAGGAACCTTAGAAGAGCCTGTTACACAAGAAGAGCTGAATCAAAGAGCAGTAAGGAATCTAAAGAAGATGGCTGACCTTGAACTTTGTTCATAGGTGTTTGCACTTCCAAGCACTCAAGTGGGAGCAGCTGCATCCTCCTCAACTGCAAACCAGCAAACCACTGAAAATATAGCTAGCAAAGGCAAGGAAAAGGAAATGGAGACCGAACAGTCACCTCATGAGAAGGAGCAGCCACCTCCTATGACTCAAGAACAGGTAAATAAAGAAGTGCAGCAGCAGGTAGAGCAACAAGAACAACAGGAATTGCAGCTAGAAGAAGGGCAGCATGACAGAGAGCAGCCCCTACAGCAAGAAAGACCAGTTGATACCCCAATTTTCACTGAGCAGCAGGCTCAGAACATAGTGCCTCCTAGGCAAGAAGCTACTAATGAAGCCTCGGTCCTCCAAACTCCACAGAAGGAGGACATAAGCAGGAAAAGAGACAGAGAAACTCCCTTGACCACATCAATAAGTCATGGTGAGAAGAGGCACAGAATGAATCCCCTATCAGAGGAAGAGATGCCTATAGGGCAATCTTTGGGCATGGGCCCACCCAGCATGGAGGCATCCGCAAGTTCCTTCCAGCAGGAACAAGAGAGGACAATGGGAGGAGAGGTCAGCTCCTCTAGCCAGCAAAGACAGGGAGAAATGAGCATTAAGCAACAATTCATAGAGATCAAGAGGAGAAGTGACCCCATAAAGATACAGTTGTACAACCACTTGTTGAAAATGGCTCCCACCAGCCAGCAACGACTAATGTCTGCATTTGATGTCCAGGAGGGCAAAATGATTATGAGCCATTTCATTCCAACCATCACGCATCCACAGTCCGCTTCTGATTACCTCAGGACCAATCTGGAGGTCCTTGCCAAGGACATACACGCAATGGACAAGATTGAATTGCATAAGCAGACTGGGGAAATGGTGTATGCCTCTTTGGCAGACAAAACTTTAGATAACTACAGGCTAGAAAATAGCCTTAATAATACAGCCTCTCAACTGGAATTGGAGAGAGCATCATCTCAGGCAAAGGACAACAGAATAAAGTCCTTAGAGGATATAATTATTGAGATTGGGCATGATCCCAAAGATATCAAGGGCATACAAGAAATATTAAAATTGAGGGATGCAGATATGGCAGCCTTGAAGAAAAAGATGAAACTCCCAGCCACAATTCACCCTCAGACAGATGAGGTAGCTCAACAAAGGCATGATAAAAATGCCACGGCCTTGCTGGTGTCTCTCTATAAACAGCTTATTCAGACTCAAGAAAAGCTGGGAGAATCAGAGGCTACACAAGCAGCATTGCAAGCAACATTGAGACAAAAAGAAGAAGGGCAGACCTCCCAGCCTCCTCCTCTGATCATTAATCTCGAGGAAGCTGCTCCTATTACTACTCCTCCTCCTCAACAGACTGATCAAACGGCAACATCTACTTCAGCACCAACAATCACAGAACAGGCCCAAAGCCTGGATATGCAAAAGCTAAGGACTGAGATTCAAGCCCTGGAAGCTCAAATGACAGAATTAAATGAGACCAGGGAGAAATTGGCCAAAGTCAATGATAGATATGACAAGTCAAAGCAGGATGTGGCAGAAAAAGGCAGGGAAATAAAAGCCCTTAAAGATAAGATCAAAGAGCTGGAAAATGAGCTCAAGTTAGATAAAATTGTGGCTGAACTTAGGACAGTGCTATGGTCCAATATTGGCCAATCTATTACTCACCAATGGCAATATATTGAGACAATCCATGAGCAGTTAGAGCTCATTCCAAAGGCACAGAAGGAAATTCAAAGATCAAGAGCTTCACTAAGCAATATGCCTGAAGTGGCCACCAGAATGATTAATGTGCTTAACAATAGAACAAGTTCTCAGTTAGCTACCATGGGAATTACAAACAGGACTGAGACTATTCAATTGATCAAGAGGGTTCTTACTCTGAGAAATCTGGTGGAGACATTGGAAAGAAGAACCCAAGACATGCACACTGAGGTAAACAGGTTCATGGAGAAGTTTCAGGTGCTACAAAACAGAGGGCTCCCTAGCTTACTGAACAACTCAGGGAGACTACTCACTCATGAGCAGTATGCCAAAAGAGTGAATGCTTTTGCCTCAAGTCAGATCAATGAGAAGCCCAACACCTCAGAAGAAACAGGGCCAGTTACAGGACAGACTCTCTACAATAAGGTAGAAAGTTTATTTTTCATAATGAATGAAATCACACACTTGTTCGAAGTGGCCCCAAATTTTTATAAATACACAGAGGCAGAGGAGACTATGGATGCTATTCTCAAGCATCAATTACCTACACAGGACTGGTGGACCAAGGCAATACAAACGATTTTGTAAATAGGAAGCCGTTCACCAAATTTTGGTTACAAAAAATCTGAATTGTCATGCACAGGACAGTTTAAAATAATCAGCATGCACTAAAGATGAAAGCTGAGCCAACTCAGCAGAACCTACAGCCAACAAAGCAAGATGAAAAGCTACAGGTGTCCAGACCGAGAAGCTACAGCAGAGCAGCTCCAAAAGCGCATTCTTCAGCATTGACACAGATCATTTCAACCGACTTGTTGGCCTCCAAAAGCCAAAATATCTTCTGACAGATTGAAAGATCATTTATGTTGTATTAAAGGCTGCAATAACTTCTTATCTACCATTCTGTACAAAGTTGGTAAAACATTTATTTCTCAGATGACTCAACGCCTTAGATATTTTGTAATACGATTTGTATATATTTTCCTCTCGCAGAAGCTTGAGGGGTTGGTTGATCGTTGTTTTATTTCTCTTGAAGAGGTTCTTCTGCTGTAATCTCTCAGAGTTAATAAAGGAAAGTGATGGAATTTCTCAAGGCCTGAAGTCGTTTGAATGCGTTCTGGTGTTAGTTGAATACTGCAGGATTCCTGTGCATCTCACAATACAATAATTTTTTCTGTAACTCTTTCGTTATGTGTTTAAATCTCTCGCAACCCATATTTGTTTCTAATTTTCTAAAGGTTTAACAGCAGAGAAAAAGAATAGCCTTCAGGATTTATTCATTGAATACCTTGGGCTCAATCTATGTTGTTAATGAATGTTTTTCTTCAGCTATAATCTGTATAAGTGTAATTCTTAATTGCTACACTTTCAGGATATATCTTTCACAGTGATCATAGTTTTCAGGAATTCAACTCTGCTCCTGGGTACATAGTTCACTTTCACGTCATCAGCTTAATGGAGAATTCTTGACTTCTTTCCATGGGCTAATCATATTTCATCACTCAAAGTTTAAATTGTTTTGTTAGATACCCAATAGGCCCTGCAGGCTAAACATTCCATTTCAAAGCATTCCAGACACTTCACACCTTCAGACTCCATTGCCCAATGGAATATAACTGTTTGAACATTACACCTTAAGTATTGAGAGAAAGTCTTCCAACCAAAATACAAAACAAAACCTGAGCCTAATAACTAGCCTGAAACCTAAACAAAACAGAGACAAATCATAAAGAGAGAGCCCTCTCTGATTACAGTTTGGCTAGGAGCTGTAATCCAAAGATTGGTTAGTGGTTACCCCGGCCGTATTCCCTTGGGAGTCAAAGGGAACAACCTGGGTGTTAACAAGTTACATGAAACCCACTTTGTATGCACATGGGGTCTTACCCCCCATACTATTTTCATTGTATTTGGTCTATAATGGTAATGCGTATATTGGTGTGCACGAAATATCATGTTTACAACACCAGACTTTTAGCCTCAAAATGTATAAGAGATTATTCACACTGACACTCTAGTCCCAAAACATATGCAAATATATCCAAATGGGCATGATACCCCGACTAGCCTAATATTTTCATGGACATGTTATTTACAATCTAGGGGTTGGAGTCGGGGTGTTAGAAAAAGCATCCAACATATACAACATTTAAGAACCTAAATCACACTAGAGGATGTGTTCCATGGTAGGAACAAGGTAGTTTTATTTATCTAATGCTTTATTGATATTTTTGAAATCAATGAAAATCTTGATTTCTCGATTGTTATTCCTAGTGGGGACCATATTGGATACCCATTGGGAATATGAATGATAAATATTATTTTTTCCTCCAAAAACTTATTGAGTTTCATTTTCATTTATTATTTTATTGTTGAATGTTGTATACATAATTAACTCAATCTCTTTACAATTTCATATAATATCTAAATTTTCGTAAAACTCAACATAATATAACCATTTTAATTTGTTCTTTCATGTGTAAAGGTTTTTCATTAAGATGTGTGAGTTGATTCTTGTCTTCAATCGCTCACACAACCTTACCAAACAAACAAACACTCAAGTTATAAACACATATCATAAAATGACAACCCAAGTTATATATTAAAGACCATAACAACCACAATCCAGGTGAGGCATACGAGTTTAACGCCTAGTTCAAGAGATAGGTTTCCTTTTTTCTTGATTTGTTCTATGCATGTTATTTGCACACCTACATACCAATTGTTATGCATACATATTATTTAAATAAACTAGCACAACTATATTTATTTAAATAAATTTTGTTAGTATATGCTGGTGGGTGTATATCAATCAATTACATCCACAATCATATTTAAGAATGTTTGTTGACTAGGATTATATATTTCTTGAAGGGTATATGTATGTCAATTTTTCATTACATTCATATTACAAACTAAAAATATAATATTTTATATAAATCTCTAATTCAATTCATATCCAAGCGGTGAAACAACTACCTTAGTGGGTTGACTTTAACATAGTTTTAGGAGAGATAGACGCATCATGAAGGCTATGGTGAAGCGACATTACTACCAACAGCAGGACTCTTAGTCTAAGGGATATCTACAAAAAAGGTAGGGGCTTACTCTACATATCCGTAGCGAGTATCAGTAGCAGTGGTTTAAGAACCAATAGTAGATCAAGGTACAGATACATAACCACCTTACTTGGTGTACCTTTCCATAAATGGGTGTTTATGGGGGAGACAATATGAACCTCGAGAAGGATGGATAGAAAGAAAGGATGTGGAAGTAGGCTATTAATCAAAAAAATGTAAGGAATTTGTGAAAGATCAAAGGATTTTGGCATTTTCGTTGTACTTTTAGGCCGATAGGCCTTTCTTTTGAATTAGTTAACCTAGGAATTTAGTGTATTTTTTATTAAGCATAACATATGTTTGATTTTAACGCTGACAAATAAGCACATTAGACCCACATTTTACATTTGATCTCACATTTTACGCCTCAATAATATGTCGTCGGGAAGAACATAAACACCAATAAAATAAAAGTGTCCTAATATTTATTATACAAGGCCAATCGGAAAATTCAAAGGAGGCAATTCAACACCTAGGGTGTGTTACCCCATAGCTCCATAGCATAAAAGATAAATGCAAGTGGTATCAATTCGAAGGTTTTGTATTTATGTTTGGAAGTTTTTGTGGACTAAACTTTATCATCTTCTGATCTAGTCGATGGCCACTTTGTCCCCCGAAGATGATGTGTACTGTCTAGTTCAACGAAAGTTGAATTTGGTTGGGAAGCAAACTAAAAATGGGATAGGTAAAATTTGGTTAAATTGGAAGAGGACACGTGGCCCCCATGCATGTATAAGGAAAAGGACAATCAAGGTTGTTGGTTGTTGATGCTGACATATGCTAAGGGATCGCAAGGTCACCAACATTTCTGTTGTTGTAATTATTATTTTTTTAATGGGAATGCATTTTTTGGATTTCTAAATTATATATTATGTTGTTTTCTTAATATACTAGGTCTTCTTGAATCTAAATTCAAGCTCTTGTGCTCACAGGAATGGTTGGAGAGAACTGTGAATTGCTTTAAAATGTTTGATGATAGTGAAAATTTGTTATAGACACTGCATTTTGATATTTTTCTGAGAACAAATGGTCTCAAGTCAAGAAATAAGCTCAATATCTGAAGTGAAATTTGAGCACACATAAGAGATGAAGTTAGGACCATCTTCTAAGATGTCTGCTCTTTCAACTATACAAGATTGTTCATATCCTATTGTTATTGCAAGCTCCCCATCTTTCAACCATACTATGGGGACTTTGGGGGTATGGCCTTGAAGTTTGTTCCTGTTGAATGCAAACATACCTTTTTCAATTACATTTGTTCCTGTTGAATGAAAACATCCATTTTTAAATTAAGTTTTTTCTTGTTGAATGCAAACATACCTTCTTTAAATTACATTCGTTCTAATTATACTATAATGGTGATATTATTGATGTGTTTTTTGTACGCGCAGGTTCAAAAGGAAACTAGTCTCAGGTCATTTCAATGTCCAAAGATGCTGGACAAGTTGTGGTGGGAAGCAAGTCTACAATAAATGGGAACAAGTGCTTGTTTACAAGTTCAATGGGAGTGGGTACAAAATTGGCTGACCCAGAGCAAGCAGCTGATGGAAATCAAATCTAGACAGAGGGTAGCACTCGATAGAGGGTAGCACTTGACAGAGCCTAGCACCAACCATCTAGCATTATTCTCTATGATTTCCTCCATAACAGTCTTCACAAACACAAGAAAAAATGTTTCTCTGGCACACCGAAAAATTCCTCAGATTACTGATAAACCTACTTTTCAAGACAACGGTATTCCACACGTAGAATCTAGTAATGATAAATTGATAGAGAACATTCCCAACACTTCTATGTTGGCACGAAGCAATGGTTCTCCATCCATATGCATGAACTATTTGCTAGTTGTTTGATTTCAGAAGGGTCAAGCTCTCTAAATACATGGGCAATAATTGGAATACAAGTTGGTGAAACAGTGTTGATCTATGTCATCATAGTCGTAGGGACTTACGCCTTATGGAAAAGAAGGAAAGTAGAAAAGGCCATTGAATTATCAAAACCATTCGGTATGAGAACCTATTCTTGAGAACCTTCTTTTACCTTTACATGTATAATTTGGCATTGGAATGAGGAAACCACTTTATGCTAGCTTTTCATCATCTTCATGGGGTGCAGTAATGAGTCGACATAGCGGAAATGCTCCCAAAATAAAAATGCCAAAATTCTCTCATTTCAAACACTAAAAATGGTCGCCAATAATTTCTCCAGGGATAACGAAATTTGCCTAGGAGACTACGACAAGTTATAAAATTGTAGCATTGTTATATAATATAATTTGTGGAGTATAGAACATACTCTAACCTTAATCTCAGATAACTAAGAGCGATAAATTATTCATCTTTGTCACCAAAAAAAGGTGAAGCATCCAGACCTGTTAGTTTATAATGGTTAACTAAAGTGTGTCTTTCTTTGAAATATTGGGTATTAAGCAATGGCCCAATTTAACAAAACACAATTTTTCCTGTCTTCCCTCTTTTTTCTTTATTTTTTTTTTAATTTAATTTTTATTTTTTATATTTTTAATTTCATTTTTAAATATCTATATATAATAGGAACACCAAAAAAAATGGAAATTTGGGGTATAAATGTTTTTAAAGGATTGTAACTTTTATTATTTAAGATGTGTTTTGTTGAATAATACAATATATATTTTGGTAAATTTTGTCTTTTAACAAACACTATTCAAATTCACTACCTTGCTAATGTTAAAAACATATTGGTTTTACTGATGGAACATATAATGCACATTACTTAGTATATGTCCATATATATATATATATATATATATATATATATATATATATATATATATATATATATATATATATATATCAATTACTATTTAATTGATTATGGAAATCAAAGTACAATGTTTTCAATTTAATAATCATATCGGCCTATCTTTGCACATTTTGGGGCAATTTCTAGTAACTACCTATTATTAGAGTCATGATGTAGAGCTAGACAACTATTTCATATAGTTTCTAACTGAATTTAAATCATAGTAAATGTTTTCGATTAGTTTTTACCTATTGGGTGGCAAGGATAGAAAAAAAATTCTATAGATTTAAAATAGACAATGTTTCTTATAGGAAATAAATTTTTAAATAGATTCCTGCTGAAAAACACCTTTTCTTTTAGTAATATTCTTGAAACTGGACAAGATTTTACAATAGGTGTTTAATGTAAAATAAAACACCACAAGGTTTTTGTTTTGAAAAAAGATACGTTCACAATTTAAAAATGACAATACCTTCTTACATCAGCCACCAAACAAGAGAAACCATAGCAGTGAGTGCTTCATATTCCAAACTGATAATTCTAGAATGATCTCTAAACATGTCATCTACTGCAACAATGTATTTTTCTAGTCCTTTCTAGCAAGCTTGAGCTTCAAACAAAATTATGATCTTTGTGCATGCCTTAAATAAATTTTCAAATCTGCATTCTAAGGTGGCCACAGTCTACATGCTAAGAAGGTGACTTGGCCAATGATGATCTTTGAACATGTATTAAATAAATTTTCAAATTTGTGTTCTAAGGTGACCTCAGTGTGCATGTTGGGAAGGTGACTTGTCCAATACAGGAGGGACTTGGTTGGTTTAAATTGGTTTGAATCGATTGGCCCAGTATCCAAAATGGTCCACTAAAAGGCCTGGGTTGTTCACCAAGTTGTTCTAAGGTCCTATCCATTAGGCCATGAATCATATCTTCCACAATTTTGTTACTTTTGTCTAAGTATAGATTAAGCGAATAAATATCATAGTTTTGATTGCAATACTAACAAATGGGCATTGGAAAGTTGGAAAATATGGGCCAATTTGAAGCAGAGATGTGATTTCTATATCTTCTCATTTGATTTTTCTATTTTGTTATATTATAGAATCTTTGAGAACTAGAATATGATTTTTATTAAACAAAAAGCAATTTCAGCACAGCTAAAATGATTTACAACCAAATTTTTGTTTCACTATTCAACATTGCACTCAATCAAAATTAACATCATTATAATGATGTGAGTTTAGATTTCACTTACGACACTGATTAATTCCCAAATTTATTGATTATTCCATGCAAAGGTCACTCACAATTATTAACCCAACCCCCTTCACATCAAATCACCCTATATTGAACAGAAATCCATATACAAATTCCCATATAATAATTTACATCTAAGGTTATAACACAACCAACTTTTATGTTGTACATTAAATATAAATTACAGTTTATGGCACCAAATAATAATTGTTATTATTAGTGATGCAATCATAATATATGTAGTATTAATGACAACAAATTTTTTAACCAACCATAACATGAATAGTTTGACTTCGTTATTAATAGCTTAGTTGCATTATTAATTAACAAGTGAAATTCTTTCGCATTGCTTGATTTCTACATTTGTTGTGTTCATAATAATCATTCAACTCTCCCTTGCGACAAACTGATGTATAAATCAATGGGGGTTTTAGTAAAGATTCAACCCAAGTGAAATGATTTTGAATCCTCTGAGGCTAATACATATGGTATTTTCATTCCAAGCCTGCCAAATGATTTGGCACAATTATGCTTGATGCATGTTCGTTTCATCAAGTATGATACCTCTTTAAGGAAGGTTTCAAATAGTTGGATAAATATATTCTCATCACAAGAATTTTATGCCACCAAAGCTACATTTAAAATTAGTGAAACATTTATTTCATTTGTTGTACACACTAACAAAATCCAAATCTTAAATTTGAAGGAGCATTCATGGTTTTTCCTTCCTCCTCTACCTTTGGATCGAACAATTCCTTCTCCTGAATGGAAAGTTGATCCTTATGAGTGGTGGAAAATTGAGACAATTGTTGCTTTGCATGAAACACTTTTTGTGATGGTAGGTGACCAAGAAACAATTTACAATTTCGTTCGTCCAATTGAGCCTGCAAATAATGTGCATAAATACGACTTATACAAGAATAAGACCACCACGATTATACCACTTACCTTGGTCTTGGGAAAACACTATCGATTGGGGAAGAAAGTTTTGGAGATCTTGGTGAGGTCATTAACAAATATGTGGACCCTCTTGTGAGAAATATGAAGGAAATCCTTGCTTACAGGAAATTTAAAAGGGGCACAAAAGTAGAGGTTGATGATGTGTCGCGAAATAAAAATTTGAAAATCCAATAATAATTCCATATTATTTATCTTTTTAACATGATCATCCTGGTGCATTTATTCTCTCTTATATCAAGGGCACAAATTCGCACCATGAGTATGTGGGGTTATATCCTAAAGGTTTCAAATTCAGAAAAAGGATGTTTGACAATCTTGACAAACTCTCATTTCTAGAAGCACATCAATGATCTTGTTCATGATTCTCTTCCTCCAATAAGATATGTTGCTACAATGGTTCCGATGAAGAGCCCAGGCCCTAGAGAATCTTTAGGAGGAGGTTGTTTTGGTGGTTCTATTGGTAGTGGCTGGGGAGGTTCTGCCACAAATAGTGGTGTGGGAGGGGACGGTGCATGGTAGGGCCACTTAGGTATAAATTAGGAGAGGTATTCAACACCGGGTTCAAGGGTAGGTGGGAATAATTTTAATCATAATAATTCTAATGGTGGACCTCCAAGTGGTTTTCGTAGGCCACCACATGGTCATGATAGGGGAGGTGGAGGCATGGGTGGAGGAAGATGGGGTGGTCATCAGTTTGGTGGTTGGAATGAAGGAAGAGGAGGTGGTTTTGGTAGGGGTAGGAACAATGGTAGGGGGGGAGTATGAGAGGTAGATGGAGTGATGATGGAGGAAATAAAAGGGGAAGAAATACTTCCAGGGAGGAAATATAATGTATTCTTATTATTTCCATGCAGGAAAATTTGATAATTTTGGGGGAGCATGATCAAATCTTTCCACTTGAGTTGGGAAATAGATTGTAGAGTTTTGCACAAATTGACTATAATTTCCTAGCTTCATAATGTTATTTACTTTCATTTGTTTCATCTTATTAACCCCATTTGAGTTTTGAGTGTGGAAGGCATCTGGGTGATGGAGCAAAGCTTGCATTGTTTAAGGATGCAGGGCAGGGTGTGCATTTAGAGAAGTCAAGCAAGTTTAACAATCAGCCAAAGAATTTTTTTTGGGTTAATCTTTGACATATTAATATCAATCTGGAGATTTCCAAACATGTTCACTTACTAGAACATATATTCACATGTTCTAGTGGAATTGGGATTTTTTATTTATGTCTCGTTTCATGTAAATTTTGCATAAGTTCTTCAATGTCAGATTATTATGACTGCATCTGCTACTAGACATACGTGAAAGGAATCAAAGGAATTGAGGACAATATTTTAAGCATTTATTTATTTTTGGTGTGATTGTGCTTCTACTCTGAGAAACCTTGTTGAGATGTTTTGGATGTACGTGCAATACACAGTTGATTGTTGCAAAAATTAGGGCTCTTATTGAGTAGAGTGTATTTTCTGAACTTGTAATGCATTGAACATTTTTGAATTGAAGGGGAGATACCCTACTATAATGGCCTCATGCTTTTAATGATGGCCATCTAATTTGAAAGTCATGTTTTTTCTTCTCTCAAAAAATGAGATGGAATTTGACATTGTTCTTTTTAGATGATTTACTTATAAAAAGGTTTTGAAATTTATGTTAAAAAAATGGATCACTACAAATTGCAAAGGAAAATTACTACAAATTGAAAATACTTACAGCTCAGGATGGACAAATTCTGTGTAAAAAAAATTCCATTAAGAGAAAAATAAAACAATATGAAGGGAAAAGGACATGAGAGTGTAGAGAAAAGAGGATATTAAAATAACATGGAAAAAACCATTTAAAAAAAAGTGCACTAAGGTAATCATAATTGCATTCAGTAGTAGGAAAAAACCGGTATTTTGCTTGAACTTTGAAACTTCCAAAAGATAAGAATATAAAGCAAAACGTGTGTTCAATGTCACGTGAATTTGAAGATTTTTTCTTGTGAAAATCAAACAAAATCATGCCTCTAAATATCGTGCCTATGAATTTATAAAAGTGATGTCAATGAAAAATCTAAAATTTATAAAAATCATGTATACTTTCTATTTAAGAACAAAATAGAGTTTGGAATGGACTTGCAAGTAAAAGATCCATGTGCATGTAGTGTAGTGAAAAATCTAACTTTCTATTTATTTATGAATTTATAAAAGTGATGTCAATGAAAAATCTAAAATTTATAAAAATCATGTATACTTTCTATTTAAGAACAAAATAGAGTTTGGAATGGACTTGCAAGTAAAAGATCCATGTGCATGTAGTGTAGTGAAAAATCTAACTTTCTATTTATTTATTTATTTCAAATAAGGAATTATTTCAAATAAGAAATTTATTAATTATTAAAAAAATTAAAAGTATATATTTTTCCTTATTTCAAATAAGGAATTTATTAATTATTAAAAAAATTAAAAGTAGAGATTTTGAAAATTTATTAGCTTAAATATTTTAAAAGTAAAGATTTTTGGTTTATATTTAATCCCTCTATGTTGATCCTTGTGTTCTTGTTTTCGTAAATGTCAAGATAATATTGAACATATTGTGTCTTTTTATGATCTAATCACCTATAGAATTGGTATTCTTTCTTAAGGTGTTCACTTGAAGCAAGGCATTAGCAAGTTTATGAGACTAATAGAGTACTAGAAAATTATCTTCCAAATCAACACCAATGTCCATACCATGCTTCTTGTCAAACATGTGGAAACCCTTTGCCCATATGTCACCATTATAAAATGGCTTATCAACTTCCACAATAGCATACCTAGTCAATTGGCTATTATATCCACTATCGAACTCTTGGGAAATATCACATTAGTTTAAAAATTGCTTACTCGGTCTTCAAAAAACAAGACAATGGGTCATCAATTAACATAGTTACTTTTCCATCATCTACCTTATCCATCTACTAGATCATTGAGCCCCTATACCCCCAAGACACTTAATTCTCTATACATACTTATTGTCTCGATACTTGACACCTAACATATAGACGAGCCTGTAGATTGAATCCCTGATGTCTCGATACCTAATATCTCAAAAGGCCAATGGTTGGGCTATCAAGCTACGGGGCCATCAGGAAGAGGCTAAAGAGTGTCATTGATACTAATTAGTTGATATCTTAACATCCAAAAGCCCAACATCCACATTGTTGCTATTAGCTTTCCACCTAGCCATCACCTTGGTGCCAAGTCAACCCTCCATTACCATGTCAACATGTCACATCACTTGCCACATTGGTATGCCATGTCAGCTAGACCCACATTATTGCCACATCAAAACGAGACAATATCATGTCAAATCAAATCCCACACAATTGACATGTGGTATCCCCAGGTCCACATCAACTCACCACATCATTACTTTATCAATATTGAGGTTTATTGTTGGTGACTAGTGTCTTAATTACCGATGGCTAGTACCCAATATTGTGACATTTTGATAGTTCAATTTGCCAAAAAATCATACATTGCATTAGTGTTGGCCGATCTTGAGGTGTCCCTAATACTTTTAGCCTTACATCTAACCTTTCGATGGAATCTAGTCCCCAATCATCAAGTGACATTCCTTGAACTCTCTATCTTCGTAAGCTAATGGATAATGTAGGATCTACTAATATCAGGGACATTTTTGACATGGCATCTAGTTTAGTTGGAACTTCTTGCACAATTAGATGACGGGGAGCACTATTTTCCATCATTATAAATCGTAGCTATATAGATGTTGTATGGGTGCCAATGTGAGGTTTTTCCCAACAAGGATGACTTTTGTTGGGACCTTAGACTTCAACTAAGGAGAAACATCATTACCATCCAAGGGCCTACAAGTGGGTTTTAAGGCTTAGTAATAATATAGACTATGAACATGGTACAAAACCACCATCCCATGCCTCTAAGTTGAATAGTTGGCCTAGTGGTGCTCATGGAGACCATCTAAGGGATGGTTCTTAGGGCCTTGAACATTTTTCAAGGATGAAAACTAGTCCATGATTGCCCAAAAGAGGTGTAACATAATGTTCATGGTCCATTTACATGTTCCCAAGCCACTTCAATACAACCCCTACAAAGTAAATATTTTCCCCACGTATGTTGTATGGACAATGTTTAATATTTTCCTTTAGTGGCTAATTCCTATTGATTGCTACTATAGATTTTGGAATATCTAGCATGAAAAAGTGTTTGAAAATTTTCATGTTATATGTTGATGCCTATTTCTACACTTTTTATCTTTCAACCTCTATTATTCTAGCAATATATAGTTGTCTTGTATAAAACCTCAAACCATACGCTTGGTGACGCCCTTCAAATAATGTTTACTCTCATTTATTAAATAATTTGTATTTCCACTTTTCAACTTCAGCCACAAAGAAATAATAAATCTAGTTAACAATGAGTAAAATCCATCAAAAGTGATACCTAAATTTTTGGTTATTTTATCTATTAGAGATGATGAAACCATTTATGAAATAAAAGATATCAATATGTGACATAGTAATCATGATCATTTATGGGAATTCTTACCTATAACTATTCATATGATACATAAGTTTAGTTCAAGTACAAGAAATAATGAATAATCAAGCCATATTAATTTTACCAATGATATAAAAAATAAGATGAGATCCTAGTTTCTTCTTTAGACATTCTTATTTGAAATAGTCTAAAACACATTTTATTTCACCTTTCGTATTATTTAAATTTATATTGTAACTTCTCTCCTATACATATTTAGTTTCTTCTTGTCAAACGCATGGCAACCCTTTGCCCACATGTCGCCATTATAAAATGGCCTATCAACTTCCATGGTAGCCTACCTAGTTAATTGGCTATTATATCCACTATTGACCTCTTGGGAAATATCACATTAGTTTAAAACTTGCATACTCATTCTTCACATAACCAGACAATGGGCCATCAATTAACAGAGTTACCTTTCCATCATCTACCATATCGATCTACTGGATCACTAAGGGCCTATCCCCCTGGGACACTTAATGCTCTATAGATACTTATTGTCTCGATACTTGACACCTAACATACAGAATAACTTGTAGCTTGAAACCCTAATGTCTCGAACCGATATCTAGAAATGCCAATGGTTGGCCTATCAAACCATTGGGCCCTTAGGAAGAGGCTAAAGAGTTGAATGCATTGATGTTGTAACCGATGAAACATGTAGAAATCTCTAACAGATGAAATCAACAAAGAAGGATGATAATTATGAAGACAGCAAATGCTTTCCCATATCAAATTGAAATGATATAGAGGAAGAAACCAATAAAGCATCAGAAGAAGATACAACTGACAGGGAAAACACTCCATCCAGGTATGTTCAAAAGAATCATCCAGAATCTCAAATTTTCGGAGAAAAAATATCTGTAGTACAGATAGGAATAACTCTTGTAGGAGCTTCTAGTTATCTAGCATTACTATCCTACATAGAACCACATAATGTTAATGAAGCTAGAAAAGATGAATGTTGGATTAAGTCCATGAATGAAGAACTTGATCAAATTGAAAGGAATGATACTTGGGAGTTAGTTCCTAGACCTTATGATAAAATTTTTATAGGAACAAAATGGATATTTAAGAATAAGTTGAATGAAAATGGATAGGTTATTAGAAATAAAGCAAGACTTGTTTGTAAAGGGTATGCTAAAAAATAAGGTATAGACTTTGAAGAAACTTTTGCACCTATTGCTAGAATTGAAGGCATAAGAATGTTTCTTGCTCTTTCAAGTTTTTGAAAATTCAAAGTGTATCAAATGGATGTAAATTTGCATTTCTTGATGGAGATTTAGAAGAAGAAGTTTATATTTAACAACCAGAAGGATTCATTCTGGGAAATGATGCAAAGCTTGTATGCAAACTCAAAAAGGCTCTATATGTACTGAAACAAGCTCCAAGGGCTTGGTATTATCGTCTTGTCAAATATCTTCAACAACAAGGTTTCACAAAAGGATCTACAGACATCAACTTATGCAAAAAAATTAAGAATGATAAACTACTAATTATTGATGTTTATGTTGATGATATCATATTTGGCAGCAATCAAGAATCTATGAGTCAAAACTTTTCTTCTGTTATGCAGGAAGAATTTGAAATGTCCTTACTTGTTGAACTAACATATTTTCTTGGTCTACAAGTACAACAAAAAAAGGATGGAAATTTTCTTTCACAAACTAAATATCTCAAGCATATTTTGTAGAAGTGCGGAAAGGAAGATTCTAAACCAGTATGTACTCCAATGGTAATAAGATGTAGTCTCAGTTCCAATGATGAATATCCTATAGTGAATAAACCATTGTACAGATCTATGATTGGAAGTCTACTTTATCTAACAGGTACCATACTAGATATCATGCATGGAGTAGGAATTGTTGGAAGGTTCCAAGCCAATCCAAAGGAATCACATCTTCAGGATGTAAAAAGAATATTTAAATATCTCCAAGGAACCCAAGACTTTGGTGTATGGTATCCTAAAGATACATATCTCACTCTTCATGCATATATAAATGTGAATTGGGCAGGAAATTTTGATGATCAAGAAAGCACTAGTGGAGGTGCATTCTATATGGAATCACAATTAGTGTCTTGGTTTAGCAAGAAACAAAGTTCGATTGTCTTATCTACAACTAAAGTAGAATATGTGGCTACTTCATCTTGATGCACACAACTACTTTGGATGATCCAAACATTACAAGATATTCAAATCACATGTTCTCCACCCATCTCCATTCTATGTGATAATACAAGTGCCATTAGTATTTCGAAAAATCCATTCATGCACTCCAAGACCAAGCACATACCCATTAAGTAACAATTTCTACGAGAACAAGTGCTTGAACAAAATGTTAAATTGTGGTATGTTCCCTCCAAAGAATAGGGTGTTGATATATTTACCAAACCTCTTCCCAAAGAAGCATATGAATATCTGAGACAAAATCTAGGAGTTGTTTCTGACTCATCATGTTGTTAAAACCAATTTTAGTGGAATTTTTTCTATACGTGGGGTTCACGAAGCAGAGTCGCGTATATATGCGAGTTTCTATGGCTGCAGGAGTGTATATGTTTTTCTGATAGAAAAACAGTGGGTCATACTCAAAATTAGTTTTTGACATGGGTTTTTAGTCTAGTATTGATGTTTGCAGTCTGCTAATATGCTTTGTTCATTGTTGTTTATCTGACTGATGAAGATTCCTTGATGAATGATTTTTTAAAAATTCACAGGTAACACAGGTCTAGGGGGAGCATTAGCCATCAAAACCATTATGCATTATTGGCATCATGGTTGTTGAATTCAGCAATGGTTTCAAATATTCATATCATTTGTTGTAAAGGTCATGTAAAGATCTATGGTGTAATATGTATCTTTCTGTCATAGTCTATTTTGAATGATTCCTTTTGGAGATATGATGTAATTTGTACCCCCACTATGCATAAGAATGATGATGTAATAATTGCAATGTTTTTGGCATGTATAGACATTTGGTATATCCCCACTTGGTTGGGTGAATGATGTATGCATGAGTCATTGGTGATAGGCAGGTCAACTCACATAGTTGAGTCATAGAGTCATATTAGTCTTTTGAAAAATATATTTGCAAACTCTACATGTACTCATGGAGAGCATGGATAGCATAGTATATCTCAAAGAGGGATAATATCTTAGTTCGCCCTTTGCCTTTGATGTCAAAGGGGGAGATTGTTGGCATTATGGTACATGTGTTGTTCTTGATGGCAACCCACTCACAAGTCAATTCAGATTTGATAAAGGGAAACTCATGTTGTAACAGGTCCATTCAGAGGTAACAGGGTAATGGTATAGAAGAACAGGATTATGGGGCAAAGGATTACATATCATAATCAAGAAATTGAAGAAAAAGAATGTCTTAAGTTATTTTAAATTTTATACTCGGGTTCACCTAGTCCAAGTAGCGTATGCAAGCGGGTTCATAGAACAAAAAGAGTGTATACATATGCACGCACTTTCACAAGAGTAAATGTGCATATGAGATAGAAAATTAAGGAAATTAAGATAAATAAATTCCAAGGGTCCATGCCATTGTATTATCCCACAATATTGAATGGAATAATGGTTACTTGATCCTGTCTAAGAATACCACAGGTTCTAAGTGTTGTTTTGGTCCGAGGTATTGAGAAAGGCTAAAAATATATAAGGAGGAGAAGATCAAAGGTCTATGTGTGCAAGTGAAAGGGTTTTTCATGAATACTTCTATCTGAAGTATAATTATGTTGTAAGGGCTATGGTTATGATATGATCTAAAATATATTGTGCACCCTTGGATACAATGTTGGATTAGGATCATGAGACCTGAACTGATTTATCATTATATGACCTGATAATGGATAGGTTAGATCTAAATGCTAACACATGTTTTAATCGTTAAATGTTATGATCTGGGTATGTCTGAAGTCTATAATAGCTGCGAAGTTATAAGTTATTATTTGTAGATCTATATGCTAGTTCGCCTTGGTTAAGGTGTGTATACATCTTGGTTCAACACTACCAAGTAGCATACGAAGAAACAAAGTCCTGTTGTTCAGAGATGATTGATCTATCTGGTCAGTGTTGTTGTTTTACTATTGGCTGTCAATGATGTCTTCATAGATCTTAAAGTAGAACTGATTGTATAAGGAGATTCAGTCTGGTTGATTGATTGATTAAGTGATAAAGATGATCTTTGCTGCTATCTATTTAGAACTATGTAATTGATAGTAGATCTTCAGAATATCACTAATTGGTACAGTTTATTGTCCATAGGTTTTATGATTCAATATTTTTAAAGGTATACACAAGTTGGGTTAAAGGAAGTATTGTTTACATGCAGGTTGGCTACAATGAAGTAGCATATACATTCTGACATATGATTTTCGAGATTGCAGTTGGTTCTAATTGTTGATGCAATGTTCTGGGTTCAGCTCTGTGTTCTGGTGGTAGGATCTGACTGTTCAGATTGACTGATTGTTGGTAGATGCATTTATTGCAGTGGTGATTTATTTTGAGCTTCAACATTACTGATGGATCCAATATGAAAATTGATGAAATGTGGCCTTCATATTGTGTTGTTGTGTACCAGGAGTATCCAGTCTGAAAATTTATGAAATGTGGTCCCTCGAGGAAAAGTGAAGGTAGTAGCCTTTTGTAGGTTGGTGCCTACGTACTAGTAACCATATCAGCCAAGACAAGAGCTAGGGGGTTGGAGCTCCCTTCCAGTAGAAGCTAGTAAATGAGAGAAGTTTGTAGCCTTCATCAGGTAGATGCCTGTGTACTGGAAAATTTTTCACGAGTAAAAAATTTGTAAACAATTTTATTATAAGAAGATTGAAGATTGAGACGATAACAGTGGTGGTTTTTCCCACATTGGGTTTCCACCTGAAAAATCTTAGTGTTCATGTGTGCTGCTTATGTGTGTTTATTTATTCTATTCTTATTGCATCTATTTATTGGTTATTGCATCACACTCTAATTCAAGACAATGAATTAGCTATTTACTATATATACGTTGGTTTCATTTTTTATAGTCGTAGACATATATTGGTTGGTTTCAATAAATTAGTAGCGTGTACTGTTTGAAAAGGAAAATCATTATTGTGAAAGTTAAAATACTGATTCACCCCCCCCCCCCCCTCAGCATTTCTCCCAACCATAGAAGCTATAGGGCACTTCAATCGATAATTTTTATTTTATGTTAGCTTTAGCTTCAGCATCCTCTTTAATTCTAGTAGCAGAGCCCATTCTAGATCTAGAAACTACAGTTTCAGTCATAGGGGGTTGAGATATGGATAAAACAGTTTCACATATAGTATAAAATAAGGTTCTAACAAAGTTAATAGCAGTAGTAGACTGTTATTTCTATTGTTTTTGGATCAACAACTGACTCTACCATATATAATAGTGAACTACCTGTCCTTTCTTATAGGTAAACTAGTTATGTTGGTACTGATGCTTCAACTTCTTCATCTACTATAGGTGGTACCCATGGATAAAATTTTGAAGACGCTACTCATGTTCATGAATCTATAATAACCAGTAGAGGGGAAACTACAGAATCTGCTACTAGCTCGTATAATGATGGTATAGGTTATGGATCTAGTACTGTATATGCTCACTCTATCTACCTGGATAAGAAGGTTTAGAAAGCATAAAAATAAGCTTTACTATAGAGAAGAACCACAAACCCAGTCTAGGGTCAAACTAACTACTATCAAACTAATTGACCCAAATTTTAATGTTAAAAACTAGGACCATAGTTGGGTGTTCCTTGTCATCCTTTACAATCTCAATAATAACACACTTTGTTCTAGTTAACAATGAAAACACACTTGTAGCATAAACCAAATAATTTATGATCACGTTTAGGGGATCAATAATCCCTACCTTCATCATGTCAACATATTCACCTTTGGCATCATCATAGCCAAGGTCAATATTATCTTGCTCCAGTAATTTCCCAACAAACATTGCACCTTATGCATCATCCTTTGCAGCAATTGTATAAGCATGCATCTTCAACGCATTCTGAATAATTTACACTCTAATATTTTGGTCGAAGTTAGTAGTCTGATGTTTTTCTATCTCCTTTGTCACATAAAGAAGAGCAACACCACCTCTTGGCACAATAACCTCCTCAAAGACTACCTTAGTGGAATTCAAGGCACATGTAACTCTATCTTTCTTCTCCCCTACTTCTGCCTCACTAGCACTACCAATCTTCAAAATTGCAAGTCCTCCTTAAAGCTTTTCCAATCTCTCTTGATACTTATCCTTATCATACTCTGTTGCATTGGCTTCAATGGTAGCCTTAATCTATATTTATTCTATAGTCTTCCTATCACCACCTCCATCGAGAATAAATGTGTCATCCTTCGATACAGTTACCTTCTTTACCAAACCAAACATATCATCTTCAATCTTTCCAAGCTTCATGCCAAGTTCTTCTGTAATCATTTGACCACCAAGGAGTACACAAGATCCTCCAACTTGCCTTTTATGTTTTCTCCAAAGATTTTCTTACTTTTGGAGCACCATAACATTTTTCAATAACAACATTGTGACCCTTTCATCCCATTGTCACCTTTTCAACATATGCCAGTTGTTCCACACCTTGCAGCATTGCATCTCTAGATTCAACACCAAATTTGATATCTTTTGCAGCATAGTTTCTCCTTCAACCGACTCTGCTGAAATTCTGTCTGTAGCTTCACCCTTTCAAGGGTTTTCTATATGGTGCGTAATTGCTAAAGAAAAAAATTTAATGTCCATGCCCGATGGGGCTATAAGGAAAAATATAATTGTTGAGAAACAAGCGTTGTTCCTATCATTTATATCAGTGGAGCTCTCATTGTTAGTGCATTATATTGCTTATCGAAGTCTTCTATGTGCCTATTTTCATTTGTTTCACACTATTTATAATACTGTGTGTTTTCCATTGTTGCCAGTCATTCCTATGTTGTTCGAAGGTCCTATGTCTATTAGTTTTAATTTTTGAATTTATTTAATATAAAATTATTGACTTTTTATTGGTTCATTTGACAAGATTCTTCCTTTTATATCTGTGCTGCAAATGTTCCTTTCCTCATTCCAGGTTTACTACAATGGAATGTGATTAGATCCCTTTGGTTGAGTAGACATGGTTGGGGTATCTATTCTCCCAAATTTTCTAGGATTGCACCTAGTTTCATTCACACAAAATAGTGAGCCTTAGTGGGGTCTAAGAAATGCCCTTTCTTTACAAACTAATAAAGACTGGTCACTAGTAACTTTTTATTTTCTATTTGTTTGGGATATTTTTGTCTCTTGCCAATCGTTTCATAGGCCTAAAATTCTCTCACACTTATGCCAACCATGTTTGGGTTCTATTTTATAGCTTATTTATCTAGCATGGCTGCAATATTGTGATAAATTAGTTTAAACTAGTAGATGGATGTGACCCATGGTACATGGAGGTATCTTGTAATAGCTGCATTTTTCATTGTATAATATCCATTTTATTGCCTGTTGTTCAGAATCTGAAAACAATTATGATGTGATTTCATTTTGCAACACTATGTATTAGAAGAGATCATGTTGGAGGTTTATTGCCCATGTGTCACTAGCACTTGCATTGGCCCCTATTTCTATTGCAAGTGCTAGTGATACAACCAAACTAACCCATATTTTTGTTGCAAGTGCAAGTGATCCAACCAAACTAGCGCGAATTTAATAATTTTTTGGGCAAGCATTGATCCATGTGAAATACTTCTAAAATCCAAATTTCATTTCTCAATCTCATCTCAAACACTAAGTAATTTTATACTACAAACACACTATTTTTGTCTATTAGACTATTTTAAGATGATTTCTACATCATAATTGACTCTTGGCCAGTCACCCTTTCGTTCTGTAGTAAAAATTAAAACTTTGAAACTTTTAAGCTTAAAATCGTTTCCATTCTTTCCATTATTCCATTGTGGACAAGGAACACGTAGTTATGGAAGGGGTATGGTTCCCATTGTTCCTATAGATAAAAATATCACGTGAGTTAGATACTCTTCTAGTAGCATGAAGGGCGTTCTTCAAAAATATTTCACATTGATCAACTCTACCAATTCTTGTGTCATTTCGAATTATATTAGAACTAGTCCTGTCCCCGGGAGCATGAAAAAGAGTGGGTATGAATTCATTTTTCATTTTTGTTCCTGGATCTTTACACAAAGTCATCAGTGACAGGTCTAGAACTACAACTATCGGTGATATCATTTCATGTAAGTTGCACTTAATTTTTTTTATAAATATATCAATTTCTTGACTGGGTTGTACATGGCTTCTGGCACTAGATTGCACATCGGAATGATTTCCTTTATCTATATTTGCATGGTGCTCAACAAGCGTATAGTTGTGAACCACTGGTTGCTTGGTTCCAACATGGTTAATTTAAATATTCAACATGGCATCGGCCCTTTCACTCATAGTGTTGACACTAATGCAATGATGCAAGCAAATATTCCACTAAGGATGAACCATATATTCAATGTGCTAGAGAGAATATTTCCTATGAAAAATATCATAAGTCTCATGATCATATCCAAAATTGTTACTCCTTCTAGTAGCCCTTTTTTTCTGCAATTCATGTTTTTGTTACCTATGTGTATGTAGATCTTATTGATGTGAATCACACTTTGAAAGATATTGCATAAACCGAGTGATCAGAGCAACCCAGTCTTGTTTATGACTACAATGAGAAAATTCCCTCTTATTGGTTTCAAGATCATTTTGACCTATATCATCGATCATTCCAGAGTGCACCTTTTCTAGGCCCCAAAACTATACCTCAACATTGACTTCGTGTGGATTTGTTAGAGGTTTGTAGTCTACATTTCCTTTTAAAAATCTAATGCATGAATGATTGTCCACATGGTCATGAAGAAGAGAACATATTTTCATTTGGTGTGGCTCAGAGAGAAATTTTTTATTTGAGAAATCCTATATTCTTCATCAATGATTTTCTTGACAGCATTTTCATTCTCAGCACTGTAGCTGTATATGTCATCGAGCGTTTATTTACATATTTGAGCAATCTTTTGGGGTTGTCCAACAATAGAGCCATCTAGATGTGGAAATGGATATGTATGACTGAAATCTAATTTGCACGAAGAGTCGAAACGTCTTAGAGTTTCTGAAGCAGGTACATTTAGGAACGTCACCTCCCAAAAATGGAAACGTTGGCCTAAACATCATCCAACACATCATATATATATATATATATATATATATATATATATATATAGATATATATATATATATATATATATATATATATATATATATATATATATATATATATATATATATATATATATATATATATATATATATATATATATATATATATATATATATATATATATATATATATATATATATATATATATATAGTGAATTACACATTATCTTGCAAAAAAAAAGGAATAAGACCCATAGATGACAGTTCAGAAGGAAAACCAAGTCTATATTAACTCTCATAGATGATTACATGATGGTCGCGTTTTGACCTAGTTTCGGCCGAGTTCAGAGTTTCAAGTACTGGTACAGCCTAAAACATCGGGTTCGTAGACGTTTTGTGCAACATAGACTGAAAGCTTCAATAATTGCATGTATATAACATACCCTTTGTTTTTCCACCAATGAATATCCATCACATATGTCAATAAATTTGTCTTCTAGATGAGTATTGACAATAAAAGGAAGAGACTTGTGTCACAAGATCCATTGCAGAAGACGACAACACATATTCCATCCTTTCCTCAGAAGATGAGCAACTTGAGCGAATTGTCTTTCTATGCAGAGGCCAAAAAGCAATGCTAACTTCCAACCTTTTAGTTTCAGCCAAAATTGCTAATGGTTCCCTCGAGCAAATTATATCCATCTTTTAGAAAGAATCAACTGAAACTCCACAACTTCCAACATTTGTTTTCATATCTTCTACCAAATACATCGAGCCTCCTTGGGATGAAATAAATCCTGCTGACTTGCCTATTCCAACAATAAAATGAAATAGACGTATGCAAATTTGTTAATTTTAGATAACAATGGTATGTTCTATGCTTAAGAGCAATTTACTTCAATTTTTCTTATTAGCCCAATATCAATTTCTAGATTAGAAATCACATTAACATCAATAGTAAATGTAGATAGAACATAAACAATAACTAGAATATAAGCCAAGGCAAGAGGACACAATATTTGGTGGATGTCAGGGAAAAACCCCAATGTGGGGAAACCCTTTGCTCAAATCATTTTATTATTCTTCAAAAGTTCAACAAATAGAGAGAGAGAGAGAGAGAGAGAGAGAGAGAGAGAGAGTACAATATACAGAATTTAATTACCCAAACACATTCAAACTGCAGTCAACAGGATTCCCTAACTATAAAGTCAACACTGATCAAATCAATAGAATTACTCCTCCAAATTAGCTTGGTCAAACCCAGAAAATTCGGCCTCCGAGAAAAGTGAAAATTAGCCCAAAATAGTCCTAAAAAAGAAGGTCAAACTTGGTCAATGCACAGTCAAACTTGTGGTCAATGCTAGTCAAACAACCCAGAAATCCTCGAAATATGTGGCAGAGAATGTAGCCTACCCAAATAGAAATTCTCCCAAGAAAAACATAGTCAAACAAGGTCAAATATTGCCTAGTCAACACTAGTCAAACTTGTTGCAACTTAGTCAACACAGGAAAACAGAGAAATACAGTCAACCATTCACACGTGTGGAAGAGAGGAATGATGGCTGAAATTTATATGACCTAATAAGATGAGGAGAGAGAAAGATATGTGTGAGATGATGAATGTCCAAATGAGGTATATTCTTTTTCTATTTATCTCCAACATTGAGGGTGAAGAGGCATGACTTTTGGGCTTCTTGAGCCTACTTTAGATTGTTGGCCGATCTTGAAAATTTGTCCATAGAAGAAATAAATTCATAATTTGATTTATACCTGTCTGAATGAGATGATCATTAGAGAAATCCTACACCTCTTAGAAATGGGAATCCAATAAAAATATTAGCTTCATCATATGAGTTGTCCAAGGTGGAGTTTGGCTCTAGTTGCCAAATTTAACACTCCCTCTCAACTAGGGATAACTCCACCTATCAAACCATATGTCAATCTGTACCATCTCTAACATCCCTGTTATACTCTGATTTTTTGAACCATGAAGAAATAATGAAGAAGAAATGATCGATTGATCCCAGATCAATATCAAAAATCCTATCATAGGGAGTACGACATTACATGATGAGTCCGTCGGTATTGTTATAGTCCTTATCCTCATTTCCCTACTCATTAACCGAATGAGAGGCACATCCCATGAGCCCCAGCCTGGATGGTAGGATGTATCGGCAGGAGAAGGTGAACCACTCATCCTACTCATATGCCATAGGAGAAGGTGAACCACTCATCCTATGCATATATCAACCATCATGGGGTATCAAAGGGCAAGGTGAACCACTCACCTTGTACACAACACACCACTAGGGGAAGATGAACCACTCACCCTATGGTTGTGCATCGCTCCAAGAAGTACCCCAAGCCCCCGATAGCTCCCAGAGCTCAATATCTAACTCAAACGGGACCTTTATAAGAGGGTCTCTCCATGATTCCAAGTTGTTCATGAAATGTTAAGAATTTGATCTTCCCCATGGGCTTCATAAGAATCTTTGCAACTTGTTCATCAGTCCCAATGTGATGGAGCCTTATTTCTCCCTGTTTTACCATAACCTGGATAAAGTGATACCTTATATCAATATTCTTCGAGCTGTCATGAAGCACCGGATTCTCAGATAGAAAAAACCCACTTTGGTTGTCATAGTAGATCATAATGGTATCTAAAACATGTCCAAACATCTCACTAAAGAGCTTCCTCAATCAAACAACTTCGCAAGAGGCCACACTAGCATAAATATATTCGGCCTTAGCAGTGCTCAAAGCAACCGATTTCTACTTCCTTCCCATCCAAGAAATCAAGGCATAACCTAGTGAGAAGAAACATCCAGATGTACACCACACTGCCAGCCCAGTCAACATCAGAATAACCATGGAGCATCACATTCTCGGCAGTGTATCTCAGTCCATAGGTGATTTTGCCATGAAGATATCTTGGAAGATTCTTGGCAGTAATCCAATCTATGTGATGAGGCTGGACATTGGTCAAACTTGCTGCAACTTGGTCAATGTAGGAAAATAGGAAAACAAAGTCAACCCTTCGCATGTGTGGAGGATAAGAAGGTTTCTGGAAATTTGTACGTCCTAATCAAACGATGAGAAAGAGAGATATGTGTGAGATGATGAATGTCGAAATTAGGTAGATTCTCCTTCTATTTATATGCAACATTTAGGGTGAAGAGACATGACTTTTGGGATTCTTGAGCCTACATTAGATTGTTGGCCGACCTTGACAATTTGTCCATAGAAGAAGTAAATTCATAATTCCATTTATACTTCTCAAAATGAGATGATATTTAGATAAATCCTATACCTCTCAGAAATATGAATCCAATAAAAATTCCAGCTTCATCAAATGAACTGTCCAAGGTGGAGTTTGGCCTTAGTTTCCAAATTTAACAAAATTCCACTAAAGATGGCTTGGGCATTAACTATACATAAATCTTAGGGTATGAAATCTTCCAAATGAAACAATAGACATTGGAAAAATTGAATGTCAAGGTCTCACATTCACAACAATTTCAAGAGTCCCTTCTCTTCAAGATCTCTGAATTTTCCATGCATTCAATTTCGATCGTTACAAAATGAAAGACAACAAAAATATTTCTCACAGAAAACATGTAGAAGAAATTCTTCATTCAATGTCTCCTCTAGACGACCTACTCTAATCCATATGTTAACATCTCCGAAATGTTTCCCATAATTATTAAGCTCAATCTATTCTTATCGCATGTCTTTTCTATCTATTAACATTTGTCAAATTTACTCATTATTAATACATAGTTGCAAATATTACATTGTTATTATATTTTTTAACTACCTTCTTTTAAAATTATTTATCTTCTGAAACATCACATATGGACTGATAGATATCACAACTATATAGTTACTACAAATAAATAGAGGAATCAATAATTATATTACACAATATAGAAACACGATTTCTACCAATGCCAAATCCAAATATACCACTATACCACCTTCGACCAACTATACAATTATTACTAAAAATAAAATCTACTCTGAAACGTATAATCCACATACATGAACGTGACAAAATGTGAAAAATACGAATGGACTAGAAATTAAGAAATATGCATCTTCAATTACGCATAAATCTTCAATGGTGTTCGATATGCCATCATTCCCCTTGCATTTTCTACTAGAAGTATTGAAATTCCCATGACAAAGGTAAGTTCAATTTCATTCACTCCAATTTCATTATAACACAATTCACATACAAACTCATTATAGTCAATTTTAACAGTTAATTTCCATATTTAAAATAATAATAATTCTTCTATATATTTTGAATGAAATATTGCTTTTGCAGGTTGCTTATTGCTTCTTCGACTCTCTGATGTCTTCAACAAGTTGTTATGCAAATTTAAACATGGAAGGATAACCATCATGTTGTTCACAATTAAAAAAAAAAAATTCAAGAGGCAATGTATGTTAGAAACATTACACATTCTGTAAATTTCACATAATATAAATCATTTACCTTCATCTTCTACCTTTGCATGGAATCTTGTTTACTAAATCTTAGCTTCAATGATAATTTACATGTCACAATTCTTCTTCAATTTATGCCTTATGATGTTTCCTTTGCAACATCTAGTGAAATTGCTATTGGAATCAAGTGATAGAGGTACCCCTAGGTGTCATTCAATTTTATAACTATAATGTTATCAATGATTTTTCGATTGGAGTCCAAATTGTAGTTTTAATGTGAGTTGTAACTCACTTATTGAAGCTCTACAGGGACATAACAAGAATTTTTTTCAGGGGCATAAAATCCAAACCGAGCAGCATAATTATTTTGTAGGTTGTTGCAAGTGTGTTTGGACAAGGACCACATGCGCACCATACCCACAATTTATGGAATTGTTGTCTTGTAAAATAGAACGTTTTGGAAAAAATTACATTGTCTCCCATTGAACAAAACCCTAGTTCTTTATATCATCGAATAAAACATTTTTTAGCTCGTGGAATAAAATGAGATAGGTTTTCCCTAGCTGTAATGAGCTTATATTTTTATCAATGAATTTATCCATGGCAGACTATAAGAGTTTATTATTTGGACAATGTTAGGGCACCTTCTGTATATACATAGACCTTAGGATTAGGACATCTAGTAATCATTATTATCATGAGGCTTTGGGGCTTCCTTATCAAGAACAAGGATTTCATATAGTTGGGGTTTCATTAGGGCAAGGATTTAAAGGCATCATAGACATCTTCAATAAGGCTAGAATATCATATTGTCATTATTATGCATGCATGTGCCTATGAGGGTTTCTAGGGCTTCAATATTCATTATTAGGTTATGCATCATGTTCATTCTTAGGGTTAGGGCAACATCTTTAGGACATGTACGACAAGAATATTTGCCATAAAAAATAATGCCATATTGACATCAATGACAACCTTGACCAACGAATTCATTGTTGCAATGATAGACGTGGAGTTCTGTATTTAGAAAGTTACTCTAGAATAGTCAAAAATGAAATTTTATTCAAGGAAATTCATCCCTTACCTGCCAATTTTCAACACAATTTCTCATACACTCATTACATTAGGTGAACTGGCTAGATTATTAAGTTATTCAACATGACACATCTCCCATGACCATTATTCATTAGTCATAATGATTGATTTCTTCATTACATGAAGGGAACTAGCTAGAATATTAAGTCATTTAGCAGGACCCATATCCCATGTGCATCAATCATAATGCTCAATTTCTTGTGCACTCTCATCACCAATCAGCATTAATCATAAGGACCAATTTCTCATATATTCATTATATCAGGTTACAATGAGCTTTCACGATTATTAAGTCATTCTGCATGATCCACCTCCTGGGAGTATTAGTCATAATGAAGAATTTTTTATGCACTCATTGAGTCAAGGAAATTTTCTAGAATATAAAGATATTCAATGTGACTCATATTACATGAGCATTGGTCATAATGACCAATTTCTCATGTGTCATTGCATGAGGTGAGAGGGTAAAGAAGTGACAATGAATACAGTGAAATGAAATCACATTGCATCAATTTTCACCTATGATACTTATACCTAGTAATGAGAACTACATAGGAAGGTGACATCACCATTTTAAGGCTTCTTGGCTCAAAGGACACTTAACCATGGAGTTTTTCACCATAATCAAGCCTATTTAGCTTTCTATCACAACCTATTTAGAGATCATTTCTCTTTAAATTAATATTTGTTTATTTCTAAGCATTAGTGGGTGGCAATAACAATAGTATCCAGTAGGCACTGGCAAGTGCACTTGGTTTGAAAGTGAAGTTGGAATTCCATCAATTATTTCTATATTGAATGGTATTGTGTACATGCCAAGAGTGGTGGAAGGTTGACCCTTATCTGAGAGAGAAGGGTTGGTTCTTAAAGGTCTTACCCAAGCTCTGCAAAGGGTTATCTTGGTACGACCTCCTTTCAAGTCCTTACCTAACTGCTCTAAGGTGGACCCAGTCTGGACCAACCTAGTATGGCTAGTGACTGGATAAGGTGTAGAACCTTACCTGCTCCAAGATTGACCCAGGACCAACCTAAAGAAAGCCAATGCAAGACCTATTAGAACTTTTTCAAACCTTGTTTTTGAAGGATTGGCCTTAGAAGTTAGGATACCAACTCTTTGTTAGATAAGGGTTCACTGCTCATTTCTTGGGTGTGATTGAAAGGTCGACTCTTCTCAGTTAGGCAGGGTGTTGCATGTGCCAGTGATACAGAGTTGGGTTGGTTCTGACTGAAAATGTCTCATAACATGGGTTGGAGTATAATGTAATCTGGGTGATTACAGTCACAAGGAGAAAGATACTTTACTTTCTTGTAGAATATTAGGATCCAATCAGTTTAGTTAGTTGTTGAGTTTGTAGAGAATATAATATTTAATTACATAATTATCTGAAAAAACAGTGCAAGACTGTGGATTTCAATGCCTCACAATTGCATAATTTTCAAGGCTTGGTTGTGATGAGAGGAGTATGCAGAGTATTGGGATCTAATCAGTTTAGTCAGTTTCTAAGTTTGCAGAGAATATAATATTTAATTACATAATTATCTGAAAAAATAGTGCAAGACTATGGATTTCAATGCCTCATAATTGTATAGTTGTTCGTTTGTGATGAGTTCTAGGATCCAATATTATTATAGTTTTTATGTTTTTAAAGAATAAATTATCTAAGTGCACAAGAGTAGTAAGGTACATTCTACAACTTGGGTGGGAATGGAAGTGGTGGTGTCTATGTAACACTTCATTGAATCCAGAGGGTGGACTAGTACATTTAATATGAGCATGAACATAAACCTATTCAAACCTAAGTGCATTATGCACCTAGAGGTTAAGAAGCTCAAGGATGCATATCTTTAGTTCGTATAAATGGATATTAGATATTGGAATTTGAAATCTTCAACCTCAAGATTCTAAACCTCAAGTTTCATATGAGACTCGGGTTTAGATGGGTCTTGGATAGTTATTTCATCATATGAATGAAAAATAGAGTACAAGAATATGTGTTTTTATCGATGGCTTTAACTATATGGCTATTGAGGCTCAATTGAAACTCCAAGACGCATATGGTTTTGAGAGTAATACACAGTTTCTCAATATATGTATTGCCTTACAAGACTTTGAGAGGGGTCTGTAGATTCTTCTCAGTGGAATGCAAATATTGTTTGTAAACTTGTTTATTATCTGATCATCTAAAGAAAAGAAAATTACAAGAATATGAGCTTCAATGCCTCACGAGTCACTAGTGTTGTTGTGGCCCAGTTTGCAACTCCGACATATCAAAATATTTGGAGAGTAGTATAGGGATTCTTCTTAATGCATGTCCTTTCCTTGCAAGACCTTGACAGGGGTATATAGATTATTGTCAATAGAATGCATATTTGTCTGTATAGTTTTTTATTACATAATCATCTAAAGGAAAATAGAGTACATGAATATGGGTTAGATTGCCTTGTAACTGTATAGTTGTTGAGCCTCAATTATGATGACGTGATCTTGGAATATTTTTAGAGTATATAATCTCTTCTCTGTGTATGTCCTTTCCTTGGAAGACTTGGAGAGGGGGATATAGAGTCTTCTTATTGGAATGAAGATATTGTTTTCCTTTGTACAGTTTCTTATTTTCTAATCATCTGAAGGAAAATAGATTTACAAGAATACAAGTTTAAATTCCTCACAAATGCACAGTTGTTGAGGCTCAGCTACAACTCTGAGAACATGGAATATTTTGTGTAGAGTATATAGACTCTTCTCAATCGATGCCCTTGCATTGCTAGACCTTGATAGGGGTATACATATTTTCTCAATAGGACACATATGTTTGTATAGTTTTTTATTATCTAATCATCTAACGAAAACGAGAGTACAAGAATATGGGTTTCAATTCTTCGCAATTATACAGTTGTTGAGATTCAGTTGCAACTTGGAGAAGTAGGAATATTTTGAGAAGAGTATATATATTCTTTTCAATCCATGTCCTTGCCTTGCAGGACCTTGAGAGGGGTATATACATGCTTCTCAATGGAAAACAAATTTCTTTTGTATGGTTGGTTATGATCTAATCATTTGCAGAACATCAAAGTGCAAGGATTGTTAGGGGACCTATATTCAAAAGAAGGCTTGAAGAGAATCTCCATTATCAAATCAACCAAGGGTAGGCTTACTTAAAAGATGAAATTGAAAACATTTTACTTATTAATTCTCCCTACAAAAGAATTTTCAATTGCAAAGACTAAGCATAAATAATATTGTGTGACTAGTCTTTGAACTTGGTTAAGCTAGCTACTACTGTCTCAAAAATGATCAATGATGATGGTAAGTCTTGGGATTAGACAGATTCCAATTTGAATTCTATAATGATACATATTACTTTGTCAATCCAAACATTTGGTATTGGTGTACAAAGAATCCATCACAAGAGAAATCACTGAGAACCAACTTAAACAAAGGTATTATCAAGTTTATACCCAAGCCCAATGATTACAAAGTGACTATGAGCTGGAAGCCTATCACTCTATTGAATGTTGCATGTAATAGTCTTAACAAGGCTCAACACTCATAATCAAGCATATTCTCATGATTATTTTCAAACCTGGGCAGACTTGTTTCATCAAAGGGTGATTCATCATCTCCAATATTATTGTAGTCTATGAAGGCATGGAATGGCCCGATCATTATGGCCATAACATCCTTGTCATCAAAACCAGCATTGAAAAAAATTACGTGATAGCAGGGTATCCCTTTGTTCTACCTCTTGAATTTGAGCCAATTTCTCTAAAGGCTTTTAAGATATTATTCACCAAGACCTAACCTTGCCTCTCTCTTAAAGAGTGTAAACCAGAGTTAATCCTTTTATGATCAAGTTTCCAAATAGAGGCCAGTGTATGTCTGATAGATCAAAGGATTAAGAAAAGTGTCGTTAAAGTAGATTCATCTACGCAAACTGTATCAAATCATCTTTTGAATGGGATAAAACTCATTGTTCTATATTGGAGTCAATTGATAATCTGATATAGATTACTTAGGCATTTTCTACAAGGCACTTAACTCTAAACACTCAATGAGTGAAAAGCTATTGATACAAGTGGAGCTCACAAAACATTCCCGATTGACTTAAAGGTAGATCTCACAAAAGATGCCAAATTCACTTAAAAGACAAGGGTGGATTTCGGTCTAGTCAAGCCATATTCTTAAATTCCTAGGAATTCCTTTTCTTTTCAAGAAACATGTCAGGGAAAATGGGGCATGCTTATCCAAATGTGGGAAGATAATTTTGGTAAATGGATTTATAAGCCCAAGACCTTAGCAACATGATTTTAGATATGTGCTAAGTGTTGGTTGCTATGCATGTTATTATTTATTGTGAGTGCCCATGGTTTCTTCTTTGTGCCAATTTTGACGGGGCAATGGTTTTCAACCTTTCATAGATTCAAGAACCTTTAAATAGATGGAAGGAATGGAGTGCATGGGTATTCCTAGAACATCTGCAGAACTGTGGTTGTGTGTACATTTAATGTATTAGATGACCACTGTAAATTGTTGCAAGAAGGAAATACAGTTGAAATGATGTCTTTGGTGCACCTTGGAGTGGATTTGAAGGAATTACAAAGGCTTATGATATAAAAGGATAATTGTCTCTTGTCCCAATAATTTAAGTTACTGATGCTATGCATAATAATTATTGTTATATTTGATATTTTTCCGACATGCCAAGCTGATTTTGTTTATGAGTGTGTATTCATGTATAAATTCAAAGTTTACAAACTATTTTATGTGATCAATGATATGTAGAGGCACTCTGATGGGTACTTCAAATCCTAAAAGGTTGAACTTGCATATATAGGAGTCTATATATAAAAATGAAGATATGACAAGAAATAAATTTTTTCATGCTCTAATAACCAACTAGGGTTTTGGTGAACCACCTTTAGAAAATATATTCTAATTGTTCTTATGTGTATTTGTACTCATGTAGCATGATAGTTCCAATAGGATTTGATTTAGACAACTTCCAAGAAATCCATTAAGGTAATTTTTACATGTATTAGCTACAACTACAAACTATTTTAGCACACTTTGTCTTGATGCTCTTTGTCTGTTACTAAAGATTACTGAGGATCATTTTTTCGTTGATAGCTTTGTACACAAAAATTAATGATTAAATAAGCTATTTTAATGATACCATAGTTGTGCATATTTGTTGTGATGACCCTTTTGTTCCCAAAATTGCTTAGATCTCACCAAAATCCTCATACACCGTATTCATCTTTCCACTTTATTTTCCCTAGCAAAAAATGCCCTATCTAATGCATAAGGCTTATGGTGGGCCACACCATCTTTAATGACGTGAATTTGTGTCACACATTATGACAATAATATCTCTTATGTCACTTTAGTATAGGTGACATATCTTTCAGAGGTTGACCCCAACTAGGAAAATCCATTTTGGGATCTTGTGATTTGATGTGAGCTATTATAGGAAAGGTCCTGAAAGGCTTGCCTTGGTTATGTTGTTAAAATGTTAGCTCAATAAAGTAATGATCAAATATTTAAATTAGTGTGCATGAAAAAATTGTGTGTGGTGTAATTTGAGGGCCTGTAAAATGGTAAGTCAATAAGAGGACAAACTTGGCTACATATATGGTGAGAGAGAGATTATAGGAAGTGAAAGGTTATTGGGTAAATAAATAGTCATAGAAATTTGATGTTTAGTGTTAAAAGCTCTATTATATGTTCATGTGCTTCCAAATCCATTTTCCTTTGCTATGTCTTTGTAATAAAATTGTCAGTGTCTCATTTCATGGTACTTTTGTCTTATTGAATGATCTATGTGATCCAGTTCCAATGATAACATGATTTTGATGTGCTTCAATTTTGACATGGCATCAGAGTTGAAGCATGTGTTTTTGGAAAGCAGAATATGGATAGCTTTGAAATATCTAAATTTAGAGCAACATAGATCATGAGTTAATTCATAGTGACATTTATGGTCCAATGAAAACAAAATCACTTTTAGGATCAATCTACGTAAGCATATCTGCCATGTGAGCCATGAAACTCTTCTTCCTAGGAAAAAGAAAACTACAAAAAATAGCAGTTTCTGGGAATCTATTGAAACTGACTCTGTAACAATCCCTGATCACTATAAATACCTAGATACACCTGTCAGCAAATATAGACCCTGAGATATATTGACAACTCAAAAAAATCTGAATCTCAACAATAGATTTTATTCAAGGTTCAATATGTCATATGAAGGTACTGTACTACTAGAAAACTAAAGTCGATACATCATCAAGATGTACCGGGGTTGTCATACATAATCATATTAATAGTAACATATTCTGACTTCCTAGGATATCAAAGAAACTGCTTTAATATTCTATATAGTTGTAGACATATGAAAAATACTTTGAAAACCTTGGTAGATTTGCTTAAGATATCAAGCAAGACCTCAATATTTTGATCAGAAGTGTTCCATCTTTCATCTTCTTGCACATGCATCTTATCATATGAGTTATCAATATTGTAAATAAACTATACAGAATTTCGACAAATATCACTCAAAGACAAACCCTAGGCAACACCAAGAACATTGACTCTCAGTCTTGAAGTGCATTGTACTACCCTGTAATCGTTATTTCACAATTGCGTATCCATTAGTACTAACTCATGTATAGTGATCTCAATGTAAATACTTCCATATTTCTCGGCCTTTACAAAAGGCATACAATACCTACTCTCAACAAATGTAACTATATGAAAGTATTATCAATAGAATATTTGGAGAAGCAATTGATGTGAAATTTCAATTTATTGTTTTGGAGACAGTGACTTGATATTTCAATCTCCATAAGGGATATAGAAAGATTCAATAATAGTAAGCCACCAATCAATTATGGATGATCAAGTGAATAAGATAATCATCATAGTGTTCCATGGGTGGTTTTCACAAGATGAAAATAATAGGACAGACTACCTCATATTATATTCTTCAGATTTGAGCCACAGAGGTATTTCAACTAATAAAATTAGATCTTCAAAGATTGACACAATGCAAGGGTGTGATTAACTTGAACCCCATATGATGCTACTACCATTTATATTCACCCTCGAGATTGTGCCATTTATATTTATATCATATACCAGCATCTACAGGGTTTACTATGTTAAAGACTTAAACTTGTCAACATTAATTCTATGCAAGATTCTTGTCAAATTATAGCCCAGATCTAAGGAGATATATCACAACTACTAATTTCAAGGCAATGTGATAAGGTCGTATTATAGGAGCAAGCCATCTCTAAATAGATTATAGTTCAGACTGCTTCAAATAATAATCACAGGTGAAAGCTTCATTAGTACTAAGTTAATGACATTTGAATTATGTTATAATACGAGGTTACAACAGTACAAATATGTTATAGATGAGAATTGTATTCGCTGTCATGAGATTTGTAGAGTATCATTGTCAATGTGTCATATCTTATCCATTATATCATGGCTAATATGGAGATTGAACAAACTATTTTACATATCAAGTTGTTGTGTAGACATAATGAGTCACTGTCATTCCACTCGAGAGATTTTTACTGATGCTTATGAACACCAAGCAGGCCAAATCTTATATAATGTGAATAATACAATCTGATTCATAGAAACAGTGCAGGTCGAGGATCTTATAGGGCTGAAAAATTTATGTAATGATGAATTGAGATAATGCTAATTACTAAGAGGGTTTGATGGCAAACTATAACATCCTTATTTCTTTTCTCCTGGACCCCTACCTGACTGTGGCCTTCCTCCAAACACCTATATTCCAATTTGTTGCTAGTTTGGACTAGTATTCAAACAAAATATAAGAGTCACAGTCTCTCATCCAAGAGATCCAAGGCCTACGGCCTCCTTCCAACATTTTGGCCTCTTATCCAAGACTATTAAGGCCTGCAGCCTACGTCTAACACTAGCTAGGGTTGCAGCCTGTTGTAGGAGATAAAAATCCAACTATGACAAGACCACATGGTATATAGAACTCCTTCTCAGATGCATCATCCTCCTTGCTGCAATTCAGAGCTGTGAGAGATCACAAATTAGTCCCAAACACATATAATAATCCTTTACCTAGATGCACTCTAGCCTGGGCATATGGGGCCTAGAGAGAAGGATTTTACACCCTCCAAATTTCTTATCGATAATCTATTGTAGCAACCCTATTTTTGCAGCTTGCAATAGATATGAAACACACCAAATGTCATAGAAAAATACCCAGCGAGCATACCTCTGACTGCGGCCCTATCGAACAAGAAAAGCACACTCATAATCAATAGTTAAACTACCCATACGGTCCTCTAGCCTCCACACATGATTCCTCAGACTTGCAACTCTCTCCCAAGGAAACCACAACCTAAATAGAAATACACGTCTTTATAAACTTAACTCTTGACACCTACGTCCTTGCCTTAGATGTCAACCTATTTTATAGGTGTGGATGATGCACTTGGATGTGTCCAAATGAGGTGAGAGGACACCCTTATATATACAATTCGATGGGGGGTCATGGGATGTGACCATTGGGCTTGATGATCCGATATAAGGATGAGGTCAACCTTATAAATTTACTTGAGAGAGCATAAATTCCAAAACCCATTTTTCCTTATCCAAATTTGGCGATCTTTCGATCAATTTTGGTCCTCTCAAAGAGAGGAATTAAATGCTGCAATAATATTTCCCATAGGCATTACCTAAAGTGGAATTTTTCCCTAGTTTTCGATTTTAACAAACCAGCATGATGGAATCTAGCTGGATTAACCCTCCCATTGTGCAATGAAATTTTGGGATGATAGACTTACCTTTTATAGGACCTAAGTCATTCTAACAAACAATAAATTCTTGAGAATCAGTGACCTGTGTCATTTGCAAATGTTGCAATGGATTATGAGTGTTTGGCAATGTTCTCAAGGCAACTATTACAAAATAACAAAAAATCATCTTTTTTCTTTTCACAGAGATTGTTTTCCTTTAGAAACACAGAGATATTGTCTTTACAATACCTTCTTTTGTTTGTGGCATGTAAGAAGATCTTGAGAGTAATCTAGAATTGGAAAACGAATTGGTCACCTTGTGAAAAAGGTGAGTAACTTCTTGGACACCAACTTCGAAACCTGCCACATTCTTTTAAGAACATTGGATCTAGAAATCTTCAAGGCTTCAACTACACTGATTATGTAATAAAAGTTGGAAGAACCAAAGATGCCATGGATGTGTAATTGTTAATAATATGAAGATGATAGCACGTGTTTCTTTCAAGGTTCATTACTAATCGTAGTGCAAACAATAAATTTTACCACTAATATAGTTCCTCAAACATAAATACCAATCAAGCCTAGTTATCCTTACTTTCTTGGTAAGGGGATGAGGCTTCATGTTATCCACCCTATTTTCCCCAAAGAAAGTTATTCTGTCAGGACCAATTATTCATTACTTTCCCCTTTTACAAAAAAACACTTGGGAAAAAGAGGATTTCACACCTAGGATTGTTTTGTAGGATAAAGGGAAAGGTGAGTGAGTATCCTAGTAGTAGTTGCATTGGTCTTATCAACATTACACCACTTTTCATATAGGTCTTCACAACAGAGAATCACCATTAAACTTTTTTGATTTATAAGAAATGATTTGGCTTAGAAACTTGGTGCAAAGTCACTATGACATATGTCATTTATAGATCAAGAAATGAAAAAATATTTTCCTTGTATGGATCATAGTATAATAACTGAACTGTTTCATAGATATGGGAATGACGAACTTATATTGTTTGACCTTTCAAAGATAGCAGACCAATTCCAAACAAAGAAATTACACATTATATATGATAAGTGGGAGCACCGATGACAGTCTTTACTTCAACCTAATCTAAGTGAATTCCAGGGGCCTACTCATAATTGCTTTTGAAGAGACTGTGTTAAGTATGGAGGAAATATGCATTCTCCATCTTAATCCTCCATGGAAACTTCAAGGTAAAACCCTTAGCTATGGATCAGGCTTACTGAGTTGTTATCGGCTATGTGACCTTCCATTGATTGCTTCTGATGGATTTATTTACTTATTTGATCCCTTGGGTTTGGTCCTTAATACATCTTTGAACCCTGGTGATTCTATACATTCAAGTTCAACAAGTGAAAAAATGTATTATTTACGAGGTATAGATTTTCCTAGGAGGTTACAAGATTAGTTATTTCCACTTTCTGTTAGAAAAGATCTTTCTTGGGGCTCATTTGATTCTACAATTATTCATATTCCTTTGAAGTCTAACTCTGCAAAAGATAGTGTTGAAAGTGGTGACCATAGAATCAAATTATTATTTAACACATTTAAAGATCATGGCTTTGTTGTATTTTTGTTTTTTAAGTCAGTTGAATAAGTGTTCTTTTCAACTCAGGAAACAGGATTATCAATTCCATTCCAGAAATATGTTGTATCTATGGCTCCCACATTTGCCATTGTAAGGATTTTATTTCCTGAAGAAAAAAAAAGTGGAGAAACTTTCAAATATCAAATCTATTCAATAGCTCAAGTGTTGCGACAAAATTGCATACTATAGATGTATGCATAGTTGAAGATGGGATTGAAATTACTGGTAAATGGCTTGTTTCCATTACCCTTGGTTCCAGACAGATAAGAAGTATGGCATTGGATAGGAGGTATATGTCTTACAACTTGGATCAAATGGTTCATGTTGCTACAAATGATTCCCGAAATGGAAAAACTATGAAGGTTTGTTAAGATAATTGCATCTTATCCCCCCTTCCATTGAATTTCTTAGTTTTCATGCTAGTGATGGTCATTGGATGTTTTCTTATATGAAACAATGTGGAGTGATATCTATTTGAAAATGAAGCCTTCGTAATTGCTTTAGGAAATAAACATGACACACACAATCAATTTATTGCCTCTTGGAATAAGGAATTGATGGCTTAAATTCATGTTTCCTATGTGGACTTAATGGTGGAATTTAAAATACTCATAAAGGATCCTTTAACTTCACATGTGGACTTGTCTGTTGCTCAAGTTGTTAGCGGGAACTTGTAGGTCTATACTAATAAATTTTATTCATTTTGGCCATAGAAGAAGCCTAAAAGACTATCTCCTAATCAACTTCCATCCATGGAAGGTTTTATGAGTACTTCAACAATTCGAGATGTTGAGTGGCAATGTCTGGTATAGAGAGGCATTTTTACTCATGTCTTGTTGAACTACTTGTTTGGAAAATATGGTGGTATTGTAGTCAAAGCTTCTGAAGGTATGTTTCTTTCTACTCCTGGTATAAATGTCGTTGATCACTCACCACCAGTAACTGTTTGTAGCTTCATCAAGGAACATTATCCAATGTTTGGAATGTCAGGTGAATTTGTCATCACTTTTCCTCGATCTTACGATGTAGGTTCTAGTCATGGATTCAATTCTGGAGAGGTTGAATTTATTAACAAGATGGCATTTTTACCTCATGAGGAATTACTATGTAAAGAAACATTGAATCTTGCCAGGACTAGGTTATTTTAAGACAGTAGGAATTCTTATTTATCAGTGGAACCAACAAGGAAGATATGCTTAAAGGTTACATTTATTAATCTTATAAGATTCCAACATCAGGTGATTTTCTCACTAAAATCTAGGAGCACAGACAAGTATTTCACTAGAACGCACAAGTACCTCTTGTTACTAGATCTGCAGGTGCTTATGTTATGTGGCATATTATTTTCCAATGAAATACCCATCCAACGTGCCTAAATCATGCGAGAGATATAAGAGAATGTAATTGTGGCAACATACAAATTGTTTTTGTAAGAGAGGCTTTTATGGATATGGTGTATGTAGCATACAAATTTGAACAGGATGAAGGAATTCGAACATGGAGTCTATTTGTTGTAGGAACTCTTAAACAAAATTTTTGGCAAGCTCTAATGTTCCACTAATGATGAAGGCCCAACTTTGAAATATACAAAAGTAAATGGTAGAAAAGGATAGAAAAGAGACTTTGACACCATGAACAATACTTCCAATGTGAATGTTCATAAGATATCAGATGGTAAAAACAATGTTAATTTATCTGAAGTATCCTTAATGAAGCCTTTCTTAGAAATCAAGATGAGAAATTCGTGCACTGACCAGTTTATTACGAGAAAGCCTCAAGAATTAAAAGCTTTAGGTGATAGGAAAATGAAGAATGTCAACCAGACCTATATGGAAAAATATTCCTCATTTGCTGGAAACCAGCGATGCGAATGCATTATTTAGATCATACCCATAGAAAGAGATCTAGATTCATACACATGTGGTGGATTCCTCCTAGATATATCTACCAATGTCTCTACCAATCGCCTTGGGAAAAATACCAGCTTTCACCAGCTTGACATACTAGCATGAAATAAGAAGGAACATTTATTACGCGGGGTGTTCAAAAGAAGCAAAAGGAAGAACGGATGATGAGTTGAGGGAAATAGAGCACCTAAATTTGTGGGTTAGAAATGAAAATTCTTAATCCCAAGACATAGACATTGAAGCTTCAACGAATTGATCAAGATCCAATTTAACCCAAGTGAACATGGATCAAAGGATTTCAATGGTTTATGTGGTGCTACAAGGCAGTTTTATCAAACTACTCATATAGAAATTGACGACAATTAATTATTATGACAACATCCTTCTCATCTCCAGAAACCGCTACAGGTGATCTTGGGGTAGGAAATGGTTTCCTCAAAAACCTCCCATGTACAGCAGTCAAACCCACATGCCATCCATGTCCATCTTCGGTCCCACCCTTTTGTTTTGAAATTAATTTTATTTAATGTGACAAGCATTGCAAACGAAGCAAATTTAATAACATTATATATATTTTATATAGTATATATAATATTTAAAGTTATCATTGTAAATTTTTATTATTTTTAGAATCTTTTCAAGAAGAGGTAGTTTGGAAACTATTTGAGAATCAATTTTTAAACTGATTATAATAGTTAGACAGTTAGGGCTAGAAACAAGAACAAAATACTAAAAATACCCTCATCAGAGGTGTTCAGAAGAGCACAGTCACCCATGACTAGCATTGTAAACAAAAATTCTCTTTGAAATCTGAATATATATTGCAGTTTGATTCTAACATTAGGAAGTTTCAGTGATTATTTTTCCCTTGTGTTCCAGCATTCATATATGTATTTTCCTCTCTTGGACAGTGTAAGATGTAGTTGGTGCTTTAGTTTAGTTTTTAATGAATTTACTTAATTCTACTCATGAAAATTAACCTTGAATCCCTTAATGAAGCGCTCCACATCCAGGAATCCCATTCACATTTTCTCAGTCTTGCATTATTCTTTCTGCAGTAGTTTAAATTTTGATTCTTAAGTGCCTAATTTTAACTCTTCTTTCTATTCTTCTTCAATCCATTTCTTTATTCTAGTACTCTACAACTCTCATAGTTTCTCTGGTGAAAATATGGCTCTGGAAGGCTAGGGTTTCATAACTAGAAGCTTTGCTTGCAAACCCTCATGGCTTGTTCTTCCATCCATTGATTTTATTGTTTTTAATCAATCTCAAGATGTCTCAGGAACTGGTTCCCCATAGCCAGGAATTGTCTCCTGAGAGTTACAACAAAGTGTAATGTCAATAATTCTAAGGTTGGATGGGTCCAACAATGCTAATGCATCTAGAAGTTCCATTCTTCCTTTTCAGACACACATATTGGGATGTCTTATTCCCCGTGATAGCTTCACAATTAAGGATTGGTTACAATGCTCTGGTTTTACTTGGAAATCATTTAATCTATCAAAATCCTGAAATGGTTAAGCATGTGATGTGGAATTGTTCATTTGTCCACACATTTTTGGATTTTATTGCTATTGGATATAGTTACTAGAATTCTTTTTGTTGCTCTGCTTCATTGGAAGGGATTTTTTCTTACAAATAACTAATAAATGGATGGTCCAACATGCTACTAGGAACATGTGTGATGTGGTCCCATAAATACACTAACGTTTTGCACATCAAACTTGGGGTCGTGAAAAATTTCATGAGGCATTATCCTTGTTCAATTTGAGAGAATTTTCCACATTCCTATAAGATTTGGCTCTCCAGGTTTCAACAAGGCTTGACATGTTCAAGAAGGATATAGAATGTCACTTGGAGCCATAGAAGAAATGTTGGAGCTCATCCAAGGGATTCTGTTATGCTAATTATTTGTACTAGATATGTTCATGTTCATGCACATTGTAACACCCTCCTCTCACATCTACCCAACCAGCCAACTAGCGTAAACATGTGACAAGAGGCTATTATGATTGGATTCAAGGTTGTGATCAAGGTTCGTGTTTTCTTGGGGAGAAAGGTTGTGATCAAGCTTGTCAAGTCTGAGTTGACTATAATCCAATTGGAGTTTCTATGAAGTAAAGATTGTCATCAAATCCAATTTGACCGTACTACTCAAACTAGTTTTTGAAGAGTTTTTTGTAGATTATTTGGAGCCCCTTTGAAGAAATCATTTGTTATCGGGAAAACTAGTGTCCATTCAGAGCTGCTAGTCCAACTAAGATGGGTAGCTATCTTAGAAACAAGCAAGCTAAAGTTACTTGTGTTTTCCTTTATGAGAGATAGATGAGAGAGAAGCAGAGAGTACCAACCTCAGTCTTTCACTAGTCTCCTTGCTTGTTCCCTCTCTCCCTCGATAGAGCTTTTGCCACTCCTTTCTCACTTGTCCCGCTTCAAAGAACACCTATAGAGTCAAAGTAGCAAAATACCATCAAACCATAGAGATCTATAACCATAAACAATGTAGAATTAGATGTACATTAATCATACAAATGCATACACAAATACAAGATTCAGAAATATACAAGTATATGGAGGAAAACTCAAATAGCTTTATTGATAGAAGTAGTAGAAGAGAGGATTACAACCCAATTGTCTAATCCAGCATCATTCTCCCAGCATGAAAGCCCTCTTCACCTCATGAAAAGCTAGATCACCCAACAATATAATGTCTCAGAGAGAAACCAACAGCACTTCCTTACAAATTACAAAATTCCAGCCCCTGGATCTCTAGGATGAGCGATCCATATATAGATGTTTGCAGGAGAGTGAGTCATCTTCTTGGATTTTGATTAGTTTCATTTCACTGATAGTTCTTGGTTCCACTTGGAGATATCATGATCTCTTACTCATCCCTGGGCGAATTCATAGAGGCAAGTGTCATAAGAGCAGTTTCTAGAAGATTCTTTGAGTTTCCACCTAGCAAACTACTTCTGCCATTTGTCTACTCTCCCTCATCGCACCCTACAGAAGGGATTTTTAGTATGCATCGCACCCCCCGTGTGTAGTAGGTGAGATGCATCGCACCCTTAGCATGGAACAGTCTGTATGGTCCAATTTTGACCAGTTCTGAGCAGTTTTTGAGGGAGAACTTTTGGGAAATGATGTAATTTGATGACCTTGTTCCTTTAGGGTATGAAACATACCTTTTAGGGGTTTATAAGCCCTTGGTTTATGGACATATGTGATTGGGGTTGTAGTGCCCAAATATGTCTATAACAGTTGTCCCCTAAAGCATGAGGTCGTAAATCTTCTGATTTTGGGTGAAATGATTTACTATGAGGATCTGAGGTTTTTCGAACTGGAAGGTGACCTGTAATAAGATAAAATACAATACATTATCTTCATAATATTTTCATGATCTAGCTGAGGTAGGCTTTCCCAAGCTCAGTTTTATAAATTCATATTCATGTACATAGGACAAACAATCATCTGTGTGGCAGACTGATGATTCTGGTAGAGCCATCATCCCTTAGTTTTGATGATTATCTGTGCAGCAATGATGTACATTTGATGTCTTTATTTTGCTGAATATATCGCAACTTGGATGGATGAAACTAGATCTGGGGTCTCCAAACTCATTCAATCTTCGCCCGAAGTAGAAGTCAATCCATGTGAAAAGATGTTCTGATGTCGAACATGGAAAGACATCCCCTGATTACCAGCCAATGATGTAAGTTGTTAATAGGCGTGAGAGGAATCACCGATAATGATGATGACCCTCAAGGTACTGCAGTACAATTCACGTGGTGTGAATACATGAGTTGATGTCAAACGCCACACAAAATATTTCGATCGAAGGCCATTGATGTAAACCTGTCACCGGAAGTGAGAAATTTGCCATTGAGGCATGCAAACTTCAAAGTACTGAAAGGGTTGTTCCTAAGTCGACTTCTTGGATAATGAGCTAATGTCAACAAGAAGTGACCCATCGTAGGAGGGCCTTAACGAATCCCACATCTATGACACGGAACAAAGAAAATGATTTTTGTGGAGGTGAAAATGATCTGATGATACAAGGTTCAGGGTGGCAGTCTTGAAAAATGAAGGGTGAAGGTATTGCAGCAGATGAGGTGTTAGTTGGGTCGGTGAATTCTCTGAGTGACTTCTCTTGAACATATCGGTGACACTGAAATGGATTTTTAGTGTTAACCCCAAAATGGATGGTATGGTGGACCAATGGTGATATGACTGGTGAATGGAAAAAACCAACTCGACTCAATCATGGTGATGGAGTGAAAGTGTCATGTTCAAGAGCGACCTGCTACCAATCAAGTTATTCAAGTTTTCTTCCCTTTTTCCCCAGTCATTGCTGACCAGTACCTCTTTATTTTTGTCAATCTTGAGCAGGATAACATATGCTCGTTCTATAATTTTCCCTTCAGGAAAACCTGTCACTATGTTTTAACGAGCCTAGCGATAGTGAAACTCGCTCTTGTCTGCATGGACAAGTTTGTCGTTATTGTTTTAACGAGTTTAACGACAAAGATAACTCGGTCCTTTTCAATTTTAGAGAGTCTAAAAAGAGACGGAAAGGTAACTCCATCATTCCTTTTTCGTAATATAATCCCTTAAGTCCGAAAAAGTATAAAATAATATGAAAGGGATGACTTTTTGATAGTTTTAACGAGTCAAACAAGACAAGCGCTCGATCTTTTTGTGTAATGATCCCTCGGGTCCAAAAAGATTAAAATCTAGAGGAGGGATGGCACTTCCGATTGCTTTAACAAGCTGGAGAGGCCAATTGCTCAACAATCTTTTCATATTTTATGAGTCAAATGAAAAGAGCTTAAAGGAGACTCGTTTTTTGAGGAACGAGTGATGTTTTCGGATAGCAGCTGGTCCCAGGTAAGGTTTCAAATTTCTCAATCATGGCAGTGTAAAGAAGGTGGCTAATAGAATCACTCATCGCAGTTGTTCCTTAAAAGGGTAAACAATCAAATGGAGGCATATGATCGGCTAGAAAAGAGTGGAGGTGATGGTAAGAACATGACCAAGGCTCAAAAGCGGATAATTATACGATCGCAAAGATTATTTACCGAAGGTCGGTTCATTTTTTAATGAGCTTAAAAAATGGGGGAACATTTGCTCATTGCTAGGTTTATTTTTAATGAGCTTGAACTTTGCGTAAAACTGCTCATGATAATAGTCAGAGACGTTGATTTCACCATTAACACTATGTTCTTTTGACGGTCATACTGCCTGTTTTACTCCATCAAATTGATTAGAAATGTAAATACATGCTTGAAAATGAGTTAAACAACAATATTTTACTTGAAATACGTGAATAGTAACATAAAAGTAGTTTTTACCTCTCATTTTTACCATTTCATTCAAATTTTGGATTTTTGGAGCTCTGGAGGTGTTTTCCCTCTCGATTTTCACCAGCTGATTCCGAGAGATTCTGTGGACTATTTTCGATGCCGTCTAGACTAGGTAGGAGCTAACCTTGAGCTCTTCAATTGCATTCTTTCCTTTTCTGATTCTGAGCATGTTTTCCTATTCTTCTGGGCCTCTAGGGTTTGAACAATTCGTTCTTTCCCCATCACACCTAGTATACATTGAAAGGTGCGATGCATACTAGACTAGCCATTGGCCAGTCAGTATGCATCCCACCTAGTACACAGCTGGGGTGCGATGGGCACAAAGAGGAAAGTTTATGCACTATTTTTCATGGAAATTTTTCCTGTTTTTGCCTAAATCGGGATCCTAATCCTTCTCTTGTTTGTCTTTCAGAGATTCATCGGATCAAGATGGTCATTACATGGCGCATGAAGAAGAGAACATGGTTGCCTTACATGATCCAGGTATGGTGACTGCATTGCGGAACTATGGTTTGCTCAAATTCTTCTGTATATCCAGCATGAGGCAATAAATAAATTTGTTGCAATATTTTCTTGATGCATGGGATCCTACCAACCAATTGTTCCAGATTCGAGGTAAATCCATCCATTTGATAGTTGAGGATATCTACTTCTTGACCGGTTTATCGAGGCATGGTGCCCCTCTCTCACTATCAGGATCCGCCCGTGGGGGTGAATCCGTGAGGGATTATATTCGCCGGTTCTATAGAGATGGATCTCAGCCGAGTAGGGACGACAAGATCAGTATTCGAGATGTCATTGACTAGTCCTTGAGGACTATCTTATTCAAATTTGCTAGATTGGCTGGTAGCGTGGCTCTTCATTTCGCCAACAAGTCCTATATGTAGTATGCTCTAGAGTGCCTTGAACCAAAGTTATTCAACTGGTGTGATGCAGTACTTCCGGTTATAGGACAACTTACCAAGGTGAAGAACGGAAAATCTAAGAACTTTTGTTATGGTTCTATTCTGACCACTTTTTCCTTGGAGAAGATCCCACTGATGCAGCCACAGTACATTTCGCTCGGAGTGCCAGCACCGACAGAACCACGGATGCAGAGATGGGTTGATCTTATGGCCAGACATGCTGGTCAATCACAGATTTCATTCTCTGATGCCTTCTTTGAGTGGTTCAACTGTCAACAGATGGTCTTTGCCGAGTATCCATATGCTGGGATGGATTTCCGGGGTGACCCAGATTTGGTGTTGCCGGCTGGCAAGCAGTGGGGTGTTATAGGTAAAAAGATCTGACCATATCTCTGTTTATTGCTTTTATAATGTTCTTGTGTTTTTAAATGTTATCAAGACTAACCAAACCCATATATTCGTGCAGAAATTGGACCAGTGCGACCAGCAGTGCGCCTGAGGGTAGCAGTCGTCGTTCCAGCAGGAGAGGATGTAGGGAGGGCTGTTCTTCGCAATTTGGACGTAGCCGAGACCCTTGTAGTATTGCAGGATCAGATCGAGGGTCTCACCCTTGGTATTCAGGATGTGAGGACCAACGAGTTACCTCTGAGATTACAGCACCATACTATTGGTGTGCCGAGCCGATGGACTAGGCTCTTACGTATGATTGCACAGGTGGTGACTTGTTATCACTAGCACCATTAGTCTAGGGTGCTTCCCTACATTTTGAGTTTTTGGGTCATGTGACCGATTTTGTCTTGGACACAGAACATTTTGACAAACTATAAACAATTATATATATTTTTGATTTTCGAAGCTTTATTTTGGTTAAGTTATATGATCCTGATGCAAATGTTGATTGAAATGCTTTCTTTTATAAATGCTGCAAATGTCTATCTAACACATAATTTGCTAATGAATCAGTTAATGTGTTTAAGTTTCTGGAAATGTGTTGATATTGAATAGAATCAAACTACCTTTCCAAAATCATGACCCTTAGGAACATATGATAGATAGCTAGATTCCAAACAGAATAGATGCCAGTAAGCTGTAGGATGACAAGTTGTGAGTCTAGCGTGACAATAAGTCGGTGTACGCCACGTGCAATGGCATCAGAGAGAATTTATATCAACGCGCTATACTTAGCGACGTTGTTCATTGACCGACCAATACATACCCCTCTAAAACTCACTAACTCACCGCTTGGATAAAAAATGGCCCACGCTACAGAAGATAGGTTCCGCGTACTACGACTAGCTCCGTCGGCATATCCAAAAAATGATTCCAATAGGTTCTACATCTGCAACAAATGAAAAATTGGATTACCTAACCAAAACGATCACTCTTGAAGAAAACAAAAATGTAACAAAAGCATATTAAAAGATTACTACACTTAGTCAAGCATAGTAACTGTTATAGACATTTTTGTGCCTTACAGCATTGAGCATGAAATGTCCATAATCTAAGGGATCCAAAGTCCCTAAACATGTTGTTCCTACCCCTAGAGGAACAAGGCCAATAAACCACAGCAATTCAGAGAAGTTCTCCACCAAAAACTGCTCAAAAACAAGTCAATTTAGGATCATTTCAGTAGCTACACTAGCTGTCTGCACTGAATGTCAAAGCCAACACTAGCTACCTGTGCTGAATGTCAAAGGGAACACTGGCTACCTGTGCTGAGCGAGATTGGACAAGTGGCAAGTTCATTTCTCAAGGTGTCAGAACCCAGGAAGCTTCTAAAATGACACTTGCCTCAGGGAATTCGACTGGTGATGAGTAACAGGTTCCAAATCTCCAAGTGGAAGCAAGAACCTCCAAGTGGAATCAAGAACTGACAGAGGGAGAGGACACTAGTCACATCTCAAGTTGACTCATCCTCTCTCCAAACATCTATATATGGATCTCTCCCCCATGAGATCTACAGGCTGTAATTTTGTGAATGCAAAGAATTGTTGTTGGTTTGAGACTAGAGCTATTGGGTGATTTGCTTTGAAGGAGGTGAAGAGGAGATTCCCTTCTTCTGGGAAGGTGATGTTGGATTGGGCCTCATATGGTTGTATCACTTCCTGAACTTTACTTCTTCATCAATAAAGCCATTTGAGTTTCTTCTATATGCATGTATCTCAATGATGTTTTGTTGTATTTGCATATTTAGTTTATTCTACTCCTTAAACTAGTTATGAATGTATGCTTCTTGTAGTTTCCCTCTCTTGCCATTTTGCAGGAACTTGGTGTAGCTGGGCCAGTGAAGGAGCAAGCAGTTGGAAGCAAGCAGCAAGGAGTGAGATTGGATCAACAAACTAGCGGAAGACATTGGTCAGTTACAACCTTCTCCTCTATTTACATTTCATAAAGAAGAACACTTAGATAGTTTTGTCTTGTTTGTTGTTGAGGTACTATCACTCCTTAGAGTGGGATAGGGTCATTCCGTATTGGATACTTTTCCCAACAACAAATTGGCGACTCCACTGGGGATCGTTTCTTGTTGGTTTGTTTGTGCTTTTGCTATTCATTTCATAAACTCAAAGAGTACCGAATCGAACTGCATTTGGATTTTTCAAATGCAAAGTAGAGGGAAACTACTCTAGTCCAATCACTGGGCCTGTTTATGATCTGAAGAGCTGATCCACAAGTGCTCTAACAGCTCTTAGTGATAGATCTTCATCCTCCTTTGAATCATCCTTTAGATTGTACTTGATTGTTAGCTTTGATTTGGCCAAAAACTGTGATTTTAACTGCAAACTGTAGCTCAAAACCCAGAAAGAACTCTCATTTCTGCTTCAGCGTAGACCCAGTGAAGAGGTTCTGCATTTCAACGTAGGTCCCGTGAAGGCTACCTGCGCTGAATGTCAAAACCTCTGTGTTAGACCTGCGCTGAACAATCCTTGCCTTGTGCAGCTGTGGTTCCCTGTGTATTTTGCTCAGTTTTTATCCCTGTTTTTGCAGCCTGTTATCTGTCAATGTACCTATCTGAAACCACATTTCTTTGCCTAAATTCCACCTCAGTTGTGTAAAGAAACTGTATTTGTTCTTTGTGTATTTCTTACAACATTTGCAGTTTCCCATTACGAAAGTAAACTAGTCTTACTGTGACCCCTTAGATCTAGACCTGTCGTAAGTGTCGTTTTGATCTTAGGAGTAAGTTTGTTTGCTGTTCACAATTGATTTAGCTTTTACTTTCGTCATATGGTTTGAATTTATGCATTTCTAGTGTCGAAACAAGTAAATCATAAGGTGTCTTTTGATTTTGGACAAAGAACTTGTTTGTGTTTTCACTTGAAATCGAATTCAAAGTTATACAACAGCTTTCTTTATATAAACATCAATATTAAGAAAGAGAAAATAAATACCTGCATTTGTGCATTTGCATTTTGACAGCTTGCATGTTGATTTAGGAAAAAGTGCATTACTATGTGCTCTATGCTCTATGAGAAAAGATGATGTCTTTCTTTTCCCCTAGTAGCTAGGATTTTCATATGTTGAAAAGATAGAAAAAGCTTGCTTATCATCTTTAGACTGCATTTAGGAGTTGTACCATACATCTCGTGGTGATCCAAAAAGGCAAACTTCTAAATAAGATCAACCTAAAATAAATTGAATGAACATAACAACTCTTTGTAACATAACGCACAACATAGAGGTCTAGGCTAGAGACGTGTTCTGGCGTCGTTAAGCCTGATATCTTACCGTTGAGTGGTTGGGTGATTCCTCCACGGTGAAGCGATAAGTATCAGTACGGACTGTGCTCCCACGTACCGTCGCGTATATATTGGGAGAACCCTATAGGAATAAAGCCTTTATCCATAGGAAGCCGTGTCGGTCGCCCTACTGATCGCAATGCAATGAACACAGCATTCAGGAAGATCGACCGCCCGTACCCTAAAAAGTATTCTGCGGTTTTGCGAAAAGTTTGGCACACCCTCTACCTAGAACTCCAGAGCAGTTCCTTTTGGCCTTTTTCAGACTCTATAACAGAAAAAGTCCATCTGAGCATTTGTCACTTCGGGCTCGTTAAAACATCGAAGGAGACTAGAGTCATCTTTAGCTTTTTCTCGACTCTTTAAAAGTGAAAAAGCAAGTTGTGTCTAAAGCGTCGTTAAAAATTTATTTTAAACGGAACAAAATCACCTCCTATTCCTGCGTTGATCTTTAGGTTGAGAAGATGGAACACACCAACCAAGGAATTCCCCATGATGGAAATCCTAGTCCCTTCTCCTCTTGGGGAGATGTTGGTGCGCCCCACATGGCCACATTGTCGCTTCCAGGACTGACAATTGGCTTGCCAGTCTATCTCTTCTCAACCAATGTAGTTCAGAACACCAACCAAGGAATTCCCCATGATGGAAATCCTAGTCCCTTCTCCTCTTGGGGAGATGTTGGTGTGCCCCACATGGCCACATTGTCGCTTCCAGGACTGACAATTGGCTTGCCAGTCTATCTCTTCTCAACCAATGTAGTTCAGAACACCACGGTTCCTGAACAGTCGAGTCAATAGTTAGATCAGTCAAGAGCTGCCCACCAGCCTTCTACTTCCTATAACTCTTCCTCTCCTCCTTCCTCCTCGCAAGGTAGAGCCGGAAAAAGCCAAGCTCCCAAAGAGAAGAAGCAGAAGAAGAAGAGAGAGAAGAAGAAGAAGGAGCCAAAGGCGACTGGGGGCAAGCAAAAGGGATCTGAAAAAAATCCACACACAGCACTGATCGGGCCTAAATCGCCATGTGTCATATGTAGAGGAGGCCACTTCCATAGAGATTGTCCCTGTATTCCCTGGATACTGAGGGACTGGTCTCCTCGTTTGCACAATCCGGTAGCATCAACCTCTGATAGCCATGTTGAATGCTTACCGTCAACCAGCGAAAGTGAAGGTCCAAGACAAAGAGGGGGAGCTAAATCCCCCTACAGACTGTGTGAAGGCGATCACGCCATCCACCGTTGTCCCTTCTTAGACGTGGCGAAGAGAGTTTTGGAAGATCGTCTGGTTTCACCGTTACGACTTCTTCCTGGATATAAAAAACTCGTGCCAAGTCCTTCGTTAGTTGAAAACCCAGCTGGCCCACTCAAGTGGTCAGCTGAAGCGTCAGTCATTGAAAATGAACCTACTGAATCCAGACCAGACGAAAGTCTAAAGGTCGAGACGGCAGTTGACCCGGTCTTGCCTTCAGAGGATTCGTCTTCGAATGACATTGTCACTGAAGAGAATAAGGATGACACCATCCAGATTCGTTTCATCAGCACAGACTTCGACGGGCATGGGGGTAATGTGCCCATTCCTTTGTCGCAGGAAGGAACTTCGTCAGGGTCATATCCGGCCGTGTATTCGGTCCCACCACCAAGCAACCTGGTTGTGTCCTTTGACTGGAACCAACTAGGCAGACCCCGGTTGCCAACCAGTATACCATTCAGAATTATAGTCCAAATATACAGAATGGTAATGGCTGGCACTATCATTGATGGAGGGGCATCTGTGAGTATCCTTTCCTCTATTGCTTGGAAAGCACTGGGTTCCCCAGCTCTTTTTCCTGAGATAAGAAATCTATCAGGCTTTCATAAAGGAACCAGTCGACCTTTAGGGATCCTCCCCAATGTGCCCATAACATTGAAAGGGAAGGTCGTTCAAATGAACGTGATGGTCGTTCAAGGACCCTTGGAATATAACCTACTCCTTGGACGAGACTATATATATTGCATGGGAGCCATTGTCTCCTCACTCTTTATAGTAATGTGTTTTCCACATGAAGCAAGAATGGTCAAGCTCGTAGACCAACTTTCATTTCCAGGATCACGCATCGCAAATAGTCATATACCAACCCTAAATGGTCTGTTCAATCAAGAAATGTCTCCACCCCCAGTCCTCCTTCCCGATGAGTGCGAGTGATTCAGAAAGATGGGACTGGAACCCAGGGGGCATGCATCCTGGTCTGCTTCGGGCAGAGAAAACCTTCGGTATAAGGTAGGTTTTCGCGGGAGAATATGACTAGTCCGTACCCCGTCCGTCTAGGAAGAGGGGTTGTTCTAGAACAAGATTCTTTTGTCAAAGTTATGTGTTTGACGGAACAGGGTCACTCACCTTTGTCTATTTCGGTAGACATCGCCGAAGAAATGTTTTATTCGTAGCCGTGAACGAGACAATCTTTGGGTAACCTGAAAGAGGTAGGCCTCTCTCGGCAAGACAAATGTTTTGGTGGAGGTGAAGTAGAGGTAACCTTGAAACTCTGTTTTATACCTGGGGGCATGCAAACCTTTTGGAGTGCAAGCAAGGGCGGCTATTTATTTTTTAAATTTTTAGGTCCTCCCTTTAAACCTGTAGGTCTAACCCTTTAAACTCGTAGGATTAGTCGTAACCGAACTTGCATAAAGAAAGGATATGGAGCAAAGCTTTAAAGATGAAGCTCCAGTAAAAAATAGAATCTTAAGGAGACATTATTATCTTATGACTAGTATAATCGAGCAGTTTTAGCACAAGTTCATGCTCGTTAAAAAATAAACGCAAGATCTGAGCAGTTTTAACGCGGAATTTATGCTCGTTAAAAAATAGAAAAGCAATTGTGAGCAAGCTTTCCCCTAGAGTTCAAGCTCATCCAGAAAAAATGAACCGGTAAATAACCATTGTGATCGTAAATTTATCAGCCATAAAAGCCTTGGTCGTGTTTGCACTGTCACCTCCACTTTTCATTTGGCCGATCGTTCACCTCCATTTGATTGTTTACCTTTTTTGAGGAACAGCTGCGAAGAGTGATTTCACCTAGCCATCCTTGTGACACTACCGTGATTGGAAAATTCCAACCTGTACCTGGAATCTGTTGCTATCCCTGTTTATCACTCGTTCCTCAAAAAACGAGTCTTCTTTGAGCTCTTTTCATCTGACTCGTAAAATATGAAAATTTTGCCGAGTTTTGGCCTTCCAGCTCGTTAAAACGACCGGAAGAGCTGTCCCTCCTCTAGATTTTAATCTTTTTGGACCTAAGGGATTATTGCACAAAAAGATCGAGCGCTTGTTTAGTTCAGCTCATTAAAACTATCGAACATTCATCCCTTCTGTATTGTTTTATACTTTTTCGGACTTAAGGGATTAGATGACGAAAAAGGACCTTTGGAGTTAACTTTATGTACCTTTTTAGACTCTCTAAAAATGAAAAGGACCGAGTTGTCTTTGTCGCTAGACTCGTTAAATGCATTAAATAGCGACAAACTTGTCTTTAGACGAGAACGAGTTTCCCTATCGCTAGGCTCGTTAAAACATAGCGATGGGCTTGCCCGAAGGGCAGGTTATAGAACAAGCATATGTTATCCTCCTCAAGCTTGACAAAAATAAAGAGGTACTGGTCAGCAGTGACTGGGGAAAAATTGGGAGAAACTCAAAGAAACTTTGACGGTAGCAAGTCGCTCTTGAACATGACACTTTTCCTCCGTACCACATCGGGTTGGGTTGTTTCATTCATCGGTCACATCACCATGGTCTCGCCATACCATCCATATTTGGGGTAATGCTACCGATCCATCGCATCAGTGTCGCCATATGTTCAAGAGATGTTGTTCAGAAAGAGTCAACCGTGTCCCATCCACTGCCATACATTATCCTTCATCCTTTCATGACGGCCACCCTGAATCATATGTCACAAATCGTTTTCACCTCCATCACAATCATTAGCTCCGTTCCGTGTCACTGATGTGGGATTCATTAAGGCCCTCCTTTGACGGATCGCTTCTTGTCGACATCAGCTCATTATCCAAGAAGTTGATCTAAGAACACCCCCCTCAGTACTTTGAAGCTTGCATGCCTCAATGGCAAGTTTCTCACTTCCGGCGACAGGTATACATCAATGACCTTCGACCGAAAGATTTTGCGTGGTGTTCGACACCCAAGTCCTTTATTCACACCACGTGAATTGTACTGCAGTACCTTGAGGGTCATCATCATTATCGGTGATTCCTCTCGCGCTTGTTGATAGTTTACATCATTGACTGGTAATCAAGCGATGTCTTTCCACGTTCGAATTCAAAAAATTCTCATGTGGATAGGCTTGTACTTAGAGTGAAGATCGGACGAGATTGAAGACCCTGGATCTAGTTTCATCCATCCGGGCTACGATATATATTTAGGAAATAAAGACATTGACATGTACAGCAGATGATCATCCTACCCAAAGGATGATAATTTCATCACAAATTATCAGTCTACCATCATACGATTGTCTGTTCTATATACAGAAAAATGAATTTATAAAGCTGAGCATGGGAATGCCCGCCTCAGCTAGATCATGAAAGCAGTATAAAAAATAATGTATTGTATTGTATCTTATTACAGGTCTCCTCCCAGCATTGGATGAACTTTGGATCCTCCTGATAAATCATTTCACCCGATAAACAGCCTCATACTTTAGGGGGGCAACTGTTATAGACATTTTTGTGCCTTACAGCATTGAGCATGAAATGTCCATAATCTAAGGGATCCAAAGTCCCTAAACATGTTGTTCCTACCCCTAGAGGAACAAGGCCAATAAACCACAGCAATTCAGAGAAGTTCTCCACCAAAAACTGCTCAAAAGCAAGTCAATTTAGGATCATTTCAGTAGCTACACTAGCTGTCTGCGCTGAATGTCAAAGCCAACACTGGCTACCTGCGCTGAATGTCAAAGGGAACATTGGCTACCTGCGCTGAGTGAGATTGGACAAGTGGCAAGTTCATTTCTCAAGGTGTCAGAACCCAAGAAGCTTCTAAAATGACACTTGCCTCAGGGAATTCGACTGGTGATGAGTAAGAGGTTCCAAATCTCCAAGTGGAAGCAAGAACCTCCAAGTGGAATCAAGAACTGACAAAGGGAGAGGACACTAGTCACATCTCAAGCTGACTCATCCTCTCTCCAAACATCTATATATGGATATCTCCCCCATGAGATCTACAGGCTGGAATTTTGTGAATGCAAAGAATTGCTGTTGGTTTGAGACTAGAGCTATTGGGTGATTTGCTTTGAAGGAGGTGAAGAGGAGATTCCTTTCTGCTGGGAAGGTGATGCTGGATTGGGCCTCATATGGTTGTATCACTTCCTGAACTTTACTTCTTCATCAATAAAGCCATTTGAGTTTCTTCTATATGCATGTATCTCAATGATGGTTTGTTGTATTTGCATATTTAGTTTATTCTAATCCCTAAACTAGTTATGAATGTATGCTTCTTGTAGTTTCCCTCTCTTGCCATTTTCCAGGAACTTTGTGTAGCTGGGCCAGTGAAGGAGCAAGCGGCTGGAAGCAAGCAGCAAGGAGTGAGATTGGATCAACAAACTAGCGGAAGACATCGGTTAGTTACATCCTTCTCCTATATTTACATTTCATAAAGAAGAACACTTAGATAGTTTTGTCTTGTTTGTTGCTAAGGTACTATCACTCCTTAGAGTGGGATAGGGTCATTCCGTATTGGATACTTTCCCCAACAAAAGTAACGCTTATGGTACAACCCATTTTGGGGTTGCACCAGTGGAATTTTGTCGTAATCTACTAGCTCATAGGCCCCTTTTGCTAATACTCGTTTAACAATATAGGGACCCATCCACAAAGAGGGAACTTACCTGCTCCCAATTTATAGGATTCTTGATCGTAAAGTAAGACCAGGTCACCTTTTGAGAAGACACGGGGTTTGACATTTTTATTAAATTGCACCTTAACTCATTTCTTATGAGCTTCATTAGCCAAAGCGGCATCATGACGGGTTTCATCCAATTGGATTAGTTCCAAGAAACGAGGCTCTTCCTCTGAAGTTCCGGGGAGAAGGTCAACTGCGAGCTTGAGAGATGAAATCTCACACTGAATTGGTAAGACGGCTTCCAGGCCATACACCAGCTGAAAGGGTGTAAACCCAGTCGCACTCCTTACCGAAGTTCTGTATGCCCATAGAGCTGAGTACAGGATTAAATGCCAATCCTATTTTTGGGCTCCAATCATTCTCTGCAGCATACGCTTGAGGACTTTGTTGATCGCTTCAACTTTTCCATTAGCCTGCGATAATATGGAGTAGAACTATCGTGGGACAATCCTAATTTGGCAGTTAATTCAACCATCATGTGATTACAAAAATGCGATCCAATATCTGTGACTATGGCCTGTGGAACACCGAACCTAGAGACTACATGATTGAAAAAGAAAAGAGCAGTTGTTTCACCACTGTTGTTTAATGTAGGCATCGCCTCGGCCTATTTTGTAAAATAGTCAACTATAACTATGATATACCCATGCCTCCCGGCCGAGGTGGGGTTACATGTCATGAAATCTATTCCCCATTTTGCAAATGGCCCAATATTAACTACTAGATGTAGAGGTGCGGGTGGTATTCTAGTTTTGCGGTCGAAGATTTAACAAGCATGGCAACTTCTGACTATGGTTATGCAATCTTTGAACATTGTTGGCCAGAAGTAACCAGCTCGTAAAATATTTTGTGTCATAGCGTAAACAGATTAATGCCCCCCACACGCGCCTGAATGAAAATCATTCAGTACTTTTTCGGCCTCTTCATGGGTGAGGCATCTTCACATAACTGTATCGATACCGTGATGGTAAAGTGTATCACTGACAATCACGTATTATTTTGCTTGGTATCGAGTACGTCGTTGTTCTGAGTGAGAGGTATCAGACCTGTATGTTTTGGTTTGGAGATAGATGATTATATCTCCATACCACGGATTGCTCAACGATATCAGAAACAAAGATTCATCCATGATTGATGCTTTGGACGTTGAATCGTTGGATGATGATGGGAAGTCACATAGTAACTCTGTGAATACTAGAGATTTATTTGATTTGGATTTTACAAATTCCAAATCAAACTCTTGCAAAATAGCTATCCATTTTGAATATTTGCCCCCAAGCAATTGACACGATAGAATGTAATCATAGGGTTGCAATCTGACAAAATCGTAGTTTTGCGAAAGAGGATATAGTGTCAAAATCTCTGTATTGCTTGAACAGCTACAAGAGCCGGCTTTTCAACATAGGAGTACTTTATTTCTATATCATTTAGTTTTGGCTTAAATAATAGACAGGATGTTTGATTCCATTTTCTTCTTGAACTAAAACCATTGCGATGCTTGTATCTACTGCAGCTAGATACAGGTTAAAGTCTTTTTGATAATCAGGAGTGTACATTAATGATGCTTTTATTAGGGATTCCTTTAAAGCATCAAAGGAAGCTTGCGCAACCTGATCCCAGTTGAAGGGTACTTCTTTTTCCAAAAGACGTGTATAACCTTTAGCAAGTTCGGTGTAATTTGGAATGAACCTCCTCAGAAAGTTTGCTTTCCCTTGGAGTTTCTGAATCTGAAGCAAATTTGAAGGTGGAGGCATATCGATAATTGCCTGAACCTTACATGGGTCGAGTCAAATTTCATCCATAGAAACCATGAAGCCAAGTAAATGACCAGAACCGACACAAAACACACACTTGTGTGGATTGAGTCATATCTTGTAGTGTTGGCAACGTAGAAATATAGCTCTCTAATGTTGCGGATGATCAGTCTTCTTTCGCGAATGAGCTAGAAGATCGTCAAGATATGGTTGAACGATGTTCTTGATGTCATGAAAGGCATAATTCATAGCCCTGTGAAAAGTTTCCCCTGTGTTCTTTAAATCGAAAGGTAGTTTGCGGTAGGTTGGAGCTTGGATTTGTAGTTGAATATTAGAGTCCTCATTTAGGTTTGGAGCCTTGATGGAGTTAAAGACTTTGTTGTACAAGTTCGAGCTTGGGTTTTTATATTCCTCACCATTTTCATTAATAAAATTATTTTCTTATTGTACATCTTGTGTTTTGGTTTAACTAGTGATTTTAACTAGCATAATATAACAATTGTAAAGAAATATTGATTCAACCCCCCTCTCAATATTTCCAAGGCTAGCACACCTTATATTTTTTTTCACCTTGCAATATTTTTATTGACATGCTAGAAGGAACTTTCATAATGCAATTTTATTGTTGGTAATATGGTTTTTTATGATAGAAGTAATCTAACATGCGTTACAGTTCCTTCACCTTGGAATATTCTTATTAGAAATGTTCTTGTGTTTGTGTTAAAAAGAAACATATCATGCACTAGATTTATTTTGGCATGCAATGTTGTTGTTGGTAGTATGCTTGTATTTGTGTCACATGTAAAGCTAACATGCATTAAATTTCTTTCACCTTGCAATGTTTTTATTGGAAAAGGGGTTATGTTTGGGCTAGAAACTATGCTAGATTTCTTATGCTCTGCAATATTGTTGTTGTCAATTTGGTTGTTTATGATAGAAGGAAATCTAGAAAGTGTTAGATTTCATTCACCTTGGAAATGTTATTGGAAATGTGCTTGTGTTTGGGCTAGAAGTTGTGCTATATTTCTTTTTCTATGTAATATTGTTTTTGGCAATTTGGTTGTTTATTATAGAAGGAAATCTAACACACGTTAGATTTCCTTCACCTTGGAAATGTGCTTGTGCTTGTGCTAGAAGGAAATATAGCATGCACTAGATTTCTTTTGGCATGAAATTTTTTTGTTTGTAGTATGCTTTTATTTATGCCAAATGTAAAACTAGCATGCGTTAAATTTATTTTACCTTGCAATGTATGGAAATGTGATTGTGTTTGTGATAGAAGTTGTTCTAGATTTATTTTTCCATGAAATGTTGTTATTGGAAATATTCTTTTGTTTATGGTGGAAGAAAATATAATACACTAGATGATCTGAAGTGACCATAAAAGTAAAAACTAATGTAGAATTGATTATCAATTAATGATTTGAATGTTAGCCGAAAGCATGCAAATCGAGGAAAATTGATTCATAAGAACACTTTACAACAACTGATTAAACATAAAATTGATGCATAACAAAAGTTAAAATAATAAAAACACAGTGATACCAGAAAAAAAATAAAAATAAAATAAAATAAAATAAAATAAAATGAAATGATGACAGAGTTCGTCCCTAATGGACTAGTCTCTAGGTCCGTTTTCAAGATGGGTGACCGTTTTTATTAGGAATGAGAATAAGGTGTTGATTACACAGAGAATTTATAAGTGTGAATGTTGACACATGCACTTCTGATCATTGTCATTAGATAGCCCTCCGAAATATCTTTCCAACACCGCTTACGGTTCCCAATTCCAACCCCGGATGCTCCCATAACACTGAAAACAAAAACTGCCTATGTCCTCCAAAATCTGCATACAAAAGTCAAAAACCACTCTAATGTCTTTCAATGGACAAATCCACCTTAAGAAGGCCTGCAGGTGCATGATAACCTCCATGGGCTGATTACAAGATGAATTGGTTTCTTGACCATCGCATTAGTTGTTTAACAAAATTCTAACAAATAACCAAAAAATACATTATATTAATCATATAACCGATGGTAGTTAGATGACCGGGTGGAGGAGACTGCCAGCTCATGTGACTGTCTTTATAAACCATGGTTAGGGCTCTGGTGGTTCCGGCAACTACCCACTGACTGCACTGTCTACCATCGTCTGTTCACAAGCCTGCGATTAGGATGTTGCGGTTAGAATAACCTCCGACATTGACTGCTACCCATTTAACCATTCATGTGAACACAATTCCACTGCGGTTATAACCAAAAGCTAACCCCCTAACTGCGTGGTGAAAGCCTAATCTTTTCACATGTGAAATGTTTCGGTTATTAACCTCCAATGTGGTTACAAAACTAATTGTTGATTGATGTTAACCCGACGGTTTCCTAATGCGCGTTCACATGTTGGCCTTCTCCGACGCAGTTTTCCTCCACGGTTAGGGCTGACTGCGTATGTTTTATAATGTTTTGAATGTAAAATGAAAAGTCTAAGAGTGTTATGGATAAGGTTAGGACTTGGGAATTTAGGTTTGAATTTTGATTTTAATACATAGCTTTGTATTTTAGTTTTTCAACATAGATTAGGGTTTGATGTGGAATTTGGTAGGTTAGGATTAAGGTTTTGATACATGGTTTAGAGCTTAGGTATAGATTAGGGTTTAGGTAATACATTTGTCACAATGATACAAAACCCAAAAGCATATCGTCGACATAAGAGAATTTTATGACAACACCCTAAATCCTGAGAATGCGAACCATATCAAACCTTTGCATCGGATGACACCGATGTCGACACAGCAAACCTCTGCAATGGACGACAGAACCATGTCAACACCAAATCTTGTGAGTCAAACAATAAAACACATGTTGTTGACCAAAACCTAGGGAACTGTTGATGAACATAAGTCGATAGCCAAGTACAAGCCCATATCAACTGAATGCCATGAAAACCTATTACCTGAACAACCTGATCCATAACCAACATTGTCGAACTGTCGAAGTTGAACTAGAGTGACGAAGACACTGAACACCTGTACAATTGAATCAACAGAATCCTCCTGGATCATTCCTCTCCACTTGAAAGCTTTTGGACCACAAAATTTTGACTAAAGAATTAGTCGATGAGGGTACAACTCCTTCTCTTTCCACATTGACCTGACGATGTACCAATACATTTGATCAATCACCTGCAAGTGATGACCCTGATCATGCTAACCATGCACATTCTAAATCATTGACCTGTTTCATCAATATGCAGTATACATAACTTGCGACGATGGGCAAACAACCTGTTATCAACATGGCAATTGAATTCTTTCCACGAAGAACCATGAGTTATTGATTCACAATTTTTGAAAACAATCTCTATTGAATGTTGTTTAATACCATCAACATGTATAAACATTATATTTTGTGGAATGGTAGAGATAATCAAATATATACTTGACAACAAACCAACTACTTGATTTAACATACTTTCTTGATTCCTGTTTACTAAGTGAACTTGTTGCACTGAACCTTTCCAACTCTAAGGTGAAATTTGCTACAACTTAGTTTGATTCTGAAAGTATTGATTTAGCTATTGATTTGATTGAATCACTTTTCCTTCATTTATTACATGTTGTTTCCATTGATTAGCACTTTCAATTGATGCATAAGTTCCCATTAGACACTTTGACATTGCTTTAGAAAAGGCTCTGATATGAAAAAAAATAGGTTTCCTCTCCACTTGAAAATGGGTTTCCAAACTATTCAAGACATGACATGGTGAGACAATACAAGAGAAATTGAACACTGACTTTCCCCAATACTGACCTGTATCCCTACAACTATTAAGTTCCAAACTTAAATTGAATTGATTCATTCTAACATTAGGAAGAGGAGATTTAGGCACAAACTGTATTTCATGTTGTATTCTCTACTTATGAATAAGATTTTTGGTTTTACATAGAACTGAACAAGTTTCTATCTCTTTAAACAAACCATATTTAAGTTGAGTTGCATAACTTAAACAAGAATCATGTTGATTGTTATGTTGATCCTTTACACACATGATCACAAACCTCTTGTTTGAACTTATTAATCACTTTAGCTGATTAACATTAACTGAATTCAAGTGATTTTTGTTTTGATGTGCCCTGACAATAAATTCAACCCCATATTTCTTAAGGTGATATTTATGTTCTCTCCTGTAAAATATTGCATCACGATCATAAAGATAAGGACTTCCTAAGACAACTCCACATATCTCTACTGGAACCACATCTAATTCCACTTCATCAATGTAATTAGTTGTTATGGAAAATCTTAATTGACATTGTTTGGTGACTTTTATCTGAGTTTATTTATTTAGCCATCCCAATGGGTAAGGTCTTGGATGATTTCGTGTTTCCAAACCCAAAATTTTAACTAAATATTCAGACATTAAATTCACCTGTGATCCACTGTCAAACATTGTGTCTATCTTTGTATGCTTAGAAGTTATCCTTATGTTAAACAATTCAACTCTTTTATCCTCATATGAAGGATTTATGTTTGAATATGATGCAATAGTTTTCGAACATGAACCAGTTTCAGAAGTTTTACTTGTTGTAAGCATGGCGGTTATCCTCCTATCATCACCTGAATCTAAACCTAGATCCTGCTGGACTGTTGTAATGGCCTTCTTTTCATCCTTCCACTTAAGGAACTTTTTGGGCTTAAGTTCTGGATGAAATTTCCAGCACTTCGATTCATCATGTTCGATTCTTTGGCAATGAGAACAAGTAGGTTTTTCCTTTTGAACGATCGTTGATTTCTTTCTCTTCAAAATGTTCTTTCCGTTAATGTCGCTAGAATCTTTGGTTTCCTAATCTTTGGATGACTGCGATGAAAACTTGAATGGTCTGCCACCTAATTCAATATGTATGGGCTGAACACACACCTCATGAAAATCATTATGATTAAACATCAATAAAGTATGATCCAAATATGAATGTAAATTGCTGATGTATTTTAACAAAGTTTCATGTGTATCCAATGAAATACCAAGTGCCAATGATTTCTTTCTAAACTCCTGAGTAAACTCCTGAACACTCTACCCTTTACCTTGTCTCAGATGCTACCAATCGATAACAGCTTGCTACATGTATCCTAAAGGATAGAACTATTTCCTAAGAGATTTTAAAAACTTAGACCATGACGAGATGACTTTTACTTTACACTTTACATCTAGCCAAGTTTTACTTTCCCACCAGATTAAATTTGTTCCCCCCATTCTAAGTGTAGCTAACTAAACTTTAGTTTTATCACTAGAAATTTTTTGAATGCGACAATACACTTCTAACTGCTTTATCCGGTTATCTAGCTTTTCAGGATTCATTTCGCCATCATAAACATGTAACTCAAATTTAATGTCAAGTTTCAAAACAGATGTTTTCTTAGGTTTCTTTTCCATTTCATATTCTACACTAGAAGAAGAAGAAGAAGAAGAGGATTATGGAGATGATGGAGGTGAAGGTGGTTTATCAGTATTTCCTTTACCTTTGTCCTTCTTCAATGGTTTTGAAGAAGAAGCTACATCTCTCGCCTTCTTGTCTTCGTACAATTCTCCCAACAGCTGCTGCATAGTTAAGAATTCTTGCTGAAGCTATTCTTCACTCATCTTAGATTCAGTGTTTTCACCTACATCTGATCCTAACATGGTCAATTTCTGAATGACTTGTCGCTTTCCAATCTCTGGATTGATTTGCTCAACGATTCCTTCTCCTCGTTGTGACTTTGACCTGATAAACATTCAATGGCACATTCTACAAATGAAAATTTCTTTGATACCAAATTATATGATCTGAAATTACCATAAAACTAAAAAATGATGTAGAATTGATTATCCATTAATGACTTGAGTGTTAGTTGAAAGCACGCAAATTGAGGAAAACTAATTAATACGAAAACTTTACGATAGCTGATTAAACATAAAATCAATGCATAACAGAAGTGAAAATAGTAAAAACATAGCGATACCAGACAGAAAATTGATGACAGAGTTCGTCCCTGACGGACTACGTCTCTGGGTCCGCTTTCAAGATGGGCGATCATTTTTATTAGGAATGAGAAGAAGGTGTTTATTACACAGAGAATTGATTAGTCTGAATGTGGACGTGGGCACTTCTGACCAATTTCATCAGATAGCCCTTTGAACCAGATTTCCAACGCCACTTACAGTTCCCAATTCCCACACTATATGCTCTCGTAACACTGAAAACACAAACCGTCTATGTCCTCCAGAATCTGCATACAAAAGTCAAAAACCACTCTAATGTCTTTCAATGGAAAAATATGCCTTAAAAAGGCCTACAGGTGCATGATATCCTCCACGGGCTGATTACAAGATGAATTGGTTTCTTCATGATGAGTTTACAAAATCGGTCTAGTTGCAATTTGCCACATAGCCTAGGTTTAATGACCATTGCATTAGTTTTTTAACAAAATTCTAACAAATAACCCAACAATACATTATATTAGTCATATAACCACCAGTGATTAGATAACCGGGCATAGGAGACTACCAGCTCATGTGACTGTCGTTACAAACCACGGTTAGGGCTCCAGCAGTCCGACAACTACATACCAACTACATGGTCTACCGTCGTGTGTTCACACGCCCGCGGTTAGGACATTGCTATTAGCGTAACCTCCGACATTAACTGATACCCATTTAACCATTCATGTGAACATGATTCCACTATGGTTATAACCAGCGACTAACCCCCTGTATGCGATGAAAGCCTAATCTGTTCACATGCAAAATGTTGTGGTTATTAACCTCTGATGCAGTTACCGAACTGATTGTCGATTGATGTTAACCCGACAGTTTCCCAATGCACGTTCACATGTTGGCCTTCTTCGATGCGGTTTACCTCCGTGGTTAGGGATGATTGTGTATGTTTTATAATGTTTTGAATGTAAAATGAATAGGTTGAGAGTGTTATGGATAGGGTTAGCACTTAGGAATTTAGGTTTTAATGTTGGTTTTAATACATAGAGTTGTATTTTAGTTTTTCAACTTAGATTAGGGTTTGATGTAGCATTGGGTAGGTTAGGATTAAGGTTTTGATACATGGTTTAGAGCTTAGGTATAGATTAGGGTTTAGGTAATACATTTGTCACAATGATACAAAACCCAAAAGGATATCGTCAACATAAGAGTTTACGATGACACCCTAAATACTGAGAAGGTGAACCATATCGAACCTTCGCATCTGACGACACCCATGTTGACACATCGAACCTTTGCAATGGATGACACAACCATGTCGACACCAAATCTTGCAATTCAATCAACAAAACACATGTCTTCAACCAAATCCTCGGGAACTATCGATGACCATAAGTTGATAGACAGGTACAAACCCATATCAACTGAACGGCATGAAAAACTATTACCTAAACAACCTGATCCATAACCAACACTGTCGAACTATCGAAGCTGAACTGAAGTGATGACGACACTGAACACCTATACAATTGAATCAATGGAATCCTCCTGGATCACTAGATTTATTTCACCCTACAATGTTGTTATGTGCTTGTGTTTGTGCTATTTGTAAATCTAACACCTGTTAGATTTTGTTCACCTTGAAATGTTGTTATTGGCAACATGCATATTTTGGCTCGAAGAAATCTAGCATGCACTATATTTCCTTTTCACTACAATGTGTTTGTTGGAAATATGATTTTGTTTGTGCTAGAAGTAAATATTACCATGTGCTAGATTTCTTTTATATAGAAATGTTATAATGTGTTTTGTGTTTGTGCTAGAAGGAAATCTAGCATACATTAGATTTCTTTCACCCTTCTATGAGTTTATTGACAATGTGGTTGCATATGTGTTAGAAGGAAATATAGCGTGCACTAGATTTCTTTCACATTGCAACATTGTTGTTGGCAATTCGATAATTTGTGCTAGAAGGAAATCTAATATGCATCATATTTCCTTCACCTTACAATAATTTTATTAGCAATGTGCTTGGGATTGTGCTAAAAGGAAATCTAGTATGTGCTAGATTTATTTAGCCCTAGAATGTTATTGTTAATATGTTTGTTTTCATGCCATAACAAAATCTAGCATGCGCTAGATTCTTTAGCCCTACAATGTTTTGTTTGTGTTTGTCCTATACCAAAATCTACCGCACACCGGATTTATTTTGTCTTCCATTGGTGTTTTTGATAATGTGCTTGTTTTTGCTAGAAGTAAATCTAATATGCAGTATTTTTCTTTCACCCTACAATATTGTTGTGTGCTTGTGTTTGCGAGAGAATGAAATCTAGCATGTGTTAGATTTCATTCACCTTGAAATGTTGTTATTGGTGACATTTTTTTTATTGAGATATAAGTACAAATAGCATGTTAGACCTAATCCACCTTGCAATATTTTTATTGGAAATATGCTTATGTCTATGATAGAATAAAATCTAGCATGAGATAGATTTCTTTTACCCTACAATATTGATGTTAGCAATATGTTTCTGTATGGTGGAAGGAATTCTAACATGCGCTAAATTTATTTTGCAATGCAATATTGGTGTTAGAAACGTACTTTTTTTTGTACTAGAGTAGAATCTAGTATGTAATAGATTTCTTCTTGCACTGCAATATTGCTGTTGGTAATGTACTTGTATTTGTGTTAGAATGAAATATAACCCATATTGGATTTATTTCTCAATGTAATATTGTTGGAAATGTACTTGTGTTTGTGCTAGAAGGAATTCTATCATGTGTTGGATTCTATTTTCCCTGCAATGTTATTTTTAGCAATGTGCTTGTGTTTGTGCTAGAAGTAAATCAAGTGTCTACTAGATATCTTCCACCATGCAAAGTTGTTTTTGGCAATGTGATTGTGTTTGTGCTAGAAGAAACTCTAGAATGTGTAAGATTTGTTTCACTTTGCAATGTTTTTGTGAGTAATATGCTCCTATTTATGTTAGAAGGAAATTTAGCATGTGGTGGATTTTGTTCGCCTTAGAATATTGTTATTGGCAATGTGCTTGTGTTTGTGTTAGAAGGAAATCTAGCATGCGCTAAATTTATTTAACCATGTAATGTTTCTTCTAGAAATATGCTTATGTTTGTAGTTGAAGGAATGATATTTATTTTTATCTTTCATTTTAGGTGAAATGTTCTTTTTCGAAATGGGCTTCTACTTGTGATAGAAGGAAAGCTAGCACACATTATCTTTCCTTCATAATGAATGTTATTATTAGAAATGTGTTTGTCATTATGCTAGAAGGAATGTTAGAATGTGTTAAATTTCCTTCATGTTGCAATGTTATTGTTGAAAAATTGTTTTTGTTTGTGATAGAAGTATCTTGCATGCATTTATTTTTTTTCGTAATGCAACATTATTGTTGGAAATGTGCTTGTATTTGTGTTAGAAGGAATTATAGAATGCACTAGATTTCTTTGTTCTTGTGCCAAAAGGAAAACTATCAATACCTCACCCTCACCAAGGTTAGTTGTTAGCCTCTCTCATAAAACAATAATAAATCCAAAAATAAATAAATTAATTAAATATTACAAGTTAGCAATTTGTTCCTAACTCTTGGGTTGTTCCTCTAAGATAGGAGTTAGTTTAGGTAACTCCTATATTGGTGTGTGTCTGGTGAGAAATTATCTCAACCAAAGGAGAAATTATCTCAACCAAAGGTGTCTAAGATAGCATGCACTATCTTGAGAACATTGTCTCTCATCTATTTATTTGTAACACTATACTCAACCAATCTTAATGAAAATGAGAGAGAATACCTGAGGAAGAATGAGGCTAAAGCCTTTTCCGCCAATATTTTGTGTTTGGTTTTTATGTGTGTTTTCTGTAATCTGTTTGAGTTAATTTCATTTTTCAATATGTGGTATCAGAGCAAGGTAAAGATTAAGTGTGGCAGTCAAGAGGAGTGTGTGGAATGAATAGAAGGGCCAAGGATGGCACGCCCATTTGAATGGTGTAAATCAAGCCCAGGAAGGAGCAAGACCTTCAGTAGATAAAATGCACAAATGAGGCCTAGGAAGGAGTGAGACATTCAATAGATAAAATGCACCCAGCAGAAGGTAGTATGAAATCTGAAATCAGAGCAATTATGTTTGCATCAAGAAGTTGTACAAGGGAATCCCCATCTCTTTGGTGTGGATGTTTTAGACACTCCTCATAGATTTTGGTTTCCATGGCATTTGTTGTCGCATGTCCTAGCATGTTTTCATAATTTATGCCATTAGATACTCCATTAATAGAACCATGATTGACATCCCTTCTTTGTTGTTGAACATGTCTCTGTTGCAGTAATTGAATTTGTTGCAACTGCCGTTGTTGGTGTTGTTGTTCCCTTGCTTTCATTTGCTGCGTCTCTATGTATGAAGTTGCGACTTCTGAATGTTTTTCATTTGTCCTCCCAATAAATATATCCCAAAAACCAAACCACCATTCGAATAGAAATCCTCCCGGAGCTTAGGAAATTGTGGAAAGTAGATAATTATTGAGAGTGATCGAAGAAGCATGTAAAAGAGAGGATTTTTTTTTTATACCTGCTGCCATTATGTGAAGTTTGATCGTATATCAACCTGTCTGGAGTCACCTGTGTGGGAATGTTGTGCAGTAATGTTATTGCAGCGTGGAACTATGACGAACAAGTTGAAGCAACATTGAGATTTGTGCGTGGAAATTATAGGTTGGAGAAGTCCTGTGCATGAGCATACCTACGCAAGGATGATATCATAGTATTGTAATGAGTATTCGTGGAGTAAAGCTATGGAGAATTAAAAAATTCTGATCTGGAGCAATGAAGCTGTGGAACGTTAAAAAAATTTGCGGGCAAACTGTGCATGGCCTGTAGCTCAATCTCTTTCTGCAAGGTACGATGCAAGCTGGACTTCACCATATGCTGTCTTACGTGACTTCTCAAAATACATTTTTTTTTTAAGTTTGCTTTGAAATTTTTAAAGGAGATACGCTCATTTTTAAAGTGACTCCATTCACATTTTAATTCACCTTTTTAAAAGAATTTCATAAAATTCTATTCAATGGGAGTTTAAAAGAAATTATTGGAGTGATAAGGTGTGTTTTTATTTTGAGTGATAAGTGAGTGGAATAATAAAGGTATATTTTTTAAATGAGTGATTTTTAGGAGAGATAAGGAGTGGATAAAATTATTTATTTGTAATGGAGAAATAAGGAGTATATTTTGTAATTTTGGAGTTATAAATATTTTTGTAATTGGAGTGATAAATGAATTCATTTTTAGAGAAAAATCAATCATGTACTTCAAAGTAATATTTTATTTTGAGAGACCCAGATTCAGGTGATAACTAGGCCATTAATGGCGATTATACGGACGAGGGGCGAGAGGACTAGCCACATGGCCGCCTGTGTCCCCTCCCATGCCAACCTGAAAGAAATTCATGGTGCCCCGCAAGTGACATTAAATGGGTGCTCTGGTCGAGATTTCTCCATCATATGCATAGCAATGGCCTCCAAATACCATAACCCTGCTCCTTCTCCCCTTCTCCATAGCATTTTCCCTCCTCAGGTAGCGGAGCCTTGTTCTCGCATAGTCACTGGAAGCCACTGCTAGTTGCTTAGCTGTGTAGACCTTGGTAATGGGTATCATTTCTCCCACACTAGGCTCTGTAACCTAACTCCAACTCAGACTTCCTTCACTCATCCTCTGCTCAGCCATTCAACCAATTTCCCCACTGATAGATCTGCTTCGAATATTGCCATGGCTCGCATCCACCACTGAATGCATAGCAAGAGAGGGGGATGTCATGGTGGAGGCATCCGTCCTCCTGTGACACCCAGCCCAGAATCTGCATCCCCCTCCCCTTCCCCTGACGTGCCAAATCCTTATTGCTCCTTCTCTAGCCAATATCCTGATACCTGCAGTGGCCGAGGATGAGCTCAACTCCAAGGTGCTAGCTGAAGGGACATCACTGTCCATACAGCCAATTTTCCGCTTCCCCCTCACCTTGCTCCCCAAACAACACAATTTCGCTTCCACAGCACCCTGAATAGGCATGTTATCACTGCCACAGCCAGCATTACTTTCTCTAAGGAAAACGACCCACAGTAAGCTTCGCCAGAGAACAATGGTGAGAAACAGAGGACTGCTCAAAGGAGCAGGAGTGCCCACAACCCAGGCAAGCAGCCATTGGATGAGAATGTTTCCACCCCACATGGAAAGGATTAGGGTGGCCGCCAGCAAGCTGCTGAAGGTAGAATTGGAGACATGCAGACACCAAGAGGTAGAGCGAGAGAAACGTCGGACTCGCATGCAGTTGCAGGGAGCTCCACTGGCATTCAACCCGCTCATGGACTTCAGACTGGCACGTCAACAGAGGAGGAGGAGTGGTATCAGTACGTGTGAGTCTCATCGAGGAGGATCCTGCCCCAGATGACCTCTAGAATTGACACTTGGCAACCACGTGTCGCCCTTCTACCATCTGTGTGTTTCTTCTGCTGACTGGTTATTTTCTATTGTGATTTGTTCTGTCAAAACTTTCTTGGTTTTTTTTGCCACGTTTGATATTTTTTGGTTAAAACTGATAACCCCTATGTGGGTTTTTTCTGCCTTCATGGGCTGGTTTCCCCATAGATGGGGCAGTTGAGATATTGTTTGATAAATGATGTTCAGCACTGCTGAGGCCTGTGCCTCGTTGTAATCATATTTGGTTTCATATTAATAGAATAGTTTTACTTAGAAAAAAAAATTATTTTATTTTGAGAGAGATTTTGAGAGATTGAGTCAGTGCAGGTAATTTTTGAAGACAAGTTGCTTCAAGCATTTGTGAGCGTGACATTCTCATTGCTTCAGAAATTGAAAATGATGTACTCCAGTCATTAATAAAAACATATCATTTTGTGGTGATTGTGTCCTAGATCCGCCCGAAATTGAATAAGGGGATCTTAGGTACATGAAGAGTGTGTTGATGATGGTGCATGCTTCATGTTGTTGCTTTTTTATTTGTGTCTAGTTTTGACACATAAATGATCTCATTTAACACACATAAAGTTCAATGCAAGCAAGCACAACACTTGTAACAAAATAGCTTCAAGGAAGGATAATTAAACTCAACACATGCATCTGCACAACTACAACTCATAATCAAAGATTGTCAACATCAACATTCTACCTCAACAAGAAAATTCACTTAATCAAGTTAAAGCATTTCAAAGCAAAGTCTACATCAACATTATTGCAAACAAATTTAAGAACTTGTAAATCAAATTCCAATTGCATTGAATTGTAAGGTTGTATTCTCGATTGAAACCAACACCCACATTTTTATTTGATCAGAAGTCAAGCGCCTCAATTCTCTTAAACTTATTCAAATTAAGACATGTGAATTCCTTGTTTTATGTGAGTCATTAAAATCATTGTAAGCTTCTTGGGTGCATTTTCGACAGTGTTCGACACCCTTCCTTTAAAGCACAATCAAATGAGTCCATGAGTTTTAACTCTAAATGAAACAAACAACAAGTTCACATCTCCTGCACGTGAGCGTGAGTATTCATTCAAGCAATTTGTGTCAAAACAATACAAATTTCAAAACTTCAAGCGAGCCAAAGTGAAGTTCATTGAAACAACCATCAAAGCAACTAAACAAGTTCAACTCTAACACCAATCAAGCAAGTTGAGATCAACATCAAGTGAGCGTAGCTATTCCTTCAAGTGAGAAGGAAGTCATCAAGTAAGGCAAGTGAGCATTCACGCAAACACAATCGCCATCAAGCGAGCATGAATTCTAGAGTTTAAGCAAGAAAGTTCTACAACTCTAGCAAGTGTTTCCATCAAGTACAATAAGCAAAAAATCAAGCGAGCGTGCCATTCAAGTCCCATAGAAAGCTAAGGGTCAAGGAAAAGTTCAGGAGCCACCCAAGGAAATGGTGATATGGGATGTTATAGAGGACACAAATCCATTAAAAAAATGGGATGGGTATATTTGTAATGAAAAAGATAGAAACCCAATTGATATGCATGTAACAAGGACATATAAAAGGATTAAACGAGTTATGGCTACAATAAAATCACAAAATGTCAAACAAAAATATATGAAGCGAACGAAATTCAACTTTTGGCAGTAGATGTATGTTGTAGAAAATATTGTCTTCAACATGTGGATAGGAAGGCCATTCCGGGTTCTAGAAGGGGTATGAGACAAATAAATAAAAATGTTATTAGGGAATTTGTCTTGAATTCACTCATGTCAAACACAGTCATGTCAAAGAGCCATGTTCATGGCCTACCACCTATTGCTAGAAATGTAATGAACATGAGATTTAATGGGAATATTATCTGTAATAAAGCATGGTATAAGATACATAAGATTCCTCAAAGCACATTCTATAAATATCAACATTATTTCCAACATGGAAAGATCAAATCTATTCATGATATCACCAACACATGCAAAGCACAAGCTCGCACAGAAGCAGCCATAAAAATATTGCACAAAATTGTAATGGATAATTCAGATTTATCACCAAATAAAACACGTCAAGTTGAAGAAGATGGAACATATGCTCCTTTAAAATTTCTTCCTTCGACTTACACACAAAATTATTTGTTAAAAGAGATCAATGAGGACATTCAAAAGCTCAATTACCCATCAATATCACAGTCAACAATGAGCAAGATCTAGAATACTAAGTTACAAGATGTGGAATTTTCAAAGAACACCAAATTCAGTAAATGCAGTGAATGTATTATGTTGAAAGCACAAATGAAGTCATCAACTAGAAAAGAGTTGGAAAAAAGGCACGAGGTAGGCTCAACAAACATAACAATATTGTCATGTGTGGAAGATATTGCTATTATGCCCATAGAATTAGTTCGAAGCACTTTTGAAAGGAGTATTTTGGCATTATCCATGATAAAATGGACAAAACAAAGACTTTAATCCCAAGGCTACATGTCAAATCAAAATATATTATAGGAACAAATTTAGGTTTTCCATTGACAGGTATGCTAACACATGGGCATAAGATAGGCATTTTTGGTCATTTCTTCCTACCATTTGTACATATGGGATCATAATTTACTATTTCATCCCTTGCAAAGTGCTTAAGGGACCTTGAAGACCTACAAATGGATATGTATGGTGGTCTACTTTATGAAAGTGGAAGTTCAAGAAACCCACTTACAAATGCATTACTTGACACCTCTATTTACTCAAAAAGTCAAGTGTACAAGGATTATTTTATATCTCATGGAAGATCAAAAAATTCAAAATGTTGATTTTAAACCTCTTCCTCCACATTTGTTGTTACAATTGGACAATGTAGCAACTGATAATAAGAAACGTTATCTTTACATGTTTCTATCACTTTTAATTGCACTTGGTGTCTTCATCACTATTGAGGTTGGGTTCTTGCTTATGGGGCACACCCATGAAGACATATATGGAACCTACAGAAGAATATCTTCCAACCCAAAAAGTAAAGATATATATTCTTTACCTGAAATGATGGATACATTCCGCATGATTAAAGAAAATCAAGTGTTTCCACCTACACTTATTGACAAGGTATATGACTTCAAAAGTTTCCTTAATGGATACATCAAGGAGGGAAAAGATGCACTACTTGGACATTGTAATGTCCAATACTTACAATTTCTCGTACTCAATGATGTTTGAGCACTAAGGTACAAAGAATTAATTAGAGATATTGAGTGGTCAGAACCAGTTGAGTTATGGAATATAGATGATGAAGGTAGAACTATAATTCCCATAGGGAAGCCATCTTTCTTAGCTTCCAAACAGAATGATGTTTATTTAAAAGAACTAAAGGAAGGGATAACATCATACATAAAAATATGGAAAGACACTATCAGGAATGAGGATTCACCAATTGTTATAGAGGAATGGAAAAATAAAGTAGCATAGTGGGAAAGATTTCTTGATACATTAGATGGAATATATAATGATCATAGAATAATAGATGGAATTGATTCATCTTCTAAGGATTTCTAGCCCAAGACAAGGCACATTGTTGATGTTGATCGTAATGCACTCCATGTAATCTCAATTATTAAGGATGGAGATTTTGATAATGTGATAGATGAACTAGTATATGTTGGACCCAAATGCAACAAGCCAAAGCCAACATTCAATCTGATGATTGATGTTGAGAAATGAATGTTGTTGCTAGTTAGATTAGGAAATGAGGATGAGGGAGAGATAATTTGGATGGAAAAATCCATCTCACACATATTTAGGTATATTGAAAGTGAAAATCTTCATGTAAATGTTGATTGGTGGAAGCCTACGTCAAGGAAATACAATGGAATTTTTTAGAGCAATATTGGGTATCAAATCCTAATGACACGGAACTTGGATCTATTTCAATTAATACCATAGTGCGGGCATGGATGCCAAAGAAAGAACATTGCAAGAAGACCAAGATAAATAAATATGGTGTAGAAGTCATTCTTGATCTACTTGAGCGAATATCTTAAGATTAGGTTTATATGATTCATGAGTGTAATTTTATTTTTTGAAGGATCTATTAATATAGATTTAGACACACTTGTCAATATTTGTTGTATATCAAATATTCCCTTCATATTATTTTTGAAGGAGTTTTATATTATTTATTATTTCAATGTAATCATGTGCTGATATAAATTATATGACAGTGCCATAAAATATTTAAGTTTTCAAAGCTTTATTTGACCAACGTGACTTCTCACCATATCAAATATTCATAATCAAATTCAATAATGCACTTAAAAACATCTTCTAAACTTGGTCTATTAAAACAATACTGGAGTAGCTAATTTTTATTATATTTAACATAAACCATTTAAACACTTAATGAATAAATGCTAGACACTTGTAATAATGTTTGAAGTGAGTTTTCATTAATATTCTTTATTATAATTGATACAAATCAAATTTGTTATTTTGTTGCACTCTAATTTATAAAAAAAAAATATTTTGATCATTGAAAAACACAACTAGACTTATAAAATATTTCCTCTTATATATTTTGAAGTGGTGCCAACATTGTACTAGTATAATAAATTTGTACTCAAGGTAGGAAAAGTAGTTAGTGTTAATTTAAAATGGTCAATAATAGTAAGAAAAATAATATTAATATATTGTTAAATAACTTTATAGGTAAGAATATTTTTACAAAATCTATTATTCATGAGTCAAATTTAATACATAAATATAAATATTAATGATAATAGAAATAAGGTAAGGAATCTAAGTTTTAGATGAATGTTAATATGTTCCTTTTATTATAATATCCTTAAACATTATAGGAATAAAAACTAAACATTTGTAATAAATAGCTTAGTCAATTTTCTCTCTTTCCTCTTGTATTTGAAAATAATCAAATTGTAGTACATTTTTACTATTCTAATTCATGATTTATTTTTATCATTAAAATGATTAGTAACTGATTCGAGAGACTCATTGAGCTAAGAGGCTTATTCTATAGCCCATTATGAGGGGATGTGTAAGTTTGTCTGTCTGTATATGCCCTTTTAAAATAAAATTTATGTTCTAAATAGAAAAATAAAAAAATGAATATGTTGTAAAGTAATTAGAAGTAAAAAAAAAAATGTGTGAATTAGATGTTGAAATCCTATACTTTTCAAAAATTGTTCAGCTAGAGATTCAAATAAACTATTTGAAGATCTATGTTAACTAATTTATGTCAATATCAACTTCATATATATATATATATATATATATATATATATATATATATATATATATATATATATATATATATATATATATATATATATATATATATATATATATATATATATATATATATATATATATATATATATATATATATTATGGTTAAAAGTTTTATTTGGTCTTATATATACTCTATTTAGCATTCAAAAATGCAGTTTCAACAATGAAAAATAACACATTGTATTTTTCACTCTAAAAATGTTTGCACATGAATAAATTTGATCCCTACATCCATACTTAAGATGGATCTATCCTGGTATATATTGGACACATTACTATGAATATTTTTCATTAAATAACTTTATACTTAATATATATCTTGAATATTAATATATTATTCGTTAAGTAAGCCTCAATCAACTTATTTTTTAACACAAAAGTACAAATAATAAATCAAAATAAATTATGTTGTTACTCACATTCAACATTTAATTTGATCCTAAAAAAATATTTTCTCCTTAACTCTAAAATGGTGCAAACTTCATACAATATTATGTAATAATGATGGTGATAATGATTAGTATCATTGACTATGATCAAATATGGTATTTAATATGGAAAAAATATATTACTCAAAATAATTGCGAAATTTATTGTTATGCTCAAAAAGCATTAAAAGAAGTGTTTCCAGGTCATCATAATTTGGTTTAGCTAAAAGATCAAGAAGGTTCGTAGCATCACAAATATTTTGAAATTCAAATCCAATATGAGTATAAATTGGATGATCTATGATATTTTTTTAATCTTCATCCATATTACTAGTGTTGCAAAGGTGATAGACTTTTAAATTGTGCCAACATTGTCTTAGTGATAATCGTAACTTAACACATACAAGATATTTACTATATCAGATTAGAATTAAATGGGTTAATAATAGTAACATACACATAATTATTTTCATATATTAACCTTAACAAACTTATCTTTTAATACAAACCATAAAAAATATTTAAATAGATAATGTAAGGAATTCAAGATTAAGAAGTGAAAGATTTGCTTTTGCAAGTTTATATAAATTTGTTTTATAAAGTTTATCATGATAATTTTTCACTAAAAATGGTGACTATCTACATTAAAATTAGTGAAATAAGTGAATTTCTAATACCTCATTTTGAAAAAACTTAATCTAGTTAAATTTCTAAATTCTAGATCCACTCACTACTTCCAAATTTAATGAAATATGTGTTCTATGTTCAATTATTGACACCAAAATCAAGTACTCTACAACTTTTCTCCCTTGAACCAATGAAACAATATAAGTTAACAACAAAAAAATAATCCATCTAATGTTCATGTATCACACACCCTTACAGATATGATAAAAACATGCATTTCATAAGGCATGCTTTTAACAAAGCCTAGCATAGTTTTATTCAGCATAGCCCTTTTAATACTTGTTTGTTTCCAACCTTCTAGGCTTATAGATATCTTATTCCTATGACATAAAGAATCACACTCATTGGAATGAAAAATAATAATATAAAGCCACAACTGTCATCAACAATATTTGAAAAAAAAATAGTGAATAGGTATCTCCCTTAATTTGTTACTCACAAGGTCCAAAACATCAATACAAACACTAATTCAAGGTCATACAAGCCTATTTTAGTTACTAACCTTCATTCTCCATTACATAATGATCCTTTTTGGAAGGTGTTGTGCTCTTTTTTTTTTCTATTTATGGACTATTGTAGCTGTCTGTTAGGATAGTCACAACCTCCAAACTCTTTATCCTTCTAACTCCTCAAATGTTAACCTTTAGGTTTGTCATGATTCTTATGCATTTGAAAACCTTTCCATACCGTTGATGAGATTATTTTGGCATGTTGATGTTAAAGAATGTATTTTACTACCACATTCAACACATATGGGGCACCCTTTCACTATGAATTAATTGATGTTAATGATAGGGATCTGTAATGAAGGCATAAGATTTTACATTTGTAACCCCTATATAATTAAGGCTTGCGAGGGCTAACCCATAAATTTTTTATAATTTCTTAACTTCATGTTGATTTTTGTAGAATATTTCCCTCTTCAAAACATCTCAAATTTTCCAATCAATTAGTGCCTTGTTGTTTATCATAGGTTCAATGTTGACTGTGATAACATAGGGGGAAGAACCATGATCTTAGCACCTACAAGAATGCAAGTCGTCTTGTTACATCCAAAATTCCCTTCAAACTATTACAAAGCTTCCAATAAAGGGTAGATTAGAAGGTTTTGATGTATTTTATACTATAATAGACTCTTTAAAATGCTTTTCCAAGCCATATACTGCTAACTTGATACCCTCTCAAGATCCACACCCTTTCCTTGTGGGATGCTTTGGAATACCTTGTTTAAAATTTGAAAAATATTCCACAAATAAATCTACAAGATTAATTATTTATAGAGGAATTTTGGGTTGAGATCATGCTCATATGGGATTTCCATAAGGCACCTACTATACTAGGAATTTTTTCTCAAATTTTACATAGGCCTTCCTTTCATGTCATCAAGTATTGTTATTGTATGTGAAGACACAAATTCCTTAAGGAATGTGGTTAAGTTTTCCAAATATTTACTTCAAAATCATTTCTTATTGACACTAGTGTGGGATAATGTTCCAACGGTCCTTGACCTTCATCATGGAAAATATTCTTCATGAGGATTTTGACATGATCTTAATGGCTAGATTCAATAGTTTCCCTCAAACCTAGGTAGAAAGGCTCCTTTCTCTAATGAATAAATATTTCGTCAATATTATCTATCTAACTACCACTTATAGCATAGCCACTGCGGAATTCAAAGGATTATTTAGAACCATAGAAATTCATGACTTCTTTTTTCTACTTCAAGTGCTCATACAAGTTAAACCCTTCAAATTTTCCCCAAGCATTGAAGTAATTTTCCCTCCAATTAGTACCAACTCTACCCTACATTAGCATATTTCATTTGTATTATATTATATTACTTATAAGGTCCAAAAGGAGATGATAATAATGTTTTTCTCAATATTCACATGGATCTACTTGAATCTACTCCAAATGTTGCTTAATTTCTCATGTTTGACTTATTTTTAACACTTGCAATAACTATATTCTTTGGCTCTCACAAAAATTTCTTCTAATGCTCACACCAAGGTCTCTATCACCAACTTTTTCACTTCATGAAAAATTTTAATAGGTCTCTATTTTTGGAGTCAACAATATCCATCTTGTTATTCTCCTTAATTTTAAAATTGACAAACTTTCTCTTCATATATAGACTCATGTAGTAATTGAAATTATTGGTGTCATTTGTGTCTTAGATTGTATAGTCTCCATCTAATTCTTTGAACTTCAAGAGAGGGAGCTCCTCTAAAAGATCTTCTTGTATCATATAAATATTTAAGGACTACCTAAAATTCCTCTTCAATAAGAACTAGATCTATTGTATTGCATTTAGAATCCATGTCTTTCCCTTGTATATTTCAAAATTATCACAAACCTAGAGTGCACCTATATTCACATCCCTACTTATAGATAAGAACTCTTAAATAATTCCTCTAACATGTGCGCAAATTTATGTACCCATTGTTGAATTTAATACCCATGCGCGACCTAATAGGATTTTCATTAATCCCATGTTACACTCTCTTTGAAATACCCATGAAGAAATTTATGATATAATGACATTGTCATAATTCTTAGTATCTTCATTGTCATTTCCATCTCCATAATTATCGTAGTCATCATCATCTTTATTTGATATGATAAAATTTTATGAATATTTTATTAACCATGACTTCCAAATGCATGAAAGTCATTTTAATATCATACCTTTAATTACAATGTTTACCATATCATTTATGGGTCACCATGGCAAGGACATGGTTTAACCTAAACATGTTTCCTTAAATGTCATGGCTTGCCCACAAGCCCCCCCAACCATGATAAGGGCCTTTGAGAAGAATATTTAGTCTGCAAGTGGCATATAGTTATGATTCCATGGATTAGTGGACTTTAGATGGATCTCCTCAACAAAGACATTTTTCATGCAAGTAAACTAGGACATCATGTACTATACACTATTTCGAGGGCTCATGGAAAAATAATTGGGCCTTGATGATGACATAAAACTTATAAAAGGAATCTTAGTGTCACAAGTGGCATAGAAGACTAATTATAAATTTGGGTGCACTCATAGTGCAAAAATGATAGGTCACATGGCCCAAGGAATCATCTAGGGCTAAAAAATACTTTTTTAGGCCTTAAACACCATTTTAAAGTTTTTTAATCCACAAATTCGGCCTTAAAAAATGACATAAGTTGTCTAGAAGGGATATTTTCCTCATGAGTTTGAGTTGGATTGATTCTAATGTATAACACACTAGGGATGGGTTGTTTCACGAAACATGTGGTTCAATTTAATTGTCATTACCTTAGGCATTATGCGCTACTCTTGTGGTCTATCCATAAGGTGCCTAGTTAAGACAAAGACCTATAAAATGAGTATTTATCCCACAAGTGGAATATTGGCATGAGTATAAACCTTTGCACATTGTGTCTATGCCTCTTATAACAATTTATTGTTAAGGGAAAAAACCTAGGATCATACGCCCTATATAATGAATTTAGTTTTCATGGGAAATTTTGAGAGTCTCCACCATAATGTAGGACCTCCATAAGAAATATTTTATCCCTCAAGTGGCACACAAGATGAATTTTAAGGTTTGGTGCACCAAGGGTGGTATTTTGGCCCATGGAATCACTCGTGGCTAAAAACTAAGGGATTTGGCCCAAATGCTACTCTTAGGTTATATAGGGCATGCACTAGGTCTTAAAAAATGACACAAGATCCATAAATAATATTTGAATTTTGAGTGTGAAACTAATCTGATCCTAATGTTAGTCACACCAAGGACAAGTATTCTAACTAAATAAATTATTCAGGTATGAAAAGAAGGGCCTTATGCCATACATTCTTATGAGTGGTTTACAATATTTATTCAATGGTGTGGTGCACCAAGGATAGTTCTCCTCATCCAAGTCTTTCTTTGAAGGGAAAATCAAGGGGCTTATACAACAATGTAGTTATTCTAAGGTATGTCAAGCATGAATAGGGACATGGAATTAGAAATGTTTCCTTTAGATGTCACCTTTGGCATAAGAGTGAGATAAGATACTAATTCCAAAGGCTTGATAACAAAGAATGAATCCTCACAAGCCTATAGACCATGGACGATCAACATCTTTTTTTTCTCATTTAGAGACATATGTTTATAGCTTAGTATTCCTCAAATCATAATTTGAATTATATTATCTAGAATAGTCTGAAACATAAGTTTTTCCTATTTGGTTGAATTTTCATAATCAAGTGTTGGGAGAGGCTATGTTGTCAAAATTTCAAACCACTCATTATCCACTCCCTAGGGAACTACCAAAATATGTATGTATGAGGGTTGAACTAGATTATGAGTGTTTCTCACATGAAGATAAAAATATTCTTGAATTGTACCATAACATATGAAAAATTGTTCTAAGTATAAGAGAAGAAAATAAATGGTGGGATGGTGTCATCACACAAAAAACCATGTTTTCAAGTGGTTATGGTAGGAATTTTATGCTAATATAATAAAAGAAACGCAAAGAAATCAAGGAAGAGCTCGAATGGGTAATCCAACAACTTCAACTCAATATCTTTGATGAAGAGATTCAAGTTTTGGATACCAAACTTTGACAATATTTGACAGTATATGATATTTAAGGTGTGAAATGGGCTTAATTATGAAAAAAATATATATATATATATTGACTTGATATTATTGATTGATTGGTCCCTATCAACAAGGCTAATTTTGAAACAAGAATCTTCAATGATGCCTTGGAATTTTTGTTCTAGAGTTGTTTGCATACGAGACATGGTGAAGAAACACCCTCTTGATAGGATATTGAATTTGATGGTAAGCTTAAGTAAGTTATAGAAGAAAAATTATCTTCTTATGTACTAAGAAAATCAAATCTATCCTCATATTTATCAAGTATTGCCTTGTCGTTGGAAAAGTCAATATAAGAAAATTTTGAAATTTCTTTCTCAACAAGTCAAAAAAATACACAATCTTTGTGATCATTCTATGTAGGTTTGGAGGCCATGATGGGTAGTTTCTTTTACTAAATGTTGGGTACAACCAAAATCCCATTATTTGTTTACATGAATAATTTAAACTATATTTCAGATCTCCTAGTTATGCACATGTTTTGTTGATGATATGATGCTTGATTTACTTGTGTATTTGCCTTGTTTTGAGATCATCATATGTGTACCAAATCCCCAAGAAATGAAACATAGAGTAATAAATTATAGTGAAAAATGGGGGATCATATGTGCACATTGGCATGTTACAGGCCATTAATTTTATAACTTCTTCTCTCATTCAAAGGATTGTAGGTACAACCAAACAGGTACCTATCATATTTTTCTTCGTCGAGCAAGGGAAGTTTAGGTAGAGTGGATCAAATCTAGATATCTAGTACATCTAATAGAAAGAGATCAACTATAGGTGAGAATATCATAATAAAAATCCTTAGGCACATGTAATTTTTTCTTGCTAAAGGGTGGTCATGTTCTTATGACACTGAGAGCATAGATGATATCGAGGTTCCCTTGAGGTACAAACATCTAGTGAAACAATGGGTACCCAAGGACCTTCCTCAAGTAAAAATTATTTTTTTTTGCTCAACAAAAGGATATATCGCATTACTCCATGATTGTTACATGGTTTGGGGCTATTTTCCACGGATAGCATAAAGGTTTGTTACGATGGATTAACTCAATTGATGGAGTATGTCAGACCTGTTACCACTACAAATATTGGATGCATCTCTTCCAATATAAGCGAGTTATGTAGAGATGTGAAGTGGATATAAATTAAATATACAACTAAAAGACAACGATAAGAATAAAGGAGTTCTATGTATATTTGTAAAAGGCCAAAAAAATTGGGGAATATTGGAGGGTTTATAAACAGTACACAACCCAGGACAATAAATAAGAAATGTCCCAAAGATAAATTAGATACAACTAAAAGACAATGATAAAAATAAATGAGTTTCTGTGTATATTGATAAAAGGCCAAAAACATTGGGGAATATTGGATGGTTTATAAATAGTACACAACCCAGGACAATAAATAAGAAACATTCCAATTTCATATTTGAGGGACATGAAGGAAAATGTGTATTTGTATGCACATTAAAATCAATATCTATAGGAGAAGAGTTGTTGATCAATTACAACTTGAATCAAATAGATACAAACATTGTTATTATTCAGGCTGTATGTAATCTCTCATTAATAATTCTTATATTTTATGTTTATCATTCAAAAGAATAATAATCTTATGTAAATTTGTCACACTATTCTCAATTATATGTGCAAATTGTCACCTTCGGCGTTGTCCTCATGCTTCTTCGTTTGGGGAAATTACAACTACTATTATCCAGAATCCTAGAAATAACAAGAGGAAAAACTAGGAGATGAATAAATAAATAAGGGGGAAAACCTCCAGCCTCTACTAGTCATGTTGGGAGCAAGAAAGGGAAATATTTGATGTTTGAAAAGAAACTCTTACCTAATAATTACCTTATTAGGATGAAATCAAACATGATGGATTCATACTTGCATGTATTCCATCAACTTTATTGATGTTACCTAATAAGGTATAATTTGTTGTCCAATGTTTTAGCTATTTCCTGATCAACTTTTCTTTTCCCAGTTTCAATAGAAAGAACCCCATCAATGTGGACATAATTCTTGTAAAATATTCCTTGGAAACATATAAGAGAAAATATTGACCATTGCATAGTAATACCCATCCACATGGAACATGTTTTCTTTTACTTTGCCATACCTTGGTCTAGCAAATTGTTGACTTCTCATATAAATCCAACTAGGTCCCCATTATTATTGTTCTTCATAGGACTAGCCAACTTGGAGCATTAGTCGTGACATTCTTGACATTATAGTTAGAAAGATAATTTCACATAGCTTCTTTTGTGTCAAATTCAATCCATGTATCCATGCAATTTGTCGAAATGAGAGAAATATATTTTTTCATGTCTAGATTTAATGACATCTAGGGTATGTAAACCTTCATTGATGATATAATAATGTGTGATCTTCCATGTTTTTTATCAATGAATCAAAGTAACTCTTTTGTCAAGAATGAAATAAAGCATTCATGTTATCATTTTCATTTAATGTTCAACTCAACACATAAATACCATGTTCAAAATCCATGGCATAGATAATTGTCATGGTAACCTAGACACTTAAATGAGAAAATTGGTCTATTACTAATGTGGAGGTAAACATGAGAGAAAACAAAATAAATTATATTTATATACAGATATAATTATTCTTTAGAGTCCTCCTTTGTTGAAGATATTAACAATAACAAGTTGGATAATGAACCAAAGGCTGCACCCAATGAATGTTGAAGGAATTCAACAATTGTCTCTAACATTGTGCTATCACTAAGAAAAACACCAGTTGTGGGGGAAAAAACTAATGTAACCTCTAACCGCTTTATATTGAAAGTTGGCTCTTCAATCTAGAGAGTGATTTCTCCTTAAAAATCTACCACTCACGATCACTTTAGAAATAGTTCATTAAGATCATTTCCCATATTTAATAGAGAAGAACTAAGGTTGCTTGGACTGTAGGAAAATTCACCATTGGGCATGGAGTCTGACCCAATCAGTTTTATGTTAAACACAGGTTTAGTAAGAGAGTATAAGAAAAAGCAAGATATTAACAACTCCTTTGACAAGTTTTAGAATGCATAGAGTAGCATAATATAATAGAGAACCTCAATGACAAATTATCATTGATAACTATATTAATGTTTGGATGGAAAACATGTAATAAATACTTGAATAAACAAATCTGGAGCACACACATATGAATTCCAACTCAGAAAACTAGTATTGAAATATTGAAGAACATATAAAACTTGCAAAACATACAGCGAGTCATGAAAACATGAATGTTTACCACTGCTCACATAAATTGGCGTATAATAATATTTGATCACACACACAGACAGTACAAAAGAATTATTTTTCCAAAAAATCCCAACCCTTGGTTTTTTGTCATTATCAGGTTTATAGATTAATTACAAAACCATAACCATGTTTTCATAAAAACCTTAATTACAAATTCCAAAAATAGCTAAGTAAAACTCTTCCTAAAACTACATACATTACATTGTTCAATCATAAATCCAAAACAAAAATATCATGTATTTGAAGATCATGTTGTTGCTAGAGAACTGCTTAAAACTAAGGATCAAAGCTAGAGACTGATATCCGACCCAAATTTTCTAAAAAGCCTTACTTTATCATCATGCCCGATGTGGCAATTTATCCCATAACATTTGGTCTTGATCCACAAAAAAGGACATCTAGCAGGTAGATCCTTCCTTCAGGGTTGTATTTTCTCCACCATGCTTCTTATTACCTTAAAAAAATGATTTTCCCTCAACGCTGATAGATTCACTGGCACATCTCAAATTAGGAGAAAAATTGGGATTGTTGATGAACCAATTGTTAACACTTCATAAAAACGAAGGTAAAATTGCGCTGACAAAATAACTTTCAGTGCTCATCCAAAATGAAGAGAAGAAATGCTAACGAGTTGACTATCAACACTCCATCAAAATATTCCCAAAAACTGTTGACAAAATAAACTTTGCTATTTAAATAATTAGCTAAGTCTTCTAGCTAACTCTAACAACGTATCAACCTTTGTTTCCATTTCTTGGTTTTCATGGCCTTCATAGAAGGTTTCTTATTTTTACCCTTAGGCTTCATAGAACTTGTAAGATTTTATGTGTTTATGCTCAGATCTTTTTAAGGTGTATCATCTACCTCAATGAATTGTTTTTCCAAGCTAGGGTTTTGTATAAGCTTAAATTTTAGCTTAGGCTTGTTCAATGGTCTAGTGTGCAGCCTTCTTCCTTGATATATCTAGGCTAAAGTAGGTTCCCTCTCATCTTCTATTTTATTTGTCTCGGGCTTAGAAACTTCAACCATTGCTTCCTCTATTGGCTTAATGGTTACAATATTCTCAGGAGATGGCATCTCAGAAGAATACAAGTTCTTATTTTCCCACAATATTCCACTTCTTCTCATATAAACCCTTTCCATTGTAGTGATTAGAGGAGGAGGAGGGTTTGTCATCATACTTTTCTTATGGCTTCTATTTTAAATAAATGAAGTCCCCTGCTCTAAGTTCTAGGAGGGTTCAATGGTTTTCTTTATTCTTTCCTTCTGTCGATGGCCTTGGGTTTTGATGACACAGCCTCTGGAAAACCTTGCAAAAAGAGAAAATTCTCCCATTCCTGTTGATTTTCCTTAAATGGTTCTCAAATTGATAATTTGATTAAGACTTTGTGATAGATGAAGTGGGACGATGCATAAGGTTTTTCCCCAAATCTTGTTTCCATTTGTTTGAGACTCATTAATAAAAATAATGGATAATTCATCCTTAACTATCCATCAATGTGGGAAAGAAAATGGAAATGATACCGATTGACTTTGTTGAAGTGCCCTTCACAAGTGAGATAAGGTTGTGTAATCCATAGGATCAGGTTCCCTTCATCCTTCAACCAATCCCTTTGTACCTCTGAGTGTCATGGCCTATCCTTATATTCATCCTTTAAGAAAAAAGATAGATCAATTCCAGCCAAAATGTGGCTTTTAAAACAATTCTCTCCATCAACAGAGAGTCTTGTACCCTCTATAGCCACCTCCTCTGTGACAGGGAAGGAAACACCTCCAATAGTAACCTCCTGGTCATCAAATCCTTCAGCAAAAGATTGAGTGGCATCGTCATGGTAACACCTGTACTACAAAAATAATTCATCCCATCCAACTTCCCGAGAATTCTCTTGAACCCTTGGATATGCCTCGAGGAAATTGGGTCCCTTAGGTTCCCCTTTGTGCAAATTTTATCTTTTTCCCATAACTTCCACTGTCCATAAATGTAGGCAACAAAAACAAAATTTGGATTCAATCAAAAAAGTGCAGGATAACAAACTTTTCACCTTGGCGAATAACTCAATAAAAAGGATTGAATATGAACACATAATATTATAATTACTTACACCATCTGGAAACACTTGAGATTAGTTGTGACAGTAAATCAATCATAAATAAAAATGGTCAATTACACCATTAATCTACAATGATGATTATACTTTGGCAGTGGAAATAATCCAATGTGAAATCATGACACAACATGTTACCATTTGTTTATCCAATGCTTGCTTAATCAGGGACCTTCTCCTTTGCTAACATGTGATCTATCAGATCTTTGATTTTAACATAAAAAAAATTAATTTTTACAATTGGCATTGATAATCTAGTTGTCAATCCTTTTATTTAACATATTTAAGAATTTGCACTGATAATCCTTCTGCCAATGCCTTTATTCAATCTTTTACAATTTGTGCTAACAATCCCACTGTCAATGCCTTAAATTCTTTCAAATAATAAAAAATCACATCGTTGAACTTAGAACTATGAATCAAAACTGAGATAACAAATTGAAGCATTTTTAACTAATGTTTTTTTGTAGCAGCTATAACCACCCTCCAAAATTTCACCTTAGCTTTGTTTTGGAGCCTCCCTACCAACCTTCATAGCAGCATGTCTTTCTTTTTCAAGTACACAAGCTCCAGTGATTTTCTTGTTGAAAGATAGCATGTCGATCAAACCTTGATGCATTACCCTCACAAGTTGTTGATCCGAACTTGGTCTAGTAGTAGGCTGAGCAGATCCTTCAAGAATTTGCACAAATATGGAGGGCAACAAACCTTCCCTCCAGAAATTATGGAATTTTGACTGGCAGTGAGCAAGGCCCCAGAATTGCGCAATTCTGCTGAGCAAGTTTCACCCAGAAAATTGTGCAATCCTTCCCAGTTGGGCTGCTCAACCTATAATTTGCGCAAATCTAAGTCGCAGTCAGCTTCTCTACCCATAAATTATGCAAACCTTATGAGCAACCAGCCCAGCTCCCACCCAAAAATGCGCATTTTCTCCCAACAGTTAAGCAACCTCTTGCATGTGCAGCTGAGTTGACCGATTCCCTTCGGGAACGAAAAAAACAGACTTGCATGCATCGGCTACTTCTCCCAAGGCATCATACAAAGGCATCCATTCTTTAAGGAGCTATTTTTGGCAGTTGGAGGTTACATGCAAGGATCATTTCAGAAACATCCCACCGAGTGTCGCTTTCCCTAGATTTATGGCATGCACATAACAACATTGATTTTATCAAAACTCATGAATCGGACGCTGTAGAGCTCATTCCTCACATCAACCTTGTAGCTCTGACATCCCACATCGCATCTAGGAGTTGTCGGCACATTCAGCTCAGTTGTTTTGGGGTAAGCCCACGTTCCATGTCTTATGTTTTATTTTTGGCACTTTCTATGTTTTGCTTTGTATGAATGTTGTCTACTTGATTTCAGCGAGCACTTGCTATCATTTTGATACATACTAGCCTATACTAGCACCATTTCAATTTTCATTAACATCTTACCCCTATTGCATGCATGAAAAAAATTTTCATGAACGGTCGCTAATTCGGTGACTCACCTCACCCACGTGCATGTTGTCTTTTTTTTCTGAATCTATCATTCATCGTTTGCATGCACCATCATTCACTTATGCTTACACTCAGTATCGCCACGCATTCTCATTCACATTTGCTTTCATTTTCCTGTTGACGAGTCTGGGCAGCCTTGGCCTGGACTTTTCCTCACCAAGACTGCATTGCACAATCCAAAGAGGGAAAGCTATGCCTTCCTCTCCAGAAATGTGCAGTTATGCCCTGGAGCTGTTCTCTAGGCTTTCTTTACGCAAATATGAGGGACAGTGACTACTGGCCCAGAAAATTTGCACAATGCAGTCACTTAGCCTACAACCATTACCAGTTGAGATTGCACATTGCGCAATTCTAGTAGTCAACAGCCAAACTAGAATATGTATTGTGTAATTCTAGCAGTCAATCAGCTTCCCAGGGGCCCAAATTGTTCCTTGCATAGTTTTGGCACTCAGTTTCTCGACCTCCCAGTCGACATTGCGCAACCTTCATGATCATTCACACAGGTATATTGCAAGTCAGTTCTCAAGTTCATTTTGGTTTTCGAATAACAGATTGCTTGCCATGAGTATTGTCATATCTCCAGGTATTGCAAGTGTTCATCCTCCTCTTAGTAGTACAGGTACAATGGTTTCCAGGAGAGTAGAGACAAAGATGCCATTCAAAGCATACTTGGGGATGCAGTCAATCAAGTGTCTATGAACTTGCCTACCCATGAAGACATCAAGATGTTTGTAAACAAGAACATCAAGATATGATGGCAGTTGCATCATAGCGAGCAACATCATGAACAACAGCTGAATGTAGCATACTGAATGCAACGAATGAAAGACGAAGGTTGTTGACAACACAGAGGCGGAACAAAGTTGCAAGCTCAAGAAGATCCACTGGTGATAAAAGAAACTTTGGAGACTCAAGCTATGAGGTGATGGCGTGGCATGAAGATCACGTGAAGGAGAGAATGGAACAAAGAAGGAGTTGCATGTGTTGAAGCAGCAACTCAAGGAAGAACATGGGATGCACAGACAAGCGAATGAGTTGCAGCAGAAATAGGAATAGCAGGGGTCGCAACATGCACTCATGGATGAAACTGCACCCGTACAAGTTATAGATCCATCCAAGCAGTTGGCACTGAGTAGACATGGTGAATAGTGTTGTTGAGCACATGCAAAGGATTCAACAACATGCATGTCATTGGGCACAAGTAGGCAATCCAACCCATTCATCACACTCACCAAGGCAAAGACAATAAGGAAGCCCGACTGGAGCTGAGCATGTAGTTGACATTTGATGTGCGTGACCATCAACACACACTAGAAGATCAACACGAGCAACATGCATCAGTGTGTTTTAGAACCATAGAAATTCATGACTTCTTTTTTCTCCTTCAAGCGCTGATACAAGTTAAACCCTTCAATTTTTTCCCCAAGCATTGAAGTCATTTTCCCTCCATTTAGTACCAAATCTACCCTACATTAGCATATTTCATTTGTATTATATTATAATACTTATAAGGTCCGAAAGGAGATGATAATAATGTTTTTCTAAATATTCACATGGATCTACTTGAATCTACTCCAAATGTTGCTTAATTTCTCATGTTTGACTTATTTTTAACACTTGCATTAACTATATTCTTTGGCTCTCACAAAAATTTCTTCTAATGCTCACACCAAGGTCTCTATCACCAACTTTTTCACCTCATGAAAAATTTCAATAGGTCTCTATTTTTGTAGTCAACAATATCCATGCTATTCTCCTTAATTTTAAAATTGACAAACTTTCTCTTCATATCTAGTGTTGGGTCCCTATAATATTAAGTGATTACCCCATTACTATTGTAGTTATACCCCTTATTTATATTGTTGTGCCCCTATTACCCCCATATTGTTATTTCTGTGCCCCATAGAATCCCTCTATTGTTATTTTTGTGGCTTTATATTATTATTGTTAGGTCGGCTGGATTATATTGTGACTCCTTAGACTCCTATATATAGAAAGGAGGTTTTGTCATTTGTATCATCCAAGAATTGTTCATTTATGTAATGTAAAGGAGGTTTCCCCCTCGAAGAGGCTGAATTCTAAGGCGTGGATCTCTCCTTTCTATCTTTTTGTGAGCTGGTTTCATAACATTTGGTATCAGAGCTTTGGATTCTAGGGTTTCGCTGCTCCAAACAAGTCATCGTGGCATTTTCGCTATAACTTTTTTTCTGTGACGTTTCAGAAGTTGAAAAAAAAAACCCATTTGAGAATAATTGGTGCTGAACCTTGGGTCCAAATTTCAGAGCTTTTCACGCAATATTTGCTGAGATATGATCTGAGGAAGTTGGTCTTTTTGCAGACTCCGGAATTACACTCAAAACAGGTGACCTAGGAAAAAGCGTCATAACTTTCTTTCTGAGCATCAGATTGAAATGTCATAAGAAGGTATAGAAAGAGGACAGACTGTAGTTTCTTGTGGGTGTTTTGCAGATCCAAAGGTCGAAACAGTGACTTGTGGCACGTCGTACAAGTTCGCTCTACTGAACTAGTCTATAATCATGTCACTGTGGGAGATTTCGCATAACGCTTCCTTGGAGAATCCAATTTGGGTCAGACTTGTGGCATTAGAAAGAGGACACAGAGGGCTACTTCAGGTCACAAATTCAGAACTGGATGATACGAAATTACAGAGATACGTCAGATTCAATATCAGGCTTCTATAAAGTAAAAAAAGGTGTGTAGTTTTTTTTTAAATTTTTGTGTAAGCTTGGTTTAACGGAATTCAAAGGGCATAGTAAAGCATTATTATCGGTAACTGATGCCCCGAGGAAAGAAAATGCAAACACCTAGTAAGGAACCTGAAAGCTCTAGCATGACTCATGAAGAAGAGGAAGAAATGCTACATGATATATCAAAATTACAAGAACAAGTGCAACAAATGTCACGCTCACAAAAGCTAACAGAAGCTAAGATAAGTGGCGTGGAATCTAAGATAAATGGCGTGGAATCTAAGATAAAGGGCATGGAAGATAAGATGGAGGATTCAATGGCAAATTTGAAGATAGATTTGAAGACAGACATGGAAGAATTGAAGAAGTTGCTACAAGAAAGGGTCACTAATGGTGAAAAGGTAGTAAAGGAAACTTATGATGAGAACAAAAGAAATGTTAATCATGATTCCATAGACACTAATGTTGGATCGAAGAATCACCATATTCCAAAAATCGATATGAGGAAGTTTGATGGCAAGGATCCCGCCACATGGATATTACAGATGGAGCAATTCTTCGATCTCAATAATGTGCAAAACGCACAAAAGGTACGTATGGCAACTGTATATTTGGAACCAAATCAGTTTGTATGGTATCAATGGCTTTGCTCTCGTAAACAATTTATCACTTGGGTAATTTTTACGGAAGAATTGATAGCACATTATGAAGATACAAAAAGCAACACTTTTTTTAGCCAATTGATAAGTCTCAAACAAAAGGGTTCAGTAATGGAGCACATTGAGGAGTTCCAAAAATTGAACATAAGGGTAAAAGATATTCCAGAAGAGCATAGGATTGATGTGTTCATAGGGTCTTTAAAGGATAATATCCAACATGATGTTCGCCTTTGGGAACCTGATTCATTAGAGAAGGCATTCAGGTTAGCAAGAAAAATGGAAAGCAAAATTATGGCAACCAGGAAGCATACCACTCACAACTATAAAGACGGAAGTGTTGTTGCCCCTAGTCTTCCACAACCTATAAGGTTGACACCACAACAATTGGAAGAAAAAAGAGCAAAAGGGCTTTGTTACAGTTGTGATAGCAAATACACTAAAGGTCATAAGTGTGCTGAGAAGAAATTATTCTACATAGATTGTGAAGAGGAAGAAGAAAAGGAGCAAGAAAGGTCAAAAGAAGAAGATATACTCCAGGAACAAAGCCTAGATGAAGAACAAATAAATCCGACCATATCTTGTAATGCATTGGCGGGAATTACCACTCCTCAAACCATCAAGATAGAAGGACAAATCAAGAAGAAAAAGGTAATAGTGTTGATTGATTCAGGAAGCACCCACAATTTTATTCATTGTAGGGTAGCAAAAGAATTGAATTGCTTCCTATATCCAGCACCAGAGTGTCAAGTGATGATTGCAAATGGAGGAACAATAAATTGCTCTGGAAAGTGCCATAATATCAAGCTATCCATGGGAGAATATGTATTGACTAGCCCAATGCTTTCCATTCCAATGGGAGGTGCGGATGTTGTACTAAGAGTCCAATGGCTACAATCCTTGGGTACAATAGCTTTTAATTTTCAAGAACTTTTCATCAAATTTTCTTCGGAAGGAAAGGAAGTTGAATTAAGGGGTATTGCAGGGAAACCAGGAAAGATAATCAGCTCTCATGGTATGACAAAGCTTCTAAAAAAGGAGCAAAGAGGTGTAATTGCACAATTATGCTCGCTAGATGTTTCCACATTGGAATCATCTATTTCTCCAGATCTCCAAAAAGTCTTGGACAATCATTCCAAGGTATTTGAGACTCCCAAGGGTCTCCCACCTATGCGTGATCATGATCATGCTATTCATCTGATTCCAGGAAGTGTTCCTCCAAACATCAGGCCGTAAAGATATCCCTATGTCCAAAAAAGTGAAATTGAACGTATGGTTGCAGAAATGCTAGAGGCTGGTATAATTCAACCGAGTCAAAGTTCTTTCTCAGCTCCAGTAGTATTGGTGCACAAGAAGGATGGATCATGGCGCATGTGTCGAGATTATAGGGAGCTCAACAAGCTCACTATTAAAGATAAGTTCCCCATTCCTGTTATTGATGAATTACTGGATGAATTGCATGGATCAATTTACTTCACCAAGTTGGATCTTCGTTCGGGATATCATCAAATCAGAATGAAGATTGAAGACATTCCAAAAACGGCATTTAGAACTCATGAGGGTCATTATGAATTTTTGGTCATGCCTTTTGGCCTTACCAATGCACCTTCAACATTTCAAGGTTTGATGAATTCAATTTTCAAACATTCCTTAGAAAATTTGTGTTAGTATTTTTTGATGATATACTAATCTACAGCAAGTCTTGGAAGGATCATGTTGAACATGTTGACAAGGTGCTACAACTATTGGAGGAAAAACAATTATATGCAAAAAGATCCAAATGTTTCTTTGGAGTCCAGGAGGTGGAATATTTGGGTCATATTGTATCTCATGAAGGAGTTAAGGTAGACCCTAGCAAAATTAAAGCCATTAAGGAATGGAAAATCCCCACATCCATAAAGCATCTGCGAGGATTTCTTGGGTTGACAGGGTATTATCGCAAGTTTGTTAAGAATTATGGGAGAATAGCAGCACCTCTAACAACATTATTGAAGAAAGATTCATTTTCATGGACTCCGGAAGCAACAAAGGCCTTTGAACATCTTAAAGAGGCAATGTGCCAAGCACCGGTCTTAGCTACACCGGACTTCACAAAAACCTTTATTGTGGAATGTGATGCTTCAGGAAATGGAATTGGTGCTGTTCTAATGCAAGATGAAAGACCCATTGCTTTTGAAAGTCGTCCAATCAAGGGAAAGTTTTTAAGCAAAGCTATTTATGAGAAGGAAATGTTGGCAATACTCCATGCACTTAAGAAATGGCGACCCTACCTAATGGGAAGACACTTCAAGGTAAAAACGGATCATGATAGCCTTAAATACTTTTTAGAACAAAGATTATCCTCTGAAGAGCAACAAAAGTGGGTCACAAAGATGTTGGGTTATGACTTTGAAATCATCTACAAAAAAGGGAAGCAAAATGTGGTGGCAGATGCACTCTCAAGAAAGGATGAGGATGTGGAAGCATTGTTGTGTGCCATTTCTATTATCCAACCAGATTGGATAAACGAAGCAAGGGAGGAATGGAAGAATGAAGAAGAAGTGTGGGCACTTATTCGAAATCTACAACAAGATTCCAGTACTTCTGATACATTTAGCTGGAAAAATGATTTGTTATGGTACAAAGATCACTTATACCTCTGTAAGAATTCCCAGCTAAAACAAAAGATTCTTATGGAATTGCACACTTCTCCCTTAGGAGGGCACTCAAGATTTTTAAAAACTTACCACAGGGTTAAGAAGGAATTTTTTTGGGATGGCCTTAAATCAGATATTCAAAAGTTTGTGGTGGAATGTTTGGTTTTCCAGCAAAATAAAGTTGAAACAATTAAGACACCGGGTCTATTACAACCTTTATCCATTCCAAGCCAACATTGGGAGGAGGTTTCAATGGATTTTATCACAGGTTTACCCAAGTCTGAGGGAAAGAGTGTCATCATGGTGGTAGTTGACAGACTTACCAAGTATGCACACTTTTGTGCATTATCACATCCATTTAAAGCCAGTACAGTTTCTACTGCATTTATGGAAACAATTCAAAAGCTACATGGAAACCCAAAGATTATTGTAAGTGACAGAGATCCCATTTTCACTGGAAATTTTTGGACAGAATTATTTTCTTGTCTTGGTACTCAGTTAGCTCATAGCTCATCTTATCATCCTCAATCTGATGGGCAAACTGAGATAGTAAACAAATGTTTGGAAGGATATCTTCGTTGCTTTGTATCTGATAAACAAACACAATGGGTCAAATGGTTGCCTCTGGCTGAATGGTGGTATAACACTTCCTTCCATACAGCAACAAAAATGACCCCATTTATGGCACTTTATGGGTATCAACCACCATCCATCACATCATATTTAAGAGAAAATTCTAAGGTTTAGGCAGTGGAACATCACATCGAACATCAACAACAAGTCCTCCAACTCTTAAAGGATAACCTCGTGTTGGCACAAAATAGAATGAAACAACAGGAAGATCAACATCGCAGTGAAAGAAGTTTTGATGTAGGTGATTGGGTATTCCTACGGCTACAACCATATAAGCAAATGTCCCTAAAGCAAGCTAAGAAGGATAATAAATTATCACCAAAGTATTATGGTTCGTACAAGGTGTTGCAAAATATTGGTACTATGGCATACAAATTGGAGCTTCCTGCAGCTTCTCGATTGCACCCAGTCTTCCATGTTTCATGTTTAAAGAAGGTTATAGGTGACAAGCTCCCAATTCAGACAATATTGCCAGAACTTGATGAGGAAGGAAAATTTATATTGGAACCGAAAGCAGTCACAGAAACAAGAACTCGACAGCTACGAAATCGATCAATTTCAGAGTATCTTATCAAGTGGAAGAACTTATCCGCTGAAGATTCCACATGGGAGGATGAGAATTTTATGCAGAAGTATCCAGAACTTCTCAAGCATTGAGGACAACACTTTTTTGAAGGAGAGGGGCATGTTGGGTCCCTATAATACTAAGTGATTACCCCATTACTATTGTAGTTATACCCCTTATTTATATTGTTGTGCCCCTATTACCCCCATATTGTTATTTCTGTGCCACATAGAATCCCTCTATTGTTATTTTTGTGGCTTTATATTATTATTGTTAGGTCGGCTGGATTATATTGTGACTCCTTAGACTCCTATATATAGAAAGTAGGTTTTGTCATTTGTATCATCCAAGAATTGTTCATTTATGTAATGTAAAGGAGGTTGCCCCCTCGAAGAGGCTGAATTCTAAGGCGTGGATCTCTCTTTTCTATCTTTTTGTGAGCTGGTTTCATAACATCTAGACTCATGTAGTAATTGAAATTATTGGTGTCATTTGTGTCTTAGATTGTATAGTCTCCATCTAATTCTTTGAACTTCAAGAGATGGAGCTCCTCTACAAGATCTTCTTGTATCATATAAATATTTAAAGACTACCTAAAATTCCTCTTCAATAAGAACTAGATCTATTGTATTGCATTTAGAATCCATGTCTTTCCCTTGTATATTTCAAAATTATCATAAACCTAGAGTGCACCTATATGCACATCCCTACTTGTATATAAGAACTCTTAAATAATTTCTCTAACGTGTGCGAAAATATATGTACCCATTGTTGAATTTAATATCCATGTGTGACCTAATAGGATTTTCATTAATCCCATGTTACACTCTCTTTGAAATACCTATGAAGAAATTTATGATATAATGACATTTTCATTATTCTCAGTATCTTCATTGTCATTTCCATCTCCATAATTATCGTAGTCATCATCCTCTTTATTTGATATGATAAAATTCTATGAATATTTTATTAACCATGACTTCCAAATGCATGAAAGTCATTTACATATCATACCTTTAATTACAATGTTTACCATATCATTTATGGGTCACCATGGGAAGGACAGGGTTTAACCTAAACATGTTTCCTTAAATTTCATGGCTTGCCCACAAGCCCCCCAACCATGATAAGGGCCTTTGAGAAGAATATTTAGTCTGCAAGTGGCATATAGTTATGATTCCTTGGATTGGCAGACTTTAGATGGATCTCCTCAACAAAGACATTTTTCATGCACGTAAACTAGGAAATCATGTACTATACACTATTTCGAGGGCTCATGGAAAAATAATTGGGCCTTGATGATGACATAGAACTTATAAAAGGAATCTTTGTGTCACAAGTGGCATACAAGACTAATTATAGATTTGGGTGCAATCATGGTGCACAAATGATAGGTCTCGTGGCCCAAGGAATCATCTAGGGGTAAAAATACTTTTTTAGGCCTTAAACACCTTTTTAAAGTTTTTTAATCCACAAATTGGGTCTTAAACAATGACATAAGTTATATAGAAGTAATATTTGCCTCATGAGTTTGAGTTGGATTGATTCTAATGTATAACACACTCAGGATGGTGTTACACAAAAATATCATCACCAGGACTATTTTTAGTCAGTATGGATCTATCATCACTTGTACTATCCTCCTAAGCAAGTCTCAGACCTCAGCTCTTCAAGTCAAGCTTTGAAAATGAGAGAAAGACATTGAAAATAAAAAAAGCTCTGGTTCCACACTTTCTCTCACTGTTGCCTGCGATCCCGCACCACCTGTTCACATTACCTGCGGACCTGCCCACTCTGTCCCTAAAGGAGTGGGTGTGGACCCCTGTGCAAGTCAAAAAGGCGCAAGTTTATTCTAAAAAACTCACTTTGGGTTAATTCTAGATGATTCTAGAAGGAATTTTGACGTGGATTGTTCGCTCTTAGGTGGTTCATGCATCCCAAAAGAGAAGGAGCTAATCCCTTGATGAGAGGAGCTATCCCTTTGAAGGAGGGCTTTATCCCTTTAGAGGAGGACCTAGTAAATTCCCTCCATTGCACTATAAATTAAGGCATTGGGCTGGTTGCTAAGGAGGTTAGAAGCTGAACATTTTTTAGGGTAAATGCTGGTGGAATTGAGACTTCCTAGTTAAGCTTGAGAGGAGAGATCACATACCTTTTTGGCTTCATTGGGAAGAGAGTGAAACTTGTCAAAGTAGAGGAGACTTCTTGTTGGACCCTGGGAGGAGCTTGTACAGCATCGAGGCACAGGTTGTAAATTTCTTCTTTGATTTGAATTAATACAATCAGATTCATTTTTCTCAACAAGTTGTCTTATGTCATTTGTTTCATGAATTCCTTGATCATCATGATAGGTATGCTTTATCATATTGGCTTTTTAGGTGCTATTTAATTTGTTTGCTTGTTTGTGTTTGCAAATTCGCTACAAGGGAGCTCATTTGGATCAAAGGAGCGAGGCTTCCACAAACTTGCATTGGACCCAAGGTAGGCCTAAACCACTTGTTTGCCTTGGTTTATAATTGCATATTTAGAGAAAGATAGTTTTTGATTGGCTTGCTTGTCACTAGATATTGTTAGATTCTAGGAAGGTCTATCTTGTCCACAAGATCGACTCATTCCGTGTGACAAAATGGCGACTCCACTGGGGACTTGATTTTTTCCTTGTTTTTACTTTGACCTGAGAAACTATGTTTTTGTTTCTGTTTTTGGCTTGTTGTGTGTGGAATTGGGTAGATTTAGTAGATCTAGGATTTTTTTTGTTTTTCATAACTTTGGGAGAGGACCTCACCCTCGGCTTGGAATACAGTGCGGACCTATCCGCACTTTTTCTTTTAGCACAGAGCAGTACCGCACCTGTGTGAATGGTGGGCCTGCAGAGCCTGCTAAAATTTTGAAAAACTTAAGATTTTATCTTTCAGTCAGTTTAGTTTTTGTTTAGATGTTATTATCCCCTGCCCAGACCTGCATGTAACTTGTCAGAAGCTTTTCTTATTTTAATTCCGTTGGTGTTAGGGTTTTACGTGAAATTCCTAGATGTTTTGGTTGTCGGGCTTGGTTTTAATTTTGGTCTTGTAGTAGCTCTGAGCTTAGAAGCTGTAGAAGCCTTAAATCATCTTGGTTTTTACTGGCCTTCTTATGAGTCTGACCATTTGCAAAATCTACCTTTGTTGAGGAACCCACCTTGTGTTTTCTCTTTGCGAAACTTCGAAAAATGCTTGTGTTAAAAGTTTGGATTTCATTTTTAGAAAAGAAAACAAAAATTGGTTGTTTTTTTACTGATTTGTGATTCTGAACAAATTAGTCCTTAGTTTTTTTATAGCTAAGTAAAACATCCTTGAAAAAGACACCTTGTAAGCTTTGACTTCAAATAGTTTTTTATAGTTTATAGATCTCAAGATTAGTTATTTCCAGGGTTTTGAGTGTTTTATAAAAAATAAAAAATAAATCTCTTATGGAAAAAGTTTGTTTTTGTAGTATTTGAGTGTTTGAAAGAAAAGGAAAATTTTTGTGAAAATAACTAGTTGTCTCGTTTTGAGTGCATTGGAAAAGACAAAAAGCTCTTCTTTTAATTTGTTGGTTAAGAAATATTTGTGTTTACAAGCATTTGCATTCTCAAACTCTTTCCTAGCTAGAAGTTCATTGAAGGGAAAAGATTGCTTAATCATCTTAAGTGCATTTTTTAGTGATTTTGAGTCGAGTCTTCACACCACAAGTTTCATCTCCGCACCTCTTGACTTAAACAAAAACCAATAAAAATAAACACTTAAAGTAAAATATATCTAGTAATCTTTTTGTTTCTAGAACTCTAATACACCAACATAGCTTAGGCTATTGTCATGGAGTAGGGAGTAATTAACTCTCCAAGACAGTAAAACAAACAAGTAGTTGTATCTTACGGTAGGAGAAAAATCCAATTGGTGCATCTATGCTCTGGGAAAGCTCCTCTTAAAGGAGAAGCATGAGATCGTGCCCGAACTAGTGTGGGAATCAATCCTTCCTCATTGGGAACGACGCCAGATATTCACGTATTAAAAATGGTAAACCTTGGATTAACCATTGTCGAGGAGCCTGGGATCACTTGTTGGTAAGCCTTGGATTATGTCAAGGAGCCTTCAAGGGGATTGAGCTTGTTACTCTGCCCTTGCGTGCGTATCGGATCGTATACTGTTCCCCCAGGTATATTTGTTTCCGTTGGTAACCATAGTGACCATATTCTATAGGATTATTCCTAAGGTGACAGTGGTGGAAAGATCCCACTGTACCTGGAGCAGATGTCAGCTAGACTCACTTGGATTTTCTGGGGAGTTCTCTTCACTCGAAACAGTTTAGTGGAGGAACTTGTGCCAGTCTATTCATTAAGCAGGTTGAGGGGGTAACTGTTCCAACCGCCATTTCTATATTGAACTCTGCGATGTTGGACTTCATCACCAACTAGTGTTTTCAGTACGGAAAGTTACTGTTTGTGTGTGGTTTGATCTCCTAGATTCTTTAGGCATGTGATTCAAATTTGTTTGGTTCTTTAGAGGCTTTAGGTGGTTTTCATTGAGATTTTATTTTGTTTGCGTGTGAAGTAGTTAAAATTTTTTAATCGTGGCTGAATTACCGAGGAAGTCCCGTAGACTTTGGGGCCAACCTCCTGATTTTTCACCGAGCCAGCCTAAAGGGTTAAGAGCCCTCGTAACTCCTAGAGACAGTAGAGTTGGGTCACCTGAAGAAGGAGAGTCTTCTTTAGTGGTACATTCTGATTTTCAAGCTCTAGTAGCAGATTATAATCCACAATCTATGTCTGTTTCTGAAATTACTGGTAGCTTTTCATCTACTAGTGATATAGGTGAGGAACCTGAAATATCTGAACCTGAAAGTGAATTTGCTGCTACTCCAACATCGGGATTTACCTCTCCAACTTCTAGTGGTCCTGGTTCACCCAGGGTAGAAAGAATAATTACCCAAAATCTTCCTTCTGGACTTATAGCTATTGAAGAACTTGCTACTCTGGAAGAAGAAGTAGGCATCCCTATCCCTGAAAATCAACCTGTTATAGAACTTAGGGAGCGTGAATCAATCTTTTACAGTCCACCTAGGAGCAGTGATTGGTATCTTTCATTGACTAAATTTTTGGAAAATACGGGACTAAGTTTTTCACCACCTCGTATTCCTTATCACCCAACACCTAGAGGTTACTATCCTTCGTTAAATATGTCAAGACAGTCGTCCATGTTTTCTCAATCTCCAGAATCCTTTTTGTATGGCGGTCCTTCTATTCCCTCTCGGTATCAGTCACTTACTGGTACTTTTTCGGGAGCATCTCCTCAACCCATTGAACAAGGGTTATTAACTGGAAATAATGGTACTAAGCGGTTGAGTGTAGAAGATATTCTCATGATGTTAGGTACTATTCCTAATCCTCAACCTCAAGGTGGCCAGTTACCGCCTGGGGGGAAGCCTCAAAATCCTCAATTATCGCCTGGGGGGCAACCTCAAGCTACCCAATTTTCACCTAGGGGGCAACCTCAAGGACATTAGATACCTACGGGACAATACGTTCCTCAAGGTCAACCCCAGACTCAATATGTACCTCAAGTTCAACCCAAGTATCAATATGTACCTCAAGGTCAACCCCAGTATCAGTACGTGCCTCAGGGTTATCAACCCCAAGGTCAGTACTCGAACCAAGGTTTCCAACCACCTTCCGATCAATCATATGTTCAAGGAACTGGAAATATACCTTTGAATTATCAACCCTACCCTCAACCCGGTTATGGTCCTTAATATTCTCAACCTGTTATAGGTCCGTACCCTGAAACCGAATGTACAGTTGTCATCTCAAACTGGACAACCCTTAGTTTCTGGTTCACCCCAGCAACCTCCAGTCTACTATTCAAAATTTTGTACCTTCGGTAGTTTCTCAGCCTGGGCCTAGTACGCCGTGTACTCCGCCTCAAACGGCTACTACAACTGCTGCAACATCTGTTCAATCTACCCCACCTAATTTTGGAGTATCGACAGCTCCGGTTTCTACTATTCTTGTATCAACTCCTCAGACATCTTTACCTCAGTCTAGATCCACAATTCAAACTTCGGTTCAGATGCTTGTAGGGCAACCTGGTTCAAGAACGATTGTCACAAGTCAACCTCAATTTACTTATCAATCGTACCAGGGACAGTACCAATTTGGTCCTGCTGTGCAGCATCCAGTCTATCAGTATCAACCGTACCCTGGGTATACATATCAACAACCTCAGCAACCCCAGTACGGTCCGGTTAATCCTGGTTTTCCGGGAGGATATAATATCCCAAATGCGATCCCAATTCCTAGTTATCCTGGATATCCTCCTCCTAGGGCTGGTCTCATGACCCAGAGTTTTAGGGACCCTAATCGTGAATTACCGTTTATCGCAACTTTGAACTTGCCTGACTTGTCGCGCTTAACAAACGATCCCATTAACTGTCTTTCGTTTTGGCTGCCAATGCCGAATAAGTTGCCGAGTGATATTTCTAAGTTTGAAGGCAAATCAGGAGAGGACCCATCGAACCATGTGATGACTTATCACCTCTAGTGTGCGTCTAACTCCATTTCAGATGATTCAATCCGTTTAAGGCTTTTCCAGCGCACTCTAATTGGTCTTGCGGCCAAGTGGTACATTGAGTTACCACGAGCCACTTTTTATAACTTTATTCAGTTAGCTACTTCGTTTTTAACTCATTTTCAGTTGCCAGCCAGACATGAAAATGGCACAGAATTATTAACGTCATTAAAGTAGTCAACGTCCACTTACATTTCAGATCACATTCATGAATGGAGACGTCGATGGCGTTTAGTGAAGGTTTTTATTCCGGATCAGATCTTAGCTGAATGGTTTGTAAAATCTTTATTGCCAAAGATCACTGAGGATGTAGCTAAGGCCGGAGTCGTTACTGAGGAGCAAGTAATTGCTCAAGCACAGTACCTTGACTTAGTTTATACTCAGTCAGGTACGTTACACGAGAAAATCCCCGATCTTCCTAAGCAAAATCAAATCGCTGCAACTCCTTTAGGGTCTCATGCCGCTGATGGTATGATTGGTACGGTTAATACCAAAAGTAAGAAGAAGTCTTCCAAGAATTATTCTCCTATCATAACCTTGCCAGATTCCCCGACAGGAGATTCTTCCGTGGAAATTTCCGCCGATATTCATGTTGTAGAGTCATCTACAGCCAAATCAAAATCCGGTGGTAAGAAGAAAGGGAAGAAGAAAAATAAAACAGATAAAAATTCAAAAGAGAAACCAGAAAAAGCGGAATCAAATGATGAGAAACGAAAACCTTGTTATCCTTGTCTCATTTGTGACGAAGAGCATTTTACAAGAGACTGCCCTCATCGTGCAGAGGTTGCAAAAATAGTCAAAGGTTCCCAAAAGCTTGTTGTTTTGAAGGATCCTTTTCCAAGTCAAGACAATAAGATGATAGGTTCTTCCTCAAATGCCAATGAAGAACCCATACTGAAGATGTCCCATGTTAGGATTGCAACTCGATCGCATGATTATGGTAGTAAAAGTCCTATTGATGGTAAAGAAGCAGAATCTTCTCATTCTAACCCATCAACCTCAGCTCCCGGTTCCGATCCACTATATATCGAGAAACCTAATCCAGACTTAGTAATCAAACCACCCGCGAAGGGTATACTTCCAAAGTCAGCTTTCAATCCACATGCAAGAGCAGTTCAAAACTATAACATTGTTGAAGATTTAGTTGTTTCACCTTTAGCAATGTCGGCTTTGGAAGTGCTGCAATCATGTCCAGCACAACGTAAATTACTATTGTCGGCTATAGGAGCTGTTGACGTTCAGGACTCGCACCTTATAATTTTCGATCTAGAAAATAGTAGACCGTGCTTACCTCATCAAATGGCTTTCCAGATCCCTGTGTTAGTAAAAAATAGACCTATTTACAGGACTTTGATTGATGAGGGAGCCTCAACGTGTATTATGTCGATACAGTGTTGGAGATCGCTTGGTTCTCCATCGCTAAATCAATCCCCGGTGATTCTAAAGGCCTTTGATGGCCACGGGTTTCATCCTTTTGGCATTCTATAGGATCTACCTATAGGGGTTGAAGGAAAAAACATTAATCTAGATGTGGAGGTGGTTGATGCCCCTCTAGATTATAACCTTCTCTTGGGTTGTAGTTGGTCTTACGCTATGACAGTTGTCGTTTCATCGGCCTTTCGGCTTATAAAGTTCCCTCATAATGGAAAGATCGTAACTATAGACCAGTTGACTTACTTTTCATCCGACCCATCCTCTTCTGAAAGTATTCAGCATGTCGGTAAGACGACTATCCCGTATAAGGATGTTGGAGTAGGACTACTTAAAGATTTTAGTTTACTGGGAACTTTTCCTTTTCCTCCTATCAACACATCGCCTTCTACTGCATCCATTCATATGATTTCGTCAGACACCATTGTTTATGATGAACTTGGATCGTACCTTCTGAATCTGAGATAGACTCATTTGGTGATGTTATGCCTTTGAGTCCATACGAAATTGTGTATCAGGCTGTGCAGTCATTTTCCGACCCATCTTCAACCAAAATTGACTTAATGAATGTGGTCCATGAGGAATCACTTTTCACATCAAACTCGGATTCAACAACGTTTTCTGAATTTTTTCACACTGATGAGCAAATTCGTGAAATCCTATGTGTCGATGATTTACCATGGGAAGATCTTCATCATAGATCTTCGTTTTTACCTGAGAGTGATCGTTTTAAAAATGATTTTTCATCAATTTTTATGACTGAATATGTCAAGGAACCTCAGAATCCAATGAAAAATCCTGATTCAGAGTTAAATTTGGGAAACATTTCTCGAACTATTCCTATTGACATTTCGGTTAAGCCTGGAATTGTTGAAAACATTCATATAGGTGCCTCGTGTACAGAAGATGAAATTCAAATATATAAGGCCCTATTTCAAGAATTCCGCGACATGTTTGCCTGGTCATATGAGGAAATGCTAGGAATTGACCCCGCAATTGTTGTTCATGAAATCAAAACTTACCCGGACGCTAAACTCATCCGGAAATGTTTGCATCAGATTCACCCGAGAAAAGATATTGCTATTAAAGCAGAAGTTGAAAAATTACTCAAAGCACGTTTCATTTATCTGATTCCGTTAACGAATTGGGTATCGAATATTGTTTCGGTTAACAAAAAGCAAGGGAAAATAAGAATATGTATCGATTATAGGGACATTAATCAAGCCTATCCAAAGGACAATTACCCAACTCCCTATATCGATCAAATCATTGATGATTGTGCCGGCAGAAAAATATTATCCTTCATGGATGGTTTTTCCGGATACAATCAAATCAATATTCTACCTGCCGATCAACCAAAAACGGCTTTCATTTGTCCATGGGGGACATTTGCTTATTGTAAATTACCTTTTGGGCTCAAGAATGTCGGGGAAACTTTTCAAAGGGCCATGTCTTATGCGTTTCATGACATCAAGCACATTGTGCAACCCTATCTCGATGATTTTCCTGCTCATCATTACATCGAGCTGATCATCTCATCCATTTACGAGTAATATTTATGAGGTGTAGGCATTATCGGATTAGGTTGAATCCACACAAGTGTATTTTTTGTATAGAAACGGGTCGGTTACTGGGGTTTGTTGTTTCGAAAGCCAGCATTCGCATCGACCCCTCGAAGGTTGAAGCTATTGTCAAATTGCCTCCTCCTTCGAGTCTTCGCCAACTCCAAAGTTTGCAAAGGAAAGCAAACTTTTTACGACAATTCATTCCTAACTACAGGGAGATTACAAAGGGTTTTACCTAGTTGTTAAAACAGAATACTCCATTCTATTGGGATGAGATAGCTCATAAATCTTTTGATGCACTAAAAGACACGTTGACCAATGCACCGTTATTGCATTCTCCCAACTACAACCAAGACTACTTCTTGTATCTCGCCACCTCCCATTCCACCATTGGAATGGTGTTAGTTCAGGAAGATGAGTTCGGTACTGAACATGTGATATATCACCTTAGTTGAAATTTAAATCCAACTGAGCTAAAATACTCACATGTGGAGAAATTGGCATTGGCAGCTGTTCAAGCTGTCCAACGTTTTCGTCATTACATTTTACTACGTAAAACTACAGTAATTTTTGATTGCAACCCTATGATCTATATTTTGACCAAGAAATTGCTAGGGGGAAAGTACTCCAAATGGATTGTCATCCTACAGGAGTTCGACTTGGAATTTGAAAAGTCTAAGTCGAAGAAATCTTTAGTTTTTGCGGAGTTAATGTGTGACTTCCCGCGTGCTGACACGGAAACTATGGTGGAGGAGCCCATTGCAGAGGAATCCTTGTTTCTAATCAGAACTTTAGATCCATGGTATGGGGATATCATCATTTATCTCCAGACCCAATCCTTTTGGCCAGAAATTTCAAGGTCAGAATGTCGAAAAATACGATTCCAGTCCCAACAATTCAGAATTATTGGAGATACTCTTTATCGTCGTGGGGCGGGCTCGGTTTTTCAACGTTGTTTAACTCACGAGGAAGTTGAAAGGGTTCTAAATGACTGTCACTCTGGAGCATGTGGCGGTCATATGTATGGGTATGCCACAGCCCAAAAGATATTGCGCGCTGGCTACTTCTGGCTGTCCTTGTTTAAAGATTATATTAACGTGGTCCAAAAATGCCACAACTGCCAAATTTTTGATCGAAAGATGCATGCTCCACCTGCTCCTCTCCACCCTATAATTTCCGTCAGTCCGTTTGCAAAATGGGATATCGATTTTATTACATGTAACCCTCACTCGACAGGGGGGCATGCGTATATCATCCTTGCGGTAGATTATTTTACCAAGTGGGCCAGGGCGATGCCTACATTTCAAGCAGACGGAAAAAAAAGCTGCAATTTTCGTGTTCAATCATATAATTGCTAGGTTTGGTGTTCCACAAGCGATTATCACTGATCATGGGCGTCATTTTCGAAACGTTATGATGACTGAACTTACAGGCTAGCTTGGCTTGCGTCACGATAGTTCAACTCCTTATTATCCACAAGCTAATGGTCTAGTTGAAGCCATCAACAAAGTTCTAGTCATCATGATCTGACAGATAATCGGGATTCATCGGTCGAATTGGCATAACATGCTATTTTCAGCGCTTTGGGCATATCGAACCTCAGTAAAAATGTCAACAGGGTTCACTCCTTTCTAACTAGTTTATGGTCTGGAAGTTGTGTTACCCATTGAATGCGAAATCTCGTCATTGCAAATGGCCATCGAGTTACTTCCAGCCACTTTCGAAAAGGAAAAACGTTTGTTATACTTGACTCAACTAGATGAGAATCGACGTGATGCTGCATTGGCGATCGAAACTCATGCAAAATGTATTAAAGCTCAGTATGATCAAAATGTGACCCCTCGAAATTTTTCGGAAGGAGACCTAGTCTTATTGTACGATCAAGCTAATGATAAATTAGGCGCTGGAAAATTCGTTCCTATGTGGCATGGTCCCTTTATTGTCAAGCGAAAGCTAGCAAAAGGGGCCTATGAATTGTTAGACTTTGACGGGGACTCTTTAGGTAAACCCAGAAATGGTCTTTACCTGAAGAGGTATTATGCTTAAAAATGGGTGTGGAGATTTTTAGTTAGGTAAGTTTTCTTTCTAGCTGGTGTGTTTTAGTTTTAAAAAGTGTGCTTAGCTTAGAGAGTATTTTTCGTCATTATTCCTGCTTATCTTGGTTTTACTCTTGATATTGCAGATGTCGATGCCTCTCCAAACATACATTGGTTTTGCTGATGGTGCTTGTCGTAATACATGGAACATTTTTTCCGCAACTTGGGTTATCTATTCGCCCTCTGACGAGTTGGTATCTATGCATGGGGTAAGCCTTGGTCAAACAACGAACAACATTACCGAGTACAGTGCAGTGATTGAGTTATTATCTGAATCTATTTCATTTGGGATTCGGAGTTTGATAGTGAGGTTAGATTCTGAACTCGTTGTATTACAGCTTAATAGAGTATATGCCATTAGAAATCTAGTGTTATTGAGATTATTTTGGAGAGTGCGTCTCTTGGAACGTGAATTTGATTATGTTGAATATTAGCATATTCCAAGATCTTTAAATACATTAGCAGATGCAATTTCTTCTCAAATGTTAAGTAGACATTTGCAATAATCATACATGTAAATTTAAAAGCATTTCATAACATGTTTTACAAGATAAGCTGGTAATAGTGATATAGTATAATATAGGAGTGTGTCAAAATATATGTCGCCCTCGATCATAGGTTGAAAAACACCTTTTGATCGGCAAAAATGATATACAAAAAGCAAAAATGTCATATGTGTCTAAAATAGGCGATCATCCTATCACTGGTGATGATCTCGATAAGGAACCACTGTACGGGCCACCTTACAAAGGAACCTCCTAAAAGGTCCTAGGACCCGAATCACATAGCACTGTAGTTGACGAGGAATGTCATCTATGCCGGTCTCTGGAATGTCTCCTGTCAAATGCTCTAGATGGCTCTCCAATTCGGCCGAGGTCTCTGCTGATTCGTCATGTGGGGCTAGTGCCGCTGTAGCTGGTTGTTTCCTCTCGTAAGGCCGGAGAGCGGCTAGTCGCTGTGGACCCACGTTTGCATTTGAAATTTTTACTATCAGTTTTGAGACGAGATAAAAACAAAAAAAATTAAAATAGGATAATGTTGAAAATGATTTTGCCTGAGTCATCCCATTGCTCTCCTGGTGGAAGAGCCATGTCTGGGTCACCGCGAAAATCTACCCCAGCGTAAGGGAAGTCCTGAATAGCAAAAACCTAGTTTTCCAACCAATGGAAATACTCAGGTCTGAATCGAATGACCTCTATCCCCTCATCAGGATGACGAGCCATAACTGCAACCCATCGCATCAGTTTGGGCTCTCGAGGAAGTCCAGCTCCAATAGTGAGGTGTTGCGAGACCAACATTGGGACCCTCTCCAGACCAAAGCTCACAACTAAAGCACCGTATCCAAAGGTCTTCAGTTGTCCGTTCTTGGCTCTGGTCAGTTGGCCTTTTACATTAGCCAACACAGCATCGCACTAGTTGAAGATGGTGCCTCAAAAGTAGTCAACTGCCATCTGCATCTGGGATCCAGTGGCTATATGTAGTGCAGTGCTCCCACAGAGCCTGGTAACAGTAAATGCGATCACCATGAGTTCAGGACGGGATATGGTTTTGATGTCTATCCCTTTGTCTCTAGTTTGGTTGTTGCAGAACTCTAGCCAGAGGCTATCGACAGACTGGCCACCTAGCCTAGTCCCGAATAGAGTCAAGTCTTCGCCTCTCTTAGGAAATCCAGTCAAAAAGTATATGTCTACTGGCTCAATTTCGAGCTGGTGGCCACCAATGAAGAAGCACTGGTCCTGTATGCTCCACCTGTCTACCAGCCATTGCAAGAAGTCCACCTGGGCCCTCATGCCAGGTATGGCCCAGAATTTGTACAAGCCGCATGCCTTCAATGCATCGATCGAAGGTTGGTGATTTAACGCGACAATATCTACGTCCTCATGCTGTCATTCTCACCAATCAAGCATGATGTATACTCTACATCCAACAAAAAGGCGAATTAGAATGCAAAAATTGAATTGTTTGGTTGAATTTTGAAAAATTTAGGGTTAAAAACCCTTGCTGCAGGGACTGCATCCTCTCTCTTAGAGAGTGCGTGGGTCCAAACCTTGCCTACATGGAAGGTGCAGACCCCTGACTTTTTCCCCATTGAGAAAAATTCGGGGTCCGCAGGTTACCTGTGGTGTGCCTGCGGGCCCCCGCGAGCGGGTTTCTAGCCTAAAAATCCTTTAAAAAATGAAATGAAACCCTAAAAAACGATTTGAAATGGATACAATTGAAGCGTAGGATGATGTGGATTACCTGGAAGAGACGACGCTCGATTCCGACGAATGGATTTTCCGCAATCTTCATGGGAAGTTTCTGACCAAAAGCTCTATTTTCTCACCCAAATCTCAAACGGTAAAAATGAATTGACGAAAGCCCTTTTTATAAGTTTTTTGAATAAATGAATTGTAAATTTATTTATGTTTCACTTTAGAAAGGTAATTTTTGCAACATTTTTATCCATTTTAAATAGGTATGAGTAATGTTTGAAGATTTTGTTCAGGATAATGGATTTTTCAGGCGATATCGGTCATTTTCGACCAAAAAACATTATAGTCACCTTTAAGCTCTTTTTTGACTCCTAAAACATGAAAAGATCGCCGAGTTTTTCTTTTTAAACTTATTAAAACGGAACTAAAAAAGACCGTCCACTTACAGCTCTTTTTCTGACCGTAAAAACATGAAAGGATTGCCAGATTATTATCGTTTCAAATTCGATATTGGTTATAAAACGACGTGTCATTGATCGCTTTTTTACTTTTTTGCATCAGAGGCACTAATTACGAAAAGTACTCCTTGGTCGTAATGATCAAGCGGTTCTCTCAAGTATTATTTTATACTTTTTCGGGCTTGGGAGACACAAATTTATGAAAAAGGTCAACCCTGGAGTCTTCTTAAGTTTTTTAGACTCTCTAAAATTGAAAAACACCGAGTTTCTCCTATACTGGACTCGTTAAAATTTAACAGTAAAGGACCTGTTCAATTATAAATAGGAACAGACCACTCCTTCTTAGGGTTCGAATTTAAACTAAGTTGGACTCATCCGAAGGATGAGCTTATAATCAAGCAAATGTTATCCTCCTCAAGCTTGTCAAAAATAAAGAGGTACTTGCCATAAATGGTGGGGGAAAAGAGAGAAAAATGAGCCTGTTTGTCATACTTTGTAACCACTCTTGAACACGACACTTTTATTCACCTAGGTTGGGAAATCCTTTGCCTAACAGTTAATCAAACCACATTGAAAGTCTTCAGCCAGTTTCTGGGTATTAACTTTGGGTCAATCGTAACCAAACCATCTGTTGTGTCGTTATGTGTTCAAGAGGTCAATTCCAATAAGCCATTCATCCGCAAAATATCTGTCATCCATCTTGACCATCCCTGAGTCAGTTCTTGCAACTAAATTTCTTCAAACTTGATTTATGATTTCGTGTTGTGGGCTTACCTACGATGGATCGCTTTCTATCGACTCCAGCTCATTATCTAGAAAGATGATCTAGAAATCGCCAGTACCTTGGGATCTGCATGTCTCAATGGCAGGTTTCTCGCCTTCGACGACATGTTGCATCATTGACCTTCGATCAAAGGATTCCGTGACATGTTCGACATCAACACATCTATTCACATCTCATGGATTATACTGAGTACTTTAAGAGCCATTGACATTAATGGTGGTTTCTCTCACACTTGTTAACAATTTACATCATTGACTGGTAATCAAGTGGTTTCTACCATGTTCGACTTCAACACATTCATTCACATGGTTAGAATCGTACTGTTTTGGGAAGTAGAAATGAAGACCCTGGATCTAGTTTCTACCATCCAGGCTGCGAGGAATTTTGTATTCATTATATTGAGGACTATTCATAAACAAATGGCTGCATCCATACTATGTCTACATGTGTCTATACTTGTGATGTATTACAAGATCATTCCTATATCAGAGTAGTAGTTAGTTTTCTAATCAGTTTTGATCTGAGTATGGGAATGCCTACCTCAGCGATGATATGATCTCATATATATATTTTGCATTGAATGTTTTTACAGGTTCCAACCAGGCTCTCCACAAGATGATCCTCGAATGATAAATTACTTCACTCTTCCTAAATGATAAATGAAATCCTCATCTACTACAGACTTCGCACTTTAGGGGGCAATCTGTTGCAGAAAAATATCGTCACCAGGACTATTTGCAGTCAGTATGGGTCTATCATCACTTGTACTGTCCTCCTAAGCAAGTCTCAGACCTCAGATCTTCAAGTCAAGCTTTGAAAATGAGAGAAAGACATTGAAAATCAACAAAGCTCTAGTTCCGCACTTTCTCTCACTGTTGCCTGCGATCCCGCACCACCTGTTCACATTACCTGCAGACCTGCCCACTCTGTCCCTAAAGGAGTGAGTGCAGACCCCTGTGAAAGTCAAAAAGGCGCAAGTTTATTCTAAAAAACTCACGTTGGGTTAATTCTAGTTGATTCTAAAAGGAACTTTGACGTGGATTGTTCGCTCTTAGGTTGTTCATGCATCCCAAAAGAGAAGGAGCTAATCCCTTGATGAGAGGAGCTATCCCTTTGAAGGAGGGATTTATCCCTTTGAAGGAGGACCTAGTAACTTCCCTCCATTGCACTATAAATTAAGGCATTGGGCTGGTTGCTAAGGAGGTTAGAAGCTGAACATTTTTTAGGGTAAATGCTGGTGGAATTGAGACTTCCTAGTTAAGCTTGAGAGGAGAGATCACATACCTTTTTGGCTTCATTGGGAAGAGAGTAAAACTTGTCGAAGTAGAGGAGACTTCTTGTTGGACCCTGGGAGGAGCTTATACAGCATCAAGGCACGGGTTGTAAAGTTCTTCTTTGATTTGAATTAATACAATCAAATTCATTTTTCTCAACAAATTGTCTTATGTCATTTGTTTCATGAATTCCTTGATTATCATGATAGGTATGCTTTATGATATTGGCTTTTCAGGTGCTATTTAATTTGTTTGCTTGTTTGTGTTTGCAGATTCGCTACAAGGGAGCTCATTTGGATCAAAGGAGCGAGGCTTCCACAAACTTGCATTGGACCCAAGGTAGGCCCAAACCACTTGTTTGCCTTTGTTTATAATTGCATATTTAGAGAAAGATAGTTTTTGATTGGCTTGCTTGTCACTAGATATCCTTAGATTTTAGGAAGGTCTATCTTGTCCGCAAGATGGACTCATTTCGTGTGACAGATGGGTTGTTCCATGAAACATGTGGTTCAATTTAATTGTCATCACCTTAGGCATTATTTGCTACTCTTGTGATCTATCCATAAGGTGCCTAGTTAAGACAAAGACCTCTATAATGAGTATTTATCCCAGAAGTGGAATATTGGCATGAGTATAAACCTTTACACATTGTGTCTATGCCTCTTATTTCAATTTATTGTTAAGGGACAAAACCTAGGATCATAGGCCCTATATAATGCATTTAGTTTTCATGGGAAATTTTGAGAGTCTCCACCATAATGTAGGACCTCCATAAGAAATATTTTATCCCGCAAGTGGCACACAAGATGAATTTTAAGGTTTGGTGCACCAAGGGTGGTATTTTGGCCCATGGAATCACTCGTGGTTAAAAACTAAGGGCTTTGGCCCTAAACACTGCTCTTAGGTTGTATAGGGCATGCACTAGGTCTTAAAAAATGACACAAGCTCCATAAATAATATTTGGGTTTTGAGTGTGACACTAATCTGATGCTAATGTTAGTCACACCAAGGACAAGTATTCTAACTAAATAAATTATTCAAGTATGAAAAGAAGGGCCTTATGCCATACATTCTTAGGATTGTTTACAATATTGATTCAATGGCGTGGTGCACCAAGGATAGTTCTCCTCACCCAAGTCTTTCTTTGAAAGGAAAATCAAGGGGCTTATACAACAATGTAGTTATTCTAAGGTATATCAAGCATGAATAGGGACTTTGAATAAGAAATTTTTCCTTTAGATGTCACCTTTGGCATAAGAGTGAGATAAGATACTATTTCCAAAGGCTTGATAACCAAGAATGAATCCTCACAAACCTATAGACCATGGATGATCAACCTCTTGTTTTTCTCATTTAGAGACATATGTTTATAGCTTAGTATTCCTCAAATCATAATTTGAATTATATTATCTACAATAATCTTAAACATAACTTTTTCCTATTTGGTTGATTCTTCATAATCAAGTGTTGGGAGAGGCTATGTTGCCAGAGTTTCAAACCACTCATTATCCACTCGCTAGGGAACTACCAAAATATGTATGTATTTGGGTTGAACTAGATTATGAATGTTTCTCATGTGAAGAGAAAAATATTCTTGAATTGTACCATAACATATGAAAAATTGTTCTAAGTAGAAGAGAAGAAAATAAATGGTGGGATGGTGTCATCACATAAACATCCATGTTTTCAAGTGGTTATGGTAGGAATTTTGTGCTAATATAATAAAAGAAATACAATGAAATCAAAGAAGAGCTCGAATGGGTAATCCAACAACTTCAACTCAATATCTTTGATAAAGAGCTTCAAGTTTTGGATACCAAACTTTGACAATATTTGACAGTATATGATATTTAAGGTGTGAAATGGGCTTAATTATGAAAAATAAATAAATAAATATTTACTTGATATTATTGATTGATTGATTGATTGCTCCCCATCAACAAGGCTATTTTTGAAACAAGAATCTTCAATGATGCCTTGGAATTTTTGTTCTAGAGTTGTTTGCATACGACACATGGTGAAGAAACATCCTCTTAATAGGAAATTGAATTTGATGGTAAGCTTAAGTTATAGAAGAAAAATTATCTTCTTATGTACTAAGAAAATCAAATCTATCCTCATATTTATCAAGTATTGCCTCCTTGTTGGAAAAGTCAATATAAGAAAATTTTGAAATTTCTTTCTCAACAAGTACAAAAAATACACAATCTTTTTGATCAGTCTATGTAGGTTGGGAGGCCATGATGGGTAGTTTATTTTACTAAATGTTGAGTACAACAAAAATCCCATTGTTTGTTTACATGAATAATTTAAACTATATTTCAGATCTCCTAGTTATGCACATGTTTTGTTGATGACACGATGCTTGATTTACTTGTGTATTTTCCTTGTTTTGAGATCATCATATGTGTACCAAATCCCCAAGAAATGAAACATAGAGTAATAAATTATAGTGAAAAATGGGGGATCATATGTGCACATTGGCGTGTTACAGGCCATCAATTTTATAACTTCTTCTCTCATTCAAAGGATTGTAAGTACAACCAAAGAGGTACCTATCAGATTTGTCTTCATCGAGCAAGGGAAGTTTAGGTAGAGTGGATTAAATGTAGATATCTAGTACATATAATAGATAGAGATCAACTATAGGTGAGAATATCATAATAAAACTCCTTAGGCACATGTAATTTTTTCTTGCTAAAGGGTGGTCATGTTCTTATGACACTGAGAGCAAGATGATATCGAGGTTCCATTGAGGTACAAACATCTAGTGAAACAATGGGTACCCAAGGACCTTCCTCAAGTAAACACTATTTTTTTTTCCTCAACAAAAGGATATATCACATTACTCCATCATTGTTACATGGTTTGGGGCTATTTTCCATGGATAGCATAAAGTTTTGTTACGATGGATTAACTCAATTGATGGAGTATATCAGACCTCTTACCACTAATTATATTGGATGCATCTCTTCCAATATAAGAAAGTTATGCAGAGATGTGAAGTGGATATAAATTATATACAACTAAAAGACAATGATCAAAATAAAGGAGTTTCTATGTATATTGATAAAAGGCCAAAAACCTTGGGGAACATTGGAGGGTTTATAAATAGTACACAACCCAGGACAATAAATAAGAAACGTTCCAATTTCATATTTGAGGAACATGAAGGAAAATGTGTATTTTTATGCACATTAAAATCAATATCTATAGGAGAAGAGTTGTTGATCAATTACAACTTGAATCAAATAGATACAAACATTGTTATTATGCAGGTTGTATGTAATCTATCATTAATTATTCTTATATTTTATGTTCATCATTCAGAAGAATAATAATCTTATGTAAATTTTTCACACTATTCTCAATTATATGTGAAAATTGTCACCTTCGGCGTCATCCTCATGCTTCTTCATTTGGGGAAATTACAACTACTATTATCCAGAAGCCTAGAAATAACAGGAGGAAAAACTAGGAGATGAATAAATAAATAAGGGGGAAAACCTCCACCCTCTACTAGTCATGTTGGGAGCAAGCAATGGAAATATTTGATATTTGAAAAGAAACTCTTACCTAATAATTACGTTATTAGGATGAAATAAAACATGATGGATTCATACTTGCATGTATTCCATCAACTTTATTGATGTTACCTAATAAGGTATAATTTGTTGTCCAATGTTTTAGCTATTTCTTGATCAACTTTTCTTTTCCCAGTTTCAATAGAAAGTGTTAGCTCTGCTATAAAATTAAGCTTTTGATGGGAAGAAAGTAGGATTGGCAGTGCAGGTCGTGCTTTCAAGAGGTCCGCAACAGTTGGTTTCATCTTCCCCTTCGTTCTCCTTCTTTTTCTTTTAAACCCCTTTATCTCTTTTTTTCTCTCAAAACACCATTTAAGCCACCCTCCACCTCATTCATTCTCATTTTTATTTTTCCCATGGGTCATTTGTTTAAAATCACATGCAAAGGTTTTTCATTTTTAGCTCGAGCGCAGAGTTAAAACGGCCATATGACCATTTCCTCATAACCCTAGGCTTTAACAAAATCCTGGGCCCGCGGCTTTACCTGTCACATCACATCCGCTAAACATATGATTGGATCCCACCATCCAATCGCACCTGCCTTATCATCCGACAGTGTCCGCTAGCCCTCTCTCCACAACCCGTGCACGCGACAACGTGCGGGGAAGGCGGTTTCCCACCGGACCTGCCTGCCACGTGGCGCTATTTCACTCGATCGCACCATCGCATACATAAACCACCACAGCTCCCGAAGCGGTGCGGGGAAACCACTCACCGCCCTTCCTATACATCCTCCCTGCCCACTAACTATTGCACTACTTTCGCTTCCGATAGCCATCCGATCATCCCCGCCCATGATCCGACGGTCCTCGTTCTTCCCACACACATGCCTCCCGATAACCCACATACGCTGATCTCCGCCATCCAATTTGCCAAATCTAACAGCTAATATTCCATCGCGCTTCTGTTTCCTCCCGACGCTGCCATCCAAGAGATCTCGGCTGTCCATCTGAGTTATCCAACGGTTAATATCCATGCCCAGTCCATTGTCCATTTTCAAAGAATTTTTCGTGTTTTGGGCCTGTCCTGTGTATGCGAAGAAGGAAGGAGGCCATGATCCAGCGACTGGCACATTAAATCCTCAGCTACTACATTCAAAGAGCAGCATGGCCAAGGACAAGAAGGACAGCCTTGAACAGATAAACACGACATTTCACCTATTTGTAAAGTACAACAAAGCGGCAGAAAGATCATTTTTTCCATTAAAACAATCAAATTGTATCAAAGACCATATCTAATTGTAAATGTGGTTGGTGGTCAGTTATGACCCCTCCACACATAGTTTAGCAGATATTTTTTGTGAACAAACTCTGTATACACCAAAAAGCAAGATGCAATCAAGTTGATGAGTGTTATTTTGTTGTAAGCTTCAACTTCTGGAGACTGTAACTACTGTGAGACCTGCAACTTCTGGTCTTCATTTTTAGCTAATGCAAGCTTCTTTTGCTGTTAATTGCTCATTTTCCACTTCTTCTTTGTTCCAGGCTATGCTTGTTATGCATTTATTCATGTGTTGTTGATGTTTAGCATTAGAGGGGTTGTCATCCCACCTCTGTGTTAGAATTTAGCATGTATTATTGAATATGTATGCAGGTTTATGTTGATTTAATGCCAGAGAGCTTTCATCCTATATGTGCATTAAGAAATAGATTTACAGACCTTTTAACTGGTTGCAGCTGACCATCACAGGGTCCTATGCATCTGCTAGTGTGATCGGTATTCTCCATCATCACATTTTCCTTAAAACTGTCAGTAATTAGTGGTCTAAAGCCTTGTAGTCTTGGGGTGTTCACCCATGTCTGGGTTTAAGCATAGTAGAAGTGGTTATCTGGCTTGAATATGCAGCATTTCTCTCATTCATCCACCATTTTCCAACATTTTTGTTGAGTTTTTAATGTTCCCGAGCATCTCTAATATACAACCTAGGAGAGTTTCTTGGGAATTAACATTAATTGGCGTCGTTGCCGGGGAGAGGAGAATTGAAGCTCAGCTTCCCTGGGAGAATGACACAGATTCAAGCTTTGATGATAGACAAGGTTTGAACACAATTTTGGGTTGTAATCATCTATCTGGTGACTCCACTGGAGGAAGACCATCCTTTCGTGACTCCACATTGAAGTTCTGGCTCAGTTTGTGAGACATACTCGAAGAAATCCTCAGAAATCACCTGCTGAATTAGTGCCTGACCCTAAGAGGACTGTCAAATCAAAGAAAGCTTCATAGAAAGGGGCATCAAGATCAAGTAATCCTAAGAAGTTTCATTCATCTTTGAAAGATAAAGTTATAGCTGAAGATATACAGTTTGAACATCTAAAGCACGACACTATTAGTAAGAAAATTCCTTCATAGCTTAATTTAGCCCCTTGTGCAGTTAGTTCCCCTTTGAATCTCAGTCCAAAGAAATCTTCCCATACAGTCCAAAACATCCCTTTATCTCTGTCATCCATCACATTACTTCCTACCATTCAATCTGCTAGTATTCTTCCAAATACTCCAGTCATGGCAGGCCAGCAAGCACCCACGGAGATAGAAAGAATTGTTGCTGCTAGATATGGGCCCTTGGTCTTGCCTGTTCCTTTAAATCCTATGCCTGTGGGAGAATATCAAAAATATATGCCTAAATTCACTAGAACAGAGGGAGTGACAGCAGAAGAACATCTTGAAGCTTTTTACAGTTATGCTGATAATTTAGATATAAGTGAAAATGATGTGTGGATGAGAGTTTTTATCCAGAACCTTGATGGACAGGCCAGGAAATGGTTCAGAGAATTACCCCAGAGATCTATAATAGACATTGAAGCTTTAGATGATGCGTTTTTGAAGCAATGCGGAGATAAAATGGACTTGTTGTATTACCATACTGAGTTTGGTAATCTGAAGAGGGAAAATGGTGAATCTTTGCCTGATTTTAATAAAAGATTTAACCGTGTGTATAGCAAGATACCAGGTGAGGTAAAGCCTACCCCCACCTTTGCCAAACTCACTTATGCCAATGCTTTTGACTCTGATTTCTACCTGTTGTTGAGAGAAAGAAGATGTGCCACTCTAGCTGATATGCAGGATACAACACTAGAAGTGGAATCCAATATTATGGTTGCAAAAAAGCTGAAAAATCAAGCTGACAGAAGGAGGTAGAGAGGTCAGGCTTCTACTTCTTCTGCAACATCTTAGGAGCCTAAGTTAGATAAAATGACTAAGATGATAGAGTCATTGGCTGCTGAAATTTCTAAGCTAAAGGTTGAGCAGAATTCAGGAAAAGCAAGGTAGCAGAACACATTTGCTCCAAGAAATCCAAATCCTTTCAGAAGAGAAAATGAGCAGTTACAAATTATGCAAAGGGGTGAAGAATCAAAAGAAGAACAGAAATTTAAAGCTCCTTTCCAAAACGTAGTCATGGAGGAGGAACAATTTGAGGAAGATGAGGATGAAATCCATTGCATGGAAGATAAAGGCAGCGCTGCATTCTTGACTTTGGCTGCTTATGAAGAATCTTTGTTGCAGGAACAAGACAGTCAAGAATGGGATAGAGAAGCTATCCTACAAGCTGAATAGTAGCAGAGATATAACCTAAGGTCCAATGCAAAAAATGTCAGAGAGAATTCTGCCCAAAGAGCTGTTGTCCAAGCAGAATCACAGAATACTAGGCAAAGAAGACTAGCAGTTGATCCAATTATCCTCAAAGCTCTAGTTCAAGAGGAAAAGGTTCTGATAAGTTATCTTCTTCTTTCAGATTTGAGTCAAAAGTTCAGAAATTGAAAATATTTGTGCCTCTGGTAGAGTTGGTGAAGAGTGAAGTATTTAGAAAGCCTATCCTGGAAGCTCTTGAGCTGGAAACCACACAAACCTCCACTGACTCTATCAATTTGCAAGATGACAAGCCTGCCATTGTGCTCAGCCCTATGATTGAACCTGCTGATAATAATTCTCCATCTTTTTATGTCTCATTGACCATTCATGACAAAATCCTCCACAATTGCCTACTAGACACATGGGCCAGCCACAATTTGATGCCTAAAGCTGTCATGGAAGAGTTAGGCCTTGATATCACTAGACCCTATCATGATCTATTTTCTTTTGATTCAAGGAAAGTGAAATGCCTAGGATTGATTAAAGATCTGGCCATTACCTTAACTCAGTTGCCCATGAAGAGTATGATGATGGATATTGTGGTAGCAGATGTCCCTCCCAAGTTTGGCATGCTGTTGTCCAGAGGGTGGATTAAGAGACTAGGTGGGACATTACAGAATGATCTATCTTATGCCACTATCCCAGTGTTTGGAGGATAAAGCAGGAGATTGTATAGAGAAGCACAGCTGGCATATATCATCAATGATGAGAAGAATCCTACAAATCATCCCATATATGCAGTGGAAACTGATTTTGGAGCCTGTATTCTCCAAATACAAGAATCTTAGAAGGCCTTATTGCAGCTCAAGAAGCCAGTTCAGGCCGAAGAAAAGCAACGAAGTCAAATTTGGGAGTTGTTCTTTGATGGAGCATGTTCCAAGGAGACTGCAAGAGCAGGGGTGGTGCTAGTGTCTCCAGAGAAAGAAAGCATTGAGCTGTCTTTTAAGTTGGTTTTCCAAGTCACAAACAATATAGCAGAGTATGAGGCTTTGTTGTTGGGCCTGAATGCAACAAAAGACAGAGGAATCAATAATCTAAAGGTATTTGGAGATGCTGATTTGATCATTCAACAAGTAAATAAAACATTTCAAGCAAAGCACCCAAGGCTAAAAGCATACAAAGATGAGGTATGGAGAATCAGATATTCTTTTGATTATTTCTATATTTCATACATTCCTAGAGCCCAAAATCAGCTTGTTGATTCCCTTGTTGTGTATGCTAGTCTATTTATCCCTCCAATGCCTCCCAGACTAATTTATGAAGTGCAAATGAAATACAGACCATCCTTGCCTGATAATATCCACCATTGGAAAGTTTTTGATGATGATTATGAGCTAAATAGGTTTCTTCAAGTCATTGATGAGTTCTCTGAAATTCAAATTGACCAAGAAAATGAATCCTTGGAAGAAAAGCCCCAGTCCCAGCTTAGAAATAAAATTGGCAAAAAACATCATTGTTCAGCTTCCCAGCAATCATATTCCTATGGGTTTAATTCCTTTAGAAAGACTGTTTGACTAGAATGATGTGCCTTACAAGGCTACCCAGAAAGAAGACCAATCTGTAGTCTATAAGCATGATATAGGAAGTCCAGGTCAGCCTAGATATGTAAATGTTTCCACTCATTTGTCAGCTGATCAAAGTGCTGAATACTGCAATTTGATGAGGCAATTTGCTGATGTGTTTGCCTGGGAGTATAGTGATCTAAAAATGTATGATAAGAACATAATTCAGCATAAAATTCCTCTAGAGAAAGACACCATTCCTTTCAAACAGAAGATGAGACCAATAAATCCGATGCTTCTTCCTCTAATAGAAAAAGAAATTAAAAAATTGTTGGCTGCCAAGATCATAGTCCCTCTCAGGTATTCAAAATGGGTAGCCAATCTAGTGGTGCTGAGGAAGAAGAGTGGTGAAATCAGATTGTGTGTTGATTTCACAAATTTTAACAAATGCTCAAAGAAAGATAATTATCCCTTACCGAAAATGGAGCATTTGCTGCAAAAGGTCACAGGAGCCAAAGTAATGTCTTTCTTGGATGGTTTTTCAGGCTTTAATTAGATTGTTGTGCTTCCAGATGACCAAGAAAAGACTACATTTACCACTCCTTGGGGCACTTTTATGTATTCCAAGATGCCTTTTGGATTGATGAATGTTGGAGCAACCTTTCAGAGAGCTATGGATATAGCATTTGTGGGAGAGAAGGATAGATTTGTCCTTATCTACCTTGATGACATAACAATATACTCTAGCAGCCATCAAAATCATTTGCAGCATTTGAAAAAAGTGTTTCTAAAGTGCAGGAGGTTTGGAATTTCAGTCAATCCCAAAAAATCTCAATTTTCTTTAGAAGAAGGCAAGCTGTTAGGACATGTTGTGTCTGCTGCAAGTGTTCAAATCGACCCAGAGAGAGTAAAAGAAATACAGACTTTGTCTGTTCCTAGATCAAAGAAAGATATTCAGTCCTTTCTGGGCAAAATTAATTTTGTCAGGAGATTTATACCAAATTTTGTTGAATTAGTGAAGCATGTTACCTCCATGTTGAAGAAAGGGGCAGATATCAAATGGACTGATACAACAAGACAATTTTTTGAGTCCATTAAGAAGGCTATTATGGAGGCTCCCACATTAATAAGTCCGGATTACAACAAGGAGTTCCATATATTCTCGTTTTCTTCTGAAGACACCATTGCAGCAGTTTTATTGCAGGCAGATGAAGAAGGTTCAGAACATCCAGTAGCATTTTTCAGCAATAACTTGAGGGATGTTGAACTGAGGTATGATATTATTGAAAAACATGCATATGCTCTTATCAAATCCTTGAAAGCTTTCAGAGTTTATATCTTTCATTCCAAGATAGTTGCATATGTACCCTCAGCTGCAATAAAAGATGTCTTGACACAACCTGATGTTGATGGAAAAAGGGAAAAGTGGATTGCAAAGATGATAGAATTTAATATAGAACTGAATCCAGCCAAGCTGGTCAGAGGTCAGGGGCTTTCCAAGTTATTGGCTGAGGAAAATTGCAGGTCTTTAGATATTGATTTCCTGTGCACAATTGCAGAAAATGGTCAGGCAGAAGAAGAAAGAACAACTGAACCAGAGCGAAAACAGTTAGTGGCCGAAAATCTAGCTTCATGTGGTTGGTATTTTGCAATAATTAATTTCTTGTTGAAGCTAGAAGTCCCTTCAGAACTTACTAAAAGTCAAGCTAGTACCATAAAACTTATAGCAGCTAAATATTGCATCAATGAAAATCTGCTCTACTGGAGGGATCCATCTGGGATATTTTTAAGGTGTCTGGACAAAGAACAGTCAATAGAAGTGATGCAACAGTTACATAACAACATGTGTGGAGGGCACCATTATTGGAAGACTACATCCCATAAAATTCTCAAAGCTGGGTACTATTGGCCCACTTTATTTTTTGATGTATTTGATTTTGTTAAATCTTGTGACAAGTGCCAAAGATTTGAAGGAAAACAGTAGTTGAAGTCCCTGCCCTTAAAAGCAATACTTGCAAAAGGACCTTTTCAATAGTGGGGTTTGGATTTCATTGGACAAATCAATCCACATTCCAGTGGCCAACACAAGTGGATATTAGTAGCCACTGATTATTTCACTAAGTGGATTGAAGCAGTCCCTACCAGGAAGGCTGATCATAATGTGGTCATGAAGTTTTTGACAGAAAATATTTTTAGCTGATTTGGTTGTCCACACAAATTAGTCACAGACAATGTAGCAGCCTTCAGGACAAAAGAATTGGTGGAAATGTGTGATGCAATGGGTATTAAACGTGTTCATTCCACCTCATATTATCCTCAAGGAAATGGTCTGGCAGAATCCTCTAATAAAAGCCTGATAAGGATAATTAAGAAGCTGTTAGAGGACAATAAAAAGAATTGGGATTCAAAGCTCAAGTATGCACTATGGGCTGACAGAGTGACCATTAAAAGATCCACAGGGAATTCACCTTTCAAGTTGGTATATGGCACTGAGGCAGTATTCCCAATTCAGCTAACTCTCCCTGTGGCAAAATTCCTTCAAACAGAACAGGATGAAGAAGAAGAGATGGCAAAGAGAATCACTGATTTGGCAGATGTACATCAGATTAGAGAAAATCTGGTTGAAAAGGCTGCAACACATCAGAGAAAGACCAAGGAAGCCTTTGACAAGAAGGAAAAAATAGATGATTTTCAAGTTGGAGACTTTGGTTTTGAAATGAGACGCACTTAAGAAAAATAAAGGCAATCATGGGAAATTTGATGCTCTCTAGACAAGCCCTTTTATCATTTCACATATTCAAGTGAACACCTTCATACTGAAAAGTATGGGAGGAGAAGCAGTTTTTGATGGCCCAGTTAATGGGCGTTTTCTGAAAAATTATGTTTTTTAAGGTCTTTCGGCCTTAAAAGTTGTAAATATTGTGTTTTTAATCAGTTAAGGTATAGGTACAGTAGACTCCATGCCCAATGGAACACTAGGAATTTTGGCTAATTTGTTTTCAGCTAGAAAGGCAGTGGTCTGCAGGTTCTTGAGACCTCACAGGGAGGATCTCATCCCCAAAAGGAGCCAGTGTTAGCTCTGCTATAAAATTAAGCTTTTGATGGGAAGAAAGCAGGATTGGCAGTGCAAGTCGTGCTTTCAAGAGGTCCGCAGTAGTTGGTTTCATCTTCCCCTTCATTCTCCTTCATTTTCCTTTGAACCCCTTTATCTCTGTTTTTCTCTCAAAACCCCGCTTAAGCCACCCTCCAACTCATTCATTCTCATTTTTCTTTTTCCCGCAGGTCATTTGTTTAAAATCACATGCAAAGGTTTTTTGTTTTTAGCTCGAGCGTAGAGTTAAAACGGCCATATGACCATTTCCTCATAACCCTAGGCTTTAATGAAATCCTGGGCCTACGGCTTTACCTGTCACATCACATCCGCTAAACATATGATTGGATCCCGTCGTCCGATCATGCCTGCCTTATCATCCGACGGTGTTCGCTAGCCCTCTCTCCACAAGCTGCGCATGTGATAGCTCATGGGGAAGGCGGTTTCCCGCCAGACCTGCCTGCTACGCGGCGTTATTTCACTCGATCGCACCATTGCGTATGTAAACCACCACAACTCCCAAAGTGGTGTGGGGAAAACGCTTACCACCCTTCCTGTACATCCTCCCCTCTCGTTAACTGTTGCGCTACTTCCGCTTCCGATAGCCATCCGATCATACCCACCCATGATCCAACGATCCTCGTTCTTCCCGTGCACATGCCTCCCAATAACCCACATACACCAATCTCCGCCGTCCAATTTGCCAGATCTGACGGCTAATATTCCATCGCGCTTCTGTTTCCTCCCGACGCTGCCATCTAATAGATCTCGGCCGTCCATATGAGCTATCCAATGATTAATATTCATGCCCAATCCATCGTCCATTTTCAATGCATTTTTCGTGTTTTGGGCCTATCCTGGGTACGCAAAGAAGGAAGGAGGTCGTGATCCAGCGACCTGCACATTAAATCCTCAGCTACTACATTGAAAGAGCAACATGGCCAAGGACGAGAAGGACAACCTCAAATAGATAAACACGGCATTTCACCTGTTTGTAAAGTACAATAGAGTGGCAGAAAGATCATTTTGTCCATTAAAACAATCAAATTGTATCAAAGACCATATCTAATTGTAAATGTGGTTGGTGGTCAGTTATGACCCTCCACGCATAGGTTAGAAGAGATTTTTTGTGAACAAACTCTATATATACCAAAAATCAAGATGCAATCAGGTTGATGAGTGTTATTTTGTTGTAAGCTTCAACTTATAGAGACTGTAACTACTGTGGGACCTACAGCTTCTAGTCTTCATTTTCAGCTAATGCAAGCTTATTTTGTTGTCAATTGCTCATTTTCCACTTCTTCTTTGTTCTAGGCTGTGCTTGTTATGCATTTATTCATGTGTTGTAGATGTTTAGCATTAGAGGGGCTATCATCCCACCTTTGTGTTAGAATTTAGCATGTATTATTGAATATGTATGCAGCTTTATGTTGTTTTAATGCTAGAGAGATGTCGTCCTGTCTGTGCATTAAGAAATAGATTTACAGACCTTTTAACTGGTTGCAGCTAGCCATCGCAGGGTCCTGTGCATCTGCTGGTGTGATCAGTATTCTCCATCATCACATTTTCCTTAAAACTATGAGTAATTGGTGGTCTAAATCCTTGTAGTATGGGGTTTTTCACCCATGTCTGGGGTTAAGCATAGTAGAAGTGATTATCTGGCTTGAATATGTAGCATTTCTCTCATTCATCCACCATTTTCCAACATTTTTGTTGAGTTTGTAATGTTCCCGAGCATCTCTGATATACAACCTAGGAGAGTTTCTTGGGGTGATAACAGAAAGAACCCATCAATGTGGACATAATTCTTGTAAAATACTCCTTGGAAACATATAAGAGAAAATATTCACCATTTCATAGTAATACCCATCCACATGGAACATGTTTTCTTTTACGTTTCCATGCCTTGGTCTAGCAAGTTGTTGACTTCTCATATAAATCCAACTAGGTCCCCATTCTTATTGTTCTTCATAGGACTAGCCAACTTGGAGCATTAGCCGTGACATTCTTGACATTATAATTAGAAAGATAATTTCACATAGCTTCTTTTGTGTCAAATTCAATCCATGTATCCATGCAATTTGTCGAAATGAGAGAAATATATTTTTTCATGTCTATATTTAATGACATCTAGGGTATGTAAAGCTTCATTGATGATATAAGAATGTGTGATATTCCATATTTTTTATCAATGAATCAAAGTAATTCTTTTGTCGAGAATGAAATAAAGCATTCATGTTATTATTTTCATTTAATGTTCGACTCAACACATAAATACCATGTTCAAAATCCATGGCATAGATAATTGTCATGGTAACCTAGACACTTAAATGAGAAAATTGGTCTATTACTAATGTGGAGGTAAACTTGAGAGAAAATAAAATAAATTATATTCATATACAGATATAATTCTTCTTTAGAGTCCTCCTTTATTGAAGATATTAACATTGACAAGTTGGATATTGAACCAAAGGCTGCACCTAATGAATGTTGAAGGAATTCAACGATTGTCTCTAACATTGTGTTATCACTTAGAAAAACACCAAGTTGTGGAAGGAAAAACTAAGGTAACCTCTAACCGCTTTATATTGAAAGTTGGCCCTTCAATCCAGAGAGTGATTTCTCCTTAAAACTCTACCACTCATGATCACTTTAGCAATAGGTCATTAAGATCATTGGCCATATTTAATTGAGAAGAACTAAGGTTGGTTAGACTGTAGGAAATTTCACCATTGGGCATGGAGTCTGACCCAATCAGTTTTATGTTAACCACAGGTTCAGTGAGCGAGTATAAGAAAAAGAAAGATAGTAACAACTCCTTTGACAAGTTTTAGAAAGCATGGAGTAGCATAATATAATAGAGAACCTCAAAGACAAAGTATCATTGGTAACTATAGTAATCTTTAGATGGAAAACATCTAATAAATACTTGAATAAACAAATCTTGATCACACACATATGAATTCCAACTCAAAAACTAGTATTCAAATATTGAAGAACATATAAAACTTGGAAAAAATACAGGGAGTCATAAACACATGAATTTTTACCACTGCTCACATAAATTGGTGTATAATAATATTTGATCACACACACAGATAGTACAGAAGAATTGTTTTTCCAAAAAATCCCAACCCATGGTTTTTTGTCATTATCGAATTTATAGAGTAATTACAAAACCATAACCATGTTTTCATAAAAACCTTAATTACAAAATTCCAAAAATAGTTAAGTAAAATTCTTCCTAAAACTACATACATTACATTGTTCAATCATAAATCCAAAATAAAAATATCATGTGTTTGAAGATCATGTTGTTGCTAGAGAACTGGCTAAAACTAAGGATCAAAACTAGAGACTGATATCCAGCCCAAATTTTCTAAAAAACCTTTCTTTATCATCATGCTCGATGTGGCAATTTATCCCATAACATTTGGTCTTGATCCACAAAAAAGGACATCTAGCAGGTAGATCCTTCCTTCAGGGTTGTATTTGCTCCACCATGATTCTTATTACCTTCAAAAAAAGGCTTTCTCCTCAACGCTGACAGATTCACTGACACATCTCAAATTAGGAGAAAAATTGGGATTGTTGATGAACCAATTGTTAACGCTTCATAAAAATGAAGGTAAAATTGCTTGGACAAAATAATTTTCAATGCTCATCCAAAATGAAGAGAAAAATGCTAACAAGTTGACTGTCAACACTCCATCAAAATAGTCCCAAAAACTGTTGACAAAATAAACTTTTCTATTTAAATAATTAGCTAAGTCTTATAGCTAACTCTAACAACATATCAACCTTTGTTTCCATTTCTTGGTTTGCATGGCCTACATAGAAAGTTTCTTATTTTGACCCTTAGGCTTCATAGAACTTGTAGGATTTTATGTGTTTATGCTCAGATCTTTTTAAGGTGTATCATCTACCTCAATGACTTGTTTTTCCAAGCTAGGGTTTTGTATAAGCTTAAATTTTAGCTTAGGTTTGTTCAATGGTCTAGTATGCAGCCTTCTCCCTCGATATATCTCAGCTAAAGTAGGCTCCCTCTCATATTCTATTTTATTTGTCTCGGGATTAGAAACTTCAACCTATGCTTCCTTTATTGGCTTAATGGTTACAATCTTTTCAAGAGATGGCATCTCAGAAGAAGACAAGTTCTTATTTTCCCAGAATATTCCACTTCTTCTCATATAAACCCTTTCCATTGCAGTGACTAGAGGAGGAGGAGGGTTTGTCATCATACTTATCTTATGGCTTCTATTTTAAATAGATGAAGTCCCCTGCTCTAAGTTCTAGGAGGGTTCAACGGTTTTCTTGATTCTTTCCTTCTACCAATGGAGTGTGGTTTTGATGACACAGCCTCTAGAAAACCTTGCAAAAAGAGAAAATTCTCCCATTCCTATTGATTTTCCTTAAATGGTTCTCAATTAATAATTTGATTAAGACTTTGTGATAGATGAGGTGGGATGATGCATTATATTTTTCCCCAAATCTTGTTTCCATTTGTTTGAGGCTCACTAATAAAAATAATGGATAATTCATCCCTAACCATCCATCAATGTGAGCAAGAAAACAGAAATGAAACCGATTGACTCTATTGAAGTGCCCTTCACAAGTGAGATAAGGTTGTGTAATCCAAAGGAACAGGTTCCCTTCATCCTTCAACCAATCTCTTTGTACTTCTGAATGTCATGGCCTATCCTTACATTCATCCCTTAAGAAAAAAGACACATCAATTCCAGAAAATGTGGCTTTTAAAACAATTCTCTCCATCAACAGAGAGTCTTGTACCCTCTGTAGCCACCTCCTTTGTAATAGGGAAGGAAACACCTCCAATATTAACCTCCTGGCCATCAAATCCTTCAGCAAAAGATTGAGTGGCATCATCATGGTAACGCCTATACTAGAAAAATAATTCATCCCATCCAGCTTCCTAAGAATGCTATTGAACCCCTAGATATGCTTGAGGACATTGGGTCCCTTAGGTTCCCCTTTGTGCAAATTTTCTCTTTTTCCCATAACTTCCACTATCCATAAATGTAGGCAACGGAAACAAAATTGGGGTTCAATCAAAAAAATGCAGGATAATAAACTTTTCACCTTGGCGAATAACTCAATAAAAAGGATTAACTATGAATGCATAATATTATAATTACTTACACCATCTGGAAACACTTGAGATTAGATGTGACAGTAAATCAATCATAAATAAAAATGGTCAATTACACCATTAATCTACCATGATGATTATACTTTGGCAATGGAAATAATCCAATGTGAAATCATGACACGACATGTTACCATTTGTTCATCCAATGCTCGCTTAATCGGGGACTTGCTCCTTTGCTAACATGTGATCTATCAGCGCTTTGATTTTAACATAACAAAATTAATTTTTACAATTGGCATTGATAATCTAGTTGTCAAACCTTTTATTTAACATTTTTAAGAATTGTCCTTGATAATCCATCTGCCAATGCCTTTATTCAATCTTTTACAATTGGTGCTAACAATCCCACTGTCAACGCCTTAAATTTTTTCAAATAATAAAAAATCACATTGTTGAACTTAGAACTATGAATCAAAATTGAGATAACAAATTGAAGCATTTTTAACTAATGTTTTGTTTTAGCACCTATAACCACCCTCCAAAATTTCACCTTAGCTTCATTTTGGAGCCTCCCTACCAACCTTCACAGCAGCATGTCTTGCTTTTTCAAGTACACAAGCTCTAGTGATTTTCTTGCAGAAAGATAGCATGTCGATCAAACCTTGATGCATTACTCTCACAAGTTGTTGATCCGAACTTGGTCTAGTAGTAGGCTGAGAAAATCCTTCAATAATTTACACAAATCTAGAGGGCAACCATCCTTCCCTCCAGAAATTGTGGAATTTTGATCGGCAGTGAGCTAGGCCCAGGAATTGCACAATTTTGCTGAGCAAGTTTCACCCAAAAAATTGTGCAATCCTTCCTAACTGGGCTGCTCAACCCATAATTTGCGCAAATCTGGGTAGCAGACAGCTTCTCTACCCGTAAATTGCACAAATCTTATGAGGAGCCAGCCCAGCTCCCAACCAGAAATGCGCATTTTCTCCCAACATTTAAGCAACCTCTTGCATGTGCAGCTGAGTTGACCGATTCCCTTCACGAATGAACAAAACAGACTTGCATGCATGGGCTACTTCTCCCAAGGCATCATGCAAAGGCATCCCTTGTTTAAGGAGCTATTTTTGGTAGTTGGAGGTTACATGCAAGGATCATTTCAAAAACATCCCACCAAGTGTCTCTTTCCCTAGATTTGTGGCATGCACATAACAACATTGATTTTATCAAAAATCATGAACCGGACACTATAGAGCTCATTCCTCACATCAACCTTGCAGCCCTGACATCCCACGTCGCATCTAGGAGTTGTTGGCACATTCATCTCAGTTGTTTTGGGGTAAGCCCACCTTCCATGTCTTATGTTTCATTACTGGCGCTTTCTGTGTTTCTCTTCATATGAATGTTGTCTACTTGATTTGAGTGAGCGCTTGCTATCGTTTTGATACATACTAGCTTGTACTAGCACCATTTCAATTTTCATTAACATCTTACTCCTATCGCATGCATGAATTTTTTTTTCACGAACGGTCGCTAATTCGACGACTCACCTCACCCTCGTGCATGTTGTTTTGTTTTCTAAATCTGTCACTCATCGTTTGCATGCACAATCATTCACTTATGCTTACACTCAGTATCACCACACATTCTCATTCACATTTGCTTTCATTTTCCCGTCGACGAGTATGGACAGCCTTGGCTTGGACTTTGCCTCACTGAGACTATATTGCACAATCTAGAGAGGGAAGGCTCTACCTTCCTCTCCAGAAATGTGCATTTATGCCTAGGAGCTATTCTCTAGGCCTTCTTTGCACAAATATGAGGGACAGTGACTGCTGGCCCAGAAAATTTGTACAATGCAGTCACTGAGCCTACAACCATTTCCAGTTGAGATTGCACATTGCACAATTTTAGTAGTCAGTCAGCCTCCCAGGGGCCCATACTGTGCCTTGCACAGTTTTGGAACTCAGTTTCCCGACCTCCCAGTCTACATTGCGCAACCTTCATGATCATTCACACAGGGATATTGCAAATCAATTCTCAAGTTCATTTTGGTTTTCGACTGACAGATTGCTTGCCATGAGTGTTGTCATATCTCCAGGTATCGCAAGTATTCATCTGCCTCTTAGTAGTACAGGTACAATGGTTATGAATACACTGTTCAAAGCATACTTGGGGATGCAGTCGATCAAGTGCCTAGGAACTTGCCTACCCATGAAGACATCAAGATTTTCATAGACAAGAACATCAAGATATGATGGTAGTTGCATCACAGCGAGCAACATGATGAACAGCAGCTGAAGGTAGCATACCAAATACAACGAATGAAAGAGGAAGGTTGTTGACAACACAAAGGCGGAACAAAGTTGCAAGCTCAAGAAGATCCACTAGTGATAAAAGAAACTTTGGAGGCTCAGGCTATGAGGTGATGGCGCGGCATGAAGATCACGTGAAGAAGAGAATGGAACAAAGAAGGAATTTCATGACTTGAAGTAGCAACTCAAGGAAGAACATGAGATGCATAGACAAGCGAATGAGTTGCAGCAGGAACAGGAACAGTAGGGGTCACAACATGCACTCATGGATGAAACTGCACCTGTACAAGTTATAGATCCATCCAAGCAGCTGGCACTGAGTAGACATGGTGAATAGTGTTGTTGATCACATGCAAAGGATTCAACAACATCCATGTCATTGGGCACAAGTAGGCAATCCAACCCATTCAGCACACTCACCAAGGCAAAGACAAGAAGCAAGCCTGACTGGAGCTGAGCATGTAGTTGACAGTTGATGTGCATGACCATCAACACACACTAGAAGATCAGCACGACATCAGTGTGTTTTCGGTTTGGCTGCACCCAAGAAGACCATGCGCATGTTAGAAGACAAGTGGGATGGAGGAGCCATACCAATGCACCCAGATGCAACGGAGGCAATGGTTCACTTCAGCAAGATGTCAGCATGGAGTGCATGCACACCATCACGGATGACCAGGCTTGGCATCAACTCACCACCTTCACCATCACAAGCATGTCAAAGAGTTGGTCTCAACACAATGGATCGAGTGTTAGTGATGTCTTGCATGGATTGCTCAAGCCATTTTGTCTCACATGAACACGTGCATTAATGTAACGTCTTCTCAAGTTGAAGTTCAAGTGTCGATAGTTGGATGTAAAAGTTATAGAGTAGATGAAGATTCATGAGGATAGATGAACTGTCACAAAGGGGAATGTCAAGGGTCACCCCACCCTTTACTATAAATAGAACCTCATAACTCATTGTAAAGGCTTTTGGTCAGCCAAGCTTCTAATAAGACTATCTTGGAGATAGCTTGGACAATATTGTAACGAGCCTTGGTTTCTCCACTGCACATAGCTAGTACATCTATTTGGAGGAGCATGCATTGTGGTTGTAACATTCCGCTATCAGAACTAGTGGTTGGACATGGGTGTATTTTATGATTGGAACTTGCACTTCTTAATATAACAAGAGCCAACACGTTTCATGCCTATGTTGTATTGTATTCTATGCTATCTGGTTTACTCTAAATGATATATGTATTGGTTTGCTTATGCATGCATGTATGAATCTTTCTGAAATTTGTTGTTTGTTTAACAATCACTTTGGATTGCTTGCTAACTTGCCTTCCATGTTGTGATGTATCTTTGATCGTGTGTTCCCTTCTTAACTGCGTGCTATCATAGGTTTCCAAGGGGCACACTCATCTCAACCCCCATGTGTTAGAACCTTTCATGCATCTTCCTTGGCTCACCGCAACTATCACACCCTTGATACCAACAGAGTTATCTTACTTTCCTTTGTGCGAAATTGTGGTCAAGGCATTACCATACGACCCACTGTTGGGACTCCTACACCAAACAGTCTGAGGTCTAATTGGGACATCTTACTAGGGAGATCCCCTGACATGTTGGCGGGTCTAGCACTGTCAACATGTTCCCTTAGTATTTTCATCACTCACTTATAAAAATCAGTGCATTGATCAGATTGATCCAATGCATGCTCATTGTTGATGTTGAAATCTTTAGTAATGAGTTTAGAATTTGATATAGAAATTGCATTCTTAGCAGATTTACCTTATATTCTATCATACTATTCTCCTTTCTCCATGTGCTTCCACCTAAACATGTAATCCAAATCTATATCAAATATAATTAGGGCTTGTGTCAAGCTAAATCTCAAAATGATATGGAAGGATTCCCCTTTTTGTCATGAATATGTTGTCTAGAATAATTAGATTTGTATTATATTACAACCTCTACTTAGTGCATTATATTTTTTTCTTTAATAGTTTTTTAAACATTTCACGGCTCTAATTATATTATAATGTGGTAGGTTGATTATGGAAAAGCACCAATGCAGTCAAAATAGGTAAACAATTAATAATTTTGATTTACATTTAATGTGAAATTGATTACTTGTTTATATAATTGAAATAACCTTTCTTCTATTGAAATATGCAATCAATGACCATGACGGCAATGATCAGGTTGATGAGGAGTTGTTTGATTCCCCCGACCCAATAATAACAATAAATAATCTTGTGATTAAAGAAAACAAAGACTTTTTTCACTTGATTCATAGTAAATATCAAACTCTTGAGATTAGAGATAGGATCAATAGCTTGACACAAGATCTTCAAAGATATAAAGTAATAACCATATTTTTAAGTGATTTTTTTATGTCATAACTTCAATTATGAAAGTTTTCTTTTTACTTTTACATTATCTAATAAAAAAAACATATTCTTTATTATATAGGATTTTTTGGCACCTCACTTCATGCATGAGTTGGCTTCTTAGTATGGTGTTGGTATTAGTGGCACTAGTGTAGAGACACCACAGTGTCTGAATGACATGAGTTAACATACAGCTATGAGGGTTTTCTCTTATCCACCTTCGAGTGATCATAATCCTAGTAGCCAAATGGGGTCCACACCTTTAGTTGCGACCCATGAGTACAAGCCCCTCGAGGCAAACACATAGCCAAGCTCTGGAGGTGGTGACAAAGGTGATCTTATTGATGACTATATGGGTTCATTTCCTAGATAGTCATGTGTTGTCAGCACGGGGAAAATTCCATGCACATTTTTAGTGAATGAGGAAGGAATTTCGATAAAAACACCAAAAGTATCAAGTATTTTTTAATGTTTTAATTCTTTCATGTTGTCTATCTCAAACACAAATAATCTAGATTATTTAAATTCAAACTAATGATCTTATATTTTTACATGTAGGAAACAACTTATTTCATAAAAACATGAATGAAAACTCATTAGTGATTTTTGGGCCCACCATATGCATAAGGTGGAATTCCCAAAATTCCAACCTCAAAAAAATAACTTATGGACTACCTTGAAAGTTTTTTTGGGGTAGATATCTTCAATAAAAGCAGGGTCACCTCCATATCTAGCACATATTTGAAATATGCATAGGACATGTATAGCTTTCACTTGAAAAAGAAAAATAACTATGAGCGTCCACCCATGGTTCACAAGAGTGAATGGAAGGCCCTCATCAAGGATGCAAAGGAGAATAAAATGAGAAAAGAAGGAAAAATAGCACATGGTGTAGCAAGGTAAATTACATTTTGAATTCAATAAATTTTGTTTTATTTGGTTTCAAATAAAATTTCGGTATATAACATACTTGAAACTTTTCATAGTATCCCCAAAACATTGACAGCCACCAAGACAAGACTTAAGAAACATGGGCAACACAAACTAGGCCAGGGAGGCTATTCAAAGTTATAGGCACGAGTTGTAAGTACTCAAACATCTTAACAATATTAATTTTTATATCACCTTCCGAATTTCTAGTAATTGTGCTAGCCAATAATAAAAATCAATACTCTTACGTAATGCAGGGGGATGGGTTCAAAACTAAAGCCATGGACGAATACTTCTAGTTTGGTTTCAAGTTTGGCTTTCAAGTTGTTGTTGATCGCCGAATAAGCATGGGAAAAACACTAAGATCTAGTTTGGAGGACATGGTAAATAAAAATCAATCCACAGTAACCTTTCATTACTTATAAAATACAATCATGTTTGATATTGTCCATAAATTTAATGTATTGCTTTGTTTAAAGGAGGGGAGAAGCAATATCAATGAGTCTGTGGGTATTGCACAAGAGACTGTTGATAGTGGAGTGTAGCCACAACATGGTTCTCCTATACAACCCCATGGCAGTGGGGTGCAACCCCATGATATTACTACAAATGAGGCCCACAATGATAATATGGTTCCATATTAGTCATATGCATAATAATTTCATACTTATAATTTGTCTACTTCTATTTTTTTCACTTATTCATTTACAATTGTGTACTTATAAATTTTTTGGTTTCAATGGCAAAACATGTCATACATTAGGATCCAAATAATGTACTAGGTAAATAACTACATTACAAAGGAATTTTTATTATTAATGAACTACTTAACTGATATTCAAACTAGCTATATAAATTTAATATTTTTCATCAATTAGAACACTCAATCCCCTTCTCAGGACATGTTTTCATAATGCATCAAAAACCACTGCAACCTGTTGTAGCAGCTACAACCACCCTCCAAAATTTGGACCTGCACCTAATTTCGGAGCCTCCCTTGGGAGTTTTTCTTGATGACTGCACACCCTCAGGTTCACTCTATGAGCCCTTGGGAGTCTTTGCATCCACCTTTCTTGTTCATTTCACCCGAGTTTCTACGTGTTGGTGTCTAATTCATGCTTGCAACCATGTTCTAGTCATGCTTAAATTCTTTGCTTCGTGTGTACTTATTGTGTTCATTGTGAAAGCATCTATCGCACTCACACATGGAGTCACATTCACTATCGCGCAAGTGTCATCACGGTCGATCAATGATCAATCACGAGTGTCGCGCTTGTCACTTTCACTATCAGTCAATCATGTTGAACATGTGTGTCTGGATGTTTTGAGTTGCTTCATCATCGACTCATATGAGTGTGTGTTTGCATGACCACCTATGCATCTTTCGATCTTTCATACACTTAGTCATTTTGCTGAAGTTCTAACGACTGGACTCCCCTCTAACAGCCGGACCATAACCCCGTCATCAACTCGATTGATTGTCACCCAGAACAATGCAGAAGCACCAAGAAAGTATTTCCAAGTTGCACTAAACGCAAGCAATCAATCACCTTTCATGCTGACCACCCGGACAGTCGCAATAGGCAGCCACTACGGGACTGACTCCCCTCAAAAATTGTGCAGAGGCTACTAACCTTCCCTACTCTACTGACTAAGGAAATTAGGCAGACATGCTAGGCATGCACCAAGTGTCCATCCTTGTCTCCCCAAAAAATTGTGCACTTTTCCCAGCTAGTCCACCCAACAGCTGATCGGCTACTCATCCAAGAAACTGCATAACTTTCTTGAGCAAGCCTTCTACTAGACAATAGTTTGCTCAGCTCGAAAACTACACAAAGATGATTATCAGGCCAACTGTCAACCTCAGTGTAGTTTTCCTCACCAGCAGCTCCAAGCAGCAGACTTCTAGTTCCCTCCAGGATTTGCATAGTTTCTGCTACCAAGCACCCAACAACTGACTGTCGGTTCCCTTTGGGAATTGTGTAGTTTATGTTTGTACCATCACTCACCAGTTCACGAAAGCAGTCAAACTGATCCCAGGCATACAACATCTTCCATACGCATCAAGGAAGGCAAAAGCCACTCCCACAAGAATTGTTTTATCATCGGTGGAAGAAGAAGTCCTTGCCACACTTCAAGGTCTGGCAGAAGCTATTGAAGATGGAGAGGAGCCTCCAGTCTTTCGGTAAGGCGAACAAGACACTCTTGTGAGCTTGGGAACGAACTTCAGTATTGGAGGTGAAGGGGAAGGTAGCGGAGGAGGTGGAGGTGGAGACAACCCAACAGACTCGGATCCAGAACCAACAGACTCTGAAAGAGAAGAAGAGGATGACAAAGAAGAAGAGATGGCTGACCCAAATCTTGAATGGATGACTCAGGGACCATTCACTCTCCCATCTATTATGCACAAGATTCTAAAGGGAGCAGAGAGAATGAACATCAAGTTCAACCCTGACAGTACAGTGAAGGCAAAACACCACCTAGAAAACTTCTACTTATAGTTGCAGACCCTTGAGGCACCGTTTGACGACGTGGCATGTAGATTGTTCCCATGTACCTTGGATGCTCGCGCAGCTTCATGGTATCACAGCCTTCCACTAAAATCTATACGGATCTGAGTTGCATTCAAACGCATGTTCCTTGATAAGTTTGTTGATGACAAAACCCCAGCCATGCTACTCAAAGAGTTGGGAAGCCTCAAGAAGGAGGGAAAGGAAAAGGTAAAAGACTTCAATCAAAGTTTTACACATATTCTGAAAAAGTTTGCAGCGAACACTAAACCTCATGACTCCATCACTGTTGATTAATACACGTTCATACTGCCAGCCAACATTGTGTATTTCATCAAGTGAGTTGTGAAACCAACACTCTTGGAAAGTTGCGAATAGGCTATTGATGTTGAGAAGGACCTACGTGCTATCGGAGTCATCAAGTATGAAAAATCAATGAAGGACTCCAAGGATGCGAGCAGGAAGCCCCAAGCAATGGCAAGCAAGGGCAGAGACAAGGAAGCAACGAATATTGAGACCCTTACTCACATTGTTAAGAACTTGACCATGGAAGTGTCCGAGCTCAAGCAATGGAAAACAAACACATTTTCAAGAATCCATCCACTCAGATGGAGACAGGAAAATAGCTCATTGAGTGGCTCATCAAGCAGCAACTATTTGCTTCAAAAAACTACGCAGAAGCCTGTGTTCCAACTCGAATAGTGCACAGATCCTAATTTCTATTCCTTCCATGAAGAACATCTCCCTGAGAACAACAGCCCACATCATGTCGCTCTCCACTGATAAGAAGATCAATGCGCAATGGAGTGAGACATCCATGAAAATCATCCAACTTGATTGAACATTAGTACCAGCAATCGGTGAATTGCGATACGTGATCATACGACTATCTCATGATAATCAAGTACACCAATGCATCAATATAGTTTCCGTGGACATACCAGAAGCATATGTTCTATTACTCAGCAGAGACTGGTCTAGCAAGCTAGATGGATATTTTTCTACAAACTGGTCTCACATGTGGCTTCCGTACAAGGGAAAATGCAACCAAATCTGGGTGTTATCCGAGAGGTATATGAAACACAATGTCACTCCCCTTAATGGTGAGAATGAACCATTGGCCTTCATAGAACTCATGTTTGGCAATTGCCTCCTTGAAACAACATTGGAGTGTTATCCTGCACGACCAACTCCAATCTCATCAGACACATAGTTGGGACTCCTTCCTTTCCCAGCTGATGGTAATGAAACATGTAAAGTTCATTGTACCAATAGTAGTAGTAGCAGTAGTAATAAAAGCATGTCAAACGGTCCATGTATAAACAAGTTATGGGCCATGGATTTTGATGAATCAAAGACACATGATGGCTCAAGGACCGAATATATCTCAATCGCCCAAAACAACAGAAAATGCATGATTTCAAGCTACTTGAAGTTAAAATGCACAAACAACATTGTTGAGCATGAATCACGCATGTTGGGAATCTCAAGGAAAATTTTAAGGATGGAAAATTTTCTTGAAGTTTAAAACATTGGCGAATCTCACTAATCCCTAATATGCAAATTATAAATGTTTATTGATATATTTGTAAAATTATTCAAATTTATAATTATTTTATATATAGTCTCTATATAATGTTGGCGATTTTTAAGGTAAAATAATTTTATATTCTAAAATTTGGGCGAATCATCTTTTATAAAATTGGAAATTGGCGAATCTTTTTTGTGGAAAAATCATGGAAAATTAGCCCACTGGGCGAACATTAGCCCCTAAAATTTTCCATGGTTGGGATCACCAAGAACCCTCAGCCACAACATGGTATCACTCAAAATAGTACTACACTCTGCGAACAGTGTTGATACTTTCAAGAACATAACAATTGATGAAGGTAAGCACGAGGAATCTCTGAAAACTATAGCTGAGGGCAAGAAAGGTGACCCCATCCCCGAGGGGTTGGGTTCTATCAACAAACTCTATGATTTGCAGAACTTTGGACAAGGACAAAGAAACAACAAAACCCACAAGCCCACCACTACAAACTAACAAAGCAACATGGGGATTAGTCACAATCCAAAGATGGCCAGTCTTAGTACAAACTGCACGCTACAGCAGTGGTCATCTTTTGACCACCTGATAAAATAGTACCAGGATGTTTCCAAGAGGGTAAATGGTGACCTGAGTACATACGGCACATGAATAACCCAACACGAGATTCTAGGTAAATGAGGAGCCAAACCATTGCAACAAAAGTTAGGTAAAACACATATATCGTTTGAACTCCTTATACCAAAAAAATTGACTAAATTGTTGGATGTTTGGGTTACTTGAAACTTTCCTTGCCATACGTGGGTTTCTAATTTAAATTCCACACATAAGAAATCCTGGAAAATCCGCTTATGCATTGATTTCAAGAACTTTAACTATTCCCGGAATAAAAATAACTACCCTGTGCCATCATCCGAGCCTATGTTGCACGCGATGCCCAGAGCAGTGGTGGTGTCTTCACTTTAAAAGGTTTTCTCGAATGCCACCAGGTTCCAGTAACGGATCCCAGTGGACTTACACTGGTCCATGAGAGCCTTGTCCCACACACGTATCATCTGCAATCACTTGATGGGAGGGTTGATAACCTTCCTCTCAGCGGCCAAGATCTCAACCATTACTTTTAGTAGGTCGGGCCGTGCCTGTTCCTTGTACATAGTCTGCTTGTTGCTTGTCTTTTTCATCTTGTTTTCTTTGCTTATTATCTTTGTTTTTATATTTTTTTATTATACTTACTAATTTGTTTACGTTTTTTTTGTTTGCTTGGTATATTACTATTTTTTTTTCCGAAAATAAATGATGACAACTACTACGTTCTAGATTTTGAATAGAGTATGTGGCTGAAATTTTAAGAGACTTGTGACACTACAGCACTTGGCTAGTCTTGTGTTCGTCTTCTCTTTGCTTGGTTATAACCTTCGGCCGATGAAGTCATGATGGAAAATACGAGCCGTCTGCAAGGGAAGTTTGTGTCTAACCATGAACTTGTGTCCACACTGGGAAGCACCATCCATGTACTCAGGCTTCTACCGTGTGTGTTCAAGCTCATCCAATTAGTAGAAATGGTAATGGGAAAATCCGAACGAGCAAGCCTATGTCAGAGATCTTACATGCTTCTCTGAAGGAACAACCTCTTCTACTCTCAATAAGTCAGGATCCCTCTTCCACCCCAAAAATAAATAAGTACCTATGCACAATCGTCTTGAAAAATACAAAGTCAAAAGAAGAGAAAGGCTTCCTGCATAGAGAGGTGAAGCATGCAACTCCTCGGGGTACTTACCAGGCTCGCTAGCAGTGGAGCAATGTGTGTATTCCTACGTGACTCCGTCGGGGTAATGTCCAAGCCTATTGGCAGCAGAGCAAAACCAGAGATGAAAGCTTATACTCTGAAAATCTTCAACTTGTGAGCTAAACTACCCTTCCCGGATTCGAAACACTGAGATCTAAGTTGAACTTTTAATTGTGTTTAACTGAGTTAGAAAATGGTGAACCATGCATTTCCATGGGGTAAGTGGGGAAGCCAAAGTAACCCATGCAAAAATTCAATACTCCCCGAAATACCAAGGCCCTGTGCTAGCAATGAACTAAAACAAAGAAGTTGGATTTCTACCAATGTGTCACCAAGTGTTGTAGTGACTACAACCACCCTCCAAAATTTTGGCCTGCACCTAATTTCAGAGCCTCCCTTGGGAGTTTCGCTTGATGACTGCACACTCTTAGGTTCACTCTGTGAGGCCTTGGGAGTCTTTGCATCCACCTTGCTTGTTCATTTCACCCAAGTTTCTACATGTTGGTGTCTAATTCATGTTTGCGACCATATTCTGGTCATGCTTAAAGTATTTTCTTTGTGTGTACTTTTTGTTTTTGCTATGAAAACATCTATCGCACTCACACACAGAGTCACATTCACTGTCGTACAAGCATCATCACGGTCGATCAATGATCATTCATGAGTGTTGCGCTTGTCGCTTGCACCATCGGTCAGTCATGTTGAACATGTGTGTTTGGATGTTTTTAGTCACTTCTTCATCGAGTCATATGCATGTGTGTTTGTGTGATCATCTATGCATATTTCGATCATTCATACACTTCGTCATTTTGTTGAAGTTCTGACGACCAGACTCCCCTCTGATAGCTAGACCATCACCCCAGCATCGACTCGATCGACTGTCACCCATGTTGACACCTAATCCTCAGCGGTTGGGTGTACCCGGAATGTGAACAGTCATCAAGAAGATGAACTGATCAGTCACATTCATGTATATAAACAATAGTTACCTAATGAAATATATCAATCAGTTTTTTCTGCCAAGTCTGGAGTTACCCTGGCCTGACATGGTATCAGAGCACAGGTCCCAGGTTCTAAAAATAGTTGTAACTCCCTCTGTCCTAAGCACTGCCACTGCCTCTGTCCATAACTGCGCTCTGTCCATAACGCTTGTCTCAGACCTGCTCCACCTGCGATTTAGCATTATTCATTGCCAGACCTGCTCCATCTGTGATTTTCCATATAATACGCTGCTCAATTTTCCATATAACATGCTGCGCTGCTGATGGTGTCAGCTGCCTGAAGCCGACTCCAAAACCGTTCTATTGGGTGAATATTGTTGGTCCAGGCACATTCTAGCCTGACACATACACATGCTGTTTGGTCACACTCCTGCCACAGGGACATAATCTCCAGTCTCTGCATACCAATGTATATCTTCCTGTGGGCCGTAATATTGTTCAACTGGTTTTTATCTCAGTTTCTTTTCACGGTCAAATGCCATTTCTCATGTTCAATTATTTTCCAGTGAAGCAAGTGGATTGAGCATGCAAAGAGTTATAGGATTCGTTCCATTATCGTTAACGTTCCCTGTTGGTGCTCAACGCATGCTTCTGTTAGCTCTGGCTCTCCATTCACCTTTTATACTTTCTTATTTGCTAACCTTCTGCTCTAGAATTCTCTCTATTTTCTGGGTCTTAAGGGCCATTTTGCTGAAGGCTGACAGTAACTGTAATATGGTTTTGTTCAAGTGAGATTCCATTCTGAAATTATTGCATTGTTTAAAATATAAATTTTGATGTCCAAATGTATATTTTCTCTCGCTTCTGCGCTCGTGCAAAAGTTGGATCAGGGATCAATGACAATGGAGGATTGATTGGTCTGCGAAGATGCCTGAAAACTTCTTTTACCTTTGAATGACCGAAGCTGGGACTCCACTGCGTGGGAATGTGAAAACATTGATGCGCTATTTTTGCTGATGAGCGGTGCTCCTCCTTGCTAAGATAATGGTGCTTGATTGATGCATTGTTTTTCTGATGTGTTGAAACATGGCTATCGTGCGGTGTTTTTTATTTGAGATAGAGTGTTGAATTAATGCGTATTGCTGTGGCTATATTAAAGCAGTGATTTATATGTGCGTTGAAGCTGTGTGCTATATTGATCAGTATATATATATATATATATATATATATATATATATATATATATATATATATATATATATATATATATATATATATATATATATATATATATATATCTATTATGGTTTTCATTTGAATGAGTTATGAAATGAGTTTGCAGATATGGAATATAGTGGATACATTATCCTCAGAGGGATTTGAAGAAACAGTACATAAAAGTATTTGAAATCTGTTGCCTTTTTGAATACTACTTCACTGTATATTAGCAGAAGTTTTTTTTATCAACAGAAGTTTTTTATCAGCAGAGACATTTTTTTATAGAATGCATTCAATCATCTCTATGGTAGGGATAGTTCTCACTGCCAAGGAGAACTATCCTGAATGGTCTCGGATGGTAAAACAGACCCTCATCTACAATGAGTTGTGGAAGGGAGTGTGTGTCGGAGAAGGAGACAATGACCCAGTACAGCCTACATCAGACAAAGAGCTCGTCATTTGGGAAAACAAGAACAGCAAAGCCTATGCATTAATCGCAGCATCTGTAAATGAAGAAGTAAGTCGCCATATCTCATCATATTCAACTGCCTTTGAAGCTTTACAAAAGCTGAAAGAACTTTATGACTCACATTCTGCACTTGAAGTTGTTCAGCTCATGATTAAACTCTTCACTCTTGAACTAAAAAGTAATGATCCTCTTGCTCTTGCATCTGAAGTAAAATCCATAATGCATGATATCAAATCCACTAAGGTTGAGCTGGATATCCCTCTTATTGCTTTTCTCAAGGCACTCTATCCTACTTACTCCAATTATCTTGAGTCTTTAAAAGCAAATGGAAATCTTAAAGATATAACCTTTGACTCTCTTGTGAAAAAGTTTGCTGAAAGAGAGAAAGCCTTTGGAAAGAAGACAGTCCCTGAATCTTCTGAAGAGACTGTTTGCCTTGCTCATAAAGAAAAGCATCCTGCTCAAGATTCTACAAGAGGAAGAGGTGGACGAAGAGGAAGAGGAAGATACTTCAGAGGCAGGGGGCGCAGACATTCTCAAGCAGAAAAATCAGATCTGCATTGCATTCGCTGCAAACGAAATGGATCACATGATGCTTCTACATGCAAGCTACCAAGGGACAAAATTGAGCAGAAAAGAAACCAGCAAAAAGGTAAAACTGATGATACAGACAAAGGTAAAGCACCTGAATCCGCTCACTATATTGAGGTACAATGTAACATTGGAGTAAATGAAGATTTGTTTAATGCTTCACTTGCTTCTTCGAAAAATGATTGGTTGCTTGATTCAAGAGCAACCTGTCATATGACTCATAGGAAAGATTTTTTTGAAGATTTCACTGACAATGTTGATGGAGCAGTATACTTTGCAGATCAGTCAAAAATCAAGCCATCAGGGCTTGGCACAATCAGGCTTAAACTGCCTGGTCTTCCAGGCTTTCTTCTGGATCATGTTCTATATCTCCCACAGCTCAAGAGAAACTTGCTGTCCTTGGTCCACATCCGTCAGCAAGGTCACTCCATTCATATGTTTGATGGCAAGCTTGAGGTAAGAAAAGCATCTGACCACTCACTTGTCATGAGGGGAATAGAAGAAGAAAGACTTCTCAAACTGCAAGGAACCTCTGGTCATGCACAACATTTCTCATATATTTCTCATCATGAAGAAGGTACACTTCCATCAAGTTTATTATGGCATGCTAGATTTGGACATTTAAACTATGATAGTCTCCGCTTATTGAAGAAAAATGGTGTTGCTGGTTTGCCTACAATTCCTAGAAAACATAAGCAATGTGATGCTTGCATTCTAGGAAAGCATAGCAAACAGTCTTTTCATGATTCACATTCAAGAGCACATAGGAAGCTTGAACTCATTCATTCAGATTTATGTGGTCCAATGCCTGTTCCTTCTGCAAATGGAAATAAATATATCATGACATTTATTGATGATTACACCAGAATGTGTTGGGTTTATTTATTGAAGAACAAATCTGATGCTTTTCAAACATTCAAGAATTTTCATAAATGGATTGAAAATGATGCACAATCTCATATTGGGTCTATTCGCACTGATAATGGAAAAGAATATACATCAAATGAATTTGACAACTATCTTCGCCAACATGGAATCAAACATCAAACAATTGTACCTTATAATCCCCAACAGAATGGTGTAGCAGAAAGAATGAATAGAACAATCTTTAATATGGTACGATCCATGCTTTTCTTCAAAAATGTAAAGATAATGTTTTGGGCTGATGCTGTTCTATGTGCTGCATATATAAAGAATAGATGTCCATATAGTGCTATAAGAAACAAGACTCCTTATGAATTGTGGTATGGACATGTTCCTTCGGTAAAACATCTCAGGATCTTTGGTTCCACCTGTTATGCTTTAATATCAAAGGTACATAGAAACAAACTTGGTGCTAGAAGTCATAAGTGTATCTTCCTGGGGTATTCAAACACCTCTAAAGCATACCGTCTCTATGATGAAGCAAATAAAAATTTTGTTGTATCTAGAGATGTCATTTTTCTTGAATCATCCAAATCTGACAATGTTGTTGAGCGGCAACTTGATCGCTTGGATAGATTCACAAAAATGAAATCATTTCAAGAGTTTGATAATCAGATTCCACATCTTGAAGGGGGGATTCCTATACTAGATCAACATGTGGAATCTTCTTCTGAAGAACAATCTCCCCCACATGAAACTCCAACAACGGATAATTCTTTAAGTGATGTAATTGATAGAATTGGGAGACTCAATCTTGATTCAGTCCCAACTCAATCAACAGAGCAGCCTAGACCATCTCAGAAAGGTCCCCCAAAGTGGCTGACAAAGACACTTGAAAGTGTTCATCTTGATGAAATTGGAAAAACAGGAACCAGAAATTCAAACTGACAAAATGGAGGTGATGTAGATGACTCTAATTCACCTGTTGATATGGATGTTACTTATGATTGTGAATTGAACTTGTCTACAGATTTTGAACCAACTTCCTTCAAAGAAGCTGCTTCTCATGATGAATGGAAAGAAGCAATGCAAAAGGAGTATGATGCTCTCATAAAGAATGGCACTTGGAAGCTGGTTGATCCTCCATTTGGAACCAAACCAATTGGCTGCAAGTGGGTCTACAAGAACAAGTACAAAGATGATGGCTCACTTGACAAGCACAAAGCTAGGCTTGTGGCAAAAGGTTTTGCACAGAAGGAAGGGGTCGATTATGAGGAAACTTTTGCCCCCACAGCAAAATGGGCCACCATCCGGACACTCTTTGCACTAGCAGCTCAGAACGATTGGAAAGTCCATCAAATGGATGTAAAAACTGCCTTCTTGAATGGAGATCTAAAAGAGAATGTTTTTATGTCCCAGCCTGAGGGATTTGCTGTGAAAGGACATGAACATAAAGTATGCAAACTTGTGAAATCCTTGTATGGCCTCAAACAAGCACCGCGAGCCTGGTATGAAAAACTAACTGAGCATCTTCTGAAACTCAACTTCAATCATTTTGATCTTGATGATGCAACTTTATTTGTCAAGAAAGTTGGCAAAACAGTTGTGTATCTTGTGGTATATGTAGATGATCTTTTAATGACAGGGAACAATGAAAGCTATATTGCATCCATAAATAAAGAATTAGGAAAAAGTTTTGAAATGACTGATTTGGGCTATGTTCATTACTATCTTGGCATTGAAGTAACCCAACATCCAAAATCCATATTTCTTTCTCAAAAGAAATACATTGGAGATTTGTTAAACACATTTGGCATGACAGACTGCAATCCTCTTTCTACTCCAATGGAACAAAACTTAAAGCTCACATCTATTGAAGGAAAGGAATTTGAGGATGCAACAAAGTATAGACAGCTTGTAGGAAGTCTCATCTACCTCACTACTACCAGACTAGACATTTCATTTGCTGTTGGAATCCTCTCCAGGTTTATGCAAAAGCCTTGTGAGGGACATTGGTTTTCTGCAAAAAGAGTTCTAAGGTACTTGAAGGGAACTCAAGACCTTGGAATCAAGTATACATAGGTGGACGACTTCAGCTTGATTGGATACTCTGATTCAGACTTCCATGGAGACAAAGAAACTGGGGTATCTACTTCAGGATATGCAATGAATCTTGTATCAGCAGCTGTCTCCTGGAGATCACGCAAATAATCAGTTCCAGCAGCTTCCACAACAGAAGCAGAATACATGGCAGCAGCTGAAGCAACGAAAGAAATTGTGTGGCTCAGGAAAATTCTTGAAGATTTGCAGGTAAAACAAGTACAATCAACTCCACTCATGATTGATAACACTTCTGCAATAAACTTGGCCAAGAACCCAAAGTTCCATGATCGTACTAAGCAAATCAATACTAAATATCATCTGATCCGACATCATGTTGAGGCCAAAACAATCCATCTCCGTCATTGTTCCACAAATGAGCAAATTGCAGACATCTTCACCAAAGCGCTTGGAAGAGAAAAGCTTGAACGATTCAGAACGATGCTTGGACTCACCAACATCCCTTCAGATTAAGGGGGGGAATTGTTGACACCTAATCCTCAGCGGTTGGGTGTACCCGGAATGTGAACAGTCATCAAGAAGATGAACTGATCAATCACATTCATGTATAAAAACAATAGTTACCTAATGAAATATATCAATCAGTTTTTTCTGCCAAGTCTGGAGTTACCCTGGCCTGACAACCCAAAACAATGCAGAGAACCAAGAAAGTCTTTCCAAGCTATGATGAATGTAAGAAATCCAATCAACTTTCATGCTGACCAACCGAATAGTCAGACCCGGTAGCCACCCCAGGACTAACTCCCCTTAAAAATTGCGTAGAGGCTACTGACCTTTCCCACTCTACTGACTGAGGAAATTGTGTATATAGGTTCGACAGACATCAAGTGTCTATCCCTATCTCCCCAGAAAATTGCACAGTTTTCCCAGTCATTCCTCCTGATAGCTGACCGACTTCTCATCCATGAAACTACGTAGTTTTCTTGAGCAGGCCTTCTACTAGACAACAGTCCGCTCAATTCAGAAATTGCACAGAGATGATCAGCAAGACATCCTGTCAGCCTCAATGAAGTTTTCTTCACTAGCAGCTCTAAGCAGCAGACTACGAGTTCCCTCCAGGAATTGTGCAGTTGCTACTACCAAGCACCCAGTAGTTGACTGTCAGTTCCCCTTGGTAATTACGTAGTTTTTGCTACCAATGACCCAACAGCCAACTGCTAGTTCCCTTTGGGAATTGCACAATTTTAACTGCTAGGCTCCTGGCCAGTTCCTCCAAAAAACTATGCAATTTCTACTTGCTAATCCTCCTTGCAGCCCAGCCTGTTCCTCCATAAAATTGCGCAATTTTTTTCCTTCCAGCCCCTGCTACACCCTTTTTCTGAAAACTACATATATTTTTGCTACCTTGCCTTCCTGCATCCCGCACTGTCCCTCTCAAAATTTGCACAATTTTTCCTTCCAGCTAAGCTGAACCTCACAGATAGTCACTGTCGACTTGGATTGACCATCTTCATCACTCAATGACCCTTGCATATTTTTCATCAGTAGTGCCCAGGGTCATCATCCCGCTTCGCAACCTTGCTGCCTCTCCTGGTCACCTGCATCCGAAATAATCATGTGTCATTGTAGACTAGGAGGTTTTTGGATTTGATGTCATCTCGTCATGAGTGAATGCAGGCACAGGTACACTAACAAACATGGCGTGACAACGAAAGGAGCACATGAAGAAGGACAGGTTCACTAACACAAGAATGAATGATGCATGCGAAGAGATGTGCTCGCGAATGGATAATCATGCAAAGATGTGCTCGGGGATGGATGGATGAGAAAACATGAACATGTGCTCACAGACGGACAAACAAACGAACATGCACCTTTTGTGAACAGATGAGCCTGTCAAGCCTTCCAACATGAAAGCAAGGAACAACATGCCAAAGCATCATCAAGTGAACCATTGAACATCAAAGACTCTGTGTACTTTTCCATGCAGAGGTGAAGTTGTGCTACACCATGAAGATATCCATCACCTAGCAGCATTGTAGCTCGACATGCACTCCAGAAGCAGCACGAATGTACCAACAGTGTCATGTTGAGTCATGTCATAAGTCATGTCGCCCACATCTCTACCATGTGCTATGTTGTCAATCAATGTATTGTAACATGGAAGTCCAAGAGACCCACTCATTGTACTATGATTCATGTAAAATTAGAAAAGTCATGGAAGTCAAACCATCATGAGGGTAGTCAAATAGCCACAAGGGTCAGTTTCACCCTTGGTTATAAATACCCCCTCAGTACATGCAGAGGAATTTTCACCTCATCTCCTCATACATAGCCAAGACAGACTGTAATATTTTCTTTGAGGAGTAAGTAGTGGCTCCAACGACCCACTCATGGGGTTAGTGATGTATGGTGTAATGATGTGTCTTGGAGCTTTCAATTAATTTAGAAGCCTACTAATAGGCCAGCATGTTTTCACACATGTATTGCAACTGTTGTAAGGCTAATATTGAACACTTGTAATGCATGTTGTTTTAACCTATGTTGAACCCTTGAACTATCTCACTTGTTGTAATACATAATCTGTTAATGGAAATGTGTTTTATATGTTATTAACGTTGTCTCGCCCGTGGTGGATATCTCCATGGACATCAGACAGATCTTTCACATAAATATTGTTGCAACAATCGTTGCACTCATTTGGACTCATCCATTGAGTGTTGTATGTGTTATCTTACCTTATGTGTTGTGATTGTCGCATCCGTGTGGACTTCTCCTCTGAAAGTTGTGCATGTCTTGTTGTGTTGTGTGTTCCCAATCAAGTTGGGACTTCATCCCAACCAACTTGGGACTCACTCTCACCCTCTCCCACTTAGAGTGAAATAACCATTGACACAAGTACACTAGCATTCACCAGGCACGCGAACCTCACTTCTCGAAGGCAAAGAAGACCACTCTCATGTGCTGACAAGCAAGAATTGAGGCAAATCCTTAAGACAATGGCAACCGAGCCATCATACCAGATGGGACTCCCACACCAAATGTTGTGAGGCCTAGTTGGGACTTCATACCAGGGTGATTCCCTGAACGTCGGCGGGTCCAACACTGTGAACACAACCCTACTCATAATCCCTCAAAAACAAACATGGGATATTATGAGCATGAAATAAGTACCAAAAGGGCATCGCACACCCTTGGTTACATCCATCTCTAATACTTGATCGTGCAACATCTTTTGGAATCAAATTTGGACTAATATAGAGCTAAAAAACTAAAAATAATCATATTAAACTTTAAATTGAGTTAAATTCTCAAAAAAATGCACTTTTATAGGAACCCTTCAACAAGTTGTCAGATTTTGGTAGTGGCCACCAACGACTTATTATTTGTTCTACAAAATGAACCCAATGACATAAAAAAAAAATTATTGTCCAGACTACTGTCAGGACTCAAACTAGGGTCTTAATCAATCCAACATGGGTGTGCTACCAACTGAGCTATGTATATGGCTTAAGAGCCCATGCCTTCAAATTCATTATAATGATTCTCCAAAACCATGGTCCATGGTGTCCATCATGTGCCAATTCACATTGTTTTGTTGACTTGACAACCAAAAATCACCATAGTAAACAATTCACCATGACCATATTTGAGGTTGAAGTAATGAGTTAGAATCTTGTTCAAAATGGAGTGTTGATACTACACTATTTATGAAACCATAAAAAACTTTAGAGTTATTCCGCGATAATGGATCTACAAAGTCATCAATTGCTCACATGTTGTGTTGGGTAAATTATTTGAATGCATATATATAGAGTTTCGTGGACCCAAAATGGTGGAGATTTGACCCACTGAATCATGGCTTTGTCCTACATTGATGTTCATTGATGTAATGGAGGGGTTGCACCATATGTTCCTACTCATTAAACTTTATGTTGTGTCATGGGGGGCTATGCCCTTCCTATCCAAACCCATTAAAATTTGAGCTCCATGCCACATTTTTTCATTAAACTTTAGTCTACGCCATTCCATATAACCACTCAATACATCCATGGCTTAACATAGTTCTCTTTGACCATAGATTATGCCATATGACCGGGGTTGGTCCCACCATATGACCACGCCCCATTTATTTTCCCTTTTAAGCTTAAATCCTTTGTCCCATGTGACAAGGGTCTATGACCAAGTCCTTAAAGGCACATGTTCATCCACATGATGATGTTAGCATGACATTATCATACCATGTGATAGTTTGTGATGGTGTCTCCTGTCACCCATTTTTCATCTTTTTTCCAACTAAAACTCGTCATTTTTCCATGCCACGTGGCAGCTTCAGGTTAAACCACATCACCATGCTAACATTAGCAATATATGTGTATATGTGTACAAGCAGCCACATGTTAGGTAGTCCAATCTCACCATGTGTCACTTCAGGGAAGGTCATGGTGTCAATTTAACTGTTATGTAAGTTTCCAGGTCATTCACCATTCAATTTCTTCATATGTCCATCCCATATATCAGATCTTAAAAACATGCACAATGTCTTAAAATATTAATTATCATGCATGTTCTATAGAAATCGATCGTTTATTGGGTCAATGGATGGTGGATGCGCTCAAGAGATGTAGAATGTTTAGCTCATTAATAATTTGGGTTTTATCATAAAGTTTGGACCCAAAATTATTATTGAATATTCAAACAACCATAACTTTTCATCTAGGAGGATTTTTTTTAGAGTGACATATACCATTGGAAAGGTATTAATCGTATCTACACAACCATATTGTTTGTAGGGTGTTTTGAGCATCACAACTTCACCAAAAACTCAAATAAATTTAAATACCTTCAACTTCTTTTGGTGGGAATCCTGTAAGAGATATTTCTTCATAGAGAGCCTTTCTACTTTCTTAAACATCGTGAGAGTTATTTTTGGTGTGTCATGCATCCCCTTTGACATTAATGACATCAATGACATCAAAATTGATATTTATTGATGTCAACAATTCAAAATTCAAACCCCCCACCCCTACACAACTACCTTCAAGGTCTAAATCAATGTCTACAATATCTCTCTACCTAAATGCCTTTCATGGTCAATGTCCATCAATGGATCAATGTCTGCAATCTCTCCCCCTTTGACATCAATAGAAAAGGGTCATGGATATCTATTGAAGTTTCCATGTTGATAATTCTTCCATAAGTATCATCACATAACTTGTTCCTATATGATCATGCGAACATGATTGAACCATATTTCCTTCTTGTTGTTATGATGATAAAGTCCCCCCCTTGAAACCATGTTGTACTCTAAAAATATCCCCTTAAGTCCATTTTCTTCCTAATCTAAGTCTCTTGTTGATCATGACTAATCTTCAAATTTTCCTCCTAAGACCATACTTCCTTCATCCATAGTACCTATCATTGTTGATTTTTCTAAAGTCCCCTTAAGCATGCATGCTTCATCTATCCTTTATTTATACCTGAGACATCATCATAAAATCATGTAAGAGTCATCATCCTATAGATCAAGCATGCCTACTACCAACTTCACTTATTATTTCATGTTAATCAATGTAAGAGTCATATTCTACATACTACCCTCATACATGTAGTTGCTTCGTCAAGTTTTGATTTGAAAATTGATGTTCTTGAAGAAGTTTTCTCCAAGGGATTAATCTGAGGAGTCAGGCCTAATAAAGTTCCTTCTCTATTGTACCATCTAAATTTGTGTTTGTAATCCCATGCCCTATGAGCTTCATTATGACATGTATGTCATTCAACATTGGGTTTCAATATTTGTGGAAGTGATTGGGGTATTCTCCTTATGGTCCACATATCTCCATATAAGTACCTAATCATATCCTCTATACTTGACCACATCATAGGTTTTTAAATCCTACTCTTTCTGCATAAGAAATAATATCCAAAGAATTTATTTTTGATAACTCGATATAAATGGATATCTCAACCTTCTAAAGTTACTTCTTGGAGGAACCATATTCCCTTGTTGATCGATGTTTTCTTGATTATTACTAGTGGATGCTTTGAGATTATCCATATTCATTTGTTGATCTTCAATACCTGCTTCATTGTTGCTTCTGAATGTTCTATGAGGGTCCATATTCATTGATTTATTTCCAATAACAACTCCATTTTTTATTCTATATGATTTTTGATGAGCCATATTCATTAACTTCCTTACATTATTTCAGCTTGTAAATCATTTCTCTTCGTTCGGGTTACTTGTATTTTTCGACTTCTTAGAATTGTCTTGAGTGTCATTGAAATGAACATGCTTGGCCTAGTGCACCACTTTCTTTGGATATTCAAGAGAGTTTTCTATGGATTCTAGATGCTCTTTTATCAAGCTTCTTGGGATGATCTCCATCTGATGAGTTTGGCGGACCATGGTTTTTGGATACCTCGTAATTTCTTTGATAACCAATACCTATCATAATAAGCAAGGACTTTTTCATGCTAAGAATATGATCTAGGGATTAATTCCCTTGGTTGAACTTCAAATTGACTTTCTCCAACTGTTCTCTAAAGAGGATAACTTCCTCTTCCAATATTTCACATATTTTTTCCTCCTCATTTAGTTGCTTAGACATAAACTCCTTTACCATTTGCCTTCTTCTAGTTCAACTTTCATGGAAAGAATGGTGCCTTCATTTAAACTTTTGCCTTGTAGTTGTTTCATAAACTAACCTTCCTTCTTTCTAATAATTCTTATTTTCTTCAATGTGTTTTTAATTTCACCATCATAATCAACTTCTACTTCAGGTTATTCAGCCTCAGCTATGAATAATATTCCACCCCTTTCTTCATCAATCACACTTTCATTGCTTTCGTTGTCACTTTTCTCTTTAAAGTAAAAATTATTTTTCTTACTAGCTTGCTTCTTCTTTTGATACTTGAGTTTGAACTTTTATTCATCATCACTATCATTCATCTTGGCATAAATACATTTAGATGCATAATGACCACTTCTTCTACATTCAAAACATATAAAATGAATCTTACCTTTAAACTTGTCAGCTCCTATTTTCAACTTTCGAACAAATTTTCCTTCTTCTTCATTAGAGTTGGATTCTTCTTGACCTTTTTTATTTTTCTCTTCTTTTTCTACCTTGAAAAATGCTTCCTTCACTCCCAATTTTTCCTCCTTGATTCCTTAATTCGTATGTAGTGAGGTTTCCATGAAGTTTATCCACAGACAACTTGTTTACTTTTGATAGTTCCTCAAGGACCAATACTTTTGGATTGAATCTTGATGGAAGTGATATCAATTCCTTTCAAACAACATAACTATCCGGGCTTTCTTCACCAAGACTTGCAATTGAGTTGACTATATTTTCTACTAGAAGATAATATTAAGCAATGTCCTCATCTTCATCCATCTTCAAACTTTCAAATTGGCCCTTGAGAGCTTTTAGCCTACCTTTATTGAAGTTTTCATCTCCTTCATAATAAATTTTGAGCTTATTTCATATCGCATATGCTAACTTACATTGCATTACTTTGAAAAAAAATTATTGTTCCAAGCCACTTAAGATAGTATGCTTATCTTGTGTATTATATGTGTATACTACCTTCTCTATTGCATCCGTTAGAATAACATTAGGAAATTTATATTCAGTTTCCACAATTTCCCAAACTTATGCTCCTAAGGAGATGAGATATGTCTCCATCCTTATCTTCCAAAATGGATAATTAGTTCCATCAAACATAGGGGGATTCCCCACTATTCTAGTCCTTGGCCATTTCTCCTTGATCTTTGACCTTCCAATAGTTAGATTTTTTTAAGATAACCTCCTTGATTCCACTTGTTGGCCCAAAGTTCATGCTAAGAGGGGGGCATTAATTAGTGTTATATCGATTCTACTATTTCACACCTTTTCATAATCAAAAAACCATATTACAATGAAATATAAGCATCGTTTCATTAATTATAACAACGCATCATCAAGATACCATCATATCAATAACATATCAAGGATCCATCACATCACAAAGAGACATAGGCTTATTTTAGGTAGACACCCATAAGGGAGAAAACCACCAATATTCTTCTTCTTTATCTTCAATCCTTTACATAGATTTGTAGGCTATGACCTGCTGGAGGAAACAATCCCTTAGAAATGAAATTTTCCACTTGTGATAGGCTACAACCTGATTGAGGCACTAACCTCGAAATAATGCAAGAAGATACTCATTGTAGGCTAAAACCTGATTGAGGCACCAACCTCAGTGATGAATGAGCTCCAACCTGCTCTAGTATCCAACTTGATTAAGGCACAAATCTTGATAATGAGTAGGCACCAACCTGCTCTAGGCTCTAGTGATTGAGGCTCCAACATTGCTGGAGGCATGGACCTTCTTATTCAACCTATTTGTGGACCTTATTTCATCTCATTTTTTAATTGGAGCCACTATCATCATATATCACTAAATTATAAAAGTACAATCTACAACCTATAAACTTTATCACTACATAATCATTGTCACAACTTGCAACCATTGCCACCATTATATCCTAACAGCATTATCACTGCAAATCCCTAACATAACCTACAACCACTATCATAAATGTTTCCAGTGACTATCATATAAGAAACTATCACTAGCTATCATGTTGCTGCCCATGCTTTGTGTCTATCAAATCATCAATCAGAACATTCAATCCCCATCTTGGAACCTATTTTCATAATGCATCCAAAACCACTCCAACCCTACTCATAGTCCTAAAAAACAAACATAAGAGATTTTGGGAATCAAATAAGTGTTAAAAGGGCATCACATACACTTGGTTACATCCATCTCTAATCCATGATTTCCCAACACCTTTCAGAATCACATTTGGACTAATATAGAGCCCAAAAACTCAAAATAACCATCTAAAACTTTATATTAAGTTAAATTATCTACAAAAGGCCCTTTCGTGGGTGCCCTTCAACAAGCTTCTAGATTCTATTGCTGACCTCTGATGGTATCTTATCTATTCTACAAAATGAATCTAGTGACATAAGAATAATTCGTTGACCTGACTACTGTTGAGACTTAAACCAAGGTCTCGGCTAATATAACATGGGGGTGGTACCAACTAAGCTATGTATGTGGCTTGAAATCCTCGGCCTTCAACTTCATTATATTGATTCTCCAAAACCGGGGCAAGGGTATGTCTCTCATTCCAACCTTGTTACATGGTGTTTTTCATGCGCCAATTCACATTGTCTTACCAACTTGTCAACCAAAAAGAACTGCATTCAACACCACCATTACCATAGACAAGGTCGAAGTCACGAGACTAGATCTACCAATTCATCAAGTGATTGCATTTTTTGTTGACCAAATTATTCAAAGGCATATATATATAGTTCCATGGACCTGAAATGGTGGAGATATGACCCACGAATTCATGGATTTGTCCTAGGTCGATGTTCATTCATGTAATGGAGGGGTTATGCCATATGTTTGTACTCAATAAAATTTGCATTATGTCATGGGGGACTTTTCCCTTCCCATCCAACCCCATTAAACTTTAAGCTCCATGCCATGTTTCTTAATTAAACTTCAAGCTCATCCATGCCATATAAAGACTCCATATATCTAGGGCTTAACTTCATGCTATTTAACCATAGATTCTACTATATGATCGAGGTTGATCCCACCTTATGACCACACCCTATTTATTCACCCTTTTAATCTCAACTCCTTCGTCCCATGTGACCAAGGCATATGATTGGGTCCTTATAGTCACTTGGTAATTTGCATGATGGAATTAACATGACATCATCATGCCACATGGAAACATGTGAGGGGTGTCATGTATCACCCATTTTTAAGCCTTTCTTCCAACCAAAACTCACCATTATTCCAAACCACATGGCAACTTCAAGTGAAGCTAGGTCAGCATGTTGACCTCAGCAACCCATGTACACAATTAGTCATATGTCATCCCATCTGGGATCGCCACATGTTTCTCTAAGGAAAGTCATGGCGTCAGGTTAACTAGCATCCAAGCTTCTAGGTAAACCACCATTCAATTTCTTCATTCGTCCATTACATATGTTAGATATTGAAAATGTGCATGATGTTTAGCGACATTAACCATCATGCATGTTATACAAAAATAAGTCATTCAGTAGGTCAATGGATGGTGGATGCGCGCAGAATGTGTGAACTATTTAACTCATTAATAATTCGAGTTTTGTCGTATAGTTTGGATCCATAATTAATATTGAATCTTCAAACAACCATAATTTTTAATCTGAGAGGATATTTTCAGAGAAGTATATACCATTGGAAAGGTATCAACAAGACCTGCACAACCATATGATTTATAGGGTATTTTGAGCATGACTAATTCATCAAAAACTCAAATAAAATTAAGTACCTTCAACTTCTTTAATGGGAATCATGTAAGAGATTTTGGTTCATAGAGAGTCATGTTGCTTTCATGGACATCATGAGTGGTATTTTTGTTGTGTCATACATCCCCTTTGACATCAATGACATCTTGTTGTCATCAATGACAACACTATGTGCAACACAACCCCCCTGCTTGTTGTGTAGATCATTAAACCCAATCAGAAAACTAGTGGCACATTAAATGAAGCACCTTGAGTTTGATCACTTCCCGAGAAACTCCTCAAAATTCTGAATCCATGTCCACTCCTCTCAGCCCAGTGATTATGTTTACATTTCCAAAAGATTTACATGAATTACAATGCATGTTCACAATTACAAGATGACTAGTAAAAGGTTTTTCACAAATGATTTTATTGTGAATACAGTTTATGTTGAAACCACCTTTTTATCTTGGAGTAAGAACTAAAACTATTTCTAGTTGGCTAAGATGTTTTTTTCTCTATATGCAAGAAAATTGATTAATGTTTGGAGACCTAAAGGAATCTACTAGGAATGAAAGTCTTCATCCCTATAGATGACCAATAAGTCATTTCAAGTGACATGGATTTATTTGAATGATGGTGATGAGTTAGCTCACATTTGTGGAGTACAACCAATGGTGGTTTTTAAGCCCCGAAAATCGGGCCTACAACAGGGGGGATACCCACCCGGTCCGGACTTTGGTTAGCAGCTCCTTTTCCGTTTGGTATAGTGGGTCCGACTGGGGATATGGGACCAATTTCCCAATTTATGTGTATGTGTGTGTGTGAAGAATTGATATTTCTCTTTCTAAAAGTTCCTAAGTGAGATGCTCTAATTCTAACTCTAATCTAATAACATACAAATTTTATTCTAATAAGCATAAATATCTAAGTCTACACTAACCCAGGGTGTAATCTTTCCATTATGTGATCTAAAATGATTTCAAATAACAACTGGCAATAAACATCATTCAACTATTATGAGAAAAGACTTCAATAAGGATGAACCACTTCATATAAAAAGTTAGACGAAACAGTTGTGAAAAATATATCACATAATAATCTATTCATACATTAAGCATAAATAAATAGCTATCACCATACAAAAGTGCCAAATGATAACTTAGGCATTCACGCATCAATATATAAACAACTGAACATGAATATCACTTTAACACAAAGGCAGAAATAGTTAAGAGATAGAAGTACCATTTACAACTAGTCCTACTCATGAGCTTCAAGCGATAATGATTTATCTCTTCTTGATCTAACATCCACTAAGAGTACAAAAGTACAACATCAGTAGCAGATATTAAATGCAAATATCAATAAATCATGTTCCATTCATTCATCAAAACCTCCTCAGAGGGTACAGAAGTGCATGTTCTGGGGATAAGTTTTTGACAAATTTCAGGACCCTTCTCTAAATGCATGAGAAGGGTTTAAATACTACTAAATAAATATAAAAATAACTTATTACAAAAATGTACGATGAGGTTTAAATGACCATCCTCATTTCAGGCAAAAATAAAACTAAATTAAAACTAAAATTGAATCTAAAATTAAAACTACTTCTGTATCTGCTCCTTGAAATCGCACGCATTCAGCATCTGTTTGAGAAGAGTCGGTTGGCTGACTTCCGATTTTAGCTGAGCTGAGAAAACAGAATCGGTGAGAGCTGGCGCCATGTTTTCGGCAGAATTGATGATGCACTTTAGAGTCATCCACTGACTATATGGCTTTACCAAGTATGCCCAGTAATAATCCCAGTTCAACTTGGTTAACCCTTGGATTGCTTCTGCCTTTTCTTGAGCCTTTTGTTTCCAGTCTGTCTCTATCGTTGCTTTCTTACAATTTTTTGGGGCTTGCAGGTGACTGAGAAACTAGAATCTTTCCTTTTCGAGAAGTTTTTTTCAGCGATGCACGATTAGGCACTAATCGTGCATTGGAAACTGCCTCTGTTTCTTGATCTGGGCTTCCTTGATGCATTTTTCGCCTTTTGCGCTTTTTCCTTTTAGCGGATATAAAGCTCAAAATTTGTAAAAATAATGATTCCGTAAGCTCTTGACCCTGAGTCTTAAACTGTCTGTTTCTGATATCAGCATTGTCGAGTATCCATTTAACCATGTCCATGTATGGGAGAATTTTGGGCCTTGCTGCTATCCGATGTAAGAATGAACAAGCTAGCTCTGTGATGGATTCCTCAGAAGAACTATGTGAACCCGCAGTAGCAGTAACTTCCATTACTCTTGGATTCTCCTCCTCAAGTAGATTATACATGCCTTCCCACGTAGCAATACCAGCGTCTCTGTTACAGGTTGTGTCTGTATACAAGGGCACCATTTCTTTCTCTTCAAAACTTGGAGTTTTTCTTTTCTTTCCCATAATATCCTGCGTACTTCTTTGTATCATTCTCTGTTCTCTGTTCCTGCAATTCACAAGTGAAGTGAAAATAATGATAAGGAAGGGTGATGGGAAAGTTTTAAATGCCGAAGACGTATAAAATATACCACCTTACATGAAATTATTTTTTGATAAGCACGAAACCATATTCCATTAATAACTGGAAACTAACTCATTTATTAGCATTAAAGTGCATAACCAAGTGTCGGTTTATGGAAAATACTTTTTGAACCATGAGCCCGAAAGATCTGCGATGAAGCAATTTTGTGATTTCGCAATATCGCAGATCGCAATGTCGCGGAATCACAACATCGCAAAGTTGATAGCTCGCTATATCGCATTATCGTATTGCTGCTTTATCGCAAAACTGCAATATCGCAATATCGCAATATCGCAGGAACGTAATATATGAAAATATTTGTTAATCTGTTTTCTGCGAAATGTGATTTGCGATATGCGTCATCACATATCGGCAATTTAAGGTGTTTCAATGTAAGTTGTCTTTGATGTATGCGATGCGATATTTGTTTATTATCACGTATCGCGATCTCTCAATGTTAGAATTCAGCTTGTAAGGAGGTATCCTGTTATCCTTTTGTGATGCAATATTTCCTAAGAAAAGATTTTTGTCTTACCTTATCATAGAACTTAGATTTTTGGATTTTTCAAGGGAGTCTTCCTAAGTTTATGACGGCAAGTTTTACTATAAAAGGAAATTTAAGCACTAATTGATTTTTTAAATTTTTAACTAAGGGTCCCCACTTATTTAGTATTAGGAATAACACTAAATAAGAAGGGGGGTTGTTGCTGGCCACAACAATTGGCGATTCACTTGGAAGAACCAGTTATCTCTGTTGTTCTTTTGAATTTTCAAAACTTCCAAAACATAAAATTTTCCAGAAAATTAAACTTTATTATAGAAAGATTGAGTACATTATTCTTTTACCTATCAATGGTATTTCGTTTATTCTTTTTTCAACTTTGATTATTTACTCCCTCAAGCTAGTCCTTGTATCTACATCAGTTATTACTTGGTTTATAAAGATAAAAACAAAGTCTTCTCTATAAATCAGTTTTAAATATGCTCATTTATCGTAGGTAGAGCCTCTGCTGCCAGCAAGCGTTTATAGCTTCGATAGGGTTACCTATTACCCAGCAATGATCCTGTATCCTACTTAGAGAAATTTACAAATTTTAAAGAAAAATTCATTTCCACACTTTTCGCTTTCATTTTATTTTTATCCTTAAAGAACAATGTCTTGGTTTGGTAGCCAATTCATGACACAACCATTCACTGATTTATAACTTTGCTAAACAAGTTGGCTCGTGATGAGACCCCTTGTCTTATGATTGCAACAATCTTGAGTCATTGCCCTGTTGTGGTATGCAATATTGGCAAATTTAGCAAGCTATAATATCTATGATCATGATAAGTTGGCTCGTGATGAGACCTCTTACTCTTTAAGTTAAAGTGTATCTTTGGATCATTCTCTGAATGTTGTAGTTTCCTAGGCGGGGAGGAAGACATTGTTTCCTTAAGACAACTCTGGATGGCAATGATAGATTTTTTGGAAAGAGCTTTTCTACAGAGAATCTTCATTTTTGTTATTGATATGTTTCGTTGGACTGAAATAAAACCATTTCTAACTAAAGGTATTTTTTTTCAAATTTTATACAGTTGAAACTAGTATCATTTCTCGGTCTAGAGTTTTTAACTATATCTTTCAATAGTAATGATCAATTTTTTAGAAAGAATTCTATTTATGCAAGTGAAAAAACAAAATCTAAAAGAGAATTTGTGTCTTTTTCGTGAATCTCAAATGTAACCATTTACAACCGATTTTATTATGAAAAAGAAAAACAACTACTCTACAAAAATAGAAGAATGATCTTCTATGGAAAATATTTTTTGAGTTTCTGACCATTAAGAGGTAAAGAATCTCTTTTCCCTGTTAAATCCTGTAACATGAAAGTAGATGGACCTATGACTTCTATGATTTGAAAAGGACCAAGCCACATTCTTTGAAATTTTGTATGTTTCCCTTTTTCCTCATGAGCCTTGTCCCATTTTAAAACTAGATCTCCCATCTGGAAATCTTTTCCAGATATCATGTTTGAATCAAAAGAAGCCTTCACTAACGCTTGGTGATGAGCGTGAGTTATCTTAGCCCATTCTCGTTGTTATTCTAACTTAATTAATTCCAGCTGCCTTAGTTGTAAGGAAGAAGTTGGTGCTTCATCAATATATTGAACCAAGGCTAAAGAGGGAATTGCCAGATGTGTTGGAGGAACCACTTCTTTCCCATAAACTAAATTAAAGGGAGAAGTGCCAATGGAGGCTTTCTGCATTATTCTATCTGCCCATAAAGCATATATTAAAGACTTATGCCAATTTTTATGATTTTGTCCAATGGTTCACTTAATGATTCTGATTAAATTATTATTTGTGGATTCAACTAACCCATTCCCTTGTGGGTAAAAATTGGCAGAGTATTTAAGCTTGAAACCCCTTTTGAGTGCAAATTCAGTCATTGCATTACGCGAACAATATGATGCATTATCAAACATTAAAGTGGAAGGCAACCCAAACCTGGTGATTATGAACTGATCTATGAACTCGATGATATTTTCAGCATTAACCGTCTTGAGTGGAACTGCTTCTACCCATTTAGTGAAGTAATCTGTTGTTGTAAGGATATATAAATGTTGTTTAGAAGAGTGAGGAATGATCTCACCTATTACGTCCAATCCCCATTGATCGAAAGGTTGTTCAATGTTAACTGGTTGCAGTGGCAAGGATGGTTTCTTTTGTCTCCCAGCAGCGGTTTGACAGACTTGACATTTCCTTACGTAGTTATGTGCGTCTTTGAATAATGTGGGCCAGTAATAGCCTGCGCATAAGATTTTATGAGCAGTAGCGTCTCCAGCGTAGTGTCCGCCTGCTGGCCCATCGTGGAGTTCCTGCAAGACTTTTTCAGCTTCAGATTTCTCAAGACATCTAAGGAGAACAAAATCATAATTTATTCTAAAAAGAACATCATTCACGAGCTGATATTGTTTGGCTTTTAACCTTAGAGCTCTTTTCTTGGTATGATCGAGGTTTGAAGGAGCATATCCATTCTTTAGATAATAAATAATATCAGCGTATAATGACTCAACATCGTTTAGGCTTACCTCATACACTTGTACCTCTGCAGATGGATTTTCGAACATTAGCGATGCTCCGGCCAGCATTTTGCAAAAGCCTTGACCTTTTACATACTTGCTAGTTTGATTTCTATGTCATATTCCTGTAAGGCAGTAACTCAATTGGCCCTTTTCTCACCCACATCCTTTTGTACTAGAAGATTTCTTACCGCTGGAAACGGTACTATGATTTTGGTATGTGTTTTGAGTAAAAAAGGTCTGAAATATTTAATTGCTTTGAAAACAACATAAGCTTGTTTCTCCACATCTGAATAATTCAATTTAGCTCCTTGTAAATTGGAACTGAAAAAAGCAATTGGGGCTTCCGCCTTTTCTTGATTTTCTTGAGTGAGTATCGTAGCATATGATCTATTCGAGGCAAATGTATACAAAATAAAAGGATCGGAAAAATTTGGAGTTGCCAAAGATGGAGCATTAATAATTTCTTGTTTGATTAGATTGAATGCCTCATGTTCATCTTGGCCCCATTTAAAGTTTGCGTTCTTTTTAATCATTGCTTGTAAAGGAGACACAATTCTTGAAAAGTCTGGAATAAATCTCTTTACAAAGTTAATCTGGCCAAGAAAAGATTGCATGGATTTCTTGTTGTGAGGTAGGGGTACTGTGGAAACTTCCTTGATTCTGTCAGGATCAATGTGAATTCCAAATTTTGACACTATGAATCCGAGAAGTTTTCCTTCACTTAATGCGAAAAAGGATTTTTTTGGGTTAAGTGAAATCCCGCACCTTAAACAACGTTGGAAGATTTGTTTTAAATCTCTGAGATGGTTTTTTCGTTTCTTGGAATACACAGTTATATTATCCAAATAGATTACCACTGATTTGTTAACTAACCCCTTGAATTCAATGTCCATGGCTCTCTGAAATGTGGCACCCGCGTTAATCAAACCAAATGGCATCTTTTAATATGCGTATGTGCCCCATTTAGTTCTGAATGTAGTTTTTAATTGATCATCGGGATGTACCAACACTTGATTGTATCATGAGAATCCATCCAAGAATGACATTAATTCTAAGCCCGCGACTACCTGCAGTATTTGTTCCATGGGTGGCAAAGGAAAATTAGCCTTTTGGCAGGCCTTGTTAAGATTTCGAAAGTCGATGCAGATTATAATATCTCTGTTTTTCTTTCTAACAGGTACCATATTGGAGAACCATTTAAAATTTCTAACGGGGAAAATTATTTTGGCTTTCAATAACTTATTAAGTTTAGTTTTGATCTGGTTTTCTAAATTGGGATGGATCTTTCTCAACTTTTCTTGGACAGGTTTTTCATTATCGATCATTGGAATAGTATGTTGGATGATGGAGGTGTCGTATGTTTTGAGTTCATCGTAATCCAAGCAAAGACACTTGTGTATTGTCTCAAGAGATGAATATATGCTAATTTTTCTTCAGGGGCTAGGCCAAGGCCTACGTTGATATTCTGCGGTTTGGCATCAGTTCCTAGATTACTAATTCATAATTCAAAGTTGAACTTTGGAGTTTTGAATTGGTAGATCTTTTGAATCGATATTTCAAATAATAAAGGTCTTCTAACTTGACTACTGATTTAGGTATAGCATTTTTAGTGCTATCTTGTTGCAATTGTCGGTGATGTTGGTCTTCGTCAATTATTTGATTGGTGTAGGATCCTTCAGATGTGAGGAAACTCACAATATCAGGATTGTCGTTGAAAATCCTCTAATTGGTAATGTTATCAGGAATAGATGGTCTAAAAAATAACTCAATTGAAAATCGGTCACGGCTAAAATCTTCTGAAGGAATGATCTTGGAAGCTACGTTGGCTAAGAGGTCCGCGCTAGCATTCTGGAGTCTGGGAATTGATAAAATATTAAATGCTATAAAGTGTTCAGTCAAATCTTGAACTAAAGATTGGTAATGTTTTAAATGACCTAATAAACAGTGTATAGCATTACGTACCTATCTAATTACAATTTCAGAATCTCCGAAAACTTGAAGGTATTTGACGTCTAATCCGATTGCTTTGTACAACCCTTGGACTAAAGCCTCGTATTTTGCTGTATTGTTGGTGCAATCAAATCCGAGTCTGCAAGTTAGCATAGTTTTATCTCCCTCTAGACTTATTAACACGGATCCTGCTCCTTCTCCTTCGTTAGACTTAGAACCATCAAAAAATAACTTCCAAAACAAATATTTATTTACAAGAATATCTACAAAATTAATACATTTAGAACTATCTGTTTGAGAGAAATTTTCTACTTGAGATAAAACAAAATGTTCTAAGTAAGGTGAAGCATGAGCATTAAAATTTCCTAGGGAAGAATCTACTGAATAGTTGCCAATGATATTATTGCTATATGCTACTGGTTCATTTTCTCCCTCTAGTTTTGTTACTATGTATTTCTGATGTCTTTCCCACTCAACTTTTATCTGATTTGGTTTACCATTGTAAGGGAGCCACATGTGCGACCAGTCAGTTGCAAAGTATCCATGAAGTTTTTCTGACCAATCTCTGCTAAGAATTAAGCCATAAAATTCTGAAATATCAGCAACTAAAATGTTGATAACTTGACATACCTTTGGGTTGGATGACAGCCTTATGATAACCTGATTTAATTCGCCAATCACTTCAACTTGCGATCGATCTAGCTAAACTATGCGCACAACGGATTTCTGTGGTTGAACGTTCAATTTTGCACATATTGATCTTGGTAAAATATTCGATGAAGCTCCAAAATCCATTAAGCAATTATGCACATTTTTATTAAAAATTTCATAAGGAGAAATGGGGTAGTATGAGATCTCGATCTTCCTCCAATTAAGGTGATATCATTTGGATCAACTTTATTAATCGCATTAGTTGGAGGTCTTCCCATGTCATGGGAAGCTTGAGAGATTACAACGACTGGTAAAGGTGCAACCGGTACAAGATGCAATTCTTTCAAAAGTACCTTTTGCTAGTGTTTTAACTTGCTCAATTCAAAAAAAGTAATATTGGCTCTAGTCTTTTTCATGTCTTCTATGATATTATACTCCATTTCATCCGAAACGATTAGCGTTTTAGATGGATTTGATGTGTCTGTTTGGACTGGGCTAGTTTGAGTCGCTTTAGGTGATGTTTTCTTGGCTGCGACTTTATCCTTAGTCATCAAGCTTGTGCTCTTTGGCTTAGGTGTAGGTTGAGAAGGATCAAATTGATTTCTGCTGCGAGTACTAACCGGGAATGCCTCTTGATACTCTTCATCTGGGAGGATGAAATTCCACATGCCTTGTAACTCTACAACTTCTTCTTCATCGGTATGTTCTTCAGTAGCGATTTCCTCTTCTTCTTCTTCTGATTCAGCATTTGTAATAGCATTAGGGGGTTTGGAATCGGTCGAAGGATTTCTTTTAAAAGGCTTGTATGGATTTTTAGAAGAAGTTCCTGCCACTTGTTTCTTAATGTCGACCATATCATTAGACATGGTCTTCAAAACCTTTTGTAATCCTTCTAAATCGAATGGATCTTTCGATTGTTTTTTCTTGGGATCTTCTTTGAAAGAAACCTTCTTAGATTTTCATTCTTCTATTGCGTTTTTCTTTTCTAGGGCCATAATACATTTCTCTACTACTATTGCTTCTTTCATATTTTCCACTAAGGTTGTTTTGTTAGCCCTATCAACAAAGATTGCTATGTTTGATGGTAAAGAAATGATGTACCATTCACTTCACACTTCTTCGCTAGGCTGGGAAGCAGTAGGAATTTTGTTTAAGATTTTATTGAAACGTAAATTGAAATCTTTGATAGGTTCTTTTGACTCGGCCCTAAGGTTAGACAAGTCGTTGATTAGTGTCACCATAGACCTGTCATCACCAAACTTGGTCAGGAATTGTTCTTGGAAGATGTCCCAACTAGTAATAGATCCCTATGGTAATGAGAAATGCCATGATCCAGCTGTTCCTTGCAGAGTATAAGGAAAAAATCGAAAAATAGCGTCTTCATTGGTAACTCCATTGAGATTTATGGATAGCATAAAGTTATTTATATGTTCTTCCAATAGCATGCCTACCTCAGGATTAAACTTAGGCAGCTATTTTTCAGGATGGGTCGGAAGCTGACTCAAGGGTGCAGGCATTAAGACTTCCCCTGGGTTATTCCATGGAGATTGGGCCATCGTTGAACTACTAACAGAGGAAAGTGCAGAAGATGATCCCTACGGTTGAGAAGATGAGGATATTACGACTCCAGATGGTTGAGAAGGAGTTGTAGAAGTTCCAGTGGGTTGATGGACAATGATCTGAAGTGGAGGAGTGGATGGTTGACTTCGCAGTGAAGAGGTTGAGATGGATGATGATGATGAAAGAGTCTCGCTATCGGATTCTTTAGGAGACTTTCTTGCTCTCTTCCTTGTAGGTAGAGGTAACTCGGTTGGCTGAACACCAAAATTTTCGCTCTTTAATCTGGTAAGAGAATGAGAAGGGTTATATTGCGAAGTCACGCTGCCTTGAGATTTATCAGATTTCTGAGGAATATAGAAAATCGCTGAAGTTTGTGAATCAAAGATTCAACTTCAGGAGGTTCAATAGTAGATTGTTCTGAAATGTCAGGGTTTGTAGCAGCGGCTATTTCTCTAGCAACTTTTGACTCTATACTTAAAGATTCTAAATGCAATGGAGAAGTTGGGGGAGATGGTGAGGGCGATTTACTCTCATAATGGTATTTAGATTTAGATTTTCTTGTCATTCACAGTTTATGCCCTCCTTCTAGCGCCAAATATGTTGAAGCCCCGAAAATCAGGTCTATAACAAGGGGGATACCCACCCGGTCCCGACCTTGGTTAGCAACTCCTTTTCCGTTTGGTATAGTGGGTCCGACTGGGGATATGGGACCAATTTCCCAATTTATGTGTGTGTGTGTGTGTGTGAAGAATTGATATTTCTCTTTCTAAAAGTTTCTAAGTGAGATGCTCTAATTCTAACTCTAATCTAATAACATACAAATTTTATTCTAATAAGCAGAAATATCTAAGTCTACACTAACCCAGGGTGTAATCTTTCCGTTATGCGATCTAAAATGATTTCAAATAACAGCTGGTAACAAAGATCATTCAACTGTTATGAGAAAAGAATTCAATAAGGATGAACCACTTCGTATAAAAAGTTAGACGAAACAGTTGTGAAAAATATATCGCATAATAAGCTATTCATACATTAAGCATAAATAAATAGCAATCACCGTACAAAAGTGCCAAATGATAACTTAGGCATTCACGCATCAATATATAAACAACTGAACATGAATATCACTTTAACACAAAGGCAGAAATAGTTAAGAGATAGAAGTACCATTTATAACTAGTCCTACTCATGAGCTTCAAGCGATAATGATTTATCTCTTCTTGATCTAACATCCACTAAGAGTACAAAAATGCAACATTAGTAGCACATATTAAATGCAAATATCAATAAATCCTGTTCCATTCATTCATCAAAACCTCCTTAGAGGGTACAGAAGTGCATGTTCTGGGGATAAGTTTTTGACAAATTTCAAGACCCTTCTCTAAATGCATGAGAAGGGTTTAAATACTACTAAATAAATCTAAAAATAACTTATTACAAAAATGTAAGATGCGATTTAAATGACCGTCCTCATTTTAGGCAAAAATAAAACTAAATTAAAACTAAAATTGAATCTAAAATTAAAACTACTTCTGTATCTGCTCCTTGAAATTGCACGCATTCAGCATCTGTTTGAGAAGAGTCAGCTGGCCGACTTCCAATTTTAGCTGAGCTGAGAAAACAGAATCGGTGAGAGTTGGTGCCATCTTTTCGGCAGAATTGATGATGCACTTGAGAGTCATTCACTGACTATGTGGCTTTACCAAGTATGCCCAGTAATAATCCCAGTTCAACTTGGTTAACCCTTGGATTGCTTCTGCCTTTTCTTGAGCCTTTTGTTTCCAGTCTGTCTCTATCGTTGCTTTCTTGCAATGTTTTGGGGCTTGCAGGTGATTGAGCAACTAGAATCTTTCCTTTTCGAGAAAACTTTTTCAGCGATGCGCGATTAGGCTCTAATCACTTATCAGAAACTGCCTCCATTTCTTGATCCGGGCTTCCTTGATGCATTTTTCACCTTTCGCGCTTTTTCCTTTTAGCGGATATAAAGCTCAAAATTTGTAAAAATAATGATTCTGTAAGCTCTTGACCCCGAGTCTTAAACTGTCTTTTTCTAATATCAGAATTGTCGAGTATCCATTTAACCATGTCCGTGTATGGGAGAATTTTGGGCCTTGCTGCTATCCGGTGTAAGAATGAACAAGCTAGCTCTGTGATGGATGCCTCAGAAGAACTATGTGAACCTTCAATAGCAGTAACTTCCATTACTCTGGGATTCTCCTCCTCAAGTAGATTATACATTCCTTCCCATGTAGCAATACCAGCGTCTCTGTTACAGGCTGTGTCTGTATACAAGGGAGCCATTTCTTTCTCTTCAGAACTCGGAGCTTTGCTTTTCTTTCCCATAATATCCTACATACTGCTTTGTATCATTCTCTATTCTTCATTCCTGCAATTCACAAGTGAAGTGAAAATAATGATAAGGAAGGGTGATGGGAAAGTTTTAAATGTCGAAGACATATAAAATATACCACTTTACGTGAAATGATTTTTCGATAAGCACGAAACCATATTCCATTAATAACTGGCAACTAACTCATTTATTAGCATTAAAGCGCATAACCAGGTGTCGGTTTATGGAAAATACTTTTTGAACCATGAGCCCGAAAGATATGAAATGAAGTGATTTTGCGATTTCGCAATATCGCAGATCATAACGTCGCGGAATCACAACATCGCAAAGTTGATAGCTCACTATATCGCATTATCGTATGGCCACTTTATCACAAAACTGCAATATCGCAATATCACAGGAACGTAATATATGACAATCTTCTTTAATCTATTTTCTGCGAAATGTGATTTTCAATATGCTTCATCGCATATCGGAAATTTAAGGTGTTTCAATGTAAGCTGTCTTTGATGTATGTGATGCGATATTTGTTTATTATCACGTATCGCGATCTCGCAATGTTAGAATTCGGCTTGTAATGAGGTATCCTGTTATCCTTTTGCGATGCAATATTTCCTAAGGAAAGATTTTTGTCTTACCTTATCATAGAACTTAGATTTTTGGATTTTTCGAGAGAGTCTTCGTAAGTTTATGATGGTAAGTTTTATTATAAAAGGAAATTTAAGCGCTAATTGATTTTTTAAATTTTTAACTAAGGGTCCCCACTTATTTAGTATTAGGAATAACACTAAATTAGAAGGGGGGTTGTTGCTGGCCACAACAGGTGGTAGTTCTCACTGTCAAATGACCATGAGTTATGATAGGCTTTTCCATATTTAAAGCAAAAGAGAAATAGGATTTGGAATAAGATCTAAAATTTATTTGGATTTCCTAAGAGCCCATCTTGTTTTAATGTAAGGACATAAGTTAAAAATTCAACAACCCAAGACCCAAACACTTCATTTAACTTCTTATATTTTTCTATGTTAACTTGTAGAGTAGATCTCTCCTTTTTTCCTTATTACATTAATATAAATGGATACTTTTGAAATCTACAAATGGTTGGTAATGAAAAGGTAGAAGATGTAAAATGGCAAGTGATAAAATTGCACTCAATTTCATGTATTACATATAGGTAGATAGCCCAATTCATCTCTACTTGAAGAAAACTTTCAATCCTATAAGTAAGTAAGGATTGAAGACAACCTCCAATCCTTCAAGATGGAGGAATAAGCATACAACAAAAATGGGAGATAAGTTGTAACAAGACAATAGAATTCATTACAATAAAGTTCATCATCTCACTTGATTAATAATTGAACCTAAATGGGGAGGATAACTATCATTCCTCCCAACCGCTTAATATAAACCCAATTAGTAAACTTAAATTTGTATCAAATTAATTAAAATTATTCAACTAATTGGAATCACATTAAAATAATGTATAAGATATTTTCAACCAAAATTATAACTTTATTTAAAATGATATTCTATAAAATATAAGGTAATCTTGTAGAAAGTCATTTTTCAACTTTGAATTCACTTTCTGATATATAAAGTGAAGGGGATGGGTTTTTATCCCAAGTCAATTTTGAGGGGGAATGTTGATTTAATATTGACTCAGAAATAGAGTGATTAATATAACTTTGATTCAGTCATTGATGTGTTTACAATTGATGGTTTAAGGTATAAATTCCCATGGAATTGAGTAACGTCCATAGTATTTGATGTGATGAAGTCAAAGCTCAATAATAAGACTTCGAACTTACTTTATCTAAGAATATAAAATCACATTATTCCAAAAAAAACCTTTATGTTCCAAGAGGAAAATATACATGTGGAAATATGTAAGAACTCTAGAAATAAGTCATTATAGACCTAAACATTGTACATTATTAAAAACATACATATCAGATTGATAACCTTACATGTTCATCCCTACCCTATACCAAAACTTTTCATCATCAAAATTTAATTCCAATACAACATTGCAGATCACATTCTGGATTAATATATATATATATATATATATATATATATATATATATATATATATATATATATATATATATATATATATATATATATATATAGATATATATCATTGACATAATCAAAATAGTAGCATAAGAAAAATAAAATCATATATTAGACCTCTTACTCATTCGTATTCTCAACAAGAAAGAGTGATCGCTCCCATCCCCCTTTACATTACAAGGATATCTTCAATAATTTATTGGTTGTTTGATTAACTCTCTAAGAATGTGAGAAAATAAGATGTGTTCCATTAAGAGACTTGATTGGTGAAACTAAGTTAGAAGGTGAAGGTGAAGGTGTAAAAGCACATTGCATCAACCCTTTACAAATAATATTTTAAACATGTTACCCAATAAGATGTTTATAAAATTAGTTTAAATATTATAAAAAATAATTTATTCCATTTACACTATGTACAACATTGGTCAAAACAAAATATTTAAAAACCCTAATAAAAAGACTTGGAACTTGTTAACAAATATCATGTGTACATTGGACCAAAAAAATATTTAAGAGCTAGGTAAAAAGACTTCAAACTTGTTAACTAATAGTATGTTTATAAATTGAACTTCAGTGGTATCTCTGTGGAAACCCTATCCTATGGGACATAATCCCTCACTCACGCTACTAGATTTGTGAAGCCTTCCATGGAGGGTGGCCCTCCTCCTCCTTTTGATGAAGCTACTACATTCCAAGAGCTTGTGGAGGCTCTTTCGAGAAGACCTAATAATAAAGAAGTGCAATCAAAAAATTTCAAAAAAGTTGAAATCATCCCATCAATGGCTCTTTTTTTGGGGGAAAAAGAACGACTTTTACATTCTCTGATCGAGCATTGATCAGAAATATTACAAGGATGTGGCCATATTCACTCTCGATGGAAGGATGGGTCGAAAAAAATGGAAAATGATGATGAAAAGTAGTAATAGGTTATACGCTTGTGGCAATGGGTTTTTTTATTTTCTTTTTGAACTAAAAGAGGATATGGATAGAGTCTTCAAAAATGGTATATATTTTTTCAAATCCAGAAGGATGTATTTAAATAAGTGGTCTCAAGATTTTAATCCATAGGAAGATATTCTTAATGCCATCCCTATCTGGGTTAAGCTCCCCTGATTTCTCTATTGTTGGTTTTAGAGTCATTATCATTCAACCAAGGAAGAAATTAAAACAATTAGGAAACTAGATCACACACACAATTTAACACAAGTGATTTTACGTGGTAAAACCTTGACAGTGTATCAAGGAAAAATCCATGGGGCAAGGGACTGGAAATATTTATTAATAAAAAATGATTCTCCATTGTTCTAGCCTCTCAGGCAATCCCAATTAATATGGGATACTATGTTACATAACTTCGTTACATAACTCATTTTCATTACAAAAATGATTGAACGGTAAAAAAATATTTACCTACAATCACATTATTTACATTACTTTGATGTCATTTTTCAACAATATCTACCTTGAAAACAATTTTCCTAATCCCTTGCCCATGCCCATTCATCATCTCTTTCACAAGCCAAGAGAAGCCAAACACCATTGAAGCTTCTCTACTGTAACTGGCTTCGTGAATATGTTTGAACGATTCTCCCATGTATGGACCTTATTGAGAGCTACTTTTTCGCCATCGATCACATGTCTCACAAAATGGTACCTAACATCAATGTGCTTGGTATTACTATGATAAGCTGAATTTGTATCCAAATGAATAGCACTATGGCTGTCACAAAATATATTCACTTTCTCCTGCATCCTTCCAATCTCATCAAGTAGACCTTTCAACCAGATTGATTCTTTACTGGCATTTGAAGCAGCTATATACTCTGCTTCGGTAGTGGACAAAGCAACTGTTTCTTGAAGCAATGACATCCAGCTAATTGCTCCACTTGCAAGAGTAAAGACATAACCTATAGTAGATCTCCTTTTTTCCAAATCACCTGCATAATCATCATCCACATCTCCATAGACTGATCCTTCACTACCATTAAATATGATGCTATGGTCACTTGTGCCTCTCAAATACTGAAGCACCCATTTCACTTCTCGCCAGTGTTCTTCTCCTGGATTTCCCATGAACCTACTAACAACTCCAACTACATGTGAAATGTCAAGCCTTGTAGATACCATCACATAAATTAATTTTTCTACTACATTTGCATATGGTACACAAGACATATACTTATTTTCTTTATCAATTCTAGGACTCAAAACAGAATAAAGTTTAGAATGGGATGCTAAGGGAACATTAATAGGTTTCACATTGTTCATACCAAACTTTTCAAGTACTCTTTCCACATACTTCTAATGTGATAACCAAAGCTTTCCATTTTTCCTATCTTTGTGTATCACCATGCCCAATATATGTTTTTTCGCTACAAGATCCTTCATATCAAATGTCCTAGAGAGCTGAGCCTTTAACCTGTTGATCTCTCCCATGGTTTTTCTTGTAATAAGCATATCGTCAACATACAAAACCAAGATAATGAATATGTCATTGAAACCCTTGAAGTATACACAATGATCATAATCACTTCTAGTAAAGTTCTGGCTCACCATGAAGGAGTCAAACTTCTTGTACCATTGCCTAGGCGACTACCTCAAGCCATACAATGATTTCCTAAGCTTGCAAACTAATCTTCTACTGTGACCTTTTACAAAAACTTCTGGTTGTTCCATATAAATATCTTCATTCAAATCACCATGTAGAAAGGTTTTTTTAACATATAAATGTTCTAACTCAATATCAAGTAATGCAGTTAGTACCAACAAAGTACGAATAGAAACAAGTTTTACAACTCATGAAAAAATATCATGAAAATCAATACCTTCAACCTGAGAATACCCTTTTGCAACCAGCCTCACCTTATACTTGTTGATACTGTCATTAACATTTCATTTTAATTTGAAGATCCATTTGCATCCAACAACACTTCACCATTCAGGAATTTCTACAAGATCCCAGGTTTTGTTCTTGGCTAAGGAATTCATTTCTTTGTCCATAGCCTTTTTCCACTTTTAACTATCTGCATCATCCACTACTTCCTGATGACAAGAAGGTTCCCCATCTTCAATAATCAATGCAATGATGAAGAGGAATCTTCATACCTTTTGGGTGTTTTTATTTCCCTTATAGACCTTCTTAGAGTGACTGGTTGTTGAACTGGTTCTGGAACTTCAACATTTTCCATTACATATTCTTCACCTTTTCCTTCAAAAGTCTCTCCTTCCTTTTGACTTTCTGAAAAAGATCTGGCCTCCAACTGAATTTGCTGATTTGGTGATACCTGTTCCTTCCCAACTTTTTCAACATCTGATTTTAAAAGAGAAGATTCATCAAATGTTACATCTCTACTAATGACTATCTTTTGTGAAGAAGGATCCCACAACCTGTATCCTTTCACCGCATAGTCATACCCAACAAAGACATAACATTTCGATTTTGGATCTAATTTTGAGCATTGATTTTTAGGAATAAGAGCATAGTAATCACAACCAAAAATCCTTAAATGTGAATAATCACAAGACTAACCCGACCAAATTTCTTCAGGAATTTTACAATTAATGGCAACTGAAGGTGATATGTTAACTAAATAACAAGTAATAGATAATTCTTATGTCCACAAATCCTTTTGCATGTTAGCATTGTTGATCATGCTTCTGGCTCTTTCCATAAGAGTCTAATTCATACATTCAGCTGAGGAGTATAAACAACAATTTTATGTCTAACAATTCCTTCATCCTTACAATATTGTTCAAATTATAGAGAAGTAAATTCACCGCCATTGTTAGTTCTTAAACATTTAATTCATTTTCTTGTTTTCTTTTCCACCATAGCTTTAAATTGTTTAAAAACATTAAATACATCGGATTTATTTTCCAACATATAGACCCAGACTTTCTGAGAGAAATCATCAATAAATGTTAAGAAGTATAATGAACCTCCATTAGATACAATAGGATATGGTCCCCAAAGATTAGAATGGATATATTCCAAAATTTCTTTACTATTATGACTTCCAGTTTTAAATTTACATTGTTTACTATATACACAACGTTTACAAAAATCCAATTTCAAGGATTTCATATCAGGAAGCAACTTGTGATTCATCAGTACCTGAAAACCCTGCTTGTTCATGTGACCCAACTGATGATGCCATAGACAAGTACCATCTTCTGCCTTCTCTAATATAGTTGTTGCCTCACTGACCTTAGTACTTCCTTTAAGCCTGTAAAGATTTATGATATTATCTACCTTCATAACAATCATGGCACCTTTTGAAACTTACAAAACTCCATTCTTACCTGTAAACTTGTAACCATCCGAGTCCAACACTCCCAAAGAAATCAATTTTTTTCTCAATTCAGGTACACGTCTAACATTAGTTAATGTCCTAATTGTATCATCATACATTTTAATTTTGATATTTCTCATCCCAACAGTATGACAAGATACATTATTACCCATAAACATAGAACTACCATTCATAGCTTCATATGATGTGAACCAATTTCTGTGCAGACTCATGTGATGAGAAGCAGTAAAATCTAAAAACCAATTATCATAACTCTGAGATACATTACAAACAGGTAAAGCTTCATCTACCATACTCAATTCAGCATATAAAACTTCATCAATCATACCTGACTCAACTTGATTTGCTTCCTTCTTTGGGTTTTCAGACTCCTTTCATTTCCAACAGTCTTTTTTGAGGTGTCCAATTTTGTTGCAGTACCAGCATTTGGCTTTACATTTTTTTCCCTTTGATTTTGGCCTCGAAGAGCCCCTTGCTTTCTCCCCTCTTTCCTTTGACCAGCCTCTTGCTATCATGGCTTCTAATGCAGAGGTTTCAATACTAGACTTCTTCCTTACTTCTTCAGCTAACAGAGCTCCCACAACTGAATCAAATTCCAAAGACTTAGTTGTGCTCAAACTGATAGAGATTATGAAGTGGTCCCATGACTCAGGCAGAGAACACAGCAAAGTGATAACTTTTTCTTCTTCCTGAAATTTAACTTCCATATCTGACAATTGGAAAATAAGTGTATTAAAAAAAATTAAATGTTCTGCAATTTTTTTTAACTTCCTTCATTCGAATATTGTATAGTTGCCTCTTTAGATAAATTTTGTTGGTTAAATATTTGGTCATATACAAGGTTTCCATCTTTCCCCATAAACCTGATGTCGATGTTTCTTCAACAATATTGAAGAGAAATTCATCCTCTAGGCACAACCTAATGGTACTAAGAGCTCGGGCATCCAAGTCCTCCGAGTCCAAATATGTCATGCCAACAGGTTTCTTCTTCACCCCATCTAATGCTTTGTGCAACCCTTCTTTCTCCAGCAAGTCCCTATATTTCAGTTTCCGCAATGCGAAAGTGTTCTTGCTGGTGAACTTCTCCAACTCGAACTTTGCATTCGTCATTTTTTCCATTTCTTCCTACAAATCCTCCAACTAGGGTTTCCTTCCTTCAACTAGGGTTTAAAAAAAATGGTTTCCTTTCTTTCATCTAGGGTTTCTTTTTTTTTAAACATGATTTCCCTTCTTACCCCAATTTTCCTCTACTTAACAAACCCTACTCCATTTCTTCCATAAATATTCACAATTCTTTTTTCTATTCCAGAAAATTAAAAAAAAAAAAAATTCTCTTTTCTTCAATTAAATAAACCCTACTCCATTTCTATCATCAAAAAATCTGAGAATTTTCACTTGTCTTTTAGCCCAAAAAAATTCTGAAAATTTTACTTTCAATCAATAATTATTTTGCTGTAAAAAACACAAATTACCCAGACTTTACAGGGCTTTCTAGGCTTTCTATTGATTGAAGTCTCAATATGACTTACGTTCAACTCTCTTCCCTCCTTTCTCTTTGATAGTGGCAAGGTCTTGCTCGTCTCGCTGGGGTTTCTAGCAACATGGTTTATTCAACCGACGGTGTGTCTCTCCTCCTGAATTTCGACTCTTCACAGTCGAGTTTCCATAGGTGAATTCCCACAAGCAGACCAGCATGGACCACAGCTCCTCCTCCTGAATCCAATCCTCTCGGACTTCATTAAAATGGCTGGCAAGTTTTTTACCAATCTGCTCTTTCTCAATAAAAAAAAAATGTGGCTTTCTACCTCTTTGTGAATTGTTATGGATCGACTTCTTCCTCTTCACGATGGCAGCAGGGTCTCTTCCACCTTTGACCAAGGAGATAGGTGGCTCGACGGCTGCGTGGCTTTCTCTCCCTCAAACAGGCTTTGTGTGCTCAATGTTTTAGGCGGCCTCGATTCCCTTCCAGCGTGCTCAGCGTTTCAGGTGGCAGGCTCCTCTAGCGGACTTCAGTGGACTCCTTTTCTCACTTTTGGCTTCAACTGATGGGCAAAAAAAATTCAATAAAGAAAGAAGTTATGTCTAAGGCTCTGATACCACTTGTTGGTTTTAGAGTCGTTATCATTCAACCAAGAAAGAAATGAACAAAATTAGGAAATTGATTCACTCACACAATTTAACACAAGTGATTTTACATGGTAAAACCTTAACAGTGCACCAAGGAAACCTCCACGAGCAAATGGATTGGAAATATTTATTAATCAAAGATGGTTCTCCATGATTCCAGCCTCTCAGGCAAACCCAATTAATATGGACTACTTCGTTACATAACTCCTTTTCGTTACAAAACTGATTGAATGGTAAAAACAGAGTTACCTACAATTACATTATTTACATTACTTTGTTGTCATTTTTCAACATATATCTTATTGGAGTGATGACTTCCTGAGAATGATTGGTAATGGTGTTGGAAATTATTTGGATAGAGCATAAACAAAGTGATCTCATTTTGCTTGTGCAAAAATTTGTGTGGAGGTGGATTTCGAAAAGTGTTTGCACTCTGAAATTAACTTCACCATTGGAGGATGGACTCATTCTCAAACCCTAGATTATGAGAAATTCCCATTTAAGTGTTGATTCTTCCATGAATACAAGCATTTTTCAAGGGAATATAAAAATCCCCCAGCCAGCAAAGGGCCAGATCCCCCTACTAATCAAGGTGAACTATGGTAGACTCAAAAGAGGGGTGTTAATAAAATCATATCTACAGGAGACAAGAATCAATCTGCCTAAAATAAAAATTGGGCATGATATTCTACAAATCCATTCAATGTATTTTAGAATAAAGTAGGTAATGAAGAAGACGATCCCTAATCATCCCACAGAAACCTTAGGCGAGGAAGCTCTAATAGTGGAGCTGAAAAAAGGGGAAATAAATTATTCAGAGGAGGCCCTAATAATAAAGCCAATTAAGATCCCCCCAGCCTAAATCGATCCATGAAGAACCATCAAATAATTCCCCCCCCCCCCTACATGCAATGGAGTCTTCCCCACCAAGATTTGGAAACGTTAGAGAATCCCCCCTTGGATCTGGGGTGATTACTCGAAATATGGTGCATTATCTTGTTTGAGTAGATGATGGAAGTGGTCATGAAACCAAAAGTAGAAGGAAAAGGAAAGGAAGGCCACTGGAGAAGATAGTTCACAAAAAATAAGCCTGGAAAAACAACAAATTAGGCAATCATCCATTCATTTTAGGAATTTTGAAATTAAAACTCCCAAAGGAGCAGAAATACCAAAGGAAGAAGGATCTTCTCATCAAAAACCTCCAAGGAAATGATGAAAGTTCTTTCATGGAACATAATTAGGGGTATGGGAACCCCCCTAAAAACCTAGGTAGTAAAGGATTTGGTCAAGCAATAAATCCAATGGGTATTTATTTTACAAGAGACCAAGCTTGAGGACAAATATGTCAACAAGGAAACTAAGTCTTTTCGTAAGGAGAGTAGTGGAATAACACAAGATTCAAAAAGAGCTTCTAGCATATTTGGAATGTTTTGGTTTGAATCTCGATTCAAATTAATTGACAGTGTGATGATAAAGTTTTGGATCACAAACCTTCTAGAGTAGAGGCAATCAAGCAATCAAATTCGCGTTATTAACATATATTCCCCTATACAATATGGAAAAAATGGAATTCTAGGATTCCTTGAATTTGATTAAAGACGGGGGGTGGTACATTGATTGCATAATGGGGGGTGATCTTAATACAATTTTAAGGTCTAGAGAAAAGTGTGATGGGTGTCTAGTAAGGGATACTTTTCGTGAGCATATCGAATATTTCCTAATTGATTGAGACTTAGTGGATACTTCTCCTAAAGTTGTAAAATACACTTGGTTGAATCGCAGATGCAGTGAAAGCCAAATTTCATCTCGATTTGATAGGTTCCTCGCCCATATCGTTTGGTTATTAAAAGGTCTAGAATTTTCCTCCTCAATCAAGGCTCGGGGATAATATGACCATAGGCTAATCTCCATATTCGTAGATAGAATGGAGAACCTAGGCCCGATTCGTTTTAGATACACCTTTGCCTAGATAGAAGAAGGACAATTTATAGAGTTGGTTAGGCAAGCATGGAGCACTCCTATGACAGGGCCGCCTGCTTATGTGTGGGAATAAAATCTTAAATTTGTCAAGAAATCTCAGAGGAAATGGCTAAAGGAGAGTTATCAACCCCCAAGTTAGAAGAAAAAATAGTTGATCAACCAATTGGAGCTTCACGAAACTTCGATGGAGGAAAGAACTATTGAATCATGGCACTATGAAAAGGAAAGAGATCTTACAAAACAAATCTTTGCAATTAGCAGACAAGAGGAAGAAATATGGCGCTTAAAGTCCCAGAGCCTATGGCTCCAAGTGGGGGACGAGAATACCTTTTATTTTCACAAGTAGGAAAAATCTTGTGAAATAACAAATAGAATCAAGGAGATAATTCTTGAGGGATGACCGAAGATATCCACCTTTGAGGACATCAAACAAGAAGCTTTTCATCATTTTTAAGAGTTATATAGTGAGGATGGTGAGGTTGACAGATTTCTTGCTCGAGAATTTCTTGAGTGCATCCCTCATGTTGCTTCAGACTCAACCCAATTAGTTCCTTGTGAAGGAATTTGAGGAGGCAAAAGTTCTACATGCAATAAGGGAGTTAGAACCAAATAAAGCTCTCGGTCCATATGGTTTCTTTATCATTTTCTATAGGAAATTATGGGTGATGATTAAGAATGACCTATTACGGTTGTTGAACAATTCAAGAAGAAAAGATAAGATAAGAGGCAATATGAACTCCTCCTTTCTGGCTTGTATTCCCAAAGAATTGAACCCAATGAATTTTTCTAGATTCCACCTAATTTATTTGTTCAATTCATCTTCAAAAAAAAATTATAAAGATCATAACTTCTAAATTGAGAAAGTTGCTTCTAGAGCTCATTTCAAAGGATTAGGGAGGTTTTATATTGGATATATAATCCTTGTTAAAGAAGCAATCCACTTGAGCAATGAAATAGGTGAGGTCGGAATTGCGATTAAATTGGATATGGAAAATGCTTTTGATCAGGTAAGGAACTCTTTCCTTTTCTTAATGCTAGAGAAATTGGGTTTCTATAATGATTTTATAAGATGGATCAAAACTTGTATCGGCTCCTCCAAGATATGTATATTAGTTAATAGCCATCCCAATCCTTTTTTTGTACCTTCAAGAGGTTTGAGACAGGGATGTCCCTTGTCTCCTCTCCTTTATATTTTAATGTTTTAAAGTTTGAGTAGAAATATGGAAATTGCGAGACAAGAAGGAATATTGGTTGGCTTGAGTATAGCTTGAAATGTTAAAAGGGTAAATCATTCTCAATTCACGGATGAAACTCTTCTTCTCAGAGGGGTACATCTAAAATAATAGTGGTTTGATTTAAGAAGACTATGAACACATATCTAGATTTGTCTGGAGAAAAGTTCAATAAAAATAAGCACCAAGTGTATGGATGGAATTTTTTAGACAATATCTTAAATGAGATCTCAAGGATCCTTGAATTCCTTGTTGTATTGGAGAGGAAATCATTTACATATATAGGAATTCATATCTCACTCAGAACATCCAATGCATATGATTAGGGGGATTTTTTTGCAAAAAATAAAGAGAAGAATTAAATCTTTGGGTGCCCAATGGTTGAATGTGCCAAGTAAGGTTGTATTGATTAAATCGATGCTCTCTTATTTACCTGTGTATATGGCTTTAGAGCTATTAGCACCAAAGGAAATAACTCATTAAATAGGAGGTTTTTTGAAGAAGTTACTTTAGCAACGAGGTAATGATAATGCACGGGAGCTTCACTCAATAAACCTCTAACATAGCACGTGCATTCGTGGCATACTAAACAATACCCTTTATTGGAATACATATTGGTAAATACCTCTAAAAATCACATTATTTAACCCCCTACCAATACGAATCCAATACATGTTCCCTATTTTAAAAGCCCCTACTTCACTAGATATTGTGGGTATCCTTTTTTCATTAATATTTTTTATACCCCCTATCATATGTTCAATATATTATGTCATTTTTCCTCAATATATATCCCCCAATATGAATGCACCGGGGTATGGTATTGCTCCACCATATGAATGCACAGGGTATGATATTGCTCCACTAGTGAAGCCCCATAGGATAGTAACAACAGATTTCATCTTGTCAACTAAAATATTATTTGTTTGCGAAAAAATTATGGAAGATGAGCTATTAAGAGTATTGCATTAATGAATTTATCCTTGGAGCCACGATAGTATGGTGCCTTCTTGACTCCAAGGAGTGGTGAAAGATAGCCATCATTCGAAAATACTTTCACATAAACCGTCTCTTGAGACCAGAAAAGGAAATTTGGAGGCGAGAGCAAGGATCCAAGATATAAATTATTGCAAGGTCGCAGCCCGAAATATGATTGATAAGTTGGGATGCCAATCTGGAAATAGAGTGTGTATTCATCTGTGGAACGATCAAGGACCATCGGCAATGTTGGAAAATGTAAATTTGGAGTGAAGGAGCTGGCATCATGGGTGGAAGCAAAGGATATACAAATATTTACGATATATTGTTGTCGGACCAAAATGGACAGTGCAAATCTCCAGCCTCGTTGGATCGAAAAGCTCTGAAGGGATATGCTCCAATTATCACCACCACCAGGTTGGATAGGCAAACATGGGCGGGAAATAAGAAGAACATATACACAGTGCGAGAAGGTTATGATCTGCTGGACCAAAACTTTCCTCATCCTCCACTAGATCGACTATGGAGGAGAATTTGGAATAAAGATGGACTGCCCATTGTCAATCTCTTTTGTTGGGATCTAGTTCACGTTCACGGGAAAGTGTTGACGACAGAAAACCTTAGAAAATGTAACATTCATGGGCCCTCTCGATGTGTCCTGTGTGAGAAAGCTCGTCTTCTGACAATGACAATGCCCATTTGCAGCAGAGGTTTGGAAACTCGTTCCGGAAAAGGCGTTGAATATCGGCTTGGCAGGAAGTGTGTGAACAGTGGAGTTAAAAAATTCCCTAGCAATGTAAAGCAGACTCAGTAGTTATGAGGAGTTGGGTGGCACTTTCGAAGTATTTGTGCTTTGCCCGAAGCCAACCAATCTTTATCGACTCTCGCCCAAACTCAGTTTCTCTCCGAGGCAGTCTTGGGTCATGGATTCAACCCAGAGGATTTAAATGCATTGTCATCATCCGAACAAGATTGTCTTCAATTGAGTCAAACATCAAATCATGTTGGCAACTTTAGATTTAAGCCCTCCATAGTTAAATCTTTCCTAATAAGAATGGAACCGATTAAGTTTCAGGAAGAAAGAATAAGTATTTACTTCTTTTGATGCATCAAAGGATAATCCCTGGAAGTTAGAGCATGAGGGGTTATTTTTCACCTCGACAAAGAACAAGAGATACAGTATGCTTTGGGCCAGGATCTCTAATTAACAATTAGAATGAATATTTAGCGCTATGGCTAAGTCTTGATCTGGCCATAGAAAAGGAAATTTGGCATATCTCTGTCGATGGGGATTCCTTGATTATAATTCAGTAAATGGTCAGGTTAAAACCGAGCCCTAAAAATATTCAGCGCTATGGCTCAGCGAAATTTGGCATATCTCTGTTTATGGGGATTCCTTGATTGTAATTCAGTAAATGGTCAGGTTAAAACCGAACCCTAGAAATATTCAGCGCTATGGCTAAGTCTTGATCTGGCAATAGAAAGGGAAATTTGGCATCTCTATCTCTGTCTATAGGAATTCCTGGATTGTAATTCATTAAATGGTCAGGTTAAAAGCAAGCCATAGAAGATCCAACCTCCCATTCTTCACAGGATAAGCCTGCAAATAGAAAAAATTGATAGTGTGGATTTCTATCAAGTAAGGAGAAATCTCAATTAATCAGCGGACTCGTTGGCAAATAAAGAGTTCCTTATGGAAAAAGGAATGTTAGCGATGGATGGTACTTCCTTCTACAAGTTTTCTCAATGATAAGTATACATATATCTCTGATATACATGTCATAGTTGGATCCATTATTCAAATTAAAGGAAGGGATGTCAGCAGTCCCATTGTCACAATGATTCCAGGCAATTTGTTAAATATTCTGTCATTTGTAAGGTTTTGGCGGCCCTCCCCTTAAAAAGTGGCATGGATTCATGTACCAAATTGGAGCTCCCATGCATCTCCGACCTTGTCAGGGTATATATGGAGGCTCAATCCCATTACTATTAAAATTGAGCTGAAGTTTAATATTAGCACCTTCTCAATAAACACCCAGGAAGCACGCTTGAACAAGTAGGCATTAATGGGGAAAGAGTTAGAATTCGGGTTTGAAATCATGACTGTGGATTTGCATGTCTAACAGTTCCAGAGAAATCAATGTGTCATTCTTGGGGCAGGAACAACAGTTGCCCCGAAAAAAAAGCAGAAGTCTCTGGCTATAAAAAAAGAGAAGGATTTCTCTCGCAAGTTCAGAGAGGCATGTTCGGTATTTAATCTGATTGCAAGAAGTAACAGGAAGAGTTGCATCTGTCACAATGGAGAATCGGCGTAGCTCAAAGCAGGAGGAAAATAGTTATTATATAGCTCACTTGGCAGCTTCAATGGAATTCATAATCAGTTTAATATCCAACCATGGTGATATGATTCTATCAGAGTCGAGAGCTCATGCTGAGTTCGTAATTCGAAAGTTAGATCAGCTGGAGTCTAAATTAGCATGCTTACAGGTGGCAACTGACTAATTGAATTGAAATTTTGGCACCATGGTTATTCCTTCCAAATTTGAAGAAGTTGGAGATAACAGCAAAGAAGAAGCCTCTGGAGCACAGCAGGAGATGACTGTGGAATCTCAGGTGGTGGAGCTCTCTCCTTCAGGTCTAGATAACCTTGGAAATGAATACCTCTCTGCTCAAGAGGTGAATTCTACACAATAGTTTTATCTTTATAATTTTTAAGTTATGTTTTGTAAGTTCATAGTTTTCGCAGTTGTGTTCTGGAAAATATATAAGGGCATTACTCTTAGAATAGTGGCTTGTAGTAGAAGAAGTGTCAGAAGCAATGTGTTGTTTTGAACCTATTGAATCTTGGAGATGAAAACAGTGTCTTTAATGTACAAATTTCTAGCTTTCAAATTAGATATAATATATATATATATATATATATATATATATATATATAATTTAAATAGTACAAAAAAAAATTATATTATTGGTTTTATATATTAATTTAGATCTATTTTAACTCTAGATCAGATTTGCATTTCAAAATATTTGGTCTCTCTATGTGTTTGGTAGATGGAGATTTAAAATAGATCTAGATTGGTTTAATTATTAATTATAATAATAATTATAAATATATGTATTCTCCATGGGGCATAGAGAAGATGGTAACAAGGTGTCCCATCAAGACATTTTGTGATGTAAAGGTCACTGGTTGGAAACTCTATGGGTAAAAATTCATCCATGCTAAGGGTTGGTGTAGCCCAAGCATGGTAGGATCCCTATGAGACTTTGATGGCTTAGATGCCCCTAAGAAGGGACTACTGAAACCAAGAGCTAGGTAGGGGCTACTCAAACCTAGTAAACAAACAAAAAATCATAAATTTAATTATTAATTTTATATTGTTGATTTTATTTTATTTTATTTTATTTTTGACCTAGTCAAAATGTTAAAAAAGACATTATAACATCTTTAGTTTGGGTAGTAAGGAAAAGTCACCATTATGCTCTCCACTTAGGTTTAAGTAATTGGGAATAATTCATTTAGATTGATATACCTATTTCTTAAAAATATTTTCTACCTAATAAATCACATAATTTTTCACAAATGAAATAATTTTAATAAATATTAATAAATTATATCTATATTTTTAAACAAAACAAATAATTTCACTAAATATATTAATAAATGGTTTTCATAAAATTGTAATGATGTAATCTTAACCTTTAATAAATACTAATAAGTAAAACAATATAATACAAATGAAATAATTTTAATAAATATTAATAAATTGTATTTATATTTTTAAACAAAAGAAATAATTTCAATAAATATTAATAAATGGTTTTTATAAAATTGTAATGATGTAATATTAACCTTTAATAAATACTAATAAGTAAAACAATATAATACAAATGAAATAATTTTAATAAATATTAATAAATTGTATTTATATTTTTAAACAAAAGAAATAATTTCATACATATTAATAAATAGTCTTTATAAAATTGTAATGATGTAATCTTAATCTTTAATGATGTTGATGATGGTTAATGTCCATTCAGACTAAACTCTGGTCTATCGGACCTAAAGAAACGAATTATTTAGTTTGATTTAAGATTTTATTCTAATACTCAAAAAGCTTGGAGAGTAGCCTCCTGAGTTCACTATAATGTTGACATTGTAAAAGGCTAGGAAGGTCAGTATTCCAACAAAGATTATGAAACTAAGATCTAATGTGGTTGTACGTGGGGCATTCTAAGAGGAAGTGATTTTCATCCTCGATGTTCATATTCTCACAGAGATGGCAGATCCTTTCCATCCATGGTGTTTTAGGAACTCCCCAACAACCCGTTTCACTATGGAGCTCATGAGAGTTCGTTCTAATCTTGGCTGTATTAATTTTCTTCTTTGAGCTAGTTAAAACAGAGAGATACTTTTGATCTTCTAGGGTGGAGTTGATGACCTCCTCATAATATCTTAATTTTCTTTTAGCTCCTAAATATTTCTCACACCACATTTTTTCTTTGAACTTAGAAGTAACAATATTTGTATTGTTATTAATGTTTTGAAATGCAACATTCTCGTCGATCTCCCAATGGTTTAACTAGGCCCTAGTGTATTTATACCAACCTCGTTTGAGCCTTAGGTGGTTTTCGCTAGAATTTAAATCTAGCTTAAGAAGTCTATGGTCTCCTATGTTAATGAGTTTATTCTTGTACAACAGAAGTCGAGTCATAGCTAGGCTCTTGATAGGGGAAAGACCCACTTCTATAAGGAGAATAGGATAAGGTGTATTTCTTTTAGTTTTGAGGTTATACGTTATAAAATGCTTCTCGATTTGCTCAATATTTCTCCAGGATACTCTAGAGATGTTGCAACCCCAAACCTCACATCCATATAAGATAAAAGGAGTGACTAAAGTTTCAAAGAAGAACTTCTTTCTATCCCACATTACAAGGATTGTCGTTTTACAATTATTTTCAAGACCGAAATAAGGTTTCCACCCCCCATCAATCATTTTCTCAATGTTATAGTTCCAATTGAACTTGTGATGAATATCAATTCCTAGGTACTTGTAAGAAGACACTTCCTCCAAGTTACTATTGTCATACATAAAATTACTGCAAGTGTCCTTCATGGATTTGATAATCATAACTTTTGTTTTGTTAGTGTTAACAGTCATACCTATGGTAGAGCAGAAATCCTTAAGAAGTCTAAGTTTCTTATCAAGATTAGATGGGCACTTTGCAAGAAGAATAATATCATCAACATATAGAAGAAGGATGATAACTATCCCAGCTAAGATTGTGCTAGCACAACCTGCTTCCTCTAAACAACCTTCTAGCTTGTTGATGTAAATACCAAATAGGGTAGGGGAGAGGGGGAAACCTTGTTTAACTCCAATATTACACTTAATATCTTTCGACCACCCCTCATTGCTCTTTAACTTGGCAATTACATTCTCATATAACCTTATAGGAGCAGCTCTCAACTCGAAAGGAACCTTTAGCTCTTCTAATCTATTCCATAGTTCGTTTTTAGGAACTGTATCGAATGCGTTTCTAAAATCAACAAAGCAACAAAAGAGATTGGATTTATCATTGTGGAATTCCTCCACAATGATCCTAAGCGTAACGAGGTGGTCCATTGTTGAGTGTTTCCTTCTAAAACCCACTTGGCCTTTAGCCCGCTTACCTTCACTTTCAAGCCATATGCTCAACTTCTTTTCTAAAATAATACCATATAACTTGGCTAAGAGAGGGTTGACCATAATTGTTCGATAATAAGAGGGGTTATTTGTATCCCCACTTTTAAAAATATGGATAATGAGGCTCTGAGTCCATGGTTTAGGGAATCCTTGCTTGACCACTTGATTGAAAAGCTTGTGGATGTGGGGGATGAGGACAAGACCTCCAATTTTTAACATTTTCTCCTGGTAACCTCCAATATCCTTAGCTTTCCCATTTGCAAGGTGTTTAACCTCAAAATAAATGTCTTCTAATGAGAAAACTTCTTTCATTGTGAGCAGGGATTCAAAGTTATCCATGACATTTGGAGATGCATAAAGCTTTCTAAGATAGGAATTTGAGTCGTGTAAAGCAATTTTATTATTATCTTTATTTTTCCTAGTTAGAATCTGCCTCCAGAATTTCTTAGGAGCTACCTTAGAGAGGTGTAAGAGGTTCTCTTGTCTTTTATGGATATACTGCCTTTTTTTCCTTTTAGTTAGGGCTTTTTATATTTTTATCTTGCCAATTTTAAGAGATTCATCGACAGCGTCCTTAATTGCTCTCCCCACGTTTTTACAACCTTTATCATACCATGGGTTGGTTTTTCTATTTCTTTTATTACTTGGAACTTCAATTGAGAACCTGTTAATAGAATATGATAAGGTTATAGTAAAATTATGAGAGAGGTCTTCTATGTTGTCTATACTAGATAAAGGAAGAAAATTAGTTTATAATTCATTTAGAAAGAGATCACTTTTATTTCTATCAAAGATTAAGTTCTTTTGGCTATAAGGATTATCTTCTATGGGATTTCTATGCATGAAAAAATTGAGAGTTATAAGTAAAGGCCTATGATCAGAGTCAGGTTCGTGGTCATTTAAGATGTCAAAATTTATTATTTCATTGTATAAAGGGAGATCAAAAATAACATAGTCTACCACGTTGCTACCAAGCCCATGGATGCAGGTCATTTGGCTAGAATTGTGCCACTTCTTTAGATCGTTGCAAATTATGAGATCCTGAGCACTAAAAAGCTTGACTAGCTCCAACCTAAACAAGTTCTCCCCAAGGTCTTCAGAGCTCCTTTTGTACTGGCTAGCTAGAGTAAGGTCTTTGTCTAACCAAAGAGGATTAGGGTTGGAATGATTTCTTATAAGAATAGCTTGGTTTCTTGAAGTTCGAGCATTAAAGTCACCCATTAAAAGGATATTACCTTCATTCCTTTTGCTAGAAATATCATTCTCTAAACCATTGTAAGAACTATTTTTATCTAGATTCTTTTTCTTATAGAAGTTAGAATTGATGGGAGGGGAATAACAGATTTCTATCTAGGTATTTTTATCATTAATGTCAGTAATCTCTATCCAACTATATTGGTTGTAAGGGTCATTTTTATAAATCCTAGCATGGGGGGAGATGTTCTTCTTAATGTAACAAGTTATACCCCCAATGCCTCTACGAGAGGATCACTTGTTCCAGGTAGACCATAGTATAAAACCATCTATGTTAGGGACCTTAGATTCATTGTGCTTCCAAGTTTCAATAAGCAATATAATATCAACTGCTGGGTTGTGTTATATTCTTTCCACGACTAGCCCACGTAGTTAACCAGGGGGTTAGAAGGGGGCGCAGAGCCCCTCTTCATTGCACCGATTGTGTAGCGGCGGGGCATCACAGGAGGTTTGAGGCATACCCGTAACCCCACTTTATGGGGTCCGGGGCAGCGCCCCAGAAAATTTTGGTTTTGGACCCTATGTTAGGATGGGCGGACCCACCCGTGGTTTTGTGCATGATTTTTGCACATGTTTTTGGACACGATGGTTTTCGGTCCATGGTATTGGACGCAATTCTTTTCGGTCCATGGTATTGGATGCTTCGGCATGTATAAATATGTATTATAACATTGAAAGGAACATAATGAAAAATCAAGCTGGTAGTACCGGTTTTGGGATCCAGGGGAAAATCTCTGTGTATATGTGTTTTATGTGTTATGCTCTCGCATTGTTTATTTTCTGTGTTTTAGAATTTGTATGCAGGTAATTTTTGTACAGGGTTAAAACCTACATCAACATCATTCAAGATCCAACTTATCTTGGGGTGTTTGTTCCATGGAAATCCCTCACAATTCCAAGAAAGAATCTGGAGCATGTTGAATTGCTATTTATTAGTATCTTTTTGGTTTCTATCTCGAATAATGGCTTTTCTATTTTTTATTATTGCCAATTTTTCTTCCTTCCTAGCTTCTTTTACCTTTTGAACCTCCTTTCTTAATTCTACTTGATTTTCTGGAATAAGATCTTCATTTATAAATATTCTCGTTCCTTTTAGACTTGAGGTTTTACTAATTATGTCATACTTAAGGTCAATAGAGCTCACCTTTATTCGGTAGAACAATATAATTCTTTACTGTTGGAAATTAAAATACCTAACCCACATTTTTATCAAAAAAAAAAAAATCAATAAATAATAAAATTGCCTTCATATTTTTAGACAAAGGAAATAATTGCAGTAAATATTAATACATGGTTTTATTAAATTATCGAATTCTTTTTGTTAAATTTTGACACAGGGATACCCCTGCTTACGCACAGTATGCATGTCAAACATGCATAAACTAATTTTCCCCAGGAATTTTAAGTCACTATCGAGTCAAAATCTTCAACCATCAATGATTTAGCTTTATTGAACTCTACGGAATCATTCATTACAATAGTCCAGTCTTTATTAATTCACCTTTCTATCGGACTTAATCACCCCTTATAAACCTTCGTTAATCTTTTATTAAGTCCTTAAAGCCCACATATATAAATCAAACCCCACACTTAACCTTTGGTAATCTTGGACTTACATAGAAACCTCATATAGATGCTTTATTCTATTATAAACCCTTTATAATAGAATTCCATTGCAAACATACCTTTTCCACCTAAAATACGATCGTTACACATTTAATGAGGATTACCTTTATCGCTATCGCAATTTTCCATCTCCACGGTCACATTAACACACGACTCCATCTCCTCCGATGTGTGATTAACATAACGGACTTCAATTTATATAAGTCGTGCTCAATAACCTTATCAGGTCTGCCATATCACTTGTTGCATTTGTTTTTGGTTGATACAACACCCCTGAATGTTTGCAATGCGATCACTTCGTTGATCGCATCGGAGATCGCTTGTTGCAATTCTTTATGGCCAAGGTTAATTCCTCCACATTTAAATGTTGCGATGCGATATTTACTAATAATCTCCACTGTTGATCCTCCTTCCAATCCGACGGCCGATGTCCTTTCCTGCTTAATCAAACTTGCACGATAGTCCCCCATCGTTGATCTGTACTCAATGGATCCGACGATCCACAGCGATTTCGGGTGAATAACTTGCCCGACACTTAACCAGCTTTACGGACCCGATGGGAATTATAAACTCCCAACCTATTAAAGTTTGGTTACTTTAGCACCCGATATCCGTTGGATGATGAAATCTCTCGATCCTACGGTCTGTGGGTATTCAACATACACACGTTTTAACTTCCCTTCAAACCCCGCAGTTGACTTCGATCTCAACATTAAATCTGATATCGATGGTTTATGTGGTTTCGGGTTTTTCAAAGGTTTTGTCCTTTCGTTGTTTGCTGCACACTCTCTCCTGAGCTTAACCTCTATGAGCTCTTAAATCACTGTCATTCTAGAGCATTAATTTGATCCTTCGAATGGATCAACAACCCGTTACGAGCCTCTGTCTCGTCTCTCTTCCTCTCTGTGCATTCGTTGAACTCCGTCTGCATATATAGATTATGCAAATCTCTGATTCATTGTAATTTATCATTCAATATTCAATCACACATTTATACAAGTTCGAATCACTCCTTGTATATATATAGATATAGATATAGATATAGATATATATATATATATATATATATATATATATATATATATATATATATATATATATATATATATATATATATATATAGATATATATATATATATATATATATATATATATATATATATATATATATATATATATATAACAATGACTACATATCGAGACTATATCTCTCTCACCTAATTTTCTGATTACAATGGCATCTGGGTACAATCGTTGCCCGTAGGCTTACAATCAAACATATCTCACCTATCTATCTAGCCTCTAACTTCTAACCTCTGATCATGCCTTTTAAGCTTACATTTATACAACAGGGATTCTAAAACCAATTCCTCGTTTAAATCCATAAGTTTCTCAATAGAATCATAAAATCTCTTTCTCATACCTAAAGATTTTCTTAAATCCACAAAATCATGAACTAATTCCTAATCTGGATTTTACAATCAATTCTCAATCCTCTCATCACTCAACTATCCTAAATCTCTCATGTTCTCCTACATTCTAGAACATTTACAATTATGCTTCCCAATATTCAACTATTTCCTATTCTCATTAAAATCACTCAAAGCATTAAATAATTACATAAATTTAATACTTAGGAAACTAACTTCCTTGAAACACAAGACCCCTTATGTCTACTAGAACACAATGATAATGTTGAGCTGAATACTTCTGCATCAAATTTATTAATAAATAATTATTTTAATCAAAAAATAATAATTATATTATATTATTTTTATATAATTAATTATTTTGATAATAAAATATTTACTTTAAAATTATGACTAAATTTTATATTTTATTTTATATATAAAATATAAAATTGATATTTGAACTATTGATGTATAAGATTTTTTTTCCGAAGAAAAAAGGGAACTTTTTTATAAGCAATAAAAAAGTTACAATCAGATGAGTAAACATTCAGCAAAGCACTGCAAAAAAGGAGAGACACCTCCTCTGTGTGTCATCAGCAAGCATATAAACCAGCTATGTTTCTCCTGTACCCGGCTCAGGACAATTACCAATCCCAAAACAGCCAAATCAAAAAAATATGAACAAGTCCATCTCAAAGAAAACGTGGGTCTCCTTTCAAAGGAAAACAACCCACAGTGGAAACGTAAACAGAAATCTTTGTATGCTCTTGTCCAAAGTTGAGCATATCAGAAATAAAACCATAGATTTACATAAACTACCAAGATCAGATAAAGAGAAAAGTCCACTGATATCTAGAACATTACGAGATAAACCAAAAACATTAAGAGTATGGGGGGAGATCCGACACACGAGTCTGGTCCTGAATCTGTTCTGTTATACTCCACGAGCCCACAGCTTGCTGCAGACCTGTTTTAGAAAGCCTATCTGCCTCTTCATTCCGGTCCCTGTAAATATGTTCAATGGAAAACACATTAAAATAATGCTTTAGATTTTGGATTTCTTCAAATAGCGGCATCAACATATAATTCTGGCATCTATATTTCCCATTGACCCAATTAACAACATTTAAAGAATCTCCAAAAATCTGAACTGCGAGTATATTCCTGTGAATGAGCCAGCATAAAAGTAGCTTTAAGGCTGAAAGTTCGGCAAAGTTATTTGAACCTGTCCCAAGGCCCACCGAGGCTTTTAAAGAATTGGAGGAACTTAAATGGATAATAAACCCAGCTCCAGTAATATTATTTGGGGTTGCCCCATCAAAGAAAGCCCAAGGGATCCCATCTCTGATTTGTACGTCCTTCCGCTGGGCTGATTTTATATGTTCTTCTGGTTCCGGGATGCTAGCAAGAATGGCAGAGCTTTGAATAGCAATTACTTCCACTGGAGTGGATTTTTCTCTAAAAATGCTTCAATTCCTAGCAATCCATATGCCCCAGCAAAGTATGGGAGGAAGGTTCCTCAAATTCCTCTCAGAGTGATGTGTCCACAGTATTCCCAAGCTAAAATAAGATTTTCCCCCTCCCATCTTACATTAATGTTCAATAGATTTTTCGATTCTTCCCATACTTGCCTTGTGAAAGGACAGGCAAGGAACAAATGAGGAATGGTTTCTGAGTCTGCCAAGCATAAGGGGCATCTTCCAGGGCCTTGCTTAAATCGAGATTGAAGAATATCCCAAGAAGGAATTCTTTTTTTTAATACACACCAGAAGAAAAGTCTATCTTTTTTGGGACACTTCAGCTTAAACAAAGGCTTTGCCCACCATACTGGAGGGTCCCACCACTTTCTCTTCATTAGGAAGCTGTAACCAGCCTTTGGGGAATAGGATCCTGACTCAGCATGTGCCCATACCAGGGAGTCCGACTTGTCCTTTATTCTAACATTTGATCTTTTAAGCTCCTGAAGGTATTGCTACCACTCGTTCCTCCATATGGGATCAATTCCTAGTTCTGCTTCTGATTTCCAAGATTGTCCCCAGATGGAGGACTGCCCCACATTTGCTATCTGATTTAAACATTTGATTCCTTTTGAGTCCAAATGGGCGATCAGGCCAGGGGGTAAAGCAAAAGACTCGTTACATCCCACCCAAGGATCCCTGCCTATCCTCAGATTTTCGCCATTTCCTACCTGCCAAGCCAAGCCTTGTTCAATTACTTTAAAAGCCTCTGTAGTGGCTTTCCAAATCACAGAACAGTTCCTTCCTTTTTTATTTGGACTCCTAATCCAGTCTTCAAGAGGAACAGGATCAATATATTTACACTTTACCACTCTAGTCCAGAGGGACTCCGAACTTATTATTCTCCAACCCGATTTTGCTGCCAAAGAGATACTGAAATCAAAAGGATTTTTTAAGCCCCAACCGCCCCAATCTTTTGGTCTTGCAATTTTGTCCCAAGCCACCCAAGGAAGAACTGTGTCCTCCTTTGATCCTGACCACGGGAACCTGCTGCAGATCTGCTTAATTTTATGGAGAATCCCTTTAGGGATCCAAGTCAAAGCTACCCAAAAAACAGGTATAGCCTGCAGAACAGAGTTCACCAGAGTAAGTCTACCTACCCGAGATAGCCACTTGAAGCTCCAGTGGGATATTATTTGTTCAATTTTTGCCACCAACCAGTTCCAGTCCTGCTTTCTGTATGATGACGGTTTCAACCAAAAACCAAGGTATTTGAAAGGACACTCCATATTGCAGATCTCGAAAGGCAGATATGATGAAATCAGGATCTCTTCTTGTCTATTGAAGCCTTCCAAAATTAATTGGGACTTCCTAGAGTTAATTTGAAGCCCTGTAGCTTTCAAGAACAGATCAAGAATGGTTTTAAGCTCTTTAATTTCATTTAAACTCCCATTTGTGAATAATAAAATATCATCAACAAATAGGAGATGAGTAATGAACAAATTTACAGCAACTTCCAAACCTTTAACCAAACCTGTTCTTTTGGCATTTGAAATCAACCTACTGAGGCCTTCTGCTGCTAAGAGGAAAAGAAAAGGAGAAAGAGGGCATCCTTGCCTCAGCCCTCTTTGACCTTTGAAGAATTGAGAGGCGGCCCCATTTATTAGAACAACAAAACTTGCACTCGAAATGCACCCCATGATCCAGTTAATAAACTCCACTTTAAAGCCCAGGTGAGTCAATAACATCCTGAGATACAACCAGCTAATTATGTCATAGGCTTTTGATATATCTATTTTTAGCACAACCCCTTTTTTGTTCGCTTGCCTGATACTGTGAATAGTTTCCTGGGCCACCCCTATAGCTTCATGGATTTGATGACCATCCAAAAAACCAAATTGTTCATTTGAGATACAAGATGATAGGATCGGTTTCAGGCGAACCGCAATGATTTTTGCAATAATCTTGTAGATAGAATTGCATAGGGAAATTGGCCTGAAATCTTTGAAAGTTTCTGGATCCTCCTTTTTCGGAATAAGAGCGATGAAAGTTGCATTAAAGGGGGCATATATCTCTCCTTTCTTCCTAGATTCCTCCACTACTTCAGTAAGCTCAGCTCCAATCGAATCAAAAAAGTGGATGAAAAACTCGATGGTCCAACCATCCGGCCCCTGGCTTTTATCTTTTGCCATTGATTTAACTATACTTTCTACTTCCTCCATAGTCACTTCTCTAAAAAGATTTTCAACTTCCTCCCCCTCCACAAAACGAGGAAAAGCTTGGGCTGTTCTGATGATCTCAGCTAAAGAAAGCCCCCCTGGGTCAGAAAAAAGGGATTGGAAGTGAGCCTTTCCCATGATTGATAAGGCCTCAAATGATGAGGCTTCCCTACCTTCAGCATCCTTCAACTTCCATATAGTGTTTGCATTTTTCCGGCCTTTTGCATAGTTATGGAAAAATTTTGTATTTTCATCCCCCGCTTTCAGCCAGATAGCCCTGCTTTTCAGTCTCCACTCCTCTTCTCTGTCCAGCAAGATCTTTGCTCTACTCTTTTCTAGGGCCAAGATTCTTTCTTTCGACTCCTGGGTGGCATAAGCATCAGCCACAGGATCTTCTAGAGCACGTAGAGCATCATCAATAATGGCCAAATCCTCGATTTGTTTTCTCCTTCTGGCAGAGGCCCATTCAATGGTTGCTTTCTTAAGCCTTTTTAAGTTTTCCATAAAGAGTGCTCCTTTATTCTCCGAGGGTCTGATACCTAGATGTCTCCAGGTATTCCTGAAAAGCTTATTAAAAGAATCCTCTTGAAGCCAAGAGGCATTGAATTTGAACGGAGCAACAGGTTTTGGAGGGGGCTTGGAAAATTCAAGAAGAATGGGAAAGTGATCTGAGTTTCCCCCTTCTCCCACCCATTTCCTGAACAATGGGATATTGGAGGCCATCATTTCACTGATGAGAAAACGATCCAACCTTTTTGCAATTCTCTCCTCCCCAGTTCTTATATTCCGCCAAGTAGGTTTTGCTTTAATAATGTTTACATCAATCAGATTATGAGAATGGAGAGCATTTGCGAAGAAATCTGACAAAGGATCTTCCCTAGCTGAGGGCCCCCACGCTTCCGCGATCCCCAAAGAAAAATTAAGGTCTCCCCCGATTATCAGGTTTTTGTCTTTCAGCAAGTCTTTTGAAAGGAGATCATTCCAGAAGGAAACCCTTCCCTGACATGGCCCGTAAACATTAATGAACAGAAGAGGAATATCAAATTCAGGGGAAAAAATATCCATACCCAGAACATGAGATAAACCCCAAAGATTTAAGATCTTCAATCTTCCTTCCTTGAAGCCGACAGTTAGTCCACCCGAGTGTCTTGAAGCATCTAAAGCTATAAAAACCCATCCCGGAAAAGAGGGCCGAAGGACGGATTCAATGTCAGCACTTCTGCCTAAGGTTTCTTGAAGAAAAACAATATCTGGGTTGTGACGAGAGATTAGATCCTTCAACGCCAGTTTTTTTGGCTTACTGGCTAAGCCCCTGCAGTTCCAGGACAGGCAAATCATTTTATAACCGCCTCAGGGGTTAAAGCTGCTCTAAGCGCCCCAGGGATCGACATTTGTTTGCCATCAGCCACATCAAATTTTGCTTTAACTTGAGCTTTTGAGAGATTTGATTTTCGACCTCTAACCTTTTTAATGAAACTCTTAGACGACTCAGCACCTAGCCTACCCACAGACTCCAAGGTTTCAAGATTGCAATCAGATTTCTTACTGCGATATCTAAGGTTATAATGGTAGGCAGGAGGGGAAAGACCGGCACCCTGACTCTTCTGGGAAAAATCTTCACAGTCCAGATTAATGGAAGGGATAGCAGCCGAGAGATTATCAATATTTAGGAGGGCATCATTACATCTATTTAACAGTGGGGACCCCATAGACATGCAATCGATTTTAGATTCAGAATTAAAAGAAAGATTGTTTTGGACAGGCTGCATACCGGATGAATCAGATACAGGAATATCGGCCGGGTCTTCAGAGGTCTTTTCCATGTGAGGCGGATCTTCTGTCGCTTTTACTGGATCCCCTTCCTCCCGTAGCAGTCCCTCTTCTATCTGAAAGTTGAGCTCTTCTGTAGACTTTACTTCTGGGAAGATCTCCTCCATCGGCTCCTCTGCTTTCCTCAAGAAACCCTCCCACTCATCTTCTTTATTTTGGGTCCTCCTTCTACGTTCCCCCAGCGGGCAGTCCCTTGCCGGGTGCACATACTCATGACAGCAGTGACACCGAAAAGGAAGGTGTTCATAATCCAGAGGCTGTTCGAAGACGAAGTCCTTGTACTGCAACGTTATTGATTCTGCAAGTCCATCTTTTGGAATGAGCCTAACTAAGATCCTAGCCACTGCTCTTTCATAGGTATGGAGAAAAGATCTATCCGCATCCAAGTAAGTACCCAGAAGGTTCCTAATGGATTTGAATACAGAATCCACCCAAAGGAAAGGGGGCAGGCTGGGAGCCCTGACCCAGACTGGGAATTCTTCAACCTTCTCCTTAGAGGCATCAAAAAGGGGAGACCATCTTTTGAAGAAGACTGTACGGTTCCCAAAAGCCCAGTTCCTCCCTTCGACCCATTCCATTGCTTCCTTGCTGTCAAATCTGACCATAAACCAACCCTTAACCAACGTAGCAGTCTTGAAGGAATTTGTCGGGGTCTCTTTCCATTGACTCTCCACCCACTGTTTTAAGAATTTACCAGATACGAACCTCCCTCTAGCTCTGCCCACTAGAGTACACTCTGCCACTTCCAGAGCTTCCTCAACCTGAACATCCATGCCTAGTACCAAATTCCCATCAATCTGCTTCTTCTTTAATGGTTTTGCCTTCTTCCTTTTATCCCCAACCTTTTCCCGTTCCGGGTCCAAGTCTCTGCCTCCAGATTCAGGGACTGTATTTCCTACAACCCTTTGAAACACAGTCTCGTTTATAGCGGAAAGGTAAACTTCTTCACCAGGTAGGGTTTCCAGCAAACCCCCTACGGGGGTCCCAGATTCACCTTCTGCCAAGTTCCCACCCTTTGCCGCCTTGCCAGGGACGATTTGGACAATGTTCCCATGTTTCGAAGATTTACAATGTCCGGCAGAAACCCTCTCCGCCCCCAATTCGATCTGAGGGGAAACGTTTGAGAATGAAAGCCTGTTAACAGCTGAGTGGCTGCTTTTGTCACCCAATTCTTTCCCTGCAATTTGAATGCCCCCTACAGGCCTCCCTATCCCTTTGTTTGAAGAAAAATTTATTATGTCCTCGAGGCCACCAGAAGGACAGAAAACTTTAGAGTGGGAGAGTGACTTACTATCAGGGGAACCGATATTCTTGTCTCTCAGAACGCCTGTCTTTGCTTGAAGGACTGCCTCCCATATCTCTGCCGATTTTGCTGAAACCACCAGCAAGTTCCAAGCTTTCTTCCAGTAGACCTTTTGCAGTTTTGGTGCTCCACGAACCTCCGCCCGAGAACAATGCGGACGCATGGTTGCCTACTTGCCCAAAAAACTTATCGATATTCTGCTCGTTTACCTCCTTCCCCCAGACCGAGAGGATATCTTCTGGAGCTGGGTCAAGTTCCAGTGCCTCGTTTTGATTCACCATGGTAAAACAACCGCCGTAAAACTGACAGCTCCGAGCAGCCGTTACCCGGGAGCAAACTGAAACCGCCTGAGGATAGTAAGAGTTTGACCTCCTCTGAAAAAACAGATGTGAAATGTTAGGATATTCCGACACATAGGATATAGTTAAGTTCAACTTGGTCTAGCATAGAGTTAGGTTAGAGTTAGGTAAAGTGTGTTTCTTTACCGTTGTACATTTTGTAACTTACAATCCGACGGTCACGATATGTAGTGATCCGACGGTTCACTCTCACCTCGGTATTACCGACACTTGATCTGTGGCTTGACACCCGATTGGTCCATGAGTTCTATTTAAAGCGCATGGAGGGTCATTGTTCGGGTAATCCGTGCATGAGAGAAGCTTATGTAAATTTTCATTCTTTGATTAATAAATTGTCTGTACCCACGTTGGGACAGGCCGTGGACTGTTTCCCTCCTTGCACTCTGAGGGTTTTAACCACGTCAAAAATACTGGTGTATTGATTTGAGATCTGGTTGTGAGCGGTGTCCTTTTGGTATTCTTTCTGAGGAACTTACCCTGTAAATTCCTACATGGTATCAGAGCTATTTGAGGGCCGCGTCCGTTGGTGATCCAAATCTGAAGCCGGTAGAACTGCATGCGGCTGTCGTTTCCTAGATCTGCTGTTTCTGACTGCTTTCGGGCCGAGAGGACTGCTCTGTTGCGTTTGGAGCATCTGTTTCAGTGAGGAACCCCTTTCGTTTCACGCGAAAAGGTTTCCGGTAGCCCTAGCTGCGTCATTTTTCAGATCGGGAGGTATACAGTGTTTTTTTTTGCAGTTTACTGTCATTTTCTCTCTGCTTATTTCGGTTTCGGTTTATTTAGCCTTTTTTTTTTTCCCGGATCTATACCTTTCATTTCTGCGTATGCTCTTTGCCCTGCGACTCTGTGCGATCTGGGCAAATCAGAAACAGAAAGAAAGGATTTTTCTCATGCGTATGCTCTTTTCCCTGCACCTTAGTGTGATCTTGGAAAATCAGAAACATTGAGAAAAATATTTAGTTTTTCGGTTAAAAGCTAACTTTGAGATTTTTTTTTAAAATTCTAGTTTTTTGGCTAAAGCTAACTTTGAGCCGTAAGGTTCGTTTTTCTTTGCATATTCGTGTTGGGTTTTGTGTTTTGTAGGGGAAAAGAGCCTTCCCAAGGCAAGCACGCAAATCGAGGCCCCCCCCCTCTCTCTCTCTCTCTCTCTCTCTCTCTCAAATATTTTGTATAGATCAATTGGTTCAAAGACTTTTTAAGAGAGTAGAGGTCTTGGGTTCAAGTCTCCATTTTGTGGGGGCGGATTTTTTCATTCCCGCACATTCGCGCACTTTGCCGGCAACGTCAACAATTTTTTTTCAAAAAGCCATATCTTCTTCATCCGGAAGCCTTTTTCAGAGCCGTTTTTTTTAAAACCGCCTATTTTTTCGAGATCTATCCATTGGACCACTTACTTTCAGCATCTTCAGCTTCAGTTTTTTTTTCAAAAAATGGAAAGTCCATGCCAAGTCATTCTTGACAGCACTAACTACTTCCAATGGGTAGCCTACATGGGAGATTTACTTAGAAGTAAAGGTCTCTTCAGAATAGCCACAGACCAAGAGAAGAAACCCAAAGATGAAGACAAGGCCGAAAAATGGGAAAATAGACAAGATCAAGCACGTGGTTTGATAGGAATGTCTGTTTCTCCTGATCTTAGATTCCACATTGCAGAAATTGAAACTCCTCATGAAGCATTAGAAAAACTTGCTAAAGTTTTTGGGATTAAAAATGAAATTAGAGCCCATCAACTTGAGAATGAGTTGCTTACTTTGGATCCTAATAATTTTTCTTGCATTGAAGATTTCTTGTCCAAATTCAAGACCCTTAGATATCTCTTGGAAGGTGTTAAAGTTAAGAAAGAAGATGGTAACCTTATTTATTCCATCCTTACTAAGTTGGGACCAGCCTACTCTGTATTTGTTTCCACTTTCCATTCTACAAGGGAAGCTTTCATTTGTCAAGGCAAAGACTACAAACCCCCTTCCTTTGACTCCTTTTGTGATTCCTTAATAAGAGAACAAGAAAAACTCTTACACCTTGGTCTTCTTAATCTTGGAAACTCTTCCTCGAAAGCGTTAGCCGCCCAGCAGCAACCAAATTCAAAGAATCCTAAGAAGTCTTATCCTCAAAGGAATGGTCCTAAACCAACTCAGCCTCAAGATGAAAGATCATTTCAGCAAAATGACAAGACCAATAAAAACAAATGGAAGAGGACTGACAGACATTGTAACTTTTGTAATCGAGATGGCCACTTAGAATCTAAATGCTTTAAGAAGATGGAAGCCTTGGAAGCCGCAATGAAGAAACATAACATCCATCTGGAGCCTACTTCAACTTCAACTTCCGGAACGGCACTTTCTGCATGTCATCGTCAATCATCTCAGTCTGGTTATGCATTAAATGTATCTTCTTCTTCTTCTCATTCTCATGAGTGGCTCATTGATTCTGGAGCCTCTTGTCACATGGCCAAAAACCAAGCCATGTTTTCTTCTTTAAATGATTGTAACACCAAAAATATATATGTTGGTGATGATAGATCTCTTAATGTTGTAGGGACTGGAACTGTTCATCTAGACAATGGTCAGTTCAATGATGTATTATGTGTTCCAAACTTATCCTGCAACCTTCTATCTGTCTATCAGATAACTCATTCAGGTGAAGGTAAAATTGTTGAATTTTCACCTCATGATGTTGTAATCAAGGATCTAAAAGATCCTAAACAGATTCTAGCTACTGGTCTTGCTGATGATTCCAAAAGGTTGTATAAGTTTCACAACTTTGGGTCATCCCATCTTCCCTCAGTGTTTGTTGCTCATAATGATGAAGTGAGCAAACTTTGGCATGAGTGGTTTGGTCACTTAAACTATCGCTCCCTTCAGCATCTATGTAAAGAAAATATGGTGACAGGTCTTCCTATGGTATCTTGCAAAGATGGTGTTTGTTCCGGATGTGTACTCGGAAAACATCATCGGGACAGTTTTGACAAACGTGCCTCTTGGCACGCCTCAGCCCCTTTACAGCTTGTGCACAGTGATTTATGTGGTCCTCTTCCTGTTGCTTCATTCTCTGGCTGCAAGTACTTCTTAACTTTCATTGATGATTTCTCTAGACGCACTTGGGTATACTTCTTAAAACTCAAGAGCGAAGTATTTAGCACTTTTTTGGCCTTCAAAGCATTTGTTGAAAAACAATCTGGACATCAAATTCTTAAGCTAAGAACTGATAATGGTGGAGAATATGTTAAAAACACATTCATCAACTTTTGCACCGAAAATGGAATTCAAATGCAACATACTGTTCCATACACTCCACAACAAAATGGTGTAGCTGAAAGGAAAAATCGCACCTTAAAGGAAATGGCTAATTGTATGCTGCAATCTAAAGGACTCAGTCTTAGTTTTTGGGCCGAAGCAATTAATTGTGCAAATTATATAATCAATCGCACTCCTACTAAGGTTCTAGAGAATATCACTCCAGAAGAAGCTTGGAGTTCCATTAAACCAGATGTAAGTCACTTTCGTGTGTTTGGAAGTGAAGCATGGGCCCATATTCCAGATGAAAAGCATAAAGCTTTAGAACCTAAGAGTGAGAAATGTACTTTTGTTGGATATTCTGAAGATGTAAAAGGTTATAGACTTATTCCATTTAAGTCCAAAAATGTTATCATTAGAAGAGATGTAAAATTTGATGAAAATAAATCGGCCTGCGAGCCTAGTCCGGCGGATGTGCCACCTCTTCCTATCTCTTCTATCTTTGAAAACATTTCTTCTTCTGATGATGAAAGCGAGGATGATAATCCTCCCCCACCTTCTCAGGATCCTCAACTTCCAAGATGGGTCCGTGCTACTCGGGATGCAGCAGGTGATCTTGCCGGTGATCCTACAGATCAGCGACGTACACGTTCTCAGTTTGCAAGAGCCTCTTCTTTACTGGCTGAAGCTCCAGTAAATCATGATCCTGACACTTTTGCAGAAGCTTCAGGCCATCCACATTGGGAAGCAGCTATGAATGAAGAATATCATTCATTGATGACAAATGATACATGGGATCTTGTTCCTCTACCAAAGGGACGCAAACTTGTTAGATGCAAATGGGTTTACAGAACCAAGTATGGACCAGATGGGAAAGTTGATAAACATAAGGCTCGTCTAGTTGCTAAGGGCTTTTCACAGGTTGAAGGCATTGACTACACTGAAACCTTCTCTCTAGTTGCCAAAATGAACTCTATCCGCCTTGTTCTTTCCCTTGCTGCCTCTTTAAAATGGGAAGTCCATCAAATGGATGTTAAATCTGCCTTCTTGCATGGGGACTTGCAGGAAGAAATCTATATGGAACAACCCATTGGCTTCATACAAACAGACTCCAGCCTCGTTTGTCGACTTAAGAAATCCCTTTATGGCCTCAAACAAGCTCCTCGGGCTTGGTATGCCAAAATGGATAGCTTTCTTTTAGAATCTGGCTTTTCTAGGTGTCATTCTGACAATACTGTCTACACCAAGAAAGTGGGCAACTCTCTTATCATCCTTGTTCTTTATGTTGATGATCTTATTCTTACTGGTAGTGATCCCAACCTTATAAACCATGTGAAGTCCAGCCTTAAAAAGAAATTTGAAATGACAGACTTAGGACACTTACACTATTTTCTCGGTCTTCAAGTCTTGCAATCCCAAGAAGGTATTTTCCTTTCCCAGTCCAAGTATGCTTGTGATATTCTTCGTCATTTTCACATGGAAGACTGTAAGCCAGCCCCTTCTCCCTTTCAGTCTGGAGTCAAACTTTCAGTCTCTTGTACTTCTCCTGAAGTTGATGCTACCTTATACCGTCAACTTGTCGGAAAACTCTTGTATTTAACCCATACTCGTCCTGATCTTTCCTTTGCTGTTGGCCTTGTTGCTCGTTTTATGCAAAACCCCCGTGAAAGTCATTGGAAAGCAGCTAAAAGAATACTTCGTTATGTTCGAGGTACAGTACAGTTTGGGATTCATTACAGTGCCAAAGCAGCTCCTCTGTTAGTTGGTTTCACTGATTCTGATTGGGCTGGTGACCTTGATGATCGGAAGTCTACTGCCGGTTATGTCTTCACTCTTGGTTCAGGACCTATTACATGGGCTTGTAAGAAACAGGCTGCCATTTCTCTTTCGTCAGCAGAAGCAGAGTATCGTGGTGCCGTGGAAGCTAGTAAGGAAGCCTTGTGGCTTCGTCAGATCCTATCCGAATTTGGCTTTGAGCAGCAGCATCCAACCACACTTTGGTGTGATAATCAAAGTGCCATTCAGCTATGCAAAGATCCAGTCCAGCATCAGCGCAGCAAACACATTGAACTACACATGCACTTCATCAGAAAGCTCATTCATGACCATGTTCTTGAAGTGCAATATTGTCCAACGGATGATCAGGTTGCAGACATCTTCACAAAGGCTCTCACAGAGGCGAAGTTCACTAAACTTCGATATATGCTTGGAGTTCAGGAAGTTGTCACTAAGGGGGGATAGGCTCTAGTGCCTCCTTCCTTCTCCTATTGTGTCATATTTGTAAATCCTTCAATCCTATCCCAAGTTGTTCTTAAGGGGGGATGTTAGGATATTCCGACACATAGGATATAGTTAAGTTCAACTTGGTCTAGCATAGAGTTAGGTTAGAGTTAGGTAAAGTGTGTTTCTTTACCGTTGTACATTTTGTAACTTACAATCCGACGGTCACGATATGTAGTGATCCGACGGTTCACTCTCACCTCGGTATTACCGACACTTGATCCGTGGCTTGACACCCGATTGGTCCATGAGTTCTATTTAAAGCGCATGGAGGGTCATTGTTCGGGTAATCCGTGCATGAGAGAAGCTTATGTAAATTTTCATTCTTTGATTAATAAATTGTCTGTACCCACGTTGGGACAGGCCGTGGACTGTTTCCCTCCTTGCACTCTGAGGGTTTTAACCACGTCAAAAATACTGGTGTATTGATTTGAGATCTGGTTGTGAGCGGTGTCCTTTTGGTATTCTTTCTGAGGAACTTACCCTGTAAATTCCTACATGAAACCGCCTGGGGACAAAAAGAGTTGAACCTCCTCCGAAAAAACAGATGTGAAACCGCCTAGGATATTTCTGCTGGAAGATACCACCGAGGAGAGAAAAACAAAACTCAAACCGTCACAGTTCCCCGAGACCTAACCGAAAGCGATGCCTTCACCCAGCTGTCTCCTTCTCATCTTATCCAAGACAATCGACCTCGGTGGATCTGCCAACAACAAACCCCCGTACATGCGTGTCCTTAGCTGCACTGTCTGCGTCACATAGGCCTACGGCCTAGGGTTCCAGGATCGAACCCTACACCCTTCATCCTTTAGTGAGTTGATACTTATTCTCAACCCTATAGAAAATAGCTTTCCTATCATACAAGTATTTGATGTATAAGATGAGAAATGTATTTAATATAATAATTGATTTTACCACTTATTTTAGATAAGTATGCATACTATACTCTTTCTAGGATCTTTAAAATATATTTATTTTTTAAAGAATAATTATTTATCCTAAAAAAAATTAGTTACAAAATAACAGTTTATATAGATATAACCTAGCTCATATAATTTAGATGATACTTTTAAATATACCATGGAATTTCTTAGGCGCTTTCTCGTGTATCCATAATATCCAATCATAATCACTGAATGCCTTACCATGGTTCATTAATTATCTTGAGAATCAAATCGTCCCTCCGTTGGAACATTTTGGTTGATATCAATAATAATTGTCTACACTCCTAAATTGAATTGCATTCAACTTTCCACTTACTCACTCCTCAAAATTTCGATCGATCTCACCACTGCCAACTTTGTAGTGAAATGTCAAAATACTGTTTTTTTATAAATATTTAAACGGAACGTCCGGTTTGGTTTATATGGGAATTGGGTTGAGGATTTTTAATTCTTTATAAATTAAAAATTCAATTATTTGGATGGTTAGCATTTGATATAATCAGAATATTTTTAGTCTCCTACATATTAAGACGAATTAAATTAAAGGTTTGGAAAATTAAATTACAATCAGACTGATTAAACTAAAGGTTGGGAAAATGAAAAATCATAGAAAAAATAGAAAATATTTTGCCACCATTTCCATTACCTTTGGCCATGACCAGTCTTGGGCTACCTGTGGCCGCTTCCGCATTACCTTTCGCCGGTCTTCAGTGACATATTTCAATTCGCATTTCAATCCACGTGGTGATTCGATTGGTTTTTTAATTCAATTCTTTTCGTGTGGTCTGGTCTTTTTAATTCGTTTTTTTACAATATGGACACTTAGCTTTTTAATGTTTTCACGGTATATATATATATATATATATACTCTCCATTATCTGCGCAAAATCGAATCGGCTCTCCGTCTCTGGTGTCTGCGCGGCTCGTTTCTCAGGTTAGTGAGTTATTATATCATTTCACTTGCATTTTCTTTCTAAATACAGGTGAAAACTAGTTTAAGCAGGGTATGTAAGCATATTTATGGTTGCGAAAATTTCAGAATGACTATCTTTTTTTAGACTCCTCTGTTTAAGTTTTAATATTTCGATTGATTATGAACTACAGCCGTAAATGGTCTCTGTCATTTTCAATCTTTTTTCTGAGTTGGAGAGATGATGGCCTGTGTCGTTAACAGTCTCTTTTCCAGATTTGGGGGGTGAATGGTCTGTCCTGTAACAGTCATTTTCCTGAGTGGATATCCTCTGTCAGTTTTAGGTAAAAGATGTTAAAAGCTCTTCTAAACAGATTAAGAGCATCCTTTTACATTTACAGTCCATGCCAAGATATACGATTTCGTGTCGGGAAATGGTGGTGCGTCATTCAGATTTATTGTTGCTGCTTCGACTGTAACAGTCGGTCTGAAGTGCAATAGTAGCTTTTCTTTTCCACCTACTTTCGAATCCCTCTATGGCTCCTGGGTTTTCCGGTAACTCCTCCCGGTTTCTGAATTCAAATCCCATTTCCGGTGACACTTAATGAGCCTCTGAAAATCATCAGATTTTTCCTAGCTATTCTCTCCAGCATCATAAATGTCCCAACCTCCAGCTTCCTAGAATTGGCCTTTCGGCGGCTGGCTATCGTCATTGGACCCTCCAAAGTACATTTCTAGAGTCTTCCCCTTCCCCTTTTCGGGTCTCCATCCTCTCTTCTGGCAAGTTCCATCTCAAGTGATTGTCCTTCTCGCCTGCCAAGATCCCTGGAGAATGATCTAATCCTGTCCTCTCTCTAGCTCTTTTTCCGCAGAAGTCTTTATTGTCCAGGTATTATTCTCCGTCGGTTCTCCTCCTTGGGATCCTCTAAAAGTACGGGTGGTATGGGGGGATCCCCTTTTGGGATTTCTCTTCTGACTAAGATGGCAGAGGATAGTGACTCTCCTGCCACGAGAGCCTTATTCGCTGCGGCCATTGAAACCGAATCAGCACGTGATTTCGCCAGTCGGAATCCCGGTTGGCATGCCACACTGTCTGATATGCTTCCATCTGGGTTAAGGGACCCCCCTCTCCTCGGGAGTCTTGCCTCTCATCAGCAAAAGAAGGGCCCACTTCCTTCAAAGGATCACCATGGACAGGGCCGTAGCCGTTACAAGCAAAAAGCCCCAGTGAAAATGGTTCCTCCCCCAAAGGCGGTTTCGGTTTCCGGCTCTTCTTTGTCGGAGCGTATTGAGAGCCTACAAAAGAATGCCTTGGTTGGGAAATGGTATTTCCCGGAAATGAACGAGGAACAAATGAGAAATTGGATTTCAAAATCTTGGACCCCCATTATAGGATACACTCCAATAATCTCCCGCCTTATGAAAGATTGGTTTTCGTTCCACTTTCAAAAGGAGTCTGATCTGGAGCTGGCCCTGAACAGATCTTGGGTCTCTGGTAGAAGCTTCCTGTCCCTGTCAAGATGGTATCTCGGCTTTGATCCCCTCAAAAATACTCCTTCCCACAGCATGATTTGGGTAAAACTACCCAATCTTCCGCTAGAACTTTGGACGTCGGAGATCCTGGCCTTAATAGGAAATGCGATTGGCAAGTTCATATATGTTGACCCATGGGTCAGAGGGGAGAAGGACAAAAGAATCGCGTGGATTCTCATTGATAAACCATATAAGGGGGGCTATCCAGACCAAATTGAAATCACTTGGGATGGTGCAAAGATATGCCAAAGACTTGACTTTTGGGGCATCCCGTTCCAATGCTCCTCCTGCCATCGAATGGGTCACCTCATCAGAGATTGCAGATTCCGTCGCCACAGGCCAATCACATTTCCTTCTGAAAAGGTGAGGCATTCGGGCTCTGAATCCCATTCTGAAGATGTCAGTCTATCGGGGAATCAATTCTCTTTCAAATCAACAGAGATTCGAAGCTCACAGGAAAATACACAGAATAGGCCTGAGTCGCCAAACTTTGCGGACTTCAAGAGTCCCCCCTTATCGGTGGGGATTAAAGATGTTGCGCCCCTCTCCCCACCGCTCATGAACATGGCTGATTTCTCTAGCCCTCCCATCCTGGAACAACTCGAAGAGGCTGCGGTACCTTCCCCCCCGGCGATGAACAGAGCAGATTTTGTGGTGGGATCGCATCCCATCCTCATCTCATCTTCCTCGCCCTCTCCAATTAAATCGCCCTCTGTCATGCATAAAGGAAAAGAGCCTCAGCTGACTCCGACCCCTTTCAATTCTCCATCAGACTCCCCGGTGAACAAATATGATAGCGACATAGACCTCCTTCTTCAGCGACACCCTTCGGTCCTTGAACCGCTGACCATCCACAGGCCGTCCTTCCCAACCATCAGTCCCAACTCTGCCAAAAATATCACTATAAGAAAAAAGCATAAAGGTGGGAGTCGACATTTCAGAGGCAGGACGATTGCCTCCGATTTGGGAGTCACAAACCTTCCCCTGATAGATGTCCCAATTCTGGAATCATCTGCTCCTCAGCCCCTTAGAGCAAGCACGGCTGGACAGTCCTCAAAATGACCTTCCTAATTTCATACAACATCAGGGGTCTGGGTGCCGCCCCAAAATTCCTGGCGCTGAAGGAGACTCTCGTTTCTGCACGATCCCATATCATATTCATTCAGGAGACAATGCACTCTAGCTCGGTGTCTTTGGCTTTTTTTAGAAGAATGTTTCCAACATGGCACATGGCCGCTACAAATGCAGAGGGCCTGTCTGGTGGCCTGGTGGCTATGTGGGACCTGCTCAAGGTCAAAGCAAAGGCCTTCAAGTGCTGTGCCGGAATCCTTATTTCGGCCTCCATCAGAGGAAGATCTCAGATTCTTAACATCTTGAACATTTATGCGCCCTACAGGAACAGGCTCCCTTTTTGGGATTCTTTGTTTAACTCAGAAATTCTAGACATTGATTCATTGTTAATTGCAGGTGATCTAAATCTGACTCTTAATCCAGAAGAATGCTGGGGTCAATGCAAAACAGTGGATAGCATGGCTGACAGAAAGAGAAGGGAACTTTTAAAGAGGGATCTGGTCGATATCATTCCAGAAAAAATGACTCCAACGTGGGACAATGGTAGGTTGGACTCTGCCTACATAGCAAAAAGAATCGATCGATTTATCTTAAATTCTAGCATTATTGAAAAGTGGGGAATGCCGATTGCAAAAACTGGAGGGGATTTTTCCTCGGATCATAAGCCCATCCTCCTGGAATGGGTGCATATGGAGCGAAGGATGGGCTATTCTTTTAAGTTTAACAGAATTCATCTACAGGATGAATCCTTCAACGAGCTCATAAAATCTTGCTGGAGAGACATTCACCAATCTGAGGAAGCATTTCTGTATACATTTCGAGAAAAAATCCAAATGCTGAGGGAGAATGCAAAGATATGGCAGATAAAAAAGAAGAGGAAAGATAAACAGGATCTACATGACATAAATAAAAAAATATGTCTGCTTTCTTCCACAATCCATTATAGTGGCCTGTCGTTGGACAAGAAAACTCTTATCAGATCTCTGGAAAGAAAAAAGCAAGATCTGCTACAAAAAGAGGAAGCAACATGGAGGTTAAAAAGCCGAGCAACTTGGCTCAAGGAGGGGGACCGAAATACAAGGTTTTTTCACAACTTCGCCAATGCTCGCAGAACAAAGAACTCAATTTGGAAAATTGAGAACGGCAATGGAGAATTTCTCTTCTCCCAATAGGAAATTTCTGCAGAAGCCACAAGATTCTTCAAGGAACAATATAAAAGGCAAAATGGTGATCTAAATGACATGCTGTGGGCTGTGGACCGATTACCGGTTATGTTTGATGAAGCTGCAAATGAAGAATTCTTCAGGCCTATTTCGGAGGTGGAGCTTTCCGATACTATCAAGAGTTTCAAAAAAGATAAAAGTCCAGGGCCAGATGGTTGGCCAATAGAATTTTTCACTCATTTCTATGATCTGTTCAAAAATGACATGCTGGGCATGGTGGAGGCCTCCCGTATCTCAGGAAACATAAATAGAGCCTTATCGGCCACCTTCATTGCTTTAATTCCCAAAAAAGACAAATCAACATCTTTTGGGGACTACAGGCCGATCGCCTTGTGCAATACGCTCTACAAGATCATTTCTAAGATAATTGCGGAAAGAATGAAGAAAGTCCTAAGCTCTTTCATAACAAAGGATCAACACGCATTCCTAAAGGACAGACTCATCCTGGATGCTGTAGCCATGGCCCAGGAATGTCTCTTCTCAATATGCACCAAAAAAATTGATGCTGCTGCTCTCAATATTGATCTAAAAAAGGCTTTCGACTGTGTGGATTGGGGCTTTCTCAGAATCCTTCTTGCAAAAATTGGGTTAAGGCCTCAGGCAATAAGCTGGATTATGGCGTGCGTTGAAAGTGTAAACTTCTCAGTTATCATAAATGGCGCCCCATCTTCTTTCTTTCGCGCTGAGAGGGGGCTCCGCCAGGGATGCCCTCTTTCCCCTCTCCTCTTTATTTTGGCGATGAATTCTCTTAGTACCCGGATTAATTATGTTGTTGCTGAGGGAAGGTGTAGACCGGTCAAGATGTGCAGGGACATCTCCCTTTCTCACAATCTTTTCGTGGATGACATTTTAATTTTCGCAATGTTATGCAAATCTACATGGGTTTGTCTTTTTGTGCTTTTTCAGAAGTTTCAATCTGCCACGGGCCTCAATATAAATAAGGGAAAATCAGTGCTATATCACAATGGTTCAAATCCTGCAATAGCGCAGTGGATTGCAGATCATTTCGGTATCAATCTGGCACTGATAAAGGATGGATTTACATATTTGGGGTTTCGTTTAAAAGCGAGGGGATATCGCAGCCAGGATTGGCTTTGGCTGATAGACAAATTCTACAATAAAATCTCAGGATGGGAAATGCGTCTTCTGTCCCTCGCTGGTAGATTCATTTTGGTACAGGCAGTGCTCTCCCAACTCGCGGTGTATTGGGGTCACCTTTTCCTTCTCCCGGCATCCGTCACAAAGAAAATGAAGTCCATCGCTGCAAACTTTTTGTGGGGCGGACGATCATATCAGTCCAAATTTCACCTTGTGAAGATGGACTCTATCACAAGGCCGAAAAAGGCATGTGGATGGGGCCTTCTTAACATGAAATGTTTCGGGAAAGCGCTTATATGCAAATCTCTTCACAGAGGCATTTATGGGAGCAGTCCATGGAGCACTCTCATCAATCAAAAATATCTTAAAGGCAGAAATATGGCATACTGGTACAGAAGGTCAACTCTAGGCATCAGAACTGGCTCCTCTATATGGCTTAGTTTCAGAAAGATTCAATCTTTTTTCATGAAGAATTTAAAGTGGACAATCTTTTCTGGTTCAAGTGTTCTCATTGGTATCGATCCTACTCTATACAACTTAGAATCCATGGTCCCTCCGGCCTTACTCTCCTTTTTCCACTCAAGGGGCCTTTTTACCTGGAACAAGCTTATAGTCTCATGGTCCTCTCAGAAACCTATCTGGAAAAATGAACTTCAATTAGCCTTACCCCTCCCCCTCCGCCCCCTATGGCTCTCATCTATCAACAGCTTCACAAACAGTGGGATCACTCAATTGGGTACAAAGGATGAGCTGATCTGGTCCCTTGACAAAACAACCCATCCCATCTCCGTCAGGAACCTCTACACAGTCCTATCTTCAGACTTTCTGCCATCCTTCCCGACCTTCCCCGTCAAGCTCTGGAAAGCCCCCTGCCCTCTCAAGCCCATCCTTTTCTCATGGCTTCTTTTCTCTAATAAGAACCTCACCTGGGAGGTTCTCCAAAAGAAAGGATGGCAGGGTCCTGGCAGATGTCAACTATGCTTAGCTGCGGCAGAAACAAACAATCATATGTTCTTCGAGTGTGCTGCTTCCACTGCAATCTGGTACGAACTTTCTCTGATTTATGGTTTTCCTCACCGGTTTTTTTCTACCGTACAGGATGGATTCCAATGGTGGAGCGCCCAGTGCCCCATCTGGCATGCTCTTTTAATCCTCACTTGCTAACATATTTGGAAGTGGAGGAATGGTCATATTTTCTAGGGCTGCTGATGAGCCCAATTTTTGGTAACAATTTGGGCTCATTTGGCCTACTTCCCTTGCTCAACCCTTCATTTTTTATCACTTATGCATCATTTCTTAGTATATTCGTGTTATTTGTAGGAAGAAGGGCAGGCATTATGCCTATGTGACTAATACATGATGATTTCAGGTTTTTTGACATTAAATGAAGCAAAGACCACGCAGATGGAGACAAGGAGACATCCAAGGTGGCATTGCTGGTTTATAGGGAGGTTTTCCACAGCCTTGAACGACCTTCCTCGTGATCTCCACCCTAACTCCGAGCTCCAACAGCTATCACCACCGAGCTAGAAGGCAGCCAACGAATTCTACAGGAACAACAGTTTACTTTTAGTTGGACAACCAAGCTCCACTAATTTAGGAGGCCAGCTTGGCCCTCATCATGTATAAATATTGAGGCCGTAGCCTTTGATAGGGGCTTTTTTGAACTTTTGAACTTTTGTTGCAAATTCTAGGTACGAGCTACAGCTCGGTTTTTGCTCTTTGTAAGCCAATTTTGGCATGTTGTTAGAGTCATGATTATGATCTTTTAATAAAAGGCAGGCAGATTTGGATTCAATTCTGAGTTCTTAGAGGAGCTATAGCTCTCAGGTTAGGGCCCAACCTGAGAGCAATAGACCTCCTTTTCTTTGTATTGATTACTTGTCTTTCCTTTCAGCACTTCATTTCTTTGCCTTGACATGCATTTGGAAAACACAGTCTGCTGATTCAATTTTCTTAATGTGATTAAGTAGGATTAGTTTATGGATAAAGTGCTTTCAACAGCTTAGATTAGAGTATGAGGATTAGAATTCATCAGAGCTCCAAGAAAAGGTTGATAGTGCACTCACTGCCACCTCTGTTTAGAGATTGGGGGTGTAGACCGTGCCAACCACCAAAAAACGCAGTCTTATATGTTCATGCAAGCTTTAAATTCATATTTCCATTGGTAGAAGTAGCCATGCATTTAGATCTTGAGCAATAACCCCTTGTTCAGCTCCATGCACGATTTCTCTCTTAATTTACATTGTTGTTCGTTGATTTAATAACACAGTTAGAATAGGTTGATGAATTCTCGGTTTTGTGCAAGACAGAGGTGATTTGTTTCATTTACATTGCGCAACACCACTCCATTTTTTTCCTCTTCTTCTCAACCGTGCCTAAGCCGCCTACTCATCCTCTGTTCAGCTCGTTTGCCTTCCAACCCTTCTATTGTCCACGTAGCTCCATCTTTTTTACCTTTCATTGCTTCCACCCTTCTCTCAACCAACTAGTTTTACACCCTCTCTTCATCTCATCTCTCTTTCCCTGAGCCATCACAAGCTCCCCTTTCATCCTACCTATCCATCCATATAGCTCCTTCACTCCTCCATCACCCAAAACTCCGACTGCAGAACATCCTATAGAAGTTAGCAGACTTCCTGTAGAAATCCCGAGCTTCCTGTAGGATCCCCTGCAGACATCCTGTAGAAGCCTGCAACCACGGTTTCCAAGCACCTGAATGTTGTGGACTTCTGTGGAATAATGTTAGGGATCCCCTGGAACCTCTCCAAGTCCTCCTGACCTTTCCCAAGCCTTCCTTCCCTTTGAACTACCCCTGCACAGTCAAGACCCAGTAAGAAGCACAATCATAATAACTCCAACCACCTGCGCAAAAATATAAAAACATGTTCTCTTCAATGGCAGTAGTTTAAATTCATGCATTTCATATCAGTAGAAGTAATGGCATCATTGTTAGGAGTTGCATTCCCATCGTTGCATTGTAAGGATTAAGCTGGTCAGATTAGGGTTTACTAGGGTTTCCATGTTTGGTTGGCTTTCAGTTCATTCTTGCAAAGTAGGTTAATTTCCTTTAAGATAGCCTTCGTTCATCATTTAGAAAGCTTCTTCTGAGAACATATAGAAGTTGGCTTGAGCCCTAGCGGACTTGTGCCAGCTGACCAAGTGACAGCTGTGACAAGAGCTAGTACTTGTGCATACAGCACCGTCGCTTCCAAGTTTGTTACGAACTACCGGGTTGATAAAATTAGAGAAGGAAGCTCCAGGAGTTGTAGCATTATTGCTACAATACTGGAGCCCACCATCTTTTTGGCGTCGTTGCCGGGGAAGCGTCAGAGTATTAGTAATTGTTGCTTTTCTTCTACTTTCCTACTCTTGCCTTCTGCCAAGTAGTTTATTTCATTTCCATTCTACAAAAGTAGCATAGACATTTCCTGCTTTCATAGATTAGCATTTCAATTCCGCAATTTCAATTTTGCAAGCATAGATTAGTATTTCAATTCTGCAAGTGTAGACTAGCCTTTCCATTCCTGCAATTTCATTTGAGCAAATTAGATTAGTTCTTTCCTGCTTTCAATTCAATTCTGCATCTTTATTTCAGTAAGATAGTTAGTTGTAGATCAATCTGTTTCAGTTTTGCAGGTACCAGAGAAAAAAAAACAAAAGCAAGCAAAAAAGTCTTTCCATTTCATGCCTCATAGGAATCGAGATAAAACATGCAAATTCTTACCCAACACCCCCACCACATCACTGAGTCACCCTTCTCTTTTCTTCGGTGACAGTGATCCAGAAGAACCTATAGGTGAACCTCCTAAGATATACGAAGATCCTATAGCAGAAGAAGAATTAGAGACCATTCCATCTGAAGCTATGGCTGACAATAGGGGAGAAGATGAGAGAATAGAAGGTGCCTTCCCCATCCGAGAAACCAATGGAGATATGAAAATGAAGAACATTAGCCCCTCCGCTCTACCTCACTTCTATGGACTGACTACTGAAGATCCTGATACTTTCCTGTTTGAGTTTGTTGTCCTTTGTAGAACCTATGACTATACTGAAGATGAGTAGAAGCTGAAACTCTTCCCTTCAACTCTTAAGGATGCAGCATTACGCTGGTTCATGGGCTTACCTGGGAATAGTATCACCACTTGGGCTCAGATGCAACAAGCTTTCAATACCAAGTACTGAGACTACTGTAGGTCCAAGGAAACCAAGGGAGAGATCTTTCGAATGACCATGGGAAACGATGAGTCCTTAGAGGATTATGAGGAGAGGTTCCAACTTAGCTATAAGCGGGCCAGGTGCACACTTGACCCTGAATTCCTCAAGTTGGTCCTGCTCCGAGGAGTCCCTGAAGACCTCTTGGATACCCTTCACATGTTAGCTGGGGGAGATATTTACCAATTGCCTTATGAGGTCATAAAGACTGTGTTTAGAAACCACTCTAGAGCAGCCTGGAAAAGAGGAAGAGGAAACCTCTTCTCAACTGGTACTCCCTTCTCCAAGCATGAGTTTGCAAATCAATTAGAAGATCTTAAGAGTGAGGTGAGACAGACCATTGCCATGCAACTGGACACATTCAGGATCCAGCATAAGAAGGAAGAAGCTGAGAGAGCCTTGGCTATCTTCTGCCCTAGATGTACAAGGAGACACCCTAAGAATGAATGCCCATTGCATTCGGTTGAAGTGTGTTTCGTTTGTGAGGAGGACCATCCCACAAATCAATGTCCAACCTTACCTGGGCTTAAAGCCATGTACCAAGGGACAGAAGCTCCCACTGAACCTCTCTATTTCCTAAACTAAAGGAGGCCACAAGGACCTAGACCTTACCAGCAGGGGATGCAAGGGGCATCCCAAGCTTATTACAGCCCCAACCAATCGACTCCTATGCCTTCTTGGGGTCCCCCTGCTCATCCTTCTTGGTCTATGCCTCCTCCATGGTCTTATCCACCTCAGTACCACACTCAACCCACTACTCATTCATATCACTCACATACCCAGCCACAACCTCAGTGGAATGCACCTCAATCAGGGTGGAGGCCCCAATACAACACTCCTCCCGCCATTTTTCCTCCACCACCAACTCAACCACAACCCTTACCTCCTGCTCCTCCAAGGCAACCTCAAATACCTGCGCAACCGAACCTGAACCCCAACAATAGACAGGCCCAGCAGGTATACACTGGGGAAACATCATGCCCTACCTGTGCTGTGGAGATCCAGGAGATCAATCTCCGATCTGGAAAGACTCTTCCGGATCGCCAACCTCCTCCCCCAGAGGATGAGGAAGATAAACAGGAAAGTGAACCAAAGGCTATTTCACCCTTTCCTGAGAGACTAACAGCCACCACACAACCCAACACAGAGGAGGATGAGCTTCTGGGAGAGCTCAAGCAGTTGTGTGTGAAAATACCACTTCTCCAAGCCATCAAGGATGTGCCAATATACAACAAACTGGTTAAGGAAAAGTGTTTCAAACACCCAGGCATGCGAAAGAGAGATGCTTCAACCATCAATGTCTTAGGACAACTGTCTGACCTTATGTTAGGACAAGTCATCTGCCCAAAGTATCTAGATCCTGGGAGTCCTGTAGTGGATGTCCACATCAATGGCACCATCATACCTCACACCTTGATTGATCTGGGGGCTACCATTAATGTAATGACCAGGGATACTACGCTTAAACTCAATCTTTAGGGTTCCTTGAGGAAGACCTCGACAGTCCTGCAACTAGTAGATCGCTCCACCGTGACTCCCGAAGGGATTGTTGAGGATGTCTTGGTCTCTGTTGACTCTTGGGAATACCCTGCAGATTTCTTGGTTCTGCAACCAAAGGCAAAGCTCACTGGATATCCTCTTATTTTGGGAAGGCCTTGGTTAGCTACTACAGATGCTTACATAAGTTGCTGTGCAGGAAATATGACCATCAAAAATGGTCCTATGTCCAAGCAGCTAGTCCTATACCCTCCTGCCCAACCCTCCTTGGAGCATGACTTACCACTATGGTTGGAGGAAGGAGAAGAGGACGAGGTGTACTCAGCACCTTTGTGCACCCTAGACACCTCTAGGAGAGATCCCCCAACAGAGGATGACTTGATTGAAACCTTGATCTAGAATCCACCTCCCAGTGCACTATCCTTAGAGAAATTGGTGGAGGATGCCCAAGCCAGCACCTTAACAGACCTTTGTACAACCAACCCTGTCACTCCCAGAGTCAAAAATGTGGAGTTCGGCCCTGAGAGAATGTTAAAGATCAGCTCCTCCCTATCTCCTTCCCAGGAAAAGGAGCTGTGTATCCTGTTGGCCAGTCATCTAGATGCTTTTGCATGGAGCTATAAGGAGACGAAAGGAGTCCATCCCTCGGTCTGTACCCATCACATATACATCAAGGAGGATTGTAAACCAGTTAGGCAACCCCAGAGGAGAATGAATCCAACCCTTAAGGACATTGTCAAGGAAGAATTGCAAAAACTGTTGGATGCCAGATTCATTTACCCCATTTCAGATAGTGAATGGGTGTCCCCTCTTGTGTTGGTTCCCAAGAAAAATGGGAAGTGGAGAATCTGTGTGGACTATCAAGAACTGAACAAAGCTACCAAGAAAGACCATTTCCCTCTACCTTTCATAGATCAAGTGTTGGATGGACTGGCAGGAAAGAAGTTCTTCTCTTTCCTAGATGGGTTTAGCGGGTACAACCAAATCCAAATCAGCCCAGAAGACCAAGATAAGACCACCTTCACTTGTCCTTGGGGTACCTTTGCCTACCGAGTTCTTCCCTTTGGGCTATGCAATGCTCCTGCCACCTTCCAGAGAGCTGTCTTAAGCATCTTCTCGGAGCTGGTCCATGATGCAATGGAAATCTATATGGATGACTTCACTCCTTATGGGGCCAACTTCCAGGAAGCATTGTCCAATTTGGGAAAAGTCCTAACCAAATGCATCGAGATGAACCTATCCCTTAGTCCTAAAAAATGTGAATTCCTGATGACTGAAGGGACCGTGCTAGGCCATACCATTTCTTGCCAAGGGTTACAGGTGGATCCTAACAAAATTGCTCTCATCAAGAAGGTTCCACCTCCCCAAAAGGTAAGGGATGTTCGGAGTTTCTTAGGATTAGCAGGGTATTACAGGAGATTCATTAAAGACTTCAGCAAGCTAGCCTCGCCATTGTTTGGCCTGTTGGAAAAAGATGTGGAGTTTAAATGGACTGACGATTGTCAGAGGGCTTTGAATGAATTAAAGGACAAGTTGGTGTCAGCCCCGATCCTGAGAGGTCCAAACTGGGCCCTACCTTTCCACATCCACACTGATGCCTCGAACAAAGCCATAGGAGCAGCTTTAGGACAAGTTGAACAAAAAATTCCATATGCCATTTACTTTGTTAGCAAAAACTTGTCCAAAGCTGAACTGAATTACACTATAACTGAGAAAGAGTTTTTGGCTGTGGTCCATACACTGAACAAGTTCCGACATTATATCACTAGCTATCAAACATTTGTACATACTGACCATGCTGCAATTAGATATTTAATGAATAAACCAGATGTGAATGCTCGTATTATTAGATGGTTACTTTGTTGCAGCAGTTTGATTTGACCATTGTTGAAAAACCAGGTAAAGAAAATGTTGTTGCTGATTTTTTATCTAGATTGGATTTGTCTGCAGATGAGGATGGAACAGTGGATGACCAGATGCCCGATGAACATCTGTTTGCTATCTCAGTACTCTCTCCATGGTTTGCTGATATAACAAACTACCTTGTTTCAGCACAGTTACCTCAAGTGACTCTTGAGCCATTTGAGAAGTGGGGTATGGATTTTGTGGGTCCAATCAACCCTCCTTCGAGGCAAAGGTCTTACATCATTGTGTGTACTGACTACCTGACAAAGTGGGCAGAGACTAAAGCAATCAAAGCAGCAACAGAAGAAAAGGTGGCCGAGTTCTTAAGAGAAAACATCTTCTACAAGTTTGGCTACCCCAGATAGCTAGTCACTGATCAAGGAAGCCAGTTCACATCCAACTTAATTGAGGACCTACTAGCTCATCACAAGATCAAGCATAGGACTTCCACCCCCTATCACCCTCAAGCAAATGGGCAGGTGGAAGTCACCAATAGAGCATTAGAAGGGATCTTGACTAAGGTGGTGAGCAGCAGTAGAAAGGACTGGGCAGATCGCCTGGTTGAGGCCACATGGGCTTACAACACTACCTGGAAGACCACAACCGGCTTCACACCTTATGAGCTGGTCTATGGGAAGAAAGCTTTGCTGTCCATTGAATTTGAATACAAAACTTTGAGGATGGCAGCTCAGTTGGACCTAGATCTCAGCCATGCACAACAAGAGAGGTTATTGCAGCTGAATGGACTGGACGAGCACCGAATGCAGGCCCTCCTTCACTCGAAAGTGGTTCAACTTCAGAGAAAGGTGTGGCATGACCGACACCTCAATGACAAGCAATTCCAGCCAAGAGATTGGGCACTGTTGTATGACTCCAGGTACAAAGATTTCAAGGGGAAGCTGAGGACCAAATGGCTGGGACCATATGCAGTGGAAAAATGTCATGACAATGGATCTGTTCTTATTCGGACCATTGATGAAGAAGCCATCCCCATGCTTGTCAATGGGCATCGACTGAAGGTCTATAGGAAACCTCTCTCAAGACAAGAATTCATCAAAACTGTGGAGAAATCAGTGTTGGTCATAAAGAAGGGTTCTGCCTCTGCTTTGGGCATACCCTGAAAGATCTAAAAAAAATAAAAATAATAATAATAATAATAAATAAATAATAAAGATCCTTGGGTGAAAACCTTTCTGAGGCTCCCAAGGCAGGTGGTAGGGGTGAAAACCTCATTGAGGCGCCCCTATTGTCTTTCAAAAAAAAAGAAGAAGAGATATTTGAAAAAGATCCTTGTGTGAAAACCTCTCTGAGGCGCTTAAGTTAGATGGCAAGGGTGAAAACCTCATTGAGGTGCCCCTGTTATCTTTCAAAAAAAAAGAGAAAAAAGAAAAAAGAAAAAGAACAATAAGCAAAAAAGACAAGAACAGCAAGTTCATAATGTGAAATTGCATGCAGGTTGCAGGTGTTCTATGGAGGAGAGGAGGCCTCTCAACTCAAAGCTAAGGATCCTTATCATGCTGCCAGGAGACCTCACCGGCACATCCTCCAAGAATACTCATTTTCTCCAAGGTATGTGCACAATTTCATCACGGCTTGAGTCTTCTACAGAAAGATGCAGACTTTCTACAGGAAGGTGCAGACTTTCTACAGGAAACGCAAACTTTCTACAGGAAGTTCTGTATTTCTACAGGAAACTTCCTGTAGAAGTTCGGGATGGTCCAAAATTCATTTTATGAGGAGATCTAACGACCAAGGATCGGTTTGGATGCATGCAAGCTACTGTTGTCACCCTTACACACTGCTGTCACCTCGTTCTACCATCCTTGTCGACATGCAATGAAGTTACCTGCACCATCAAAGCAGATCATTGAGTTATCAAGAGAAAGCAATTTTTAAGAGGAAAAAAACGCTGAGATATCATAGCATATCCATCCCAGCCATCCATGAGCTCTGGGAGCGTGATCGGGAGGCCATTGCTTTCGTCGTGCAGCATGCACCCGAGGGGGAAAAACTGTTACAAGACATCCTGCAGGAGTCCCGTAATAGTTAAGCCCGCTAGAGTGTACACCATTCACAGCGCTTGCCATATGCAATGAAAACGCGGGCACATGAAGCCGAAGCATCAAATCCATCATCGGCGGCCTGTGAATATGAACCTCAGGGCCTGTGCAAATTCACCAGCGGCAAACGAATCCACTCATCATCGTCCAAAAACCGAAAAATCGTGTTGCGGGCGCACAGGTAAGTGCCTCGACCCTTTCTTCCGTCGAATTGCATGAATTTTACTTTGAAAATGTTTGCAAAGTGTGAAGTGAATGGGTTGAGCGGTTGTATGGCCATTCGACTAGCCACGTCGACCAGTTAATGGTCTAGTCGGATGTTTGGGTGGCGGCCGTGGCAAAAGAAACGGGCAGTACACACGTGAGAGCAATCCCGTCGGAAAAAACGAGTTTAACAGAAGAGACAGCGGCGGATCTGCGGGGAATGATGCGGCAGTAAGGGAACTCGCAGGCAAATGATGGGATGACGTCGTCCAACGGTTCGACAGGGACAGCTCACCCCCGCGCCACGGATTCCGCTGATTCAAATCTAATCGGCTAGATTGCCACCCCATGCATTTATCATTCACCGTTTGAGACTCGATTGATCATCCGGATCCCTCTGCAGCTCGATACTCCGAGTCTTTGGCCATCAAAACGCCTGTGAAGCAACACCAAGAGCGCAGACCCACTGCAGTATCCCCCAGAAATCGTGCGCTGCTCCTATAGGAAAGATGTTTCTATAGGAAGTCGGGTTCCTCACGTCAAAAGGTGGCGGATTAAAAAGGTAAACCTGAAGTCTCCATGCAATTGGTTTTTGAGGGTGGCAGAATCATCGTCTACAGTCTGGTCGTAGAAAATTGTTGCAAATGTTGTCTGCTGTGCATAAACTGTCGTCCTACAGGATGTTAGTGTAATTAAGCTGTGTTAAGGTCCTCAGGAGATAAGCTTCGTGGATTATATGCATGACAGAAGCGTAATTCTACGCTCTGTCCCAGTAGGCCAAATTTCTTCCGCATTCGCCACCTATAGCTAAAGCAGCAGTTTTTCACCATGCCGGGTGGGTTCATCAGAAGGGAACCCACTCATTCAATTAAGTTAAGGGAAAATCCTGAGGTGGTGGAGCTCTTCACATGAGTGCAATGGATATCCTTCTGTGACAAATTACAGGGCTATGACGACGAAGTGGCAGAAGAGTTTTTGCAAGCTCTGAGGCCGAAATCCAAAACATTGGCCATCGTTAACTTCAGTGGTTTAAGCCTCAAACTCACCCCACAATTCATCAACTGAGTTACGGAGCTCCCAATGGGATTGCCATGGGATAAGGAAGAAAGGAAATTGAGCCAACAGGCTAAGAAATAATTCTTTCCACCAGAGGAGGAATTCTCAGAAGACAAAAATGGGGTTCGTAGAACTAGTTTACTGCCACCATGGAATGAAGTTAGCCTGCAGATTATGAAGTACATCACCTGCGAAGGCTGTTTTAGCATTGTATACGGGTACCACTTTCGGTTACTCACTGAATTGAGGCACCAGATGGACCTTCCTGTAGAAAACAAACTGAGCATCCCCTATTTCCTGCTACAGTCTCTAATTGAGTGTGCCACTAAGTTGAAAGAAGGCACACCAGACCAGGTAGCCCACCATGGACTGATCAAACTCCTCATGGAGGATGCGCTTCACACATACAAGGTTCCTCTCTCATGGGAAGCCTTCAAAAATTTGACAAAGAATGGAGACATAAGGATGCTGACCGAAGAAAGCGGTTCCTCCAGCAGTGAGGAGAAGGAGTCAGTGGCCGCAGGGAAGAAGGAAAAAGGTCAGAAACCCACGACCACAGTGCAGAAGAAAGAGCAAAAGAAGAAGCACGAGAAAAAGGATGCCAAGGAGAAAGATGACACACCCATCTTGACAGCAAGAGAGAAAAGGTTGCAAGGCAGAACGGACAAGGCTGAGAAGGTCCACATCAGCAAAAGTACCTCATCAGCACCCACAACCAAGCCAAAAAGCAAAACTCATGCAGCAAAGCAAACCAAGGCGGTGACACCTGTGTCTACAGGAAAACCGAGACCGGCTTCTACAGGAAGCCCGAAATTAACTGAAAAAGGGTCTTCTACAGGAAGCCCGAAATTGACTAAAACAGGGTCTTCTACAGGAAGCCCTGAAAAAGTGAAACCCAAGGAGAAGAAAGCTGACATTCTAGCAAGGGAGGCAGCAGCTGTGCTGGCCGCCCTCAGCACACCTCCTAAGCCAAAGGAGAAGAGAAAGAGGGAGACCCCTCTATATTTTAAAGCTCGAAGAAGTGTCAGAATAAATACGGGCAAGCCACAGCCTCCGTCCAACAGCCCGATCGTTATTGAAGATGCCCCTACTTCGCCCAAGGAAAAGTCCCCCTCGAGGATATCAGTCACCTATGAGAGGGGGAGCCCGAAGAAAACTACGTTGCAAGAAAAGTTAGACCAATTGACTGAAAAAGCTCGGCTACAGGATGCTGAAGATGTTCTACAGGAAACTCTGGCCCGGCTTAAGGAAATAGAGAGGATGGAAGGAGAAGGACCCTCATCACCACCAAGGGAGGGTGAGGTAGAGCCACCCAAAGAGGTAGAAAAAGAACATATACCAGAGCCCAGCCCTCAGCCTAGTCTGAGTTCATATTACACCTTTTTAGAGGCTGGCAAAATTATACCTCAGAAATTTACTGTGCCATTGTTTTTTGCATTGGAGGAAGAAAGAGTCCGTACACACACGTGGATGAAGATAGCCAAGTCAAAGGGTGTGGCGGACATAGGTCCTTTACAAGAGCAACTCAGGGAAGCCAGGAGTGAATTAGCCATGGCCAAACACGTGGCCAATTGTCAAAGAGTGTACCTACAGGAAGAAAACTCAAAGCTTAGATTGCAGCTGTAGGAGTTGAGGACGGGAACAGGTACACCCTCAAATGGCACCACAGCAGAACAGCAAGGAGAAAAGGAACGGTACACCGGTCTTGGGGAGCCAATAACACATCTACAGGAAGCAGAACAACAAGCACAAATTGAAGTGCAAGCTCTAAAACAACAGCTGCAGCAAAAAGAGGCACAATTCGCCTGTATGGCCAGTTGGGCCATGGAGGTAATACAGTGCAGACAACCGGCCAAATCCTATGGCCTGTACCTAAAATACCAATGGCTACAGTTCCAAATAAATACCTTGGCATAAAGAGGTATCTCTCAGATCCAAGACCCACAACAATTTTCTGAATTGTGCAGTACTAGTTCGTCAGAAGATAAGGCCAAATTAGCGGAGTTCTACCTCCATAATCTGGCCTTCCCTAATGTAGTTTCATGGGATCCCAATACTGCCTTGGGAGATATGCAATTAATGGCGTTCACCTCATGGTTGAACCATGAGGATCAAAGAGCAGCAAAAGAAAAATCGGTCATGAACCGAGAACTGAACGAGCCATTGCTCATTCGAGCAGAACCAGAGGATCCAGTTGCACTCATCTCAGCACACCAACACTTGTCCACTGATCCTACAGCTTCATTAAGATATATGGATCAACAGGCCCAAGCCATAGCACATTTTGAAGATATGGAGAGACTGTTAGGAGACAACGCTGTCCAAGCATGCACACGCAGATGGAATACATTGGCACACAGTTTGAAAATCCGAGAGTACCATACCCCAACTCGGATGAGGGAAGCTCTGGTACGGGTAGCCCTTTATAAGAAATACATGTAAAACCTCCAGGCCAGCTGGATTGGCCTTAAACTCAGCCCACCACTACTGCTAGGATTGATGGAAGGCAGCACAGAGAAGGATGATAGTGAACAGTGGGAAGAGGTGAACAGGAAAGCTGGGTTTCATATCAGCAAGGAGGACACTACTACAGAGGCTTGGGATGTAAGGTTAGCAGTAAAGGCAATGAAGGATGAAGAATTGGACTAGTTGCTCAAGGATGAGCAAATATTTTAGCTGGGGGGTGATGGTGAGCCCCAATTTTTGGTAACAATTTGGGCTCATTTGGCCTACTTCCCTTGCTCAACCCTTCATTTTTTATCACTTATGCATCATTTCTTAGTATATTCGTGTTATTTGTAGGAAGAAGGGCAGGCATTATGCCTATGTGACTAATACATGATGATTTCAGGTTTTTTGACATTAAATGGAGCAAAGACCACGCAAATGGAGACAAGGAGACAACCAAGGTGGCATTGCGGGTTTATAGGGAGGTTTTCCACAGCCTTGAATGACCTTCCTCGTGATCTCCACCCCAACTCCGAGCTCCAACAGCTATCACCACCGAGCTAGAAGGCAGCCAACGGATTCTACAGGAACAGTAGTTTAATTTTAGTTGGACAGCCAAGCTCCACTAATTGAGGAGGCCAGCTTGGCCCTCATCATGTATAAATATTGAGGCCGTAGCCTTTGATAGGGGCTTTTTTGAACTTTTGAACTTTTGTTGCAAATTCTAGCTACAGCTCGGTTTTTGCTCTTTGTAAGCCAATTTTGGCATGTTGTTAGACTCATGATTATGATCTTTTAATAAAAGGTGGGCAGATTTGGATTCAATTCTGAGTTCTTAGAGGAGCTATAGCTCTCAGGTTAGGGCCCAACCTGAGAGCGATAGACATCCTTTTCTTTGTATTGATTACTTGTCTTTCCTTTCAGCACTTCATTTCTTTGCCTTGACATGCATTTGGAAAACACAGTTTGCTGATTCAATTTTCTTGATGTGATTAAGTAGGATTAGTTTATGGATAAAGTGCTTTCAGTAGCTTAGATTAGAGTATGAGGATTAGAATTCATCAGAGCTCCAAGAAAAGGTTGATAGTGCACTCACTGCCACCTCTGTTTAGAGATTGGGGGTGTAGACCGTGCCAACCACCAAAAAATGCAGTCTTATATGTTCATGCAAGCTTTAAAGTCATATTTCCATTGGTAGAAGTAGCCATGCATTTAGATCTTGAGCAATAACCCCTTGTTTCATCTCCATGCACGATTTCTCTCTTAATTTACATTATTGTTCGTTGATTTAATAACACAGTTAGAATAGGTTGATGAATTCTCGGTTTTGTGCAAGACAGAGGTGATTTGTTTCATTTACATTGCGCAACACCACTCCATTGTTTTCCTCTTCTTCTCAGCCGTGCCTAAGCTGCCTACTCATCCTCTGTTCAGCTCGTTTGCCTTCCAACCCTTCTACTATCCACGTAGCTCCATCTTTTTTACCTTTCATTGCTTCCACCCTTCTCTCAACCAACCAGTTTTACACCCTGTCTCCATCTCATCTCTCTGTCCCTGAGCCATCACAAGCTCCCCTTTCGTCCTACCTATCCACCCATACAGCTCCTTCACTCCTCCATCACCCAAAACTCCGACTGCAGAACATCCTGTAGAAGTTAGCAGACTTCCTGTAGAAATCCCGAGCTTCCTCTAGGATCCCCTGCAGACATCCTGTAGAAGCCTGCAACCACGGTTGCCAAGCACCTGAATGTTGTGGACTTCTGTGGAATGATGTTAGGGATCCCCTGGAACCTCTCCAAGTCCTCCTGACCTTTCCCAAGCCTTCCTTCCCTTTGAACTACCCCTGCACAGTCAAGACCCAGTAAGAAGCACAATCATAATAACTCCAACCACCTGCGCAAAAATATAAAAACATGTTCTCTTCAATGGCAGTAGTTTAAATTCATGCATCTCATATCACTAGAAGTAATGGCATCATTGTTAGGAGTTGCATTCCCATCGTTGCATTGTAAGGATTAAGCTGGTCAGATTAGGGTTTACTAGGGTTTCCATGTTTGGTTGGCTTTCAGTTCATTCTTGCAAAGTAGGTTAATTTCCTTTAAGATAGCCTTCGTTCATCATTTAGAAAGCTTCTTCTAAGAACATATAGAAGTTGGATTGAGCCCTAACGGACTTGTGCCAACTGACCAAGTGACAGCTGCGACAAGAGCTAGTACTTGTGCATACAGCACCGTCGCTTCCAAGTTTGTTATGAACTACCGGGTTGATAAAATTAGAGAAGGAAGCTCCAGGAGTTGTAGCATTATTGCTACAATATTGGAGCCCACCAGCTGCTGTCTGCCACTTGATTCCATTTTGGTTACAATTTCGGGGTCCATGCCTTCTCTGGACTAAGCGGGCCTCTCAAAGCTACTTTGTCTCCTTATCTATCTTTCTGTTTATGATCCAGCTATACAGAACATGTGGTTTCTTTCCCTCCTTTGCAACCCCTCCGGGGACCCCACAATGTGTTCCTTATGTAATATCTATATTTTACATTCTGGATGGTTTCTTCAAAACTCTTTTGGGGAATTATGTGTTTCTCCCCATTCATAATGATTTTGCTTAATATGGCTGAGGCTTTTGAACTCATATGTATATTTGATCTTTATATTTCCTTAATATAATCTATACCGCTTTTTCTCTCTGAAAAATAAAAATTTATCTCATTCCTCAATTTAATGTTTTGAATCTAAATAAAGATAAAGAGATAATAGTGTGGAATATTGTAACAATTATATAAATTTAGTTGATTTGTGTTGGATTTAAATAAGCATGAAAACATATATTTTACTTAGCGGATCTATTATATGGTATTATAAGTTGATTTGTGTTGGATTTAAATAAGCATGAAAACATATCTTTTACTTAGCGGATCTATTATATGGTATTATACATAATTATATATATATAGCATTTGATAAATCAGGTAGAGCCATATATCTAGGTTGGATATTAGAAGTTAAGGTTGAATTCAATACATGTAACATCTTGAATTTATAGTAGTTTTTTTATTAATTCAATTTGAAATTTTATAAAGTTTTTTAATTAGCTAATGTGAATTCAAGGTAAACAGCTGAAAATATATTTTCAACAAATTATTTATGAATAAGGTTTTATAATTCTCTTTCAGTTTAATTTAATTTTTTTTAATATAGTGATTATATTGTAACTCTTTAAATACCTCTTTATATGGTGGTTATATTGGAGCTCTTTATATGGTGATTATATTGTAGCTTTTTAAATTTTCAACATTAAGTTTCATTGTGAAATCATTTATGAATGGGTTTTATAATTCTATTTTTATTTTATTTTATTTTTTTAATAGGGTGGTTATGCTCATTGGTCTCATTTACAAAAGCCAATTAGTATATAAATGATGCAAAATGATGTCTTGAGTGTATATCAACCACATTAATCGGACCAGCTTGTTAACTTATGGATTACAGTTAATTAAACAATGATTAATATATGGATTAGGTCAAACACGTATGATTAGTCTTAAGCAGTTGATTAACAAAGATATTTGTCTGTTGGCATTGATTGTGGAGTTATTGCTGGTACGCTGGCTTTTGTACTCGCCTCGATTTTCTCATTCCCGCTCCTTGGTTATGCTAAACCCTCATTTCACTTCACTTTGGCATTTTTCGTCTTCTCTCTGTCACGGTGAGGGTTTGTGGTCTTTCGTTGGCCTGCTTGCGACTGTGTCAAGCTCGACAGTAATGGTCTGTATGCACCCGGCTATGGGTTCCTCCACCTGGTGGCAAGGTAACTCCACCCACACTTGCTGTTTCGTTACCTGGTTGCCTGGGCACTATATTGGAGGCTTCGTCGACTTCGTGAGAGGGTTTACTTCGTTCCTCTGTTGGCTCTTTAACCTTCTTCGTGGTTACTGTTCTTTCCACCGTTCCCTTATATGGCTCTGCTTCAGTTTTTATGATTAAGCTTCCGGTTATTGGTTCTTTGGTTGATGTATGAATGTTTTATGTTTAGGCAGGTCTCAGTCACAGTGGAATTCCTCGGCCTCGCTTGGTCCTGGCAAGGTAAGCTTTCTTTTCCATGCTTTAGCTAGTCTTTGTTGTTTTTCTTCGACACTAATGGCAGTCGCTCCTTTGTATGCAAGGTTTTCACTCGTGACTGTGACTTAGTTGGGGTTTCGTTCCTCCAATGCCATAACTCTTCAGGTAAGCCGAATCTTCTTGCTCTGCTTGTCAACTTTCACTTTCAGGTTTTTCTCGGCATACAATTAACTAATATGGTTCTGCTGGTTTTCTATGGCAGGTTGGGGTTTGCTCCAAGCTTAGTCTCCGAAAGGGTTACAACCCAATGACTCCGGTAGGGTCGTTCTCTACTGTTGTTACTTAGTTTGTAGTCTTCTTTTCTCTATCATGACACTGGGAAAGTCTTGGTGCTCCTCTGTTTATTTGTCCTTTGCTGTTGAGTGACCTTCAGCTCTGTTTGTATGTAATTTCACCTACATTTCGGGCTCTGGTTGTATGTAACTTGTTTTGCTTACTCTCGGGTGACTGACTAGGGTTTGAGCCTGTTATTATCTAGCACTTCGAACTGTTCTTTATGTATGCCAGCATTATATTTATAAAGGAGGAATTAACAAGAAAATTTTGTATAAATGGGTTACCTCGGTTATAATAGCGTTCTACAGTAGTTGCATCCGCGTTCTGTTGAGAACTGTCTCGTAGCTGTTGTCTGCTTTCGTATGTTTAGGAACTGTTGTTGTTGCCGGAACTCTGTGTTAGGAACACTCTGTTATGACTTCATTGTTTGAACTCAGGAACTATATCTCTGTTTGCTAGGAAAGATAAATGGAAACACACAGCGCTATTTAATTGACACATACAGTAATTAGAGGGAAGAAATAAATATCATAGGCAGACTGTTTGCAGATGAATTCAGATACTCAGGTGTTTGAAAATTATTTTCTCCTTTTTTTGTATTCCTGTTCTCGTGCATTGAACCCCTTCAAAATGTATTACATTGGTTTTTGTATTGTTATCATACAGTTACCCGAACTGTTCACAGTTATTCTTCAGTTGTTTCTATAGTTACACGGTTGGTAACCATTTTGGTCTTTTTTGGTTTTCTTGTGCTGTAAGATATACAATATATATTTTTCTTTTAAATGAAAAGACAACTCTAAGATAATTAAACAAAAAGACTAAACAATGTGGTGGTAATGACCCTACCATAACTGTATTGTTCCTAAATATCCCTTAACTAATAATGAAATAAAAAAAAGTTCCTAAACATTGTTTTGATCAACAAACGTAAATGAAACTAAATGATAATGAACCTGTCCTCCTTAGTTGAGACTAAACACCCAGTCATGGTACACTGGATGCTCCTACATCAGGCTCCCGGGGTAAGAAAAATTCATGAATCTGGTCCATGAGCTTCTCGACTGAATAGTTTGCCTGTTGTATTTGTCTCGCGTCAAGCCATGAACTGTCCTCAATGGGACGATTCTTCCACTTGACTAGATATTGTAGGTATTCCTTCCGCCGAGTTCGCTTGGCCACTTGAGTGTTGAGGATCCTCTCGATCTCAAGGGGCTGAGCTGAAGGCATTTGTCTCATCCAAGTCTCACTTCCTTTCTATGTGTCCTGTGTATGCCGTGCTGTACTGTCTTCCTCAGGACTGGTAGTATATGAAAACAAGTCTGCCACATTGAAGATGGGCGAGATGCCTATTCCTGGTGGCAGTTGTAATTCATAAGAATTCGCTGAAAATTTTCGGAGAATTTTGAAAGGGCCAATCTTTTTTTACTTCAGTTTGTTGTATGCACCTTTAGGAAAACATTCCTTGTGCAAATGCGCGAGGAATTCATCCCCCACATTAAATTGTACCTCTCGCCATTTCAGATCTGCCCGCTGCTTATACTTTTGACCGTTGTCCTGCAACTTCATCTTTACCTGCTCGTGTAGGTCATTCATTGCTTTGGCGAAATCTTCCGCATCAGCACTCTATCTTTCCTGATGTCCTAGATCTCGTAACTCATGCACTCCGCAAAGATGCTGCCATATAAGATATGAAAAGGACTGTACCCCGTGCTGCGATTAGGTGAGTCGTTGTAAGCGAACTCCGCCTGGGCAATTACACGATCCCACATTCGTGAATTTTCCCCGATCAAACTCCGTAGCAGGTTCCCCAAGCTCCTATTTACCACCTCTATTTGCCCACTGGTCTGCGGGTGATAAGCAGAGTTGTAACGTAATTGTGTGTCCATATTTTTCCACAAGGTACGCCAGAAGTGCCCTGTAAACTTTACGTCCCTATCAGAAATAATGGACTTAGATAGGTCGTGTAGCCTAACAATATCTATGAAAAATAAGTGGGCAACGTGAGTGGCATCGCTGGTTTTTTACAAGGGATGAAATGTGCCATTTTTGAAAACTGGTCTACTACTACCATCATAGAATCGTAACCCCGCTGCATCCTTGGTAGATCTAAGACAAAGTCCAAACTAACTAAATCCCATGGTCTACTCGGAATAGGCAATGGTGTCTAGAGTCTGCATTTTGACTGTATCCTTTCGCCAACTGACACAGTTTACATCTGGTCACAAATCTTTGCACATCCCTTCGCATTCTTGTCCATTAATAAAAATGGCTGAGCTGATATATTGTTTTGCCTATGCTGAAATGCCCGGCTAGACCTCCACTATGCTTCTCCTGAATGATATTCTCTCTCATCAAACAATCAGGAATGCATAACTGTCCCCCTTTAAACAATAGCTTCTCCTGTAAATTATAGTCCAACCATGGACTATTGTTTCTCAGCAAAGTATTCTGACAGGCTTCATAAACCTCTTTGAAATCTGCGTTGGTCTAATACAAGTCTTTCAAATGCTCAAAGCTCAGCACTTGTATCGTACTCTCCTACAAGAGCAAAGATCTTCTACTCAAAGCATCCACCACCTTGTTGGCCTGCCCGCTAATGTGTTTCAACACAAAAGTGAAACTCCGTAGATATTCGACCCACTTAGCATGCTTGTGATTCAGCTTATGTTGTTGCATCACGTATTGCAGTGCAAAATTATCAGAAAATAAAACAAACTCACTCCCCAGCAGATAGTGTCTCCAATGCTTTAGTGCTTGAATGACAGCATAGAATTCTTTGTCATAAGATGAATACTTCTGCCTGCTCTCATTCAACTTCTCGCTGAAAAACGCAACATGTTTGTCTTCTTGGCTAAGTACAACTCCAATGGCCGTACCGCTTGCATCACAGTGAACCTGAAAAAGCTTGTTAAAATCTGGCAATCTCAGGATTGGTCTTTCTGTGATATTCTTCTTCAGTAGCTGAAAGCGTTTCTCTGCTGCCTCAGTCCTATGAAAAGGCTAACTTTCCTTCTTCATAGTATCCAACATAGGTGCGCAGATCTCATTGAAATTCCTTATTAATTTTCGATAAAAACTTACGATCCCATGAAAACTATGTACTTTAAACAGACTTTTTGGGGATGGCTAGTTAATGATTGCTGCAATCTTCTTTGGGTCCATCTTCAACTCATTTTCTGCAATCACAAAACCCAGATAAACCAGTTCTCTTTGAAGAAAAGTACATTTTTTAAGATTTATCAGTAGCTTATTTTGCTGCAATTTCTCCATCACACTTCGAACATGTCGAAAGTGCTCCTCCTTAGTCTTGCTGAAAACTAATATATCATCAAGATGCACTATTACAAACTTTCCAATGAACTCTTTCATCATTTCTTTCATTAGTTGCATAAATTTACTAGGGGCATTACTTAATCCGAATAGCATTACCAGCCACTCATATAGCCATTCATTGGTCTTGAAGGTTGTCTTCCACTCATCCCCTTCCCTGATTCAAATCTGATGATAACCACTCTTCAAATCAATCTTCGAGAAGTATGTTGCCCCACTCAGGCAATCCATCATATCGTCCATCCGTGGCAGTGGAAATTTGTACCTGATGGTAATCTTATTGATGGCCCTCGAATCTGTGCACATTCGCCATTCTCCTCCTTTCTTGGGAGCGAGAACTGTTGGAACTACGCAGGGGCTCAAACTCTCCCTTATCAGCCCTTTATCCAGCAATTCCTGCACCTGTTTTCTGATTTCCTCGTTATCTTTGGGGCTCATCCGATATGTTGCCTTGTTTGGTAGACTTGCTCCAAGTATAAAGTCAATGTGATGACTAATACTTCTCTTAGGAGGCAATTTATCTGGTAAATCATCCACTACAATATTGCTAAATTCCTGTAGCATTTTCTGAATTTCTGCAGGTGAATCAGACATTTTTGTGTGCAACATCATTGTTTTTTCCCTTCTCACCACATCATAGTTCACTTCACTATCTTTAATTTGCTTCAAAAGTTGTTTTCCACCCATTAGTAACACTTTTGTCCTTCTTGTTTTTGCTGTCTCCTCCTCTTTGATGGGCACAAGTGTGTGCTTAATCCCATCTTTGACAAACTTGTAACAATTTGTCTTCCCATCATGCACTACCTTCCGGTCATACTGCCATGGCCTTCCTAGCAGTATATGACATATGTCCATTGGCATAATATCACAAACAACCTTGTCCTTATACCTGCCAATATGGAACTCAAATTCACACTGTTCGTCAACCAACAGCTGATGGCCTTTCTGCAACCACGATACCTTGTAGGGAGTGGGGTGCTTCAGCCGCTTCAAACCCAACTTCTCTACCATCTCTGTGGCAACCAGATTATCTGTGCTCCCACTGTCGATAATCAACTTGCAACATTTTCCGTGCGACTTACAAACTGTCTGGAATAATGCCTTCCTTTGAGTTTGTTCAGTTGTCTCCTTGGCTGGTTTCAACAACACTTTATTCAGAACTAAGGCTTCCCCTGTTTCTGGCACATTTTTTGCTTCCTGGGGTGGTGCCTCTGCTTCCTCTAGCTGTGCAACATATGCTCCCCTTTGACTAGCTTGTTCCACTTCAGGACACTCAAAAGATCTGTGCCCCCACTTGTGGCACCTGTAGCACTGATAGGCAGCTCCTCTGCCTCAGCCATTTCCTCTTCCTCTCTGATATGGCCTTCTGCCTCTAGTGTTGTCTCCTTTTTCTACTGTCCCTGAAGTTTTGGAACTGCTGCCCTCTTCATTATTATTGGCAGTTTGTCCTCTGCCATAGGACTGTCCTCTTCCTCTGCCGGTTCCCCGTCCTCTCCTAGCATTTTGTTTTCTGGTGATCTTCTCCTCTGCCTTCATGGCACTCTGGTAAGCTTCCTCTATATTTTTTGGGGAAAGAATGCTTATCTCATCTAATATTTCCAATCTCAGACCATTTACATACCTTGTTATTTTTTCCGGGGTGTCCTCCATGTAACCAGCTCTTAAATTTACCCGGTAGAATTCTTTAGTATATTCTATCACTGTCATCCCTTTTTGCCTCAGATTTTGCACTTGCCGATGCAGTGCAATCTGGTAATCTTTGGGCAAAAATTTGCCCTTTAGCTTGGCCACCATTCTTGGCCATTTCTTTATTGGCAACTTGTTCATCCTTCTTCTTTTCGCTTGGACACTGTCCCACCATAGGGTTGCGTGTCCTTTCAACTTTGTTGCAGCAAACTTAACTCTCCGATATTCGCTGACCTCTTCACACTCCAAATATTTGTCCAATTCGCTGATCTAGTCCAACAAAACTTCTGTGGACAAGCTGCCATCGTAATTTGGAATCTCTGACTTAGGCTTGCTACTAGCCAATAGGACCAGCCTCAACAATCTAATTTATGGCCCTTCTTCATCCGATCCATCTGTCACAACTATGACTTCTTCTTCGCTGTCATCTCCTACCTCCGGATCCCTTCTCCTTCCTACTTCAACTACCTCCAAACGGGTAGTAAGGATCCTAATTTCCTCTCGCAATCCTTCCTCTGCTACTCTTCGAGCACCTCTTCCACGACCTTGTCTTCCAACTTCCATTTCTCAAGAAAACTCCAAATCCCGCTCTGATACCACAATATGATGGGACCAACCCGTTAACTTATGGATTACAGTTAATTAAACAATGATTAATATATGGATCAGGTCAAACACGTATGATTACTCTAACGCAGTTGATTAACAAATATATTTGTTTGCTGGCATTGATTGTGGAGTTATTGTTGGTACGCTGGCTTTTGTACTCACCTCAACTTTCTCATTCCCGTTCCTTGGTTATGCTAAACCCTTGTTTCACTTCACTTTGGCATTTTTCGGCTTTTCTCTGTTGTGGTGAGGGTTTGTGGTCTTTCGTTGGCCTGCTTGCGACTGTGTCAAGCTCGACAGTAATGGTTTGTATGCACCTGGATATGGGTTCTTCCACCTGGTGGCAAGGTAACTCTGCCCACACTTGCTGTTTCGTTACCTGGCTACCTGGACACTGTATTGGAGGCTTTGTTGACTTTGTGAGAGGGTTTACTTCGTTCCTCTGTTGGCTCTTTAACCTTCTTCGTGGTTACTGTTCTTTCCACCATTCCCTTATATGGCTCTGCTTCAGTTTTTCTGGTTAAGCTTCTAGTTATTGGTTCTCTGGTTGATGTATGAATGTTTTATGTTCTGGCAGGTCTCAGTCACAGTGGACTTCCTCGGCTTCGCTTGGTCCTGGCAAGGTAAGCTTTCTTTTCCATGCTTTAGCTAGTCTTCGTTGTTTTTCTTCGACACTAATGGTAGTCGCTCCTTTGTATGCAGGGTTTTCACTTGTGACTGTGACTTAGTTGGGGTTTCGTTCCTCCAATGCCATAACTCTTCAGGTAAGCTGACTCTTCTTGCTCTGCTTGTCAACTTTCACTTCCAGGTTTTTCTTGGCATACAATTAACTGATATGGTTCTGCTGGTGTTCTGTGGCAGGTTGGGGTTTGCTCTAGGCTCAGTCTCCGAAACGGTTACAACCCAATGACTCCGGTAGGGTCGTTCTCTGTTGTTGTTACTTAGTTTGTAGTATTATTTTCTCTGTCATGACACTGGGAAAGTCCTGGTGCTCCTCTATTTATTTGTCCTTTGCTGTTGAGTGACCTTCGACTCTATTTGTATGTAATTTCGCCTGCGTTTTGGGCTCTGGTTGTATGTAACTTATTTTGCTTACTCTCGGGTGACCGACTAGGGTTCGACCCTAGCTTCGGGGTTTGATTTTGTCTTGCCTTACTCTGTTATTATCTAGCACTTTGAACTGTTCTTTATGTATGCCAACATTATATTTATAAAGGAGGAATTAACAAGAAAATTTTGTATAATTGGGTTACCTCGGTTATAATAGCTTTCTACAGTAGTTGCATTCGCGTTCTATTGAGAACTGTCTCATAGCTGTTATTTGCTTTCATATGTTTGGGAACTTTTGTTGTTGCTGGAACTCCGTGTTAGGAACACTTTGTTATGACTTCATTGTTTGAACTCAGGAACTATATCTTTGTTTGCTAGGAAAGATAAATGGAAACACGTAGTGTTGTTTAATTGACACATACAATAATTAGAGGGAAGAAATAAATATCATAGACAGACTATTTGCAGATGGATTCAGATACTTAGGTGTTTGAAAATTATTTTCTCCTTTTTTTGTATTCCTGTTCTCGTGCATTGAACCCCTTCAAAATGTATTACATTGGTTGTTGTGTTGTTATCATACAGTTACCCGAATTGTTCATAGTTATGTTTCTATAGTTACACGGTTGGTAACCATTTTGGTTTTTTTGGGTTTTCTTGTGCTATAAGATATACAATATATATTTTTCTTTTAAATGAAAAGACAGCTGTAAGATAATTGAACAAAAAGACTAAACAATGTGGTGGTAATGACCCTAACCTAACTGTACTATTCCTAAATATCCCTTAACTAATAATGAAATAAAAACAAGTTCCTAAACACTGTTTTGATCAACAAACGTAAATGAAACTGTCCTCCTTAGGTGAGACTAAACACCCGGTCATGGTACCCTCAACTGGATGCCCCTACATCACACATTTAGTAATGTGATTGTGCTAGTAAGTACCCTTAGTGAATTAATAATTGGTTTGATGCGCAAAATGGAAAATAATAATGTGATGTTCAATGAGCAAATTGGAGAGACAATAACTCAATTATCCACTTCTTATATGGTGCTCAATATGACAAATCTAAAACACCATAAATAATTAGCTTATAGTTTTTCATCTAGTTCATTAAATGATGAGAATAATAGGATATTCAATAAACAAAATAAAAAAATAATAAATCAATAATTAACTTACTGCATATATATATATAATAATTGATATTTACCTCACTTTCTTATATCAGACATGTAATAATTTAATTTAAAATATCAATATCAACCTTAAATGGTATATGCTTATAGATTTATTAACAATGCAATCCATTAATATGAAGAAGCATGTTTTAGATTTTACGTAGACCTTTCCAAAAAAGTTGTACTGATATTTAGGGGCAATGAATTAGTCTTCATAAACAAGGACTCCACTCCACTCATACTTTTCATAATGTTTAAACAGGGACTCCACTCCACTCATACTTTTTTCATAATCTTTGAATAGTGGAGAGGCAGTGCAGATAGATAATAATTCCCCGCCATATGATCATTGGTATTAACGTTGACGTTGACGTTGATTAGGACAAGAAATGAAAAGAAAGTATTGGTATTAACGTTGACGTTGACGTTGATTAGGACAAGAAAAGAAAATATTCCGCGAGATAGATGGGCAGCAGAGTCAATAAACTTCTCGACGACTGGAATAACGGAATATCTCCAAATCTGTCCAAGTGTGGACAAGAAAACGGAAAACAACTTTATATTAAAAACAATTTTTTATATTATTTTAAATATTAAGAATTTTTTTCTTTTACTTTAAATATTTATAAAAGTAATGATTGAAAAGTTTTATATTTATAAATAAAAAGAATATGTTTCGTTTATTTATAAAAGTAATGATTGAAAAGGTTTATAGATTACGTTAATGATGTTAAATTTTATTAAGAAAGTTATATATATATATAACCATTAAAAAACAATTTTGTCTATGAATTAATTTGCGTCAAATTTTCATCAATGATACATTGCCAAATTAATCTGGTCCTTTTTTTGTTATATAATATTTATTTTCAAAGGAATAAATTTTTCATTAATTATGTATAGCATTGTGTTATTTCAAGTGTCCTACTAAGAATTTAGGGGTTTTTTTAAAAGCAAAAAATCGTGGATTTATATTAAATAAACATAGATCTAGTGCATTGTTGAAGATGTATAATACATTTATAATTGTGTTATGGATAATATTTAGAATTTGACCATAGTCTACATATAAAAGATATAGGTGCATAGGCAAGTTTTGAAAAGTAAAATTCATATCATATATTCTGGAGAGTAAACCAAAAATAAGATATATGAAATGTCATACGTAGAGTCATGCATAGAATTAAAGCCACATCAGAAAAACAAAATATATAAATACTAAAGATGCATAGGTTGCTAAGGTAGATTTAGCATGCCCTCTTCCCGGGTGGTGTTGTCTTTGACATATATGTACCTCATAACACCATATGCCCCAGTGAGACCTTAGACAAATTGTCTGCTCCGTGTTGCCTTCCCTGTATATATGATTAATAGAGATGTTCATGAGGGTACCCATAAGATGTTTGATTTTTTCTATCCATCGAGATAATGAAGGAGGATCAAAAGCAGTATGTCCCTTTATACCTTCAATGAGTGTTCTTGAATCACCGTATACATGGAGATTGTTTACCTGCTTATCTTTTGCAAACCAAAGTAATCCCCATAATGCTAATATTTCAGCCCTAGTATTGGTGCCTAGTCCTCCATTCTAGGAAAGTTTATAATGTAATCTTTCATTTATCCTAAGTACATCTCTGCATCCACATATGCCAAGTTGTGTCGCTCCATAAAAAAAAAACTGCAGGTAAGCAAGAACAGGAGGACAAAGGCAATAGGATAAATCTTTTGGTGTGTCAGTATCTCGGGAGAAAAATGACATCCAAGTAAAGATATTGTGGCATATCTAGATTATGTTAATCAGCTTCCCTTCAAATAAACAATGATTGTGAGCATTCCAAATCTCCCAGATTATGTAGAGTGGAATTTCGTTAAACTTTATGTCACATGTAGTCCAATATGTGATGCATTGTTCTAAATTGTGAGCCGATATGACCAGGAGCTGTAGAAATTGTGATATATAACTCCATGCTAGTTTGGTAGTTGTTATAGACATTTTTGTGCCTTTCAGCATTGAGCATGAAATTTCCATAATCTAAGGGATCCAAAGTCCCTAAACATGTTGTTCCTACCCCTAGAGGAACAAGGCCAATAAACCACAGCAATTCAGAGAAGTTCTCCACCAAAAACTGATCAAAAACAAGTCAATTCAGGATCATTTCAGTGGCTACACTAGCTGTCTGCGCTGAATGTCAAAGCCAACACTGGCTACCTGCGCTGAATGTCAAATGCAACACTGGCTACCTGCGCTGAGCGAGATTGGACAAGTGGCAAGTTCATTTCTCAAGGTGTCAGAGTCCAGGAAGCTTCCAAAATGACACTTGCCTCAGGGAATTCGACTGGTGATGAGTAAGAGGTTCCAAATCTCCAAGTGGAAGCAAGAACCTCCAAGTGGAATCAAGAACTGACAGAGGGAGAGGACACTAGTCACATCTCAGGCTGACTCATCCTCTCTCCAAACATCTATATATGGATCTCTCCCCCATGAGATCTGGAGGCTGGAATTTTGTGAATGTAAAGAATTGCTGTTGGTTTGAGTTTAGAGCTATTGGGTGATTTGCTTTGAAGGAGGTGAAGAGGAGATTCCTTTCCGCTGGGAAGGTGATGCTGGATTAGGCCTCTTATGGTTGTATCACTTCCTGAACTTTACTTCTTCATCAATAAAGCCATTTGAGTTTCTTCTATATGCATGTATCTCAATGATGTTTTGTTGTATTTGCATATTTAGTTTATTCTAATCCTTAAACTAGTTATGAATGTATGCTTCTTGTAGTTTCCCTCTCTTGCCATTTTACAGGAACTTGGTGTAGCTGGGCCAGTGAAGGAGCAAGCAGCAAGGAGTGAGATTGGATCAAAAAACTAGCGGAAGACATCGGTTAGTTATATCCTTCTCCTCTATTTACATTTCATAAAGAAGAAAACTTAGATAGTTTTGTCTTGTTTGTTGCTGAGGTACTATCACTCCTTAGAGTGGGATAGGGTCATTCCGTATTGGATACTTTTCCCAACAACAAATTGGCGACTCCACTGGGGACTGTATCTTGTTGGTTTGTTTGTGTTTTTGCTATTCATTTCATAAACTCAAAGAGTACCGAATCGAACTGCATTTGGATTTGTCAAATGCAAAGTAGAGGGCAGCTACTCTAGCCCAATCACTGGGCCTGTTTATGATCTGAAGAGCTGATCCACAAGTGCTCTAACAGCTCTTAGTGATAGATCTTCATCCTCCTTTGAATCATCCCTTAGATTGTACTTGATTGCTAGCTTTGATTTGGCCAAAAACTGTGATTTTAACTGCAAACCGTAGCTCAAAACCCAGAAACAATTCTCATTTCCGCTTCAGCGTAGACCCAGTGAAGAGGTTCTGCACTTCAACGCAGGTCCCGTGAATGCTACCTGCACTGAATGTCAAAACCTCTGTGTTAGACCTGCGCTGAAACAGTCCTTGCCTTGTGCAGCTGTGGTTCCCTGTGTCTTTTGCTCAGTTTTTGTCCCTGTTTTTGCAGCCTGTTGTCAGTTAATGTACCTATCTGAAACCACCTTTCTTTGCCTCAATTCCGCCTCGGTTGTGTAAAGAAACTGTATTTGTTGTTTGTGTATTTCTTACATCATTTGCAGTTTCCCATTACGAAAGTAAACTAGTCTTACTGTGGCCTCTTAGATCTAGACCTGTCAGAAGTGTCGTTTTGATCTTAGGAGTAAGTTTGTTTGCTGTTCACAGTTGATTTAGCTTTTACTTTCGTCATATGGTTTGAATTTATGCATTTCTAGTGTCGAAACAAGTAAATCATAAGGTGTCTTTTGATTTTGGAAAAAGAACTTGTTTGTGTTTTCACTTGAAATCGAATTCAAAGTTATACAACAACTTTCTTTATATAAACATCAATATTAAGAAAGAGAAAAGAAATACTTGCATTTGTGCATTTGCATTTTGACAGCTTGCATGTTGATTTAGGAAAAAGTGCATTACTGTGTGCTCTATGCTCTGTGAGAAAAGATGATGTCTTTCTTTTCCCTCAGTAGTTAGGATTTTCATATGTTGAAAAGATAGAAAAAGCTTGCTTATCATCTTTAGACTGCATTTAGGAGTTGTACCATACATCTCGTGGTGATCCATAAAGGCAAACTTCTAAACAAGATCAACCTAAAATAAATTGAATGAACATAACAACGCTTTGAAACATAACGCACACATAAAGGTCTAGGCTAGAGACGTGTTCCGGCGTCGTTAAACCTGATATCTTACCATTGAGTGGTTGGGTGATTCCTCCACGGTGAAGCGATAAGTATCAATACGGACTGTGCTCCCACGTACCGTCGCGTATATATTGGGAGACCCCTATAGGAATAAAGCCTTTATCCATAGGAAGCCGTGTCGGCCGCCCTACTGATCGCAATGCACTGAACACAGCATTCAGGAAGATCGACCGCCCGTACCCTAAAAAGTATTCTGCGGTTTTGCGGAAAGTTTGGCACACCCTCTACCTAGAACTCCAAAGCAGTTCCTTTCGGCCTTTTTCAGACTCTATAACAGAAAAAGTCCATCCGAGCATTTGCCACTTCGGGCTCGTTAAAACATCGAAGGAGACTAGAGTCATCTTTAGCTTTTTCTCGACTCTTTAAAATTGAAAAAGCAAGTTGTGTCCAAGCGTCATTAAAATTTATTTTAAACGGAAAAATCATCACCTTTCCCCTCGTTGATCTTCGAAGTTAGTCTACCTTCATCACAAAGTTCTTGTAGAATCGCTAGGAAATCTTTTGGATAGACTAAATATGTATGAACAACCGTCGACATCCAGGACTGTGTCATCCGACACAGCAGCGACAGAGCCTCCTGCCGCTACTCCAACGATGTTTGCTGGTATACCATCTGTCCCGACAAATTGTCAACAACAAGCTGGAGTCCAATCAGAGACTGTTTCGACGACATGGTTAGTTCCTATTTCTTCATCCGGATTATCATCTGGTATTTCTTATGTTGAAACTCAACAAATTGATCCAATGTGTCTTCAAAGGCCAATTTACCCTTTAAGTACTGGATTTCCACCATATGGAGGGCAGTATGCTCTTTCATTGTTCCCTCCCAAAGAACAACCATATGGGAGTTTACAACAAAGTTCAGGTCAAACTGGAATTACATCCAGTGGTTGGGTACTGATACTGCCTCAAAAACCAGGGGTTGTATATTCAATGCAACCAGTACACCCTGTGTCGAATATTCCCACCATACCTGCTATAGTGAATGTGTCGCAAGTACAAGCTCCACCTGTTGTGTGTCAACCCCAAGTTTCTCAGGTTGCAATACAACAGCCTCTTGTCTCAACGACTCAATCACAATCTCAGGGTAGTGCCTCCTTATCTGGAGCGACTCAGGCTCAAACAAGTACTGTGACTCCTCATCTTGGTCAATCATCCAGTATTGGTCAACAGCAAATGGTCCAACAACCAGAGCTGGTTCAATCTCAACAACCGCCATTCCAACAATCATATCAAGGACCTGAGCAACAAGTCTTTGTAAGTAATGGGCAACCATACTATAATGGTTGTGCCCATCAACCTTGTCAAAGTTGCCAGCATTATGCTGGTTTGCAAAGACCCATTGCTCAGGTGATCCCATCTTATCCTAGATATGCTTCGCCTAACCTGAATCAACAGTTTCCCTTTGTAGCAACTCTAGAATTACCAGATCTAAACCAGCTGACGAATGATCCAATTGCTTATGCCCCTTGGTGGCCGGCGATTCCGCATAAACTTCCGTCAGATATTCCTAAATTTAATGGAAATCCGGGTGAAGATCCGTCGAATCATGTGATGACATTTCATCTGTGGTGTTCATCAAACACCCTGAATGATGATTCGATAAGACTTCGCCTCTTTCAGAGGACGTTAACGGGTCCAGCGGCAAAATGGTACATAGAATTGCCTAGAGCTTCGTTCGACAACTTCAGTACATTAGCCACAACCTTTTTAACCCATTTTCAATTACCGATAAGGTATGAAACAGGAACAGAACTCCTTACCAACTTCAAACAGACGACCGCCACCCACATATCTGATCATATACATGAGTGGCGACGTCGTCGTAGGATGGTAAAAACGTACGTTCCCGATCAGCTATTAGCTAAATGGTTTATCAAGTCATTACTTCCTACCATCACGGAAGATGTGGCAAAGGGGGGAGTCGTGACGGAAGAGCAAGTTATCACTCGTGCCCAATATCTGGACTTGGTCTATACCCAGTCTGGCACGCTCTACGACAAAATACCTGACGCCCCTATACCAGAATTCTCAATTCCTCCTCCTCCTAAATCAAACAATGACTCTCACGCCGTCGATGGCGTGATCGGAAAAACAGATACGAAATCGACAAAGGCTACATCTAAAAAGGCCTGTAAGATTTCTAGTCAAAATGCAAATGAGGAACTTCTTGCCTCGGAAGTAAATGTCATGTCGACCGACAAGGACAAACAACTGAAGCAACCAGGGGGCAAGAAGAAAAAGAAAGGGAGAAAAAGGAAACCCCCTGCAGGGTGTCATATATGCGATGAGGATCATTGGACGAGAGATTGTCCACATATAGCTGAAGTTAAGAAACTCTTTAAGAGTTCAAAAACCCCAGCAGTATTGACTGATCCGTTTCCAAGCCCGGGAACCAAACTGGTTGCTAATCAAAATGCTTCCCGATCCCAAGTGCTTATGTTGTCTACCTCAAAGCAGCAGAACGATGCTTTGACAAGGAATAAAGATTATGGGAATCCACAGCTGTCGAATAACAAGGCTAATGAACAACCTAGTAGTTCGACGACAACTTCGACCGAAGTTGTGCCACCCATCATTCCTGAACCAATGATAAAGTCGCCAAAGAGAGTAGTACACAAATTGACATTTAATCCTCGTGCCAAAGTAGCACAGAATTATAATATAGTAGACGACCTGGCCCAATCGCCGTCCGCTATGTCGACACTTGAGGTACCGCAAAATTGACCCTCCCAAGAGCAAGCTTTATTATCAGCAATAGGTGGGATTGGCCCAATGGATTCCAATCTTGTGGCCTTTGATCATAAAGGATATGACCCTCAGTTACCAGCTCAACTAGCTTTCCTTATTCAAGTGAAAGCCCTCAACAAAACTGTTCATCGAACAATTATTGATGAGGGGGCATCTACATGCCTTATGTCGATGAGTTGCTGGAAAAATTTAGGCTCACCACCCTTGTCAAAATCATCAATAATGTTAAAAGCATTTGATGGACGATCATACACTCCATATGGTATTTTAAGTAACTTGCAAGTCGAACTGGGGGGCAAAACAGTAGAAGTTGATGTTGAAGTAATCGATGGAAACCTCGATTACAACATCCTACTGGGAAGGCCCTGGATATATGCCATGGCCGCAGTTGTGTTGACCTACTTCAGGAAGATTGCATTTCCCTTTCAAGGAGGAATTAGAGTCGTCGACCAACAAACTTTCCTCCCCGACAGTTCACAAGTTACGGGAAGCACCCCAATGATCCATGGAAGCAATCATTCACTTCAAAATATTGGAGTAGGTCTCCTAAAAGACCCTGCCTTAATGGGTACTTTTGCCCTACTGCCTCCGAGTAATCTGGCGGAAATGGCCACAGTGGAAACCTAAAAAATGAAATCTTCTATATCTAATGGATTCGGAAGATTCCTAAACATTTTTTCAGCATGGATCATCGCCCTAATAGAAATACTGTAAATACAGTGGCCTCCGAGGACAGTTCTTATCTCGTGTCAACCTCGTTAAAAAATGAAACAAGGAGTAATGAGGATAGCTCTTTTACTGTGTCAACCTCATTAAAAAATGAAACAAATCCCCTTTCTCAAAGGTAAACCTTCATTCCAACCACCAAGTTGAATGCAATGAAGCTTGGGGGGCATGCACCTTGATTTAAGTTATTATGCTGGGGGCATGCAAAGATCGAGCAGTTTTAGCACAAGTTCATGCTCGTTAAAAAATAAACGCAAGATCCGAGCAGTTTTAACGCGGAATTTATGCTCGTTAAAAAATAGAAAAGCAATTGTGAGCAAGCTTCCCCCTAGAGTTCAAGCTCATCCAGAAAAAATGAACTGGTAAATAACCATTGTGATCGTAAATTCATCAGCCATAAAAGCCTTGGTCGTGTTTGCACCGTCACCTCCACTTTTCATTTGGCCGATCGTTCACCTCCATTTGATTGTTTACCTATTTTGAGGAACAACTGCGAAGAGTGATTTCACCTAGCCATCCTTGTGACACTGCCGTGATTGTAAAATTCCAACCTGTACCTGGAATCTGCTGCTATCCCTGTTTATCACTCGTTCCTCAAAAGACGAGTCTTCTTTGAGCTCTTTTCACTGACTCGTAAAATATGAAAAGTTTGCCGAGTTTTGGCCTTCCAGCTCGTTAAAGCGACCGGAAGAGCTATCCCTCCTCTAGATTTTAATCTTTTTGGACCTGAGGGATTATTGCACAAAAAGATCGAGCGCTTGTTTAGTTCGGCTCATTAAAACTATCAAAAATTCATCCCTTCTGTATTATTTTATACTTTTTCGGACTTAAGGGATTAGATGATGAAAAAGGACCTTTGGAGTTAACTTTACGTACCTTTTCAGACTCTCTAAAAATGAAAAGAACCAAGTTGTCTTTGTCGCTAGACTCGTTAAATGCATTAAATAGCGACAAACTTGTCTTTAGATGAGAACGAGTTTCCCTATTGCTAGGCTTGTTAAAACATAGCGATGGGCTTGCCCGAAGGGCAGGTTATAGAACAAGCATATGTTATCCTCCTCAAGCTTGACAAAAATAAAGAGGTACTGGTCAGCAATGACTGGGGAAAAATTGGGAGAAACTCAAAGAAACTTTGATGGTAGCAAGTCGCTCTTGAACATGACACTTTTCCTCCGTACCACAATCGGGTTGGGTTGTTTCATTCACCGGTCACATCACCATGGTCTCGCCATACCATCCATATTTGGGGTAATTCCACCGATCCATCGCATCAGTGTCGCCATATGTTCAAGAGATGTCGTTCAGAAAGAGTCAACCGTGTCCCATCCACTGCCATACATTATCCTTCATCCTTTCATGACCGCCACCCTGAATCATATGTCACAGATCGTTTTCACCTCCATCACAATCATTAGCTCCGTTCCGTGTCACTGATGTGGGATTCATTAAGGCCCTCCTTTGATGGATCGCTTCTTGTCGACATCAGCTCATTATCCAAGAAGTTGATCTAGGAACACCCCCCTCAGTACTTTGAAGCTTGCATGCCTCAATGGCAGGTTTCTCACTTCCGGTGACAGGTATACATCAATGACCTTCGACCGAAAGATTTTGTGTGGTGTTCGATGCCAAGTCCTTTATTCACACCACGTGAATTGTACTGCAGTACCTTGAGGGTCATCATCATTATCGGTGATTCCTCTCGCGCTTGTTAACAGTTTACATCATTGACTGGTAATCAAGTGATGTCTTTCCACGTTCGACTTCAAAAAATTCTCACGTGGATAGACTTGTACTTAGAGTGAAGATCGGACGAGATTGAAGACCCCGGATCTAGTTTCATCCATCCGGGCTGCGATATATATTCAGGAAATAAAGACATTGACATGTACAACAGATGATCATCCTACCCAAAGGATGATAATTTCATCAAAAAATTATCAGTCTACCATCAGACGATTGTCTGTTCTATGTACAGAAAAATGAATTTATAAAGTTGAGCATGGGAATGCCCACCTCAGCTAGATCATGAAAGCAGTATGAAAAATAATGTATTGTATTGTATCTTATTACAGGTCTCCTCCCAGTATTGGATGAACTTCGGATCCTCCTGATAAAGCATTTCACCCGATAAACGGCCTCATACTTTAGGGGGCAACTGTTATAGACATTTTTGTGCCTTTCAGCATTGAGCATGAAATGTCCATAATCTAAGGGATCCAAAGTCCCTAAACATGTTGTTCCTACCCCTAGAGGAACAAGGCCAATAAACCATAGCAATTCAGAGAAGTTCTCCACCAAAAACTGATCAAAAACAAGTCAATTTAGGATCATTTCAGTGGCTACACTAGCTGTCTGCGCTGAATGTCAAAGCCAACACTGGCTACCTGCGCTGAATGTCAAATGCAACACTGGCTACCTGCACTGAGCGAGATTGGACAAGTGGCAAGTTCATTTCTCAAGGTGTCAGAGTCCAGGAAGCTTCCAAAATGACACTTGCCTCAGGGAATTCGACTGGTGATGAGTAAGAGGTTCCAAATCTCCAAATGGAAGCAAGAACCTCCAAGTGGAATCAAGAACTGACAGAGGGAGAGGACACTAGTCACATCTCAGGCTGACTCATCCTCTCTCCAAACATCTATATATGGATCTCTCCCCCATGAGATCTGGAGGCTGGAATTTTGTGAATGCGAAGAATTGCTGTTGGTTTGAGTTTAGAGCTATTGGGTGATTTGCTTTGAAGGAGGTGAAGAGGAGATTCCTTTTTGCTGGGAAGGTGATGCTGGATTGGGCCTCTTATGGTTGTATCACTTCCTGAACTTTACTTCTTCATCAATAAAGCCATTTGAGTTTCTTCTATATGCATGTATCTCAATGATGTTTTGTTGTATTTGCATATTTAGTTTATTCTAATCCTTAAACTAGTTATGAATGTATGCTTCTTGTAGTTTCCCTCTCTTGCTATTTTACAGGAACTTGGTGTAGCTGGGCCAGTGAAGGAGCAAGCAGCAAGGAGTGAGATTGGATCAACAAACTAGCGGAAGACATCGGTTAGTTATATCCTTCTCCTCTATTTACATTTCATAAAGAAGAAAATTTAGATAGTTTTGTCTTGTTTGTTGCTGAGGTACTATCACTCCTTAGAGTGGGATAGGGTCATTCCGTATTGGATACTTTTCCCAACAACAGTAGTGACACATAGAAAGAAGATATGTGTACAATATCTTGAATCATTTCTATAGAAAATACAATATCCAGGTCCCAATAAACTGCGCTTCACGGGATTGTCCTAACTCCCATGTAAGAGTTTTATTTCTCCACACCAGCCAAGTAAACAATATGATTTTGAGGGGGATGCGCCATTTCCAACTTTTATGGAACCAGGACGGGGTATGCAAGTCATACATCTGCTTCATGTAAAATTGATATGATTCTGTCACAATAGTCGACTGATTGTGAAGTCTCCCACCCCAAGTAATACAATATCCTTGTTCACTATAATAGAGGTCAGCCATTCAAAGTTGTTTAATATATCCATGCCATTGCTCGGTGCATTTCCCCTCCAGTCCCAGTTCTTCCACTACTTTCCAAATTCGGCAACCCGCTTGCCACTATTTGATGACCTGGTATAGAAAAAAATATCCTCTTGAGTGTATACAGTCTAATGTGTGCCCCTGCAGTATAGTGTCACTGTCTGTGACTTTGATTTTATCTGTCCTGATCATTGTGCCCATTTCCAAATGCCCATGTCATCCTTATGCGCCACCAGTCAAGAATTTTTCTGAAACTTCGCCATATCTGAGATCCCTTTGTTTTGGTGGGTCCGAGATCTCCATACAAGATGTCAATATCGATAGCCTTCAAATACTTTTCGTGTATGATGTCTTGCCAAACCCCCTATCCATTCAAAGCCCTCTAGAAGGATTTGATTAGCAAATAGTATCCAAAAACTCTATGATCCAAGAATCCCCCTTCGTTGTATTCCTTTTGTTTAGTCAAAGTGTCCCACGTGCATAGATGATATTTAGAGGTTGCTCCAGTCCCGGACTAGAGGAATCTAGATATGATAGTTCTAATATTTGAAGAGATGGTTGAAGGAATCATAAATAAATGTGCCCATTATATAGTTATCTATTGTAAAACAACCTGGATAAGTATATATTTTCTTCCCATAGTGAACCATTTGTATGACCAAGTGTTCAGTCTCCTCTTGCATTTATCCACCATCCAATGACAGTTGTTATTCTTATAGTTGTTGGTCTTGAGTCTAAACCCCAAGTATGTGAGACTGGTCTGAAGGGAAGCAACTCTAATATCAAAAATGTCTGCAATAAAATCTATATCCAACTTGTCACCAAAAGAGTAAAAGAGAATAAATTTGTTTCCATTTGTAAGAAGCCTAGAGGTTGCACCATATTAAAAAAATATATAGTGTAAATCATACCACTATGATCTAAAAATGATACGAAAGATAAGGATATCATCAACAAAAAATAAATGAGTGATGTTCACATGACTAGATATGGATAAACCCTAAGAAAGGCCTCATGATTGTGGCTCCTTGATTCTCATACTAAGACCATCCATAACAAGAATAAATAGTATGGGGAAAGTGAACACCGCTGTCAAAGTCCTCTGCCTCCAGTGGGGAAGTCGTTCATCAGAACTACATAAAAAGCGAAAGATATACAAGCCATAATCCACTTCACATTATGAGATTGTAGGCCAATCTTGTTGAGAATGAGTTGGATGTATGACCAGTCCACACAGTCATAAGCCTTATGAAGTCTGACTTTCATAACAAGTGCCTCATTTTTGGTGTGAATAGTATGTATACATGTTTGTGTAGTTGCAATGGCGTCGTGAATATGACGGTTATGTAAAAAACCAAACTATTCTCAGGAGATATATATAGATAGGACAATTGTGATGCACCTTGCAATCAGTTTTAATAATAGCTTGTAGAGGATGTTACAGAGGGAGATAGGTCTGAAATCCCTAAAATTTTGTGGAGAAGAGGATTTCGGAATGAATGCTATGAAGGTAGAATTTATAGCACCAATAATGTTTCCCCGAGTTATGGAATTTTCGACAATATCTAATAAAATATGTCTCATCAACTACAAAAATGTATAAAAAAATCCACAGTCCAGTCATTCAGTCCCTGGCATTTGTCTTTAGCGAATGATTTTAGAACATGTAAGATTTCCTCCAACTGTACTGGGTGGTAGAGGGCTTCATTCGATATTTCATCAAACATGATTAGATAAATATCCAAATCCCATATCTGGTCCATAATCCACATCCTTTCTGGTCTTATAAAACTGCTCAAAATATTTAGCCACCTCTTTTTGTATCTCAAGAGTAGAGTTCTTGATCTCCCTGTTAGACAATTCAATGTGTCAAATGGAATTGGTATGCTTTCTATGATTTTCATAATGATGGAAGAACTTTTTGTGAATGTCACCCTCACGTAACCATATCGATCTACTTTTAAGCCTCCAGGTTTTTTCCTATACTTTAAGGATTTCATTCTTCTTGTCTTTCAATGATTTCAAATATGCCAATTCCTGTAGAGTGATATTTTTCAATTCTGTCTTTGCCAAGATGAGAGATATCACTGGTCATATTTTGTAATTCTAATATCATCTATTGTTTTTTCATTTTCTCCCATGTTCTAGAACTGCTTTTAATGATATTGAGTTTGTGAGTAAGGAACTGCATCGCAGAGTCTTCTAATGTCCAACTATTCTCTACCAATGTGGAAGTAACTAGTTCATTATAATCTTTATCCTCCAACCATACCCTGTTAAATTTGAAAGGAATACCCCGATGGATATTTTCCATCCTCCATTGTAGTATAATGGGAAGGTGATCCGATATGTATGTCCTACGTACACATGACTTCATGTTTCCAAGGATCTCCACCATATTTTCATGAACTAGGAATCGATCCAAACGATTCCTGATATGATCTTCACCCACTCTACGATTATTCCAAGTGGGGGAAATGGGACAAGGACATATGTCCACCAAATGTTGTTTTGCAAAGATATTATATAATATATCAGCCAAAGGATCCTGTCTACAATAAATGCCCCAAGACTCCTGTGCCAAAAGAGTAATGTTAAAATCACCCCCTATGATAAGTCCATCAATCTTGAGCAGTTCACATTGTTGCATGCAGTCCCAGAATGCAGTATAATTTCTATAGGGAGCATATGGCTTGAGAATTGGATGCAAATGGGTAATCCCCTGAAATGACTAGTCATGAGAATGCCCGCAAACAGACTGTATGCATGCAAGTCCACCCACTCATGATCCCACATGGAAATAAGGCCACCTGATTAACTAGAAGAACTCACACCAACAATATGCCACTCAAGACAAATAGAATGAATGTATGAGATAGCCTAAGAAGAATCAGTTAGTCTTTCTTGTATGAGGATGATGAAGGGACAAATATTATAAATCAAGTGATGAAGGCCCATTTGTTTGGAGTGGTCCCCCAAACCATGAAGGTTTAGTGAAATAATATTCTTTATGATGCCTTGTAAGTAGGCTTAAAATATGTAAGGGCCCAAGAGTCAGAAGAAGCAATGATAGGAACATCTATTAATCTAGCAGAGTCACCAAAAAGAGTAGTCTGTGAAGCAAGCTGACCATGGAAATTTTGGTTTCATTTTTTCCTGGTCTTATAAAAGGTGATGTTAATAGCTGAACCAGGACTAATGATAGGAGAAGAGGGAGGAGCACCACCCATATGTATATCAAGTCCTTCAGATCCATGGCAGAGTTAAGTAAGAGGAAGTCGATGTTGCTACCAACAGAAATATGGGTGGAAGAAACGGGATCCTGATCATCAAGAGGAAGTGAGGGTGGGCAAAGGGAAGATTCCAGAGGGGCATAGAGGGAGAGATGGTAGGTCTGGGAGATGCCATAGGGTGAGAAGGTGGGAGATCCTACAATACATAGGCGTTCAGAGGGAGAATAATAAGAGAGATAGGAGTTTTTGTAGGGTGTAGGGAATCCACCCTTAAAACCATAGGCTCGGATGATAAGTCAGGCAATTTAGGAGGGGAAGGAGGAAAATACATGTCAAGAATGTCAGCCGAGCCTAAAGGGGAGGGAGAAGGGAATGTATAACATAGAGAGGAGGAAGTAACATAAACTAGAGAAGAACCAATCTGAGAAGAAGAGGTACCTATACATGATGTTCATATTCCATATGCAGTAGGGTGTCGAGACCTCACAAAATGTCCATTATGGCCATGTGATGGACCGAGATAAGTCGTCTTCTTACTCGAACACCAGTTCAACAGATGCCTAGTGTGGTGACAAATGAGGCATCTGAATGGGATGCCCCAGTAATCAAGTCTTTATCAGATCTGAAGCAGTCCCCATTCCATATCTAAATTTTTTAGAAGTCCTCTAGAGTACTGAACCTCAACCAATATCCAAGACACATGCTTATTAGTGCTCCTATAACCCATAGATCCAAATAAATGAATTGGTTAATGGAATTTCAATCTCCATCAAAGCATGTCTGTTGGGAACGGGATCCCCCAATGACAGTTTTGGGGCTAAAAGCCCATGTTTTGGGTCGAATTTTGTACTAAAGTTGTAAAATCTCCGCATTTTGTGGTCGCAGAGCATGAAGGTGTCATTAGTCATAAAGGGTTGACCGCCCTTATTTTGCAAAGTAAAGTTGGCTGTGAAGATCTACCCATTGTCCCTGGACCATGGGATTGTATAAAAAGAGCTAAGTAAGTAAGCTCTAAGTAGTCATAAGTTATAGAAGAAGTCTTGAGCAAAAAGGAGAGAAGTCTAAGTTTTGGTCTTAGTGTAGGTAGAGGTTCTGCATCTGATTGCGCAGAGGCCTAGGGTAGAAGTCCGCAGTTGAGTATGCGGACCCCTGCAACTGTGTGCACAGGGCGAGTAGAGTCTGTAATCATCTGAAGATATCAATAAAGAGAAATATTCTACAAATTTTGTGTCTTTGTTTCCTATTAATGCATCTTGTCCTATTGTGTATGAATTTCATTTATAATGCTTATGTGGTGCGTGAATGTATGTAATTATGTTTGTTAATTGAACGCAAGTAAGGATATCTGTTTACGCGGTGCTAACTATGATTGTTTAATAAGATAAGTAAGACACTTAAGCTAGTTTTAGAATCTGCATGATACGCTACCCTACCAGTGTGAAAGTACCTGAATCGCAGGTTATGGTTGTGCGAAGGCCAATTGTACCCCTTTGCGAAGGTACTGAAGGGCGGAATAAAGGGATAGATTGAAAGAGCCCTAGAACTTAACAACCTGCGTGAGAGAAGAAATAGAAGGAATAAACTGACATCGCGAACATCTCAGGGCGTAGAAACTTGGTTCCACTTCAGGTGAGATTGCGGTCTGCGCTTCGCAGGCTGATGCCGAAATGTCTAGTAGTGTAGGGATTTGTTTGGCTAACTAACACTAAACTTGGGTCAGGCCCCACGCATCCAACAAATGGTTCTGTTGTCAGGACCAGAATCTGCATAAGTGATGTTTGATGTCTTATCACTAGAATCCAACTAAGAAAGAGATCAGAGACTGGTTGAATAGGAAGATCCATGAATTCACGGTGCAAGAGAATAGAAGTCCATGACTAACAAAGGAATAGTGGCTAGACAGGTACCTATATATAGAGATCCATGAGATATTTTTCTGTTCCTTTCCAGTGGATCGCGAAGATAGCAGATAGCCAAGGGAGGTGGAGACTTGACAGTCCTATTGTTTAGACCCCGGAGTTGGTACAGAGACTGGAAGCCTCTAAGGATAAGATTGCCCGCACTGTCAATCATTGGCTCAATCGCATCATAGGAGGATTTGTGACTGAATTCGCGGTCGATACCTCACTTAGCTACAGCGAGGCGGAGTGACGCTTTTTCAAAGGTCTACGAGGTAAGTACTTGAAGTATTTGAATACCTAGATTAAGATGTCATTATGAGGAAAACAAGCTATGCATCTACCTTGATGTTCGGAGCTATGAAAAGTGCAAAGATTTACAAGAACGAAGGAAGAAAGGGTCCTAAATATAGTCCATTGATTTCACCTCCATTGGGTGACGAAGAGGGAGTAGCGCAAGCTTCTCGACGAAGTGCTAGTCAGTTAGTAAGACAAGGATTCCCACGACTTCCACCTCCACCCACACCACCTCTAACTTCACCACCATCACCTGCGACTTCACCCGCACTGCCTCCACCAAGTTTCCTTTGTTCAAAGGCTTGGGAAATGAGGACCTGGAATAGTTTTGGTTTGTCATGAAAGCTCTATGGGAAGCCCAGGGAGTTACAGATGATCACATGAAGAAGGCAACACTGGTTAGTGCTCTGCAGGATCGTGCACTAACCTAGTACATTAAATATTCTAAGGATAACCGAAACGATGGAGTGGCAGAGATCTAGACCACGCTGAATAAAGATTTTAGTGGGCCTACATTTGAGGCACAGTCGATTGTGTGGTTCAAGGAAATCGCGATGAAACCAGGTGAGACACCTTGGCAATTAGATCAGAGGTTGAAGTGTAAAATCCGCGAAGCTAATATGAACTTAATAGAGGGAAAAAACCGCGAATGGTTCATGGCTTCGCTCCTACCACACCTAAGGGTTGCGTTGTCACAACAGAAGATAACAACTCAAGAAGAGGCCTTGGAGATTGCAATGAGATAGCATGAAACACCAATGTAGTATCTGAATCTGGGGGTTCAGCAGATCCATGTGCAGTTGCAAAATCTTTGCATTGAAATGCAAAGCTTGAAGCAGGACAAGACAGTTCGACCAGAGGTGAGGGAAGAGGTATGTTGCCTGAAATGCAAGGGTTAGGGGCATGACAAAGACCATTGTCTGGTCTTTGCAAACTATGTTACAGGAGGGGGAACGATGCCTTTGAGGCTAGAAGCTCAAGTAGAACCAAGCGCGGGGCCTGCGTTGTGGTGCCCTATATGTCAGGTAGCAGGAAAACATACGATGGTTAACTCTCATTTGTTGCAGAAGTTTGTACAAACACCACAACAACTGTTCTGCAACTTCTGTAGGTCCATAGGGCATGATGAGCGCAACTGCAGAAGCTATGAAGTGATGATGGATAGAAATCCCTCCTATAGGGTTTAGGCAGAAATGCGGCCCCCTAACCAGAGCACGGGGATGGTACGGAATGACTTTCAAGGGTGCGAACGAGGCTGAGGTAGAGGAGGACCTAGCAGAGGTAGAGGATAACTAATCTGCTACAGTTACAGAGGATAAGGACACTATTCCCGTGATCGCACTAATCGAACGCATCCATCCTGAAAATATTGCACACTGTTTGATCATGAAATGGAGGACTGTCCTACGCTGATAGCAAGGATACACGACAAAGGGGCACTACCACCTGAGCTGACTCAAAACCTACAGATGATGAGGTTTGAGCCTTGTGAATTGGATTCAAATGTGAATATAGTGCTTCGAAGTGGAGTTGAAACAGGGGATGATAAGGGGAAACAACTTGAAGACAGCGCATGGGTTCACAAAGCTCCGGTGAAGGAGGCTGAATTTGATTTGGAGTGTGCACATGAAACGTTCATGGAAGCAAAGAAGAGCTTTGCTGAGGCCTCCACCTTAGGGAGAAAGGATAAGCTTGATAAGGAGATGGACCCTTCGATGCTTACAACCTTCCTAGAAACCTGCATGAAGTTGATGCGCGATAGCAAGTCCGTGAAGGGATTATAGGAACTTAAAAATAGATGCGTCGGAAACACTCCGGGTGAACCGTACGTGGTACGAAATATTGGTAAGCATAAAACAAGGACAGGACAAGAGATGAGGCTAACCGTGTAGATAGGAGAATACGAAATGGATCAGGTTATTTTGGATCTGGGGTCAGACGTGAACGTCCTACTGAAGTAGACTTGGGAACGGATGGGAAGACCTGTGCTGTAGTGGTCTCTGATTCAGTTAAGGATGGAAAATCAGCAGAATATCATCCCCATGGGATGGCTACAAGGGGTGACGGTAGATATTGAAGGCGCGAGCGCATTGGCTAACTTTGAAGTAATAGAAATTCTGGATGATAGCAACCCCTACCCTGCGCTCCTTGGCATTGATTTGGCTACTGATATGAATGGGGTAATCTACCTAAAGAAGTGAAAGATGATATTTGAAAAGAAATCGCTCTGCGTAATAGTACCCCTAGATCCTGTTGAGGGATCGCGCTCTACTGAACTAGTCTACGATTATGAGAGCAATGACAATCTAGACTACATCTATAAGATAACAGCGTGAGACCAAGAATGGGTGAATCCAACAGGGGATGGACGAATTACATGGGATCGTGAGAGTTCCTACACTTCGGACTCTAATGAAGAATTAAAGCACTGGAAGAATTGGTTACATGAGGTAACCACGCTAAGCTATAACATTATGACCCGGTTGTTGCATTGTGTGTCATCAGAGGTAAGAAATTTGCCCACTTATGATGGCCTAAATGATGTAGATATCTTTTTGGATGCATTTGAGAGGGAGGTACCAGAAAAGTAGCGCTTCCAAGCTTTGGACTAGGCATTGCTCGCTACGCGCGCAAGGTGGTGGGGTACGCACAAGGGTAGCTTTGATGATTGGCGCAAGTGTAGAAAGATGATGAGAACATGCTTTGGGAAGCTAAAGGTACAAATGACAGAAAAATATGATGGTAAGGATGATCCACGTGCGCACTTAGACAAATATGCCGAGGTTTATGGAGCAAAGCCCCAACCTGAATGGGTGCACTTGTTCTGCCACACCCTGGATGTCATCCCGATGAACTGGTACTTAGAAACTGAGCTCCGCCATAGTACAGGTGAATTGGATGTTCTCCGTGAAGGATTCATAATGTCATTCAACTTTGAAGACGAGTTTGATTGTATTGACAAAGTGCTACAAGAAGTGAAAGCAACCATATTTAGGATACCGCAGGATCCTTTGGACTTGATTCAACCTGATTGAACTACTCAGTTGAGTCATGCACTGGAATGCTATAATGTAACCGCTGAAGAAGAAGATGAGGATTTGTGAAATATTAACATCCTTGAAACAGAAGGTCACCACGAGGATGAAGGACTGCAGATTGAGAATCTTAATATAATTGTGCCACTGAAAATGAAATAGGTGAATATTGGTACGAAGGCAGAGCCCAAATTTGCGAAGAATGGAGATTACTGCGACAACGCGATGGTGGATAAGGTCGCTAAATTGCTCCATGAATACCAAGATTTGTTCCCTACCAATTTTACGGATCTAAAAGTGATAATAGGAGACTTGGGTGTTATGAAGATCAAATTGAAGCTTGACGTGAAGCCAATTAAGCAAAGACCTTACCATCTCAATCCGAAGTATAAGGAGAATGTCCGCTTAGAGCTAGACAAGATGCTCGCAGCAACCATCATTGAGCCCTATAAGAATTTGATTGGGTAAGCCCAACAGTGGTACAGGAAAAGAAGCAAAAGGATGAAATAATGATATGCATAGATCTCAGGAAGTTGAATGACGCCTATGTACATGATTCTTTCCCAACTTCGTTCATTGATGAAGTGTTGGACAATGTATGTGGCCAGGAAGCATATTCCTTCGCCGATGGGTTCTCTAGGTACCATCAGATCAAAATTGTGCTAAAGGATAGGAGCAAGGCGAAACTTCGCGACTGAGTGGGGGTGTTTTCAGTACACTGTAATGCCTTTCAGATTGAAGAATGTGCCTGCGATTTTTTCGCGCGTAGTTGTTGCTACATTCAAGGAATTTATTCATAAGTTCCTGGAAGTGTACCTTGATGATTGGACTGTGTTTGGGTTGGTGAAACACCATGTGGAAAGTTTATGCCTGATGCTAGATACCTGTCGAACATACCAGATCGCACTCAATATGAAGAAATGCCTATTTTGTGTTCCTTTTAGGACCCTACTGGGTCATGTTGTTTGGAGATAGGGACTGATGGTAGATCCTGCAAAGATCGCAGAGCTACTTAACTTAGAAGCACCGAGGAGTGTGAAATAGTTGCGCGCTACCCTAGGGCATACTAGATATTATAGAAAGTTTATCAAGGGCTATGCCCAGATCACCGCACCTATGGAGAAGTTGCTGAGAAAGGATGTCACATTCTGTTGGAACAAGAACTGTAAGAAAAAATTAGATGTATTGAAGGAAATGATGATCACCGTGCCGATTTTAGTCTTCCCGGATTGGAAGAAGGAGTTTCATGTACATGTCGACGCATCATGTATAGCTCTGGGAGTAGTACTGACACAGGCTAGCAGAGGAGACTTGGACCATCCTATAGTGTTCGCAAGCAGAAGGTTGTCCAAGGTGGAGAAGAACTATTCCACCGCCAAGTGCGAAGGGTTAGCCATGGTATACACGCTCCAGAAGTTTAGACAGTATTTTTTGCATGGCCATTTTAAAATGTATATAGACCATTCTGTGTTGAAAAACCTAGTCAAGAATCCTATGTTGGGGGGGGAGAACCTGCAGGTGGTTATTGTTCTAGGAATATGATTTTGAAGTTATTGTAAAGCCTGGATGACTGAATGCGGGACCAGACCATCTGTCGCGCATTGAAATAGGGGAAGAGCCCACTAATTTGGAGGAAGAATTGCCTGACATGCAGCTATTTGCAGTGCGCATCGTGGATGGTCATTTTGAAGATATCATACACTTCCTAACAACAGGAACTACCCGAAAAAGATACACTGTCCAACAAAAGGAGTTAGCGGTGCACACGATAGACTTTTCTATCATTGTCGGGCATCTATACAAAATGGGGTCTGATGAGATATTGTGACGATATCTCTTGTAGTTTGAAAGGAACAGTATCCTCACAGATGCTCATGGGGGTACCGTGGGAGGAAATTATGCATGAAGAGTGACCACACAGAAGATTCTACGCACAGGGTTATGGTGGCCAACCCTCCATCAGGATTCAAAGGCATGTTGCAAAGCATGTGATGTACGTCAAAGGACTGGCAGGCCATCGTGGAGGGATGACCTACCTCTGAATCCACAGATGACATTACAACCCTTTGAAAAATGGGTGATAGATTTTGTGGCACCCACTCAACCCCAAGGGAAGAAGACGGGAGTGAGGTACATTATCACTGCGATGGAGTATTTGACTCGATGTGTAGAGGCACAGCTTGTAAAGGATTGTATAGGTGCGACTGCTACAAAGTTCCTCTTTGAGTATGTACAGACGCGATTCGGGTGTCCAAAGATTTTTATGAGTGATCATGGTACGCACTTTCCGAATGAGACGATCAGCACGTTGACGAAGGAATTTCTAGGTATATCACTAGAAAAGCACGCCTTATCACTCGCAGGCTAACGGGACGGTGGAGGCATTCAATAAAGTGATGGAGAACGCACTAACCAAGGTTTCCAATTCTTAGCTAAGTGATTGGGACCTACACATACCCTCAGTACTATGAGCCTATCTAATGACATGAAAGAAGTTGACTGGACAAACACCCTTTATTCTTTGTTACATAGTATTTTGTCACTAACCCCATATCCCTTGATCCCCGGTAGAGTCGGTCCCTGAATGGCATCTGCTCTGTGTCATACATCAAAATATGTTTCCACATCTTCCATATCACTCACAAATATTAACCATGCTCATTAATCCTGAAGATGACCCTTTTTACCTATGTTTCAAGATCTTCGCAGGACATTAGTATCCTGCCTGCGACGATGTTCCAGAGTGAACGAGAACATCATGACACCGTCGCAAGAGTACATATGTTCTCAGTGACGGTCAGATTTTATGGATCATCACAGGTCATCAGTATCCTGTCTGCGACGATAGCCCTGAATGCACTAATGCCTCGTGATGTTGTCTCTGAGTCTCAGTGTTTGACCTGCGACGACCTAGATATGGTGAATTTGTTCAAACATAATACTTCAAGGTGGTTCTGGAGGCAGTTCTTGGGGTAAAGAAGTTCGCCTCTCCTTATTTGAGATGGTGGTTCCACCTTTTGGGTAACCTCCCTTTAAGATAAGCTTCATCTCCCCTAATTTATGGAGGCTCCTCCTCTTATAAAGCATCCTCCATAACTATGATCAACTAGTTTTTTGGAGTGTTGGTTCTTAGTTAGCTAGTTCTTGGTTTGTTGGATTGATAGCTTACAGTTTGGATTGTTGATAGCATAGCAATAGCTTGCGAGGTATGAGAACAACCTTTCATGTTGTGGATTGATAGTGTGAAATGGTTTTGTAAGAAGGAAAGCTTTTTTTGATTGCCTTAGTTTCATACTTGTGCTTTTGGGTGAGAAAGAATCATCAACCTTTCTGGGAGACCTTTGGGAGTGAATGCTTATGGAGACATATTGATCGAACCATTCAATGAATCTTGTGATGTCAAGGCATGGTTGTAAGCTTTATTGTTGTTTATATTAATACAATCAATGGTTATTTCCTATATCATGTATGAAATGTATGCTGATAGCTTATGGTTCCTTGACTCTATAAGTAGATAGTTCATTATTGTGCTCTATTATGTGTTTTTGTCATTTTCATATGTCGCTTTAGGTGAATCATTCATTAAGGAGAAGAAAGATATAGATGAAGCGACTTGACGAAGACTTCATCAAACACTGGCATAAGGTAGGACTCTTTAATGATAACTATTTAAGGAATTAGCTATTGTCTTTGTCTTTTTGTGACTAGGCCCACTCTAGGGCTAGAGGGGTTGTCCCTATCCGTATAGGGAACTTACCTGCATCACAAGTTAACGCATTGGAACTTAATGCTCATATTTAGAGGTCTAGGCTAGAGACATGTTTCGGCATCGTTAAACCTAGTGGCTATTGTTTTCACTGAGATTGGGTGATTTCTCCTTTGTGATTTGATAAGTGCTAGTACAGACTTGTGCTCCCTGTACCATTGAGTATATGGTGGGATACCCCATTAGGTTGAAATAATTTTATCCCTAGGAAGTCGAGTCTGCTGCCTTATAGATCGTAATGCACCGAGCACAACATTCAGGAAGATTGACTGCCATATGGAAAGTCCTTGGTAATTTCTCTTTCATTTATCACCAAGGTGTATATTGCAGTTTTACGATTTGTCTCGTAAACCCTCTTGTCTAGAGTTTCTAGAGAAGTCACGTTCATTCCTTTTCAACTCTTTAAAAGAGAAAGGATCATCTGAGCACTTGTCCTTTCAGGCTCATTAAACTTCGAAAGTGATAGAGTCACCTTTCATCCTTTTCTCGACTCTTGAAATATGAAAAGGAAAAGTTTTGTTTCAATGTTGTAAAATTAACTGCCCATGAAATATTCTTGGTTAAAGTTAGCATTCCTTTCAAGGTCAATTCCAATGGCAACATTTCCAGAGTCTACCAGTCAAGGTCTCCCCCTGGATGGGAATCTTGGTCCTTTTCCTTCTTTTGGAAATGTTGGTGCTCCTTATATGGCAACGTTGTCCTTTCCTGGGTTAACCATTGGTTTACCTGTTTGGTTGTTTTCAACCTCGGTGGTCTCGAGCGTCCCAACTCCTGTTTTGTTGTCTCCTTCATTTGAATCACGATAAGATGATTCTAGGGTTGACCCTTCACCTTCTTCCCCTATTTCTTCACCCTCCCCTTCTACTTCACCGTGTGAAAGTTTTAAATCCAGTAACTAGGATTCTAAGAAGAAGAAGAGGAAGACGAAGAAGAAGTTAGATAAGTGAGAGGCCACCCGTGCAAATATTGCTCTAAGTACACCTCAAGTCGAAAAACCTTCTGATACTCCACGGAAGGTTAAATTTCTTTGTAAGTTGTGCAAGGGTGACCATTTTCTTTGTGATTGTCTTGGTATTCCTAGGATCATAGAAGTATGGTCTCAAGATGTGACTCGTCAATCCTCATCACCCTTTGAAGATCATGTCGATGTTACACCCTCAACTAGCAGCGGTAAGAAGAAAGGGAAGATTACATTCCCCAGTAGGTTATGTGAAGGCAAACATCTTCTTCACCTTTTCCCACTCATAGATAAAGCTTCCACCGTTTTGGAAAATCTTACAGCCCCTCAACCCCAACTTTCGGTTGGTTATTAGAGGCTTTCTTCTGACCCTTTCTCGGTTGACAAAGAGATTGACTTGGATTCATATCTTGCTTGTCCTGCTCTCTCTCAGCAAGACTCTCTCATGACTGTTCCTGACGAACCATTGGTCAAAAAGAGTGTCGACTTGGCTCCGCCTTCGGTTCCTCGCTCTTTTTCAGAAGAGAGTCGTGACCATACTACCCATGTTCTTCTCATTTCCTCGGATTCTCATGAACCAAAGAGTGACCCTCCCATGGTTCAGGAAATTCCTCCTCCTATTCCTGTATAGCATGGGGGCAGTCATATGATACCCCCACCAAGTAATTTTGTTGTCTCCTTCGATTGGGGTCCATTGACTGCTTTTCGCCTCCCGTCTCATGTGCCTTTCCAGATCATTGTACACACCTATAATATGGTGGTACCCGGCACTATACTCAATGAAGGAGCATCCATTAGCATCACGTCTTCTACTACTTGGTAAGCTTTGGGTTCCCCACAGCTTGTGCCTGTCACCCAAAATCTGATGGCCTTCAACAGAGGAATCACTCAACCTTTAGGGATCCTTTCGAAGTTCCCTATTACCTTGGGAGGAAAGGCCGTCTTTGTAGATGTGATCGTAGTCCAAGGTCCGTTAGATTTTGATCTTCTCCTTAGACGTGACTATGTGTATGTCATGGGAGCTCTTGTTTCTTCCCTCTTTTGTGTGGTTTGCTTTCCACACGAAGGAAGAATTGTGATTATTGATCAATTGTCATTCATCGATCACCAAGTACCTCCTCTCCAATCATCATCCCCTATCGGCTCTTGTTTGGAAGCAATACCTTCCCCACCATAGGTTAATTATGTGGCTACCCATTCCATCTCCATGTCCATTGATGATCAGACAGATGGTATAGTACATTATATATTGGGGGCATCAGAACCTGATCTATCTATGGTACCAAATGACATGTATTCCTCCCAGAGCATGGTTCTTCTGTCTAGTGAAGACCCTTTGGGAACCATGTTTTCATATGGTTCATGAATAGGTGTCATGAGGATAGTTCTTGTTCTTGTGTCGACCTCATTAAAAAATGAAACGAGCACCATGGAGCATAGTTCCTTGTCTTATGTAAAGCTCACTAAATTTTTTATCAAGGAGTCTTGAGGAGAGTTATTGATCTTGTGTCAACCTCGTTTAAAAATGAAACAAGAGGTCTGAGGAGAATTCCTAGTCTTGTGTCAACCTCGTTAAAAATGAAACAAATGTCTTGAGGATAGTTCTTTCACTATGTCAACCTTGTTAAAAAATGAAACAACTCCCTTTCCAAAATCGAGTCTTTGATTAAGATCTCGTAAAATCCTAGTCAAGTCTTTCTTGAATCTTGAGAGTGAACCTTCATTCCATCCACCGAGTTGAATGCAATGAAGCTTGGTGGGCATGTACCTCGATTGGATCATTATGTTGGGGGCATGTGAACCTTATTCATGCATAGTTTTTTGTTTCAACCTTGTGTAAACATGAAACCAAATCCAAGCATAGCTCTCCATGGTTAGAGCTTGTGTAAAAATGAACCCATGCACCGATGTACCTTTTTTTTTTGGTTTGGTGTGTAAAGTAATTTCTCGCTTATTGTGTCCTTTGTCTTTTATGCAAATGTTAAATATATTGACTGATGCATTTGTGAATTATGTATTAGATAGACATTTGCACAAATTATCAATCATAAACGAGCATTCTGACATAATAAGCAGATACAGTAAAACATAGATAGATCTATATCACGTGTTGCACACTGTGGCGCTCAATATATATATATATATATATATATATATATATATATATATATATATATATATATATATATATATATATATATATATATATATATATATATATATATATATATATATGTCCAAAAAATATGTGTGTTCAGTTACATTGTGAGACACATGTCTCTCAAAACTCTACAGAAAAGAAACCTAGAAGTCTACTATGCATTATGCTCTCTATAGTAGACTAATGCTCGGACCACGAGTCAAAGCAGCCAGTGCATCTTGTTCAACACACCCGCGGTGTGTCACTAGTACTACCTGGGAATCTCCTCGAATCCTTTGTAGTCTGGGATCCCCTCAGTCAAGCCCTCTAAGTTACTGGCTATCTCCTCCTCAGCATCTCCACCCAGAGGTGGTAAGTCAATCTCTCTATCATCTCTCCGGGCAGTAGGAGTGAGACCTACTGGTCTCTCAGGTCCAACATCTGCAAAGAATTGAACATAATAACTAGGGCATGTATATTTAAAATCTAAAAACAACAAAAATTACAAAAAGTTTGTCGGTCAAACTGAGTATTTTACCTCTCTCATCCTACTATTCGCCAGGAGGAAGCAGCATGTCTGGATCACCCCTGAAGTCCATCCCAGCATATGGCCAATCCTCAACTATGACTTGTTGACGGTTCATCCATTCAAAAAATTCTGGACCCCATGATATAGGCTGGCATCACGAGAGCCCAACAAGTAATCTAACTCTGTCGTGGTATTGGCCATCCCATCGTCACGTCCTATCTCTGGAGGATTGGTACTTGTTCCAGCATGAGCGGTATCAATATTGAACTGTAGACGAACTATTTCGTCTCACCCCGATGGCACTTGGTCAGTGGTCTCTTTATATTGAGAGACACAACCTCGGCCTAGTTAAACATGGTAGGATTCAAGCAGTGTTGGGCTAACCATAGTTGAGTCTTGGTAGCCTCATGCTGGGCTTGGGAGCCAGCTGCTCTAGCAATGTTGAATAGCAATACTCACAGTGACAAATCATTAACAGTGGCAATTTGCAGCTTTCCACTTGTTGATGATTTTCGTGCTCCTGGGGGACACACTCTTGTAATAAGTGTGTCCAAAGAGTCTCCAGTAACCCAAGTTCCCACCATGCGAGCCATCTCTCCTCTCCTTGACAACCCAATCAAAAAGTAGATATCTGTGGCATCAAAATCAATTTATTGCCTGTGGACTATGAATTTTCCTTCATTTAGATTCCATGCTCGAATCAAATACTCTAAGAGATCCATTTTTGCTCTTATAAGTGGTGTCAGGAAGAATTTTAACAACCCACAATTTCGCAGGTTGTTCAGACACTGAGGATCTTCCATGCCCATCACATCATCATTTTCATGAGTATGTTCTTGCCATACGAACGCCACTTTTTATCCCTAAATGCACAAACATCCCTTTGTTAAATGCCATCCAACCATTTTTGCCTTTTAAAATTGATTATAAATGAAGATTTTTGGGTTTTGGCGGTTGTCACAACTGTTCTTAAAACAGTTGCAATGGGTTAATTTACATAGTTCACAAAATTTCGGGTCATCGCAGGTGTACATTACTTTCTTGTGACGATCCTGTTTTTGCCCTGTCTAAATTTCTCAGTTGTCACGGCCCCGAGAGGGAAACTTGCGACGACCGAGGCATAATTTTTTTCCAAAAACTTCCTCTAAACCCCGGTTTAAAACATGAAATTGCATCAAATTTTTGCATAAAAACAAAGGTAAGGATAGGGTATTTACCTGGAAGAAGCATGAACAACAATGGACCACTGACCCTGCTGGGATCTATCACCAAGTTTCATGAGGTACACAATGTTTGAATTTTTTACCATAGTAAAAAACACAAGTAAATTAGTTTTTTACCATAGTGCCTATTTTATGACTTTTTCTTAAGAAATTTAGGGTTTTCCTTAGGGTTTGAAATTAGTGTTTTTGGCTATATGTGTGTTTTTGTGAGATAGATCTTATGCTTGCATTTTCTTTTGTAGCAACAGGTGTTTCGAGCATTGACGATGATCGATGCATGAATTATATACTCAGTCAATACCGAAAAAAATATTTTCCGAGTCAACTTTAAGCTCTTTTCGGACTCTTGAAATGTGAAAATATTGTCGAGCCCTTGTCGTTTCGAGCTCGTTAATGGTTATGAAACGTTGTGTCCCTAGTATGTCTTTTACCTTTTCAGGCTAGAGGCACTATTTACGAAAAGTGCTCCTTGGCTGAAATGGTCAAGAAATTCTCTCCCGTATCATTTTCTACCTTTTCGAGCTCGAGAGACACAAACATACGAAAAGGGACCATTTGGAGTTTTCTTTTCCGTGTTTTTTTCAAACTCTCTAAATATGAAAAATACTCCGAGTTTTACCTATGTCAGACTCGTTAAACCCTGACGACATTGGACTCATCACCATGATGAGACCCGAGCTTCTCCTCCCTAGGGCTCGTTAAAAATTCACTAGGTTGGATTTGTCCAAAGGACAAAATTATATTGCAAGCATATGATATCCCCTTCAAGCTTGTGTTTCAAAAACAATTGGGGTACTCGCGAGCAATGGTGGGGGAAATTTTGGAAATATTTTGTTTATTTCCTATGGCAGCTTATCGCTCTTGAACATCGACACTTTTTTTCTTCTCGCTGGGTTTGGGATATTCTCACTTCGTGATTGGACTTCTGGGATTTGGGTTCTTCATTTTTCCTCATTCCATTCGATCCCTACCGTCTCCGCATGACCTATGATCCCTTGGTACCAAAATGCTGCCACATTCTGGAGTCGTGTCGCTGATATGTTCAAGAGCTTAATCCTTCTACAGTTTGCATTCTTACATCCTCCTTTGATTCTTTGTTTCATTCATCTTCATCTTGTTCCTTTGTCTCGCGTCATTGATGTGGGAAACATTATGGACCTCCTGCAATAGATCACTTCCTGTCGACATCAACTCATTATCTAGGAAGTTGATTTAGGGACTCTTTTCCGGTACCTTGGAGCTTGCATGCCTCAATGGCAAGTTCTTCGCACTTGACGATAAGCTTGCATCATTGGTCTTCGATTAGGTGATTTCAAAAGTGTTCGACTCCAGATCATTCTTCACACTTTATGGATTGTACTAGCAGTACCTTGAGAACCATTGACATTACTGGTGGTCTCTCTCGCGCTTGTTAATGGTTCACATCATTGGTCGGTAATCAAGCGATTTTCTAGTATGCTCGACTTCAACACATTTGTTCACATATTAGAAATTGTATGATGGACAGGTCAAGATTCAAGACCCTGGGCTCAGATTACACAAGTCCAGGTTCCATGGATTATTTATACATGACCTTTTTGATTGGATGGCTGTGACCATACCTGAGTCATTCTGGATGGCTGCGATCATACCTGTGTTTACATGTGGTCTTCTCAACTGGATGGCTGAGTCCATACCATAGATCAGTTCTATTTGTCTTTTTGATGGTTGCGCCCATACCTTGACTACATGTACTTCTTTCACTATTAGAGATATCGGTGGTACTTCCATCTGCATGTTCTCAATGATGGTGTTCCGGTTCAGTTATGGTTTCGTAAAGCATTTCAACCCTCCCACTCTCTCGGCCTTCATGCTTTATGGGACATCTGTTACATAGTATTTTGTCACCGACCTCGCATCCCCTGATCCTGGGTAGAGTCGGTCCCTGAATGCCATCTACTCTATGTCATACATAAAAATATGTGTTTGCATATTCCATATCACTCACAAAGATTAACCATGCTCATTAATCCTGAAGTTGACCCTTTTTACCTAGGTTTCAAGATCGTCGCAGGACATCAGTATCTTGCCTGTGACGATGGCCCAGAGTGAACAAGAACCTCGTGACACCATCACAAGAGTACATATGTTCTCAGTGACGATAGGATTTTAGGGATCATCGCAGGACATTAGTATCCTGTCTGCGACGATAGCCTTGAATGCACTAATGCCTCGCAACGTTGTCTTTGAGTCTCAGTGTTTGACCTACGACGACCTAGATATAGCGAATTGGTTCAAACATAATACTTCTGGATGGTTCTAAAGTTGGTTGTTGGGTCAAAGAAGTTCGCCTCTCCTTATTTGAGATGGTGGTTCCGCCTTTCGGGTAACCTCCTTTTAAGATAAGCTTCCTCTCCCCTCATTTATGGAGGCTCCTCCTTTTATAAAAGCATCCTCCATAACTATGATCAGCTAGATTTTTGGAGTGCTGGTTCTTAGTTAGCTAGTTCTTGGTTTGTTGGATTGATAGCTTACAGTTTGGATTGCTGATAGCATAGCTGTTATAGACATTTTTTGGCACTGTAACCCCAAGCATAAAATGTCCATAAACCAAGGGCTCCTAAAGTCCCTAAAAGTGTTGTTCCAACCCCTAAAGGAACAAGGTCAACTGATTACAGCTTCTCCCAGAAGTTGTCCATGAAAAACCACTCAGAACTGGTCAAAACAGGATCATTTCACCTGCTCCATAGGCAAAGTGCGTATCATCTCACCTAAGTACACTCAGTGGGTGCGTTGCATTTCAAAAAGCCCTTCTATGGGGTACGATGGGCGAGAAGAGACAAATGGCAGTGTCAATCCGCGAGGTGGAGAAGCATGGAATCTTCCAGAAACTTCTCCTTTGACACTTGCCTCTCTGAATTCGACCAAGGATGAGTAAGAGATCATCAATGTCCAAGTGGAAGCAAGAACTATCAGAGGGAAGACACTAATCAAATCACAAGCTGACTCATCTCCCTTATAGATATCTATATATGGATCCCTCATCCTGTTGTGGCTAGCAATCAACCCCCCCTTTTTGATTTAGTATCAAGCCGTGATACTGAATGAATGGGGACCCTTAGATAAAGTTTTAGGAAAAGCTAGACTTTCTTTTTTAAAGCTACAAATGATAATTTAGAAAAGGCATCTTAGATATTTAAAAAAAAACCTAAGTCTATGGTAGACGATAAGTCTTTAAGGTCGCGTTTGCAAAAATATAGGAAACATCTCCATTACCCTTCTAAAAATCAATATACGCGCCACCCTCATGATTAATAATGGCATCGCATCGCACCATACTAATGTCCATAGCGAAAAGCTAAGAAATTCGTCGATCTGCGATATTGCGATCGCTAGATCGCATATCGCAGAAACAAGCCAGGCGAGGTTTGGCAAGCACTAAGTTTTGCGATCTGCGATGTTGCGATCACTGCGATACCACATCCTTGCGAGTTTGCAGTCATAAGATTTGCGATGGTGCGATATTGCGATCGTGCGACATGCGAGGGTACATCAGCAAATCATAAAATCACCTTAGTACGAATCCTTCGGGCGCGCCATTCAAAGAAAAAGCCACTTACCATAACCTGACCTGAAATCATGCGCTTTTAATGATAGTAAATGAATTAGTTGTCAGTCATTAAACGGATTAAAGACGCGTGCCTTGTTGGATATTTGCTTCACGTAAGGTGGCGTACTTGATTTATCTCTTGCATCTAAAACTCTCCCATCACCTTTCTGATCGGACATTCCATTTCACTTGTAATCTGTAGGAACAAAGTGCCTAGACGACTCAAAAAGAAACACAAAGCAAAAATGGGAAAGAAGAACAAAGCTCAAAGCTCCGAAGCAAGAGAGAAGACCAAGGAGATGGCGCCCCTATACACAGATACAACCTGCAACCGAGATGCAGGAATCTCAACATGGGAAGGCATGTACAGGCTATTAGAAGATGAGAAGCCGAGAATAATGAAGGTGACTGCTATTGCGGGTGCACCACGCTCCTCGGCGGCATCCCTAGAGGACCTAGCATGTTCATTCCTTCACAGAATAGCGGCAAGGCCTAAAATTCTACCATACACAGATATGATCAAATGGATTCTGGATGATGCGGAATTAAACAACAGACAATTCAAGATTCAGGGACATGGGCTCGTGGGATCTTTCGCCGCCCAAGATCTAAAGCTGATGTACCATCTGCCCGAACCGCAAGCGACCTATAATGCACAATTTGTTAAGAAGTTCGCAGTGGAGAATCCAGATCTATCGGACACCACTAAAGAATGGTCTAGAAGAGATGAGCCGTTAAAAAAGGATAAGAACGGTATGTACAACACTGGTTCCCTTAATTCTCCATATTGTTTTGCTGCAGCCATGCTATGTAGGTTGTTTGGTATTCCCGATATCAACAAGTTTTCATCTGAATGACTGCCATTAATTGACGCTGCCACAAACGCCGATATAGTAGATTGGGCCAAAATTCTTTCCGATACTCTATACACGGCTGTGGTTAGTTACAGGTCCAAAAGATCCTTTTCTCAAAGAGTCTATCCTCCTTTCTATTTGGCTGCCTATGTTATGGATTTTGTTTGCCTTGTATCTAATTTCCCCACTATGGGATGGAAATGGACTACCCAAGACCCGTTTCCCATTCACGTCTATCACAAAGTCTTGTGGGATTCCAAATTTGCCCCTCATTTTTACCAGATTTTCCATGGGCTTATATTGCCCATATATAGAATGATATATGATAAGGACCCCCCAAGGTGCTCTCACGAGGCCCAATCGGACATCATCCCCATCGCAAGATAGTTTGGGGAAGAATGGTTTACTTACATTTGAGTTTTTGGAAGCACTGTACCTCCACATGTCCTACCCTTGTATGTCCCTGATAAGCTTTTGGCTCGAGAAATCGCTTATCAAACCTGTTCTGAAGGTGGGTTAACCAAGGACTTAAAAGATAAGAAAAAGGCCATTTGGCCTCAATTTCCCATCAATTGTGGGGCCTTCTCTTTGTTCGATGTAGGACACGCTTTTGGTGAGGTGGAAAATGTGACGTGCCTTCAATTATATAAGTTCCCAGCAAGGCCATTCAACCCAAATAAAGTTGCCCAAGAGTTCACTACGAATGTCAAGATAAGAGTGTTATTTGGACACAAAGATTTGTTTGATGATCTCTTTCAAAGTAAGAGCTCACTCAAAGAAATTTTGCGAGAAGCTCAGTCGAGGTTATCTCCAGGTGACCTCCAAAAATTCACATCATACAGAGATAGAAGGCTAGCCAACATTCCACTAGAAAGGCTGCGAATACCTACTAGAGAGCCAACTCCGAGCATCAGCCTCAGTGAGAACTCCAGCACTTCCAGATCTAAGTCCAACGCCGCGCAAGAAGTATCCGAACATCCTGAAGAGTCTGTGCATGACAAAGGAAATAACGAAGAAAAAGTCAAAGATACAACTCAGTCAAGTGTAATGTCTCAGCAACAAGTTATCACCTCACCACCAAGAGATGTTCCCCCTCCGGTTATCGAAGCCCCTCTTGTCACAACAGAGCTAGATAAAGAGTGGGAGTCCTTCAATGAATTAATCAACCTCGAAGGGCAAGTCCCAAAGACGCCTGTGAGCGATACACAGGTGGTGCAAGAAGTTGCTTCGACCATAGTCAGCGTTGCCACAGAAGCAGAAAACCTCTCCATCGCTCCATCCTCAGAACTTCTACTTAACGTGGAAGAAATTCCCCCACTAGATGTGTTCTACAGTCCCCAGCACAAAGCAGTTGTGAGAAGACAGAGAAAGAAAAGAAAGCTCGAAAATGCACTGTCTCAAGACGCTGAACATTTGGACGTCTTGTGGAAAGACCCAAATAATAATCCGACAGAAAATCTTACGAAGCTGTCTCAAATTGCAGGAGCGTATGCTTCTGCAACTATCGACAAGGCCTCTGAAGTTCAGCAACTCTTAAAGGAACAAGAGAATCACATACAACTGCTACAACAACAGTTGCAGCAAGCCAACGCAAACAATGAAGCTCCCAGACAGCTCGAAAAGCTTCAGGAAGACTTTCAACAGATGCAGATAGGCTACCAAAAGAGTCTTGAAGAAAAAGAAAAACAACTACAGACGGAGCAAGAAATGCACAAAGATGAACCTAAGCTGGCAGAGTTATTTCAAAATCCATCGGCTTAAACGAGAAACTGCTGCAGCAACAGGAAGAGTTGGGGCGTAAAATATCACAATGGAGGCACTTTTGTGAGCTAAGCGACAAAATCACTAGTCAGGTGGTGGAATTGCGAAGTGAATATGATCAGAATGACAAGAGGGTGACAGGATATCTGACTTGGCAAGACAATGAGGAGGGAAAAAGAGCAGGAGCACCCAGAATTAATGAAACTCATAAAGAGCTGCTCTTTAACAAATGGGACGAGCAAATCACGCAGGCAGAGCAAGCAGCAGAGACAACGGCGACACATGCCAGTATTCTCATGGACTGTGTAAATGAAAATTTACACAGGGCCAATTTGATCTCAGAGACCACCCCGGGATACCTACCAAACAAGTTGCAACTGGAAACAGAATGGAGGCAGAAGGCGCAGGCAAAAGGGAAAGCTATCCAAGCACTGGCTAGGCTGAATTGGGAAAGTTACTGGATGTACCTGGTTAAACCACACAACCAATGGATGACAATAAAGTGTATCATGAACTCAGCCGAGAAGGTACCACCAGCTCTCATAGATGCCGTTTTCGCAGCCCAGCTCAGAACATAAATTAGCCAGCTGACTCTTCTCAAGCCTATGTTGGACACTTGCAACTTCAAAGACCAAGTCCACAAGTAGTTTCATTTAGAATGTTGTTTTTTTTGTTTTAGTTAGATTAGAAAAAGGGCGGTCGTTTGAAAACCGAATCCTTAATTTTGTAATAATACTATTATTAGAATTAGGACATAGTATTTTAACCCTTCTCATTGCATTGGAGAAGGGTCCAGAAATTTCTCAAAAACTTGTCCTCAGAACATGCATTTCTGCACCTCAGAGGAGGTTTTGATGAATGGAAGGATCGGATTTATTTATGTTTGCATCTTAATGTCTGCTACTGATGTTGCATTTCTGTACTCTTAGTAGGCATTAGAAGTAAGTAGAAGTAGATCATTATTGCTTGAAGTTCATGAGTACAAATTTGTCATAAATGGTACTTTTATCTCTTGATGAATTTCTACTTATTTGCTTAGAGTGATATACAGATGATGTTATTTATATGTTAAATGTATAAATGTGTGGTTACCATTTGGCACTTTTGTATGGTGGAGTCATTTATTCATTCTTGACATATGAATGATTTATTATGCGATATGCAGTTCAAAACTGTTCTGTTTAACTTCTTATGCAGAATGGTTCATCTGAAATGGTTTATATTCTTATAGTAGCTGAATAATCTTCATTACCAGTTATTATATGAAATCTTTTCAGATCGCATGATTGAAAAGATATACCTCGGGTTAGCGTAGATTGTATCTGTTGTTTTCATTAGATTCCAACAGCTTATATTCAAATTATGAATTAGATTTAAATTAGCTCTCAAATGTTCTTTAGAAACAACATAATCAAATCCTACACACACACACACCCCTTGCATTCGGAAACTAGTCCCGTTATCCCCAGTCGGACCCGCTACTCCAAATAGGCAAGGAGCTGCCAACCAGGTTCCGGACCGGGTGGGTATCCCCCTTGTTGTTGACCCGATTTCAGGGCCCTCAACATATTTGGCGCTAGAAGGAGGGCCTGAGCATAGTGTCTGTTGGAATGTTTTTCAAATTACAAATCTTGAAACAGGATAGCTACTCATGAAATTCCTATTTGTAGTTTCGTCTATGTTCAGACTGTTGGAAATAATACTGAGAGGGGGGGTGAATCAGTATTATCTGATTAATCAAACTTTTCAAATGCCCAAAAACATATACGCTACTTCAGTTAAGTGAACCAGCGTGTACACGCTACTGTGACGAAGTAAAACAGCGTATAAGCAGAAAACTCACAATTTAGTTGGCTTATTCTTCAATTAAGTGCATCAGGACATTATTCATCATATTAACAGTAAACATGTGCAGTATAACAGAACAGATAAAAAGCCACACACATGAACACCAAGATATAAGGTGGAAACCCAATGTGGGTGAAAACCACCTGCTGCAAGTTGTCTCTATCTTTCTTAATATGAAACTTCAGTTTACAATCTTTTGTACTGGTGCAGCCTTATACCAGTACGCAGGCTACAACCTGCAGAAGGCTTCAACCTTCTCTCGTTCTCCAAACTTCCTTGGAAGGGAGCTCCAACCCCCTTTTGCTTTTGTACTAGCCAAGATACTAGTACGTAGGTGCTGACCTACAATCTTCCTTCTTCCAGGTATCACTTTTCATACATTTTCAGACTTGGATATTCCTGAAGCACAACATTACAATCTGAAGACCACAATTCATTCAATTTTCACAACAGATCATTGAAGCATAAAACAACCCAACTTTGAATCACTGAACCACTGAACCCTGTCAATCACCAGTTACCAGAACACAGAGCAGACTACAGAACTCTGTAATAACAGTCAGACCCCACTGTAAACTCAAATCAAGCTTCAAAAGATATACGCTACTTTAATGAGCAGAAACCGCGTATACACGCGCTTTTACCGAAGCCAACCTGCGTACAGATCTAAAAATAAACTTTCTCAATTTGCAGCTGTACCAGATATTAGTTAGACTCAGAACGTAACATTGCGACAATATGCAGATCTAGAAATACGCATAATCAACCATATCATGATAGTGCATTTCAAACCATTTGATCCCGATCTCTCCTTAGATCTAGTTCTCCATCAACCGATGAGATCTCTCCTTAGCTCAGATCAACCAACTCAGAACCTGCATATCAGATCTCTTTCTCTCTTAGATATTCATGCCTTGTCGAAAGATGATCTTTGCCTAATGATCTTCTTCTCCTTATATAGCCTTAGGCCTTTCTCAATACCAAGAGCCAAAACCATAGTAACACAATACCATCAACTTTAAAACTAGGGATCGACACGCCCGTCGAGACATAATGGTCCGAAATCATAGGCACAACTTCCAAGGTCTAACCACCATGAACCAAAGGAACCTTTCCACATACACGCGCTTTTTCTGAATCGAACTTGCGTGTACACGCGACTTGGGCTTAACGAAAGAGCGTGTATGAGCTTTCTTGCCATGCTGTACTGAGATCTGTCTTCTGATTAAGTTTCCATCACCTGTACTAACCTTTGAGCACCTGTACCATCCACTGAGTGAGTTGCCATCAAGGACAACACTTGAACCATAATGCCAACAATCTCCCCCTTTGGACTTGATGGCAACCACCACACCAAGTCACTCTCCCCCTTTGACATCAAGGGCAAAGGGAGGACCAAGATATTCTCTTCCTTGGTAATCCTTCTGCTGTCCATACTGCTGTCCATACTCCCCCTGAGTACATGCTGAAATCTCCAAGTGTGCTCCCCCTTTGTGAATGCCAAAGAGTACCAATCTATCCATCCTGCTCACCAAGTGCTGTTCATGCTCCCCTTGACTGTAGGCAAGATCTGCAAAAGATGTTCTTCAAGAAGAACATGACTCTATACATCATAAAAGACCTTCCTATCACCAAAGACTCATACATACATCCATTTCTCAACTAAGTGAGGATATACAAAAAAAATGACTCATCCACCCAACCAAGTGGGGATACATCAATATTGACTCATCCACCTAACCATGATAATACATGAACATTTCATCATTCATCCCAGGCATAGTGGGGAAACCAACAAAGGCCGTTACATGACCTTGACACCATAAAAGAGACAAGAGAGATACATGACATAGAGACAACAGATCTAGACCAAGACTTAGGAAAGACACCAGCAGCATCTGATAAACATCTTGTTAGATCAGCAACTAGAATTTCTTTCTGAGCTCCTTCTTAAACCAATCAACCAAAACATCTGAATGCCAACAATGCTTTATGAGACTTTGGAGCTGCTCCCCCTGAACCTGTGCCTGTTGCACTCCCTGAAACTGTGCCTGAAAACTTCTGACATTCCTATTGCTGTTCAGAACTTCAGAGTTTTCCTTTGCTGTTCAGAACTTCATATACGCGTTTTATCCTGTATAAAACAGCGTATGTACGCGGATATTCTTTCTGCAACAAGCGTCCAGCATACACGCGACTTACTCATCACAAATCCGCGTGTATACGCTCATATCCCTTCCGTAACCTGCGTATACCAACTTTTCTGTAGAACAAACAAATTTCAACAACAGGATGAAGCATCAACTACTCCCAGCTTTTGTCTGAGATATTCAAATGTTTCCCTGGGCAGTGGTTTTGTGAGAATATCAGCAACTTGCTCCTTAGAAGGAACATACTCCAATTTGACCTTCTGCTCAAGCACTTGTTCCCGAAGAAAATGGTACTTGATTGGTATGTGCTTGGTCTTTGAGTGCATGACTGGATTCTTTGAAATGCTGATTGCACTTGTATTATCACATAAGATAGAGACAGGTGGAGTGCAAGTGATTTGAAAGTCCTGCAAGGTCTGCATCATCCAAAGAAGTTGTGTGCAACAAGATGCTGCAGCCACATATTCTGCTTCAGCTGTAGATAAGGCAATCGAACTTTGCTTCTTGCTGAACCAAGACACTAATCTGGAACCCATGAAGAAAGCACCTCCACTTGTGCTTTTCCTATCATCCACACTTCCAGCCCAATCTGCATCTGTGTAAGCATGAAGAGTGAGATCTGTATTTCTAGGATACCATAAGCCATAGTTTTGGGTCCCTTGAAGATATTTGAAGATTCTTTTGACTGCCTGAAGATGGGTTTCCTTTGGGTTGGCTTGAAATCTTCCAACCATCCCTACTGCATGAGTAATATCTGGTCGAGTACCTGCCAAATAAAGCAAACTCCCAATCATGGATCTATAAGTGGGTTGGTGAACTGCTGCTGATTCATCATTTGCACTGAGGCTGCATCCTGTAACCATGGGTGTACATACTGGTTTTGACTCTTCCATGCCATACTTCTTCAAGATCTGCTTGAGGTATTTGGTTTGAGACAAGAAGATACCTCCTTCATTTTGTTGGATTTGCAATCCAAGAAAATATGTCAATTCTCCAAGAAGTGACATTTCGAACTCTTTCTGCATAACCAAGGCAAAGTTTTGACTCATAGTTTCTTCATTGCTGCCAAAAATAATATCATCTACATAAACAACAAGAATTAGCAATTTGTTATTTTCAACTTTTATATAGAGATTGCTATCTGCTGATCCTTTTGAGAAGCCTTGTTGGTGAAGATATTTGTCCAACCGATAGTACCAAGCCCTTGGGGCTTGTTTGAGCCCATAGAGAGCCTTTTTCAATCTGCATACAAGGTTTGGATCATTCCCAAGAATGAACCCATCTGGCTGCTCAATATATACTTCTTCTTCTAAGTCTCCATTCAGGAAGGCTGATTTCACGTCCATTTGAAATACCTTGAAGTTTTGAAAGCTTGAGAGAGCAAGGAACATTCGGATGGCCTCTAGTCTTGCCACAGGAGCAAAGGTCTCTTCAAAATCTATTCCTTCTTGCTGTGCATACCCTTTACAAACAAGTCTGGCCTTGTTTCTAATTACTTCTCCATTTTCATTTAACTTATTCTTGAAGACCCATTTTGTTCCTATTACATTCTTATCTTTTGGTCTAGGAACTAATTCCCAAGTGTTGTTCCTTTCGATTTGCTCAAGTTCTTCATCCATTGCTTTGACCCAACATTCATCTTTGCATGCTTCTTTCACATTTTGTGGTTCAATGGAGGAGAGTAGAGCCAAGTAGCTTGAAGCTTCTGCAAGTGTCCTTCTTGTTTGTACTCCTGCTTCTTTCTGCCCCACAATCTGAGTTTCTGGATGATTCTTTTGGACATATCTGGATGGAGTCTTCTCTTCTATTCTTGTCTGCTCCTCTGGTTCTTCTTGAGATTCTTCTTCTTCTTGAGGTTCTTTTTCTTCATCACTTCGCCTTTGAGAGTAACCTTCATCTTCTTCATGATGAACTTGCCTAGGAATATATCCCTTCTCATCAACCACTATATCAATACTGTCAACAATTCTGCCAAGTCTTTTATTGTAGCACTTGTATGCTTTGCTATGTGGAGAATAACCAAGAAGAATGCCCTCATCTGCTCTAGGTTCAAGTTTGCCAAGTTGCTCATCAGTGTTCTTAATATAACATTTGCTCCCAAAGATTTTGAAATGCTTCACGGAAGGAGTTTTACCACTCCAAAGCTCATGAGGTGTTTGAGTGCTGTTTACTCGGACATTTGTTTTGTTAAGAATGATAACAGCAGCATGTGCGGCTTCTCCCCAGAAGGTTGCAGGAGTACCTGATTCATCGAGCATAGCACCAGCCATTTGTTGGATAGTTCTGTTCATTCTTTCCACAACCCCATTTTGCTGAGGAGTTCTAGCTGTAGAGAATTCTCTTCTTATCCCATGTTCATCGCAGAAATCAAAAAATTCATTTGATGTGAACTCCCCACCTCTGTCAGATCTGAGGCACTTGATTTTGTGTCCTGATTCATTTTCTGCCAATGCTTTGAAGGATTTGAATTTTTCGAATGCTTCATCTTTGTGCTTCATAAGCCCTAACCAAACAAACCTTGAGAAATCATCAATGAATAATATCACATATTCTTCTCCTCGAGGTGACCTTTTCCTAAATGGACCACATACATCTGTATGGACTAGCTCAAGAGGCAAGCTAGCTGATCCTTCCTTCTCTGGAAAGTTAGTTCTGGTCTGCTTTCCAAACTGACAAGATTTGCATATGGTGTTGTCTGGAATTTTGATATCTGGAAGATCGCGAACTGCCTGATATTTGCATGCTTTCCTTATTTGTGAGAAGCTTAGATGTCCCAACCTTCGATGCCATAACCAGTGCTCTTCATCCTTGCTAAGATAGCATTGTTGTTGTTCTTCTTCAAATATGTACAGATTATTTGGAGTTCTTTTGCCTTTGAGAACTGTTTCACCTGTATCAAGATCACGAACAAGACATCCATTCGATCTGAAAATAACCTCTGTTTTTTGATCACACATCTGGCTGACACTTAGAAGATTATGTTTCAATCCATCAACATACAAAACATTTCCAGCCTTGACCTTTTCTTTTAAAGGAGCAATACCTTTTCCTTTTATAGTTGCAGGAGTATCATTTCCAAAAGAGACTTTCTTTCCCTTTTCTAAAGTAGAATAAGATTCAAGTTTTTCTTTATCACCTGTCATATGTTTCGAACATCCACTGTCAATGTACCATAGATTTTCCTGTCCTTCTGCATAAAATGCTATCCCACATCTTTCTGTTTGAGGTTCCTTTATTCTCCATGTTTTGGTGCTTGTGGCTTGTTCCTTTTTCTCCTGAAACCTGCTCCTGCATTCAGAGTCTTTATGACCAAAATTATTGCAAATAGAACATTCAACTTCATTTTCAAGCACCGAAAAGTTGTTATAGGTCCTTTTTGTAATCCCTGTCATACTTCTTTGTTTTTGAGCTTCCCTAGTCATGATTGTTTTATATGCAACACATTGAGCTGCTCTGTGACCAAAGTTGTGGCAAGAAAAGCATTGTCCATTGAAGAAGCTTCTGCGGTTATTGAATCTACCAGCCAACTGATTGTAATTTCTATTTTCATCTATTCTTGAGCCAAACTGAGAAGATTTTACCTGTGGTTGGTTGTAGCTTTTGTTCATCCTTAAGGAGGATTGTCCCTGATAGTTTCTGTTTGTAACTCGTCCCTGCTTTACCTGATTATCTTCATTGTTCTTCCGCTCATTTCCTCTTGCTGCATCAAGATAACTTTTTGAGGTGGATGCTTGAGAGGTTTCTCCATTATAGCCCAAACCTGTTTTGTTTAGAGGAGACCGCTGCACACTAATAATCTCATCCAAGGTTTCAGATCCTTTGACAAATTTAAGATTAATAGTTTTTGTTTTCTCAATTTCTTTTCTGAGACCAACAATTTCACCTTCTAGTTTTTCAAGATGTTTTTCCTTTTCATCAATCTGAAATTGCAAAGTATCAATAATCACATTCCTTTCTTCTATGCTTCTCTTGAGTCTAGTGATTTCATTATAGAGATTATCCACATCTATAGCATCCTCATAATCATCATCTTCAAATGCCATTAACAGCTTATATTTATTACCTTGTTCATCTTCATCACTGTTTGATAAGCCATCACTATCTTCATGGGTGTAGTAGCTTTTCCTATTTGCACTTTGTTTCTTGTTCCATCTAGCAGGTTCTTTTCCTTTATCCTTATAAGGACATTTTGCAGCATAATGACCTACTTTCCCACAAGCAAAACATTTGAAAGGTAGCTTACCTCTGAACCTTCCAGAACCCCTTTGAAGATTTCTGACAAAATTTGATTCTTCTTCCTCTTCTTCTGGAACTTGTCTTGCTTCATAGTAATCTTCTTTTCCTGATGCCTTAAAAGCAGCTTCCCTTCTGTCAGATGGACCTCCCTTTCTCATTTCATAAGCGGTTAGAATTCCATGTAGCTGAGACATAGTGAGAACACGGAGATTTTCTTTTTCTTCTATTGCAGATACTTTAGATTCAAACTTGGGAGATAAAGATCTTAGAACCTTTTGAACAACTATAGTTTCTCTTACTTCTTCACCCAAATTTTTCATACAATTAACAATCTCATCTACCCGGAGAAAATAATTAGCCACACTTTCATCATTATACATCCTGAGAGTCTCATATTGAATCCTGAGAGTTTGAAGTTTAGCTTGCTTTACCTGTTCATCTCCTTCATAGCTAGTGATCATTTTGTCCCATATTTCTTTTGCTGATTTGAAGTGCATGACCTTCATGAATTCTGTTTGAGATATACTTCCTAATAGAGTAGCGACTGCTTTTGCATTTGTTTCATATGCCCTTTTCTCATCTGGATCTGTAGGAGTAGCTGAAGGAAAAGCATAGCCTGTTTCTACAATGTCCCAAACTTCTGTACCAAGAGATTGAAGATATGCAGTAACTCTTACCTTCCAATAATTGAAATTTGTTCCATCAAAAACCGGTGGCCTGATTGATGCTTCTTTCTCGTAGTTGCTCATGATGAATGATCTTCCTTCAAGCGATCAAGCTTCTCTGAAGGACCTGCTCTGATACCAATTGTTGGAAATAATACTGAGAGGGGGGGTGAATCAGTATTATCTGATTAATCAAACTTTTCAAATGCCCAAAAACATATACGCTACTTCAGTTAAGTGAACCAGCGTGTACACGCTACTGTGACGAAGTAAAACAGCGTATAAGCAGAAAACTCACAATTTAGTTGGCTTATTCTTCAATTAAGTGCATCAGGACATTATTCATCATATTAACAGTAAACATGTGCAGTATAACAGAACAGATAAAAAGCCACACACATGAACACCAAGATATAAGGTGGAAACCCAATGTGGGTGAAAACCACCTGCTGCAAGTTGTCTCTATCTTTCTTAATATGAAACTTCAGTTTACAATCTTTTGTACTGGTGCAGCCTTATACCAGTACGCAGGCTACAACCTGCAGAAGGCTTCAACCTTCTCTCGTTCTCCAAACTTCCTTGGAAGGGAGCTCCAACCCCCTTTTGCTTTTGTACTAGCCAAGATACTAGTACGTAGGTGCTGACCTACAATCTTCCTTCTTCCAGGTATCACTTTTCATACATTTTCAGACTTGGATATTCCTGAAGCACAACATTACAATCTGAAGACCACAATTCATTCAATTTTCACAACAGATCATTGAAGCATAAAACAACCCAACTTTGAATCACTGAACCACTGAACCCTGTCAATCACCAGTTACCAGAACACAGAGCAGACTACAGAACTCTGTAATAACAGTCAGACCCCACTGTAAACTCAAATCAAGCTTCAAAAGATATACGCTACTTTAATGAGCAGAAACCGCGTATACACGCGCTTTTACCGAAGCCAACCTGCGTACAGATCTAAAAATAAACTTTCTCAATTTGCAGCTGTACCAGATATTAGTTAGACTCAGAACGTAACATTGCGACAATATGCAGATCTAGAAATACGCATAATCAACCATATCATGATAGTGCATTTCAAACCATTTGATCCCGATCTCTCCTTAGATCTAGTTCTCCATCAACCGATGAGATCTCTCCTTAGCTCAGATCAACCAACTCAGAACCTGCATATCAGATCTCTTTCTCTCTTAGATATTCATGCCTTGTCGAAAGATGATCTTTGCCTAATGATCTTCTTCTCCTTATATAGCCTTAGGCCTTTCTCAATACCAAGAGCCAAAACCATAGTAACACAATACCATCAACTTTAAAACTAGGGATCGACACGCCCGTCGAGACATAATGGTCCGAAATCATAGGCACAACTTCCAAGGTCTAACCACCATGAACCAAAGGAACCTTTCCACATACACGCGCTTTTTCTGAATCGAACTTGCGTGTACACGCGACTTGGGCTTAACGAAAGAGCGTGTATGAGCTTTCTTGCCATGATGTACTGAGATCTGTCTTCTGATTAAGTTGCCATCACCTGTACTAACCTTTGAGCACCTGTACCATCCACTGAGTGAGTTGCCATCAAGGACAACACTTGAACCATAATGCCAACACAGACCTCTTCCAACATTCCACCGGATGTGGTAAGGCTTTTGTCTCAAGTAAAATTCAGCGGTAAGAATAACTCTTCCGCATTCAATCACGCCCTTCAGTTCATACAAAAAGTTTCAAGTTCTGATATTCAGAGGAATGATGAAGGCGTTTTGTGCAGGATTTTTACTCTTACCTTCACAGCAGAAGCTACAAAATGGTGCAGAACCCTCCCAGTTGCATCAATTCACAGCTGGGACCAGTTCGTCAAGATTTTCATCTTGGAATTTGATTGTTATGACTACGACCAGGTATATGATGAAATTGATTATCTAGGAAAACAAGATGAACCCGTAAGGGATTTCAATATGCGATTTCATCTTAAATGCCTACAGTATGATCTCGAGAATGAGCTCACAAACGAAGAATCTTTAGATTACGACGAGTATTTCCTACCTCCTATGTCTGACCAATCAGAAATTAGTTCTACCTTGCTAGATTTTCTTCTAATATGAATGATCATTTCAAGTCAAATACACAAAGCATCCATAATGAAGAAAATCTACAAAGCCTGGGAGTCATGCATGCTGTAATACCAGAAAATAGAGATGAATATGCTAAAAGGAAAATTACCTCGGAACCAGAAGATGACTCTGACACAAATCCAGACAATATCATTTCAAGTCAACGAATGCAGATGCCAAGGTTATATCAATCAACTGTTTCTCTTTCAAAAAGTATCAGCGCACAAAGGTATGATCTAAAGCCCGACATTTATGATAGATCTGATGAACAAAGTTTTTTTGGTGTTTTTAAATGCATTGTTCCAGATTCACACTTTTCTCTTTATCCTGATATTTTTAGTGATGACAATTTTTCCCCTATTAATATTCAAGATGTCTCAAAAAACACAGGGGGTTATTTAAATGACTCATCATTAGGTTTTCAAGTTAAAGAGACCACTTTAACACAACTTTCGATCAATGACAAAAAAGAATTTCCTGACCTCCCTTGTCAGAAAACATACAATGAAAAGGAGGAACCTAGGGAAATCTGTAGAGTCTTTTGTGATAGTTACTTTGACAATGATGATGTTGTTGAGTTATCTCAAATAACTCAACTAGGATCAGAAGATAAAGGACATCTTAAATCAGAAATTATGTTAGTCCACCCTCATCTCAAAGTAGAAGATCACTTAAATGATTTTACTATCCCAGTTAATACCCCGATCTATGATTCGTATCATGAGGAAAGCTCCATCCTTGTTCGTAATCATGACTTAGTTCCCGATTCACAAAACCTGGCCAGTTCTTGTGAAAAGCAAGATGTTACAAGTAAATCCCAGTCGTGCTGTAACACTATTTGTATAGATTCCCAATCATTCCTTTCTCACTTACACTCATTATGTACAAAATCGTATTTCTTTTCAAATTTTCAAACTTTTGATAGATTATGTTTTAGCGACTTACATATGAGAATTTTCTTTTCAAACAAAATCACAAAAACTCGAAATTAACAAATAAAAGGTTACAAGCCATTGAAATCAAAAAATCTTGTCCATGATTTGACTTGTTGTCCTTCCTATTGCGAGATCATCAATTCACAACTGAAATTCATTCTGATTTTTATGATCCAATAGGTACCCAGTTGGAAACAACTTCGCATAAGAAAGGAAAATCAGACAGAATTCCAATTGAGGTTATGTATTTTTATCTCTTAGCCAACAATTACGATCCAAGAAAAATTCGATTCTTTTTACTAATGCTTGGAAGATTCATATGGCTAGGGATAAAAATCAATAGATGGTTCCATTGGAAATATCATTTCATATAGTTATTTCTTGTATACAGTTAGAGTAGGAGTAGGAGTAGGAGTAGGAATAATTTAGTTAGGTTTTCGTTTTTAATAACTGATAGGCAAAGCTATACATATTCTCTTTATAACCTCAGAAAATATTTTCCTATCATCCCTTTTATTTTCCTCCATAATAATGTTTGTTCTGGTTCAACAACATTTGACATTTACTAAAGATACCTTGTCTCTGTTGAAAATTTTGAACTTCTGCTACTATGAACAACGAATCTTTTAAAAATTTGATCTTTATTATCATTTGAACTTTAACCCATATATGATGATAGTTTCAAACTCCAAAATTTAAAAGAAAGCTATCTCAGTATAGGATTTGTTTTAAATCAGCACAATGAAAGGTATCAATTTTAAGATAAATATTCTCTGTCAAAACAGCCTTTATCAAAAAACGGCCCTATCATTGTCATCCAGAACTTTCTTAAGGAAAGAAAATTTGACTTCCTCCCTGCTAAAGGAAAACACAGCATTCATAGGAATAACCTAAAATGACACTATATATCAAAGAATAAGAGGTCTCACCACGAGCCGACTTATCATGATCACATATATTATAGATTGCTGACTTTGCCAAAACTGTCTACCAAAACAGGGCAATGACTCAAGATTGTTGCAATCAAAAGACAAGGGGTCTCATCATGAGCCAGCTTGTTCAGAAAAATGTAAATCAAGTGAATGACTGTGTCATAATTTTGCCACCAAACCAAGACATTGTTCTTTAGAGAATAAAAAAGGAAGAAAGTGTCAAAAAAGGGATTTCCTCTGAAAAAGTTGTTAACAGCCTTAAGCAGGATAAAGGATCATTGCTGGATAATAGGTAACCCTGTCGAGGCTATGGACGCCTGCTGGCCGCAGAGGCTCTACATGCGACTAAGGAGCATATCTAAAAAGGACTGATTCACAGAGAAGACTTTATTTTATGTTTTACAAAGACCAAGTAATAGCTGATTTAGATGCAAAGACGAGCTGGGCGTGGAAGTAATTAAAACGGAAAGAGGTTGAAATGAAACATCATAGACAGTTTGAAGTCTCATTTGTTTTATCTTTTTATAACAAAGATCAAATTTAAAAAAAAAAAAAAAATCAGAAGTTTTGAAAGCGTCGATAGAAATACAGAGATAACTGGTTCTCCCAAGTGAATCGCCAATTGTTGTGGCCAGCAACAACCCCCCCCCCCCCTTTTTGATTTAGTATTAAGCCGTGATACTGAATGAATGGGGACCCTTAGATAAAGTTTTAGGAAAAGCTAGACTTTCTTTTTTAAAGTTACAAATCATAATTTAGAAAAGGCGTCTTAGATATTTAAAAAAAAACCTAAGTCTATGGTAGACGATAAGTCTTTAAGGTCGCGTTTGCAAAAAGATAGGAAACATCTCCATTACCCTTCTAAAAATCAATATGCGCGCCACCCTCATGATTAATAATGGCATCGCATCACACCACACTAATGTCCATAGCGAAAAGCTAAGAAATTCGCCGATCTGCGATATTGCGATCGCTAGATCGCATATCGCAGAAACAAGCCAGGCGAGGTTTGGCAAGCACTAAGTTTTGCGATCTACGATGTTGCGATCGTTGCGATACCACATCCTTGTGAGTTTGCAGTCATAAGATTTGCGATGGTGCGATATTGCGATCGTGCGACATGCGAGGGTACGTCAGCAAATCATAAAATCACCTTAGTACGAATCCTTTGGGCGCGCCATTCAAAGAAAAAGCCACTTACCATAACCTGACCTGAAATCATGCGCTTTTAATGATAGTAAATGAATTAGTTGTCAGTCATTAAATGGATTAAAGACGTGTGCCTTGTTGGATATTTGCTTCACGTAAGGTGGTGTATTTGATTTATCTCTTGCATTTAAAACTCTCCCATCATCTTTCTGATCAGACATTCCATTTCACTTGTAATCTGCAGGAACAAAGTGCCTAGACGACTCAGAAAGAAACACAAAGCAAAAATGGGAAAGAAGAACAAAGCTCAAAGCTCCGAAGCAAGAGAGAAGACCAAGGAGATGGCGCCCCTATACACAGATACAGCCTGCAACCGAGATGCAAGAATCTCAACATGGGAAGGCATGTACAGGCTATTAGAAGAGGAGAAGCCGAGAATAATGAAGGTGACTGCTGTTGCGGGTGCACCACGCTCCTCGGAGGCATCCCTAGAGGACCTAGCATGTTCATTCCTTCACAGAATAGCGGCAAGGCCTAAAATTCTACGATACACAGATATGATCAAATGGATTCTAGATGATGCGGAATTAAACAACAGACAATTCAAGATTCAGGGACATGGGCTCGTGGGATCTTTCGCCGCCCAAGATCTGAAGCTGATGTACCATCTGCCCGAACCGCAAGCGACCTATAATGCACAATTTGTTAAGAAGTTCGCAGTGGAGAATCCAGATCTATCGGACACCACTAAAGAATGGTCTAGAAGAGATGAGCCGTTAAAAAAGGATAAGAACGGTATGTACATCACTAATTCCCTTACTTCTCCATATTGTTTTGCTGCAGCCATGCTATGTAGGTTGTTTGGTATGCCCGATATCAACAGGTTTTCATCTGAATGGCTGCCATTAATTGACGCTGCCACAAACGCCGATATAGTAGATTGGGCCAAAATTCTTTCCGATACTCTATACACAGCTGTGGTTAGTTACAGTTCCAAAAGATCCTTTTCTCAAAGGGTCTATCCTCCTTTCTATTTGGCTGCCTATGTTATGGATTTTGTTTGCCTTGTATCTAATTTCCCCACTACGGGATGGAAATGGACTACTCAAGACCCGTTGCCCATTCACGTCTATCACAAAGTCTTGTGCGATTCCCAATTTGCCCCTCATTTTTACCAGATTTTCCATGGGCTTATATTGCCCAAAGATAGAATGATATATGATAAGGACCCCCCAAGGTGCTCTCCCGAGGCCCAATCGGACATCATCCCCATCGCAAGATGGTTTGGGGAAGAATGGTTTACTTACATTCGAGTTTTTGGAAGCACTGTACCTCCACATGTCCTACCCTTGTATGTCCCTGATAAGCTTTTGGCTCGAGAAATCGCTTATCAAACCTGTTCTGAAGGCGGCTTAACCAAGGACTTAAAAGATAAGAAAAAGGCCATTTGGGCTCAATTTCCCGTCAATTGTGGGGCCTTCTCTTTGTTCGATGTAGGACACGCTTTTGGTGAGGTGGAAAGCGTGACGTGCCTTCAATTATATAAGTTCCCAGCGAGGCCATTCGACCCAAATAAAGTTGCCCAAGAGTTCACTACGAACATCAAGATAAGAGTGTTATTTGGACACAAAGATTTGTTTGATGATCTCTTTCAGAGTAAGAGCTCACTCAAAGAAATTTTGCGAGAAGCTCAGTCAAGGTTATCTCCAGGTGACCTCCAGAAATTCACGTCATACAGAGATAGAAGGCTGGCCAGCATTCCACTAGAAAGGCTGTGATTACCTACTAGAGAGCCAACTCCGAGCATCAGCCTCAGTGAGAACTCCAGCACTTCCAGATCTAAGTCCAACACCGCGCAAGAAGTATCCGAACATCCTGAGGAGTCTGTGCATGACAAAGGAAATAACGAAGAAACAGTCAAAGATACAGCTCAATCAAGTGTAATGTCTCAACAACAAGTTATCACCTCACCACCAAGAGATGTTCCCCCTTCGGTTATCGAAGCCCCTCTTGTCACAACAGAGCTAGATAAAGAGTGGGAGTCCTTCAATGAATTAATCAACCTCGAAGGGCAAGTCCCAAAGATGCCTGTGAGCGATACAAAGGTGGTGCAAGAAGTTGCTTCGACCATAGTCAGCGTTGCCACAGAAGCAGAAAACCTCTCCATTGCTCCATCCTCAGAACTTCTACTTAACGTGGAAGAAATTCCCCCACTAGATGTGTTCTACAGTCCCCAGCACAAAGTAGTTGTGAGAAGACAGAGAAAGAAAAGAAAGCTCGAAAATTCACTGTCTCAAGACGCTGAACATTTGGATGTCTTGTGGAAAGACCCAAATAATAATCTGACAGAAAATCTTACGAAGCTGTCTCAAATTGCAGGAGCGTATGCTTCTGCAACTATCGACAAGGCCTCTGAAGTTCAGCAACTCTTAAAGGAACAAGAGAATCACATAGAACTGCTACAACAATAGTTGCAGCAAGCCAACGCAAACAATGAAGCTCCCAGACAACTCGAAAAGCTTCAGGAAGACTTTCAATAGATGCAGATAGGCTACCAAAAGAGTCTTGAAGAAAAAGAAAAACAACTACAGACGGAGCAAGAAATGCACAAAGATGAACCTAAGCTGGTAGAGTTATTTCAGAATCCATCGGCTTAAACGAGAAACTGCTGCAGCAACAGGAAGAGTTGGGGCGTAAAATATCACAGTGGAGGCACTTCTGTGAGCTAAGCGACAAGATCACTAGTCAGGTGGTGGAATTGCGAAGTGAATATGATCAGAATGACAAGAGGGTGATAGGATATCTGACTTGGCAAGACAATGAGGAGGGAAAAAGAGCAGGAGCACCCAGAATTAATGAAACTCATAAAGAGCTGCTCTTTAATAAATGGGACGAGAAAATCACGCAGGCAGAGCAAGCAGCAGAGACAGCGGCGACATAGGCAAGTATTCTCATCGACTGTGTAAATGAAAATTTACATAGGGCCAATTTGATCTCAGAGACCACCCCGGGATACCTACCAAACAAGTTGCAACTGGAAACAGAATGGAGGCAGAAGGCGCAGGCAAAAGGGAAAGCTATCCAAGCACTGGCTAGGCTGAATTGGGAAAGTTACTGGATGTACCTGGTTAAACCACACAACCAATGGATGACAGTAAAGTGTATCATGAACGCAGCCGAGAAGGTAGCGCCAGCTCTCATAGATGCCGTTTTCGCAGCCCAGCTCAGAACATAAATTAGCCAGCCGACTCTTCTCAAGCCTATGTTGGACACTTGCAACTTCAAAGACCAAGTCCACAAGTAGTTTCATTTAGAATGTTGTTTTTTTTTGTTTTAGTTAGATTAGAAAAAGGACGGTCGTTTGAAAACAAAATCCTTAATTTTGTAATAATACTATTATTAGAATTAGGACATAGTATTTTAACTCTTCTCATTGCATTGGAGAAGGGTCCAGAAATTTGTCAAAAACTTGTCCTCAGAACATGCATTTCTGCACCTCAGAGGAGGTTTTGATGAATGAAAGGATCGGATTTATTTATGTTTTCATCTTAATGTCTGCTACTGATGTTGCATTTCTGTAGTCTTAGTAGGCATTAGAAGTAAGTAGAAGTAGATCATTATTGCTTGAAGTTCATGAGTACAAATTAGTCATAAATGGTACTTTTATCTCTTGATGAATTTTTACTTATTTGCTTAGAGTGATATACAGCTGATGTTATTTATATGTTAAATGTATAAATGTGTGGTTACCATTTGGCACTTTTGTACGGTGGAGTCATTTATTCATGCTTGACATATGAATGATTTATTATGCGATATGCAGTTCACAACTGTTCTGTTTAACTTCTTATGCAGAATGGTTCATCTGAAATGGTTTATATTCTTATAGTAGCTGAATAATCTTCATTACCAGTTATTATATGAAATCTTTTTAGATTGCATGATTGAAAAGATATACCCCGTGTTAGTGTAGATTGTATATGTTGTTTTCATTAGATTCCAGCAGCTTATATTCAAATTATGAATTAGATTTAAATTAGCTCTCAAATGTTCTCTAGAAACAACATAATCAAACCCTACACACACACACCCCTTGCATTGGGAAACTGGTCCCGTTATCCCCAGTCGGCCCCGCTACTCCAAACGGGCAAGGAGCCGCCAACCAGGTTCCGGACCGGGTGGGTATCCCCCTTGTTGTTGACCCGATTTCAGGGCCCTCAACATATTTTGCGCTAGAAGGAGGGCCTGAGCATAGTGTTTGTTGGAATGTTTTTCAAATTACAAATCTTGAAACCGGATGGCTACTCATGAAATTCCTATTTGTAGTTGCGTCTATGTTCAAACCTCTTCCAACATTCCACCGGATGTGGTAAGGCTTTTGTCTCAGGTAAAATTTAGCGGTAAGAATAACTCTTCCGCATTCAATCACGCCCTTCAGTTCATACAAAAAGTTTCAAGTTCTGATATTCAGAGGATTGATGAAGGCGTTTTGTGCAGGATTTTTACTCTTACATTCATAGCAGAAGCTACAAAATGGTGCAGAACCCTCCCAGTTGCATCAATTCACAGCTGGGACCAATTCGTCAAGATTTTCATCTTGGAATTTGATTGTTATGACTACGACCAAGTATATGATGAAATTGATTATCTAAGAAAACAAGATGAACCCGTAAGGGATTTCAATATACGATTTCATCTTAAATGCCTACAGTATGATCTCGAGAATGAGCTCACAGACGAAGAATCTTCAAATTACGATGAGTATTTCCTACCTCCTGTGTCTGACCAATCAGAAATTAGTTCTACATTTGCTAGATTTTCTTCTAATATGAATGATCATTTCAAGTCAAATACACAAAGCATCCATAATGAAGAAAATCTACAAAACCTGGGAGTCATGCATGCTGTAATACCAGAAAATAGAGATGAAGATGCTAAAAGGAAAATTACCTTGGAACCAGAAGATGACTCTGACACAAATCCAGACAATATCATTTCAAGTCAATGAATGCAGATGCCAAGGTTAGATCAATCAACTGTTTCTCTTTCAAAAAGTATCAGCGCACAAAGGTATGATCTAAAGCCCGACATTTATGATAGATCTGATGAACAAAGTTTTTTTGCTATTTTTAAATGCATTGTTCCAGATTCACACTTTTCTCTTTATCCTGATATTTTTAGTGATGACAATTTTTCCCCTATTAATATTCAAGATGTCTCAAAAAACACAGGGGGTTATTTAAATGACTCATCATTAGGTTTTCAAGTTAAAGAGACCACTTTAACACAGCTTTCGATCAATGACAAAAAAGAATTGCCTGACCTCCCTTGTCAGAAAACATACAATGAAAAGGAGGAACCTAGGGAAATCTGTAGTCTTTTGTGATAGTTACTTTGACAATGATGATGTTGTTGAGTTGTCTCAAATAACTCAACTAGGATCAGAAGATAAAGGACATCTTAAATCAGAAATTATGTCAGTCCACCCTCATCTCAAAGTAGAAGATCACTTAAATGATTTTACTATCCCAGGTAATACCCCGATCTATGATTCGTATCATGAGGAAAGCTCCATCCCTGTTCGTAATCATGACTTAGTTCCCGATTCACAAAACCTGGCCAGTTCTTGTGAAAAGCAAGATGTTACAAGTAAATCCCAGTCGTGTTGTAACACTATTTGTATAGATTCCCAATCATTCCTTTCTCACTTACATTCATTATGTACAAAATCGGATTTCTTTTCAAATTTTCAAACTTTTGATAGATTATGTTTTAGCGACTTACATATGAGAATTTTCTTTTCAAACAAAATCACAAAAAAATCGAAATTAACAAATAAAAGGTTACAAGCCATTGAAATCAAAAAATCTTGTCCACGATTTGACTTGTTGTCCTTCTTATTGCGAGATCATCAATTCACAATTGAAATTCATTCTGATTTTTATGATCCAATAGGTACCCAGTTGGAAACAACTTCGCATAAGAAAGGAAAATAAAGCAGAATTCCAGTTGAGGTTATGTATTTTTATCTCTTAGCCAACAATTACGATCCAAGAAAAATTCGATTCTTTTTACTAATGCTTGGAAGATTCATATGGCTAGGGATAAAAATCAATATATGGTTCCATTGGAAATATCATTTCACATATTTATTTCTTGTATACAGTTAGAGTAGGAGTAGGAGTAATTTAGTTAGGTTTTCGTTTTAATAACTGATAGGCAAAGCTATACATATTCTCCTTATAACCTCAGAAAATATTTGCCTATCATCCCTTTTATTTTCCTCCATAATAATGTTTGTTCTGGTTCAACAGCATTTGACATTTACTAAAGATACCTTGTCTCTGTTGAAAATTTTGAACTTCTGCTACTATGAACAACGAATCTTTTAAAAATTTGATCTTTATTATCATTAGAACTTTAACCCATATATGATGATCGTTTCAAACTCCAAAATTTAAAAGAAAGCTATCTCAGTATAGGATTTGTTTTAAATCAGCACAATGAAAGGTATCAATTTTAAGATAAATATTCTCTGTCAAAACAGCCTTTATCAAAAAATGGCCCTATCATTGTCGTCCAGAACTTTCTTAAGGAAAGAAAATTGGACTTCCTCCCTGCTAAAGGAAAACACAACATTCATAGGAATAACCTAAAATGACACTATATATCAAAGAATAAGAGGTCTCATCACGAGCCGACTTATCATGATCACAGATATTATAGATTGCTGACTTTGCCAAAACTGTCTACCAAAACAGGGCAATGACTCAAGATTGTTGCAATCAAAAGACAAGGGGTCTCATCACGAGCCAGCTTGTTCAGCAAAATGTAAATCAAGTGAATGACTGTGTCATAATTTGGCCACCAAACCAAGACATTGTTCTTTAGAGAATAAAAAAGGAAGAAAGTGTGAAAAAAGGGATTTCCTCTGAAAAAGTTGTTAACAGCCTTAAGCAGGATAAAGGATCATTGCTGGATAATAGGTAACCCTGTCGAGGCTATGGACGCCTGCTGGCAGCAGAGGTTCTACCTGCGACTAAGGATCATATCTAAAAAGGACTGATTCACAGAGAAGACTTTATTTTATGTTTTACAAAGACCAAGTAATAGCTGATTTAGATGCAAAGACGAACTAGGCGTGCAAGTAATTAAAACGGAAAGAGGTTGAAACGAAACATCATAGACAGTTTGAAGTCTCATTTGTTTTATCTTTTTATAACAAAGTTCAAATTTAAAAAAAAAAAAATTTAGAAGTTTTGAAAGCGTCGATAGAAATACATAGATAACTGGTTCTCCCAAGTGAATTGCCAATTGTTGTGGCCAGCAACAACCCCCCCCTTTTTGATTTAGTATCAAGCCGTGATACTAAATGAATGGGGACCCTTAGATAAAGTTTTAGGAAAAGCTAGACTTTCTTTTTTAAAGTTACAAATCATAATTTAGAAAAGGCGTCTTAGATATTTTAAAAAAAACCTAAGTCTATGGTAGATGATAAGTCTTTAAGGTCGCGTTTGCAAAAATATAGGAAACATCTCCATTACCCTTCTAAAAATCAATATGCGTGCCACCCTCATGATTAATAATGGCATCGCATCGCACCATACTAATGTCCATAGCGAAAAGCTAAGAAATTCGCCGATCTGCGATATTGCGATCGCTAGATCGCATATCGCAGAAACAAGCCAGGCGAGGTTTGGAAAGCACTAAGTTTTGCGATCTGCGATGTTGCGATCGCTGCGATACCACATCCTTGCGAGTTTGCAGTCATAAGATTTGCGATGGTGCGATATTGCGATCGTGCGACATGCGAGGGTACGTCAACAAATCATAAAATCACCTTAGTACGAATCCTTCGGGCGCGCCATTCAAAGAAAAATCCACTTACCATAACCTGACCTGAGATCATGCGCTTTTAATGATAGTAAATGAATTAGTTGTCAGTCATTAAATGGATTAAAGACGCGTGACTTGTTGGATATTTGCTTCACGTAAGGTGGCGTATTTGATTTATCTCTTGCATTTAAAACTCTCCCATCACCTTTCTGATCGGACATTCCATTTCACTTGTAATCTGCAGGAACGAAGTGCTTAGACGACTCAGAAAGAAACACAAAGCAAAAATGGGAAAGAAGAACAAAGCTCAAAGCTCCGAAGCAAGAGAGAAGACCAAGGAGATGGCGCCCCTATACATAGATACAGCCTGCAATCGAGATGCAGGAATCTCAACATGGGAAAGCATGTACAGGCTATTAGAAGAGGAGAAGCCGAGAATAATGAAGGTGACTGCTGTTGCGGGTGCACCACGCTCCTCGGAGGCATCCCTAGAGGACCTAGCATGTTCATTCCTTCACAGAATAGCGGCAAGGCCTAAAATTCTACCATACACAGATATGATCAAATGGATTCTGGATGATGCGGAATTAAACAACAGACAATTCAAGATTCAGGGACATGGGCTCGTGGGATCTTTCGCCGCCCAAGATCTGAAGCTGATGTACCATCTGCCCGAACCGCAAAAGAATGGTCTAGAAGAGATGAGCCGTTAAAAAAGGATAAGAACGGTATGTACAACACTAGTTCCCTTACTTCTCCATATTGTTTTGCTGCAGCCATGCTATGTAGGTTGTTTGGTATGCCCGATATCAACAGGTTTTCATCTGAATGGCTGCCATTAATTGACGCTGCCACAAACGCCGATATAGTAGATTGGGCCAAAATTCTTTCCGATACTCTATACACGGCTGTGGTTAGTTACAGGTCCAAAAGATCCTTTTCTCAAAGGGTCTATCCTCCTTTCTATTTGGCTGCCTATGTTATGGATTCTGTTTGCCTTGTATCTAATTTCCCCCCTACGGGATGGAAATGGACTACCCAAGACCCATTTCCCATTCACGTCTATCACAAAGTCTTGTGGGATTCCCAATTTGCCCCTCATTTTTACCAGATTTGCCATGGGCTTATATTGCCCATATATAGAATGATATATGATAAGGACCCCACAAGGTGCTCTCTCGAGGCCCAATCGGACATCATCCCCATCGCAAGATGGTTTGGGGAAGAATGGTTTACTTACATTCGAGTTTTTGGAAGCACTGTACCTCCACATTTCCTACCCTTGTATGTCCTTGATAAGCTTTTGGCTTGAGAAATCGCTTATCAAACCTGTTCTGAAGGCGGCTTAACCAAGGACTTAAAAGATAAGAAAAAGGCCATTTGGCCTCAATTTCCCGTCAATTGTTGGGCCTTCTCTTTGTTCGATGTAGGAAACGCTTTTGGTGAGGTGGAAAACGTGACGTGCCTTCAATTATATAAGTTCCCAGCGAGGCCATTCGACCCAAATAAAGTTGCCCAAGAGTTCACTACGAACGTCAAGATAAGAGTGTTATTTGGACACAAAGATTTGTTTGATGATCTCTTTCAGAGTAAGAGCTCACTCAAAGAAATTTTGCGAGAAGCTCAGTCGAGGTTATCTCCAGGTGACCTCCAGAAATTCACGTCATATAGAGATAGAACGCTGGCCAGCATTCCACTAGAAAGGCTGTGAATACCTACTAGAGAGCCAACTCTGAGCATCAGCCTCAGTGAGAACTCCAACACTTCCAGATCTAAGTCCAACGCCGCGCAAGAAGTATCCAAACATCCTGAAGATTCTGTGCATGACAAAGGAAATAGCGAAGAAACAGTCAAAGATACAGCTTAGTCAAGTGTAATGTCTCAGCAACAAGTTATCACCTCACCACCAAGAGATGTTCACCCTCCGGTTATCGAAGCCCCTCTTGTCACAACAGAGCTAGATAAAGAGTGGGAGTCCTTCAATGAATTAATCAACCTCGAAGGGCAAGTCCCAAAGACGCCTGTGAGCGATACACAGGTGGTGCAAGAAGTTGCTTCGACCATAGTCAGCGTTGCCACAGAAGCAGAAAACCTCTCCATCGCTCCATCCTTAGAACTTCTACTTAACGTGGAAGAAATTCCCCCACTAGATGTGTTCTACAGTCCCCAGCACAAAGTAGTTGTGAGAAGACAGAGAAAGAAAAGAAAGCTCGAAAATGCACTGTCTCAAGACGCTGAAGATTTGGACGTCTTGTGGAAAGACCCAAATAATAATCCGACATAAAATCTTACGAAGCTGTCTCAAATTGCAGGAGAGTATGCTTCTGCAACTATCGACAAGGCCTCTAAAGTTCAGCAACTCTTAAAGGAACAAGAGAATCACATACAACTGCTACAACAATAGTTGCAGCAAGCCAACGCAAACAATGAAGCTCCCAGACAGCTCGAAAAGCTTCAGGAAGACTTTCAACAGATGCAGATAGGCTACCAAAAGAGTCTTGAAGAAAAAGAAAAACAACTACAGACGGAGCAAGAAATGCACAAAGATGAACCTAAGCTGGCAGAGTTATTTCAGAATCCATCGGCTTAAACGAGCAACTGCTGCAGCAACAGGAAGAGTTGGGGCATAAAATATCACAGTGGAGGCACTTCTGTGAGCTAAGCGACAAAATCACCAGTCAGGTGGTGGAATTGTGAAGTGAATATGATTAGAATGACAAGAGGGTGACAGGATATCTGACTTGGCAAGACAATGAGGAGGGAAAAAGAGCAGGAGCACCCAGAATTAATGAAACTCATAAAGAGCTGCTCTTTAACAAATGGGAAGAGCAAATCACGTAGGCAGAGCAAGCAGCAGAGACAGCGGCGACACAGGCAAGTATTCTCATCGACTGTGTAAATGAAAATTTACACAGGGCCAATTTGATCTCAGAGACCACCCCGGGATACCTACCAAACAAGTTGCAACTGGAAACAGAATGGAGGCAGAAGGCGCAGGAAAAAGGGAAAGCTATCCAAGCACTGGCTAGGTTGAATTGGGAAAGTTACTGGATGTACCTGGTTAAACCACACAGCCAATGGATGACAGTAAAGTGTATCATGAATGCAGCCGAGAAGGTAGCGCCAGCTCTCATAGATGCCGTTTTCGCAGCCCAGCTCAGAACAGAAATTAGCCAGCCGACTCTTCTCAAGCCTATGTTGGACACTTGCAACTTCAAAGACCAAGTCCACAAGTAGTTTCATTTAGAATGTTGTTTTTTTTTGTTTTAGTTAGATTAGAAAAAGGACAGTCGTTTGAAAACCGAATCCTTAATTTTGTAATAATACTATTATTAGAATTAGGACATAGTATTTTAACCTTTCTCATTGCATTGGAGAAGGGTCCAGAAATTTGTCAAAAACATGTCCTCAGAACATGCATTTCTGCACCTCAGAGGAGGTTTTGATGAATGGAAGGATCAGATTTATTTATGTTTGTATCTTAATGTCTGCTACTGATGTTGCATTTCTGTACTCTTAGTAGGCATTAGAAGTAAGTAGAAGTAGATCATTATTGCTTGAAGTTCATGAGTACAAATTAGTCATAAATGGTACTTTTATCTCTTGATGAATTTCTACTTATTTGCTTAGAGTGATATACAGCTGATATTATTTATATGTTAAATGTATAAATGTGTGGTTACCATTTGGCACTTTTCTACGGTGGAGTCATTTATTCATGCTTGACATATGAATGATTTATTATGCGATATGCAGTTCACAACTGTTCTGTTTAACTTCTTATGCAGAATGGTTCATCTTAAATGGTTTATATTATTATAGTAGTTGAATAATCTTCATTACTAGTTATTATATGAAATCTTTTTAGATTGCACGATTGAAAAGATATACCCCAGGTTAGCGTAGATTGTATATGTTGTTTTCATTAGATTCCAGCAATTTATATTCAAATTATGAATTAGATTTAAATTAGCTCTCAAATGTTCTCTAGAAAAAGCATAATCAAACCCTACACACACACACCCCTTGCATTGGGAAACTGGTCCCGTTATCCCCAGTCGGACCCGCTACTCCAAACGGGCAAGGAGCCGCCAACCAGGTTCCGGACCGGGTGGGTATCCCCCTTTTTGTTGACCCGATTTCAGGGCCCTCAACACATCCCAGAGATCCAGAGGCTGGAATTTTGCATCTTGTAAGGAATTGCTGTTAGTTTCTTGAGACAACATCATAGTGTTGGGTGATCTAAGCTTGCATGAGGTGAAGAAGGGCTTACTTGCTGAGAGGATGATGTTGGGTCAGAACAACTAGTTGTAACTCTCTTGGCTCTTTCTTGATTATCAATAAAGCTATTCAAGTTTTCGTCCATACTCTTGTGTAATCTATGTTTTGTGCATTTGTATGGTCAATTTACATCTGATCCTAGATTGTTTATGATAATAGATCCATGTTCTCGTATAGTGTTATGCTGCTTTGATTCTACAGGTACTCTGTGAAGCTGGGTATACAAGGAAGCAAGTAGCAAAGGACTATTAGAAGAGAGAGGAATCGAGCAAGGAACCAAGCACAAGACAGAGGTTGGTCTCCTTTATTCTTCTCTCATCTATCTTTCATAAAGGAAAACGAAAGTAGTTTTAATTTGTTTGTTTCTAAGGTAGCTACCACACCTTAGTGGGATTAGCAGTTCTGCATAGACACTTTTCCCTGTAACAAAATGGCGACTCCACTGGGGAGCGACTAGGTTGTTTGTTTATCTACATTTGTTTATTTTATAAACTTACAGACGAAGCCTGAAGTTGAGCCAGGTAGCTTTCGAAGTGCATTTTCTATGCAAATGCAAAGTAGTTAAATGCCTCTTTAGTCAATCTCCAGGTTTTGTTTATGAATTAGACAACTGATTTACAAACTCTCTAATTGCCCTTGTGGTGGCTCTAGTAACCTCCTCAGATCTACCCCTGTTGTTGATTTACGGATTACCACTTGCTTGGCTAAAATCCCTAAACTGAACTGCAAACTGTGACCCGGAACCCAAGCAAAGTCTTGTCCTTGGCCCAGCACACTCTCTATTCTATGAATCTAAAATTCAGCGCACTTCCTGAGTGTAGTAGGTGCGCTGCATTTCAAATTCACTGTGTTACAGGTGCGCTGATCAGACTAGGCATTGTTCCTGAATTTTGGTTTCTGTTCACTCTTTTCAGATCTATTCAAGAATTTTTCTACCTGTAGTCAGTACACCTCTGTTTGAAACCCCTTTCCTTGCTGATATTCCGCCTCCATTGTGAAAAGAATTGTAAGTGTTTTTGTGTATTTGTTGAGTCATTTTCAGTTCTCCTTTGCAAAAAAGTAACGTAATTGTATTGTCGTTTCTTGATTTGAAAGTGTCGTAAGTGTCGTTTTCAGTCATTTAAGAGATTCTAATTGCTCTTGATATTCGATTACACTGTTACTGTTGTATTTGATCTGGATTAGTAGTTTTTCTAGTGTCGAAAGCAAGTCTTCATTTCCAAATCGCAAAGTGTTGTCATTGTCTTCATTTTGATTTTGAAAAGAAACTTGTTAGTAATTGTCGCTTGAAAAGTAATTCAGATTTGCGCATTAGCTTTCTTTTTATCATTCACATATTAAGAAGGCTGAAAACAAATACATGCATGTGCATTTGCATTTAGATTGTTTGATTGGTTTGATTTAGGACAATGCATATAGTGTGTGCTCTTTGCTCTTTGTTGAAAGAATTCTGTCTTTCTTTCCTTAGTAGCTAGGATTTTCATTGCACAAAGAAGATCAAAGACTATTTATCATCTTAGATTGAATTTTAGGAATTGTACATCTACATCATGCAGTGAACCTGAAAGGAAAATTTCTTAAGCAAGATCAACTATAAAATAAATTTAAAGAATCTAACAATGCTTTGGAACCTAACGCACAACATCTAGAAGTCTAGGCTAGAGACGTATTCCAGCGTCGTAAAGCCTGGTAACTGTTGTTCTCACTGTTGGTTGGGTGAATCCTCCACTTTGAGATGATAAGTGCTAGTACGGACTTGTGCTCCCACATACCGTCGAGTATATTTTGGGAGACCACAATAGGCTTAATCCTTTATCCATAGGAAGCCGCGTCTGCTGCCCTATCGATCGCAATGCACTGAACATAGCATTCGGGAAGATTGACTGCCGTACCGTAAAAAGTATTCTGCAACTTTGCGATTGGTTTGGAAATCCCTCTGCCTAGATTTCCAGAGCAGTCCCTTTCGTTCCTTTTCAGACTCCTTAACATAAAAGGTCCATCTGAGCACTTGTCACTTCAGGCTCATTAAAAATCGAAGGCGACTAGAGTCATCTTTTGTTTTTTCTCGACTCTTTAAAATTGAAGAAACAAGTTGTGTCAAAGTGTCTAAAATTTATTTTAAACGGAATAATCGCCACCTTTCCTACGTTGGTCTTAGGGTGAGAAAATGGAATCTACCAACCAAGGAGTTCCCCTTGGAGGAAATCCTAATCCCTTCTCCTCTTGGAGAGATGTTGGTGCACCCCACATGGCCACATTGTCACTTCCAGGATTGATGATTGGCTTGCTCATATGGCTTTTCTCAACCTCCGTCGTTCAGAACACCGCAATTCCTGAACAATCGAGTCAGAAACTAGACAATTCCAGAGTTAACCCCCAACCCTCTACTTCGTCCAATTCTTCCTCTCCTCCTTCCTCTTCACTTGATGGGGCTGGTAAAGCCAAAAATCAAGTACCTGAGAAGAAGAAGGAAAAGAAGAAGAAAGAGAAGAAGAAGAAGGAAGCAAAGGCGAAATGGGGCAACCAAGCGTCGTTTAGCGAAAATCCACACACTACACCGATCAGGCCTAAAGCGCCATGTGTCGTTTGCAAAGGAGACCACTATCATAGAGATTGTCTCTGTGTCCCTTGGATCTTAAGGGACTGGTCTCCTCGTTTGCACAACCCGGTGTCGTCAACCTCTGATGATCATGTTGAAAACGCACCGTCGACTAGTAAAAGTGAACTCCCTGGACAAAAAGGAAAGTGCAAATTTCCTTGTAAACTGTGTGAAGGCGATCACGCTGTCCACCATTGTCCCTTCTTAGATGAGGCTAAAAGAGTTTTGGACGATCTTCTGGTTTCACCGTTACGACTTCCTCCTGGATATAACAAACTCTTGCCAAGTCCGTCGCTAGTTGAAAATCTGGCTGACCTGCCCAGGTGGTCGGCCGAAGCATCTATCATTGAAGATAAACCATCTGAAGCCATACCAGACAAAGGTCAAAATGTCGAGATGGCAGTTGACCCGGTCTTGCCTTCAGAGGTCTTATCTTCAGATGATACAACCACCGAAGAGAACAAGGATGACACCGTCCAAATTCTTTTCGTAAACACAGACTCCGATGAACATGGGGGCAATTTACCAATTCCTTTACCACAGGAAGGAAGTTCATTAGAGTCATACCCGGCCATCTATTTGGTCCCACCTCCAAGCAACCTAGTTGTTTCCTTCAACTGGAATCAACTAGGCAAACCCCGTTTACCGGCTAGTATACCATTCCGAATCATTGCTCAAGTATATAGAATGGTTATGGCCGGTACCATCATAGATGAAGGGGCTTCTATGAGTATCCTTTCCTCGACTGCTTGGAAAGAGCTTGGTTCACCATTACTTTTGCCTGAGATGAGAAATCTAATAGGCTTTGACAAAGGAACCAGTCGACCGTTAGGGATCCTTCCCAATGTGCCCATGACATTGAGAGGAAAAATTGTTCACATGAACGTAATGGTAGTCCAAGGACCCCTGGATTATAATCTACTCCTTGGACGAGACTATATTTATTGCATGGGAGCCATTGTCTCATCACTCTTTAGAGTAATGTATTTTCCGCACGAAGGAAGAGTGGTCAAGCTCGTAGACCAGCTTTCATTTCCCCATTCACGCATAGCAAATAGTCATATACCATCCCTAAATGGTCTTTTCACGCAAGGAATGTCTCATCAATCCCCAGTCCGTCCACCTGATAAGCGCGAGTGATTCAGGGGGCATGACTGAAACCTAGGGGGCATGCACCCTGTTTTGCTTCGGCAGGAAAACTTTGGGTATAGGGTAGGTTTCCGCAAGGGATATATGACTAGTCTGACACACCCGCCCGTTTAGGAAAATGGGATTAGACTGGAATAAGATTCCCTTGTCAAAGTTATGTGGGTGGAGGCGTCTGCGCCACCCGCCTTTGTCTATTTCGGTAGGCATCGCCGAAGAAGTTCTTTGTTTGCGGTCCAGATAAAACAATCTTTGGTAACCTGAAAGAGGTAAACCTTTCCTGATAAAACTAATGTCTTGTCGGTAGAATACAAGGTGACCTTGAAACTCTATTTTATACCTGGGGGCATGCAAACCTTTTGGTGTGCAAGCGAAGAGCGACCATTTATTTTTTTAAATTTGTAGGTCCTCTAACCCTTTAAACTCATAGGATTGGTCGTTTCCTAACTTGCATAAAGAAAGGATGTGGGGCAAAGATTTGAAAAATTGTTGTTTTATATATGAGACATCCGTATTATACGACTAGATATATCTAGCAGTTTTAACGCGGACTTCATGCTCATTAAAAAAATAAACATAAGCAATGAGCAAATGTTTCCCCTAGTGTTTAAGCTCAATAAAAAATGAACCAATTCCCGGTAAATAATCATCGTGAATGTAGTACTTCAGCCTTTAAAGCCTTGGTCATGTTCCCATCATCACCTCCACTCTGTATTGGCCGATCATTCACCTCCATTTCATTGTTTACTCCTCTTGAGGAACATCTGCGAAGAGTGATCCCGCTAGTCATCCTTGTAACACTGTCGTGATTGGAAAATTCCAAACCTTACCTGGAATCAGCTGCTACCCATTTTTATCACTCGTTCCTCTAAGACGAGTCTCCTTTAAGCTCTTTTCAACTCACTCGTAAAATATGAAAAGATTGCCGAGCCATTGGCCTCTCCAACTCGTTAAAAGGACCGGAAGTGACATCCCTCCTTTAGATTTTAAGCTTTTTGGACCTAAGGGATTATTACACAAAAAGATCGAGCGCTTGTTTTGTTCAGCTCGTTAAAAGTATCGAAAATTCATCCCTTCTGTATTGTTTTATACTTTTTCGGACTTAAGGGATCAGATGACGAAAAATGATTTTTTGGAGTTTCCTTTACGTCCCTTTTCAGAATCTCTAAAATTGAAATGGACCGAGTTATCTTTGTCGTTAAACTCGTTAAAACCTAATAGCGACAAACTTGTCCATAGCAGACAAGAACAAGTTTCACTATCGCTAGGCTCGTTAAAACATAGCGATGGGTTTGCCCGAAGGGCAAATTATAGAACAAGCATATGTTATCCTCCTCAAGCTTGACAAAAATAAAGAGGTACTGGTCAGCAATGACTGGGGAAAAATTGGGAAGAAAACTTGAAGAAACTTTGTTGGTAGCAAGTCGCTCTTGAACATGACACTTTCACTCCGCATCCAAGTCGGTTTGGGTTGTTTCATTCACCGGTCACATCACCATGGTCCCATTACACATTTGGGGTAAATGCTACCAATCCATCATGTTAGTGTCGCCGATATGTTCAAGAGAAGTCAGTCAAAGAAATCACCTGTGTCTCACCCGCTGCAATACATTTACGCTCCATTCTTTCATGACCGCCACCCCAAACCTTATATCACCAAACCATTTTCACCTCCATTAAAATCATTTGCTCCATTCTGTGTCATTGATGTGGGATTCATTAAGGCCCTCCTATGACGGATCACTTCTTGTCGACATCAGCTCATTATCCAAGGAGCTGATCTAGCGACACCCCTTTCAGTACTTTGAAGCTTGCATGCCTCAACGGCAAGTTTCTCACTTCCGGCAACATGTTTACATCAATGGCCTTCGACCGAAAGATTTTGCGTGGTGTTCGATGCCAAGTCATTTATTCACACCACGTGAATTGTACTGCAGTACCTTGAGGGTCATTATCATTATCGGTGATTCCTCTCGCGCCTGTTAACGACTTACATCATTGGTTGGTAATCAAGCGATGTCTTTCCATGTTCGACTCCAGAACATCTCTCACATGGATCGACTTGTACTTTGAGTGAAGATCAAAACGAGATTGAAGACCTCGGATCTAGTTTCATCCATCCGGGCTGCGATATATATTCAGGAAAATAAAGACATCAAATGTACATCATTGCTACACAGATAATCATCCAATCTATGGGATGATGGCTCTACCAGAATCATCAGTCTACACTCAGATGATTATCTGTCCTATGTACATGAAAATGAATTTATAAAGTTGAGCATGGGAATGCCCGCCTTAGCTAGATCATGAAAATATTATGAAGATAATGTATTGTATTGTATCTTATTACAGGTCTCCTCCCTAGCTTGAAAGAACTTCGGATCCTCATGATAAAGCATTTCAACCGACATCAAAAAAGATTAACGACCTCATGCTTTAAGGGGCAACTGTTATAGACATTTTTGGGCACTGCAACCCCAAGCATAAAATGTCTATAAACCAAGGGCTCCTAAAGTCCCTAAAAGTGTTGTTCCAACCCCTAAAGGATCAAGGTCAACTGATTACAGCTTCTCCCAGAAGTTCTCCATGAAAAACCACTCAGAACTAGTCAAAACAGGATCATTTCACCTGCTCCATAGGCAAAGTGCGTTTCATCTCACCTAAGTAGACTCAGTGGGTGCGTTGCATTTCAAAAAGCCCTTCTAATGGGTGTGATGGGCGAGAAGAGACAAATGGAAGTGTCAATCCGCAAGGTGGAGAAGCATGGAATCTTCTAGAAACTTCTCATGTGACACTTGCCTCTGAATTCGACCAAGGATGAGTAAGACATCATCAATCTCCAAGTGGAAGCAAGAACTATCAGATGGAAGACACTAATCAAATCACAAGCTGAATCATCTCCCTTACAGATATCTATATATGGATCCCTCATCCCAGAGATCCAGAGGCTGGAATTTTGCATCTTGTAAGGAATTGTTGTTGGTTTCTTGAGACAACATCATAGTGTTGGGTGATCTAAGCTTTGCATGAGGTGAAGAAGGGCTTACTCGTTGAGAGGATGATGCTGGGTCAGAACAACTAGTTGTAACTCTCTTGGCTCTTTCTTGATTATCAATAAAGCTATTCAAGTTTTCCTCCATACTCTTGTGTAATCTATGTTTTGTGCATTTGTATTGTCAATTTACATCTGATCCTAGATTGTTTATGATAATAGATCCATGTTCTCGTATAGCGTTATACTGCTTTGATTCTACAGGTACTCTGTGAAGTTGGGTATACAAGGAAGAAAGTAGCAAAGGACTATTAGAAGAGAGCGGAATCGAGCAAGGAACCAAGTGCAAGACAGAGGTTGGTCTCCTTTATTCTTCTCTCATATATCTTTCATAAAGGAAAACAAAAGTAGTTTTACTTTGTTTGTTTCTAAGGTAGCTACCACACCTTAGTGGGATTAGCAGTTCTGCATAGACACTTTTCCCTGTAACAATAGCAATGGCTTGTGAGGTATGAGAACAACCTTTCATGTTGTGGATTAATAGTGTGAAATGGTTTTGTAAGAAGGAAAGCTTTTTGTGATTTCCTTAGTTTCATACTTGTGCTTTTGGGTGAGAAAAAGTCATTAGCCTTTCTGGGAGACTTTGAGAGTGAATTCTTATGGAGACATACTGATCGGACCCTTCAAGGAAGCTTGGGACATAAAGGCATGGTTGTAAGCTTTACTATTGTTTATATTAATACAATCAATGGTTATTTCCTATATCATGTATGAAATGTATGTTTATAGCTTATGGTTCCTTGACTCTATAAGTAGATAGTTCGTTATTGTGCTCTATTATGTGTTTTGTCATTTTCATATGTTGCTTCAGGTGAATCATTCATTAAGGAGAAGAAAGCGATAGCTGAAGCAACGTGACGAAGCCTTCATCAAACGTCGGTATAAGGTAGGCCTCTTTAATGATAACTATTTAAGGAATTAGCTATTGTCTTTGTCTTGCTGTGACTAGACCACTCTAGGGCTAGAGGGGTTGTCTTTGTCCGCAGAGGGAACTTACCTGCATCATAGGGTTGTATATGGTGTTGAAGCAGTGATGCCCATGGAATACATTGTGTCTAGTCTGCGCATCATGCCACTCACGGGTATGATGGATCACAGAGTCCTGGAGGAGAGGCTCACGTAGCTGGTTGAGCTTGAGGAAGAAAGATTTCTAGATGGATTTCACCAACAGGTCCAAAAGCAACACAAAAAAACATGGCATGATCGACACATTAATTTGTGCACCTTTCAAGTAAATGACCTGGTTTTGTTATATGACAGCAAGTTTAATAAATTTCCAGGGAATTCAGAATGCATTTTTTTTTTCCCGTAGAAAAAAGTCGTAATTTTATTCATAATATGAAAAAATTACATTTTGTAGATGCTTTAGCATATGCAGATGACTTGTTCCTGTATTCGCAAGCGAAAACAGAGATTACAAAATGATAAAAAATACAAAAAAAAAGAAAGTCGGCAGGTCTATGCTTTCCTGCCCTTCTTCTTCTCCACCCTTCGCCAGCCATCAGAGTTTGGAGCAGTGATAGCCAGTTGATTTTCTGTTGTAGATATTGGTTGTTCCTTGTCGGATTCCGAGCCTTTAGATCCATGAGTTCGTTTGATGCCACCTATTTCCAACTGTATGTCTTGTTGCTGTTTCATTTTGTCAGGCCACAATTGTGTGTCTGGGACATTTCCTTCCTGTGTGTATTCCTGTTCCATTGGTGTATCAGGTTTTGTTTGTTTCCCTGTATATTCTGTTTGCATGTCCTCTTTTTCCTTCCAATCGGTGTGCTGCCATCCTTTCGGCTTTTTCTGTTGTTTCTTGTTCTCTTTTGGGTCCTTTTTTCCAAGTGGGCAGGTGCTTTGGAGATGTCCTGTTTGCATGCATCTTAGGCACCTGAACGCTGTGTTTTCATAGTCAAGCAATTGTATCCTCTGTGTATTATTATAGTTCAATGTAACGTGATCCGGTAGCCCCAGACTGAGATCCACTTCTACGCAGATTCTAGCATATGTGAATAATCCTTGGTTTACTCTTTTTCCATCTATTTTGATGAATTTCCCCAAAGAATTTCCGATGGCTGATAAAACTTTGTAGTGCCAGAAGTGGAGAGGGAGGTTGTGTAGCTTTATCCAAACAGGAACTGTTGTTACTTTCATAGTATTTGCATCAAATTCCGGGAACCAGGGGGTGGTGAAGAGGCCAGCCTTGCCCCAGAACCAAGGCCCCTGGTTGATAATATTGTCACGTTCTTGTTCTGTTGTAAAAATAACTATGAAGAAACCCTTTGAGCATAGGTGAACTTCATAGTCAGGTGACCATGTTGTGTAGATCCAGTGATGCAATGCATCTGATTTTGGCCAGTAGCCATTGAATCTACATATAACAGCATGTGTGGCTAGATCAGTGTGTAGATCAGTTACCTCTGGCAGAGTTATTTGGATCATTGGAGATTCCAGTGTTTGTTCCACAATGTAGGGGCCTGGTAGCTCTGGTGCTGGACCTGGTTTTAGGTGAATGTTTTCCCCTTTCCCTTTCACCACGTCCCTGAAGGAACCTGTATTTTTTGAACTGGATCCAACGCTTCCTCCTCTCAAACGGAGGTTTATGATGATTGTTGAATCTGTGGTTATATTGTATTCCTGTAGGGTGTAGTGATCCTGTAGACTGCGCCCTTTGTAGATCAGATTTTGCCCTTGTTTTGGGATGCCAAGAAGGGTTTGTATTCTGTTTCGAAGCTCTAGGATACTGCTGCCCTTCCATAATCTCAAGCAGTAACTTCTTCCTTCCGGAGCTTTTAGAAAGAGTTGTGTGAGATCCGCTTCACTGGGGTCCGAGCCTTGCTGAGGTCGCTGTGTGTCGGTTGCGTGTCCACAAATCTGAGATCTTTTATAGCTCCCTGTTCTTCTAGATGCCCGATCTGGTGATTTGTTGGCAAATCTGAGCAGACGGTAAGCTGCCGTAGATGTAAAGCCCGATCCAGTTCTTTGAAAAAATTTGGCCCTATCAGCTGAGCCGTTTCCCGGATCTGGTCTTCTGTTGGGTCTTTCTCTTATTTGCCTGACATAGTCTGTAAACCCGCTGTCTAAACAAGAAGCTTGGTCTCTGTTCATATCATGTAGATCCCAGCTGGGTCTTCGAGGGTAGGGCCTTGCCAACGATTGTAAGCGCAAAACTGCCTTACTGGGATCTAGCTGTCCTCGAGGATTGGTCAGATCCGATAGATCCGACCCAAATCTATTCTGTTTGAGCCAATTCGTTGAGATGGGGGGCAGATCTGGAGCATGCATCCCCCTTGCAGCGATCAAAACAGATGTAAAAACCACTAAACCCAAACCATCCACGTTCTGGGCCGTTCCATTTTTTTGAAACCACCAGAGATCGTGCCTATTGACAGAAAACCCGTCCTGGATTCTTTGAGGTAGTGCGCGATAATAGTTCTTGCCTGGATCCGCTCTGAAAACTTGCTGTATGTTGTCAAGGGCAAGTCTGTTATATCTTGAGGGATTATACAGCGTGGGAGAGGTTGCATACCAGAGATGTATCCCCGCAATCTGGCTCCATATCGGTTTCTGCTGTCCCTGCTTCATTCCCCATATGCCCGGCTCTTGCTCCGACTCGTTGCCCCTCCAAATCTGGCCGCATTGCTTGGATCCGTAGCTCAAAAGATCCTCCTGGATGTGCTTGTTCGACGCGCGTTCGAATCCCGTGCTTTCCATCGTTTCTCCTCCAAAATTTAGATTCACCTCCCGTTTGAGAATTCAGAATGCATTGTTTAAGGCTCTATGTCATTATGTCACATTACTGACAGAGGAGTAGTTTAGTTCCTCAAATTGAATGGAGATCCCTTTCCAGGAAAGGTGAATGGCAATCGCTTGGAGCCATACACCGGTGGTCCGGTCATGTGACTATATGAAAGTAGCATAGTCCTAGCACTCCACATAGCTCAAAGGAGGCACGGGACTGTGAAATACACTGCCCGGGATGGGGAGCTGCATGATTAGAGGATTGTGCGAAGCAAGGAAGTGTCATAGGGTTCGCAGCAGCGTAAAGGGAGTTGCGCTACCCAGGAATAAATCACGCAGGTTGGTTGGAAAGTAACTGTTAATGTCATTGTTCGTGATTTGATGGTAGAAATGCGACCAAATGGAGTGGGCAACCGACATTTAAGATGGAATTTATGGGTTAGATCCTTGAAAATCTGCTGCTAATCCATCATTAATGAACTGAATTTGAGGGGAACTATTGGATTTGAATCCAAAATGCCTTATAAATTATAGGTGGCTGCCCAACAGAAAACACTTGGCATTTTGAGCATTGACTTGTTGAGCTCTCAAGCACACATGAACCGAGAATTCTTCGAGGTTTTGATAGTGAGTCCAACATTTGCAAGCTTACCAGAGACGTCGCGAGCACTGTTGAAAAGCGTTATGTTGGAACCCACAAAAGGTATAGATACTGAAGAAGTAACAGAGGATTTGGTGCTAAAAATTGCTATGGAGGTAGAAGAAGCTGCTCTAGAGGTTGCCGAAGTATAAGTGGAAGTCCCTAAATCACCAAGGATGCCGAGACCAAAGCCCACCCCAACCAAGGATACCACAAAGGATAAGAAGGGAAAGAAACTTGCAATACCAATGTGTGCATCGCTAAGAATAAACCCACTGAAGGATAGGCCCACCACACAGGAGAAGGGAAACACCATCAATCTGGAGCCGAAGGAGGAAGAAATCGACGACATCTCGATGGAAGATGAAGATGTGGGAATAAGCGTGGAGTAAGTTGAAGCCCAGGGTGCTGACCCTATCACTTGGTTGCCTGAGTACGTCCCTCCACACAAGGGTAAGTCCAAGGTGCCAAAAGATATAGACAAGAGCGAGGTCCCCTTGCAAACCCTTCTGTTGCCAGATGAGATTGCTTTTGAAGGACCGTTCTTGGCACGAGTTCGTCTATTAAAACTTGAAGACTAGGACTTGGATGACCACGAGAATTTCCCACACTTGGTGACAAAACAACTGATGCGCCACATTATCGATACAACCACCGGAATGACTGCATTGGAGATGCGGAGGTGGCTCAGAGGATTAGACAAGGTAGATCTGCTCAACATGCTATGGGTACCACACTACAACCGCACCCTGATTACAGTCTTGGTCATCAAGCAGCTGCCATGCTTGGTGCATGATGGGTGTTTGTGGCTAGAGGAGCCAATACCCATCATTGACAGGTTGATCCACAGGATCCCACAGTTTCCCTACATAAGAGAAAATCCGGCCATGATATTTGGAGGAAAAGGTGGTGAATAGGCCCTCGCGAAGGCCATGAAAGAAAAGTTTAAGCTGGTCAAGAAGTCGCATGGATATGCCATATCCAGCATCTGTGACCCTGCTATAAAGGTGGATACACATATTTTAGCAGGGAAGGTGATGAGAAAGTGTTGCACCGATGAGGTTCTGGTGCCTATCATCGTGCTAGCAACCCAGTGTGCCGGAGGAGTTCAATTTAATTAGGTAGACTATCTCCGTGGCGAGTTCCTTGTTAACTGCCGCGAAGCGCAGGAGCTCAGCAAGATGTTCCACTACGCATGAATCTTGTTGTCTATAATGCTAGTAGCATGGGAGCTGCCAAAGGATAGTCAATTCCCTTTGGTCACGCTGGACCTTCCAGAGGGAGTGAAGTACACTTCACTGTGGGAAACCAAGGATGCGCAACACATCAAGGACAACAAGATCATCTGGAACATGATGGAGATGAACATCTGCATGGCCATCAATTGCAAACCGTAGCTGTCACCTACGATGTTTGCCAATCTATAGGGCTACGGAGAGTTTAAAGCAGATTTTCACCATGTGGCCATCAGGGCACAAAAGGAACCTACACAAACATGGTATGACTTGCGTTACTTGGCAACGGATGACACCATTGATGCAGTACTTGATCAATGGCCGGCAGAATGGCGCACTACAACAGACTTGGCGGCAGGAGGAAGCAAGTTTGCCACACAACGTAAGAAAGAGGAGGCTAAGCTAAAGATGATGTATTTGGCTGAAAAGAGAAAGAAGGAGGTTGCTCACAAGGCCCAGGTGGAGTGCGATGCCGCTCAGCAGACGGAGAAGAAAACATGGGGAACATAGCAGGGCTTTGACAAAGGCATGAGGTTTCCTTCACTTGAGACAGAGGAAGAGATGAACAAGCAGACATAGCAGCATAGCAAGGACCCAAAGGTAACATCTGCCTGCATCAAGAATCGAAGAGAGCAGGAGAAAGGAAGGTCTAGAAAGAAATCCAATGCCACTAAGACATCACTAGAGCCAATCACCCTCACAAAGGGCGACTTGCACGACATTGGAGACATGGTGCGAGATGTCATCGCGGAGGCCCTACAAAAGTTTGAGCAACAACAACAAATCGTATTGGGGGCTATTTAGACATGTTTGTAGGAGCTGCAAGCCTGTGCGTCATAGGCTGGCACGGTGTCTACCAGCCTTGCTATCGATACTTTAGAAGCTACCGAGATGTTGCACATGAAGGCCTCCAGCGTGATAGTGTTTCCTAATGGAGCACTAGCCACAAAGAATGAACCTAATAGGTGCACTGTCAACACCCTCAAGGGAGTAGGGTTGAATCTGGCAGCGCTCCCTGGTGAAGCGCTCCACCTCTTGCCGGATGGTGTGATTGTGGAGATGAGGGCCCATGAACACCACGCCCTCCAGGTGATTAGTGAGAAGATTATAATGTAGGTCATCGAGGAGGCATGGGGAATGGTCCCAGAGTTGGCCATTCCTGAGGAAGAACCAATCGAGGTGCGCATCCAAAAGATGACTATAGGGGTGTGCGACGCTCGTATAGAAATTGCGAGGGTTTAGTTGGAGTTGAACCTGCAGATCACTAGGTTACAGTTGAAGGCCCAGCCTTCAATCCTGCCAGGAGTAAAGGAGCATTGTGCAACCATTTTCACAGAGGCAATAGTGGCAGTTGACAGTGCACTAGCAGACTGCACACAAATTTTTGAGCAGTCGTTTGAGGTCCCAATGAGCTTTCAGGAGGACCCTAATGTACAACGACTGGAGATAGAATCACATGAGTTGCAACATCACTTTGATGAGGTGAAAGGCACAACGTGAACCGTCACGCTCACACAGATATTAGAGAAGCTACAGGAGGCCAAGCAGCTGAAAGAACAGGTGGATGCAGCGTTGCACAAGGAAGCAGTGCTGGAAGCGTGACTGAAGCCCTAATTAGATGAGGCTTACACAGTGACAACCTATATTGAAGGAAAGCTTGCAACGTTATGAGCAATGCAGAAAAAGCTTCAGGTCGACAGTTTAGGAGCAGTGGCCAAGCAAATGGTTGAAGAAGCGAAGCAGGTGGCCGCACAGTGCACTGCTGAGGTTGCGGTCATACGGATTGAGCTGGGAGGTCTTCGTACTAAGACCTTCGTGCCTACTGAGTGACTCGAGGGCAAGTCACGATGTTTGTGTTGGGGGAATTTTGGGAACAGGCTCCCCCAAGGACAGTGTTGGGGCTAAAATCCCATGTTTTGGGTCGAATTTTGTAATAAAGTTGTAAAGTTTCCGCATTTTGTGGTCGCGGAGTGCGAAGGTGTCATGAGTCATAAAGGGCTGTCCACCCTTATTTTTAAAGTAAAGTCAGATGTGAAGATCTACCCATGGTCTTGGACCATGGGATTGTATAAAAAGAGCTAAGTAAGTAAGCTCTAAGTAGTCATAAGTTGTAGAAGAAGTCTTGAGCGATAAGGAGAGAAGTCTAAGTTTTGGGTCTTAGTGTAGGTAGAGGCTCTGTAGGTGAATGCACAGAAGCCTAGGGTAGAAGTTTGAAGTTGAGTGCACAAACCCCTACAGCTGTGTGTGCAGGGCTGATAGAGTCTATAATCATCTGAAGATATCAATAAAGAGAAGTATTCTACAAATTCTATGTCTTCGTTTCCTATTAATGTATCTTGTCCTATTGTATATGAATTTCATTTATAATGCTTATGTGGTGCGTGAATGTTTGTAATTACGTTGGTTAATTGAACACAAGTAAGTATATCTATTTACACGGCCCTAATTGTGATTGTTTAATAATATAAGTAAGACACTTAAGCTAGTTTGGGAATTTGCACAATACGCTGCCCTAGCAGTGTGAAAGTACCTTAACCACAGGTTAGGGCTGCATGAAGGCCAATCATCCCCTTTACGGAGTTATTGAAGGGTAGAATAAAGGGCTAGATTGACAGAGCCCTAGAACTTAACAACCTGTGCGAGAGCAGGAATAGAAGGAATAAACTGACATCATGACCATCTCATGGTGCAGAAACGTGGTTCCAGAATCCCCCCATACTGCTTCGGGTGAGACTTCGGTCTGCTCTCCACGGGCTGATGACGAAAGGGCCAGTAGTGTAGGGATTTGTTTGGCTAACTAATGCTGAACCTGGGATAGGGCCCACGCAGCCAAAAAATAAATGAACTGGCCAATGGAATTTCTAATCTCCATCGAAGCATGTCGGGTCTAGAATTGGAGAGGCAGACCCGGCAATTTAACCTACTAAATATCATTCTTCAACGCATTGTGTACGGGATTAAATCATATGTACCACTTATGCAATTATAGAAAACTCTTGGCTCGCGCCCATGGAGTCTTAAGAATCTTCTCTACATCATTCAAATGTAGAAAATGAAAAATATACCAGGAATTCATTAATATACTGACCTTCGGTGAATAACCCAATATCATAGCCCAGTATTTCTTCACCCAACCCTGCTTGTCCATCTCAGAAATATCAGAGAAGATCCAATGTCCTACTAGAGCACACTTCTGTAGGCTAGTGACCCTATCCCATAGTACATCGTATCTGAAACTAAGGATCTTGGTATCAATGTTAGTCTTGACAACCTTACCATCCTTCCTATGCGATCTTCTGTGCCGAGAACGGGCAAGATTAGGGCCAAAGATAGTGATCATGTTATGTGGCACAGATTCAATGTTCTTCGCCGCCAACTGTCCATGCAGGAGTGACACGCCCAACGGATCCTCGGTGTAGAATTTTGAGGCAAGTTCTCGTTCAACATACATCGTGGCCTATATGAAGGCCTCATGGGCCACCACATCAGCATCCAGGAAATCCAAACAATGATCCATATGTATAAAATACCAATGTGAGTAGAAGAGTATGAAATAGTTTGACGACACCCCACCAACTCCGATCTACACCCAAGATAAAATTAATGAAAATGGAACACCTCAACAAGAATGTCAGCAATAGAATATCCAAAGAGGATATGAGAATGTCTCAGGATTGTGAAAGATACTGTCTCCCTACCAACTCCAACCCATGCTCGAGAGAAAATATTAAAAGAGAGATAGGACCCAGAAGTAATGACGACACAAAATATGGGAAAATGAAAAGCAAAAATTTTGTGAGAAATAATAGTAAATGCTTGTTAAGAGAATATCAACCACCCACCAAAAAATTCACTGCTAGAGGTCCGAAAAGATGTGAGTATATAGTAACAACCTCAAACCATATATGTCGGTGTCCCACCAAAGGAGGGTAGAAATATGATTTAGTATCCCAATATGGAAAGATCCAAGCGAAAGCCAGGTGATGCAGGAGAATTTGACCCTCCTTAATCAAAATAGGAATCCAAAGCGGAGAACAAGAGGATGTGGACCATCAGAGCTGAACAAGGGACAATTCTATTTAAACAAACCTAATTAGGTGGAATGGATAAAAGTCTCGAGGAGACTTATTAAATGTAATCTGCCACATATGTAGAAATATTAGGGGTTGTTAGAGGAAATCAAGGAGTGGATTTGATCGGATCCTTCCAGTGATCTGATACAATGTTTCCATATATATATTATGAGCCTGCATGTTTAATAGGGGATAGAGATATATAGAGTGATAGATAAAAATTTGTGAGAACATAGTAGTCAAGATGTAGTCGAGAGGGAACTTGTTCTAAGGCTGAAATGCCTTAGATCTTGTAATCATGCTTTGTATAATATAAAGTGTGTTCGATATCGAAATTGTGCATCTATGTGTGTATTTTATAAACTGTCTGAATAGTCCTCTGGGGAGAGATTGTTGATCGACCATCAATCACTGAATGGATCAATGGCGATCCAATATTAAGTAAATAAGTCGATATATGAGATGTCGTGTTATACCAGAGTATGGCAGAAGCCGTGTTAAGTGCAGAGATCCATCAAATAGAAGAAGATCAATGGCATATGCAGAAAGGAACGAGAACCGTCTGATGGAATAGATCAACAGTCATCGCGAAGCTTACATGCAAGAGCGTTAGCGTGCAAGGAAAGTAGTTTCACAATAGTGGAAGTTGATTTCGGGTGGAAGAAATACCATAAGCGGTATTTTCCGAATGGCTCCGATTCCATTGCCACTCGACACATAGCAGCAAGGAGGAGAGAGGAAACCACTTATTAGGCAATTAATCCTCGTGCACGTTGCTCACCCAAAATTCCTAACAGTCGTCAGATCTAGCGCAAGTAGATCAACAGTTGAGGTTTATCATGCAAGTTGGTTGATTAGGCCAGTGAAAACCATCGGATCAAGTGCCAGATCAATGACCAAGATCTAATCACAAATCGCAATAGAGAGAGGTCAAGGGATGGTAGAGATAGAATTGCAATACGTCGATGGGCGATTAAGCAATGCGCCGATAGTCGTTGGATCGTAGAAGAAATGCATGGTGGAGATCAGCCGATCGGAGATCGATGATCGGAGAGTGCATCGTGAATGCGATGGATCGAGAGCGGACCCTCTGATATTTATGAATGTGGGTGTATAAGATTTGAAGTCCGGCCTATGTGTGTCGGAGTGGGTTTTCCCATGTATTCCTTTGTATTCGGATATAATGAATGGTCCCGGTTTTTAAAGGAAAACCTGATAAAGTGTTGTGGTCAAGTTTAAGGCTTAAAGCCTCAAATGAACGCTTCCAATAGGTTTGTGAGACATAACCCATAGGCCTCAGGATCGAAAAATGTAAATGAAAGGGGTTTTGGCCTTACCCCAAAATCTCCTTTCATTGTTTGGTATCAAAGCAGGGAAAGTTTTCTTGCGAGAAGGAAGAAGGGAAAAGAGGTACAGTTGATAAAGTTGGAGAGTTATGATCTTACTTTCGTACAAATAGTGGCAATGGAAGGTGAGAAGACTTGCAACAACCTAGAGCAAGGTGTGTTCAATTGGTTCCAGAGGAGAGAACCAGAAGGATGCCAAAAGACTAAGCTCAGAGGAGAGAGCTTGGTGAGGTATCGTGTAGCAGAGGAAGACTGTTACTGTAGAGGTTGGTTGTAGCTCACAGAAGATCATAAAGGCAATTCCACAGGGATGTGGTACAATTGCTAAGGATAAGGAGAAGCATATGACCAGGAGGTCACAAATTTTTATGCCTCGGGAGTTTGATGCAAGAGCATTTGACCCTCCTTAATCAAAAGAGGAATCCAAAGTGGAGAACAAGAGGACATGGACCATCAGAGCTGAAGAAGGGACAATTCTATTTAAACAAAGCTAATTAGGTGGAATGGATAAAAGTCTTGGGGAGACTTACTAAATGTAATCTGCCACATATGTAGAAAGATTAGGGGTTATTAGAGGAAATCAAGGAGTGGATTTGATTGGATCCTTCTAGTGATCTGATCCAATGTTTCCTTATATATATTATGAGCCTGCGTGTTCAATAGGGGACATAGATATATAGAGTGATAGATAGAAATATGTGAGAACAGAGTAGTCAAGATGTAGTCGAGAGGGAACTCGTTCTAAGGTTGAAATGCCTTAGATCTTGTAATCATGTTGTGTATAATATAAAGTGTGTTCAAAATCGAAATTGTGCATCTATGTGTGTATTTTATAAACTGTCTGAATAGTCCCATGTGGCGAGATTGTTGATCGACCATCGATCACTGAATGGATCCATGGCAATCCAATATTAAGTAAATAAGTCGATATATTAGATGTCTTGTTAAACCATAGTATTGCAGAAACCGTGTTAAGTGCAGAGATCCATCAAATAGTAGAAGATCAACAACGTAGGTAGAAAGCAACGAGAACTATTCGATGGGATAGATCAATGGTCATCGTGAAGCTTAGATGCGTGAGCGTTGGTGCGCGAGGAAAGTAGTTTCGCAATAGTGGAAGTGGATTTCGGGTGGAAGAAATACCGTAAGTGGTATTTTTCGAATGGCTCTGATTCCATTAGCCACTCGACACGTAGTAGTAAGGAGGATAGAGGAAACCACTTATCGAGTGGTTAATCCTCATGCACGTTGCTCACCCAAAATCCCTAAGAGTTGTCGGATCTAGCGTGAGTAGATCAACGGTTGAGGTTTATCGTGCAAGTTGGTTGATTAGGCCAACGACAATCGTCGGATCAAGCGCCAGATCAACCACCAAGATCTAATCAGAAATCGCAATAGAGAGAGGTCAAGGGACGACGGAGATAGAATTGCGATACGCTGATGGGCGATTAAGCGATGCACGACAGTCATTGGATCGTAGAAGAAATGGACAGTGGAGATCAGCCAATCAGAGATTGGTGATCGGAGAGCGCAACAGGAAGGCGATGGACTGAGAGCGGACCCGCCGATATTTATGAATGTGAGTGTATAAGATTTGAAGTCTGGCCTATGTGTGTCGGAGCGGGTTTTCCCATGTATTCCTTTGTATTCCAATATAATAAATGGTCTTGGTTTTTAAGGGAAAACAAGATAAAGTGTTGTGGTCGGGTTTAAGGCTTAAAGCCTCAAATGAACTCTTCTGATAGGTTTGTGGGCCATAACCCATAGGCCCCAGGACCGAAAAATGTAAATGAAAGGGGCTTTGGCCTTACCCCAAAATCTCCTTTCATCACCAGGTTTTCTAGAAAGGTCATTTCATAAGATGTGAACGGTAAAACAGGTTCTGTCGAAGAGAAATTGTCAGTGACCAGAAAAGGGGGGAGTAATGTTGGAACATCCCACAACCTTAGCATCAAGAGAGACAAGGAAATCCGTAGCAGGTATCAGAATAATACTGTGATTGAATCCACCTAACACAACATCATCATACAAGGAAACAGTTCGATCTAGATAACATGCTGGGAAAAAAAAAATAAGGTGGACCAGAGAAGCAACTTCTTAACAGCGATAGGTGCATACACTGCAAACTACCATATAAATCATGATAAATATGTATTTAAATTATGAGACAAACCATCAAACATGTAGTGATCAATGTATATTGAAGACTATCATCTTGACAATTTAGGATTTCTTGTTATTAATTAATGATGAAGCCAAACTAGCATATGCATCATGGTTGATATATATATATATATATATATATATATATATATATATATATATATATATATATATATATATATATATATATATATATATATATATATATATATATATATTATGATTTAAACCATCAAACATATAGTGATCAATGTATATTGAAATTATGCCAGAAATTGTTTAATAATGAGTGTATTACATTTTATTTAATTTAGAGTAAATATTGTTGTTTATTTAAAGTCAGAAATATCTTACTCTTTATATAAAATAGTCTATTCAATTTAAATTAATATAAATTTATTTTAATTCCATATCTACCAAGGGTCGAGAGAAATCAAAGAGGGATCAAATCTCTCAAGATGCAAACCTCTTTTTGAGTGCAAAACTTAGGAAAGGTTTGCAACTTAAGAGATTTGATTCCTCTTGACTTTTGGTAGACCTTGAGTTAAAATAAATCTATGTTGGTTTTGAACAACACACTATTAAAATGTTCTAATTATATGAAATTTTTAATATTCACTTCTTTTCTATAATATATAGAATTATTTTTAGTTTTAATATTTTTTACAATGTTACATGTCTTTCTCTTTCTATATATAGAGAATTATTTTTGCGATTAATATTTTTTTAAATGTTATATAACAACTCCATATTAAACATTAAACATTGAAGTAATTATAAATCTCTATAATTTTTTTAATATTATATATGACCTCCATATTAAGAATAGAATGGAATAAATTATAGATCTCCCTTACAATGGAAAGTGAAAATATAAGAAAAATTATAATTTAAATTATTTTATTTTTCTATATATGAAGTTGATATAAAACCATGTTATTTATAATTAATAGTAAAATATTTTTTCGTTATTAATATGTTTTTGTTTTAAATATTACATGTCAACTAAATATATAATGAATTACACATCATGTAATATCCATAATATTATTTTTAAATGTCATTTATCAACTCCATATTTTGTTTTTTGTTTGTTTTCTAGATTTTGCTCATTTTCCCCTTCTTTCCCCTTTTTATTTAGGTATAATTTAGTCATTCTAGATTTTAATGATGATTGTTATTTTCTTATTTATTTATTTTAATTAGTACTAGTTTTTAATTATCTTATATTTTTATTTATTAACTTATTTTATTTTACTTATGGGATTTTTTTTTGTAATCAATTACTAAAATACAAGGCAGAGCTCTTACTAAGAGCATCTTGATATGGATAAACTGAAAAAATTCCATTACGATACAGGCATAGGCTGGGATTATTGAGTGGCTCTAATACATTAATTTTTTCCTTTCTGCTTCCATACATCTATCCAACCTGGGGAGTTGCGAAATGCTTTTGTTAACCATAATGGCCATACTATCTATTGGGCTATACTATGGTGCTCTAGCTGCAATGGTAACTACTTCTTTATCATTATTTGAATTGCTAGACTCGTGAGGCCTCTTTTTCCCACCACGGAGCTACTCTAAATATAATTCCATATTTGATGGCTTTGCTTCTGGAGAGGGAGATGTGGTTTGTTGTCCTTTTTATTATAACGGAGGCCAAGATTGCTTATCAGATTACTAAGAATGCTTTGGGTCGAGAACTTCTAAAGGAGGTTGACAGGTATAGGGGGGCTATTGGAACTGGGTAGCTGTAGAGGGTACCTTCAGAGAGGATGATTGATCACTGATGGTTGTACTTCTAGTGTTTCTAAAGGAAAAGGGCTTTTCCTAGTCACTTGAGGGGCTTCCCAACCTTTTTTTATGTCTTTTTGGAAGCCTTGAAGATGGGAAAGAGGGACATTATGTTACAGATGTCCTACCTCTTGGAAGGATCTATAAAGAAAGGTAGTGTTCTCATATTCCAAAGGTTGGATATGAGGGTAATCTACCCAATCTATACAAATTTTATCTAGAAGACCATCACTTAGATATATCTCTACACAGATTCTTGCAAAGGTGTAGAAGCCTTTTTGGAATATTTTTGTGTCTATTTTGATGAAATGTCCAATGGTTTAAGCTATCTCCTCTAGAGACTATGGGTTGTGTTGTAACTTATTTTTACCCTAGATGTTTTTTTTATTTTTGTTAAAAAAAGAAAAAAAGAAAAAAAAATTATATATATATATATATATATATATATATATATATATATATATATATATATATATATATATATATATATATATATATATATATATATATATAAAGTAAACACAATAAGAATCCCCAAAGTCGCGAGCTAGTCAAAATGTCGAAATGTTTTTATATATTATTATTTTAATCTTTACATATTTTCCAAATGATTATGGTTTAATTTGCAAATAAAAGTGATATGATGTTTTTTCGTTATGCGATAAAGTGTGATTGGAAATCTATGGAGTAGATCATCCCCACCCACATCAATGGGGGGAATGAGTTGGGGACTCCCCTGCACCATCGGATTTTAATGGGGGGGATACAAAAAGTTTTATTTGATTTACAGCTTCATGATATGTGTCAATCCCTTAGCAACTTTGGGACCCCCTTCTCCTAAACCACTAACCACCCACCCCCCGAAAACCACTTCCCACTCCCACAACTATTCAAACCTCGCCACCTATCTTCTTCTTATTCACCCCTGCCAACTAGCCATTAAATATTTAATTGCTCCCGCCAAATGTTCATATACTCGTTTAAGCATTAATATTTTGGGCCAACATCTATTTCCTTAATTGGACATGACTAAAATTGGTTATGGCCTCTTCAACTGTTCAAATTCCCTCTTTAAAAATACATATATCCTTCTGCTCATTCCCTTTCGCCATTCTAACCCCGATAATTACCAGTGTGACTCTAAATTCTACCAATCATGAAACTTCTCATTTTCAATCACCAACAATTGATAATTCTCTGTTAATTTAGCAACCTCAACCTGTAATTTTCTATTTACAATGTCTTCATTTAAAGGAAAATCAAAATTAGTGGTAGAGATCCCTATATTACCTTCTGTATTTAACCTAGATGAGTTTCCCTTGGTAGATACACAGTATAAAATGTCAGAAACCCAATGTGAGTTCGACCTATATGAACTCAACAATTGGGAAAACCAGAAGTTTCTTGATTCCAGTGATGAATTGAGTATTTAGGAGTCTTTCCTCCCTCAATTCATCTTTCCCCAAACCCATATCTTCCCTAAGTTTGTTACGTGGTGCCATTTGAGATATCTTCCGAGTCAGAGGGTTGTAATTGCCCAAAATAATGAAGTTTTATTTCTTATTACTCCTGAGTCCATATGTCAAGTACTTCAAATCAATCCTTCAACTCCTCGGCACCATTTTTCCACCAATTCTCTCATGGAGATTTACTAAAAGCTCACATTTCCTCAGTGAGCCCAAATCTTTGAGTCATTTTTACTTGTGAATTCTAAGTTTCCTAGGACTAATCCACCCTATTCCACTTCAATTTTCCCAGAAATGTCTAAGGAAGTCATCTTTATGATCACGTGTCTATTAGATTACCCTACCGATTAGTGGGTCAATGAAGTAATATTAGGATTTTTATTAGTGTTCTCTTTGGGTAATAAACCCTCATTGATTTTCAACTACAGTCAGTTTTTGGTAGACAATATTCATGATCAGTTTTTAAAGTTTTCAACTAAAGGTGCTTTTAAACATCAGTCAATCCTAGTGTATTTACTTTTATTTCATCAAGAATACAAGCATAAGCATCCATTGCAAAAGTTATATGCACAAGGAAATCCTCAGTTAGTCATCTACTGGACTTCCTTGGTAAGGACAAACATAGAAGAATATTCCTTCAGTGATTTTGTAAATCAATTTTTGCATATGTCTTTTTGTCTTCTCAGCAGTGATGTTATACCAAGGATTTCAATTGAAATCAAAAGAATTATCCACCTCACCAATGAAGCCAAAATTGGAATCTGGTACCTCTGCTATAATTACACAGAAATAAGAATATATGGATGTGAACTCCTTCCCTACAGGTTACCAGTATTCGTACCAATTAAAATATTCTTCTTGGAATACATCACGCAAATGATGAACATGGATGATCTCCATTTTGTATCTAGGAAACAAAAAGCCTAATTCAAGTTGAAGGCACAGATTGACCCTTTCATTTTCAATACCAGGGCAGCAATGAAGGAGGAAGATATGTTATTAAAGAAAATGAAATTCAAATTGAGCTTTAACTGGTCCTATGATCCCTTGGGGATTATTTCAAAGTTGAGAGTTGAGTAGAAAACAACTCCATACGTACATATAGCCCGGTGAGACATAGAGTAGTATACCAATCAAGAAGAGTGGAAAAGGAATACATTACAAGAAGTTGAAGAACATATTTTTAGTCAAAAATCTTCGCAAACTCGAGTTACTTAAGAAAAAGAAACCAAAAAACCAAGAGAAAGTCTGTCTCCTACAGACTTAGAAACTCAAGCTATAGGTTCACAGTTTCCAAAAGGATAAAGAATAGAAACACTAATCAAGAATATTTAGAGGATAAACGCTCACAGGAACAAAACACAATGGTGATGTCAGGATTTCCCACTACTTATTTTCCAGAGATTGAAAAAATTACAGACTCTCCTATATCCTATGTTTCCCATGATATAACACAACAAAATATTTTTTCTAGATACAGAGAGATTAAAAGAAAGAATGGAGCATTGAAATCCACCACTTATTTAGAATTTTGGAAGCAGTCTTCCACTACACAACAAAGACTTCTATCTGCACTTGATACTCAGAAGGGACAATTTCAATTATCTTTCTTGGAACCCAAAATTACAATCCCTAAGAGTGCAGAAGATTACAAAACTTCCCTTTTTCTTTTGACACCAAGAAAATTCATACAATTGATTAGAATGACCTACATGAGTAGGTTGCTGAAATGATATATTCCACATTAACAAGTTTAGCATTGATAGCCTCCAAAATGCAAGCTTCCATGAACAATATTCATTCACAATTGAAGATGAAGAGAATCACATCCTTGGCCAAATATACCATAATCAAAGCTCTTGAAGATCTAGTGATCAAGCTAGGATATGATCCTAGTAATATCAAAATGGCAGAAGAAATGATAAAAAATAAGAATGCTGATGTTCAAGAATTGAGGAAGCAACTTAATCTTCCTAATACTAAACATCCACAAGCTAAGAGAGTTGGTAAGCTAGAAAGGGAGAAATAAAATATGTTCAAATTGATAATTGAACAAAATGCTCAAATTTAGAAAATGGAAGCTGATATGGAATCACTCCTAAAATAAAAAGAGAAACAACTCAACATTTCAGTTATTATTCCTATAGCCACTACTTCTACAGTGGGTACATCAACAACAAGGACATCTACAACAACATCCATCGTAGTAGAAACAAATTCTACTAACTCAGCAGAACAACTATCAAAGGCCATGGGAGACTTATCTCTTAACGATCAAGAGATTGATACACTTAAAATGAAACTCCAAAAGATCCAAGAATGTGAGATTAATTTTGATAATGCATATTTCGCTGATATTCAAAAAAATTATAAATTAACTCAGCAATTAGAAGTTTATGAAAATGAATCCTTAATTGTACAAACCATTGCTCATGCCATAGAGAATATTTGGATAAACCTTAATGTATCAGTCAATGAGTTATGGCCTTCAAATGAAATTATTTTTGAGCAGGAATTTGTATTGCAGAGGTCACAAGAAGGAATAGCATAAATAAAGAAGGACCTAGACCAGAAACCTTGAGATGCTACAAGGATAATCAAAGTCCTAAACTCCAAGACAAAAGATGAGCTTGAGGAATTTGGCAATGAAGACAAAGCTGAAGTTGTCTTGGAGGCCAGAAAGGTTTTAACAAAGAGAAATTTAATGCTACAACTCAAGAACAAGTGTCAGAATTCAAAGGCTAAATTAAGAAATTTCACAAGAAATTTAATGCTTTACATTAGAAAGGACATACATCTTTGGAGGATAGTGTAGAAATTCCCACTGTAGATCAATAGATTATGCATTAGACTAAATAAAAATACAAGATCTACTTCTACAACAAACTTTGCGTAAGCTTAATCGAATTGACCAAGATCAAGAGAACACATATAACTGAGAATGAGAAATCAATCACACATAACACAGAAGAAATAACCCAGGAAAGCCTCAAACTAAAACCCTAATCTCTATATTATCATACAAGTGGAAATCTTGTTCAAGTTACAAAAAGAATCAACTCTCAAGCTATCCTGCTCTCTTTGCAATCAAACAATATAGCTCATAGACTGAATAGACACTTTATATGTCCTCCTCAAGCCCTCCATGCCGCCTATTTCCTTGCAAAATTTTTCTTGGGGTCTACTGAAGCCACATGTGTGAATTGGCCTCATCACACTCACAAAACCTGAAGAAGTAACTGCGCAATCCTCAAGGAAAGAATTCCTTCTGAATGCAAGGAATATTCACAATGAAATATTCTAGAAACTGGTAGTACACTGCCCCTCAATCTGATCTCAACTAGGTCTCTGTCTGAATTGACATGCATGTGTTATTTATGAGAGAATATTCAGTTATCTAAAGTGCAGTAGTTACATGCATGCATGCATTAACTAACTGAAATCACATTAATTCAAAAAATTGTTTGAATTAATCTAACTAGACTTGACTCAGTTAACTGAGCCAACTAATTACAACTCAATATTACAACTCATTCTTATCTCTTTAACTAATGGATAAATTCCTCAATTAATGGAGAAACTCTTGCATGTCCCCACATAAACTTCATGTTTGATTTTCCTTAACTAATTAATTCATGGTGAATTAATTAATTATTTTACAAACAACTGCTAAGATCAAATTCGAATTTTAATTCTCTATTTTAGTTTAGGGATTGACTAAAATAGGAAGGTATCCTGAAATGCTATTTATAGTAGTACTAAATTTAGCACTTCTATATTTAGCATTTCTTGTTTCTATTTTCAACACTCCCTCTCAACAAGAGAGGGATTATCAGTAACCCTAATCCTATCTCTATGGAACTAGAACTTGCATTTTAACAATGCCTTAGTCAAAATATTAGCATCTTGTTCCTTGGACGAAGCATACAGTAACAACATGATCCTCTTGACCACACAGTCTCGAAGATGGTGATATTGGATATCAATGTGCTTGGACCTGTCATGGAAAACTGGATTCTCATAGAGTTTGATACAACTCTGGTTATCACAGTAGATCGTTGTAGGATCCATCCTTTGACCAAACAATCCCACTAGAATATTCCCCATCTAAATAGCCTCACATGCAACTTGACTAGCAGCCATGTATTCAGCATCTGCTAAGCTAAGTGAAACTGATCTCTGTTTCCTGTTGTACCAGGAGACTGCAGCTGAACCAAGGTTGAAGATTCGTCCAGAAATGCTCTTTCGATCTAATGGACTCCCTGCCCAATCTGCATCTGTGAAGCCCTGAAGCTTCACTCCCTCTATCTGTTTGTACCACAATCCAAACTGATATGTGCCTCTGAGGTATCTCAGCACATGCTTCACTGCCTTCCAAAACATCTTGGTAGGCTGAACCATAGCTTGACTCAGCTGGTTCACCATAAAGCATAAGTCGGGTCGTGTTTTCACCATATACATAAGTGAACCCACTAGCCGGCGATAAACAGTAGAAACTACTACCTCACCTGAAGTAGCATCCTCCTTCCTCCAGTTCCCAGCTAGAGGAGTATGCATGGGCTTGCACTTCTCCATGTGAAAGCGCCTGAGTATCTCATTGGCATACTTGCCTTGAGACACAAATACTCCACCATCTTTCTGCCACACCTCCATGCCTAGAAAGTAGTGCATAAGGCCCATGTCCTTCATCTCGAACTCTCTTGGAAGGTCCTCCTTGCAAGACTATGTCAGTTGATCATCACCTGTCAAAATTAGATCATTGACATAAAGAACAATGATCAGTTGTTTACCTTCTACCATGATGTGGTAAAGGTTCGCATCTGCTTCACTCTTGGTGAAGCCCAAACCAGTGAAATAGCTGTCGATCCTGGTGTACCAAGCATGGGGTGCTTGCTTCAGCCCATACAAAGCCCTCTTGAGTCAACACACATGCGACTCACAATCGAAGGTCTCGAAACCCTATGGCTACTTAATGTACACCTCCTCCTCAATCTTCCCATTGAGGAATTCTATCTTCTCATCCATCTGGTGGATCTTCCACCCCATCTGAGCTGATAGTGCCACTATTGATCTAATCAATGAGTAACTTGCTACCGGAGAAAATGTCTCATCACGTTCGATCCCCTCGACCTGTGAGAAATCCCGGGCAACAAACCTTGCCTTATGTTTCTCAACACTGCCATCAGCTACCTAGTTTACCTTGTAAAGCCATCTAGAACTCACCATTGACTTACCCTGAGGTCTTGGGACAACATCCCACACACTGTTCCAAATGATAGAGTCGTACTCCTCTACCATTGCATCAACCTAGATTGGTTGATGCACTGCCTCCTCGAATGAAGAAGGTTCGATATCTACACACTCCCCAACTAGGGCCATGTACGCAATGTATCGCTCGAGTGACCTCCTCTATCTGCGCTGAGAATATGTCTATCCCACATTCTCTCGCACATCTAGTATGACCCTGTCATCTTCCCTTGAGCGTTTCCGCCCATCTCTGGAAGTATCAGCATGAGTGAATGTCTCCACTCCTGGATCCTCTACACGCGGCTGCTCCGCATCAATTTGAGGCTCTTCCTCCTTAGGAATTGAAAGTTCCTCCTTTGCATGCAACTTGAGCTCCCTCTCAAGTGACACTTGCATGGCTTTCTACTCGTCGAAATTCAAATCCCTGCGTACCACAGTCCTCAGAGTGGAAGGCAGGTATACCCGATAGTTGTGGTGTGTATCTGTGTACCCCACAAGTATTCCCAACTTAGCTGTTGGGTCTAGCTTCTTCCTGGCATCTTTGGTCACATGACAGTAAACTGATGATCCAAAGATTCAGAAGTGACTTACATCAGGTCACTTCCTAGAAGAGGCCTCCATAGGTGTCTTCATTCCCAATATATAGTGCGGGCTTCTGTTCTGCAAGTATACTGTTGTATTGCATGGCTTAGGCCACAAATGCAATGGTAGTCTTTGGTCATGCAACATCACTCGAGCTGCTCCCACAATCAATCTGTTCTTCCTTTCGGACACCCCATTCTGTTGTGGGTTATGGGGTGCCGTCAATTCCGGTTATTTCCTTCTACAATGCAAAAGTCTTTAAACTGTTGGGAGACATACTCTCTACCATTGTCACTAAGCAAGGATTTTATTTTCTTTCTATATTCTTTCTCTACCAAGGCTTTAAACACACAAAACCTCGAGAAGGTATGATCCTTCTTTTGCATAAAGTAGATCCAGCATCTACGAGAAAAATCATCAATAAAAATAACATAGTACCTTTTTTTAGTGGTGGATGCTGTAGAGAAAGGTCCACAAATTCTGAGTGAACTCGCTCCAAGATTGCTCTAGCTCTATTTTCTTGATCTGGAAAGGAATATTTCACATACTTACCCAAGGTACAACCTTTGCATGTAGTTGTCTGCTCAAGTTTTCCCTTGGGTAATTCGATAGAAATCCATTTCATGATCTTCAAGGCTCCATGGTGCAAGTGGCCCAGAATTCTATGCCATTGCTCGCCAACATCTTGGCTCTGCACCATCTCATATTTGGAACTCAAAGCAACACAGTCATCTACCTCCATCTTGTAGAGATTCTTAACTTGAATCCCTATTTTCTTTGTCTGTCCAGTACCGATATGCCTCAGGAATACCTTTCCTTTACTAAAAACTACATCATAGCCTTTATCTTCTAGCATAGTGATAGAGACAAGATTCTTCTTCAGACCTGGTACATACTTTACATCAGTCAGGGTGAGGGGAGCTCCATGCTCCCTTTGAAACACAACCGTACCTTCACCTGAAACACAGTACTTTCCATCACCGCCCATCTCGATCCGCATATGGAGATCCTTCTCCTCCAAGGTACTGAAAAGATTCTTGTCACCTGCCGTGTGGAATGAATCTCCACTATCCAGGTACCACACACATCCCACCATGGATTAAACCATGCATGCGATAAGCAAGAAACCCAACTCAAACTATGATGCCAGTGCCTCGCCATCTGATCCCTTCGAGGAACCATTCTTGGATTTCTTTTGTGGACAATTCGTATCATAATGGCCCACTTCATGACATTGAAAGCATCACACTTTCGATTTGTCAATCTTCTTCCCACCATGGGAAGAACTGGATTTGGGATGGGATTCATTCCCTTTCCCTTTCCTTACCTTACTCGCTAAGGCTATATTTTCCTCATCATCTTGCTTCGATGAGGATACATCTCTGGTGCTTCTTCTTATTTCCTCCTGCATCAGATCCGACCAAAGTCATTCCTAATCTGACAGTTTTTCTCTTCCATTAACCGAGTCTTGGTAGCTATGCTAGCTCTTAGGAAGACCAAGGAGTGCAAGACTCACCATGTCATCATCAGCGGTCGTGATCCCTACACTTCCAAGCTCATCCTTGCAAGTGGTGAGCTTGTTCAGATATGTAGAGATTGTGTCGCCCTTTTCACACTTTATCTTACGAAGCTTTTCTTTCAGCACCAGCTTCCTCTGATCGCTACTATTCTGATATATATCTTTAAATGTTTTCCACATCGAAAACGGTGTCTCCTTCCCATGGAGGCTCGAGACAATGTGGTCTCAAACTCCCTCCTGGAGGATTCTCCTTGCTCTAGCCACATATTTGTTCCATTCCGCGAGTTTAGTAGCATCTGTCGGCTTCGGGTCTTCTTGATCAATGAAGTCCTTTAGACCGTTATCCTCTAATACTACTTCCTAGCAATCCTTCCAGGCTATATAATTCGAGCTGCCATCAAGGGCATACTCGAGTCTTAAACCATTGAACGCCATTGATGAAATTGAGATGTGATAAAAAATCGATTTCTATATTTAGGAACCACAAACTTCGAACTTTTGTATACTGTTCTTCTCCTTCATCACCTTTGCTCCGATACCATGTAGAAATTCCCACTGTAGATCAATAGATTATGCAATAGACTAAAGAAAAATACAATATCTACTTCTACAACAAACTTTGTATAAGCTTAATCGAATTGAGCAAGATCAAGAGAACACATATAACTGATAATGAGAAATCAATCACACATAACACAGAAGAAATAACCCGGGGAAAGCCTCAAACTAAAACCCTAATCTCTATATTATCATACAAGTGGAAATCTTGTTCAAGTTACAAAAAGAATCAACTCTCAAGCTATCCTGCTCTCTTTGCAATGAAACAATATAGCTCATAGACTGAATAGACACTTTATATGTCCTCCTCAAGCCCTCTAAGCCTCCTATTTCCTTGCATAGTTTTGCTTGGGGTCCAGTGAAGCCACATGTGTGAATTGGTCTCATCACACTCACAAAACCTGAAGAAGTAACTTTGCAATCCTCAAGGGAAGAATTCCTTCTACATGCAAGGAATATTCTAGCAACTGATAGTACACTTGCCCTCCATCTGATCTCAACTGGGTCTCTGTTTGAACTGACATGCATGAGTTATTTATGAGAGAATATTCAGTTATCTGAAGTGCAGTAGTTACATGCATGCATGCATTAACTAAGTGAACTCACATTAATTCAACAAACTGTTTGAATTAATCTAATTGGAATTGACTCAGTTAACTGAGCCAACTAACTACAACTCAATATTACAACCCATCCTTATCTCTTTAACTGATGGATAAATTCCTCAATTAATGGAGAAACTGTTGCATGTCCCCACATAGACTTCATGTTTGATTTTCCTTAACTAATTAACTCATGGTGAATTAATTAATTATTTACAAACAGCTACTAAGATCAAATTCAAATTTTACTTCTCTATTTTAGTTTAGGGATTGAATAAAATAGGAAGGTATCCTGAAATGACATTTATAGTAGTACTAAATTTAGCACTTCTATATTTAGCATTTCTTGTTGCTATTTTCAATAGATAGAAGTGGAAAATTAATCCCACTTGAAGAGTATCAACAAAGACTACATGATATAGTAGTGGATAAGATTAAATTTTCCAAAATCAGAGGAGTTATTACTGGGACAACATTCATTTAAGGTTTAAGCTATGATTTATTAATTCAACGTGACATTAGGCATTTGTTTCTAACCAAGCTCACTTTTGAAAAATGCTGAAGTCAATGAGTCATATAGGAAATTTCTAAAATTTTCTATCCCTGATGGAAAGAGATGGGAAGAAATGTGTCAACTCATCAAATAGGAACAAAATGTAAAATTTTAGGAGCAGGAAATGCAACTTTAGTAGAAGATAACAAAATTTCAAGGACAATCATTAGAAGAAACAAGTTTCCAACTATAGTCATCAACAACATCCCTCAAAATTAGTTTAGATCCACTAATTTTAGTGCTATCTTTGTAATATCCCAATTATTATGGATGATATTATATTTTGTAATAAATTTTGATTCCATCTTAGATACGTTAAAAAGCCGAACTCTATAAATATTGATGCAGGAGCATACAACTCGCCATGACCGGGTGAAGTCTCAGCCAGGTTTGAAAGTTGTTGATCATCAGGATTGTTTTTTTCTCTAGAGTCATCAGGTAGTTTCTTTTAATTACTTTTTTTTATTGTCAGAGTCGGCATGTTAGGTTGCAATTAGTTAGACATTTAGAATTACTGTGGACTGAACAGTAAATAGGAAATGGTTCGTTAATTTAGGGGAGAGATGACAAACTGCTTAGTTAAGTTCTGTAGAATCAAACAGGTAGTAGTTATTAACCATAATAAGTTCATTTAACTGAACCCTATGGCAGTTTTAATTAAATGCAAATCAACTGTAACAGAAGGATATAAAAACATAGATGTAATACGAAGGGAGGGTTCCATGAATCCGAATTGAAGAAATAAATATAACATTACAGAGAAAGGATTTTCTGCCATTGTCCATCCAAAAGTATTATTCATTGTTCATTACTGTAAATAATTAATGTTTATGCAACAGTTTGATAAACTATAAACAGGGGAAGATCACAGACAGCATGATCCTATTGTTATTTGGCACACAGTTGGTGTCCAACCTGAACGAACATTCGCCTACGGAAAAGGGAATTACAAAGAGGAAAGGACAACCTGAGAATAGGACAAAACGACCACATAACAGAGACAACATTACACAGGAGACGACCAAACACAGAGGTATTTCCGTCACACATTTTTTTTTTTTGTATTATCATGAATCAAATATCATCCATTGAAAAGAAAACTATTATCATTTATATTGTGAAATGAAACACATACATTGCTGGTTCTCATCTCCATAGAACAACCAAACCAAATACATAACTGTGACTGGCATTAGGGTTGAAACCCTCGATGAGGGTTTATATATATAACCACAAACATTCTTTCTACCGACGGCATTGAAAACAACACAGTACAACTACCAACAGAGACAAACTACAGTACATCAATAATTACAGACAAACTACGACAAGCCGAGACCACTATCCTACAGGACTTTTCATATCTCGAAAGCTGGAAGATTCAGGGCCTATCAAAAGGTTCTTCCTGTGGAATAGGAGATGGAAGCCCGCGCGCTCAAGTTGAAACCATAGACCTGTAGAGAAAACAAACCCGAAAGGTTAATATACAAAGCGAGTTACAGGAAATAAGCCGAGGGAAATTATACCAAACAATATGAGAAAAGAACTGCTGTAGCTTACCTGAGAGGATAGAGCCGAATTCGAGAAGTAGAATCATCACATATGGATTTGTAAAATTGCAGACCGAAGGAGCAATGTTGATAAGTAACGTTTCTAGTGGGAGGATAAATTGAAGCATGGAAGGTTGTTGTTACCTGTTCGAGCCGTCGAGCGACTACCAGAGTTTTCCCTGAGTCCATAACAGTCAGTGAATTCGTGAAACAGAGATTGACAAATAGTGAAAGATGCAAGTGGGTTATACTAGAACAGTAGAGCAATAGCCTGAAGCCATTCCTTGACGGCCAAGTAAATTTTCAATAATACAGTTACGGTTGAAATCATAGTAGCCAGGAACTTACCAGAGAAAACGAAGTCACATAAGCACGTTAGAGCCGGAGTAACACCGACACACTGGGCAGGAACGTCCATGAGTCCACAGCCGAGCTGAAGGGAGAAGGGAATGTTCATACACACCGGAAGACACCATAGCTAATAGAACAGTGACTGCTCGACAGAAACCCTCACTGAACCTTTCAACGGCAGAACCATCCAGAATAGTGAAAAGACCAAGCGATAAGGATTAAGAGTGAGGCGGGAACCAAGCCCGAGACGTAGGGTGAACATTTAATGCAACAATAACTCGCAACTGCAACCAACAGCGAAATATCCATGAACAATCTCCACGTAGACGAAGCCATTTAGTAATAGAGCACGTCATACCGTGCGATCACGTGGACCAGCGGGCCAGTGTGGCTGGGTTGCACCAGAGTGGTATCAGAGCATTAGGTTGATTGAGAATATGGAGGTAGGGCGACGAGGACGAGGCCGAGGTGCTCGTAGATTGGCAGATGAAGGGTTGCGAGAGGAAATTAGAATCCTTGCTGCCCGTTTGGAGGTAGTAGAGGCAGGTAGGAGGAGAGATCCAGAAATGGGCGATGTCAGTGAAGAGGAAGTGGAAGTAGCAGCAGATGGACCAGAGGGAGAATCTGCAGAGGTGAAACTACTGAGGTCTGTTTTACTAGCAAGCAGTAAACCTAAGCCAGAACTTCCGACATACGATGGTAGCCTGTCTATCGATATTTTGTTGGATTGGATTAGCGAGATGGACAAGTACTTTGAGTGCGAAGAAGTTGGCGAAGACCGTAGAGTCAAATTCGCGGTGACGAAACTGAAGGGACATGCAGCTCTATGGTGGGACAGTGTCCAGAATGAGAGGAAGAGATTGAATAAGATGCCGATTAAAACTTGGTCAAGAATGGTGGCCAAGCTGAAGGGCAGATTTCTACCAAGGGACTATCAGATTGCATTACACAGGCAGGTACAGAATTTGAGACAGAAAGGATTGACCGTAAAGGAGTACACGGAGGAGTTCTACAGAGTGAATTTGCGAGCCAGATATACCGAAGATACAGCAGAAAGGAAAGCCAGGTATGTTAATGGGCTGAGGATGGAAATCCTAGATGAAATAAGTATTTTATCCCCAAATAATACCGAGGAGGCATATCAAAGCGCAATAAAAGTGGAGGAAAAAATTACCAGAAGGCAGAATGCCCGGAGAGGACGAGGGGCCAACAAAGGGAAAATCTGGTCTATGGCAGGGACCGGACTGCTAACAGTAGTGAGGAAGCTAGCAGTTCGAAGACATCAAGAACAACAGATAGAGGAGATAGTACGAGGGGCGGCAGATCGTCCCAACGCGACAGAGGGAATGGCCGAGGAAGAGGGGCTGGTTATCAATGTTATAGATGTCATAAGTGGGGCCACTTCTCGTTTGAGTGTCCAGAATCAGATCCAGCTGGACAGCGGGGTGCATATGTGGCACAGCCGGAAGAAACAGCAGCACTCCCTCAGGAGGCGGAGAATGCTCCAGAGATAGGAGAAGCTTTGGTGCTGCATAAAGTGCTATTGAAACCAGTCAATGAGGACACTGAACAGACACAGCGGAAAGCTCTGTTCAGGACAATTTGCAAATCACGAGGTAAGTGTTGCAAATTAATAATTGACAGTGGGAGTACCGATAATTTGGTGTCCACGGAAATGGTGGAAAAATTGGGCTTGAAACGCTTAAAGCATCCCAATCCGTATAGAGTTTCGTGGCTGCAAAAGGGCCACCAATTGCTGGTGGATGAACAAAGCGAGGTCGAACTTCAGATAGGTAGATATAAGGACAAAATTGTCTGCGACATCATGCCAATGGATGTGTGTCACATCTTATTAGGCAGACCGTGGCAATACGATAGGAAGGTAACACATGATGGAGTGATGAATTGTTATAAATTCGAGAAGGACGGAATCAAGCACACGCTTGTACCTATCAGAGAAGAGAAAGGAGCGGTTGAAACAGGTGAAACCAGAGCATTGCTGGTGGGTGGAAATTTTTTTTTAAAACAAGTAAAAGATAGTGAGGTAGGTTATGCAGTGGTCAGGAAAGCCAGGACAGTTTTGTTGCACACAGAAATATCAGACTTACCCATAGAGATTCAGCAAATGTTAGAAGAGTTTGCAGACATAGTTGTAGATGACTTTCCAGACAAGTTTCCCCCCAAGCGTAGCATTATTTACCACATCGATTTCATACCCAGAGCTAGTTTGCCGAATAAAGCAGCATACCAAATGAGCCCTAAGGATAATGAAGAAATCATAAAACAGGTGCAGGATCTATTGGACAAGGGTTTGATAAGGGAGAGCTTAAGCCCTTGTGCTGTACCAATAGTCCTCGCTCCCAAAAAAGGAGGGGAATGGCGGATGTGCACCGACTCAAGGGCCATTAATAAAATTACCATCCGGTACAGATTTCCGTTACCGCGAATGGATGATATGATGGACTGTTTAAGCGGGGCAGCTTATTTCTCAAAAATAGATTTGAAAAGCGGATAGCATCAGATTCGGACACGAGAGGGGGATGAGTGGAAGACGGCCTTTAAGACAAATGAAGGGTTGTACGAGTGGTTGGTCATGCCGTTTGGGCTGAGCAATGCGCGCGTACATTTATGAGGCTCATGAACGAGATGCTGAAGGAGTATATTGGGAAGTTTGTGATAGTTTATTTGGATGACATTCTTATTTTCAGCATAACGAAAGAAGAACACCTTCGATGCGTGCGTAAGGTACTAGAGAAATTACAGTAGAACAAACTGCTGATAAAATTGAAGAAATGTACTTTTCTGCAGAAGGAATTAATTTACTTGGGGCTTGTGGTAGCAGAAAATGAACTAAATATGGATCCGTAGAAGATAGCGGCAATAGTAAATTGGCCGTCTCCGAAATATCTATTTGAAGTACGTAGTTTTCACAGATTGGAAAGTTTTTATAGGAAGTTCATTAAGAATTTCAGCAAAATTTGTGCACCCATGTTAGATACCATCAAAAAGGCCAGCCAACATTTTCGATGGACAGAAGCAGCCGAGAAAAGTTTCCAGTTGTTGAAGAAGAAGATTGTTGAGAGGCCAATCCTGAGGCTACCAGACTTCCAGAAATTGTTTCAGGTACGTTGTGACGCCAGTGGGACAACAATTGGGGCTGTACTCAGTCAGGAGGACAAGCCGGTGGCATTCTTCAGTGAGAAACTAAACGAGAGTAGGCAGAAATACTCATCATATGATAAAGAGTTTTATGCTGTTGTACAGGCATTAAAACACTGGAGGCATTATTTATTGGGGAACGAATTCGTGCTATTTTCGGATAATTCTGCACTACAATATGTAATGCAGTAGCACAAACTCAACCACAAACATGCCAAATGGGTAGAGTATTTGCAGAGTTTTAACTTCGTACTGAAGCACATTAGTGGGCAGGCAAATAAGGTGGCAGACACATTGAGTAGGAAGGCTTTACTTCTGCAGGAAAGCACTATACAGGTGTTGGGTTTTGATCACCTATGGGATCTATACCAAACAGACACAGATTTCAGAGAAGCCTATGAGGCGTGCCAGAACCCTTTGGTGAGGAGCAACAGTCCTTGGTTGGACTACAATTTACAGGAAAAGTTGTTGTTTAAAGGAGGAAGACTGTACATACCTGACTGTTCAATAAGGGAGAATATTATTCGCGAGAAACATAGTGGAGGATTGACCAGACACTTCGGCATGGATAAGACCCTCGAGCAGCTTAATCACTTTTATTTTTGGCCAAAAATGTGACGAGATGTACAACGTTTTGTGACCAAATGCAAGGTGTGCCAATTGGCAGAGGGACACAGCCAGAACACAGGACTGTATGCACCATTACCCGTCCCAAGCAGGCCGTGGGATTTTGTTAGTTTGGATTTTGTCTTAGGTCTGTTGAAGACACAGTGAGGATATGACTCAGTAATGGTAGTGGTGGAGAGATTATAAAAAATGGCACATTTTATACCTTGTCGAAAAACCAGTGACGCCACCCACGTGGCCCACTTGTTTTTCAACGAGATTATCAGGTTACATGGACTGTCCAAATCCATCCTTTCGGACAGAGACGTGAAATTCACGGGACGCTTTTGGCATACCTTATGGAAGAAGATGGACACATAATTGAGCTACAGTTCTGCATATCACTCACAAACCGACGGGCAGACTGAAGTTGTAAACAGAAGTTTGGGAAACCTGTTACGTAGCCTAGTCGGAGAGAATTCACGGATGTGGGACCGGGTGCTAGCACAGGCAGAGTTCACTTACAACGACTCGCCTAACCGCAGCACAGGTTTCAGCCCCTTCCAGATTCTGTATGGCATGCATCCTCGCGGAGTGCATGAACTCCGGGATCTTGGACTGCAGGAACGACGAAGTGCGGACGGAGAAGATTTCGCTAATGCGATGAGAGACTTGCACGAACAGGTGAAAATAAAGTTACAGGACAACAGCTTAAAGTACAAACAGCACGCAGATCTAAAGAGGAAGGAAGTGCAGTTTGAAGTGGGGGACGAAGTCCTCGCACACTTACGCAAGGAATGTTTCCCTAGGGGTACGTACAATAAACTGAAGTATAAAAAGATAGGGCCTTGCAAAGTTCTGCGGAAGTTTTCAGCTAATGCCTACGAGATACAATTGCCACCCGGCATAGGCATCTCACCTATCTTTAACGTAGCAGATCTATTCCCGTACACAGCTGACCCAAAGGAAAAGGAGGAAGATGCACCCAGACAGTCTACACAGAGTACCCAGGAAGATGGAGAAGCTTGGAAGAGACAGATGCCTTACGTTCAACCGCCCGAGATCGAAAGCATCCTCGAAACTCAGGTGGTTAGACGAACTCGACGGAAGGACTACATGCACTACCTGGTCAAGTGGAAAAACCGTCCAATCGAGGACAGTTCGTGGCTTGATGCCAGGAAGATCGCTCAAACTGGAACTTCGGTCGAGAAGCTCATGGGCCAGAGCCATGATCTCTTTTTTCCCCGGGAGCCTGATGCAGGAGCATCCAGCTCGCCATGACCGAGTGAAGTCTCAGCCAGGTTTGAAAGTTGTTGATCATCAGGATTGTTTTTTTCTCTAGAGTCATCAGGTAGTTTCTTTTAATTACTTTTGTTTATTGTCAGAGTCGGCATGTTAGGTTGAAATTAGTTAGACATTTAGAATTACTGTGGACTGAACAGTAAATAGGAAATGGTTCGTTAATTTAGGGGAGAGATGACAAACTACTTAGTTAAGTTCTGTAGAATCAAACAGGTAGTAGTTATTAACCATAATAAGTTCGTTTAACTGAACCCTATGGCAGTTTTAATTAACTGCAAATCAACTGTAACAGAAGGATATAAAAACAGAGATGTAATACGAAGGGAGGGTTCCGCGAATCCGAATTGAAGAAATAAAAATAACATTACAGAGACAGGATTTTCTGCCATTGTCCATCCAAAAGTATTATTCATTGTTCATTACTGTAACTAAATTAATGTTTATGCAACAGTTTGATAAACGATAAACAGGGGAAGATCACGAATAGCACGATCCTGTTGTTATTTGCCACACAGTTGGTGTCCAACCTGAACGGACATTCACCTACGGAAAAGGGAATTACAGAAAGGAAAGGACGACATGAGAATAGGACAAAACAACCACATAACGGAGACAACATTACACAGGAGACGACCAAACACAGAGGTATTTCCGTTACGCATTTTTTTTTTATTATCGTGAATCAAATATCATCCATTGAAAAGAAAACTATTATCATTTATATTGTCAAATGAAACACATACATTGCTGGTTCTCATCTCCATAGAACAACCAAACCAAATACATAACTGTGACTAGCATTAGGGTTGAAACCCTCGACGAGGGTTTATATATAACCACAAACATTCTTTCTACCGACGACATTGAAAACAACACAGTACAACTACCAACAGAGACAAACTACAGTACAGCAATAATTACAGACAAACTACGACAAGCCGAGGCCACTATCCTACAAGACTTTTCATATCTCGAAAGCTGGAAGATTCAGGGCCTACCAAAAGGTTCTTCCTGTGGAATAGGAGACGGAAGCCCGCGCGCTCAAGTCGAAACCATAGACCTGTAGAGAAAACAAACCCAAAAGGTTAATATACAAAGTGAGTTACAGGAAATAAGCCGGGGGAAATCATACCAAACAATCTGAGATAAGAACTGTTGTAGCTTACCTGAGCGGATAGAGCCGAATTCGAGAAGTAGAATCATCACATATGGATTTTTAAAACTGTAGACCGAAGGAGCAATGTTGATAAGTAACGTTTCCAGTGGGAGGATAAATTGAAGCATGGAAGGGTGTTGTTACCTGTTCGAGCTGTCGAGCGACCACCGAAGTTTTCCCTGAGTCCATAACAGTCAGTGAATTCGTGAAACAGAGATTGAAAAACAGTGAAAGATGAAAGTGGGTTATACTAGAACAGTAGAGCAATAGCCTGAAGCCATTCCTTGACGACCAAGTAAATTTTCAACAATACAGTTACAGTTGAAATCATAGTAGCCAGGAACTTACCAGAGAAAACGAAGTCACATAAGCACGTTAGAGCCGGCGTAACACCGACACACTGGGCAGGAACGTCCATGAGTCCACAGCCAAGCTGAAGGGAGAAGGGAATGTTCATACACAAAAGAAGACACCACAGCTAACAGAACAATGACTGCTTGACAGAAACCCTCACTGAACCTTTCAACGGCAGAACCATCCAGAATAGTGAAAAGACCAAGCGATAAGGATTAAGAGTGAGGCGGAACCAAGCCCGAGACGTAGGGTGAACATTTAATGCAACAATAACTCGCAACTGCAACCAACAACGAAATATCCACGGAAAATCTCCACATAGACGAAGCCATTTAGTAATAGAGCACATCATACCGTGCGATCACGTGGACCAGCGGGCCAGTGTGGCTGGGTTGCACCAAATATTTTGTATTTCAAAGAAGAAAGGGTTGAACCCTTGTGATGATCCAATAAACATGCTTGTAATTTTCTGAACTATTTCTGAAGATTAATAGAAGGATTCTGGATTCATTTTGAGCAGCTTGTGTATCTTTGTGAGTTTTTCTAGTATTCATTTATGTTATCATTTTATATTTTCTTTGCACATGTTTAAGGTAGCACAGAAGTTTGGGTAAGATTAGATTGAATATAAATATATCTAGAAGCTACTGCAAAGTTATCATTAATTAAAGAGATTAATTAATTGAAATTGTTTGTCTTAGTTAATTCCTCTAAATCAATAAATTGTTTCCTTTTGTCATCTCTTGCACATGTACTGTTTGGCTATAGAAAATTTCTATATGCATCTGCTATATATAAGAAATTAAACATTCAATTTGAATATTTAAGGAATTATATATCTTCTTTACTTCTGCTTTTCATATCATTTTAAAGCTTAATTTTATGAAGAGTGAAGAATCAACCCTTCTATTTTCTAAAAAATAATTAAGATTTACATCTGTTTAAAATTTTAAGCATTGGTCATCCATTTAAAATAAAAAACGTTATTTTAGATGCTTTGGCATAGTCCTTTAGCCTAGGAATATCTACAAAGGACAATATCAGATTGGCGTCATTGTCAGGGAAAGAAAATTGAAATGTTTTCCCTGGGACAATGATTATACTTGCCTCTTAATGGTGAATAAGAGGCCAGTAGGCTAAAATCCTTCACCTGGCAACTCCACTGGTTAAATCTGGCTTCACGCAAGCATACCAGATCCCAGTCAGATCCTGAAATTTTCTCTCCTTTATCAGATCCAGAGAGATTAGTTAGAATTGCATCAATTAGACATAAGTTAGAAGCCTCTCTAACTACTTTTGCCTCTATTCTATCTCAAGACATTCACAATCTACCCTTTACAATCAACTCCAACACCTGTTAAATTATCAGATATTTCTCCAAAAGTTTTAGATCTCCTTTGTAAAGGAGTAGATCTTCAAACTACACTTCTAGTCCATTAACTTGATGCTTTTGAACTTAATTATTCACATTTGGAACCTAATAAGAGTGAAGAAGATCCTAAGCTTTCCTTTTCTAAGTATAAACCACTCGATTATAAATTTTCTTTTGTACATACTTATCCATTTACTTCTACTAAATCTGAAGAGGAATTAAGTATTTATACTAATCCACTATATTTTGAGGATCCTGACAAGGTTCTTCCTGAAGTTCAGAAGTTATTTATTAATCCTCAATCCTTCTAGAAACCCAAACCTTCATCACCTACTTCTTTTAGTAAAGTTGTTTCACCTAAGAAGACAAATCCATTTCAACAAATGGTTGGTATTCAACCAATTGTAGTAGCACGTTATGTTGCTTTAGTTATTCCACCTGCGGCCCAACTCCATCCTTTTCTTGATGGATATTTAAGACACTTACCTAGATTTAATGGAGAAACTGGGTCATCTATTGAAGATCACTTAGCTACATTTCTATACTTTGTTGATAACATGTATATTGAACATGAGGATGTCTACACTAGACTTTTTGTTCAATCCCTTGAAGGAAATGTTAGGATATGGTTTAGACAACTTCAAGCTAATTCAATTAATTCATGGGTTGAACTAGTTAATATTTTTAAAAATCAACGGGGAGTAAAAAAGGATGTTTTTTTACTATTTAATAGAATTTGAAGACTTAAAAAGAAACCTTAGTGAACCTGTAGTTGATTTCATTAAGAGATTCAATAAACTCTATAATAAAATGCCCCCTGATTGCAAACCTCCAGTAATTGTTGCTAAGGTTAGGTTTTCCAAAGAATTTGAAGATGACTTTATTGTAATGCTTAGGGAGAGAAAATATGAAACTCTAGTAGACATGAAAACAAACACAATCGAAGTTGAGGATAATAGAAAAACATCTACTAAATTGAAAGTTAAGGTCAAAAATGTTGAAAAGAGAATGAAAGATAGAGAAGAAGGTACCTCATCAAAAACTAAAGATGAAGATCATAAAATTGATGAAATAACTTCTTTACTTAGAAATCTCTCTAACAGAATCTCTAGAATGGAAACTCAACCTAGAGCAACCCAACAAGTTGCAAATAGACCACAAGTTCAATATAGAAGACCTTTTCAACCTCAAATTTTACAAAGGCCAAACACTGACCAACAAATTCAACCTCCCCTAATGATTGATGATCAAGATCCTGAAGAAATTGTTCCTGTCAACACAAATGATATTAACTATTTTGAAGATCCATCATCATAAAATGTTATTGTCCCAATTAGTCAAGATCAGTATTTAATTCAAAATCAAGAAAATTCTCAAATTTCCAAGTATCAAGCTTTTTTTATTTCCTCATTGTTGAATTAAATAGAAGGTATGACCTTAGACCAAGACCAGGACCTAGTAGACCAGCCAAAAAGGTTACCTTTGATTAACCTCAAGTAAAATCAGTTGAAACACAAACACCATTAATTCAACCACAGAATCAGATACACAAACATAATATTCCTAAAAATATGTTCTAATTGTTTTAATGTTGAAAAAGAGTTAGAAAGAATTAAAATTCAAATCCCATTATCTGAACTCTCTAAAAGTCCAGGTTATAAGCATCAAGTTTCTAAATGGATTCAATATTCAAGTGTCGATACAAAGGGGGATATCAATATTTTATAAGATGAAAAACCTCAAGTGTTTTTGGTCCTAATCCTGATATGATTGATGAAATTGTACCTCCCTTCTATGTCACCTTGAAAATTCATGATTACCTTTTATATAATTGGATGTTAGATTTTGGTGCTTCCCATAATCTAATTCCTAAAGTAATCATGGATCAAATTCAATTGCAAATCACTATACCATATCATCACATGTATACTTTTGACTCTAGGAAAGTACCCTATCTTGGATTAATTAAGGATTTAGTGGTAATACTTGCTCAGATTCCTATTAAGAGTATAGTCTTAGATATTGTTGTCACAGATATTCTCCCAAGATTTTGAATGTTACTATCCAAATCCTATTGTGCCAAGTTAAGGGGAAGTCTACAAATGGATATGCTTTATGCTACAATCCCAATTTACGGAGGTGAACATTTAAGATTATACAGAGAAGTTAGATTCATTAAAATAGTTTGTAAAAAAAATCAAACAATTAGTCATCCTGTTTATGCAATTGATCAATATTTTGGATGTTTTACATTAACTGCTAATGACCATCCAAATCCTCAAATCAATATTCAAGAAACTGTCAATACCACTCAAATTATAAACACTCACATTTGGAAAATGTATTATAAACACTCACATTTGGAAAATGTACTTTGATGGATAATTTTCCAAAGATGGGACAGGGATTGGAATTGTACTCATTTCTCCTTATAAGAAAAATATAACCCAATCTTTTAAATTATATTTTGAGGTTACAAAAAATGTGGCAGAATATGAAGCCCTAATTTTAGGATTGGAGTTAGCCAAGGGTATGAAAGTTGAAAACTTAACCATATTTGGTGATTCTGAGTTAATTTTCAAACAAATCAAAAAAATTTCTTAAACCAAGCATCGTAGGCTTAAATATTATTATAATGAAGTTTGGGAATGTGTAGATAATTATTTTCAAGCATTTGATATCACATCAATCCCAAGAGAAGAAAATATCCACGATAATGCTTTTGTTATTTCTGCCACTTCTTTTAAAATTCCTGATCCTTTACAATTTCATTATCAAATTGAGGTAAAATACAGACCTTCCATTCGTGACAATCTCAAACATTGGAAGGTTTTTGAAGATGATGAACAGTTAAAAAAAATTACAAGCAATAGATGAATTTTCTTCTTTACATGTGGAATAAGAACACATTAATGAAATCAAATCAAATAAGGATGATCAAAATTCACATTTAGAATAGAAATTTTTTGATCTTGATATCATTCAGTTATCAAATAATTACATTCCAAAAGGATTAGTTCCCCTTGAAAAGTTGTTTGATCATAATGATGTGTCAAAAACTTCATTATTAAATTCACAACAAGAAAATGTTCAGGACTGTAATATTGGTACATCTAATGAAATCAAAAATGTTAAAATCTCAACATCATTGCCTCAAGAAATTAAAGGCAAATATATCAATATTTTAAGAAATTATAAAGATGTATTTGCATGTTCATATGAAGAATTGAAAACCTATGACACAACCATTATAGAACATAAATTCCTCTCAAACCTGAAGCTAAACCATTTCATTGGAAATTAAGAATAATAAACCCAGCCATGCTTCTAATCATCAAGAATGAAATTAAAAAATTATTGGATGCAAAAATAATTGTTCCCTTAAGATACTTTGAATGGATAGCAAACCTAGTACCTGTTAGGAAGAAAAATGGTGAAATAAGACTCTGTGTTGACTTTAGGAATCTAAACAAATTGTCTTTAAAGGATAATTATCCATTACCAAAAATGGATCAATTACTTCAGAGAGTTTCAAGTTCAAATAGGATTTCAACCTTAGATGGATTTTCTGGATATAACTAGATTTTGGTCAATCACGAAGATAGAGAAAAGATAACATTTACAACTCCTTGGAGTACATTTATGTATGCCATAATTCCATTTGGTTTAATTAACGTTGGAGAAACATTTCAAAGAGAAATGGACCTTTCATTTCTTGGTAAGATCAATAAGTTTATTGTCATTTAACTTGATTATTTAACTATATTTTCTAATTCCAATGAGAAACATTTGAAGCACTTGAGAAACAATTTTGAAAGATGCAGGAAATATGGGATTTCTCTTAATCCCAAAAAGTCACTTTTTGCCATGAAAGAAGGAAAGCTATTGGGACATATAATTTCAAAGGAAGGAGTTGTAATTGATCCAAAAAGAGTCTCAACAATTTAGGTAATTAGTTTACCTAGAAACAAAAAGGAAATTCAAGCATTTTTAGGAAAAATAAAATTCTTAAGAAAATTTATACCTAATTATGCTGAGATTGTGAAAGATATTACTGACATGCTTAAAAATGATCATGAAGTAAAATGGGCAGTACAAGCTAGATATTCTTTTTCAAAATTCAAGAAATTCATTTCAGAAAGCCTGGTACTAGCTAGTCCAGACTACTCAAAACCCTTTAGTATCTTTTCATTTTCCTTTGACACTACCTTAGTTGTTGTTTTACTACAAAAAAATGATGATGGATATGAGCAGCCAATTTCCTTTTTTAGTAAAGTGATGAGAGATGCTGAGTTGAGATATGACATTATAGAGAAGAAAGCCTATGCCCTTGTCCAAACCTTAAAATCATTCAGGAAATATGTTTTACATTCTCCTGTTATTGCTTATGTGCCAAATAATACAGTCAAAATCACAACCTGATACAGATGGAAAGAGAGGAAGATGGATAGCCAAGATACTTGAGTTTGATCTCGATATCAGACCTACCAAATTGGTGAAAGGACAGGGTTTAGCCAAACTTTTGGCTAAATCAAATTGTAAGATACTTTGTATGAACACCATTTTGCAAACTTCAACAGAGAAGAATCCAGAAGAACCTTCTCAAATGCCAGCCGAGAAGAATCCACAAGAACCTTATCAAATGCCAGCTAAGAAGAATCCACAAGAACCTTATCAGATCTCAAATGAGAAGAATCCACAAGAACCTTCTCAAATGTCAACCAAGAAGAATCCACAAGAACCTTCTTCCACTTCAGATCTTGTTCCTCTGCCTCTACATATTGATGACAATTTTTTACTTTTAGATTGGTATAGTGACATAGTGAATTTTCTTCAAGATTTGAAGTACCCACCAAAATTTACCAGGAATCAATCCAGATCTCTTAGACTCAAGGCTATGAAATACTATATCATAAATGATACTTTTATTGAAAGGATCCTTTGAATATCCTTGTATTCTGCCTAACTGAAAGTGAAACTGAAGGATTCATTGAACAATTTCATGAAGGCATTTGTGGAGGACATTATGCTTGGAAGGAAACTGCATACAAAATTTTGAGAGCAAGTTTCTATTGGCCCTATTTTTTGCACAGGATGGATAAAAGATAAGAATTGTTATCCCATGTTAGATATTTGCTGGAAAATAGAGGCTAGCAACACTTCCCCTTGTCCCAATGTTAATTGAAGCTCCACTTTTACAATGAGGATTATATTTTATAGGTGAAATAGTTCCATCTTCCAGCAACCAACATAGATGGATATTAATTGTCACTGATCACTTCACCAAGTGGGTAGAAGAAATCCCAATGAAGAATGCAATAGATACAGTGGTTATCAAATTCATTGAAGAAAATATATTATCTAGATTTGGTTGTCCACAAAAAATAGTTACAGTTAATGCACAGGATTTTAGCAGCATCAAAATGATAGATTTTTGTCAGAAATATCAAATTTCATTGCATCATTCTACACCATATTACCCACAAGGTAATGACTGAGAAGAATCATCAAATAAGAGTCTAGTCAAGGTAATCAACAAAATATTGGAAGATCAGAAAAGATGTTGGGATAGTCATTTTAAATATGCATTTTGGGAAAATAGAGTATAACCTAAAAGATCTACTGGCAAGTCCCCTTTCCAACTTGTATATGGAACTGAACCATTTTTCCCTACGCAGCTAGCATTTCCAGTGACCAAACTTTTGTAGGAATCATATGAGAAAGCTGATGATTTTTCAAGGAGAATCAATCAAATCATTGAGCTAAACCAAGTCAGAGATGAAGTTCAGCACAAACTTCGTTAGAATAAAAAAAATGAAAATTTTATTTGAGAGAAAGGCTAGAGAAATATATTCTAGACAAGGTGATGTAGTCTTAAGATGGGATGCTAGAAGAGAGGAAAGAGGCAAGCATGGAAAGTTTGATAACTTGTGGTTGGGACCATTTAGCATTACAGAAGTAAAAGGTAACAACACTTTCATTCTGTGCAACCTGGAAGGACAATGTTATTCATTGTTAGTCAATGGACAATACCTCAAACACTATATTTATTATTATATGCATGCAACCATCTTCATTTCAAATTTGTGATTTACTTTAAATTTCACTATCAAAGTTTGGTTTTCTCAGCAAAGAATTCATAGCCCGAGGAGAAGGCACACGGATATGCATGTTCTCTGCATCCTGTAGGGGGAAGCAGTCCCCAAATGGAGCCAATTTTGTAACTTATTTTTACCCTAGATGTTTTTTCTTTTTGTTGAAAAAATAAAAATAAAAATATAGAATATATGGAAAAGAAATAAAAGAAAATGACAAAAATAAATAAAGAAAAAAATGTCAAAATAAAAGAATTAAAGCGGATATATATATATATATATATATATAGAATCCCCAAAGTCGTGGGCTAGCCAAAATGCCGCAATGTTTTTATATATTATTATTTTAATATTTGCATATTTTCCAAAAGATTATGGTTTAATTTGCAAATAAAAGTGATCTGTCATTTTTTCATTATGCGATAAAGTGTGATTTAAAATATACGAAGGAGATTGTCCCCACCCACATCAACCGCAGGGAATGAGTTCGGGACCCCCTGCATCGTCGTAGTTTAATGGGGGGGTCCAAAAAGTTGTATTTGATTTACCACTTGATGATACATGTCACCCCCTCAGCAACTTTGGGACCCCCTTCTCCTAAACCACTAACTGCCCACCCCCCTCCGAAAACCACTTCCCACTCCTGCTCTGCTCCCGTGCCTATTCACACCTCGCCACCTGCCTTCTTCCTATTTTGCCCCGAAAATTAGTCATTAAATATTTAATTTCTCCCGCCAAATGTTCATATACCCATTTAAGCATTAATTTTTCATGCCAATGTCTAATTCCTTAATTGGACGCGCCTAAAAATGGTTATGACCTCTTCAATCATTCAAATTCCCTCTTTAAAAATACATATATCCTTCTGCTCATTCCCTTTCGCCATTCCATCTCACAGAATCACCAGTGTGACTTTGAATTCTACCTATGGCGCAACTGCTAATTTTCAAACACCAACAATTGACAATTATCTGGTAATTTGGCAACCTCATCCTGTAATTTCCCATTTACAATATCTTCATCTAAAGGAAAACCAAAATTAGTGGTAGAGATCCCTATATTACCTTTTGTAGTTAACCTATATGAGCTTCCCTTAGTAGATACAAAGTATAAAATCTCAGAAACCCAATGTCAGTTTGACCTCTATGAACTCCACAATTGGGAAAACCAGAAGTTTCTTGATGTCAGTGATGAATTGAGTATTTGGGAGTCTTTTCTTCCTGAATTCATCTTTCCCCATACCCATATCTTCCCTAAGTTTTTTACCTGGTGTCATCTACGATACATTCCTAGTCAAGAGGTCTGTAATTGCCCAAAATAATGAATTTTTATTTCCTATTACTCTTGAGTCCATATGTCAAGCACTTCAATCAGTCCTTCAACTCCTTTGCACCCTTTTTCCACTTACTCTCTCATGGATATCTACCAAAAACTCACATTTCCTCATCGAGCCCGACTCTTTGAGTTATTTTTACCTGATAATTTTGAGTTGCCTAGGACTAATCCACCCTATTCCACTTCAATTTTCTCATAAATGTCTAGGAAAGTCATCTCTATGGTCAAATTCCTGTTAGGTTACCCTAGTGATCAATGGGTTGATGAAGTAATATTATGATTTCTATCAGTGTTATCTGTGGGTAATAAACCCTCATTGATTTTCAACTACAGATAGTTTTTCGCAGATAGTATTCATGATCCATTTTTTCATTTTTCAACTGAAGATGCTTTTAAACTTCAGTCAACCTTGGTGTCTTTACTTTTATTTAATCAAGAAGACAGGTTTAAGTTTCCATTGCAGAATTTAGATTGAAGTTGAAGGCATAGATTGGCCCTTTCATTGTCAATACGAGGGAAACAACGAAGGAGGTAGATATGTTATTAAAGAAAATGAAATTCAAATTGAGCTTTACCGGGTCCTATGAATCATGATCCCTTTGGGATTATTTCTAAGTTGAAAGTTGAGTAGAAAACAACTTTGTACATACATAAAACTAGGTCAGAGATAGAGAAATATGCCAATCAAGAAGATTGTTATGGGAATACATTATAGGAGGCTAAAGAGCATATTGATGGTCACAAATCTTCACAAACTCTAGTTCCTCAATAAAAGGAAACCAAAATGCTAAGAGAAACTCTGTCTCCTATAGACTCAGAAACTCAAGCTATAGGTTTCAAATTTTTGAAAAGGAGAAATAAGACAAAAACTAATCAAGAATATTCAGAGGATAAAATATCACAAGAACAAATCACAGTGGTGATGTCATGATTTTCCACTACTTCTTTTCCATGGATTGAAGAAATTACAGACTCTCGTATATCCTTTGTTTTCATTCATACAACACGATAAAATATTTTTGCTAGATTCACAGAGATTAAAAAGAAGAATGAAGCATTGAAATCCACCACTTATTCAGAATTTTGGAAGTAGTAGTCCACTAAACATCATGGACTTATATTTTGACTCGATACTACTAAAGGGATAGTTTTAATTAACTTTCTTGGAACCCAAAATTCTAGTCCTTAAGAGTGCAAAAGATTACAAAACTTCTATTTTTGGTTTTGACACCAAGCAAATTCATGCCATTGATCAGATTGACCTGCATAAGCAGGTTCGTGAAATGATATATTCCACATTGACAAATTCAACAATGGTAGCCTCCAAATTGTAAGCTTCCCTAAACAATATTCATTCACAATTGAATATGGAGAGAATGTCATCCTTTGCAAAAGATACAAGAATCAAAGGTCTTGATGATATGGTGATCAAGCTAGGATATGATCCTAGTAATATCAAAATGGCAGAAGAAATGATAAAAAATAAGAATGTTGACATTCAAGCATTGAGGAAGCAACTTAAACTTCCTACTACTAAACATCCATAAGATAAGGAAGTTGGTCAGCTAGAAAGGGAGAAAGAAAATATGTTCAAATTGATAGTTGAACAAAATGTTCAAATTCCAAAAATGGAAGTTGATATGGAATCAATCCTAAAAGAAAAGAGTAGCAACTTAGCATTTCAGCTGTTATTCCTATAGCCACTACTTCTACAGTAGGTACATCAGTAGCAAGGAAATATACATTAACAACCATCGCAGTAGAAACACAGTCTACTGACTCATCATAACAACTAGCAAAGGCCATGTGAGAATTATCGATTAAGGATCAAGAGATTAAAAAACTTAAAATGCGGCTCCAAAAGGTCCAAGAAAAAAAGATTATGTCTGATAATGCATATTTGGTTGAGATTTAAAAGAATTATAAATTAACTCAGTAATTAGAAGTTTATGAAAATGAATCCTTAGTTACACAAACCATTTCTTAGGTCAAAGAGAATATGTTGATAGACATTAATGTATTCATGACTAAGTTCTGGATTTCAATTGAAATTATTTTTGACCACGGAGATTTATTGTAGAAGTCACAAGAAGTAGTGGCATAAATAGAGAAGGACTCGAACCACAAACCTAGATATGCTACAAGGATAATGAAAGTCATAAACTCTAAGACGAGAGATGATCTTGAGTAATGCAACATTGAAGATAGAATTGAAGTTGTCTTGGAGGCCAGAGTGGTTTTAACAAAGAGAAATGTAATGCTAAAGCTCGGGAACAAGTGTCAGAATTTGGAGGTTCAGATTAAGAAATTTCACAAGAAATTTAATGCCTTACATCAAAAAGGACTTCCAAGTTTTCAAGATAGAAGTGGAAAATTGATCCCACTTGAAGAGTATCAACAAAGACTACATGATATAGTAGTGGACAAGACCAAATTTGCCAAAATTAGAGGAGTTATTACTAGGAAAGCCTTCATTGAAGGTTTAAGCTATGATTTATTAATTCAACATGAAATTAGGCATTTGTTTCTAACCAAGCCCACTTTTGAAAAATATACTGAAGTCGATGAGTCATATAGGAAATTGTTAAAATTTTCTATCCTTGATGAAAAGAGATGGGAAAAATTGTGTGAACTCATCGAATAGGAACATAATGCAAAATTTCAGGAGCAAAAAGTGCAATTTTAGTAGAAGACAACAAAATTCAGGGACAATCATCAGAAGAAACAGATTTCCAGCTACAATCATCAACAACATCCCTCGAAATTAGTTCAGATCCACTATTTTTAGTTTTATTTTTGTAATATCCCAAATATTGTGGATGATATTATATTTTGTAATAAATTTTGATTCCAGTTTAGATATGTTAGAAAGTCGAACTCTATATATATTTTGTATTTCAAAGAAGAAAGGGTTGAACCCTTGTGATGAACCAACAAACATGCTTGTAATTTTTTGAACTATTTCTGAAGATTAATAGAAGGATTTTGGACTCATTCTGAACAACTTGTGTATCTCTGTGAGTTCTTCTGATATCCTTTATGTTATCATTTTATATTTTCTCTGCACATGTTTAAGGTAACACATAATTCTGGGTAAGATTAGATTGAATATCAATATATCAGAAAGCTCCTAAATAGTTATCATTTATTAAAGAGATTTATTAATTGAAAGTGTTTGTCTTAGTTAATTCCTCTAAATCAATAAATTGTTGTCTTTTGTCATCTCTTTCATATGTACAGTTTGGCTATAAAAAATTTCTATATGCATATGCTATATATAAGAAATTAAACATTCGGTTTGAATATTTAAGGAATTATATATCTTCTTTAATTTTTCTTTTCATATCACTTTAAAGCTTAATTTTGTGAAGAGTGAAAAATCAATCCTTCTGTTTTCTCATAAATAATTAAGATTTACATTTGTTTAAAATTTTAAGTATTGGTCATCCATTTAAAATCAAAAACATTATTTTATATGCTTTGGTGACCGGAAACTAGATTAGGGGCAAAAATTTGTTCAAAAATCAAAATGCTTAGAATCAATCAAAATATGAATGATCGCGTCCATCTCTGTGATATGATCCCAATGCAACTCGTTTCACTCAAAATGGAGCTCGTATGAGAAAGATAGAGACTTATGTTTGTTTTTCCAAACAAGCAAAATTTTGGGTATAGGGTTGACTAGGATGTTGATTAGGCATTTGTATAGCCGAGTTAGCAAAAAGAATATTCCAAGGAATATCCTTTAGAATATTCCAAGGAATATCCTTTAGAATATTCCAAGAATATTCCCACAGGTGACTCAATCAGGTTGTTACAAATGTTAGCATGTAATTGGTCAAAGGAATTTGGGAGGACCAATGAGAGGCTGACACATGGCAAGCCTGGAGGCCACCACGTGCCCTCTCAAAGGTCGGGTAAAATTATTTGGAACGCTGGTGGAGTTGAACCCGCGACCTTGACCACACAAATCCAAAGCCTTACCACTATTCCATGCTAATGTTACTTAACATACATGGGGCGCAATTTTCATTTAAAGAGTTAAAATGTGGTAGTTGGGGAAAGAGAGGGCCAGCCCCCTCCGCATGTGACCAACACCGTAACTAGAGGTCGATGCTTATTGCTAACCATGCGCTTAATGTGATAAGTGGAGTTTAACGGTAATTAAACCATGATTATCCCTTAATTAAGTGCATATTTAGTTGGCGGCAGTTTTGGTAGGTCCGACAAATCCGGCATTGCTCCATTTTTTGTGGGGTTAACTAGAGTTTTGCCAGATTTGGTGGAGTTTTCCTAGGGAAAACTGAATAGACCATAACTTCTCAATTTTCGACCAATTTTAGCTCAAAAAGAGTCATTCCTAGATGATTTGGATGCTCTAAAGACAATGGAATAGGTTGTAGAGGCATAACGACACTTTTGTATGTGATTTTTCTACATTGAAGTTTAAGGAAGCCTAGGGCCACCAAGAGAGGAGGTCAATCCTAGATTAGCTGAAGTCCAATTGCAGAGCTTGGAAAAGTCATTTTTGGGGTTTTTGGGTCCTTTGAATCCAATGGAGTAGGTTCCAAAGCCATTGGAGCATTACAGGTGCATGTAATCAGATAAATGACTGTTAATCCAAAGAGGGCCTAGCCATTGAAGCAGGTCCAAGGAGATGTAGCCCAGGAGGGGTGAACTCCTTTATCAGCTTTGTGTTATGATTTGCTGTGTTTTATTTCTATACATTTTACTTGTTGTATATGTGTTTTAAACAACTAATTAATCTCATAAATTGCTCATAAAATACACTCAACACTTGACACATGATTCCTCACATTTTGGTTAATTTGAGATGATCCTAAACACACTTTTTAATGCTGGTGAGGGAGCTTGCATAGCATTAACAATTTTTCCCAACGTTTAGATCAAGTTAGTATCATAGCATTGTTATCTCATTTTAACCCTAAGATGTTTTGCCAAGGTTAGCTAGAAAATTAGCTATTGGTTTTGTATTTGTGCAAGGAGAATTTAACTGTGTGCAAGTTTATGTGTGTATGTTGAAGAAGGGATATGGTCTGATATGCTTGTTTGTTGAGAAAAATTTTCAAGCTTTGTGAATATTTTTTATGCATTACAAGTGTGATGGCAGTTTCAACAAGTGATGTTTCTAATTCATCTTCCTTAGCAAGACTCTTTGATTTAGAGATGTTGCAAGAGCATATGAGAGATATGGTGCAAGAGATGAATGAAGATAGGAAGGAGAACACTATACTTAAATAGGAGTTTATGGCCATGAAGGAGAAGAAGCAAGAGATTCTTGAAAAGATGCATGACATGGAGATTCAACTCCATGATGCCAAGGAAACCCTAGCTAGGTATGTGCATGAAAATGAGGTATGAAATTCAAGTTTATCTTCAATTTCCTCTCAAAAAGATTTTTTTCGTTATTTTGAAAGACACACTAGAGGAATGGAGTCCAAATTATTGATGAAGATGGGCTATGAAGGTAAAGGGTTAGGCAAACACGCACAAGGAATAGTTGAGCCAATTGTTGTTGAGGAAAGGCCTAGGTATTTGGGTCTTGGTTATGGACAACATGATGGAGAATGCTCCAAAGACAAGGAGGCACATGAAGGTGTTCCAAGAAGGACTTTCATGACATGTTCATTACCTCAAGCTTGTAAAGTTTCTGTTCATGAGGAATGCAAAAGTTTTATACCCACTTTGCAAGAAGATGCTCATAAGCATGCAACTAGTGGAAATGGGAAACAAGAGGATGTTGAAAGCTCTAAGTTCATTTAAAGAATTTTTGATATTCCGAAGAGAGCCACTACCTCATCAAATTTACCTCCTCAATAAGGTGACAAAGTTGAATGTGCAAGGTATAAATCTGTCTTTAATCAAGTTTCTTTTGATTATGATAAACATGGTAAATCTTCACATAAAATTTAGAGAAAATTTACATGTTCCTTTTATGGTTTGAATAACCATATTGTTTCGAGGTGTTGGAAGAGGATAGCCATACACTGGAGAATTTCAAAACAAAAGAGACCGAAAGCCAAAGTTCCATTGGATAATGCAAACCATATTGAAAAGAACATGTAATTATTTTGCACTCATTTCCATAAGCAGGGTCATCTTGTAGACAAGTGTTGGACTTTGCATCCAACAAGTCATCCATGACATTTGAAGAAGGTGGAGAGAGATTTTGGCAAGAATGGAAAAAAGGATACCATAATTGATGTCGGTCAGGATGATACACATGATGAAGTGTAGCTGAAAGAAGCGCCATTGAAATGGTCTGGAAAGAGACGTTTAGATTTATTAACCAATTAAGGCCTTGCATTTCTTTTGATAATTAATGCAAATCTTTCCTTATTGATGCATTTCCTTGTTATTTGGATGCATTTCTTTTCTATTGAAAGTATGTTTCATATTACATGAAGCAAGATGTTTGAAAGTAGAGTTATGTTGACTCACTTAGGTGCAACAAAGATGGCAATTTGTAACTACAAATCTGCATGCATGTTGCATTCTTGAACTTGCATGTTTACACTCGGAAGGTGTTAGAAAGTGGAGTATGTTTACTCACTTTGTTGTAGCAAATTTGGTCATTTCAGCTCTTTAAGTACTCGTACATACTAATGGGATTCTTTTACTTATGATTGTACTTGTGAGAGAGTTGAGAATTATTAGACATGCATGAGAGTTTGTGTATGTGAATAGTGGAATTTTTTATAGTTTCATTGTGCTTGAACATGCATGAGTGATCGACTTGTGTTGGTTGATTTCATTGTTAACATGTATGTTTTCAACTGGAGAATGTTGATAATTTGTACATGCATGAGTGTCAGCTTGTGTGTTTGATTGATTTTTACATGTATGTTATATCGACTTGTAAGAGTTGATTTTGTCTCCAAATATGAAAGGGAGATGTGACGAATTGTTTCATGAGAATGTGGAATTCTTGATGTAAATCATCATAGTTGTTGTACATGATTTTGCTTGACTTGAAAGTTAGTTGTTTGAAGAAGCATTTTTTGTCCACTTGTGTTTAGTCGATGGTTTATACACCAAGATGTAAGAGTACATGGTGATGTTCACATGATGTGACATTTGTTTCTTTAAAGATGCAAAAGGAAGAGGTTGTCAAGTTATATTCTTGCATGAGTGTTTTTCAAGGTTAATGGTATTTCTTGTGACAAGATGTTGCGAGATTTTGGAAGGTCCACGCTTGAGCAAGAGGCTCATGATTAGCCTTCATTCTCAAATCATGACATGAGAAGCATGTTAATACTGGAGGATGGCCGAATAAAGAAGTGAAGGTGGAAAAAAATGCAAAAAACATTTTGCATCCATTGTAGACCATTTGATGTGTTGATTCCAAGAAGTGAAAGACATGGTGAATGCATTCTTCCGAATGTGGAATTGGGAACCATGGAGGTAAAAGAATGGTCAATTTTTTTTTTATTATTGATATTGCAACTCATTGTTGTAGTTCACTCAGATGGAATTAACTTGGAAAAGTGGTTTCCAAGGAGAAGTTTGCATCGAATGCATGTGTTGCAAAGGAGGAACATGATTCTCAGTTGGAAGGCCATTAGTCAACTTTCTAAGCACTGAGGGATCTATTTGGTACAACAGGGTGTTTAATCAGCAACCAACTAGCAAGCGTTGGATTGGGTTAGCAACAAAATGAGAACATTGGTTGAAGTGCCAAGCCATTTGCAAGGCAAGGCATGTCAGTGAACCCAAGTGGTTGTCATGGAGATTACTCCAAGTAGAATCAATTGATAAAATTGGGAATGATAAGAGTATCCAACTCTCATAAGATAACTAACTTTTGTGGGTCCAAAATCCTATCAGTGGGAAGGAGTGATCAAAATCTCGATTAAGGGCAAAACTTTTCTCAAAAGTAAGAGTGCTCATAATCACTCAAAATTTGAACAACCACGTCCATCTCAGCCATACGATCCCAACGCAACTCATTTCACTCAAAACGGAGCTCGTATGAGAAAGATCGAGAATTCTGTCCATTTTGTCAAACAAGCAAAATTTTGGGTACAGGGTTGACTGGGATGTTGACTAGGCATTTGTAGAGCCCAGTCAGCAAAAAGAATATTCCAAAGAATATTCTTTGGAATATTCCTAGAATATTCCCACAGGTGGCTCAATTAGGTTGCGAAAAATGTCAGCATGTAATTGGTCAAAGGAATTTGGGAGGACCAATGAGAGGTTGAGACGTGGCAAGCTCGGAGGCCACCACATGTCCTCTCAAAGGTTGGGTAAAATTATTTGGAAGGAAAGCAGAGTGGAACCCACAACCTTGTCCACACAAACCCAAAGACTTACCATTATGTCGTGCCAATGTTACTTAACATACATGGGGCATAATTTTCATTTAAAGGGTTAAAATGTGGCGATTGGGGAAAGAGAGGGCCAACCCCCTCCATATGTCACCAACACTGTAACCGGAGGCCACTGCTTATTGCTAACTACGCGCTTAATGTGCTAAGTGGAGTTTAACGGTAATTTAAATATGTTTATCCCATTAATTAAGCATGGGTTAACTTGGCGGTAGTTTTGGTAGATCCGATAAATCTGACATTCCTCCATTTTTGGTGGGGTTAACTATAGTTTCTCCAGATTTGGTGGAGCTTTCCTAGGGAAAAATGAAGAGAACATAACTTCTTCAATTTATGACCAATTTTGGCTCAAAAAGAGTCATTCCTAGATGATTTGGATGCTATGAACACATTGGAATAGGTTTCAGAGGTAGAAAGGTACTTCTATATGTGATTTTGGTACGTTGAAGTTTAAGGAAGCCAAGGGCCACCAAGAGAGGAGGTCAAGCCTATATCAACTGAAGTCCAATTGCAAATCTTCGAAAGTCATTTTTGGGGTTTTTAGGTCTTTTGAATCCAATGGAGAAGGTTGAAAATCCATTGCAGCACTATAGGTGCATGTAATCAGAGAAGTAAGTAGATAGGGCCAAATAAATTGCATCTACATCATCAGAATCTAAGTAGGAAAAATCACAGGCCAACATTGTGGATCCTCAGGTCACCCTAAGATTCCTTCAATGCGGCGTTAGTTGAAAATCAGCAATTCATTGTTGAAATTGTATCTCCACTGAAAACCATAAGGAATAATGTTGAAAAGGAAACTTCTTGGGCAAATCAAGTGGATGAGGAATATCTCAAGAAAGTTATCATGCACTTGTCAAAGAATGAGCTGCCAGAATTTCTATAAAATGTGGGTTGGACTCAAGTTTGGAAGAAATGGAAAGAAACATCACCAAGAAAAACAAGAAGTCACATTAGATCAAAATAAAATTTGTGAAAAATGGAATATAAATGTGTCTAGATATTGGGGATTTTTTGAAAATATTTACTCAGAAAGGGACTGAAATTTTAGTGTGATGGGGAACTTGCTTGAAGGTTTGGATTGAGCCTTTGTGCTCAATCTCAGATTTTCAAGCCTTGGATATCTCTGAAACATGTAAATGGTTCTGGCCATGTATATATTTGTTTTAATATAAATGTTATATGTTATGTTTTAAAGTAATAATATAATAATTATTAATTATTAATTATTAGCCTTAAATTTATATTTCCTTCTGACTTAATTTTATTTATTTATAATATTTTTACTTATAATAATAGTATTAGGGGCTTACATTATTATTATTATTATTATTATCATTATTTTTATTTATTTACTTATTTTAATTTTATTTGACCTTAAATTTAGATTTATTTTTCTTAGTTTATATTAATTTAATAATAATTTGTTTATTAATATAATTTTAAAGAATCGAGGGTGGAAAGAGCGGGATGGGTGATATGTTTCCCCCACAAACATGAAGAGATCAGATGTGTAAGGGATTTAGGCACAACTACAAACAATAAGGTTGAATTCCTAGCATTGTGGAAAGGATTGGATCTCACCAAGAACAAGGGTATAAGGAAGCTCACAATAATTGGAGTTTCTATGATAGTAATTAGAATGTTCTCCAAATCTCATTCATCAAATGATTCTTCATTTCCTCCAGTGGTGAAAAAATAACCCTCCAATTGAAAATAATTCGAATAAATTTATGTCCTTTGTGTCTAGGCATTTAAATGGAGAGGCCAACAGTTTGGCCAATCATGGATCAGAGTTGGAAATCAATGAAATTGAAATAAATGGAATTGACAAGGGCCTTAACCCATGCCATAATAAAATGTTTATATCCATGGATCAAAGCATCACCAAGGATGGCAGCAGCCTGGATCCTCAATCTAGGGTATTAAAATTCTACATGCACAATGGGTTGGCATTGAAGTTTAATGAGAATTTGTTTGGATATTTCAACAGGGTACGTGGCATGTTTGGGAGATCATCCCTCTTTCCCAAGTCTAATATGGCTAGGACAAGGGACATTTGGAAGGTGTTTGGTTCTAGTGATGTGAATTCCCATGGTGAGGTATTAATGAAGAATATTCAATTGTTACTCCTTCCACAAGCCTTCATAGATTCTCTGTAGGGAATGTTAGTTTAGTTCCTTGAGAAGGAAAAGTCTGAGAATGACATGGAAATTAGAAGAGATTCATGTTTTATGGAGGCAGAGGAGCATGATGGTGGGAGTTCAAAAAGAGGGTCTCTATATATGATAGTCTCTCCAGGCCTTTGGGTACCCCTACTCCATTTCCCTTGGTGTTATTCCCGCATCTATATGTTGTTAAATTGTAGGTCAATAGTGTCACAAGGAGTGCAGACTTTGGAGGCCAATACGACGAAGTTGAATAAGGAAACAAAATTTCTCTTCAAGTTGCTTATGGGTCAAATTGATATTATGTCTCACAGGATCGAAATACTAGAGAGAAACAAAGAGGCAACGGAAGCCCTGATAGAGGAAAAGTTTGAAATCTTAGAGGTGAGGGTGGAAAGGAAATTAACTAAGCTCTAGATGAAATGGATGTCTCACAATGCAGAGCTTGCCAATGACATTTTGTTTGTTGAGGTTCATGATCTTCTATCTGGGAAATTAGTTATTGGTCCCAAGGAGCCATGAGAGCCTTTTCGTGAAGGTGTGGATGCTAGCGGAGGCAAAGCAAAAGCAATCTTATGGGAAGATAAGGATGAGGTCAAGCCATCTAAGCGATGAAAGGAGATTTTGGGGTATAGCCAAAACCCCTTTCATTTATAAATTCGATCCTGAGGCCTGTGGGTTGTGGCCCACAAACCTTATCAGAAGTGTTTAAACATTGCTTTTGCCTTAAAACCATGGACCACACATTTATCGTATTTTCCTTTAAAAACGTGGGACACATCACTTTAACACAACACAAAGGAATGCACAGAAAAATCTGACCTAAAACACATACGGCCGGACTTCAAAAACATACACCCGCATCTATAAGTATCGGTGGGTTCGCTCCTCTAATTCTTTATACAACGCTCTTCGACCTCTGCCTTCTTCGATCGACTGATGTCCACCGTCGATTCCATTTTCCAATCCAATGCTATCGGCATGTCGCTTAATTGCCCATCATCATATTGCAATTCCATCTCCGCCGTCCCTTGACCTCTATCTATTGTGATTTGTGATTAAATCGTGACCATTGATTTGGTAGTTGATCTAACAGTTATCGCTGGCTTGATCAACCAACTTGCATGACAAACCTTAATCGTTGATCTACTCGTGCTAGATCCGACGACTGTTATGGATTTCGAGTGGACAAGTAGCATGAGGATTAACTGCCTGAAAAGAAGTTTCCTCTCTCCTCCTCGCTGCTACGTGTTGTTTGGCTAATGGAATCTGAGCCAATCGGAAAATACCGGTTACGGTATTTCTTCTGCCTAAAATCCACTTCCACTGTTTCAAAACCATTTTCCCCACGAATTAGCTCCGCGCTTTTTACCATTACTGTCCGTCGATTTGAAAGATTCGATAGTTCCCGTTCCTTTCTGCTACACCATTGATCTACTACTTATTGATGGATTTATGCTTAAACCCCAGTTTCTCTGCCATACTCTTTACACAAAACACTCATATATCGACTTATTTACTTAATATTGGATCGCCATCGATCCATTCAGTGATCGATGGTCGATCAACAATCTCGCCACATAGGACTATTAAGATATTTTATAAAATACACACGCAGATGCACAATTTCAACATTGAACACACTTTATATTATACACAACATGATTAGAAGATCTAAGGCATCTCAGCCTTAGAACGAGTTCCCTCTCGAATACATCTTGACTACTCTGTTCTCACACATTTCTATTATTCGCTCTATATATCTCTATCTCTATTGAACACGCAGGTTCATGATATATAAGAAATATTGGATCGGATCATGGAAGGATCCTATAAATCCTCTAACAAACCCTCAATCTCTCTATATGCGTACATATGTGGCAGATTACATTTAATAAGTCTCCTTGAGACTTTTATCCATTCCACCTAATTTGCTCTGTTTAGACAGAATTGTCCCTGTTTTGCTGCGATCATCCACATCTCCTCCTTCTCTGCTTTGGATTCCTATTTTGATTAAGGAGGGTGAGATGCTCCTGCATCAGACTCTCGAGGCACAAAAAATGTATGACCTCCTGGTCATATGCTTCTCCTTGTCCTTAGCAATTGTACCACATCCCTGTGGAATTGCCTTCATGAGCTTCTGTGAGCTGCAACCAACCTCTGCAGTAACAAGTCTCCTCCTTGCTACATATGCCTCACTAAGATTTCTCCTCTGAGCTTAGTCTTTTGGCATCCTTATGGTTCTCTCCTCTGGAACAAATTGAGCACACCTTGCTCTAGGTTGCTGCAAGTCTTCTCACCTTCCCCTGCTGTTATCTGCATGACGACAAGATCATAAATCTCCAGTCTTCAACACAATTGTACCTCTTCTCCTTCTGCTTGCACTCTTCTTCATTCTCGCAGGAAATCCTTTCCTTGCTTTGATACCAAATGATGAAAGGAGATTTTGGGGTATAGCCAAAACCCCTTTCATTTATAAATTCGATCCTAAGGCCTTTGGGTTGTGGCCCACAAACCCTATCGGAAGCATTTAACATTAATTTTTCCTTAAAACTATGGACCACACATTTATCGGATTTTCCTTTAAAAACCTGGGACACATCACTTTAACGCAATACAAAGGAATGCACGGAAGAACCCAACCCGAAACACATAAGGCTAGACTTAAAAAACATTACACCCACATCTATAAATATCGGTGGGTCCACTCCTCCAATCCTTGATACAACGCTCTCCGACCTTTGCCTTCTTCGATCTCCTATCTTTGATCAACTGATCTCCTTTGTCAATTCCATTTTCTGATCCAACAGCTATTGGCACATTGCTTAATTGCCCATCGGCATATCGCAATTCCATCTCCACTGTCCCTTGACCTCTGTCTATTTCAATTTGCGATTAAATCGCGACCATTGATCTGGTACTCGATTTGACAGTTATCATTGGCCTGATCAACCAACTTGCACGACAAACCTCAACCATTGATCTACTCACACTAGATCCGACGAATGTTAGGGATTTTGAGTGGACAAGTAGCACAAGGATTAACCACTTGAGAAGAGATTTCCTCTCTCCTCCTCGCTGCTACATGTAGTTTGGCTAATGGAATCAGAGCCAATCAGAAAATACCGCTTACGGTATTTCTTCCGCTCGAAATCCACTTCCATTGTTTCAAAACCATTTTCTTCGCGAATTAACTCCGCGCTCTTTCACCATTACTATCCATCGATCTGAAAGATCCGACGGTTCCCATTTGTTTCTGCTACGTCGTTGATCTACTGCTTATCGATGGATTTATGCTTAAACCCTAGTTTCTCTGCCATACTATATCTTTACATAGAACACTCATATATCGACTTATTTACTTAATATTGGATCGCCATCAATCCATTCAGTGATCGATGGTCAATCAACAATCTCGCCACACAAGACTATTCAAATATTTTATAAAATACACATGCATATGCAGAATTTTGACATTGAACACACTTTATATTATACACAACATGATTACAAGATCTAAGGCATCTCATCCTTAGAACGAGTTCCCTCTCGACTACATCTTGACTACTCTGTTCTCACAAATTTCTATTATTCGCTCTATATATCTCTATCTCTATTGAACATGTAGGTTCATGATATTTAAGAAATATTGGAGTAGATCACGGAAGGATCTGATCAATCCTCTAACAACCCCTAAGTCTCTCTATATGCGTACATATGTGGCAGATTACATTTAATAAATCTCATTGTGACTTTTATCCATTCCACATAATTAGCTCTGTTTAAACAAAAATTGTCCCTGTTTTGCTTCGATGGTCCACATCTCCTCCTTCTCTGCTTTGGATTCCTCTTTTGATTAAGGAGGGTCAGATGCTCTTGCATCACTAAGTCTGCTTAAATTTTATTTTAATTTATGTATTTCAAATATTTTTTCGTTGTTGGGTCAATTTTGTGAGATATATGGAATATTTCAGTGTATAATTTTAGTTCAAAGAGCCATAGAGGTGACAAGACACTTCTTTGGATCTATTGAGTATGGAAGCTGCAGAAATCACAGATTCAAGTTTTGTAATATTTGACGTAAATGGTTCTGGAAATGTAATTCAGGATTTAATATATATATATATATATATATATATATATAAAATTTTAAAGTATTACATATTTAGTCCTAGTTTTTTTTTTTTTTTTCTGAAGAAAAAAGTTGTAATTTTATTAAAAAATAAAATTACATTATGCATGTGTTTAACACATGCATAGTAGTCTAGTTACCTGTACTCATCAATGTGTAAATATTGCATAAAAACACAATTACATTTACCTAGATAAACTGCATTTATGTTTTTTACTTTTCCTCTTTTGAACTTTTTGCCAACCCCGAGAATTTGGATTGGCAATTACAATTTCCATTTCTTTGTAGGTTTTAACCCCATACAGAAATTAACTTCATATGAATTCTAAATCATAGAAAAATAAACAATGCGAGAGCATAACACATAAAACACGTATACACAGAGATTTTCCCCTGGATCCCAAAACCGGGACTACCAGCTTGATTTTTTCATTATATTACTTTCAATGTTACAATACATATTTATACAAGCCGAAGCATCCAATACCATGGACCGAAAACCATCGCGTCCAAAACCATGGACCGAAACCCATAGGTAGGTTCGCCCAACTTAATATAGGGTCCAAAAAAAAATTTCTCGGGGTGCTGCCCCAGACCTCGTAGAGGGGGCCTACTCGCCCCCCTCAAACCCCCCGGACAAGGGGGGCTGCCACCCCCCCTGTGACCCCCCCACTGCACAATCGGTGCAACGAATGGGGGGCTCCAGCCCCCCTCTAACCCCCCAGTTCACTACGTGGGTTAGTCGTGGAAAGAATATAACACAACCCAACAATCTCCCACTTGTTGTTTTCTTTCCACAGGGAGCCACAGGAGAGCTTAGTCATTTTTCTAGCCCTAAAATGCCCATTGTTTCTCTACACCAAGAGAACTTCTCAGAGCTCACAGATTTTATCAATGCATCTGCAGTATTCTTCAAAGTGTCCACCTTTACCAGCAACACATTTTTGTCTTCTATCATATCCCTCACAAAGTGATACTGAACATCAATGTGCTATCACAGTCTATTCTTATAGCTCCCTGTACTAACCCCATACTTGAACACAATCTCTGCAACCAAACTGCTTCCTTTCTTGCATGAGTGGTTGCCATGTAGTCTGCCTCTGTAGTTGATAGTGCCACTACAGATTGTTTCTTACTTGTCCAACTGACTGCACCTACAAATAGGTTAAACACATACCCACTTGTAGACCTTCTCTGATCCAGATCTACAGCCCAGTCTGCATCAACAAAGCCATGAATATCCAACACTCTATCCAATCCTGGTCTTCCTTGGTAGCACAAACCATAATCACTAGTGCCACACAAATACCTGAAAACCCGCTTCACTGCTGTCTAGTGCTCCTTCCCTGGTTTTGACATAAACCTACTCAATACTCCCACTGCATGTGCAATGTCTGGTCTAGTACAAATCATTGCATACATCAGGCTACCGACTGCACTCGCATATGGAACACGGGGCATGTCCTCTTACTCTTCTTATGTCTTGGGACACTGTTTAGCAGATAACCTCACACCTACAGGAATAGGAACCTTCACCAGTTTACTATCCTGCATATTAAACCTCTGCAGTATTGTCTCGACATACTTCCTCTGGTTTAACCAGAGCTTCCTCTTTGCCTGATCTCTTTTAATTTCCATGCCCAAAATATATTTTGCAGCACCAAGATCTTTCATGTCGAATTTGGAGGACAATTGGATCTTCAAATCCTAGAAAATTTCTTTGTCATTTCCAACCAGCAACATATCATCCACATACAAGACCAAATAAATAGCACAGTCACCAATTAATTTAAAATACACACAGTGATCTACTTTGCTTCTGGTGAAGCCAAGTCCCCGTATAAATGTATCAAATTTCTGATACCACATCCTTGGTGACTGTTTTAACCCATACATAGACTTCTTTAACTTGCATACCAGTTCTTTCTTACCCTTCACCGCAAAGCCTTCAGGTTGCTTCATGTAGATTTCCTCTTCCAAATCCCCATGAAGAAATGCTATCTTCACATCCATCTGTTCTACCTCAAAATCAAAAGCAGCAACAACAGATAAAAGTAACCTAATAGAAGTTACCTTAGCAAAAGGAGAAAAAATATCACCAAAAACAATTCCCAGCACCTAGGAATAACCTTTTGCTACCAACCGAGCTTTGTATTTCTCCACCTTCCCTTCTGCATTTGTCTTCTTTTTGAACACCCATTTGCTGCCAATGGATTTCCTTCCAACTGGCAACTCTACCAGATCCCAAGCCTCATTTTTGTGCAAAGATGCCATTTCATCAACCATGGCCTCTTTCTAGAGTTTTCCATCCTCTAAATCTATTGCTTCCTTCATAGTTCTGGGATCATCATCAGTAACAAAAAAAGCAAAATTTGAACAGAAAGTATAAGGACTACACCTTTCTGGCTGCCTTCTTTCTCGAACTAATCTTCTCACAACCGGAGTTTGTGGCTCTTCATCTTCTGATTCCTCCTCTGTTGCAGAGTCTGATTCTTCCTCCTTTAGCTCAAACTCTATCTTCTCAGGTTCCTTTGGTTGAACTTCATGTTTAATAACATCTTTTACCTCTCTGAACACCACATCTCGGCTGTACACAACCTTACGTGTGACTGGGTTCCAAAGCTTATAACCCTTTAAGCCATCCTTATACCCAATAAAGATGCACTTTTCAGATTTACTATCCAACTTGGTTCGTTTCTCCTTTGGAACATGTACATATGCATCACATCCAAATACCCTCAGATGTGAAAGAGAGGGTTTCTTACCAGTCCATACTTCTTGTGGAGTCTTATCCTCCAACGCTGATGAAGGTGACCTGTTGACCAAGTAACATGCAGTATCCACTGCCTCTGCCCAGAATTCCTGTCCTAACCCGGTACCACTAAGCATGCTTCTTTCCCTTTCCATCAACGTCTTGTTCATTCTTTCTGCGACTCCATTTTGATGAGGTGTATATGGAGTAGTCATCTACCATGCTATACCACACTTCTTACATAATTCTTCAAATTCCTTACTGCAAAACTCTCCACCATTATTTGTCCTCAGCACCTTTATCTTCTTCTCTGTTTGATTTTCCACCAGAGCATTAAATTCTTTAAACCTGTCAAAGACTTCAGATTTCTTCTTAAGAAAATATATCCATGTATTCCTTGAGAAGTCATCTATAAATGATACATAGTACACAAACTTACCCAGTGATGGAACCGTCACAGGTCCAAACACATCACTGTGCACAAGCTCTAATATCTGTTTCGCCCTCTTAGCACTAGAGGGGAAACGCACCTGATTCTGCTTCCCATATACACAATTTTCACAAAAATCAAAATCCAGAGAGCTATTACTCATACCTTCTACCATACCTTTACCATGAAGTGTTCGAAGGTCATTCTCTCCAATATGTCTAAGCCTTTGATGCCACAACATGGTCTTCTCTCTAGAGACCACTAGATTTTCAGCTCCACTTTCAGGAACCACAGAACTGTTGCACCCATCAACAATAGTGCTACCTTGCAGCTTGTACAGAGTTCCAGTCCAAACTCCCCGCATCAATACCAGTGCTCCCCAAACCATCTTGCAGGTATCCTTCTCGAACACTATTTTTACACCTGCATCATCCAACTTGCTTACAAAAATCAGATTTCTGGCCAATGCAGGAATATGCAGAACACCCGCAAGTGTTTTACCCTTCCACCTTGCAACTTCAACTTTACTTTTCCGCGACCAATGATTCTAGCCTTCCTATCATCTCCTAAGAAGACATCACCACCATCGTATTTCTCATACTCGGAGAACCACACTCTATGGGGAGTGAAGTTGTTATGAAACCAGCTCACAAGAAGATAGAAAAGAGAGATCCACGCCTTAGAATTCAGCCTCTTCGAGGGGGCAACCTCCTTTACATTACATAAATGAACAATTCTTGGATGATACAAATGACAAAACCTCCTTTCTATATATAGGAGTCTAAGGAGTCACAATATAATCTAGCCGACCTAACAATAATAATATAAAGCCACAAAAATAACAATAGAGGGATTCTATGGGGCACAGAAATAAAAATATGGGGGTAATAGGGGCACAACAATATAAATAGGGGGTATAACTACAATAGTAATGGGGTAATCACTAGTATTATAGGGACCCAACATGCCCCTCTCCTTCAAAAAAGTGTTGTCCTCAACGCTTGAGTAGTTCTGGATACTTCTGCATAAAATTCTCATCCTCCCATGTGGAATCTTCAGCGGATAAGTTCTTCCACTTGATAAGATACTCTGAAATTGATCGATTTCATAGCTGTCGAGTTCTTGTTTCTGTGATTGCTTCCGGTTCCAATATAATTTTTCCTTCCTCATCAAGTTCTGGCAACATTGTTTGAATTGGGAGCTTGTCACCTATAACCTTCTTTAAACATGAAACATGGAAAACTGGGTGCAATCGAGAAGCTGCAGGAAGCTCCAATTTGTATGCCATAGTACCAATCTTTTCCAACACCTTGTACGGACCATAATACTTTGGTGATAATTTGTTATCCTTCTTAGCTTGCTTTAGGGACATTTGCTTATATGGTTGTAGCCGTAGGAATACCCAATCACCTACATCAAAACTTCTTTCACTGCGATGTTGATCTGCCTGTTGTTTCATTCTATTTTGTGCCAACACGAGGTTATCCTTTAAGAGTTGGAGGACTTGTTGTTGATGTTCGATGTGATGTTCCACTGCCTGAACCTTAGAATTTTCTCTTAAATATGATGTGATGGATGGTGGTTGATACCCATAAAGTGCCATAAATGGGGTCATTTTTGTTGCTGTATGGAAGGAAGTGTTATACCACCATTCAGCTAGAGGCAACCATTTGACCCATTGTGTCTGTTTATTAGATACAAAGCAACGAAGATATCCTTCCAAACATTTGTTTACTATCTCAGTTTGCCCATCAGATTGAGGATGATAAGATGAGCTATGAGCTAACTGAGTACCAAGACAAGAAAATAATTCTGTCCAAAAATTTCCAGTGAAAATGGGATCTCTGTCACTTACAATAATCTTTGGGTTTCCATGTAGCTTTTGAACTATTTCCATAAATTCAGTAGAAACTGTACTGGCTTTAAATGGATGTGATAATGCACAAAAGTGTGCATACTTGGTAAGTCTGTCAACTACCACCATGATGACACTCTTTCCCTCAGACTTGGGTAAACCTGTGATAAAATCCATTGAAACCTCCTCCCAACGTTGGCTTGGAATGGATAAAGGTTGTAATAGACCTGGTGTCTTAATTGTTTCAACTTTATTTTGCTGGCAAACCAAACATTCCGCCACAAACTTTTGAATATCTGATTTAAGGCCATCCCAAAAAAATCCTTCTTAACCCTGTGGTAAGTTTTTAAAAATCCTGAGTGCCCTCCTAAGGGAGAAGTGTGCAATTCCATAAGAATCTTTTGTTTTAGCTGGGAATTCTTACAGAGGTATAAGCGATCTTTGTACCATAATGAATCATTTTGCCAGCTAAATGTATCAGAAGTACTGGAATCTTGTTGTAGCTTTTGAATAAGTGCCCACACTTCTTCGTCATTCTTCCATTCCTCCCTTGCTTCGTTTATCCAATCTGGTTGGATAATAGAAATGGCACACAACAATGCTTCCACATCCTCATCCTTTCTTGAGAGTGCATCTGCCACCACATTTTGCTTCCCTTTTTTGTAGATGATTTCAAAGTCATAACCCAACATCTTTGTGACCCACTTTTGTTGCTCTTCAGAGGATAATCTTTGTTCTAAAAAGTATTTAAGGCTATCATGATCCGTTTTTACCTTGAAGTGTCTTCCCATTAGGTAGGGTCGCCATTTCTTAAGTGCATGGAGTATTGCCAACATTTCCTTCTCATAAATAGCTTTGTTTAAAAACTTTCCCTTGATTTGACGAATTTCAAAAGCAATGGGTCTTTCATCTTGCATTAGAACAGCACCAATTCCATTTCCTGAAGCATCACATTCCACAATAAAGGTTTTTGTGAAGTCCGGCGTAGCTAAGACCGGTGCTTGGCACATTGCCTCTTTAAGATGTTCAAAGGCCTTTGTTGCTTCCGAAGTCCATGAAAATGAATCTTTCTTCAATAATGTTGTTAGAGGTGCTGCTATTCTCCCATAATTCTTAACAAACTTGCGATAATACCCTGTCAACCCAAGAAATCCTCGCAGATGCTTTATGGATGTGGGGATTTTCCATTCCTTAATGGCTTTAATTTTGCTAGGGTCTACCTTAACTCCTTCATGAGATACAATATGACCCAAATATTCCACCTCTTGGACTCCAAAGAAACATTTGGATCTTTTTGCATATAATTGTTTCTCCTCCAATAGTTGTAACACCCTGTCAACATGTTCAACATGATCCTTCCAAGACTTGCTCTAGATTAGTATATCATCAAAAAATACTAACACAAATTTTCTAAGGAATGGTTTGAAAATTGAATTCATCAAACCTTGAAATGTTGAAGGTGCATTGGTAAGGCCAAAAGGCATGACCAAAAATTCATAATGACCCTCATGAGTTCTAAATGCTATTTTCGGAATGTCTTCAATCTTCATTCTAATTTGATGATATCCCGAACGAAGATCCAACTTGGTGAAGTAAATTGATCCATGCAATTCATCCAGTAATTCATCAATAACAGGAATGGGGAACTTATCTTTAATAGTGAGCTTGTTGAGCTCCCTATAATCTGGACACATGCACCATGATCCATCCTTCTTGTGCACCAATACTACTGGAGCTGAGAAAGAACTTTGACTCGGTTGAATTATACCAGCCTCTAGCATTTCTGCAACCATACGTTCAATTTCACTTTTTTGGATATATGGATATCTGTACGGCCTGATGTTTAGAGGAACACTTCCTGGAATCAGATGAATAGCATGATCATGATCACGCATAGGTGGGAGACCTTTGGGAGTCTCAAATACCTTGGAATGATTGTCCAGGACTTTTTGGAGATCTGGAGAAATAGATGATTCCAATGTGGAAACATCTAGCGAACATAATTGTGCAATTACACCTCTTTGCTCCTTTTTTAGAAGCTTTGTCATGCCATTAGAGCTGATTATCTTTCCTGGTTTCCCTGCAATACCCCTTAATTCAAATTCCTTTCCTTCCATAGAAAATTTCATGAAAAGTTCTTGAAAATTAAAAGCTATTGTACCCAAGGATTGTAGCCATTGGACTCCTAGTACAACATCAGCACCTCCCATTGGAATGGAAAGCATTGGGCTAGTCAATACATATTCTCCCATGGATAGCTTGATATTATGGCACTTTCCAGAAAAATTTATTGTTCCTCCATTTGCAATCATCACTTGACACTCTGGTGCTGGATATAGGAAGCAATTCAATTCTTTTGCTACCCTACAATGAATAAAATTGTGGGTGCTTCCTGAATCAATCAACACTATTACCTTTTTCTTCTTGATTTGTCCTACTATCTTGATGGTTTGAGGAGTGGTAATTCCTGCCAATGCATTACAAGATATGGTCGGATTTATTTGTTCTTCATCTAGGCTTTGTTCCTGGAATATATCCTCTTCTTTTGACCTTTCTTGCTCCTTTTCTTCTTCGTCTTCACAATCTATGTAGAATAATTTCTTCTCAGCACACTTATGACCTTTTGTGTATTTGCTATCACAATTGTAACAAAGCCCTTTTGCTCTTTTTTCTTCCAATTGTTGTGGTGTCAACCTTGTAGGTTGTGGAATACTATGGGCAACAAAACTTCCATCTTTATAGTTGTGAACGGTATGCTTCCTAGTTGCCATAATTTTGCTTTCCATTTTTCTTGCTAACCTGAATGCCTTCTCTAATGAATCAGGTTCCCAAAGGCGCACATCATGTTGGATATTATCCTTTAAAGACCCTATGAAAAAATCAATCCTATGCTCCTCTGGAATATCTTTTACCCTTATGTTCAACTTTTGGAACTCATCAATGTGCTCCATTATTGAACCCTTTTGTTTGAGACTTATCAATTGGCTAAAAAAAGTGTTTCTTTTTGTATCCTCATAATGTGCTACCAATTCTTCCGTAAAAATTTCCCAAGTGATAAATTGTTTACGAGAACAAAGCCATTGATACCATACAAACTGATTTGGTTCCAAATATAAAGTTGCCATACGTACCTTTTGTGTGTTTTGCACATTATTGAGATCGAAGAATTGCTCCATCTGTAATATCCATGTGGCGGGATCCTTGCCATCAAACTTCCTCACATCGATTTTTGGAACATGGTGAGTCTTCAATCCAACATTAGAGTCTATGGAATCATGATTAACGTTTCTTTTATTCTCATCATGAGTTTCATTTAGTACCCTTTCACCCTTAGGGATGATTTCTTGTAGCAACTTATTCATATTTATCTTCAATTCGTCCATGTCTGTCTTCAAATCTATCTTTAAGTCATCCATCTTAGCTTCCACACCTTTCTTTAAACCATCCATCTTAGCTTCTACATCTTTCTTTAGACCATCCATCTTAGATTCTGTTCCCTTTTGTGCAAGGGACAGTTGTTTCACTTGGTCTTGTAATTTTGATATATCATGTTGCATTTCTTCCTCTTCTTCATGAATCATGCTAGAGCTTTCAGGTTCCTTACTAGGTGTTTGCATTTTCTTTCCTCGGGGCATCAGTTACCGATAATAATGGTTTACTTTGCCCTTTGAATTCCTTCAAACCAAGCTTATGCAAAAATAAAAAATAAAAACTACACACCTTTTTTTTTTACTTTGTAGAAGCCTGATATTTAATCTGATGTATCTTTGTAATTTCGGATCATCCAATTCTGAAATTGCTACCTGCAATAGCCCTCTGTGTCCTCTTTCCAATGCCACAAGTCTGAGCCAAATTGGATTCTCCAAGGAAGAGTTATGTGAAATCTCCCACAGTGACTTGCTTTTAGACTGGTTCAGTAGAGCGAATTTGTACGACGTGCCACGAGTCACTGTTTCAACTTTTGAATCTAAAACACACATACAAGAAACTACAGTCCGTCCTCTTTCTATACCTTTTTACGAAATTTCAATCCGATCCTCAGAGAGAGAGTTATGACGATTTTCCCCAGGTCACCTGTTTTGAATGTAATTCAGGAGTCTGCAAAATGGCCAACTTCCTCAGATCATATCTCCGAAAATATTGCGCGAAAAGCTCTGAAATTCGGACACAAGGTTCAAAGCCAATTCTTCTCAAATGGGTTTTTTTTGTGACTTCGGAAATGTCACAGACAAAAATTTATAGCGCAAATGCCACGATGACCTGTTTGGAGCAGCGAAACCCTAGAATCCAAAGCTCTGATACCAAATGTTATGAAACCAGCTCACAAGAAGATAGAAAAGAGAGATCCACGCCTTAGAATTCAGCCTCTTCGAGGGGGAAACCTCCTTTACATTACATAAATGAACAATTCTTGGATGATACAAATGACAAAACCTCCTTTCTATATATAGGAGTCTAAGGAGTCACAATATAATCCAGCCGACCTAACAATAATAATATAAAGCCACAAAAATAACAATAGAGGGATTCTATGGGGCACAGAAATAAAAATATGGGGGTAATAGGGGCACAACAATATAAATAGGGGGTATAACTACAATAGTAATGGGGTAATCACTAGTATTATAGGGACCCAACAGAAGTGAAATGATGCACCTGAGTAATTCAACCATGCCTCATGATCTACATGTGTACTTGAAGAAGCCAAGTACACATCCCCACCTTCATCTGAGGTGGTTTTCGCCTCTGCAGAAGGAGCATCATCTGATCCCTTTCCTTTATCAGGAGCTTTAGATTTACAGTCCCTTTTGAAGTGCCCTTCCTTTTTGCATTTCCAACACACCACCTTTACAGGTTTTCCTGGAGATTTAGATCTCCATCTAGACTTAGATGTCCCACTCGATGACTTATTTTTGTTTCTATTCTGGGACCTTCCTCGTACAGACAAGGCATCGCCATTCTAGCTCTCCATATTTTTCCGTCTCATCTCCTCCGTCAGCAAGGCTGAGACTATTTCATCAAACTGCAAAGCAGTTGCATTGCTACTTATTGCAATAAGTAGACTATTCCACGAATCTGGTAGAGAACACAACAAACTGATGCACTTATCTTCATCTGAAATTTTAATATCAACAAATGCTAACTGACTTACCACAGTATTAAATGCATTCAGATGCTCTGTCACCGAGTCTCCATCTTTTATCCTCAGGTTATACAGCTTTTTCCGCAGGAACAGTTTATTCACCAGAGACTTAGATTGGTACAAAGTCCCTAACTTGTCCCACAAAGCCTTTGCCGTAGCTTCCCCTGATACATTCAGCAATACTGAATCTGAGACGCACAATCATATTGTGCTCTTTGCCTTCCGATCCAACTTCTTCCTTTCTTCATCAGTCACTCCCGTTGGTTTAGTACCTAGATCTACCACGATCCACTGATCTTTATCCACTAACAGATCCTCCATCTTGAGCTTTCACAACTCAAAACTCTGACCATTGAACTTCTCGATCTCTATCTTTCTGCTGCTCGCCATCTTCTTTCACCACCAAAATCGATCTTGCAGATCTCCCACTAAACAAGGTCTACCACAGGCCCGAGCGAAACCCCTCAGCAAAAAAGGCATCCCCTTGAAGCCAAAACAGCTCTGATACCAAATGTAGGTTTTAACCCATACAGAAATTACCTGCATACGAATTCTAAATCATAGAAAAATAAACAATGCTAGAGCATAACACATAAAACACATATACACAGAGATTTTCCCCTGGATCCCAAAACCGGGACTACCAGCTTGATTTTTTCATTATATTCCTTTTAATGTTTGTTGAGTCTTGAAAATGTCATTCATTTGCATTACACTTTCACTATTATGTCCATTATATCACCTCCATTTCACCTCCATTTCACTACTATGTCACCACATTCATCCCACTTTCATTATTATTGGGCCACCTTTATGTTTTTCCAATCTTTATTATTTCTAAGCCTTTTAAGTGAATTTATGGTTAAACATTAGAAAATAATGTGCATATGCTTATACCTAACAAATGGGTTGAGGTTGTTGACATGTGTAGGTTGAAAGGAGACTTCTAGAAGACCCTTATGTGGAACCCTAAGGCCAAATTCGAATTTGGTTGGAAAGAATCATGGGATCATGAGGATATGTGTCACATCTCCTAATTGTATTGTAACTCTAAAAAGACATGTGTCTTATCAGTTCCTATTTTGATTAGGACTCTAGAGGTAGAGGGAGAGATTCATGGATTCTCATTAATTAGATGGCTCTCATATTTTTGTATAAATAGGAGATCTCTCTCCTTCATTTGTTAGTCTTTCTAGTCTTCTCTTTTAGTCTTTTCTTAGTCCTTTTAGCTTGTTAGTCCCATGGCTTTTGAAAGCTTTGGAGAGCTTTGTTATACTTTTCACTTTTGAAGAAATTGAATAAAGCTTTGATGTTCTCAACATGGAAGGAGATGTGAAGTAGATGTCATGGATCATATTAGGATGTAAGTAGAGTAGAGTTCATTTTGTAGATATTGCTTTGTAGAATGTAAGGTAGATTAGATTTTCATTCATGCAATTTTAATTCATGCAAGTGTGTTTAATTTTGCTTTGATTTCATGACTAGTGGCATGTGTGATCATCTTGTCTATGTTGCTGACCTTTATTTTTCTGTAGTTTGATTTTCATTAGTATCATTTCTTTAACTTGCACTTCACTTTTTGCTCTTAGATATCAAGTTGTTCATCTATTGATGGTTCTTTTTCCATAATCAAATAACTTTATTGGAGCCAAAATATCATTTAGTACAGCTTGGTTTAGTTTGCTTTAAGACTCACATTGCTGACTTGTTCATAACTAGCTGAAAGGCAAAAAGGTTAAGAAAAGGTTAAAGTAGTGTGATTTGTCTCCTTTATGTAGTGTCACTTAGATTTCACATTTCATTTTCATTTTAAATCAGCAACATAGATACTGGGCCGATGTCATTAGTTCTTTATTTGATGTCTTTATTTTTCCTTTAAGCATTTGATTTCATAGGTGGTAGGGGGCCCCTGCCTTGTGTAGTTGTCACTTTAATTTCTTATATTTCTTTTTCTGATTTTCATGTATATTAATGTACAGTTTGAATTACTGCATTTTATTTTCTTTTTTAACATGTATATTATTGTACATAAATTGCTTTCAAGTTGATTGTAGATTAGTGATGCACATAGCCTTTTAATGAACTAATGACGTGATAGAATCATCTTGTCCTTTTGCTGAAGCAGCAAGGATACTAGGTCTCATAGTCATTCTTTCATTATTTGATTATTGCATTTTATTTCAATTGAACTAGTTGCATTAAACACTTTAGAAAAGCAACAAGAACAAAACCCCAAAAACAACATAAACTATAAAACAACGAAGTAAGAGAAAGGTTAACTAAGCACATATAATGCACCACACTTCATCAGTTTACGATACCCGGATTGATAATTTATGTAGAGCAATTTAAGACGTTAAATTGACTAGACAATGTTACAGTACATATTTATACATGCTGAAGCATCCAATACCATGGACCGAAAACCATCGCGTCCAATACCATGGACCAAAAACCATAGGTAGGTTCGCCCAACCTAATATAGGGTCCAAAAAAAAATTTCGCGAGGCGCTGCCCCGGACCTCGTAGAGGGGGGCTACCCGCCCCCAATGTGACCCCCCGATGCGCAATCGGCGCAACGAAGGGGGGGCTCCGCCCCCCCTCTAACGCCCCGGCTCACTATGTAGGTTAGTCGTGGAAAGAATATAACACAACCAAACATTCTTCTCCTTTTGATTTTAACGGAACTTCTTTCTCTGAGTCGGAACTCTCATATAAATGAGTTCACCTTGTTTCGGTTTCTCCTTGGCTGATGCATATCTCCTCATGTTGTTTTTGTGGAGTTTGGATCATTGCTAAGTCATTGGCTTTCTCGGTGTGACTTTTAGGATCATTCTGCTTATTTTCGCCCTCCTCCACTTGGGAACCTTGTCGATTTTGTGCTTCTACTTGTTGATTATTCTCGTTCATTTCTTCTTATTCATCTTTTGAGATCTAAAAATTGACATCCATTTGGATTTTGTGATCTATTCTTTGTCCTTTTTTTTCTTGAGGGAATGTATTTTGTAAGTGCCCTATCTAATGACAAATACTGCATCTGAAAGTCATATTTTTAAAATATAAGAAGTGAGTTCAATTAAAATATTTATGAACTAGATTTTTATGATTTGGTACACCTTTACCAATGTCTATCTTAACACAGATCCTAGTAAAAGTAAAGATACATTTTTCCATTATGTCTTAATCCATCTTTAGAAATTTCCCCAGTGTGTTTTCATTACCTTCTAAAACTTGGTGGTGCTAGAAATGGAGAGGGAGGTTGTGTATTCTCACCCATAGTGGAATCTACGTAACCACCATTGTTAAAGCATCAAAAGATATAAACCGTGGAGTTAAAAAGAGACACACCCTTCCCCAAAACCATGGTCCCTCGTTTAAAACAAAATCTAGATCCTCTTGATTATCGAACTATACCACAAAAAACCCCTTTGAGTACAAGTAAATATCACATTTATTGGTCCAACTGGTGAAAACCCATTGATGTGGATCATCGGATTTGGACCAGAAACCATTAAATATGAAAATAAGAGATTTGACTTGAAGAGATGTTAAAATACCACTTACTTCTTACAATTTTACAGACATATCTAGTGCTTTTTCCTTCTGTTCAATTAGATAAGGACTTGGAATTGAAAGATTTGGGGATTGTCCATCTGGTGTAAAACTTTCCCTTTAACAACATACTTGAACAAGGTTGGACCCTTAGGCTTTTTGGCAAATGAAGTTGATCTATATGGGTTACTCATTCTTGGATCTCCACCACGCAACCTTGAATTTATAAAAGTTATGGCATTATGTTCTATGTCATAGTATTTCAATCGGTTGACATTTTGTATTGATCTTACTTTATGAATAAAAATATGTATATCTTCTAGTATATCCAGATTGTACTATACACTCTTTTTCAAATCTATCACTAGATCAGAGCATCGAACCCCAAAGAGGATTGATTTCCCATTTAGGGCTTTCAAAAATATTTGATAAGACTCCTCCAGATCCAAATTTGATTTATGAAGAAGATACCTCTAAGTAGAAAAATGGAGATACTATAACTGAGCTCAAGACCAAAAATGGATCGTAAAACTTTTGCAAAGTACATCATATAGTTGTCATTTGAAATGATCCAGATCATGTTCCTTAGAGCTAAAGATAAAAAATACTACGACCCCTCCGTCTCTGGCAGAGATTAGATCTACGAGATGTCAAGCAGGTAGCAGATCTATGAATATGTGGAACATATCTACAACCAAGGTGACTTCGATCACTTTCGACTGACATTCCTTTGTAGTTGCTACAAAACTCATCACCCATTATGCATAAGGAAAGACTGAAACAACTTTCATTTTCTTTGTTTGGAAGGCAGACAAAAGATCTTCAAGGTGAGACCAACACTTCCATTGCCATGACTTGACTCACGCCGATCTAGCCTTACTCCATTTGCATGGTCGACGAAGGCCTCAACTGCGTGCTGAAACTTGACAGGAGTAGCGGCAATGCCAACAAGGGGAGAAAAAACTTTAAAACCCCTAGTGTTCTTCATTCTTAGTGATCCCATCCATTATCCTATTTAGTCCAAGTTTTATTTAACCCTTACTAACTTTATTATTTATATTTGTTTATCTATTATATAAATTCTTATTTAACTTATAAATAAGTAAATAAATATTTATATAATTATATAAACTATTATGTATTATATCAATAAATAAATAAATATTTATATAACTATAATATTTATTATTTATTTTATAGATAAATAAATATTTATATATTTATAATAAATTATCCTTGAATATTAGCTCAATTGGTCAAGTTTTTGTCATTAAACCACCTTTCTAATGGGAGGTCATGGGGAAAATTCTCCTCAACGCCCTCAGGGTTAGACTCTACTAATCAACCGACAGGGTGTGATACCTTCGGGTGGAACTATTTGCCTAAATATTTCCTCTCTCTCTCTCTCTCTCTCTCTCTCTCTCTCTCTCTCGCTATATATATATATATATATATATATATATATATATATATATATATATATAGATATAGATATATATATATATATATATATATGTATATACATACATACATACATACATATAATTTAATCATCATTTATTTAGTCCTGGCTTTATTTTACCCTTTTTTTATCCTTATTACATTTATTATTCATAACACTAATTCCCTTATTATAATTATTTATATTTGTTAATATTGAATTATTGTTATAAAACTAATTTATTTGTTATAATTATTTATATTTATTATTATTGAATTATGAGCTTACATTCATTTTTATTAATTTTTTTATTTTTCCTAGGGGTTAAATTTTTTGGCCTTTGACCTAGTCCTATAGTTCTCAAACTCTTTCCCCTTATTATACCCATATTGGATCAAACTCTCTTCATCTAATAATCTTGATGATGAACCACATTGGTTGGTTTGTAATGCATCAGCAATTAATACATTTATGTCATGGATCTAGAAGATATATGTCTAAATAATGCTACTCACACCTTTATTTAGTTATTGAATTACATATCTCTCTGATAGCAAAAGTGCATTAATTATTTTTAGTTTTAATTATTTTATCTTTATGTAAAGTTTGATGTAAAATTAAAATAGAAATTAAAATATTTTATTTATAGCCAAAATTAATTTTTTTGTTATTAATTTTTTTTTATTAATATAAATATTACTTTATTATGTTTTTTGAGAATATTTTTCAGCGTAAATCACATTCGAATGCATTTGACAAATGCATTCGAACATGATTTACACCGAAAAATCTTCTCAAAAAACTTGATATGGATCACGAAAGCTTAAATTCAACAATTACTTTATTATTTTTAAATGTAACTTTAAATAACAATATCTCTCCAATTATAAAGTGTCTCTCAACCCAAAATTAAAAATAGAAATTATTTCATATCCATATAGGTAACCTATAAAGAACATATTATCTTACTACCCTCCAAGTAAAAGAAAAAAATACATATAACCTATCTTACTATCCATTATCCAAGTAAATGAAAACAAATACATAAAACTTATCAACTTTTAATGTAGTAATTAACATCAAATCTCATTATATTTTATAAGTAAATTTACTTAATATACAAATTTATTATAATAAAGTGGCAATTAACATCAAATCTCATTATATATATAAGTAACTTTACTTAATATACAAATTTATTATAATAAAGTGGCAATTAACATCAAATTCCATTTACGTTTGATAATTAACTTTACTTAAAATACAAATTTATTGTAATATATTTCATTTTTTAACATTAAAAAAAATTACCTTTATTATATTTCCTTATATACTCAGTCAAAATCTATTTTATATTTTTATGTTTTTTGTTTTTATTTCATTATTTATTTTTCTTTTACTTAATAATTATTTTAACTCGGAGTTGGGAGGAGTGGGAGGAGTAATATTGCTCTCTAATACCAAAAAACATTACAATTTGCATGGGGATTGGGTATATATAACAATAACTAGGTTGAATATTTGACCTTGTGGTAGGGGCTAGAACTCATTATAGCCAAAAGGATCAGACGATTGATAGTATTTCGGGATTCAATGCTAGTTATCAAACAAGCAAAGAAGTCCAGACAAAATAGCAACCCCTCTAGTCCTTCCATTTTTCAAAGAATAAAAATTCAATGGAAGCATTTCGAGACAATAGAGTTTTATGATGTTAAGTAGCATTTGAATGTAGAGGCGGACACTCTGGCCAAAAAAGGTACTACCATGGAACAAGGGAAGCTAGAACAGGAACAAGGTGCCATAATCTTCAAGCCTCTTCCATGACAAGTGACACTAGTTATTTGAATAAACTAATAGAGAATAACCATATATGGCACTAGTTATATGGCCATGGGATATTAGGCCAAACATTCATATGTGTCTAATCATACATCAAGGAAAAACCATATAGTATCATTAATAATTGTGTGGATGGAAGACTCCACTACACAATCAACAAGGTACTGGAGTATATCTCTATTAACATCATATTCCTCAAGGAGTTAGACCAAATCGTCATACATGACACTTGGAAGAAAGATAATCCCTCACGAAGAGCAGAGTGGTGCAAGCAAAGAAACGGTATAATTATGTCAAGTAGGATCACATAGAACCTCTACAATGAATTAACAAGGCAAATCTTGAGTGATCCCAAGGAATTAACAGAGAGGGATAGAAACGTTGGTGCCATGAGGAGAATAGGATAACAGTTAATTTCCATTAAATGGTGACCTTAGAAGAGGAGAGCTAAAGGACACTACTGGGAAAATTATAAAAATCTAATAGTTTCAATTCCACTTCACCTTTCAAGAAGAATCACTAGGAAATAAAGACATTTGAGAACATAACTAAAAATGAATAGTAATAATAACTCCATGTTTCTCTGACTCCTCTTTCTTCAGAGAAAAAGATAACCAACACGATGTTGGATCGATTAATGGAGTCTGTGGAAAAGGTGTTGATTATCCTCAAGCATTGAAGCAAGATGGAGAACCAAGAAAGAAATTCAAAGTAGATGCTCTTGGATAAAACATATGAGTTGTTGCAAGTGAAAATTAAGAAAATTCAGGCAATAGTGGAAGCAAAAATGGCATTTCTGGGGATTATACTAAAAATACTAGAACTTGAATTCATGAAAGAGGCAACAGGAATTAAAGAAGATTTGGCACTCGGTGAGAATATGATAGATCCAGAGTAGCAAGGAACAAATGCTCTAGAGAGGAAGGTGTATGGAAAGGCAACAAAATCAAGTAAGGCAATGCTGGAAGGTGGTCCATTAGGCTCCTGTTAAATCATGTTTTTTGATAATGTATTAAAAATATATTTTGATACTAGGAGTATTATGTAAGTTATATAGGAAGAAGCAATTTAGCATAATATTTAGAATAATGAATAGTTGCAAAAAAGACACTCTGTGAATTTGTATGCCATATGATGTAATAGAAACAATGGTGCTATGTAAAGGGTTCTAGCCTTGAATCTAGGCTATTCTTTTAATAAAATTTTTTATATATATATATATATATATGTATGTAGAGAGAGAGAGAGAGAGAGAGAGAGAGAGAGAGAGAGAGAGAGAATTCTTTCAAATATAGAAATATCTCTCCCTCTCTCTTTACATCAAGTGTATCAAGGTGCTTTATAATTTATAATTTAGTATAAGGGAGAAGTACAAACAAACATAACTTTACATTACATTAAAAACTTAAAAATACAAGTGGGATTTATCTTAAATAAGACAAAATAAAATTAAAAATAAATATATGCCTACATACGTACATGTGTATAACTTGAGTGGGTCTAATGGTTAATAACATGTGCTTCCTCTTAAAAGATCACATATTCAAATTCTGAGGGGAATAGAGTATGTATATTTTTATCGTAGACTTTAATACTAAAAGCATGATGCCACTTAATATGAATCTAAGCTAAACTTTAATGCTTCTCAGTACTTGATATGAATCTATGTTAAACTTTAATCCCTTTTGGCACTTGATATGAACCTAAGCTACTTTAAATGAAAATTAAACTAGTAATTAATAAGGAAACATATGAAATAGATTTATGATTTTCTCATGTTGCACTTGAATTTTTTAAAGTTGATTGTAATTAAATATGACTTTTTATTCACCTATAATTTGTTCCTTTTTTAAAATAAATTTGTTATACTATGTCATTATTAACTCTCCCAAATGTTGTAAACCATTAAATGATTTAATGGTTTACAAGTGTGCAGAGATGGGTCACTTTTCCCACAATCCGTAGGGGATTATAATTGTTAATATGTAATACGAAGAAGTAAATGCATGATGTGAAATTAAATCATTTTTAAAAATCACAATAAGAAATTTGATCCCTCTTGGCACTTGATATGAATTTAAGCTTGTTTAAATGAAAAATAAATTATTAATAAATAAGAAAACATATCAAATAGATTTATGGTTTTCTCATGTTAAATTTAAATTTTTTTAAGTTGATTGTAATTGAAGATGGCTTTATATTTAGTTATAATTTCCCCTTTTTAAAATAAAGTTGTTATGCCATGCCATTGTTAACTCCCGCAAATCATTAAACCATTAAATGTTTTAATATTATTCTCAAATTAAAAACTAGCATATTTCTGAAGTAGAGGAAAGTGAACGCTAAAGAAAATTGAGGTGGTTATGTTATTGAAAGATTGAGGTATTAGAAATAGTGTTGTTGCACCAATGACATTATATTAGGGGAATATGGTTGGGGGATGGCTCTACAACATAGCTCCTCCATGTAGGTGTTATATATGACCATAGCAATAGGGATATAGGCCTACAAGTCTGTACACCATTCTTTGGACTTTATGGCATATCGAATGGAGGCTTATGCTACTAACTTTGACAAGGACATCTCGAATTCGAAGGGGATTTTATACTCTAATCGAGAGTTTATCAGAGGAAAATGCGAGTGGAGGGAACTTAATGCAAATAAAGGAGGGACAATGTAAGATCTAAATGGCAGCAGAGGAGCTAGACATGTAGTGAGATCTAAACGAGGGTTCCAATACATGTGGGGTGGTGGATCATGTGAGCAAGGTAACATTAACACAACAAGTGCTATTCCAACAAGAAGAGGTTGAAAGGACTCAAATCCACCATATCAAGCTAACTTGAAGCAAGTGGAGGAAGGTGATACTTTGTAGAGTCACTTGCGTGTCATCCCCACTAAGATTATCCATAGCACAAACCATGTCCATTCTAACTCGGTTCATGAAAAGGAAACATGTATCGGAGCGATGAAAGGGGCTAATAAAATGGTGGTTGGAAAGAATGTTTAAGTGGAATCCATACCAAACTTGGTGGCAGTATGACACTTCTTTAGCAGAAGTTTCGATGTGGAAATTCCATTGCAATGGTTAAATTCATCCTAGAGTTCAATTTTAGGTTATTGAATGTCATTTCACCTCCTAGTTCAAGGATGGATCTATTTTGTGTTTAAGATGTCAAAGGATGCATAGACTATTTTACAAAGGGATTGGAATTGGGAACTTATAGGCCTCCTTCTAAAGGAAATGATAATGAACTTTGACCCTAGGAGATAACCTGTTATCTCCATTATTTTTTGGGAAATTCTACTAGGGTTACTAATGATTTTTTCGCAAGAAAAAATATTGGAAACCATAGGAAGAAAAATTAGTAGTTTTATTCAATCAGAGGAAAATTGGAGCTCTACTATAAATAGGAGATGATCTTGTGTACATGTAAATGTTGACACAATGGAAGGTCTATTAGAAGAAGTGGAATTATTTTCTAGATATTTTCAATGGACATATTGAATTTATTACTAGAAAAATCATTTATGCTACTTCAACGGTCAAACAATCAACCATATTTTTGCATGAAGAGTGAAATTTCCATTCTAAAAGATCCAAAAAATTAAATATGTCGAGGGCCAAGAGTTGAATTCTAATAAAGGGAGTGGAGAAGAAACAATATGTCACAAATCATATCGAAAGGACCTAGATGCGAGGTAGTACAATGAAGGAAAGGACTAGCTTAAGGATTTGCAACAAACTTCCCCTAATGGTAAGTAATATAATCCTCATGTTCAATTTTGATGGAAATGTGGGACGTTCAATGAGATTAATTTTTGGGTTTTCTTGTATGAAGTTGATTTTAAGTATTGTCCCTATCCCAACCAAGGCACGCATGCCTATGAGACATCCTCCCCATACTTGAAACAGTCCCTATAATGATTCCCTCATTCGTAACTCCTGATTCTTTTCTCCCTCCTTTCACGACCCTCTCTCCTAGAAGATCCCCAAGGAAGGGCAAGCTTAATGTTAGGTTCTTGCAAAGACTCTTTGGAGATAGAATGGAACAACCAGGAGAGTCTTCCCCTTGTGTCTAGGTATATATTTTATTTTAATGTCTAGTTAAAGGAATCTAAAGCCATATACAAGGGATTAGATTTAGAATCATCCTATGCTTCTCATTGCAAACCACGTATAAAACGTATCCATGGGAATTGAGATTGCTGAGCCATGTAATGATATATCTGATTAAAAAAATAAATCCCTCTAATAGCTTTGCAAAACCAAATTCAATTTATAAATGTTCCAATGTTTACATCTTTTTCTTTTTTAATTATTTCATGAAGGGCTTTCATATCTTATTAGTTCCTGGACAAAGGGCCTTGTAGGGACTATAGTAATTGATTCGATGATTATTCTATTAAAATTGCACAAAAACCAACGGATTTGAACTGTGATTTCATTGCTTTACCCAAATTCTGAAGTCAAAATTAAAATGTTATTTTATGTCATTGTTTTATGGAAAGTGTCAATATGGCTTTGAATTCACCATCTTATTTGGCCTCTTCCTGAGGAAAGAGGCCAAATATCTTACAATAAGAGAACTCATTTGGTTCAATTTTTTTTAATGAATTAATGTTAACATTAATTCATTAACATTTCACTAACATTAAATGTTTGAATTATACTCCTTATATTATAAAGTTGTTCAGTGGGGCAAGTGGTTGTGTAAAGTGGTTGCTCATCTGATACCATGGTTGATCCTTTGTTACATGCTTCCACTTGTGAACTTTTTGGCAAGCACCACCTTGTTGCTACCTTCTAAATGTTGCTACATGTCAAGCATCGCCTTCTAAATGTTGCAACTGCTGAATTCAATCACAACCTTCTAAATGTTGTAGAACTCTTCATACCTGACTTCTAAATGAGCACATCTCTTCATACCTGCCTTCTAAATGAGCCCATCCCATGTTTGAAATGAACCCATCCCTGTTTGAAGCTCATATTTTCTCGAGTTAGCAAGCATCATTTGAACCTAGAGCAACAAGTGTTGTAAACAACTCGATGAAAAATTAAAAAAAAAACTCAAAACAAGTTTGTCATACTATCTTTTTCCCCTCTAGTCCTCTCGAATATTGGAAAATAGAGTAAACCATAGATCCAGAAGTTTCTTAGAGTCACCTGATGGTTCTGCTTCGAAAGTTTCATAGAATTACCTAATGGCTCTGCTTCAAATTTGATTTCGCAACTACATGGGACCTAATGGTTATGCTTCAAATTTGTTTCCGCAACTACATGTGATGGAAACTATAGGGAATGACAGTGCTCGGATGCACTAAAAATTTGGACTGCATGCTTTCAAATTAAACACTTCTTATCCCTCTTTCTTATCTTATATTTAGGTGAAATTTGTGGTATCTTTAGGAAAAATTTGTGGTTTGGGGATCAAGCTTCCAGTGAACATACTTTGTTGGCTTTGTGAGATCAATGATTCAGGAATTTTACCCAGGTGATGACCCACCCCCTTGATGGCCTAGTTTCATATATAGATCTTGCATGCGTTGACCAGGATTCTTGTTACCCAAATCCGGACCATGACATAGTTGCCAACAACGAATAAAAATCCCTGAGCTTGCATCATCAGACCTCCATCTGGGCCATTATTTCTTAACCCTGTGCCAATTGAGCCTTCCGTACTATCACATATATAATCTAGCCCTACTATTTGTGAAGGAAACATCCTAGAATTCCATTCTTAATCAATATAACATCACTTTGTCTACTTAGATTAGGAATACCAGTCACCCACCATTGTTGTTTGGGTAACTATATCCTTCTTTAAGTAGTGCCTTTACAACAACCAGTTGTTATTCAAAAGAAAGTATCTTACCTGGCCCGAAATCAAGTTTTCACCTAGCAAGAAAAGAGAATATTAGTTGGATGTTGCTAGTGCTCTCTTAGTTGTTTCTTACTTTGGCTATCGAACTGTAAGAGATGCAAGTGGAACTCAAACTGGTTTCGATATGTGAGTCGCATCCCCGAGGAGTAAGGGACTAAGGGATCTTTCGGCTATGTCTAGGCCATTAGCTCTTCGATATTAATCTGCGATTTGTTTCTGTTGGGTCTTGTTTTTCTTGAATTCTTCTTCTTTTTACTTGCCGACAACTTGGTCTCCAACTTGTCTTGACTCTGCGTGGGCCTTAACCTATCTCTGGTCTTCGGCTCCTAGTTGGGATCTTGCATCACTGCCGTCGGAGGAAGGAAGAGAATAAGAGCTCATATTGTTGGTAATATCTATATTTTGATACAAGATCCAGACCAAGGAGTACGTCGCAGTCCCAATCACCTTCATGGTTAAAAGATCCTGATTGATTCCCCACCATTGGTAAGAGAAAAGAAAGCACCACGTAAAGAAGAAAGCATGGTTCACTTTAGTTCCCATTCCAAGGTTACAGGATCCTGATTGATTCCCCATTGGTGCTAAGAGAAAAGAAAGCACGAGGAAAAGAAGAAAACATGGATTTAGTTCCCATTTTAGGGTTACAGGATCCTGATTGATTCCCCACTGATGGTAAGAGAAAAGAAAGCACTAGGAAAGGAAGCAAGCGTGGATTTAGTTCCCATTCTAGAACTAGTTGGATAAGAACCATCAATTGAAGACATAACCATGTAGGAACCTTAGCTGGGCTACTCTCTGTTAGCTGGGCAACAACAATTCTTTGTTAGTTGAGCAGCTTTCTATTATAGAAAGCAATAAAACCCTAGCTCAGCTCTTTGTTATAGAAAGAAAGAAATAATTTGAGGCAAAAAACACAGATAAAAATATACATGAAATGAGGCAAAGGACAAACAATGTAAACATCTTTTTATACTGCAGAAGGTATGTACTATATATTGTTATTCGATATACACATGGCAGCCATTAGAGATGCACATGGCTTGCATGCAAGCACTCAGATGCATTGTTAGGTCCCTATAATAATAATAATAATTCTCCCATTACTATTGTCATTGTAGCCCTTATTGTTATTATTGTGCCCTTATTGTCTCCATATTGTTATTATTGTGCTCCATAGAAGCCCACTATTGTTATTGTTGTTCCCTTATATTATCATTGTTCTGTCGGCTTTGATTATATTGTGACCCTTTAGACTCCTATATATGGAAAGGAGGTTTTGCCATTTGTATCATCCAAGAATTGTTAATTTGTGTAATGTAAAGGAAGTTTCCCTCTCGAAGAAGTTGATTCTGAAATCGTTTATCTATATTTTCTTCTATTTTGTGAGTTGGTTGCATAACATTTGGTATCAGAGCCTTTGGATTCTAGGTTTCACTGCTCCAAATAGGCCATCGTGGAAATTTCGCTATCACTTTTTTTCTACGACATTTCAGAGGATGAAATTAGAACCCATTTGAGCCAAAATATTGATGAACCTCGGGTTTGAATTTCAGATATTTTCTTGCTATATTTGCGGAGATAGAATCCTTGCACGTTAGGGCTTTTGCAGGCCCCCAAATTATATCTCAAATAGGTGACTTGGAGAAAATCGTCATAAATTTCTATCTGAGCATGAGATTGAAATTTCATAAAAAGTTACAAAAATAGGATAGCCTATAGTTCTTTGTGTATCTGTTTGAGGTCCTAAGGTCAAAACAGTGACACATGGTGCTTCATACAAGTTTTCTCTATTGAACCTGTCTATAATCAGTTCATCGTGGGAGATTTGGTATAACTATTCCTTGGAGAATCCAATATTGATCAAACTTGTGGGGTTGGAAAGAGTATTACGAGGGCTACCTGTTGTGGCCACCAACAAGCCCCCTCCTTACTTAGTATTAGCAATAACACTATGTAAGTGGGGACCCTTAGCTAAAAATTCAAAAAATCAATTAGTGCTCATACATGTTACTCCTTAAGAAACATCGCATCGCACAAAGAATGATAGGGCATTTTCTTATGAGTAAAAATGATATACTACGAGATTGTGATGTGAGATCTATCGCATCGCATGCATTAAAAAAAAATCACATTGGAAAACCTTAAAAAATCACCGATATACGATATCGCATATCGCAAAATTGCAGGAAAGACACATAACGATTATAATGATACTGCGATCCACAATCTTGCGATAGCACGATCAACCAACCTTGCGATAGCACAGCACGATGAAATTGCGATAATGTGATACTGCGGAATGCGATACTGCGAAATGCGATACTGCGATGCAAATCGCAGAAACATTCCATCACAGATTTTCCCAGCTCAACATTCAAGAAAAATCTTTCCATAAACCAAGAACTGGATACGTGCTTTAATGATATTAATGAGTTATATGCCAGTTGTTAATGAAATATGGTTTTGTATTGTTCGAAGAGCCAGTTCACGTCAGGTGGTGTGTTTTTGCATATCCGTAGAATTTAAAGCTTTCCTGTCATTATTTATTATCATTACTCTCTCCTCACTTGTGAACTGCAGGAATGAAAAACAACAGTTACACAAAGAAATGTGCAGGAAGCTATGAGGAAAAAGGGTAAAACTTCGATGTTCAAAGAAAGAGAAAAGACGCCCTCATAAACAGATATCGCATGCAACAGAGCCGCAGATTCACAGAATGCTGCTGAGCCATCCATTACAGATCTTTCATTTACAGCCATGATTGAATGAGTATTGAACGATGCTGATATCAACAGGCAGTTTAATGCTCAAGGTCAAGAGCTCACGAAAGCACTATTTTTACAAATTGTGAAGCTTTATACCCGATGAAGGTGAAGAGGCACGGAAAGCGAAAAAAACGCATCAAAGAAGCCCGGATCAAAGAACAGAGGCAGATTTCGATGCGTGATTAGCGTAATCGCGCATCGCTGAGAAAATTGCTCAAGAAGGAAAGCCTCTAACTGCCCAGTCACTTGTAAGCCCGAAAAATGCAAGAAAGCAATGGTAAAGAACAAACTAAAAACAGAAAGCTGAAGAAAAGGCAGAAGCAATCCAAAGGGTTAACCAAGTTGAAATAAGGTTATTACTGGGCATACGCGGTAAAGCCACATAGTCAAAGGATGACTCTCGAGTATATCATCAATTTTGCTGAAAAGATGGTGCTAGCTCTTACCATTTTTGTTTTCTTAGCTCAACCAAAGGTGGGAGACAGTCAGCCAACTCTACCCAGGCAAATATTGAATGCTTGCAACATTAAGGAGCAAATGCAGAAATAGTTAGATATTAGATTTAATTTTTAGAAATAGTTTTGTTTTATTTTTGCTTAGAAAAAGGGTGGTCATTTAAACCGTATCCTGAATCTGTGTAATTAAGTTATTTAGTTAGTAATATTTAAACCCTTTTCATACATTTAGAGAAGGGTCCAGAAATTTATCAAAAACTTGTCCTCAGAACATGCACTTTTGCACCCTCCGAGGAGGTTTTGATGAATGAATGGAACAAGGTTTGTTGATGTTTGCATTTGATATCTGCTACTGATGTTGCACTTCTATGCTCTTAGTGGATGTTAAAGCAAGGAGAGATAAATCATTGTCACTTGAAGCTCATGAGTAGGACTAGTCATAAAGGGTACTTTTATCTCTTAACCATTGCTGCTTATGTGTTAAAGTGATATACATTTTTTGGTTTTTTTATGTATTATTGCATGAATGCCTGAGTTATCATTTGGCACTTTTGTACGGTGATAGCTATTTGTTTATGCTTAATGTATGAATAGCTCATTATGCGATATGTTTTTCACAACTGTTTCGTCTAACTTTTTATGCGAAGTGGTTCATCCTTATTGATTTCATTTCTTATAATCGCTGAATGATCTTTATTACCAGTTGTTATTTGAAATCTCTTTAGATCGCATAATAAAAGAATTACATCCCGGGTTAGTATAGACTTACATGTTGCTACTTATTAGATTACAATAGCATAGAATTAGATTAAAGTTAGAATTAGAATATCTTAATTAGGAATTGTTAGACTAGGAACATCAAATTCTACACACACACGCTCATAGATTGGGAAACTGGTCCCATTATCCCAGTGGGACCCGCGATACCAAACGGATAAGGAGCTGCCAACCAAGGTCCGGACCGGGCAGGTATCCCCCTTGTTGTCGACCTGATTTTCGGGGCTTCAACGCTACCGTAGGAAGCCATTTCAGACCTTGGGGATCTTAAATTATAGAGATACAACATATTCAATATCGAGCTCCTACAAAGTGAAAAAAGTTGTGTAGGTTCTTTAAAATTTTGCATAAGTTTGGTTTGAAAAATTAGTTTGAAGGAATTCAAAGGGCATAGTGAAGCATAATTATCATTAATTTATGCCTTGAAGAAATAAAATGGAAACACCTAGTAAGAAACCTGAAAGGTCTAACATGACTCATCAAGAAGAGAAATAAATGCCACATGATATATCAAAATTACGAGACGAAGTGAAACAAATTTCACTCTCGCAAAAAGTAACAGAAGCTAAGATGGATGATTTAAAGAAAGGAATGGAAGCTAAGATGGATGGAGTGGAAGCTAAGATAGATGGTTTAAAGAAAGGCATGGAAGCTAAGATGAATGACGTGGAAGCTAAGATGGATGGTATAGAAGAAAAACTTAAAAGCAACATGGAATATTTGAAGACAGATTTGACAAAGTTGCTACAAGAAATGCTTACTAATGGAGAAAGGGTAATAAAGGAAACTCATGATGAGAACAAAAGAAATGTTAATAATGATTTCATAGAATCTAATTTTGGATTGAAGACCCACCATGTTCCAAAGATCGACATGAGGAAGTTTGATGGCAAGGATCCCATAACATGGATACTACAGATGGAGCAATATTTCGATCTCCATAATGTGAAAAACACACAAAAGGTACGCATTGCAACTTTATATTTGGAACCAAATCATTTTGCATGGTATTGATGGATTTTCTCTCATAAATAAATTTTCACTTGGGCAAAGTTTACAGAAGAAATGATAGCACATTATGAGAATACAAAAAGAAACACTTTTTTTAGCCAATTGATAAATCTCAAACAAAAGGGTTCAATGATGGAGCACATTGAGGACTTCCAAAAATTGAATATAAGGGTAAAATATATTCCATAGGAGCATAGGATTTATGTGTTCATAGGGATTCTAAAGGATAACATCCAACATGAGGTTCGCCATTGGGGCCCTGATTCATTGGAGAAGGCATTCAGGTTGGCAAGAAAAATGGAAAGAAAAATTATGGCAACAAGGAAGCCTACCACTCACAAGTATAAAGATAGAAGTGTTGTTTCCCCTAGCCTTCCAAAACTTACAAGGTTGACACCACAACAATTGGAATAAAAAAAGAGCAAAAGGGATTTGTTACAGTTGTAATAGAAAATACATTAAAGGTCATAAATGTGCTGAGAAGAAAATATTTTACATAGATTGTGAAGAGGAGGAAGAAAAGGAACAAGAAACTTCAAAAGAAGAGGATATACACCAGGAACAAACCCTAGAGAAAGAAGAAATGAATCTGGCCATATCTTGTAATTCATTGGCTAGAATTACCACTCCTGAAACTATTAAGATAGAAGGACATATCAAGAAGAAAAAGGTAATAGTGTTGATTGATTTCGGCAATACCCATAATTTTATTCATTGTAAGGTAGCCAATTTTATTCATTGTAAGATAGCCAAGGAATTGAATTTCTTCTATCCACCACCAGAGTGTCGAGTGATGGTTGCAAGTGGAGGAACCATAAATTTCTTAGGAAAGTGCCATAATATCAAGATATCTATGGGAGAATATGTATTGAATAGCCTAATGCTTTCCATTCTAATGGGTGGTGTTGATGTTGTACTAGGATTCCAATGGCTACAACCCTTGAGTACAATAGCTTTTAATTTTCAAGAACTTTTCAGGAATTGTTTATTGGAAGGGAAGGAAGTTGAATTAATGGGTATCATGGGGAAACCAGGAAAGATAATCCACTATAATGGAATGATAAATATTTTAAAGAAATAACAAGGAGACATAATTGCACAATTATGTTCGTTAGAGGTTCCCACATCAAAATGATCTATGTCTCCAGATCTTCAAAAAGTCTTTGAAAATCATTCCAAGGTATTTGAGACTCCCAAAGGCCTCCCACCTATTCATGATCATGCATGCTATTCATTTGATTCTAGGAATTGTTCCTCCAAACATCAGGCCATACCAATATCCCTATGCCCAAAAGACTAAAATTGAACGTATGGTTGCAGAAATGCTAGAGGCTGGTATAATTCAACCTAGTCAAAGTTCTTTCTCTGCTCCAGTAGTATTGGTACATAAGAAGGATGGATCATGGCGCATGTGTTTGAGTTATAGGGAGCTCAACAAGCTCACTAGTGTCTAAATTATAGGGAGCTCATTCCTTTCATTGATGAATTATTGGATGAATTGCATGGATCAATTTACATCACCAAGTTGGATCTTCGTTGAGGATATCATCAAATCCGAATGAAGACTGAAGACATTCTGAAAACAACATTTAGAACTCATGAGGGTCATTATGAATTTTTGGTCATGCCTTTTGGCCTTACCAATTCACCTTCTACATTTCAAGGTTTGATGAAATGCATTTTCAAACCCTTCCTTAGAAAATTTGTGTTAGTATTTTTTGATGATATACAAATCTACAACAAGTCTTCGAAGGATCATGTTCAACATGTTGACACGGTGCTCAAACTATTGGAGGAGAAACAATTATGTGAAAAAAGCTCCAAATGTTTCTTTGGAGTACAAGAGGTGGAATATCTAGGTCATATTATATCTCATGAAGGTGTTAAGGTAGACCCTAGGAAAATTAAAGCCATTAAGGAATGGAAAATCCCCACATCCATAAATCATCTACAAGGATTTCCCGGGTTGACACGGTATTATCACAAGTTTGTTAATAATTATGGGAGAATAGCATCACCTCTAACAACATTATTGAAGAAAGATCTATTTTCATGGACTCCAAAAGCAATGAAGGCCTTTGAACATCTTAAAGAGGCAATGTGCCAAGGACTGGTCTTAGCTACATCAGACTTCAAAAAAACCTTTATTGTGGAATGTGATGCCTCAGGTAATGGAATTAGTGTTGTTTTAATGCAAAAGGAAAGACTCATTGCTTTCAAAAGTCATCCAATCAAGGGAAAATATTTACACAAAGCTATTTATGAGAAGGAAATGTTGGAATACTACATGCGCTTAAGAAATGGTGACCCTACCTAATGTGAAGACACTTCAAGGTAGAAACAGATCATGATAGTCTTAAATACTTTTTAGAACAAAGATTATCTTCAGAAGAGAAGCAAAAATGGGTCACAAAGATATTGGGTTTGTTGAGAAATGGAAACAAGAAATTCCAGTTTAATTTGTCCTTGAATTAAACTGTGAATTAAAATAGAATTCTTTTCTCATAGCAATTTCAAAATAATTAATTAAGTTTAATTAACTTAATTAATTTAGGAAATTCGAATTGGAAGTCGTTTCGAAGAAATGTATATGCTCTCCCTAACTTATAGGAGTTAAGGATGAGTTATGAATGAGTTGTAATTAGTTAAATTAGTTTATTGTGTTAAGTTGAGTTAAATTAGTTCCAATTTGTTTTAGGAACTAATAGTGAGTAAACAATTAGTTGGGACACTAGTGACCTAATTAGTGCTACTCTAGTTAACTGAAGATTCCACCATCAGAAACTCATGCATGTTGATTCTGAGAAAGACCCAGTTGAGACTAGAGTGAAAATATAGTGTATTATTAGTTTTAGAATTTTCTAAGTTGCACTGATAATGCATGCAATCAGGAACTGATCCTTGAGGGGTTGCACTATTTTTAGAAGCTTTATTTCCCTTTAAATACAATCTATTCTTCATAGGAATTACACATTGGAATAGATACCTGGAGAGCTTGTGAATAGTCTAATATTGGCCTTAAATTTGCTAAGTGCTGGGATTGTTCTAGAGAGAATAGGCATTGTAATTTCACCTTGATTTTCCAGATTAATACGAAAAACATAGTGGGGTTTTGAGTTGTGGCTTTCCCCAGATATTTATTGTGTTATGTGCCTTTGATTCTCTTCCTTTATTGATTATTATTTTCTCGTTGTTTATGGGCTTTTGCTGTAAAGATTAGAAGTAGATTCTTGTCTCTTGCTTTAGCAAATTGCATTAGCTTGTGAATCTACAGGTTTTTCTACATGGTATCAGAGCAAGATTTTTTTTTGGGCTAAGAGTTTGTAGAGAAGTTCTAATAATTTCTGTGCAAAATTTTCAGAAAAAAAAAGGAAAAAACAATTGCAGATTTAGATTCCTTTGGAAAATATACCCAAATTCAAAAAACAAATCGGTTGAATCGGAGTTTAGTTGAGGGAGATATCGTTGATCTAAAATCAGTTCTCTACAGGAGATTTTGAAGTTTTGAGTTTCTGGGTTACAGGTGAAAGTCGAATTTGCATACATACTTCAGGATTGACAAATGGCATTCCATGGGTTGAGGCTTGAGTATGCCTTGGAAGGAAACTTAAATTTCATATCCTGGAGGGACAAGATGGAGGTTGTGCTAGAAGATAATGGCTTGAAGGAATTCATTGATCAAGAAGTCCCCAAGCTAGGAGCTACGGATGCACAAAACTTGGTTGAATGGAAGAAGTGTCTGGTGAAGGCAAGGCAGATAATCCTTGAGGGAGTTCGAGACCACATTGTCTCAAGTCTCCATGGCAAGGAAACTCCACGTGATATATGGAAAACATTGATGAACATGTATCAGAATAGAAATGATCAAAGGAAGTTGGCACTAAAGGATAAAATTTGTAAAATCAAGATGGAGAAACACGAGACGATTCCAATGTACTTGACCAAGTTCACTCAACGTCGGGATGAACTTGGAAGTGTTGGAATCATAGTTTCCAAGGAGGATATGGTGATCCTTTATCTTCTTGGACTCTCAAAGAGTTGGCATAGTTATCAAGACTCTGTCAATGGTTGGGAGAAGCTGCCAGATTGGTAACGACTATGGTCGGATTTGATGCAGGATGAGATCAGAAGGAACACCAGGGATGACTCTTCATCAAAGATTAATGATGAAGAGAATTGTGCCTTAGCGATTAAGGCAAGGGAGGGTAAAGGTAAAATTTCTTCTTACAAATTAGATTCTTATCATGGAGGTAAGAAGAATAACATGATGAAAGTTAAATTCTTTCATTGTCACAATATGGGTCACTTTGCTACAAATTTTTCAGTGAAGAAGTCCAAGGAGAAGTCCTCAGGAGGAGCAGCTGATGAGGCTTTGGCCTCCCAATTCAAATTGGACTTTTCCTTCATTGCATGCATGGTGTCTTCAATGATGGAAAGTGTCTGGTACTTAGACAGTGGAGCTTCTTTCCACATGACTCGCGACAAAGAGTTATTCAGTGAACTGGGGGAGAAATATCTCAAGATGCATATCGAGATGGGTGATGACAGTAAGTATAGTGTTACTAGTGTGGGCACTATTACTTTTTAGAGGGAGCATGTGGCTCCACTCACCCTGAAGAATGTTATGCATGTACCTGGACTGATGAAGAACTTGGTATCTGTTGCCATGCTTGAGGATAGAGGCTATGATGTTATCTTTTTGAAAGGAAAGGTGTTCCTTCGACACATAGCCATGGCTCAAGTAAAGAAGATAGGGATTCGATTTCAGAATCTCTATAAGATAGAGGTAGAGGATTATGATGCCTTGAGTTCAAAAGCAGAAAAGATGTTGATTTGAGACATCAACGATTTGTGGCAGAGGCAATTGGGCCACTTGCATCATGGGGATTTGAAGATATTGCAACAAATCTCTGTCGATCTTCCCAAAAGTACGCTTGAGCAAGTTGATACATGCAAGGGTTGTACTTTGGGAAAATACAACAAGTTTTCCTTTGGAGATAGAGATAGTCGAGCAAATTCTATTTTGAAGAGAGTCCATTCAGATGTGTGTGGACCATTCTCGACAGTATCCACTCCCAAACACAGGTATTATGTTATATTTCTAGATGACTATTCTCATAAATGCTGGATATTTTTCATGTAGAGAAAGGATCAGACATTCACAAAGTTTTGTGAATTCAAAGCATTGGTCGAGAAACAATCATGAAAGAAGGTTAAAGCTCTACGGAGTGATAACGGTGGAGAATATGTCTCCAATGATTTTAAGAACTTCTATGCAATGGAAGGGATTAAACGAGAGTTGATGGCACCTCATAACCCTCAACAAAATGGGGTTACCATGAGGAAGAACATGAGCATAGTAGGGGCAGCAAGGGCGATGTTCCATGATCAGGGACTACCACTACACTTGTGGGCTGAGGCATGCAACACAATGGTTTATGTTTAGAACCATAACCCACATCAGATACTTGAGAGTAAAACACCACAGGAAGCTTATTCCGGTAAGAGGCCAGATGTTGGTCACTTCAAGATTTTTGGGTCATCGGTTTATTGCCATGTTACCAAAGATGCACAAAAGACGCCTGAGCCAACAACAGATTTGGGGATCCTTGTGGGGTACACTGATACTCCCCACAACTATCGGGTGTACATGCAAACTAATCGGATGATAATGGTTCTCAAGGATGTCAAGTTTGATGGGGAGAAGGCCATGAAAGTATCCCTTGAGAGGGAGCTTGAGCTACATGCGGAGGAGGAACTTTTAGTTCCTAAGGTTGAGGAACCTTATATTGATGTGGAGAAGCCACATGCAAAGGTTTCTGGAGTGGAGACATCCACTCAGGCAGCGTCTTCTAGAGAGGGAAGAAAGTGCACTAGAGAGGCTAACAGATTGTTGGATGATGCACGGGAGAATGTGGGGGCACCCTCTTCTCAGTGCAAACAGAGGAGGTCACCAGAGAGGTACACTATATACATGGCACTTATGGGTGCATGTGTTGTGACAGAGCCATCTTCCTTTCAGGAAGCAGTGCAACAACCGGTTTGGGTTGATGCAATGGTGGAGGAGTATAACTCCATATTTAGAAACAGTGTTTGAGATGTGGTCCCGAGACCAAAGGACAAGTCAGTTGTGAGCTTCTGTTGGCTTTATAAGGTAAAGCGAGCTGCAAATGATAGTGTGGAGAAGCATAAGGCCAGATTTGTGGCCCATGGATTTTCTCAGGTAGAGGGGATTGACTCTGATGAGACCTTTGCTCCTGTTGCAAGGTACTTGTCAATCAGATCTATTTTTGCACTATCAGCACATATGGGTTCGAGTATCCATCAGATGGATGTGAAGACTTCCTTCCTTAATGGCATGATTGAGGAAGAGGTGTACATAGAGTAGCACAAAGGTTTTAAAACCTTGGATCATGTGTTACATGTGTGCTGAATCAAGAGAGAATTGCATGGGTTGAAACAAGCACCCCATGCTTGGTACACCAAGATAGATAGCTACTTCACTGGGTTGGGCTTCACAAAGAGTGAAGCAGATGCGAACCTGTATCACATAGTGGTGGAAGGTAAGATTTTGATCATTGTACTTTATGTAGATGATCTCTTACTCACAAGTGATGAGAAACTCATCAAATCTTTAAGGATGACCTTGCAAAAGAGTTTGAGATGAAGGACATGGGGCTCATGCATTACTTTCTTGGCATGGAGGTATGGCAGGGAGATGGGGAGTTGTTTGTTTCTGAAGGGAAGTATGCCAATGAGATTCTCACGAGATTTTGCATGGAGAGAATTAAACCCATGGAGACTCTTCTAGCAGGTAAAGTCGAGGAAGGAGGATGTTACTTCAAGAGAAGTAGTGGAAGCTACTCTTTACCGAAAGCTTATGGGTTCACTCATGTATTTGGTGAACACACAACTAGATATTTGTTATGCAGATAACCAGCTTAGTCAAGCAATGGTTAGGCGTACCAAGTTGTATTAGAAGGCAGCAAAGCATGTATTGAGATACCTTAGAGGCACTACTCAGTTTTGGTTGTAGTACAAACAGACAGAGGGAGTGAAACTTCAAGGCTTCACCGATGCAAACTAGGTGGGGAGTCCATTTGATAGGAAGAGAAAATTAGGAGGGATCTTTAGTATTGGGCTAGCTACAGTTTCTTGGTACATCAGGAAACAAAGATCGGTTGCACTTAGTTCAAAAGAGGCAGAGTACATGGCTGAGGGTCAAGCAGCATGTGAGGTTATTTGGATGAGGAAGAACTTGGTTCGTTTGTTTGGTTAACAGATGGATCTGACAATGATTTATTGTGATAATCAGAGTTGTATCAAACTATCTGAAAATCCATTTTTTAATGATCGGTCGAAGCATATAGATATCTAGTATCATCATCTCATTGATTGTGTATTGAGGCAAATCATGTTGTTAGATTACATTCCCATGGAAGAGAAAGATGTTGACATCTTAACAAAGGCATTGCCAAGATGTAAATTTGAGTTTGACAGGGATAGGATTGGGGTAGTGGATAGTCCATTTCTTGTTGAGAGGTAGTGTTGAGAAATGGCAACAAGAAATTCCAATTTAATTTATCCTTGAATTAAACTGTGAATTAAAATAGAATTATTTTCCCATAGCAATTTGAAAATAATTAATTAAGTTTAATTAACTTAATTAATTTAGGAAATTTGAATTGGAAGTCTTTTAGAAGACATGTATATGTTCTCCCTAACTTATAGTAGTTAAGGATGAGTTATGAATGAGTTGTAATTAGTTAACTCATTTTATTGAGTTAATTCCAGTTAAATAAGTTCCAATCGGTTTCAGGAACTAATAGTGAGTAAACAACGAGTTGGGACACTAGTGACCTAATTAGTGCTACTCTAGTTAACTGATTATTCCACCATCAAAAACTCGTGCATGTTGATTCTGAAAAACACCTAGTTGAGACTAGAGTGTAGGGATAATGTACTATTTGTTTTCGATTTTTCTGAGTTGCATTAATAGTGCATGCAATCAGGAACTGATCCTTGAGGGATTGCACTATTTTTAGAATCTTTAGTTCCCTTTAAATACAAGCTATTCTTCATAGGAATTACACATTGGAATAGAGACTTAGAGAGCTTGTGAAGAGGCTAAGATTCGGCCTTGAGCTATCTTATGTGTTGGAGATTGGATTTTCTAAGTGTTGGGATTGTTCTAAAGAGAACAAGCATTGTAATTTCATCTTGATTTTCTAGATTAATACAAAACAGATAGTGGGGTTTTGAGTTGTGGCTTCCCCACATATTTATTGTGTTAGGTGCCTTTGATTCTCTTCCTCTATTAATTACTGTTTGCTTAATGTTTATGGGCTTTCATTGTAAAGAGTAGGAGTAGATTCTTGTCTCTTGCTTTAGCAAATTTCATTAGCTTGGGAATCTACAGGTTTTTCTACATGGTATTAGAGCAAGATTGTTTTTTGGGCTGAGAGTTTGTAGAGAAGTTATGAGAATTTTGGTGCAAAATTTTTAGAAAAAAATTGCATATTTGGATTCCTTGGGAAAATATACCCAAATTCAAAAAATAAATTGGCTGAATTGGAGTTCGGATGAGGGAGATATCGTTGATCTAAAATCAGCTCTCTAGAGGAGATTTCGGAGTTTTGAGTTTCTGGGTTACAGTTGAAAGTCGAATTTGCATACATACTTCAGGGTCAAAAGATGGCATTCCATTGGTTTAGTCTTGAGTATGCCTTGGAAGGCAGCTCAAATTTCATAGCCTGGAGGGACAGGATGGAGGCTGTGCTAGAAGATAATGGCTTGAAGGAATTCATTGATTAAGAAGTCCCCAAGCCAACAGCTATAGATTCACAGAACTTGGCCAAATGGAAGAAGTGTGTGGCGAAGGCAAGGCAGATAATCCTTGAGAGAGTTCCAGACCAGATTGTCTCAAGTTTCCGTGGAAAGGAAACTCTACATGCTATATGGAAAACACTGACGGACTTGTATCAGAATAGTAGTGATCAAATGAACTTGTCACTGAAGGATAAACTTCGTAAAATCAAGATGGACAAAGGCGAGATGATTCCAAACTACTTGACCAAGTTCACTCAATGTCACGATGAACTTGGAAGTGTTGGAATCATAGTTTCCGAGGAGGATGTGGTGAGCCTTGCTCTTCCTAGGCTCTCAAAGAGTTGGCATATTTATTAGGACTTTGTCAATGGTCGGGATAAGCTGCCAGATTGGGAACAACTATGGTCAGATTTGATGTAGGATGAGATCACAAGGAACACTAGGGATGGCTCTTCATCATAGATTGATGATGAAGAGAATTGTGCCTTAGCGATTAAGGCAAGGAAGAGGAAAGGTAAAATTTCTCGTTCCAAATCAGGTTCTTATCATGGAGGTAAGAAGAAGGACATGACAAAGGTTAAATTCTTTCATTGTCATAAGATGGGTCACTTTTCTACAAATTGTCCATTGAGGAAGTTCAAAGAGAAGTCCTTAGGAGGAGTAGTGGGTGAGACTTTTGCCTCCCAATTCAAATTGGACTTTTCCCTTATTACATGCATGGTGTCTTCAATGACGGAAAGTGTTTGGTACTTAGACAGTGGAACTTATTTCCACATGACTGGCAACAAATAGTTATTTAGTGAATTGGAGGAAAAATATCTCAAGATGCATATCGAGATTGGTGATGATGGTAATTATAGTGTTACTAGTGTGGGCATAATTACTTTTAAGAGGGAGAATGCGGCTCCACTCACCTTGAAGAATGTTATGCATGTACCTGGATTGATAAAGAACTTGGTATCTATTTCCATGCTTGAGGATAGAGGCTATGATGTGATCTTTTCGAAAGGAAATGCGTTCCTTCGACACATATCTATGAGTCAATTAAAGAAGATAGGGATTTGAGTTCAGAATCTCTATAAGATAGAGGTAGTGGAATGTGTTGCCTTGAGTTCAAAAGTAGAAAAGATGTTGAGTCGAGACGTCGGCGAGTTGTAGCACAAGAAATTGGGCCACTTACATCATGGGGCTTTGAAGATATTGCACCAAATCTCTATTGGTCTTCCGAAAAGTACGCTTGAGCAAGTTGATACATGCAAGGGTTGTACTTAGGGAAAATACACCAAGTCTTCCTTTGGAGCTAGAGACAGTCAAGCAGAGTCTATTCTGTAGAGAGTCCATTTAGATGTGTGTGGACCATTCTCGAAAGTATCCACCTCTAAACATAGGTATTATGTTATATTTGTAGATTACTATTCTCGTAAATGCTGGATATTTTTCATGCAGAGAAAGGATCAGACATTCACAAAGTTTTGTGAATTCAAAGCATTGTTTGAGAAAGAGTTAGGTAAGAATGTTAAAGCTCTACGGAGTGATAATGGTGGAGAATATGTCTCCAATGATTTTAAGAAATTTTGTGTAGCGGAAGGGATTAAACGAGAGTTGATGTCACCTCATAACCCTCAATAGAATGGGGTTGCCGAGAGGAAGAACAAGAGCATAGTAGGGGCAGCAAAGGCGATGTTGCATGATCAGGGCCAACCACTACACTTGTGGGCTAAGGCATGAAACACAATGGTTTATGTTCAGAATTGTATCCCACATCGAATACTTGAGAGTAAAACACTAGAGGAAGCTTATTCCAGTAAGAGGATGGATCTTGGTCACTTCAAGATTTTTGGGTCATCAGTTTATTACCATGTGACCAAAGATGCATGAAAGAAGCTTGAGCCATCAATAGAGTTGGGGATCTTTGTGGGGTACAATAATACTCCCCACAACTATCAGGTGTACATGAAAAACAGTCAGATGACAATGGTTCGCAAGGATGTCAAGTTTGATGAGGAGAAGACCATGCGAGTATCCCTTGAGAGGGAGCTTGACCTACATGTGGAGGAGGAACTTTTAGTTCCTAAGTTTGAGGAGCCTTAGATTGATGTGGAGCAGCCACATGCAAAGGTCCTGGGAGTGGAGGCATCCACTCAGGGAGAGTCTTCCAGAGAGGGAAGAAAGTGCACTAGAGAGGCTGATAGATTGTTGGATGATGGACGAGAGAATGTGGGAGCACCCTCTTCTCAACACAGAGAGAGGAGGTCACTAGAGATATACACTAGATACATGGCACTTATGGGTGCATGTGTTGTGACAGAGCCATCTTCCTTTCAGGAGGCAGTGTAGAAGTCGGTTTGGGTTGATGCAATGGTGGAGGAGTATGACTCCATAGTTCGAAATAGTGTTTGTGATGTGGTCCCAAGACCGAAGGACAAAGTTGTGAGCTCCCATTGGATTTACAAGGTAAAGCACGTTGCAAATGGTAGTGTGGAGAAGAAAAAGGCCATATTTGTGGCCTATGGCTTTTCTCAAGTAGAGGGGATTGACTATGATGAGACCTTTGCTCCTATTGGAAGGTACTGATCAATCAGATCTATTTTGGCACTATCAACATAGATGGGTTGGATGTGAAGACTTCCTTCATTAATGGCATGATTAACGAAGAGATGTACATAGAGCAGCTTGAAGTTTTTGAAACCTTGGACTGTGAGTCGCATGTGTCCTGACTCAAGAGAGCATTGTATGGGCTGAAGCAAGCACCCCGTGCTTCGTACACCAAGATAGATAGCTACTTCATTGGGTTGGGCTTCACAATGTGTGAAGCAGATGCGAACCTGTATCACATAGTGGTGGAAGGTAAGATTTTGATCATTTTACTTTATGTAGATTATCTCATACTAACAGGTGATGAGAAGCTCATCAAATCTTGCAAGGATGACCTTGCAAGAGAGTTTGAGATGAAGGACATGGGGCTCATGCATTACTTTCTTGACATGGAAGTATGACAGTGAGATGGGGATTTTTTTGTTTCTCAAGGCAAGTATGCGAATGAGATACTCAGGAGATTCCGCATGGAGAGTAGTAAAACCATTGAGACTCCTCTAGTTGGTAACCAGAGGAAGGAGGATGCTACTTCAAGAGAAGTAGTGGAAGCTACTGTTTACAGGTAACTTGTGGGTTCACACATGTATTTGGTGAACACATGACTAGATATGTGTTATGCAGTTAACTAGCTTATTCAAGAAATGGTTAGGCCTACCAAGATGTATTGGAAGCCAGAAAATCATGTATTGAGATAACTCAGAGGCACTACTCTGTTTGGGTTGTGATACAGATGGACAGAAGGAGTGAAGCTCCAAGGCTTCACCGATGTATATTGGGCAGGGAGTCCATCTGATAGGAAGAGAACATTAGGAGGGATCTTTAGTATTGGGTTAGCTATAGTTTCTTGGTACATTAGGAAACAAAGTTGGGTTTCACTCAGTTTGATAGAGGCAGAGTACATGGATTAAAGCCAAGCAGCATGTGAGGCTATCTGGATGAGGAAGATCCTGGTTGGTTTGTTTGGTCAGTAGATGGATCGGACGGTGGATCCATACTCATCATCCCTACTGATACATACATGATTCATCCATAAACCATGAGATTCAATAATGAAATACTTTGATCCATATTCAGTATTCATTATTCACCATTCTTGAATGTACATTGATTTAAAAATTAAATTCATCATTCATCATTCTAGATTCTAAATTGATTTAAAATCAAAATTCATCATTTATCATTCTAGAATCTAATTAGTACTAAGCAAAATAAGCTATAATAGATACTGAAATCTAAAGACTAGAATAGTAAATTGATGTAACTAAAACTCAAAAACAATGGAGTGATGACTCTAAAAGTCACTCTAAAGTACACAGAGGGCTTGGTGCTCTTGATTAAATACTAATTTCATACCCTTGTACATGACAAAATGCAATGGAAACATTGCACTCCATCAAATCCTGAATTCCTGAAATATTGATCTAAAGACTGGAATAGTAAATTGATATAATTAAAACTCAAAAACAATGGAGTGATGAGTCTAAAAGTCACTCTAAAGTACACAGATGGCTTGGTGCTATTGATTAAATACCAATTCCATACCCTTGTACATGACAAAATGCAATGGAAACATTGCACTCCATCGAATCCTGAATTCCTTAAAAACTGTTAAGTCTGCTGGATTTTGAGTGAGATCTAAAATTCTACTTTCCCCATATGAAATCCATTGAGGTCAGAACCACTCTCAAACATCCTGAGTCATTTCATGGTAATGTTAAACATTTAAGTAAAAAGATGAAAATGAAAGACAAAGGAGAATGTCACTTTTACTTTAAGAATTTAACATTACCATGAATAGCATAGCATTAGTAGGGAAATATGGTCAAATACTACGTTTTCCCTATCATAAATCATTGTTTACAAGCAAATTTAAGGGGGGACGCATAGCCCATTTTGAGGGGGGCGTCGCCCTTTTGGGGAGTCGCATCCCCCACACTGGGGAAACGTCCCCCCCTGCATCTCCCCGCGTCTCCCCAAAAGGGGGACGTGGGGAAACGTTTCCCCAGACGTCCCCCTGTCCCGGGTGCGTGGGGTGCGAGGGGTGCGCGCACCCGACCCTGGGGGACGCGTCCCCATGGAACACTGCATTTAACATATGAGACTTGCATATCTAGCACCACCAGACATTGGATTGTTAGTTTTTATCCATGCATGCATAAGGTTCGGTCGGGGCAGGCACAAAAAAATCAATGTTGTGGGAACCTTTGTGATATAACAAGCAACCTGGGCACATTCCAGGTTTGTCATGTGCCTTATTTACAACAGAAAAGGAAACATTCTTAAGCATTGTTTCTGATGCCTGTTGACTAGGTATTTCAGGCATTAAAACAACAATTACTCTATTAGCAATTGTTTTTCAAATGAATCAAGGTAGTGTGTCAATTTATAATCCATCCTCATCTTAATTGCATCTGTTAATCTATTGTGTCTGATATATAGAATGAGGCCTCTCTAAAATTTGGTGGCACGGACTGGCTGCCGTGCAGCCTTTCTTATTTTAAAATATTTTAACACAAAGATATTTTAAAGAACACAAAGGCTTGTCTCAAAAAATGAGCCATAATACAGAAGCGCATGGTCAACATGCCCAATGAACCACTCAGTTTCTACATGGCTATTAATAGTAAGAATATATCTTTTCATGTGATATATAATTATTTCATTGATTTATAAAAGACTCCATAAGTAAATAAAAAAATTGGGAGGTATTTTCATGAAAAGAAAATAACTAATTTTTTAATATTTAATTTTCTTTTTATACCATTTCTTTCAACTTATTGTGTTTAATAATTTGAAATTATTATCAATCAAATATCACATTGAAAATATTAGCACTATAGATATTTCAAAGAATTTTATTTTAGCATTTGGTTCTATAACACCAAGAGTATTTCCAATAGCCAGTAAGGCAGATATCTCAAGAATTTATGACTTAGCAAGAGTTGAGATTCCATGAGGATAAGGCAGTCTACTCCTTGAGCTTTATCACAATGGACCAAAGATCCCCCCCATAGGATTTGAAACTGGGAGGAGGGGATAACATTTCATTGTGCCAACCACTTGATCGTCCCATGAGGAAACCAAAGAATTAAAAGATTGTAAGTAGTATTTCAAAATTTATGGGGAAGCTACCAACATATAGAATCGATTAGCATGTCTTGTGACTTACATACAATTGGTGACTTGATTCCTCTATTAGATACCTTAAAAGCTATCATACATCAATTTTCATTTACAATTTCCTTCCTTAATATTATCTATCTTAATAACTATAAAACTAAACTTTATTGATTTTAACTTATTATTAAATATATTTGTTTAATTTAATTATAATTATAATTATATATATTATGCTTTTTGTTTTGCCCTAATTTTGCTAATTCAAACTACTTTTGCTAATATGTAATGGTGTCACTACCATCATATTTGATTTGAAATGCATATATTTAATTTGTTATCATGTTTTTCAAAATTTAAAAACCATTACGATTTTCAAGTATAAAATACAAATATATAGCTAAAGGAATCCCAAGGACCTTAGTATTGGAATCTTGCTATGATACCATCTGTAATGGCCCCACAACAAAACATAATTAAATACAAAATTATTTACATAAATTTGAGACCATTAATTAACAACACACAAAAAATATTACTTAATCCACATGATATGAGTTAGATGAATTGTACCTCGAAGTTGATGAAACCAACCTACTTACAACTTCTGAATAATGAGTTTTTGTGATCTTGCTAACTGCAACCAAAGTGTTGGGGTTAAATCTCCACCCAACCATAGGCTCGAATGCATTATATCTTTCTACAGCTTGACACCCCCAAGCCCTCAATTAACTACATTTACCAATGAATCCTCTTTATCCCCTAATTCTCCTATTAAAAGAATGCCTCACATCCTTCTTCTCCTCCATACAACTTGTTCGAAAAATGAAAAGAATTTCTTCATACACATAATCCATGTGTCATTACGAAATTTCTATTTTTTTTGTCTAAAGTTTTACTCAACTTAACTTTTTGTCAAAATTCAATCTTTTACTATTCTTTATAAAATACTTTCCTTTATTTATTTTTTATGAACTTCACTTTATTATTTATTATTTTTCATTAATTATTATTCTCACTTTTATTACTATTATTATTAATTTGATAATATTAAGAATTACAAATAGCTCTCGATGCAACACTACTCTTTGATTCCAAGCACAACATTGATGATGGTTTCAAGTACCTTGGATTTCACCAAAATCCAAACTCTTAGAGGTATGTGTACTAGCTACGGCTAGTTAAGAATGCTAAGGCTTGAATCTCTCTATGGGCCAATCAGTGGCTCTCTAGATGAGAAAGGTTGGTTCTCCTAAAGTTTATTCTTCAAAGCATCCCTCTCTTTTCGACTTCCATAGCCAAGGTCTCAAAAGGAATCCTAACAAGGATTGAAAAAAAAATCACTTATGATGGTCTAGAGGTCAAGAACATGAAGTTATTCCCCTAATTAAGTGGTTAGTGTTGGCCCGCCCCAAATGCCTAGGAGGATGGGGAATCAAGAACCCAACCAACTTTAGCACAACTCTTGTAGGTAAAATCCTCTATAGTCTTACACAAGATTATACTCTTTGGGGTCATATCATGATGTCAAAGTATATGGAAGGGGCATCCATTGAGGATTGGTTTTGAATTATTTTCTCATTGTGGGATGTTGTAACTCAAGGGGATCACGAATTCGATAAGGAAAGATAGAATTCGAAGGAAGATTTAAGGTAGGAACTCATTTGGAATATTGGCATAAGTATGTGGGCCTCATATGCTAAAACTACATTAAAGTGATTGAAGAGGATCGATACGTCCTATTCTTGCTTAAAAACTCTATTTCAAGTGACTACATGACCAACTTAGGACACAAGGAACTCACGAAGAAAAATATACAAGGTCAATAAAAGTAGCGGTGGGAGCACATATGGAAGTTGCATGGACAATTAAATTCCAAAATTGTCTTATGGATTGCTCTCATTTATAAGTTGGTGACTTGGGATAATGGGTTAAAAAGATGTTGGTATAGTCCCAGTTGGTGTTCTTTATGCAAACTAGGGGTCAAATCAATTATTTATGTTTTTAATTTCTATTCTTATGCTAGTCTAACCTAGAGCCTCTTGGCACTTAAATTTAAGCCATAACTATTTGGAATGGTAGCAACATATACCAATGTGCCAACCCTCATTTATGGATGGAGAGTTAAGAAGATATGGTTGTTTTCCCTTCCATTTTGTTTACTTTATTTCATGGGAGTGCAACAAGGCGATTTTTCAAGATAAACTAATTCCAATTAATTCCAATTGAGGTAGTCGTTGAGTAGATAGTGAAACTCACAAAGGAATTTAGGTGCATGCCCAAAAGAAAAAGAAAAAAAAAAAAAAGTGTTTATTATGCCCATCCTAGAATTTGATACTCCCTATGGATTTTTTTTATTGGGCCATCTAGATAAGTGTGGGATCAAAGTTATTTGTTTAAAAACCAACACCATTACTACCACATCAGATACACTCCTCGGTATGGATCCAATCTAAAGGAAATTGTATCTATGTTGTTTACTCTACTCCATTTTGTTGTGTCTCATGGATGTAATTGTCTTCAAGTGATAGGGGACTCCCAAGTTGTAATAGACTAGGTTATAGGTAAACAAAGGTGGAACCAATGCATCTCTATTTGTTGCTTTCTCGAAATTTATAGTCTTATTTAGGATTTGTTATGGTCCTCCTTCCAATATATCTTACGAGAACTAAATCACATGCAGACAAGTTATCCAAGGAAGTTTTGGATTGTCATGTGCGTTCTTTTTCTATGTATGAGTTTTTTTATGGTCAAGACACTGAAAAAATGGAGATTCTCTTCTGAATAGGACATGGTTATTGTTTAAAATATATCTAGTTTTGTTTTTTTAATTTTTTGATATAGATGGTTTAAATATTAATAATGTCTATGTAATCTATCTTATTGGAATGAAAAGATAGGGAGCAGTGCCTATTTGGCAGGAAAATAGAAGTACCTAAAAAATAAGTATAGTATATTTTGTACTTAAGTCCTTGGCATTGTCATATGTTTTTCCTCTTTTTGGAATATAAATCATTTTCTCCAAAGGGAAAAAAGAAATAAAAAAAATTGAGGGAATTTTTTTTTGGGTGGAAAATGAATATTTAACAACATTAATCTTTATCCCACACTTTGCAAAATATTTTCAGTGACCCTGTATCTCTAAATTTGAACTACCTAATAATATGCTCACCTGGAATAATTGCAAATATATGAGTACAACTTTTGAAAAATATAAAAAAAAAAAGACAATGTTTAAGAGGGTAAAAAGATGATGATGGAGTAAAATCAAAACATCACAAACTAAACAAAAGTTACCAAAAAGGAAGCTAAGTTACTCAAAACAAGGTAATAAAATGTTAAAAGTTACCAAAAAGGAAAGCTAAGTTACTCAAAACAAGGTAATAAAATGTTATGGAATGTGTAGAGAAAAAATGTTTGAAAACTCATCATAAAATATATTTAACTAAGATTTTTATTTTTATTTTTGAATCATACATATAAAACATTTAAAATTAATAATAATCCTTATAAAACACTACATACATTAAGTTATACATTTTTTACCCTCTCTAGATTATAGCATTAAGATATACACTAATTTTAGACTCTCTAGCTTAGAAGTCTTATCCATAACTCTCTTGTTTTAAGATGATTTCATTTTATATTTAAGGTCTCTTTAACTTAAAAAGTTGTTACCCATAATTGATAGCTCTTAAGATGTCACTTCATTTTATGCTAAAATCATGCTCCACAGGTCAACCACTCATCACATGAAAAATGTTAATGCGAAGAAAGGAGATTCCATCTCAATTAAATTGAGATAAAACTAGCATTTGCACCTAATGTTGCAAAGGAAACGCCGTAAGGCATAGTGTGTGGAAGAATATTGAAATGTGAATAGGCTTTTGGGAAGGAAGGAAGATGAGATTGAACAAGGTAATTGGTGTTTCAAGTGGGGAACAAGACTTTCAAGCTCCAAAGCCATTAAGTGATATTCTAAAGAAAAAATGGAAAGTGACTCAAGAAAATGGTGACAATGAAGGAAATATACCTACAGAAGGGCAGGGTCAAGCCATTCAGAGTTTCAATTTGAGCAAGGGAAATGATGGCTTGCCACCACCTGAAAAATATGTTGAAGAGGGAGAACTTCCAGTTGGTGACAGTGATACATTTGAACTGCCCACTTTTACTCCTGGGGTGGATGACACCAAGGCATCCAATGACGTGGATACTCTTGTAGAAGACAAACCATCAGCCTTTTCAAATAGAGCAAAGCCTGTTGTAGTGGATGACCAGGAAGATGCTGTTCATAGCAATGAAGATGAAGATGTTGACCATGAAGAGTATGATTTGGAACATGCAGAGAATGAGGACAATGAAGAGTGGGAAAGGAATGAAGATGAGCAAGAAGAAGAAGACTTTCTAGAAGATGATGATGACAACGACTTTTCTAGGAAGCTTGGTGGCATCTTCTCTTGATTTATGGCTTGTATTAGAAGATCTATTGAAAGTTGTTTGCAAATCTGTGCATGTATTGGCAAGCACAATGATGGTTTTCTGTTGTAGTTTTGCTTGGAATGTCAGTGTTCATGTGTTGCTTGACATGATTTTCTCGCAGCTATTCTCTACTGAATCTTGTTAATGATGATACATACCCTATTTGTTTAATATTATAGAGGAGCCTATGCAGAAGCAAATATCATAACTTAATTTTAGAACATATTATGCTTCTCAGTAGAGGGATCAATGATGCCTTTGAATCAATTACCTCATTGGCATTTGCAGCTACTAGCATTTGAATAATGTAGACTTTGGTAAATATTCTTAATTATATGAAGACGATAACACCTTGCAGTTGCAACTGTGAACAATAGGTGATTCCTCCTGTAATCTACAAAATTTTAAGGCATTGAGTATTAAATAACTGGCAGATGATTGTTTTTTAGTTTTCATATTGTCATTGTAATGCGAACAGTTTGTCTTGGAAATTTTTATAGTTGCTTCTGATCATTCCAAAATTTCAATAATATTTGAATTACATGAAAGTATTTTTCTATTCGAGTAACACCATGGGTTAATTATTTTGATGTCTCCATCGCTGAAGATACCTTGGTATTTTTTTTTGTTTTAATATATTTATTAATTTGTGGTGGATATAAAATGGGTATATACTATATAGTATTGGGATATTTATGGCTTTTCATGTTCTGTAAAAGAAATTGTTGCATTTGAAGTTGTTCGTGAAGTATCCTTACAATTCCTCTATTAAATAAATTATATTATTATAATACGTTGGTTGTCTGGCCAGTTGAATGAACATGACATCTCCAAATAAAATTTATGCAGCTTTGTGAGATTCTATGCCGAAATGTGCCCACTAAAAAGATTCATTATTTTATCATTAAAAAAACCTAATTCATTATTTTATTGTGTAAATGCCATCATTTCCATTAAAAATGGGACAATCATCCACTGAATAACTGTGAATTATAAGCCTTTGTTCAATTCTATTTTTTGGGAGCTCCAGAAAGTGGCGGCGTTGCTGCAACTGTATGTAGAATTGATGCAATATTTTCTTATTCAAAGGTTGAAACAACCCTTTTTCACAGAAAGTAGAGTAGATCTATGGACAGTGTTGTAATTGGTGTACACTTGGCTAAAGTATATATTGGGATGGATTTTGGAAGACGCATCTAGCACATTTTTTACTGTACTAGGGAATTTCATTAATAATATAAATATGCACAAAAATATTTACAGAAACCTCGGCAAAATCTATTAGCTTGAGACTTTCAGGATAGTTTGATCGAACAATGTTAGGTTGAGAGACTTTGAGGACATTTTTGATAATTCAACGTTCATGTAAACCTGGAAAATGGTTTTCAAAAGAGAAAATGCTTAAGTTGCGATCAATTTTGCATTTTAGAGAAAACAATTGTATATACCTGTGTTGTATTTGTAACATTTTCTTTTAGCAGTAATGGTTATGTTTTGCATGAGGAGAGGGTTGTAGTTGAACTGGTCAGTGGTGTAATACAAACACGGATCGCAGCCTTCACATAAAATAGTCATAGCCAGTTTCAAGCTATTCTGCTCTGGTCGATTTTACATATCAAGCAGGTATACTTTCTTTGTATAATTTTTGTTTAATCTATTTATGACACTAACTTGTGTATCTATGTTTCTGTTTCAGCCACTAGATGGCTTGTCAGGAGTACCAACACTAGCAATAGTGCCACCATCGTCCTCAGCATCGTTACTGGAATCTGGCACAGCAAACAAACCGAAAGTTCCCTGCTAATTTTTCCAGCAGGGATATTGTGTAAAGGGTGATAAGTGCCATTTTGTGCATGGTCCGTTTTCAGGAGCTAATCTAACTTCTCAAAAGACAACAAAACCAAGTCCAGCAGTTACAGAGCCTCAAGCAAGTGGGAAGCAAACAGTCAATGAAACTGAAAGCAACAAAGATGGAAAACATCCATCTGATTTAAGCTTTCCCAAGGCAGTACAATCACTTGATCCTAATGCAGTGTAGTCAAGCAACCCCATGACATTGAAGTCAAACAACTTTCAGGAAGTGCAGTCAAGAAACCCTGTGCTAGCAAAGGCAAATAACTTCAAGGCATCACAGTCAAGTAACCTTGTTGCATTGCAGTCCAATAACTTCCAAGCAGGGCATTTGGGCAATCCTTTAACACTGTAGTCAAATAATGTCAAGGAAACCCAGTTGCAAACACAAGCTAGACATGTCTCTCAATCAAGATCTCAGCCTACCTATATAAAGGGAAGTCCACATGAAGTTGAACAATTTTTGCTAAAGATTGAACCTACAAGACAAAGGATACATGATTCTTCAAGAAACAGGTCTCGGATACGCCCGTCTCATCCTCTAGAAGAGAGACTACAAAATGGATTAGAATCGAAGGATTTGCTGGGTGGATCATCGCCAGGATTTGATGTACTTGTGGATGATGGACCTGACCAGCTAAGCCATCGGGAGGAGGCTCATTACTTTAAACATGATATGGAATCTGGAAGAGATGCAATCAATGGTCGAGAAAGAAATATGCACAACAAACGAGAGCTTGTTTGAACTGGCTACTATGATGCTGAATTTCAGTATGACCATGGAGCTTATGAACCATATAAAAACAGGGGATATGGGTGTGGTCGCAGAAAGCAGTCTAATGATTTTGATGACTGGGTTCTGGAGAGATCGATTGTGCGAGAAAGGAGGTCCTTGTCTAGTGAAGATGATCTTGAACGGAACAATATGGAGGATCTCTGCCACCGGATTTCAAAACATAGGAGGGCTGTTGAGGCTAAAGTAGTGGATAGCCCCTAAAATAGATAGCATGTGGATAGTCGACATGGTGAATTTCACCGTGGCTCTAGGCAACAAGATGATGACCGTAGACAACAAGATATATACAGGGACCAGTTAAGGCAAGGTATGAATCACAATAGTAGGTGATTGCAGGGTAGGATTCAAATAGAGGCTAGTGGCTTCAAAAGAGAGCCATCTAACAATATAGAATCTGATCAATGAGGCAAGTTAGAGAGGGCTTGTTCCAGAAGGTCACCAAGCAGATGGGGCTTAAACAAGGACTTACGCTTGCTAACTGCAATGAAAACTTGTGATATTTTTACAACAGTGGGGTCTCAAGCCACCAATCGAAAAATCAACAAAGATATGGATGAATGGTTATCATAAGGGGTATTGGGGCCATATATTTGAGAAATTGGAAACGCTTCTAGTAATCATTTGAAATCCACACCAGGCGCAAGTGCTCTCGCCCATACCACCTATAGGGAAATATTCCCTATGTTTGGCAACAAAGCTACCTTCGTGTAGTGGGTATGAGAGAATATCAACTTCTGGTTGTCAACATTAGACCCGAAATCCATACTAAGAACTAGGCAATTCAATGAGGCCCATTATAATCCACAACCTATGCCTTTCTCCTTCATGAGTTTCTTCTCATCGCCGACTTTTTGGCACCAGGTTGTGGAGGATTTTCAGCTCCCTAAAAAGACAATTTCTTTGTTTCAATTTGAAACAACCACAATGGATTATTTGGATGCCTACCCCTGTGGTCCTAACTAAAACTATCAATTTATTTTTGTGGACCTTGCTGAAAGAATAGATGAGTTGAAGTTAAGGTTGCTTTTAAGGAGTCTTACTTTCACTTTTGGTGTGAAAAATAAAATTAAAAAAAACCAAGTTCAAATCTATATTTCCCTGCAAGATCACCCAACAGTGCAAGACGGAATGGAATACCCTTTGTACAGATTTTAAATAAACTTAGTGTGTGAGCGATGTGTGTGTAATATGTGATGGTGAACATACAAAGTGTGTGTGCAACAAGGATGGATATCTCTTGATCCGTTAGAATGCTTGCCTAATTACGCTAAGTATGTTTTACCCCACATAAAGGAAAATATATGTGTATAAAGGGTTGCTTATTGCTCCTAATTTAAACTATGTGAGATTATAGGGAGGTGGAAGTCAACATAAATAAATAAATGAAAAATAGATATAGAAACATATGCAATGAACAGACTGTGGGGTCTTGATACCAGAAACCAAAAACAAATTATGTTGAATACTATCTATTAATTGCGCTGACAATAGAAAAGGCTCGAGAGAATATTGACGTAATTTCCATACACCAAGGTTGGAAAGAAATGTCCCTTACACAAAGGTTGGAAAGAAATGTCCCTCCTTTGGTTGAATTTCCCAAATGATTCAAAACAAAGAAAAGGAGTTTTCTTTCAATGTTGTTGTGTAAAACTCTTGTAATTTTTTTTAACAAAAGGAACTTGAATATAATAGTTGGTTAAATGAGAAATAAGGATATACATCTTATTTCTAAATGACGAGTGTGTAGTGTAAAATGTTAATCGTTGTATGGTTAGTGTGTGCATCTAATAAGAATATAGTAATGTGCGCTTGACTGGTACAAGTGGAAGGATATTTTAAGTGACTTTTTAGAACAAATTGTTACATGACTGAATGTTGTCATTTACGATATGCTCAGATATTACTCGACTCGATCTGCTGAAAGCTATCATATTGAGCTTTAGATTTGACCGAGGATTCCGCTAGATCCTTCTCACTGTGGCCTTTCCGAATCATTTTCCAGGCAACCAGTCAAATCTCTGAACATCTATTCAATTTTTGGGGTTTGATTTTCCTTTCGGGTTTTGCTTCTGCTATTTTTCGACTATTTCTTTCTAAAGTTGAAGGTTATAAATGAGGGTTATAAATGAAAATGCGGCTAATTGTTGTTAGGCAAAGACTGTAGTCTGTAATTGATCAAAAACCTTTTACTTTCCACAATCGAAATTTAATATAGATTCATTTTTTTGAAGATCAAGTTAGGACAAATAGCGTTCAAATATATAAAAAGCCACCCATTCTACATTGGGACAACCAGAGTCATATATGATTGATAGAAGACCCTCTTTTTAATGCCAGGTAGTACATCTCCACAAGAGGAACCAGTATTGAGCCTTCTGTGTCCTCTCTAAACCATGGCACATTCACTCTACTCCCCTTCTCCTCAAATGATGGAACCCTCTATTCAACCCCAATTTTTGCATTCCTTGCGTGGATGATTTGAACTGGCAAAACTAAAGCGCATGACAATCAATCCATTTCAGAAAAAAACAATTAAAAATATAACAAATGTCACCGAACCTGGCATGCACGAAGGCTGCCACTCAACTAAAGCTCCACCATATACAAATAAGCTCTTACCAGAACCTCCTCCGCGCCCACGCGAACGATTCCCATTGTTCCTCACACGATTACCCATTCCCCTGCAGTTACCCCACGACGAAGCCCCATCTTGTTGTATTACATCTTTCCCTATTTGTCGAGCCACCGCCACGCCTCCTTGTATCCCCTTCTTGAGTTCCTACCCATCGGTGTAAATCGGGCTCGAACCACCGGAGTACAAACCTTGCTGTCAAAATTTGATCAACCCTCAACAAAAAAGGTAAAGGAAAAATTATAGAAATTTCTATCATCTGCAATGATGGAAATTAAAGCTTTCAAGCCCTTACAGATCTCTTTAATAAAGAATTCAATAATGTGAAATTTTTCCAGCAAGTATCGTGAAAAGGAGAGGGGTAGAATGCCTGCAGATGGTTCTATATCATCAGAATCCAGGGTACCTAGAGGTCAAAGTTTTAGGAACACTGAAACAAGGACAGATGCCATAAATTTTGCTGGGCCTAAGACTCTTGCACAAATCAAACAAGAAAAGAATCGTGAGAGCAGTGAAGAACCTTCTACCGCACAATCAACAGAGCATGGATCCTCACAAAATCCCTCTATGAAGAGTCCAGACAAACAAAGACAAAATCTTCCTTGGGAAGGAAGGAAGATGAGATTGGGCAAGGTAATTAATGATTCAAGTGGGGAACAAGACTTTCAGGCTCTAAAGCCACTAAGTGATATTCTGAAGAAAAAACGGAAAGTGACTCAAGAAAATGGTGACAATGAAGGAAATATACCTACAGAAGGGCAGGGTCAGGCCATTCAGAGTTTCAATTTGAGCAAGGGAAATGATTGCTTGCCACCACCTGAAATAGATGTTGAAGAGGGAGAACTTCCAGCTGGTGACAGTTACACATCTGAACTGCCCACTTTTACTCCTGGGGTGGATGACACTGAGGCATCCAATGACGTGGATACTCTTGTAGAAGACAAACCATCAGCCTTTTCAAATGGAGCAAAGCCTGTTGTAGTGGATGACTAGGAAGATCCAGTAATGAATGATGATGTTCACAGAAATGAAGATGTTGACCATGAAGAGTATGATTTGGAACATGCAGAGAATGAGGACAATGAAGAGTGGGAAAGGAATGAAGATGAGCAAGAATATTGAAGACTTTCTAGAAGATGATGATGACGACGACTTTGCTAGGAATCTTGGTGGCATCTTCTCTTGATTAGTGACTTGTATTAGGATATACATCTTATTTCTAAATGACGAGTGTGTAGTGTAAAATGTTAATCGTTGTATGGTTAGTGTGTGCATCTAATAAGAATATAGTAATGTGGGCTTGACTGGTACAAGTGGAAGGATATTTTAAGTGACTTTTTAGAACAAATTGTTACATGACTGAATGTTGTCATTTACGATATGCTTAGATATTACTCGACTCGATCTGCTGAAAGCTATCATATTGAGCTTTAGATTTGACCGAGGATTACGCTAGATCCTTCTCACTGTGGTCTTTCCGAATCATTTTCCAGGCAACCAGTCAAATCTCTGAACATCTATTCAATTTTTGGGGTTTGATTTTCCTTTCGAGTTTTGCTTCTGCTATTTTTCGACTATTTCTTTCCAAAGTTGAAGGTTATAAATGAGGGTTATAAATGAAAATGCGGCTAATTGTTGTTAGGCAAAGACTGTAGTCTGTAATTGATCAAAAACCTTTTACTTTCCACAATCTAAATTTAATATAGATTCATTTTTTTGAAGATCAAGTTAGGACAAATAGTGTTCAAATATATAAAAAGCCACCCATTCTACATTGGGACAACCAGAGTCGTATATGATTGATAGAAGACCCACTTTTTAATGCCAGGTAGTACATCTCCATAAGAGGAACCAGTATTGAGCCTTCTGTGTCCTCTCTAAACCATGGCACATTCACTCTACTCCCCTTCTCCTCAAATGATGGAACCCTCTATTCAACCCCAATTTTTGCATTCCTTGCGTGGATGATTTGAACTGGCAAAACTAAAGCGCATGACAATCAATCCATTTCAGAAAAAAACAATTAAAAATATAACAAATGTCACCGAACCTGGTGTGCACGAAGGCTGCCACTCAACTAAAGCTCCACCATATACAAATAAGCTCTTACCAGAACCTCCTTCGCGCCCACGCGAACGATTCCCATTGTTCCTCACACGATTACCCATTCCCCTGCAGTTACCCCATGATGAAGCCCCATCTTCTTGTATTACATCTTTCCCTATTTGTCGAGCCACCGCCACGCCTCCTTGTACCCCCTTCTTGAGTTCCTACCCATCGGTGTGAATCGGGCTCAAACCACCGGAGTACAAACCTTGCTGTCAAAATTTGATCAACCCTCAACAAAAAAGGTAAAGGAAAAATTATAGAAATTTCTATCATCTGCAATGATGGAAATTAAAACTTTCAAGCCCTTATAGATCTCTTTAATAAAGAATTCAATAATGTGAAATTTTTCCAGCAAGTATCGTGAAAAGGAGAAGGGTAGAATGCCTGCAGATGGTTCTATATCTTCAGAATCCAGGGTACCTAGAGGTCAAAGTTTTAGGAACACTGAAACAAGGACAGATGCCATAAATTTTGCTAGGCCTAAGACTCTTGCACAAATCAAACAAGAAAAGAATCGTGAGAGCAGTGAAGAACCTTCTACCGCACAATCAACAGAGCATGGATCCTCACAGAATCCCTCTATGAAGAGTCCAGACAAACAAAGACAAAATCTTCCTTGGGAAGGAAGGAAGATGAGATTGAGCAAGGTAATTAATGATTCAAGTGGGGAACAAGACTTTCAGGCTCTAAAGCCACTAAGTGATATTCTGAAGAAAAAACGGAAAGTGACTCAAGAAAATGGTGACAATGAAGGAAATATACCTACAGAAGGGCAGGGTCAGGCCATTCAGAGTTTCAATTTGAGCAAGGGAAATGATGGCTTGCCACCACCTGAAAAAGATGTTGAAGAGGGAGAACTTCCAGCTGGTGACAGTTACACATCTGAACTGCCCACTTTTACTCCTGGGGTGGATGACACTGAGGCATCCAATGACGTGGATACTCTTGTAGAAGACAAACCATCAGCCTTTTCAAATGGAGCAAAGCCTGTTGTAGTGGATGACTAGGAAGATCTAGTAATGAATGATGTTGTTCACAGAAATGAAGATGTTGACCATGAAGAGTATGATTTGGAACATGCAGAGAATGAGGACAATGAAGAGTGGGAAAGGAATGAAGATGAGCAAGAAGATTGAAGACTTTCTAGAAGATGATGATGACGACGACTTTGCTAGGAATCTTGGTGGCATCTTCTCTTGATTAGTGACTTGTATTAGAAGATCTGTTGAAAGCTGTTTGCAAATCTGTGCATGTATTGGAAAGCACAATGGTGGTTTTTTGTTGTAGTTTTGCTTGGAATGTCAGTTTAAAATGCCGATTTCATGTGTTGCTTGACGTGATGTTCTCGCAGCTATTCAAGATAATTGTTTCTTTTGTCTGCACTAAATCTTGTTAATGATGATACAGATCTTATTTGTAACATTTTTTTTGTAGCATTTTTTTTAGCAGTAATGGTTATGTTTTGCATTAGGAGAGGGTTGTAGTTGAACTGGTCAGTGGTGTAATACAAACACAGACCGCAGCCTTCACATAAATTAGTCATAGCCAGTTTCAAGCTATTCTGCTCTGGTCGATTCTACATATCAAGCAGGTATACTTTCTTTGTATTTTTTTTTTAATCTATTTATGACACTAACTTGTGTATCTGTGTTTCCGTTTCAGCGACTAGATGGCTTGTCAGGAGCACCAACACCATCAATAGTGCCACCATCGTCCTCAGCATCATTACCGGCATCTAGCACTGCAAACAAACCGAAAGTTACCTGCTATTTTTTCAGCAGGGATATTGTGTAAAGGGTGATAAGTGCCCTTTTGTGCATGGTTCATTTTCAGGAGCTAATCTAACTTCTCAAAAGACAACAAAACCAACTCCAACAGTTACAGAGCCTCAGGCAAGTGGGAAACAAACATTCAATGAAACTGAAAGCAACAAAGATGGAAAACATCCATCTGATTTAAGCTTTCCCAAGGCAGTGCAATCAATTCATCCTAATGCAGTGCAGTCAAGCAACCCCATGACATTGAAGTGGGAAACAAACAGTCAATGAAACTGAAAGCAACAAAGATGGAAAACATCCATCTGATTTAAGCTTTCCCAAGGCAGTGCAATCAATTGATCCTAATGCAGTGCAGTCAAGCAACCCCATGACATTGAAGTCAAACAACTTGCAGGAAGTGCAGTCAAGAAACCCTGTGCTAGCAAAGGCAAATAACTTCAAGGCATCACAGTCAAGTAACCCTGTTGCATTGCAGTCCAATAACTTCCAAGTAGGGCATTTGGGAAATCCTTTAACACTGTAGTCAAATAATGTCAAGGAAGCCCAGTTGCAACCAGAAGCTAGACATGTCTCTCAATCAAGATCTCAACCTACCTATATAAAGGGAAGTCCACATGAAGTCGAACAATTTTTGCGAAAGATTGAACCTACAAGATAAAGGATACATGATGCTTCAAGAAACAGGTCTCAGATACGCCCATCTCATCCTCCAGAAGAGACTAAAAAATGGATTGGAATTGGAGGATTTGCTGGGTGGATCATCGCCAGGATTTGATGTACTTGTGGATGATGGACCTGACCAGCTAAGCCACCGGGAGGATGCTCATTACTATAAACATGATATGGAATCTGGAAGAGATGCAAACAATGGTCGAGAAAGAAATATGCACAACAAACGAGACCTTGTCTGAACTGGATACTATGACGTTGAATTTCAGTATGACCATGGAGCTTATGAACCATATAAAAACAGGGGATATGAGCGCGGTGGCCAAAAGCAGTCTAATGCTTTTGATGACAGGGTTCTGGAGAGACTGATTGTGTGAGAAAGGAGGTCTTTGTCTAGTGAAGATGATCATGAACGGAACAATATGGAGGATCTCCGCCACCGGATTTCAAAACATAGGAGGGCTGGTGAGGCTAAAGTAGTGGATAGCCCCTAAAAGAGACATCATGTGGATAGTCGACATGGTGAATTTCACCGTGGATCTAGGCAACAAGATGATGACCGTAGACAGCAAGATATATACAGGGACCAGTTAAGGCAAGGTATGAATCACAGTAGTAGGCGATTGCAGGGTAGGATTCAAGTAGAGGCTAGTGGCTTCTAAAGAGAGCCATCTGACAATACAGACGTTGATCAAGAAGGCAAGTTAGAGAGGGCTTGGTCCAGAAGCTCACCAAGCAGACGGGGCTTAAATGATCATTTCAGAAGCAAGTATCGTGAAAAGGAGAGGGGCAGAATGCCTGCAGATGGTTCTATATCATCAGAATCCAGGGTACCTAGATGTCAAACTTTTAGGAACACTGAAATAAGGACAGGTGCCATAAATTTTGCTGGGCCTAAGACCCTTGCACAAATCAAACAAGAAAATAATCCTGAGAGCAGTGAAGAACCTTTTACTGCACAATCAACAGAGCATGGATCCTCACAGAATCCCTCTATGAAGAGTCCAAACAAACACAGAAGAATTAACCGCTGAATTGTTCTACCGTGATCAATTCAGAGCAGAAATTTAAAAAGGCTTTTTGCAGATCCAAAAAATGTGGGTAAAGGGTTAGTTAATGCCAACCTGGTGGATAACAGATAGGTCGAATTCCACCCTGAGAACTTGAAATGCCCTACAAACAGCGGTGGAAAGCTATGATAAAACCTTTGAACAGAAAATTAGTGAGTGAGAACCTGAGATTAGGCGAATGAAACGGAGCGTAAAAATGACGAACTTAACGAATAATAAACTAAGCAGCTCGCAAGGGATGAAGGAATATCTAGCTGGTTCATGAGGAACAGATTTTGGATTTTTCGCTGCCACTAAAAAAGGGTTGCGTGCTGCAGCCCTAGCTCGCATACCTCCAGAGGAAACATCCCGAACAATAACTACCTCTAGAGGAAACATCCAGAACAATAACTCTGAAGACAGAGAGGCCATTGGGTTGGGAGACAAAAAGTCAGTGTGAAGATCAACGATCAATCTTCATTCAATCATCTAACACAACAAATCCATGGTCAATAATAGGACACGTCATCAGCTAAGGTAATTCATTTCAAAGGGAAACGCCTTACAACGTAATTATGGCCAAAACAATTGTTTATTATATATAAAAAAAAAATTGGATATAAAGGAACTTGCTACATTGGAATAAAAATAAGTTAGTAAAAGAAATAATAACAAAATGTATTTCTATTACAAATTGTTTAGCTCACGTTTTCGTCAAACAACTTTGGTTGGATAAGTCAAGGCAAGAGCCCTTTTCTATAAATAAATAAATAAATAAATAAATGTTAAAATTCATAATAAAACAAAGATAAAAATAAGAGACAAAAATATTGGCGGAAAATGACTCAAGCGATAATCTCTCACACTGTGCATTCATTTTCCAATGATACAAATATATAATACAATTATGAAACTACCTCAAATCTAGACACCTCACAAAGAGATAAAGTAGGATGAGACAAATTAGGAGCTAGAAACATAGTTAGGATAAAAACTATATCCCAAAATGTGAAATACATTAAGGCGGTACATTAGGACTTAATGATTGTACATGAGAAAGAGGTTAACATTCCCCCTCAATCATAAGTCCAAGCAATAATACTAGAAATGCAATATAAACAGGTACTATCTCCAAGTCTTCATGTTGAAACCCCTTATCTGAGCCTCAATGAAGAACTTCCTGAAAAACCACAAAAAATGGATGTTAAAAACTCCAATATGAAATGAGCACACCAAGAGAAGTGAATTAGTCGTAAGTTTGACACATCCCTGAAAATAATTGACAAATCACAATAGGGGAATTCGAAGGTCTAAAATGGGCCTCCTAAGGAAATTATAAAATAATAGTGGAAATAATAAGAAGATTAGATTACATCATCAAATTTTAGAGGGAAAAAAGAAAAAACTATTTTTTCAACTTATCTCCCTATGGGTTTACTCAAATTTCGAGCAAAAACACTCGTTGCATGTAAAATTTGATTCCTCATCCAAGGAGTACCAATGTTGCATAATTTTGATGGACCCTGCTACAGGAAAAATGAGAAATACATGAAAATCGTGATTGCAATCATGCTTTTTCAGGTATTTCTCATTTTTCTTGTAGTGGGGTCCATCGAAAGTATGCAACATGGGTACTCTTTGGATGAGGAATTAATTTTTGCATCCAACGAGTACTCTTGCTCAAAATTTGAGTAAGATGTTAGGGAGATAAGTTGAAAATACGAGTTGAAAGAGTAGTTTTATTATTTTATAATCTTTTTACTTTTTTAGTCCAAAAAATGTGAATCAACCCCTATGGTTGGCATCATCATCTTGAATAATATTGGTCCTTATAAATTTTATTTTGGTTGTACATTATTGAGGTGGATATTGGTGGCCACCCACCTATTCCACTTGGACCCCCAACACTATCTCTTTCAGTTTTTTGGTTTCTTTAATTGTAGCACAGTTTACTATTTTTGGCAGTTTTTCGGGACCTAAACTTTCGGAGCCATTTTGAGGCCCTAAATGATGTTTTAGGGAAAACAGAGAGACTGAAAATGCCCCAAAGTAGCATTTTATTTTATCTTTAGCCTTCTCTTCGAGATCTTCGAAACGAGATATTATGATAGCCAAACAGAGATCGTATGCCAAAGCTATGACTCTAGGAAGTTGATGTACCAATTTACCCAAATGGGGCCCACAAATTTTTGCATTTCATCTCCTCGGGTTTGGTTTTTGGATGTTAGGGTTTTCCATTGTTGCTCAATAATAAATAGTTCTTTTAGCCTCATTGTAACATAGTTCAGAGACATGTAGAAGCCACATCTCTTCTAGGAGATAAGTTACCATCACCCGAGCTATTTTATTTCCATTATGTTTGTAAGCATAGTTCAATATTTTTCTATTAATGAAATGAAGTGTTTTTCTCTTGCATCTCTGTGTTTATGATTATATATGTAAGTTGTTGTGTTCCTGTTTAAGTTCAGATCAGTGGTATCAGAGCGGTTTTCTCTTTCTCTGTTTATCTTTGCATGTCCTCAACAAGGTCATGGTATAAGGAGTTAGGGCTCGATCTAGTTGAATCGTTGCAAGATCAACCTCGCAAAAACCGATGACCTCCCATGGTGGAAGAAAATAAAGACGAGGGGGAAAGATATCCTTTCAAAATGTTGCTCGAGGAAGCCCTCAAGTGACAGAGGGATGCGATGATGGATAACTTTGCCCAAATCCTTCGATGACCACCCATAGGAGATGCATCTTCATCCAGCAGCCACTCTGGAGGTGCCACGCCTTTTAAGGTACAAGTTAACTTCGATATTCCCATATTTGAAGGCGTGATAGATGCAGACACTATAGATAAATGGTTAAATCTATTGGAATGATCTTTTTTAGTTCATGAATTTTCCAATCGGGAAAAGATTACTTTTGCACTTCTTAAAGCCGCCCCACACGTCAAGGACTGGTGGGAAACATACTGTGAACAAAAGGAAGAGAGTGAACCCTCACTATTTTCAGCCACACCCACTTGGGATTCTTTCCGAGACGCCATCAAGGAACAATATTACCCTGTCAGGAGCTATGAAGATAAATACATAAAGTGGACCACACTATGGCGGGGAAGGGACCAAGATGTGTTGGAGTTCACAAATAATCTCCATACCCTTCACACAAAGCTAGGTATCAAGGATACTGAGCGGCATTTGGTCCTCAAGTATCACAATTGTCTACACAAATACATACAGGACGAGATGGAGTTCCTGGATATTTCCTTGCTCGGCATGACATATTGGTACGCTGTCAAGATTGAGCAGAAGTTTAAACAGAAGAATTGATACTATGGATTTGCAAATCCAAAGCAAGGAAAAGGCACCCCCAGGACAGCTTGCCGAAGCCGCAAGCAAAGAACAATACGACAAGTACAGATAAGGACACGGGAAAATGGTGTGAGTTCCCTGAGAGCTCCACTTAGAATACAAGTGAGTGTCGAGCCAAGCAGTCACTGGTGGCTAAGCTGAAGGCTTCTGAATCAGTTGCATGTTTCGACTCTGAATCTAAACTCGATAAGGGAATTGACAAAGGGAAGCAGATCATTGATGTGAATCCCAGTGCCATCGTAGCCACCACCAAGATCTAGAAGATTGAGCCTAAAGATCCAGAGGGGGGGGGTGTTGTGGAGGTAAATCCCCTCTGCGGACAGAGGCGATCCCTACTAGCCCAAATGGGGTCTAGCAACAATCAAACAACGCTAACACGCAGGTTCTTAATTGCAAATCAAAGATCGATAATGAGGGCCTACCTGGATTCCAACGCTAGTGCTTGCAGAATAGTCATCACTCCCGTTCCTTTGCTCTGGCTGGTCACAATCCCCACGATCCTCGTGAACAGACACCTACACATGCAAAGAATGAAACAAACAAAAGCATAAAATCCAATAGATGCAACTATATATCAGTCAAAAAGGATATAACTCAATCATCATTACAAAGACAATAAGAGTGGAACCATAATTATAGTCGTCTATTATTGATAAACAACAAGGAAGAATACAACCATAGTTCTAACGTCAAATCCTCCTTTGGCTGGGTGATCAGTAGCACATGCCTTGCAAAGCTTGTTGGGAAAGGGGAACAAGCCTCTCTCTCCTTGGTCACTTGGATAAGAATCTCCTCACTTAAGATTTAGCCTCATGGGAATGAATAAGGGTCCTTGTAGCATGAACTTGGCAATTCTCAGACTTTGGGACTTAAAATTTGGAACTTGGAGACTAAATTGTCAAAGGCAAAAGGACAAGATTTTATAGGTAGAGGAGAATGAGTTAGGGTCATCCACAAGATTCATGGGATTGGCTTTATCACTAGGAAATTTCCATGAGAGGTGGAGAACTACTTCCCTTCTATGGAGATTCGAAGCCCAACTGAACTAACTCAAGATGGAATCAGTTCATGAATAGGTTAGTGTTATGAAACCAGCTCAAGAAAAGATAGAAAAGATAGATCAACGCCTTAGAATTCAGCCCCTTCGAGGGGGCAACCTCCTTTACATTAAATAAATGAACAATTCTTGGATGATACAAATGACAAAACCTCCTTTCTATATATAGGAGTCTAAGGAGTCACAATATAATCCAGCCGACCTAACAATAATAATATAAAGCCGCACAAATAACAATAGGGGGATTCTATGGGGCACGGAAATAACAATATGGGGGGTAATAGGGGCACAACAATATAAATAAGGGGTATAACTACAATAGTAATGGGGTAATCACTAGTATTATAGGGATCCAAAATGCCCCTCTCCTTCAAAAGAGTGTTGTCCTCAATGCTTGAGTAGTTCTGGATACTTCTGCATAAAATTCTCATCCTCCCATGTGGAATCTTCAGCGGATAAGTTCTTCCACTTGATAAGATACTCTGAAATTGATCGATTTCGTAGCTGTCGAGTTCTTGTTTCTGTGACTGCTTCCGGTTCCAATATAATTTTTCCTTCCTCATCAAGTTCTGGCAATATTGTTTGAATTGGGAGCTTGTCACCTATAACCTTATTTAAACATGAAACATGGAAGACTGGGTGCAATCGAGAAGCTACAAGAAGCTCCAATTTGTATGCCATAGTACCAATATTTTGCAACACCTTGTACGGACCATAATACTTTGGTGATAATTTATTATCCTTCCTAGCTTGCTTTAGGGACATTTGCTTATATGGTTGTAGCCGTAGGAATACCCAATCACCTACATCAAAACTTCTTTCACTGCGATGTTGATCTGCCTGTTGTTTCATTCTATTTTGTGCCAACACGAGGTTATCCTTTAAGAGTTGGAGGACTTGTTTTTGATGTTCGATGTGATGTTCCACTGCCTGAACCTTAGAATTTTCTCTTACATATGATGTGATGGATGGTGGTTGATACCCATAAAGTGCCATAAATGGGGTCATTTTTGTTGTTGTATGGAAGGAAGTGTTATACCACCATTCAGCCAGAGGCAACCATTTGACCCATTGTGTCTGTTTATCAGATACAAAGCAATGAAGATATCCTTCCAAACATTTGTTTACTATCTTAGTTTGCCCATCAGATTGAGGATGATAAGATGAGCTATGAGCTAACTGAGTACCAAGACAAGAAAATAATTCTGTACAAAAATTTCCAGTGAAAATGGGATCTCTGTCACTTATAATAATCTTTGGGTTTCCATGTAGCTTTTGAACTGTTTCCATAAATGCAGTAGAAACTGTACTGGCTTTAAATGGATGTGATAATGCACAAAAGTGTGCATACTTGGTAAGTCTGTCAACTACCACCATGATGACACTCTTTCCCTCAGACTTGGGTAAACCTGTGATAAAATCCATTGAAACCTCCTCCCAACGTTGGTTTGAAATGGATAAAGGTTGTAATAGACCCGGTGTCTTAATTGTTTCAACTTTATTTTGCTGGCAAACCAAACATTCCGCCACAAACTTTTGAATATCGGATTTAAGGCCATCCCAAAAAAATTCCTTCTTAACCCTGTGGTAAGTTTTTAAAAATCCTGAGTACCCTCCTAAGGGAGAAGTGTGCAATTCCATAAGAATATTTTGTTTTAGCTGGGAATTCTTACAGAGGTATAAGCGATCTTTGTACCATAACGAATCATTTTGCCAACTAAATGTATCAGAAGTACTGGAATCTTGTTGTAGCTTTCGAATAAGTGCCCACATTTCTTCGTCATTCTTCCATTCCTCCCTTGCTTCACTAATCCAATCTGGTTGGATAATAGAAATGGCACACAACAATGCTTCCACATCCTCATCCTTTCTTGAGAGTGCATCTGCCACCACATTTTTCTTCCCTTTTTTTGTAGATAATTTCAAAGTCGTAACCCAACATCTTTGTGACCCACTTTTGTTGCTCTTCAGAGGATAATCTTTGTTCTAAAAAGTATTTAAGGCTATCATGATCCGTTTTTACCTTGAAGTGTCTTCCCATTAGGTAGGGTCGCCATTTCTTAAGTGCATGGAGTATTGCCAACATTTCCTTCTCATAAATAGCTTTACTTAAAAACTTTCCCTTGATTGGACGACTTTCAAAAGCAATGGGTCTTTCATCTTGCATTAGAACAGCACCAATTCCATTTCCTGAAGCATCACATTCCACAATAAAGGTTTTTGTGAAGTCCGGTGTAGCTAAGACTGGTGCTTGGCACATTGCCTCTTTAAGATGTTCAAAGGCCTTTGTTGCTTCCAGAGTCCATGAAAATGAATCTTTCTTCAAAAATGTTGTTAGAGGTGCTGCTATTCTCCCATAATTCTTAACAAACTTGCGATAATACCCTGTCAACCCAAGAAATCCTCGCAGATGATTTATGGATGTGGGGATTTTCCATTCCTTAATGGCTTTAATTTTGCTAGGGTCTACCTTAACTCCTTCATGAGATACAATATGACCCAAATATTCCACCTCCTGGACTCCAAAGAAACATTTGGATCTTTTTGCATATAATTGTTTCTCCTCCAATAGTTGTAGCACCCTGTCAACATGTTCAACATGATCCTTCCAAGACTTGCTGTAGATTAGTATATCATCAAAAAATACTAACACAAATTTTCTAAGGAATGGTTTGAAAATTGAATTCATCAAACCTTGAAATGTTGAAGGTGCATTGGTAAGGCCAAAAGGCATGACCAAAAATTCATAATGACCCTCATGAGTTCTAAATGCCATTTTTGGAATGTCTTCAATCTTCATTATGATTTGATGATATCCCGAACGAAGATCCAACTTGGTGAAGTAAATTGATCCATGCAATTCATCCAGTAATTCATCAATAACAGGAATGGGGAACTTATCTTTAATAGTGAGCTTGTTGAGCTCCCTATAATCTGGACACATGCACCATGATCCATCCTTCTTGTGCACCAATACTACTGGAGCTGAGAAAGAACTTTGACTCGGTTGAATTATACCAGCCTCTAGCATTTCTGCAACCATACGTTCAATTTCACTTTTTTGGACATAGGGATATCTGTACGGCCTGATGTTTGGAGGAACACTTCCTGGAATCAAATGAATAGCATGATCATGATCACGCATAGGTGGGAGACCCTTGGGAGTCTCAAATACCTTGGAATGATTGTCCAAGACTTTTTGGAGATCTGGAGAAATAGATGATTCCAATGTGGAAACATCTAGCGAGCATAATTGTGCAATTACACCTCTTTGCTCCTTTCTTAGAAGCTTTGTCATACCATGAGAGCTGATTATCTTTCCTGGTTTCCCTGCAATACCCCTTAATTCAACTTCCTTTCCTTCCAAAGAAAATTTGATGAAAAGTTCTTGAAAATTAAAAGCTATTGTACCTAAGGATTGTAGCCATTGGACTCCAAGTACAACATCCGCACCTCCCATTGGAATGGAAAGCATTGGGCTAGTCAATACGTATTCTCCCATGGATAGCTTGATATTATGGCACTTTCCAGAGCAATTTATTGTTCCTCCATTTGCAATCATCACTTCACACTTTGGTGCTGGATATAGGAAGCAATTCAATTCTTTTGCTACCCTACAATGAATAAAATTGTGGGTGCTTCCTGAATCAATCAACACTATTACCTTTTTCTTCTTGATTTGTCCTTCTATCTTGATGGTTTGAGGAGTGGTAATTCCCGCCAATGCATTACAAGATATGGTCGGATTTATTTGTTCTTCATCTAGTCTTTGTTCCTGGAATATATCCTCTTCTTTTGACCTTTCTTGCTCCTTTTCTTCTTCCTCTTCACAATCTATGTAGAATAATTTCTTCTCAGCACACTTATGACCTTTTGTGTATTTGCTATCACAATTGTAACAAAGCCCTTTTGCTCTTTTTTCTTCCAATTGTTGTGGTGTCAACCTTGTAGGTTGTGGAAGACTATGGGCAACAACACTTCCATCTTTATAGTTGTGAATGGTATGCTTCCTAGTTGCCATAATTTTGCTTTCCATTTTTCTTGCTAACCTGAATGTCTTCTCTAATGAATCAAGTTCCCAAAGGAACACATCATGTTGGATATTATCCTTTAAAGACCCTATGAACACATCAATCCTATGCTTCTCTGGAATATCTTTTACCCTTATGTTCAATTTTTGGAACTCCTCAATGTGCTCCATTATTGAACCCTTTTGTTTGAGACTTATCAATTGGCTAAAAAAAGTGTTGCTTTTTGTATCCTCATAATGTGCTATCAATTCTTCCGTAAAAATTGCCCAAGTGATAAATTGTTTACGAGAACAAAGCCATTGATACCATACAAACTGATTTGGTTCCAAATATAAAGTTTCCATACGTACCTTTTGTGTGTTTTGCACATTATTGAGATCGAAGAATTGCTCCATCTGTAATATCCATGTGGCGGGATCCTTTCCATCAAACTTCCTCATATCGATTTTTGGAACATGGTGAGTCTTTGATCCAACATTAGAGTCTATGGAATCATCATTAACATTTCTTTTGTTCTCATCATGAGTTTCCTTTACTACCTTTTCACCATTAGTGACCCTTTCTTGTAGCAAGTTCTTCAATTCTTCCATGTATGTCTTCAAATCTATCTTCAAATTTACCATCGAATCCTCCATCTTAGCTTCCATGCCCTTTATCTTAGATTCCACGCCATTTATCTTAGATTCCACGCCACTTATCTTAGCTTCTGTTAGCTTTTGTGAGCGTGACATTTGTTGCACTTGTTCTTGTAATTTTGATATATCATGTAGCATTTCTTCCTCTTCTTCATGAGTCATGCTAGAGCTTTCAGGTTCCTTACTAGGTTTTTGCATTTTCTTTCCTCGGGGCATCAGTTACCGATAATAATGCTTTACTATGCCCTTTGAATTTCGTTAAACCAAGCTTACATAAAAATTTAAAAAAAGAACTACACACCTTTTTTCACTTTATAGAAGCTTGATATTGAATCTGATGTATCTCTGTAATTTCGGATCATCCAATTCTGAAATTGCTACCTGTAGTAGCCTTCTGTGTCCTATTTCCAATGCCACAAGTCTGAGCCAAATTGGATTCTCCAAGTAAGATTTATGTGAAATCTCCCACAGTGACTTGCTTTTAGACTGGTTCAGTAGAGCGAACTTGTACGACGTTCCACGAGTCACTGTTTCAACCTTTGAATCTAAAAAACACACACAAGAAACTATAGTCTATCCTATTTCTGTACCTTTTTACAAAATTTCAATCCGATCCTCAGAGAGAGAGTTATGATGATTTTTCCCAGGTCACCTGTTTTGAATGTAATTCAGGAGTCTGCAGAAAGGCCACCTTCCTCAGATCATATCTCCGAAACTATCACGCCAAAAGCTCTGAACTTCGGACCCAAGGTTGAGTGCTAATTCTTCTCAAATGGGTTTTTTTTATGACTTCTGAAACGTCACATAAACAAAGTTATAGCGAAAATGCCACGATGACCTGTTTGGAGCAGCGAAACCCTAGAATCCAAAGCTCTGATACCAAATGTTATGAAGCCAGCTCAAGAAAAGATAGAAAAGATAGATCAACGCCTTAGAATTCAGCCTCTTCGAGGGGGAAACCTCCTTTACATTAAATAAATGAACAATTCTTGGATGATACAAATGACAAAACCTCCTTTCTATATATAGGAGTCTAAGGAGTCACAATATAATCCAGCCGACCTAACAATAATAATATAAAGCCACACAAATAACAATAGGGGGATTCTATGGGGCACAGAAATAACAATATGGGGGGTAATAGGGGCACAAAAATATAAATAAGGGGTATAACTACAATAGTAATGGGGTAATCACTAGTATTATAGGGATCCAACAGTTAGGAAGAACTTCTGTACGTTTGTTTGTTAAAAAAGTTACCCAACTGGGCTGGCGCGCCCTCTTTGGAGGATTTCCCCTATTGGCGCGAGTCATACAAAGTTAACCCGCACCAATGGAAAAAGGGCTATTTTTATGGGTATTTTGCAGAAGGTGTCTTTAGGGCATATGAAGTACATACTTAGGGGAATACAATACAAGTGTTTCCAGGCTATGTCACTTCTCACAGGTCCCGGGATAAGTCCTCCAAGGTGTGGGAGAAGGGGTAACAGGGATGGTGACAAATTACTTTGTAACAGATGCCCCCTAAAGCATGAGGCCTGAGAGAGAGAGAGGGGTGAAATGCTTTACAAGAACATGGCCAACTGAAAACACTGCCACCGGAGAACCTGCATGAAGAAGTACAACTGATATCTCAAGTACATGACGTATGTGGTATGGGCGCAGCCATCCATAGCAGAGTACATAAAAATCCAGATCCAAGGTATGGGTGTAGCCATCCAGTAAGGATCGATAAGTAGACTCAGGCATGGTCGTAGCCATCCAGTGAATGAGTCATGTAATGATCATAATAATCCACAAAATTGCAACCTGGACCTCAACAGACAAAATCCAGGGTCTTGCGCTCCATCTCGACCCGAACAAAGTACAAGTTCAAGCATGCGAATATGGGAGTCAAAGTCGAACATGCAAGAACATCATCTGATTACCAGTCAATGATGAAAACTGTTAACAGACGCGAGAGGTACCATCAATAATGACAGTGGTCCTCAAGGTACTATAGGTATAATATATGGCGTGCAAATCAGTGAGCTGGCGTTGAACACCTGTAGAATCATTCAATCGGAGTCCAATGATGAAAACCGCGCGTCGAACACGAAGAACCTGCCATTGAGGCGTGCAGGCTCCAAGGCACCTGAAGGGAGTCTCTAGGTCAACTTCCTGGATAATGAGCTGAAGTCGACAGGGAGTGACCTTAATCGAAGGTGGGCCATAATGTTTCCCACATCATCGACACGAGACAGAGAAAGATAAAAATGTTTTGTGAATCAGGATTATGTGAGGCATTAGAGGGAGGTTGAGTATTCTGCAGAGGTAAACTTCTCATGAACATATTGGTGGCACGACAGTGGACTTGGAAGTATTTGACATCAAATGATCAAGGGTCATGGTGACGAGGTAATGAGCAGATGAGAGGTCAAACAGGATAACCCAAACCCATGGAGGCAAGTGTAAAAACAAGATGAGATGTCCCCACCCAGACACGAATGCAGACAAGTGCCATGTTCAAGAGCGACATACTACCGACACAACAATAATTGTGGTTCCATTTTTCCCCACCATTTCTGGCGAGTACCCCAGTTATTTTTATCAACAAGCTTGACGGGGATAGCATATGCTTGTAAAGTGTCATTTCGATGGAATCCAATGTCATCAAGTTTTAATGAGTCTAACAAAGGAAAAACTCGGCGTCTTTTCATGTTTAGAGAGATTGAAAAGACAGCAGAAAAGTAAACTCCAGGGGGGTCCTTTTTCGTAAAGTTGTGTCTCTCGAGCCCGAAAAAGTATAAAAAAATGCTCGAAAGAACCGCCCGATCATTACGATCGAGAAGTACTTTTCATGAGTAGTGATTTCGATCTGAAAAAGTAAAAAAGTGATCGAGACCATGTTGCTTCGTAACCGTTAACGAACCTGAAACGACAAGGGTCCAACAATCTTTTTGTCTTTACACAGTTAGAAAAGGGTTTAAAGACGACCGCCTCTCATTTACATTTAACGAGTCAAGAGGAAAAACTCGGCATCTTTTCATCTTTAAACGGTCAGAAAAGAGCTGAAAGCAGACCTCCATTTTTATTTTCTTTAACGAGTCAAAAAGGGAAAAAATACTCGGCAATCTTTTCATATTTTACGAGTCAGAAAAGAGCTTAAAGGTGACTCGTCCTAGAGGAACGAGTGGTATAAAGGGTAGTAACGGGTTCCGGCAATGGTGGAACTCCTCAAAACATATAATGGTCAAGAGGCTGGCTAACAAAACCACTCATAACTGCGGTCCCTCAGGAAAGGTAAAACAACCAAGTGAAAGCATATGATTGGCCAAAGAGATGTTGGCGATGGAATGAAACAACCAAGGCTCATCTAGTAGAATTTAGCGGATAAACGACAATCACAAGATGTAAATTGGGTATGGGTTCATTTTTACACCAGCTTGAACCATGGAGAACTCTGCTTGGATTCGGTTTCATGTTTACACAAGCTTGAAATGAAAAACTATGCTTGTTATGAGTTAGCATGCCCCGAGCCTAATGACGCAAAACAAGGTACATGCCCCCAAGCTTCATTGCATTCAACAAAGTGGATGGAATGAAGGTTCACTCTCGAGATCTATGAAAGACTCGACTTGTATTTTACGAGATCTTAATCAAAATACTCGATTTGGAAAGGGAGTTGTTTCATTTTTTGATGAGGTTGACACAGTAAAAGAACTATCCTCATAACCCTTGTTTCATTTTTTAACGAGCTTGACATAGGAAAGCGAACTATTCTCCGACCAGACCCAACCTAGTTTCATTTTTTAAGGAGCTTGACATAGGAAAGGAACTATGCTCCGACCAAACTTCATCATAATGAACAGGAAGTTGTTGTTTCCAAGAGTGCCACACTCGGTGGAAGGGCAACATCTTGGAAGTCACGACCCAATGCCCCCAGGACACTATGCACGACGGCATCATCACTGGATACAGGAATGGGATAAGTAGCCACGTAGTTGACCTACGGTGGGGCAGATACAACTGGTGGATAAAAACCAGGAGGGGATGACCACTGCGCAGGAGGCCTCGGGGGACTGAAGAACGATAATTTATCAATAGTCATCATTCTTCAGTCGTGTGGAAAGCAAACAACACGGAAAAGTGAAGAGAAAAGGGCCCCCATGGCATAGACATAGTCACGGCCAAGGAGAAGACTGAAATCTAGAGCACCTTGGGTAACCAGTACATCTATATAGACGGTTTTGCCTCCCAAAGTAACAGGAAACTTCGGGAGGATCCCTAATGGTTGACTGGTTCCTCCGTCAAATGCCAACAGATTCTGTGCGACTGGCACAAGCTGTGGGGAGCCCAAAGCTTGCCAAGTAGTGAAAGGCATGAGACTGACAGATGCACCCTCATCCAAGACAGTGCCAGGTACAGCCTTATCATAGGAATGTACTGTAATCTAGAAAGGCACATGGGATGGAAGGCGGAACGTAGTCAAATGACTCCAGTCGAAGGAAACGACCGAACTACCTGGTGGGGGAATCATATGATTGCCCCCCTGCGCTACAGGAGATGAAGAAGGACCCTCTTGATCAGTGGGGATAGGAGGGTCGTTCTGAGACTCAGGAGAATCTGACGAGACAAGAAGAACATGAGCAGTAGAATCGTGATGCTCCTCCAAAACAGAGTAATTAACAGGTTGTGAACCCAAGTCAATACTCTCTCCAACCAATGGTTGGTCTGGAGCAGGCTTGGCATAGCTAGGTTTGGAAGGAGGAGGACAGACAAGAGAAGAATCTAAGTCAATCTCTTTGTCCACAAGGAGGGGGTCAGAAGAGAGCCTCTGATAACCAACAGGGAGTTGGGGTGAAGAAGCTGTAAGACTTTCCAAAACAGTGGAAGCTTTATCCATGAGCGGACAAAGGTGAAGGGGATGATTGCCTTCACATAGTGTACAGGGGATTCGAATCTTCCCTTTCTTCTGAATGTTGTCAGTTGATAGGGTGGCATCGCCATGAGCTTCAGGGGATGATGAGGGACGAGCTGGATCGCGGGACCATACTTCAAGGATCTTGGGAATACCAGGACAATCACGAAGAAGATGGTCACCCTTGCACAATCTACAAGGAAATTTGACCTTCTGCGGAGGAGTAGAAGGTGGCTCGACTTGAGTTTTTCTTTTAACCTCTTGCTTAGGAGACTTCTTCTTCTTCTTAGCCACCTGGTTACTTGAATCCAGACTTTCACCAGGCGAAGTAGAAGATGAGGACGTAGAAACAGGAGAAGAAGGGGAGAGGTCCACCTTAGAATAAACATGATGTTGTTCGGGTGGAGGAACTGATTGACCAGCAGTTGAGACAGTAGGGACCAGAGAGGTTGAGAACAACCAAATAGGCAACCCAACAGGTAACCCAAGAAGGGAAAACGTTGCCATGTAAGGAGCACCAACATTTCCAAAAGGAGGGAAATGACCAGGATTCCCATCAGAGGGGATGCCTGGGTTGGTAAACTCCAGAAAAGTTGCCATCACAAACGAGAAATAACCCTACTCAAACTAACGCAAACAAGATCTAACCGGGTAAATTTTAAGACACAAGGACATAACTTGACCTTTTCATCTTTAAAGAGTCAAGAAAAGGACAAAAAGATGACTTTAGTGGCCTTCGAATGTTTAATGAGCCTGAAGTGACAAGTGCTCAGATGGACCTTTTCTTTTAGGGAGTCCGAAAAGGAACGAAAGTGAATACTCTGGAGAGCTAGGCAAAAGGGTTTACCAAACAAATCCGTAAAACTGCATATACACCTTGGCAGCCATATGAAAACCAAGGACTTTTCGTATGGCAGTCAATCTTCCCAAATGCTGTGTTTGGTGCATTATGGCTTGTAAGGTAGCAGACACGACTTCCTATGGATAAAGGATGATAACCTAGTGGGGTCTCCCCATATACTCGATGGTACGTGGGAGCTCAAATCCATGCTAGACCACTATTGAGTCACAAAAGGAGGAATCACCCAACCTTAAGTGGAAACAAAAGTGACTAGGTTTAACGACGCCGGAGCACGTCTCTAGCCTAGACCTCTAAATGTGTGCATTATGTTCCAATGCATTGTTAGATTCATTCAGTTCATTTTAAAGTTGATCTTGGATTATGTTTCAGTTTTCAGGCCCTATGTAATCTCTCAAAATTCCTTAAATGCAAACTATATGCCAAAATATGTCATTTCATTCGATGAATGCTAGTTACGAGAGGGTTTGAGAGCTTTCACGCAAACGAAATGATCACAAAACAACAAAGAACTTCCCCAATGCAGCTAATGGAAATTAACAAACTTTTCTTTAAGATCACTAATCACTAATCAAAATGAAAAGTTCTAATTCTCATTAACTAATACAAAGCAAAAGAGATTTTTTTCCTTTTTGATGATGGCAAAACGCACTAAACAACTTTGAGAAATGAAAACAAACAAATTCTATTCAATACAAGCACATTCAGTTCCCTAAATCACAAATCAAAACTCCAAAGAACAAGAAATATCCCAAAGACACCAATGAGCCGTGTAATCTAGGCTCAAAGTGAGACGAAGCGGAATTCAAGTGCAAAAGCAAGTCACCCAAATAACGCAACAAAACGATTTGCAACCACCAAACAAGTGCAAGGGAGTAATCAAAGAATCGACTGGACCACTAGAAGATCAAAACACCTAAGGAAGGCTCGACACACAAAGCCACTAGATGCCCTAGGGCTAGAAATGTGAAATCAATAGAAAAAAGCAAACACCCAAAGGGTAAAGATCAAAGCCAGTCAAATCACACTCCAACACACTCAAGTAGTCTAGAAAAGGTACCCAGAACAAAAACTAAGCTCAGAGGGCTCACAGCCAAGAAAACTTCAAAGTTCCCAGGCCTCGTGCGACTGTCAGGATGAAACTAGCGCCTTTCAGGGATTGGCGCGGGTTGTCAATGTGCAACTAGCGCCAACTGGTGCGACTGTAACGCTATAAAAGAGCGCCAGCCGAATTTGCTATGGAAAAAAAAAAAAAAAAAACGAGCCAAAGCTAAGTCAACAGTGCCCAGGTACACCAAGGGGCAAGAAGCAACACAGGGACTCAACCCAGAAAGCTAATCAAGTAGGAGAAACCAAGAAACAAGGCAAATTCCAAGCCGTTCAGTTCGTAAACCAAACCGGAGATGGACTGAAGTGGTGTTGATATACTTTGCTAATGCAGAACAATAGCGTTTCGAAAGCTATCTGGCCGTACTTCAGGCTCCGTCTAACGTTTACAAATCAAACAACAAGACAAAACAAACAACAAGGCAAAAAGCCAACTCCCTAGTGGAGTCACCAAATTGTTGTGGAGGTAAAGCCCCTCTGCGGACAGAGGTGATCCCTACTAGCCCAAATGGGGTCTAGCAACAATCAAACAACGCTAACACGCAGGTTCCTAATTGAAAATCAAAGACCGATAATGAGGGCTGTTAGGACTCCATATTGTCTACTTTTGACCTTGTATTTTGTCATTATGTTACCCTCTTTAGCCCATAAGTTGAAACCCTTGATAACATTTTGACCTAATTATTCCAAACGTATGAAGTAACTCTCCTCATTGCTATATGTTTAATTATTCAACACATATTCATGTTATCTTTATAATTAATCTTTGGAAGTTGACTAAGTCATTGACAATTGTTGAAACTGTTCAAAGTCTGCAGAATTATAATTCACAGTTGCTGAAACACCAGAAACAGCAACTGTGCAGTTGCTGCAATACCAGAAACAACAACTGACTAAAGCGGGTAAAACCTCATTTTGCAATGGCTGAAACACCAGAAACAACAATTGCCTAGCAGGAGCAGTAACCGTCTGAAGCTGGCAGAACTATATGTTGCAGATGCTGACATAGCATGATCAGCCACTATCCAAAATTGGCAAAACACAGTCGCAGATGTTGGAACACCGGGAACAGCACGAGGACTTCAAGGGAATAGTTGAGATTTACCAAATCAGAAACAATGGTGAAACAGCCAAGGACAATACGAGGATATCAAAGAGACGGTTGAGGTTTACCAGCTTTGCAACAGCAAAAGGATCCGATTAACGAAGGATGAAAAAGTTACACACTGTTGTAACAACATGCTGTAACAGGAATTGATTTCCTATTTTTGTATAAAAGGGTCAACTGAATGAGTAATGACAATCTATTGTAATAGATGCCTCCTCTATAAAGAGGAGACATCTACATTAGAAAGGGGGGGAGAACAAGTTGTAGCAGGAGTATTGTAGTGCAGAGCAAGTCTGAATCCTTATTGTAATTTGACATTTTGGTAGATGAATAAAGCACTGTTCTGAGCATTTTAACTTAGCATCTGTGTCCTGGGGAATCTTGTGAGAGGGACAGGGCCCACCTTCTTCACTAGATTCACCCATTTCTTTTCTATTGAGTGTGTGTGTGATTTCTGTGTATCTCTAGCATTGCTTCTGATATTTTTCCTTTGTTGATACTCTGTTTTCTTAATCAATTAGCGTTATAAAAGAGTGTGTCACCGGTGATTAGGATTTGCAGTGTGCATTGGCAATTTGGTTACAGGGGCAGGTGCTGAACATCCTTACCCTAAAGATAGGGTCCTGATCCTCTGTTACAAGACAACCATCATTTCGTTTTGCAGATTTGTTACCTTTAGTTAACTGTTTTCATTTCATTTCTGCAATAGATCATAACTATTGTAACACGGAGTAAGGGTTTGATAGAAAGTAGATTTGTTTATACTACAACCTTTAATGCTTTTAGAATTAAGTGCATACAGTACGAGGTCACCTTTGAAACAAAGGACTTTCCCGGGTTGACAATTTAATGTGGTACTCGACTGTTTAATTAATAAACAATTCGAGCAGCCAACATTTTGGCGCTGTTGTCGGGGAAGGCGACTGAAGATTTTAAAGGTATTAACATTTATTTTTCTTTAGAAATGTAGGATGCATGAGAGGACGCAAGAAGTTTAACCATTCAGGCGGCAAAGGCAAAGGAGGAGGAAGAAAAACTTTTATTGACGATATTATTTCAAAAGCTGAGACATCCCAGAGGTTAAGCTCTCGGAGGCCACAGACCCAACACTCTTCCCAGACAGATTTTCAGACAGAGGAAGTATTGGGGCTAGAGAGGGTTATAGAACCATCAGAATATACTGAGGAATCGGTGGAAGAAGACGAACGACCAGTAGAAGAACCAATAGAGGAAGTTAAGGTGGAGGAACCAGTGCAGGACATTGAAATCCCAACGGAAAATTCCGAAGACCGGGAAAGCGCATCAGGAAAACAACCAATGGAGGACTTTTCGGTGGAGGATGCAGAATAGAGGGAAGGGGAGAAAATTCTCTCTCCACCCTGGAATTCCCCATTGGAGATCTCCCCAGAGTAGCAACTCCTATGAAGAATATCCCACTTTTAGCATTACCCAATTTCCATGGGTTATCCACAGAAGATCCTGATGAATTTCTTTTTGAATTTGATATACTGTGTAGAAGCTATGAGTATGTTAATTCTGCTCAGAAATTAAAGTTTTTTCTAGCTACATTAAAAGGGAATGCATTAAGATGGTTCATGAGCCTGGGAGCTCATGCGATTACAACATGGGACCAGATGAAGGAGAAATTTTTGGCTAAATACCAAGATTATTGTCGAACAAGAGAAAGAAAGGAGGAATTATTCAAGATGACTCAGAAAGAGGACGAAAGTCTAGAAGACTTCGTGGAAAGGCTACAATATAACTTACAACGATCTGATCATCCTGATATGAGTAAGGATATTCTCAAGTCAATACTGCTAAGAGGGGTACGAGATGATTGTTTAGATATGTTAAACATGCTTGGAAAAGGAGACATATCTAAGGAATCCTATGATGAGATTATCAATCTCTATAAAAGATGTTCAAGAGGAGCAGCAAGTAGACCAAAGAGCAAAGAAAATACATACTCAAGAGTCCAGAAATCAGCAAGTGGAGGAGCAACACGGGCCGAAATAGGTAACTTACTTGAAGAATTTAAAACTGAAATGTTAAGCTCTTTTGCATCAAAAATTGGTACCTTGCAGGTTAAAAAGAAGCAAGCAGAAGCAGAAGCCGCCCTGACTATTTTCTGCTCTAGATGCAGGGAGAAACACCCACTAAGGGAATGTCCCTTGGACAAGGTACCAATTTGCACTATCTGTGAAAAGGACCATGAGACCCAACAATGCCCTTCTCTGCCATGAATAAAAGCAGCACTGCAGCCAACTGAAGAAGAAGTTGAAGCAGTGTACCTCCTCACACAGAGAAGGCAATGGCAACCACGAGGAAAAGGTACGAATTCTAACACGCCATTTAATCGTTGGAATAATCATCCTCCTTTTCAAGAAAATTACCCAACCTTCAATGAAACGCAGTACCCACCATTTAATCAAATGAATTTCCCACCCATGCAACAACTGAACCCTCCTTTTGTTGACCCTACAATGTGGAATCCCTGGGCTTTACAACAAACCTATTTTAATCAATGGAACCCAAATTGGACAGCTCCACAGCCCCCATTTCCAAGCCAACTACCTCAGTATCAGCAATCTCTCTCCTTACCATCAAATGCTCCACCAAATAATCAGACAATGAGACCCCAGCTGCATGTACAACCTAACCCCAACCCAAATAATAATAAAGCTCTGCAGGTAATTGATATTCAAAACCAACTTGTTTCTCCTATGCAATGTAATGACATTCATTTATGCTCTGGAAGAATAGTTGAACCCATTATTGATGACATTACTTCTTCTGATTCTGATAAAGAAGAAACTAGAAAAGAAAAGTCATCTAATAACAAGGCTGAAACAGTTGGATCATCCTCTAATAACAATGCTGAAACGGTTGGATCATCCTCTAATAACAATGCTGAAACAATTGAAACATCCTCTAAAAAGACTGCTGAAGCAGCAGAGCCACCATTCCCTGAACGTTTGGCTCTTACCAAAACACTTGAGCCACCTGCTTTGAATCTGTTAGGAGAACTGCAGAATTTATATGTTAAAATTCCACTTTTACAAGCACTGAGAGATGTACCGATTTATGCTATAACTGTTAGAGATATTTGTATTAAGAAACCTGGAAGAAAAGCTAAGGACCCCCTCACAGTTCATGTGATGGGTGATCTAGCTGCTCTAATGTCAGAAAAAAACCCCCCTGTGAAATATGGTGACCCTGGTCACCCTACAGTCACAGTTCAGGTTGGTAAAACCTTTGTTTCTAGAGTTCTGGTAGATCTCAGTGCTGCAATAAACATCACGACACTTGAAACAACACAATTATTGCAGTTAAAAAATTTTATTAGGGAAACCCCAACCATTCTGGAGCTCACTGACTGCTCCACAATCAAACCTAAAGGAGTCATTGAAGACCTGATAATTTCAGTCGAATCTTGGAACTACCCAGCTGATTTTGTGGTGTTACAGACCAAAAATAAGTTGGGGGGTCATCCATTGATTTCAGGGAGACCTTGGCTGGCTACAACAGATGCCTTCATTAGTTGTAGGTCAGGTTCAATGACAATTTCTAATGGATGTGAAACCAAGCAGCTTACTCTGTACCCTCATGCCACACCTATGATTAATAATGATAATTCAGTATGGTTAGATTATGAGGATGATGAGACTCAACCCATTTTGACTGTCGAACAAGCCCTAACTTTTAAAGATTCAATCGAAGATGAATTAATTAGTAGTTTTATTTCTGAACCTTCTTCGGTTAACTATGAAATACATGATCGAACAATCATTATCGGCATTGGCAGTAGATTTGAGCTCCGACGATTTTCTGAAACAAGGGTTTCGTTAACCATGGCTGCGTCTATCATTCCGTCTGTCGTCGGCGCTGCAAGAGATGGCCAAGAGCTGTCTTGTAACAGTGGTTACAGGAATTCCAAGAACGATATTTCTCTCTCAGACATAGCCGCGTCCTCTGCCTTCGATGTTCTGGAAACTGCTTTGATTTCTCCGTCGGCCTGCAAATGGGAAGAGCTACCATGGCTGAAGGCCCAGAGCTCTTTCAGCCTCGCCGCTGTTACGGCCACCAAGCCGGAGCTATCATTGAGGCCCTCGGGGCTCCATTCCCACGGCAAGAATCGGAGCTCCAGGATGAATCCTATGGCGATTAGCCATGAAATGCACACAAATGGAAGAGATCTCGCAGGGATTGCGTCAAATGGGTTCTGGAGGAAGAAAGCCTGCGTCGATTGGTGGTCTAGGGTGAACGAAACGACCAGAGCTGAAGCATTTAAACTGGCAGTTGCAAAGGTCGCCAAATCCGAGGAGGATGTGGGGCATCTGTTTGACAAAACGCCCCTTCGAAATTTTATCTCAATCAGGGGCCTGTACTCTGTTTTAGCTCAAATGGAGGATGCAGATGATATGTTTGACAAAACGCCCCTGCGTGATTTTATCCCAAACAGGGGCTCGTTCTCTGTCTCAGCTCTAACGAAGAGCGCTGAACAGGATTTCGGTAGCTAGCAGAAAACAGAACTCTCAAAACCATTCCAGATTCTGATCGCACACATCTCCGGCAAGCCAATGCTGCATTGGGTGAGACCTTCGGACCTGGTGCAGGAGCTCAAGCTACTCATGGAAAAAAAGACGGGGATTCCAACAATGTATCAGCGTCTCCTTTACGAAGGCAAGCAATTGGAAGATACCTGCCCCCTGTCCTCTTATAATATTCAAAGAAATGCCTCCATTACCCTGTCCATGCGTCTGCGAGGGGGTGCTGCTGGACAATCCTCTTCAGCTGCTGCCTTTTCCTATAAAGATGCAGTCCATTCTAAGAAATCTAAGGAAAGAGCTTCCCCTGCTTCAGCTCCCAAACCCTTCGTAGTGGACAAGTCGGAGGATATTCCTTCCATTGAATTAGCACATCCCATGTTGGACAAGCAGTATCAGTTGTATGCAGAGAATGGCATCATCTGCAGGTTCAATGGTCTTTGGCCTAGTACAGCAGATCTGTACCAATGGATTCAGGCAAATTGGACCAACAATTGCAAGGTTTATTTCTACTCTAAAGGCTTCTTTATAGTAGTGTTTGTTGACAGTGATGATTACCAAAGAGTCTTAACTAAAGGCCCTTGGTTTTGGAATTCTGCGGGTCTGTTCCTTACTCCGTGGTTCCCAGAGTTTGATCCTTCCACAGCAGTCATCACCAAACTCCCGATCTGGGTTAGACTCCCTAACCTTCCGGTGCACTTATGGAACTTTATTGTATTTGAAGCCATCGGCAATACCCTAGGTCGTTTCCTAGAAACAGATCCCTCAAGAGGGCAAAAAGGAATTTATACATATGCCAGAATCTGCGCAGAAATAGACATAAGCAAGGGACTTCCTGATCAGATCATTCTCAAAATAGGGGATTTCCATTGGTCTCAACCTCTGGATTACGAGAATACAGCATTTCGGTGCCGATATTGTCATCTCACAGGGCACCTACAAAGTTCGTGTCCCTCAATGCCATTCCAAAAAAAGAAAGCCAAATCCAAGCCAAAAGATAAAAGCTGGAAACCTCATGATCCTCCCCCAATGGACGTGTTTTCTAGCTCAGATGAAGAGGACGTGGATGAAGATGTGGAAGTCGTTGAAGAAAAGACAGAACAGGTTCCTCCCTCTGTGCGACACGAGGAAGCAACAGTCCCACCCATCGCTCAGAAACGACCTCATGAGTCATCTCCTTCGGATTCAGACAAGGAGCTTTCGCCTCCAGTCCAAAACAGTCTACAAATTGTTCTCGATCATCAAAGTCCAACTGATTGGGTCAAAGTCGGAAAGAAGAAAGGGAAAAAAAGTCGACCAAGTGTTTCCACACTCGGTGGGTAGTTCCTTTGGCTTGGTTCGGACTCCCTTCTTCTAGTTCTGTTGGTTCAGCTCTGCTTTAGTCTCTTCTTCTCCTGGGAGCCGAGGTGGATATTTTATCCTTTCCGGCTGCCCTTTCAGTCTTGTGTTTCTCGCCGCCCTGCGTGGTGGGCAGTCTTCTCTTTTTAGTTCCCTGAAGTCCAGTTTGATAACGTTTTTGTTTGTTGGAAGTATAGGAACCTCAGCGCTGTTCTCCCTTCGGAGCAGACTGAGGCCCCTAAGTTTTGTACTTGTATATTGGTTGTACGATAATAGAATCACCGCAGCTTACAAAAAAAAAAAACTATGAAATACATGATCACTTGACTTCAATCTTGGAATCTGAATCACAGCAGAATCTTAAAACTAAAGACTTATCTCAGACATCAGCTGACACCACGAGAATAAACAAGCATTCGCATGGGATTACACAGATATGAAGGGAATTTCTTCTGAATTATGTACTCACTAAATTTATATTAAAGAAAGATCTTGCCCAGTCTGCCAACCCCAACGGTGAATGAATCCCAATTTAAGGGAAATTGTGAAAGAAGAACTTCAAAAACTGTTAAATGCAGGATTCATATATCCTATATCTAATAGTGAATGGGTTTGACCATTAGTAATAGTACTTAAGAAAAATGGAAAATGGAGAGTGTTTGTGGATTATAGAGCTCTGAATAAGGCTACTTAGAAAGATCATTTTCCCTTACCATTTATTGATCAGGTGTTGGATAATTTGGCAGGTAAGAGATTCTTTTCCTTTTTGGATGGATTTAGTGGTTATAATCAGATCAAGATTGCACCCCAAGACCAAGACAAGACCACCTTTACTAGTCCATGGAGGACTTTTGCCTATAAAGTTCTTCCATTTGGACTATGTAATGCCCCAGCAACATTTCAAAGGGCGGTGATAAGAATTTTTTCTGATATGCTTAATGAGTCCTTAGAAATATTTATGGATGACTTTACTCCTTATGGTGTGACTTTTGAAGATGCCATACAAAATCTTGAAAAAGTACTTAAACAGTGTATAGAAGCACATCTTGCCTTAAGTACTGAAAAATGTCATATGATGATGAATCAAGGTATTGTTTTGGGACACTTCATTTCATTCCTAGGAATTCAAGTTGATCCAGCTAAGGTACAAGTAATTCAGACTCTGCCTATCCCGAAAACAAAAACTGATGTAAGAAGTTTTTTAGGACATGCTGGATATTATAGAAGATTTATCAAGAATTTTTCTAAAATAGCTTCTCCTTTGTTTGTGTTACTTATGAAAAATGCTGAATTTAAGTGGACTGATGGTTGTCAAAAAGAATTTAATGAACTTAAACATCAATTGTCTACAACTCCTATTTTAAGAGGACCTGATTGGGCACTCCCCTTTCATATATCCTATGATGCTTCGGACATTGCAATAGGAGCTGTCTTGGGTCAAGAAGAAAACAATATTCCCTATGCTATCTATTTTATTAGTAAAAATATGACCCCTGCTGAACCTAATTATACAGTCACCGAGAAAGAATTCTTAGCAGTTATTTATGCTATTAACAAGTTTCGACATTATATTACTAGTTACACTACTTTTGTGCATACTGATCACTCAGCCATTAAATATTTAATGAACAAATCAGTGACAAATGCTCGAGTTACGAGATGGTTATTATTATTACAAGAATTTGATATCGCAATTGTAGATCGACCAGGTAAAGAAAATGTAGTTGCTGATTTTCTTCCTCGGTTAAAGACTAATGAAAATATTCTAGTAGATGATTCTTTTCCTGATGAATATTTATTTGCAGTATCTAATCACTCACCTTGGTATGCAGACATTGCCAATTACTTAGTTGTAGGAAAACTACCATCACACCTATCGCACAGAGAGAAAAGAAAGATCGTTCAGCAAAGTGCTAGGTACAACTGGATAAGTGGGTGTCTCTTTCACACAGGGCTCGATCAGGAAATTAGAAGATGCATCCGAGAAGATGAAGCTTATGATATATTGAAGGCTTGCCACTTTGGCCCTTGTGGAGGGCATTTTGTAGATAAAAGAACAGCACACAAAGCTCTCAGAATGGGTTACTATTGGCCCTCACTTTTTAAGGATGCAAAGAAATATGTTAGGGCCTGTGATAGCTGTCAGAGAATGGGCCAGCCTAATCACAGGGATGAAATGCCACTTAACCCCCAGGTAATACTTGAACCTTTTGAAATATGGGCACTAGATTTTATAGGTCCCATCAATCCTCCATCCAATCGAATATTTTATATATTGGTTTGCACAGATTATATGACTAAGTGGGTAGAAGCTAAGGCACTCATCAAAGCTAATGAAGAATCAGTGTTAACTTTTCTATTTGAGGAAATCTTTGTTAGGTTTGGTTTGCCTAGAGAACTAGTCACAGATGGAGGACCTCCTTTTAATTCTCATGGCTTCAAAGATATACTCCAAAAATATCACATTAAGCATAAGATGACTACACCTTATCACCCCCAAGCAAATGGGCAAGTGGAAAGTACAAATAAAGTCATAGAAGCCATTTTAACAAAGACAGTCAAGGAGAATAGAAGGGACTAGTTTCAAAGGTTGCCTGAAGCATTATGGGCTTACAGAACTACTTGGAGAAACACTACGGGTTCTTTACCTTATGAATTAGTCTATGGTAAAAATGTTGTTTTTCCTGTGGAATTTGAGATCAAAACCTTAAGGACTGCTTTAGCTGTTAACCTTGATTTGACTGATGCACAGACAGCTAGGTTGCAGCAACTTGAGGAATTGGATGAAAAAAGGTTGGATGCCATCCATCAAACAACCATGATACAACAACAAAGAACCACGTGGCATGACAAAACTATTAAGCACAAGCAGTTCCAAAAAGGTAATTGGGCCTTACTGTATGACTCCCGTTTTGAAAACTTTCAAGGGAAATTAAGAATAAGGTGGCTAGGACCTTATGAAGTAGATGTTGTTTTTCCAAATGGAAAAGTTAGACTCCTAACAATTGATGATAGCAGAACACCATTATTAGTGAATGGGTATCGACTCCGTTTGTATCAACGACCTATTTCTAAAGAGGATTTCAAAGCTACTTGCATGACAGACATACGGTATACCTTTTTGGGGGAATCTGCTATTCCTCAATGCACTTAATTTCCTATTTATGTATTTATTTTTAGATTATATTTCTTAACAATAATCCCTGTCAAGGGTTGCCATGTTACAATTAATTATTTTGCAGATCTTAGTTTCGGAGGATGGCTGAGAACAAAAATTCCAAAAGAATCACTTTGCAGCTTGGGAACATCTTTCAGACCATAAATCATTCCTTTCACCATTTCCCGTTGCTGCAACACCATTTCTTGTTGCTACAACACCATTTCCTGTTGCTGCAACACCATTTCCCGTTGCTGCAACACCATTTCCCCGTTGCTGCAACACCATTTCCCGTTGCTGCAACACCATTTCCCGTTGCTGCAACACCATTTCCCGTTGCTGAAACACCACATTCCAGTGCTTAACACCAATATTTTTCATTTTTTACTAAAGAGTACCAATTTCCTCATTTTTGTTCCCGAGAAATGAACCATTATTCTAATGGAACATATCATTCTTCATTAAAGGAACCAGCCATACTCCTTGATAATTACATTTCTCCACTACTACTTCCTGCCAATAATAAAAACTGCCCATATTTTCATATTTTTATACCCTTTTTAATTATTATTGATCCAACAAAAGACAAGATAAGACTTTTTGGTGCAACAACTAAAGGTAAATATAAAGGTACGCATGTTTAAGTGTGGATATTAAATTATAGTTAATGTGGAGACGTTGATACGACTGCCGAAATCATTGTACTACCAATCAGATCATTCAGCCGTAGCTTTGGGGGGATTACCAAAACATCGTAATTATGACATAACATGTCAATCACCGCCGTCCCTAGTTCTCGCGGTAGTATCTAAGTCACCTCGACTGTACCTTACCGTGTCATAACCTCATTTGTAATGGTTTACTCTGTCTCGACCTCGGCTACTCGGCTCTGCACTATGTATTTTGTCTGAACCAGCAACTATGGGGGGAAATCTAATTCCACATGAACCTGGCTCAACAACATTGCTGGAACTCTACCTAGAGGCCTACCAAATCTCTCTTCAAGCAGGATGGGTAGAGTATTTCAGAAGACTGCCGGATTTTAATTCACAACAAGTATTGGAGTTCGCATGCAACTTAAGAGAAGGATTTTCCATTGTCCAGGGAGTGCAAATTCCAGTGACAGAAGAAGCCATAGCCTAAGTTTCTGGGTTACCAACCAATGGTACACGCTGGTTTAGTAGAAGAAATCTTATTCTGAATGCGCAATAAGACTTTCTCCTACCAGGCGAGCATGTCGAAGCCAAAGGTAGAGGGGTCGCACTTCAGTCACTGCCCCCACCATGGCCAAAGGTTGCGGAGTTCGTTAAGAAATATTTGACATGCGAAGGTCGTTATCAGGTAATTTACCAACACGACTTCATTTTGTTAAATCATTTGAGGCATGGTCAGTTAATAAACATGCCCTATTATCTATTGGGTTGTCTAAAAAATATGTCAGGTTATACTGTAAATGCAAAGCATCAGCTCCTTTCCCTGAAACACCATCGCTTAGCCCAACTTCTGATAAATAGAGGCTTTGTTCTAAACCACCCACCCCCCCTCATTAATCCTCTTCAGCAAATAGAAGAAATTCCTCAGCAAGCAGAGGAAATTCCCCAACAATCAGAGCAAGTATCCCAAGAAATTTCCCAACAAGCGACTGAAAATCAACAATCAGTAGCAGAAACACCCCTGCAGAGGACCCCATCCCCCAATGAAGCTCAACCATCCACCCCTGTACTTCATATTTCCACTGATGACTCCGATGATAATACCCCCATCATCTTTCGCAAAAGGAAAAAGCAGCAGAAAATTGTAACCCCACCAAAAAGAAGAAGAACCGGGGCTTCAGTTAAAGAAGCTGCTATTACCAATAGTTCCCCCATTCTAAAGGAAAGTGGCGGTAAGAGAAAAATCACTGATTTTCCTGTTTTCCTACCAAGGTGACGAACAGGGTCATCTGTAGCAACCGAACCCATTATCCCCATTATCCCCAGTTCCCCACCCATCATCCTAAAATCCCGCATTCTAACTAGCTCTGAGCATTCACCTTCCTCACCCTCTGGTGCTGAAATGCAGAGTGTTGACAATTTTGTGACATTATTTTCTTTAAAGGAGGCAGCTGTTACACAAGAACCAGCTGCCGAAAAATCTAAAGTAGACACCGAAGATGATATTGGGCAAGTGGCTATTACACAAGAATCAGCCACTGACCCAACAAGTGTTACACAAGAACCACTTGTTGGGAAACAAAAAGATAATGACCTACATGTGGCTGATACACAAGAACCAGCCACTGACCAAACATGTGATACACAAGAACCACCTGTTGGGGATCCCAATGATCAAATTGATGATGAACAACGACCCCTTCCTCCACCAGAATCTGCAGTTACACAAGCCCCAGCTACCCTAGCCTCCCTGCAGGAAGAAATTGAGTTTTTAAATTCTCAAATTAAGGATTATCAACAGGAGATAATAATGGTTAAATAATCCTATCAAAATGAATTCAATCTGCGCACCTTCGCACGGGTAGCATCTGCAGCCGAAAAGAGTCAATACAATGAGTATATGTGGAGTGAGTGTGGTGAGATTTACACTCAAGCAAGATACAAGATAGTCGAAGTTCTAATGACTGGAGCCAGCTCACAGACCTCTCCTGTTGTAATTAAAACAGAACAACCTGCTGTTACACAAGAAACAACAGGCTCTCCAAGAGTGGAAAAGGAAGAAACAGAACAACCTGTTGTTACACAAGAACCAGCAGGTTCTTCAAGAATTGTAGAGGAGGACATAGAACCACCCCGGCCTACCCAAACTATTACAGAACATAAATCCTTTACTGATGCTTATACACAGACTGAACCTCCCTGTGTCAGCAATTCTCACACTGAGACCTCTAGTTTTCAAGAACTAAAGGACACATGGAGAACAGAATATGACCTTCACAAGGGAAGGCATTCCAACAGCAAAAGTAAATCTGGTTCAGCTATGCATACAAAAATTGGGATGCACTTGAACAGTCTCGAGCTCAACACAAAGAAAATAAGAAATTAAAAGCTAGGCTGTCCTATATCTTTGATTTGGTCCAGAGGGTACTGGCTACAAGAAAACCCTCTTTTAAATATGAAGTATTTTTGAGAGAACGCTTAGCGTTCTTACAAATAAAGGCAATGAGAGATGGAAGACCTTACCAAGTTGCTAGACCTGATCAATTTATTGAAACATTCACAGAGGCACCAAATAATGATCAAAACTTGCTCTGTGAACTCTATCTTCACTATGAGGCCATGCTTGAAGATAGAGTGATGAATATACTCCCTATCATTGGTGATATCCAAATAAGAGCCTTCATCTCTTTCCTAGCCAATCAACTTACTTGGAGAAATGCTTTTATGTCAGCAACACACAATGAGCAGAACTGCCTTCTCTAGATTCGAAGTGAACCACAGAATGCAGCCACCTTCATTGCACAACATCGAAAAAATTTGAGTAAACTAGGGATGGTTGATCACATGAGGCAACTACAAGCAACAGTCTTGTAGGACTTCCAACATTATGTGAAAACAAAGGGAGCTTTGGCCATCAAAGCAAACAATTTATTTTGGGAACATTGTCCGAAAGAGAGACAGGAATATCATCCTTACAATCCCCTCAATCTTCAGGTAGCAATTTCACACAGACCTTATTATGTCAGATGTATGGAATAGTGTGCTGAAAAGTGGATTGGTTACTGTTTTCATTTCCCGCTCTTGTGGTTACCTGGTCAGCAATATAAGGCTCATTATAAACTGACCAAAAAGGAGGAGGTGGCAGTATGGCAACAACTACAAAGTGTCTATGGGTTCAGAAATAGGTTGGACAACACCTTCTTTAGCTACTGTATCAGCAACTTACACTCTTCATCCGAGTATTCCGACTCCGATTCAGAGTAAACGTTGCATGGGGACATGCAACCCTTTCAGTTGGGGGGGATGTTAGGACTCCATATTGTCTACTTTTGACCTTGTATTTTGTCATTATGTTACCCTATTTAGCCCATAAGTTGAAAGCCTTGATAACATTTTGACCTAATTATTCCAAAGGTATGAAGTAACTCTCCTCATTGCTATATGTTTAATTATTCAACACATATTCATGTTATCTTTATAATTAATCTTTGGAAGTTGACTAAGTCGCTGACAATTGTTGAAACTGTTCAAAGTCTGCAGAATTATAATTCACAGTTGCTGAAACACCAGAAACAGCAACTGTGCAGTTGCTGCAATACCAGAAACAGCAACTGACTAAAGCGGGTAAAACCTCATTTTGCAATGGCTGAAACACCAGAAACAGCAATTGCCTAGCAGGAGCAGTAACCGTCTGAAGCTGGCAGAACTATACGTTGCAGATGCTGACATAGCATGATCAGCCACTGTCCAAAATTGGCAAAACACAGTCGTAGATGTTGGAACACCGGGAACAGCACGAGAACTTCAAGGGAATAGTTGAGATTTACCAAATCGGCAACAATGGTGAAACAGCCAAGGACAGTACGAGGATCTCAAAGAGACGGTTGAGGTTTACCAGCTTTGCAACAGCAAAAGGATCCGATTAACGAAGGATGACAAAGTTACACACTGTTGTAACAGCATGTTGTAACAGGAATTGATTTCCTATTTTTGTATAAAAGGGTCAACTGAATGAGTAATGACAATTTATTGTAATATATGTCTCCTCTATAAAGAGGAGACATCTACATTAGAAAGGGGGGGAGAACAAGTTGTAACAGGAGTATTGTAGTGCAGAGCAAGTCTGAATCCTTATTGTAATTTGACATTTTGGCAGATGAATAAAGCACTGTTCTGAGCATTTTAACTTAGCATATGTGTCCTGGGGAATCTTGTGAGAGGGACAGGGCCCACCTTCTTCACAAGATTCACCCATTTCTTTTCTGTTGAGTGTGTGTGTGATTTCTGTGTATCTCTAGCATTGCTTCTGATATTTTTCCTTTGCTGATACTCTGTTTTCTTAATCAATTGGCGCTGTAAAAGAGTGTGTCATTGGTGATTAGGATTTGCAGTGTGCATTGGCAATTTGGTTATAGGGGCAGGTGCTGAACATCCTTACCCTGAGGATAGGGTCCTGATCCTCTGTTACAAGACAGCCATCATTTCTTTTTGTACATTTGTTACCTTTAGTTAACTGTTTTCATTTCATTTCTGCAATAGATCATAACTGTTGTAACACAGAGTAAGGGTTTGATAGAAAGTAGATTTGTTTATACTATAGCCTTTAATGCCTTTAGAATTAAGTGCATACAGTACGAGGTCACCTTTGAAACAAAAGGACTTTCCTAGGTTGACAATTTAATATGGTACTCGACTGTTTAATTAATAAACAATTCGAGCAGCCAAAAAGGGCCTACCTGGATTCCAACGCTAGTGCTTGTAGAAGAGTCGTTGCTCTCGTTCCTTTGCTCCGGCTGGTCACAATCCCCACGATCCTCGTGAATGTCCCCTGCACATGCAAAGAATGAAACAAACACAAGTATAAAATCCAACAGATGCAACTATATATCTGTCAGAAAGGGTATAACTCAATCATCATTACAAAGACAATAAGAGTGGAACCATAATGATAGTCGTCTATTATTGATAAACAACAAAGAATAATACAATCATAGTTCTGACGTCAAATCCTCCTTTGGCTGGGTGATCAACAACACATGCCTTGCAAAGCTTGTTGGGAAAGGGGAACAAGCCTCTCTCTCCTTGGTCACTTTGATAAGAATCTCCTCACTTAAGATTTAGCCTCATGGGAATGAATAAGGCTCCTTGTAGCATGAACTTGGCAATTCTCAGACTTTGGGACTTAAAATTTGGAACTTGGAGACTAAATTGTCAAAGGCAAAAGGACAAGCTTTTATAGGTAGAGGAGAAGGAGTTAGGGTCATTCACAAGATTCATGGGATTGGCTTTATCACTAAGAAGTTTCCATGAGAGGTGGAGAACTACTTCCCTTCTATGGAGATTCGAAGCCCAACTGAACTAACTCAAGATGGAATCAGTTCATGAATAGGTAAGGAAGAACCTTCGTAAGTTTTTTTATTAAAAACGTTACCCAACTGGGCTAGCGCGAGTGAGACTCTGAGATAGAGCGCCAGTTGGCGCGCCCTCTTTGGAGGATTTCCCCTATTGGCGCGAGTGATACATAGTTAACCCACACCAATTGAAAAAGGGCTATTTTTATGGGTATTTTGCAGAAGGTGTCTTCAGGGCATATGAAGTACATACTTAGGGGAATACAATACAAGTGTTTCCAGGCTATGTCACTTCTCACAGGTCCCGGGATAAGTCCTCCAAGGTGCGGGAGAAGGGGTAACAGGGACGGTGACAAATTACTGTGTAACAGGGAGATCTACCGGATTGATTCTGGTGGTGAAAGAAGATGGCAAGCAGTGGAAAGATAGAGATCGAGAAATTTAATGGTTAGAGTTTTGAGTTGCGGAAAATCAAGATGGAGGATATGTTGGTGGATAAAGATCAGTGGATCACGGTAGATCCGGGTACTAAACCAACGAGAGTGCCTGATGAAGAATGGAAGAAGTTGGATTATAAGGTAAAGAGCACAATACAATTGTGTGTCTCAGATTCAATATTGTTGAATGTATCAGGGGAAGCTACGACTTGTGGGACAAGACAGGGACTTTGTAACAATCTAAGTCTCTGGTGAATAAACTGTTCTTACGAAAAATGCCGTATAACCTGAGGATGAAAGATGGAGACTCAGTGACGAAGCATCTAAATGCATTTAATACTGTGGTAAGTTAGTTATTATCTGTTGATATTAAAATTTCAGATGAAGATAAGTGCATCAGTTTGTTGTGTTCTCTACTAGATTCGTGGGATAGTCTGGTTATTGCAATAGGTAGCAATGCAATTGCCTTGCAGTTTGATGAAATAGTCTCATCCTTGTTGATGCAGGAGAGGAGACAGAAAAATATGGAGAGCCAAAATGGTGATGCCTTGTCTGTATGAGGATGGTCCTAGAACAAAAACAAAAATAAGTCATCAGGTGGGAGATCTAAATCTAGAGGGAGATCTAAATTTCCAGGAAAACTTGTAAAGGTGGTGTGATGGAAATGCAGAAAGGAAGGGCACCACAAAAGGGATTGTAGATCTAAAGCTCCTAACGAAGGAAAGGGATTTGATGATGCTCCTTCTGCAGAGGCAAAAACCAACTCAGATGAAGGTGGGGATGTGTACTTGGCTTATTCAAGTACACATGTAGATCATGAGGCATGGTTGATTGACTCAGGTGCATCCTTTCACTTCACTCCCCATAGAGAGTGGTTCCGCAAGTGTGAGAAATATGATGGTGGTGATGTCTTCTTGGGGGATGACAGGAAGGCTAGAATCGTTGGTCATGGAAAAGTAAAGTTGAAGTTGCAAGGTGGAAGGGTTAGAACACTTCTGGGTGTTTTGCATATTCCTACATTAGCCAGAAATATGATTTCCATAAGAAAGCTGGATGATGTAGGTGTAAAAATAGTGTTCAAGAAAGATACCCGCAAGATGGTTGGGGGGCACTAGTATTGATCCGGGGAGTTTGGATTGGAAATTTGTACGAGCTACAAGGTAGCACTGTTATTGATGGGTGCAATAGTTTTGTGGTTCCTGAATGTGGAGTAGAAAATCTAGTGGTCTCTAGAGAAAATACCATGTTGTGGCGTCAAAGGCTTAGACATAATGGAGAGAAGGGCCTTCGAATACTTCATGGTAAAGGTATGAGTAATAGCTCTCTGGATTTTGATTTCTGTGAAAATTGTGTATATGGGAAGCAGAATTGGGTGAGTTTCCCTTCTAGTGGTAAGAGGGCAAAACAAATATTAGAGCTTGTGCACAGTGATGTGTTTGGACCTGTGAAGGTTCCATCACTGGGTAAGCTTGTGTACTATGTATCATTTATAGATGACTTCTCAAGGAATACATGGATATATTTCCTTAAGAAGAAATCTGAAGTCTTTGACAGGTTTAAAGAATTTAAGGCTTTGGTAGAAAACCAGACAGAGAAGAAGATAAAGGTGTTGAGGTTAGATAACGGTGGAGAGTTTTGCAGCAAGGAATTTGAAGACTTCTATAAGAAGTGTGGTATAGCATGGAAGAAGACTACTCCATACACACCTGAGAAAAATGGAGTTGCAGAAAGAATGAACAAGATGTTGATGTAAAGGGCAAGAATCATGCTCGGTGGTGTCGAGTTAGGACAAGAATTTTGGCAGAGGCGGTGGAGACAACATGTTACCTGGTTAACAAATCACCTTCATCAGCGTTGGAGTATAAGACTCCACAAGAGGTATGGACTGGTAAGAAACCCTCTCTTTCACATCTAAGGGTATTTAGATGTGATGCATATGTACATGTTCCAAAGGAGAAAAGAACCAAGTTGGATAGTAAATCTAAAAAGTGCATCTTTATTGGGTATAAGGATGGTTTAAAGGGTTATAAGATTTGGAATCCAGTAACAAGGAAGGTTGTGTATAGCCGAGATGTGGTGTTCAGAGAGGTGAAATATGTTATTAAACATGAAGTCAAACCAAAGGAACCTGAGAAGATAGAGTTTGAGCTTAAGGAGGAAAAATTAGACTCTATAGAAAAAGATGAATTAGAAGATGAAGAGCCACAAACTCCGAGAGTGAGAAGATCATTTCGAGAAATAAGGCAGATAGAAAGGTATAGCCCATCTAGTTTTTTTTTCAAATTTCTCTTTATCTATTATTGATGATGATCCTAGAACTATGAAGGAAGCAGTAGATTCAGAGGATGGAAAACTCTAGAAAGAGGCCATGGTTGATGAAATGGCATCTTTGTGCAAAAATGGGGCTTGGGATCTAGTGGAGTTGCTAGCTGGAAGGAAACTCGTTGGTAGCAAATGGGTGTTCAAGAAGAAGACAGATGCAGAAGGAAAGGTGGAGAAATACAAAGCTTGGTTGGTAGCAAAAGGTTATTCCCAGGTGCCAGGAATTGATTTTGGTGATATTTTTTCTCATGTTGCCAATGAAGCTTCTATGATATTACTATTATCTGTTGATGTTGCTTTTGATTTTGAGGTAGAATAGATGAATGTGAAGACAACATTTCTTCATGGGGATCTGAAAGAGGAGATCTACATGAAGCAACTTGAAGGCTTTGCAGTGAAGGGTAAGAAAGAACTGGTATGCAAGTTAAAGAAGTCTTTGTATGGGTTAAAACAGTCACCAAGGATGTGGTATCAGAAATTTGATACATTTATACGGGGACTTGGCTTCACTAGAAGCAAAGCAGATCACTGTATGTATTTTAAATTAATTGGTGACCATGTTATCTATTTGGTCTTGTATGTGGATGATTTGTTGCTGGTTGGAAATGACAAAGAAATTATCCAGGATTTGAAGACCCAATTGTCCTCCAAATTCGACATGAAAGATCTTGGTGCTACAAACTATATTTTGGGCATGGAAATTAAAAGAGATTTGGTAAAGAGGAATCTCTGGTTAAACCAGAGCAAGTATGCCGAGACAATACAATAGAGGTTTAATATGCATGATAGTAAACCGATGAAGGTTCTTATTCTTGTAGGTGTAAAGTTATCTCCTGAACAGTGTCCCAAGACATAAGAAGAGGAAGAGGACATGTCCTGTGTTCCATATGCAAGTGCATTCAGTAGCTTGATGTATGTGATGGTCTATACGAGACCAGACATTGCACATGCAGTGGGAGTATTGAGTAGGTTTATGCCAAAACCAGGGAAGAAGCATTGGATAGTAGTGAAGCGGGTCTTCAGGTATTTGCGTGGCACTAGTGATTATGGTTTGTGCTACCAAGGAAGACTAGGATTGGACAGAGTTTTGGATATTTGTGGCTTTGTTGATGCAAACTGGGCTAGAGATATGGATCAGAGAAGATCTACAAGTGGGTATGTGTTTAACCTATTTGGAGGTGTAGTTAGTTGGATGAGTAAGAAACAATCTGTAGTGGCATTATCAACTACAGAGGCAGAATACATAGCAGCCACTCATGCAAGAAAGGAAGCAGTTTGGTTTCAGAGATTGTGTTCAAGTATGGGGTTAGTACAGGGAGCTATAAGGATAGAGTGTGACATCCAAAGTGAAATTTTCTTGGCAAAGAACCCTGCTTACCATTCAAAGACAAACCACATTGATGTTTAGTATTAGTTTGCGAGGGATATGATAGAAGACAAAAAGGTGTTGCTGGTAAAGGTGGACACTTTGAAGAATACTGCAGATGCATTGGAAAAATCTATGAGCTCTAAGAAGTTCTCTTGGTGTAGAGAAACAATGGGTGTTGCAGGTCTGGATAAATGAGTAAGCTATCTTGTGGTCCTCTGTGGAAAGAAAACAACATGTGGGGGAATGTTGGGTTGTGTTATATTCTTTCCATGACTAACTGATTGCGTAGCGGGGGCATCATAGTGGGTTTGAGGGGGGCGGGTAGCCCTCCTCTACGGGGTCTGGGGCAGTGCCCCAGGGAAATTTTTTTTGGACCCTATATTAGTTTGGGTGGACCTACCTATGGTTTTTTGCATGGTTTTTGCACATGGTTTTTGACGCGATGGTTTTCGGTCCATGGTTTTGGACGTGATGGTTTTCGGTCCATGGTTTTGGATGCGATGGTTTTCGGTCCATGGTATTGGATGCTTTGGCATGTATAAACATGTATTGTAACATTGAAAGGAACATAATGAAAAACCAATCTGGTAGTCTCATTTTTTGGATCCAGGGGAAAATCTCTGTGTATGTGTGTTTTATGTGTTATGCTCTCACATTGTTTATTTTCTATGTTTTAGAATTCATATGCAGGTAATTTCCATATGAGGTTAAAACATACAACGACATTGCAAAAGAAGGCTTGCGCAAAGACAGAGGGTGAAGCAGAAGCTAGAGGAGGCATAGAAGAAGTTGTAAAAGGTGAAGCAACAATTAAAGGAAGAGTAAGAGCTGTGTATAAAGAGAAGGAAGTGCAGTAGGAACATGAAAAACATGAAGTGCAGTGTGCACACATTGATGAAAATGCACAAATAAATGTTATTGAATCATCACAACTTGAAGATAGAAAATAGGATGAGTAGTCACAGGAGCGGGACTTCGCTCAGGAGATTGAATAGATATTGGAGCAGATGGATACGTATGTGGTTCAGGTAGAGTGGGATCAAGATACAGATCTCATGCCCAAAGGCCAAGAGGTCACTCCACCAACTTCACCAGATCAGTGAAAAGAGGAAGTTCCAAGTGATTAAGAGGACACTGAATTCCGTGAGGAGAATCTAGAAGCAGATGTGTACAACATATCCTTTGACGAGTCACAACACAAAGTTGTGTAGTCACGCAGAGTGCTCACTATGGATGTCCATGCATCTCCTACACATTTTCAAGAACGAGTGATCGTGTCCGATGTGAGTAGACATCCAGCTACATTGGCAGATGCTACAAAGGAATATGCCTAAGCCACCAACTCAAGTGTGAGATTATTGATAAATGAGAATGAACACATGGCTAAGGAGTTGCAAGCAGCCAAGAAGGGATAAGAGAAATCTATAACATTCCCAAGAGTAGAGTTAAGGAAAGTGATACTTGATGAAGTGTCATCTGTCGAGACAGTCATGCAAAAGCTATAATTTAGGTTCGTCACCGTGCATAAGTCAGTTGTCCATCTTAATGGTTGGAAGTAGTGTTGTGCTAGGAGAGCATGCACCTTGACAGACATACACACTATTATCAATCGCATGCAGATATGGACAATGAGGTACATGGGAGCCCCATTGTACTTGCTAAAGATGATGATGGAAAAGGAAGTGGAGTTGAAGGTGTTATCACTTAGATTTTCCTTAGAAGTTATTGAAAGAAGGAAAGGATCCAAGGTAACTACAAACCAATCTTTTAAGTATAGATCCTAGACAATCTACACTCAGATAGGGCTCTCTCTTTATGATTTAGTGTTGTTTTGATATGATATTAGGCTAGTTATTAATGCTCAAGGAATTTGTTTCGATTTGTTTGGTGGAATTAAGGAAACAGAGGGGTAGAACAGGTATTCAAGCCATTGGGCTATGGATTCAAATAGGAAAAGTCTAACGAGATTTGATTAATCACTAAGGTAAATGTTCACAAGGCAAGATAGCATAGCAGGGACAAATTTGGAAGTCTCAATGGATGGAAATCCTAACCAGGGCTAAGGACAATGAATAATACTTAATAGGGATTAAGATGAAGAAGGGAGGTTTAGCCAATAACAAGGGAAATTAAGAATCTTGTACTAGGGGCCAATAGAAGGGAACAAATTACAGAAGTGGGGGAGTAATTAAGAATTCCTGGACTCAGGCAATTTAGTAGAAAACATTAAATAAGCAAAAAATTAGAAAAGAGAGCACTTAAGCTAATTCTGATAGTATTATTCCTTGTTTTCTTTTAAGATTTCTAAGAAAACACATGTGATATTTCATAACATGGAGGAAAAACAATATTCAAACTCATAAAAATGATACTTATTTGTCTTCCACAATGCACATGAATCGAGTGAAATGTCCTCAGCTTTATTTAATCCAGTAAACCAGTCTAGCCTTGATTACAACAAATCCTTTAGGTCGCAAGAAAAGTCTCCAGAAATGCTTTTTAATCCACCCTAATTACTTCATTTTTTGAAGTATTTATACAAAAAAAATTACAAAATATCTCATAATTATACGAGATTAATTATAGGAAACAAAAGTTATCTTCCACACGAAGATAGAGACACATGGAAAATAGATTGTTTGCTGTCCCTCTATATGTGAACGTGCTGGATGTTGGAACTTGGATTTGTCTCTTGCAGTTGTATTGGTAATTGTGTGTTGGAATTCACTCTTATCTTCACCTACTGATACTCTTTACCTGTATTTACTAGACTTTTCCGTAGTAAACATTTTTACTCTATAGATTTACTATACTAAATTTATAGTATATCTGTCATATTGGTCCACCATTCATCATTCCGTATTTTCATTCTAATCATTTCCTATACACTTTATCAGCTTCTGTGTATTTAACAAAATTGGGTGTGTTGGTGAATAGGTGTTTTACTTCATGTTCTATGTAAAATAGGTTTTCCAAGCCATCATAAAGCACCTTTCTTGTAGGTAGTTCTTTTACTACTGAGGAGATGGCTTGGCTCCTGGCCTTTTTGTCTAGTCTCTCAATGTAATCTTCATGTGTCATTAGCTTGTCATTTATGACCAATGGGCTTGGAAGGCCTTTCTCTCTCAGAATTCCATATTTCAACATGAAGTCATCAATATCCGCGTGAATACTTTGACACTTTTTTCCAAGTTAAGCATCAAGTTCCTTTTAGTAAGAACTTTTTTGATTTCAATGATGGTGGTTGTTCTATCTTCAATCTCTAACGCATCTATTTGGTACTCGTTCCTGCTATTCAAGAAATCAATTAACTGATTTGCCTCTTCAGGATTATTTCCCAACTCTTCTTTTGTTTTCTATAAAGCCTCCACAACTATCTTGACTAGTTTAGTCTGCTAAAAAATTATCTGGATAGAAAGCCAAATATCATTGATGGAATCAATGATATTGGCCCACAATATATTTCTCATGTCCCCCAATGGTTTCTCTAATGTTAAGTCATTCTCCAAGACTTTGATTCTTTCCTCCATCCTTTTGTTCTTTCTTTCTTCTTCTTTGTTCTGAATTTGTGCTAGTTCATAGTCTTTTTCCATACTTGATATTTTTTCTTTAAGCCTTTTTAATTCTGTATCCTAGATACTCATCTGTTCCATGGCTTTGATCACTTCATCTGTCCTTTCTGCTATTGACCCTGCACTATTTTATGTACCTGTAGTTGAAATAGCCTCTGTTACTGGCAGTGTTGTTATTGGTGGAAGTGTTGGTGCCAAAGAAGTTGCCAGAATGGAGGGTACTACTGTAGAAACTGTGGGTATGACAACCTGTGGAGCGGTGGCTAGCTCACTCTGTTTTGACTGTATTGCTTTTTCTAATTCCTTTTCAGTTTCTTTTAGTTGGTAATTTAACTTAAGGAATAAGTCCATAAGTTCTTCCTCCTTTTGTTTCTCTATGACTTCTGCAGTTTGAGGATGGTGGAGAGGAGGGATCTTAAGCTGCTTCTTCAATGCAACTATATCATCATTTTTCTTCTTAATCAGTTGTTCAGCTGCTTTGACATCTTTGGGATCATGTCCCAATTCTATCACCAAATATTGCAAAGTCTTGATTCTGATGTCTTTAGCCTGAGAGGAGGCCTTTTGCAGTTGCAATTGTGCAATGAATTTTGCAATTGATGTTCTGTGATGGCCTTATTAGTCAAGGTAGAGTAGACCATCTCACCAGTTTTCTTATGCAGTTCTATTTGGTCAATCGAATGGATATCCTTGGCCAAAACTTCAAAACTAGTTTTCAAATAGTCAGCCATTGACCTTGGCTGCTGGACAATTGGTTTTAGGAAGCTCATCTGCATTTTTCCTTCCTTTATGTCAAAAGCTGACATAAGACCGGTCAGATTAGTTGGAGCCATTTTGAGGTAAAGAGCATAGGTTTGAGCTTTTAACTTCTCATTCCATACTTTAATCTCTTTGTATTTTCCTTTAATGTCTAGGCTCTGTTTAGAGGAAGCTCTGAAAGAAGACACCTCAGTGCTTTGTTGTCTCTCCAATGCTTGTATATGCGAGGTGGATGGTGTACCACCTATTGGGATAATATGCATACTATCTATCCTTTCTGGCACCATATTTCTTGCAGTCTCCTCAGTGTATTCTTCTTCTGCATAGGGGTTCAACCTTTGCCTTTTAGTAAAATTTTGATCAATAGGCTTGCTGGAAGGAGTGGCCTCTTCCTTGTCTCTTTTTAGATTCCTTTCCTCATTGAGAGGAGTCTGTAACACAAGAGGTTTTCCCATGATTTGCTGAGGTTGAGCCAGCTCCTATGAGATTTCGAGTTGCTCAAATTCTTCTTGTTGTTCTGAATCTTCTGCCTATTTTGAGGTTTCTTGTTTCTCTGAAGCCTGTGTACTGGGTTCTTGTACTGTTTTCTTGATGAAGTTTCTCCAAACACCTATACAAACAAATCATCATCAAACCTTCTTTCTAAGTCCACCATAACATTTTCAATTTCAATTTGTGTTCCATATTGATCTATCAGTGTGCCTTCTACCCATTCTGATTGGTTGGCATACTGTTCAATTTCTGGGATCCTATGGTGAATATAAGGAGATAATTTATGTTTTTGCCTTCTTCTACAAATGAATCCATGAGGGTCATAGGCCCAGATGAAACTCCTTTTTAATTTCAATCTCTCGAGGATTTCATCTGCCTCCTTTCCAGCGTCTTTGTTATTGCAAATAAAAGGGCCTAGGCGATCCTTTATTCTTCGTTGGGCCTTCTTCTTGGTCTCGACAAAGTGAATTTCATCAAAGTTAATCCTTTCCCTGTAGTACTCCAAAGAAAATAATCACATGGGGAGATATTTAGGTAATTTATATGGAGGCAGCTCACACCCATTAATTTTGATTTCGGTATGGTTTTGGTATAAATACCAATCCCCAACTTTGTATTGTTTGGACAATTGGAGAATCCTCTTAATGTTTGCACTAATTCTGGGAGGGGGACTTCCTATCAACATGGTAGTCATTGGATGCACAAATTGGTCAATAAAATCTGTATACGAATAGGGAGAATCATAAGACATGTGGAAAAGAGAAGTCCAAAATATTACAGATCTAGGATTCCCTCTGGTATCAAGTTTTTGTACAGAGAAGGGAAACCTATCAATCTAGTAGTAAAGAAACAAATGATATAGGAGTGATAAATACTTGAACACCCTCTCATTTTCAAGTCTCATAAACTAATCATGCATTTTATATGTGATGAATTTGGCATAATCAAACTTGACTGCAAGAGGTTGACCAGGGGTAAAATAAACATACCAGCTAAAATAGTCTCATCTACAAATTAACTAGTGGTAGAACCCAAAATGCATGATAGCATTGTTGTGATGTCTTTGCCTAGGTCAGAAAAGAAGGCTTACATGTAAGGAGGGCGGTCCTTTGGCATGTATTTCTCTTCAAAAATGAAGGTCTAGAGGATTTCAGTAATTATGGAACTAGACAGTTCAGAGAATCTTTCAAGCAAATAAAAAATGGACAGGGGTGTGAGGTCTTGACTAGGCTGGAACTGTAACATCTCATTTATGGATTCAACTGTAATGGTGAAAAGTATTTTATGGTCTGGGGACATTACAACTTTCATAATCGGGTCATAGTTTGAATGGCAGTAATGAATAATTTCCAGAAAGACATGAACACTTGGGAATTGATATTTGGGTAGGTTTGATTCCCGGAGACCTATCTTATCTACATGGTTCAAGTAGATATCCCAGTATTTGCAATGCAATTTCAAATGGGTTTCATCAAAGGTGAGGTCCTTTATCTGGAAATCTTTGTCAGCCAAGGGAAGACGGTCCAACTCTTTATGGGGAGTGGTAACTAGCATGACATTTAAGGCAACTAGAACATCCATCCTTGGTTCTTGTGGATTCAAGGACGAGAGTAGGGACTTTCAAGGAATGATGAAGAAATGGGTTGTTTTAGGGAATATTTAGACTATCAAACATATTACTTTCACTAAATTACTTTATTTTCACAGCAATTTCATCCAGGTTGAATACGAAGATAGGGTTTCTAAATAAAACGGGTAAATACCTGGTTATGGTTGCATGAAGGGAGAAATGGCTCTGGTGCACTGTTCGCATGAAGTGCACGAGTCTGCAATGACAATCTGGAGTTCAACGGCTTCTGAAAGTTGATTGTTGGAAGCAGGGTGACAACTTGAACGTACTCTGAGTGTGCATGGAGAACAGAAGTTTCTTTTCTTAGTAAAACAAAATAATGAGTATTTTTGGGTTTAGTAGCAAATTCAATGCTTTTGGCGCGTATAATGGAAACTTGGACAGTTCGTGTTGGAAAGTGACAATTGGCGCTAACTAACAAAAAGGATGTTCTGTCTTTTAGCGAAGGTGGTAAGTGGAGGTGGTAAGCGGAATTCATTGCACTGCTTGTGAGGGTATGGCGGTATTGGGAGAGGTCTGCTCGATGCCATTCATCGGGTGACACATAGTGGTGGGGTGAATAGTGAAGTTGCTCACATCGGGCGCGTAAAGGTTGGCATCAGAGGCCGCCCGATATGAGCGTCAGCCGTTAGATCTAAAGGGGTCAGATCGTATGGTGGTTGGGGAAGGGACTTGATCAAGATTTAATGGCAAGGCCCAATGGGATAGTAACTACAGATTAGGGAAATTAATGGCATCGGGGGCGATGTGATTGGCAGGGAAGATTTAATTAATCACTCATTGATTAATTACTCTTTTTAACTCAGCGGATGGTTATGTTTCTGATTAATTAATCCCTCTAATTATTTTGTAATGGTTTATATTTCAAAGCATCGGGGCGACATATTTATCATATGGGTTGAATAAATAATACAGGAAAGGGTTTATTTTCAGGATTTAATATAATTAAAAATTAATGTTAATATGAAATGAAAGCGGGGAAAGAAAATGCGTTAAGTATAATGTATTAACATTTATTTTTATATCCATATTTAACACTACAATTTAGGCTCAATGCTTTTTGTGGGAAAATGGGGTTTCATGTAGGGTTAATTACTTACCCTAGGCAAATAATGATTTCACCTTAGGGAAAGGGATTTTTATATGAAATGTATGAATTACGGAGGGGCGAATGTTGATGAGTGGGTTTTAACACTTGGAACCTGTAAATCATTGGGCCGAGGGTCCGGTCCCTCCAAAAGTCAGAGAAATGCTCTGAGCCCCTTTGACTTTGAGGTTTTAGGTGCTTTCATTGTTATTTGTGGGAAATTAATGACATTAGGTGTAAATGAGGAAATTAATAACCTGACTTTGTAAATGTCTCTCTTCTCCATACTTTTAAAGTAATATGAGGATGAAATTAAATGATATGAGTTTCAACTAATCATGCATCATACACCATTCTGCAACCATTCATCTACTTACCCACCTACACATCCTACCATTTTTTCTACTTTTTATTAGGGTGCACTTAAACTGGCAAACCCTTATGAAACATTTTTCTTTTCTTTTACAATGGAAATCTATCTAAGTCTATCCTTATTACATCCAAGGGCTCATATTAAACTGTTGAGCTCCTTTATTTACTCTACCTATCTACTTGTCTGTCAAGATTAAATAGTTTGGTCAGATTTTATTCTCTATCTATAAACATAAAAATTGAAAACATAAGATAGTTAAGTTTACACTATTTGACTACCATGGATTGTGGCATAAGTAAAAAATTTCACACAATCATTATTATACAAAAAAAATAAAACAACAGTGGCATTTTGACTTGCACACTTTCATGGTCTTCTTTCTTTTTCTTTGGGGTTCATTTTTCATTTTCTTTTGACCTTTTTCATTCTTTTTGTCCTTTGATTTTTCTTTTAGGACATACCCTATTTACATTTTTTAATTTTTTTATTTTTTACAAATATGGAAAACATTTGTAGGAGCAAAGGTATGTACATATTTCAGAGATAAGTAAGTCAATCATAAATTATGACACCGGTTGGTATAGGAACATAACAGTGGCTCCACTTGGGGATGGATTTCCCTATTGGCAAGTCAAGAAATGTAGACCAATGGCCTTCTGAGAGACTGTGAGTTTACTCTGCAATTTCTTTTGATTCTTCTACTTTATTGATATTTATGATAGCGATAATCTTGAAGATTAGGGCCTTCTCTTCGGGCTTTAACTCCAAAACTTAACCATCCAATCAACACTTAAACATTGTGAAGGATATATTATGTACAACCGAAATTGGTAGAACTAGTAGCTTGGATCAATGTAGTGCTTCAACATTCGACCGTTGACTGGTCCTCCTTCTACCTCTGCACCATTTAGCTCTTTGAGGAAATAAGAATTATTCCCTCTAAAGGCATATATTATGTATGGACCTTTCCACAGGAATTCAAACTTCCCATGTTTCCCTTTGTCTTCTCTTCTCGGATCCCACTTCAAAACTTTGTCACCAAGATAGAAATCTTCTGCATTGGTTCTTTTATCAAAAACTTTCTTAAGTTTTTCCTGCAGTACTTGGTCTTTGATGTATACTTCCTCCCTGGTTTGCTACAAATGAATGGTCTGATTGATTCTCCTCTAAATATCATTTGGCTCGACTTGGGATTATTGAAGTAGTTTCATTAGAGGAACTCCTAATGATGAAGGCAAAACTGCTTCCATCCCATAGAGTAACTGATAGGGACTGGTACCAATGGATTTCTTAGTTGTAAGCCTATCTGTCCACAAAGCATTGATCAGTTTCTTGTTCCATGTTTTATTATTGTCTTCCAATTTTTTTTTAATAATATTCATTAAGCTTTTGTTGGAAGATTTTGCAAGTCCATTTCCTTGGGGATAGTAGGTTGTAGAGTGACCAAGGGTTATACGATATTTATGGAAAAAATCAATCATCCTTTTTTATTTAAACGCTGCAGCATTGTCTATGATAATTTTATTTAGACAGCCAAATCTAGACATAATATTGGCCTCTAGAAAACCTATGATGACAGCATCAATGGCTTGTCCGGAGGGGATGGCTTCTATACACTTTGTAAAGTAATCTGTGGCAGTCAGTATCCATCTATGTTGAGCAGAAGAGGGGGGGTGAATTTCGCTAATGAAGTCTAGACCCCATTGTTGAAAGGGTTTTTTAGTAGAAATGGGTTTCAAAGGTAAAGGCAGAAGCTTTCTTTTTCCTTCAAAGATCTGACACTTGTTGCAGGATGTTACAAACTTTTTTACATCAGAGAACAAGGTTGGCTAGTAAAATCTAGCTCTTAGGATTTTATCAGTTGTTTTCTTCCAACAGAGGTGTCCTCCACAATCACCTACATGAAATTCATGGAGTACTTTGTCAGATTCTTCCTTTAATAAAAAAATTAATAGAATGCTTTCATGATTTTTCCAAAATAAAGTATTATCCATTATGCAGAATTTCAAAGATTTCATTTTCAAGAACCTACTTTTAGTTCTGGAGAACCCTGGAGGAGCTTGTAAATTTTGTAGAACGTATATTATATTAGCATACCAATGTGAGTCTAAAAAGGCTTGGCTGATCTGTGGAGTTTCCATCTCCTCTTCATCATCCAGTTCTGCAATAAAATTTATACCTAGGGCTTGATAATTGGTTTCAGCCATAAGTTTAGCCAGCCCTTGGCCTTTGATTAACTTTGTAGGTTTAATCTCTATGTCATACTCTAAGATGGTAGCTATCCACTTTTTCCTCTTGCCATCAACTCCATTCTGCATTAGAATGTCTTTGAATACAACATTGGGGACATAAGTTACAATGTGAGAATACAAGATACAGATTCTGAAATCTTTGATGGCTTGTACCAAAGGAAAAGCCTATTTTTCCATTATGTTATAATTTAGGGATGCATCTCTTAGAGCTTTACTAAAGAAGGCTATTGGTTGTTCGAATCCATGATCATTATTCTGTAGTAAAACTACTGCAATACTATGTTCAGATGAAAATGAAAAAATGATAAATTCTCTGTCAAATATTAGACTTATGAGGACCAGTGTTTGAGTCAAGGATAATTTTATATCTTCGAATGATTTTTTAGCCTCTATTGTCCATTTAATAGCTGAATCTTTCTTCAACATGTTATCTAATAGTCTAATCAGTTCAGCTAGATTTGAGATAAATCTTCTTAAGAAATTTATTTTTCCTAAAAACGCCCGAAGTTCCTTAATGTTCTTGGGGTGAGGTATTTGCAAAATAACTTCAATCCTGGTTGGATCAATCTGGATTCCATCTTTGGAGATAATGTGGCCTAATATTTTAACTTCTTCTAAACCAAATAAATAATTTTTACGATTTAGCAAGATGCCATATTTCCCGTACTTAATAAAATCCTGCCTAAGATTATCCAAATGTTGTTGATCTGACTTGGAAAAAATTGTGATATCATCAAGGTATATAACTAGGAAATCATGGATTTATTTTACAAAGGCAATATCCATTGCCTTTTGAAAGGTGGCTCCTACATTTTTCAGTCCAAAAGGCATCTTGACGTACATAAAGGTACCCCATGGGGTTGTGAATGCATTTTTTGCTTGATCATCAGGATGGACTAGGATTTGGTTGTAACCGGAGAAACCATCTAACAAGGAGATCCTTGTGGAGCCTACTACCCTTTGCAATATGTGATCCATTTTGGGTAATGGATAGCTATCTTTGAGTGAAAATTTGTTTAAATTCCTTAGGTCAACACACAGTCTGATTTCTCCAGTTTTATTGCTTGTGGGAACAAGATTAGATACCCAATCTGAAAACCTAATGGGTGCAATAATTCCTACTTCATACATTCGTTTGATCTCCTCTTAAATAGAAGGTAATAGAACAGGGTTAATTCTTCTTAGCTTCTATCTAAAGGGCTTTTGATATTCTTTTAAAGGGATTGTGTGTTGTATAATGTTGGTATCATAGGATTTTAGATCCTCATAACTCCAGACAAAAACATCCTGGAATTCCTTTATAAGTTCCTTATATTTCAGTTTTTCATTGGGAGGCAATGATTTAGATAGTTTTATTAGCTTGGGATTCTCTTCACATCCTATGTTACATTCCTTGATATTTGATTTCAAAGGTTCCATTTTAGGCTTTTTAGAAATATCATTTGAGTCGAATAAGTCCTCCAAAGGAGTTAATCCTTTGGGTAAGAAATTGTCTTTAAGGTTTATGACTTCAGTTTCATCATCAATTATTTCATCAATTTCCATTTGTTTTAAATCTCAAATATCTATTTTTGTGAATTTTGTAGGATAAATTCTATCTTTTATTTGATCTTCTTCTAGTTCATTAATTTCTACTTCATTAGAGCAATTAACATCTACTGTTATGTCAGTATCTATGTTGGTATTTACAAATTCATTATCTAAAGTTAAGAAATTGTTAATATGTTTATCATTTTCAAATACTTGCCAGTTCTTTAAGTTGTCGGGAATAGCTGGTCTGTGCCTAACCTTAGCAGCATATTGATGGTTGGGCTGGAAAGGAAACTTACACGTACTAGCAATCATGGCCAAACTATGAGCTTGCATGTTATGTTTTCTGGGGATAGTAGCAAGCCTGGTTTCCAAAAAAGTGTTAAGGATTTCTATGACTGTTCCTTTGTAAAATCCTAATCTAGGGTCTCTAATTAAATAAGAACCATTTATTTGTTTAACTATCAATTCACAATCTCCCATAATTGATACCCTTATAGCTCCTAATCCTTTAACCAATTTAAGACCTAACAGGAGCGCTTCATATTCTTCCATATTGTTTGTGCATTTGAGATTTAACCTATAAGCGTGACCTTCTGCATGATCATTCTCTAAGTTATAAATCCATACACTTGCTCCTGCACCTAGCTTGTTTACTGAATCATCAAATTCTAGATGCCATATGATTTCATGTTCATAATTTTCATCTTGGGTAGTGGAATCTTTCCTAACTAGGGCATCTAGATTTTCTTTGTCATCTGATATCTCATGAATTTGGACATTTGAATTTTCTTTTACAATTTCTTTTGGTTCTGTTGTTATATCACTTGGAGTATCTTCTTGATTAATTTCGCATTATAAATAATAAAATAATCCATGTCAGAGTATACTGGATATATAGGAAAGTTCTGAGGCTTCTCCTGACTACTCACTACATACTTCATCAAAGTCTCTCTATATAATTTCTTGGGATGTCCAAAGACTGAAATGGTAGCATAAGACATTTCTAATTGCAGATATCCTTGGAGTTTGGCACCACGGGATCTAGATAACAACATACCATATTTGGACAGTATATCAGCAACCACAATGTCCATGAGTATAGTTCTGGCAAGGTACTGAACTAGGGAGACACATAAATCTTTGATAAGCCCTAAGAATTTAACCTAGCTTGAATCGAAGGAGAATAGATCTTTATAAGGTCTGGTGATATCGAGGTTAAGATTTTCCATTACAGACTTAGGCATAATATTATGTGAGGCTCCAGAGGCTAGCATGGCATTGTGTAGGATTTTGTCGTGGATGTTAAGGCTGATGTAGAAAGGTGGTATGCCTCCTTCAACTGGTTTTCCATTAACATCTGGCCAGAAAAGTAACTCTGGTTGGTCATCAAATAGATTCACAGAATCTTCATTTTCAACATAGTTCAGAGATTTTCTAATTTGAGCTCTATAGGTTTCATGTTTTACCAATTTTGTCAAAGGCACTAAAATTTTGAGCTTGGCCACTTCTGCTCCCAAATTGAAAGTCAGAGGGATTTATCTGTTTGAACATTTGGAACTCTAGAGCCAAAGTTATGAGCAGTGTGTTTTTCTTTTTCATTGTTAGGAGTATTTTCAATTGGATTTTCTAATATGATTTCTGGAGGTTGTTCCACTGTCCCTTTGAGGGGAACTGAAGTGGAAAGATAGTCATTAGGAGACTGGTTATCTGTTACATCTTCAATGGTGGGGTTAGAAGAATTTTGATGCGGTTTAGAAAGGATTTGTAAGGTTTTTGTAACTTGAGGATTATGATTTGAGGCTTTTCCTTTCTTAGGTTGACTAGAAATTGTTTTCTTGTTTTGTTTCGGGGCATAGGTGTTCCTCCTACTTCTTAAGTTGTACTATTTATGTACTTCAAAAATAGCAGAGTCATACCCCTGTTTGAAATCAAATGATTCCCCTGTTTGGGTTTGGAATTGTTGGAGCACATGTGAATCTTGGTCATCCTGAGTTAGGAAAATATCTTCATCATCATCTACGCCCATCAAATTTATCTTAGTGTCTTGTTCTGGGTCTTCTAAGTGTGAGATCTTTGCATAATTTTCTTGGAAAGGTGGTCTGGTATTCTGGTCAGGAATATTCTTTCCAGTATTTTGGTTCTGGTTTTTCCTAAAATTAGTATTTCTTACTGGATTAGCCTATTGGTTATCCCAGTGAGGTTTCCTTTCAATAATTTAAACTCTATCCAACAATATTTCCATCCCTTTAGCTAAAGCATCAATTTTTTGTTCAAAGGGTGTAGTTTCCTCTTTCAAGGGTATTCTTCTCCCACTCCTAGCTCTAGCTCTTTTGGAAAGCGGGTTGGCTTCAACACTTATTGCTACACTCTGTATTTCTTCTAGAGTGGGGGGATTTCTTTCTCTTAATTGAAAAGCCATATCTGTATCAAATACATCTAGAAATTTGATCACGGCTAAACCAAGTGGAGGCCTAAGGTCAAGTGGGATGGCATTATATATATTATTATACATGGTACAATTGTCCTGAATAGTTTCATGGGGCCCCCTTTTAAGGTTTTCATATTCAAATAAAATTTGAAGGGGATCCTTCTTCTTCTCCCACCTATTCAAGAATTGTTGGTAAAGGACTCTTAGACTATATATGCTTTGAGGGGTCAAGGATCTAAACCACGTTCTCACTTCCCCAGCTAGACTTTGAACAAAAATTCTCATTTGGACATCCGCCACATCGATCTCATAAATTTCAAAGTAATCTGTCATTTTCCTAGTGCGTTGTAGCGTTGTGTATGTTCTAGTACCATCAAAGGTAGTAATTTTACTCTGGTAGTCCTGTGGCATTGCACCTTGGGGAGCAGGCATCACAAGGGGAGCATATCTATTGGCCATGTTTCTAGGTTGGGTAGGAGTGCGAATGGGAGTTGGGGTAATAGGGGGTGTTTGGGTTGTGGAGGAGGAACTAGAGGTAGTGGTGGGATGTTGGTTAATAATTGGCTGAAGAGGAAGTGAAGGTATGAATGGAGGGGTGGAGTGGACTTTAGAAAATTGAGGGAATAATGATGAACTAGAAAAAAGTGAAGCTATTTCAGAAATTTCAGGGGTTCTATCAGTGGTAAGGGATGACTGAGGGGAGTTCTGAGATGTCGATCAATTGACAAATTGGCTCATTAGGCTTCCAGTTCTCTGAGGAATTCTGGATCTTGGACTAGGTCCAATAGTTCACTATCATATGTGGTTCTAAACAAAGAAAGTTCAAAATGTTTGTCAAAAGGAAGGTCTTCCAAGAACAACCTCTCAACAGGGTAGGAATGTGATCTAAACAAAGGTCTAGGTCTAACTGAACTCTCTTGTCTTCTAATGATTCTCGGAATCAGGTTGGGATTTTCAAACACAGGGGGAGGATTTGGATCAGGGTTAGCCCTGGTGTAATGAGTTCTCCCTGAAGCCAGATTTTGAGTCTTTTAAATGCTTTTTCTTTTATGAATTTTCACAATAACTTCTAACAATCCTTCAAGATGGTTTAATTAAACTTCTAGGTTTCTCAAAGGTTTATTTCAACTGAGGATTTGTTCTATCCCCAGTATGGTCGCCACTATGTTATCACTCAGATTTTCCTTAGAAGTTATTGAAAGAAGGAAAGGATCCAAGGTAACTACAAACCAATCTTTTAAGTATAGATCCTAGCCAATCTACACTCAGAGAGGGCTATTTCTTTATGACTTAGTGTTGTTTTGATATGATATTAGGCTAGTTATTAATGCTCAGGGAATTTGTTTCGATTTGTTTGGTGGAATTAAGGAAATAGATGGGTAGAACAGGTATTCAGGTCATTGGGCTATGGAGTCAAGTAGGAAAAGTCTAACGGAGTTTGATTAATCATTGAGGTAAGAGTTCACAAGGCAAGATAGCATAGCAGGGACAAATTTGGAAGTCTCAATGGATGGAAATCCTAACCAGGGCTAAGGGCAATGAAGAATCCTTAACAGGGATTAAGATGAAGAAGGGAGCTTTAGCCAATAGTAAGGGCAATTAAGAATCTTTTACTAGGGGCTAATAGAATGGAACAAATTATAGAACTGGGGGAGCAATTAAGAATTCCCACACTGAGGAAATTTAACAGAAAACATTAAATAATCAAACAGTTAAAACAGAGAGCACTTAAGCTAATTCTGATAGTATTATTCCTTGTTTTCTTTTAAGATTTATAAGAAAACACATGTGATATTTCATAACATGGAGGAAAAACAATATTCAAACTAAGAAAAATTATACTTATTTGTCTTCCACAGCGTGCATGAATCGAGTGAAATGTCCTCATCTTTATTTAATCCAGTAAACCAGTCCAGCCTTGATTACAATAGCTCCTTTAGCTCAAAAGAAAAGTCTTCAGAAATGCTTTTTAATCCACCCTAATTACTTCATTTTGTGAAGTATCTATACAAAAAAATATTACAAAATATCTCATAATTATAAGAGATTTATTATAGGAAACAAAAGTTATCTTCCACACGAAGATAGAGACACATGGAAAATATATTGTTTGCTGTCCTTCGATTTGTGAATGTGCTTGATGCTGGAACTTGGATTTGTCTCTTGCAGTTATATTGGTAATTGTGTGTTGGAATTCACTCTTATCTTCACCTACTGATACTATTTACCTGTGCTGATACTCTTTACGTGTATTTAGTAGACTTTTCCATAGTAGACATTTTTACTCCATAGATTACTATAGTAAATTTATAGTATATCTGTCATATTGGTCCACCATTCATCATTCCGTATTTTAATGCTGATAATTTTCCTGTACGCTTCATCAGCCTCTGTGTATTTAACAAAATTGGGTCTGTTGGTGAATAGGTGCTTTACGTGATGTTCCATGTAAAATAGGTTTTCCAAGCATCATAAAGCACCTTTCCTATAGGTTGTTCTTTTACTGCTGAGGAGATGGCTTGGCTCCTGGCCTGTTTGTCTAGTCTCTCAATGTAATCTTCATGTGTCATCAGCTTGTCATTTATGACCAATGGGCTTGGAAGGCCTTTCTCTCTCAGAATGCCATATTTCAACATGAAGTCATCAATATCTACTTGGATACTCTGACACCTTTTTTCCAAGTTAAGCATCAAGTTCCTTTTAGTAAAAACTTTTTTTATTTCAATGATGGTGGTTGTTCTATCTTCAATCTCTAATGCATCCAGTTGGTACCTATTCCTACTATTCAAGAAATCAATTAACTGATTTGCCTCTTCAGGCTTATTTCCCAATTCTTCTTTTGTTTTCTGTATAGCCTCCACAGCTATCTTGACTAGTTCAGTCTGCTAAAAAATTATCTGGATAGAAGGCCAAATATCATTGATGGAATCAATGATATTGGCCCACAATATATTTCTCATGTCCCCGAGTGGTTTTTCTAATGTTAAGTCCTTCTCCAGGACTTTGATTCTTTCCTCCATCCTTTGGTTCTTTCTTTCTTCTTCTTTGTTTTGAATTTGTGCTAGTTCATAGTTTGTTTCCATACTTGATATTTTTTCTTTGAGCCTTTTTAATTTTGTAGCCTGGATACTCATCTGTTCCATGGCTTTGATCACTTCATCTGTCCTTTCTGCTACTGACCCTGCACTAGTTTATGTACCTGTAGTTGGAATAGCCTCTGCTACTGGCAATGTTCTTACTGGTGGAAGTTTTGGTGCCAAAGAAGCTACCAGAGTGGAGGGTACTGCTGTAGAAACTGTGGGTATGATAGCCTGTGGAGCGGTGGTCATCTCACTCTGTTTTGACTGTATTGCTTTTTCCAATTCCTTTTCAGTTTCTTTTAGTTGGTCATTTAACTTAAGGACTAAGTCCATATGTTCTTAATCCTTTTGTTTCTCTATGACTTTTGCAGTTTGAGGATGGTGGAGAGGAGGGATCTTAAGCTACTTCTTCAATGCAGCTATATCATCATTTTTCTTCTTAATCAGTTGTTCAGTTGCTTTGACATCTTTGGGATCATGTCCCAATTCTATCACCAGATCTTCTAAAGTTTTGATTCTGATGTCTTTAGCCTGAGAGGAGGCCTTTTCCAGTTGCAGCCGTGTTGTGGTGTTATGCAATGAATTTTGCAATTGATGTGATGTGACGGCCTTATTAGTCAAGGTAGAGTAGAACATCTCGCCAGTTTGCTTATGCAGTTCTATTTGGACAATCAGATGGATATCCTTGGCCAAAACTTCAAAATCAGTTTTCAAATAGTCAGCCATTGACCTTGGCTACTGTACATGTTGGCATTATGGTACAGATTTAGCACTATGACGCAGGTGTTGTCATTGATGGCAACTCACACAGATGACAGATCACAGTTCAGGATCATAGAATGATCAAAGAGAGGTATGTGCATGTTCCCCATTGTCCAAGTCGTGTGTACATGCGGGTTTGTAGAACAAAAGGCGCGTACAACGTACACACAAACTTTCACGCAAAGAAAGGCGCATACATGTTGAAAACTTAGTTTTGGTATGTGGTATTTGGTCCATGGTATTTTGATGCATGGTATTGGTCCAAGGTATCCTGTCCGAAGCGTTGACCCCAGGTATTTCTTCCAAGGTATTGCTTCTAAGGGGTTTTGGACCATGGTATTGAGTAAGGCCTAAGGCTATAAAAGGAGGAGAAGATCATTAGGCAAAGTCACTCATGAATTGAATATCTAATGAAGAGCAAGATCTAGAATACAGGTTATTGGGTTATGGTGCACAACTGGATCTGAATCAAGGATGAACCTAAGTGCTTGATGAAGGATAAGTTCTATTGATGGGTCAAGATATTAAGGCTTGAAGAGAAGTATCTTTGTGTGGTTTTGTTCTTTTAGCTGAATAACTAGCGCATGTTGTAATATGTAAATATGATGATCTGGGCATAACTTATGTCTGCAATTATTGTAAATTTTAAATCATCATTTACAGATCTATACGCAGGTTCACTTTAGCAAAGATGCATATACATGCTGGTTCTGCATATCTAAACAACGTATACACAGGTTCACCTTTAGAAAATAGTGTATGTACGCATGTTTGACACATTGAAGTAGCGTATACCTAATAAAATATGTTTTAGCTACTTCTATTTGCTGTTGCAGTGTTCTGGGTTCTAGCTTGGGTTTTGGTTACTGTTACTGTATTCTAGTTACAACATTCTGAGAAGTGATTCAGTTTTGGTTGGTGCAAAGGAGATTGATTGATGCAGATATATTTGATGTTTGATTGATGATGTTGACAGATCCAATCTGAAAATGTATGAAACGTGGTCCCTGGAAGAAAAGAGAAGGTTGTAGCCTTATGTAGGTCAGCACCTACGTACTAGTAAACACATCAGCTAGTACAAGAGATAGGGGGTTGTAGCTCCCTTCCAGGAGAAGCTGGAGAATGAGAGAAGGTTGTATCCTTTTGTAGATTGAAGCTTGCGTACTGGTATAAGACTGCACCAGTACAGAAAAATTGTAAAAAGGAGTTTCTTATTAAAAGAAGATAGAGACGATTGAAGCAGGTGGTTTTCACCCACATTGGGTTTCCACCTTATATCTTGTGTTCTTGTGTGTGATTGTCTACTTTGTCTTTACTGCACCTAGTTACTATTTATATGGTTCTGATGCACAGATTAAATATCAACATATGATGAATTAATTAAATTATAAGTTTGCAGGGTATACTCTAGTTGCCTTAAATACAGTTGCATATATACACAAGTTTCATTAGCTGAAGTAGTGTATATGAATCAGATTGTGAAATGAAATATTATTGACTTAATAATACTGATTCACCCCCCTTCTCAGTATTGTTTCCAACTGTACAGTTGGTTTTAGGAAGCTCATCCGCATTTTTCCTTCCTTTATGTCAAAAGCTGACATAAGCTTGGTGTGACTAGTTGGAGCCATTTTGAGGTAATGAGCATAGGTTTGAGCTTTTAACTTCTCATTCCTTTCTTTAATCTCTTTGTATTTTCCTTTAATGTTTAGGCTCCGTTTAGAGGAAGCTCTGAAAGATGACACCTCAGTGCTTTGTTGTCTCTCCAATGCTTGTATATGCGAGGTGGACAGTGTACCACCTGCTGGGATAGTATGCATACTATCTGTCCTTTCTACCACCGTGTTGCCTACGGTCTCCCCAGTGTATTATTATTCTGCATAGGGATTCAACCTTTGCCTTTTAGCAAAAGCTTGATAAAAAGGCCTACTGGAAGGAGTGGCCTATTCGCTGTCTATTTTTAGATTCATTTCCTCATTAAGAGGAGTCTGCAACACAGGAGGGTTGCCCATGATTTGCTGAGGTTGATCCAGCTTCTCTGAAATTTTGAGCTGCTCAGATTCTTCTTATTGTTCTAAATCTTATGCTTGTTCTGAGGTTCCTTGTTGCTCTAAGGGCTGTGTACTGGGTTCTTGTGACTGTTTTCTTGATGAAGTTTCTCAAAAAACTTGTACAAACAAATCATCATCAAACCTTCTTTCTAAGTCCACCATAACATTGTCAATTTCAACTTGTGTGCCATCTTGATCTATCAGTGTGCATTCTACCCATTCTGATTGGTTGGCATACTGTTCAATTTCTGGGATCCTATGGTGAATATAAGGAGATAATTTATATTTCTTCCTTCTGCTACAAATGAATCTATGAGGGTCATAGGCCCAGATGAAACTCTTTTTTAATTTCAATCTCTCGAGGCTTTCATCTGCCTCCTTTCCATCTTCTTTGTTATAGCAAATAAAAGGGCCTAGGTGATCCTTTATTCTTAGTTGGGCCTTCTTCTTGGTCTTGAAAAAGTGAATTTCATCAGAGTTAATCAGTTTCCTGTAGTACTCCAGAGCAAATAATCGCACGGGGAGATATTTAGGTAGTTTATATGGAGGCAGCTCACACCCATAAATTTTGATTTCAGTATGGTTTTGGTATAAATACCAATCCCCAACTTTGTATTGTTTGGACAGTTAGAAAATCATCTTAATGTCTACACTAATTCTGGGAGGGGGACTTCCTATCAACATGGTAGTCACTAGATGTACAAATTGGTCAATAAAATCTGTATATGAATAGGGAGAATCATAAGACCTATGGAAAAGAGAAGTCCAAAAGATGACAGATCTAGGATTCCCTCTGGTATCAAGTTTTTGTACAAAGAAGGGAAACCTATCAGTCTAGTAGTAAAGAAACAAATGATATAGGACTGATGAATACTTGAACACCCTCTCATTTTCAAGTCTCATAAACTGATCATGCATTTTATCTGCGATGAATTTGGCATAATCAAACTTGATTGCAGGAGGTTGACCGGGGGTAAAAATAGACATACCAGCTAAAATAGTCTCATCTACAAATTCACTAGTGGTAGAACCCAAAATGCATGATAGCATTGTTGTGATGTCTTTGCCTAGGTCAGAAAAGAAGGCTGACATGTAAGGAGGGGGGTCTTTTGGCATGTATTTCTCTTCAAAAATGAAGGTTTGGAGCATTTCAGTAATTCTGGAACTAGACAGTTTGGAGAATATTTCAATCAAATGAACAATGGACAGTGGTGTGAGGTCTTGACCAAGCTGCAACTGTAACATCCCATTTATGGATTCAGCTGTAATGGTGAAAAGGATTTTCTGGTCTGGGGACATTACAACTTTCGTAATGGGGCCATAGTTTGAATGGCAGTAATGAATAATTTTTGGAAAGAAATGAACACTAGGGAATTGATATTTACGCAGGTTTGATTCCTAGAGACCTATCTTATTTGCCTGGTTCAAGTAGATATCCCGGTATTTGCAATGCAATTTCAAAGGGGTTTCATCAAAGGTGAGGTCCTTTATCTAGAAATCTTTGTCAGCCAGGGGAAGATGGTGTAAATCTCTATGGGGAGTGGTAATTGGCATGACACTTAAGGCAACTGGAACATCCATCCTTGGTTCTTGTGGATTCAAGGACAAGAGTAGGGAATTTTAGGGAATGTTGAAGAACTAGGTTGTTTCAGGGAATATTTAGACTGTCGAACAAATTACTTTCACTAAATTACTTGATTTTCACAGCAATTTAGTCCAGGTTCAATATGAAGATATGGTTTCTTAGTAAAACGGGTAAATACCTGATTATGGTTGCATGAAGGGAGAAATGGCTCTGGTGCACTGTTTGCATGAAGTGCACGAGTTTGCAATGGAAATCTGGAGTTCAGCGGCTTCTGAATGTTGAATGTTGGAAGTAGGGTGACGGCTTGAACGTACTATGAGTGTGCATGGAGAACAAAAGGTTCTTTTCTTAGTAAAACAAAATAATGAGTATTTTTGGGTTTATTGGCAATGTCAATGATTTCGGCGTGTATAACGGAAACTTGACAGTTGGCCCTGGAAACCGACAGTTGGTGCTAATTGATAGAAAGGATGTTTTGTCTTTTAGCAAAGGTGGTAAGCAGAATTCATCGCACCGCTTATGAGGGTATGGAAGTATTGGGAGAGGTCCACCCGACATTCGTTGGACGACATGTAGTGGTGGGGTGGATAGTGAAGCCGCTCACATTGGGCGGGTAAAGGTCGACATTAGAGGCCGCCCGATATGAGCGTCAACCGTTAGATTTGAAGGGGTCATATCATACGGTGGTCGAGGAAGGGACTTAATCGAGATTTAATGGCAGGACCCTATGGGATAGTAACTACAGATTAGGGAAATTAATGGCATCAAAGGCGATGTGATTGGTGGGGCAGATTTCATTAATCACTGATTGATTAATTACTCTTTTTAACTCAACGGATGGTTATGTTTCTGATTAATTAATCCCTCTAATTATTTTGTTATGGTTTATATTTTAAAGCATCAGGGTGGGATATTTATCATATGGGTTGAATAAATAATACAGGAAAGGGTTTATTTTCAGGATTTAATATAATAAAAAATTAATGTTAATATGAAATGAAAGCGGGGAAAGAAAATGCGCTAAGTATAGTCTATTAACATTTATTTTATATCCATATTTACACACTATAACTTAGGCTCAATGCTTTTTGTGGGTTTTTTGTGGGAAAATGGGGTTTCATGTAGGGTTAATTACTTACCCTAGGCAAATAATGATTTCACCTTAGGAAAAGGGATTTTTAGATGAAATGGATGAATTACGGAGGGGTGAATGTTGATGAGTGGGTTTTAACACTTGGAACTTGTAAATCATTGGGCCGAGGGTTCGGTCCCTCCAAAAGTCATAGAAATGCTCTGAGCCCCTTTTAATATGAGGGTTTAGGTGCTTTGATTGTTATTTGTGGGAAATTAATGGCATTAGGTGTAAATGAGGAAATTTATAACCTGACTTTGTAAATGTCTCTGTTCTCCATACTTTTAAAGTAATATGATGATGAAAGTAAATGATATGAGTTTCAACTAATCATCCATCATACACCATTCTGCAACCATTCATCTACTTACCCACCTACACATCCTACCATTTTTTCTACTTTTTATTAGGGTGCACTTAAACTAGCAAACCCTTATGAAACATTTTTCTTTTCTTTTACAATGGAAATCTATCTAAGTCTATCCTTATTACATCCAAGGGCTCAGATTAAACTGTTGAGCTCCTTTATTTACTCTACCTATCTACTTATCTGCCAAGATTAAATAGTTTGGTCAGATTTTATTCTCTATCTATAGACATAAAAATTTAAAACATGAAATAGTCAAGTTTAAACTATTTGACTACCATGGATTGTGGCATAAGTAACAAATTGCACACAATCATTATTATACAAAAATAAAATAGCAGTGGCATTTTGACTTGCACACTTTCATGGTCTTCTTTCTTTTTCTTTGGGGTTCATTTTTCATCTATTTTGAACTTTTTCATTCTTTTTGTCCTTTGATTTTTCTTTTAGGACATACCCTCTTTACTTTTTTTAATTTTTTGATTTTTTACAAATATGGAAAACATTTGTAGGAGCAAAGGTATGTACATATTTCAGAGATAAGTAAGTCAATCATAAATTATGACACCTATTGGTATAGGAACATAACAGAAGGCATGCATCTAGACTCAGATCTGGAACTATGAGGAACTCCCACATCTCATCACCATCTTATAGGGTTCAAATGAACGAGTGTTCAGGAGCATGGATGTTATTGTGCACATGCATGTGATCCCATCCATTAGCACACTGACCTAGGCGAAAGAAAAGAACCAAGTCCGATTGGAGTTGGACATGTACTTCGAGCAGTTGATGCACATAGCCACCAACGTAGACTTAGAAATGAGCGTAGACACTATGCATTGATATGTCGTCGGTCCGGTTGCACTCATGACCATGATGCGCATGATTTACTATGAGTTGGACAAAGGTGAAAAATCAATGTACCTGGATGCAACGGAGGCAAGAGTTCCCTTTTAGAAGGATGTCACCCTGGAGTATGCAAACACCATAACAAAGTACCAAGCTTGGCATTAGTTCACCACTATCGATCACAAAGAGGATGTCAACAAGTTAGTCCTCCCACAACTGTCTAAGTCTCAGTGATGTCTTGCATGGCTTATTCAAGACATTTTTGTCTCACATGGGTACATGTGCAGATTGTATTGTAAACATGTTGTAAGGTGAATGACCAAATGTCAATAGTAGAATGTAAACAGTCATGTGTAAGTTGAAGAGTCATGAGGGTAGCTGAAGAGTCACAAAGGGTAATGTGAAGGGTCACCCCACCCTTTGTTATATATAGAACCTCATAACTCATAGTATAATATTTTGGGAGCCTATTTTCTGATAGGTATAAGTTAGAGAAAGCTTGGAGTGTATTGTAATGAGACTTGGCTTCTCCACAGTGTAGAACGAGTACATCTCTTTGGAGGAGCAGGTGATAGTGACTATAATTTTCCACTGATGGGGCTAGTGGCTATCATGGTTGTATGTATGAGTGGATCCTTCAATATTTTAATATAATAGAGCCATCGCATTTCATGCATATATTGTTATCGTAGTTCAACTATCCTGGTTACTCTAACGATGTATGTAGTTGTAATTTACACATGTATGTATGGACTATTCCATATGTGTTTGTATGAATCTTATCGAAGCATGTTGTTGGTATAACTCATCACTCTCGATTGTTGGCTATCATTTTTTCCATCTTGTGATGTCTTTTAGCTCGTGTGTTCCCTTTCAGGCTGCGTGTTATCACAGGCTTCTAAGGGGCACGCTCCTCTCCCCTTTCGTGTGTTATAAACTTTCATGCACCTTCCCTGAATTGATCCAAGGTCACATCCTTGCATTCAACAAGGACATATTACTTACCTCTGCGCTCATTTACAAAAGAACGTGATACCATACCACCCACTTCTGGGACTCCTACTCCAAATAGTCAGAGGTCTAGTTTTGGCTTCTTACTGAGGATATCCCGTGACATGTTGGTAGGTCCAGCACCATTAACATTTCTGGCACTAGAAGGATGGCCAGATGACAAGCTAAGTCCTCTCGATATGTTTTGAATATTCATACATCTATCATGGAGTATGCAGTTAACCCTACGCAATGTTTGTCCACTAGACATACCTTTGAAGTTGAAAGGGATTTCTTTGATGAATTGTCACAATACACATATGATGGTGAAGGCAAAGTGGCCTAGCTTGAGCACTTAGATGGCTTCCATGCATTCAAGGAGAATGTGGAAGGTTTTATTGAAATAGAGGTTTGTATGCTGCTCGTACACACACTTCACGAATACCCATTGCTATGGTGCTGCACACTGCCTCCTAATTGCGTGCACTCATTCAAATAGTTTAGTGATCTAATTAAATATGTTTTTCATTATTTTGATCTTTAAGAACTTGATAAGAATATGTTACAACAATGGAAGGCCCCACATGAATCTATAATGGAATTTTTGGGGCGCTTTCATCTCCTCCCTTTTGAATCTCTTAAAATTAAGATGAAGTTCCAATATCTTATGGAAAGATATGAGTATGTCTGTATCAAATCACTCTACGCCAAAGTGAAGAAAAAGATCAAACCCTGCTCAACATACTTTGGTGATGGAGCTGTGCAATCTCAAGTGGACACAGTCACTGTCACAACTAATTTCCTACCTTCCCCTCATCAAATAGATCCACCCCCATAGAGTGATGTGGGAGAGCATGCACGCAAGTCTGTTCAGTTGTCACATCCTCCCACCTACACTACTCTCAATTATGTGCAGATTTGGTTGGGAAGCCGATGGGTTGTCATATGAAATTTTTACCTCAACCTCCATCCCCGCATTCTTTTGATGTTCTTCTATCCCAGACTCCTCACTTGTTGTGAATGAGGATCAAGCCATTGACGGAGTTTACGTTTCACAACCAACCTGCGTTGTCATTTACCATGAGTATGATTAGGAATCTGAGCATGAACACACGATGAAGGATGACCTCCTTCTATCTATGCCTCCTCCGATTTTTCCTGATATCTTTGATGATTCTGCTATCTCTGATCTTCCTTGTGTAAATCCATCCATGGATTCATCTACTTCTGATCATTCGTGGGACACATCTAATGTCTATCCATCATTTGATAGTGGAGAGGACAAATCCTTCATTGAGAATCCACTTGAGATTTCATATACTATTTTTGGAAATGTAGAGGGTGAAGATTCTTTCTTCTCATCTACATCTTTGTATGATTCATCAACCCATGACGATGTCAATGAACTCATTGATTTTTCTAATCATAGCTTTCATGATTTCTTTACTCCTATATTTGATCACGATGTTGATTCAATCATTGTTGATCTTTAGAAGCCACCTGTTTATGATGATTTAGCTCGAGGGACTTTAGCTCGAGATGATGGTTATGTCAAGCCCTCACTTTTCTGAGGTTAGTTTCACTTCTGATCAGGAGATTTTTGAAACACCCAAGGCTCGTCATCACTCATCTATATGCATTGAACATCAGTCCAATACATAGATTTCACTTCCTCCACATGAATCACATGATCCCATCATTCATGCATTGGAGGAGTCATACACAACAAGAACACTTGTGAGGCGTAATTTGTCTCTCTTTCTCATGTTTTATTGTTTTTCATAGTCAAGAGAGTACACATGCTTATCATCTGCACATAGTGTGTTGCAACACCATGTTAAGTTTGCAGAATGCTTGTCTTTTGCTTTCACTCTTTTCTTTTCTTTGGATGCATTTAGACTCATAGTGTGTCAGTATTCATTGTTATATCTTTCATGTTTGTTGGTTCACTTGACTTCCCTTTTCTAAAACCATGCCTTGACCAACATGGGTCAACCAATGCGCTGGTGGCTACATTGGAAATGTCACTTCATGTTATCAGACCCATGCACTCTTAGCTTAGGAGTAGGAGTAGTGTTTTCTTTATGTCTTGTTTTCTTGCATGCATGTTTACTTTTTTCCTCCTTTGTTTACTTTCTTTTCTTTCACATTTTCTTCTACTCTTTGCTTTATTATTTTGTTTTCTTCTTTACATTTGTAGGCTAGTTTCACATGAAACTGTGTTCGACTTTTAAGATAAGCACGGTAAAGTACAAGAGGACCTTTACTGCTATCAAAACTTGGTTATCTGTTGTCTTCTCTCTTTATGCAGAACTTTTTGTCTTTAGTCAATGATACACCAATGGAAAATATGTTCTATTCCAAGTGAGTCTTGGTGAAAAAACAACACTTCTGCTCTAACTTGTACCACCTACTCTAGTCGGTTGTTTTTGGGTTAACCCTTGTTAGCTCAATCAAGTAGAGTAAGGTGAGGGGGAAAACCTTAACAAGTATGTCAAAGGTATATATAACATAATTTTCTAAAGGAACAACCTCTCCTTCTCTCAATAAGTTGGGATCCCTCTTATGCCTCTGAAATAAATAAGTTCCTATGCACAGTTCTTTAAAAACATGAAAAAGTGAAAAATTGAAAAATTGAAAAAATGAATAAGGTGAAAAAAGAGAAAGGCTTCCTGCATAGAGAGGTGATGCAAGTAACTCTGCCATGGTACTAACCAAGCTCACTGGCAATGGAGCGATGCTTGTGTTCCTGCGTGACTCCAGCGAGGTACTATCTAGGCCTATTGGCAACATAGCAACACTAGAGATGAAACTTAAACTCTGACAGTCATATTATTTGTGCACCAATATACCCGTCATCCCCAATTGAAACAACTAAGTTGACTTGGCTTGGAATGTGTGCTGATCGATCAAGAGCATGGCAGCTTCTACCTATTTTACTCAAGCTAGTGTGGAAACCACGATGATCATAGAACTAAACAATACTTCCAGAGGATATAGACTTTGTTTTCACGAAACAAAGTCCATTCAGAGATCTGGAGTTCTACCAGTGTGTCTCCAATGTTGTAGCAATTACAACCACTCTCCAAAATTTTTCCTTAGCTTCGTTTTGGAGCCTCCCTACCAAACATCCATAACAACATGTCTTGCATTGCCTAGGTACTTGTGCTTTCAGTTGAATTTATTTGGCTTATCAACTTGTGTTCTCTAACTTTTTTTCCTTTCATATGCAAGCTGACCTCTTGTGACTTGGATTTCAATTGTTTCTTGTGCTGACTTGAAGAATTGTGCAAAACTGGAGGGAAACCAACCTTGCTGTCTAGAATTGCGTAGTGCATGGTGGTAGCCAACTGCTCTCCAAACTTGCCTAGAGCATGCAGGTTGCCTTCCCCTTGAAAATTGCACAGAACAACCCATTACCAGGATTGGTCTCAAAATTTACACATTCCTAGCTAGCAAACTTGGCTTCAGTGCAGAAATTTCATAGAGCTTGAGGGGTATCCAGAGACACTCAGCCCAAAAACTATACAGAAGTCATCCCAAGGCTTTCTTTCCATTGCATGTGCTCACAGGTTGATTGGTTCCCTTTGGGACTATGCAATCTTACCTTGCATGCATGGCATCTTTTCCCTGAAAAAGAAAAAAGAAAAAATCATCCCTAGATTTTAGGGATCTATTTTTGGTAGCTGAGGGTTACATACAAAATTTATTTTACAAACCTCCCACCGAGTGTCGCTTTTTCCTAGATTTGTGGCATGCGCATCATAAGCCTCGATCTTGTCAAAAATATTTATTCGACGCTTCAAATCTCATTCTTCACTTCAATCTTGGAGCTCTAGCATTCCCAACACAACTAGGAACCTTCGACACACTCATCACATTTTTTTCTGGGTAAGTATGCTTTTCATGTCTTTTGTTGCTTTTCTATCGCTTTTTTTATTTTGGTTTGTGTGAGTGCTATTTTCTTGGTTTTATTGAGTGCTTTCTATCATTTTAATTCATGTTAGGTCATGGAAGCATCATTTCGAGTTTTACATTGAATTTCCTTGTTGTCGCATGCATGACACTATTTTTGCATTGATGGTTGTCGTTGTGGCGACTCGCTTGACACAATTAGTTGTTTTCTCATATTACTGAATCCTACACTTACTAATTGCATGCATTTTCATTCACTTATGTCTTCACCAAGATTTGCGCATGCATTCAGTCCTTACTGATTTCAGCCACTCATCAGTGGGTTTGAGCTGCCTTGGCCGAGACCTTGCATTGTCCGACTTGCACTACACATTTTTGGGATGGAAGGCCTTGCCTTGCTCCCAGAAATTGTGCAGAGCTTACCTCACACTGTCCTCCCAGGGTGTGCTCTACACAATTCCAAGAGGTAGTTCCTCAGGTGACGTCAGGATTGCACAATGCAATTTCCCGGGTTGCAGTCATGGTGACTGAAACTACGCATTGCGCAGTTCCAGTACTTAGCAAGTCAAGATAGACTATGCTCTGCATAGTTTCAGTATTTAGTTAGCTCACTGGTAAGTTGGACTGTGCTCTACACAGTTCTGGTAGCAGTCTCCTAGCTTCCCAGAAAAAATTGCATAAATTTCCCAATCAGTCACCTAGGGGTGTTGCATGTCAGCCCTCAAGTTGATTTTGGTTTTCAACTGAAATGTTCCCTTCCATGAGTGTTTCTTTGTCTCTAGGTATCATGGGTGTTCATTAGTCTCTCAGCAGTACAAGTACAATGGCTTCCAAGAGAGCAGGGTCAAAGGACACCATTGAGAGCATAACTGGAGTTGTGCTTGAGAAAGTGTCTATCAACTTGACCATCTAAGAAGACACTAAGATATTCATAGACAAGGAGATCAATATCAAATGGCAGGATATCAATGACATCTTTTCAGGCACCTTTGAGGAGAATCTAGAGGACCGTAGAGTCTATGTCAACATACACAAGTCTGGCTTCTACAGGGTTGCATGCAGGTATCCCGCGTTTCCATGCACGAACAAGATCTACTAGATTGTCTCACATACTGATCCATAGACAATGGTACTGAGAAATGTCAGTCGAACAAAAATTTCTACCTTTAGGGCTGAGGACTTTTAGGAGATAAATCACTTGCTGCAACTGTTGAACACAATGGATGGACGCTTCACCAATCCCAGTAGTAATGTGAACTCAAGATAGACATCTTGAAGAGATGGGTGAAAGAGTCGTCTAAGTTTAGGACGAAACCCAACTAGGTATACAAGACAAAGACATTGCGGAAGGCTTATTAGTTCTTGGTCATCTTCGCATGCCTCTTAGACGACAAGAAGAGAATAAATACCTTCCCATAGAGTTGGATGACTGTGTTCGATCAACTGGTGAACGAAGGAAAACCTTTCAATTGGTCCAACATGTTGGCTTTCCAACTGAAGGGGCAAGTAACAAATTCCCAACATCTTCCCAAGGGTGAGAAAGCAAATATATTCGTGTTTGCTTACATAATTGATGCAATCTTTACCCGTCAGTAGTTCCCTTGCTTGGGTTTGGCATGGACACCTTGAGAAACCTTTGTACATATCTATTGTAGGTTGTTCTCCACATATATCTTCCATGGAGTTATACTACAACTATCAGACCACTTCGTCACCCCTGCGTACAGGATGATCTTTGAGTAGGATCTGCCTTCCATGTCACAGGTAGTATTGGAGGAATTGGTTAACATAACATATTGGTATGCATCACCCCTTGGCACCTTCATCCGAGTGTACAATGTGGAAAAGGCTCTGCATGTGTGACCGAAGTTTTCCATGGACAAGATAGTAATGCAAGAAGTTGCATACCACATCTCGACAAGGTTGTTAGTGAGACTGCACAGGAAGAAGAAGGCACCTTGGCCCGCTCTTCCTTTGTGGATTTGGTTGTATGAGATCTAGAATATCAAGCATGCCCAAGTCGAGATGGAGGAATTCAAGAGATTCAACTTTGGTACCAAAAGTTTCAATCCATATGACCTGCATCACTTAGTGGAGGACCACTGTGCAAGAGTGTATCATCCTTGGATCCATGGGGCATGTCATTGGCCTGAGGAAGACCCATGGAGATACTTCTATAACTCCTCAAGGCTCAATGAGCCAGTAAGAGTGGCTATAGAATGGTTAGCAGTGCACAAGTCAACAACATCTCAGAGAGAGGCAACATCAGTAACAACAAAGGGTAGCAGACCTAGGCATGACAAAGGCAGGAGGAAGGTTTCTGACAACATATAGGTAGAGAAAAGCCACAAGTTCAAGGCATATCCACTTTTTTTAAGAGAAGCTTTGGAGATTGATGCAAAGAAGCGACAATGCAATAGAAATATTGCACAAAGAAAAAGGGAGAAGTAGAAGCTGGAGGAGCTAGAGAAGAAGTTGCAAGAGGTGAAGTAACAACTAATGGAAGAACAAGAGCTGTGCAGAAAAGAGAAGGAAGTGCAATAGGAATAGGAACAACATGAAGCACAGTGTGCACACATCGATGAAACTATGCAAATACAAGTTATTGACTCATCACATTTGGTAGATAACAAACATGATGAGTAGTCACAGGAGTAGGACTTTGCTTAGGAGATTGAATAGATGTTGGAGCAGATGGATACATATTTGGTTCAGCCAGGGCAGGATCAGGATACAAATCTCATTCCCAACTTCGAAGAGGTCACTCCACCAGCTTCACTAGATCCACGAATAGAGAAAGTCCCAAGTGATTAAGGAGACACTGAAATCCTTGAGAAAAATATGGAAGCAAATGTGTACAACATATCCTTTGACGATTCACAATACAGAGTTGTGCAGTCATGCAGAGTTCCCACTCCAGATGTCCATGTATTCCTACGCATTTTCAAGGAATGAGTGATCATGTTTAATGTGTGCAGATATCCAACTGCATTGGATGATGCTACAAAGGCATATTTTGAAGCCACCAGCTCAAATGTGAGATTCTTGATAGTTGAGAATGAGCGCATGGCTAAGGGGTTACAAACAACCAAGCAAGGAGAAGATCAAGCTACAACATCCGCAGAGTAGACTTAAGGAAAGCAATACTGGATGAAGTGTCATCTCTCAAGATAGTCATGCAAAAGTTGTACTTCAGGTTCATCACCGTGAATCATTAAGTTGTCCATTTCAATGGTTTGCATCAAAGCTTTACTATGAGAGCACGCATCTTAATAGACATACACACCATTTTCGATCACATGCATATACAGACAATGAGGTACAAGGGAGCTTTGTTGTACTTTCCAAAGATGATGAAGCCAAAGGAAGTGGAGTTGAAGGCATGCATCTGAAGTCAGATACAGAACTATAAATAACTCCCACAACTCACCACCAGCTTATAGGCTTCACATGAACAAGTGTTTAGGAGCATCGATTTCATTATGCGCATGCATGTGATCCTATCCATTGGCACATTCGCTGAGGAAAAAACAAAGAACCAAGTCTGACTAGAGCTTGGCATGTACTTCGAGCAGTTGATGCACATAGTTACTGGGGCATGGCTATTATGAAACCAGCTCACAAAAGATAGAAAACATAGATCAAAACCTTAGAATTCAGCCTCTTCAAGGGGGAAACCTCTTTTACATTACACAAATGAACAATTATTGGATGATACAAATGACAAGACCTCCTTTCTATATATAGGAGTCTAAGGGGTCATAATATAATTAGAGCCGACATAACAATAATAATGTGAGGGCACAATAATAACAATAGTGGGCTTCTATGGGAAACAATAACAGCAATATGGGGACTACATGGGCACAAAAATATAATAAGGGGTTGTACTAATAACAATAAGGGGTTACACTAGTAGTATAGGGACCTAACATGCCCCTCTCCTTCAAAAAGTGTTTTCCTCAACACTTGAGTAGTTCTTGATGCTTCTGTATAAATTATTGTCCTCCCATGTGGAATCTTCAGTGGGTAAGTTCTTCCACTTAATGAGATACTCTGAAATTGATCTATTTTGTATCTTTCAATTTCTTGGTTCTGTGACTGCTTCAGGTTCCAATATGATTTTTCCTTCCTTATCAATTTCTCGCAATACTGTTTGAACTGGGACCTTTTGCAACTTTTGAATGAGTTCCCACTTTGTTGGGCATATGGAAATATGTAAGGCCTGATGTTTGGAGGAACACTCTGTGGAATCAAATGAATAGCATGATCATGATCACGGATAGGTGGGAGGCCTTTGGGAGTCTCAAATACCTTGGAATGATTGTCCAAAACATTTTGGATATCTGGAGAAATACATGATTTCGATGTGGGATCCTCTAGTGAACATAATTGTGCAATTACACCCCATTGTTCTTTATTTAGAAGCTTTGTCATGATATTTGAGTTGATGATCTTTCCAGGTTTTCCTTTAGTACCCCTCAATTCAACTTGCTTTTCTTCCCGAAGAAATTTCAAGAAAATTTCTTGAAAATTAAAAGTTATCGTACCCAAATATTGTAGCCATTGGACTCCTAGTAAAACATCAGCACCACCCATTGGAATGGAAAGCATTGGGCTATTCAATACATATTCTCCCATGGATAACTTGATATTATGGCACTTTCTAGAGAAATTTATGGTTCCTCCCGTTGCAACCATCACTTGACACTCCAGTGCTATACATAGGAAGCAATTTAATTCTTTGGCTATCTTACAATTAATAAAATTATGGGTACTGCCTGAATCAATCAACATTCTTACCTTTTTCTTCTTTGATAGTTTGAGGAGTGGTAATTTATTCCAATGCATTACAAGATATGATCAGACTGATTTCTTGAGGCTCGATGTGATCTTTCAATTCTTGAACATTTTTCTTCTTGATATGTCCTTCTATATTGATAGTTTAAGGAGTGGTAATTCCATCCAATGCATTATAAGATATGGTTGGATTCATTTCTTCTTTCTCAATGTGATCTTTCACTTCTTGAACCTTTTTATTCTTGATATGTCCTTCTATCTTGAGAGTTTTATGAGTGGTAATTCTTTCCAATGCTTTACAAGATATGGTCGAATTCATTTCTTCTTTCTCTGGGGTTGGTTCCTAGTCTATATACTCTTATTTGATGTTTCTTGATCCTTTTCTTCCTCCTCTCCATAATCAATGTAAAATAATTTCTTCTCAGCAGACTTATGACCTCTAATGTATTTGTTATCACAATTGTAACAAAGCCCTTCTTCTCTTTTTTCTTCCAATTGCTGTGGTGTAACCCTTGTAGATTGTGGAAGGCTAGGAGAAACAACACTTCCATCTTTATAGTTGTGAGGGGTATACTTCCTTGTTGCCATAATTTTGCTTTCCACTTTGTACAAAATCCCTTTTTCTCTTTTTTCTTCCAATTGTTGTGGTGTTTCTCTAAAGAAGGTGTTGCTGTTGCTCTTTGTATCCTCATAATGTGCTATCATTTCCTCTATGAAAATTGACCACGTAACAAGTTGTTTACAAGAACAAAGCCCTTTATACCATAAAAATTGATCCGTTTTAAATATGAAGATGCAATACATACCTTTTGTAATAGTGGTACACCATGTAGATCAAAATATTTCTCCATCTGTAGTATCCAATTTACTGGATCATTTCCATCAAACTTCCTCATATTACCTTTTCTTGATTTCAGGAGCTCTATATTGAAATGACTGTAACTCTGTACTTTTGGATCTTCTAGTTCTGAAATTGTGAACTGCAGTAGCCCTATGCGTCCTCTTTCGAATGCCACTAGTCTAATCAAATTTAGATTCTCCAAGTAAAATTGATGCACAATCTCCCAGGATGACCTAATTATATACCTTTTCAGAAGAGAAAACTTGTATGAAGTTCCACATGTCACTGTTTTGACCTTAGGATATGAAAAATATATATAGTAAACTAAAATCCATCCTATTTCTATAACTTCTTACGAAATTTCAATCAGATGATTAAAACAAAAGTTATGGCTATTTTCCCCATGTCACATGTTTGTAATGTAATTTGGGAGTCTGCAAAAAGGCCAACTTCCTCAGATCCTATCTCCGTAAGTTTAGCGCCAAAATATCTAAAACTCAGACCTGAGGTTTAGAACGATTTCAAACCAAATGGGTTTTTTCTTTAGCATCTGAAACATCACAGAACAAAAGTTAGAGTGAAAATGCCACGATGACCCGTTTGGAGTAGCAAAACCCTAGAATCCCAAAGCTCTGATACAAAATTTTATGAAACCGACTCACAAAAGATAGAAAACATAGATAAACGCCTTATAATTCAGCCTCTTCGAGGGGGAAACCTCCTTTACATTACACAAATGAACAATTCTTGGATGATACAAATGACAAGACCTCCTTTCTATATATAGGAGTCTAAGGGGTCATAATATAATGAGAGTCGACATAACAATAAGAATGTAAGGGCACAATAATAACAATAGTGGGCTTCTATGGGGAACAATAACAACAATATGGGGACTACATGGGCACAACAATATAATAGGGGTGTTGTACTAATAATAATAATGGGTTACACTAGTAGTATAGGGACCTAACAATGGCTAAGGAGTTACAAGCAGCCAAGCAGGGAGAAGAGCAAGCTACAACATCTGCCAGAGCAGAGTTAAGGAAAGCAATACTTGATGAAGTGTCATCTCTCAAGATAGTCATGCATAAGCTATACTTTAGGTTCGTCACTGTGCATAAGTCAGTTTTCCATCTTAATGGTTGGCATCAATGCTTTACTAGGAGAGCACACATCTTGATAGACATACACATCGTTGTCGATCACTTGCAAATATGTACAATGAGGTACAAGGGATCCCCATTGTACTTTCCAAATATGATGAAGCCAAAGGTAGTGGAGTTGAAGGCATGCATCAAGAGTTAGATCCAGAATTATGAGGAACTTCCACAGCTCATCACTAGCTTATAGGGTTCACATGCACGAGTGTTCAGGAGCATGGATGCCATTGTGCACATGCATGCGATCCCATCCATTAGAACAGTCACCAAGGAAAAATAAAAGAACCAAGTATGACTGGTGCCTAACATGTAATTTAAGCAGTTGATGCACATAGCCACCAGTAGATACTTATAGATGACCATAAACACTATGCACTAGTATGTCACTAGTCTGACTACACTCAAGACCATGATGCACATGCTATACGACGAGTTGGACAAAGGTGCAAAATCAGTGTACCCAGATGCAATGGAGGCAAGAGTTCGCTTTCAGAAGGATGTCACCATGGAGTATGAAGACACCATAATAGACTATCAAGCCTGACATTACTTCACCACCATCGATCACCAAGAGGATGTCGATGATTTAGTCTTCCCACAGCTCTCCGAGTCTTAGTGATGTATTGCATGGCTTACTTAAGCCATTTTTGTCTCACATGGGTACATGTGCAGATTTTATTATAAACATGTTGTAAAGTGAAAGACCAAGTGTCAATAATAGAATGTAAACATTCATGGGTAAGTTGAAGAGTCATGAGCGTAGTTGAAGAGTCACAAAGGGGAATGTTAAGGGTCACCCCACCATTTGCTATATATAAAACCTCATAACTCATAGTATAGGATTTTGGGAGCCAAGCATCTGATAGGTATAACTTAGAGAAAGCTTGGAGTGTATTGTAATGAGCCTTGGCTTCTCCATAGTGCAGAACAAGTACATATCTTTGGAGGATCAGGCGAAAGTGATTGTAACGTTCCACTATTGGGTCTACTGGTTGTCATGGTTGTATGTATGATTGGATCTTTCACTCTTTTAATATAACAGATCCAACACGTTTCATGCATATATTGTTATTGTAGTTCAGAAATACTAGTTACTCTAACGATGTATGTAGTTGTAATTTACGCATGTATGTATGGACTATTCCGTATGTGTTTGTATGAATCTGATCGAAGAGTGTTGTTCTTGTAAATCATCACTTTGGATTATCGGCTATCATGAATTCCATCTTGTGATGTCTCTCAGCTTGTGTGTTCCCTTTCAGGCTATGTGCTATCATAGGATTCTAAGGGGTGCACTCCTCTCCCCTTCCATGTGTTAGAGCCTTTCATGCACCTTCCCTGACTTGCTGCAAGGTCACATGTTTGCTTCCAACAAGGACACATTAGTTAACTTTGTGTGCAACCACAATCAAGGTGATATCGTACTACTCACAGTTGGGACTCCTACTCCAAATGGTCTGCGGTCTAGTTGGGACTTCTTATTGGGGAGATACCCTTATATGTTGGCGGGTCCAATACCATCAATAGGTTCCTAGTTCAAAGGGAGAAAGTAGGCCAAAAAGTTTGAAGGAGATCAATGTACCAAAATTTGTGGAAAGTTGAGAATGACTTAAAGATGGATTCACAAGATCAATCATTTGTTAGCATCATAGAAAAGTGAAAAGTGAAGATTCTCCTAGTAAGAGGGAGAGGACATTGAGAAGAAATTTGCTACAATTGTGGTTTAGTAAGTTGAGAAGCAGGGGAGCTTCAGGATTGTTTGATTAGGTACAATCGTGATGATAAATTCACGTGGTACAAAAGAAGTAGTGAGGCTCCTATGTATTTCTATGATCGAAATGTTTGTTGACATTCTCACTGTCCCTAGATGAAGTTGGACAAGCATGACATAATTGAGAATGTTTCCCTTTGATTGAAGGGAGTGTTTATGTTGTATCATTAAGGGGCATAGAATCCCCTTTAGGTCATGGGGCTTGACCAAGAAACCATGATTTATGGTAGGGGAGATTTTCCTAGTTAGCATCTAGGGTTGGATTTCTCCCTCGGTTAGTGGGGTTCTGACCATATTGTCATGGGGTTTGGCTAGTGGGTTGAGCTTGTGCCTTATAGAATTGGGAAAGTATTTTTACCATTCAATGACATGTGGTAACATGTGGGAATGGTAAATGGTTCCCTGGGTTTCACCATGGGTCAGGTGGTGTTCCTGATAAGACTCCATGTGATGAATTGGTAGATTGGTGACCCAAGGAAGTTTTCATCATGGGTCAAGTGGGGTTCCTGACAAGACTCCAAGTTACAACTTAGTACATTAGTGACCTCAGGACCAGTGGGTATTCAGGTCCTCTATTTGATGTTGATAAGGGGATGATTTCCACATGGTTCTTGTATAGAACATGAGGTAGATGTATTTATCAACATAGATGAGATCATTCCCTAACCTCTTCTGGGGATAGATAATTTTTTTATTCAATAAGAGAACATTTGGAAAATTCATTATGAATACTACCTTAGCCAAGAGGGAGTGTTAAAATTTGTAGTTATGGTATTTCTTCATAATCAAGTTTTCTCCCTCCAAATATACAAGAAATGATAAATATATATGTGAATTTGAAGTCAACTCCAAAAGAAGAAATAAAATTGAATTTCAAATTTTGAATTTTTTCCTCCAGATGTAAGGTTGTTTTCAAGTCGGCCCTAGTGAAGGGACACACCAATTCAACTCATTCAACATTTATATATTGGCATTCATCCTCTCCATTTGGGCATCCAATTTGGATCACAAGAAGATAACTTTTGAGGCTATTGAAAGTATGAATTTGTGGGAGACTTAAAGGAAAAATTATTTGAGAAGACCAAAATATATAAGGCATAATAGACTGAATTTATGAGTCTAAATAAGGGTTGTTTGACTAGGTTTGTACTGGGTTTGCTACTGGTTAGTTTGACTTGATTTGACTAGAAAGTTCAGTTTGTATCTCTTGTTGAATCAGACAATTTCTCTAAGAAAAGCTTTATGGGTTTTTCCATGGTTATGGTTTTCCTAGGATAAATTTTATGTCTCTTGTGTTTGGTTGTCTCTTCATGATTCTACTATTATGATTATATTTATTGTTGAACATTTCCTATGTATAATTGCTTAATGGTGAAGTGATAGAAGGTAAATTATTAAAGAAATAATTGGAAGTAATTATTAGTGTACGAAATTATGAAAAATCAATAGCTTGGGGATGGCCTGTGGTTGAAATCTATGAACCACATGGTCTATGGCAAGGAAGAATGTGGAGAGCCCATAGCCATATGGTCTTTTTACATAGATAAGTATTCTGGCCAATGTTGTGTTTATTTATGGAATTGCATTTGAAAGACTATATTTAAGGGTTCTGTGCTTAAATGTCTAAAATTATGGTCTATTCCCATGTGCCATGTATTTATGAGTTGCATTTAACAATTATGTGTAGTTTTCTATAAACCCAAGTATAATGTAGTAGTTATGAGAATATATATATATATATATATATATATATATATATATATATATATATATATATATATATATATATATATATATATATATATATATATATATATATATATATATATATATATATATAATTTTGTCATGCATGAGTTTGATATGCAACATATAAACTCTAAATTGGATATTTGATGTCTTTATGTGCCACCCATTATATTTATGTGCTAATTGGTTGTAACCTTAATTAGGTTTTGATATTACAAATATATATTCCGTTGCACATCATATTTAAATTATGATTATTAGGTCTATAGTTAATTGTAACTATTGTACATGACCCTAAATTATTGTATGGAGAAATCCTAATTCTTGTGTAAATATTAATGGATGAATAACTACACTAAATACTCATTAATTATGCATGATTTTTATGGATTCAAGTTAGGGTTAAGATACAAGTTACAAAATTACAAGGGCTCTAGACGTGAGATAGGATTTGATATTGGAAACCATGGATTATTTTTGCTTCCACATGACTATTAGTGAATTATTTTTTGAAATCCGGGTTATGGTTACATAGTGTTGCCTGAATGGTGTCTAGGGTGTGAGAAAGTGGTATTAGATCCGAGTTACAACACTGGGATTGATTGGGCCACAATTAAAAGAAAAATGAGAAGTTGCAGGTTGTTCACTAACTGTTTGATGAAAGTTGCTATGGTGGTTGTCCACCAACTATTTGATGAAAGTCAAAATAGTGAAAGTGATTAAAATTTGTCTAACAAATAACATAGGTCCTAGGAAGGGCTTAGAAGGTAAAATTATTGTGAAATTTCTAGGAAAAAATTGCCAATTTTAGCCCCATAAGGCTAAAATTTGTGCACAAGCCAACATTTATGCTGTTAAGTTTTATCTGGCTTATTACACACACACACATCATAATTAATAAAATATGTATATATATTATATATGAGAGGTCAAATTTGGAGAGCGTTTTACTGCATATCAAAATGCATAAGGAATGAATTTATAATGTTTTATATATTTTGTGGGACAAGGTTCAAGAGCAGAACGTCTTCCACCAAAAATGTTACAGGGCCTATTGGGGGCCATAAGCCTCGGGATGGCCATCAATCAGGTAGTATATATATATATATATAATGATTTACATATACAAGTGATAATATGGTTTATAAAGGGTTTATAATGCACTACATATTTAATATAATGTAATGCATAGTTCATATTCATGTACCCATCAAAGTGCATTACATAATAAATTGTGTCATGTATGCTATAAACGATTTATATGTTCACCTTGTCAAAGTAAATTCCACACTTTCACAAATCACGGGTTGAAATCTACATTACAAGATTGGAGAGGGATCATGTGAATAATGAGTAGAACCAATGAGGGCATAGGATGAGCCATAGTCCATCGTGCCAAGGAGGTTGGCTGTAAGGAATTTCCTCGAGCCATTGGCACATGTCACAAAGGCAGAGTGAGTCTTGGATTATGAAAGTGGGCCATGATGCCTTGATGACATGCCATGGAGGTGAGGTGGAACGTTAATGATTGTTCTAGCAAGGAGAATTTCTAAGGAGGGGTGAAACCGTGATTGAGGATGCCCCCCTCCCCAGGTGACATTAAGGGGTACCCCCTCTTACTATTGATATAGTTGAGTGAACATGAATCGTGGATAGGAGGGGCCGAAACAAGCAGGTGGAATCAAGATAGAGGTAACCTCCCTCTCAAGCCTACGTCATAAGACCTGCCCTCTCAATTTTCATGAGTTGTCCAATCAACATAGTAATTATAGGTCGTCGGTCAACCAATTATGTATATACCAAGAGACATGAACAAAACCGCTCCAAGAGTCTTCACACTTCGCCTTATACTCTCCAAAGGTCTTTTGAGAAATACATAATTGTCCTCAGACAGGCGGCCCCATAGGCTTCTATATTGAATCAAGCAGAAATGTACATACCATGTGAACAACATAATATGAGAGCACATCTCACGATGCCTTACTCATAATAAAAACACTTATTTATAGATTAGAGAAGTCTCTTCGGATTCGAAATCCGAATTTCAAACCTAACCTAAGAATCTGAATGATTGAGGGTCTTGCCGGGACTCGTACTCGCACAATGTCTAGTCAATCTTTCAAAAAGAAAAGAAAGTTATTCTTTGTACAATTTATTCACTGTGACTATTGTCACAGACGTGCAGGTCCATGTCACAATTATCACAAGTCATATCGGCATCTTCTGCTTTCTGTTGTTTGAGTGCCTTTATTAGATATTCGAAGTCGGTTTCTTCTGGCATGGGGTCAGCTTGGGAATCTTCAGACCAAGGTGGTGCTGAAGTTTCCTATTTATAAGCATCTTTGGTAGATGATTGTCCTTCTTCGATCTTTTCTTTATCCTTTCTCATCATATCAAATATTTTCTTTTTTCTTATAGAATTTGCATGTGCTAAACTATCTACTTCAAAGCTTTGGATCTAACTCTTGTTGATGCAAAGATGCTTTACATGATCTACTGGAAATTCTATTCCTTCTAAATCAATGACTTCAACATTCTTGTCTATAGACTGTCTTATCCACTGTAAACAAGTCATATTAAATTCATCTTTCTGAAACCAATGATTATCGAAAATTAAATGACTGAAGCTTCCAGATGTTACCAATAAGAAAATAAGACATAGTGTGTCATCATTCCAATTCCCTCAACATATCAATAATGTAATTAATGACTTGACATTAATTATTAATTTGACTATTCTGTTTTCTATTATTTTGTCTGCTTCTTGGATAATGGATTTTTTATGGGTTAATGTCTTTTCGGGAAAGTTATTAAACCATTTAGAAATTTCTTGAATTAATTTCTTATTGTTGATTAGCTTGAAAGATTTTGGTCTAGATCCTGATTTTTCCCATAATTGATCAAAAGGATTTAGGCTTAACTCTTTTGTTAACCCAATTGTTTCCCAAGGTGTAGACTATAATCTCAAGTATTTCAGAGTTCTCTTAATACATTGATATATTCTTCTGTCTATCCATTTTACACATCTGCCTTCTTTGATAACCCAATTTGCATGTTGCTCTATAAGATTGAACATTGGAAATTTTTCATCTCCCTTATAATATTCTCCCCAACTTTGATGAAAAGTTTGATGCAATTGTTCCCAAAAATTTGGGATTTGAAGTGAATGTAACCATCTGGCTATTTCATTTTGAATAGGAATTTTATCTTCATTTAAGAACCTTGCAGAATTATAAATTCCTAATCCAAAATCAACACAACCTACTAACTAATAGTAGTTAAGTGTTTTTAAAATAGTTAACATATGAGGAGTCCATGGAATGGACCACATATTTGTCAGGGCTCTGAAAAGTATTTTTATTTTCATACCTTCACATGGATATATTTTACAGAGTTCAACATTTATTCCCAATTGAGGACCAATATTATTAGTGTGATACCCTCTAATTTGATTTATCCATTCATTTCTTTTGAGCCGTAATCCCACCACTTTTCAATTTATGTTGTGAGTTCTTGTAATCTTGTTCAATCCTGTCATGTCTTCTTGCCAATGTGTATTGACTGTCTTCTTTGTTAGCAAATCTGAACATTTAATTCCTTTCTCTAGTTAGCACATCTGCTAACCAATTTGAGTTATCTGGTATCCATTGTATTTCAAAATCATATTGTTGAAACCAGATCTGCCAATATAGTAATTTTCCCCTAGCCATCTTCTTACCAATTTTTGCATTCAAAAAGTATTGAAAATTTCTGCAATCAGTTCTGATAATAAAATATACTAGTGCAAGATATAATTCAAATTTATGCACTCCATTGAATATGGCCGAAATCTCCTTTTCTGCTGTAAAATAATTCTTTTGGCTTGGTGAAAACTCACCTGATTTGTATGCACATATTTTTTCTTCTTGATCCTCTCCTTTTTCAAGTAGAACTGCTCCCCAAAATTCATCTGATGCATCTGTTTGTAAAATGAGCTGACCGTTACCTGGGGGTTTGAGCTTAGGTAAGCTCTGAGATTCTTTCTTGATTTTCTGAACTGCTATAGTTGCATCGCTGCTCCATCCACCATTTAGATGATTTATGATATTTTTTGTCTTTTCTGATAACAGAGGAATATATTTATGTACATAATTTAATATCCCAAAAAAAAAAATTTGAATCTGATTTTTTTCTTCCAACTGAGCTGGAAAACTTGAAATCTTTTGTACAATATGAGGCTGCATCTGGATTTGTCCATTGATTACAATAATCCAAAGAAACTCAATAGTTTCTTTGAACAAATCTATATTCTTATCTAATAATACAATTCAATGGGCTTCTATTTCTTTCATGAAAATATATAGATGGAGAATATGCTCTTCTATATTTTCACCGTGTATTAGAATATCATCTATATACACAATTATAAATTCATACTTGCCAAATATACTATCCATTCTTCGTTGAAAAAAGGTAGGTGCATTTTTTAGACCAAAGGGAACTACGTTCCATTGAAGAAATCCCACTAGACATGAGAATGTTGTTTTATGAATGTCTTCTAGTTTAATCTAGATCTGATAATATCCACTCTTCATATCAAATTTAGAAAATATCTTGGATTTCAGTATTTTTTGCATTATAACTTCTTGTCTTGGGAACAAATATTTGAAATCTTTTGTAATAGAATTAATTGGTTTATAATTAATAACCATCTTGGCTTTTCCTCTAACCACTTTTGCATGGTTCCCTACAATGAAAGCTGAGCATGAATATTGAGAACTTGATTCTTCAATAAGTTTAAGTGCTAGGAGTTCTTTTACCCGTGCTTTCATTTCTTGTTCATCCTGGGGTGTGCAAGGAATTATTCCTCGAACTCCATTGTCATGGAGCGTTTCAATGTCTTGCATTGGACTTTCTTTATCCCAAAATTCTTGAGGATTGCTGGAACAGAATTTAAGTAGCTTCTTTTGGATTTATTTTTGTTCTTCAGACCAACTATCTTCTCTGATAGTTTTGTTAAGTTGTTGATGTTTCTCCTTTGTTTCATAGTCCTAAAACACTTTTTTCCAGTCATTGCTATCATTTTCCTATTTTCTCATTTTGGGCTTTTTGTTCATCTTTTTATTTTTTATTTCTGAATTTGATAGAGATATCCTATTTACACGTACTATTTTTTTCTTAATATTGCAGATTATCTTGTCTCTAGCTATTGTCATTGGGAGAACAGAGGTTATGAAAGACATACCCAATATTAAACTACTTTACTGATCATAATATTGGATTGCTAAAATCTTTATAAAGGTGTCTACTTCAACCCAACTGTTACCTGACTGTAACTCTACTATTATGTACAAGAGATCATTGCCTCTAAGAATTTTGTTCATCAAATTTCCTTTAGCCTTTAAATCATACTAACTAGAGGAGTCAAAATTGGTTGAATAACCAATGTTTTCTGGGACAGGGCAAAAGCTTGGGGCTTTTTAATAAATATCATTTACTTTTTCCTTGCCTTTTACTGATATTGTTTTTATTCTAATTCATCCTCTGCCTCTGATTCTTTGTCTTCTGATTCATCCTCTATTTCGCTGAAGTCTGAAATGCTTAATTCTTCTAATTCTTGTAATTCTGATTCTAGTTCACAATATGAATTAATACAAATGTTCATTTTTTGTTTTGTATTTGTAACATTTTCTTCATCTGTATCATCTGCTTCAGATAGTATTTCAGATAGCATAAAAACCTTAGAGCAATAATCATCACTATTTACAGTAGACCAATCGTGTATGAATTCATCCATTTCCAAGCATTTCTTTAACTTTGATGATGTGTTTCTTGGACATTTAGCAGCAAAATCGCCTTTCTTTTTGCAGTTAAAACAACACCTAGATTTTACTAGAGCATTCCTTCTTTTAAAATATCTATACTTTGGAAACAAGTTTTTTGGATTTGCTACCCTTCTTATTTTGTATTTCCCATATCTTATTTTTTTATGATGCTTCTTTCTAATAGGTGTCCATGGGAGAAGTTCTTTGCAACATTCTTGTGAAGATTTTGTGGAAATTTCTTGAGCATTCTTTTGCCAAAAGAGATATTTCATTTTTTGTTTGCAATGATTTATAAGATCTACCCAATAGATTGTTTGTAAATATTTATCTTTTTCTTCTAGATCTTTTAATACTAAGTCACCAATATTATTTGGTAGTTTTGTAAAATATGTGACCTTAGTCATTAAATCTTTGCTCAATTATGTGGACATTACCAATCTGAAATATTCTCTTGAATACTCATCTAGATGCTTTGCATCTTTTAATTCCATTCTGGCTAAATCAACCATAGCCTGCTTCTTTGAGTCCTCTAGCTCTATACAGAACTGGGTTCTCAGTAATTGTTCAAATACTGGAAGTCCTGATTTTATGACCTCTTCCCTTTCAGCCTGTGTTGGTCCTTGCCACCAGATATAGACTATGCAATTCATCCTTTTTTCTGCCAAGCTAAATATTGAAGCATTATCCAATTTGGTTACTAATTTCATTTGCCATAAAGCACCGATCCACACCATAATTTAGTCTTCAGGATTTTCTAAGTGATCTAAATCTAAAATATATCATTTGCTATTTGATGCCATTAAATCATGTTCTACTTTTGGATACTTTGGTACTAAATGGAAAATATGAGCTTTGTTTAGACTGGGTCTTATAAAACTAGGAAATTTTTTTGCTGCTTCTTCTAGTTTTAGGTTTCCTTTTTTGAAGTCATAAATTTTTTATGTTTCTTTTGTTTCTTTCTTTATTCCTTCTCCTTCAGAAAAAGAAAACGCCTCATTATGTTTTTGGTTCAGGAATGGATTGAGAACTAGAAACTTCTGAATCTTGCTGCTTGAAGTATTTCCAGGAACCAAGATTTTGAAATTGATTAGATTCACATTTCTTCTTTTTCTTTAGTTCTCTTTTCCTTCTGCATTCTTCTTTTGCTTTCCTATCTAATGTTATATTATCTTGAACTAACTTTAAATTTTGAAAGATTTCTTCAGCCTGACATCGTAGATAATTTATTGCTTCAGAAGCATGATTGCACCAATTTGATAAATGGTTGGATATTTGATAAGATACGTCTAGATCCTTTGGGGATGTGGTTGCATGTTCTATCAAAGGAGCACAATCGACTTGTGTTTTTGGATGTTGTGACTTATTTTCACTGGTAGTACAATAATTTGTCTTGGGTGGCCATTTCCCTCCTCTATGAAATCTTTTTCCTTGAAATTTCCATTCTTCTACTTGAGGTATAGAAGATGAAGATGTCCTAAAGGCCTTTTGATTCAGTGCCTAATATCCCCTTGGTAAACAAGGTTGATTATCAGATTCAAATAATGACTGATATCCTTTAGGTACCTTTGAATTTTCTGATGCTTGAAAAATCATTCCTCTAAACCGAAATGCTTTAAGCATGAATGGCTTTTCTTCTGGTATAATCAGACGATTATTGTTTTCTGACTTATATGACCTGCTGCTACTTGGTTGGCTTGATTTATCAATTTCTACCATGTTTCTTGGACTGTATACAGATAGTCTGGGAGGTCTAAAGATAGGCCTTTCTATCTGCTCTAAGTGAGAAGGAATTATTTGGATTTTTCCTTCTGAATAAACTATACGTTGGGGATGTTTACTTTTCTTTGCTGCCTTGCTTGCTTCTTGATATTCAAAATACCAACTCTCTAGTAAGCCTACTTCTTTGTAGGTTACTCCTTGAGCTTCTATTATTGCTAGCCCTGTTGTAACACAATCTTTAAGAATGGGCTCTTTCATCTTAGGATGACTTGTATTGGTTAATTGAAAAGAGGCTTACATAATTATTGACAAATATTCAAATTCTGGCAAATTTTTAGAAGTTTGACCCCTATCATTAACTTCCATGCATCCTTAAGATGCTTATCGGATAAGCTCATTGTATAGTTTGGGTAAATGGTTCTGTATTGACAACTTGCAATTAGATTGCCTATGATTGACCCGATTCTAGCTTGTTCATAATCTAGATGTCTAGAATCAAACAGTTCTTTCTAGGACGGTAGCATTTATCCCATTTCTAAATAAAGGTACTAAACCTAATCTGATGCCTCCAAAATGTATATAAGCATATTTGTTTTCCTCTACATACTCTTGAATTTTTTTTAACTCTTATTGAAACAATTTTAGGCCAACTATTTGAGTTGCTTATCCTAAGATTCGTATTTTTAATTTGACCTCTTTAAGTATAATTTTCTTGGTAAGTATTTGCATAGTAGTGTCTTTATAGACCTGAGAGCTAGTTAACTCGGGAAGATTCCATTTGGATGGATCTATTATGGCTTGTTCCTCTATATCATGTTCAACTTCTCTACTATTTACTTCATCAATTCTTGTTCTATTTACCAGAGAAAATGCTTTTATCATATTATCGATTTTAACTCATAGAAGAATATAAACTAAACCAGAGATGGACTGAAGTAGCTTTTATCTAATTCGCAATTGTAAAACAAAAGCAGTTCAAAAACTTCCTGGCTTGCTTCAAACTCTGTCTATAGTCTATTTTACTTCTCACAGATCATAGAAATAGTAAGAGTCTCTGATACCAAATATTAAAAGACGTTGGACTTAGTACTTACTTGAAAAATAGAAAGATGAGCGTTGGACTATTTCTCTCACCAAGAGACGTGAACACAACTACTCCAAGGGTCTTCACACTTCGCCTTATACTCTCCAAAGGTCTTTTGAGAAAAACAGAGCTGTTCTCAGACAGGCGGCTCAACAGGCTTCTATATTAAATCAAGCAGAAATGTACATATCATGTGAACAACATAATATTAGAGCACATATCACGATGCCTTACTCATAATAAAAACACATATTTATAGACCAGAGAAGTCTCTTCGGATTCGAAATTTGGATTTCAAACCTAACCTAAGAATCTAAATATTGAGGGTCTTACCGGGACTTGTACCCGCATAGTGTCTACTCAATCTTTCAAAAAGAAAAGAAAATTATTCTTTGTACAATTTATTCACTGTGACTATTGTCACAGACGCACGGGTCCATGCCACAATTATCACAAGTCATATCGACATCTTTTGCTTTCTGTTGTTTGAGTGCCTTTAGTAGATATTCGAAGTCGGTTTCTTCTGGCATGAGGTCAGCTTGGGAATCTTCGTACCAAGGTGGTGCTGAAGTTTCATGTTTATAAGCATATTTGGTAGATGATTGTCCTTATTCGATCTTTGCTTGATCCTTTATCATCATATCAAATCTTTTCTTTTTGCTTAGAGAATATGCATGTGCTAAACTGTCTACTTTAAAGCTTTGGATCCAACTCTTGTCGGCACAAAGATTCTTCACATGGTGTGTCATCATTCCAATTCCCTCAACATATCAATAATGTAAATAATGAATTAAAATTAATTATTAATTTGACTGTTCTGTTTTATATTATTTTGTCTGCTTCTTGGATAATGTCTTTTTTATGGGTTAATGTCTTTTTGGGAAAGTTTTTAAACCATTCAGAAATTTCTTGAATTAATTTCTTATTTTTGATTAGCTTGAAAACCTTTGGTCTAGATCTTGATTTTTCCCATAATTGATCAAAAGGATTTAGGCTTAACTCTTCTGATAATTGTGCCATGTACCCATGCATCTGTGACAATAGTCACAGTGAATAAATTGTACAAAGAATAATTTGTTTTTCTTTTTGAAATATTGAGTAGACACTGTGTGGGTACGAGTCCCGACAAGACCCTCAATCATTCAGATTCTTAGGTTAGGTTTTAAATCCATATTTCGAATCTAAAGAGACTTCTCTGGTCTATAAATAAGTTTTTTTATTATGAGTAAGGCATCGTGAGATGTGCTCTCATATTATGTTGTTCACATGGAATGTACATTTCTGCTTGATTTAATATAGAAGCTTGTTAGGCCACCTATTTGAGTACAGTTCTGTATTTTTGAAAAGACCTTTGGAGAGTATAAGATGAAGTGTGAAGAACCTTGGAGTGGTTGTGTTCGCATCTCTCGATGAGAGAAATAGTCCGACGTTCGTCTTTCTATTTGTCAAGTAAGTACTGAGTCCAACATCTTTTAATATTTGGTATCAAAGCCTCTTACTGTTTCTAGATATATATGAAAGTCACATGCAGTATATGGTGGAACCTAATCTCACCCTATTTGTGGTCCACAAGGTGTGAGGAGTGCTGGCAAAAAATTTATTATGGAGACCCAAGCGTCGACCCTCGGGTGCCAACAAAGGTGTCCATGCACATTTTCATTCCTCTGCAAGGGAAAAAAGTCTCACTTGCGGCATGCCGAGACTTTCAATTAGTATGTGGGGAATTTAGATGGTGATAGGATTCATTTAAATATTTAAATTATCCATTAATTTCATAATCATTCACATATCTTCAAATATCTCTTAAGAAAAAATAAATAGACATACAAGAGGAAATTAATGGTTTAGAAAATTTTAAAAGGCTACACAATACATTATGAATCATAAATGCACACAATAGAACCCCACAACACTTTTCTTTATATTTCATCTGAAAGGTCCAAGCCATTACAATATAGATCTATGAATACTATGCAATATTAGTTTATACTTCCTTCAAAACTAATTGAATAGGACAAGATTACATCAATATACATAAAGGGACTTTAGTCCTCATTCTGACAACATGCCGACCTTTTTCTCTATCTCCCTCCTTTTTGAAACTCTATCTCTACAGGTATGTATAGATTTCCTCCCTTGATCTTTGTCCGAGCTTGCTTGATCTGGTGCAAATTATTCCCTTTGATAGAAACTAACGGATTGGTCCATTAGTGCTTGATCTTTTCAAATTTAGCTTCTTTCTTCTTTATGTTTCTCATTTTCCAATTTGTTTAGCCATTTACTAATTTTCTTGTGCTACTTTCTTCCACAACTCTTTTATGGAAAAATTAATCAAATCTTCTCCAAAAAATAGGTCATGACCATAGTCTATTGAATCAACCTAGATTCAATCCTTTATTTGCGCACTTGATCCTTCTTGTGCTTGTGAAATTGATGTTGATGTATCCTGTCCCTGTACATAATCTTCTCCTTCAAATGAAGGACTCAACTCTAGAATGTCCTATAAAATTTGAGTCTTAAAAATGCTATAATCATCAATTACAGTTTCCCATGCATCGAGCCAGTAGCTTGATCAATAAACTAAGTTGTAGACTCTACAGTCGGTTTCTTAGGTCGTAAGGCGAGAAAATTTTTCCACTAATTATCTCCATTGAAATTGAGCTTATAGAGCTGCATATATTTAGAGTCTTAGACAACAGTCTTAGCCTTATGCAACAATAGTCTTAGCCTTAGCTAGATCCTTGTGCAACAATGTCAGTAATCTGTTGTTGGATTTGAACTGTAGGATCAGAAGTGGAATCTTGCAACTTAACAATAATTTTTCACAAATCTAGGTTTTGTAGCATCCAAAGCCGTACAAGCCATATTAATGTATACAATACACTATATAGGCTCATATAAGGAAATGTCTTTTGGTGTGGATTGAGCATACTCCACAATGACTGGCCACATATGTTGAACTTTAAAACTGATGTCCTCAACTTTCTTCATTAGTTGTTATTTCTCTACGTGCAAATGGTCATACTCTTCAACAACACTAAAGAGTTGTTGTTGTTGTTGTTCATATGAGAGAACAAGTTCATTATATATAGAATCGTTAACAATTGAGTGATCTTCTAGCTACACTCTCGAGGCTCTAATGAACAAAAAGAGTTGTTGTGAGAACCAATTTTGAAGATTGGCAGTAGAGAGAGTTTCAACATTGGGAAATTTTTCTTTCAACAACTTCCCACTTGTGATTCGTAACAAAGTTCTTAGAAAATCCTTACGACAAGGTATCTAGCTCAGGAGTCTGCACGTGCTAGAGATCTTCTCAGATTTTTGCAATGACATGAGAAGAAAAAATTGGAACCGTATCAAGCAACTGTGAAAATAAATGAAAAACCTATTTACAATAGCTTAGATCCTGACTGAAAGTAGATATTTGTGTTAGGGGAATAACAATTCTTGGTCTTGGTTGTGATGCAGACAAAGGCTACACAAGCGAAATAGAAATGAACTCTGTAATTTGTTCTAGTTTCTTTATATGACTAGGATCAAAAGTAACTTCCATATCAACCACATGTTCGATTGTATCCTCAAGGTCAAAATGTTGAGAAGGATGATGAAAAATGGTTTCAGAAGGCGCATCGACATGAGGCAATGAAGCATGAATATGCAGAGGGGATGTAGTGGGGGAAGTGATAGTGCCTTCCTTAACAATAATGGTAGGTCAAATGGGATCTTTATGATCATCATCAAGGATATCTATAATAGTCGAAGAACTGGCAAGAAGGGTAGAAAGTTTAGATGAAACATTTGTTAATGTTTCTTGTGTAAAAGCGAAGGAATTGAAAGCCAAAAAAATAGTAGGATTAACATTGGTAATGGTATCAGGAGATAAAGATAGAATGCTCATGGAAGCCAATGATAGAGTAGGGGTTTAAAAGTTCGGCCTTGCAATGGAACAAGGTTTGGTATAAAAGAGGTTATAACAGGCGAACTTACCATGGATCCCACATGAGAGATGGTGATGTCAAGATATGACATGTAGTCATGGAGCCACTTCATCATAGGCTGAAAATTAGGCCTAGGTGAAACTGAGAACCTCTTGGAAGATGTTATAACATCAAAAGGAACACTGTGAGGTTTTAAAGTGTCGAAAGAGTAAACAACCCCCTCAAAGGTCGTCATACACTGAACTCCTATCCATGATAGAATTTCATGATGGAACACATCTTTAGACATATAATACAACATAGCTCACATCTTAAAGGTTTCTTTGTTGGCAGTTATTGGTCGAACATATGTGTGACCATGGTCGATGTCAAACCAAATTTGGTAGGCATACTTGTTTAGAATGGACCTGGGTACCCTAATAATCATGGCGGTGGAATTGATCACCTTGTTGTACTAGTTTTCAAATGCTTTCTCATTATGGGCTTGATTTGTAGCATCGACCCAAAATTTCCATGATGCATAGGCAAGAGAAAGAGATTTTCCATCTGGTACTTCAGCCAAAGCTCAAATCTCGGGAGTACACCACTTCATCATTTCAAAATATACTACCAAATATCCATAAATGAAATATGTCACTCTCTTGTGTATTGATGAAAAGAAGATCTTGGGGTAAGCCCAAAATCCCAATTCCATTAAAATCTCAAACCTAGGCCTGTGGGTTATGGCCCACAAGCCTAAACGGAAGTGGTTTAAACTTAAAATCCTTTAACTTATCGATGTGGATCTTCCCTAAATTCGTGCCATCCATACATGCGTGCTAAGTATTAAGATCTTACGGCCACATGGTAATACATAACAATAGATGGATTTAAAAATATATAGGCGCCTCTATATACATTGGCAGATCCACTGATCCACCTAACTCCATCCAATACCAACGTAATCCTCCACTGCTCTAATCCGAAGTTCCGGATCTGACTTGACTTCCAACCCGATTCATAGCAATTTGCATCCGATCAGTATTTCAATCGCATCTGTAACAGTTTGGCGACTGGCTTTGCCTGTGAGCTCTGCACCGAAGCCAACTCCACAAGCATCTTTATCAAGCGAGGGATCATATAATCCTAGGCGCTCCTGTGGGATCTCAGACAGAACCATGCGGACTGTCGCAGTTAAGAGCTTCGGCGATCGCCATATAAAACAGTTAAACGATATTAGATCACCATCAGTTTAACACAGTTGACAACACCTCTGCATCTGGTTCATGGTTGTATGCCGCGATACGAACATCCTTTGGCTGATTCGATTGCGTTCTGATCCGATTGAAGTCGTTCCTCTATATATTCAGTTTTTAAACTACAACACTACCAGGACGACATTAAACATAGAATATTCACGATTTCTATTAGAATTACAGATTAAAAACCACATATAAACACATATAAACGTACGCAACATACACTAATGCATGCTTTTATTTATTATGCAAAACAGTTACATACTAAGGCCTTCCAGCCTTAGAAACGAGCTCAATTTTGATTACATCTTGCTTTATCACTCTGGACCCCTCTTTTGAACCCGCAGGTTTGTTTTATAAAAGAAACCTATATGGATGATTGGATCAGATCACGAAAAGTATCCGATCATATCCTCTAACAAAAGCTCCCCATAATGCATGCACGCTTTAAATCTGCTTTATCCACTTGAAATCTATTTTTAAAGCACATTTTCCTATTTTTCCCCTTCAATTTAGATTTGTTGTCCACGTCCTCCTTGCTCCGCTTCGCTTGGATTCCTCCTTCGACTACAGTGCTGGATGCTCCTGCATCAGACTCTTGAGGCACAAAAATTTATGGCCTCCTGTTCATATGCTTCTGGTCTTTGTAACAGCTTAACTTGTGAGCTACAATCTGCCTCTGCAGTAATAGTCTCCTCTATTACACGATACCTCACCAAGCCCTCCACACTCGGTCTTTTGGCATCCTTCTGGTTCTCTCCTCTGGAACCAATTGAGCATTCCGTGCTCTAGGCTATTGCAATCTTCTCACCTTCCTCTGCTGCTACCTGCACAGAAATATAAAGACCATGCCTCTTCAGCTTAACCAACTGTACCTCTTGCTTCTTCTTATTCCTCTATGGAATCCTTCTCCCCGTAGGAAACTTTCCCTACTCTGATACCACTTGATGAAAAGAAGATCTTGGGGTAAGCCCAAAATCCCAATTCCATTAAAATCTCGAACCTAGGCCTGTGGGTTATGGCCCACAAGCCTAAATGGAAGCGGTTTAAACTTAAAATCCTTTAACTTATCGATGTGGATCTTCCCTAAATTCGTGCCATCCATACATGCGTGCTAAGTATTAAGATCTTACGGCCACATGGTAATACATAACAATAGATGGATTTAAAAATATATAGGCGCCTCTGTATACATTGGCAGATCCGCCGATCCACCCAACTCCATCCAATGCCAATGTAATCCTCCACTGCTCCGATCCAAAGTTTCGGATCTGACTTGACTTCCAACCTGATTCATAGCAATTTGCGTCCGATCAGCATTTTAATCGCATCTGTAACAGTTTGGCGACTGGCTTTGCCTGTGAGCTTTGCAACGAATCCAACTCCACAAGCATCTTTATCAAGCGAGGGATCATATAATCCTAGGCGCTCCTGTGGGATCACGTCAGATTGCCTCACATTGAGAAGTATGCCAACATATTAAGTTGGAAAGAGGGCACCCTAGAAGAGGCAATTACTAGAGAGAAAATGATACAAAGAAATGCAAAGAATATTGAAAAAGAGGCTGACTTGGAAACTTGTGGACAGGTTTCCTCTGCATATCAAAGGCAACTTGGAGCAGCTGCCTCATCTTCTACAACAAATCAGCAAGCAGCCAAAGCTACTTATCAGACTTCCAGCAAAGGCAAAGAGAAACACATGGAGCCAGAACATCCACCTCATGAAGAAGTACAGCAGCAAGAAGTACAACAACAAGAAGAACAACAAAAACAGGAGCAGCCAGTGCAGCAAGAACAAACAGCTGAAGCCCCAATATCCACTGGGCAGCAGGCACAAGAAACTCTGCCTCCTAGGCAGGAAACTACAATGGAAGGCCTCGGTCCTCCAAACCCCACAAAATGAAGACAGAAATCGGAAGAGGGATAGAGAACATGAGACTCCCCTCACCACATCCACAACTCAAGGGGAGAAAAGACAGAGGGTAAATCCCCTTTCGGAAGAAGAAATGCCTATAGGGAAATCTTTGGGCATGGGCCCACCAAGCATGGAAGCATCTGCAAGTTCCTTTCATCAGGAACAAGAAAGGACAGTTGGAGGAGAAGTCAGCTCCTCAAGCCAGCAAAGGGGAGCTGAGATAGGCATCAAACAACAATTTATTGATATCAAAAAGAGGAATGAGCCACTCAAGATGCAGCTCTACAACCACTTATTAAATATGGCTCCTACAAACCAACAGAGATTGATGTCTGCATATGATGTGCAAGAGGAAAAAATGATAATGAGCCACTTCATGCCAACCATGCTGCAACCATAGTCTGCAGCTGATTATATAAGGACCAACATTGAGGTCCTTGCAAAAGACATCCACCCTATGGATCAGATTGAATTGCACAAGCAAATGGGTGAGATGGTATATGCCACCCTTGCAGACAAAACCTTGGTAAATTATAGGCTGGAAAATAGCCTAAAAAACACAGGTGCCCAACTTGAGTTGGAGAAAGCTTCCTCCCAGGCAAAAGACAACTGAATCAAAGCATTGGAGGATATCATTATAGAACTTGGGCATGATCCCAAGGACACCAAGCCTATACAAGCGCTGTTGAAATTAAGAGATGCAGACATGGCAGCATTGAGAAAAATGATCAAGATCCCAGCAACTCTTCATCCTCAGACAGAAGAGGTTGCCCAGCTAAGGCATGACCAAGATGCAGCAGCCATGCTGGTATCATTATACAAACAGCTAATCTAGAGAGAAGAGAAATTGGGAGAGTCAGAGGCTGCACTGCAGGCAGCCCTACAACAGAAGGAAGGGAGGCCAAACATCTCAGCCCCCTCCACAAATAATCAACCTTGAGGAATCTCCTCAAACTACTACTCCTCCTACAGAGCAGGCAGCTCAAACAGCGCCATCTACATCAGCACCAGCACCAACAACAGAGCAGGCTCCAAGCCTTGATATGCAGAAGCTGAAGAATGAAATTCGGGCTTTAGAAGCCGAAATGGCAGAATTAAATGAAGCCAGGGAGAATTTAGCTAAGCTGAATGAAAAATATGACAAATCAAAGCAAAGCATAGCTGAAAAGGGAAGAGAAGTGAAGGCTCTCAAAGAGAAGATAAAGGAGTTGGAGAAAGAGCTCACCCTTGACAAAGTGGTGGCTGAGCTCAAAACAGTTTTATGGGCCAACATTGGCCAATCAATCACAGATCAGTGGCAGTACATAGAGACCATTCATGAGCAAATGGAGCTCATAGGCAAAGCACACAGGGAAGTCTAGAGAGCAAGGGCATCTCTAGGCAATATGCCTGAGATAGCCAATAGAATGATTAACGTGCTCAATAACCGTATAGGTCCTCAGGTGGCAGCAATAGGAATCTCCAACAGAACTGAAACTATCCTACTGATAAAGAGGGTCCTTACATTGAGAAGCCTGGTACAAACACTGGAAAGAAGAAGCCAGGACATGCAGACAGAGGTAAACAAATTCATGGACAAGTTTGCAGCATTACAAAGCAGAGGTCTTCCTGGCTTACTGAACAACGCAGGGAGACTACTTTCACATGAGAACTATGCTAAAAGGGTCAATACATTTGCTACCAATCAGATCACTGTAAGACTAAGTACCTCAGAAGAAACAGGGCCAGCATCTGGGCAAAGTCTCTATGATAGAGTAGAGAACTTATTTTTCATTATGAATGAGATCAAACATTTGTTTGAAGTGCCTCCAAACTTCCACAAATATACAGAGGCAGATGAGACCTTAGATGCAATTCTGAGACGTCAATTGCCCACACAGGAATTCTGGACCAAAATGATACAGTTAAAAACAAGAGCCTCTCATAAAGTTTTTTTCATCAAAAAACATAAGTTATCATGTACAGGAAAATTTGATGCATTCAATGTGTATGGAGAAGAATGGATTGAGCCAACTCAGCAAACCTACTCGGCCACCAAGGCAGCACTGGCAGTTATAGATGATAGGGCCGAGAAAGCTACAGCATGACAAAGCCATAAAGACACATCATTCAGCATTAAAACAGAACGCTCAACCGACTCAGTGGCCTCCAAAGGTCAAAAAGTCTTCTGACAGAATTAAAGAGAATTCATTTTGTATTTAAAGCAGTAATAACTTCCTTATCTGCTATTCTGTAAAAGTTGGTAAACTTATTTACTTCTCAAGTGACTCAGCGGTTCAGATATTTTGCATAACCGATTGTATATATTCCCCCTCGCATAAGCTTGCAGGGGTTGTTGATTTCCTCTTCCAGAGATCTTATGCTGTAACTTTTCAGAGTATTAATACAAAAGCTGATGGAATTTCCAAAGTACTGTGTTGTCTGAGGGGTTGTAGTGTGTTTGCTGAATGCTACAGGATTCCTGCGTATTTCATGGCTCAATAAGTTTCCTTTAAACTCTTCGTGATGTGTTTTTATTATTTCTTCATTACCCATTCATGTTCTACGTTTCATAGTTGATGGCAAAGAAAAAGAATAGTTCCAGGACTTATTCATAGAATACCCTGAGCTCAATCTATGTTGTTATAAATGTTTTCTTCAGTTATAGTTATAAAGGTGTAATTCTTAATTGCTGCACCTCCACACTATATCTTTCACATTGGTTATTGTTCAGGAATTCAAATCTGCTCCTGTGCAATATATCTCTTTCTTACACCCCAACTTAGTGAAAAATTCTTAATTGCTTTTCACTGGTTAAACACACTTCATCATCACAATTCCAAGTTTGTTTCATGAAATATTTAAATGGCCTTGCAGTTTCAACAATCTCACTCAGTACTTCAAACCACCTGTAACCACAGACTCCATTGCCCAATGGACTAAAACTGTCTGAAGATTTCCACCTTAGGTACTGAAAGACATCACTCAACCAAAATATAAAACCAAACCCTGAACTCATAACTAGCCTAAAATCTTCACAAAACAGAGATAAATCTTAAAGAGAGAGCCCTCTCTGATTATAGGTGGGCTAGAACCTATAATCCAAAGCTTGGTTAGTGGTTACCCCGGCCGTATTCCCCATGGAGTCAAAGGGAACAACCTGGGTGATAACACCCTAGTAGCTAGGATTTTCATTGCATAAAGAAGATAAAAAGTTTGTTTATCATCTTAGATTGCATTTTAGAAATTACATCTACATCTCGTGGTGAACCAAAAATGCAAACTTCATAAAAAAGATCAACTTAAAATAAATTCAATGAATCTAACAATGCTTTGGAACTTAACGTACAACATTTAGAAGTCTAGGCTAGAGACGTATTCCGGCGTCGTAAAGCTTGGTAACTGTTGTTCTCACTGATGGTTGGGTGATTCCTCCACTTTGAGACGATAAGTGCTAGTACGGACTTGTGCTCCCACGTACCGTCGAGTATATTTTGGGAGACCCTAATAGGCTTAATCCTTTATCCATAGGAAGCCGTGTCTGCCGCCCTATCAATCACAATGCACTGAACATAGCATTCGGGAAGATTGACTGCCATACCATAAAAAGTATTCCGCAGTTTTGCGATTGGTTTGGTAATCCCTCTACCTAGATTTCCAGAGCAGTCCCTTTCATTCCTTTTCAGGCTCCTTAACGGAAAAGGTCCATCTGAGCACTTGTCACTTCAGGCTCATTAAAAATCGAAGGAGACTAGAGTCATCTTTTGTTTTTTCTCGACTCTTAAAAACTGAAAAAACAAGTTGTGTCAAAGCGTCTAAAATTTATTTTAAACGGAATATTCATTAGCCTTTCCTACGTTGATCTTGGGTTGAGAAAATGGAATCCACCAACCAAGGAATTCCCCTTGGAGGAAATCCTAGTCCTTTCTCCTCTTGGGGAGACGTTGGTGTGCCCCATATGGCCACATTGTCGCTTCCAGGACTGAAAATTGGTTTGCCTGTATGGCTCTTCTCAACCTCTGTTGTTCAGAACACCATAAATCCTGAACAATCAAATCAGCAATCAGACGAGTCCAGAGTTACCCACCAACCTTCTACTTCCTCTAATTCTTCCTCTTCTCCTTCCTCTTCGCTTGATGGGGCTGGTAAAGCCAAAAATCAAGTACCTAAGGAGAAGAAGGAAAAGAAGAAGAAAGAGAAGAAGAAGAAGGAGCCAAAAGTGAATGGGGGCAAACGAGTGTCGTCTAACGAAAACCCACACACCGCAACGGCCAGGCCTAAATCGCCATGTGTCGTTTGCAAAGGAGACCACTATCATAGAGATTGTCCTTGCATCCCTCAGATCTTAAGGGACTAGTCTCCTCTTTTGCACAACCGGGTGTCGTCAACCTCTGATGATCATGTTCAAAACACACCGTCAACTAGTGAAAGTGAAGCCCCAGGACAAAAAGGAAAATATATATTTCCTTGTAGACTGTGCGAAGGCGATCATGCCATCCACCATTGTCCCTTCTTAGACGAAGCTAAAAGAGTTTTGGATGATCGTCCGGTTTCACCGTTACGACTTTCTCCTGGATATAAAAAACTCTTGCTGAGTCTGTCACTAGTTGAAAATCCGGCTGACCCGCTCAGGTGGTCAGCCGAAGCATCTATCATTGAAGATAAACCATCTGAACCCATACCAGACAAAATTCAAAAGGTCGAGGCGGCAGTTGACCCGGTCTTGCCTTCAGAGGTTCCATATTCAGATGATACAGTCATGGAAGAGAACAAGGATGACACCGTCCAAATTCTTTTCATAAGCACAGACTCCAACGAACATGGGGGCAATTTACCCGTTCCTTTACCGCTGGAAGGAAGTTCGTCAGAGTCATACCCAGCCGTCTATTCGGTCCCACCTCTAAGCAACCTAGTTGTCTCCTTTGACTGGAATCAACTAGGAAGACCCCATTTACCAGCTAGTGTACCATTCCGAATTATTGTTCAAATATATAGAATGGTTATGGCTGGTACCATCATAGATGAGCGGGCTTCTGTGAGTATCCTTTCCTCAACTGCCTGGAAAGCGCTTGGTTCGCCATCGCTTTTGCCTGAGATGAGAAATCTAATAGGCTTTGATAAAGGAACCCGTTGACCGTTAGGGATCCTTCCCAATGTTCCCATAACATTGAGAAGGAAAACCATTCACATGAACGTGATGGTGGTTCAAGGACCCCTGGATTACAATCTACTCCTTGGACGAGACTATATTTATTGCATGGGAGCAGTTGTCTCCTCACTCTTTAGAGTAATGTGTTTTCTGCATGAAGGAAGAGTGGTCAAGCTCGTAGACCAGCTTTCATTCCCCGGTTCACGCATAGCAAATAGTCATATACCATCCCTAAATGGTCTTTTCACGCAAGAAATGTCTCAATCTCTAGTCCGTCCACCCGATGAGCGCGAGTGATTCGGGGGGACATAACTGAAACCCAGGGGGCATACACCCTGGTCTGCTTCGGCAGGAAAACTCCGGGTATAGGGTAGGTTTCCACGAGAGAATATGACTAGTCTGTACTCCCGTCTGTGATTGGAAGAGGGGGTTATTCTAGAACAAGATTCTCTTGTCAAAGTTATGTGAGTGGAGCAGCCTCCTTCACTCACCTTTGTCTATTTTGGTAAACATCGTCGAAGAAGTGTTTTGTTTGCACCATGAATAGAACAATCTTTGGGTAACCTGTAAGAGGTAGGCCTCTCTCGGTAAAACAAATGTTTTAACGGACTAAAGAAGGGGTAACCTTGAAACTCTGTTTTATACCTGGGGGCATGCAAACCATTTGGAGTGCAAGCAAAGAGTGATCATTTATCTGTTTTTTAGATTGGTCGTTTCCTAACTTGCATAAACAAAAGGATGTGGGGAAAAAATCTAAAATTTGCCGTTTTATATGAGACATTCTTATCACACGACTGGATTAATTGAGCAGTTTTAGCACATAGTTCAAGCTCGTTAAAAAATAAACATAAGACATGAGCAAATGTTTCCCCCCGCATTTAAGCTCGTTAAAAAGTGAACTATTCCCCGGTAAATAACCATCGTGAATGTAGTAGTTCAGCCGTTAAAGCCTTGGTTGTGTTGCACCGTCACCTCCACTTTTTCATTGGCCGATCATTCACCTCCATATGATTGTTTACCCATTTTGAGGAACAACTGCGAAGAGTGATTTCACTAGCCATCCTTGTGACATTGCCGTGATTGGAAAATTCCAAACCTTACCTGGAATCAGTTGCTACCTGTTTTATCACTCGTTCCTCAAAAGACGAGTCTCCTTTAAGCTCTTTTCAACTGACTCGTAAAATATGAAAAGATTGCCGAGCCATTGGCCTCTCCAGCTCGTTAAAGGGATAGGAAGTGCTATCCCTCCTCTAGATTTTAATCTTTTTGGACCTGAGGGATTATTACACAAAAAGATCGAGCGCTTGTTTTGTTCGGCTCGTTAAAAGTATCGAAAATTCATCCCTTCTGTATTGTTTTATACTTTTTCAGACTTAAGGGATTAGATGACGAAAAAGGAATTTTGGAGTTACCTTTATGTCCCTTTTTAGACTCTCTAAAATTGAAAAGGACCGAGTTATCTTTGTCATTAAACTCGTTAAAAATAATAATAGCAAAAAACTTGTCTATAGACGAGAACGAGTTTCACTATCGCTAGGCTCGTTAAAACATAGCGATGGGTTTGCCCGAAGGGAAAATTATAGAACAAGCATATGTTATCCTCCTCAAGCTTTACAAAAATAAAGAGGTACTGGTCAGAAATGATTGGGGAAAATTGGGAAGAAAACTTAAAGAAACTTTGTTGGTAGCAAGTCGCTCTTGAACATTACACTTCCACTCCGTGTTCGAGTCGGGTTGGGTTGTTTCATTCACCGGTCACATCACCATGGTCACACCATACCATCCACACTTGGGTTTAATGCTACCAATCCATCACATCAGTGTCGCCGATATGTTCAAGAGAAGTCATTCAGAGAGTCCACCTGTGTCTCACCCACTACCATACATTATACTCCATTCTTTCATGACCGCCACCTTGAACCTTATATCACCAGATCATTTTCACCTCCATTAAAATCATTTGCTCCATTCCATGTCATTGATGTGGGATTCATTACATCCCTCTTGTGACAGATCACTTCTTGTCGACATCAGCTCATTATCCAAGAAGGTTATCTAGGAACACCCCATTCAGTACTTTGAAGCTTGCATGCCTCAATGGCAAGTTTCTCACTTCCGGCGACAGGTTGACATCAATGGCCTTCGACCGAAAGATTTTGCATGGTGTTCGACGCCAAGTCCTTTATTCACACCATGTGAATTGTACTGCAGTACCTTGAGGGTCATTATCATTATCGATGATTCCTCTCACGCTTGTTAATAGTTTACATCATTGACTGGTAATCAAGCGATGTCTTTCCATGTTCGACTTCAAAACATTTCTCACATGGATCGAATTGTACTTCGAGTGAAGATCAGACGAGATTGAAGACCTCGGATCTAGTTCCATCCATCCGAGGTGCAATATATATTCAGGGAAATAAAGACATTAAATGTACATCATTGCTGCACAGATAATCATCCACTCAAAAGGATGATGGCTCTATCAGAATCATCAGTCTACACTCAGACGATTGTCTCTCCTATGTACATGAAAATGAATTTATAAAGCTGAGCATGGGAATGCCCGCCTCAGCTAGATCATGAAAATAGTATGAAGATAATGTATTGTATTGTATCTTATTACAGGTCTCCTCCCAGCATTGAAAGAACTTCGGATCCTAATAATAAAGCATTTCACATGACACTAAAAGATTAACGGCCTCATACTTTAGGGGGCAACTGTTATAGACATTTTTGGGCCCTACAACCCCAAGCATGAAATGTCCATAAATCAAGGGCTCCTAAGTCCCTAAAAGTGTTGTTCTAACCCCTAAAGGAACAAGGTCAACAGATTACAGCTTCTCCCAGAAGTTCTCCATGAGAAACTGCTCAGAATTGGTCAAAACAGGATCATTGCAGCTGCTCCATTGGCTAGGTGCATTGCATTTCAAAAGTCCCTTCTGTGGGGTGCGATGGGCGAGAAATGACAAATGGTAGTGTCATTCCGTGAGGTGGAGAGGCAATGGAAGCTTCCAGAATCTTCTCTTGTGACACTTGCCTCACTGAATTCGACCAAGGATGAGTAAGAGGCCCTCAGTCTCCAAGTGGAAACAAGAACTATCAGAGAGAAGACACTAATCAAATCACAAGCTGACTCATCCCCCTTACAGATATCTATATATGGATCCCTCATCCCAGAGATCCAGAGGCTGGAATTTCGCATATTGTAAGGAATTGTTGTTGGTTTTCTGAGACAAACATCAGATTGTTGGGTGATCTAAGCTTTGTTTGAGGTGAAGAGGGGCTTCTTTGCTGGGAGGTTGATGCTGGCTCAGAACAACCAGTTGTAACTCCTCTTGGCTCTTTTCTTGTTTATCAATAAAATCTATTTGAGTTTTCCTCCATGCTTTTGTGTCATTGATGCTTGTTACATTTGTATGGTCAATTTACATCTGACCCTAGATTGTTTATGATTATAGATCCATGTCTTTGTATAGTGCTATGCTTCTGTTATCTTACAGGTACTTTGTGAAGCTGGGCGTGCAAGGGAGCAGGTAGCTGAGGACTGTCAAAGAAGAAAGGGATCAAATCAGGAGATTGGCGCAAGACAGAGGTTGGTCTTTCTGTTCCTCTCTATCTATAATTCATAAAGGAAAAACAAAAGTAGCTTTTCTCTGTTTTTTTGTAAGGCAGCTGTCACACCTTAGTGGGATAGAGCAGTTCTAAATAGACACTTTTCCATGTAACAGTATCATCGTTATTATCTCAATTCAAGTAGAGCCAAAGAGTCAAAGCGAAAGCAATGTATCAGTGTGATATATCTTAGAGAGACCATTTCACTCGTCAAGGTGTATCAAGCCTCTAAAGTGAGCATGCCTCGCATCAACCACCATATTTGAGTACCCCCATAACTATGTGGTGTATTGTCGGATCCAGGTTTCACTTAATACTGCCTTTAGATCTAGGGCATGCTCCATGAGTCTGGTTTTTTCTCCATCCTTGATTGAATCCAACGTTTCATTTTGGCTTTGTTTTTTCAACTTTTCGGTTGGATCTGGGTCGGTTCTTGCGTTTTGTTGCATCGTTAGGGTTGATTTCTCTGGTTAAGTGATTAACCCTTTTGATGATTATAGATGCTATGAGCCATTGCATAATCTTCTGTTGGCTACCCACGGTCACGCAGTGGCCACAATCGTCCCGTCACACGAGAGACATCGGACCAACGATAATGAAAGTATAAATTTGATCTTCAACCACATCAAAGCAACTCTTACCTCTACGGGATCATATTAGTAAATAGGATGGAGCTAAAGAAGGAATGGGAATAAATTTTGAAGGTTGTTGAACGATTGAATTCGTATTGCTACGGGAAGAGAACTAGTTTATGCTGTGAGCGGCTATAACTTTTTTTAAGTAATTTCGACTTATAAATCATACGGGTTTTAAACTAGTTTCTAATTATTTTCATAATTTAAGGGTTTTCATCAAAAGAGTGAGCAGATCATAGAGTATTTGGTTATTTGACTGCTTTCAGAATATCTACATACTTTTTTTAAAACTAATTTTGACTTATAAATCATACTATTTTTAAGCAATTTCTACTTATTTTCATAATTTAAGGCTTTTCAACGATATAAAAATAGGGAATGAATAAATGGAACATGAACATACTAGTGGTGACATCATCGCTGAGGCTCTAGGCTAACATCATTTGGGTTTTCTTTTCTTTCTCCTTTATTACAATAAATGGTTTCTCAAACTCATAAAATGAAAACGCCCTCCCTGCAAATAGTAACAAAATGGAGCATAGGGATTAAAGCCTAAACATACAAGTGTGAAGCAAAAAAACAATGGATTTTGAACCAGAGACCTGAGGTGTGTGTACTCCTCTCCTCTTTGTGTGGAAAACTAAAAATGCAATGAATCTCCTCTCTGTGTGGAACACTGAAAATGCAATGAAATTGAAAATGAAACATACCTTGGCATAGTCAATGGAGTGAAGATCAGTTGGTGGGGTTCAATAACCCTAATTCACAACTCTCTTAAATCTCTTTTTCACTCCAGCCTTGTGAAAAGTGAACATATACTACCTGTTCTAGAACTTAAACAAAGATTGGGGCTAGGAGGGATTTTCAAAGACGATAAAATTTTCCCTCCTGAAAAAACAATATTACATTAATTTATTTTATAAATATATTATTTTATTTTATAAATACATTATATTATTTTATTTTCTCTTGGATAGTATGCTTTTAGTTGTATTTCAAAAACTAACGCCCTTGGGAAGTTTTTTTGTTGTGTTTGAAAACATTTTTTTGCATATTTGGCATATTTATCGTAATAATAATAATAATTTAATTTTAAGATTATTGTTTTTATGAAAGTTTATGGAGGTGGACATACTCTATTTTTGGAATTTGAATGTGAGACCTCTTAGAAGGAAACATGTACTCTTAACTTTCCTGTATTGAAAATATTTAAGTGTTCTTGCATATTAAGTGGGTGCAAACAAAAGAGAGTATATAGTAAGCCGATTTAATAATTAAAAACAAATGTTAGTTTCTTAAAAGTCATATGACAAATCTAGAAGGAGTAGGGTATGTACCCTAGGTTAAATATATTCAAATTATTGCATGAATGGGTTTGTAAGACCCTATGTTTTTATCTTGATAAAATGGATTCCTCTGAGTCACTCACATAGTTTAGGCTTTCATAAGCAAATTAGGTTGTTTTCCTTAAGATGTAAACATTTCATTTTAAATATTATGATGATGTATTTTCTGCGAGGCATTAAAAGATGGAACGAGCATGTACATTTTGGATGCTAATGTTATGTTCTACTCTAGGCATGGGTGCATGTCCAAGAAGACTCTAACAAGGGTTGAAGAGATGGAATAGTTAGAGGGGTTGGGAGGTTGTGGTATCACTTAGAGGTGTAGAAAAGAATGTTATGCACCATGAGAAGTTGTGAAGCTAACTTAAGACATTTGACAAGTTGCAGAAAAGAAACTTGGCAGTGATACTAAGTGAACATTGTTTGGTCAAAGTTCATATCCTCTCCTTGCACTACCGCTTTGCAAGGTGAATAATAAATTTGAAATATATGTGCAACCCACTAAAGAGGTTGGTAAGGTTGTTACAACATATATAGGTGGTTTTTTCATGTTGTAGGAGGTATTGGAACTTGGAAGGTGACCATTGGAGTATATTTATCTTGGGGTGTTAAGGAAGTGCAAGGATTTGATAAAGATTGAATTACACAAGTCTAACAAATAGGCCATATTGGATTAGAATAGTATTTTGTTTGGACATCCAAAGTTGAAGGTGCATTTTATGGAGGTGTAGTCTAAGTGCTTAGGTGTGGGCCACATCTTACGGTTATCTTGGACTTTTGGTGTGTGTTAGTGGTGTTAGTGCATTGTGTTTGATTAAAACTAGCTAGAATATGTTCCATGAAGGAAAAAAGATTACATGTTTCAGATGGCTTAACCATTTCATATTGTAAGGTTTGTTATGCCCTAGTTTTGAAGAGACAATTAGAACCATCCTAGAGTGTGATGGGTTGTACCATGGACTTAGGTCCACTTGCATGGGTGGAGGTGTAATGATACCCCATGAGTTGAGGAAAATGATTCCAATGCTTGCCTATATAGAGTGTTTATGATATAATATTAATGATTTTTTGTTGGGGAATGGAAGAGGAAGATAAGAAAGGAGAGGCACTAAAGTTTGTTGTAAATAAATAAATAAAAAAAGTAAAAATGTCTCCTATTAGTAGGATTTTTCAAGTTGCCTATTCAATAGGACTAAATTTTAGTTGGATCTAGGGAGTTGGCCTCAAAATCAATGATTGGGTACTCTATAAATCCAAGACCTAACATATCCAAGATAGTCCATTAAATAGATTCGTCTTGGGAAAAGGTTGCAAAGGCTAAGGTTAAAATATCCCCTTTTTAATGTGGGTTTTAAACCTTCCATTTGAGAATGCTAAAAACAAGGTCATTGTCTTGAAATGAAGTCCTTGATTCTACCAAAACCTAATTCCAATGCTTAATCCATGGTGTGATTATTTCTATTTGAGTTTGGCCTTGAACATTGAGATCTATCTTTCGGTCTAGTTATCAATTTTTTGTTTCACTTATGTGTTGAGAAGGTCTTAAGGGTTATAGAGGATAAGACAATTATTTTCCAATACCCATCCCTTGAAACCCTGTAAAGAGATAGTGTGCCCCATTTTTTTTTCATAATATTTCAACCACAAGCTCTTCCTATGAGGATGCCCTTGAAGGGAGGGTTTGTAAAAGAAGTGGAAAAAAACAAAATTTCATGTTGAGTCAGAGGAGGGGTATAGATTACAAGTGTCTCTAAAGGTCTTGACAAAGGTAAAGGGGAATGGAGTTTTCCTCCTATTGCAACACCTTTTATTCCACCATTCAAGGTGCTAAAGGGAACTAACTTTAAGGGTCATAGGTGAAAGCTCACAAATATATTAAAAATGAGAAGGTAGGTATGATTTAACATAGGATTAATTCTTCAATGGTTGACCTTTTGGGTGAGATTTCCCAATAAATGGAAAAAATTGAAGCCCTACTACATATAGATTAAGTAGATTATGAGAAAATGTTTCCTAAGATTCAAAGAGTATCTCCATATTTTGTCCATAAGATCCATGGAAACTATGTTCAAGTTTTGATAACTCGTGTTAAGATATCATCCTTGATTCAAGGCACATATACCTCTTCAACTAGTGGTGGAGAGTCTAACTAATTCATAGGAAAGGTTGTTCATTTACAAGGTTGGAATCAATCAAGAATTCTCCCTCTCTGACCAAATCTATGATGAGGAGTGTGCATAATGGATTTATTACTGTAAAAAATTACAAATATCGGATTATATTGAAGTTCAAGTGCTTGAAGCAATTTCCTCAACCTACAAATATTTAAAGGTACTATGTGTTTTTCAATTATACCCTTGTGGTTAAGGAACTACAAAAGAGTAAGGCCTTATCGTTATTTTTTAGGGGTTGACCTAGCCTCACCTATGTACTAACATATTTTGTCAAATAACAAATGAAACTTAGGTTATTGTTGCAAGAAACTAAATTTCTCTCTTCTCACTTGTTTATAATGTATATTATTGATCCCAACAAATTAGATCATGTGATAAGAAACCTCTACTTGAAGGTTTTGTAGAAACTATTCAATATTGTAAAAGTTTACAATGTTTATCTTTCACTAAATTTCTCATGAACAAGGCCTTTCAAATTATTCTAAACAAATACCTGGAACAATCAATGCCAATATTATCCCTCTTTGTTGACATTCATGGAGGAATGTTATTGTTGATAAAAAAAAAAAAGTCACTCTTAGTAAGTAGATTTGAGATATCCGAATGGATTGACACTGCGAGCTACCAATGAAAGCCTAAGATTATAGGGAAACCAATGACCACTAAAACACTAATGAAGTGATGGGATAACATTAAAATCATTCAAGCAATTTATCTCAGGGTGGTACTCCACTTAGAGTTTCAAGTTTGTAGTTTAAAATTCCATGGTCCTAATAAGCATATCATATGGAGAGAAATACATAACCTATTTGTACAAGAATTGAATCCTTGTTCTCTAGGGATCTATGAATACACAACCATATTCAATGAGGTGGATATGGTCTCCAACAACTTGGTCCATGCAATAGTTAAGTTCAAGAATCATTTATTTGGTTAATGTTTCAAATTATTTATGTTCTCCTACCTATTGGATTGTTAAGTATGTTCTTTCAACCCATTACCTAACATGTCCTTTGGGTTGGACATAAAATGTATCTTGCAATAAATATATTTTTGCCAAAATATTTAGGATTTGAAGCATATTCACTACTATCCCGGGATTTGTAATGACTTTATTTCCCCTCTCTATAATTATCTTTGAGAAGGAGTGCCTCGGGTTCTCCTCCACAATTTTGGTTTCCAAGGAGTTGACTGGTAATAGATATATAACTAACAATGGAAGCTATATACATGCATATGGAGTTACTAAGCCTCATTGTTCCTTCCAAATCATACTTTGGACATGTCCTTTCTAAAATAAATAACCTATCAAACTACTCTATATGGCCTCAACATTACCATGAAGATTATGGTGAATAGATAATGGCCTCATTATCTTATTTTTTTGGTGCACACACCTTCCATGATTTTGGTTACATCATAATTAAGGTTAGAGGGAAAAAATATTATCATATAAATATGGAACCATCCACAATGCAGGAACTATTCTTGTATGTATTTTTTTTTAAATGTTAATGATATTTCTTACATGAATTTGTTGAAATGTTGACATTGCTAGAAACAAATTGCAGAGTTGCAGGAGTAACAACCCGGGAAAAGGAAGTCTGTTGGGTCCCTATAATACTAGTGATTACCCCATTACTATTGTAGTTATACTCCTTATTTATATTGTTGTGCCCCTATTACCCCCATATTGTTATTTCTGTACCCCATAGAATCCCTCTATTGTTATTTTTGTGGCTTTATATTATTATTGTTAGGTCGGCTGGATTATATTGTGGCTCCTTAGACTCCTATATATAGAAAGGAGGTTTTGTCATTTGTATCATCCAAGAATTGTTCATTTATGTAATGTAAAGGAGGTTGCCCCCTCGAAGAGGTTGAATTCTAAGGCGTTGATCTATCTTTTCTATCTTTTCTTGAGCTGGTTTCATAACATTTGGTATCAGAGCTTTGGATTCTAGGGTTTCACTGCTCCAAACAGGTCATCGTGGAATTTTCGCTATAACTTTTTTTCTGTGACGTTTCAGAAGTCACAAAAAAAGCCCATTTGAGACGAAATCAAGCTGGACCTTGGGTCTGAATTTCAAAGCTTTTCGCGCGATATTTGCGGAGATATGATCTGAGGAAGTTGGTCTTTTTGCAGACTCCTCAATTACATTCAAAATAGGTGACCTGGGGAAAATCGTCATAACTTTCTCCCTGGGGATCGGATTGAAATTTCGTAAGAAGGTATAGAAAGAGGACGGACTGTAGTTTCTTGTGTGTGTGTGTCAAATTCAAAGGTTGAAACAGTGACTCGCAGTACGTCGTACAAGTTTGCTCTGCTGAACCCGTCTAAAAGCAAGTCACTGTGGGAGATTTCACATAACTCTTCCTTGGAGAATCCAATTTGGCTCAAGTTTGTGGCATTGGAAAGAGGATACAGAAGGCTACTATAGGTAGCAATTTCAGAACTGGATGATTCGAAATTACAGAGATACATCAGATTCAATATCAGGCTTCTATAAAGTGAAAAAAGGTGTGTAGTTTTTTTTTTTAATTTTTGTGTAAGCTTGGTTTAACGGAATTCAAAGGGCATAGTAAAGCATTATTACCGGTAACTGATGCCCCGAGGAAAGAAAATGAAAACACCTAGTAAGGAACCTGAAAGTTCTAGCATGACTCATGAAGAAGAGGAAGAAATTCTACATGATATATCAAAATTACAAGAACAAGTGCAACAAATGTCACGCTCACAAAAGCTAACATAAGCTAAGATAAGTGGCGTGGAATCTAAGGTAAATGGCGTGGAATCTAAGATAAAGGGCATGGAAGCTAAGATGGATGATTTGAAGATAGATTTGAAGACAGAAATGGAAGAATTGAAGAAGTTGCTACAAGAAAGGGTCACTAATGGTGAAAAGGTAGTAAAGGAAACTCATGATGAGAACAAAAGAAATTTTAATCATGATTCCATAGACGCTAAAGTTGGATCGAAGAATCACCATATTCCAAAAATCAATATGAGGAAGTTTGATGGCAAGGATCCCGCCACATGGATATTACAGATGGAGCAATTCTTCGATCTCAATAATGTGCAAAACGCACAAAAGGTACGTATGGCAACTGTATATTTAGAACCAAATCAGTTTGTATGGTATCAATTGCTTTGCTCTCGTAAAAAATTTATCACTTGGGCAATTTTTACGGAAGAATTGATAGCACATTATGAAGATACAAAAAGCAAGACTTTTTTTAGCCAATTGATAAGTCTCAAACAAAAGGGTTCAGTAATGGAGCACATTGAGGAGTTCCAAAAATTGAACATAAGGGTAAAAGATATTCCAGAGGAGCATAGGATTGATTTGTTCATAGGGTCTTTAAAGGATAATATCCAACATGATGTTCGCCTTTGGGAACCTGATTCATTAGAGAAGGCATTCAGGTTAGCAAGAAAAATGCAAAGCAAAATTATGGCAACCAGGAAGCATACCACTCACAACTATAAAGACGGAAGTGTTGTTGCCCCTAGTCTTCCACAACCTATAAGGTTGACACCACAACAATTGGAAGAAAAAAGAGCAAAAGGGCTTTGTTATAGTTGTGATAGCAAATACACTAAAGGTCATAAGTGTGCTAAGAAGAAATTATTCTACATAGATTGTGAAGAGGAAGAAGAAAAGGAGCAAGAAAGGTCAAAAGAAGAAGATATACTCCAGGAACAAAGCCTAGATGAAGAACAAATAAATCCGACCATATCTTGTAATGCATTGGCGGGAATTACCACTCCTCAAACCATCAAGATAGAAGGACAAATCAAGAAGAAAAAGGTAATAGTGTTGATTGATTCAGGAAGCACCCACAATTTTATTCATTGTAGGGTAGCAAAAGAATTGAATTGCTTCCTATATCCAGCACCAGAGTGTCAAGTGATGATTGCAAATGCAGGAACAATAAATTGCTCTAGAAAGTGCCATAATATCAAGCTATCCATGGGAGAATATGTATTGACTAGCCTAATGCTTTCCATTCCAATGGGAGGTGCTGATGTAGTACTATGAGTCCAATGGCTACAATTTTTGGGTACAATAGATTTTAATTTTCAAGAACTTTTCATCAAATTTTCTATGGAAGGAAAGGGAGTTGAATTAAGGGGTATTGCAGGGAAACCAAGAAAGATAATCAGCTCTAATAGCATGACAAAGCTTCTAAAAAAGGAGCAAAGAGGTGTAATTGCACAATTATGTTCGCTAGATGTTTCCACATTGGAATCATCTATTTCTCCAGATCTCCAAAAAGTCCTGGACAATCATTCCAAGGTATTTGAGACTCCAAAAGGTCTCCCACCTATGCGTAGTCATGATAATGCTATTCTTCTGATTCCAGGAAGTGTTCCTCCAAACATCAGGCCATACAGATATCCCTATGTCCAAAAAAGTGAAATTGAACGTATGGTTGCAGAAATGCTAGAGGCTGGTATAATTCAACCGAGTCAAAGTTCTTTCTCAGCTCCAGTAGTATTGGTGCACAAGAAGGATGGATCATGGCGCATGTGTCCGGATTATAGGGAGCTCAACAAGCTCACTATTAAAGATAAGTTCCCCATTCCTGTTATTGATGAATTACTGGATGAATTGCATGGATCAATTTACTTCACCAAGTTGGATCTTCGTTCGAGATATCATCAAATCATAATGAAGATTGAAGACATTCCAAAAACGGCATTTAGAACTCATGAGGGTCATTATGAATTTTTCGTCATGCCTTTTGGCCTTACCAATGCACCTTCAACATTTCAAGGTTTGATGAATTCAATTTTCAAACCATTCCTTAGAAAATTTGTGTTAGTATTTTTTGATGATATACTAATCTACAGCAAGTCTTGGAAGGATCATGTTGAACATGTTGACAGGGTGCTACAACTATTGGAGGAGAAACAATTATATGCAACAAGATCCAAATGTTTCTTTGGAGTCCAGGAGGTGGAATATTTGGGTCATATTGTATCTCATGAAGGAGTTAAGGTAGACCCTAGCAAAATTAAAGCCATTAAGGAATGGAAAATCCCCACATCCATAAAGCATCTGCGAGGATTTCTTGGGTTGACAGGGTATTATCGCAAGTTTGTTAAGAATTATGGGAGAATAGCAGCACCTCTAACAACATTATTGAAGAAAGATTCATTTTCATGGACTCCGGAAGCAACAAAGGCCTTTGAACATCTTAAAGAGGCAATGTGCCAAGCACCGGTCTTAGCTACACCGGACTTCACAAAAACCTTTATTGTGGAATGTGATGCTTCAGGAAATGGAATTGGTGCTATTCTAATGCAAGATGAAAGACCCATTGCTTTTGAAAGTCGTCCAATCATGGGAAAGTTTTTAAGCAAAGCTATTTATGAGAAGGAAATGTTGGCAATACTCCATGCACTTAAGAAATGGCGACCCTACCTAATGGGAAGACACTTCATGGTAAAAACGGATCATGATAGCCTTAAATACTTTTTAGAACAAAGATTATCCTCTGAAGAGCAACAAAAGTGGGTCACAAAGATGTTGGGTTATGACTTTGAAATCATCTACAAAAAAGGGAAGCAAAATGTGGTGGTAGATGCACTCTCAAGAAAGGATGAGGATGTGGAAGCATTGTTGTGTGCCATTTCTATTATCCAACCAGATTGGATAAACGAAGCAAGGGAGGAATGGAAGAATGACGAACAAGTGTGGGCACTTATTCAAAAGCTACAACAAGATTCCAGTACTTCTGATAAATTTAGCTGGCAAAATGATTTGTTATGGTACAAAGATCGCTTATACCTCTGTAAGAATTCCCAGCTAAAACAAAAGATTCTTATGGAATTGCACACTTCTCCCTTAGGAGGGCACTCAGGATTTTTAAAAACTTACCACAGGGTTAAGAAGGAATTTTTTTGGGATGGCCTTAAATCAGATATTCAAAATTTTGTGGCGGAATGTTTGGTTTGCCATCAAAATAAAGTTGAAACAATTAAGACACCAGGTCTATTACAACCTTTATCCATTCCAAGACAACGTTGGGAGGAGGTTTCAATGGATTTTATCACAGGTTTACCCAAGTCTGAGGGAAAGAGTGTCATCATGGTGGTAGTTGACAGACTTACCAAGTATGCACACTTTTGTGCATTATCACATCCATTTAAAGCCATTACAGTTTCTACTGCATTTATGGAAACAATTCAAAAGCTACATGGAAACCCAAAGATTATTGTAAGTGACAGAGATCCCATTTTCACTGTAAATTTTTGGACAGAACTATTTTCTTGTCTTGGTACTCAGTTAGCTCATAGCTCATCTTATCATCCTCAATCTGATGGGCAAACTAAGATAGTAAACAAATGTTTGGAAGGATGTCTTCGTTGCTTTGTATCTGATAAACAGACACAATGGGTCAAATGGTTGCCTCTGGCTGAATGGTGGTATAACACTTCCTTCCATAGAGCAACAAAAATGACCCCATTTATGGCACTTTATGGGTATCAACCACCATCCATCACATCATATTTAAGAGAAAATTCTAAGGTTCAGGCAGTGGAACATCACATCGAACATTAACAACAAGTCCTCCAACTCTTAAAGGATAACCTCGTGTTGGCACAAAAAAGAATGAAACAATAGGCAGATCAACATCGCAGTGAAAGAAGTTTTGATGTAGGTGATTGGGTATTCCTACGGCTACAACCATATAAGCAAATGTCCCTAAAGCAAGCTAAGAAGGATAATAAATTATCACCAAAGTATTATGGTCCGTACAAGGTGTTGCAAAAGATTGGTACTATGGCATACAAATTGGAGCTTCCTGCAGCTTCTCGATTCCACCCAGTTTTCCATGTTTCATGTTTAAAGAAGGTTATAGGTGACAAGCTCCCAATTCAAACAATATGGCCAGAAATTGACGAGGAAGGAAAAATTATATTGGAACCGGAAGCAGTCACAGAAACAAGAACTCGACAGCTACGAAATCGATCAATTTCAGAGTATCTTATCAAGTGGAAGAACTTATCCACTAAAGATTCCACATGGGAGGATGAGAATTTTATGCAGAAGTATCCAGAACTACTCAAGCGTTGAGGACAACACTTTTTTGACGGAGAGGGTGTTGTGGGGAAAAGTATCCAACACGGAATGACCCTATCCCACTCTAAGGGTGACAGTTCCTTAGCAACAGCTGAAAGCAAAGCTATCTAAAGTTTCTTCTTTATGACATGCAAGAGATAGAAGGAAGAGATCCACTTACAGATGTCTTGCGCAAATGGTCGATCCAATCTCCTTTGTTTTCCGCTTGCTCCCAGCTCCAAGTCTTTTCACGGGCCCAGCTACACGAGATCCTGCAAATAAGACAAGAAAAGGAAACTACAAGAAGCATACATTCATAATCGATTCAAGGATTAGCATAAATCAAAGACGCAAGTAAGACAATACACCATTGAAACACATGCGAATAGAAGAACCTCAAATGCTTTATTAATATATGGAAGTAAGGTTCAGGCGGTGATACAACCATGAGAGGTCCAATCCAGCATCACCTTCCCGACGGAGAGAAATCTCTTCTTCACCTCCCTCAAGCAATCACCCAATACTCTCCACTGTAAACCAACAGCAATTCTCTGCACAAAATTCCGGCCTCCAGATCCCATGGGATGAGATCCTTATATAGAGTTTTGGAGTGAAGATAAGTCAGCTTGATGTGTGACTTGTTGTCCTCTTCAACTCCAGTTGTTCTTCAGTCCTTCACTCAGAGTTTCTGCCTTCCACTTGGAGTTTTAGAAGCTCTTAACTCATCATTAGGCGAATCTTCTGATCCAAGTGTCATTTTAGAAGCTTCCTGGGCACTGGCACATTGAGAAAAGATTCCTCCACATGTCCAAGTACGCCCAACGTAGGTAGCCTTTGTTCTACTTGCTATGCAACGCAGGTAGCCTTTGTTGTACCTGCTATGCAGCGCAGATGCCTAGTGGAGCAGCTGCTTTGATCCAAAATTGACCTGTTTTTGAGTGTTTTTCAGTGGAGAACTGATCTGTAGTGCTGTGGTTTGCTGACCTTGTTCCTCTAAGGGTAAGAACAACATGTTTAGTGACTTTGGATCCCTCAGATTATTGACATTTCATGCTCCATGCTGTAAGGCACAAAAATGTCTATAACAGTTGCCCCCTAAAGTATGAGGTCGTTTATCGGGTGAAATGCTTTATTAGGAGGATCCGAAGTTCATTCAATCGCCGGGAGGTGACCTGTAACAAAATACAATACAATACATTATCTTTTCATACTTTCTTTTCATGATCTAGCTGATGCGGGCATTTCCCATGCTCAGCTTTATAAATACATTTGCTGTACATAAACAGACGATCGTCTGATAATAGACCGATAATTCTCTGCTTTTAATTATCATCCTTTTAGTAGGATGATCATCTGCTGCACATGTCTATGTTTTTATCTCCTGAATATATATCGCAGCCCGGATGGATGAAACTAGATCCAGGGTCTTCAAACTTGCCCGATCTTCACTCTAGTACAAGTCGATCCATGTGAGAATTTCCTGAAGTCGAACATGGAAAGACATCGCTTGATTACCAGTCAATAATGAAAACCATTAACAAGCGCAAGAGGAATCACCGATAATGATGATGACCCTCAAGGTACTGCAGCACAATTCACGTGGCGTGAATATAGGATCTGACGTCGAACACCACGCAAAGTCTCTCGGTCGAAGGTCATTAATGTATACCTATCGCCGGAAGTGAGAAACTTGCCATTGAGGCATGCAAGCTTCAAAGTACTAAGGGGGTGTTCCTAGATCAACTTCTTGGATAATGAGCTGATGTCGACAAGAAGTGATCCGTCAAAGGAGGGCCTTAATGAATCCCACATCAGTGACACGGAACGGAGCTAGTGATGATGGTGAAAACGATCTGTGAAATATGATTCAGGGTGGCGGTCATGGAAGGATGAAAGATGATGTATGGTAGTGGATGGGACCCGGTTGACACTTTCTGAATGACATCTCTTGAACATATAACGACACTGATGTGATGGATCGGTAGCATTACCCCATGTATGGATGGTATGGCGAGACCATGGTGAAGGGACCGGTGAATGATAATAACCCAACCCGATATTTACGGAGGAAAAAGTGTCATGTTCAAGAGCGACTTGCTACCATTAAGCTTTGAGGTTCTTCCCAATTTTTCCCCAGTCATTTCTGACCAGTACCTCTTTATTTTTGTCAAGCTTGAGGAGGATAACATATGCTTGTTCTATAACCTGCCCTTCGGGCAAGCCCATCGCTATGTTTTTAACGAGCTTAACGATAGGGAAACTCGTTCTCGTCTAAAGACAAGTTTGTCGCTATCTAATATTTTTAACGAGCCCAGCGACAACGACAACTCGGTCCTTTTCATTTTTAGAGAGTCTGAAAAGGGTACATAAAGTGGACTCCAGGGGTCCTTTTTCGTCATCTAATCCCTTAAGTCCGAAAAAGTATAAAACAATACAGAAGGGATGAATGTTCGATATCTTTATCGAGCCGAACTAGACAAGCACTCGATCTTTTTGTGCAATAATCCCTCAGGTCCAAAAAGATTAAAATCTAGAGGAGGGATAGCTCTTCCGGTCCTTTTAACGAGCTGGAAGGCCAAAACTCGGCAAACTTTTCATATTTTACGAGTCATTGAAAAGAGCTCAAAGAAGACTTGTCTTTTGAGGAACGAGTGATAAACAGGGATAGCAGCAGATTCCAGGTACAGGTTGGAATTTTCCAATCACGGTAGTATTACAAGGATGGCTAAGTGAAATCACTCTTCGCAGCTGTTCCTCAAAATAGGTAAACAATCAAGTGGATGTGAATGATCGGCCAAATGAAAAGTGGAGGCGACGGTGCAAACACGACCAAGGCTTTTTATGGCTGATGAATTTACGGTCTCAAATGGTTATTTACCGGTTCATTTTTCTCAATGAGCTTGAACTCTGGGGGAAGCTTGCTCACATGTGTGTTTATTTTTTAACGAGCATGAACCCTTGCAAAAACTGCTCGGTTTTGCGTTTATTTTTTAACGAGCATGAACTTTGCCAAAACTGCTCATGTTTGCGTTTATTTTTTAACGAGCATGAACACTTGCGAAAACTGCTCGTGTTTTACCAGTCATAAAGTAGGAAGGTCTCATGGAAGATCACTATTTTTTAAAGAGCTTCATCTCCCTACGTATTGCTCCATATCCTCTCTTTGTGCAAGCCGGGTATCGGCCTATCCTATGGGTTAGAGGGGTTAGTCCTACCTAAAACTAAAAAGCCGCCCGCGCTTGCATTCCAAGAGGTTTGCATGCCCCCAGGTGTAAGTCGAATTTCAAGGTTACCCCTCAATTTGCAGGTAAAACATTTGTTTTACCGGGAGAGGCCTACCTCTTTCTGGTTACCCAAAGATTGCTCTGTTAATCTTTCAAACAGAAACTTTCTTCGGCGATGTCTATCATTAGGTTATCCAAAGATGGTTACAATCTGTGGCAACAACAACGTCTCTATCTTTGGGGGCTGCCCCTACTTATCCTTTAAAACATTTGTTTTAATGGGTGAGGCTGGCCTTTTACCCAAAGCCAGTACCTACTTGCTGCCACAAACGGATCCCCTTCTTTGGTAGAGCCTACCTATTTAGACAAAGGTGAATGACGGACTCTCCCGTCCCCCACATAACTTTGAAAAAAGAATCTTTTTCCAGAACAACCCCATTCCTAACAGCCCCTTCTGAGAGTCCAACTCTCTCTTTGTCTTCTTGTCCTTCTTCTCCACGAAGATGGCTCAGAGGAAGATTCACAAAGATGAAGGAGGGGGACGGGGTACGGACTAGTCATATTCTTCCGCGGAAATTCTACTTTACACCCAAGGTTTTTTCTGCCTCCAGAGCAGACCAGGATGCATGCCCCCTGGGTTCCGACCTTCCTTTCCCGAATCACTCGCATTCATCAGGAAGAAGAACCAGAGGTAGAGACCTTTCTTGATCGAAAAGACCATTGAGGATAGGTATGTGACTACTTGCGATGCGTGATCCCGGAAGTGAAAGTTGGTCTACGAGCTTGACCATCCTTCCTTCGTATGGAAAACACATTATTCGAAAGAGTGAGGAGACTATTGCTTCCATGCAATATATGTAGTCTCGTCCAAGGAGTAGGTTATAATCCAAGGGTCCTTGGACGACCATCAAATTCATCTTGACAGCCTTCCCTTTCAAGGTAATAGGCACATTAGGCAGAATCCCTAATGGTCGACTGGTTCCTTTGTCAAAACCCGAGAGATGCCTTGTCTCGGGCAAAAGCGCCGGGCAACCCAGTGCTTTCCAAGCAATAGAGGACAGGATACTCATAGATGCCCTTTCATCAATGATAGTCCCAGCCATCACCATTTTGTATATTTGGACTATAATTCTAAATGGTATACTGGCTGGTAACCGGGGTCTGCCTAGTTGGTTCCAATCAAAGGACACAACCAGGTTGCTTGGTGGTGGGACCGAATATACGGCCGGGTATGATCCTGATGATGCTCCTTCCTACGATAAAGGAGTGGGCACATTGCCCTGATGTTCATCAGAATCGGTGTTAATGAAAAGAATCTGGACGGTGTCATCCTTACTCTCTTCGGTAGGGGTGTCAGCTGAAGATGAATCCTCAGTGACTGTGGTATTTGAAGATGAAACTTCTAAAGGGAGAACCGGGTCAACTGCCGTTTCGACCTTTGGACTTTCGTCCGGTCCGGATTCAGTAGGTTCACTTTCAGTGACTGACACTTCAGCTGGCCCTATGAGCGGGGCAGCTGTATTTTCGACCAACGAAGGACTTGGCGCGAGTTTTTGGTATCCAGGAGGAAGTAGCAACGGTGCAACCGGTTGATCTTCCAAAACTCTCTTGGCTTCGTCTAAAAAGGGACAATGGCGGAGGGTGTGATTGCCTTCACACAATTCGCAGGAGGATGTCCATCCTCTTCGTCATCTAGGACCTTCACGTTCGTTGGTCGATGGTAAGCATTCAACCTGACTGTCAGAGGTTGACGCTTCCGAACTGTGCAAGCGAGGGGACCAGTCCCTTAGTATCCGGGGAATACTGGGACAATCACTGTGGAAGTGGTTCCCTCTACATATGACACATGGCGACTTGGGCCCGGTCCGTGCTGTGTGTGGATTTCCGTTAGATATCTTTTGCTTGCCCCCAGCCGCCTTTGACTCCTTCTGCTTCTTTTCTTTCTTCTTCTTTTCCTTCTTCTTTTCTATGGGAGCTCCGCCTTCGGCGGCTTGTCCCTTCGAAGAGGAAGGATCGGAGGAAGATCCATAAGAAGTGGAGGGCTGGGGGATAGCGCTAGACTGGTCTAACTGTTGACTCGACTGTTCAGGAACCGTGGTGTTCTGAACTACAGCGGTTGAGAATAGCCAAACTGGCAGGCCGATTGTCAGTCCTGGAAGCGACAATGTGGCCATGTGGGGCGCACCAACTTCCCCCCAAGAGGAGAAAGGGCTAGGGGTCCCCCCCTGTGGGATCCCTTGGTTGGTGTGTTCCATGTTCTCAACTTTAAAGATCAACGTAGGAATCAAGGGTAAATATGTTCCGTTTAAGATGAATTTTATATGACGACGCTTTAGACACAACTTGCTTTTTCACTTTTTAAGAGTCGAGAAAAAGCTAAAGATGACTCTAGTCTCCTTCGATGTATTAACGAGCCCGAAGTGACAAATGCTCGAATGGACTTTTTCAGTTATAGAGTTTGAAAAAGGCCAAAAGAAACTACTCTGGAGTTCTAGGCAGAGGGTGTGCCAAACCTTTCGCGAAACCACAGAATACGTTTTACGGTACGAGTGGTCGATCTTCGTGAATGCTATGTTCACTGCATCGCGATCAGTAGGGCGGCCGACACGGTTTCCTATGGATAAAGGCTTTGCTCCTATAGGGGTCCCCCAATATACACGATGGTACGCGGGGGCACAAATCCGTATTAGCGCTCTCGTCCCTCAGGAGGAATCACCCACCTTCGTAGAGATCGATAGTCACTATGTTTAACGACGCCGGTTCACGTCTCTACCTAGACCTCTACTGTGTTTCGTTATGTTTCAAAGCGTTTTTAGATAAATTCAGTTCGTTTTAGGTTGATCTTGCTTAGCAGTTTGCCTTTATGGATCACCACGTGATGTATGAGACAACTCCTAAATGCAGTCTAAGAATGATAAGCAAGCTTTTTCAATTCTTTCAACTTATGAAAACCTCAACTACTGAAGGAAAAGAAAGACATCATCTTTTCAAACAGATCATAGAGCACACACTGATGCACTTTCCTAAATCGACATGCAAACTGTCAAAATGCACATGCACAATGCAAGTATTTCTTTTCTTCTCTCTTAATGTTCGGTGTATGACAAAAAGAAAGCTGTTGTACGATTTCGAATTCAACTTCAAGCGAAAGCAAACAAGTATTTGTCCAATAATCAAAAGAACACCTTAAGATTCACTCGTTTCAAACACAAGAAATACTGAAATTCGAACCATATAACGAAAGTAAATGCTCAAGTAGCTATGAACAGCAATAAACTAGCTCTTAGAATCACAACGACACTTTCTCACAGGTCTAGATCCAAGAGGTCACAGCAAGACTAGTTCACTTTCGCTATGGGAAACTGTGAATGAAAGCAAGAAATAAAATAAGAACAATCACGATTTCTTCATACAACTGAGGCAGAATGAGGGCAAAGAGAAGTGGTTTCAGCTGGGTATACAGGTTGACAACAGGCTGCAAAAACAATACTGAAAACTGGGCAACAGACAGTGGAGAATCCAAGTCGCACAAGGCAAAACTGGATCAGCGCAGGTACTGCACTGTCAATCTGAGATGCAGCACAGGTAGCCCCTTCGGGACCTGCGTTGCAGTGCAGGTAGCCTTTGTTGCAGCTGCACTGATGAGACAACTCACGTCTCTCTCAGATTCCGGGTCACAGTTTGCTAAAAAATGAGCGGTTTTTGGCCAAATCAGAAGCTATCAGACAAGTATACACTAGAGGATGATTGAGGAAGATGAACACTATCACAAATAGCTAAAAAGAGTCCTTGTGGCTCAGCTCTTTAAATCATGAACATGCCCAGCACTGGGCTAGAGTAGCTGCCCTCTACTTTGCATTCGAAGGATTCGAATGCAGTTCGATTCGGTACTCCCTTTGTTCAAGAGATAAATAGCAAGAATACACAAGCTACCAACAAGACACGATCCCCAGTGGAGTCGCCAGTCTGTTGTGGGGAAAAGTATCCAACACGGAATGACCCTATCCCACTCTAAGGGTGACAGTTCCTTAGCAACAGCTGAAAGCAAATCTATCTAAAGTTTCTTCTTTATGACATGCAAGAGATAGAAGGAAGAGATCCACTTATAGATGTCTTGCGCAAATGGTCGATCCAATCTCCTTTGTTTGCCGCTTGCTCCCAGCTCTAAGTCTTTTCACGGGCCCAGCTACACGAGATCCTGCAAATAAGACAAGAAAAGGAAACTACAAGAAGCATGCATTCATAATCGATTCAAGGATTAGCATAAATCAAAGACGCAAGTAAGACAATACACCATTGAAACACATGCGAATAGAAGAACCTCAAATGCTTTATTAATATATGGAAGTAAGGTTTAGGCGGTGATACAACCATGAGAGGTCCAATCCAGCATCACCTTCCCGACGGAGAGAAATCTCTTCTTCACCTCCCTCAAGCAATCACCCAATACTCTCAACTGTAAACCAATAGCAATTCTCTGCACAAAATTCCGGCCTCCAGATCCCATGGGATGAGATCCTTATATAGAGTTTTGGAGTGAAGATAAGTCAGCTTGATGTGTGACTTGTTGTCCTCTTCAACTCCAGTTGTTCTTCAGTCCTTCACTCAGAGTTTCTGCCTTCCACTTGGAGTTTTAGAAGCTCTTAACTCATCATTAGGCGAATCTTCTGATCCAAGTGTCATTTTAGAAGCTTCCTGGGCACTGGCACATTGAGAAAAGATTCCTCCACATGTCCAAGTACGCCCAACGTAGGTAGCCTTTGTTCTACTTGCTATGCAACGCAGGTAGCCTTTGTTGTACCTGCTATGCAGCGCAGATGCCTAGTGGAGCAGCTGCTTTGATCCAAAATTGACCTGTTTTTGAGTGTTTTTCAGTGGAGAACTGATCTGTAGTGCTGTGGTTTGCTGACCTTGTTCCTCTAAGGGTAAGAACAACATGTTTAGGGACTTTGGATCCCTCAGATTATTGACATTTTATGCTCCATGCTGTAAGGCACAAAAATGTCTATAACAGAGGGGCATGTTGGGTCCCTATAATACTAGCGATTACCCCATTACTACTGTAGTTATACCCCTTATTTATATTGTTGTGCCCCTATTACCCCCATATTGTTATTTCTGTACCCCATAGAATCCCTCTATTGTTATTTTTGTTGCTTTATATTATTATTGTTAGGTCGGCTGGATTATATTGTAGCTCCTTAGACTCCTATATATAGAAAGGAGGTTTTGTCATTTGTATCATCCAAGAATTGTTCATTTATGTAATGTAAAGGAGGTTGCCCCTGTTATAGACATTTTTGTGCCTTACAGCATGAAGCATGAAATGTCCATAATCTAAGGGATCCAAAGTCCCTAAACATGTTGTTCCTACCCCTAGAGGAACAAGGTCAGCAAACCACAGCAATCCAAATCAGTTCTCCACTGAAAATCACTCAAAAACAAGTCAATTCTGGATCATGTCAACTGCTCCACTGAGCACCTGCGCTGAATGTCAACTGCTCCATTGTCTACCTGCGTTGAATGTCAACTCCAACAAAGGCTACCTGCGCTGAGCGAGATTTGACTAGTGGAAGTCTCATTCCTCAATGTGTCAGTGCCCAGGAAGCTTCCAAAATGACACTTGGATCAGGGAATTCGCCTAGTGATGAGTAAGAGGTCCTTAAACTCCAAGTGGAAGCAAGGATCTCCAATTGGACTCAAGAACTGAAGAAGAACTAGAGTTAGAGAGGACACTAGTCAGCTTCATATCAGCCTCAAGCTGACTCATGCTTTCTCCAAAACTCTATATAAGGATCTCTACCCTATGAGATCTAGGAGGCTGGAATCTTGTGAATGTAAAGAATTGTTGTTGGTTTGAGTTTATAATTATTGAGGTGATTTGCTTTGAAGGAGGTGAAGAGGAGATTTCTTTCTGCTGGGAAGGTGATGCTGGATTGGGCCTCTTATGGTTGTATCACTTCCTGAACCTTACTTCTTCCATTAATAAAGCATTTGAGGTTCTTCTATATGCATGTGTTTTAATGATGTATTGTTGTACTTGTATATTTGATTTATTCTAATCCTTGAATCAATTATGAATGTATGCTTCTTGTAGTTTCCCTCTCTAGTCATTTTGCAGGATCTTGGTGTAGCTGGGCCCGTGAAAGAGCAAGGAGCTGGGAGCAAGCAGCAAGGAGAGAAGATTGGATCAACCATTAGCGAAAGACATCGGTTAGTGGATCTCTTTCTCCCTCCTTTTACTTTCATAAAGAAGAAATCTTAGATAGCTTTGCTTCGATTGTTGCTAACGAACTGTCACCCTTAGAGTGGGATAGGGTCATTCCGTATTGGATACTTTTCCCTACAACAGCCCCCTCGAAGAGGCTGAATTCTAAGGCATTGATCTATCTTTTCTATCTTTTCTTGAGCTGGTTTCATAACAAAGTCACAGAAGAGTAGAAGTTGCAGAGGGATGGCAGGAAGGATTAGATACAACTAGGCAGGAAAATAGAAATGAAATCTAAGCAAGGGAGAAGGCGAAGATTGTGATAAGGAACTGGCAGTTTAGGTTGTCACATAGAGATGAGTCAAAAGGCAGAAAGGAGAACCACAAATGGATTCTTTTTATTGATGTTGTTACCGTTAATGTTGTGGAGCTACAAGACTACTTTGTATCTATCAATACATAAACCTTTGTATTGTTATGTTGAGAAAGAGGGCTTGAGCTTGCTTCAAGGTATTCACCACTCAGTTAAATGATGAAGACTGCTATTGGGACCATTGTGTGTTAGTTGCATGTTATTCTGGCTCTTTAATATTTTTATGTATGCTCATATTTTAAGTAGTCTCTTTATTATAGTATATATGACCTGTTGTGATCAAACTTCCTTGTATAATTATTCAGTGTTCTCTGTTCTCGATTCTCTAATATGATTCTCCCTGATACTAGATCTCAAGCCCTATCTAACTAAGTTCATGACATGCTTTGCGTGAGACTCCTTACACATTCTCGGTAAGTTGAAAATGATGGCGTTGTGCCAGAATATAGAGGAGCCTTGTTGGCGCGTATGCCCAAACTTGGGGTCTTGAACTTGTTGTTATTTATGTGCCAACAAATGGTTCCATTTCCAAGACCTGAAATTTGAAAAGATGGTTTGTAATATGGTATAGAGGATCTTTAAGAAAGAACTACGAAACTGGTGGAATGAGAAACTGGACCAATTTGTTTCTTAGCAAGCTCAACTCCACTGATGAACTGTTGGATAAGAAATCCTATATTTGAAGCCGACTAGTGATCATTATGAGATATTCTAGTGCAAGTTCCTAGAAGAAATTTACAACTGTTTGCAGACATTGCAAGTTAAAGGAAAGTCCAATTTAAAAAGCCCATCTCTTCACGCATGGACTCAAGCGGATCACCCTATGCTACATTGTGGTGATACAAATCTGATGAGAGTGGTAGATTTTTGGGTACAGACCACGGTGGAAGGTTATATTATTGAATTTGCAGCAGAAATTCATTAGTATTTTTCGAAAGTTGAAGTTGTGTTCTGATCGAGGTTGCAAGCGAAGCTACAAAAAGAGGTTACCTTGTGGATTAACATTTTAATGGTAGAATTGGGCTTATTTGTGTTCCAGAACCCAAGCATGACAATGTAAACACCTAGTACTAGGGGAAGGACCTAAAGGGAAGGATTCTACTGAGAGGGGAACTATGAGAATGTCATGAGGATGGATGCAGATGACTTTTGAAAGGCCAGGGGTCTAAGAGCGCAAAGGAGAGCATGGATAATGTAGAAATGGCTAATGGCCATGCAGGTGATTAAAATGTGATAGAAGGAATTGCACCAAGTAGGAGTTGTGTTAAGAGATCTAGAATGGGGAGAAAGTATGGAAGGAAGCTCAATGGGAAGGGAAAAGATGGCCACCAACAAAGTTGGTCTGGAAGGTGATAGGGACCCACTCCCACCAATGGAAATGGGGATAATTGGAAGTGGGGTGGATATGGAATCAACACTAGACGTTGCACCACAATATGTCAGATCAATTGGAAATGTATTGAGGTATGAGATTTCCCTATCTTTAATGGTATAGATTCAGTAAATCCATTTATCAGCAAGATTGATGAAATGATTTTGAAGAACATAAAGTACCTCTACTAAATGTTGCATTACAAGTGACACTACCAATATGGTGGGGATTAAACTGCAACTACCTCCGAGAATGGGATAAGATCAAAATAGCCATGGAAGTAAGATTCAGACAAGTGGGGGAGTACGCTCAAGATTTCGTCAAATATAGGGGGGACTCTAATCCTCGACAACATTTGCAAAATTTTAAGGAGAGATGGAATTGGGAAGGAGTTCCAAAGGAGTTATGGGTGCATGGTTTTATACACACCCTGAGAACCTTTCCAAAATATTGGTATGTATAAGAAGAAATAAGGAAACATACTGGAGATTGGGACAGTTTGGTTGATTAGTTTGTCAGTAGCTTTTGATTTTTAGACCACAAAAAGAGGCTGACTGAGGTGTTGCAGGTTGTCAAGTAGATTCTTCTCACCTCGAGTCAGGTAATGGAGGGGTGCATAGATCATAGGACTTTACAACATATCTATGAGTCCAGTTATCATGAAACAATAGTCTGTGCGAAGGTGGACAAAGACCCGGATAAAGATGATTTGGAGGAATTACGACATCTGTCATTCCACGAAACCGAAGAGGAAAGGGATATCCTGAATGGACCTATAAATGATGATCCACATTTAATCCAAATTAAGTTGTGGAAACATAACCTTGGGACCAATGGCAAACCCAAGCTAGCCTTAATTGGAGATTTTTACGATAAGCAGACTACAAAGGAAATTTTTGACCTCCTGAGAGAATATGAAGACCTATTCCCTTAATTCGTCGTGAAACTGAAGGGGATCAAGGGAGATATAGTGGAGATCAAAATCATGCTAAAAATAGATGCAAAGCTAGTAAAGCATCGCCCATACCCACTGAACCCGAGGATTAAGGAGAAATTGAAAAAAAAATAGACAAGATGCTAGTAGTAGGGCTTATACTTCTGGTGGACGAGGTAGAGTGGGTAAGTCCGATCGTGATATGAAAAAAGAAAGATTCTATAGAGATAAGGGTCTTTGTGGACTGCCACAGTCTGAACAATGCTTGTGTGCATGATCATTTTCCTACACTATTTAGTGATGAAGTTGTAGATAATGTAGCAGGGAATGGAGCCTACTCTTTTACAGATGGATTCTTTAGTTATCACCAAGTTAGGATCGCAGAAGAGGATAAGAAAAAAAATACATTTACCACGAAATGAGGATCCTATTCCTATCATATTATGCCATTTGGTCTCAAGAATGAACTTGTAGTGTTGTCAAGAATTGTGATTTCTGCCTTTAGATACTATGTCCACATGTTCCTAGAATTCTATATGGATCACTGGATAGTCTATAGTATGTTGAAGAAACACTCTAGACTGCTCAGAATCATGTTTTATTGATGTATAGAGTGACAAATCTCACTAAATTGAAGAAGTACTGCATATTTGCAGTCCCTTTTGGCACACTTTTGGGCCACATAATGTGCAAAGAATGAGTATGTGTAGATCTTTCTAAGGTTGTGGTGATCATGAATATGGACCCACCTATAAGTGTAAAACAACTCAGATCCACCTTGGGAAATACTGGGTACTACAAGAGGTTTATCTGCAACTACGCCTTGATTACTACCCCGATGGAAAATATATTGAGGAAGGTTGGACGATTCATGTGGTTAGAAGAATGTGAGGGTGCACTCAACATATTGAAAAAAAAAACCAGTAACTACATTGATCTTGTTCTACCCTGACTGGAACAAACAGTTCCATGTCCACATTTATGCAACAAGTGTTTCTCTGGGTGTTGTTCCAACTCAGTCAAAGGAAGGAAACCTCAACCACATGATTTATTTTACCAGTATAAAATTGTCCACCGCAGAATAGAACTATACTACAACTGAGAGGGAGGCACTTGTGATAATATATTTGCTCCAAAAATTCATAAATTGTTTACTATGAGGCTCATTCAAATTTTTCAATCACCATTTTGCTTTAAAATATTTAGTGAACAAGCCTGTCGAATGTGCTACCCCAGACCTATTGCAAAACACAAAATGGATCGCTCAAAGCCTTGGGCCTATTTTGATGGTACCTCTCAAGGTGAGCCCTATAGGGAGGGGCAGGAAGCATCTTGCATACCAGTGAGTCTCATGTAATTAGATTTAAGGCAAGAATTGGTAAAGGGTTCAACAACAAGGCTGAGCTGATGGCACTAAAGCTTATCTAAACTCTGGTAGCAGAATATGGGGTTCCAAAATTTCTAATATTTGACAATTCTCAATTTGCTATAAAATGACTCAATAGGTAGTATACTCTACAAATATCTACCATCACTAATGAGGAAATTCTTGGTATTTTTGAGGGGCTTACCTAGGTTGCCTTTGATCACATTTTCAAAAAAAGAAGTCAAGGGGTAGATCTCCTATCAAAAGGTCTCGAGCTTTAGCCCGGGGAATGGATTGTTTAAGAAGATTTAAATGGGTTGCACACTGAATATTCCCACTTGCCTTTCCTTTGAGTAGTGGACTCTTGGATTATTTTTTTATTTCTCATAGTTGAATGTACATATTTTGTATGAGAGGATTGTTTAAATTTTTTAGATTAGAAATTTGCACCAGCCTACCTAGAGGTATGCAACAACAGAAAGAAGCAAAAGATGCATAGTTTTTTAGAGGTAATGTCTATAGATGAATAATTCTAGTCTTTTAGAATAATATCCTTGAATAAAAATATAACCTTTTCCTCGTAAAAAAAGGGCACATGAAAGACCATGATTAAGGAGCATTTCTCTAAGAAGTGCAGGAACATAATAAAAAAGAGTTTTGATCTTTGTCCTTAATATACCAACAACACTAGTAATAGATAATAGGAGGCCATCATATCTAGAAACAGGCATATTGAATGCATACCTCTTGTTCCATCCCCGAACGCCTTGGCAACAAGCAGTCGATTTTTGTTCAATCCATCTTGGTTGACATTTTCGGCCTAGTGCCTTAAACAACACCGTCACAACAACCACGATGGTGGAGTTCAAATCTGATCCCTCGTATTCGTCTGTGCTTGCATCTCAATATGGTTTGAGATTGAGGTCGATTGCAATAGTGGTTCAACCTCCCTCCCACTTCCACTACCACTTCCGCATTGGCAGAGGAAATTTCATCCCCCAAATGGATAGAAAAATGTTTTGGGTTATAGAAATCCAAGGTAGAGAGGATTGTAAAACAAGAAAGGAAGATATATGACTCGCCTGCAATGGTCTTCTTAGCTCTCGAACCTGGAGCATGTAAGAGAAATATTATTAGAGTGATAGCATTTAAAAAATTTAGTCATAGGAGAAATAATATTAGAGTGATAATATTCAAAAATTTAGTCATAAGAGAAATAATATTAGAGCGGTGTAATATTTAAAAAATTTAGTCATAATGATCCATATGCTTTGATATAAAATAAACGTTAAAAATGTCAATTTTTAAAATCTATTGTGTAGTTATCTATTGTCAAGTAGAATATCACAATAATTTATGTCGGTAATAGTGTGATCATTTCTTTTATTTTTTTAAAGGAAAATTTTCTAGACCTACACCCCATCAAGTATAAATAATTTAACATATACCTACTTTTTAAGTAATATAAATCATCCTATCGCTATCCTCAAAATAATTATCACCCATAGCCTTAGTGATAGTATAAGGGTCGTGTCAAAGTGGTATGAGCTTCTTATAGGAGTTTGTTAATTTCCCTTTATGCAATTCCAACCATAAATCATCACCAACCTGAATCTTTCTACAAAATATCATGAATTCATTGTTGAATTTGTCGGATATGTTCCTCAAATATGGTTTCTTTACGTATCTCGTTCCAAGTATAGGAGGTATCTTCATGTATTATACCATGAATAGTGCTACATCAACTTGTGCCAATTATTTGGACCCCAAGCACACCTAAAAAGGATTGTGGCAATAGAAATATGAAGAGTTATGTCAAATTTATGTTGCAAATATGGTAGGCTTTCAACATGTGTATGTGGATGCTCGGAATTGTATACTCTAAAGACATCTATAATAATCCTATTGACTACTACTTTCTATTTATCAATCTAGGGATGGAAGGTAGTGGATTTTTTCAAGCTTGATGTCCATCATGGAACAAAGGTTAAACTAAAAAATACTAGGAAACTATTATAGCTATCGAGAAATATGGTATTTGGAAACCAAAAGTGAACCAAAATATGCTCGAAGAAGAACTTATGAGTGGATTTTACTGCGACAATATTTTTACAAGGTGCCAAAAATCCTATCCTAAGGAAGCAATCAACAACAACAAAAACACATTTGTTACCATGCCCGGTTGAGGGAAAACATGAAATAAAATCTAGGGGCACTAACTCCCAAGGATTATCTAGAGTAGGAAAAGGCCTACAATTGGTGTGGATGGTCATTTGCTTTGGTAGAATATAATTCTTCCACTACTTACAGGCTTTGGTAATAGAATGTAGGTTGTTGTCATAGGTTGGATATCTTTGAAACCCATCACAGAGTGTTTGGCTATGATAGACCATTGAATGTTTGTGTCATGTGGGCACTACGTCGACAACATGAACGATTGGCTCATAGGGTCCCTATTGTGTAGCCATTCATCGAATAATGGCGTTTGAGATAATATTGTTTCCATAAAGAAGACAACCAAAAATAGGCTCATGAACACCATCAATATATATTGGAGGGGTTGCAATTAAATAAATAATGAATACAAAAGTTGTGGTCAATAGGATAGGGATCATCAAGATGTTGAGCCATCCAATGTAAAGATGGTTTTCAGTGCTAGTGATCTAGTCACATAAAATACCCCATAAATTTGTGCTTTGGGATACCCCCAAGATTCAATAAGTAATCCAAAGTGAGAGGATTCATTGATAAGGTGACAATGCCAACAACCCTGAGTTGACCCAAAGTGACACCTTATGATTCTTGCACAATTAGGGTGCCAATTTGAGCATCAAAAGGAGGCACAATTGCACAAGTGGCAACATCTCACATTTAGGGCACTTAGCCACAAATATTTATGTGTTTTTCCATTGAGGGTATCTTTAACATATCCTGAGGTACAAACCACATATTTGGAGGAATTTTGGATAACTTGTCACATTCCACTAGCGTCATGCATGAAGAGGTGCTCCCATCCTTTAAGAATATTTTGGAGAATTTCATGGCATAGTTAAGGGTCACATGTATAAAATAAGAACACCATAGTCAAGAATATGAAAATTGGCATTTGTATCATGTGGCATAAACGATAAGGACATAGGTGAAGAGTACTCCATTTAGAAACATTTAAAAGCTTGTTTGTATCCTCTTTCCAAAGAAGAGAAGATACCTTGTGACAAAAGGCCCAAATTGCCAATGGAGGAAGACTAGGGTAAGGGTTACTTTTTCTTTCATCTGTTGAGATACATTATGTATTTTAAGGCGTGTTTTGTTGTTGAGTTGACATATTTGGAAGCACAATTGCACAAGTGGAAACATCTCACATTTAGGTCACTTGGCTACAAATTTGTACGCATGTTTTCTATTAATGGTATATTTTACATTCCCTAAGGCACAAATCAAATATTTCAATGGCTTCACACATGAAGAGGAGTTCCCATAATTTAAGAATATTTTGGAGGGTTTTCATAGAATATTCAAGGGTCACATTTACAAAAGAAGAACTCCCAAGTCAAGAAGATGTAAACTATTTTTCCAAGGGATTGCTAGATGTGGCAGGTGTAATGGCGTGTCAACATATAAACTATGCTTCTTAGTTGTTTTATGTCCATGGTTAGATGTGAGCCTTGACTTGGTAACTTGTAACTCGTTAAGTGGGATAAGTTGAAATTGGACATGAGTAGCCTAAGATGAGTTATATTCAGTTCTTAGGTCGACAAGGCATAATTTAGTTGTAGTAATCATAACTTGTTCAGGTTGTTGTAGTCAAGCCAAGACTTGGTTGGGTTCCCAAGTCTAAAAAAAAGTAAGGGTAGTTGTGAGGGCATGATAATTAAGGAGTGTCGGGGCATGAAATGGAATTGAAAGGCATGCTAACACATGCCAGACAGTTTCAATTCATGTTGAGGAGTGTTAGGAAGTTCCAGAATATCATAAGGGAAAACAAGGTCAAAATGCATGGAAATGGACGAATAAGAGCGTGTGCCAAGGAGTGTCAATTGATTCCAAGTGTCTCAACGATGAAGTGTGTTAGGAGAAGGTTAGAATAATACTTGTAGGAGGAAATCCTATGGTTATAATAAGGTATTGGAAAAAGCAGTTTTATACAAAGGGAGATTTTGGTTTGGGCACAACATTTTTTTTTCCAATGACTTGGTTGGGTTTCTGTCGCAAAAAAGGTAAGGCTACCTACGAGGGAATGATATTTAGGGAGTATGAAGGTGTGTTGGAGAATGTGAGGAAGTACTAGCCCATGCTAGATGGTTACAAGGTATTATAGGCATGCCAAGGTGTGCCAGGTGATAGGGTGTGGGGTGAACGCATGCTAGGGAGTGTGAGGATGAAGTGCCAGGGAAACACAAGGGAGCACCAGTTTCAAATGCATGGAAATAAAGTTTCAGTGAGTTCCAGGTGTGCTAAGGATGGAGTGAAAAGGTATGATAGGTAGTTCCAAGGCATGCTAGAATGCTAGGTAAGCATACCAAGATGTGACAAGTGCTAAGGTGTGCCAATGCATGCTAAGGAGTGTTAGGGAGTACCAAGGAAACACAAGGGATCACTAGGTAAAAATGCATGGAAATAATGAATAAGAGTCTATGACAGGGAGTGCCAACTAGTTACAAGTGTGTTAAGGAGGGAGTGACATGGTATGATAGGCAGCGTTAAGTCATGCTAGAGTGTCAGGGCGACATGCGTCCAAGATGTGCCAGGTGCCAGGGTGTGCAAAATGGGTATTGGCACCGACTCTAGATGCCAATAGGTGCCAAGTGCCAAGTGTCAATGCATTCTAAGTGCCAAATCTTCCTCTATTTCTTCTCATCTAGTTTGCAATAATTGATCTCACATAACTTTAATATTAAACCATGCCAAAGAATACCAAGTCATCTCAATGCATGCCAAGCATACTAAGACTTGCCAAGTTCCAATGTGCGTCAGGGAGTGTGATGCATGCTATGAAGTGGAAGATCATATTGAAGAGCACTAAGGTGTGCTAGAGAGTTCCAATGCATGATGAGGAGTGTTAGGGAGTACTAGGACAACACAAGGGAGCACTAGTTCAAAATGCATGGAAGTGAATGAATATGAGGGTGTGTCGGTATTATAGACATATTTCGACACTTCAACCCCAATCTTATATGTCAATAAAATAGGGCTCATCAACCCCTAAAAGAGTTGTTTCATACCCTAAAAGAACATGGTCATTTGATTACATCGTTCCCCAAAAGTTCCACCTGAGAAACCATCTAGAAATGACCTAAATTGAACAACACTGATTGCTACACTGGTCAGATGCGATGCATACTGAGTGATACACTGCTCAGGTGCAATGCATACTAATTAGGCCTTCTATAGGGTACGATGGGTGAGGATGGACAAATGTCCGAGACAATTTTCTAAGTCGATTCTCATGGGATCTTTTAGAAACTTCTCCTATAACACTTGCCTCTCTGAGTTCGCCCAGGGATGAGTAAGAGATCCAAGAAATCTCCAAGTGGAACCAATTGTAACAAGTGGAATGACACTAATCAAAACCCCAGAGATGACTCACACCCTTGCACACATCTATAAATGGATCCGTCATCTAAGAGATCTAGAGGCTGAAAATTGTGAATTACAAGGAAGTGTTGATAGTTTATTTGAGGAAAGAGCATTGTATTGTTGGTGTGATCTTGCTATTTCATGAGGTGAAGAGGGATTGATGCTAGGAGGATGATGCTGGATCAGACAATTGGGTTGTAATTCTCCCTTCTATTTAATAAAGTTCTTCAAGTTTTCTTCCATATGATTTTGTAATTGTATATGTTATCATTTTTTAATGCTATTGTATGTTCATTATATATCTAATTTTGTAATTATTATGATATAATATATCAATATGGTTTGACGGTTCTTTGTTACTATGTTTCTATAGGTACTCTCGAAGCAGAATAAGTATGGGCAGGAGTTGCAAGCTTTGTCAAGGGGGAGATAGATAGAGTGAGGGACTAAGCGGAAGTTCCAAGTTGATTCTGTTAGTGTCAGTCTTTGCAGCCTTCCTCCAGTGATCAAACATGCTCCTACAAAGTGATTTTAAGGTGTCAAGGTCAAATTTTGTCATTTCAGTGAGTCTTCAAGCAAAATTTGGTCACTAGGCATTAGGTCTAGGGTTTGATTTTACCCTTGTCAAATTTATCCAAATTACGTTCCATGTCACCATTCAACTGAGTTTACCATCATTCAAAGGGTTTTCATCATCATGTCAAGTTCCACTGGGTCATTTTACACCTTGTTCATGCTTCAGTTGCGCCTAGGCAAGGTTCATTTCCCTCTCCTAGGGTTTTGAAGCTAATTTCTCTTGGATGGTCAAATCATCGGAAAAACTTGTATCCTGATGTTCATAAACCTTCCCCTATCCTTAAAGTACCTTATCAAACACTTCCCATCACTAAAATTCCCCAAATTCCTCATTTTCACACAAACCCTATTTTCTTGCTACAACTTGGCAATTTTCTAGGCTAGGCCTGTGTTTTGCCTTTTTGGACCCCTTCCCCTCACTCAATTTCTAGTTGAAAATTTCTAGTTTGGTTGGAAGGTAGACTCAAATACCTTTCCAAAGAGCTATCCTGCGTCCAATTTGGACACTGGTAAGGCCTCCAAAAGTCTCCTGCAAAAATCGCTATGCACAGGCTATATGCGCCACACCTCAAGCCCAGTGCACGCGCCACTTCCCTGTAATTGGGAGATCCAAATGAAGAAAGGTTTACATTTTTGGATTCAGCATAAAAAATCATGACTACTGGTGCTCGGAAAAGAAATTTGGAGCATTTTTGGGGCATTTTGGATCACATGACAAATTTTTGGGCAAAACACAAGGTTTTTCTCCCAGTGGCGCAGCGCTAAACATCTAGAGCTCCAAATGAGGAATGGTTTCCATTTTTGGATTCAGCATGGAAAATCACGACCACTGGGGTCTAAACAAGAAATTTGGGCAAGATTTGAGTCTCCAGGAGGTCAAAAACACCCAAAAAATGGCCTCTCTGCCCCTTTTTTGACACACGGGAAGCAGTCTTGGGAGAATGAAGATTTGGAGGGGAAAATGAGCACCAAATTTAGAAATTCTAGTTGCGTTAGAAAGTATATAGGACAGGCTTTCCAACAAGCCCACTTGGGCACATTTTTGACACCTGCAAGTGCCCCAAAACAGGCCCCAAAGTAGCGCGATGCACAGAGAAAATGGCGTGGCGCACAGAGGGAAAATTGCCAAATTTGCTTTTGTTTCACGAATTTTCGATTCACGACTTGTCCAAGTGGGCCCGCTCATCTACACTTCGGTTCTTTTGGAACCAAAGGTGGCATTTATAGCATTTTCTTTCCAGATGGACTTCTATCCAAGTGGTGAAGGAAGGCAAACGGTCACCCAAGCCAAATGTCATGTTTGTAGTGTTGCACCTGTAGCTGATGGTTGGCTCTTCATCTCCATTTTGTAATGATTCAAGTAACTCCCAAACCCTTGGGCGTTCTATCTCTTCATGGCACATTCTATATATTGTATGTAAGCTATTTTCAAAGGGTTGGTTAGTTTGTAACTTCTGGGACACTGTGGGAAAGAAACTCTATTTCTTCACTGTGTATTTTTGACAGAGAATTAATGAAAGGCAGCGGCTCTGTTTCATGAGATTCTTGTGGTTGTGAGTGTAGCAAATGTGTCTCTTATGTTTTCATATGTATTTCGTTATGTTTCATAATTCAATTCATGTTCATTTCAGTGAAATTTCTGAGTGAGATTAGGTAGAATTCAATTTTATTGCTCTGCTTATGGGAAAATTTCATGTTCAGTGTTCTTCTTCTGTTGAAAAGTATTCATGTTCCTATGCCCTTTTCACACTCCTCACCAATCTCTCCGCTCCGCGTTATTCCAAACTAAATTGCTACACTTTCCGCCTACCTTGCCTCACGAAGTAATCTGTCCCTTTGTATTAATTCTCTGTTCTTTGCTGACCGTTGGTCCCATACCATCCCAGAAGCTCGGTCATTCATAAAAATTGTTTCTTGTATCCATATTCAGTTACTACCCTAGGATCAATATTTCATTGTAAGTCATCTCAGATGATCTTTTGCTTACCTATTCACTGAGCATGACTTGGAGAGAGCCCTCTCCTGTTCTGGTAGGGCTAGCTACCAGACTGAGCGTGGTTTGTGGTTACCCTGAATTTTTCCTTCCTTCAGCCTAGGGCAGATTTAGGTGCTAACATAGTGGTGACTCTGTTGGGGAATGAAAATGGTTTGCTTGAAGATCGTTTTGCCCCAATACATATCTCAAGGTCAGAGCTAATTTTTGATGGTGAACAACAATCAGACATAAGAAGACGACTGAAATTATTCACCTGCCGACTCCTTTCACAGAAGAACCCAGCAATCGGTGCTTCATGGTGACTCCACTGGAGGACTAACTCTTTCTCTGCGAAAGTGGAAGGATCTTACACAAAGTTCGGGTATCCAAATTGGAATGGTATTCGGGTTCTACTCTGCTTTCTTGTAAATTACTTCTTCACTGTTCTTGAAGCTGCCCTAAAAGTTTTTCAGAAATTGTTGTATGATAAAGGTGATCAAAATCTTCACTTGATCTATTCAAAAAGTGTAAATAGTGAGTTTCCCTTGGATCCTGGCCTCCTTACTTTTCCTACATCTTATGATGATTCTCTACAAAGTGATGAGCCTAAAGAAAACAAAACTGATCCCATAGCTCTTGTACATATCCCTACAGCTGTTATAATCCCAGATAGGTATAAACCTCTTGTTTTACCTTCTATTCTTCATGCTTTCCCCAAAAAATATGATCTATACTTGCTAAGATTCGACGGTGAATGTAAGAATGTCAATGCGGAGCAACATGTGCAGAATGTTGAGACTTTTCTAGACCTTTTTGAAATTGATGAAGAAGATGTCAGTATAAGGCTTTTTGCTCTTTCTTTGCAAAGAAAAGTCAAGAGTTGGTTCAAAGCCCTGCTGGATGCAAGCATCAAAGACTTACAACAGTTCATCAAAGTTTCTCTTGACAGATGGAGGATCAGACAAAACATTTTCCTTATTGTAGAAGAGTATAATCAGCTGAAAAGACTGCCAGGGGAGAGAGTACAACAATTTTCATCCAGATTTAATCAAGTTTATTATTCAATGCCGGTTGATATAAGACCCCCTCCTGGATCTGCTCTCTTGCACTACCCGGGTGCCTTTGATCCGGAAATGGAGTTTCAGCTGAGAGAAAAGAATGTCGCAACACTTGAAGAGATGAAAAACAATGCAGTAAATGTAGAGGCTCATTTGCTTATCAGAAGGGCAAGGTTGAAAGAAGAAGAGATGAAAAACATGGATCCAGAGAAAACTACACATTTAGAGGAAAAGCTTGACATTTTGGTGAGTGCAGTAGAAGAGATGGTGAGGAAAATGACTGAAAAAGATGAAAATGACATTCATGAACAAGTGGCTGATCCAAAACAGTTTGTTTCTTATCTCAGTAGTCATAAGGATTGTTTTGTAGATCATATTGGAGAAGAAAGACATGTTGATATGACATGTATGCTTGATGATGTGTTTTAGATTGACTATTTGCCTCAGTTTGATCAGTATGATGATGATGATTATGCTCTCGAAACAGAAGCTAATCTTGCAGACAAATCAGTAGCTAGTTTATGGGATGAGGAAGTTCACTTACAACAGCTACAGTACAGTGGTCAACTGAGGCATATCAGCTATGGAAATGATGAGGAAACTGCAGCAGATTTTGAAGTAAGTGAAGGATTTGTGCCTTTGTGCTTTGATTCATGTCAGTTCATCAGAGATAATTTCCATGCAATCAGACATCAGCTATCGACAAATCTTGTTTTGGATCCTCTTGAGGGCGATGAAAACTTTGTTCCAGACTTCTTATATTCAGAGTTCGAGCCCCTAAATGCCATTAATAGTCAGGTTGCACATGAAGACATAGAAGCTGGCTTATATGATCAAACGATACAAGAAGATTCCTTACCTTTATGTTTTGAATCATTTCAATTTTTGCGGGGTAAATTTCATAGTAAATCTGCAAATGAAAATCCTATAGGAAATCAACAATCTCTCAGTTTTAATGTTGAGGATGAGACAAATGGTGAAATTTTTTAGCAGGTTTTTAATAAGAAATCTTCCCCTGAAATGATTGATGAAATCATTTTGGATACAGAACTAGATTTGTAGCCACCAAACACAATTCAAGGTCAGATTACAGATGAAGGTGAGGCAGATGAAATACATGATTTAATGATGCAAGAGGATTCTATACCCTTGTGTTACGAAGCATTTCAGTTTATAAGGCAAAATATTCGTAATATCTCTAAAGAAAAGGATGAACAGCCAATAGGATGTCATACAGTTTCAATAGATACATCGCAGCAGTCTCCTCAAGTTTTTGATGATCCTTTTGCTCATGTGTTAGATTTTTTTTGTTGTAAAACTTCTTCTCCATCAGCCAACCAAGAGACAAAAGAGAATGTTGATAATCATCTATTTCAAGGGTCACCTTCACTGTCTTGTTTAATAGATTTTTCATTTCATAGCCCATATCAAAGTTTGCAGTCATATGACGATATTGATAAAGGAGCCTTTGGTTCTGTTTGGAATCAACAATAGAGTTTGGTTCTTCACAAAATTTAGGATCCTTTTGACCGCTTGTTGCAATCATCAGAGAAAGACAGTGCAGATGTGAGGAAAAGTTTAATATCCAGCTATGAATATTACTTGGACCAGAGTAGTAATGTGTTAATGGAATCAATGGCGATTCTTATGAAGATCCTTTTGCAGTATTCTTGAAGTCATCCAGCCAATTCATGCTTTGAAAGTTTGTCAGCAGTGAAATTGATTCCAAGTTTCCTTGGGAGCTGCCTTTCGATTCTTCCCTTTTCCTGTGCATCAAAAAGCATTTGGGAAGAAATAAAATATCAGCCATAATGCTTACTTGGTTGCATTGGCTGTTCCATATCACTTGATCGAGTGGTGGAAAGAGTAATTAGGGTAGGTTTGCTGAATAAGCTCAAATATGAGCATCTTTCCAGTTTGCTAGTTAGGATTTAGTCATGTCTGGTTTTATTATGGTTTTCATTTTGAGTCTTCAGTCAGAGTTCGTCTGCATAATGTCAGTTTTCGTGTTTTGACTCCATAGCCCAATGGACGAAGGCACTATCTGCTCAACCAAAGATCTGCAATTCTTGGCACCTCCAAGGAGCTGGAGCTGCCATCCCTATTGGAGCCAATGTTAGTCTCAATCTTTTCAGCCTTCCTCCAGTGATCAAACATGCTCTTACAAAGTGATTTTAAGGTGTCAAGGTCAAATTTTGTCATTTCAGTGAGTCTTCAAGCAAAATTTGGTCACTAGGCATTAGGTCTAGGGTTTGAGTTTACCCTTGTCAAAGTTGTCCAAATGAAGTTCCATGTCACCATTCAATTGAGTGTACCATCATTCAAAGGATTTTCATCATCATGTTAAGTTCCACTGGGTCATTTTACACCTTGTTCATTCTTCAGTTGCGCCTAGGCAAGGTTCATTTCCCTCTCCTAGGGTTTTGAAGCTAATTTCTCTTGGATGGTCAAATCATTGGAAACACTTGTATCCTAATGTTCATACACCTTCCCCTATCCTTAAAGTACCTTATCAAACACTTCCCATCACTAAAATCCCCAAAATTCCTCATTTTCGCACAAACCCTAGTTTCTTGCTACAACTTGGCAATTTTCTAGGCTAGACCTGTGTTTTGCCTTTTTGGACCCCTTCCCCTCACTCAATTTCTGAGATTCCACTTTCCCCTACTTTATAACATCCCTCCCCACTTCCCAAAATTTTCTCAAGAATTTAGAAGCCCCCTATACCCTTCATTTCGCTTCATTTCAACAAATACCTTGTCCCACACATCGGGATAGGTTTCACTCAAATGATGTTTCTGAGCAATCAAAGATGAATTTGGGAAAACTAAGGGAGGTTTTTGTCCAAAACAAAGCAAGGAAGAAAAACGTCATTCACTTTTTACACCGGTGTGATGGTTTTAGAGACATGTCAAAAATACAATTTCCTTGGGAGAATTGATGCACCTCTGAAGTGACCTTGGGAAAATCAAGTTTTCTCCTAGCTTGGTTGGCCAAATTACTTTCTTGATGAGGCAAATGATAACTAGACATAACTATATTTCTAATGAGCTATCATGAGCTCAATGTGGAGTTGAGGAAGGCATACAAAAGTTGACTGTAACAACACTCTGCCTTTAGGCAGCCTCATTTGGCACATTTTGACCAGTCTTAGGAGATTTGTTTTTTGACAGGGAAAATGAACTCTAAATTGAAAAATTCTGGTTGGGTTGGAAATTAGACTCAAAAAAATTTCCAACAAGCTATCCTCCGCCAAATTTGGACACCGGGAAAGCCTCCAAAAGTCTCCTGCAAAAACTGCTACGCACAGGCTATATGCGCCGCACCTCAACGCTAAAAATTGGGAGCTCCAAATGAAGAAAGGTTTACATTTTTGGATTCAGCACGAAAAATCATGACTACTAGTGCCTGGACAAGAAATTTGGAGCATTTTTGGGGCATTTTGGGTCACATGACAAATTTTTGGGTAAACACAGGGTTTTTCTCCCAGTGGCGCGACGCTAAAAATCTAGAGTTCCAAATGAGGAATGGTTTGCATTTTTAGATTCATCATGGAAATTCATGACTAATGGGGTCCAGACAATAAATTTGGTCAAGATCTGAGTCTCCAAGAGGTCAAAAACACCAAAAAAATGGCATCTTTGCCCCTTTTTTGACACACAGGAAGCAGTCTTGTGAGAATGAAGATTTGGAGGGGCAAATGAGCACCAAATTCAGAAATTCTAGTTGCGTTAGAAAGTAGACAGGACAGGCTTTCCAGAAAGCCCACTTGGGCACATTTTGAACACCTTCAAGTGCCCCAAAACAGGCCCCAGAGTAGCACGATGCACAGAGAAAATGGTGCGGTGCACAGAGGAAAAATTGCCAAATTTGCTTCCGTTTCGCGAATTTTGATTCACGACTTCTCCCAGTGGGCCCGCTCATCTACACTTTGGTTGTTTTGGTAGCAAAGGTGGCATTTAAAGAATTTTCTTTCCATATGGACTTCTATCCAAGTGGCGAAGGAAGGCAAACGGTCACCCAAGCCAAATGTCATCTTTGTAGCGCTGCACCTATAGCTGATGGTTGGCTCTTCATCTCCATTTTGTAATGATTTGAGTAACTCCCCAACCCTTGGGTGTTCTATCTCTTCATGGCACATTCTGTATATTGTATGTAAGCTATTTGCAAAGGTTTGGTTAGTTTGTAACTTCTGGGAGACTGTGGGAAAGAAACTTTGTTTCTTCACCGTGTATTTTTGACAGAGAATTAATGAAAGGCAGCGGCTCTGTTTCATGAGATTCTTATGGTTGTGAGTGTAGCAAATGTTTCTCTTATGTTTTCATATGTATTTCTTTATGTTTCATAATTCAATTCATGTTCATTTCCAGTGAAATTTTCTGATTGAGATTAGGTAGAATTCAATTTTATTGCTCTGCCTATGGGAAAATTTCATGTTCAATGTTATTCTTCTGTTGAAAAGGATTCATGTTCCTATGCCCTTTTCACACTCCTCAACAATCTCTTCACTCCACGTTATTCAAAACTAAATTGCTACACTTTCCGCCTACCTTGCCTCACGAAGTAATTTGTGCCTCTGTATTAAATTCTCTGTTCTTTTCTGACTGTTGGTCCCATACCATCCTAGAAGCTTGGTCATTCATAAAAAATGTTTCTTGTATCCGTATTCACTTACTATCCTAAGATCAATATTTCATTGTAAGTCATCTCAGACGATTTTTCGCTTACCTATTCACTGAGCATGACTCGAAGAGAGCCCTCTCCTGTTCTGGTAGGGCTAGCTACCAGATTGAGCGTGGTCTGTTGTTACCTTGAATTTTGTCTTCCTTTAGCATAGGGCAGATTTAGGTGCTAACAGATTCCATTGTCTTTCACTTATCTATTATACATAGAAGAAATAGTGAATTGCTTTTCTAGGGTAGCTGCCAAACCTAGAGGGCTAGTCGTTCGAAAAGACACTAGTTTTCCTAGAAACAATTTGGCAACTCTGCTAGGGAGCGAATAGATGTTTGTTTGTTGTTATTGTTTGTATTATAAACTATAGATAGAGCCTGAAGTCAGCCAGCTAGCCTTCGAACTACTCTTGCTCTGCAATTTTATAGTAGATGAATGTTGCTTCAGTCAATCTCTGGTTTAGTTTATGAATTAAACATTTGACTTGCAAGCATTATAGATAACCTCTTGGTAGCTCAATAACCTCTCAAGACTTTCCTCTGTACTTTGCTCCTTACAGTCCATCATAGCTCAGCTTAACTCACTGAAAACAGCTACACAATTGAGCCAAAACCCATTTCAGTTGTGCTCCCTGGCACATCGCACTGTCTATCACTGTAAACCAGTATTCATCGCACCTCCCAAGTGTGTAAACTATGATGCATCCCTATTTCTATGAATCCGAGGTGTGATTACTGACTAAACCTATTTCCATTCTAGAAATTGGGGGTTTTTGTCCTTGCTTTCAATTTTGTTTAGTTGTTTTTGCTGCTTATGAATAGTGCCTCCTTACTGAAGCCTTCTTGCATCACATAGATCAAACTCCCTTGGATTAGGATTAGTAAATGATTTTATGTATTTGTCCATCATTTACAATCCTTTGTCGAAAAGTTGCTTAAATCGATCGGTCGCTTTGGTACAAAAAGTGTCGTAACTGTCGTTTTGTGTCAAAAAGAGAAGTGTCATGGATTCTTCATTCGCTGAATAGTCAATTGAACTTTTCATCATGCATTTGGTTTGATTTATTGATATTCAAAGTGTTGAAAGAATTTTTTATTTAAAATTGAAAAGTGTCATTTAGTCTTCCTTTCTCTTTTGAAGAAGAAATTGTCAAAAATGTCATTTTGAAAGAAATATTTCAGATCTTTGCTACATTCAATTTCCTTTTTGGAATTTTTACATTAAGGAGAACGAAAAACAAATACATGCATTTTCATTTTCATTTAGTTTGTGTGTGAAAAATGATTTAGGAAAATTCACTAGTGTGTGCTCTTTGTTCTCTGTTTGAAATAATTGTAATCTTATTTCCCTAGTAGCTAGGATTTTCATTGCTCAAAATAAACAATGATTGTTTATCACTGTATATTTCATTTTAGGAATTTCAAATCAACATCACGTGGTGAACCATTGAAAGGAAAACTTTTAGACAAGATCAACTCTAAAATAAATCTTAATGAACCTAACAACGCATTGGAACTTAACGCAACACATCTAGAGGTCTAGGCTAGAGACGCGTTTTGGTGTCATAAAAACTAGTAACTATCATTTTCATCGAAGGTTGGGTGATTCCTCCTCCTTGATATGACAAGTGCTAGCACGAACTTATTCTCCCCATACCGTCGTGTATATATTGGAAGACCACAATAGGATTATATTCTTTATCCATAGGAAGCCGAGTTTGCCGCCCTATTATTCGCAATGCACTGAACACAACATTCGGGAAGATTGACTGTCGTACATAAGTCCTTGGTAATTTCTCTCTAATTTATCACCAAGGTGTATATTGCAGTTTTGCAATTGGTTTGGTAATCCCTCTGTCTAGATTTTCCAGAGTAGTCACTTTCATTCCCTTTCGAATATTTAAAAGAAAAGGTCCATTTGAGCACTTGTCACTTCAAGCTCATTAAAAATCGAAGGAGACTAGAGTCATATTTAGCTTTCTCTGGACTCTTAAAAACTAAAAAAGCAAAGTTGGGTCAAAGCGTCATTAAAATTATTTGAATTCGGAATAATATCCCTGTTCCTTAGTTGATCTTAGGTTGAGATATATGGAGACAAATCCAAGATCCACCAATCAAGGAATCCCTTTTGAGGGGAATCCTAGTCCTTTTTCTTCTTGGGGAAATATTGGTGCTCCGTATATGGCCACATTGTCCTTCCTGGGAATTACCATTGGCCTGCCAGTATGGCTATTCTCAACCTCTATGGTTCAAAATACTGTGATTCCTTCGCAATCAAATCAGCACCTAGTTGATACTGAAGTTGACCCTTCACCTTCTTCTTCATTTGTTTCTCCCTCCCCTTCTTCCTCTTCGCTTGGTGAAAGTAGCGATGCTAGTAACCAGGTGACTGAGAAGAAGAAGAAAGGTAAGGAGAAGAAGAAGAAGCCAATTCACCAAAGGGGTCAACCCTACATCATCTGATGAAAATCTGCACATTAGACTTTCCAAAGCCAAATTCCATGCGTAATTTGTGTGGGTGACCATTTTTCTCGAGACTTTCCTTGCTTTCCTCGGATCTTGAGAGAATGGTCTCCCCGTTCACATCATCCTATGTCATCAACTTCTGGAAATCATGTTGATAACACACCTACAACTAGTGATAGTAAAGTTCATGGATAGACGAGAAAGGTTAGAGTTCCGTGTAGGTTATGTGAAGGGAACCATACCCTTCACCTTTGTCCCTTTTTGGATGAAGCCAAAAGAGTGTTGGATAACCATCCTGCTTCATCGCACTGACTTACATTTGGCTACAAGAAACTCTCACCAAGTCCTTTACTAGTTGAAAAACTGACTGACTTAAATCAACCATCGGTCAAAACCACTCTCTCTGAAAGTGAATCTTATGAGTCTATACCCGACCACAATCAACAGGTCGAGGTGACAGTTGACCTGGTTTTACCTTCAGAAAATCGTATCCTTATCGAAGAAAGTGGAGATGATACCATTCCCAAAGAGAGTGAGAATGATGCCATTCAAATTATCTTTGTTACTTCAGAGTCTGATGAACTTGGGGGCAATTCGCTCGTTCCTTCACAACAGGAGGAAAATCCCCCAATTCTCGTAACTCAAGGGGTTAATTTACCCATCTATTTGGTACCCCCTCCAAGTAGTCTAGTCACCTCCTTTGATTGGAATCGACTAGCAAGATCCTACCTTCCTTCTTATGTACCTTTCCGGGTCATAGTACAAGTTTACAAAATGATCGTGTTTGGCACTATTATAGATGAAGGGGCATCAATGAGTATCCTTTCCTCAACTGCTTGGAAAGCACTTGGTTCGCCATCGCTTATGCCTATTACACAGAATCTGTCAGGCTTTAACAAAGGAACCAGTCAACTGTTAGGGATCCTTCCTAAGTTACTGATCACCTTGAGAAGGAAAACCGTTCATCTGGATGTGATGGTAGTCCCAGGACCGTTAGATTACAATATACTCCTTGGGCATGACTATGTTTATAACATGGAGACTATTGTTTCAACACTCTTCTCAGTGATGTGTTTCCCACATGAAAGCAAAATTGTCATGTTGACCAACTTTCATTTCCCGGTCCAAGCATAGCTCCAAGTCAATCATCATCCCTAAATGGTCCTTTTACATCAGCGGTAACTCTTGAACCTTCATTCCATCCACCAAATTTCCATGAGTAGTCTGGTGAATGTAACGAAGCTTAGGGGGCATGCATTCTATGGACACACCCAGCTGAAAAAGATAAGTTTCCCTATAGGTTATGTGATTGGTTTGACACACCATTCACCTTTGTCTATTTTGTGAGCGAATCCAAGGAAGTGTTTTGTCTATTCTGCGGACGAAACCATCCTTCCTAACCTCAGTGATTTCCCTATGATTACAGGAGACTCTCCTTTTCATCATGCTGGGGGCATGCAAAGCTTTTTCCAATTTTTTTAATTTCAATTTCTAGCCTTTTAGTTTTGTCATTTATAGATTTTTAGCTTTGTCTTTTCTGGCTTTTTAGTTTTTTCATTTCAAGCTTGTGTAAAAATGAAATTGACACCGAGCATAGTTCCCCCACGGTTCAAGCTCGTTAAAAAATGAACCCGCCTTCGGTAATTAACCTTTGTGATTGCTATTCTATCAGCCTTTTGAGCCTTGGTTGAGTACCTCTCATCGCCTCCATCCTTTTGGCCGATCAATACACTTCCACTTGTTTGTTTACCCTTTTTAGGAACAGTTGTGATGAGTGTTCTTGTTAGCTAACCTCTTCCCAGAAACAACCACGTTTTGAGAAGTTCAAAGCTTACCCAGAACCAGTTGCTACCCTAGACACCACTCGTTCCTTAGAATCGAGTCTCCTTTGAACCATTTTCAGACTCGTTAAATATGAAAATATTTTCGAGCACCATCTTTCTAGCTCATTAAAGTGATTGGAAATGTCATCCCTCCTGTATATTTTAATCTTTTTCGGACCTGAGGGATTATCTCACGAAAAAGTTCAAGTGCTTGTCTTTTTTGGCTTGTTAAAGTGATCGGAAAAGTCATCCCTTTTGTATTATTTTATCCTTTTTCGGACCTAAGGGATTATTTTACGAAAAAGAACTTCTGGAGTTTCCTTTTCATCCCTTTTCAAACTCTCTAAACATGAAAAGGACCGAGTTATCCTTGTCGTTAAACTTGTTAAAACAATAGCGACAAACTTGTCCATTCTAGACAAGATCGAGTTTCATTATCGCTAGGCTCGTTAAAACATAGAAACAGGTTTTCCCGAAGGGAAAATTATAGAACAAGCATATGTTATCCTCCTCAAGCTTGAAAAAAATAAAGAGGTACTGGTCAGCAATGACCGAGAAAAAGGAAAAAACTTGAAGAACTTATGGTAGCAGGTCGCTCTCGAACTTGACACTTTCACTCCATCACCATTATTAAGTCGGGTTGGGTTATTCCATTCACCGGTCATCTCACCATTGGTCTTTCACACCATCCATCTTTTAGGGTTAACGATACCAATCCATCTTAGTGTCTCTGACATGTTCAAGAGAATTCATTCAGTTGAGAAACCACAATCCAATTAATTCCTCATCCACTGCAATACCTTCAACCTTCATTTTTTTCATGGCCGCCATTCTTGAACCCTGTGTCATCAGATCATTTTTACCTCCAGAAAATCATTTGCTTCGTTTCGTGTTGTAGATGTGGTGTACATTAAGGCCCTCCTATGACGAGTCACTTCTTGTCAACATCAGCTCATTATCCAAGAATTTGACTTAGAAACACCTATTTCTGTACTTTGAAGCATGCATGCCTCAATGGCAAGTTTCTCACTTCTCGCAATAGGTTGACATCAATGGCCTTCGACAGAAAGATTTTGCGTGGTGTTTGACATCGGATCATATATTCACACAATGTGAATTATACTGTAGTACCTTGAGGGTCATTATCATTATCAGTGATTCCTCTCGTGTTTGTTAACAACTCACATTATTGGCTGGTAATCAGGCGATGTATTTCCATGTTCGACTTCAGAACATCTCTTCACATGGATTGATTTGTACATCCGACGAAGATTGAACAAGTTTGAAGACCCCAGATCTATTTTCACCCATCCAAGCTGTGATATATTTAGGGATATAAAGACATCAAATGTACAAAGAAGCTGCACAGATGGTCATCTGAGCCAAGGATGATGACTCTACATCTGAAGAATCACCAATTTGCATCTGCAGACAAATATCTGATCTATGTACATGAAATGAATTTATAAAGCTAAACATGGGAATGCCCACCTCAGCTAGATCATGAAAATTATATTATGATGATGTATTATGTTATATCTTATACAGGTCACCTTCCATTTCGAAACCTCGGATCCTCATGATAAAGCATTTCACCTTACATCAAGATTTACGACTTCATGGTTTAGGGGGAAATTGTTATAGACATATTTGGGCACTTCAACCCCAATCTTATATGTCAATAAACTAGGGCTCATCAACCCCTAAAAGAGTTGTTTCATACCCTAAAAGAACATGGTCATCTGATTACATCATTCCCCAAAAGTTCCACCTGAGAAACCATCTAGAAATGGCCTAAACTGAACCATACTAACTGCTACATTGGCCAGGTGCGATGCATACTGAGTGATACACTGCTCAGGTGTGATGCATATTGATTAGGCCTTCTATAGGGTGCGATGGGCGAGGATGGATAAATGTCTCAGATAGTTTTCTAAGTGGATGCTCATGGGATCTTCTAGAAACTTCTCCTATGACACTTGCCTCTCTGAGTTTGCCCAGGGATGAGTAAGAGATCCAAGAAGTCTCCAAGTGGAACCAATTGTAACAAGTGGAATGACACTAATCAAAACCCCAAAGGTGACTCAGACCCTTGCATACATCTATAAATGGATCCCTCATCTAAGAGATCTGGAGGCTAGAATATTGTGAATTGCAAGGAAGTATTGATATTTTATTTGAGGAAAGAGCATTGTATTGTTGGTGTGATCTTGCTTTTTCATGAGGTGAAGAGGGATTGATGCTGGATCAAAAACCTGGGTTGTAATTCTCCCTTCTACTTAATAAAGTTCTTCAAGTTTTCTTCCATATGATTATGCAATTGTGAATGTTATCATTTGTGAACGCTATTGTATGTTCATTATATATCTGATTCTGTAATGATTATGATATAATAGATCAAGATTCTTTGATGGTTCTTTGTTATTGTGTTTCTACAGGTACTCTCCAAGTGGGATAAGTACGGGGAGGAGTTGCAAGCTATGTCAAGGGGGAGAGAGATCGAGCCAAGGACTAAGCAGAAGTTCCAAGTTGGTTCCATTGTCTTTCTCTTATCTGTTATACATAGAAGAAATCGTGAATTGCTTTAAACTGTTCTTTCTAGGGTAGCTGCCAAACCTAGAGGGCTGGTCATTTGAAAAGACACTAGTTTTCCCAGAAACAGTCGGGAGTGTCAATGAGTGCTAGCTGTCATGCCAAGGAGGGAGTGAAAAGGTATGCTAAACATGGGTAAGGCATGCCAGGGAATATTAGGGAATCTCAAGAAGTGCTAGAGTGTGCTTGGTAGTTTCAGGGTGTGCTAACATGTGCCAAATAATTCCAAGGCATGCCAGGTGCTAAGACATGCTAGGATGTGTAGGGTGCCATAGTATGCCAATATGTGTCAAGGATTTTAAAGGAAAAAAAGGAATAACTAAGCTAAAATGCAAGGAAATGAACACATAAGAGGGTTAATAAGTCGAGACTTTATCTTTTTCAAAAGGGGCATGCTAGGCACACTAATAATATGTTCCAGTACATGCCAAGTGCTAATGTGTGGAAAGTGCTAATGTTTTTCAATGCAATATTATGCCAAGGTGTTCTAGGGAATGCTAAGCACTATAGGGCATGCCAACACATGATAGGGGAGTGCTATGCTATGCTAGGACATGCCAACATGTGCTTGGGTGTCCTACTCATGGCAAGATGTTCTAGGTACAAATATTTTCCAGGTACAAATATGTTCCCAAACATGCGAGGTGCCAAGGAATGTTAGTGTATTGTTCCAAAGCATGTTAAGGTGTGCCATGAGTGTTGAGGAGTGCTAGGTATCTCTCATTAATAGAATTGGTAGAGCTTGATTATGTATTAAATAATATAGTTCCTACACACAATAGTGGAACTTTATTTAAAGAAAATTTGCTAGATAATAAACCTAATAGAGATGAATCATGTGTTGACTCATAGGAAAACTATATTCTTATGAATTGAGGGAAATGATACACACTAATTACTTCTTAACAAATTGACTGACTATTATAACCATTATGACATTGGACACATAATGAAAAAGACTCCACAACAATGGTCTTAAATCATTATCTTTTGACAAAAAATATAGTAATAGGTACATAGCGTCATCAAAAACTCATCGGAATGATCAATGATGACGAACATTTTTTGACCGCCACCAAAAGTAACCAAAAAGAGCATTGGTGACGGTCAATAAAAGATCGTCAATAGAAGTGTCACCAAAGAGAGAATTAGTGACGGGCCTTTAACGACCCTCACCAAAAGTGTCACCAAAGATATAATTAGTGATGTGCCTTTAACGACCCTCACCAAAAGTGTCATTTAAAATGGCTTTGGTGACAAACCTTAAAGGACCATTACGATATACAATTACAACAACGATTTTTTAAATACTGTCACCATATGCGACATTAGCGACGGACCTTAAAGGTCCATTACAAGCATGAAGCATCATCAAAAACTCATTAGAATGATCAATGATGACAAACATTTATTAACTGTCACCAAAAGTAACCAAAAATATCATTGGTGATGGTCAATAAAATATCGTCACTAAAAGTGTCACCAAATAGAGAATTAGTGATGCCTATTTAATGACCCTCACCAAAAGTGTCACCAAAGAGAGAATTAGTGATGGGCCTTTAATGACCCTCACCAAAAGTTTCATTGAAAATGGATTTGGTGACAAACCTTAAGAGACCATCACTATATACACTTACAACAACGCTTTTTTAAAGACCGTCACCATATGAGACATTGGTGATGGACCTTAAAGGTCCGTCACAGGCATGACCCTCACCAATGACCATTTTTCTTGTAGTGTCTAGGTGTAGTGATGATGGTTCAAAGATCTTACACTATTCATTATGGGGCAAGAACCTCCAGATCTTGTTGATGTGTAGATGACACCAAAAGCAGGGAGGATTCCCTAGGATGAAGTCATGCATGAAGACATGAATTATGAGCTCGAGTCACTTTGCAGAAGAAAAATCAGACTAGGGACATGTTATGCACTTTGGACATTGCATAAAATAATGGGGGGAGGAATATAGTATCCCTCGTCACTTATAATGTTGTAATATGTGTGCAAGGTATTACACTCATGAGCTGAGTTATGTTATATGACCAGTGCACCCATATAGATATGTTATATATTTCGAGGCCAACATGCTTAGGCATATATGCCAATTTTAGTTAATTGGTTGGAGGACTAGTATTATAAATAAAATGTGATTTGTAAGTATTTTAATAATAATAAATAGATTGGTTGCAGATCCCACTCCATGGTAAGAGTATGGGGGCTGTGCAACTCCAGGTGAAAAAACAATGGGTATTGTGTTCAATGTTTGGGAAAGAGGGAACGTTGGGGTCCATGTGGCTTCAAGGAGGTGTCAAATGGTGAACAAGAGCAATGCATTGAGGAAGATTATATAATTTTCGAGAGAGGAGAAGTAAGGTGGTCATTCTAATTATGATTATTATTCCAAGGAGGATTATGGTACAAATATGGTTATGGAATGGGACTCTGGAACTGAAAGAAATTTTGGAAAATGGTTGGTGACCCCTGGAAAGTCAGCATCACAGATGGATTGGCCACTCTCGAAGAAAGGTGTGCCGCTTGGATTCTAGAACTGACTAACAAGCCAGGATGATTATCGCCTGGAAGGGTTCCTGTAAGCCATGGAAGCAATGCGAGCTCCTAGATCCCTGTGTTGAGATGTTCCTGGATAGATGTAAGGCACACTAGAAGGTGGGAATCATGGAGGGACTATTCATGTTAGTGAGAAAAGGAAAAAAATTTGAGTAATTTTTTGAAGGTTGAAGCAACATACGTTTCCAATAAGGGAGTCTAGCTAGAAAAGGATTTTGAAGAAGACTGAGTTGCTCATGTCATGTTTCCAATTAAATTTGATGTAGATTCCTTCTTGATATTAAATAACTAAGTAGCTATATTTCACAATTAAATTCTCTTGATAGATTATTTAAAGAACTTTCATTGTAAAATTTATGGAAATTTTAATTAAATAAAAATAGGATAATGCAATGGTATTAGAGCCTGTTTTCCTATCAACCTAAAGGTTTTTAATTTAGAAATTTTGTTCTAAGATAACATCAAAATTTTTTGGTGGAGAAAATTTCGACTAGTTTCGAATGTAGATTAAAAAGGCCAAATTCACCCAGAGAGAGATCATTCATTATTACTATTATGTAATCTTGAATTGAATCAGAATTGTGTCTCTTTTGTGTTATTGAATAATTATTGTGTACTAAGTATCTACACAAGAAGTTAAGATATTTGCAATAAAAATATGGGGGATCAATTGCAAAGACCTTGAATCCACCAAGGATCCATTTGCACAAAGGATTTGAATAATCAAGATTTCGTGCAATTTTTTCCGTCAAGACCGTGCATATTAGTCTCCAATGTTTAATATTTTTTTCCTATGCACGGGCCATAAAGCAGGTTGTGCATGTAGAATGATCAACACAAAGCAAACTTTGGATGGTCATTGATAGGGCATTCCTTTATGAATATATGTAACCAATTATGAGAGCTGGATATAGGTAACCAATTATGAGAGTTGGATACCACTAAGAAGCCGAGTCCTTGTTGTAGCAAATTTGTATGTTACATCAAAAGGTTAGATTGATTCAACCAATTTTTTGAAGAAAATCCTTTTTTAGCCACAATTCACGTTAACTTGTTGGTTATTAAAATGTTGATCGTATGAGAGGCCAAAATTTTGATTAGCAACAACTAAGGAAGGATGAGTCTTGTTACAAGTTAAGATATCCAATCGTTGAGACAAATTGAATTTTACTATTTTGGAAGGTCGAGTTACACAATATCTATATGAAGGTTTCATTGAGAAGTTGATATTCATCCTGTGGTAGTTGCACTAATTAACCAAGACATTTATTTGCTTAGGGTGTTGAATAGTCTAGATCAAATTCCCCGATAGACGCTAACATAATTTCGTTAAGTTCTATGGGGATGACATGGATTACCTGAGGCAACCATTATATGATAGAGATGGGAATTGAATGGAGGAATATGTACGTGGAGAGTGAAATAGGAATTGACCATCATACCTTGTGAATGATACAGACATGAACATCCAACGAAAGAGGGTAACCCAAATCAGATCAATGTGCAAGCTGATGTGGTGCTAGATTGTAGAACTGAGTCATGGAAAATTTCAAAATTGTTTTACTTCATGGGAATAAATATCTATGTAACTTGGATCATTGGCACACTAGTTGGATGGTGAAATCTTCGATTCATTGATCCTAGAGTTGATTTAGAGGGACAAATTTTCTAAAAAGTCTAATCTAGTCAAACTGTGGCATTCACTTCTATAGAGGAAGGCAACGCTTCATTGTTCCTTCATTAGATAAAGGACCATGATTTCTATTATGTTCACATTATATCTGGGAAGGATGATCTAGAGATTCCCCTCTGATTTAACATAACTATCTAGATTTTAGGACCTCAATACTATCACCACAGTGCCCTTATTTTGTCCAAATTTCACATGTGTATCTGAGATTTTATCTCAGCATAGAAATCCATATCCATGTTATATCCAATTCTAAAATTTTCCCTATGGTATAACAACATTTCCAACGGATAGTAAGCTCTTACTAATATCTCAAGAGGATTTAAGGTCACTATATTATATTTCTTCAAATTTAGCGAGAACAACATATCAAATGGTGCCTTGGGTTTCCAATGCTTCCTTTGAATACTGAGATAAAAAATAAAAGGAATCATCCCTAGGCTACACCAAAACTTTTTATAGGAACACCAAATTCCCTTGATTTTATCTACATCCCTAATATCCATTGAATAAATTTTTTTGAGTCTATAGTGTTTAAGTTCCGTGAACCAATATTATATTAGCATGCAACCATCATTAAGGGGCTTGATGAATTTCACAAAAATTTTAAGCATTCCATGTTTCTCTTTGACATTCACTAAGTATAGAAAATGCTTACAATCTATGACGAATGCTACATTTTAAGGGTTACATAAACAAACTGCGAAATACAGGTGTGAGTCCAAATTTATTTGACATCAAATTCAATGATTCATTGCTCAATTCTTGGGAATATGGAGTTTTTGCAACAACCTTTTATTGTAGGAGATAAGCTAGGTCATGGGTCTCCATCAAAAGACACCCTCCTTAGCTCATTGGAGGAGGTGAACAATGTAAACTTTGAAACAGGAACTATAAAATCAAAATGGGAACTCTGGCAAAAAAACCCCAAAAAAACATAAAAAAACAGTGCTAAAAACGAAAAGTGTGTATACTAGAACGATGTTTTTATTTTTTAGGCGTCAATTTTGAACATGTTTTAAAAATGGCAGTGACTATGAAATTTACTATGAAATTTTTGTGCAAAATATAGCTTCAAAATGAAAGTGATGATACTGGAACAATGATTTTTTTTTTAGGGTTAATTTTCAAAATTTTAAAAAAATGCTAGTAAAACCAAATTTTTATGTGCCAAACAAAGTTGTTTATGAGGAAAAAAAACATATTAATGTTTTTGGTCGAATATCATTTTTCTTTCCTAAGTATAAATTCAACATGTTTTCAACTATAACATGCTAGATACAAAAGAAATTGAAATTTTTTCAACTATAAAATTAAAAAACCATGACATTATTAACAAATTACATTACTAAATGAATGCAAAAGTCATTATTTGTATATTGAATAAAACATACATTATATCTCTAATTTAACATTGCATTATAGATATTTTAAAAAATAAAATTTATCATAATTAAGACATATAATCCAAAAACATAAAAATTCCTCATAACTTCTCATTTAACACCATATGGAAATCATTAATTTTATTTGAAGATATGATGCATACATCAGTTATCTAAACTGTCTTAAACAATTATTCAAAATCACTCACATTTTCTTGCACACCATCAGAAATCACATCTTTAGATGGGTGACTAGATGTTGACGAAGATGTTCCATATTCTTCTCTTTCATCAACTAGTGCCCCATCTGAGTCCACATGCATGCCCAATATTTCAGGTTTCAAAATTATTCTAGATCTACGATTGGTTTCAGCAGACTCCCATCTCAACACTGTTCCTTCTGGTAACAACCTTTTCAGAATCTCTATCGTCTTGAAGTGAAGAGTTCCTCTCTTTGTTAAATTGAAGTCATAAACAAGTATGTCAACGTCCTCCAATTTTAATATGTCTATGCGGTGGCGATTTATATTTGTACCCTTTCTTTTTCTCTTTCCGCCATTTTTTTTGTCAACTACCATCTCTGGCTTATACACAACATTGAATGGGTGTGTATTTGTGGCATACCAGTGTACTTCAACACTTGTAACATCCTCATTTTCTGTAAAGACCTTTATAACTTTAGCAACCCAAAATGGATAGCCATTGGGATCTCCATCTGCTAGCACTGCAATCATGCAACCCTCCTTAATATCCCGTACTGAACCCCTGTAAAGGTCTTCCATGGCTTCATGTTGTGCACGAGATCTTCTGAAACCAATATACATCTCTCTTTCCGCTACCTGTGAAGAATTAATAATACCTTGAGATTGTTGTTGTTCAACAATGTTTATTTCCTCATGTTCATTTGACACATTTTGTGGCCAAATAAATGGATTTTTCAAAGATATATCTTCATTTGTTGTTGTTGAAATGATATCACTTTGATTATTGAAAAATGACTCCCACCAAACTGAATCAGAAATGTCAAAGTACTCATATGTATATCTAATACATTTTTTAATTTCTTCCAAGCAATCAGAATAATTTATATCTCTATTCTGTTTGCGTGCATTCTGAACTTCACCAACTGATTGTAATAACAATAATTTTGATGCAAATATTGGATGATCTAGAATAAACTTCAAAAATTGCAAACCTGATGACGGTGCCCATTCTGCAGTAGTTGAATACTTCTTGCCCCATATTAGTGTTTTCCCATCAATTTTTTTGATATGAAATTGATGTTGGAAGCTAATGTCATTAAGTTGTTCAATGCATTTCCCCTCACCATATGATCCCAGAATAAACCTTTGCATGTCAACAGTTTCTTCCAACACATCAAAAGTAGGCTCTGGCATGTATGATTTATTAAAACATTCAATTAGTGATGGCAAGCTCCCAACTTCCTTCCTCCTCAATGTGACTGAAAAAAGACTGAAGATCTGATCAATATGGTCGTGAGTGTGCCCAACAAGAAGGAAACCAACCTTTACCTTTTGAAAAATTCTCAATTCAATAAGCATGTTTAGATATCCAAAAACAACCTGATTTTTGGAAACCAACCTGATCCCAGAATAAATCTTCGCATGTCAAAAGTTTCTTCCAACACATCAAAAGTAGGCTCTGGCATGTATGATTTCTTAAAGCATTCAATTAGTGATGACAAGCTCCCAACTTCCTTCCTCCTCAGTGTGACTGAAAAACGACTAAAGATTTGATAAATATGGTCATGAGTGTGCCCAACAAGAAGGAAACCAACCTTTACCTTTTGAAAAATTCTCAATTCAACAAGCATGTTTAGATATCCAAAAACAACCTGATTTTTGTTTTCACGGCAAGTGTTGTCCAATTGTAGATACAAAACTTCAGGAAGATTACCAGACCAATGAGAAATCACATCATGAATTATGGTTATGGTCATATTTGCATCATTATGAATATTTGGAGCTGTGAAGTACACCCTTGGCAACATTTTCCCATTGAAGACCATACAACCAACCAAGTGAAACTGAATAAAATTTTCCTCCTGTAAATTTTTGGGTGTGCGAATAAAATGTGGTAAAAGTGTTTTCTTCTAGTCCATACCATCAATTATCAAACCCAGATATTTATTTGGATTATCATAACACTTCTTTCGATGCTTGTACAACTTCTTTCTTTCATTTGTTTATTGTTCGCAATGATCCTGAAGTTCTTTGACAATTAAATCTACACAACATAAAAGAAATTCATTAAGAAATATGTTTTCATAGTTGATGACTATAAAATTTTAAAAGTTAAAGTTATGAATGCTTACCTCTTTCTGACCCTTCACACTTGTCCCTTTTTTATTTAAGAGAAGCACATGTACTACAAATCCTCATCCTTGTCTTCTTAGGAATATGAACATTGTTGAATTCTTTCTTCCATACTTTCACAAAATATTGATATGTAATAAACCGTCCATGTCCCTCAACACCTTCTGTATATTCTTTGTATAAGTTGTAGATTTCTCGTCTTGAAAAATTATTTGGAATATGTATTGTCTCTCTATTTGGCATACACTCTCCATGCTTTGAAAAGAAATCTTTCATCCATGACATTGCAGTATTTGTTAATGGCCCAAACTATCATTTATGACATACTTCTGAATAAAATGTGGGATCCTTTTCCAAATTTTCTTGAATTCTCGAGAGACGAAAATTCCAATCGAATGAAACATTTTGAAAGCTTTTCTACAGATAAATAAAGTCCCAATATGATAATCATAACCTGATAATGTAGATTGCGTGCACCCAACTAAATATGTATTTTGCATGCTTTTATTCATTGACAAATATCTCTTCCTGCTTTCTAATGCAAATTTGAAATCCATATGTTTCAAGCAATCTTTTTGGCAACATTCACTTGAAATGAGAGCGTTGATAGAATTTCTTCTCGTCAAATCTTCTGCTCTACCCCTTTTATAACTAGAACAACTTGCACTCATACGAAAAGGTCTGCTCCTACTCCTTGATACAATATTTCTTGGTAACATCTCCATCATTGGATCATCATTTGTATAAGGATTTTTATCATCATTATCCACACTATGATCAGCTCTGCTTTTCAAGTATTGACTTGGAGGATATTCTTCATCTTCCCCTTCTTCAGTGCCATTGTTGTAGTCCTTAGAATTCAGACTGAATGGAAAATCTGACTCGATGTTTAATGGATATTCTTCCTCATGTGCATTGTCAGTGCTACTCTCATAGTCCATAGAATTAGGACTACGTAGAAAATGTGATTGTTTACTTATTGAAGATGCTACATCATGTCCTTTGTCACTGCTACCTTTATACTCATTAGAATTAGGGCTAAGTGCATCATCCTATCCTTCATCACTGCTGCTCTCATAGTCCTTAGAATTAGGACTAAGAGGACATAGTGACACTCCATTCTTTTGAAATTCATCATCACACTCTTCATAACTATTGCTCTCATAGTCCTTAGAATTAGGACTAAGTGGACACCGTGACACTCCAATCTTTTGAAATTCATCATCCCTCTCTTCATCACTGCTGCTCCCATAGTCCTTAGAATTAGGACTAACTGGACACCATGACACTCCATACTTTTGAAATTCATCATCATGCTCTTCATCACTACTGCTCTCATAGTCCTTAGAATTAGGAATAAGTGGACACTTTGACACTCCATCCTTTTGAAATTCGTTATCACGCTCTTCATCACTGCTGCTCTTATAGTCCTTAGAATTAGGACTAAGTGGACATCGTGACACTCCATCCTTTTGAAATTTGCCATCATGCTCTTCAAAACTGCTACTCTCATAGTCCTCAAAATTAGGACTAAATGGACACCGTGACACTCCATTATTTTGAACTTCACTATCATGCTCTTCAAAACTGCTGCTCTCATAGTCTTCAGAATTAGGACTAAGTGGACATCGTGACACTCGATTCTTTTGAACTTCACGATCATTCTCTTCATCACTACTGCTTTCATAGTCCTTAGAAGTAGGACTAAGTGGAATCTATGACTCTTTATTTATTTGAAATTCTCCATCCCCTTTTTCATCAGTGCTGCTCTCATAGTCCTTAGAATTAGGACTAAGTGGAAGAATTGACTTTCTATTCATAGTGGAAGAATTCCCTCTATATTCATCAATATGAATAGAGTTGTTACGCGATGAAGAAGTTGATGGTGTATAAATCGAAACTTCACTATCAGAAAAATCCATCCCTTTCAAATAGAAGATGTTGAACGATACAAATGGAGAGTCTCCTAAACATATTACATAGCTTAAAGAATGAAAATTTCCCTCGAAAAAGTTTCGCGAAAATATTTCCCTCTAAAAATTTTCGCGAAAATATTACCCTCCAAAAACTTTCACGAAAATATTTCCTTCCAAAAATTTTGTTAGATTTATTTACCTTCATTATTTTATTCTACAATTTATTGAAAAATATAAACTAATTTTTTTTATGAAATAAATCATTAAAATTAGAATTGTAAACTAAAACTTCTACATTAATTATTTTAATAGTTAAAGTATATAACATTTACTAAACAATTGATCTTTTTTTTTTTTTTAATAATATATTATAAAACAAATGAATTCCACATTCAACCCATTGTAAAACAATTCTACAATATTCACTTTATAATATTTTTAAACAAATTATCCCACATTAACCGTACGGTAAAACATCTTCGTAATTTCACTCATATATTAAAATTTCATTATCACTATTACTCACATCACATCCAGGTTTTCTGAAAATCGTTGAAAGACTCGTGAATTTGTGGAGCAGCTGCATTGTTATCAACAACATATTCAATGAAGAATTCTCGCAATTGAAAGGTAACTTAAATTTTTTTCCTTGAAAATTTTCATATTAAATTAGTTTAATGAAAAAGAGTTTTTTTTTTTTTAATTAATAATTTTTCTGAGCCAAAATAACAATTACGTCCATCGTGAGCATGGTGGGCCCGATCAAACTCAATCGCCCAATAGCCGTGGGTGGGCCGCCGTGGTGTTGCGGGGTGGGTGGGGAGGTCGGGCGAGCGGGCGGGGTGTGAGGGCGTGGGGGGGCGGTAGGGGGTGTCGGGGGGGGGGGGGGTAGGGGGTGTGGGGGCAGCCCAGCGGCTCACCCTCCTGTCGTGGCGTTGGGCGATTCTGAGAGTTGCCCAACCCCTGCAACGGGTGGGCGAGCTGTCGAGGTGGGCGCCATAGCCCGACTCGCCCCCTACCTCCGACCCTCGCTGCTGACACCCTCACCCCCTTCACCCACACCCCACGGTCTTACCCCCTTAAACCCCCCTCCACATTCTGCCCCCTCAACGCCACCCTCATCCCCTACCACCAACCCCTTAGACCCCTCACCCCCACATCCCCACATGATTCACTAACCCTCTGATCCCCACCCACACCACCCCCTATCCCCACCCGCACCACCCCTTATCCCCTCACCCACACCCACTCACCCTCCCCCTCACCCTCATCCCCCCACACCCACCCGACCGCACCCTACATCGCCCCCCGCACCCACGCCCCCTCACCCGCACACCCTCCCCCTCATGCACCCTCTCCACCCACGCTCTCCCCATGCCCTCCCCCTCAGCCACCCTCCGCACGCCTTCCCCCTCACCTGCGCCCCCTCATCCACCCTTCCCACCCACGTGCCCTCCCCCTAACGCACCTTCCCCACCCCCTCACCTGCACGCCCTCCCCCCACGTGCCCTCCACCTCACCCACCCCACCCACACCCTCCCCCCCCCGTGCCCTCCCCCTCACCCACTCTCTACCGCACCCTTCCCCTCCCGCCCCCCTACGCCCTCCCCCTCCCCCTCCCTGGTGCCCATGCCGCCCTCCCCCTCCCCCATGCTCCCTCCCCTCCGTCCCCGCCCCTCCCCCTCACACACGCTCCCCCCTCCCTCCCCCCCCGCCCCTCCAGGTGCCACGTGAGGGTGGCGATCGTGAGGTTGGTGGGTCAAGGGGGCTGGGTGCGGGTGAGGATGGGGAGGTTGGGGGCCGGCCCACCCCGCCTGGCCCCCTTCGCATGCTCGTCCCCACCCCCTGCTCACCCATCCACACCCTCGCCCCCACCCACCACCCGCCCGTCCACACCTGCGCACCCCTCTCGCCCACACCCACCCGGCCTGCCCGTCAACCCCGCCCACCCTCACCCACCTGGCTGCCCACCCTGCCCCGCCATCCCTCACCCGACCTCCCGCCTGCCCACTGACCCGCCCGATGCCGACCCACCCGCCCACCCGTTAGGGGTGGCTGGGCGATTCTGATTATACAAATAAAAAATTTATGATATATTTTTGTTGTTAATTTAAGTTAATATGTTTTTGTTATTTACTGATTTATGTGTTTCTATTTTTCAAGAAAATGGCATCAAAGAAAATTTTTGTGAATCTTTCTGGACCAAAGACTCTTAAAGGTGCATCTTCAAGAAACATTGGTGAACGAACTCCACCTAAGCTCATGGTTACAAATCTTTCAAGTGCCTCAAGTGATAATAAGATGATTTCAGACTGGAAGAATTCAAAAGAGGTGAAATTTCCATCAAGAATCTGGTATGTGAAAGAAAGAGAAAGCACAAATGTGAATATATATCTATATATTGATATACCGAATGATAATGGAATTTTTGAGGTGATGGGAAGAGTCATAAATATGTGTTCGGTACCGGACACTGAAGTTGTTTACATACTTACAAAAGCTCCCAAGTCACATGAAAGGATTAAATACCGACTATCATATTCATTGTATGACACGAGAGAGGTATCTACAAAGTTGTGTAAACAAATCATAAATGAGATAACACAAAACATCGTAAGTATTGTTATTTATATTTGTATTTTTCATTCTTGAAAGTGTCTCGCTATATTTTTTAACTTTGTTCTTTATTGACATATGATATTTTGTTTGGCAGAATTTTTTTGAAAGTTGTTCAATTAGGTTGGGAGGCATTCATTTCATAGAGCATGATATCATGAAAGTTGTCAGCAGTTTTTACTCAGTGTTAGAAGAAGATATGGAAAACAAGCAAAATGTAGTAATTGATGATGCTACAAAACTACATCCAAAGAATCAGAAAAAAAGTCCTCTGGTGGATAAATCTAGCAAGGGTGAACAAGTTATTTTTGAGGACGATGAAGTTGAAACTGACAGTGAAGCATATGTTGCCATTACTGAAGATGACATTGGAGCTGAGAAGAGCCGTGAAAAACCAAAAGTAACAATGCCCAAGAATAAATCTATTGGGAATGTTATGACGAAGAAAAGTAATTTGAAGATTTTGAAGCAATCATTACCAACAGTCAAGAACCTAGTGAAACTTCAAAAGAAAGCAAAGAAATCATTACACTAGGCGCTGATTTAGAGGATGGCATTATCAAAACAAAACAAAATGCTATTTGAGAGAATTTGACAAAGAGAAACTCAATTGATGGTGGTCGTACATTTCAGCTTAATTTCAGGCAAACCTATAAGGCAAGTGAAGGAAAATGTCAATATCAAGTTAGAAAGCCACATCATCTGCATGTTCACAACTTGAAGACATTAATGAGGTACAATCCATATGTTCATGTGCTTAGTTATGTGCTTCTTGTTCATCCACTTCAAGTTCCCAACAAAGAAGCATTTGATAAGTCAAAATGTTTTGAATACAATTATTCTGTGCTTGGGGGGAACCATTTTGTAGAAGCTCAAAGACAATTGATGGAGGAATATCCTAATAACCCACGTTTTGAAACAATGGAATGTATCATTTACGCTGGTTTATCAGATACATAAGCAAAGTTAGTGGCATGGGATCATAATTCAGATAATGAATATAGGATGTCTATGACTTTCATCTAAAGGGTTAGATTTATTCATAGTGAATTTGAAGAAAAATGTGGTGGGGATAGGATAAATGTTATTGCAAATTTCTGAAAGGAATGTTGTATGGAAATAGGCTATCAAATTGAAGAGAAAACCAATTCAAAAGGTGGAAAAGGCAACAAAAATAGTGATTTATTCAGAGGTGTTGATAACATTTTCCAATTGGCATTTAGAACTGGAGATGTTTGAAAGTTGATTGATGAGATTTTTAGCATGTGGGAAGACATTACCATTAAAAACTAGAGGGTCAAAAAGTCTAAGCTATTGATATGTAGCAACAGTAAATCAGCTCCTGAAATGAAGAAGCTTCCAGAAGATATGACTATCACACCTTGGAGGGAGATGCAAGGAGTGAAAGATGAAAAACTTTTCAAAACAATATTATCTCGTGTGAGGTCAGAGGAATTATCATTGGAGGAAATTTCTGAAGAATTTCAAAAGTAAGTTTGTTGAATTATTTTTATTTATTTCTAGATTATAATTATATTTTAAATAAAACATGTTGTTCTTGGTAGTATTTTTTATACATATCATTATATTAACTTTTTGTTACTTTATCTATGCAGTCACAAATTTACATGAAAATTCAAGAACAAATGGTTAAATTATTGAATGAAGATAGTTGGGATAATGTTGTACGCAAAAATCTAGATTCAAGTTCTACATCAACATTAAAAGCTTTTTATCTTGCATTTAAAAAGGTATTTTGATTTATACATTCATTTTTATTCACCTATGTACTATTTTTAATTTATAACTTACACATATATTTGTTTATTTTATAAAAGATGAGGAAGGATGATAATGGAGCGCCAGATAGTTTCAAAACCTTTATTGAAAAAATAAAGATCGAAAGACCGAGGAAGAAACATATTAAGAATGTTCAACTTGATCCAACTCTTAATCATTTCATTTGGAATGACTAGACACTATTCAATATCAACTAATACAAGGCGACTATGAAGACATTGCTAAACTCATACCTAAAAGGGATTATTCCCTAGTCCTTGCAGATATTCCCCATGGTTTCAATAGTCCAAACGTTGACTATGATAGTGACCCTTATATTTATCAAGCTCTTAGTAAAGTGGTTGTGGGATTTGTAGAAGTCACGTCATCACCATTATGGAGATTTGTGACATTTCATTCATACACACAATTGGCAATGATATTGTCAAGCTTCAAGGGGAAAACAAATTCAAGGAAGCAGCTTACATGGTAAGATGTTTAAAATGTATATTTGATTAATGTTGAAAAATTTATTTATGTACAAGTTAATTGAAATTTTACTATTTCATGTTACAGACAAAAGTCAAATCTTCTTAAGAATGAAGATCAACAATTTATAAATGATTGTGAGTTCATTCATATTGATAGTTGGGCAAAAGATGATAGCCATATGCCTATGATTTTTAATTGGGTAGACGGAAAGAGTCATAGACAAATATTGAATTATGATGTTGTTGTGAGAAAACTAACATATGAAGGCAAAGAAGCAAAAGGAGAGATAGTTAACATTTATAAAAAACCACAATTATTGATTAACTATCTTATAGACATATGTTCAAATGAAGGATATTGGGTTTTGGATTTATTTTCTAGCTCAGATAAGTTTTATTATATGGAATTGAATTTCAATATGTTATTTTTTAATTAATATTTCATTGTACTAATTTAATTCATTATTTCTTTTGTGCTTGATAATTAGGTACAACACTAGCATGTTGCCTTCAAAAAGGAAGAAATTGCATTGCAATTGAAAAAGATCCAGTACAACACAATTTCATTTAGCAAAGAATTAATGCTCTTCGACTTCTTCCAGATGCAATGCAAGAAATTGGGTTGAACAAAGGGGACTTTAGTGAATCACATGTTGCAAAAAAGGCAAAGGAACCCCAGCCACCATTACATGGAATGTTTGGAAAGACATACATTGGGAGATTCGCAGACATCAAAGATCCATTAGAAGAGGAAAATGAGCAAAAGGAAACATAAAATATTGTGGAAGAAGACAATGATGAAACTCTAGAGGATGAAGAGTTTGGATTATGTGACATTATTGATTAAATTTAAGTTATGCTTGGAAATCAAGCTTTGCAATGTTTTGACTTTGACATTTTATGAGAAGAATAAACACTCAATTAGGGTTGTTATTCGTTCAATATTTGTAATATGTAATTTTCACATTTACTTTTAAGTTAATCATTATTTTTTGAAAAAAAAGTGATTATTATTATTATTTTGACATGAAATTCATAAAAAAACTATTATTTAACCATTTTTAGTTAAAATTTTCGTATAAAAATTGTGATGTTGGCATGTCAATTCTAGCAAAAAATTATCAAAACGTGTAGTTTTTTAGTTATATTTATGTTAAAAATGGTTATTTTTATGTCCATTGTTAAAAATTATTGTTTTTTAGAAACAATTATTTCATGTGGATTGAAAAATTAATTAAGGATGTATAAATATGTAGAATATCAAAAATTCAAAATATCGACTTTCTAATTTAAAAATGCAAAACAATAAAAACCTCACTACAAAAAAATTAAAATTAAAATAAAAAATAAGAAAATATGAAGAAAACGACCGCTTCAAAAATGATCAAATTTACAGAATAATTATTTACATTTTATACATTAGAAAATTTAAAGCCAAAAAATAGGTCTTTTAAAAAAAGGGTGTGATGCAGAATACCCACTTTTTAAAATCAGAATGAAAATCACTACCATTCTAAAACGTAATGTACATAAAAAATATTAAAGTGACAAAAACTATGCTCTAAAAAAAACATGTGTGTTCTGCATCACCCCTTTTCAAAAATCAGGTCACTTTTTTGCTATCTCTACAAAACGGGTAACAGTATCAGTTCCCATTTCAAATTTTACACTATTGGTGGTAGAATTATTACAAAATATGAATCAAACACCTTCCTAGTTAATTCAATCAACTATGGTTCCATCAATAAATCCCTTGGGCGAACACAAGTTGTTGAAACATGAAGATAAGGAGGTAAGACTTGTTGTTGCACATTGTTTGAGTGAGCTTATAAGGGTGATGACACCAAAATCTCCATATGGGGATGATAAAATGTGGGAGGTATTGCATATGATTATCAAACGTTTTTGTAGGTTAAGTGACATCAAAAGTCTTTCCTTTAGTAGGAGGAGTAGGGCTATAGATTTGATGGGAAAGGTAAAATCACGTGTCATCATGCTTAATTTAGATTTTGATGATCTTATTCTATAGATTTTTCATCACTTCCTTCATACTATTAGTAAATACCATTACACGACCATACAATATCATATAAAAGATATGATGATTACCATTTTTAATATGAGTGACAAGATTTACCAACCCACATGTCCTTGTTAGTGGTTGTACTAAAACAATAGTAGGTTAATTTTGTAGCTAATTACAATTTGGAACACAATATTGCCATACAATGTGAAAGGAAGTTGAAGTTTCACTTGTTTGATGAGGAGCGATGGAAAGTAAAATAAAAGGGTGAGAAGATTTGTATGGATGCCCTCATAGGTGAGGTTAATAGTACCACTTCATAGATCTCTCCTTTATATCTTCCATGGGACTACCATACTCAGGAAAAAATAAAAGAAGGCCTTTCACCACTAAAGGAGAGAACCAAGGCAAAAAAATACTGAATACTAAAATAAGATAATGCACTAAAGGCCTTGGAAGTTGTTCGGGTCCTATAATAATAGGATTCATAATTTTGATTTGGCTATGGTTAGTCTTGTAATATTGTACATACTTTGGCTTTCTACAAAATGTTTTCCATTTTAAAAAATAAAAAATGTAAAGAGGGTATGTCCAAAAAGAAATATCAAAGGACAAAAAGAATAAGAAAAGTGAAAAAATTATGAACCCCAAACAAAAATAGGTCATGAAAGTGTGCCAACCCAAGTGCCACTACTTTTTACTTTACTATGCAAAATAATGGTTGTGTGCAGCTTCTCATAAATGCCGCAGCCCATGATAGTCAAATAGCTTAATCTTGACTAGTTCATGCTTTAAATTTCATGTTTATAGATAGAGAATAAAGATTTAGCCAAACTATTTAATCTTGGCAGATCAATATTTAGATAGAGAAATAAAATGTGTTCATAAGTTTAATCTGATCCATTGGAAGTTATAAGGTTAGAATTAGTTTACTTTTCAAAAAAAAAAGTAAAGAAAGGGTCTTCTAGCCTAAATGCACCCAATAAAATGAAGAAAAAATGTTAGGATAAGTAAAGGGTAGGTAGAATAAAGGTTGCAGAAGTAAAAAGTTTTTAAAGCATAAGCACATTTATCATGCTTAATCATATGTTTCAGTGTGCAGGAGAAGTTATGAAAGTGAAAGGATGTTCACAAGTTGATTTGGCTAACTTCCCCTCATTTCATTTCACCACCCACAACATACTTACTAATTTCCCCATTATCCCATCATTTCTTATGAATATACCCTTTTCTCTTCATTTTCACCTTTGCCCCTTGGTTTCACACATTTTCCAAGAAAATTACCCTCCAAATGTCATTTCCCTACCCAAAACCCCTTTTCCCTAGTGTGAAACCCATTTCACATTGAAAAAATCACTTTCCCCCATATTAATTTCCCTAAAAACCCATAAAAACCCTTTACCATAGGTTTTATTCTCCCCTCCCCACCCCCACATTATTTAATTAACTCCACCATGTCATATTTTCCCAACATAAAACCTTTTAACCCACCACCCTTGGTGTGGTTATCCACTACATACAACCCCGGTCCCACTCCAATAACCCACATATTATATTTAATCCCCGCTTTATTCATTAAAATAATTACAAATCGATTATAATTAACCCCCAGCCCCCACAAATCTCTGCCCACATTCTCCTTGTGCAGCTTCACTGTGCAACAACCATTAGATATTTCACCCCTAGATTTGATGTCACACATCCATATCACGTTGACTCCCTTTCCAATCTTTACCAGCTCGAAAGCACGCGAGATTCACAGTTTTTCTCGAGCCCTTTTTGGCTACGTGGCGGCTCCAGGAAAACTCACGTGCTCTCAAGGAAATACCGCCCGACTGCCAAAAGCGGTGCAATGGCCCCTAAAACTTCCTCCCCGCAAAAATTTGAAACCACTCACTATTCATTTATGAAATTCCATGCAAAATCTAACTGTTACCTGTTTAAAAGGCCAAAATGCCCCAAATTTCTCTTTTTGCACATTTTTCACTTCAAACTGTTGCTTATCCATTTTCGCCACCCTGAGCCTCTGCAACTAGATTTGACCGCTTATTACCTCCCGAACATAGTTCGGATTCCATCTACAAACATCTCAGTTCGATAAAGCCATTGATTTCCTTCCCCATATACCTATGCTTTATTGATGATTGTTTTATTTTGCAGGTGATTAGGAGAATGAGAGCTTGGATAAATAGTTTTGATACTAGTTCCAAAACTTGTTTACTCCAAGATTCGCAAGAAAATTTATTCAAAAGCATTTATTCAAAAGGAAAAGAAAATTATCATAGAGCAGAAGGAAACAATTTACACAGTAAATGTTAAAACATAGATGAAATCATTTTCACCAACACAACAAAATATTCTTACAAACTACTCTCCAAGAAACATTTTGTATTCTACATGTCTCTTTTATTAAAAATTAATTTTACTAAAAACACAGAAGCATGAAAGAGTGAGTAAGATTTACAGTAAAAGGTAAAAGTAAAAGCAGGTGACAGAGCATTCATGGTAAAAGAAATACAGTTGAAATACAAACATATGAAAGTGTATCAGATGAAAGCTCATAAGTAAATATAACATCCAGTGTGAAGACCAAACATAAAATCATATTAAAGGGCAAAAGATCAAAGATTAAAAGCCAGCAGAACCTAAATAACAGGGACAACAAACAACAGTTCAATAGCTGTCTCTATCTTCTTGCATGAAGATATTTCTTTCTCCTAGATTAATTCCCAAGACAGTTTGGGATATTTTGTAAATTCTTTTTGTATAAATACTTTATAATTCGAAGTATTGAGTGTGGATTGCTATAAATTTGTAGAGTTATTTTTTCTTAAACCTAAGGGTTATTGTAACAATTTTCAAGTCAACAGACTGGAGGAAGTAATAAAACTATTGCACTACAGGATTCATGAGATGAGCTATTGCAGTGAAGTATATTCTTTGTCTAATTTTGTTACTTTCTTATGTGTTTCATAAACTTAAATGTTATATAACTGTGAATGAATTAATTGGAAATTTAACTCAAAATTTGTTTAAGTACACTATGTTTTGCATAGTTAATCATTTATATGTTTTCCTTTGATATCCGGATTGAGAACCCTTAATTGCTCTCCCATCCTAGTTGACCTCTTTCACTTCTCTTCATAATCTGGCCTAGGGAACCCTTAATTGATCTTTGGATCCGATTGGAAACCATTTCACCATCAACCCTTTGAGATCTGTAGTAACTCCTCTATCTTTCCCTGAAGACATTGTTTTTAGAACTTGATCTAGTCTTGTCTGTCTGGCATTTTGACCCCATAGCCCAATGGTAAAAGCAACCCTCTGTTCATCTAAGTAAGTGATCCCACCACCCATATTCAAATCAAAAACCCAAGCACAGTCACAACTAGCCTAAAATCAAATAACTAAACAAAGTTAAATAAGAAAGAGAGAGCCCTCTCTGAGATTAGGAACGCTAGATCCTGATCTCCAAAGCTGGTTTGTGGCTACCTCTATCGTTTCTTTTTCTGACAACTTAGAAGAAATTTTGGAGTGATAACAGAAGTTATGAGTCCTAATACAACTATGGATATTATCTGAATTGGGGAGTAATTTGAGTTGCTAGTGGGGCCGTAACAAGTGTCCACTCTTGAGTTATTGATTTGTTATAAAAACTTGAAGGTGATGGGAAAATTTGCAAGTAAAATTTTACATCTTTTAGAAAATGGATCACTTTGCAAAATTACATAAAATTACGGTTTAAAAAATCTAGTTAACAACATAAAAATAAAGACACATATACCATATCAGAAACACAAGACAACAAAAATGATAAATAAGTTCACCCCTCTCATAGGCTACATCTCTTGGTCCAACTTCCAATATTGAGCCTCTTTAATTAACTACTCAAATTTGTGTTTAAATGGACTTACAATGCTCAGAATGTAAAATTTATGTCTCCAATGGTTCCAGAATAGTGAAAAACCCCTAGATGGGCTCTTGTTGGGCTCAATTTAGCAAAAAATTGAAGAAGCTATGCTCTAAAGAAGTTTTTCTGCTCACTGCTCTACAAACTACACTCCTCTACTAAATGTTCTATGAATTATGCCTTTTTTAGAACCACCAAGCGCCATTTTTGCCTAGCGCCAACGAGATTCCTACCGGTTCAAGTGAAATTTGTTGGTCCATTTAAATTCGCAATAACCTGCTATGAGCGGAAATTTAGGCCACATGGGCCATGTGTTTGGGGGCCAGGCCAATGCCCACCCCCATTGTTGTAGTGTTTTCTTCTCAAAGATGTATGAAAAGAACCCACTTAATATTGTGGATGACAAATAATCTCAACAATATAAATGGATGCTAAATATTGTAGATCTACAACAACTAATAGAAATAAAACCTGCCAAAATTCTAATTTATGCCACAATCATAGTTAAACAACAAAAATAAAGAGTAATAACTCCAATCATCCAATGGAAACCAGATATACAAAGGATAGATTTTATTATAACACTTGTGTAGGGAACAAATATATGTTATGAGTCCCCCTCTATGGGATGGGTTCTTGTCTATCCTCAAATGTCTTCAGCTTGTGTAGAGTCTCTCTCCTCTATAATGTGTAAACCCAACAAAAATATGGTGTGTGACAATGAAAATAATTAGAGTTATAACAGTGAGTGCAACAATGAAAATAATCAAAAGTGAATAATAACTGGAAAACCCTTCTATTTATAACAAAATATTGAGTTATCCTTGAATAATGAGCAATAATAAAATATTATTGATCCCGTTCTTGGAATAACCACTTGGAATATTTTATTATATTTGGTTAGGAGGGAAAAAGCATTTAAACTTTTATTTAGAAATAATAAATAAATGATTTATTTATCATCTCAAGGAATTAGTTAAGGAATAATCAACAAATAAGGATTTATTTAATTATTCCTAAGGGATTTAGTCAAATTTGACAAAGAATAATAATTAATTAGTGATTAATTAATTATTCTTAGAGAAAAATAAGATAATTAATGATTTATCTATTTATTTTTCATGATTGGGTTAAATATGACAAGGAATAACAACTGAACAATGGTTTAATTAATTATTCCCAGAATAAAATCAAATAAATAGTGATTTATTTAATTATTCTTCATGGGTTTAACTATAAATTACTAGACAAAGGTGGTTTATTAAGTAATTTCTCACAATGAAAGCAATTTTACTATGGTAAAATTGGCTTTACATGGTGTACTTCGACCCATCTAGTAAATTAGGCTAGATGATCAATTTTTTGGTGATAACACTTGTCATCTTAGCCCCTTAAGGTTTGGGGTCATGGTCATTTGGTGCCCCACACGCGCGAGGGTCGGGCAAACAACCCGCTAACTATTGGAGCCCCCATTCTTACCATGTGCTCGGTCACATGAAAGGCCATATGGCCTGGGCTGGTCCCTAAACTTTTCACCCTCCATCGAGCCCTATGCCAAGATTATGTGCAACCTCATATGACCTGGACCTGGAGCTACCTCCGAGCACCCTCTCTGCTAGTGCTAAAGTTCTTGAGCCTCAGTTTTGTGGTTTCCATGCGACCGAAGCCTAGGGATACACCTACGTACTCTTCCCATCGGCTCTCCATAACTTCAACCTATGGTTCTGTGGTCAGTATATGACCCTGGGGCTAGTCCCCTCCTCACACCTATCGTCGAGCTCCCCATTCTCTCTCCACCTGTATCCATAGGATCCTGACCTGGTCCTATTTCCAAGCCCCTTGTCAAAAAATTTCATACCTCCATTGGTTGTGGTTACATGAGGGTCTCAGAACCTTGGGTTGGGGCTAAGCTCAAGCCCTTGGCTCCCTTATACCAGTAGTCTCGTGAGTGGTAAGGTAATCAGGGGCTAGGGCTTAGCCCCAGCTCTGTCCCCCAACACAACAACATCAAAAACTTAAATAAAGCTTTGATCCTATGGTTGATAAGAAACACCCTGCAGTCTAGCGGTAAGCCTCTATGCTGCAAAATTTTAAGTGATGAGGTCAAATTCGGTCGAGGCCATTTTGGTCATGAACCAAAATATTACACCATCACTCAAGGTGCCACATGGCACCCATTCATTGGTCCACTTAACAATTGCAACCAAAAATTAGAACTTTCCAACTCGTACCAATCAGGTGAGGCCACTTGGAAGCCTTCCATTAGCCTACGAGGTACAGTTAGCTTGCCCAATCACCTGTCTAGTGAGCATATAGACTACCAAGTTAGTAGTCCTGCATCCAACGTGCAAAAAATTTACATGTATGAGAAAACGATCAGAACACAATATCGAGAGCATATGATATCAGTTTTGAGCAATTCAATTTGCATTGGATTTAGGTTGACGAGCTCTACGCTTTGGCATAGGTTTCGATCACTTTTGAAAACTTTGAATTATGAGAACTTTATTGATCCCTTCAATCAATCCTCCCAACTAGAAGCTTTTGAACCTCCAAAATACTATTTTCAGTCATCAAACAGATGAGGGTACATTTCCTTCACCCTTTTATTATAGTGGCTACATCCACCCTCCAAAAATTTTCCTATGCTTCATTTTGGAGCCTCCCTTTTAAATTACAACATCTCATTTCGCACTGGCCCAAGTACTTATTCTTTGATTGAAACTCATCTTTGCATCATGGCTTGTGTTTACTTACTTGACTTACTGGCTAACCCACAAGCCAATCTCTTGACTGGGTTTCCACCCAGTTCTGGGCTTGCCTTAGAGAACTGTGAAATCCTTGAGGGAAAAAAGCCTTGCTCTCAAGAATTGCACAATTCAAGCTGATAGTGAGCCTTCAACTCTAAAATTGCGTAGATCCAGTTGAAAGCCAACCTTCAGTTGGGAAATTGCACAGAGCCCGAGAGGCAGCCCAGAGCCACTCAGCCCAGAAATTGTGCAAAATCCTCTTACTTAGAAGCTGCTCAGTGCATGAGCTAGTGAGTTTCCCAGTCCTTCCAAGAATTGTGCAATCTATCTGGGAAATGCATGGTAGCTTTCCATGAAAAAAGAAAAAATAAAAAATAAAAAATCATTCCTACAAAATAGGCATCTATTTTCAGCAGCCTAGAGGAGACACTTTAGTGATTTTGGAAACTGTCGCCAAGTGTCGCTTTTTCTTTGACTTTTGGCCTTTGCGTCATAAACCCTAAATTGAAAAAATCTATTTAATCAGTGTAGCTAGAGATCATTTTCACATTCGATCTTGGAGCTTTGGCACTCTCTAGGAGATCAAAGAACCTTCGGTGCGATCATCGCCGATTTTTGGGTAAGTCTTTCTTTTATAGTCCTTTACTGCTTTTTTCTATTTCTTTTTATTATTTAGCTTATGAGAGTGTTGTTTCACTTGTTTGGTTGAATGATTGTTGACATTTTAACTTTTTTTAGCTCGTATAAGTGCTTTTTAAAGTTTTGCATTGCATTTCCCAAGTTTCGCATGAATTATGTATTTTTTTCACTAATGATCATTGTTATGGAAACTCTCTCCACATGCTTTATTTTCCTTCAGTTTGATTGATTCATGCACTTTTTTTACATAGATGCATCATCACACAGATAGATCTGCACTTAGAATCACACCATCCTTTACAACTGCTCAATTTTCACACTCGTCTTGGGAAGATTTGGGATTCCCCTGCCTGAATCTCTATTTCCCTTGCATGCACTCCACATTCTAGGAGATCAAGGCCCCAACCTTGGCTTATGGAATTGAACAGGGGATTCCTTGGCCTGGCTCCAATTGCACACTACGTAGTTCCAAGAGCCAGCCTTCCAATCCTGGCCACTAAGATTGTGCAATGCAGTCCCTCTTGGCCTATGCCTAGACTGAACTATGCATTACATAGTTCCACTCAGCAAGCCTCCCTCATTGACTGCTAGGACTATGTAATGTGCAGTTCCAACAGGCAATTGGTCACCTCTGTGAACCAAGATTTCACAATACCTCTCAACATTTTCCTAGTTTGTTGCTTGATCTTGTGTTGAAGTGCTTTTGGTTTTAATTTAACATTTGCATGCCATGAGTATCCTCCATGTCTCCAGGTACAACAATTATTAAGAATCTATCTAACAGTTACAGTTAACATGGCTTCCAAGAGAGTTGCATGAAAGGAAACTGTCAAGAGTAGTACTGGGGAAGCAGTTGAGAAAGTGTCAGTTAACTTGCCAGTTTATGCAGACACTTAGTTATTCATTGAGAAGGGAATGAAGTTGACATGGCAACAAATCAAGGATATATTTTCAGAGGATTTCAAGGAGGAATAAGAGGACATGCAAGTTTATATTAGTATTGAGTGGTCAACATTTTACAAGGTTGCATGCAGATACACTGCCTTCCCATGTGCAAAAATGATCAAGTGGATTGTCTCACACAGATCCAAAGACTATGACATTGAGCAGTGCCAGTGGGGTAGAAATTGCCACCTTTAGGGCACAGAACTATCATTAGATGTATCATTTGTCTTAGCCTGCAAGGCACATGAATACAATTTTCTATACCACCCACATTCAAGTGAACACGAGAGATATAGTCAAGTGATGGGTGAAAGAACCATCAAATTTTATATGAACACTCATTCATGTTTACAAGACAAAGTCTCTCAAGAAGGCCTACCAATTCTTGATCATCTTCGAATGCCGAGTATATAGTCACGAGAGCATGATACCTTTCCTAAAGGTTGGGTAGTTGTATTGGACCAATTCGTGAGTGATAGAAGGACATTCAACTGGTCAGACATGTTGGCTCATTAATTGAAAGTCCATGTGACCAGTGCCCAAAATCCGCCTAAGGATGAGTAAGTGAGATTCTATATGTCTGCATACTTACTCGATGCAATTTATGCCCAATAGTAATTTCCCGGCTGGACATGGACACCAAAAGAGACTTCCGTCAATATTTATTGCAAGTTGATTTCCAACTGCACCTACCATGGTGTAATTGAAAGGTTGATTAACCATTTCATCATCCCATTGTACAAGCCGATATTTGAGTGGGATCCACCTTGCATGTCCCAAGAAGCAATGGAGGTGATACTTAACATTGTAGATTGGTATGCTTCACCCGGTGGCACATTCATTAAAGTGTTTGGTGGAGAGAAGCCTCTACATGTTCTACCAAGGTATGCCACGAAGAAGCTGGTCATGGAAGAGGTCTCATATCACCTCTCCATCGAGTTATCATAAGGACTGCATAAGAAGAAAAAGACACCATGCCCTGCTCTTCCTTTGTAGATCGGGTTATACGAGATTAAGAGATTGAAAGATGTTGATGTTGAAGCTAAGGAGATATTGAAGTTTTAGTTCGGCACGAGGAGGAACCATGGAGATACTGCTACAATGAATCTAAGCCCCATGAGTTGGTCAATATAGCCACAACTTGGAAGGCTGCTCTACATGCAATAACAACACAGGAAGAAACAACAAGAACAACAATAAGCAATAATCTGGTGCAGGAAAAAGGTAAGAGGAAGATTATCAGAACCTAGAGGTTGAGAAAAGATAAAAGATGAGAGCGGATCCTATTATTTGAGAAAGCAACTTTGGCAGTGGAGACAAAGAGGTAGCAGCCGATAAAGAGGGAAGAGAAAAGGAAGAAAGAAAATAAAAGGTTGGAGGAAGAAGAACCTAAGTTGTAGGTGTTATCACTCATAACTTTCTCAAGGTTAAAGAAAGAAATTTCCAAGGTAACCACAAACCAACTTTTAGGCTTAGGCTCTAGCCAACATAAGTCCAGAGAGGGCTCTCTCTTTATAATTTAACTTTGTTTTGAGTGGGATTTCAGGCTAGTTCTTAGTGCTCAATAGGTTTTGATTTTGATTGGGTGGTGGAATTTGGGGAACAAATGGGCAGAGCAAGTCTTTAGGCCATTGGGCTATGGAGTCAATCAAAGAGTGGCTTAACTGGATCAGATCAATTACTAAAGGAGGAGTTCACAAGGCAGGCTAGCACACCAAAAATCAAATCTACAAGTTCAAACGGATGAGGTAGTCCTAACCAGGGTAAAAGGGCAATGAAGAATCCTTAAACCAGGATCAAGATAAAGAACATAAGGAGATCAGTAGCAAATGGCAACTAAGAATCCTTTACTATGGACCTAAGGGGGCAAACTATGGAAGTTGTTATAGACATATTTGGGCACTGTAACCCCAATCTCATACGTCGATAAACCAAGGGATAATTAACCCCTAAAAGTTTTGTTTCATACCCTAAAGGATCATGGTCAACTGATTACATCATTCCCCAAAAGTTCCACCTAAAAAAACACTCAGAATTGGCCAAAACTGGACCATACTGACTACTCCACTGTCAGGGTGCGATGCATACTGACGGCTCCACTAGCCAGGTGTGATGCATACTGGAGAGGCCTTTTGTGCAGTGCAATGAGCTAGAATGGACAAATGTCTGAGACAGTTTGCTAAGTGGATGCTCATGGAATCTTCTAGAAGCTTCTCCTATGACACTTGCCTCTCTGAAATCGCCCAGGGATGAGTAAGAGATCCAAGAAATCTCCAAGTGGAACCAAGAACAACAAGTCGAATGACACTAATCAAAAACCCAGAGATGACTCACACCCTTGTAGACATATATAAATGGATCCCTCATCTGAGAGATCTAGAGGTTGGAATTTTGTAATTTTGAAGGAAGTGTTGATAGTTTGTCTTTGAGAAAGAGGATTGTATTGTTGGGTGATTTTTCTTTTCATGAGGTGAAGAGGGTTTTGATGCTGGGAGGATGATGTTGGATTAGACAGCTAGGTTGTAATTCTTCCTTCTACTTTAATAAAGTTCTTTGAGTTTTCCTCTATACAATTGTGTACTTGTGAATCTTGTTATTTGTGAATGCCATTGTATGTTCAATGTATTTATGATTCTGCATTGTTTATGATATAATAGGTGAGATGCTTTGATGGTGTTTTTTTACTTTGTTTCTACATGTATTCTTGAAGCGGGACAAGTAGGAGAGGAGTTGCAAGCTCTATCAGGGGGGAGGGAAATCAAGCAAGGAGTCAAGTGGAATATCCAGGTTGGTCCCTTTGCTTCTCTCTTATCTATCATACATACAGGAAATCACAAATTGCTTTGATCGTTTGTTTCTAGGATAGCTGTCAATCGTAGTGGGGCTAGTAGATAAAAAAGACACTAGTTTTCCAGGAAACAAAATGGTGACCATACTAGGGAGGAATGGTTCGTTTGTTTGTTGTTGTTGTTTTTTTATAAACTGTAGACGAAACTTGAAGTTAGCCAGATATCCTTCCAACTGCTCTTGCTCTACAATTGCAAAGTAGATAAATGTTGCTTCAGTCAATCTCCGGTTTAGTTTATGATTTGAACATCTGACTTACAAGCATTCTAGATGCCATTTTGGTAGCTCAGTAACCTTCCAAGATCATACCCCTGTACTTTTCTCTTTACTATCCATAATAGCTCAACTTAACTCACTGAAATCAGCTGCAAATTTGAGCCAAAACCCATCTCAGTTGTGCTCCCTAGCCCATCGCATTGTATGTCAATGGAAGCTAGTATGCATTGCACTTCTCGAGTGTAGTAGGTGCAATGCATCCCTGTTTCTATGAGGCACAAGTGCTATTACTGAGTAAACCTATTTCTCTCCTTGAAATTTGGGGTTTTTGTCTTTGTTTTCAACTCTATTTAGTTGTTTCTTGCTGCTTATGAACAATATCTCATTGCTGAAGCCTATTTTCTTTACATAGTTCTACCTCCATTGATTAGGATTAGTAAATGTTTTTATGTATTTGTCCATCATTACGATCCTTTGTTAAAAATTTTCTTAAATCGATCTATCGTTTTGGTACAAAAGTGTCGTAACTGTCGTTTTGTGTCAAAAAAGAGAAGTGTCGTAAAGTCTTCCTTCTCTAGATAGTCAATTGAGTTTTTGCCATGTATTTGATTTGATTTGTTGATATTTGAAGTGTCGAAAGCATCTTCTATTTGAAATCGAAAAGTGTCGTTTAAGTTTTCCTTTCATTTTGAAAATGAAATTGTCGAAATGTCTCTTTGAAGAAAATATTTCAGATCTATGCTTAGTTTTCCAGTTTGGCATTTTTCACATTAAAGGGAATGAAAAACAAATACATGCATTTTCATTTGCATTTAGACTGTGTATGAAAAATGATCTAGGAAAAGTGCATTTAGCGTGTGTTCTTTTCTCTTTGTTTGAAAGAATCGTAATCTTCTTTCCTTAGTGGCTAGGATTTTCATTGCTAAAAGTAAACAACGATTGTTTATCATTGTAGATTGCATTTTTAGGAATTTTACATCTACATCACGTGGTGAACCATTGAAAGGAAAACTTATAAACAAGATCAACTCTAAAATAAATTTCAATGAAGTTAAAAACGCTTTGGAACCTAATGCAACACATCTAAAGGTCTAGACTAGAGACGTGTTCCGGTGTCATAAAATCTAGTAACTATCGTTTTCATCGAAGGTTGGGTGATTCCTCCTCTTTGATACAACAAGTGCTAGCATGGACTTGTGTTCCTTGTACCGTCAAGTATATATTGGGAGACCACAATAGGCTTATATCCTTTATCCATAGGAAGTTGTGTCTACTACCCTATCGATTGCAATGCACTGAACACAGCATTCGGGAAGATTGTTTGTCGTACGTAAGTCCTTGGTAATTTCTCTTTAATTTATCACCAAGGTGTATACTGCAGTTTTGCGATTGGTTTGGAATCCCTCTGTCTAGATTTCCAGAGTAGTCACTTTCATTCCTTTTTGACTCCTTAAAAGAAAAGGTCCATCTGAGCACTTGTCACTTTATGCTCATTAAAAATCGAAGGGGACTAGAGTCATCTTTAGCTTTTTCTCGACTCTTAAAAATTGAAAAAGAAAAGTTGTGTCAAAGCGTCATTAAAATTTATTAAATTTGGAATAATATCCCTGTACCTTCATTGATCTTAGGTTGAGATAATGGAGTCCACCAATCATGGAATCCCTCTTGAGGGGAATCCTAGTCGATTTTATTCTTGGGGAAATATTGGTGCTCCGTATATGGCCACATTGTCCCTTCCAGGTATCACAATTGGTCTGCCAATATGGCTATTCTCAACCTCTGTCATTCAAAATACCATGATTCCTCAGTAATCGAATCAGCAACTAGTTGATACTGAAATTGACCCTTCAGCTTCTTCTTCATTTGTTTCTCCATCCCCTTCTTCCTCTTTGCTTGGTGAAAATAGTGATACTAGTAACCAAGTAGCTGAGAAGAAGAAGAAGAAAGGGAAGGAGAAGAAGAAGAAGAAGTCAATTAAGCAAGGGAGCAACCATGAATCATCTGGTGAAAATTTGCACACTAAATCTCCCATATTTCCTTGCATAATTTGTAAGGGAGACCATTTTCACCAAGAATGTTTGTGCATCCCTATGATCTTGAGAGAATGGTCCCCCCGTTCACACCATCCAGTGTCATCAACCTCTGGTGATCATGTTGACAGCACACCATCAACTAGTAATAGTGAAGTTCATGGACAAAAAGGAAAGGTCAAAACTCCATGTAGACTTTGTGAAGGGGATCATACCCTTCCCCGTTGTCCTTTTTTGGATGAGGCCAAGAGAGTCTTGCATAACCATCCTGCTTCACCACAACGACTTCCATCTGGATACAAGAAACTCTCCCCAAGTCCTTTACTAGTTGAAAATCTGACTGACATAACTCAATCGTTGGTCGAAACACCTATCGTTGAGAGTGAATCTTCTGAGTCCATACCGGACCAAAGTAAACAGGTCGATATGGCAGTCGACCCAACTTTACCTTCAGAAGTTCCACCTTTAGATGATACCACTCCCAAAGAGAGTAAGAACAATATTGTTCAAATTCTTTTTATTACTTCAGAGTCTGATGAACTTGGGGACAATTCGCCTGTTCCTTCACAATAGGAAGAGAATCCCCCAGTTCCTGTGACTTAAGGGGTTAATTAAACCATTTATTTAGTACCCCCTCCAAGCAGTCTGGTTACTTCCTTTGATTGGAATTGACCGGCAAGATCCCGCATTCCTTCTAATGTACCATTCCGGATCATAGTACAATTTTACAAAATGATCGTTTCTAGCACTCTCATAGATGAAGGGGCATCAGTGAGTATCTTTTCCTCAAGTGCTTGGAAAGTGCTTGGTTCAGCATCGCTTATGCCTCTTACACAGAATTTTTTAGGCTTTAACAAAGGAACCACTCGACCGTTAGGGATCCTTCCTAAGTTGCCGATAACTTTGAGAAGGAAAACCATTCACTTGAACGTGATGGTAGTCCAAGGACCGTTAGATTACAATCTACTCCTCGGACATGACTATGTTTACAACATCAAATCTATTGTTTCAACACGCTTTTGAGTCAAACACAACTTCAAGTCAAACATCATCTCTAAATGGTCCTTTTGCATTGAGAATGTCTCTTCAACCTTCATTCCATCCACCTAATTACCACGAGTAGACCGGTGAATGTAACGAAGCTTAGGGGGCATGCACCTTTGTCTAATTGGTGGACAAATCCAAGGAAGTGTTTTTGTCTAACCACTGACAAAAACAATCCTGCTTAACCACAGTGTTTCCCATATGGTTACTGGAGAGTCTCCTTTTCTCAATGCCTAGGGGCATGCAAACCATTTTATGCAAAATAAAAATGACCTATATCATTTTTTTAGATTTTTAGATTTTTAGTTTTTTCTACACCGCAAATGAAGCAAAGGAAGTGTTTTGACCATTCCACGGATGAAACCATCCTACCTAACCTCAATAGTTCCTAACTTTCTTTTTTTAGCTTTTTAGTTTGGTCGTTTCTAGCTTACAGAAAAGAAAAATGAGCAATATTTCCGTAAGGTTCAAGCTCATTAAAAAATAAACCGCCATTGAGCATATGTTCTCCCAGAGTTCAAGCTCGTTAAAAAATTAACCCACCTTCAGTAAATAACTTTTGTGATCGCCATTATTTCAGCCTTTTGAGCCTTGGTTGTGTTCTCTCCATCACCTTCATTCTTTTGGCCGATCATACGCTTCCACTTGATTGTTTACCTTTTTGAGGAACGTCTACGACAAGTGGTCCTGTTAGCCACCCTCTTCACATCACCATGTTTGAGAAGTTCCAAGCTCACCCGGAACTAGTTGCTACCCTAAATGCCACTCGTTCCTCAAAAAAGATTCTCCTCTAAACTCTTCTCAGACTCGTTAAATATGAAAATATTGTCGAGTTATTGGCCTTTCTAGCTCACTAAAGTGATTGGAAGTGCCATCCCTCCTATATATTTTAATCTTTTTGGACATGAGGGATTATATCATGAAAAATTTCGAGCGCTTCTTTTTGGCTCACTAAATTTATCGAAAAATCATCCCTTTCATATTATTTTGTCCTTTTTTTGACTTAAGGGATTATGCTACGAAAAAGAACTACTGGATTTTATTTTTCGTCCCTTTTCAAACTCTCTAAACATGAAAAGGACCAAGTTATCCTTGTCGTTAAACTCGTTAAAACAATAGCGACAAACTTGTCCACCCAGATAAGAATGAGTTTCACTGTCGCTAAGCTCGCTAAAACATAGTGACAGGTTTGCTCGAAGGGAAAATTATAGAACAAGCATATGTTATCCTCCTCAAGCTTGAAAAAAATAAAGAGGTACTAGCCAGCAATGACTGGGGAAAAAGGGAAGAAAACTTGAAGAATTTTATTGGTAGCAGGTCACTCTTGAACATGACACTTTCACTCCATCACCATGATTGAGTCGGGTTGGGTTATTCTGTTCATCGGTCAGATCACCATTGGTCCTCCATACCATCCATATTTTGGGGTTAATGCTACCAATCCATCTCAGTGTCGCCGATATGTTCAAGAGAGGTCATTCAGAGAATTCCCCATCTATTTAATGCCTCATCCACTATAATATCTTCACCCTCCATTTTTCATGACCGCCATTCCTGAACCTTGTACCATTAGATCGTTTTCACCTCTAGAAAATCATTTGTTTCATTTCATGTCATTGATGTGGGATACATTAAGGCCCTCCTACGACGGGTCACTTCTTGTCGACATCAGCTCATTATCCAAGAAGTTGACTTAGAAACAACCCTTTCAGTAATTTGAAGCTTGCATGCCTCAATGGCAAGTTTCTCACTTTCGCCGACAGGTTTACATCAATGGCCTTTGACCGAAAGATTTTGCGTGGTGTTTGACATCGGATCATATATTCACACCATGTGAATTGTATTGTAGTACCTTGAGGGTCGTTGTCATTATCAATGATTCCTCTCACATCTGTTAACAGATTACATTATTGGCTGGTAATCAGGTGATGTCTATCCATGTTCGACTTCAAGACATCTTTTCACATGGGTCGACTTGTACATCGGGCGAAGATTGAACGAGTTTGAAGACCCCAGATCTAGATTAATCCATCTGGGCTACGATATATTCAGGAATATAAAGACATCAGATGTACATAGAAGCTGCACAGATGATCACACAAGCTAGGGATGATGACTCTACACATAAAGAATCACCAGTCTCCAACTGCAGACGATTATATGTCTTATGTACATGAAAATGAATTTAAAAAGCTGAGCATGGGAATTCCTGCCTCAGCTAGATCATGAAAATAATATGATGATGATGTATTGAATTGTATCTTATATAGGTCACCTTCCAGTTCGAATACCTCAGATCCTCATGATAAAGCATTTCACCCGACATCAAAAAATTTACGACTTCATGCTTTAGGGGGCAACTGTTATATACATATTTTGGCACTGTAACCCCAATCTCATATGTCAATAAAACAAGGGCTATTTAACCCCTAAAATTGTTGTTTCATACCCTAAAGGATAATGGTCAACCAATTACATCATTCCCCAAAAGTTCCACCTGAAAAACCACTCAGAACTGGCCAAAACTGGACCATACTGACTGCTCCACTGTTAGAGTACGATGCATACTGACTGTTCCACTAGCCAAGTGTGATGCATACTAAAGAGGCCTTCTGTGGGGTGTGATGAGTGAGAATGGACAAATTTCCGAGACAGTTTGATAAGTGGATGCTCATGGAATCTTTTAGAAACTTGTCCTATGACACTTGCCTCTCTGAATTCGCCCAGGGATGAGTAAGAGATCTAAGAAATATCCAAGTGGAATGAAGAAAAACAAGTGGAATGACACTAATCAAAAACCCAGAGATGGCTCACACCCTTGTAGACATCTATAAATGGATCCCTCATCTGAGAGATCTAGAGGCTGGAATTTTGTAATTTGGAAGGAAGTGTTGATAGTTTGTCTTTGAGGAAGAGCATTGTATTGTTGGGTGATTTTTCTTTTCATGAGGTGAAGAGGGCTTTGATGTTGGGAGGATGATGCTGGATCAGACAGCTGGGTTGTAATTCTCCCTTCTATTTTAATAAATTTCTTTGAGTTTTTCTCCATACAATCATGTACTTGTGAATCTTATTATTTGTGAATGCCATTATATGTTCAATGTATTTCTGATTCTGCATTGTTTATGATATAATAGGTGAGATGCTTTGAAGGTGTTTTGTTACTTTGTTTCTATAGGTATTCTCTAAGCAGGACAAGTAGGAGAGGAGTTGCAAGCTCTATCAAGGGGGAGGGAAATCAGGCAAGGAGTCAAGCGGAAGATCTAGGTTGGTCCCTTTGCTTCTCTCTTATCTATCATACATAGAGGAAATCACAAATTGCTTTTATTTTTTGTTTCTAGTATAGCTGCCTATCCTAGTGGGGCTAGCAGATCGAAAAGACACTAGTTTTCCCAAAAATAGAAGTAAGGGAGCAACTAAGAATTCCCATGCTAAGATAGTTTAGCATAAAACAATGAGAAAGTAAACAGTCAAGACAGAGAGCATTAAAGATAATTCTAAAATATCATTCCTTGTTTACCATTCAGATTTACTAGAGAAACATGTGATTATAAATAAACATAAAGAGAAACAATATTAAACATGAGAGAGAGAATACTTATTCGATTTCCGCTTTACACAAGAATCCTGTGAAATGTCTTTACTTTATTCCTTGGTCCAGCAAGCCAATCCAACCTTGATTACATTAGCTCTTTAACTTGATATGAAATGTCTATGAATCCACCACAAAATACTTCAAATGAAGAAGTATTTATACTATTTCTAAACTGAAATATCTTGAAGAAATATCAAGATTGGTTTTACAAATATCTCAAACTGTTTTACATTAATAGAACTTAAATAAAGGACACTCAAAACTAATGAATCTATTTGGAACTATGTTTATGGATTTATGGTGAAAAAGAAGAGAAATTTGAATTTGATAGCAACTCTTATGTGATGATGAGGCTTCCAAGTCACTAACTGCCTCCTTCCTTTGTGCATTCTGCCCCAAAAATTCTACAAACTTAGGGTCCAATGATACGCTTGTATATCTCAATCTGAGATAGATATAGTTATATTGTATATAATTATGCTATTGAGATAAAACTCTCTCAGTTTCCCAACATTCAGCTCGATATGTTCACACTATTCTCTATAAATATATGTCCAAAACAGGACTTTTCACAAATTGAAAAATAGGCTGTGAAGACATGTAATTATCTCCCTTTTGGTAATACCTATGTAAAACGTGAGATAGGTTTCTGTATATTGGCTTGTTGGTAACAAAACGCTCCTCCAGTATCTCAAAATACATCTTTCATTGGTCACAATAGTTTCTACAAAATGATGACTTAAACAAGAAATTTCTGAAGAATGTACCATTTCTGCTCTGATTTCATCTTTTAACCTTAATTTTTTTTAACTGTTTTTCACTTTTACTTTGGATAAAGTTCATTGTTTCTGGTGAAAGTGTTTTCATCTCTGTTTAACCCTTACTGCCTCCATGTTAAATTTTACTCTTTACTTTTACTGCTCTATTTTTTCAACTGTCTTGACTTTGACATGAATCCGTATGCTTTGTAACTGTCTTCCCTCCTATTTTATCTTCATGCTAGATGATTTAGTTGACTTGGTATTCAATCTGATATTCTTTAAACCTGATACACTTTGACTGTTCTTTACTGTGTCCTTTTACCTTCATTGTATATTTTAATTTTTTTACTGTCTATTTCAATAGTAAATAATTTAATTTCATGTTTCCTCTACTTGTCTTTTAACTATATGTTTTATTTTCCATCTCTGTTTTAATATATTTGATAACAATCTCAGAGTAAACAGGTCTTATGACTAGTACTAAGACAATTCATCCAATGCCCAAGGGGCTTTAGATTGACGGTGAATGGGTGCATTGTTAAGGCACTCCTTGCAATAGGTCACTAGTTCAAATCCCCATGGGTGCTTACCTACCAAAAAAAAAAACACTATTTATCCAAGGTTGCGATCTTTTGATCACCTGTAAAATAAAACAAACTATTATGAAAACGTTGGGTTGACAGGGAGGGTCATTAATGGATTTATCAAGCTTTATAGGTCTATGGAGTGAGTCCAAAGTGATTTCGGGAGGTAAACCATGGTTGAATTGGTTAGCAGAGGCTTCAGGTGGAGCAGAAGTGTTTCATAATTTTACATAGTAGAATGGGAAAAGGGCGAGAAAACCTGGTTCTTTGGGTTTGAACTTTAACGAGCAAACTTTTTAAAATATGGTGCGAACGGAACAGTAGATGGTTAGTCGCGTAGTGGGCAGGTGGTAAGCAGTTTGTTTCGCACATGTTTTGGGCGCTTGGCGGTATTGGGTGGAGGCCTCCCGATGCCATTCATCAGGTGCCATGTAGCAGCGGGGCCCAACAAGAAAACCACCCATATTGGTTGGGTAAAGGTCTAAATTCAGAGGCTGACAGATATGATTGTCCACCGTTGGATCAAAGGGGGCCTAATCGTATGGTGATCAGGGTGGAGTCTTGTTGTGAAGTATAATGGAGGGGCCTGACGAAGGTTTAAGAGCAACGATTTTAATTAATCACGGATTATGGTGGATTAAGGGCCTCAGGGGTGATTTCATTGGTGGAGGTCAATTATTAATTAACCGCAGATCGGTTAATTAACTCATTTTTTTAGGGTTGGGTTTTATTATAAAGTTTATGTTTCAGACTTTCGAGGCGGGGTATATAGGGGTTTTACTTATAATTATATACGGGAAGGTTTATATTTGTTTTTTGGGATTTTAGTATATAAAGTTAAAGTTAATATGAATTGAAAGCGGAAAATAACTTAGCACTGAGTTAAATGTGTATTTATAATTTATTTGCTTTTATAAACACATTATAACTTAGGCTTAGTGTTATTTTTGTGGGTTTCTTTGGAAAATGGGTTTGCTTGGGGGAATGGATTTTCCTTAGGAGAAAATGGTGTTTTACCTTAGGAAAAGGGATTTGTTAGGGAAAATGAGGTGAAGTGAAGAAGGGTAATGTTTGTGAGGGGTATTTTAGTACTTAGGATCTATAAGTCATTGGGCCGAGGGTTCGGTCCCTCTAGAAGTCAGAGAAATGCTCTGAGCCCCTTTGACTTAAGGTTTTGGGTACTTTGAACCTTTCTTATGGGAAATTAGTAAAATTAAGGGTGAAATGAATGGGAAAATTAATCAGCTGAACTTGTGAACTTTGATGCATGTCCAATTGCTCATTTATACTTACAACTTTCATGATGAAGATGATAACTCTGCTTTTGTCCAACATTCATCATAATTCTGCAATCTTTCTACTACTTACCCATCTACTCATCCTACCATTTTTACTTCTCTTTATTAGGGTGCACTTAAGCTGGAAAGCCCTTATCAAAACCTTTTTCTTTTCTTTTACAATGGTAGTCTAACTAAGTCTAACCTTATTACATCCAGGGGCTCAGATTTAATAGTTGAGCTCCTTTTTATTTACTTTACCTATCTACTTATCTGCCAAGTTTAAACAGTATGGTCATATTTTATTCTCTATCTCCAAGCATAAAATTGAAAACATGAAATAGCCAAGTTTAAACATTTTGACCACCATGGATTGTGGCAAAGGTAACCAGCTGCACACAATCATTTATTTTGCATACGAAAGTTAATAGTAGTGGCATTTTGACTAGCACACTTTCCTGGTCTTTTCTTTCTTTGGGGTTCATATTTTTCATCTTTTTTAACCTTTTTATTATTTTTGTCCTTTTATTTCTCTTTTAGGACATACCCTCTTTACATTTTTTAATTTTTTGAATATGGAAAACATTTGCAGAAAGCAAAGGTATGTACATATTACAGGTTTAATCTCAGCCATTCAAAAATTATGACTCCTACTGGTATAGGAACCTAACAGTGGCTCCACTTAGGGATGGAATTTCTTTGTGAAATGTCAAGAACACCGTCGACTAGTAGCCCGATCCATTGGGCCAATCCCACACATGTATATGCTCTATTGTATAATCTTTGTGACTAAAAATCTTGAACTGAAATTGTAGCCTTTTTTGCAAATTGAAATCTGATCTATGCTCAAACTATTGAGCTTATTTTCACTCATCTACCTACTCTCCTCTAATTAAAAAAACTACCATATCAAGTAATAACAAATTTCCAATGCAACCAGTCAAGTAAATGGATACTTAATAGAAGTTTGCATTCCACTTTTCTAGGTAGAAAAGTAAATTCAGAAAATAGCATTTTAACTTTTCCACTAGATTTAATAGCTCTATTGATGAACTTGGAAAACTCTTCTTCTACTGATGACTGCAATACATTGACCAAAGGATAATGGTAATCCTGCCATATAAGATCTTCTGGATGATTTGTAACAGGAAAAAAAACCTCATTCCAAACTGCTGCTTGATTTAAGTGATTGGCCAATTGTTTCTCCTCCTTGTTATCCACTGTAACCAAGTGCTCTGAATGCTCTTGATCTTCATCAAATATAACAACCATATCATATACAATAGGGAAGTCTTTATCATTATCTTTGTCATGTAGAAGCTTGCAAGGGAGTTGCAAACTCTCATTAATTTCAGATGAAAGATCATGATTATGTTTTTCATGTAGAAGCTTGCAACGGAGTTGCAAACTCTCATTAATTTCAGATGAAAGATCATGATTATCTTTGTCATGTAGAAGCTTGCAAGGGAGTTGCAAACTCTCATTAATTTCAGATGAAAGATCATGATCTATTAAAGTATGTTGTCTTATTTTATTTATATCCAAGGAGAGAAAATTTGAGAGATGGTTTTCATCAAATAAATTTGACTGGTCTTTAATTTATGAAGAAACCACTACTTACTGAAGCTTCTCTTGTGGATCAATACTTTTAAGTTCAACCACCTCCATCTCCTGATCACCAGTCTACTGTTGATTTTCACTGATGTCTTCCATTTGAGCTAGTTCATGGAGCTGAATTTCTTCTTTACGCTAATTAGTTTGTTGTGCTACAAGAATTGCTTCCTGTGGGGAAGCTTCGTGGACCTCTAAACAACATACATCATCTTTTTCTTCCTGAGGAGAAGATACTTCAAGCAAGGCTTCTACTTTTTGAAAAGGCTTTTCTTCTAAAGCCTCAAATATTTCATAATCAATGAACTAATCATCATCATAGTAATCTTCTAGATAATGAATAAAACTTTCAAAATTGTCACAACAGACTTGAATTAGCAACAGAGATGAATAACTTTCCTTTTATTTTTCACGAAACATGGTATGAAAATGCTTTAAAGAACATATGCTAGAGGTTGGTAAATTTTCATACCAAGATCTAGCCTTTTCCTCTAAAGTTGCCATAATTTTTTTCATAAGACAATCTTCATGGAATTTAACTTTAAACTTTCGAATGTGCATATGAAACCTGAATAAATGTAAACCAACATCATATCCTGTTTCATCTTTAAATAATGGAAGATTTTTTGACCAATCAACGTTGGGCATAGGATTTGGAAAACCTGGAACCTTTGACCTGTCCAAAGGAGCATACCTGCGTTGTATTCCCGAATACATCTTGAAAACACTTTAATGCTAGAATGGAGTCACCATAGGTTCTCAACAACTTTGGATTCTTTTACTAGTGAAGTCTTGATTATTTTAGGCTTCTTGATTGGAAAATGATCATCATAAGAGTCAAAAGAATGATGCTCAAATGTGTAAGGAAAATAATTAAAAACTAGTCTAAGATCTTCTCTAAAATACTATACATTGAAAAACTTTCTTGATGAGAAAGAACATAATGTCTTGGTTAACAGTCCAAGTTAAAAGCCTGATATTTTCACATAGTTATTTCAGGTTCATTCCTCTAGTGGAGTATTCGTTGTAGAACTGATTTTCCAGCCACCAGGTGGATGATTTTAACCTTTGTGTGTCTGATCACTGTCCCCAGCGGAGTCGCCACTATGTTATCACTCAGAACTTTCTCAAGGTTAAAGAAAGAAATTGCCGAGGTAACCACAAACCAAATTTTAGGCTTAGGCTCTAGGCAACCTAAGTCGAGAGAGGGCTCTCTCTTTATAATTTAACTTCGTTTTGAGTGGGATTTCAGGCTAGTTCTTAGTGCCCAAGAGGTTTTGATTTTGATTGGGTTGTGGAATTTTAGGAACAGATGGGCAAAGTAAGCCTTCAAGCCATTGGGCTATGGAGTCAATCAAAGAGTGGCTTAACTGGATCAGATCAATTGCTAAAGGAGGAGTTCACAGGGCAGGATAGCACAGCAAAAAGCAAATCTGCGGGTTCAAATGGATGAGGTAGTCCTAACTAGGTAAAACGACAATGAAGAATCCTTAAACCAGGATCAAGATGAATAAAATAAGGAGATCAGTAGCAAAGGGCGACTAAGAATCCTTTACTATGGACCTAAGGGGGTAAACTACGGAAGTAAGGGAAAAATTAAGAATTCCCAGACTAAGATAGTTTAGCAGAAAACAGTGACAAAGTAAACAGTCAAGACATAGAGAATTAAAGCTAATTCTGAAATATCATTCCTTTTTTACCATTCAGATTTCATAGAGAAACATGTGATTATAAATAAACATAAATAGAAACAATATTAAACATGAGAGAGAAAATACTTATTTGATTTCTGCTTTACACAAGAATCCTATGAAATGTCTTTACTTTATTCCTTGATCCAGCAAGCCAATCCAGTCTTGATTACAATAGCTCTTTAAATTGATATGAAATGTCTACATAAATGTCTTTTAATCCACCACAAAATACTTCAAATGAAGAAGTATTTATACTAATTCTAAACTAAAATATCTTAAAGAAATATCAAGATTGGTTTTATAAATATCTCAAATTGTTTTACATTAATAGAACTTAAATAAAGGACACTCAAAACTAATGAATCTATTGGGAACTATGTTTATGGATTTATGGTGACAAAGAAGAGAAATTAGAATTTGATAGAAACTCTTAAGTGATGATGAGGCTTCCAAGTCACTAATTGCCTCCTTCCTTTGTGCATTCTGCCCCAGAAATTATGCAAACTTAGGGTCCAATGATACGCTTGTATATCTCACTCTGAGATAGATATGTAAACATTGAAAGAGGTTATTGTATATAAGTATGTTATTGAGATAAACCTCTCTCATTTTCCTTAACTTCAGCTCCATATGTTCACAATATTCTCTGCAAAACGATGTCAAAAATAGGACTTTACACAAACTGAAAACTAGGGTGTGAAAACATGCACTTATCTCCCTTTTGGTAATACCTGTGTAAAAAGTGAGATACATTTTTGTATATTGGCCTGTCAGGAACAAAAACCTCCTCTCGTATCTCAAAATACATCTTGCATTGGTCATAATGGTTTCATCAAAACGATCACTTAAACAGGAAATTTCTGAAGAATGTACCATTTCTACTCTGATTTCATCTTTTAACCTTAAATTTCTTTTAATTGTTTTTCACTTTTACTTTGGATAAACTTCATTGTTGTTGGTGAAATTGTTTTCATCTTTGTTTAACCCTTATTGCCTCCATGTTTACTTTTACTGTTTACTTTTTACTGTGTACTTTTACCACTCTATTTTTTCATTTGTCTTGACTTTGACATGAATCTGTATGCTATGTAATTGTCTTCCCTGTTGTTTTATCTTCATGCTAGATGATTTAATTGACTTAGTCTTCAATCTGATACTCTTTAACCCTGATACACTTTGACTGTTCTTTACTGTGTCCTTTTACCTCCACTGTATATTTTAGGTTTTTTACTGTCTATTTCAACAGTAAATAATTTAATTTCATGTTTCCTCTGCTTGCCTTTTAGCTCTATGTTTTATTTTCCATCTCTTTTTGAATAGATTTGATAAAAATCTTGGAGTAAACAGGTCTTATGACTAATATTAAGACTATTGATCCAAGGTTGTGGTCTTCTAATCGCCTATAAAATAAAACAAACTATTAGGAAAATGTTGGGTTGATAGGGAGGGTCATTAATGGATTTATCGATCTTTATAGGTTTATGGAGTGAGTCCAAAGTGATTTCAGGAGGTAAACCATGCTTGAATTGGTTAGCAGAGGCTTTAGGTGGAGCAGAAGGGTTTCATAAGTTTACACAGTAAAATGGGCGAAGGGCGAGAAAACATGGGTTCTTAGGGTTTTAACTTTAACGGGCAAACCTTTTAAAATATGGCACAAACTAAATAGTAGATGGTTTGTTGTGTAGCTGGTGGGCGGTAAGCGGTTTGTTTTGCACAAAATTTGGGTGCTTGGTGGTATTAAGGGGAGGTCGCCCGATGCTATTCATCGGGTGCCACGTATCATCGAGGCCCAACAGGAAAACCACCCATATCGGGCGGGTAAAGGTAGCACTTCGGAGGCTGCCCAATATGATCATCCACTGTTGGATCAAAGTGGGCCTGATCATACGGTGATCGGGGTGGAGTCTTGTCGTGAAGTATAATGGAGGGGCTCGATGAAGGTTTAAGAGCGGCAACTTTTAATTAATCATAGATTATAGTGGATTAAGGGTGTCGGGGGTGATTTCATTGGTACAGGTCGATTATTAATTAACCACAGATCGGTTAATTAATTTGTTTTATTGGGGTTGGGTTTTATTATAAAGTTTATGTTTCAAACTTTCAGGGTGGGGTATTAATATAAGGCTTTTATTTATAATTATATATAGGAAGGGTTATATTTCTTTTTTGGGATTTTAATATATAAAGTTAAAGTTAATATGAATTGAAAGCGGAAAATAACTTAGCACCAAGTTAAATGTGTATTTATAATTTATTTGGTTTTATAAACACATTATAACTTAGGCTTAGTGTTATTTTTGTTGGTTTCTTCAGAAAAGCGGTATGGTTGGGGGAATGGCTTTTCCTTAGGAGAAAATGGTGTTTACCTTAGGAAAAGGGATTTTTTAGGGAAAATGAGGTGAATTGAAGAAGGGTAATGTTTGTGAGGGTCATTTTAGTACTTAGGATCTATAAGTCATCGGGCCGAGGGTCCGGTCCCTCCAGAAGTCAGAGAAATGATCTAAGCCCCTTTGACTTAACATTTTGGGTACTTAGAACCTTGCTTATGGGAAATTAGTAAAATTAAGGTTGAAATGAATGGGGAAATTAATCAGTTGACCTTGTGAACTTTAATGAATGTCCAATTGCTCATTTATACTTAGAACTTTCATGATGAAGATGATAACTCTGCTTTTGTCCAACATTCATCATAATTCTGCAACCTTTCTACTACTTACCCATCTACTCATCCTACCATTATTACTTCTCTTTATTAGGGTGCACTTAAGCTGGAAAACCCTTATCAAAACCTTTTTCCTTTCTTTTACAATGGTATTCTAACTAAGTCTAACCTGATTACATCCAAGGGCTCATATTAAACAGTTGAGCTCCTTTTTATTTACTTTACCTATCTACTTATCTGCCAAGTTTAAACAGTTTGGTCATATTTTATTCTCTATCTCCAAGCATAAAATTGAAAACATGAAATAGCCAAGTTTAAACATTTTGACCATCCATGGATTGTGGCAAATGTAACCAGCTTCCCATAATCATTTATTTTGCATACGAAAGTAAATAATAGTGCCATTTTGACTAGCACAATTTCCTAGTCCTTTCTTTCTTTGGGGTTCATGTTTTTCATCTTTTTTGACATTTTTATTCTTTTTGTCCTTTGATTTCTCTTTTAGGACACACCTTTTTTACATTTTTTAATTTTTTGAATATGGAAAACATTTGTAGAAAGAAAACGTATGTACATATTAAAGGTTTAATCTCAGCCATTCAAAAATTATGACTCCTATTGGTATAGGAACCTAACAGCAGGAAACAGAGAAGAAGTTGAAGGAAGAGCGGGAGGTGAGAAGGAGTGTTATGAAACCAGCTCACAAAAATATAGAAAAGATAGATCAATGCCTTAGAATTCAGCCTCTTCAAGGGGGCAACCTCCTTTACATTACACAAATGAACAATTATTCGATGATTCAAATGACAAAACCTCCTTTCTATATATAGGAGTCTAAGGGGTCACAATATAACCAAGCCGACCTAACAATAATAATATAAAGGCACAAAAATAAAAATAGAGGGATTCTATGGGGCACAGTAATAACAATATGGGGACAATAGGGGCACAACAATATTAATAAGGGATAGAAATACAACATTAATGGGGGCATCACTAGTATTATAGGGACCTAACATGCCCCTCTCCTTCAAAAAAGTGTTGCCCTCAATGCTTGAGTAGTTTTGGATGCTTTTGTATAAAATTCTCATCTTCCCATGTGAAATATTCAGCGGATAAGTTCTTCTACTCAATGAGATACTCTGAAATGGATCGATTTCATAGTTGTCGAGTTCTTGTTTCTATGACTGCTTCCGGTTCCAATATAATTTTTCATTCCTCATCAAGTTCTGGCAATATTGTTTGAACTGGGAACTTGTCACCTATAACCTTCTTTAAACATGAAACATGCAAAATTGGGTGCACTCGAGAAGTTGTAGGAAGCTCCAATTTGTATGCCATAGTACCAATCTTTTGCAACACCTTGTATGGACCATAATACTTTGGTGACAATTTGTTATCCTTCTTAGCTTGCTTGAGGGACATCTGTGTATATGGTTGTAGCTGTAGGAATACCCAATCACCTACATCGAAACTTATTTCACTATGATGTTGATCTCCTTGTTGTTTCATTATATTCTGCACCAACACGAAGTTATCCTTTAAGAGTTGGAGAACTTGTTGTTAATACTCGATGTGATGTTCCACTACTTGAACCTTAGAGTTTTCTCTTAAATATGATGTGATGGATGGTGGCTGATATCCATAAAGTGCCATAAATGGGGTCATTTTTATTGCAATATGGAAGGAAGTGTTATACTACCATTCAGCCAGAGGCAACCATTTGACCCATTGTGTCTGTTTATCATATATAAAGTAACGAAGATATCTTTCCAAACATTTTTTACTATCTTCGTTTGCCCATCAGATTGAGGATGATAAGATGAGCTATGAGCTAACTAAGTACCAAGACAAGAAAATAATTCTGTCTAAAAATTTCCTCTAAAAATTGGATCTCTGTCACTTACAATAATCTTTGGGTTTCCATGTAGCTTTTGAATTGTTTCCATAAATGCTGTAGAAACTGTATTGGCTTTAAATGGATGTGATAATGCACAAAAGTGTGCATACTTGGTAAGTCTGTGAACTACCACCATGATGACACTCTTTCCCTCAAACTTGGGTAAACCTGTGATAAAATCCATTGAAACCTCCTCCCAATCTTGGCTTCGAATGGATAAAGGTTGTAATAGACCTGGTGTCTCAATTGTTTCAGCTTTATTTTTTTGGCATACCAAACATTCCACCACAAATGTTTGAATATCTGATTTAAGGCCATCCAAAAAAAAATCCTTCTTAACCCTGTGGTAAGTTTTTAAAAATTCTGAGTGCCCTCCTAAGGGAGAAGCATGCAATTCCAGAAGAATCTTTTGTTTGAGTTGGGAATTCTTACAGAGGTATAAGCGATCTTTGTACCATAACGAATCATTTTTCTAGCTAAATGTATCAGATGTACTGGAATCTTGTTGTAACTTTCGAATAAGTTCCCACACTTCTTCGTCGTTCTTCCATTCCTCCCTTGCTTCGTTTATCCAATTTGGCTGGATAATAGAAATGGCGCACAACAATGCTTCCACATCCTCATCCTTTCTTGAGAGTGCATCTGCCACAACATTTTGCTTCCCTTTTTTGTATATGATTTCAAAGTCATAACCCAACATCTTTGTAACCCATTTTTGTTGTTCTTTAGAGGATAATATTTGTTCTAAAAAGTATTTAAGGCTATCATGATCCGTTTTTACCTTCAAGTGTCTTCCCATTAGGTAGGGTCGCCATTTCTTAAGTGCATGTAGTATTGCCAACATTTCCTTCTCATAAATAACTTTGTGTAAATACTTTCCCTTGATTGGACGACTTTTGAAAGAAATGGGTCTTTCCTCTTGCATTAAAATAGCACTAATTCCATTTCCGGAATCATCACATTCCACAATAAAGGTTTTTGTGAAGTCTGGTGTAGCTAAGACCGATGCTTGGCACATTGCCTCTTTAAGATATTCGAAGGCCTTTGTTGCTTCTAGAGTCCATGAAAATGCATCTTTCTTCAACAATGTTGTTAGAGGTGTTGTTATTTGGTGAGCCCCAGTATTGTAGCAATAATGCTACAACTCCTGGAGCTTCCTTCACTAATTTTATCAACCCGGTAGTTCGTAACAAACTTGGGAGCGACGATGCTGTATGCACAAGTACTAGCTCTTGCCGCAGCTGTCACTTGGTCAGCTGGCACCAGTCCGCTAGGAGCTTAAGCCAACTTCTATGAGCTTTTAGAAGAAGCTTTTTAACTGATGGAGGAAAGCTAACTCAAAGGAAACTAATCTACTTGCGAAAAGAAACTGAAAGCCAAAAAGAAACACAAACCCTAGCAAACCCTAATTCTACCAACTAGTCCTACTGATGCAAAAATGAGAATGCAAACTACGAGAAGAGATGCCATTACTTCTAGGAAGGTAAAATGCATGTGTCTAAGTTATCACTATCTGAAGAAAACATCTTTTTGTATTTTTGATTAAGTTATTAGAATTATCATGCATGCGCTTCTAACTAGCTTTTCACTGTGCAGGGATGGATCAAGGGATGAAATGCTTTGGGAAAGATTGGGATGGTATAGAGAGGGTCTAAGGGATACCTGACATTATCCCTAAGAGTTTCACAAGGTCTGGATGACATGCAACCGTGTTTATGAACTTCTACAGGAAGTCTGGAGGGGTTTCTACAGGATGTTCTGCAATTCTTCTACAGGATGTTTCGAAATGGGATGTTTGAGGATGGATGGTTGATGGAAGATGCATGGATGGTTACGGAGGTAGGATGGGGGTCTGAAGTGACCCAGGAACTGATGGATGGAGTGGTGAGATGATGTGGAAGGCTAACTTGCATCAACGAAGGTTTAGGAAATGGAAAAGCAAGAAGGTAGGGTTACGTGGCAAAAGAGAAGATGGGAGATGAGGAAGCAAACTTGGTGATGGAGGAGCTGATCTGGACGAGGCTCAGATGAAAGAGGAGGTGATGAAGGTGATAGAGATGCCCTGCACAATGCTCATTCAAATGAATCAATGAATCCTTGCAAACAAACCAACTCTTAGCTAACTTAATCCAACTGTCAATGAAATGAATAAACAACAGCCTTGTTTGGAAAGAGAACCATGTACATCATGTGAGTAAGAACATTCAAAAGGATATAAATGCATGAAAAACTCCTACCAATCGATTCTAAACATAAAAAGCTACTTTAACCATCAAAAACAACCAAAATAACAAAGCAAGATCTAAAGAGCAGATTTCATTTTAAGAACGCAACAAACACATAAAGATAAAAAAGGGAGGTACTGAGCGCTTGAGATGGGCCCAACCCCAAGAGCTACAGCCTCCCAAGAGATATTTAGAGCTGGTGCAAAGCTGGATTCATCTTTATTAGTCAAGAAATGAAGAGTTACATCAAAATTGTCCACAAGGAGAGCTTGAGAATGAGCTGAAAGAAAAGCTAATCTATTGCCTACAAATCGAATTACAAAATGACTACAACAAGGCTATGAAATGACTAACTACCAGCTACAAAATGACTAACCACTAGCTCCCCAAAATGACTAACTGAAATGAGGCCCTCAGCCCTCTTATTTATACAAATGGAGGACCCAACAGTCCTCCTAAACTTTAGGGACTCGGCTGCCCAAAACTTGTAGTTAACAACAATCCTACTTGACTTGCTTGGCTGCGCTTGTGCTAATTGATTTGGTGGCCTTTGAACTCTGAGATGATGGTGGAGAATTCGAGGTAAGGGCCCATAAATGAAGGGGACACCTTCCTACAAATCCTCTCCCTTGTTCTCCCACGAATTTGGCTGCCAAGTGCTCATTAAGACCTTCAATTTTGTCTCCAAATTGACCAAAAAGGCTACACAAAGCACCCATTAGACTTGTTGGCATAATGACTAACCAAATTCACTCTATTAACATAAATATAATAAAAAACATGCAATAAACTAATGAGAATGGTGGATTAAGTCAAATTAGGAGGTTGAATGAGCCCAAATAATTGTCCATTTTTGGGGCTCATCATCACCCCCCTACTGAAAGTGTTGCTCATCCTCTGAGCAACCAATCTCTCTCCTCATCTTTGATGGCCCTGGTGGCCTCCTTGGCTAAAATCTCGGCCAATTTCTCCTTCTGCTGCCCTTTCTCCAAACTTCCTGTAGAAACAGTTCTGTAGTGGCTGTTTTCTGTCTTCCTGTAGAAACAGTCTTCACTGTTTTGGCCTGCTTGGCTGAGGGTGCCTTCTCCTTTCAGCTTGGCTGTGGCAGCCTTCATCTTCTCCCCCTTTCTGCTCTTCTTCCTCACTGTTAGAAGGACTGATATCATAGGTGAGGGCTTTTATGTCACTTTCTGCTATCATGTCCTTGAAGACTTCCCAATTTTCTTTCTAACTGCATGGTGTTCCTGTAACCTGCAAAAATTTCCAAGGATTAACCTTGTTTCTTCCAACACTTCTTTTTTGGATGGACAGTTCAGTATCCTAGTTCCCCAGATGATGAGCAGTTTAGTGGCAGCATTCTTCAAGTGCATGATTAGGTCCTGATATCCCTCAAAGTGCCGGTGCATTTTGATCTTTGCAGAGGCATTCTTTCCAGCACACAATAACTTCCTATACAGGGTGATATTGGGAAATGAAGTAGTAGTATTCCCAAGTAGCAGATGGACACAATAACATAAATCCAATGTTTTTATAAGTCCATATGTCTGAGACGTTTTGTGCAGCATAGGAAGGCACCTTGAAGATTCTGGGAGATATTTCAGATTTGGAAAAGTTCACATCAGATTTTGAACAGGGTGCAGAATTATACCAGCTTGCAGAGGAGCACTTCCATGAGACTTTTGACCCTTTTTTCTTTTTCCCTTTTTTTTGTTGTTTTTGAATCAAAGTCAGAGTCTAAACCAACGCATATATTCAATATGTATGGTGCAAGCCCTGCAAACAAATCAACAGTCATACATGTAGAAAACACAAATATGAGAATTTTCTTTTATTGGTGTTGTCCTTGTATGATTGGGCAGATTTGAAGTTGAAGAGACACTGTTTTGAGAGAAGTGGATGTTGTTTTCCCATCGGTTCCAGATCAAAAAATGAAAGGCATTTTTATGTTGGTCTATGTAGCCCCTGATTTTGCATGTCTAGGTGCAGTTCTTTAACCAATTTATATGGTATTGGAGTGCTGGTTGAAGAGGAGCATATGAGGCGCTTTTTGGAAGACCAAGCACAATATCTACACCAGGAGATGGGACACATCTGATAGGAATTAGAACCAGCAGCCTGGGCACATTTTCCAGGGTTGTTATGTGCCTTAGTTACAGCATAAAAGGGAGCATTCTTAACCATTGTTTCTGATGCCTGCTGACTGGGTAGAGGGAGCGCACTACTTCAGATCTGCTTTACCCGTTTGCTGTGATGCCTCTTATTTCAGGCATTAAAACAGATTCTATTAGCAATTGTTTTTCAAGCAAATTCATGCATGGTCACCCTCTAATTCAAAACAGCTCAATTCACCACTCTTTTGGAGTATATCATACATGGAAGAGTGTTTTCGATCCTACCTTTCTCGGGACTCCAAATTCGATGAAGAAAAGTCCAGGCTTCTCTGGTCCAGAATGCTGTGCCATACTTCCTGTAGAAAACCCACCCGTTTTCTGTAGAACGCCCTTGCATAGGTGGGTTTAAAAAAATATGGCCGAGAAAGCTTGATGGAGGATGACAAGTTAATAGATTGTGGGAGCAGAGGATGCGTACTTCGGCTAAGAACATTGCAGGTGCAAATGAATCAGCGGGTAGTGAGAGTCAGTCGAGCCTGTTTTTCAATTACAACGTGATTCATGGTGAGGAAGTGAAGTGGCCAGGCATACGTGGCCACATGCAGACTGCAGTGCTTTCATGAACTGCATGTTCTCTTCTGGATCAGTTGCACTAGAGTTCAAACGGCCAACACTTCCTGTTTTTTTTTTAATTTTCACGTGAGTCAACTGTCCACATGTACTGTGTGGCTGCCGGCTGAGTGCTAGAGAAGACAATCGTCTTAACCTTGCTAATTCGTGGCTTAATCCCACCATTCCATTAATTCATGCAGTTTTTGAATTAAATTTATGCAATAGAAGAATGAGTTTCAGTCACATACCTCGAAGTTGAATGGTTGCCGTGAGCTGCTGTGGCTTGTCATTGCTGCATGCATTGGTTTTTTCTGATTGCATGTGGCTTGGCTGATGATTTTTGATTGATTTTCCTTGTGCAGGTGTCCTCTGGCCGGATCTGAGCTGCATGCAATTGTTTCCACGTTCAGATCTGCACCTTCAAGCTGCTGCTGCTGCATGGTCACAAAACCATAACGTGTTTTTGCCATTGCTCTCAAACGGTAAACCAAATTGATCTGAAACTCGGTGAGCATGTTCCTATCATCATTATGCATCTCCCATAGCAAAATCGTGATCAATGGATGCACGGATTTCGAGAAAAATGGAAAATGGCTGAAGATTTCAGAGATCGATTTCTCGGAAACCATGCATCGGAATCGGCTGAAACTACTTGGGTAGGTTACCATCACTCATATGCATATCGCCATGAAATAGGTTTTGAAACGGATGCACGAATATGGAGAAAATGCAAAAATGGCTGATGGTGATGGAGGCTGATTTCTTGGAAACCGTGCACCGGAATTGGCTGAAACTGCTCAAGCATGTTGCCATTACCCTTGTACAATTCCCCATAAAACGGTTTGTCAAATGGATGCATGGTTTTCAAGTTATGGCAAAAACAAATTTTGTTCTATGGATTTTTGCCTCAAGGCTTTTTGCAAATGTTTGCATGGAAGGAAAAATTGAGCTTGGGCTGTGATGCAGGTATGGAGATGATGGAGGAGGAGTTGGAAGATTGCATGAGGACTTCTGAACCCTTGAGGAAGCTACCATGCTCACCAAACCACTTTTTGAAATGCATGCCTAGTTTCCCACAATTTCTACAGGAAGTTCTTGTAGAAGCACAATGAGAAGCACAAGGAGGTGAAAAAAATGATGGATAAAGGCAAGGGATGGACACACAAGTGCTTGTAGGCCTAATCAATAGATTCCCACCATCATATTCCATTTTAGACTTGAATTTGGTTCGTCCAAAGGTTCTACAGGATGTTTCCTGTAGAAATACAGAGCTTCCTGTAGAAGGCACAAGAAAAATTACTTTGGCCTTGATTTGAGTGCTCCTCCTGTCATGAAACGACCTTCTTGCAACCTGCAATGTCATTGCTGCAACATGAAATTATTCAATGGAGATTAGCTTTATTTTTCTTTTCCTTTTTTCTCTTTTTTTGAAAAACAACTAGGGCGCCTCATGGAGGTTTTCACCCTAATTGCCTGCCTTGGGCGCCTCCAAGGGAGGTTTTCACCCAAAGATCTTATTGCCTTTTTATTTTCTTTTCTTTCCAACCCATTGACCGCCTCATGGAGGTTTTCATTCAATGATCCAATCTAAGGCGCCTCCAAGGAGGTTTTCACCTTAGATTTTTATTTTTCTCTTATTTTCATTTTTTCTCTTTTTTTTTTTTTTTTCTACCCTACCCTACTTGAAAAACAAAATCATTTTCAAGTATAAGAATACTTCCAATGGAGCCATGTGCACATCGAGATTAGAGAAAAAATGATGTGAAGGCTCGAAATGCATGCTTGGACAAGTATCCAGATCTCGGAGACCAAATGATCTGGCGTTGAAGGGATCAAACAAAGCTGAGGAAGAAAGTACTGCTGCAACTTAGTGACCTTCTGAAACCATATCTCAATATAGCTTTGATATCCTTGGTTCTTTTACTGATCTGGATCATTCTTCATGTCACCTTCTATCATGACCTTCTGATCTTCCTCTTTTTGTTGATCTTTCTCTTGAGTACATGGAGGATCTGATGATAACCATGAGGGAACTCTCTTGATCTCTGATTTTGATCTCTTCTCTTCATCAAGTGCAGCCCATGGTTCTTTGATCTCCTCTTTGGAACCTTCTTTTTCCTTTGGTCCTTCAATGTGGTCAATAGAATCTCTCTTTTGTAGCACTCTTCCTGAGCTTTGGTGAAGATCATTGGGCTCAAGAGGAGTTGTTTGGATATGTTGTGCCTCAGATTTGCAATGGGGTTGAGCTGCTCCATTGTGTGGTTTTGGAAATGGTACAGGTAGTTGAGTGGAGGTGTGAAATTGAGATGGAGATGGATGGCATTGTGGTTGGGTAGGCATTTGGGGTTGCCTTGGTGGAGGAGGAGGCGATGGTTGTGGATGAGCAGGTGGTGGAGGAAAATAAGCGGGAGGAGTGTTGTATTGGGGCCTCCACTCCGGATAAGGGGCATTCCACTGAGGCTGTGGCTGAGCATAAGAGTGAAACAAATGAGCAGTTGGTTGGGCATAATATGGATTTGTGAAGGAATAAGGAGGAGGTGTGAACCAGGAAGGATGAGCAGGGGGACCCCAAGAAGGCATGAAGGTGGCTTGATAAGGGTCATAATAGGTCTCGGGTGTCCCTTATAGTTCCTGCTGGTAAGCCCTAGGTCCATGCGGCCTCCTTTGGTTCATATAACAGAGTGATTCAGTGGCTCCTTTGGCTCTCTGATATGCAGCTTTGATTCTGGGTAAGGAAGGGCACTGATCTGTAGGATGGTATTCTTCACATACAAAACACACTTCTATGGAGTACAATGGACATTCGTTCCTAGGATGCTTTCTAGTGCACCTAGGACAAAAATGGCCAAAGCCCTCTTGGCTTCTTCTTGCTTCTTTTGGATCTGGAAGGTATCCAGTTGCATGGCAAGAAACTGCCTCATATCACTCTTGAAATATTCGATCTGATTTTCAAATTCGTCTTTGGACAAGGTGCTGCTCCCAACATTTATGCTTGTAGCCATTTGCTCCAGAGGAATGGTTTCTTCTTCTTCTTCCCTTGAGGTTCTTCAAATATGTCTTGTTGTCCACCTAAGGGTTCTTTAATCACAGCCATCGAAGAAGAGAGAAGGTTGACTGTGTCAAGCAGTGGGGATGTTGTGCAATCATTTTTCTAACTTATCTCTACTCCTACAAGGCATGAAAAGAAATCTTTTTGGTTGATTTTTTGTATTTTTCTTCTTGTACCTCCAAAACTAAAATAGATTGAACTGCAACTAACTATCTTGCTGAAATGAAAATGCGGAATTGAAATGAAAGCAGGAAAGGACTAATCTATTTTGCTCAAATGAAATTGTAGGAATGAAATGCTAGGCTACGCTTGCGGAATTGAAATGCTAATCTACGCTTGCAAAAATGAAATTGCAGAATTGAAATGCTAATCTATGAAAGCGGGAAATGCTAATCTACTTTTGCATAAACGAAATTGCATAATGGAAATGAAATAAACTACTTAGCAGAAGATTGTAGTGGAAAATAGAAGAAAAGCGGCAATCACAAATACACTGACGCTTCCCTGGCAACGGCGCCAAAAAGATGGTGAGCCCAGTATTGTAGCAATAATGCTACAACTCTTGGAGCTTCCTTCTCTAATTTTATCAACCCGGTAGTTCGTAACAAACTTGGAAGCGACGGTGCTGTATGCACAAGTACTAGCTCTTGCCACAGCTGTCACTTGGTCAGCTGGCACAAGTCCGCTAGGAGCTTAAGCCAACTTCTATGAGCTCTTAGAAGAAGCTTTTTAACTGATGGATGAAAGCTAACTCAAAGGAAACTAATCTACTTGCGAAAAGAAACTGAAAGCCAAAAAGAAACACAAACCCTAGCAAACCCTAGCAAACCCTAATTCTACCAACTAGTCCTACTGATGCAAAAATGAGAATGCAAACTACGAGAAGAGATGCCATTACTTCTAGGAAGGTAAAATGCATGTGTCTAAGTTATCACTATCTGAAGAAAACATCTTTTTGTATTTTTGATTAAGTTATTAGAATTATCATGCATGCGCTTCTAACTAGCTTTTCACTGTGCAGGGATGGATCAAGGGATGAAATGCTTTGGGAAAGGTTGGGATGGTACAGAGAGGGTCTAAGGGATACCTGACATTCTCTCTGAGAGTTTCACAAGGTCTGGATGACATGCAACCATGTTTATGAACTTCTACAGGAAGTCTGGAGGGGTTTCTACAGGATGTTCTGCAATTCTTCTACAGGATGTTTCGAAATGGGATGTTTGAGGATGGATGGTTGATGGAAGATGCATGGATGGTTATGGAGGTAGGATGGGGGTCTGAAGTGACCCAGGAACTGATGGATGGAGTGGTGAGATGATGTGGAAGGCTGACTTGCATCAACGAAGGTTTAGGCAATGGAAAAGCAAGAAGGTAGGGTTACGTGGCAAAAGAGCAGATGGGAGATGAGGAAACAGACTTGGTGATGGAGGAGCTGATCTGGACGAGGCTCAGATGAATGAGGAGGTGATGAAGGTGATAGAGATGCCCTGCACAATGCTCATTCAAACGAATCAATGAATCCTTGCAAACAAACCAAGTCTTAGCTAACTTAATCCAATTGTCAATGAAATGAATAAACAACAACTTTGTTTGGAAAGAGAACCATGTACATCACGTGAGTAAGAACATTCAAAAGGATCTAAATGCATGAAAAACTCCTACCAATCGATTCTAAACATAAAAAGCTACTTTAACCATCAAAAACAACCAAAATAACAAAGCAAGATCTAAAGAGAAGATTTCATTTTAAGAACGCAACAAACACATAAAGATAAACAAGGGAGGTAATGAGTGCTTGAGATGGGCCCAACCCCAAGAGCTACAGCCTCCCAAGAGAGATTTAGAGCTGGTGCAAAGCTGGATTCATCTTTATTAATCAAAGAAATGAAGAGTTACATCAAAACTGTCCACAAGGAGAGCTTGAGAATGAGCTGAAAGCAAAGCTAATCTATTGCCTACAAATCGAATTACAAAATGACTACAACAAGGCTATGAAATGACTAACTACCAGCTACAAAATGACTAACCACTAGCTCCCCAAAATGACTAACTGAAATGAGGCCCTCAGCCCTCTTATTTATACAAATTGAGGACCCAACAGTCCTCCTAAACTTTAGGGACTCGGCTGCCCAAAACTTGTAGTTAACAACAGTCTTACTTGACTTGCTTGGCTGCCCTTGTGCTAATTGACTTGGTGGCCTTTGAACTCCGAGCTGATGGTGGAGAATTCGAGGTAAGGGCCCATAAATGAAGGGGACACCTTCCTACAAATCCTCTCCCTTGTTCTCCCACGAATTTGGCTGCCAAGTGCTCATTAAGACCTTCAATTTTGTCTCCAAATTGACCAAAAAGGCTACACAAAGCACCCATTAGACTTGTTGGCATAATGACTAACCAAATTCACTCTATTAACATAAATATAATAAAAAACATGCAATAAACTAATGAGAATGGTGGATTAAGTCAAATTAGGAGGTTGAATGAGCCCAAATAATTGTCCATTTTTGGGGCTCATCATTATTTTCCCATAATTCTTAAAAAAATTGTGATAATACCCTGTCAACCTAAGAAATCCTCACAAATGCTTTATGGATGTCGGGATTTTCCATTCCTTAATGGATTTAATTTTGCTAGGGTCTACCTTATTTCCTTCATGAGATACAATATGACCAAGATGTTCCACCTCTTATACTCCAAAGAAACATTTGGATCTTTTTGCATATAATTGTTTCTCCTCCAATAGTTGTAGCACCCTGTCAATGTGTTCAACATGATCCTTCCAAGACTTGTTGTATATTAGTATATCATCAAAGAATACTAACACAAATTTTCTAAGGAAGGGTTTGAAAATGGAATTCATCAAACCTTGAAATGTAGAAGGTGCATTGGTAAGGCCAAAAGGCATGACCAAAAACTCATAGTGACGCTCATGAGTTCTAAATGCTGCTTTCAAAATGTCTTGAGTGTTCATTCTGATTTGATGATATCCTGAACAAAGATCTAACTTGGTGAACTAAATTGACCCATGCAATTCATCTTATAATTCATCAATGACAGGAATCAGAAACTTATATTTAATATTGAGCTTGTTGAGCTCCCTATAATCCAAACGCATGTGCCATGATCCATCCTTCTTGTGCACCAATACTACTAGAGCAGAGAAATAACTTTGGCTAGGTTGAATTATACCAGCCTCAAGCATTTCTGCAACCATACATTCAATTTCACTCTTTTGGGCATAGGGATATTTGTACGGCCTAATGTTTGGAAGAACACTTCCCAGAATCAAATGAATAGCATGATCATGATCACGAATAGGTGGGAGACCTTTGGGAGTCGCAAATACCTTGGAATGATTGTCCAAGACTTTTTTGAGATTTGGAGAAATAGATGATTTCGATGTGGAAACATCTAGCGAACATAATTGTACAATTACACCTCGTTAAACCTTTTTTAGAAGCTTTGTCATACTGTTAGAGCTTATTATCTTTCCCAGTTTCCCTGCAATACCCCTTAATTCAACTTCCTTTCCTTACAAATAAAATTTCATGAAAAGTTCTTGAAAGTTAAAAGCTATTGTACCCAAGGATTGTAGCCATTGGACTCCTAGTACAACATCAGCACCTCCCATTGGAATGGAAAGCATTGGGCTAGTTAATACATATCCTCCCATGGATAGCTTGATATTATGGCACTTTCCAGAGAAATTTATCATTCCTCCATTTGCAACCATCACTTGACACTTTGGTGCTAGATATAGGAAGCAATTCAATTCTTTTGCTATCTTACAATGAATAAAATTGTGGGTACTTCCTGAATCAATCAACACTATTACCTTTTTCTTCTTGATTTGTCCTTCTATCTTGATGGTTTGAGCAGTGGTAATTCCAGCCAGATTACAAGATATGGTCGGATTCATTTCTTCTTTATCTAGGCCTTGTTCCTAGAGTATATCCTCTTCTTTTGACCTTTCTTGCTCCTTTTCTTATTCCTCTTCACAATCTATGTAGAATAATTTCTTCTCAGCACATTTATGACCTTTAGTGTATTTTCTACCACAACTATAACAAAGCCCTTTTGCTCTTTTTTTTTTCCAATTGTTGTGGTATAAACCTTATAGGTCGTGGAAGGCTAGGGGCAACAACACTTCCATCTTTATAGTTGTGAGTGGTATGCTTCCTGGTTGCCATAATTTTTCTTTCCATTTTTCTTGCTAACCTGAATGCTTCTCTAATGAATCAGGTTCCAAAAGGTTAACATCATGTTGGATATTATCCTTTAAATTCCATATGAACACATCAATCCTATGCTCCTTTGGAATGTTTTTTACCCTTATGTTCAATTTTTTGAACTCCTCAATGTGCTCCATTATTGAACCCTTTTGTTCGAGATTTATCAATTGGCTAAAAAAAGTGTTACTTTTTGTATCCTCATAATGTGCTGTCAATTCTTCTATAAAAATTGCCCAAGTGATAATTTGTTTACGAGAGCAAAGCCATTGATACCATACAAATTGATTTGGTTCCAAATATAAAGTTTCAATACATACCTTTTGTGTGTTTTTCACATTATTGAGATCGAAAAATTGCTCTATCTCTAATATCCATGTTGCGGGATCCTTGCCATCAAACTTCCTCATATCGATTTTTGTAATATGGTGGGTCTTCGATCCAACATTAGAGTCTATGAAATCATGATTAACATTTATTTTGTTCTCATCATGAGTTTCCTTTACTACTCTTTCACCATTAGTGACCATTTCTTGTAGCGACTTATTCAAATTTATCTTCAATTCTTCCATCTTATCATCCGTGCCATCCATTTTCGCGTCCTTGCCATTCATCTTAGTGTCCATGCCATTCATCTTAGCTTCCATGCCATCCATCTTAGCTTCTACGACTTTCTTTAAAAAATCCATCTTAGCTTCTATGCCTTTCTTTAAGCCATCCATCTTAGCTTCTACATCTTTCTTTAAACCATCCATATTAGATTATGTTACTTTTTGTGCAAGTGACACTTGTTGCACTTGGTCTCGTAATTTTGATATATCATGTTGCATTTATTCATCTTCTTCATGAGTCATGCTAGCACTTTCAGGTTGCCTAGTAAGTGTTTTCATTTTCTTTCCTCGGTGCATCAATTACCGATAATAATGCTTTACTATGCCCTTTGAATTCCTTCAAACTAATTTCTCAAACCAAGCTTATGCAAAAATTTAAAAAAAAAAACTACACACCTTTTTTGACTTTGTAGGAGCTTGATATTGAATCTGATGTATCTCTGTAATTTTGGATATTTATGTTTTGAAATTGCGACCTGCAGTATCCCTCTATGTCCTTTTTCTAATGCCACTAGTCTAATCCAAATTGGATTCTCCAAGGAAGATTTATGCCAAATCTCCCATAGTGACCTAATTATAGACTAGTTCAGTAGAGCGAACTTGTACGATGCGCCACGTGTCACTGTTTTGACCTTTGGCTCTGAAAAATATATACAAGAAACTATAGTCCTTCCTCTTTCTGTACCTTCTTACGAAATTTCAATCTGATGCTCAGAGAGAGTTATGACGATTTTCCCCAGGTCACCTGTTTGGAATGTAATTCAGGAGTCTGCAAAAATACCAACTTCCTCAGATCATATCTCCGCAAGTATAGTGCATAAAGCTCTTAAATTTGAACTCGAGGTTCAGTGCGATTTCATCTCAAATGGGTTTTTTTTGCTCTTCTGAAACATCGCAGAAATTTTTTTATAGAGGAAATGCCACAACAACCTTTTTGGAGCAGTGAAACCCTAGAATCCAAAGCTTTGATTCTAAATGTTATGAAACTAGCTCACAAAAAGATAGAAAAGATAGATCAACACCTTAGAATTCATCCTCTTCGAGGGGGAAACCTCCTTTACATTACAAAAATGAACAATTCGTTGATGATTCAAATGAAAAATCCTCCTTTCTATAGAGGAGTCTAAGGGGTCACAATATAACCAAGATGACCTAACAATATAAAGGCACAAAAATAACAATAGAGGGATTCTATGGGGCACAGTAATAACAATATGGGTACAATAGGGGCACAAAAATATTAATAAGGGATACAAATACAACATTAATGGGGGCATCACTAGTATTATAGGGACCTAACAAGGAGAGATAGGGAAGAAAAGAAGAAACTAGAGGAAGAAGAAAGGAAAGGAGCAATGACAGAGAAAGGAATGCTCATATAGGTTGAGGAGTTAGAACAACTGGAAGTTGAAGAAGAGGGTGAAAAAATGTAGGATTGGGAATTTTCTCGGTAGATTAAGCAAATGATTGGAGTGACAAATAAAGAGTTGGGGCATGAGCCATAGAATGAAGGCACATACCTCATATTAAGAGAAACTGAGGTCACCTCTCAGTCTTCTCCACCACGAGTGTCAAAAGCAGTCCCAAGCAAGCAAGGAGAGGTTTTTCTCCTTGATGATGATCCGGTTATGGATGTGTACGATATTTCATTCAATGAGTTGTAGAAGAAGATTGTATAGGCACAGAGGAGACAATTTCTGGATGATCACATGTCACCTGGATTCATGAAGGAAAGGGTGATAGTGTCAAATGTCGAACATCATCCAATTGGAATTTTCAATGCCACATTGGCCTATACAGGAGCCAAAAGCTCTAATGTTAAGTTACTATTGGATGCGAATGAACAAATGGAAAAGAACTTGCAGGCGTCCAGGCAAGAGACAAAACAACTCAGAGAGAAGAGCATAGTTTCCATAATGGAAAATATGAGGAAAATAATACTTAATGAAGTATAAACACTTGAGACTACCATGTGGAAGCTATATGATAGATTTTTCACCATGCATAAAGAAATTGTCCATATGCATGGCTTACAACAGTGGAGCAAAACATTTTTTCAAACTCTTAGGGACATAAATTTTGCCATCGCCCATGTGAAAGAGTGGACAATGCGATACAAAGGAGCCCCACTTCACTTGATAAAGATGATGAAGCCTTAGGCAGAGATGAAGAAAGCAAAGGTATGGATGTTGATCCAAATCTATGAGTATCTTTCCCCTCTCATCACCACCATATAGGCCTCATATGCACAGTTGTACAAGATTTTGGATATCATGGTGAGAATGCACGGGATCCATTCAATCGGCTCCGTCACAGGCTAAAGACATGAACCAAGTCTGGCTAGAGATCGACAGGTACATGGAGCAGCTAAGGTGAGAGGCCATCAAGGATGACTTGGAGCTCAGCACACATAACATGAAAAAGTACATTGGTGGTCCTGTCATGGTTAGCTCATGCTGCATATGCTTCGAGATGAGTTGGATACAGTTTCCGAGACCATATACCCAGATGTTATGGAGGTAAGAGGCCGCTATTAGAAGGACATCATAAATAAATTTGGGGACATCATCTCATAGTATCAAGCTTGGCTTGAGTATGTGACTGAGAAACAACAAGTGGAGTTTTTTGAGTTGGTCTTTCCCCAAACTTCGAAGTCATAGTGTTTTGTCTTATTAGGATGTGGAAAATGTAATATTATTTGTAAATATGTTGTCAGTGAAATTCCAAGTGTCATTAGTATAATATGAATGGTACTCATATTATGTAATAATTTGTTTGTAAAGAAGTTGAAGGGTCATGAGGATAGTTAAAGAGTCATAAAGGGGAATGTCAAGGGTCAACCCACACTTTGTTATAAATAGAACCTCATAACTCTTAGAACATGCTTGGGAGCCAAGAGTTTGGCTAGGCTAAGGCTGAGAAAAGAATTGAGAGTATTGTGATGAGCCTTGGCTTCTCCAAAATGAAGAGTGAGTATACTTCTTTAGATGAGGAGGTGTTCTTGATTGTAATGTTCCACTATTGGGGCTAGTGGCCATTAAAAGTGTATGTTCCAATGGAACTTTCACTTATAATAATAATAACAGAGCCAACACACTTTCATGCATATGTTGTTATTGTATTTGGACTATTGTGGTTGCTTTATAAATATATGTTTTTTAACTTACATATTTTGTTACGATTTCTTTTGTATGCAATTGTATGAATCTTGTTGAATGCATGTTGTTGGATTAACACGTGACTTTAATTTGTGGATTATTCCGCATTTTACATTGTGATGTCATTCTACTCATGTGTTCCTTTCAAGATGTGTACTATTATAGGCTTCTAAGGGGCACACTTCCTTCTTCCCTCTGTGTGTTAGAAAACCCATGCATCACACTTGATTCACGGCAAGGTCACACACTTTCTTCAACCCAAAGTTATCATACTTATCTCTGCACGCTACCACCGTCAAGGCATTACATTGCCACCCATTGTTGGGAATCCTACTCCAAATAGTCTGAGGTCTATTTGAGACTTCTTATCAGGGAGATCCCTAGAATGTTGGTGGGTCCAACACCGTCAACATTATAGCACTAGAAGGAGGGCCAGGTGACAAGCTGAGCCCTTGAAGTCTGTTTTGAATTTCTGCACATTATTCATGACTTATGTCTTAACCAAAATCTTGACATGTTTTTCTCACACTGTTGATTTCAATGTGTCAATGGATGTCATAGATGACTTGTCCAAATACAAATTCAATGACAATGTTGGAAACCTGTGTTCAGGCACGTAATTTCCTTTGGTGGCTTTTGTGATAGGCATGATGTCCTCTCAGATGACATCACATGTGGGTTATTCACCTTCACGTTTGAAGGGCACGTTAAGAAATGGTGTCACTCATTTCCTGTAGCCTCTATAGACTCTTATAATCATATGCTTAAAGAATTATTCTGTGCTTTGATTTTATATGACCATAATTAAATAAATTTTAAAATTTTAAAATTGCGAAAAGCTCCCGATGAATCTCTTTATCACTTTAATTATCGTTTCCTTATTTACTATTATGAATTTCCTGAAGATGAAGTTGACTAGAAATTTTTGGAGGGGATATTTCAATATCTTGTTTACTTTTCTGAGAATCAGCACAAGCTAGAAACTTCCAACTCTCTCCCAACATACCTTAGTATTAGAGCTTCAAAATCTGAGGCAGATGAAGTTGCTGTCCCAAATGACCGTCCATTCCCTTCTCATCAAGCAGCTCTAGCTCCATAGGATGAGGTGGGAGAAGTTGTGAACCCACCTACTGATTTGTCACCCTCTTCTCCTACCACACCTACTCTGGATTTCTGCACATATTTGGACTGCAAGCTTGATGGTTTTCACATGGTCTCATCCACTCAGCCTCCTTCCTTTGGTTCCTTTGATCCTCCGAATTTTGTGTTTTGTGTTAATCCGTTCCGGACTCTACTTGTGATGTTCACAAGGATAAATTTATGGATGGATTTGTTTTTGAACAACCAACCTGCGCCATTTTTTTTATGAGTATGTGTGGGAAACTGAACAAGAATCTGTAGTGAAGGATGACGTCCTTTTTTCTGCACATCATCTACTTTATCTTGACATCTTCCACGATTATTACATTTTTGTTCCATCTTGTGAAAACTCATCTTCGGATGTTTCCCCTTCCAACCATTCAAATAACATGTGGGATGTTAGTCTTTCATTTGATTGCGGAGAGGACAACCCTTTCTTCCCAGATCCACTTGATCTATCATCTTTTATTTTTGAAATCTTAGAGGGTCAAAATTATTTTTTTTCATTGCCACCTATTTATGATTCGTCATATCATGAGGATGTTGTTGGTCATCTCAAATTTTCTGATCATGGTTGTCGTGATATTTTCACTCACTCATCTTATCTTAATTCTAATTCACCTTTTTTTGATCTTTCCAAGCCACCGTTCTTTGATGATCCATATTCTAATGAAGTAGAAAACCCTCAAGCTGTCGAGGCACTTCAGCCAGGGCTGATGGTTATGTCAAGTTCTTGTAGCCTTGAGGTTAGTTCTACTTTTGATCAGAAACCTATTGAATCTGTCTAGGGTCCTTGTCACTCTCCTACTCACATTAAAGATCAATCCATATCACAGTTTTCGCATCCCCCACCAAAATCACATGATCCTATTTCTCATGCATTGGAGGAGTCATATGTAGCAAGCACTGTTGCGAAGAGAAAATTTTCTTCTTTCTTCATGTTTTCTGATTTTTCATGTTCGAAGGTGTGTAGATGCTTGTCTTCCATGCATAATGTGACAGGACACCAGGATACATCTGCAAAGCGCCTTTCATGTGCTTTCAATCTTGTCTTTTTTGTGGATGCATTCAAGCTTCAAAAGTCTTGGTTTTCATTGTTTTAACTTTCTTTTTTGTTGGTATGCTTGAATATCTTTCTTATCAATCATGTTGTCTCCTACATGGGTCAACCAATGCACTGGTGGCTGCATTGGAAATATCACCTCACGTGAGTTGGCTAATGCTCTGCTTAGCTTAGGAGAAGGAGTAGTGTTATTTTTTTCTTTGTTTTGATTTTGTCTTCCTTCTTTCCTTGGCTTGTTTTCTTGTGCACCCGTAGGTTAGTTTCTACATGAAACCATGTTTGGCTTCTTGAGACAAGCAGGGTGAAATCCAAGAGGAAATTTTACAACTATCAACACATGGTTACTTATTTATTCTCTCTTTATGAGAATATTGTGTTTATTTTAGTCGATGATACCCTGATCGAAAATACGTTCCTTTTAGATAAAGTCATGGTGAAACCACGATGCTTTCACTCTTAACTAGTACCACCTACTCTAATCGGTTTTCTATTTTTGGTTAACCCTTGTCAACTCAGTCAAGTAGAGTAAGGAGAGTGGGAAAACCTTAACAAGTATGTCAAAGGTATATATAAACAACCTTCCCTGAAGGGACAACCTCTTCTGCTCTCAATAAGTTGGGATCCCTCTTCCTCCTAATGAAATAAATAAGTGCCTATGCAAAAGTTCTTGGAAAACAAAATGAAAACAAAATTAAGGGAAAAATAAGAGAAAGGCTTACTATGCAGAGAGGTGAAGCAAGTAACTCCACTGGGGTACTATCCAGGCTCACTGACAATGGAGAAATGTTTGTGTTCCTCAAGTGACTCCGCAGGGGTCCTATCCAAGCCTACTGGCAGCGGAGCAACACCTGAGATGAAACTAAAACTCTAACATTCTATATTACTTGTGCATTTATATACCCCTCATCCCTAATCGAAACAACTCAATTTGACTTGCCTTGGTATGTGTATTGCCAATAAAAATAATGGTTGGGACTACATATTTAACTCAAGCTAGTGAAGAAGCTATGACAATCGAAGAATCGAACAACACTTCCAGAAGAGTTAGACTCGCTTTATACGATACAAGGTCCATACAAAGAGTTGGATTTCTACTAGTATGTCTCTAATGTTGTAGCGGCTACATCCACCCTCCAAAGTTTTTCCTATGCTTCGTTTTGGAGCCTCCCTTTTGAATTATAGAATCTCATCTTGCACTAACCCAGGTACTCTTACTTTGATTGAGATTCATCTTTACATCATGGCTTGTGTGTACTTACTTGACTTACTAGGCTACCCACAAGCCAATCTCTTGACTTGTTTTCCACCCAGTTTCAGGCTTGCCTTATAGAACTGTATAATGCTTTAGGGAAACCAACCTTTCTCTCGAGAATTGCACAGTTCAAGATGATAGTGAGCTTTCAGCTTCAAAATTGCGCAGGGACAATTGACAACTAGCCTTCAGTTAGGAAATTGCATAGAGCCTGAGAGGCAACTCAGAGCCACTTAACCTAGAAATTTTTGTAGAAGCCTCTTGCTTAGAAGCTGCTTAGTGCATGAGCCAGTGAGTTGCCCAGTCCTTCCAAAAACTATGTAATCTCTTTGGGAAATGCATGGTAGATTTTCCCAAAAACGAAAAAAATAAAAAGAAAAAAAGCTTCCTTAGAAAATAGGGATCTATTTTTAGCAGCTCGGAGGAGACACTTGAGTAATTTTGGAAACTGCTGCTAAGTGTTGCTTTTTCCTTGATTTTTTGCCTTCGTGTCATAAACCCTAAATCGAGCAAATATATTTAATCGGAGCAACTAGATCTCATTTTCACATTCAATACTGGAGTCTTTGCATTCCTGAGGAGATCAAGGAACCTTCGGTATGATTGTCTTTGATTTTCCGGGTAAGTCTTGCTTTTCTAGAATTTTTCCTTTTTTTTCTCTTGCTTTTGCTTGTTTAACTTGTGAGAGTGACGTTCACTTGTTTTGTTGAACTAATGATAGTGTTTTAACTTGTTTTAGCTTTTAGAAGTGTTGTTTTAAGTTTTGCATTGCCTTTCTTGAGTGTCGCATGCATTACCTAGTTTTTTCATAACAATTGTCGTTACCATGACCCTCTCCACATGCTTCATTTTCCTTAAGTTGGATTGATTCTTGCACTTTTTTTACTTACATGCATCATCACTCAGTCATATTTTCACTTAGAATCACACCATCCTTTAGATCTACTCTTTTCTCACACTCCTCTTGGGAAGACCTGAGCTTCCTGTGCCCGGATCTCGCTTTCCCTTGAATGCTTGCATATTTTGGGAGATCAAGGGCCCAACCTTGGCTTCTAGAAATGTGTAGAGGCTACCTTGGCCTGGATTCAACTATGCACTCTGTAGTTATAGGAGCCAACCTCCCAGTCCTAGACACTGCGACTATGTAATGCATAGTATCTCTTGGCCTGTGCCCAGACTGAACAACACATTGCACAGTTCCAGTCAGCAAGCCTCCCTCACCAACTGTTGGAATTTCCCAATGCAGAGTTCCAATAGGAAGCCAATCACCTCTTTGAACTAGCATTGCACAATCCCTCCCAGCATTTTCTCAGTTTGTTGCTTGACCTTTTCTTGAAGTGATTTTAGTTTTAAGCTAACATTTTCATGCCATGAGCTTCCTCTCTATCTCCAAGTACAATATTTGTTGAGCATATCTCTAGAAGTTACAATTAATATGGCTTCCAAGGGACATGCATCAAAGGAAATTGTCTAGAGTAGTACTAGGGAAGTAGTTGAGTAGGTGTCAGTTAACTTTCCAATTTATGGAGATACTTAGCTTTTCATTGGGAAGGGCACAAAGTTGACATGGAAGTAGATCAAGGATAGCTTTGCAGAGGAATTCAAGGAGGACTTAGAGGACCTATATGTTTATATTAGTATCAAGTGGTTAGGATGTTACAAGGTTGCATGCATATACATCACCTTCCCATTTGTGGACATTATTAGTTGGATTGTCTCACACACAGATCTAAAGACTGTGACATGAAGCAGTGCCAGAGGAATAGAAATTTCCACCTTCAGGGCGGAGAACTATCATCAAATGTATCATTTACCTCAGCCAGCAAGGTGCATGGACACACTTTTCTATACCAACACAGTCAAGTGAACACGAGAGATATAGTCAAGCGCTTGGTGAATGAGCTGTCAAAGTTCAGATAGACACCCATTCATGTTTACAAGACAAAGTCTCTTGGGAAGGCCTACGAGTCCTTGATCATCTTTTAATGCCGAGTATACAATCAAGAGAGAACCGAGACCTTTCGTGAAGGTTGGGTAGTTATATTGGACCAGTTGGTGAGTGATGGAAGGCCATTCAAGTGGATGGACTTGTTGGCTGATTAGTTGAAAGTCCATGTGACCGATGCTCGAAATCCGCCCAAGGATGAGCAAGTGAGATTTTACAGGTCTGCATACTTACTAGATGCAATTTGTGCCCATTAGCAGATTCCTAGCATGAGATGGACATGGACACCAAAAGAGATTGTCATCAATATTTATTGCAAGTTTCTTTCTAACTGCAGCCACCAATGGCAAGGTTGACTAACCATCTTAGCATCCTGTTGTAGAAGTTGATCTTTGACCAAGATACACCTTGCATGTCCCAATAAGAGATCGATACCATACTTAATATTTTAGATTGGTATGCCTCACATGGTGGCACCTTCATTGGAGTGTTTGGTGGAGAGAAGCCTCTGCATGTTCTACCAAGGTATTCCATGGACAATTTGATCATGCAATAGGTCTCATATCACCTCTCCACAAAGGTTATCATCAGGACTGCATAGGAAGAAGGCACCATGGACCGCTCTTCCTTTGCAGATTGGGTTATTAAAGATTAAGATCTTGTAAGATGATGATGCCGAAGCTAAGGAGATATTGAAGTTTGAGTTCGATGCTAAATATTTCAATCCGTATGATCCCCATGGTATTTTCAAGAATCGCTATGCGAAGGTGTATTTTCCATGGATCCATGGGATATTTCACTTGCATGAGGAGGACCCTTGGAGATACTACTACAATGACTCCAAGCCCCATGAGTTGGTCAATATAGCCACAGATTGGAAGGTTGCTCTGTAGGCGGCAGTAGTGCAGGAAGCAACGACAACAATAATAATCAGAGATCCAATGAAGGACAAAGGTAAGAGGAAGATTGTTGAGAACCTACAGGCTGAGCAAAGCTACAAGATGAGGGACGATCCTATCACTGAGAAAAAAACTTTGGCAGTGGAAACTAAGAGGCAGTAGTGGATAAAGAGGGCAGAGCAATGGAAGAAAGAAAAGCAAAGGCTAGAGGAAGAAGAATGAAAGTTGTAGGAAACGAAGAAGAAGTTGAAGGAAGAGCAAGAGCTAACAAAGAAAGAAAAGGAAAAAAAGAAGAAACAAGAGGAAGAATAAAGGCATGGCATGATGGCAGAGAAAATAGTGCGCATACAGGTTGAGGAGTCAAAACAACTGACAGCTGAAGAAGAGGGTGAACAGATGCAAGATCAGGAGATTTCTAAGCACATTGAGTAATTGATTGAAGTGATAGAAATGGAGTTGGGGGATGTTCCACAGAATGAAGACACCGACATCATGCCAAGAGCACCCGAATGTCACCTGTCAATCTCCTCCAAATCCAGTGTCAGAACCAGCCCCGAGGGAACACAGAGAGGTTGTTCTCCTTGAGGATGATCTAGTTATGGATGTGTACAATATTTCATTCGATGAGTTGCAAAAGAACATTGTACAAGCACAGAGGAAACAATTTTCGGATGATCAAAAGTTACTTGCATTCATGAAGTAAAGGGTGATATTGTTAGATGTCAGACAACATCCAGTTGCCATTGCCACTGCCACCCTGGTTTATGCAGGAGCCACAAGATCTAATTTTAAGTTCCTATTGGACAAGAATGAACAAATGGAAAATAACTTGTAGGAATCTAGGTAAGAGGAAAAAAAAACTCAAAGAGTAGAGTGCAATTTCTGCAATGGTAGAGATGAGGAAAGTGATACTTGATGAAGTATCGACACTTGAGACTACCATGCTAATGCTCTATGATAGATTCTTCATCATGCATAAAGAAATTTTTCATGTGCATGGATTACATTAGTGGAGCAAAATGTTTGTTCAAACTCATAGGGACACACATGCTACCATCGCCGATGTGCAAGGGTAGACAATGCAGTACAAAGGGGCCCCTATTCACTTGCCAAATATGATGAAGCCTCAGGAAGACCTGGATAAAGCAAAGGTTTGAATGTTGATCCAAAACTATAAGTAGCTCACCCATTCATCACCACCATACAAGAGTTTGGATGTCATTATGAGAATGCACATGATCCCTTCAATTGGTTCCCTCACCGAGGCTAAACACAAGAACCAATTCTGACTAGAGATCGATAGGTACATGGAGTAGCTAATGTGAGAAGCCATGAGGGATGTGTTGTAGGGCCTACAACCACCCTCCAAATTATTAGCTTGCATGAAAATTTTGGAGCCTACCTTAGATCTTGCAATCGATCATCTTTGGTGACTTGTTGGTAAGTTGATGATTTCAAGCCCCCCTCCTTGATCTTAAGAGTTGTTCATGTTCTCATCTTTATGCAACATGTGTCATATTTGGGCATCGGGATTGTTGTTTGTCATGTAAAGGGGGTGTTGTTTGGATTCAATGTAAAGCATGTGTGAGTGGGTTTCTATCATCACAAAGACATTTTTCACACTCACTTCATGCACTCTTGTCACGAAGGTTCTTGCATCAAGAAAAGTACCTTTTATACATTTCAAATGGTATATGTTGCATCACTAAGTGTTTGTGTACGATCACAATCAAGTCGTATTGATGTTTACATATGTTTCACTGATCTCACACTTAGCCATTTTCCCAAGAAACCTAGCCTCATCCAGCTTCCCGAAACTATGCATTTTTCTTTTGCAACCCTCAAGCTTCCTCCCTTGCCTAATGAAACCCCGTAGTGCATAGAGACCCCAACCGACACTACTCTCCAAAAATGTGCAAAGCAGTCAGACAGGAAACACTGCTCTCTAGAAATGCATATAACAGTCTGGCTACCCTACTCTCACAAACTACCTAGAGATGTCCTCCCAGGAACCCCATCCCAAAGTAGTGTCCTATCCCTCAAAACTATGCAGATGAGCCTCCCAGGGCCTCATTTTTACAACAGGCATTGCCCGTTGAAGCTACGGCGATCTACCTCTCAGTGGATACAGGAAAAGATAACATGCTAAGATCGCCCCAAGGAGTTGAGGAGAAGGATGAAGAGAATAAGTGATGGTTAAGGTTAGGAACACATGTAAATTATGTCAGATGCGTGATCATTTTGAGGGTAAGTATGGTAAGTAAAGAAAACCTTTTGAAGTACATATTTTAGTTGAGTTTGAAAAACTGCTTGTCATTGTCATAACATCACGTCTTCAGTAACATGCTTATGTGAAAACAAAAAAAATTATTTCATGTGTTTCCTCTACATGTCTTGCTTCATTTTTGCTTGTTTGACCAACTATCATGTTCAACATATTGATCGCTATGTCATGCTTGCAACCTTGTTCTGGTGATGTTGAAGGTTTGTGTATGAGTTGTATTCACTATGTAAACATCTATCACACTCACGCACAATGTTGTAAGCATTATCATGCAAGTGTCAACACAGTCATCCGAAGGTCTATCCGAAGTGTCGCACTTGTCACTCTCACTTTTAGACAGTCCCATAGTTAGTCACATTGAGACAAGTTGTCTTGTTGGTTTGAGGTGTCTTTTCATCGAGTCACATTCACGAGTTAACTTGCTCACACACTTAGCCATTTTTTCCGAAAGTTTATCAACTAGACTACCCTCCATCAGCTAGACCTCCACTGAGTTGCATTGCATAGTGTCAGCCCTCAGTGACCAAATATTGTTGCCTAGAATTGCACAGAGCTTGAGGTTTCCTCCCAGGCAGTTCGCATTGTGCAATCCTGGAACCAACTTGGCTGAATGTCACCCATAATATCACAGAAGTTACCTAAGAAGCTATCTCAATCTATGTTGCCTGTAAGCCTATCCATCAAGCCTCTCAATAGTCAACCAGAGAGTTTGACTAGGTAGTGAACACAGGCTTCACTCCTCCAAAAAATTGTGCAGAAGATGTCAGCATGCTTGCCTCTACTGACTAAAGAAATTGTGTAGACATGAGGGACTGGGACCCATTGCTTGTCACTTCATAGTCTCTAAAAATCATGTTCTTCTGTTAGTCAGTCACCCCGACAGCCAGCCTACTGCTCCTCCTAAAAATTGCATAGTTTTCTTGGACTGTCCACCAACTTCCTAACACCCTGCTCAGCCCGGAAAATGTGTAGACATGTTCTCCATGATTTCCTCACAATTCTACGTAATGTTTAGTGAGCAAGCTCCTATAGCCCACTCCCAAACCCTTCTAAAAATCTGCGCAGTTTCCAGTGCCAGTATCCCCTGCTACCTACACTTCCTTCCCCGGAAAAATTGCGCAGTTCTGCATCTGAGTTGAGCCAGATCCTGTAGAATGTCACTTCTATCTCAGAATGCTCAATCCACTCTCTCAGTGAACTCTACACAATTTTTCTTGATAGTGCCCCAACATGTTGCATCTTGACCCAAAATGTGCTTTGTGTAGTTTCAGAGCCTTGTCCTCTCTCCCGGTCACTTGCACCCCGAAACGAAAGACAATGCATCATGATAGACTAGGGGATTTCTGGATTTGATGTCGTCTCATCATGATTGATTGCATAAATAGGTACATGGATGAGACATGGTGTGATGAGAAATAGGATGAACAAGGAGCACATGCTAGAAGACTTGCTCAAGGCTGGACGAACACATGAATCATACCAAGTAGCAAGTGAAGGAGACACATGCACATGCATGCACCATCAAGCAAAAACCAAGACCATTGAAGACTCCACGCACTTTTCCATGCAGAGCTGAAGCTATGGTACACCATGGGAACACTCATGACTCAACAATGCAACAACTCGACATGGAAAAAACAACCAGCATGTGCATGCCAGCAGTTTCATGTCGAGTTGTGTCATGAGTCACCTCGGTCACATCACTACTATGGGTCATAATTGTGTAATCGATGTAATGTAGCTTGGAAGTCTAAGAGGCCCATGGATGAAGTCAAAGAGTCATGTAAGTTGAAAAATCATGAGGGAAGTCAAATAGTCACAAGGGTCAGTTTTACCCTTGGCTATATATACCCCTCATTTGTACATGCAAAGGAATTTTCACCATGGCTCCTCCCACATAGCCTTGAGACTCTATAGTCTTTTCTTTGAGGAGTGAATAGTCACTCCAACGCCCCACTATCAGGGTTAGTGATGTATGGTGTACGGATGTGTCTTGGAACTTTCACTTAATTCATAAGCCTGTTTACAGGAAAACACGTTTTCACACATGTATTGTATTCATTTGTAAGACTATTATTTGGATGCTTGTAATGCATGTTTCTTTAAACTGTACTAATATAGTTGAACTATTTTAGTTGTTTCAGTGCATATGCTATTGGAAATGTGTTGTATCAATTGTTAATGTTGTTTCGCCCATGTGGGAATTCTGCTAGACACTCGCAAATACATTCTTGTAAAATTGTTATAATGACCATCACACTCGTGTGGACTATTCCGCTGGGTGTTGTACATGCTATCTATTCACTTTGTGTGTGTGACTGCTGCATCCCTGTTGACTACTTTGCTAGAAGATGTGGATGCCCTACTATGTTGTGTGCCTCTAACATAGTTGGGACTATTCCCTTTCAACTTGAGAGTCACTCTCACCCTCTCCCTCTGCAGTGAAAAAAATTAGACACAAGTTACACTAAACCCTCACTAGGCACGCAAATCTCATTGTTTGAAGACTAAGTATACCACTCTAATGTACTTGCAAGCAAGAGGTAAGGAATATATTTAAGATAATGGCAACTGAGCCATCATACGAGATGGGACTCCTACACCAAACAATGTGAGGTCTAGTTCGGACTCCATACCAGGGAGATCCCTTGAATGTTGTTGAGTCCAGCACCATCAACATTTATGGTGCTAGAAGGAGGGCCACATGAAAAGTTGAGTCCTCACAATCTGTTTTGAATCTTTGCATATCTATCATGGAGTTTGTTATAGTTCACCCTCCAAAATTTATGTCCTATGGAAATGACTTTGAAATCTCAGAAGAGCTCTGGAATTTATTGTCACAATACACATATGAAGGTGAAGGTAGAATGGCCTGGCTTGAACACATAATGGCCATAACAGTTATATGTCAGAAGTGTAAAATCCATGAATATTACATGAGGTGTGTGTTGTTCACAAACACTCTTCGAGGGCACCCACTATTATGGTGTGTCATGCTGCCCGAGAACTCTATTCACTCTCTCACTGAGTTGATTGTAGAGATAGATGATGCTTTCCATCATTTTGACTGTCAAGCACTCAATAAATAAATTTTGAAATTACGTAAAGCACCTGATGAATCCATTGAGCAATTTCACACACTCTATTGTAATCTTGCATACAAATTTCCTGAAGATGAAATTGATTGGGAATTTCTCAATGGAAGATTTAAGTATCTTCTTTACATATCCAAAAATCCATAATTCTTAAAATCATTCGAATACGTCCCAAAATACCTTGGTGCTAGAGCTGCCAAATCTAAGATGGATGAGGTCATTGTAAAAAGTGATTGTCCATCCTCGTCTCATCAAACAACTCTAGCCCTATAGTATGAGGTGGGAGAAGGTGTTGTCACCTTCTGAAAACAACATTTGAGTTGTACAAAGAGTACCAAGGAACATAGATTATTGCATCCTTCTTCCAAGCCACAGAAGCTCTCAAAGCTAAATCAGACCCTCTCCACTGGATAGTGTTCAAACTAATATTTTCCAATGATAGGTAGAAGTCCAAAAAATAACTCTTGGATCAAAAGTTAGAGGAGAATGAAGATACCCTTTCAAACCCAGAAAACAAAGGAAAAATGGCTAAGGGTTAGGCTCATCGCAAATCAAAATCGGGGCTTTTCTGAAACAACAGAACGTGAAGGCAGCAAAATCGATGATCGATGGATCACAAATATCTCAAATCGCAAATCAGCGGGTCCCAAGGAATGGCACATCAGCTTATCGATGATTGATAATTCTGGAAGGGTTGGGGTTAAAAAGGCTGTGAAGTGGAGAAGTCTCAATATATTGTAAACGGTCGGGAGGGGAAAAACCATTTAACAAAGGATTACAATGGAAAAACAAGGTCGAGCGGGCCCTTTTCTATCTCCACCAGGGGGTCACGTGGTGTAATACCATTGGTCCCTATGAATCCACATGGCTGCTGATGTCATCATAACGTCGAAGTACAAATATGACATGTCGATATGGACGACACGTATCATGCTGATCTGACATTTTCAGGATCTTGATGGGGCATTACCAGGTGACATATGTCACCTCTCACAAAGTGACACTTGGTAGTGATGGCGTCACCCATTGCAAATCAATAATCGGTGATTGCACAGGCCAAAGTTCCTCCTCCATCGAAGTTCCTCTTAGCTTGCAATTACGATATGTGGGAACTCTCTCAGATGTAATATTTTATGTGATATATTTAAAGGGATGTCAGGTCCGTCCCTTTTCAAAGGCCGCATATTAATTAAACACCCCCCATCTCTGGATGACCCAGATTGACTCCACCCAAATTGACAACTCCTAGGCCTTTTTGCCCCCCCCCCCCCACCCTCCCCCACATGTTTCCCTTTATCAGCAGGAGCAGTCCGAAAAATTGGTTTCCCCATTGAGCCCCACCACTACGTGTCCCTTTGATATTATTTTGCACCCCCCCTCACTTACCACTTACCACTCATGCCTCCCTCCAGAAACCACTCTTCCTCACACTCTCTCCTGCCAATGGTCCTGCGCCCTTCTCCACCTATCGCTCGGCTTCATGTCAATTGACTGTTACATTATTCTGGTTACGTCACCCTCACTTTCGTTCCACCTCCACTCCCCTACTTCCATGACTAGGTAGTACATAACTTTAAAGGTGAGGTGGTTCAATAGTTGTGGCATTTAATAAGGGAGATGGGGCATTCAAACCCCACATGGGTTGATCTAAAAAGGCACTTTATGATGTGAACTAGGGTCAACTCTTACAAAAGTAAACAAGAACTTAGTAGCTCGGGAGGACTTGATTATCCAGCATGGTGCCCCCATATAGAAGGAAGATGAAATACTGCCCAAGGGTCCTCTGCTTTAGTACTGTGGTATGAAACTGATAGTTCCCACTCCTAGCTTTGAAGGATGAATGGTTCAAGTAGCAAAGGCAGAAGCGATGGGAATCAGTTGAGTAACACAGGAGGCCACACCATGAGCAAAATTCAACTTGAAGTAGTGGCGATCACAAGGATGGGCACGAAGATATTTATTAACATGTTCATTTGGTTGTTGACTGATTTGCTATCATGTAATGTGTCACCCTTTAATGAGGAAACTAATATTTTGTAATTTTTTTGGGCCACAGAGCCATCCCTAGCTGAGACAGCTAGTCAATATGACAGCTGAGACTCGACATAATATATTTTGTTGTAATGAATGTTAAAATGCTCCCCTCTCTAGATAAATTGGGGAAGAAACACTTTACAAAGGTTCAGAAATCCTAAAGAAAATGCTACATGTTATTTTCAGACTGTATGAATTTATAATACAAATCCTTCAGAATATCAAGGAAATGGTAGCGATTCCCCTTTCAAGTATTAAAGTATGTTATCCCTCTATTAAAACCCATTATGTTCATGTATCTTCTTTGAAATCATGCAATCGTAGCTGCTAGAAATATTTCATACTTCCTCACAGATTCATTTGTATGGACTAATTAATGCACATTCTTGTATGGACTATTGATATGATATATTTAAAATTATGCTACATGAATCGTAGCATTCAGTCTCTCTTTGGTCCATTATATCTACCCTTAACTCAAATAAGTGTAGAAATTCTTAATGCTTCAAGATTTATGTGTTAAATGTAGAATTATCGATGCTTTAAGCTCTATGTGATGAGTTTCTCTTTCTTATTATCCTCTCTCATTTCTCTACAAAATATTTTTAAACTGTAAGTCCTTGAACTTCTCGGCCTCCATGATTTTATGCACATATTTCTATGAACTGCATATGTGAAGAAGTACCAAAAATACATGACTTATACCTGTGGATGAATGAACCAACAAATTCCTTTTAATATCTATATATAGATATATATATATATATATATATATATATATATATATATATATATATATATATATATATATATATATATATATATATATATATAATGTGATGTAACCATTTTCTTGAGAATCATTTAAGACACAAAAAATCTATAAGTGCCCAAGCACTGGTCTTGTAAGCAATCTAAGGCTGTCTCTAGGAGTGAATTTATTGAAGGATTTTTCCCTGGGATACAACAAGTTGAGCACTCTTTGTGCAGGTGAGAAAAGATGTTCTAATTACATCCACATCACCTTGGCGACTCCACACACCCCATTATCATTTATCATCCTAGCTTTTAAAAAGCCTCACACTCACTCAGATACCTCTCAGCAGAAAGTGCCATTTCTATATGACTCGGAGAAACTAATTTTCAGGAAAGTATGGAAGGAGAAAACTCCTACTACCTGCGCTATTGTCCCATCAATCTTTGAAGATTCCTCTTCCATATCTCAACCCATGGTTGCTCACTAATCAGGATTTACTCCTAAAACCATTACATGCCCTGCTTTCAGTCTAGCCACTCCTACCACTATGTTTTTGGACCAAGTTGCTTAGGAAAATCTCAATCCCCCTCCATTAATTCAGTTGGTTGTTTTGGGTTTTTGCTGAATAAATATGCCCCTCTTGATTTAACTCAGGCCCTAAGTGCTATGGCCCAAGACTACCTAAATATTCTTCCTAGATTCAATGGGGAGGATGAAGAAAATGTACAAAGACACATTCACACCTTCTATGCTTTTGCTAAGAATCTAAACGTAGAACAACTGGATGTGGTCCTAAGACTTTTTGTATAATCCCTTGATGGAGGGAAGCCATAAAATGGTTTAAATCCCTACCCAATGCCTCCATCACTACCTAGGAGGAACTTGAAAACTCTTTCACACAAAAATGGGGTGAAAAAGGAAATCATGATTACCTCCTCACAGAGTTTAACGCTATAAGGAAGAAGCCAAAACTGGATATCTCAGAATTTATAAAAAGGTTCAATAAGAATTATAATAACCTATTGGGTGAGATAAAGCATCCTTCAGCTGCTACTTGAGTAGATCCTTTGAATTATAATTTGGTTTTACTCCAAGGGAAATGAGGTCTCTCACTTTATATCAACTCCAAATCAATGCGATTGAGGTGGAAGAAAATTTCACCTCAGTCGAGAAGTCAAGAGGAAAGCAGGAACCTACTAAGAATAAAATAGGGAAAGAGGATGAATCCTCCTCTGGTCAAGCTAAAGAATCACTAGACCTGAAGTGGGATGAAATGGATAAAATCATCAGGAGTTTATCACATAAGGTTAGAAAGCTTAAACTTGAGAACAAGAGACTCTCTAAATAGAATGCTCAAGGCAACAAATGGGGTTATAACCCATAGTATAGAAGGCCTCCATTCCAGATACTTCGAAGGGAAAGGAGGGAACAACTTGATCAGATACCTCATCATCTATATTTAGAAGATGATCTTGATGAACAATCATTGGATACACATGAGATGCAGGGAAAATTGTATTCCACTTTCTCTAAAGAAGAACATGAAAATATGGCTCACCAGGAGACCAATCATGATAGAGAAGTAGCAACAAATGAGGAGGATATAGATTATTATTGTAAACAGTTTGTGGATTTCATGCAAGCACAACTACACCAAAGGTATGATCTAAGATCTTCAAGAAAGAGGTCAAGGGAACCAAAACAATAAGAGGGAACTGCTCCCCAAGATATTCCCTCAGTACTAGATAAAGGGAAAGGTAAGCTGAATCCTAACTCTTCCAAGATAAAGTCTCCTCAAATAAGGAAAGAAATAGTTCCAAGGGACACACAAAATGGAGGTGCCTATTCTGCTAAAAACTGCCAATGGTAAGGAAGAAGAAGTAGAGCCATGAGGTATAGAAAAATTCCAACCTGGATTCAATCTTCAGAAGGAACTTGAAAAGGTAAAGATTCTTGTCCCTCTAATTGAGCTTCTAAAGTAGCCTACTTATAAATCTCAAGTATCTCAATTCATGCTTCCATCCACCCCTTCACCCACCCATGATTGTTTAAACCTTCAGGAAGAGAGGCCAATGGCTTTTTTTGGGCTGCATGTGGAAGAACTTGATCCTTATGCTACGCCCTTCTATGTTACCCTAGTAATCCATGACCTCTTGTTGCATAATTTCATGTTGGAATTTGGAGCCTTGCACAACCTCATGCCCCTGGAAGTGATGGAACAAATGGGCTTGCAGATCACTTTGACTCTAAGAGGGTCAAATGCTTTGGAATGATAAAGGATGTGGTGGTAAACCTGGCTTAGATCCTTGTGAAGAGTGTGGTAATGGACATAGTAGTGGCATATATTCTCCCTTAGTTCAGCATTCTTCTATATAAATCTTGGGGTTCCAAGGTAGGGGGTTGTATCAAGTTAGATCTAACTTATGGCACTATTCCCATGTTTTGAGGTGAATAAAGGAGGTTGTACAGAGATTCAAGGTTTGTAAAAACTGTGACACCAGCTAAAGGCTAAAAAAACTCCCTAGTTCATGGAAAAGAAAGTGACATCTCCTATTTGTCCCTAAAAGAATATGAGGCGATATTAGAAGAAACATCAGTACACCTAACAAGATAGTTAGAACACCAACACACAAATGAAAACAAATTATGTGTAAGGAATCTGGACACCACATATCTCCACAATGGTATGATATTGTCCACTTTGGGCCTTAAGCCTTCATGGATTTGCTTTTGGACTTACCCCAAAAGGCCTCATACCAATGGAGATATTTGTCCATCCTTATATATCCATGATCCTCCCCACCTCTAGTCAATGTGGGACTTTGGTCGTATACCCAACAATCCTCCCCTCGAACAAAGGGCCATCGAGCCTCCCCTCAAACGATTATCCATCCGTCCACTCTCTACCAACTAGGATTCTCCGCTCCAATGCGTTGGAAGCACACGCCTTACATGGAGCACCACCTGCCTCGAGAGCTTGCTCTATCCCAGGTCAACTCCTCTTCACCGTGTTGGGACCAGGACACGTCCATGAAGAATCCGGAGCACACCGCCTGTCTAACTGAGCTCATCCACGGATCCCATCATGATATTACCGGGGCCCACCACCTTTGTTCGGTATTCCGAGGATTCATCCACTTGGCTAACTTCGGGGCATGGCTCTGATACCACTTGTAAGGACTCTGGACACCACATATCTCCACAATGGTATGATATTGTCCACTTTGGGCCTAAGCCCTCATGGATTTGCTTTTGGACTTACCCCAAAAGGCCTCATACCAATGGAGATATTTGTCCATCCTTATATATCCATGATCCTCCCCACCTCTAGTCAATGTGGGACTTTGGTCGTATACCCAACATTATGGAAATTATACATTGACAGAGCAAATTCCAAAGAGGGAAATGGAGCAGGATTATTGTTGGTATCTCTTAAGGACAACCTAATACCCCTCTCATTTGTGTTGGAGTTTGAGGAAACCAACAAAATGCCAGAGTATGAAGCATTGGTCCTTGGGTTACAAATGGAAAAGAATGTGAATATTGAATGCCTAAAGGTATATGGAGACTCTGAGCTAGTCATAAGGCAGATCAGAAATCAATTCTAGTCCAAACACTCCAGACTGAGGACTTACCGAAATGAAGTGTGGGATTTAATTGATAACTTCTTCCTGGGCTCTAATATCCAATTTTTTCCCAGAGAATGAAACATAATGGTTGATTCCCTTGATGTAGCAGCAAGTAGTTTCATCCCCCCTTAAAATCTTCTCCTCAGGTATGAGATGGAAGTTAGATACAGACCCTATATACCTGATAATGTCAACAACTGGCACGTATTCGAGGACGACGAGTAGGTGAAATGATTCATAGAAGTCATTAGGGAGTTCTCTAACTCCACCATCAATCAAGAAGAAGAAGCAGTAGATCAAATAACCACTTCATCGGAACACAGAGTGGCTAGACACAAAATTCTACAACTAAAATGGAACACCATCCCTTACGGACTAGTCTGACTGGAAAGGACTTTTAATAAGGATGACGTAACCTCCAAACCAATGGCTTCGGAAATGAACAATCAAGTAGAAGATTGCAATATCAGCTAAGAGGAGTAACCCCAGATGGTTAGGCTATCGAAAGGAATCACCTTGTAGTATAAAAAAGGTACTTAAATCTATTCAAAATATAGAAGGATGTTTTTCCTTGGTCTTATGAGGATTTGAAAGCATTTGATACTAACATCATACAACATAAGATTCCTTTAAAGGGTGGAATAAAACCATGCAGGTAGAAAATCAGGCAGATAAATTGACTCTTACTCCCCTCCATTCAAAAAGAAGTAAGGAAGTTGCTATAGGAAAATATTATAGTTCCTTTAAGGTACTCTAAGTGGGTGGAAAACTTAGTCCCTATTCAGAAAAAGAACAAAGAAATAAGGCTATGTGTAGATTGTAGGAATCTAAATAGGGCATTGCTGAAAGACAACTACGCACTGTCTAAGATGTATTATATTTTACAGAAGGAGGTTGGCTCAGTTAGAATGTCCATGATGGATGGGTTCTTTGGTTACAACCAATTGGCACTCCACCATGTTGGGATGGGGTCCCCTAGGTCAATTTTGCGGCAAAATCCCAAGTTTTGGGGAAAAAAGCCCAAGTTTTGATGTATAAAATATAACGTCTCCACGGACCATGGGATTGCATAAATAAGTGTGTCTTAGAGAGTCTAAGGTAAGTAAGAGAATATGAATATGAATGTAATAAGTCAATAAAAGGAAAGATCGTAGAAGTCTTAGAGTAGAAGGAAGGCTCTACAACTATGTGTGCAAAGGCCTAGAGTAAAGTCCATAGTTGAGTGTGCAGACCCCTGTAGTTGAGTGCAAAGGGAGGTCTTGAGTCTGTAAGCTAAATTGATTATCAATAAAGAAGATTATTGCCGAAATTCTTGTGTTTCATCTATTTACTTCTATTATGAATGAATGTGCTTTATGTTGTGATGGATGATGGGTTTATGAAATAATATTGTATTGATGCGCAACTTTTCTTGATTTATATTATTATATGAACAAAATTAATGTTAACTGTTTACGCGAAGATTATCTTATTATATGTTGAATATATCGAACACTTAAGACATTCTGAATAATTACTGTGTCAAGATTAATCTTTGATGCGCATAAGTAGTTCACTCACCTATTCAGGGTCCACGAAAGATAGTTGTATACCTTCGCGGAGGTCTAGAGGCTAGTTCAAAGAAGTTATATCGATAAGCCTTTAAAGCTTATTAATCTACACGAAGGTAGATTTAGAGCATAAAATGACATCACGCTGACCTCTGGGTGCGGAAACTTGGTTCCATCATCCCCCCATACTTCTTTGGGTGAGACTTCAGTTCGCACTCTGCGATTGATGTCGGAAGGGCCAATAGTGTAGGGATTCTTTTTGCGCAACTAACTCTGAACCTAGATTAGGACCCAGTAAGCCAACAAATGGTTATGTTGCCAGGATCTATATAATGATATGTGTGATGTCGCATCACTGGAATCTGACAAAGAAAGAAATTGAGAAGTGGTTGGATAGAAAGATCCATGAATTCAAAGTGCAAGAAAACAAAAATCCACGCCTAACAAAATAATTGTGGTTGGATAGGTATATATACACATAAATACATGAAATTTTCTTCTGCACCTTCCTGATTGAACTGTACATGTGGATTGCTAAATTGGCAGACAACCAAGGAAGGTGGAGGCTTGACAGTCCAATAATGTGGACCCCAGAGCTAGTGCGGAGGTTGGAAGCTTCTGAAGATAAGATCGTGCGTGTTGTCGATCACTGTCTTGATCAAGTCATAGGAGGATTTGTGACAGAATTTGTGGTCGACACCTCAGTCAACTACGGTGATGTAGAGCGATTCTTTTTCAAAGGACCATGAGGTAAGTATTTGAAATCTTTGAATACTTGTATTAAAATGCTCTTGTGTGAAAAGTGGGTTATGCCACTGCCTTGATGTTTGGATCTATGAGAAGTGGATGATTCTTTAGAAATACAAAGACAAAAGGTCTTGAATACATCCCACTGATAGAACCTCCTTCGAGTAATGATGAGGGATTCTATTGTTGAGTTGAGGCTTCTGTGATCCATATCAAGTTTATGAGAAAATTCTTCGGCATAAATCACATAGAATCGCTGCACAGAAAAGCCATCGTAACTAAGGTTCATCAATTTGAACGAGCACACTTGCAGGTTTCAAAGTTGAAATCAGATCTAGCATTTCTTAAAAGATGTAGAGACTCCTCTGTCATCCTGATCTTCGCCTAGATTAAGCATCACCTTCACACTCCCCTGATAGTCATTGCCTGGTCAAATATAGCCGTTGGAGGTCCTGCTCTAACTATTTAACTTGCAGCCTAGATCTGATTCTTCAACTTGTCCTAATGATGAACCACACTGGTTGGTTCGAAACGCGTCACAAATGTAAGATCACGTGATTTACGCCGAAGAATTTTCTCATAAACTTGATATGGATCACGGAAGCCTCAACTCAACAATAGAATCCCTGCACAGGAAAGCCATCGTAACTAAGGTTCATCAATTTGAACGGGAACGCTCGCAGGTTTCAAAGTTGAAATCAGATCTAGCATTTCTTAAAAGATGTAGAGACTCCTCCATCATCCTGATCTTCGCCCAGATTAATAATCGCCTTCACACTCCTCTGAACCATTGTGTGCCATTAGTTGGTCAATTTAGCCATTGCCTGGTCAAATACAGTTGTTGGAGGTCCTGATCTAACTATTTAACTTGCAGCCTAGATCTGATTCTTCAACTTGTTCTGACGATGAACCATACTGGTTGGTTTGAAACGTGTCATAAATGTAAGATCATGTGATTTACGCCGAAGAATTTTCTCATAAACAATGAGGGAGTGGTACAGGCCTCACCTTGGAGTGTTGTAAAATTGTAAAGCATGGTTTTCAGGGAATACCTCATTTGCCCACACCACCTCCACAACATACACCTACACCCACACCACCACCACCTCCTCTACCATTCAATATGTTGAATACCATGAAGTTACCTATTTTCAAGGGCTTGGGAAGTGAGGACACAGATCATTTTTGTTTCATTGTGAAGGCTATATGGATGGCACAAAATATTATAGATGATCACATAAATAAGACACAATTGGTTACTTCTCTACAAGATCACACGTTGACATAGTACATTAAGTACTGCACTGATAATTTGATGGCATCATTAGCAGACACTCAGACTACTCCGAATAAGGAATTCGGTAGGCCCAAGTTTGAATCGTAATCCATCTTTGGATTCAAGGAAATCAACACCTTGGGAATTAGATCAATGTTTGAAGTGCCAGATCCATGAAGCTAACATGAATCTCACGGATAGTGAGCACTGCGAATGGTTTGTAGCCTCGCTCCTGCCCCACCTACGGGTTGCTTTATCACAACAAAATATAGGGACTCAGGCGAAAGCACTGGAGATCACGAGGAGATTACATAAGACACTTATCCAGGATGTTTCTTTCGGAGTTCATCATATTGACGTAGAGTTGGAGAATCTCTTCTTGGAATTGTAGAGCTTGAAGAAGGAAAAAGCTACTCGGTCGGAGGTGTGTGAAGAAGTTTGTGCCTAAAATGTAAAAGCCAAGGGCATGATAAAGATCACTGCCCTTTTTTTGTGAATTAAATTATAGGGGGAGGGCCAATGCGCCTAAGATAGGAGGTTGTTATAGGACCAAGTACAGGACCCATGCTGTGGTGCGGTATCTGTCAGGTAGCTAGAAAAAATGCAATGAGCAATTGGCACTTGCTGCAAAAATTTGTACAAACGCTGCAACAGTTATTTTTCAATTTCTATAAATCAGTGGGCCATGATGAGTGTAACTGCCATAGATATGAATTGATGATGGAAATAACGCCCACGTATTGAATGCAAACAGAAACTCGGCTTCTGGATGAAGGTGTTGGGGGAGTGTGCGGAGGATATCAGGGGTGCGGACGAGGCTAAGGAGGAGGAGGACCTGGTAAAGGTCGAGGGAAAGTTATTTGCTATAATTTCAGAGTGCCATGACATTACACGCAGGAGTGTATGAGCTAGACATGACCATCATGCCATCATTACATTTAGTTTGACCACGCGATAGGAGAATTCCCTATATTGATAGGTAATATGCAGGAGAATAAGGCGCAACCTCAGCAACCTACCTAGAATTTATAGATGTTGAGGGTTGATCCCCACAAAGAGGATCCCAATGTGAATATTGTGCTATGAAGTGCAATGATGAATGGTGATGATAAAGGAAAGAAACCTATAGAAAGTGAGTGGGTTCACAAGGCTCTAGAAAAGGAAGTTGGGTTTGACCTAGAGCACGTGAAGGAAACATTCATGGAAGCAAAGAAAAGCTTTATTGAGGCCTCTTCCTCAGGAAGTCAGGACAAGCTATCTAAATAGGTTGACCCCTCCATGCTTACCAATTTCTTGGAGACTTGTATGAAGTTGTTGCACGATAGAAACCCCATGAAAGTGCTACAAGAATTGAAAAATAAGTGTGTTGGTAAGGATGGTGCTCGTGAAGGACACCACACAGTCAGAAAGATAGGAAAACACAAGACAAGAACAAGGCATGAGATGAGGCTTACCACGCAAATAGGATACTATGAGATGGATCAAGTTATTTTGGATCTGGGGTCAGATGTGAATGTTTTTCCTAAATAGACATGGGAAAGAATGGCAACACCTATGCTACAGTGGTCTCCAATTCAATTGAGAATGGAAAACCAACAGAAGATTATCCCTATGGAGAGATTGCATGGACTGATCATAGATATAGAAGGTGCGAACGCATTGGACGATTTTGAAGTAATAGAGATTGTTGATGACAGAAATCCATACCCCGCACTCCTGGGAATTGATTGGGCTATCGACATGAACAAGGTAATCAATTTGAAGAAGCAGACAATGTCATTTGAAAGGAAATTGCTTCGCATTGTAGTTCCATTGGACCCTACAAAAGGACCGCGCTATACTGAACCGATCTGCAACTATGAGGAAAGAGACGATGATTTGGATTAGATTTATAAGATAACAGTGTGAGATCAAGACTCGCTTAATTCGACAGCTGATGGACGAATTGCATGGGACCATGAAAGTTCCTGTACATCATATTCATATGAAGAATTGGAGCATTGGTAGAATAGGTTGCATGAAGTATCTACGCTGAGTTGTAATATGATGACTAAATCGTTGCACTATGTGTCATCGGAGCTAAGAAATTTACCTTATTATGATGGACTAACCAATGTAGATAAGTTTTTGGATGCATTTGAAAGAGAAGTACCTGAGAAACATCACTTCCCAGCACTGGATTTGGCGCTGCGTGCTACACTTGCACAGTGGTGGGGTATGCATAAAGACAGTTTTGATGAATGGCACGAGTACAAAAGAATGATGAGATTACAATTTGGTCACCCAAAAGTTTGGCTAACTGAAAAATATGATGTAAGAAATGATCCACGTGATCATTTAGCACAAAGGATCCGCAACCAGAGTGGGTGCATATTTTCTGTCACACTTTGGACATCAATCCTATGAATTGGTACCTGGAAACAGAACTCCATCAAGGTACCGCGACGTGGGACATCTTAAGAGAAGGATTTTTAATGACCTTCAGCTTTGAGGATGGGTTCAAAAGCATCGACGAAGCATTGCATGAGGTTAAGGAAACAATCTTTAGAATACCATAGGATCCTTTAGACTTGATTCAACCAGATTGGAGCACCCAGTTGCGCCATGCGTTGGAGTGCAATAATGTGACTGCTAAAGAAGATGACAAGGATCCAAGAAATATTAACATCCCAGAGGAAGAAGGCCACCGAGAAGTTGAAGGACCATAGATAGATAATATAGATATCACCGTGTCGCTAAAACTTGGCAAGTAAATATTGGCACAGAGGCAGAGCCAAAGTTTGCAATGATCGGAGATTACTAGGATTATGCTACAGTGGATAAAGTCGGTGAGTTTCTCCGTGAATATCAGGACTTATTTCCTACCAAATTTTCAGACTTAAAAGGAATCATAGGTGATTTGGGAATGATGAAAATAAATTTGAAACCAGAAATGAAGCTCATTAAGAAAAGGTCATATCGGTTTAATCCCAAATACAAGGAAAAGGTTTGCTTGGAGTTGGAGAAGATGCTTGCAGTAGGTATTATTGAACCAGTGGAGGAATATGATTAGGTGAGTCCAATGGTAGTTCAAGAAAAGAAGCAGAAGGATGAAATAAGAATTTGCATAGATCTCAGGAAGCTTAATAATGCTTGCATTCATGATCCTTTTCCAACTCCATTCACAGATGAAGTACTGGATAATGTTGGAGGGCAGGAGGCCTATTCATTCACTGATGGGTTCTCTGGATACCATCATATTAAGATCACGCCAGAAGATAGGAGTAATACCACCTTCACAATAGAATGGGGATTTTTCCAGTATACATTGATGCCTTTCAGACTTAAGAGTGCGCCGATGATATTTTTGAGCGTAGTCATCGCGACATTCAAAGAATTTATTCACAAGTTCTTGGAGGTATACTTTGATGATTGGACAGTGTTTGGGCTTGTAAAGTGCCATGTAGCCAATTTGCACTTGACTTTGGATACATGTCGAAGGTATCAAATTGCACTAAACCTGAAGAAATGCTTGTTTAGCGTCCCTTTCAGAATCTTGCTGGGTCATGTGGTGTGCAAACAAGGATAATGGTGGACCCTGCTAAGATCGTTGTCATAGTAAATTTAAAGGCACCAAGAAGTGTTAAATAGCTACACACAATGGTGGGTCATACTAGGTATTATCGGAAGTTCATCAAGAGTTATGCTCAGATTACCGCACCTATGGAAAAGCTATTGAAGAAGGATGCAACATTCTATTGTGATGAAGAACGTTAGTGGAGTCTGGATGTATTGAAGGAGAAAATGGTCATCACATTGATCCTAGTCTTCTCAGATTGGAAGAAGGAATTTCATGTGCATGTGGATGCTTCATGTATTGCACTAGGAGTAGTGTAGACACAGGTTGGCGAAGGAGATCTGGATCATCCTATAGCATTTTCCAGCAAGAAGTTGTCAAAGGTTGAAAATAATTATTTGACAACAAAGCGCGAAGGGTTGTTTATGGTATACGTGCTCCATAAATTCAGACATTACCTGCTAGGTGGACATTTCAAGATGTACACAAACCATTATGCATTAAAGTATCTAGTCAATAAGCTTGTGTTGGGGGGGGGGGGGGAAGTATGCAAATGGTTAATGTTGTTTCAAGAATATGATTTTGAAGTAATTATGAAGCCAGGAAGATTGAATCTAGTGACAGACCATCTGTCGCGCATTGAAACAAGATAGGATCCTACTAATTTGAAGGAAGGGCTACCTGACGCGCATCTCTTCACAGTGCATGTAGCAGATAATCACTTTCTGGATACTATCCACTTTATGACTTTCGGGATGACTCCAGAAGGATACACCAGTCAATAGAATAAAGAATTTGTGGTGCAGATGACAGATTTCTCTATAATTGTAGGGAATTTGTATAAAATGGGATCGGACGACATACTTAGATGTTATGTCCCTGTTTTTTAATAGAACAGTATCCTCGCTGAACCTCATGGAGGAGCTACAGGAGGGAATTATGCAGGAAAAGAATCAACGCAAAAGATTTTGCGCACTAGGTTGTGGTGGCTGATGCTACATAAGGATTCTAAAGCCTATTGTAGGGCATGCGACGCGTATCAGAGAATGGGCAGACCATCACGGAGGGATGAGATGCCTCTGAATCCATAAGTATCATTGCAACCTTTTGAGAAGTGGGCAATTGATTTTGTAGGACTGATTCAGCCTCCAGGAAAGAAGACAGGTGTGTGTATGTCATCACTACGACCAAATATTTGACCAGATGGGCAGAAGCACAGCCTGTGAAGGACTATACAGGGGAAAAAACAACGAAATTTCTATTTGAATATGTGTTGACTAGGTTTGATTTCCCAAAGGTATTGATGATTGATCGCAATACACATTTTCTCAATGAAACGATCAACGCGTTGACAGAAGAGTTCCAGGTTTGTCACTGGAAGAGTATGCCATATCATCCTCAGGCGAATCGAATGGCCAAGGCTTTTAAGAAGATATTGGAGAATGCGCTGACAAAGGTTTTCAACGCGCAGCGGAATGAGTGGGATGTGCACGTACCAGCAATATTATGGGCTTACATAACTACTTGTAAAGAGCTTATTGGTCAGACACCTTTTAGGTTGGTCTATGGCATAGAAGTTGTGATGCTTATGGAATACATTATGAATAGTCTATGCATAGCGACTTTCATAGGAATGGTGTACCCAAGAGCCTTAGAAGAATGGCTCACACAGCTAGTGGAGCTCGAGGAAGATAGGTTTTAAGCAGGATTCCATCAGCAGGTTCAGAAGGAACGTGAAAAATATTGGCACGATTAGCACATTAAACTACGCACCTTCAAGGTAAATGATTTGGTTTTATTATATGACAGTAAGTTTGATAATTTTCCATGAAAATTTCAGATGCACTGGTTGGGGCCATATGTTATCAAAGAGATTATAAATGGTGGAGTAGTTCAGCTCGCAAAGTTAAATGGAGATCCATTTCCGAGTAGGGTAAATGGAAGTCGATTGAAGCCATACACAGGAGATCTAGCCCAATGACTACATGATGGTAGCATAGTCTTAGCACTGTAGGAAGCTGTAAGGAGGCACGGGACTATAAACTACACTACCCCAGTTGTATAGCTATGCAACAAGGGGGCTACACGAAATAGGATGATGTCATAGTACCAGAAGAAGCGTGAAGGGAGCTATGCTATAGGGGCAGAGACTACGTAGCATAGCCAAAAATTAACCGTTACAGTCACTGTTCATGATTTTACAGTGAGGAGACGGTTAAGAGGAGCTGGGGGAGGGGGGGGGCATTTAAGGTTAAATTTAATTGTCAAATATTTGGAAATATTGTTGAGAATATTTTTCGGCGAAAATCACATCATGATACTTTTGTCGACACGTTTCGAACCAACAAGTTTGGTTCATCGTTAGGACAAGTTGAAGTACCAGACCATAGCAGCAGATTAAATATAGAGAGAAGATTGTTCAACGACTATATTGGACCAAATTAGCAATTATGGATGGATTTTGGGGGGAACAGTCGAATTTGAATTTGAATTCACTTATAAATTATGCATGGTCATCTAGTGAAAAACACTTTACATCCTCAGAATTTCTGTGTTGAGTTGTCAATTGTTTATGAATCCTCAGGTTTTCACTGGTTTGGTTGCTAGTTCTATATTAGATAAGTTACCCGAGGATACTGAGTGGTTTATTCTTAGCATGATGTCTAGACCAGGAGACACTGTTTGTATTGGAGGAGCTGTCTTCTGTGAGGGAGTTGCTCTAGAGGTAATGAGCATGGAGGCTCTAGCTACTGTGCTTATGGTGCGGAGGTCACCTAAGCCGAAGCCTACACCAGCAATAGAAGTCCCCAAAAAAAAGAAATACAAGCAGAATAAGCCCATGTGAGTGCGTGATTCACTAAGGAAGCATGCTGCTACCCAGGCCGAGAAGAAAGAAAGACCGAGCGCAAAGGATAAGGGTAAAGTGGTGGATTTAGTGGCCTAAGAGGGTGCAGAGGACATAGAAACTAAGGGGGTGGATCCTATATCCAAGTTTCTAGATTATATCGCTCTGCACAAGGGAAAAGTAAAAATCATCGAAGATCCAGATCATAGAAAATTTTAGGGGCAAATGTTCGCCCTTTGGCAAAATTAAGGGGTTTTAAATTTTTAGTGGGCGAATATTTTGTATCATAGTACATTTTTACAAATCACCTCAAATAGCCCACCTTATTTTAAGGGAGAGGGTAAAAAAGGTAAATTTAGCCCTTGAAATTAGGAGTTACAACCTTCCATTCACCCGTTTTCAAGAATAGGTTTTATTTAAGTGAATCCTATGGGCCAAAGGCCCAAATACCATATTTATAAATGCGGTATGGTAAATTAATAAAAATATAAATAAATGAGAGGTATGGTAAATAAATAAAACATTTTTTATATTTACTCCATAAGTCACCTTATATACATGGAAGGGTGTAAACAAATAAAAATATAAGTAAGGTGGAGGTATGGTAAATAAATAAAACGTCTTTTTATACTTACTCAAAAGGTATGGTAAATAAATAAAAATATAAATAAAATAGACACATGGTAAATAAATAAAACCTCTTTTTATATTTAGTCCATAGCCCTCGTTCTATTTATGAAGGCTCAAGAAAGAGGTTTTATTTAAGTGAATCCTATGGGCCAAATACCATATTTGTAAAAGAGGTATGCTAAATTAATAAAAATATAAATAAACAAGAGGTATGGTAAACAAATAAAATATTTTTTTATATTTACTCCATAAGTCACCTTATATTTACGAACACTCAAAAAATGCGTTATATTTAGGTGAAACCTATGGGCAAAATAATATGGGACAAATACCATGGACTAGATTGTTATTAATACCATGCAAAAAAACATTATTAACCCTAATATTAGTATTAATAAAAATAAAAATGGCACATGGCATTGACCCATGGTATTCACCAAAATGGCACATGGTATTGACCCATGGTATTCACCTAGAATGTAGCCTATTTAAATGGGGGGAATTAAACCAGCATAGATCCATCTTTACTCTAGATCTACTAACCCCCGAGAGGTATCAAATATCATGATATGCAAACTAGCATAGAGTGAAAAAATATTTGATCCGATCAAGAGTAAAAATGGATGTTGTAGTTTAATGTATGTTAAACATTTTAGCTTGGTTAAAATAAAAAATAAAATAAAAATAAACTATTAATTTTATTAATTTTTATAAATTACTAATAGTAATTTTTAAGCTCCAGGTTTATGATAACCCAATGCCCATGGTATTGACCGATGGTAATACCATGGTATTCATGTGAGCATAGACTATTTAAAGGGGAAATTCTATCATCTTAGATCCATCTTAATTCTGGGTATACCAAGTGCTCAGAGGGATAAATAGATTTCATCCCCCTAAGAGTGGTAGATGTGGATTTAAGATGGATATAGGTTGGTTTTTATGATAATGAAGATATTAAATAGACTTAGGAAATTATATTGTAAAAACATCTTAACGTGAATGGTTAAAGCATAGACATTGGACAAGTATATTTGTATACTTCTGTTTTAAATTGAAACAAATCTAGGGCTAAAAGGAATGGATTGATTGCACTAGTCATCCTTCTATAACTTTCCAATATATGTTGGAGTAAACAGATTGTAATTTGGGTAATTTTTCTAATTGCAAACAGGAACATACTTGTGTATTGGTAGAGTGGTTACGAGGTCCTTAGAAGTGATGAATTTGAATTTTTCTTGGTTTTATATATAGTATTAGGTTTTTTCTCATGCTTTCTATGGATGGCACGGGTGAATTTTATCCTACACCCACTAGGTTATCTATATGTAATTTCGATAATTTTGATTTCAAAAGATATTTTAAAGAAATGCAATGATTTCATTTGTGTATTCAATAAACACAAGATTTTATAATTGAGTAAAATATTTACCATGCTGGTGAGAGATTCGCCAAAAAATTATATATACATATCATATTATTGATAAAATCGCCTTCCACTTTTCCTATATACCATGGAGATTTGCCCATTTATTATACATGTAAATTTAGGGGGGGTTCTTAAAATTTTCCCTGATCCAGATGTAGAGAAGTTCTTGATCCACACACCCCTTCTGCCAAAGAGCATTACATTTGAAGGTCCGCGCTTGGTGCGGATTCCACATTTGAAGCTGGAGGACTACGACTTGGTGGACCACGAGAGGTTCCCCCACTTGGAAACATAAAACTACACGAAGAGGTTCTTTTGCAAGGAATCAGGTGTCATCACGCTAGAGCCTGTGGAGTGGATTCACAATCGGAGTTATTGAACCTATTATGGGTGCCCCACTACCACTGCTCCAACATCAACCTCATAGTGATCAAATAGTTGTTGACCATGGTGCATGATGGATGTTTGCGGCTAAGTGCATTGATCCCTATTACTGATATGTTGATCCATCGGATCACGCTACTGCCGCAATGAGGGTTGAATCCGGCCAAGGATTTTGGCAAAAAGACGAGCGAGCGCGACCTCACTAAAAGGATGAAGGAGAAGTTAAAACTAGTAAAGAAGTTATGTGGGCACTCGATCACCTCTATAATCGACCTCGTGGTGACGATTTCCACGCAGATCCTTGCTGGAAAATTTATGAGAAAATGTCGTGCGGATGAAGTTTCAGTGCTAGTAATTTCTTTAACTACACAGTGCACAGAGGGCGTGCAGTTCAACTGGGCACGCTACCTTTGTAGCGAGTTCCTTGTGAACTGTCAAGAGGTGCAAGATCAGAGTAAAACATTTGACTACACGTGGTTATTACTCTCCATCATATTAGTCACATGGGATCTGCTGGAGGATAGTCAGTTTCCTCCCTTGGACAATGGATTTTTGGAGGTTGCACAATTTTCATCCCTCTGGGCCTCAAAAGATGTCACTTGGGTCACAGAGACGAATGTGTTCTGGGTTTTGATGGAGGCCAGTCTGAGCATGGCCATCAACCGAAAGTTGTAGTTGTCTTCGACAGTGTTTGAACAACTCTGAGAGTATGCAAAGTTCAAAGAATATTTCCACCATGTATACATCAAGGCATGGAAGGATCTGCAATAAAAATGGTTCGACCTCCCTTACTTGGCCACAGACGAGATCATTCAAGAAACCATCAAGCACTGGCCGAGAGAGTGGAATTCTCCATCTAATTTGTCCACCAGCACCAACAAGTCTGTAGAGAAGAAAAATAAGGAAGCGGCTAAGCATAAGGTTTAGCAGTTGGACGAGAAGAAAATAAGAGGCTGAGGAAAAGGCCCGAGTGGAAGAGGAGTGCGCTGTGAAGCTAAAGGCTGAATAGGAAGAGTGTGACTCTGAGTGGAGTGGTAAGTCTCCTTCACCCCAGACAAAGTAGGAGAAGTAGTCAGAGCAAGGTGGCGGTGGTCAAGAGGAGTAGAGCACCCCCTTCCAGATCAAAAGGTACAGGGAACAAGGGAAGGAAGGGCCACGGAAGAAATCAAAAGCAACAAAGTCAACATTGGATCCAATCACTCTGACATGTGATGACCTGGACGAAATAGGTGACAAGGTGCGTGATACCATGACAGAACTATTTCAACAGTTCAAATAGCAACACTAGTAGGTGCTAAGTACCATCCAGAAGGATCTGTGCAAGTTACAGATTTAGACAAGTCGAATCCAGGTAAGTGCAGGGAAGATTAGTGTTGCATCAATGAGTTTGGCACCAGGGACCACTCGGGCAACATAGATTGTTCGATCACTAGATCTCTAATCAGTCACACTGCCAGATGGATCCTTAAGCTTGGAGGCAGTCGATGACAAGGTCATCGTGATTTCTCTGAAGAACATCAGCCTCAACCTGGTCGCAATCCCTAATGAATACCTTCAGACACTGCAGGAAAGTGTCACAGCAGAGTTCAAAGCTCGGGAGTAGTGCTCACTAAGCCTCATAAGTGAATATAGAGTGAACAATGAACATATGTTCACTAAGAAGTCAGAGGTGTTGCAGGCCAAGGAGAAAATTCAATCACAAAATGCCTTGCTGGCAGTCATAGTGGAAGAAGCATGCATAACGGTGCTAGAATTGCATATCCCAAAGGAAGCAGTGTTGGAAGCAAAGATCAGAAAACTTGCTACGGGAATGTGTGGCACCAAGGCAGAGGTGGTTAGGGTCTAGCTTGAGATGAACTTGAAGATAACAGAACTTCAACCTCGCTAGAGGTAAGGGAACAATGCGAAGCAGTTGTGAACGATGGAGTCGCGATGGTGGATGCGGTGGTGGTGGACTGTATCACACTATTTGAGTAGGCTTTGGAGGTGGTCATGGACCTACAGGAGGATCCCACCCTACAGCTCTTGAATACAGAAGTCTACGATCTCCAACGGCGATATGATGAAGTGAGGGCAACGACGTGTGCCATTGCTACAACACAACGCCTTGCCAAGATACAAGAGGCAAAGTAGCTTCTTACATAGGTGGAAGCAATGCAGAAGAAGGAGGCCATTCTTAAGTCTAGATTGGGGCCTTGGTTGGATGAGGCCTACATCGTCTCAACCAATACTCAGGAAAAAATGGTGAAATTTCAGAGTATGTCGTAGAAAATTAAGCGAGACAGTGTAGGACTAGCCACAGAGCAGCTGGAGGAACAGAGCAAGCAGGTAGCCATGCAGAGCGTGGTTGAGGTGGCAGTTGCAAAAGTGGAGCTAGAGGATCTTTGTACTAAGATCTCCATGCCAGCCGAGTGACTCGAGGGCGAGTCATGATCTTTGTGTTGGGGGCCTAGTGGGATAGGGTCTCTTGGGTCAATTTTGGGGCAAAAGCCAAAATTTTGATGTATAAAATATAAAGTCTTCGCAAATTGTGGTCGTCGAGCATGAAGATAGTTAAAGAGTCATAAAAGGTTTTACCCTTATTTATGTAAGTTGAGTTAGCTTTTTGAGGATCTACCTATGGTCCGCGGACCATGGTATTGTATAAATAAGTGTCTTAGAGAGTCTAAGGCAAGTAAGAGAAGAAGAAGATGAATGTAATGGGTCAATAGAGGGGAAGATCGTAGAAGTCTTAGAGTATAAGGAAGGCTCTACAACTATGTGCACAAAGGCCTAGAGGTAAGTCTGCAGCTGAGTGCGTGGAGCCCTGCAGCTAAGTGCACAGGGAGGTCTTGAGTCTGTAAGCTGAACTGATTATCAATAAAGAAGATTATTGTTGAAATTCATGTGTTTCATCTATTTACTTCTGTTATGAATGAATGTGCTTTATGCTATGATGGATGATGGGTTTATGAAATAATATTGTATTGATGCGCGAATTTGCTTGATTTATATTATTATATGAACGCAATTAATGATAATTATTTATGCAAGGATTATCTTGTTGTATGTTGAAGTTATCGAACACTTAAGTCGTTCTGAGTAATTACTGGGTCAAGAGTAATATTTGATGCATGTAAGTAGTTGACTCACCTATCCAAGGTCTGTGAAAGATATTCAGAGACCTTCATGGAGGTCTAGAGTCCGGTTCAAGGAAGTTATATTGATAAGCCTTTAATGTTTATCGATCTGTGCGAAGGCATATTTAGGGCATAAAATAAAATCACATTGATCTCTAAGTGTGGAAACTTGGTTCCAGCATCCCCCCATACTATTTTGGGTGAGACTTCAGTCCACGCTCCACTGATTGATGCCGGAAGGGCAAGTAGTGTAGGGATTTTTTTGGTGCAACTAACTCTGAAATTGGGTTAGGAACCACTAAGCCAACACACCCTGATGATCAGACGAAGACTTCTTTCACCACCTCGTGGGGAACATTCATTTAGGCTCGCATGCCTTTCGGTCTTATTAATGCAGGGGCCACATTTCATAGAGCTGTGGACATAGATTTCATAGGGAAGTAAGACAAATTCGTGGTGGTTTATTTAGATGATATCACAGTCTTTTCTAAAACTGATGAAGAGCACATCCTCCACTTGAAGCTCACCTTTGAGAAATGTCAGAGGTATGGTCTTTCTTTGAATCCTAAGAAATCTTGGTTTTCCCTAAGTGAGAGGAAGCTACTGGGACACATAGTAGTGTAGGAAGGTTTGAATAGCAATCCTAAACAAGTCAAAGCCATCAATCATATTCCTCTACCCAGGAATAAGGAAGAGGTCTAAGCCTTTTTGGAAAGAATAAATTTCTTGAGGAGGTTCATACCCAACTATACAGAAATAGTTAAGGGTATTGCAAACATGCTTAAGAAGGAAAATGAATTCATGTGGAGCCCTGCCACCCTATATTCTTTCATTATAATTATAGAAGCTTTGATTGAAGCCCCGGTACTAGTCAGCCCCGATGATTCAATGCCTTTCTATATCTTTTTTTTTTTTTTTCTCTGCATACTATTACCGCAATCCTTCTACAAAAGAATAAAGATCGCTATGAACAACCGATCGCCTTGTTCAACTAAGTGTTGAGGGATGTTGAGCTGAAATATAACATCTTGGAGAAACAAGCCTATGCACTAGTCAAGTCTTTGAAGCCATTTTGTATGTATGTGCTACAATATGAAATCATAGCATTTGTTCCAACGACAGCAGTCAAGGATATTCTGGTGCAAGGAGACAACAAAGGAAAAGGGGTAGGTGGATAATAAAGATACACGGATATGATATATACATAAAGCCTACTAAGCTCATAAGAGGTCAAGGGTTCGCTAAGGTTTTATCTGAGTCTAATTTCCAAGATCTAAGGATAAACCTAATAAGAGAGGAAGGTAGACCAAAGGATCATTCGAATGGGATTAAAACATCTGAGTAGAATATCTATGCTAAATACAAGGGATCACCCTAGTATAAGAACATCATTCATTATATCTTATTCCTAAGGTGCTAACTGGGGCTGGATAAATCCAAATATCGAACTATAAGATTGAAACCACATAAATATATCATATCCAATGGTCTACTCTACTGGAAGGACCCGGTGGGAGTATTGTTGTTATGTTTGGTAGAGGGCGAAACCCATAAAGTGATTGAGGATTTTTATAGAGGAGTTTGTGGAGGTCATTACAACTAGAATAACATAGCACATAAAATCCTCAAGGCAAGTTTCCACTGCCCTACAATGTTTGGAGATGTTCCTTCCCAAGTGAGGCAATGCTAGAAGTGCGAAATGTTTGTTGAGAGGAAAAAACTTTCTCCTCTCCCCCTTATTCCAATGTGTGTGGAAAAACCTTTTAGATAGTGGGGACTAAACTTCATAGGAGAAGTAAACCCACCTTCCAGTGGCCAACACAAGTGGATATTAACGTCCACAGATTATTTCACCAAGTGGGTAGAGTCCATCCCAACCAGAAACGCTATAGGCACAGTGGTAATCAAGTTTATGGAGGAGAACAAATTATCTCTCTTTGGTTGTCCTATCAAAATTATCGTTGACAATGCTCAGGTCTTCATATCTACCAAACTCACCAGCTTCTGCCAGAAATTCAATATTGTTATTGGGCACTCCACTACCTACTATCCCCAAGGTAATCACTTGGATGAGTCCTCAAACAAAAAAATGGTGAGGGTGTTGAAGAAGACCATCACCGAGAATCAGAGGAACTAGGACTACCAACTGAAGTTTTCCCTATGGTCCAATTGAGTAACTCCTAAATGATCCCCAGGGAAATCGCATTTTGAGCTAGTGTATGGTAAGGCTACAGTCTTCCCGATCCAATTAGAAATTTCGGTGGCGAAGTTAATACAAGAAGTTGAGGAAGAGACAAGTGCCTTGATACAAAGTATAAATCAGCTGGTCGAGCTTCATGAAAACAGAGAACAGGTGGGGGCCAAATTGTCAAATTACCAACAAAATATGAAATCCCTATTTGATAAGAAGGCCAAGGATCGACCTCTTCAACCAGGAGATTTAGTTCTCCAATGGGATGTCTGACGTGAAGATAAGGGCAAACACAGAAAATTTGATCTACTATGGTTCAACTCTTTCAAGATTGCAGAAGAGAGAGGAAATAACACATACAGGCTTGAAAATCTGGACAGTGAATCGTTGGAACTACCAATAAATGATCAGTTCCTCAAACTCTATTTCCAAAACTAGAGGTACATGTCTTACACTCATTGTAAATACTGGTGTGTGTATTGTAATTTTTATATGAAATTTCCAATTTATGTTGAAAATTCCACTTTCAGAAAATTATCGTTTGTTTAGAAAATATTCCATGCCCAAAGGAAAAGTTCACTATTTGTAGGTTCTCGGCACCTTGATAGAAAGGCACTGTCCCTAGGTGGAGCCAATGTAGTCATCTTCTGAAAACAGGGTTCCAATTGTACAAAGAGTACCAAAGACCATAGAGCTTTGAATCCATCTTACAAGACACATAGGCTCCCAAAGCTAAACCAGACCCTGTCCATTGGATAGTGTTTGAAATAATATTTCCAATGGTAGGTGGAAGTCCAAAAACTAACTCCTGGATTAGAAGTTAGAGTCGAATGAAGATACCCTTTCAAAACCTAGAAAATAAAGGAAACATGGCTAAGGGTCAAGCTGATCGCAAATCACAATTGAGGCTTTTTTGAAACAACATCAGGGGAAGGCAGTGAAATCTGCAATTAGCCTTTTACCGCTATCGTAAATTTCAAATCGATGGGTCACAAGGCATGGTGCATCGGCTTATCGGTGATCGAAGACTCTAGATGGGACCGGGGTTAAAAAGACTATGAACTGGAGAAGTCTCGATATAGTGTAAAGTGTCGGGAGGGGATGAAAACCATTTCACAAAGGATTGCAGTAGAAAAACAAGGTCAGGTGGGCTCTTTTCTCTCTCCACTAGGGGGCCATGTGGCAAAATACCATTGGTCCCTATGAATCCACATGGCTACTAAGGTCATCATGACATGGCAATATGGAGGACACGTAGCTTGCTGATTTGGAATTTTCAGGATCTTAAGGGGCCATTACCAGGTGACACGTGTGACCTCTCACAAAGTGACACTTAGCAGTCATGACGTCACCCATCGCAAATCAACAAACGTTGATGGCACAGGCCAAAGTTCCACCTCCACTAAAGTCGCTCTCGTCTTGCTATTTTGATATTCGGGAGCTCTCCTAGATGCGGTATTTTATGTGATAGATTTAAAGGGCTTTCTAGTCTGTCCATTTTCAAAGGCCACATATTAATTAAACACCCCCATCTTTAGATGACCCAGATTGCCTCCACCGAGATTGACAGCTCCCAAGCCTTTTCAGCCCCCCACCCCACCATGTTTCCCTTTATCGATGAGGGGGGGTCTGAAAAAGTGGTTTCCCTGTCGAGCCCCACCGCTATATTTCCCTCTCATATTATTTCACACCCCCCCCCCCCCCAACTTACCACTTACTTCTCATGACCCCCTCTGAAAACCACTCATCCTCACACTCTCTCCTGCTAATGGTCCCGCATCATTTTCCACATATCGCTTGGCTCCGCATCAACTGACTGTTACATCCTCCTGGTTACATCACCCACACTTTCGTTCCACCTCTACTCCCCTACTTCCATGACTAGGTAGTGAAAAAATTGAAAGGCAAGGTGGGTCGGTAGCTCTGGCATTTAATAAGGGAGATGGAGCATTCAAACCCCACATGGGCTGATCCGGGAAGGCCCTTTACGACACGGAACCAGGGTCAACACTGACATAAGTAAACAAGGACTTAGTAGCTCGGGAGGATTTGATTATCCAGCATGGTGCCCCCATACAGAGGGAAGAAGAAGTATTTCCATTGGGTCCTCTGTTGCTTCTTCACAGTTGCAAGGCGTAAGTTGTCTCCCTTTCTCATGTTTTCTTTTCCGTCACACTCAAGAGTGTGCATTCTTATCACCTACATGAAGTGTGTCACAACACCATGTTAAGTTTGTCGAATGTATATCTTGTGCATTCACTCTTTTCTTTTTCTGCGAATGTTTTAGAACTCAGAGCATGTTGGTCTTCGCTGATCTATATTTCTTATGCACTAGTTTACATGCATATCTTTCTTGCCTTCGCCAGCATGGGCCAGCCAATATGCCAGTGCATGCATTAGAAATATTACTTCACGTGAGTAGGCCCATGCACTATTTAGCATAGGAGTAGGTGTAGTGTTTTCTTCTTGCTTTGCTTTTCTTTCTGGTTTGTATGTTTGTTTCTTACTTACTTGGTTTGATTTCCTTTCTTGCTTGCATTCCTTATTTTTTATATTTCACTTTACTTTTGCTTTTTGCTTTCTTTTCTTGCTTGCACCTATACGCTAGCCTCTCATGTAACCGTGTTTGGCTCTCACAACAAGTCGAGCAAATCTAAGAGGCCTTGTTCAACTATGAACATCTGGTAATCTGTTGTCCTCTCTCTTTATGAAGAACTTGTTATCTTCAGTCAATGATGCCTTGATAGAAAATACTTTCTATTTAGAGTGAGTTTTGGTGAAAACCTAACGCTTACACTCTTAACTAGTACTACCTACTATATTCAGCCCTTTGTGTTAACCCTTTTCAACTCAATCAAGTAGAGTAAGGTGAGGGGGAAAACGTTAACAAGTATGTCAGAGGTATATATAACATACTTATTTGAAGGAACAACCTCTTCTGCTCTCAATAAGTTGGGATCCCTCTTCCACCTCCGAAATAAATAAGTGCCTATGCATAGTTCCTTGAAAAATAAAAATAAAAATGAAAAACGAAAAATGAATAAGGTGAAATAAGAGAAAGGCTTCCTCCTTAGAAAGGTGATGCAAGTAAATCCATAGGGGTATGACCAGGCTTGCTAGCAGAGGTGCAATGCTTGTGTTCTTGCGTGACTTTGTCGGGGTACTAGCCAGGCTTGCTAGCAGTGGAGCAACACCAGAGATGAAACTTAAACACTGACAGTTATATTGCTTGTGCATCAATATACCCCTCATCCTCAATTGAAACTAATAAGTTGATTTGGCTTGGAATGTGTGCTAACCGATCAAAAGAATGGAAGGGACCACATATTTCACACAAGCTAGTGCAGAAGCCATCATGATGAAATAATCGAACAATACTTCCAGACGGGTTAGATTCTTTTTCATGAAACGAGGTCCATATAGAGAGCTAGAGTTCTACTAGTGTGTCATCAATGTTGTAGCGACTACAACCACCCTTCAAAATTTCAGCTCGCATGGAAATTTTGGAGCCTTGGATCCTACGATTGATCATCCTTGGTCACTTTTTGGTAATATGATGATTTTAGGATACTCTCCTTGATGTTAAGAGTTGTTCATGTTATCATATTTATGAAACATGTGTCATTTTTGGGCATAGGGATTGTTGTTTTTCATGTAAAGGAAGTGTTGCTTTGCTTCAAGTGAAAGAATGCATGCATGAGTTGCTATCATCACATAGACATGCTTCACACTCACTTTATGCACTCTTGTCATGAAGGTTCTTGCATCAAGCAAATTATGTTTTATACATTCCAGATGGTCTATGTTGCATCACTAAGTGTTTGTGTGCGATCACATTCATGTCTTATCGATGATTACATATGATTCACTAATCTCACACTTATCCATTTTCACGAGAATCCTAGACTCATCCAGCTTCCTGAAATTGTGCACTTTTCTTTTACAACCCTCAAGCTTCCTCCCTTTCTTGCTGAAACCCCGCGTGCGTAGAGACAACAGCTAACACTGCTCTCCAGAAATGCGCAGAGAAGTCAGGCATCCAACACTACTCTCCAGAAATGTGAAAAGTAGTACGCCTTCCCTGCACTCGCAAAATGCGCAGAGGTGTTCTCCCAAGATCCCCATCTCGCATCCGTGTCCTGTGCCTTAAAACTGTGCAGTGTTGTACAAGTTGTCCTGTCGGTCTTGCATGTAGAAATTGCGTATATGGTCCTCCCAGGGCCTCATCTTGATGGTAGTCATTGTCAGCTAAAGCTACGCTGATTTACCTCTTACTGACTACAAGAAAAGGTGACATGCTAAGATCACCCCAAGGACTTGAGGAGAAGGACCAAGAGACTAAGTGATGGTTAAGATCAGGACCACATGAAAACTCCATCCAATGCATGATCATCTTGAGGGTAAGTATGGTAAGTAAAGAAAACATTTCGAAGTACATCTTGTAGTTGAGTTTGCAAGACTACTTGTCATTATCATATCATCATGTATTTAGTAACATGCTTGTGTGCAAACACCAAAATTCATTTCATGTGTTTCCTCTTCACGTCTTGCTTCCTTTTTTCTTATTTGACCAACTGTCATCTTCAGCATGTTGATCACTATGTCATGCTTGTGACCTTGTTCTGGTGACGTTCAAGGTTTTTGTATGAGTTGTGTTCACTATGTAAACATCTATCACACTCACATGTGATGTTGTAAGCATTGTTGCGCAATTGTTGACACCGTCGTCCAAAGGTCTATCCGAAGTGTTGAACTTGTTACTTTCACCATTAGACAGTCTAGTTGGCAGCGACACTAAGACATGTTGTCTTGTTGGTTTGAGGTGTCTTGTCGTCGAGTCATGTTGAGTGTGTGTTCGCAACATCATGTATTCACGAGTTCACTTGCTCACACACTTAGCAATTTTTCCAAAAGTCTGTCGACTGGACTGCCCTCCATTAGCCAGACCTCCACTCACCTGCACTGCATAGTCTCAACCCTCGGTGACCAAATTTTGCTGCCCAAAATTACGCAGAGCTTGAGGCTGCCTCATAAGTAGTTTGCACTACACAATCCTGGAACGAACCTCATTGACTATCACCCAGAAAAGCATAGAAGTTTCCTAAGAAGCTATCTCAATTTGCGCTGCCCAAAATCCTATCCATCAAGCCTCTCGCTGGTCAACCAGAGATTTTGACTCGGTAGTGACCCTAGGCTTCACTCCTCCAAAAAGTTGCACAGAAGTTGTCAGCATTTCCACCTCTACTAACTGAAGAAATTGTGTAGACTTGAGGGACAGGCACCCACTTCATATCAATGCACTGTCTCTAAAAATTGTGCAGTTTCGTCAGTTAGTCACCCTAACAACCTGCCTACTGCTCCTCCTGAAAATTATGCAGTTTTCTTGGACTCTCCCCCAACTACCTGACAACCCTCTCAACTCGGAAACTGCGCAGATATGTACGATATTACTGCCTTCGAGTTCTGCGTAGTTTTAGTCAGCAAGCTCCCGTAGCCCGCTCCTAGCCTCTTCTGAAAATTTGCACATTTTTCACTCCCAGTATCCCCTACTACCTGCACTGCCTTCCACAAAAAAATTGTGCACTTATACCTCCCAACTGAGCCAGATCCCGTAGAATGTCACTGCTATCCCAGAGTGCTCAACCCAACCTCTAAGTGACCTCTTCACTTTTTTTCTTGATAGTGCACTAGAGCCCCACATCCCAACCTGAAATGTTCTTTGCACAGTTTCAGATCCTTGTCCTCTCTCCCGGTCACCTACACCTGGAAACAAAATGCAATGCATCATCGTAGATTAGTGGATATCTGGATTTGATGTCCTCTCATCATGAGTGATTTCAGAAATAGGTACATGGATGAGACATGGCGCAACGATGAATAGGATGAACAAGGAGCACATGCTAGAAGACTTGCTCGCGGTTGGACGAACACATAAAGCATATAAGTAGCAAGCGAAGGAGACACTTGCACATGGATTAATCATCAAGCAAACACCAAGACCATTGAAGACTCCGTGCACTTTGCCATGCGGAGGTGAAGCTATGGTACACCATTAGCACACTCATCACTCAGTAGCACAACAACACATCAACTTGACACGAACAACACAACCATCATGTGCATACCAACAATGTCAATTGGAGTTGTGTCATGAGTCACCTTGGCCACATCACTACTTTGGGTCATAATTGTGTAATCAATGTAATGTAACATATAAGTCTAAGAGACCCACGGATAAAGTCAAAGAGTCATGTAAGTCGAATAGTAATGAGGGAAGTCAAATAGTCACAAGGGTCAATTTCATGCTCGGCTATATATACCCCTCATTTTCACATGCAAATGACTTTTCAGCTTGGCTCCTCCCACATATCCTTGAGACTTTGTAGTCTTTTCTTTGAGGAGTGAGTAGTGGCTCCAACGCCCCACTATTGGGGTTGTTACACAGTAATTTGTCACCGTCCCTGTTACCCCTTCTCCTGCACCTTGGAGGACTTATTCTGGGATCTGTGAGAAGTGACATAACCTGGAAACACTTGCATTGTATTCCCCTAAGTATGTACTTCATATTCCCTCAAGACACCTTCCGCAAAATACCCATAAAAATAGCCCTTTTTCCATTGGCGCGGGTTCGCTGTGTATCACTCGCGCCAATGGGGGAAATCCTCCAAAGAGGGCGCGCCAGCTGGCACTCTATCTCAGAGTCGCACTCGCGCCAGCCCAGTTGGGTAAAGTTTTTAACAAACAAACTTACGAAGGTTCTTCCTAACCCACTCATGAACTGAATCTATATTGAGTTGGGTCAGTTTGGCTTCGAATCTCCATAGGAGGGAAGTAGTTCTCCACCTCTCATGGAAGCTTCTTAGTGATAAAGCCAACCCCATGAATATTGTGGAAAATCCTAACTCCTTCCCCTCTATCTATAGAATCTTATCCTTTTGCCTTTGACAAGCTAGTTCCAAATTCTAAGTCCCAAAGTCTGAGAATTGCTAAGCTCATGCTACAAGAAGCCTTCTTCATTCCCATAAAGCTAAATCTAAAGTGAGGAGATTCTTGTCCAAGTAACCAAGGAGAGAGAGGCTTGTTTCCCCATTCCCAACAAGCTTTGCAAGGCATGTGCTACTGATCACCCAGCCAAAGAAGGATTTGACGTCAGAACTATGGTTGTATTCTTCTTTGTTTATCAATAATAGACGACTATCATTATGGTTCCACTCTTATTGCCTTTTGTAATGATGATGGAGTTATATCCTTTCTGACTGATATATAGTTGCATCTATTAGATTTTATGCTTGTGTTTGTGTCGTTCTTTGCATGTGCAGGTGTCCATTCATGAGGATCATGGGGATTGTGACCAGCCGAAGCAAAGGAACGGGAGCGACGACTCTTCTACAAGTACTAACGTTGGAATCCAGGTACGCCCTCATCATCGGTCTTTGATATGAAATTAGGAACCAGCGTGTTAGAGTTGTTTGATTGTTGCTAGACCCCATTTGGGCTAGTAGGGATCGCCTCTGTCTGCAGAGGGGATTTACCTCCATAACAATTTGGCGACTCCGCTGGGGAGATGGCTTTTTGTCTTGTTCTTTGTTTTGTCTTGTTGTTTGATTTGTAAACTTTAGATGGAGCCTTAAGTACGACCAGATAGCCTTCGAAACGCTATTGCTCTGCATTAGAAAAGTACATCAATGCCACTTCAATCCATCTCCAGTTTGGTTTACGAGCTGAACGGCCTTGTTTCTTGGTTTTTTCTTGGTTTCTCCTACTTGACTAGCTTTCTGGGTTGAGTCCCTGTGTTGCTTCTTGCCCTTGGTGTACCTGAGTACTGTTACCTTAGCTTTGGCTCGTTTTTTTTTTTTTTTTTTTTTTTTTTCCATAGCAAACTTGGCTGGCGCTATTTTATAGCGTTATAGTCGCGCCAGTTGGCGCTAGTTTCACATTGATAACACGCGCCAATCCCTGAAAGGTGCTAGTTGCAGCCTGATAGTCGTGCCAGGCCTGGGAACTTTTGAAGTTTGCTTGTCTGTGAGCCCTCTGAGCTTGGTTTTTGTTCTGGGTACCATTTTTTAGACTACTTGAGTGTGTTGGAGTGTGATTTGACTGGCTTTAATCGTTACCCTTTGGGTGTTTGCTTTTTTCCATCGATTTCACATTTCTAGCCCTAGAGCATCTAGTGGCTTTGTGTGTCGAGCCTTCCTCAGGTGTTTTGATCTTCTAGTGGTCTAGTCGACTCTTTGTTTGCTCCCTTGCACTTGTTTGGTGGTTGTAAATCGTTTTATTGCATTATTTGGGTGACTTGCTTCGTCTTCACTTGAATTCCGCTTCGTCTTACTTTGAGCCTAGATTACACGGCTCATTGGTCTCTTTGGAATTTTTCTCGTTCCTTGGAGGTTTGCTTTGTGATTTAGGGAACTGAATGTGTTTGCATTGAGTGAAATTTGAGTTTTTACTCTTTTGTTATCATTTCTCAAAGTTGTTTAGTGCATCCTACCATCAATTTTTAAAGAAAAAAACAAATCTCTTTTTCTCTTGATTAGTTAATGTGAATTAGAGCTTTTTGTTGTTATTAGTGATTAGTGACTTTGAAGAAAAGTTTGTTAATTTCCATTGGCTGCATTAGAGATATTGTTGATTGTTCTATGATCATTTTGTTTGTGTGAAAGCTCTCAACTCTCTTGTAGCTAGCATTCATCAAATGAAATGATATATTGTGGCATATAGTTTGCATTTAGGAAATTTTGAGACATTACATATGGTAAGGTCTAAAAACTGAAACATAATCCAAGATCAACTTTAAAATGAACTGAATGAATCTAACAACGCATTGGAACATAATGCACACATTTAGAGGTCTAGGCTAGAGATCTGCTCCGGTGTCGTTAAATCTAATCACTTTTGTTTCACTCAAGGTTGGGTGATTCCTCCTTCCGTGACTCAATAGTGGTCTAGCACAGATTTGAGCTCCCACGTACCGTCGAGTATATGGGGAGACCCCACTAGGTTATCATCCTTTATCCATAGGAAGCCATGTCTGTCGCTTTACAAGCCGTAACACACCGAACACAGCATTAGGGAAGATTGACTGCCGTACGGAAAGTCCTTGGTTTTCATATGATTACCAAGGTCTATATGCAGTTTTACGGGTTGTCTAGTAAACCTTTTGCCTAGTTTCTCCAGAGTAGTCACTTTCGTTCCTTTTCAGACTCCCTAAAAGAAAAGGTCCATCTGAGCACTTGTCACTTCAGGCTCATTAAATATTCAAAGGTGACGAGTCATCTTTTGTCCTTTTCTCGACTCTTTAAAAATGAAAAGGTCAAGTTTTGTTCCTGTGCCTTAAAATTTATTCGGCCACGATTCATATTTACCCTGTTAGATCTTGTTTGCGTTAACTTGAGTAGGGTTCTTTCTCATTTTCGATGGCAACCTTCCCCGAGTCTGGTAGGATGATTATCTGTGCTGCAATGCTATACATTTCAATGTTTTTATTTTCCTGAATATATATCGCAGCCCGGATGGATGAAACTAGATCCGGGGTCTTCAATCTCGTCCAATCTTCACTCGAAGTACATGCCGATCCATGTGAGAAATGGGTTGAAGTCGAACATGGAAAGACATCGCTTGATTACCAGTCAATGATGTAAACTGTTAACAAGCGCGAGAGGAATCACCGATAATGATGATGACCCTCAAGGTACTGCAGTACAATTCACGTGGTGTGAACAAAGGACTTGGCGTCGAACACCACGCAAAATCTTTCGGTCGAAGGTCATTGATGTATACCTATCGCCGGAAGTGAGAAACTTGCCATTGAGGCATGCAAGCTTCAAAGTACTGAAGGGGGTGTTCCTAGATCAACTTCTTGGATAATGAGCTGATGTCGACAAGAAGCGATCCGTCAAAGGAGGGCCTTAATGAATCCCACATCAATGACACGGAACGGAGCAAATGATTTTGATGGAGGTGAAAACGATCTGATGATATATGGTTCAGGATGGCGGTCATGAAAGAGTATAATGTATGGTAGTGCATGGAACACAGGCGACTTCTCTGAATGACTTCTCTTGAACATGTGGCGACACTTATGTGATGGATTGGTAGCATTTACCCCAAATGTGGATGGTATGGCGTGACCATGGTGATGTGACTGGTGAATGAAACAACCCAACCCGATTATGGTACGGAGGAGAAGTGTCATGTTCAAGAGCGACTTGCTACCAATAAAGTTTCTTTGAGTTTTTCCCAATTTTTCCCCAGTCATTGCTGACCAGTACCTCTTTATATTTGTCAAGCTTGAGGAGGATAACATATGCTTGTTCTATAATTTTCCCTTCGGGCAAACCCATCGCTATGTTTTAACGAGCCTAGCGATAGTAAAACTCGTTCTCGTCTAAAGACAAGTTTGTCGCTATTTAATGTTTTTAACGAGTCTAACGACAAAGATAACTCAATCCTTTTCATTTTTAGACAGTTTGAAAAGGTACGTAAAGTTAACTCCGGAAGTCCTTTTTCGTCATCTAATCCCTCAAGTCCGAAAAAGTATAAAACAATACAGAAGGGATGAATTTTCGATAGTTTTAACGAGCCGAACAAAACAAGCGCTCGATCTTTTTGTGCAATAATCCCTCAGGTCCAAAAAGATTAAAATCTAGAGGAGGGATAGCACTTCCGGTCGCTTTAACGAGCTGGAAGGCCAAAACTCGGCAATCTTTTCATATTTTACAAGTCAGATGAAAAGAGCTTAAAGAAGACTCGTCTTTTGAGGAACGAGTGATAAAAAGGGTAGCAACTGATTCCAGGTAAGGTCTGGAATTTTCCAATCACGGCAGTGTCACAAGGATGGCTAGTGAAATCACTCTTCGCAGTTGTTCCTCAAAATGGGTAAACAATCAAATGGAGGTGAATGATCGGCCAATGGAAAAGTGGAGGTGACGGTGCAAACACGACCAAGGCTTTAATGGCCGATAATGGTACATTCACGGTGGTTATTTACCGGAGGATAGTTCATTTTTTAACGAGCTTAAACGCGGATTGAAACACTTGCTCGATCTTATGTTTATTTTTTAACGAGCATGAACTATGTGCTAAAACTGCTCGATCTTGCATTTATTTTTTAACTAGCATGAACTATGTGCTAAAACTGCTCGATCTTGCGTTTATTTTTTAACGGGCATGAACTATGTGCTAAAACTGCTCGATTAAGCTTGCATGCCCCCAGCATAATAATGCAAATCGAGGTGCATGCCCCCCAGGCTTCATTGCATTCAACTCAGTGGTTGGAATGAAGGTTTACCTTTGAGACTTGGAAAGGGGATTTGTTTCATTTTTTAATGAGGTTGATACAGTAAAAGAATTATCCTCATGACTCCTTGTTTCATTTTTTAACGAGGTTGACACGAGATAAGAACTGTCCTCGGAGTCTAAATCCATTAGATATAGAAGGCTTCATATTCCACTGTGGCCACTTCCGCCAGATTACTCGGAGGCGATAGGGAAAAAGTACCCATTAAGGCAGGGTCTTTTAGGAGACCTACTCTGATATTTTGGAGCGAATGATTGCTTCCATGGATCATTGGAATGCTTCCAATAACTTGAGAACCATTGGGGAGGAAGTTTTGCTGATCGACGATTGTAATCCCTCCTTGAAAGGGAAATGAAATCTTTCTGAAATAGGTCGACACAACAGCTGCCATGGCATATATCCATGGTCCTCCTAGTAGGATGTTGTAATCAAGATTCCCATCTATGACTTCAACATCTATTTCTATTGTTTTCCCTCCTAGTTCAACTTTCAAGTTATTTAGGATACCATATGGGGTATATCTCCATCCGTCAAATGATTTTAACGTCGTCGCAGACCGCGACAAGGTTGGAGATCCTAAAGTTTTCCAGAAACTCATTGACATAATACATGTAGATGCCCCTTCATCAATAATTGTTCGATGAACAGTTTTGTTGAGGGATTTCACTTGAATAAGGAAAGCTAGTTGAGCTGGTAACTGAGGGTCATATCCTTTATGATTAAAGGCCACAAGATTGGAATCCATTGGGTCAATCCCACCTATTGCTGATAATAAAGTTTGCTCTTGGGAGAGGCAATTTTGCGGTACCTCAAGTGTCGACATAGAGGACGGTGATTGGGCCAGGTCCTCTATTATATTATAATTCTGTGCTATTTTTGCACGAGGATTAAATGTCGATTTGTGCACTACTCCCTTTGGCAACTTTATCATTTGTTCAGGAATGATGGGTGGCACAACTTTGGTCAAAGTTGTTGTCGAACTACTAGGTTGTTCATTAGCCTTGTTATTCGACACATGTGGATTCCCGTAATCTTTATTCCTTGCCAAAGCATCATTTTGCTGCTTCGAGATAGACAACATAAGCACTTGGGATCGGGAAGCATTTTGATTACCAACCAGTTTGGTTCCCGAGCTTGGAAACGGATCAGTCAAAACTGCTGAGGTTTTTGAACTCTTAAATAGTTTCTTAACTTCAGCTTTATGTGGACCATCTCTCGTCCGATGATCCTCATCGCATATATGACACCCTGCAGGGGGTTTCCTTTGCCCAGAAGGGTTTGTAGAAGGCTTTTCAGGAGATGACTCATCCTGCTTCCTTTTTCTCCCTTTCTTTTTCTTCTTGCCCCCTGGTTGCTTCAGTTGTTTGCCCTTATCAGTCGACATGGAATTTACTTCCGAGGCAAGAAGTTCCTCATTCGCATTTTGACTAGAATCTTACAGGCCTTTTTAGATGTAGCCTTTGTCGATTTCGTGTCTGTCGCGCCAATCATGCCATCGATGGCATGAGAGTCATTGTTTGATTTAGGAGGAGGAGGAATTGAGAATTCCGGTCTAGGGGCGTCAGGTATTTTGTCGTAGAGCATGCCAGACTGGGTGTAGACCAAGTCTAGATATTGCTCACGAGCGATAACTTGCTCTTCCGTTATGACTCCCCCCTTTTCCACATCTTCCGTGATGCCAGGAAGTAATGACTTGATAAACCATTCAGCTAATAGTTGCTCGGGGATGTACGTTTTTACCATCCTATGACGACGTCGCCACTCATGTATATGATCAGATATGTGAGTGGCTTTTGTCTGTTTGAAGTTGGTAAGGAGTTCCGTTCCCATTTCATACCTTATTGGTAATTGAAAATGGGTTAAAAAGGTTGTGGCTAAGGTAATGAAGTTGTCGAACGAATCTCTAGGTAACTCAATATACCATTTTGCCGCTGGACCTGTTAACATCCTCTGTAAGAGGCGAAGCCTTATCGAATCATCATTTAAGGTGTTTGACGAACACCATAGATGAAATGTCATCACGTGATTCGATGGATCTTCACCCGGATTTCCATTAAATTTAGGAATATCTGATGGAAGTTTATGTGGAATCGCTGGCCACCAAGGGGCATAAACAATTGGATCGTTCATCAGCCGGTTTAGATCTGGTAATTCTAGAGTTGCTACAAAGGGCAACTGTTGATTCAGGTTAGGCGAAGCATACCCAGGATAAGATGGAACCGCCTGAGCAATGGGTCTTTGCATACCAGCATAATGTATTTGATGTTGGAAACTTTGACAAGGTTGATGGGCATAACCATTATAATATGTTTGTTGATAACCGCTTTGGAAATGCATTTTCCCATTACTTACAAAGACTTGTTGTTGAGGTCCTTGATATGATTGCTGGAATTGCGGTTGTTGAGATTGAACCAGCTCTGGTTGTTGGACCATTTGTTTTTGTCCAATATTGGATGATTGACCAAGATGAGGAGTCATAGTACTTGTTTGAGCCTGAGTCGCTCCAGATAAGGAGGCACTAACCTGAGATTATGATTGAGTCATTGAGACAAGAGGCTGTTGTATTACAACCTGAGAAACTTGGGGTTGACATACAACAGGTAGAGCTTGTACTTGCGACGCAGTCACCATAGCAGGTATAGTGGGAATATCCGACACAGGGTGGACTAGTTGCATTGAATATACAACCCTTGGTTGTTGAGGCAGTATTGGTACCCAACCACTAGATGTAATTCCAGTTTGACCTGAACTTTGTTGTAAACTCCCATATGGTTGTTCTCTGAAAGGGAATAATGAAAAAGCATACTGCCCTCCATATGGTGGCAATCCAGTACTTAAAGGGTAGATTGGCCTTTGAAGACACATTGGATCAATTTGTTGAGTTTCAGCATAAGAAATACTAGATGATAACCCGGATGAAGAAATAGGAACTAACCATGTTGTTGAAGCAGTCCCTGATTGGACTCCGACTTGTTGTTGATAACTTGCCGGGACAGATGGTATACCAGCGTACATTTTTGGAGTAGCAGCAGGAGGTTCTGCTGCTACTGTGTCGGATGACACAGTCCTAGACGTCGACGGTTGTTCAGACATATCTAGTCTATCCAAAAGATTTCTAGCGATTCTACAAGAACTTGCCATGAAGTGAGACTAACTTCGAAGATCAACGAGGGAAAGGTGATGATTATTCCGTTTAAAATAAATTTTAACATGCTTTGACACAACTTTTTTTTTCAGTTTTTAAGAGTCGAGAAAAAACAAAAGATGACTCTAGTCTCCTTCGATTTTTAATGAGCCTGAAGTGACAAGTGTTCAGATGGACCTTTTCCGTTAAGGAGTCTGAAAAGGAATGAAAGGGACTGCTATGGAGATCTAGGTAGAGGGTGTACCAAACCAATCACAAAACTGCAGAATACGTTTTACGATACGACAGTCAATCTTCCCAAATGTTGTGTTCGGTGCATTGCGATCAATAGGGCAGCCGACACGGCTTCCTATGGATAAAAGGTTTTAAGCCTATAGGGGTCTCCCAATATATACTCGACGGTACGTGGGAGCACAAGTCCGTACTGGCACTTATTGTCTCACAGTGGAGGAATCACCCAACCATCAGTGAGGCCAACAATTACCAGGTTTTACGACGCTGGAACACGTCTCTAGCATAGACCTCTATGTTGTGCGTTAAGTTCCAAAGCGTTGTTAGATTCATTCAATTTATTTTATGTTGATCTTTCTTAGAAGTTTGCCTTTTGAGGTTCACCACAAGATGTAGATATAATTCCTAAATGCAATCTAAAGATGATAAGCAAATCTTTTATCTCTTTTCAACAATGAAAATCCTAGCTACAAGGGGAAAAGAAAGACACAATCTTTTCTCAAGGAGCATAGAGCACACTGTAAATGCACTTTTTCCTAAATCAAACCATACAAAATATCAATATGAAAATGCACAAGTTCATGTATTTGTTTTTCACTTTCTTAATATTGATGCCTAAAAAGAAAGTGGATGTACAAATCTGAATTTGCTTTCAAATGACAAATACAAACAAGCTACTTTTTCGAAATCAAAAGGTAGAGAAGATTACGACACTTTATGATTTTCGAAATAACACTTGTTTCGACACTAGAAAGAGACAAATTCAAACCAAAAGCAAAAGTAAATGTATAATCAACTGTCAACAACAAATAAACTTTCTCCTAAGACCAAAATCGACAGTTACGACAGATCCAAATCAAAGGACGACAGTATGACTATTTCACTTTTTCAATGGAAAACTGTAACTAATGCCACAAACACATAAAACAGCTACAGTCTTTTTGTACAAAGGAGGCGGAATTAAGGCAGAGAAAAGGGGTTTTCAGATAGGTACACTCACTGGTCACAGGCTGCAAAAACAGAGATCAAAACTGGGCAAAACAGAGCAAAGAACCTCAGCTGCACAATGCAAGGGCTGATCAGCGCACCTGTTGCACAGAGAAACTGAATTGCAGCGCAGGTAGCCCTCTCGGAACCTGTGTTGAAATGCAGAGTCCCTTCACAGAGCCTGCGCTGGGGCAGAAATGAGACTTCTATCGTAGTTCTGGGTCACGGTTTGCAGTTTAATCTATGGTTTTTGGCCGAGTAAAAGAAATCAGTAAGGTACAATCAGAGGGATGATTTAAAGGAGGACTAAGAGCTATCACAAAGGGTTATCAAATCATTTGTGAATCCACTATTCAAATCATAGACAAATCCAGTGATTGGATTGAAGTAGCAGCTGTCTACTTTGCATTTGAAAATGGCAAATGCAATTCGATTGCTACTTCTAAGTCTATGAAACAAACAGTAAGAGAAGCATAAATAAACTAATTAGACAGATCTCCCCAGCGGAGTCGCCATTTTGTTGTGGGGAAAAATGCCTATTCAGGACGACCCTATCCACCTAAGGTGTGACAGTGCCTTAGCAACAAACAGAAACAACTATTCTTGTATTCTTCTTTATGAATTACAAATGAAGAGAGAGATGAGAAGGACTAACCTGTGTCTTGCGCTAGTCCTTTGATCTGGTTTCTCTTCTCTTTGACAGCTTCCAGCTACCTGCTTCCTTGCTTGCCCAGCTTCACCAAGTTCCTGCAAGATCACAGAAGAGGAAAACTACACAAAGACATGGATTCATATTCATAAATAGCTTAGGATCAGATATAAGCTAAACATACTAATGCAATCACACATCAAAGATACACAAGCATGTAGGACAAACTCAAATATTTTTATTGATATAATAATAAGATTCAGGAGGAGATACAACCAAGTGAGTCCCGATCCAGCATCAACCTCCCAGCAAAGGAATCCCTTCTTCACCTCCAACAAAGCATAAAGCACCTAATGCACTGATCTCAATCTCAAACCAACAACAATTCTCTGCAATGTACAAAATTTCCGCCTCTGGATCTCTGGGATGAGGGATCCATATATAGATGTTTACAGAGAGGATGAGTCAGCTTGTCATCTGACTAGTGTCCTTTCTCTCTGTCAGTTCTTGCTTCCGCTTGGAGGCTGAGAGCCTCTTACTCATCCCTGGTCGAACTCAGTAAGGCAAGTGTCATGGAGGAAGATTCTGGAAGCTTCCATTGTCTTTACACCTTGCGGAATGGCACTGCCATTTGTCATTTCCCGCTCAGCTCACCCTGGTAGTGCATTTAGGTGCATTGCAACGCACCTAGCTAGTCTACTGGGGTGCTTTGCAACGCAGGTGGCTGGTGGAGCCACTGAAATGATCCTGATTTGATTGTTTCTGAGTAGTTTCTAGTGGAGAACTTCTGGGAGGAGCTGTAGTTTGCTGACCTTGTTCCTTTAGGGGCAGGAACAACACTTTTAGGGACTTTGGATCCCTTGGTTTATGGACATTTCATGCTCAGAGCTGTAAGGCACAAAAATGTCTATAACAGCCACCAATATGTTTAAGAGAAGTTGACCTCTGCAGAATACTCAACCTCCCTCTGATGCCTCACATAATCCTGATTTACACAACATTTTTATCTTTCTCTGTCTCGTGTCGATGATGTGGGAAACATTATGGCCCATCTTCGATCAAGGTCACTTCCTGTCGACTTCACCTCATTATTCAGGAAGCTGATCTAGAGGCTCCCTTCTGGTGACTTGGAGCATGCATGCCTCAATGGCAGGTTCTTTGCGTTCGACGCGAGGTTTTCATCATTTTCCTCTGATCGAATGATTCTACGGGTGTTCAACGCTGGCTCACTGATTCGCATGCCGTAGATTGTACCTATAGTACCTCGAGGACCATTATCATTATTGGTGGTACCTCTCGCGTCTATTAACAGTTTTCATTATTGACTGGTAATCAGACGATGTTCTTGCATGTTCGACTTCGACTCCCATATTCGCATGCTTGAACTTGTACTTTGTTCGGGTCGAGATGGAGTGCAAGACCCTGGATTTTGTCTGTTGGGATCCAGGTTGCGATTTTGTGGATTATTATGATCATTACATGACTCATTCACTGGATGGTTGCGACCATGCCTGAGTCTGTTTATCAATCCTCACTGGATGGCTACGTCCATACCTTGGATCCAGATTTTTATGTACTCTGCTATGGATGGCTGTGCCCATACCACATATATCATGTACTTGAGATATCAGTTTTACTTCATGCAGGTTCTCCGGCAGCAGTGTTTTCAGTTGGCCATGTTCTTGTAAAGCATTTAACCCCTCTCTCTCTCGGCCTCATGCTTTAGGGGGCATCTGTTACACAGTAATTTGTCACTGTCCCTGTTACCCCTTCTCCCGCACCTTGGAGGACTTATTCTGGCATCTGTGAGAAGTGACATAACCTGGAAACACTTGCATTATATTCCCCTAAGTATGTACTTCATATGCCTTGAAGACACCTTCTGCAAAATACCCATAAAAATAGCCCTTTTTCCATTGGCACGGGTTCACTGTGTATCACTCGCGCCAATGGGGGAAATCCTCCAAAGAGGGCGCGCCAGCTGGCGCTCTGTCTCAGAGTCGCACTCGCGCCAGCCCAGTTGGGTAAAGTTTTTAACAAACAAACTTACGAAGGTTCTTCCTAACCCACTCATGAACTGAATCTATATTGAGTTGGGTCAGTTTGGCTTCGAATCTCCATAGGAGGGAAGTAGTTCTCCACCTCTCATGGAAGCTTCTTAGTGATAAAGCAAACCCCATGAATATTGTGGAAAATTCTAACTCCTTCCCCTCTATCTATAAAATCTTGTCCTTTTGCCTTTGACAAGCTAGTTCCAAATTGTAAGTCCCAAAGTTTGAGAATTGCTAAGCTCATGCTACAAGAAGCCTTCTTCATTCCCATAAAGCTAAATATAAGGTGAGGAGATTCTTGTCCAAGTAACCAAGGAGAGAGAGGCTTGTTTCTCCATTCCCAACAAGCTTTGCAAGGCATGTGCTGCTGATCACCCATCCAAAGAAGGATTTGACGTCAAAACTATGGTTGTATTCTTCTTTGTTTATCAATAATAGACGAGTATCATTATGGTTCCACTCTTATTGTCTTTTGTAATGATGATTGAGTTATATCCTTTCTGACTGATATATAGTTGCATCTATTGGATTTTATGTTTATGTTTGTGTCATTCTTTGCATGTGCAGGTGTCCGTTCATGAGGATCGTGGGGATTGTGACCAGCCAGAGCAAAGGAACGGGAGCGACGACTCTTCTACAAGTACTAGCATTGGAATCCAGGTAGGCCCTCATCATCAGTCTTTGATTTGCAATTAGGAACCTACGTGTTAGCGTTGTTTGATTGTTTCTAGACCCCATTTGGGCTAGTAGGGATTGCCTCTGTCCCTGGAGGGGATTTACCTCCACAACAGGGGTTAGTGATGTATGGTGTACGAATGTGTCTAGGAACTTTTGCTTAATTTAGAATCCTGTTTATAGGCTAACACATTTTGACACATACCAATGTAAACTTTGAAACAGGAACTATAAACTCAAAACGGGAACTCTAGCAAAAAAACCCCAAAAAAACATGAAAAACAGTGCTAAAAATGAAAAGTGTTGATGTTGGAATAACACATTTTTTTTCTAGGGTCAATTTTCAACATGTGCTGATGAAATAAGGTATTTTTTTTTCCATGATAAATTTTCAGCATTTTGAAATAATGGCGTAAAATATATTATCATGACCCTGAAAAAACTTTAAAATTTCAAAAGAATAATGAAAACATAAATTTAAAAATAAAAACAAAAATTACAACAATGAAAAAAACAAAAACAAAAATGTTAAAAAGAAATAACAAAACGTAAATTAAATTGCATATAAAAAAAAAAAACATAAAATTTTAGAAAGACAAAAAAATCAAATATATAAAAAAAGAAAAAAAAATCAAATGTAAAAAATAAAATAAGTAAATAAATAAACCAATCATAAAAATATTAGAAAAGAAAAACAACATTAACCTATAAAATATAAGAATTAAAAAATTAAAAAAATATAAAGAAATAAATAATAACAAAAACATATTTTAAAAAAAAAATACAAAAAATGTAAAACACAAAAATTATGTAAACTATAAAAAAAAGAATTGGAAAAAAAAAAAACAAAAAAACAAAATTTTAAAAAACTATAAAAGTGAGTAAATAAAAATACAAAAATTTAAAAAACCATTAACAAAAAACTATATATATATATATATATATATATATATATATATATATATATATATATATATATAAACAAACTAGATTTAAAAAATAAATAAAGCAAAAAACAAAAAAATTAAAACGTCTTAAATAATTTATAAACAAAATTTAAAAACTACTAAAATTGAATTAAAAACATTAAAAAGAACACAAAAAAAACATTAACAAAAAAGCCATTAAAATTAAAAAAATAAATAAAAAAATTCAAACTTACAAAAAAAAGAAAAAATTTGCCTTCGCACAAGCCCCGGGCAGCTGAGGGTCGATTCTGAGAATCGACCCTCAACTGCCCAAGGCCTATGGGGGAGCTGCGCTGGGCGGCGAAGCTGCTGCCGGCAACAACTTCGCCGCCCAAGGTCGCACGCTCTCAGTCGCGTGGGGCCGTGGGGGTGCAATTTTTCTCTTTGTTTTGAAGTTTAATTTTTTTTGGGTTTTTTTATAATTTTTCTGTGTTTTTCTAAATGTTCTTAATTTAATTATAGTAGTTTTTTAATTTTTTTTGCTAGATGTGGGTGGAAATAGTGGATGATGAGGTGCCTACGAATTGGGTTGGCATGTCGAGAGTGCACATGGCCTCCCATAGGGCAGCACATAGATCCAAATATGGCATTAACCATTGCCATAAATGCGCCTCGAATGAACACTGCCACCACTCTGATAACCGACCTCAACCTCGGCTCAAAGTAATGATGGGCTCTTTGGAAAACACCACCTCTGCTCTTGCCATTCCTCCTCTGCAACCTCGGCCCCTGCAATGCCACTGCTCTCATGCAGTGGTGGTGCCTAGCTCCCACACAACCACTGGGAGACGTTGTAATATTTATTGCTACATCGACTTTGGCTCAGGCATCCATTTCACCCACAGATTGAATTTGCAAATTCTCATCCCCTCGGGCTTGGTAGCTCATCCCTCTCCAGAATTGCCTGTTAGCTTCGCTGCATTGCTGCAGGCCACTATGCCTAATTCGGACCAAAACTTGCCTCCAATTGCAGAAAGGATGGTGCGCCATAGGATGCGTAGCCGTAGATGTGGGAACCAAGGGAGCCTAAGTCGCTCCAGGCACTCTTCTGCTTCGGAGACCACCTCCTCTCTGGCTGAGCAGAACACTCGCTGCTACCCCAATATGCGTAGTGGCAGAGGTCATTTCCACTCAGAGGCCTCTGCTATGCCTCCCTCCACTTCCGGCCCTTCTCTCAGAAGCACTCCACCAGCTCCTCAGCCTCATTCCCAGAACACTTAATATACCTTTCACTCTACCCTGACCAGCCCCTCATCACTGCCACCATTACCATTAGCTTTCATGAGGAGAAGCAGAACTCAGAGGCACAAGACTCTGAGGTTGGCGGTCGACTCATGGCAGCTGAGGAACACAGAGCAATGGGTGAAGCAGCCAACCCAAGGCCAAAACAAAACTGGCACAGTCGAGTCTTCAGGGTGCAGGGGAGGAAAGCATAGAGCTTCCAACCAGACGTGCATGGAAGGAAGTGGAAACGACTCCGCAAATGAATTGGGTCATCGATGAATACTACTGCATCATTGAGGAAGAGCAACCAGAGCTGTAGACAGGTGACACAGAGACTACGCCACTGGCAAGTGGTGCCATGGATGAGTACAGATGCTTCATCATGGAGGATCACCCTTTGTCGCCGCCATGTCCCTAGTCGCCACCTCGATGCCATGTGTTCGCCGCCTGGTCTGCCACCTTGTTGCCATTCGACGTGCCATGCGCCTGCCTAATAGACTGCCACTCAGCTACCACGTGTCTCAGGTTCATTGGGACTTTGTTTTTCACTTTTTGTCTTTCAATGGATTTTCTTGGGGAACACTAAAATATTAGGCTCTTCAGTTGGGTTTACTTTTTTAGTCTCCTCAGATACAATGATGCAAAACTTGTTAATTTGCTGGTTTCCCCTGCATGGGCAGCAAGATTATATTTTTGAGAAACTACGGTTAAGAATTGGTTTCCCTTCTCGGCAGTTCAAATCTAGTTTTTTTGTTGGTTGATGCCTTTCTTCTGGCATAGCTAAGTACAGGCTTCGGCCTCTGCATATGATATTTTTTCTTACCTTAATAGAATTAGCATAACTTAGAAAAAAAAAAATGTTTTTTGTTTTCTAATGTTGTTTATAAATTATTTAAGACGTTTAATTTTTTTTTTGTCTTTTTTCTTTCAATTTTCTAGTGTTTTTTTTTTTTAATCTAGTTTGTTTTTAATTTTTTTAATATATTTTTATTTTTTTCTAATGGTTTTTAAAAATATTGTATTTTTATTTACTTAATTTTATAGTTTTCTTAAATTTTGGTTTTTTTTTTAATTGAGATATTTTTTTTATATTTTTTATGTTTTTTTTGAAAATATGTTTTTGTTATTATTTATTTCTTGATTTTTTTAAATTTTTTTTAGTTTTTTAATTCTTATCTTTTATAGGTTAATGTTGTTTTTCTTTTTTAACATTTTTATGATTGATTTTTTTTTTAATGTTTGATTTTATTTTGTCTTTTTTATATATTTGATTTTTTTTTCCTTTTTTAAACTTAATGTTTTGTTTTAAATATACATTTTTATTTACATTCCGTTATTTATTTATTTATTTTTCTTTTTACATTTTTTGACACTGTATCAACACGTTTCAAAATCAGTGTGAAAATCACTAACATTTGAAAAGAAATATTTATATTTGATACGTAAGAAAATTTAAAGTGTCGAAAATATGCCCTGAAAACAAAGAAAGTGTATTCTGCATCACCACTTTCCAAAATCGGTTGACTTTTTTGCTATCTCAATGAAACGAGTAATCGTATCAATTTTTAATGTTGTCTCTTTTGTGTGGACTATTCCACCAAACGCTCGAAAGATTCATGATTGTAAACTTGTTGTAACGACTGTCGCACTCATGTGGACTATTCCACTGGGTGCTATACGTGTTATCTGTTCACTTTGTGTTTGTGATTGCCGCATCCGTGTGGACTACTCTGCCGGAAGTTGTGCATGTCTTGCTGTGTTGTGTGCTCTAATAGAGTTGCGACTATTCCCTTTTGAATTGAAACTCACTCTCACCCTCTCCCTCTGTAGTGAAAGAACCTAGACACAAGTTACACTAACCACTCACCAGACACATGAACCTCGTTGTTTCAAGACTAAGTATACCACTCTCATGTGCTGAAAAGCAAGAGCTAAGGCATACCTTTAAGATAATGGCAACCACGCCATCATACTAGATGGGACTCCTACACCAAACAGTGTGAGGCCTAGTTGGGACTCCATACTTGGGCGATCTTCTGAAAGTTGGCGGGTCCAACACCGTCAACATTTATGGCGCTAGAAGGAGGGCAAGATGACAAGCTGAGTCCTCACAATATGTTTTGAATCTTCGCACATATATCATGGAGTTTTTTACAATTCACCCTCTGAAATGTATGTCTTGTGGAAACGACTTTGAAATCTCGAAGGAGCTTTGGAATTTCTTGTTGCAATTCACATATGAAGGTGAAGGAAGAATGGCCTGGCTTGAACACAGAATGGCCTTAACAATTATATGTCACAAGTATAAAATCCATGAAGATTACATGAGGTGTGCGTTGTTCGCACACATGCTTCGAGGGTACCTGCTGCTATGGTGTTCCACGCTACCCGAGAACTCTATTCACTCTCTCACTCAGTGGATCATAGTTTTAGACAATGCTTTCCATCATTCTGACCATCAAGCACTCAATAACGAAATTATGAAATTATGGAAAGCACCTTATGAATTCGTTGAGAAATTTCACACATGCTTTTGTAATCTTGCATACATATTTCTTGAAGATGAAATTGATTGGGAATTTCTCGATGGAAGATCTAAGTATCTTCTTTACATATCTGAAAATCCACATTTCTTAGAATCATTCGAATATGTCCTGACATACCTCGGTGTTAGAGTTTCCAAATCTAAGATGGACAAGGTAGTTGTCACAAGTGAATGTCCATCATCTTATCATCAAACAACTCTAACTTCGTAGTACGAGGTGGGATAAGGTGCACACACATTTGTTGAACTATCACATCCTCCTACCCCACATGCTCCTGATATCTGTAGAGATTTGGCTTGCAAGCCTACTGGTTGTCACGTGGATTCGATCCCTCAACCTCCGTCCCTGCATTCCATTGATCCTCTAGGTTGTACTGTGTTGTGTTCTCCCATTCCAGACTCCACATCTTGTGTTAACGAGGCTCAAGTTGTCGACAGAGTTGGTGTTGTGCAGCCAACCTGCGTTATCATTCATGATGAGTGTGTGCGGGAATCTGAAGGAGAACCCGCAGTGAAGGATAACTCCCTTCCATCCGTGTGTCATCCCCTTTATCCTGACATCCCTTATGATTCTGCCACTTTTGATTCTCCTTGTAAAAACTCATCTCTAGATGTTTCTACTTTCGATCATTCATAAGACAAACTGAATGTTAGCATGTCATTAAATTGTGGAAAAGAAACATCTTCCTCTGAAAATATGTCCCATCTATCATCTGCCATTTTTGAAAACACAAAGGGTGAACATCCTTGCTTCTCATCTATCCCTCTGCATGATTCATCAAATCATGAGGATGTTGATGGACATCCCGAATTTTCTGGTCATGGTTGTCATGATCTTTGTACTTCTTCATTTGATCACGATGTTGATCCACTCATTGTTAATCTTTCTAAGCCACTGGTCTTCGATGATCTATCTATTGATGAAGTGCAAACCCCGCAGGCTATCGAGGCACTTCAGCCTAAGCTAATGGTTATGTCAGGCCCTCACTGTCCTGAGTTTAGTTCCACTTCCGATCACAAAATTTTTGAAACACCCAAGGCTCCTCATAACTCAACTATCTACATTGAAGATCAATCCAACTTAGAGATTTCATTTCCTCCACTAGAATCACATGATCCCATCGCTTATGAACTAGAGGAATCATATAAAGCAAGCATAGTTGCAAGGTGTAATTTTTCTCTCTTTCTCATGTTTGATTTTCTGTCATAGTCAAGAGAGTGTGCATGCTTATCATTTGCATGCAGTATGTCATAGCACCATGTTAAGTATGTAGAATGTCTATCTTGTGCATTTTCTCTTTTCTTTCTTGTGGATGCTTTAGAAATTAGAGCATGTTGGTCTTTGTTGATCTATCTTTATTGTTCATTGGTTTACATACATAGCTTTCTTGCCTTCGTGAGTGTGGGCCAACCAACCAGTGGCTGCATTGGAAATATCACTTCACGTGAGTAGGCCCATGCACTGTATAGCATAGGAGTAGGAGTAGTCTTTTCTTCTTGCTTTTCTTTTCTTTCTGGTTTGCATGTTTGTTTGCTTTCTTGCTTGCATTTCTTACTTGTTTTGCTTTTGCTTTACTTCTAATTTTTTCTTTTTTCTTTCTTTCCTTGGTTGCACCCATAGGTTAGCCTCTCATGAAACTCTGTTTGGCTCTTGAGACAAGTCGAGAAAATTTAAGAGGACTTGTACAGCTATCAACATCTGGTTATTTGTTTCCCTCTCTCTTTAGGAATAACTTGTTATCTTCAGTCAATGATGCCTTGATGGAAAATACATTCTATTTAGAGTGAGTCTTAGTGAAAACATAATGCTTGCACTATTAACTAGTACCACCTACTCTATTCGGCCCTTTCGGTTAACCCTTATCAAGTCAGTCAAGTAGAGTAAGGTGAGGGGGAAAACCTTAACAAGTCACAGGTATATGTAACATACTTCTCTAAAGGAACAACCTCTTCTACTCTCAATAAGTCGGGATCCCTCTTCGCCCTCTGCAACAAATAAATGCCTATGCACAGTTCTTTGAAAAATAAAAAAAATGAAAAATGAAAATTGAATAAGGAAAAAGAATATAAAGGTTTCCTGCACTAAGAGGTGATGCAAGTAACTCCTTTGGGGTATTGACTAGGCTTGCTCGCAAGAAAGCGATGCTTTTGTTCTTGTGTTACTCCGTCGGGGTGCTATCTAGGCCTAATGGCAATGGAGCAACACTAGAGATGAAATGTAAACTCTGACAGTTATATTTCTTGTGCATCAATATAACCCTCATCCCTAATCGAAACAACTAAGTTGAACTGGCTTGGAATGTGTGCTAATTGATCAATAGAATGGCAAGGACTACATCTTTCACAAAATTTAGTGCAAAATCCATCACGATCAAATAATCTAACAATACATTCGGAAGGGTTAGACTCGTTTTTCACAAAACAAGGTCCAATTATAGAGACCTAGAGTTCTACCAGTGTGTCATCAATGTTGTAGTGGCTACAACCACCCTCCTAAATTTTGTCTCACATGCAAATTTAATAGCCTACCTTATATCCTGCGATCGATCATTCTTGGTTACTTGTTGGTAAGCTGAATATTTCAAGCTCGCCTCCTTGATCTTAAGAGTCGTTCATGTTCTCATCTTTATGCAACATGTGTCATCTTTGGGCATAGGGATTGTTGTTTTTCATGTAAAGGGAGTGTTTTTTCCTTCAAGGGAAAGCATGTGTGCATGGGTAGCTATCATCACATAGACATGTTTCACACTCACTTTATGCACTCTTGTCACTAAGGTTCTTTAAATTATGTTTTATAAATTCTGGACAGTCTATGTTGCATCATTATGTGTTCGTGTGCGATCACAATCAACTCTTATCAATGTTTACATATGTTTCTCTAATATCACACTTAGCCATTTTCCTGAGTAGCCTAGACTCATCCAACTTCCTAAAACTATGCACTTTTCTTCTACAACCCTTAAGCTTCCTCCCTTTCCTGGCGAAACCCCGCAATGCGCAGAGACCCTAGCCAACACTACTCTCGAGAAATGCGTAGAGAAGGTAGGCAACCAGCACTGCTCTCCAAAAATGCGCAGATCAATCCAGCTACCCTGCACTCAAAAAATCATAGAGGTGTCCTCCCAAGATCCCCATCCCGCATTAGTGTCCTTTGCCTCAAAACTGCACAATGTTGTCCAAGTTCTCCTATTGGTCTTGCATACAGAACTCCACAGATGGGCGTTTGAAGGCCTTATCTCGGAAACAATCATTTCCTATTGAAGTTTCCTCTACCTCTTACTGGCTACAGAAAAAGGTGACATGCTAATATCACCCCAAAGAGTTGAGGAGAATGATGAAGAGACTAATTTATGGTCAAGGTCAGGACCGCATGCAAACTCCGTCAGATGCATGATCATCTTGAGGGTAAGTATGGTAAGTAAAGAAAACATTTTGAAGTACATCTCTTAGTTTAGTTTGCAAGACTTCTTGTCATTTTCATATCATTATGTCTTCAATAACATGCTTGTGTGAAAAATCCAAAATTCATTTCATGTGTTTCTTTGACACGTCTTGCTTCCTTTTTGCTTGAATGACCAACTGTTGAATTCAACATTTTGATCGCTATGTCATGATTGCGACCTTGTTCTGGTGATGTTGAAGCTTTATGTATGAGTTGTGTTCACTATGTAAACATCTATCACACTCACACACAATGTTGTAAGCATTGTCGCGCAAGTGTCGATACGTCATCCAAAGGTCTATCCGAAGTGTTGCACTTGTCTCTTTCACCATTAGACAGTCATGTAGTCAGTCACACTAAGACATGTCTTGTTGGTTTGAGGTTTCTTGTCATCGAGTCATGTTGAGTGTGTGTTTGCAAGGTGATGTATTCACAAGTTCACTCGCTCACACACAACAATTTTTCTGAAAGCTATCGACCTATCCACCCTCCATGAGCCAGGCCTCCATTGAGCTGCACTGCACAGTCTCAGCCCTTGGTGACCAAATACTACTGTCGAGAATTGTGCATAGCTTGAGGCTCAGTCCTAGGAAATCTACACTATGCAATCCTAGAACCAACCTAGCTGATTGTCACCCAGAACAATGCAGAAGTTTCCCAAGAAGTTATCTCAATCTGCGATGCCTGTAAGCCTATCCTTCAAGCCTCCCGCTGGGCAACCAGAGATTTTTATTGGGTAGTGATCCCAGGATTCACTCCAAAAAATTATGCAGAAGCTATCATTATGCCTACCTCTTCTCACTGAATAAATTGCACAGACATGAGCGACAAGCACCCACTTCTTTTCACTGCATTGTCTCTGATAATTGTGCAGTTATGTTAGTCAGTCCCCTCGATAGTTGGCCTACTGCTCCTCCTGGAAATTGTGCAGTTTTCTTGCACTACCCACCAGCTATCCAACACTCCGCTCAGCCCAGAAACTGAGTAGAAGTGTCTTGCATGACTACCTCCCAGTTCTGTGCATTTTTTTTCAACAAGCTCTTGCAACCTTCTCCCAACCTCTTCTGAAAATTTGTGTAGTTTTCACTACTAGTATCCCCTACTACCCACACTGCCTTCCCTGAAAAAATTATGCAGATCTAACTCCCAACTGATCTTGATACCATAGAATGTCATTGTTGTCCCTGATTTCTCAACCCATCCTCTTAGTGACCTCTGCACATTTTTTCTTACAATGCCCTGGAGCCTCGCATCCTAGCCTGAAATGTGCATTGCACAGTTTCAGAGCCTTGTCCTCTCTCTCAGTCACCTGCACCTGGAAACAAAAGACAATGAATCATGGTAGACTATGGGATTTATGGATTTGATGTTGTCTGATCACGAGTTATTGTAGAAACATGTACATGGATGATACATGGCGTGATGACAAACAGGATGAACAAGGAGCGCATGCTGGAAGACTTTCTTGTGGTTGGACGAACACAGGAAGCATACCAAGTAGCAAGCAAAGGATACATGTGCGCATGCATGAACCATCAAGCTAACACCAAGACCATTGAAGACTCCACAAACTTTTCCATGTGGAGGTGAAGCTATAGTACACCACAAGAAATCTCACAACTCAGCAACATAATAGCTTGACACGAACAACACAACCAACATGTGCATACTAGCAGTGTCATGTCGAGTTGTTCCATGAGTCACCTTAGCCACATCAATACTTTGGTTCATAACCGTGTAATCAATGTAATGTAATGTGGAAGTCCAAGAGATTGGCAGATGAAGTCAAAGAGTCATGTATGTCGAACAGTCATGAGGGAAGTTAAATAGTCACAAGGGTCAGTTTCACCCTTGGCTATATATATCCCTCATTTGCACATGCAAAGGACTTTTCACCTTGGCTCCTACCACATTGAATTGAGAGTCTATAGTCTTTTCTTTGAGGAGTGAGTAGTGGCACCAATTTCCTGATATCACAGTTAGTGATGTATGGTGTATGAATGTGTCTTGGAACTTTCACTTAATTCAAGAGTCTGTTTTCACATATGTATTGTATTCATTTGTAAGACTATTATTTGGATTCTTGTAATGCATGTTTCTTTAACATGTACTAATATAGTTGAACTCTTTCAGTTTTTTTAGTGCAAATGCTAATGGAAATGTGTTGTTTCAGTTTTTAATGTTGTCTTTCCCGTGTGGACTATTACATCAAATACTCAATAGATTCATTCTTTTCAACTTGTTATAATGATTGTCGCACTCATGTGGACTATTATGTTGGGTGTTGTATGTGTTATCTATTCACTTTGTGTTTGTGACTACCGCATTCATTTGGACTACTCTACTGGAAGTCGTGCATGTCCTGTTGTGTTGTGTGTCTCTAACAAAGTTGGGACTATTCCATTTCGACTTGAGACTCACTCTCACCCTCTCCCTCTACAGTGAAAGAACTTAGACACAAGATAGACTAAGCACTCACTAGGCACATGAACCTCGTTGTTTGAAGACTAAGTATACACTCTCATGTGCTGACAAGCAAGAGCTAAGGGATATCTTTAAGATAATGGCAACTGGGCCATCATACCAAATGGGACTCGTACACCAAATGGTGTGAGGTCTAGTTGGGACTCCATACCTGGTAGATCTTGTGAATGTTGGCGGGTCCTACACCATCAACATTTCTGGTGCTAGAAGGAGGGCCATATGACAAGCTGAGTCCTCACAATATGTTTTAAATCTTTGCACATCTATCATGGAGTTTGTTATAGTTCACCCTCCGAAATGTATGTCTTATGGAAACTACTTTGAAATATCAGAGGAGCTCTGGAATTTCTTGCCACAATACACATATGAAGGTGAACGCGGAATTCTTAGCTTGAACATAGAATGGCCTTAATAGTTATATGTCACAAGTATAAAATCCATGAAGATTACATGAGGTGCACATTGTTTTCACACACACTTTGAGGGCACCCACTGCTATGGTGTGCCACACTACTCGAGAACTCGATTCACTCTCTCACTCAGTTGATTGTAGTGATAGATGATGCTTTCCATCATTTTGACCGTCAAGCACTCAATAAAGAAATTCTGAAATTACGGAAAGCACCTAATGAATCAGTTGAGAAATTTCACAGACATTTTTGTAATATTATGTACCGATTTCATGAAGATGAAATTTATTGGGAATTTCTCAATGGAATATTTAAGTATCTTCTTTACATATCCAAAAATCTGCAATTCTTAGAATCATTCAAATACATCCCATCATACCTCAGTGTTAGAGCTGCCAAATCTAAGATGGACGAGGTTGCTATCACGAGTGACTGTCCGTCCTCCTCTCATAAAACAACTCTATCTCCATAGTATGAGGTGGAAGAAGGTGTGCATGTGTCTATTGAACTGTCACATCCTCCTACCCCACATGCTCTTTATATCTACATAGATTGGCTTGCAAGCCTGTTGGTTTTCACGTGGATTCATTCCCTCAACCTCCATCCCCGCATTCCATTGATCCTCTAAATTTACTTTGTTGTGTTCTCCCATTCCAGACTTTGCATCTTGTGTTCACAAGGATCAATTTATCGACAGAGTTTGTGTTGTGTAGCCAACCTGCATTAGCATTTAAGATGAGTGTGTGTGTGAATCTGAAGATAAACTTGTGGTGAAGGATGACTCCCTTCCATCTGTGCCTCATCTGCTCTATCTTGACATCCCTTGTGATTCTGCCACTTTTGATTCTCCCTGTGAAAACTCATATTTGGATCTTTCTATTTCTTATCCTTTTTTTTGCTAATTCAAGAGTCGAACCTTCTTTTTCATTAGTAAAATACATAATTTACAACAATCCACGAGGAGTTGTGGACCAAGGAAGAAACCAAAAAACAAACATGAAACGGGCCAAAGGAAAAAGCCTCTAGCCCTACAAACCAAACCTCTAAACTCTTAAAAGAAAGATAAAGATGAAGCTGGCAACAGACCTGAAAAGGAAGAAAAGTATTGGTCTATACGGATGTCATGTCTGAAAAACCCACAAACCCGTGAATTTGTAGAGCGAACCAAAACATTTTGCATCCAGCCAAGAATAAAAACATTAACGCCTCTCACCATCTTCCTAACATGAATCTTTAATCTCCACTGTTGAACCGTCTCCCCCGATCCAATGGATGTGGCTAGTTTCACAATACTAAGAAGCTCAACGCTTACCCACATGGACCACCAACATGCACGATCGATCCCAGCCGTAGATTCGCCTCGCTTGATCCTACGACTGAGGATCATATCGCACCGGCCAACATCACCAAACAATAGCATGCAATGATGGCGATATTCTAGCCCACCCCATTGCCACGTGTAGCTCGCTGAATGGAATCGCTTCAAAATCAGAAAAACCATTTCCCGCTTGCAAGGCCCGCGATCACCGGAAAACCGCCCCAGACCCGGTATAGCGATCAAAGATGGAAAACCCATGGTTTTGAGGCCGCCGAGAGTGCCCAGATTCCGACCTTTCGCTGTGTCTTCTCTTCCCGAACCTAAGAAAGAAGAAACTACCACCATCCTACCTCTCTTCCAAGATCCAGAGCCACCCGATCGGCTACAACCTAGATCTGCTAAAAAAGTACTAACCCGGGTTACAAAGGTTGGGATTGGCCTGCAACCCACTAAAGAACTAATAGTGGAAAAACCGATAAACATAAAGTACCTGATTCAACTGGACTCCATCTCCATGGCTCTACTCCAAAACATGATCCTATCTTCATCTGCCTGGTCATGAAAATTTGCCTTTAGCATGCTCTGAGGCAGTTCTTGCCAGCTCATCGCGACCCTATTCTCTGTTCTGATCACTCCTTGATTGGCCAGAAGATCTGCAAATTTATTAGCTGTTCTTCGTACATGTTTAAAAATAACTGTAAGAAGGCTTTGGAGGTGATGTTGAATCTGTTGAAAGCCCTGGATCAGCCTCTAGTTTCTTGAGACTTTTTCTAGCTTTGTTCCCCAGCTAATTCTCTTAACCGATTAAATGAATAACTCTGAATCAGCTTCAACAATCACATTTTGGTGGATATACTATTCCAGGAAATCTAAACATTGCTCCATAGCCATCAATTCTGCCATGTTGTTGGTGGCTCTTTGTAAATGAAAATAGAAGATGAAAAGGATAATTCCATTCTCATCCCTTAACACCCCTCCATAACCAGCAGTGCATGGGTTGCCTTTTGAAGCCCCATCAATGTTGTATTTCAAAAAACCCTTAGGGGGAGGATGCCAGAAATCTTGCTCAGATTCCATGGATATTACCTTCCTATCCAGTCCCTGAGGAATAAGTCCCTGCAAACCCAACTCTCTAAGAATTCTCAATTTTGCTACTGAAGGTGGGTTCTTAGGGAGATTTTGCACCATAGTGCCGACCGTTTCCTTGAGCTGTTTTAAGATTTTCTCAAAAAGGCATTGGGATGGCCTCTTTTCATTCTTGAAGATTCTATTGTTCCTTTCCTTCTAGACATTCCAAATAATGAAGCTTGGAGTGATAGCCCATGCTGAGCCAAGAACTTCATAATTTGAAAAGTTTCTTCTCCATTTGTTTAGGATGTTGATGATACTCCTTTTGTCCCTATCAGTCTGTTGGAAAATTGTGGCAAAAGAATCCCACAATCTGGAGGTGAAAATGCAATTGTTGAGAAGGTGCTCCATTGTTTCCTCTTGGGCTTCATAGAGCTAACATCTGTAAGGCCCCAAGACACCCCTCCTCATAATAATATCCCAGGTCAAAATTTTCCTATGCTGAACCAGCCACATGAAGAGTTTAATTTTCATCCAGCCTTGATGTCTCCATAGATCTTGCCAAATCCTATCCGAAGCATGGGAACTCAATCAAGGAGAATGAGTTTTGCCTCCTTAAGATTAAAGGTAACCTCATTATTGTTGTCCCATCTTAGTTGGTCTTGCCCCTCTGACATCAGAATCTTTCTTTGTTCTAACATATTTATTAGTGTATCTGCTTTAGCTTTCAGGGGGCTATCATCCCTAAAATCAAAGTTCCTCCAGGTTCTCCATTTTCCTATACTATTGGTTTGGTCCCAAAAGTCTTTCAATTTAGATAACCCTTTAGCATTTGTCTCTTCCTTGAGGTTCCTCAAGTCTTCTTTTAATAATATAGGTTATTGTTGCCATTTATCCTCCCAGAAAAGAGCTAGGTCTCCCTCTCTGATTTCCCAGAAGTTGTTTTCTTGAACTAAGACCCGGTTCTCCCAGGCCTTAGTCCAAATGTGTGAGCCCTTTATATTTCCAGACATCCTTATGAGATCATTATTTTTCCAAGTGCTGGCATATTTTTCATTCCAAGTAATAGCCCACTGAGCCTTTGGGTCTTTTACCCATCGCCACCATAATTTTGCTCCAAAAACCTTGCTTAGAATCTCAGGATAATCCAATCCAAGCCCTCCATGGTTTTTAGGTTTGCAGATTTTTTCCCATGCTACCAAGGCCCATTTCTTTCTTTCTTCCCCCTTGCCCCAAAGAAAGTCTCTTTATATGGTTCTAAATTGTTTCAGGACTCCTTTTGGAGCTGGGAGAGCTGATAGCATGAAGACTGGGATTGATTGTAGGACAACCCTGGTGAGCACCAAAATACCAGCCAAGTTTAAAGATCTAATAGTCCATTTCCTGATTTTTATCTTCCAATTTATTGATCACTAGCTCCCAGATGCTCTTGTGTAAAGGTTTGGCAGTTAGAGGAACTCCCAAATATTTTGAAGGGAGGATCTCCCTTTGAAAGCCCAAAATTTTGGATATATTTTTTTGAATAGTAATATGAGTATTAAGGAAAAAAATATTAGATTTGGAGAGATTAACTTCCATACCTGAAGCCATGGAAAAGTCTTTTAAGATTTGTTTATAAGAAAGACCTTGTTTGACCGTGGGGATTCCCTGTAGCATGGTATCATCAACAAATTATTGATGATTCAAGGCCTATCCATTTTCAGAAAGTTGGAGACCTTTGACTTTACCAACTACTTTAGCATGCTTGATAGATCGACCTAGCCCTTCCATCATGAGTATAAAGAGAAAGGGAGAGAGTGGATCTCCCTACTTGAGCCCTCTTGAAGGAATAAAAGTCTCTGAGGGAGAACCATTAACAAGAATTAAAAAACTGGGAGAAGTAACTAGGGCCATTACCCATCTGATATAGTTGTGATCAAACCCAAAAGCAATGAGAACTTTCCTGATATAAGTCCAATTTAACTTATCATAAGCTTTGGCTATATCCAATTGCATGATCATTCTAGCCTTCCTACTGATAGTCAGTGAGTGCACCACCTCATGAGCTTAAATGATATTGTTGAGGATTTGCCTACCTTCCACATATCCAGATTGTTCCACCGACACCAAGGTAGGAAGAAGAGGTTTGAGTCTAGTGGCTACAACTTTGGATATTATCTTGTAGACCACATTACACAAGGCTATGGGTCTAAACCTATCAGGAGTTTGAGCCAATTCCTGTTTAGGGATCAGGGAGATAAAGGTGGTATTAAGCGCCTTCAAAATGGTTCTATCCCTCCTAGAATCTTCAACTACATTCAGAATGTCCTGTTTGACTATATTCCAGCAAGATTTAAAGAAATATACATTGAATCCATCTAGGCCTCGTGCCTTACCATTTTGAATTTCTTTTAGGACCTCACTAACATCCTCTTCAATCACCGATCTATTGAGGTTGAAATTGTCCTCTCTAGATACCAGCTTAGGTATATGTCTTGTTAAATCCCTGATGGAGAGTTCTCTATCTGAACAGGTTTCCTTTGCAATACCACGAAAGTGCTAAACTAGAACTGCTTCTATTTCTTCTTGATAATTGAGAATGTTACCTCCCTCATCCTTGATCGAAGAAATCCTGTTGTGAGCTCTGTTAGCCATAGTAGATATGTGGAAAAATCTAGTGTTACGTTCTCCTTCTTTTAGCTATTGAACTCTATATCTTTGTCTCCAAAATATCTCCTCTTGTTTACATAAGTTCTCCAATTCTTGGTGATATTTGGTGGCTTGATCACTTCTATCTTTATCAAAACCCTCCGAGATAAGGGTTTGGTTGAGTTCCTGCATTTTGCTTTCAACAGATTTTTTTTCTTCAAAAATATTTCCATATTCATTCTTGTTCCATTCTTTGAGCCTGAGCTTGATATGTTTTAGTCCTTTTTGAAGAAGGAACATTCTTGTGCCCTGAATATTCAAATCTTCTGACCACTAGTTGGCTATCTTGTTGATGAATTCTGGGTGGGAGAGCCATATGTTTTCAAATCTAAGAGGTCTATTCCTGGGGGTACCAATGCCCTGAATCTCTATTTGAATTGGCCAGTGATTTGAGCCTCCAAAGGGGAGAAATATTGCTACTATTTCCTTGTCCTTGAGCATAAGATCCTCTAAGATTATGAATCTATCTAATTTGGAGGCCACTTGAGACTCTCGTCCTCTTTCATTGTTCCAAGTAAAAATAACATTACTCATTATAATGTCCACTAAATTCATATTATCTATGAAGGTTTGAAATTCCCAAGAGTCTTTATTTATAATTCTGGTTCCCCCTTTTTCTCTGAAATTGATTTGATCATATTGAAATAACCCCCCAAGATCCAAGGTATTCGTACATGTTACAGGGAAAATTGTCTATGCAGAACTGCTAATCCCACTAAGGCCGGTAGCTACCTTAGAAACAAACAAAGTAAAACTACTTTCGTTTTCCTTTATGAAAGATAGATGAGAGAAGAATAAAGGAGACCAACCTCTATCTTGCGCTTGGTTCCTTGCTCGATTCCTCTCTCTTCTAAGAGTCCTTTGCTACTTGCTTTCTTGTATACCCAGCTTCACAGAGTACCTGTAGAATCAAAGCAGCATAACACTATACGAGAACATGGATCTATTATCATAAACAATCTAGGATCACATGTAAATTGACCATACAAATGCATGAAACATAAATTATACAAGAGTATGGAGGAAAACTTGAATAGCTTTATTGATAATCAAGAAAGAGCCAAGAGAGTTACAACCAGTTGTTCTGACCCAGCATCATCCTCTCAGCAAGTAAGCCCTTCTTCACCTCATGAAAAGCTTAGATCACCCAACACTATGATGTTGCCTCAAGAAACCAACAGGAATTCCTTACAAGATGCAAAATCCCAGCCCCTGGATCTCTGGGATGAGGGATCCATATATAGATGTCTAAGGGAGATGAGTTAGCTTGTGATTTGATTAGGGTCTTCCCTCTGATAGTTCTTGCTTCCACTTGGAGATTGATGATCTCTTACTCATCCCTGGTCAAATTCAGAGAGGCAAGTGTCACAGGAGAAGTTTCTGGAAGATTCCATGCTTCTCCACCTCGCGGATTGACACTACCATTTGTCTCTCCTCGCCCATCACACCCCATAGAAGGGCTTTTTGAAATGCAACACACCCACTGTGTGTATTTAGGTGAGATGCAACGCACTTTGCCTATGGAGCAGGTGAAAAGATCCAGTTTTGACCAGTTCTTAGTAGTTTTTCATGGAGAACTTCTGGGAGAAGCTGCACCTTGTTCTTTTAGGGGTTGGAACAACACCTTTAGGGACTTAGGAGCCCTTGGTTTATGGACATTTTATGCTTGGGGTTGCAGTGCCCAAAAATGTCTATAACAGTTGCCCCCTAAAGCATGAGTGTTATAGACATTTTTGTGCCTTACAGCATGAAGCATGAAATGTCAATAATCTGAGGGATCCAAAGTCCCTAAACATGTTGTTCCTACCCCTAGAGGAACAAGGTCAGCAAACCACAGCACTTCAGATCAGTTCTCCACTGAAAAACACTCAAAAACAGGTCAATTCTGGATCATGTCAACTGCTCCACTGAGCATCTGCGCTGAATGTCAACTGCTCCATGGTGTACCTGCGCTGAATGTCAACTTCATCAAAGGCTACCTGCGCTGAGCGAGTTTGGACATGTGGAGGAATCTTTCCTCAATGTGTCAGTGCCCAAGAAGCTTCCAAAATGACACTTGGATCAAAAGATTCGCCTAAGTGAAGAGTAAGAGGTTCTAAAACTCCGAGTGGAAGGTAGAATCTCCAAGTGGACTCAAGAACTGAAGAACAACTGGGGTTGAAGAGGACAATAGTCACACAGCAAGCTGACTTATCTTCACTCCAAAACTCTATATAAGGATCTCATCCCATGGGATCTGGAGGCCAGAATTTTGTGCAAAGAATTGCTGTTGGTTTACAGTTGAGATTATTGGGTGATTGCTTGAGGGAGGTGAAGAGGAGATTTCTTTCCGTCAGGAAGGTGATGCTGGATTGGGCCTCTTATGGTTGTATCACCACTTGAACCTTACTTTCTTCCATTAATAAAGCATTTGAGGTTCTTCTATTCGCATGTGTTTCAATGATGTGTTGTCTTACTTGCGTATTTGATTTATGCTAATCCTTGAATCAATTATGAATGCATGCTTCTTGTAGTTTCCCTTTCTCGTCTTGTTTGTAGGATCTTGTGTAGCTGGGCCCGTGAGAAGACAAGGAGCTGGGAGCAAGCAGCAAAGAGAGAAGATTGGATCGACCATTCGCGCAAGACATCGGTGAGTGGATCTCTTCCTTTCCTCTTTTGCATGTCATAAAGAAGTAATCTTAGATAGCTTTGCTTTGACTGTTGCTAAGGAATTATCACCCTTAGAGTGGGATAGGGTCATTCCGTGTTGGATACTTTTCCCTACAACAGACTGGCGACTCCGCTGGGGAGCGTATCTTGTTGGTAGCTTGTGTTTCTTGCTATTCATTTCCTAAACAAAGGGAGTACCGAATCGAACTGCATTTGAATCCTTCGAATGCGAAGTAGAGGGCAACTACTCTAGCTCAGTTCTGGGCATGTTTATGATTTGAAGAGCTAATCCACAAGGACTCTTATTAGCTCTTTGTGATAGTGTTCATCTTCCTTTAATCATCCTTTAGAGTATACTTGATTGATAGCCTCTGATTTGGCCTAAAACAGTTGATTTTTGAGCAATCTGTGACCCGGAACCAAAGAGAAACGAGACTTTTCTCTCCAGCGCCACTGCAGTGAAGGCTCTCTGCATTTCAACGCAGGTCCCGAAGGGGCTACCTGCACTGAATGTCAGATTGACAGTGCAGAGCCTGCGCTGAACCCGTTTTGCATTGTGCAACTGGGGTTCCCTGCCTTCTGTTGCCCAGTTTTCAGTATTGTTTTGCAGCCTGTTATCAACCTGTATACCCATCTGAAACTACCTTTCTTTGCCATCATTCCGCCTCAGTTGTGTGAAGAAACTGTGATTGTTCTTGTTGTATTTCTTATATTCATTTACAGTTTCCCATAACAAAAGTGAACTAGTCTTGCTGTGGCCTCTTAGATCTAGACCTGTGATAAAGTGTCGTTTTGATTCTAAGAGTTAGTTTATTGTTGTTCATAGCTAATTGAGCATTTTCTTTCGTCATATGGTTCGAATTTCGATATTTCTAGTGTTGAAACAAGTAGATCTTAAGGTGTTCTTTTGGTTATTGGACAAAAGCTTGTTTGCTTTCACTTGAAATTGAATTCGAAATTATACAACAGATTTCTTTTTGTAATACATCAACATTAAGAAAGAGGAAAAGAAATACTTGCATTGTGCATGTGCATTTTGACAGTTTGCATGTCGATTTAGGAAAAGTGCATCAGTGTGTGCTCTATGATCTGTGTGAAAAGTTGATGTCTTTCTTTTCGCTCAGTAGTTAAGATTTTCATAAGTTGAAAGAATTGAAAAAGCTTGCTTATCATTCTTAGACTGCATTTAGGAGTTGTATCATACATCACGTGGTGATCCATAAAGGCAAACTGCTAAGCAAGATCAACCTAAAACGAACTGAATTTACATAACAATGCTTTGAAACATAACGAAACACAGTAGAGGTCTAGGTAGAGACGTGTTACGGCGTCGTTAAACATAGTGACTGTCGATCCCTACGAAGGTGGGTGATTCCTCCTGAGGGACGATAGCACTAATACGGACTTGTGCTCCTGCGTACCGTCGCGTATATTGGGAGACCCCTATAGGAACAAAGCCTTTATCCATAGGAAGCCGTGTCGGCCGCCCTACTGATCGCGATGCAGTGAACACAGCATTCACGAAGATCGACCACTCGTACCGTAAAACGTATTCTGTGGTTTCGCGAAAGGTTTGGCACACCCTCTGCCTAGAACTCCAGAGTAGTTTCTTTTGGCCTTTTTCAAACTCTATAACTGAAAAAGTCCATCCGAGCATTTGTCACTTCGGGCTCGTTAATACATCGAAGGAGACTAGAGTCATCTTTAGCTTTTTCTCGACTCTTAAAAAGTGAAAAAGCAAGTTGTGTCTAAAGAGTCGTCATATAAAATTCATTTTAAACGGAACATAATCACCTCTTATTCCTACGTTGATCTTTAGGTTGAGAACATGGAACACACCAATCAAGGAATCCCCCATGATGGGAATCCTAGTCCCTTCTCCTCTTGGGGAGAAGTTGGTGCGCCCCACATGGCCACATTGTCGATTCCAGGACTAACAATTGGCCTGCCAATTTGGCTATTCTCAACCAGTGTAGTTCAGAACACCACGGTTCCTGAACAGTCGAGTCAACAGTTAGATCAGTCTAGAGCCACCCCCCAGCCTTCCACTTCTTGTAAGTCTTCCTCCGATCCTTCTTCTTCGGAAGGTAGAGCCGGCAAAAGCCAAGCTCCCAAGGAGAAGAAGGAGGAGAAGAAGAAAGAAAAGAAGCAGAAGGAGCCAAAGGCGACTGGGGGCAAGCAAAAGACATCTAACAAAAATCCACACACAGCACAGACCGGGCCCAAATCGCCATGTGTCATATGCAGAGGAGACCACTTCCACCGAGATTGTCCCAGTATTCCCCGGATACTAAGGGACTGGTCCCCTCGTTTGCACAGTTCGGAAGCATCAACCTCTGACAGCCAGGTTGAATGCTTACCATCAACCAGCGAAAGTGAAGGTTCTAAACCAAGAGGGGGAACAAGATCCCCCTGCGAACTGTGTGAAGGCAATCACACTCTCCGCCGTTGTCCCTTTTTAGACGAAGCAAAGAGAGTTTTGGAAGATCGTCTGGTTTCACCGTTACGGCTTCCTCCTGGATACCAAAAACTCGCGCCAAGTCCTTCGTTGGTTGAAAATACAGCTGCCCCGCTCAAGTGGTCAGCTGAAGCGTCAGTCACTAAAAATGAACCTACTGAATCCGGACCGGACGAAAGTCCAAAGGTCGAAACGGCAGTTGACCCGGTTCTCCCTTCAGAAGTTTCATCTTCAGCTGACACCCTCACCGAAGAGAATAAGGATGACACCATCCAGGTTCTTTTCATCAACACCAATTCTGATGAGCATCAGGGCAATGCGCCCACTCCTTTATCGCAGGAAGGAGCATCGTTAGGATCATACCCGGCCGTATATTCGGTCCCACCACCAAGCAACCTGGTTGTGTCCTTCGATTGGAACCAACTAGGCAGACCCCGGTTACCAGCCAGTGTACCGTTCAGAATTATAGTCCAAATATACAGAATGGTGATGGTTGGAACTATCATTGATGAAGGGGCATCTGTGAGTATCCTGTCCTCTATTGCTTGGAAAGCACTGGGTTTCCCGGCGCTTTTGCCTGAGATAAGAGATCTCTCGGGTTTTGATAAAGGAACCAGTCGACCATTAGGGATTCTACCTAATGTGCCTATTACATTGAAAGGGAAGGCTGTCAAGATGAACTTGATGGTCGTCCGAGGACCCTTGGATTATAACCTACTCCTTGGACGAGACTACATATATTGCATGGGAGCAATAGTCTCCTCACTCTTTCGAATAATGTGTTTTCCACACAAAGGAAGAATGGTCAAGCTCGTAGACCAACTTTCATTTCCGGGATCACGCATTGCAAATAGTCACATACCAACCCTGAATGGTCTCTTCAACCAAGAAAGATCTCCACCCCCGGTTCTTCTTCCTGATGAGTGCGAGTGATTCGGGAGAGTAGGGCTGGAACCTACGGGGCATGCATCCTGGTCTGCTTCGGGCATAGAAAACCCTGGGTATAAAGTAGAATTTCCGCGGGAGAATATGACTAGTCCGTACCCCGTCCCCTCCTTCATCTTCGTAAAAGAAAGAGTCGGCAAGGGAGTCCAGCTCTCATGAAGAAGAAGTGGTGGTTGGGAGTGGGGTTGTTCTGGAAAAAGATTCTTTTGTTAAAGTTAAGTGTTTGATGGAGCAGAGTCATTCACCGTTGTCTATTTCGGTAGGCATCGCCGAAGAAAGATTTTGTTTGGAAGGATTAACAGAACAATCTTTGGGTAACCTGAAAGAGGTAAGCCTCACCCGTTAAAAACAGGGTTTTTTGACGGATAAGTAGGGGCGACCTTGAAATTAGACTTTATACCTGGGGGCATGCAAACCTCTTGGAGTGCAAGCACGGGTGGCTATTGTTTTTTTAGTTTTTTAGGTCCTCCCTTTAAACCTGTAGGTCTAACCCATTAAACTCGTAGGATTGGTCGATACCCAGCTTGCATAAAGAGAGGATATGGAGCAAAGCGTAGTGAGATGAAGCTCCTTAAAAAATAGCGAGCTCTAGGAGACTTTCCTATCTTATGACTGGTAAAAACGAGCAGTTTTGGCAAAGTTCATGCTCGTTAAAAAATAAACACAAAAACGAGCAGTTTTGGCAAAGTTCATGCTCGTTAAAAAATAAACGCAAAACCGAGCAGTTTTAGCAAGAGTTCATGCTCGTTAAAAAATAAATGCACCTGTGAGCAAGCTTCCCCCAGAGTTCAAGCTCATCAAGAAAAATGAACTGGTAAATGATCATTTGAGACCGTAGATTCATCAGCCATAAAAACCTTGGTCGTGTTTGCACCGTCACCTCCACTCGTCATTTGGCCGATCATTCACATCCACTTGATTGTTTACCTATTTTGAGGAATAGCTGCGAAGAGTGATTTCACCTAGCCATCCTTGTAACGTTGCCGTGATTGGAAAATTCCAACCTGTACCTGGAATCTGCTGCTATCCCTGTTTATCACTCGTTCCTCAAAATACGAGTCTTCTTTGAGCTCTTTTCACTGACTCGTAAAATATGAAAAGTTTTCCGAGTTTTGGCCTTCCAGCTCGTTAAAGGGACCAGAAGAGCTATCCCTCCTCTAGATTTTAATCTTTTTGGACCTGAGGGATTATTGCACAAAAAGATCGAGCGCTTGTCTAGTTCGGATCGATAAAGCTATCGAACATTCATCCCTTCTATATTGTTTTATACTTTTTCGGACTTAAGGGATTAGATGACGAAAAAGGACCTTTGGAGTTAACTTTATGTACCTTTTTAGACTCTCTAAAAATGAAAAGGACCGAGTTGTCTTTGTCGCTAGACTCGTTAAAAATATTGAATAGCGACAAACTTGTCTTTAGACGAGAACGAGTTTCCCTATCGCTAGGCTCATTAAAACATAGCGATGGGCTTGCCCGAAGGGCAGGTTATAGAACAAGCATATGTTATCCTCCTCAAGCTTGACAAAAATAAAGAGGTACTGGTCAGAAATGACTGGGGAAAAATTGGGAGAACCTCAAAGCTTAATGGTAGCAAGTCGCTCCTGAACATGACACTTTTGCCTTCGTAAAACATCGGGTTGGGTTGTTTTCATTCACCGGTCCCTTCACCATGGTCTCGCCATACCATCCACATTTGGGGTAATGCTACCGATCCATCACATCAGTGTCGTTATATGTTCAAGAGATGTCGTTCAGAGAGTGTCAACCGGGTCCCATCCACTGCCATACATCATCTTTCATCCTTTCATGACCGCCACCCTGAATCATATTTCACAGATCGTTTTCACCATCATCACAATCACTAGCTCTGTTCCGTGTCACTGATGTGGGATTCATTAAGGCCCTCCTTTGACGGATCGCTTCTTGTCGACATCAGCTCAGTATCCAAGAAGTTGATCTAGGAACACACCCCCAGTACTTTGAAGCTTGCATGCCTCAATGGCAAGTTTCTCACTTCTGGCAACAGGTATACATCAATGACCTTCGACCGGGAGATTTCGCGTGGTGTTTGACGCCAAGTCCTATATTCACACCACGTGAATTGTGCTGCAGTACCTTGAGGGTCATCATCATTATCGGTGATTCCTCTCACGCTTGTTAACGGTTTACATTATTGACTGGTAATCAAGCGATGTCTTTCCATGTTCGACTCCAAGAAATTCTCACATGGATCGACCTATACTTAGAGTGAAGATCGAACAAGTTTGAAGACCCCGGATCTAGTTTCATCCATCCGGGCTGCGATATATATTCAGGAGATAAAGACATTGACATGTGCAGCAGATGATCATCCTACTAAAAGGATGATAATTTAAGCAGAGAATTATCAGTCTACTATCAGACGATCGTCTGTTTATGTACAGAAAAATGTATTTATAAAGCTGAGCATGGGAAATGCCGGCATCAGCTAGATCATGAAAGCAGTATGAAAAATAATGTATTGTATTGTATTTTGTTACAGGTCACCTCCCGATGATTGAATGAACTTCGGATCCTCCTAATAAAGCATTTCACCCGATAAACGACCTCATACTTTAGGGGGCAACTGTTAGAGACATTTTTGTGCCTTACAGCATGAAGCATGAAATGTCAATAATCTGAGGGATCCAAAGTCCCTAAACATGTTGTTCCTACCCCTAGAGGAACAAGGTCAGCAAACCACAGCACTTCAGATCAGTTCTCCACTGAAAAACACTCAAAAACAGGTCAATTCTGGATCATGTCAACTGCTCCACTGAGCATCTGCGCTGAATGTCAACTGCTCCATGGTGTACCTGCGCTGAATGTCAACTTCATCAAAGGCTACCTGCGCTGAGCAAGTTTGGACATGTGGAGGAATCTTTCCTCAATGTGTCAGTGCCCAGGAAGCTTCCAAAATGACACTTGGATCAAAAGATTCGCCTAAGTGAAGAGTAAGAGGTTCTAAAACTCCGAGTGGAAGGTAGAATCTCCAAGTGGACTCAAGAACTGAAGAAAAACTGGGGTTGAAGAGGACAACAGTCACACAGCAAGCTGACTTATCTTCACTCCAAAACTCTATATAAGGATCTCATCCCATGGGATCTGGAGGCCGGAATTTTGTGCAAAGAATTGCTGTTGGTTTACAGTTGAGATTATTGGGTGATTTCTTGAGGGAGGTGAAGAGGAGATTTCTTTCCGTCGGGAAGGTGATGCTGGATTGGGCCTCTTATGGTTGTATCACCACCTGAACCTTACTTTCTTCCATTAATAAAGCATTTGAGGTTCTTCTATTCGCATGTGTTTCAATGATGTGTTGTCTTACTTGCGTATTTGATTTATGCTAATCCTTGAATCAATTATGAATGCATGCTTCTTGTAGTTTCCCTTTCTCGTCTTGTTTGCAGGATCTTGTGTAGCTGGGCCCGTGAGAAGACAAGGAGCTGGGAGCAAGCAGCAAAGAGAGAAGATTGGATCGACCATTCGCGCAAGACATCGGTGAGTGGATCTCTTCCTTTCCTCTTTTGCATTTCATAAAGAAGTAATCTTAGATAGCTTTGCTTTGACTGTTGCTAAGGAACTATCACCCTTAGAGTGGGATAGGGTCATTCCGTGTTGGATACTTTTCCCTACAACAATGAGGTCGTTAATCTTTTTTTGATGTCGGGTGAAATGCTTTATCATGAGGATCCGAAGTTCTTTCAAGCTGGAAGGAGACCTGTAATAAGATACAATACAATACGTTATCTTCATAATATTTTCATGATCTAGTTGAGGTGGGCATTCCCATGCTCAGCTTTATAAATTCATTTTCATGTACATACGACAGACAATCGTCTGAGTGTAGACTGATGATTCTGGTAGAGCCATCATCCCTTAGATTGGATGATTATCTATGTAGCAACGATGTACATTTGATGTCTTTATTTTCCTGAATATATATCGCAGCCCGGATGGATGAAACTAGATCCGGGGTCTTCAATCTTGTTCGATCTTCACTCAAAGTACAAGTTGATCCATGTGAGAGATGTTCTGGAGTCGAACATGGAAAGACATTGCCTGATTACCAGCCAATGATGTAAGTTGTTAACAGGTGCGAGAGGAATCAATGATAATGATAATGATCCTCAAGGTACTACAGTACAATTCACGTGGTGTGAATAAGGGACTTGGCGTCGAACACCATGCAAAATCTTTCGGTCGAAGGCCATTGGTGTAAACCTATCACCGGAAGTGAGAAACTTTCCATTGAGGCATGTAATCTTCAAAGTATTGAAATGGGTGTTCCTAGATCGACTTCTTGGATAATGAGATGACGTCGACAAGAAGCGATCCATCATAGGAGGGCCTTAATGAATCCCACATCAATGACATGGAACGGACCAAATGATTTTAATGGAGGTGAAAACGGTCTGGTGATATAAGGTTCACGGTGGTGGTCATGAAAGAATGGAGCGTAAATGTATTGCAGCAGGTGAGGCACAGGTGAATTCTGTGAGTGACTTCTCTTGAACATATCGGCGACACTGACATGATGGATTGGTAGCATTAACCCCAAATGTGGATGCTGTGATGTGACCATGGTAATGTGACCGGTGAATGAAACAACCCAACCCGACTTGGATGTGGAGTGAAAGTGTCATGTTCAAGAGCGACTTGCTACCAACAAATTTTCTTCAAGTTTTCTTCCCAATTTTTCCCCAGTCATTGTTGACCAGTACCTCTTTATTTTTGTCAAGCTTGAGGAGGATAACATATGCTTGTTCTATAATTTTCCCTTCGGGCAAACCCATCGCTATGTTTTAACGAGCCTAGCGATAGTGAAACTCGTTCTTGTCTGTTATGGACAAGTTTGTCGCTATTAGGTTTTAACAAGTTTAACGATAAAGAGAACTCGGTCCTTTTCAATTTTAGAGAGTCTGAAAAGGGACGTAAAGGAAACTCCAAAAATCCTTTTTCGTCATCTAATCCCTTAAGTCCGAAAAAGTGTAAAACAATACATAAGGGATGAATTTGCGATACTTTTAACGAGCCGAACAAAACAAGCGGTTGATCTTTTTGTGTAATAATCCCTCAGGTCCAAAAAGATTAAAATCTAAAGGAGGGATAGCACTTATGGTCCCTTTAACGAGCTGGAGAGGCCAATGGCTCGGCAATATTTTCATATTTTACGAGTCAGTTGAAAAGAGCTTAAAGGAGACTCGTCTTTGAGGAACGAGTGATAAATTTGGGTAGCAGCTGATTCCAGGTAAGGTTTGGAATTTACTAATCATGGCAGTGTTACAAGGATGGCTAACAGGATCACTCTTCGCAGTTGTTCCTCAAAAGGCGTAAACAATCAAATGGAGGTGAATGATCGGCCAATACAGAGTGGAGGTGATGATGAGAACACGACCAAGGATTTAAAGGCTGAAGTACTACATTCACGACGGTTATTTACCGGAAACTGGTTCATTTTTTTATTGATCTTAAATGCTGGGGGAAACATTTGCTCATTTCTTATGTTTATTTTTTAACGAGCATGAAGTCCGCGTTAAAACTGCTCGATATATCCAGTCGCATAATAAGGATGTCTCATATATAAAAACGACAATTTTTCAAATTTTTGCCCCACATCCTTTCTTTATGCAAGTTAGGAAACGACCAATCCTACGAGTTTAAAGGGTTAGAAGACCTACAAATTTAAAAAAACAAATGGTCGCTCTTCACTTGCACGCGAAAAGGTTTGCATGCGCCCAGGTATAAAATAGAGTTTCAAGGTTACGCTTCAATCTACCAACAAAACATTTGTTTTATCGGGAAAGGTTTACCTCTTTCAGGTTACCAAAGATTGTTTTATCTGCACTGCAAACAAAACACTTCTTCGGTGATGCCTACGGAAATAGACAAAGGCGAGTGGCGCAGATGCCTCTACCCACATAACTTTGACAAGGGAATCTTATTCTAGTCCAACCCCCTTTTCCAATCACGGACGGGAGTGTCAGACTAGTCATATATCTCTCATGGAAACCTATCTTATACCTAAAGTTTTCCCGCCGAAGCAGACCAGGGTGCATGCCCCCTGGGTTTCAGTCATGTCGACCATTTCTGAGCACCCTATATGATCGAAAGGTATACGATGAATTGGGGACAATTTTTCATCCATCATGATGCCCCTGGCAGGGTGAGGTAACGAACGCTCGACTGGTCGCCATCGCTCAACCCCGAATCACTCGCGCTCATCAGGTAGATGGACTGGGGATTGATGAGACATTCCTTGCGTGAAAATACCATTTAGGGATGGTATATGACTATTTTCCATGTGTGAACAGGGAAATGAAAGCTGGTCTACGAGCGTGACCACTCTTCCTTTGTGCGAAAAAGACATTAATCTAAAGGGTGATGAGAAAATGGCTCCCATGCAATAAATATAGTCTCGTCCAAGGAGTAGATGATAATCTATGGGTCCTTGGACTACCATTACGTTCATTTGAATGGTTTTCCCTCTCAATGTTATGGGCACATTGGGAAGGATCCCTAACGGTCGACTAGTTCCTTTGTCAAAGCCTGTTAGATTTCTCGTCTCAGGCAAAAGCGACGGCAAACCAAGCGCTTTCCAAGCAGTCAAGTAAAGGATACTCACAGAAGCCCCTTCATCTATGATGGTACTGGCCATAACCATTCTATATACTTGAGCAATGATTTGGAATGGTACACTAGCTGGTAAACGGGGTCTGCCTAGCTGATTCTAGTCGAAGGAAACAACTAGGTTGCTTGGAGGTGGGACTAAATATACGGCCGGGTACGACTCTGACGAACTTCCTTCCTACAGTAAATGAATGGGTAAATTTCCCCCATGTTCATCGGAGTCTGTGTTTATGAAAGGAATTTGGATGGTGTCATCCTTGTTCTCTTCGGTGACTATAGCATCTGAAGATGGAACCTCTGAAGGCAATACCGGGTCAGCTGCTGCCTCGACCTTTTGACTTTCATCTGGTATGGGTTCAGATGGTTTATCTTCAATGATAGATGCTTCGGCCGACCACCTGGGCGGGTCAGGCGAATTTTCAACTAGTGACAGACTCGGCAAGAGTTTCTTATATCCAGGAGGAAGTCGTAACGGTGAAACCGGACGATTGTCCAAAACTCCTTTAGCCTCGTCTAAGAAGGGACAACGGTGGACAACGTGATCACCTTCACACAGTTTACAAGGAAATTTTCACTTTTCTTTTTGTCCAAGGGCTTCACTTTCACTAGTCGATGGTGTGTTTTCAACATGATCATCAGAGGTTGATGACACCGAGTTGTGCAAACGAGGATACCAATCCCTTAAGATCTGAGGGATGCAAGGACAATATTTATGAAAGTGGTCTCCTGGTCGGTGCAGTGTGTGGATTTTCGCTAGACTACGCTTGGTTGCCCCTTTTCACCTTTGGCTCCTTCTTCTTCTTCTCTTTCTTCTTCTTTTCCTTCTTCTTCTCAGTACTTGATTTTTGGCTTTACCAGCCTCATCAAGTGAAGAGGAAGGAGGAGAGGAAGAATTGGACGAAGTAGAGGGTTGGGGGTTAACTCTAGAATTGTCTAGTTGCTGACTCGATTGTCCAGGAATTGCGGTGTTCTGAACGACGGAGGTTGAGAAAAGCCATACGGGCAAGCCGATTGTCAATCTTGGAAGTGACAACGTGGCCATATGGGATGCACCAAATCTCCCCAAGAGGAGAAGGGACTAGGATTTCCTCCAAGGGGAACTCCTTGGTTGGTGTACTCCATTTTCTCAACCTAAGACCAACGTAGGAAAGGTGATGATTATTCCATTAAATAAATTTTAGACGCTTTGACACAACTTGTTTTTTCAATTTTAAAGAGTTGAGAAAAAATAAAAGATGACTCTAGTCGCCTTCGATTTTTAATGAGCCTGAAGTGACAAGTGCTCAGATGGACCTTTTCCGTTAAGGAGTCTAAAAAGGAACGAAAGGGACTGCTCTGGAAATCTAGACAGAGGGATTACCAAACCAATCGCAAAATTGCAGAATACTTTTTACAGTACGGTAGTCAATCTTCCCGAATGCTGTGTTCAATGCATTGCGATCGATAGGGCAGCAGACACAGCTTCCTATGGATAAAAGGTTTAAGCCTATTGTGGTATCGCAAAATATACTCGACGGTACGTGGGAGCACAAGTCCGTACTGGCACTTATCATCTCAAAGTGGAGGAATCACCCAACCAACAGTGAGAACAATAGTTACCAGGCTTTACGACGCTGGAATACGTCTCTAGCCTAGACTTCTAGATGTTGTGCGTTAGGTTACAAAGCGTTGTTAGATTCATTAAATTTATTTTATAGTTGATCTTTCTTAAGAAATTTACCTTTCAGGTTCACCGCGTGATGTAGATGTGCAATTCCTAAAATGCAATCTAAGATGATAAACAGTCTTTTTATCTTCTTTGTGCAATGAAAATCTTAGCTACTAAGGAAAGAGAGACAGTATTCTTTCAACAAAGAGCATAGAGCACACACTATATGCATTGTCCTAAATCAAACCAATCAAACAGTCTAAATGCAAATGCACATGCATGTATTTGTTTTCAGCCTTCTTAATATGTGAATGATAAAAAGAAAGCTAATGCGCAAATCTGAATTATTTTTCAAAGCGACAATTACTAACAAGTTTCTTTTCAAAATCAAAATGAAGACAACGACAACACTTTGCAATTTGAAAATGAAAACTTGTTTTCAACACTAGAAAAACTACTAATTCATATCAAATACAATAGTAACAAGGTAATCGACTATCAAGAGCAATCAGACTCTCTTCTATAACTGAAAACGACACTTGTGACACTTTCAAATCAAGAAACGACAATACAATTACGTTACCTCTTTGCAAAGGAGAACTAGAAATGACTCAACAAATACACAAAAACATTTACAGTTCTTTACACAATGGAGGCAGAATAACAGCAAGGAAAGGGGTTTCAAACAGAGGTGTACTGAGTACAGGCAGCAAAAATCTTGAATAGATCTGAAAAGAGTGAACACAGAAACCAACATTTAGGAACAATGCCTAGTCTGATCAGCGCACCTGTAACACAGTGAATTTGAAATGCAACGCACCTTCTACACTCGGGAAGTGCGCTGAATTTGAGATTCACAAAACAAACAGTGTGCTGGACCAAGGACGAGACTTTGTTTGGGTTCCAGGTCATAGTTTGCAGTTCAGTTCAGGGATTTTGGCGGAGCAAGTGGTAATTAGTAAATCAATCACAAGGGTAGATCTAAGGAGGTTACTAGAGCGACCACAAGGGCAATTAGAGAGTTTGTAAATCAATTGTTTAATTTATAAACAAAAGCCCGAGATTGACTGAAGCGACATTTATCTACTTTGCATTTGCATAGCAAATGCAGTTCGAAGGCTACTTGGCTCAACTTCAGGCTCCGTCTGTAAGTTTATAAAGTAAACAAATGTAGATAAACGATCAACCTAGTTGCTCCCCAGTGGAGTCACCATTTTGTTACAGGGAAAAGTGTCTATGTAGAACTGCTAATCCCACTAAGGCTGGTAGCTACCTTAGAAACAAACAAAGTAAAACTACTTTCGTTTTCCTTTATGAAAGATAGATGAGAGAAGAATAAAGGAGACCAACCTCTGCCTTGCACTTGGTTCCTTGCTCGATTCCTCTCTCTTCCGATAGTCCTTTGCTACTTGCTTTCTTGTATACCCAGCTTCACAGAGTACCTATAGAATCAAAGCAGCATAACACTATATGAGAACATGGATCTATTATCATAAACAATCTAGGATCACATGTAAATTGACCATACAAATGCATGAAACATAAATTACACAAGAGTATGGAGGAAAACTTGAATAGCTTTATTGATAATCAAGAAAGAGCCAAGAGAGTTACAACTAGTTGTTCTAACCCAACATCATCCTCTCAGCAAGTAAGCCCTTCTTCACCTCATGAAAAGCTTAGATCACCCAACACTATGATGTTGCCTCAAGAAACCAACAACAATTCCTTACAAGATGCAATCTAGCCCCTCGATCTCTGGGATGAGGGATCCATATATAGATGTCTATAAGGGAGATGAGTCAGCTTGTGATTTGATTAGTGTCTTCCCTCTGATAGTTCTTGCTTCCACTTGGAGATTGATGATCTCTTACTCATCCCTAGTCGAATTCAGAGAGGCAAGTGTCACAGGAGATGTTTTTGGAAGATTCCATGCTTCTCCACCTCGCGGATTGACACTGCCATTTGTCTCTTCTCGCCCATCGCACCCCATAGAAGGGCTTTTTGAAATGCAACGCACCCACTGTGTGTATTTAGGTGAGATGCAATGCACTTTGCCTATGGAGCAGGTGAAATGATCCAGTTTTGACTAGTTCTGAGTAGTTTTTCATGGAGAACTTCTGGGAGAAGCTGTAATCAGTTGACCTTGTTCTTTTAGGGGTTGGAACAACACCTTTAGGGACTTAGGAACCCTTGGTTTATGGACATTTTATGCTTGGGGTTGTGCCTAAAAATGTCTATAACACTACATGTCTATCTTTGAGATCCTCCAAAGAATCTAGAAACTTGAGTTTACCATCCATTCTTTGGGGACCGTACACATTCGTGACTAGGTAGGTTTCCTTATCTCCCACAGTTTAATGACCACTGATAAATAATCCCTAGATGCCTCTGCATCTATAATGCCAATTTTTTGGGGGTTCCAAAGCATGAGAATGCCTCCCGCTGTATTCTCTACTTTGACTTCTAGAAACTCAAATCTATTGAGCCATTTGCTATGAATCTCTTTTATTTTTTGAATGGAACATTTAGTTTCCTAGATGAAGATCACATCTAGTGCTGCTTGTTTCATTCTATTACTAAGTAATCTTTGTTTTCTTTTACTGCCTAGACCCCTAATTATTCCAAGAAGTGAACTTCATTATTAAATATTTGTAAAGGATTAATTGCTTAGGTCTTTCATTTTACCTAAGTCTAAACAATGTAAACTTTGAAACAGGAACTGATAATGTTACCCGTTTCATAGAGATAGCAAAAAAGTGACCCATTTTTGAAAACGGGTGATGCAGAACACACATGTTTTTTTTAGAGCATAGTTTTTGGCACTTTATTTTTTTTTATTTACATTGTGTTTCAGAATGGTAGTGATTTTCATGCTGATTTAAAAAAGTGGTAATTCTGCATCAGACCCTTTTTTTAAAAGACCTATTTTTTTACTTTAAATTTTCTAATGTATGAAATGTAAATAATTATTTTGTAAATTTAATAATTTTTGAAGTGGTCGTTTTCTTCATATTTTCTTGTTTTTATTTTAATTTTAATTTTTTTGTAGTGAGGTTTTTATTGTTTTGCATTTTTAAATTAGAAGGTCGATATTTTGAATTTTCGATATTCTACATATTTATACATCCTTAATTAATTTTTCAATCCACATGAAATAATTGTTTCTAAAAAACAATATTTTTAAAAAATGGAAATAAAAATAACCATTTTTAACATAAATATAACTAAAAAACTACACGTTTTGATAACGTTTTGCTAGAATTGACATGTCTAAATCACAATTTTTATACGAAAATTTTAACTAAAAATGGCTAAATAATAATTTGTTTTTTTATGAATTTCATGTCAAAAAAATAATAATAATCAATTTTTTTTAAAAAAATAATGATTAACTTAAAAATTAACGCAGAAATCACACATTGCAAATATTGAACGCATAACAATATCAGTTCCCATAATCGGAATCGAATAACCACCGCCCAAATGCCCATGGGGGTGGCTATTTGATTCTCGGAATCGGATAGCCACCACCTGGCCACCCCCACGAGCGGCCGAGCGGTGGCCATCTGATGCTAAGAATCAGATAGCCACCGCCCGGCCACCCGTGACAGTGGCTATCCGATTCCGAGAATCGGATAGCCACCGCCCAACCACCCGTGGGGGTGGCCAGGCAATGGCTATTTGATTATCAGAATCAGATAGCCACTGGCTGACCACCCCCACCGGTGGTCGGGAGGTGGCTATCCGATTCCGAGAATTAGATAGCCACCCCCATGGGTAACCGGGCGATGGCTATTCAATTTCGAGAATTGGATAGCCACCCCCACGGACATCTAGGTGATGGCTATTAAATTTCAAGAATCGGATAGCCACCCCCACGGGCAGTCGAGCGATGGCTATTCGCTTCCGATAATCAGATAACCACCCCCACTGGTGGTCAGGCAGTGGCTACCCGATTCTCGGAATCGTATAACCACCCCCTGACCACTCTTGAGGTGGATATCCGATTCTCAAAATCAGATAGCCACCACTTGGCCACCCCCACGGGCAGCCGAGCAGTGGCTATCTAATTCTGAGAATCAGATAACCACCACCCGACCACCCCCACAGGCGGCTGAGTGGTGGCTATTCGATTCAGAGAATCAGATAGCCACCGCCTTGCCACCCATGGAGGTGGTGGCTGATAAAATTGTTTTTTTTTAAATAAAAAATAAATTTTGCTAAATATGTTTATTGTATATATATATATATATATATATATATATATATATATATATATATATATATATATATATATATTTTTTTTTTTTTTAATTTTATATACATTTGTAAAATATATATATTCTAAATATTTTAAATGTTATTTTTAAAAATATCAAAAATATATTTAGCTTTTCTTAATTTTAATTTTTTTTTTAAATGATGTTTAATTTGAAAATATGTATTTTTTTAAATTTTAATTGTTTTTTGGGTTTTTATTTTATTTTTAATTTCAACATATTTTTGTTTTTTAGGGGTTTTTGAAAATGTTTTTAATCTTAATTTTTGTATTTTTTAATTGTTTTTCGTTTTTTTTTCTATTTTTTTAATCTAGTTTGTTTTTAATTTTTTTTTCTTTTAGGTTTTTTTAATGCTTTTTTAAAATTTCCTATTTTTACTTAATTTTATAGTTTATTTTATTTTATTCCAATTTTTTTTATGATTTACCACATTACAAAAATGTTATTTTTTGAAAATATGTTTTTCTTATTATTTATTTCTTTAAATTTTTTAATTCTTATATTTTATTGGTTAATTTTGTTTTTTTTTTCACATTTTTATGATTGATTTTTTTTTAAATATATATTTTTATTTACGTTTTGGTATTATTTTTTAATTATTTTTTTTGTTTTTTTCATTGTTTTTATTTTTAATTTTATGTTTTCAATATTTTTTTGAACTTTTAATGTTTTTTAGAGTCATAACAAAATATTTTACACCATTATTTCAAAATGTTGAAAATTTAACCAACATATATATATATATATATATATATATGTTATTCGATCATCAACACTTTTCATTTTGAGGGTGTTTTTGCACAGTTTTTGCACATAAAAATTCGGTTTTACTGGCAATTTTTTTAAATGTTGAAAATTAACCTAAAAAAAAAATCCATCATTCCATTATTAGCACTTTTCATTTTTAGGCTAGTTTTTGCACAATTTTTGCACAAAAAATTCGTTTTCACTACCATTTTTAAAACATGTTCAAAATTGACCCTAAAAAGAAAAATCATCGTTCTAGTATACACACTTTTCGTTTTTAGCACTGTTTTTTATGTTTTTTCGGGGTTTTTTGGGCAAAGTTCTCGTTTTGAGTTTATAGTTCCTGTTTCAAAGTTTACATTGTTTCTATCATTAGCTTTCCACATTCCATCAAAAGCTCGTTCTATTTTTTCCTGCCTCCTTTCTTTCCTGGGTTTCTGGGTGCTAATCCTAGTGTGGTTTTCATAGTTTTCACACCTTCACTGCCTTGCCTTTCATTATTCCTTTTCTTCTCCAGCCCTATGGTCTGAGTTTTCCATATAAACAGTTGTTGAACTCTATTGAACTCCTCTAGAGGTAACGAATCCACTCCCGTCCTCGTTCCTTGTCTCAAGAATCCTTCTAGATCTAGATTCTCTTTATCCAGAATCTCCTGTAGTTCATGGTCTTCCATCTCCATCTCACTCTGGGTCATTTCCTTGTCCATTTCCAATTTTGTGTCATTCATCATCTCTTCTTTCTGTTTATTATTGTTTTGTGTTTGTTCACCATCTTCTTCATTCTCCTCCTCCACTAGACTTGCTCCCTTAGCCTAATCTGCTTTTGCTATCACCTCTTCATCTTCTAGTACTTGAAACCTATTTTGACTGGCCTATTGCCTTTCTGTTTGATGTAGCTTCGGTCCTATTTTGCTTCCTTTTCCTTTCTGTACCACTTTGTGAAAGCTTTCAATATCTTTCATGGTGTTAGCTTTACTCTTGTTTTCTATTTTACTGAAAGGGAAATCTCTGAATAGATGCCCATGCTCATGGCATTTGCGACATATGAATGGAATATGTTCATAATCCACTGTTTGCACCCATTCTTCATCAAACACTTCCAAGATTACCTCATCCAGTAGAGCTACAGAAAGATCCATCTCCACACATATTCTTGCAAAGGATGTATAATTTCCCCTTCTAGTGGCCTCAGAATCTTTGACAAAACGCCCTAACTTATTTCCTATGGCTGATAAGGATTTCGTTTGCCAATAATCCAGAGGTAGAGAGTATAGTTTGACCCAAACCGGGACCGAGGTAAAAGTCTCACGTTCTAGGACAAAATTCATAACCCATGGTCGCATATACAGGCCTGTAGCTGCGTAAAAGTAGGGCCCTCCTTCAAACACTTTGTCCTTATCTTCAATATTAGCAAAGACCACAGTAAAGAATCCCTTTGACCCAAGATGCAGGTCAATGCTTCCTTTTGGTTTCTAGTGGTATTTAATCCATGTATGTAAAGCTTTCTCAGTGGGCCATAAACCCATGAATTTACAAATGATTGCATATGTCTACATGTGGTCCCTATGCGCCTGCAGAGCAGGATCATTTAAAACTACTCTGGGAGTGATCGTAGTTTTGGGTTTGCATGGTCCCTTTTGTGCTTTGTCTTTTGTTCCTTGTTCCTTGTCTGCTTCCTCATTTTCTCTAGTGCTGTTATTCTCCCTAGATTGGGAACCATATTGCTCCTCTTCACTATTTCTTTGCCTTCCATCTGAAGGACCTCTATCATATTCTATTGGTTTTTTACCTCTGCTGGCCACTGCCTGCTTGTAGGAGGGAGTGGAGCTCCCTCCTTTGCATCCTTCCATGCAGAACAAACTCTGCAAAATCCTGTAACCCTAGTTCAACAATCACTCCGCCTCCATCATCATCACAATATTAATCTCTTCCTCATGTTTCTACTTCTTATCATTCACATGACACACTGGATTTTAGCTTGTCATTAAATTGCGGAGAGGACATATCTTCCTCTGAAAATCCGTCCCATCTTTCGTCTATCATTTTTGAAAACACAGAGGGTAAACATCCTTGCTTCTCATCTATCGCTCTACATGATTCATCAAATCATGAGGATGTCAATGAACATCCAAAATTTTCTGATCGTGGTTGTCGTGAGCTCTGTACTTCTTCATTTGATCACGATGTTGATCCACTCATTTTTAATATTTCTAAGCCACTGGTCTCTGATGATAGATCTTTTGACAAAGTGGAAACCCCATAGGCTGTTGGGGCACTTCAGCCTAAGTTGATGGTTATGTCAGGCCCTAGTTGTCCTAACGTTAGTTCCACTTCCGATAACAAATTTTTTTAAACAACCAAGGCTTCTCATCACTCATTTGTCTACATTGAAGATCAATCCAACACACAAATTTCGTTTCCTCCGTCGGAATCACATGATCACATCGCTTATGCACTGGAGGAATCATACACAACAAGAACAGTTTCAAGGCATAAGTTGTCTCTCTTTCTCATGTTTGCTTTTTTGTCATAGTCAAGAGAGTGTGCATGTTTATCATCTACACGCAGTGTGTCACAACACCATGTTAAGTCAATAGAATGTTTGTCTTGTGCATTCTCTCTTTTATTTTCTATGGATGTTTTAGAACTTGGAGCGTATTGGTCTACACTAATCTATATTTATTGTTCACTGGTTTACATGCATATATTTCTTTCCTTCACCAGCATGGGCCAACAAATGCACTAGTGGCTGCATTGGAAATATCACTTCACGTGAGTAGGCCCATGCATTGTTTAGCATAGGAGTAGGAGTAGTCTTTGCTTCTTGATTTTATTTTATTTTTAGCTTTCATGTCTATTTTCTTACTTACTTGGTTTGGTTTTCTTGATTCCTTGTGTTTCTTACTTTTTCTTCTTTCTCTTTACTTCTTCTTTTTGCTTTTTACTTTCTTTTCTTTCTTGCACCCGTAAGTTAGCCTCTCATGAAACCGTGCTTGGCTCTTGAGACAAGCCACACAAATCTAAGACGACGTGTATAGCTATCAACATTTGGTTATCTATTGTCCTCTCTCTTTATGAAGAACTTGTTATCTTTAGGTGATGATGCCTTTATGGAAAATACATTCTTTTCAGAATGAGTCTTGGTGAAAACACAATGCTTGCACTATTAACTAGTACCGCCTACTCTATTTGGCCCTTTGGGTTAACCCTTTTCAACTCAGTCAAGTAGAGTAAGGTGAGGGGGAAACCTTAACAAGTATGTTAGAGGTATATATAACATATTTCTCTAAAGGAACAACCTCTTCTTCTCTCAATAAGTTGGGATCTCTCTTCTGCCTCTTAAATAAATAACTTCCTATGCACAATTCTTTGAAAAATAAAAAAATGAAAAATGAATAAGGAGAAATAAGAGAAAGGCTTCCTACGTACAAAGGTGATGCAAGTAACTCCATTGGTGTACTGACTATGCTCACTAGTAGCGAAGCGATGCTTGTGTTCCTGTGTGAATCCAATGGGGTGCTGTTCAGGCCTGTTGGGAGTGGAGCAACACCAGTGATGAAACTTAAACTCTGACAGTTATATTTCTTGTGCACCAATATACTCTTCATCCCCAAATGAAACAACTAAGTTGATTTGGCTTGGAATGTTTGTTGACTGATCAAGAGAATGGCAAGGACTACATCCTTCACACAAGCTAGTGGGGAAGCCATTATGATCAAAGAATCGAACAATACTTCCAGAAGTGTTAGACTTGATTTTCACAAAACAAGGTCCATATAGAGAGTTGGAGTTCTACCAGTGTTTCACCAATGTTGTAGAAAATACAACCACCCTCCAAAATTTTGGCTCGCATGCAAATTTTAGAGCCTACCTTAGATGTTGCAATCAATCATCCTCAGTCACTTGTTGGTTAGCTGATGATTTCAAGCTCCCCTCTTTGATATTACAAGTTTTTCATGTTCTCATATTTATGCAACATGTGTCATATTTGGGCATAGGGATTGTTGTTTATCATGTAAAGGGAATGTTGTTTTTCATCAAGGGAAAGCATGCACGCGTGAGTTTCTATCATCACATAGACATGTTTCACACTCACTTCATGCACTCTTGTCACAAAGGGTCTGGTATCAAGAAGAGTATGTTTTATACATTCTGGATGGTATATGTTGCATCACTAAGTGTTTTTGTGTGATCACAGTAAAGGCCTATCGATGTTTGCATCAGTTGCCCTTATCTCACGCTTAGCCATTTTCCTAGCCTCATCCATCTTCTCAAAACTGTGCACTTTTCTTCTACAACCCTCAAGCTTCCTCCCTTGCTTGCTGAAACCCCACAGTGCATAGAGAACCCAACCAACACTTCTCTCCAGAAATGCATAGAGCAGTCAGGCAACCAACACTTCTCTCCAGAAATGCGCAAAGTAGTTTGTCTACCCTGCACTTAGAAACTACGCAAAGGTGTTCTCCAAGGACCCCCATCCCATAGCAGTGTCTTGTGCCTCAAAACTGTGTAATGTTTTCCAAGTTGTAATGTTAGTATTTCATGCAAAAACTACATAGAGGGACCTCCTAGGGCCTCATCTCGGCAGTAGTCACCACTCGTTGAAGCTGCGATGATCTACCTCTTAGTGACTACAGGAAAAGGTGACATGCTAATATCACCACAAGGAGTTGAGGAGAAGGACCAAGAGGCTAATTGATGGTTAAGATCAGGACCGTATGCAAAATCCATCAGATGCATGATCATCTTAAGGGTAGGTATGGTAAGTAAAGAAAACCTTCCGAAGCACATCTCTTAGTTTAGTTTGCAAGATTGCTTGTCATTGTCATATCAACATGTCTTCAGTAACATGCTTGTGTGAAAACACCAAAATTTATTTCATGTGTTTCCTCTACATGTCTTGCTACCTTTTTGCTTGTTCGACCAACTTTTATCTTCAACATGTTGATTGCTATGTCATGCTTGCGACCTTGTTCTAGTGATGTTGAAGGTTTGTGTAATAGTTGTGTTCACTATGTAAACATCTATCACACTCACACATGATGTTGTAAGAACTATCGCACAAGTGTTGACATGGTCATCTGAAGTTCTATGCGAAGTGTCGCACTTGTCATGTTCACCATTAGACAATCTCGTAGTCAGTCACATTGAGACATGTTATCTTGTTGGTTTGAGGTGTCTTATTGTCGAGTCATGTTTACTGTGTGTTCACAAGGTAATGTATTCATGAGTTCACCCGCTTACACACTTACCCATTTTTTTCTGAAATTTTGTCGACCAGAACTCCCTCCATCATTTGGAACTCCATTGAGTTGCACTGAATAGTCTCAGCCCTCAATGACCAAATACTGCTACCCAGAATTATGTAGATCTTGAGGCTGCCTCCCAGGAAATATACACTACACAATATTGGAACCAACCTCACTGATTTTCACTTAGAAAAATGGATAGGTTTCCCAAGTAGTTATCTCAATCTGTGTTTCCCGCAAGCCTATCCATGAAGCCTCCCACTGGTCAACAGGAGAGTTTGACTAGGCAGTGACCCCGGGCTTCACTCCTCCAAAAAATTGCACAGAAGTTGTTAGTATGCCAACCTTTACTGACTGAAGAAATTGTGCAAACATGAGGGACAGGCACCCGCTTCCTGTCACTACACTATCTCTAAAAATTGTGCAGTTCTATCATCCAGTACCCCCGATAGCTGACCTACTACTCGTCCTGAAAATTGCGCAGTTTTCTTGGATTGTCTGCTAAATGCCCCACACCCGGCTCAGCCCAGAAACTATGTAGACATGTCCTACATGATTGCCTCCTAGTTTTCTGTAGTTTTCGCCAGTAAGATCCTGCAGCCCACTCCTAGACTCTTCTAAACATCTATGTAGTTTTCACTACGAGTATCCCTTGTTTCCGGCACTTCCTTCCCTGGAAAAATTGTGCAGTTTTACCTCCCAGCTGAGCTAGATCTAGTAGAATGTCACTATTTTCCTAGACTGCTCAACCCTACCTCTCAGTGACCTCTACAAAAATTTTCTTGACAGTACCCCGAAGCTCTGCATCTTAGCCCGAAATGTGTTTTGCGCAGTTTCAGTGCCTTGTCCTCTCTCCCAATCGCCCGCTCCCGGAAACGAAAGACAATGCATCATGGTAGACTAGGGGATTTCTGGATTTGATATCGTCTCATCATGAGTGATTGTAGAAAAAGGTACATGTATGAGACATGCCATGTCAACAAATGGGATGAACAAGGAGCGCATGCTAGAAGACTTGCTCGTGGTTGGACTGTTGTTGGGAAAAGTATCCAATATGGAATGACCCTATCCCACTCTAAGGGTGACAGTTCCTTAGCAACAACCGAAGCAAAGCTATCTAAGATTTCTTCTTTATGAAAGTAAAAGGAAGGAGGAATAGATCCACTAACCGATGTCTTCCGCTAATGGTTGATCCAATCTTCTCTCCTTGCTCCTTGCTCCCAGCTCCTTGCTCTCTCACGGGCCCAGCTACACAGAGATCCTGCAAAATAACAAGAGAGGGAAACTACAAGAAGCATACATTCATAATTGATTCAAGGATTAGAATAAATCAAATACACAAGTACATCAATACATCATTGAAACACATGCATATAGAAGAACCTCAAATGATTTATTAATGGAAGAAAGTAAGGTTCAGGATGTGATACAACCATAAGAGGCCCAATCCAGGATCACCTTCCCGACGGAAAGAAATCTCCTCTTCACCTCCTTCAAAGCAAATCACCTCAATAATTCTATACTAAAACCAACAGCAATTCTTTGCACAAATTCTAGCCTCCTGATCTCATAGGGTAGAGATCCTTATATAGAGTTTTGGAGAGAAGATGAGTCAGCCTGATGTGTGACTAGTGTCCTCTCCAACTCCAGTTCTTCTTCAGTTCTTGAGTCCACTTGGAGATCCTTGCTTCCACTTGGAGTTTTAGAACCTCTTACTCATCACTAGGCGAATTCCTTGATCCAAGTGTCATTTTGGAAGCTTCCTGGGCACTGACACATTGAGGAATGAGACTTCCACTTGTCAAATCTCGCTCAAAACAGGTAGCCTTTGCTGGAGTTGACATTCAGCGCAGGTAGACCATGGAGCAGTTGACATTCAGCGCAGATGCTCAGTGGAGCAGTTGACATGATCCAAAATTGACTTGTTTTTGAGTGTTTTTCAGTGGAGAACTGATTTGAATTGCTGTGGTTTGCTGACCTTGTTCCTCTAGGGGTAGGAACAACATGTTTAGGGACTTTGGATCCCTTAGATTATTGAAATTTCATGCTTCATGCTGTAAGGCACAAAAATGTCTATAACAGATGCCCCCTAAAGTATGAGGTCGTTTATCGGGTGAAATGCTTTATCAGGAGGATCCGAAGTTCATTCAATCGCCGGGAGGTGACCTGTAATAAAATACAATACAATATATTATTTTTCATACTGCTTTCATGATCTAGCTGAGGCGGGCATTTCCCATGCTCAGCTTTATAAATACATTTTTTTGTACATAGAACAGACAATCGTCTGATGGTAGACTGATAATTCTCTGCTGAAATTATCATTCTTTGAGTAGGATGATCATCTGTTGTACATTTCAATGTCTTTATTTCCTGAATATATATCGCAGCCCGGATGGATGAAACTAGATCCGGGGTCTTCAAACTCGTCCGATCCTCACTCTAAGTACAAGTCAATCCATGTGATAATTTCTTGGAGTCGAACATGGAAAGACATCGCTTGATTACCAGTCAATGACGTAAACTGTTAACAAGCGCGAGAGGAATCACCGATAATGATGATGACCCTCAAGGTACTGCAGTACAACTCATGTGGTGTGAATAGAGGACTTGGCGTCGAACACCACACAAAATCTTTCGGTCGAAGGTCATTGATGTATACCTGTCGCCGGAAGTGAGAAACTTGCCATTGAGGCATGCAAGCTTCAAAGTACTGAGGGGGGTGTTCCTAGATCAACTTCTTGGATAATGAGCTGATGTCGACAAGAAGCGATCCGTCAAAGGAGGGCCTTAATGAATCCCACATCAGTGACACAGAACGGAGCTAATGATTGTGATGAAGGTGAAAACGATCTGTGAAATATGATTCAGGGTGGCGGTCATGAAAGGATGAAAGATGATGTATGGCAGTGGATGGGACACGGTTGACTCTCTCTGAACGACATCTCTTGAACATATAATGACACTGATGTGATGGATCGGTAGCATTACCCCAAATGTGGATGGTATGGCGAGACCATGGCAATGAGGCCGGTGAATGAAACAACCCAACCCGATGTGGTACGGAGGCAAAAGTGTCATGTTCAAGAGCGACTTGCTACCATTAAAGCTTTGAGGTTCTCCCAATTTTTCCCCAGTCATTTCTGACCAGTACCTCTTTATTTTTGTCAAGCTTGAGGAGGATAACATATGCTTGTTCTATAACCTGCCCTTCGGGCAAGCCCATCGCTATGTTTTAACGAGCCTAGCGATAGGGAAACTCGTTCTCGTCTAAAGACAAGTTTGTCGCTATTTAATGCATTTTAACGAGTCTAGCGACAAAGACAACTCGGTCCTTTTCATTTTTAGAGAGTCTAAAAAGGTACGTAAAGTTAACTCCAAAGGTACTTTTTCGTCATCTAATCCCTTAAGTCCGAAAAAGTATAAAACAATACAGAAGGGATGAATGTTCGATAGTTTTATTGAGCCGAACTAGACAAGCGCTCAATCTTTTTGTGCAATAATCCCTCAGGTCCAAAAAGATTAAAATCTAGAGGAGGGATAGCTCTTCCAGTCCTTTTAACGAGATGGAAGGCCAAAACTCGGCAAACTTTTCATATTTTACGAGTCAAATGAAAACCGCTCAAAGAAGACTCGTATTTTGAGGAACGCGTGATGAACAGGGATAGCAGCAGATTCCAGGTACAGGTTGGAATTTTCCAATCACGGCAGTGTCACAAGGATGGCTAGGTGAAATCACTCTTCGCAGCTGTTCCTCAAAATAGGTAAACAATCAAGTGGAAGTGAATGATCGGCCAAATGAAAAGTGGAGGTGACGGTGCAAACATGACCAAGGCTTTTATGGCTAATGAATTTACGATCTCAAATGGTTATTTACCGGTTCGTTTTTTCTGGATGAGCTTGAACTCTGGGGGAAGCTTGCTCACATGCTTATGTTTATTTTTTAACGAGCATGAATTCCGCGTTAAAACTGCTCGGTTTTGCGTTTATTTTTTAACAAGCATGAACCTTGCCAAAACTGCTCGTTTATACCAGTCATAAGATAAGAATGTCTCCTGGAGATCGCTATTTTTTATGGCGCTTCATCTCTCTACGCTTTGCTCCACATCCTTTCTTTATGCAAGTTTGGTTACGACTAATCCAAAAAGCAGATAAATAATCACTCCTTGCTTGCACTCCAAAAGGTTTGCATGCCCCCAGGTATAAAGTACAATTTCAAGGTTATCCCTCTAGTTTCCACACCTGTTTTTCTTTGGGTGTTCACAGCTACTTGTCTCCTTGCTAGTCTAGTTTTACTGGGACTATACGAGATCACAAGAGAGCAACTACTTGGTTTTTCTCGTTAGTCTAACTTTAAAGAATCTTTGCAAGATCGCAAGAGAACAGCTACTTGCGACAAGAGAACAGCTACTTGCGATAAGAGAAGAACACTCCTCAAAGACAAAACATTTGTTTTACCAAAGGGATACCTCTTTCAGGTTATCCAAAGATTGTTCCATTAGCATTTAAACAGAACATTCCTTGGCGGTGCCTATCAAAATAGACAAAGGTGAGTGACGACCCCCGCCCTCTCACATAACTTTGATAAAAGAATCTTATTCCAGAACAACCCCTCTTCCTTCTTCGGAAGGGATACGGACTAGTCATATTCTTCCGCGGAAATTCTACCTTATATCCAAGGTTTTCTCTGCCCAAAGCAGACCAGGATGCATGCCCCCTGGGTTCCAATCCTATTTTCCCGAATCACTCGCACTCATCAGGAAGAAGGACCGGGGGTGGAGACATTTCTTGATTGAATGGACCATTCAGGGTTGGTATGTGACTATTTGCGATGCGTGATCCCGGAAATGAAAGTTGGTCTACGAGCTTGACCATTCTTCCTTCGTGTGGAAAACACATTACTCTAAAGAGTGAGGAGACTATTGCTCCCATGCAATATATATAGTCTCGTCCAAGGAGTAGGTTATAATCCAAGGGTCCTTGAACGACCATCACGCTCATTTGAACGACCTTCCCTTTCAATGTAATAGGCACATTGGGGAGGATCCCTAATGGTCGACTGGTTCCTTTATCAAAACCCGAGAGATTTCTTATCTCAGGAAAAAGCGCCGGGGAACCCAGTGCTTTCCAAGCAATAGAGGAAAGGATACTCACAGATGCCCCTTCATCAATGATAGTTCCAGCCATTACCATTCTGTATATTTGGACTATAATTCTTAATGGTATACCGGCTGGTAACCAGGGTCTGCCTAGTTGGTTCCAATCAAAGGACACAACCAGGTTGCTTGGTGGTGGGACCGAATACACGGCCGGATATGACCCTGACGATGTTCCTTGCTACGATAAAGGAATGGGCGCATTGCCCTGGTGCTCATCAGAGTCGGTGTTGACGAAAAGAATCTGGATGGTGTCATCCTTATTCTCTTCAGTGAGGGTGTCATTTGAAGATGAATCTTTAGTGACAGTGTCATTTGAAGATGAAACTTTTGAAGGGAGAACCGGGTCAACTGCCATTTTGACCTTTGGACTTTCGTCCGGTCCGGATTCAGTAGGTTCATTTTCAGTGACTGACGCTTCAGCTGACCACTTAAGCGGGCCAGCTGTATTTTCAACCAACGAAGGACTTGGCATGAGTTTTTGTATCCAGGAGGAAGTCGTAACGGTGAAACCGGACGATCTTCCAAAACTCTCTTCGCTTCGTCTAAGAAGGGACAACGGTGGATGGCGTGATCGCCTTCACACAGTCTGCAGGGGGATCTTGCTCCCCTTCTTTGTCTAGAGCCTTCACTTTCGCTGGTCGACGGTAAGCATTCAACATGGCTATCAGAGGTTGATGCTCCTGAACTGTGCAAACGAGGGGACCAGTCCCTTAGTATCCGGGGAATACAGGGACGATCTCGGTGGAAGTGGTCTCCTCTACATATGACACATGGCGATTTAGGCCCGGTCTGTGCTGTGTGTGGATTTTTGTCAGATTTCTTTTGCTTGCCCCTAGTCGCCTTAGGCTCCTTCTTCTTCTTCTCTCTCTTCTTCTTCTCCTTCTTCCCCTTGGGAGCTTGGCTTTTGCCGGCTCTACCTTGTGAAGAGGAAGGATTGGATGAAGAGTTATAGGAAGTAGAAGGCTGGATGGCAGCTCTAGACTGATCTAACTGTTGACTCGATTGTTCAGGAACCGCGGTGTTCTGAACTACACTGGTTGAGAATAGCCATACTGGTAGGCCAATTGTCAGTCCTGGAAGCGACAATGTGGCCATGTGGGGCACACCAACTTCTCCCCAAGAGGAGAAAGGAATAGGATTTCCATCATGGGGAATTCCTTGGTTGGTGTACTACATGTCCTCAACCTAAAGACCAACGCAGGAATGGGAGGTGATTATGTTCCGTTTAAAATAAATTTTATAACGACGCTTTAGACACAACTTGCTTTTTCACTTTTTAAGAGTCGAGAGAAAGATAAAGATGACTCTAGTCTCCTTCGATGTTTTAACGAGCCCGAACTGACAAATGCTCGGATGGACTTTTTCAGTTATAGAGTTTGAAAAAGGCCAAAAGAAACTACTCTAGAGTTCTAGGCAGAGGGTGTGCCAAACTTTTCGCAAAACCACAGAAGACGTTTTACGGTACGGGTGGTCGATCTTCGTGAATGCTGTGTTCACTGCATTGCGATCAGTAGGGCGGCCGACACGGCTTCCTAAGGATAAAGGCTTTATTCCTATAGGGGTCTCCCAATATATACGCGACGGTACGTGGGAGCACAAGTCCGTATTGATACTTATCGCTTCACCGTGGAGGAATCACCCAACCACTCGACGCTAAGATATCACGTTTCACGACGCCGGAACACGTCTCTAGCTTAGACCTCTATGTGTTTGCGTTATGTTTCAATGCGTTGTTATGTAAATTCAATTCATTTTAGGTTGATCTTGTTTAGAAGTTTGCCTTTATGGATCACCACGTGATGTATGGTACAACTCCTAAATGCAGTCTAAGAATGATAAGCAAGCTTTTTTCAATCTTTCAACTTATGAAAATATTAACTACTGAGGGAAAAGAAAGACATCATCTTTTCACACAGATCATAGAGCACACACTAATGCACTTTTTCCTAAATCAACATGCAAGCTATCAAAATGCACATGCACGATGCAGGTATTTCTTTTCTCTTTCTTAATGTTGATGTATTACAAAAAGAAAGCTGTTGTATAACTTTGAATTCAATTTCAAGTGAAAACAAATAAGCTTTTGTCCAAATTCAAAAGACACCTTAAGATTTACTTGTTTCAACACTAGAAATATATAAATTCAAACCATATGACGAAAGCAAAAGCTCAATCAGCTATGAACAGCAAACAAACTAACTCTTAGGATCAAAACGACACTTCATCACAGGTCTAGATCTAAGAGGCCATAGCAAGACTAGTTCACTTTCTTTATGGGAAACTGTAAATGAAGTAAGAAATACAAAAAGAACAATCACAGTTTCTTTATACAACCGAGGCGGAATAGTGGCAAAGAAAGGTGGTTTCAGATAGGTACATTGGTTGATAACAGGCTGCAAAAACAATACTGAAAACTGGGCAACAGAAAGCAGAGAACCCCAGTTGCACAAGGCAAAATTGGTTCAGCGCAGGTAGCCCCTTCAGGACCTGCGTTGAAATGCAGACTGCCTTCACAGTGCCTGCGTTGAAGAGGAAACTTTCGTTTCTCTCAGGTTCCGGGTCACAGATTGCTCAAAATTCAACAGTTTTAGGCCAAATCAAAGGCTATCAATCAAGTATACACTAGAGGATGATTAGGAGGATGAAGACTACCACTAAGAGCTATTTAGAGTCCTTGTGGATCAGCTCTTCAAATCATAAACATGCCCAGCAACTGAGCTATAGTAGCTGCCCTCTACTTTGCATTTGAAAGATTCAAATGCAGTTCGATTCAGTACTCCCTGTGTTTAGGAAATGAATAGCAAGAAACACAAGCATCCAAAAAGATACGATCCCCAGCGGAGTCGCCAGTTTGCTGTTGGGAAAAGTATCCAATACGGAATGACCCTATCCCACTCTAAGCGTGACAGTTCCTTAGCAACAACCGAAGCAAAGCTATCTAAGATTTCTTCTTTATGAAAGTAAAAGGAAGGAGGAATAGATCCACTAACCGATGTCTTCCGCTAATGGTTGATCCAATGTTCTCTCCTTGCTCCTTGCTCCCAGCTCCTTGCTCTCTCACGGGCCCAGCTACATAGAGATCCTGCAAAATAACAAGAGAGGGAAACTACAAGAAGCATACATTCATAATTGATTCAAGGATTAGAATAAATCAAATACACAAGTACATCAATACATCATTGAAACACATGCATATAGAAGAACCTCAAATGCTTTATTAATGGAAGAAAGTAAGGTTCAGGATGTGATACAACCATAAGAGGCCCAATCCAGCATCACCTTCCCGACGGAAAGAAATCTCCTCTTCACCTCCTTCAAAGAAAATCACCTCAATAATTCTATACTAAAACCAACAGAAATTCTTTGCACAAATTCCAGCCTCCTGATCTCATAGGGTAGAGATCCTTATATAGAGTTTTGGAGAGAAGATGAGTCAGCCTGATGTGTGACTAGTGTCCTCTCCAACTCCAGTTCTTCTTCAGTTCTTGAGTCCACTTGGAGATCCTTGCTTCCACTTGGAGTTTTAGAACCTCTTACTCATCACTAGGCGAATTCCTTGATCCAAGTGTCATTTTGGAAGCTTCCTGGGCACTGACACATTGAGGAATGAGACTTCCACTTGTCAAATCTCGCTCAGTGCAGGAAGCCTTTGTTGGAGTTGACATTCAGCGCAGGTAGACCATGGAGCAGTTGACATTCAGCGCAGATGCTCAGTGGAGCAGTTGACATGATCCAGAATTGACTTGTTTTTTAGTGTTTTTCAGTGGAGAACTGATTTGAATTGCTGACCTTGTTCCTCTAGGGGTAGGAACAACATGTTTAGGGACTTTGGATCCCTTAGATTATTGACATTTCATGCTTCATGCTGTAAGGCACAAAAATGTCTATAACATGGACGAACACACGAAGCATACCAAGTATAAAGTGAAGGAGAAATGTGCAGATGCATGAACCATCAAGCGAACACCAAGACCATTGAAGACTTTTTTCACTTTGCCATGTGGAGGTGAAGCTATGGTACACCATGGGCACACTAATGACTCAGTAGCACAACAACTCGATGCGAACAACACAACCAAAATGTGCATACCAGCAGTGTCATGTTGAGTTTTGTCATGAGTCGCCTTAGCCACATCACTACTTTGGTTCATAACTGTGTAATCAATGTAATTTAACTTGGAAGTCCAAGAGACCCATGGATGAATTCAAAGAGTCATGTAAGTCAAACGGTCATGAGGGAAGTTGAACAGTCACAAGGGTCACTTTCACCCTTGACTATATATAACCCTCATTTGTTCATGCAAAGGAATTTTCACCTTGGATCCTCCAACATAATCTTGAGAGTCTGTAGCCTTTTCTTTGAGGAGTGAGAAACGGCTCCAATTCCCCGCTATCGGGGTTAGTGATGTATGGTGTATGGATGTGTCTTAGAACTTTCACTTAATTTAGAATCCTGTTTACAAGCCAGCACGTTTTCACACATGTATTGTATTCATTTGTAAGACTATTCTTTGGACACTTGTAATGCATGTTGCTTTAACCTGTACTAAGATAGTTGAGCTATTTCAGTTGTTTAGTGCATATTATATTGGAAATTTTTTGTATCAGTTGTTAATGTTGTCTTGCATGCGTGGATTATTCTACTGTACACTCGACGGGTTCATTCTTGTAAACTTGTTATAATGACCGTCGCACTTGTGTGGACTATTCCGTTGGGTGTTGTATGTGCTATATGTTCACTTTTCGTTTGTGATTTTCACATATGTTCAAGCTAATCTGCCATAAGCTTTGCATGTCCTACATTGTTGTGTGTCTCTAACAGAGTTGGGACTATTGCCTTTCGACTTGAGACTCACTCTCAACCTCTCCCTCTATAGTGCAAGAACTTAGACACAAGTTACATTAAGCACTCCCCAGGCACACGAACCTCATTCTTTGAAGACTAAGTATACCACTCTCATGTGATAATGGAAACTAGGCCATCATACCTGATGGGACTCTGTTGTAGTGGCTACATCTACCCTCCAAAATTTTTCCTTAGCTTCATTTTGGAGCCTCCCTACCAACCTTTCACAGCAGCATGTATTGCTTCATCAAGTACACAAGCTTCAGTGATTTTCTTGTAGAATGATAGCCTATCCATCAAATCTTGTTGCATTCCCCTTACGGGTTTTTATTTCGGACTTGGTCTAGATGCAGGCTAAGCAACTCCCTTAAGAAATTATGCAATTCTGGAGGGCAACTAGCCTTCCCTCTAGAAAATTTTGCAATTCTGATTGGAAGCCTGCTGGTCTCCAGAATTGTACAGATCTTCTAGCCAATCTTCACTGAGAAAATTGCGCAATTCTTCCCAACATGGCTACTCAGCCCAGGAATTACACAATCGTGGGTAGCAATCAGCTGCTCTGCCCAGAAATCGTGCAAATCTCCTAGGCAACCAGCCCAACTCCCTCCTAGAAATGCGCATTTTCTCCCAATAGTTGAGCAGGCTCTTGCATGTGTAGTTGAGTTGACTGGTTCCCTTTGGACCAAGCTAAATTAATTTTCATGCATGGGCTACTCCTCCCAAGGCAACATGCAAAGGAATCCCTTGATTTAGGGATCTATTTTTAGTAATTGGAGGTTACATGCAAGGATCATCTCATAAACCTCCTCCCAAGTGTCACTTTTCCTATATTTGTGGCGTGCACATCACAACTTTGATCTTATAAAAAATCATCAACTGGATGCCACAGAGCTCATTCCTCACATCGACCTTGCAGCTCTGGCATCCCACATTACATCTAGGAGTCCTCAACACATTCAACTCAGTTGTCTTGGGGTAAGCTCGTTGTTCATGACTTGTACTGTGTTTCTGTCGCTTTTTGTGTTTCACTTTGTGTGAGTTTTTTCTACTCGATTTCAATGAGTGCTTGCTATCGTTTACATGCATACTATCTTGTACTAGCACCGTTTCAGTTTTTTTTTGTAGCTCACTATTGTCGCATGCATGGAACTATTTTTTCATGGATGGTCATCGTTGTGGCGATTTTCTCCACAGACTTGCATGCTTTCCCATTTCCTAAATCGTGCACTTGTTGTTTGCATGAATGGTCATTCACTCTTGTTTGCACTCATCTCCTCATGCATTCACATTTCTCATATTTTCAGTCGCCCGTCGGCCAGATTGGGCTGCCTTGGCCCGGACCGTGCCTTTCCCATCTAGCACTATGCATTTAGGGAAGCGAATGCTCTTCCTTCCCTCCCTCCATAAATCGCGCAAATCAAGCCACGTACTAACCTCTAGGCTTGCATTGCGCAATTTTTGGAGGTAGTGTCTTGTTGGCCCTAGAAACTACATAATGTAGTTTGCTGGTTGCATGTCACTACTGACTAAAATTGTGCATTGCACAATTGTAGTCCTTAGTAGGCCAAGCTGGACTATGCATTACGCAGTTCCAGAAATCAGTCAGCCTCCTGATAGCCTAGACTATGCCTTGCACAATTTTGGTTGTCAATGTCCCAACCTCTTGGTGGAAATTGTGTAACCTTCATGATTAGTCACATAGGTATGTTGCAATTCAGTTCTCAACTTCATTTTGGTTTTCGACTAACAAATTTGTTTCCATGAGTGTTTCCATGTCTCTAGGTATCGTAGGTAGTCATCTGTCTCTCAGTAGCATAGGTACAATGATTTCCAGGAGAGCAGAGTAGAAGACATCATTCAGAGCACATTTGGGGATGCATTCGGTCAATTGTCTATGAACTTGCCTACCCACAAAGACATCAAGTTGTTTGTAGACAAGGACATCAAGATATGACGGCAGCAACATCATAGCAAGTAGCACCATCTAAAGTAGTTGAAGGCAGCATGTAGATGCAACAAATGCAAGAGGAAGGTTGTTGACAACACAAAGGCAGAATAAAGTTCCAAGCTCAAGAAGATCCACTTGTGATGAAAGAAACTTTGGAGACTCAGGCTATGAGGTGACGATGTGACATGAATATCACATGAAGATATAGAATGGAACACAGAAGGAGTTGCGTGCGCTAAAGTAGCAACTCAAGGGACAATAACAGCTGCATAAACGAGAGAATGAGTTGTGGCAGAACAACTATAGCAATGGGTGCAACATGCACTCACTGATGAAATTGCACATGTACAAGTTATAGATCCATCCTAGTAGCTGGCACGGAGTAGACAAGGTGAGTAGTGTTGTTGATCACATGCAAGGGAATGTAGTAGCATGCATGTCATTGTGCACATACATGATATCCCACCCATTCAAAACACTCACCAAGGTGAAGACAAGAAGAAAGTTTGACTGGAGCTGAACATGTACCTCAAAAAGTTGATGTGCATGGCCACTAGCACATGGTTGGAGAGCAGCATATACACTATACATCAACATGTTGCCAGTCTGGTCGCACCATATCAGGAGCCATATAAATGCACTCGAATGCAACGAAGGCAAGAGTTCGCTTCAGCAAGATGTCACCATTGAGCGCATAGACACCTTCACAGACAACCAAGCTTGGCATCAGCTCATCACCTTCGACCATCATAAGCATGTCAAAGAGTTGGTATCACCACAATGGTCCGAGTGTTAGTGATTTCTTGCATGGATTTCTCAAGCCATTTTGTCTCACATGGGCACATGTGCATTGTAATGTAATGTCTTGTCAAGTGGAAGTTCAAGTGTCAATAGTTGAATGTAATAGTCATAGAGTAGTTGAAGAGTCATAAGGGTAGATGAATAGTCTCAAAGGGGAATGTCAAGGGTCACCCCACCCTTTTCTATAAATAAAACCTCATAACTCATTGTATAGGCTTTTGGTCAGCCAAGCTTCTGATAAGACTATCTTAGAGAGAGCTTAGACAGTATTGTAATGAGCCTTGGCTTCTCCACTACACAAATCTAGTACATCTCTTTGGAGGAGTAGGTGGTTGTGGTTGTAACATTCCATTGTCGGAACTCGTGGTTGGACAAGGATGTATTGTATAACTGGAACTTACACGTCTTAATATAATAGGGCCAGAATGTTTCATGCATATGTCATATTGTATTCCAGCTATCTTGTTTACTCTAAATGGTATATGTATATGCTTACTTATGCATGCATGTATGGACTATTATGTATAAGTATGTATGAATCTTGCTGAAATGTGTTGATTACTTTAACCATCACTTTGGATTTTTAGCTAACTTGCTTTCCAGTTTGTGATGCATTGGCTCGTGTGTTCCCTTCCAAGTCGCATGCTACCATAGGTTTCCAATGGGTGCACTCACCCAACTCTCCATGTGTTAGAACCGTTCATGCACCTTCCTTGTTGTTATACGTAATTTATACCTACAGATAAGTATATATTCCCTAAGTGGGTAGTTACACTTATAACAACTGAAGTAAATATGTTTAACTTTTCCTACAATAAACAAATAAGATAAAGGAACCTACTTGTGATCCTTCACGTTCTTTGATCTCCTTTCATTCGTTCCCGTCGCTCCCGCTCAAACTGAATTCGTTCAAAAGACAACAAAAATCAAAGCATATGATCTATTTATTGTAAAAGAATTGAATCGATAACATTTGAACATACATTCATCATAGATATAGAAAAAAGTATTGAAAAAGGAACAAACGACTCTATTGATTGATAGAAGGAGAAGCTACACCCAATGTGCTTCAATCTCGTGTCACTCATCTAGCTTAGTCCAAACCCTCATCACACCAATAGCAACATCAATCTAGCAGCATAACATTACTTGAAAATGATTTCAATTCTTTAAACTAACAGTATTTCTCTATAATATCCAAGCTCCAACCCCCTTATCACTATGATGAGTGGTCAATTTATAGGGAAATGTAGGTGGTTTTGTCATAAATAGGGCATTCAATGGTTTTCCATAATTGGATAGTTAGTTTCTATGGAAAAACGTATGAGAGGATAGAGGGTTAGATGATGCATAGCCTATCCAAAGTCGAGCTCATAGGATGAGATAAGAGCTAGGAACCCTTCTAGAATCCTCTACAATCAATGAATATTCTGAAAATCCTATGCCAATTTCGCTCATCCTTGCTCACCGCAGGCTTACATGGGCCTAAGAGCTCTGCAATGCAAGTCTAAATGGGCCTACCTACTATGCGGAGAAGTTTCCCCTGACCAAGGGTGCGTTGGTGTCTCAAGGAGGCATTTCAAAAGGGTTTCAAACTAGGAAACTTTTATGGATGAAAGAATTCAATATGATGACTTGTCCAGGGCATGTAGCAACTAAATTAGGGTTTGATGAGCCCTATTTGTATTGATCTGATCGTCGAGAGTGATGAGCCCAAATAGACCTGTAACATTTGTCTTACTATAGTTGTCACACCCTTGCTACCAACAGAGTTATCCTACTTTCCTCTGTGCAAAATTGCAGTCAAGGCATTATCGTACGACCCACTGTTGGGACTCCTACACCAAACAAACTAAGGTATAATTGGGACTACTTACCAGGGAGATCCCCTGACATGTTGGCGGGTCCAACACTTTCAACATTTTTGGCACTAGAAGGAGGGATAGATGACAAGATGTGTCCTCTCATCCTATTTTGAACCTTTGCATATCGATCATGGAGTCTTTCACTCTACTCCCTCCATGATTTTTTTCGCATGCTGAAGATGTCACCATCACAAGGGAGTTCTTGTATCTCTTGTCCACTTACACGTATGATGGTGAAGACGAAGTGGCCTGGCCTAAGTTTCTACATGAATTTCTTTCCATGCTTCATGAGGAAGATGGATGTTCTGATGAACATGCCAGTTTGCTACTTGCATACACACTTCATGAATCTCCACATCGATGGTTGTGCAGCCTGTTATCACTCAAAAATTTCTTAAGGTTAAAGAAACAAATATCCGAGGTAACCACAAACCTACTTTTGAGATTAGGATCTAGCCTTCCTAATTCTCAAAGATGTCTCTCTCATTATGATTTAACTTTGTTTTAGTTAATTGATTTTAGGCTAGTTATGATAGTACTTGGGTTTTGATTTGAATTTTGGTGGTGGGATCACTTACTTAGATGGATAGATGAATGTTTATTTTCCATTGGGCTATGGAGTCAATCAGGCTTTGAAAACAGAACAAGAACAAACCATAAATAAAATGTTATAGGGCAAGCTAGGTGAGCAATATTAGATCTCAAAGGTTGGATGGTGAAATGATTTCCAATCGGGATTAAGGAGAAGTTAAGGATTCTTTAAACTCGATTATGAAGAGAAATGAAATAGGTCAACCAGGATGGGACATAGATTAAGGGTTCTCAAATCTAGATATCAAAAGAAAACATATAAATGATCAACTGTGCAAACAGAGTATACTTAAGCAAGTTTTGAGTTATATTTCTAGTTTAATTCATTCAAATTTAGATAACATTTAATTTTATGAGACACTTAGAAAAAGAAAATAAACAAGATGAAATTTGTACTTCACTGAAATAGCTCAACATGAATCCTGTAAAGAATTTTCTTTATAACTTGTCCTGTCCATCAACTAGAAATTGGTACGATAATCCTTAGGTAGTAGATCAGTCAGCTATAACAATATTCATGAATCCACCCTCAATACTTCGAATTATGAAGTATTTATACAAAAGAGCTTACAAAATATCTCAAACTGCATTAAGAACTAATCTAGGAAAAATAAATATCTTCATGTAAGAAGATAGAGACAGTTATTGAATTGTTGTTTGTTGTCCCTGTTATTTAGGTTCTGATGTCTTTTAGTCTTTCATCTTTTTCCCTTTAAGTTGCTTTACTATTTTGTCTTCATGCTGGATGTTATATTTACTTATGAGATTTCATCTGATACACTTTTGTCTGTTTGTCTTTCAACTGTATTTCTTCTACCATGAATGCTCTATCACCTGCTTTTACTTTTACCTTTTACTATAAATATTACTCACTCTTTCATGCTTCTATGTTTTTAGTAAAAATGATTTTTACTAAAAGACACATGTAGAATACAAAATGTTTCTTGGAGAGTAGTTTGTAAGAATTTTTTTCTATGCTACTGAAAATGATTTCATCTATATTTTATCATCTATTGTGTAAATTGTTTCCTTCTGCTCTGCTACTATATTTAAATTTTTTTTTATCTTTGTACACAAAACTCCTGATAAATGAATCCTTTGAACATATTTCCTGGTGAATCTTGGAGTAAACAGATTTTGGAACTAGTATCAAAACTATTTATCCAAGCTCATGGCCTTCTAATCACCTACAAAATAAAACAATTGTTGATAAGAACACAGGTCGGTAGGGAGGTGCTAATGGCATTAGGGAACTGAGATGTCTATGGACGGAGTCTGGAGCGTGTTCAAAAGGTAATCGGAGGTCAAATTTGGTTACAGAGGCATAGGGTGGCGCAGGAAGGATTAGATAGCGTTCTAGTGAAAAACGAGCGAAAAGAGTGAAAATGAGCATCTTTGGCCTTTTAGCAGGTAATGGTCACATTTGTCACTGAATTTATATAAATGAATAATGGGTGGTTACATTTTACATGGGGATGCAGTTTTAGGGGTCATCACACTACTTTTGGTAGTCGGGCGGTATTTCATTGAGAGCACGCGAGTTCACCTAGAGCTACCATGTAACTAAAAGGGGCTTGAGCAAAACCATGAATCTTGCATGCTCTCATGCTAGTAAAGATAAGAAAGAGAATTAGTGTGATATGGATGTGCGTTGTCAAATCTAGGGGTGAAAAATCGAAGGACTATCGCACGACGGAGTTGCAAGGGTTAAATGGGGGAGTGGGGTCGAGTTTAATTAAACCGAAATGTAATTAATTATAGAGTAATTGTGGGATTTAACATATTGCAATGGGTTAATAAAATGTGGGACCCGGGAATAAATACACTAGGGATATAAGTTAAAAGGGTATCGGGAGGGTGTATTAACCACACCCAAGGTCGTGGGTTAAATGTGTTTATGTTGGGGAAATGTGAATGGAAGAGTTAATTAAATAATACGGGGGGGAACAAAACTTAGAAAAAAGGGGTTTTATGGGTTTTTTAGGCGATATATGGTATGGCGGAGTTAATTAAGTAATGCGGAGGGGGAATTCAAACTTAGGACAAGGGGGTTTTATGGGGCTTTTAAATAAACTAGGGAAATTAATAAGGGAAAAATGATTTTTTCAAAGGGGAATGTGTTTCACACTAGGGAAAAGGGGTTTTGGGTGTGGCATTGAGTTTTTGAGGGTAATTTTCTAGGGAAATGTGTGAAACCAAGGGGTAAGGGTTAAAATGAAGGGAAAGGGTATTTTCATAAGAAATGATGGGATAATGGGGAGATTAGTAAGTATGTAGTGGTGGGGGAATGAAATGAGGGGAAGTTAACCAAATAAGCTTGTAAACATCTTTTTACTCTCATAACTACTCCTCCACACTGAAACATATGTTTAAACATCATGAATGTGCTTATTATTTAACAAACTTGGACTTCTGCAGCATTTCTTGTACCTACCCTTTACTTACCCTAACATTTTTCTTCACTTTATTGGGTGCATTTAGGCTAGCAGACCCTTTCTTTCCTTTTCTTTTGACAAGTAAACTATCTAATTCTAACCTTATATCTTCCAATGGCTCAGATTAAGCTTATGAGCACATTTTTATTTCTCTACCTAATTATTTATCTGCCAAGGTTAAACAATTTGGCCAGATCTTTATTATCTATATATAAACATGAAATTTAAAGCATGAACTAGTCAATATTAAGCTATTTGACTATCATAGGTTGTGGCATTTATGACAAGCTACACATAGCCTTATTTGCAAAAAGTAAACTGAGAGGAGTGGCATTTGAATGTGCAGACTTTCATGATCTATTTTTTGTTTGGGGTTCATATTTTTCACTTTTTTTATCTTTTGGTTTTCTTTTTGTCCTTTGATTATTCTTTTAGGACATACCCTCTTTACATTTTTTAATCTTTAATATGGAAAACATTTGCATAAAAGCAGAGGTATGTACAATATTACAAGACTAATCATAGCCAATTCAAAATTATGAATCTTATTATTATAGGACCCTAGCAATGGCTCCACTTGGGGATGGCATCTCCTTATGAGATGTCAAGAACACCGTCAACTAGTGGCCTGATCCATTGGGCCAATCCCAAGTCTACACGTGCTTTGTTATATAATCTCCGTGACTGAAAATCTTGAACTGAAATCACAACCTTTTCTGCAAACTGAAATTTGATATGAAACTAAAAAAAGGTATTGCTAATCTCAAATCAAACTACTAGATCATCAAGACCTAAGGGCCTTCTTCTCAGTCTTAAATCTTAATGAATTATTTCAATACTTGCTGAAAACTGAAAACTGAAATAAACTTGATGTTGAAAACTGAATTTATTCAAACTGAAATCCTACCTACTTACTCTAATCAGTTATCCAATTGCTGGTTAGGTAAAATGAAACAGCCAATGCAACCATTCAAGCATCATATACATTGGTAGATTTTGCTGCTTGTGCTTGTTTGTGATTAAAACTAAAGTTCTACAGCCCAATATAACCTTGTCAACAAATGAGAAGATAATGAAATAATTGATTTCCTTTGTTGACTCTAAAAATTGTACAAAACGATCTTCCAAAATATATATGCTATTGTTCAGCTAATTTAAGAAACTTTACAATTGTTCTGGATGGCCTCCATGCCATGAAACTGAAATGTCATTTTTATCTTTATCCCCTTGCAGATTTTCAGGAAAGATTTGTGATGATATTTCTACTGATTGAAATGTTTGAATGATGAAACCTTTATCATCTTGATCCCAAATCTCATAGTTAGTTAATGAAGAAAATGTCTGATTGTATTCATTATCCAACATATTAGCTATTGGATCCTAAAAAACTTGGAAGGATTGTTGCAACTTATTGCATATAGGTCTGAATGGAACTTCATAGATTTCTACAAGCTGCTCATCTTTGGGAATTTTATACCACATTTCCTTTAAAAATTGAAATGATTCAAAACATAGTGGTATAGAACTTGCCTATGTCATTTGATCAGGTGTTTCAATGAAATTTGATAACTGTAGTTGTGAAACTGAAGAATCCTAATTAAGATTTTCATTGTCTTGTTTTTTGTCAATATCAATACCTAAAGACTGCTGATTTTTTATTGCTTTAAATTTTTCTTTGATGAAATGAAATGAAGCTAAACAAAGAGGCAAAGAACCTTCAATCATTTCCAAATTTTCTGCACTTCCTTTCTCATTCTCATATCTGATATGTATAGGCTGATCACTATATTTAATTTGATGAAACTGATTTTCCTCATCCTCCAAACTAGTTTTTGATTGCTATATAAAGCTACCTTGAGTTCGAAGAACTTAATTATCATCATACTAATCATACTTAGGAAAATCATTAAAAGAAGGAATGTCGTCAAACATACACATTAAATCAGTAGATTTCTCTTCCACATATTGATCTATAAATCCATTTTCTAATCTATGATAGTTGGAATTAGCAAGAATTTGTTCATGGCTATCAACCTCTTCTTTTTGTGAAATAAATGTGTCATGGTGATCTTGCACAAAAAATTATCTTGCATGGTGATCTTTTGTATCATTTCCTCTATTTTTCTTACCAAAATGTTGAGTTTTACCTCTTCAATGTTGTTCTTCTTTGCTTTTGCTTTCAACTTTTCTCTTCTAATTTGCAGATTAACTTCTACATCTATTGCAATGTTTTGCATCTATTCAAGAGTTGTTGGGTTTCTTTCTCTTAGCTGAAATTCTATTTCTAGATCAAATTCTTTTGGATAATGCAAGAGAGTTGAATCAGGAGGAGGTCTTATATTTGATGGCATTGAATAATAGATTTGATTAAATCTGTCATAAAATTGTTGTATTGTTTCACTTGCTTGTCTTTTAAACTTATTATATTATTCTATGATCACAAAAAGATTGACTTTGATTATCCATCCATCAAGGAAAAATTTGACAAATTGTTGGAAATTTGAGATGCTTGCAATAGGTAGATTCTTGAACCAAATCTTTACTCTACTTTGCAAAGAAAGGGAAAAAGGTCTGATTCTAACATCATCTTCATCAATCTCAAATAGGTCCAGATAATTCTCAAAGCCTTGAATATGTTTTTTGGCACTGATACCATTCTCTCCATAAAAATTGGGGAGATATTTGTAATAGTTATCAGGGAAATCATGGAGTATAGGAGGTAATACGAGGGGCTTATATCTATTTGGAACTTTACAAGGTATAGGAATGTGTATAGGGATTGTAAGATTAGCCTTGATTGTTTGAGGCTTCTCAATCGAAAAATGACCATCATAAGATTTAGAAGAAATCCACTCAAATGGATAAGGAGAATATATATTTACAATATTCAAAGGAAAATAATCAAAAATTAATCTAAGATCTTCTCTAAAATACAATATACATTGAAAAAACTTCTTGATGAGAAAGAGCATAATGCCTTGGACTAAAATCCAAGTTAAAAGACTGATCTTTTCATACTATTCTTTCAGGTTCATTCCTCCAGTGGAGTCTTGATTGTGAAATTGATTTGGAGCTAGAGTCGCCAGCTAGATGATTTTAACCTTTGTGTGGCTGATCACTATCCACCATCATAAATCAGATCTGGTCTTTGTATAATCTCTCTGAAGAAAATTTTCTCTTCCCCTGTATGGTCACCACTATGTTATCACTCAAAAATTTCTCAAGGTTAAAGAAAGAAATCATCGAGATAACCACGAACCTACTTTTGAGATTAGGATCAAGCCTTCCTAATTCTCAGAGAGGGCTCTCTCTTTATGATTTAACTTTGTTTTAGTTAATTGATTTTAGGCTAGTTATGATCGTACTTGGGTTTTGATTTGAATTTGGGTAGTGGGATCACTTACTTAGATGGATAGACGAATGTTTATTTTCCATTGGGCTATGGATTTAATCAGGCTTTGAAAACAGAATAGCAACACACCATAAAGAAAATGTTACAGGGCAAGATAGGTGAGCAATATCAGATCTCAAAGGTTGGATGGTGAAATGATTTCCAATTGGGATCAAGGAGTAGTTAAGGATACCTTAAACTGGATTATGAGGAGAAATGCAAGAAGTCAACCGGGATGGGAGAGCAATTAAGGGTTCTGAAATCCTCATATCAGAAGAAAACATATAAATGATCAACTGTGTAAAACAGAGTGTACTTAAACAAGTTCTGAGTTATATTTCCAGTTTAATTCATTCAAATTTAGATGACATTTAAGTTTGTGAAACACTTAGAAAAGGAACATAAACAAGATGAAATTTGTACTTCACTGAGATATCTCAACACATGAATCCTATCAAGAAGTTTCTTTATAACTTGTCTTGTCTGTCAACTAGAAATTGGTACAATAATCCTTAGGTAGTAGATTAGTCAGCTATAACAATATTTAGAAATCCACCCTCAATACTTCAAATTGTGAAGTATTTATACAACAAAACTTATTGTAATATCACAAATTGCATTGAGAACTAATCTAGGAAAAGGAAATACCTTCATGCAAGAAGATAGAGACAGCTATTGAATTGTTGTTTGTTGTCCCCGTTATTTAGGTTTTGTTGTCTTTTAGTCTTTGATCTTTTTCCCTTTAAGTTTCTTTGTTGTTTGGTCTTCACCCTGGATGTTATATTTACTTATGAGATTTCATCTGATACACTTTCATCTGTTTGTCTTTCAACTGTATTTCTTTTACCATGAATGCTCTGTGACTTGCATTTACTTTTACCTTTTACTGTAAATCTTACTCACTATTTCATGCTTCTGTATTTTCAGTAAAAACGATTTTTACTAAAAGAAACATGTAGAATACAAAATGTTTCTTGGAGAGTAGTTTGTAAGAATCTTTTGTTGTGCTCGTGAAAATAATTTCATCTCTATTTTATCATCTATTGTGTAAATTGCTTCCTTCTGCTTTGCTATTGTATTTAAACTTGATTTTCTCTTTGTACACAAAACCCCTGGTAAATGAAGCCTTTGAACACATTTCCTGGCGAATCTTGGAGTAAACACGTGTTGGAACTAGTATCAAAACTGTTTATCTAGGCTCTTGGCCTTCTAATCACCTGCAAAATAAAATAATTGTTAATAAGAACACATGTTAGGAGGGAGGTGATAATGGCTTCAGGGAACTGAGATGTCTGTGGACGGAGTCCTAGCATGTTCGGAAGGTAATCGGAGGTCAAATTCGGTTACAGAGGCTTATGGTGACGTAGGAAGGCTTAGGTAGCTTTCTAATGAAAAATGAGTGAAAAGAGTGAAAATGAGTGTCTTTGGCCTTTTAACAGGTAATGGTCACATTTGGCACAAAATTTATATAAATGAACAGTGGGTGGTTTCATTTTATGTGGGGAGGCGGTTTCAGGGGCCATCGCACCGCTTTTGGCAGATGGACAGTATTTCCTTGAGAGCACATGAGTTCACCTAGAGCTGCCACGTAATCAAAAGGGGCCCAAGCAAAACCACAAATATCACATGCTCTCGAGCTGGTAAAGCTAGGAAAGTGAATCAGTGCGATATGGATGTGCGCCGTCAAATCTGGGGGTGAAAGATCAAAGGGCTATAGCACGGCGAAGTTGCTAGGGCTGAATGGGGGAGTGGGGTCGGGTTTAATAAAATGAAATGTAATTAATTATAGAGTAATTGCAGGATTTAACATATTGTGATGGGTTAATAAAATTTGGGACCCGAGAATAAGTACACTAGGGATATAAGTTAAAAGGGTGTCAAGAGGGTTTATTAACCACACCTAGGGTGGTGGGTTAAATGGGTTTATGTAGGGGAAAATGTGAATGGGGGAGTTAATTAAATAATACGGGGGGGACAAAACTTAGAATAAAGGGGTTTTATGGGTTTTTTAGTCAAAATATGGTATGGAGGAGTTAATTAAGTAATGTGGAGGGGGAATTCGAACTTAGGACAAGGGGCATTTTATGGATTTTTTAGATAAAATAGGGAAATTAATAAGGGGAAAATGATTTTATTCAAAGGGGAATGGGTTTCACACTAGGGAAAAGGGGTTTTAGATATGGGATTGAGTTTTGGAGGGTAATTTACTAGGGAAATGTGTGAAACCAAGGGGTAAGGGTTAAAATGAAGGGAAAGGGTATTTTCATAAAAAATGATGGGATAATGGGGAAATTAGTAAGTATATAGTGGGGGGGAAATGAAATGAGGGAAAGTTAACCAAATAAACTTGTAAACATCCTTTTACTCTCATAACTTCTCTTGCACACTGAAACATATGGTTAAGCATGATGAATGTGCTTATGCTTTAACAACCTTGTACTTATGCAACCTTTCTTGTCACTACCCTGTAGTTACCCTAGCATTTTTTCTTCACTTTATTGGGTGCATTTAGGCTAGCAAACCCTTTCTTTCCTTTTCTTTTGACAAGTAAATTATCTAATTCTAACCTTATATCTTCCAATGGCTTAGCTTAAGCTTATGAGCGCATTTTTATTTCTCTACCTAACTACTGATCTACCAAGGTTAAACAGTTTGGCTAGATCTTTATTCTCTATCTATAAAGATGGAATTTAAAACAAGAACTAGTCAAGATTAAGCTATTTGACTATCATGGGTTGTGGCATTTATGACAAGCTGCACACAACCTTATTTGCAAAAATTAAACTGAGAGGAGTGGCATTTGAATGTGCACACTTTCATGATTTTTTTTTAGTTTGGGGTTCATATTTTTCACTTTTTTGATCTTTTGTTTTTCTTTTTGTCCTTTGATTATTCTTTTAGGACATACCCTCTTTACATTTTTTAATCTTTAATATGGAAAACATTTGCAGAAAAGCAAAGGTATGTACAATATTACAAGACTAATCATAGCCAATTCAAAATTATGAATCCTATTATTATAGGACCCTAACATAGCCTACCAGATGACAGCATGCACTTGCTTGAGCACTTCCGTGATCTCATTGAAGACATTTTCTATCATTTTGATCCATACTATCTTGACAAAAAACTACTACAACAATGGAAGGCTACGCATGAATCGCTTATGGATTTTTGGAAGCAATTCTATGATTTACAGTTTGAAGCTCCGAAGAGCCAAATGAAGTTTTTCTATCACTTGGATAGATTCATGTATTTCCTTAAGAAATCTGCTCATCCCAAGAAGAAGCTCGAAATCAATCCTCCCTCATATTCTTCAGTGATGGAACTGCGCAATCACAGACAAACACGGTCACTATCAGAAGTGACTGTCCGTCGTCCCCTCATAAAACAACTCCATCATTGCAGAGTGATGCAAGAGATCATGCTCACACATTAGTTCAACTATCACATCCTCCCAACGTCACTTTGCTTAATATTCGCACAAATTTGGTTGTGAGTCCATCAAGTTGTCACGTTCATTTTATTCCACAACCTCCGTCTTCATAGTCGGCTAATCCTTCGAATGATACTATCTTGTGTTCTTCCATTTCAGACTCTACACTTGTTGTGAACAAGGATCAAGCCATCGACAGGGTTGGTGTTGCACAACCAACATGCGTTGTCATTGATGAAGAGTATGACTGGGAGCTTGAGCATCAATGCTCGGTGAAGGATGAATCCCTTCCATCCAAGCCTCCTTTATTCCTCCCTAACATCTTTGGTGAACCCACCATCCATCATTTCTCATGTGTATCTTCATCTATGGATGTACACATTATTGATCATCCACTGGACACACTAGATGTCAGTCCATCATTTGACAATGGAGAGGATGCGTTATTCATTGAAAATCCACTTGATTTTTCATCTACCTTTTCTGAAAACAAAAGGGATGAATTTGTTTGCTTCTCATATACCCCTCTATTTGATTCATCAGATCATGAGGATGCCAATGAAAACACTCATTTTTTCTGATTGTGGCTGTTGTGGTCCATTTATTTCCATATTCTGTCACGATCATGATTCTATCGCAATCGATTTTTCAAAGCCACCAGTTTATGATGATCTATCTAACAATGAAGTCGAAACACCCAAGTCTGTAGAGGCACTTCAGCCCAAGCTAATGGTTATGTTATGCCCTCACTCTCTTGGGGTTACTTTCACTTTTGATCATGAAATTGTTCAATCACCCAAGGCTCCTCATCACTCATTTGTATGCATTGAAGATAAGTCTCACACAAAGATCATGGTTCCTCCACTCAAATTGCATGATCACATCAATCATGTATTGGAGTAAGCTTACATTGCAAGCACACATGCATGACGCAAGTTGTCTTTGTTTCTTTCATTTGCTTGCATGTCACAATCAAGAATGTGCATATGCATCACAGTTGCACGCATTTTCACATAACACCACGATAAGTCCACCGATTGCTTGTCATGTACTTGCACTCACTTATGTCCTGTGGGCACTTTTAAACATGAGGTCTGTTTGTCTTCATTGTTATATCTTTCTTTCTTGCTGGTCTACAAAACCGGGTTGCTCGCGGACCAAGCCTTCACCAACATGGGTTAACCAATGTGCCGGTGGTTGCATTGGAAATATCACTTCATGTGATCAGGCCCATGCACCATTAGCTTAGGAGTAGGAGTAGTGTTTGCTTTCAGTTGGTTTGCTTGCATGCTTGTTTGCTTACTTGTTTTGTTTGTTTGTTTGTCTGCTTTCTTGTTTTCTTACTCACCTTTCTTTCACTTTTTCTTCTACTCTTCTTTTATTTGTTGCTTTTTTGCTTATTTTGTTCGTAGGTTAGTTTTGCATGAAACCATGTATGTCTCTTGAAACAAGCTGGGTAAGGTACAAGAGGCCTTGTACACTTGGTTATCTATCACTCTGCCTCTATATGAAGAACTTGTTACTTTTAGTCTCTTATGCGATGATGGAAAATATGTATTTTTTGAAGTGAACCTTGCTGACAACACAACGCTTGCATGCTAACTAGAGTCACCTACTCTAGTCAGTTGTTTTTGGATTAACCCTTGTCAGCTCAGTCAAGTAGAGTAAGGTGAGGGAGAAAAACTTAACAGGCACGTCAAAGGTACAATAAATGACTTCTCTGTAGGAACAACCTCTTCTGCTCTCAATAAGTCGGGATCCCTCTTCCACCTCTCAAATGAATAAGTGCTATGCACAGTTGTGAAAATGAAAAGTGAAAATTTCAAAAAATGAAAAACGAATAAGGTGAAAGAAGAGAAAGTCTTCCTATGTAGAGAGGTGATGCAAGTAGTTCTGCCAGAGTAATGACCAGGCTCGCTGACAGTGGAGCCATGCTTGTGTTCCTATGTGACTCCACCGGGCTACTGTCAAGGCCTGATGATAGTAGATAAACACTAGAGATGAAACTAAGACTCTGAAATCTATACTGCTTGTGCACCAATATACCCCTCAACCCCAATTAAAACAACTATGTTTCTTTGGCTTGGAATGTGTGTCATTTGACCAAGAGCTTAGAAGATTCTACATCTTACAATCAGGCTAGTGTGAAACCAAGATGAACTAAGACCTGAGCAATACATCTAAAGGTTTTAGACTTGTTTTTCACGAACAAGGTCCATTCGTAGAACTTGAGTTTTACCAGTGTGTCACCACGTGTTGTAGCGAATAAAACCACCCTCCAAAAATTTTCCTTATCTTCTTTTTGGAGCCTTTGTACCAACCTTTCATAGCAGCATGTCTTGCTTCATCAAGTACACAAGCTTCAGTGATTTTCTTGTAGAATGATAGCCTATCCATCAGGTCTTGTTGCATTCCCCTCATAGGTTGTTCTTTCAGACTTAGTCCAGATGTAGGCTAAGAAGATCCCTCAAGGAATTGCACAATTCTAGAGGGAAACCAGCCTTCCCTCTAGAAATTGCGCAATCTTGGGTAGCAATCAGCTTCTCTGCCTAATTGCACAAATCTCCTGGGCAGCTAGCCCAGCTTCGTCACAGAAATGCACATTTTCTCCCAACAGTTGAGCAGGCTCTTACATGTGTAGTTGAGTTGACCTGCTCCCTTGAGGACCAAGAAAAATTGATTTTCATGCATGGGCTGCTCCTCCTAAGGAAACATGCAAAGACATCCCTTGATTCAGGGATCTATTTTTAGCCTCTAGAGGTTACATGCAAGGATAATCTCAGAAACCTCGCGCTAAGTGTCACTTTTCCTAGATTTGTGGCATGCATGTCACAACCTCGATCTTATCAAAAATCATCAACTGGATGTTGCAGAGCTCATTCCTCACATTGACCTTGCATCTCTGGCATCCCACATTGCGTATAGGAGTTGTCGAGACATTCAACTCAGTTGTCTTGGGGTAAGCTCGATGTTCATGACTTGCATTGCATTTCTGTCGCTTTTTGTGTTTTTCTTTGTGTGAGCGTTGTCTTCTCTATTTTAGTGAGCTCTTGTTGTTGTTTACATGCATACTAGCTTGTACTAGAACCATTTCAGTTTTTGTTTTCATATCACTATTGTCGCATGCATGTAACTGTTTTTGCATGGATGGTTGTTGTTGTGGCGACTCACTTCACGCACTTGCATGATTTCCCATTTCCCGAATCCTACACTTGTTGTTTGCATGAATGATCATTCACTCTTGTTTGCACTCATCTCCTCATGCATTCACACTTCCCATATATTCAGTCACCCGTCGGCTAGACTGGGCTGCCTTGGCCTAGACCATGCCTTGCCCGACTAGCACTGCACATTTTTGGAAGCGAAGGCTCTGCCTTCGCTCCAGAAATTGCACAAATCTACCTAGGCACTTACCTCTAGGCTTGCATTTCACAATTCTTGGAGGTAGTGTCCTGTCAGAAATGTGCAATGCAGTTTGCTATTTGCATGTCACTACTAACTGAAATTGCACATTGCGTAGTTTCAGTCCTCAATAGGCCAGTCTAGACTGTGCATTTCATAGTTCCAGCAGTCAGTCAACATCTTGAAAGCCCAGATCGTGCCTTACGTAGTTTTGGTAGTTAGTGTCATGACCTCCCGGTGGGAATTACACACCTTCATGATTAGTCACATAGGTATGTTTCAAGTTAGTGCTCAAGTTCATTTTGGTTTTCGACTAACATATTGCTTGTCATGTCTCCAGGTATCACAAGTGTTCATCTGTCTCCTAGCAACACAAGTACAATGGTTTCCAGGAGAGCAGAGTAGAAGACACTATTCAGAGCACAGTTGGGGATGCATTCGATCAAGTGTCTATGAACTTGCTTACCCACGAAGACATCAAGTTGTTTGTATACAAGGACATCAAGATATGATGGTAGCAACATCATAGCAAGAAGCACCATCAACAATAGTTGAAGGTAGCATACTAGATGACACAAACGCAAGAGGAAGGTTGTTGACAAAACAGAGACAGAAAAAAGTTACAAATTGTTGTAGCAGCTACAACCATCGTCCAAAATGTTTCCCTAGCCTATTTTGGCACCTCCCTACCAACCTTACACAACAATTTGTCTTGCTTCGTCAAGTATTCAAGCTTTAGTGTTTTCCTCGCACAAAGGTAGCCTGTTGATCACAGTGGATCCATTCCTGTCACTGGCTACTCACTCAGACTTGGTCTAGCTGCAAGGTGAGCAACTTCCCCTTGAAAATTGTGCATTCCTGGAGGGAAACCAGCCTTCCCTCTAGGAATTGTGAAATCCTCTCTGACAACTTGCTGAGCTCTAGGATTACGCAATTCTGTCAGCCAACCCTCCCAATAGGATTTGCGCAATTTTTCTCAGCAACAGGCTATTCATCCGAAGATTTGCACAAATCTAGGCAGAAATCAGCTGCTCTGCCCAGAAATTGCATAATACCCTTGGGCAGTTAGCCTAGCTTATAGTCAGGAATGTGCACTTTTCCCAAGCAGTTGAGCACTGGCATGCATGGACAATCCGATTGACTAGTTCCACCCAAGACTGAGGAAACTTGAATTGCATGCATGCATGACTTGATCTTCCTGAAATAGCAAGAGAGAAAATGCAAAAGGAATCCCATGATTTAGGGATATATTCTTAGAAACTAAGGGTTACATGTAAATTTGTTTTAGAAGTTTCCCTCGAAGTGTCGCTTTTTCTATATTTTTGGCATGTGTGTCATAAGCCCAAACGTTTTTATTCAACGCATCAAAGCTCATTCATTCACATTGATCTTGGAGCTCTGACATCCCACATCACATCTAGGACTCTTCGACACATCTGGCTTAGCTATTCATGCGTAAGTGGCCTCAACTTGTCTTTTTCAACATTTCTGTCCCTTTTTGTGTATTCTCTTGTGTGAGTGTTGTTTTCTTGATTTCTTTGAACACTTGCTATGATTTACATACATTCTAGCTTGTCCTAACTCTGTTTCAATTTTCATTGTTATCTCACTCCTATCGCATGCATGAAAATGTTTTTCATGGACGTTTACCCAACCAACAAATGACCTCACCCACATGCATGTCGATCTGTTTACTAAATGTTCCATTCATGTTTCGCATGCACTATTTATCACTTTTGCTATCACTTAGTGTTTCCATGCATTTCACAACTTACTTGCTTTTAGTTGCCCGTCGGCGAGTCGGGCTAACCTTGGCTTGGTCTCTCCCTTCACCCAGGCTACATTACATAATTTGGGGGAGGAAGACTTATCTTCCTCTCTATATTTACACATTTTGGCCCAACATTGGCCTCCTGGACTGTTTTACACATTCCTGGAGGGCAGTGGTTTCTTGGCCTAAGAATTTGCACAAATTTGTCCCTGGGCCAGTAGTCCTTACCAACTGGGATTGCGCAGTATGCAATCCCAGTAGCCAACTACCCAATTGGATTGCACAATTTGCAAATCAAGTAGCCCGTCCATACTACCTTTTGCATAGTTTTGGTAGCCAGTCACTCCTCCTCCTTTGTTTTCACTCAGTCATTACCCAGATTTTCTTTGTTTTCATTGAGATGTTTCTTGCCATCCATGCTACTTGTTTCCATATCTTTTAGGTGTTCATCTATCTCAATGGATTTCAAGAGAATAAGATCTTAGGACACTGATGGTATGGCTTCTGGAGCAGCAACTGAGCAGGTGTCCTTTGGTTTTCCTATATATGAACATACGAAGTTGTATCTAGACAAGGACATCAAATTGAAGTGGCAATAGCGGAATGAAACATTCGCAGGTACTTTTGGGGAAGACCTTGGAGACCATCAAGTGTACGTGAAGATTCATAAGTCTTGCTTGTAGTGGATTACATGTAGATACCCTACATTCCCATGCGTAGACATGATTCACTTGATCATCTCTCACACTGACCCCGAGATGATCACCTTGAGCAGTGTTAGTGGGAAGAAGCTTGCAACCTTCTGGGCACAAGATTACGATGAAATGTATCAGATGGATGAGCCCATGATTTTCATGACCCCTCTATTCATCTTGCCCAATAATAGAGGCCACTCTAGAGACATTCTGAAGGATTGGGTAAAGGAGCGAGCTTGTTTTAGGATGACACCCAATCAGATGTATAAGACGAAGATATTGAGGAAGGCATACCAATACTTGGTCATATACACATGTTGACTGAGTGGCCAACCAAGCACTGAGTCCTTCCCTCGGAATTGGGTGGTCGCACTAGATCAACTGGCTAGAGAAGGAAGACCATGCAACTAGTCCAACATACTGGCTCATCAGCTGTAGGAGAAAGTCACAAAGGCTCGACAATCACCTAAAGGCATGCATGGAGACATTTACATGTTCACTTACATTCTAGATGCAGTCTGTGCCCGACATGAGTTCTCGAGCTTATAGTGGGCATGGTCACTGGCAGATAATGTTGTGAACAGATATTTCAAGCTATTCTCCCAATGCAGTTTCAGAGGAGTAGTCACACGGCTGTCTGACCATCTTGTCACCCTAGTGTACAGGTTGATATTCGAAGAGGATCCACCCTGCATGTCAGAAGAAGCGATGAAGGCATTGTTAGGTGTTGCAGATTAGTATGCGTCACTGGACAACACGTTCATCCGAGTGTTCAGTGTGGAGAAGCCTTCACATGTTCTACCAAAGTTTTCTTTAGACATGCTTGTCATACAGGAAGTAACGTATCATTTCTCAGCAGGATTAACAGGTAGGTTGCAGTGGAAGAAGAAGGCACCTTGTCCCAATATTCCGTTGTGGATTGGGTTATATGAGATCTAAAGCATCAAGCAAGTGGATGTCGAAGCTGAACATGTGAAGAAGTACTCATTCAGCCTCTGAAGCTTCAACCCGTATGACCCACATTATCATTGCGTGATAGTTCAGTTCAATTGGATCCATGGGGCATTTCATTGGGCCGAGGAAGACTCATGGAGGTATTGCTACAATTACTCCAGGCCCAATGAATAGGATGGCTTTGTCATATAGTGGTTAGCACGATATCATGAAGCAGCACCATGGAGAAAACTAGCAGTAGCAACAGTGCCAACAACAGTAGAGACAACAAAGCTAAGCATACCTATGCACGACAAAGGGAAGAGAAAGATTGTCGACCGCATGGAGGATGAACAAAGCTGCAAGTTTTGAGAAGATCTAGTTGTAGAACAAGCAGCTATGGCTATTCAACAAAAGAGGCAGCAACGCGACAAGAGAATTGCGTGAAGGAAGAGGGATAAGAAGAGAATGGAAGAAGTAGAGAAGGAGTTGCATGAGCTGAGGGAGAAACTCTGCAAAGAACAAGAGTTGTGCCAACATGAGAAGGGAGCACAACAGTAGCAGATTCAGGAAGGGGCACATTACATGCAGACAATTGAAGCAGCGCCTATACAAGTAGTTGATTCTTCTAAATAGTTGGTGTCAGGCAAATAGGGTGAACCCTCACAGGGGAAAGACCTTTCTCATGAGATAGAACAGGCTCTTGAACAATTGGATGCGGACTCGAGTAGTAGGAATTGGAACAAGACACTACCCTCATGCCTCACCAAAGAGAGGTCGACTCACCTTCTCCAATGCATCTAGATGATGAGCAAGTCTCAGATGATCAAGGAGGCACTGAGATCCTTGGTGGTCAACTAGATGCAGAGATGCACAACATCTCCTTTGATGAATCTCATCACAGAGTTGTATAGTCTCAGAGAGCACAGACTGCAAAAGACCAAAAACCCCCTGTGAAATTTTAAGAGCAAGTGATCGTGACCGATGTGTAGAAGCATCCAGCTGTATTGGTCAATGCAACTAGAGTGTATGCTGAAGCCACTAGCTGAAATGTTCATTTACTCATAGTTGAGAATGAGCGAATGGTGAAGGAACTACAGGTGGCCAAGCAGGGAGGACACTTGGTGACAATGTCTACCTGAGCTAAACTAGAGAAGGCAATACTGGATGAAGTGTTGTCCTTGGACACAATCATGTGAGCATTGTACTCTAAGTTTGGTATAGTACATCAAGAAGTCATTCATCTCCACGAATGGCAGCAGCAATGTGTAAGAAGACTATGCATCTTCAAGAAAATACATACTGTCGTTGATAACATGTGAGCATGGATGATGAAGTACAAGGGAGCCCCTCTTCACTTGCCATAAGTGATGAAGGCCAATGCGGTTGAGCTACAAGCACGTATCTGGAGTCAATTTCGGAACTATGAAGACCTACCACAACTCATCACTAGCATACAAGCTTTCCATGAATGAGTATTCAAAAGAATGGAGGTTATAGTGCACACTCATGTGATCCCATCACTTTGGACCCTCACTCAGGCGAACACCAAGAAGCAAGTCCAACAGGAGCTTGACTAAAACTTCGACGAGCTTATGCGCACTGCCACTAGCCCAGACTTGCCTACCAGTGAAGACATCATGTGCAAGTACGTTGTTGGTCTGGCCACACTAAAGACAATGATGCACATGCTCATAGACAAGTTGGACAAAGGAGCCCGAGCAGTGTACCTAGATGTTATGGATTCAAGGTTCAGGATTCAGGCAGATGTCACAACAGAACACACGGACACTCTCAAGGCCTACCAATCTTGGCATCAATATGTCACTGTTGATCAGCATGAGGATGTCGAGCAGTTGGACTTCTATGGTTGTCTAAGTCCAAATGATGTCTAGTTTGGCTTGTCCAAGCCATTTTTCACATGGGTACATGTGCATTGTAATGTTGAGTCATGTCAAGTGTAAGTCAAGTGTCAAGACTGGATGTAACAGTGATAGAGTAGGTGAAGATTCATGAGGATAGTTGAATGGTCACAAAGGGGAATTTCAAGGGTCACCCCACCCTTTGCTATAAATAGTCCCTCATAACTCATTGTATAGGCTTTTGGTCAGCCAAGCTTCTACCAAGGCTATTTTGAAGAAGGCTTGGACAATATTGTAACGTGCCTTGGCTTCTCCATTGCACGGAGCTAGTACATCTCTTTGGAGGAGCAGGTAGATGTGGCTGCAATGTTCCACTGTTGGGGATAGTAGGTTTACATGGTGTATTGTATGATTGTGACTTACAATTCTTTATATAATAAGAGCCAACACATTTTCATGCATATGTTTTTATTGTAGTTGGACTATTCTGGTTTCCTTAATGATATATGTAATTTAACGTACGTACTTGTGTATGAACTGATTTGTATGAAATTATATGAATCTTGTTGTTAATGTGTTTCATATGTTATTAATGTTGTCACTGTCCGTGTTGACTTCTCTTCCGGAAATCAGATAGACCTTTCTCATGAACCTTTCTATATCAACCATCACACTCATCTCGGACTAATCTGTGAGTGTTGTTCATGTTATCTTACCTTGTATGTTGTGACGCTGCATCCGAGTGGACTGCTCTCCCATAAGTTGTGCATGTCCTTTGTGTGGTGAGTTCCGCTAAGTTCGGATTGATCCCTTTCAACCTAGAACTCACCTTCACCTTCCTATCCCTTCAAAGTGTTGGAACCTCTCGTACACATTCCTTGACTCTCTGCATCAGTAACACCCTTGATACTGATAGAGTTATCTTACTTTCCTCTATGCAACATCACGATCAAGGTATTACCTTACAGCCCATTGTTGGGACTCCTACACAAAACGGTCTGAGGTCTAATTGGGACTTCTTACGAGGGAGATCCCCTTGACATGTTGGCAGGTCCAGCACCATCAACATTTCTTGTGCTAGAAGGAGGGCCTGATGACAATCAATATACTCTCATCTAGTTTTGAATATTTGCATATCTTTCATGGAGTCTTGCATTCTTCTTCCCGTGAGGTGTTTTTTGAATTGCGAAGATGTCTCCATCTCAAGGAAGTTGTTTGATCTCTTGTCCACTCACATGTATGATGGTGAAGGTGAAGTGGCCTAACCTGAACACTTACATAACTTTCTTTCCATGATTCATGAGGAAGATGAGTTTACTAATGAATAGGCGGTTTGTTGCTTGCATTCACACTTCACGAATCTCCATTCCGTTGGGTGCTCAACCTATTGGCTGACACCGTGCACTCATTTGAGCACTTCTGTGATCTTATCAAAGACACGTACTATCATTTTGATCCAAACCATCTTGACCAGAAACTATTACAGCAACGGAAGGCTCTGCCTGAATCCATTATTGATTTTTGGTAGCGCTTCCATGACATGCAGTTTCAAGATCCAAGGAGCCATTTGAAGTTCGCTTATCTTTGGGTACGGTTCGAGTATTGTCTTAAGAAATGTTACCGTCTGAAGAGAATTCTTGATTTCAAGCCTCGCTCAACCTTATTCATTGATGGAACTGCAAAATCCCATGTGGAAGCAAGCACTGTCTCAACTGACTGTCTGCCTCCCTCTCATTCAATAGTTCCACCATTGCCCATTGATGCTGAGGATCATATTCACACATCTGTTCATCCTTCACACCCTCCCAACATCACTCCACTCAATTTCCACGCAGCGTTGGTTGTGATTCTTTTGAGTTCCCATATGCATTATTTTCTTCGACCTCCATCTTCGCACTCAGGTGTTCCTCCGGATGATGATGTCTTGTGTTTGTCCATTCTAGACTCTTCACTAGTTGTGAACGAGGAAAAAGCTACTGACGGAGTTGGTGTTGCACAACCAACATGCTTTTTCAGTCATGAAGAGTATGCATGGGAGCTTGAACATCAACACTCAATGAAGGATGACTCCCTTCCGTTCGAGCCCCCTCTGTTCTTTCCTAACCTCTTTAGTGAACCTGCCATCCATAATTTTTCATGTGTATCTTCATCTATGGATGCACCCATTGTTGATCACTTGCTGGATTCACCGGATGTTAGTCTATCATTTGACAATGAAGAGGATAAGTTACTCATTGAAAATCTACTTGATACTTCATTTTTCTTTTCTGGAAACACAGAGGATGAGTTCATTCACTTTTCATCTACCCCTCTATTTGATTCATCTGAGTATGACTATGCCAAAGAATTCATTGATTTTTATGATCGTGGCAATCGTGATCCATTTTCTTCCATTTTTTATCACGATCATGAATCTATTGCAGTTGATCTTTCGAAGCCACCAGTTTATGATGATTTACCTGATGATGAAGATAAGACACCCAAGACAGTCGAGGGACTTCAGCCCAAGCTGATGGTTATCTTAGGCCCTTGCTCTCTTGGGGTTACTCCCACTTCCGATCATGAAATTGTTCAATCACCCAAGGCTTCTCATTACTCATTTGTATGCATTGAATATCCATCTCACTCACAGATCACACTTCCTCCACTCGAACTGCATGATCCCATTTCTCATGCATTGGAGGAGTCTTACATCGCAAACACTCATTCGCAATGCAAGTTATCTTTGTTTATTTTGTTTGCTTGCATGTCTCAGTCAAGAGAGTGCTTTTGCTTCAAAGTTGCATGTAGTGTCACACAACACCATGATAAGTCCACGACATGTCTGTCATGCACATGCACTCACTTATGTCTTGTGGGCACTTTGAAACATGAAGTGTGGTTGCCTTCACTGTTATATCTTCTTGTATGCTGGTCCGCATGAATGGGTTACTCATGGACCAAGACTTCATAGCATGGGTCTACCAATGCGCCGATGGCTGCATTGGAAGTATTACTTCACATGATCAGGCGCATGCACTGTTAGTGTAGGAGTAGGAGTAGTGTTTGCTTTCAGTTGTTTGCTTGCATGCTTGTTTGCTTTCATGCTTCGATTGCTTGATTGTTTGCTTACTCTTCTCTCATTTTTTATTCTGATTTTTCTTGGCTTTGTTGTTAGTTTGTTCTCTTGTTTCGTTCATAGCTTGGCTCGCATAAAATGATGTGTGACTCATGAAATGAGCTGGCTAAAGTACAAGAGGATTTTTATAGCTGTCACTACTTGGTTATCTATCATCTTGCCTCTATACGATGAACTTGTTACTCTTATTCCATGATACATCAAAGGATAATACGTACTATTCAAATTCAACCTTGGTGAAAACACAACACTTGCGCCCTAACTAGCGTCACATTCTCTAGTCGATTGTTTTTGGGTTAACCCTTGTCATCTCAATAAAGTAGAGTAAAGTGAGGGGGGCAACCTTAATATGCATGTTAGAAATAAAATAAACTACTTCTCTGTTGGAACAACCTCTTCTGCTCTCAATAAGTCAGGATCCCTCTTTTTCCTCTAAAATGAATAAGTGCTATGCATAGTGAAAATGAAAATGAAAAAAATAAAAATGTGAGAAAATTCAAAATGAAAAATGAATAAGGTGAAAGAAGAGAAAGGCTTCCAGTGCATGGAGGTGATGCAAGTAACTCCACCAGGGTACTAACCAGGCTTGCTGGTAGCAAAGCCATGCTTGTGTTCATATGTGACTCCACCGGGGTACTGTCCAAGCCTGCTGGCAGTGGAGCAACACTAGAGATGAAACTAAGACTCTAATGACTAGACTGCTTGTGCACCTATATACCCCTCAACCCCAATATAAGCATTTGTGTTGCCTTGGCTTGAAATGTGTGTCAATCGACCAAGGGCTTGGGAGATGCTACATCTAACAATCAAGTTAGTGTGAAGCCAAGATGATCCGAGAACTAAACAATACTTCCAAAGGTGTTAGACTCGTTTTTCACAGACAAGGTATATGCAGAGAGTTGGAGTTCTACCAGTGTGTCGCCAAGTGTTGTAGCAGTTGTTAGGGTCCTATAATTTATAGGATCTCAAGGTGATTAAGAATTTCACAGTTTGCAGGTTTCAAATTGTTCATAAGATTTAAATTTTCAATTGACTTCCTTAAAAAGAGAAAAAGGAGAAAAGAAATGAAAAGAGGGTATAAAAAAGAAGAAAAAAAAAGAGAACCCCAAATGTTATTCAAATCATACAGTTTAAGCACGATTGAACAAATTTCAATTTATGTTCATAGGTTAGAAAATAAAGATTTGCCAAATAGTTTAACCTTGGAAAATCAGTAGCTAGGTAGAAATTGAATTTGGTCCAACTGTTTAATCTGGACCAAAGGGGAGAAATAAGTGATAGAGTAGGTTAGATTTTTAAAGAAAGAAAAAGAGAGAGGAAAGGGTCTGCAAGTCTAAGTGCACCTTGCAAATGGAAGAGAACCAAAAATGCTAGGCTATGGAATAAGGGTAAGTAGATTCAAAGAAAAGAGAAGGGATATCAAAATACCTTTTTTAAAAGTTGGAAGTCAGTTTCCAATATTTTCCTAAGGTTAGAAGAAAATTCCAATCTTTTCTAAGGTTGAAATAAGAAAATTTATAAGGAAGGGGTCTTATATCCCATTAATAATCATTGCCCCATTAAACCTTATTTATTTACCCCTTTGTCTCTATAGTTCGCCCCCATTTATCTCCCGACCCCACTACCGTACTCACCCGTCATATCATGGCTAATCAACCTACCATATTTCACCCCATCTCCTCTCACTCGGCCTGATCTAATGGACCACCTCTGTTTTCACCCCCCCCCTCTCACCATCTGAAATTTAATCCCATGGGGGGGTGGGGTTCGGAGTCAGTGGTTTCTGCCCCCATACGTGTCACACCCTCATGAGTTCGCACCCCCCCCCCACTCTCATACCACCTACCGCTCCCCAAGCCCTCAGAAAATCTATATTCGGTACCATACAAACGCTCACCCATTCGATCGTTGGACACCCAACACCTCACAATGCCAAACCATCCCACCCACCCAATCACTTCCATTCCCACCATTAGGCAATAAATGGGTTGGGTCGTTAGCCAATGGACCTGAACCAAATCAAGCCAATCCAACGACATGATTATAAATCATAAAACCACCAATTCATGTTGATTTCGAATTTTGATTGTTATTGTTCACTTGAAAGTGTCTTTCCACTCCTTTCAACTATTACTGAGAATGCACAATGAAGTCAAATCACATTAATACAATGCAGGATTACTCATTTTCTTGCAGCAATCATCATTTCCCACTCTTGAATCCCATTTATGTTTAAATCCCTATTATTTCTCCCTCACTGAAATCCCACTTCTTTTATCCCTTTCTGTTATAGCACAGGAAGTTTTTTAGAGGAAAGCTTCAGAGAAAGTAGCAATGGCACCAAAGAAGAAAGAACCAGAAGTATTCAACCCAATGGTGCACCCATCACCAGATTTAGATCATTTATCGTTGGCTGACAAGGATTTCAAGATCCATGAAACCCTCTTAGAATTTGATTTGTTTAATGTATTTTGCTGGTGAGAGGACAAATTCATGGAGGAAATGGATGACATAGGCCTTTGGGACACCAACCTGCCTTTTTATATCTTCCCTAAAACACATAGTTTCCCAGAATTGATAAGGAAGTGTCATTCGTGTTACAACCCACAGTGAAGGGCAGTGATGGACCTAATAGGACATATTTTATTCACAATTGATGCTCAATCCATCATGCATATGATACAGGCCTCAGTTATTGAAGGAGTTGTTCTTATTTCACATGAAGTTCTAATTGAAATGTACAAAAAACTTGATTTTTCCAAGAGAGATAAAACATTAGAACTTTTCATGGTTGAGAACACACCTCTGCCAAGCAAAAACCCTCCTTATTCCTCCTCTGTTTTCCCTGACAGAACCAGACATATTGCCACAATTCTTTCCTATTTACTTGGCTATTATTCTTACCAATGGCTTGGTGAAGCTATTATAGCTTTCCTATCTATCCTCTCAGCTAAATCCAAGCCTTCTGTGCTTTTCAACTTTACCCAGTTTCTAGTAGATGCAATCCATGAACAACTTGTCAATTTTTTCATAGATGAAGTTTTTCATTACTCCTCAGTGTTGGTTTACATGTTTTTGTATTTTTAGGCCGACAGGTTGTAGTTTTCATTAAGTAAAATGAATGACGAAGGTGAACCTCAATCAGTGATATTTTGGACAACATTGGTAATGAAAGATCAAAAAGACTTCAGCTACAAGATGCTTGTGGAAATGTTTGTCCACAAAGAAATGAGCCTCCTCAGTGGGACTGTAGAACCAAGGATAAATGAAGATATAAAGAGAATTATGCAACTGTCTGATCAAGCTAGAACTGGTGATTGGTACTTGTACCAAAAATACATTGAAATAAGTATGTATTGCTTTGAGATGGCCCCCTACAAGCTACCAAAGTTCCTCCCCATGAGGATCTTTGCTTTGGAGTATATTAGATAGATGATTAATGCATATGAGATGCATTTTGTATCAACCAAGAAGAAATCCAAATTTAGTATCAAGTCCCAAATTGGTCCCTTAATTTGCAATAGCATAGCTACAGGAGAGGAGGTAGACAAAAGATTAAGAGAGATGAATTTTACCTATAGCTTCACATGGTCTTATGACCCATGGGGCATTATTTCTAAAAATAGGGTGGAAAACAAGTCCACTACCTACATCCACACTCAAAGGCCCGAAATTGAGAAATATACGAATCGAACAAACTGGAGGCCAAATACATTACATGAGGCTGAAGAGCAAGTAATTTCCTCTTCCAATGCACAAACTCCATGGCAGTAGTATAAATAAATTAATGAAGAAAGGTCTAAAAATGGAAAAGAACAAGAGCAAGGGATAACAGGGAAGAGGTCTAGAGAAGATCAGTCACTAGAAATTTATATTTCCATGAAAGAATTTAGGTTGAATTATAGGAAGAAAGCTAGAAAACACATGGACATAGATAAAGTGTCACCACAGTGGACGATGATCAACATAATTGATATTCTAGATTCCTCCCCAGTTGGAGGACAATCATTTCCTTCTACTCTGATTTCAGAAAGACAACAATCTCTTCAAGTGTCCTCATCTTCAAAGGTGACTGAAGAGAAAGAAGAGACAGTTTTTGATACCTTCATAGAAATCAAAATCAGAAATGAAATACTAAAGAAGAGCACCTATGCTCAGTTTTGGAAGCAGAGTGCAACTGCACAAGGCAGGTTGTGGCATATGGCATTTTTGGAGGCACAAACATCAGAGCCCAAAACTCCAGCAGACTACAAGCAGACTTCCTTTGAGTTTGATGTCAAGAATGTCCATCCAATTGATCAACTGGAGATGCACAAGCAAACAGGGGAAATGATTTCATCTACTTTAACCAGCACTTCCATGAATTTGTTCAAAATGCAGGTGGCCCTCTCAAATGCTCAGTCTCAGTTGAAGATGGAGAGGATTTCATCATTTTCAAAGGACACCAGGATTAAGTCTTTGGAAGAATTAGTAATAAAAATTGGATATGATCCCTCAGATACAAAAGCAGTTGAAGAAGTAATAAAGAAGAAAGAGTTAGACATTGCAGCTTTGAAGAAGCAGCTCAAGTTTCCTACTACACATGACCCACTGACCAAGGAAATAGAGGAAACTGAGAGCATAAAAGCTAACATGATGAAACTAATAGTGGAACAATCCGTCAAAATCAAACAGATGGAGATAGAGATGGAAAAGATGGTGCAGGAGAAAGAAAAAGTAGCACAGATGGCTAGCACAATAGTGGAGGCCCTTCCTCTAACATCCCTACCCATGACTACTCCAGCAGGTGTAGCCACAAGATTAGGAAGAAGTGTAGAATAGTTGGCAAGATCTATGGAAGGAATGAATCTGCAGAATGAAGAAATCAAGAGGCTAGAATCCCAATTTGTTGTGCTACAAGATCAGATTAAAAGAGCTGAAAACAATCACTTGGTAGAGATGCAGAAAGCAAAGGCATTGATAGAGAAGCTTCAGAAGTCATAAAAAGAATCCTCCATTGGAAATACTCTAGGGAGGGTTAAGGAGATCATTTGGCACAATATAATAGATCATATGAATGAAATTTTTCCTGGCATCCAAATTATTTCTTAGAAGAAAGAGTTAGTAGAGAAAGCCAAAGAAGCCATTTCATCCACCAATACAGAGTTGGGAGATATGCCAGCAACATCAAACAAAATTATCAAATTTCTGAATGCAAGAAACAAATATGAGCTAGAAGACTTGGGAGTAGCAGATAGGACAAAGACCATACTACAAGTCAAAAAGGTGTTGAAAAAGAAGAGTTTAAATGTGCAACTTCAAGAAAAATCCCAAGTTCTAGAGCTGAAAGTCAACATGTTTTTCAACAGAATGTAGCCTCTACATCAAAAAGGCCTTCCCTCTCTGTTTGTTATAAATGAAAAACTCATGGACAAAGGGGATTATGTGAAGAAATTACAGGGCATAGCCATAGATGCTGCAATTCTATCCAACATCAAAGGCAACATAACATAAAAGGCCTTACTAGAAGCAATCAACAAACAAATTTACATTGAACATGAGCTGAAGCATTTGTTTTTTATCAAGCCATAGTTTTCCAAATACATTGATGCTGATGAGGTCTATTGAAGATTAACCAAGATCAAGATCCCATAGGGGGAAGCGTGGAGTGGCTCATGTGACTACCAGGAAGAACTAGACAAGGATGACTAGAGTGACCATACAGGCATGAGTTAGCACCATCCACGTCAGTAGAACCACTCCAGTCAAATTAATACTTCAGGCAACAACATCCCAAAAAAGAGGGACATTTGTCCTAGTTTTCTTAGTGTGGACACTCCTTGGCTACATTAGCCAAATTTTCCCTTCATTGTAATAAATATTAGATTGCCAAGTGTACAAGGAAAATAGTTGTGGTTTTTGTTTAAATACTCCATGCATTGGAAGTATTAGAGGTTGGACCCTAGTCATTGGAACAATTTTCTATTTGGAGCGTTGTAATTTTGAGTTGGAGCATCAATATAAAGGAAAATTTACAGGATACTCGATCTGTTTTAACCTAGTGATGTTTTTCTCTCTCTGTTTAATGTATTTTTGTTTATCCATCCATGCATCTTCAATTCTTATTGTAAAGCATAAATTATGGTTTAAAATATGATGTTGGAGCACCTTACTGCTATTTGTGTTTACAATCTATATGTTTTCCTCTAAAATACGATTAAAAAATACTTAAATAATTTCTAATAGTGACTGATATCATTTTTCTGTCATTCCATTTATCAATTTGCTCTAAAAATGTAGTAGGAACAATTATCTTTCCCTGTAAATGCTCTATAATATTGATGCTACCACCCAGCATGTTACTCCATAGCCCAATGGAAAATATTAAAAAAAATAATATTTCTCCAACCAAATGAACAAACTAACAAACAATATTTTTACTCTTAATATCTAGTCTAAAACATTATTGCACTAAAAACAAACTTAAATCATAATTACAAAGAGAGAGCCCTCTCTAAGTCTAAGAAGACTAGGTCCTAGACTCATAAGTGGTTTGATGTATCTTTTGTGAATTTTTTCTTGCCAATCTTCGAAATCATAGAACGATAGAAATGGCTACAACCACCCTCCAAAATTATACCTTAGCCTATTTTGGAGCCTCCCTACCAACCTTACGCAACACTTTGTCTTGCTTCGTCAAGTACTCAAGCTTCAATGTTTTCCTCGCACAAAGGTAGCTTGTCTATCACAGTCGATCCATTCCCCTCACAGGCTACTCACTCAAACTTGGTCCAGCTATAGGGTGAGCAGCTTCCCTTTGAAAATTGTGCATTCCTGGAGTGAAACCAACCTTCCATCCAAGAATTGTGCAATCCTCTCTTACAGCCTGCTGAGTTCCAGGATTGCGCAATCTTGCCAAGCAACCCTCCCAATAGGATTTGTGCAATTTTTCCTAGTAGTAGGCTATTCAGCCTAGGATTTGTGCAAATCTAGGCAAGAGTCAGCTGCTCTGCCTAGAAATTGCACAATCCCCTTGGGCAGTCAACCCAGCTTACAGTCAGGAATGTGCATTTTTCCCAAGCAGTTGAGCATTGGCATGCATGGATAGTCCGATTAACTGATTCCACCCGAGACTAGGGAAACTTGAATTGCATGCATTCATGACTTGATCTTCCCAGAATAGCAAGAGACAACATGAAAAAGGCATCCCATGATTTAGGGAGCTATTTGTAGAAATCAGGGGTTACATGCAAAGTTGTTTTAGAAGTTTCCCTCCAAGTGTCGCTTTTTCCTAGATTTGTGGCATGCGCATCATAAGACCAAACTTTTTTATTCAACACATCAAAGCACATTTATTCACATTGATATTGGAGATCTGAAATCCCACAAAACATCAAGGACTATTCGATACATCCGGCTCAGCTATTCATGGGTAAGTGGCCTCAACTTCTCGTTTTCAACATTGTTGTCACTTTTTTTGTATTCGCTTGTGTGAGTGTTGTTTTTTTTATTTCTTTGAATGCTTGATGTTGTTTACATATGTTCTAGCTTGTCCTAGCTCTGTTTCAATTTCTGTTTCTATCTCACTGTTGTCGCATGCATGAAACTATTTTGCACGAACATTCGCCCAACTAGTGAACGACCTCACCCACATGCATGTCGATCTGTTTGTTGAATCTTCAATTCATGTTTCACATGAATTTTTTATCACTTCTACTATCACTTAGTGTCGCCATGCATTTCATTGACTTACTTTCTTTCAGTTGCCCGTCGGCGACTCAAGCTAACCTTGGCTTAGTCTCTGCCTTCACCCAGGCTGCATTACGCAATCTTGGGGAGGAAGGCTTACCTTACTCTCCATATTTATGCATTTTGGCAACAGGCCTCTTGGAATGTTTTGTGCATTCCTGGAGGGAAGTGGCTTCTTGGCCCAAGAATTTGCACAAATTTATCCCTTGGCCAATGATCCTTCCCAGTTGGGATTACGCATTGCGCAAATCCAACAACCAACTGCCCAACTGGATTATGTATTTTGCAGATCCAGCAACCAGTCCAGCTTCCTAGTCAGTCCAGACTACCTTTTGCACAGTTCTGGCAGCTAGTCACTCAACCTCTGAGTGAAATTTGCACAAACTTGCTCATTAGTTTCCCATGTATGTGTTGTGTCCTTCCCCGAATTTGCTTTGTTTTCACTGAAAGGCTTCTTGCCATGCATGCTACTTGTTTCTAGATCTTTCAGGTTCTCATCTATCTTAATGGCTTCCAAGAGAACAGGATCCCAGGACATTAATGGTATGGCATCTGGAGCAGTAACTCAGCATGTGTCCTCTAGTTTGTCAATCTATGAAGATATGAAGTTGTATCTAGAAAAGGACATCAAACTGAAGTGGCAAGAGGTGAATGAAACATTTGCAGGTAATTTTGGGGAAGACCTTGAAGACCGTAAGGTATACGTGAACATTCATAAGTCTAGCTTGTAGTGGATTACATGCAAATACCTCACATTCCCATGTGCTCACATGATGCACTCAATCATCTCTCACACTAACCTCGAGATGATGACCTTGAGCAGTGTCATTGGGAATAAGCTTGCAACCTTATCAGCACGAGATTACAATGAGATGTATCAGATGGACAAGCTCATGACTATCATGACCCCTCCATTCAGTTTTCCCAACAACAGATTCCACTCCAAATACATTTTGAAGGATTGGGTAAAGGAGCGAGCTCGTTTGAGGATGACACCTAGTCAGATCTATAAGATGAAGATATTGAGGAAGGCATACCAATACTTGGTCATATTCACATGTTGACTGAGTGGCCAAGCAAGCACTGAGACATTCCCTCAGAGTTGGGTGGCCATACTGGACCAACTGGCTAGAGAAGGAAGACCATGCAATTGGTTTGGCATACTGGCTCATCAGCTGAAGGAGCAAGTCATGAAGGCTCAACAGTTACCCGAAGGCATGCATGCAGAAATTTAAATGTCCACCTACATTCTAGATGCAATCTATGCCCGACATGAGTTCCCGGGCTTAGAGTGGGAATGGTCACCGGAATATATTGTTGTGAACATGTATTTCAAGTTACTCTCCAAATGTAGTTTCATAGGAGTAATCATACGGCTTCCCAACCATCTTGTCACCCCAGTGTATAGGTTGATATTCAAACAGGATCCACCCTGCATGTCAGAAGAACTGATGAAGGAATTGTTAGGCATTGCATATTGGTATGCCTCATCGGTGGGCACATTCGTCCGAGTGTTTAGTGTGGATAAGCCTCCGGAGGTTCTGCCAAAGTTTGCTTTGGACGTGCTTGTCATGCTGGAAGTAGTGTATCATATCGTAGTAGGATTAATAGCTAGGCTGCAACGGAAGAAGAAGGCACCTTGGCCTCTTCCATTGCGGATTGGGTTTTATGAGATATGGAGCATCAAGCAAGTGGATGTCAAAGCTGAACAGATGAAGAAGTACATGTTCAACCTCTGAAGCTTCAACCTGTATGACCCACATTGCATTGTGAAGGATCATTGCATGAGAGTTCAGTTCAATTAGATCCATAGGGCATTTCATTGGGCTAAGGAAGACTCATGGAGGTATTTTCTAAAATTACTCCAAACCCAATGAACAGGTCAGTTTCACCATAGAGTGGTTAGCACAGCATCATGAAGTAACACCATGGAGAACACCAGCAGGTTCAGCAGTAGTAGCAGTAGCAGATTTAGCAAAGGAAACAAAGCCAAGCATACCTATGTGCGACAAAGGGAAGAGAAATATTGTCAATTGCATGGAGGAGGAACAAAGCTGCGAATTTAGAGTAGATCCAGTTGTATAACAAGCGGCTATGGCTATTCAACAGAAGAGGCAGCAGCGTGACAAGCGAATCTTGCGAAGGTAGAGGGATAAGAAGAGAATGGAAGAAGTAGAGAAGGAGCTGCATGAGCTGAGGGAGCAACTCTAGAAAGAACAAGAGTTGCACAAACATGAGAAGGAAGTGAAAAAGCAATAGATTTAGTTGGGGGAAGATCACATGCAGATAGACGAGCAGTGCCCGTACAAGTAGTTGATTCTTCTGAATATCTAGCATCAGGCGTATAGGGTGAACCCTCGAAGGGGCAATAATTTTCTCATGAAATAGAACATGCTCTTGAAGAATTGGATGCAGACATGGATCAACAAGAGTTGGAATAGGACACTAACCTCATGCCTCACCAAAGAGAGGTAGACTCACCTGTTTCAATGCATCCAGATGATGAGCAAGTCTCGAATGACAAAGGAAACACTGGGATCCTTGGTGGTCAACCGGAAGCAGAGATGCACAACATATCCTTTGACGAATATCATCATAGAGTTGTGTAGTCTCAGAGAGTATCGACTCTGGAAGACCATACATCCCCTGTGCAATTTTAAGAGCAAGTGATCGTGACCGATGTGCACAAGCATCTAGCTGCATTGGTCAATGCAACTAGAGTGTATGACGAAGCCACTAGCTCAAGTGTTCATTTTCTCATAGCTGAGAATGAGTGAATGGTGAAGGAACTATAGGTGGCCAAGCAGGAAGGAGACTTGGTGACAATGTCTGCCTAAGCTAAACTAAAGAAGGCAATACTGGATGAAGTGTTGTCCTTGGACACAATTATGCAAGCATTGTACTCCAAATTTGGTACCTCGCATCAAGCAGTCATTCATCTCCATGGATGGAAGCAAAGATGCGCAAGAAGAATATACATCTTGAAGAACATACATATTGTTGTTGATAACATGTGAGTATGGACGATGAAGTATAAGGGAGCCCCACTTCACTTGCAAAAGATAATGAAGGACAACGTGGTCGAGCTGCAAGAACATATTCGGAGAAAGATTCAAAACTATGAATACTTAACGCAACTCATCACCAGCATACATGCTTCCCATGCATGAGTATTCAAAAGCATGGAGGTTATAGTGCACACTCATGCGATCCCATCACTTGGGACCTGTTAGCGCTTGAGATTTCACCCTAGGCTGAGGAAGGTAAACCTTCAAGGCAACATCAAACCATTTCACCTCGTAGCTAGCCCTACGGGGTATGAGAAGGCTCTCTCTGGTCAAACTCGGCAAATTTTCAATGGGGTGAGATGACCAATCAAAGGTAACACTGATATTAGGCTAGTAAATTGATAAGGAGGGTTGATTTAAAGTTTTTGGGGTTTTTGGTGGCAATTGGAGGGAGTGCAATTCAGGGTGCGGGGATTGAGCTCAGTTTTTGCAGGTGGGTCTTTGGGGCAAGGTAGGAGTTTGTGCTGATGCCTTTAGCTGATATGGATGATCAAGGAAGAAAAAAGAGAAGCTAAAGAGGGCAAACAATGACTTTGAATCCTCTCTAGACAGTGGAAAACATAAACATTAAACAAATTTGAAAGCTGAGCATGGCAAGCATGAATTCAAACTTTATCACTTCATTTGTTTAATAAGCTGCAGTAAAGAAAGAGATGGAACACATAAACACACTTACAATTACAATAAGAGAACACACCATCAACACAAGAGTCCACAAGAATCCCAATGATGTCTGCAAAACCCTGGTCTTCCTTTTCCTCAAATTGCAGAGATACAAGTAAAATATACAATAGGAGCTTCTCCCTCAAGAGTCCAACCATGAAAATGAGCAAGAGAAGGCATAATATAGATGATCTAACTCCTTTCCCCACCTCTAGGAGTCAAGCTCAGCTTCCTAGGAGCTGTTTCAACTAATTCTAAACTGAGCACTAGATAATAGGCAGTCAAAACAACTTGCCTCTAAAACTTAGGAAACCTATCCATGCATTAAATATTTACCATTTACATCAAAGAATCTTCTAGAAGTGTTCAAGGAGAGTAAAAGTATCTAAGTGCCATGAAAATTACACAAAAATCCGTCATTTACATGCCTCAAAAGTCAACCAAGATGAAAACAGTGTTTTGCTGGCCGAACTGGTAAAAACAGGCAAATTTCCCTGACAGGTCGCGCACATCACTCTGACTGGTCGCGCACATTCACAGCTCTGTTTGAGGGCCTTCCTGGTGTCAAAATCAGGTGCAAGATAGCTCGTTGGAAAGCTCTGCACGTCTACTTTCCAAAACCACTGGAAGTTCTGAATTTGGAGTTGATTTGACCCCTAAAAAGTCATTTCTCCCAAGACAGCTTTCTGCAACTCAAAATAGGGGCAGAAAGTCAAAAATTGCATGTATTTTGAACTTTTGGAAGCCCAAATCTCCATAAAATCTAAAACCCATCCATAGGCAAGTGTATTTTTGCATGAAAATTCCAAAAATGTAGAGTTTTCCCCGTTCTGATTTGCCCCCATGTATGGTCGCGCGCGGGGTGAGACCAGTCAAATGGCCAAAACCTGTAAAATTCCCAAAAATGCTAAAAATGCCTCAAAACTCTCAAAATTTCTTGGGCTCCTCTCTTTTATGATGATCACCTTTGCCTCCCCTACGAGGCCTCCACTGTACCTCAACCTCTGTGGAAGAAGACCGGTCATCACCTTGCTCATAGGTTTCAGTGGTTGACATGGTGCTTTTGAGCAAAGTGGAGAAAATAGATAAAGTAAACTGCTGCCCTTGCCTGCAAAAATGCTGAGAAGTATGCTGTTTTCAAGGGGAAAAAATCATGAAGGAAACGTTAGGGGAGGGACTTTTTAATAGGGAATGGGAAAAATATGTAAAAATAGGGAATTTTTAAGGGATAATTCACAAAATGTTAAGCATATAATCTCATCTACATCATCGAGAAATCATTTGCAAAGAAATATTTTTATTAGGGAAAACATGTATGATAGTAACCAAGGGAAAGGACATCCATATTCAACAGGGGTATGGGACAGCATTGTTCATTTGACTTTTTGTCTTCTAATGTACATCATAGGGCAAACTCTGTTTTTTCAAAGGGATTCATGTACATTTGGTCATAAGGGGAAATGGGATTTTATTTAAACAGGGATATTAGGGATAAAAGGGAAAACAGGGCTTATGGTTTTGGGAGACACAGCAACATGATTTTGTAATCACCATTCACATCAATATGTCCTTTTTATAAATATACACAGCTGCATTTCTTTGTTTTTGCTTTGAATATACACAACAAATATGTTCTCTGTTTTTTAATGACTATGCACAGTCATATTGCCTTTCTTTTAGCACATCATTTTTATTCTTGCTGCGTTTATTTGTTATCCTTGCTGTGTGAAGGACGTTAGGGTTTTGGGTAGATTAGATGGAGGGCATTAGGGTTTAGGGAATGTATGTGAGGGAGGGATAGGGTTTAGGTATTGGGGATGTGAAATTTAATATTCTTTGCAAATGACATAAGATAGAGACATATCATAACAATTGTGAATTTAATGGGAAACAATGGAGGGAATAAATGGGAGTTTAAAACCTTGAAAAAGAACACCAACCCTAGCATAATGCCTACATGAACAAGCAATAACTAAAATCCATTCCTCTTTACATTCTTGGTAGAAAATATATATAAGCACAAGCCCAACATCCTTGATTTCAAGCATCCAACATGTTAGAAGACCCTACCTCGATCAATTTAGCAAGCAAGAGGGCGATTGAGCAAATTTGAAGTGGTTTTGTGGAAGACAGTTTGACTGAAACCCTAGACCTAAGACTTTGGACTTCAAGACAAAACAAAACAAGCGTGACACAAGTTCATTAACTGATATGACCTGATCCAGCAAAGCCAAGAAGGGAACAAGGACCAGCTCCTCCATCAGTTTTATGGCATGCCTAATGGAATGCAAAACTGACATCGATGAGACACCTACTTATGCATATGCAAAGAGTTTTTTGATCACTGATGGAGGGCATCATGACCGACACTAACATTGGCTCCAATGGGGATGGCAGCTCCTTGGAGGTACCAAGAACCCTAGACCTCTGGGAGAGCAGACCAGTGCCTTACTCATTGGGCAATGGAGTCATAAACTCAAGCTGAAATGCATGACTGAAAACTGACACAAACTAACTTAACAACAAGACTAAAAATTTACTCATAAAGGACTCATGACTCAACTAGAAACTGACTCGATACTTAAACACAACCGACAAACTGAAAATGATGCTCAAAGTGGAGCTTATTCATCACAACCTACTCTAACAGTTTCATTCATCACCTGATCAAGTGAAATGAAACAACCAATGCAACCAAGTAAGTATCCCGTCTGCTGGTCGAATTCTCCACAAGTGTTCGCTTATGAACAACAATAGAGAACTACTGAAAGGCAACTCTGATGGCAACTTAGAAACAGATCCGTTGAATGATACGAACTCTCTATCCGCCTCCAAAAACACTGCATAAGGATCTTGAAATTCAAGCTCACTGGAACTTAGCTCATCCAATGGATTACTTCTCTTTTCCTCATACCATGAATGCAAACTTTGATCTGAGCCTTGTGATGAGACCCCTGCTGAAAATGACGAAGAAACTGGTTGCCAGATCAAATTCATATCAGCACATTTTTCAAGCTCACATGTAGTCAATGGAGATAGATTTTGACTGCAAAACTCATCCAAAACATCAGCTATGGGATCATGAAAAACTTGAAAAGACTGCTGCAATGTATCCATTGAAGATGTATGACATCCTTCTAGATGTTCATCTTTTTCTTGAGAGATTTTACGAAGATTCTGCTTATAAACTGAAATGTTTCGAAACAAAAGGGTATAGAATCTTCTGGCATCATCAAATCATCTTCCACAGCTTCATCTATAATCTGCCCTTCAATTTCATTTGGTGGCTGCAAATCTGATGCTACAGGCTGCTCAAGCATTTTGTTATCTGTCTCATCTTCAATATTAAATGATTTACTAAGCAATCTACCCTTCAAAAACTGAATTGATTCAAAACAAAATGGTACAGAGTCACCTTGAATCATTAAATCATGTGTGTCCACTTCCAAGTCTTCAGCTGCATCTTGACAATCAATGGCTTTCGGGGGTTGCAAATCTGAATATAAGAAGTCTTGAACAAAATTTTCATTGTCCTCAAGATGGTCTAAATCAAGACTTGTTGACATTTGATTTCTGATTACATGGTAGTTGTCTCTAATGAACTGACATGAATCAAAACAAAAAGGCAAAGATCCTTCACTTACTTCAAAATTTGCTGCACTTTCCTCATCAATGTCATAGCTGATATGTGATGGTTGATCATTGTATTCAAGCTGCTGAAAATGAACCTCTTCCTCCCAAAAACTAGCTGCTGATTTGTCTGTAAGATTAGCTTCTTTTCGAAGAACATAATCATCATCATACTCATCAAACTGAGGCAAATCATCACTATAAAACATATCATCAAGCATGCAGGTCATATCAACAGTTCTTTCTTCTCCTAGACGATCTACAAAACAATCACTATGAGTGCTATGACAACTAGGATGGGAAACAAAATGTTTTGGATCGGCAACTTGTTCTTCTTCAATCAGCGAGCCATGAACATCATAATCATTCCTTGATTTGATCTTGTCCATCATCTCTTCTACTGCACTTACCAAAACGTCAAGCTTTACCTCTAGAGATTCGGCCAGATCTATGTTTTTCATCTCTTCTTCCTTCATCCTTGCCCTTCGGATCAACAGATGAGCCTCAATACTTACTGCACTGTTTTGCATCTCGTGAAGTGTCGCAATATCCCTTTCTCTCAGCTGAAACTCCATCTCCGGATCAAAGGCACCCGGATAGTGCAAGAGAGCAGATCTAGGAGAAGGTCTTATATCAACTGGCATCGAATAATAAACTTGGTTAAATCTGGCTGAAAACTGTTGTACTGTCTCCCCTGGCAATCTTTTCAGCTGGTTATACTCTTCTACAATCAAGAAAAGGTTCTGCCCGATCATCCACCTATCGAGGAAAACTTTGACGAACTGCTGGAAATCTGAGATGCTTGCATCAGGCAGCACTTTGAACCAACTCTTCACTTTGGCTTGCAAAGAAAGAGTAAAAAGCCTTATACTAACATCTTCTTCATCAACTTAAAAAAGATCTAGAAAATTCTCAAAATTCTGGACATGTTGCTCAGCGTTGACATTCTTACATTCACCATCAAACATCGGCAAGTATAGATCATAATTTTTGGGGAAAGCATGAAGAACAAGAGGTAAAACAAGAGGTTTATACCGATCTGGAATTTTACAAGGTGTAGGGGTATGTATAGCAGGTATAGGTTCATCACAAAATTCGAAAAAAGGATCTTGATCTAGCTCAAAAGCATGCAAATCTTTGGTATTCACAATCTTCAAAGGGAAAGAATCAACTGCAGGCCGAGGATCTTTTCTCAAGCATAATATACTTTGCAAAGCCTTCTTGACATTCTTGGGAAAAGAGAAGAAATAATTTAGAACAAGGAACAAAATGTCTTGGATGCAATTCCAACTTGAATACCTGATATGTCCATGTTCTCCTTTCATGTTTCTGCTGGTCAGGATCATCCTCCAGTGGAGTCTTTGGATCTGGTCTCGAAACTGATTTAGAGTCGCCAAGTGAATGATTTCAGCCTTTCAAGTGTCTGATCGTTGTTCACCATCAACAATCAGATCTGAACTTGATACATGTACTGGGGTAAATTGCAGATGAAGTGTTTCATTCACAAGCTCACGGAGGTCGACTGAAGGAGTGTTTATCTACTAACGCTGATGTAAAACAAGAGCGTTTTCGAAGGCTTCCTGGCGTACCTTCAGACTCCGTCTAAGCTTATGAATTAAACATACCAATAAGCAAACAATCACTTTGTTCTCCCCAGTATGGTCGCCACTATGTTAGCGCTTGAGATTTCACCCTAGGCTGAGGAAGGTAAACCTTCAAGGCAACATCAAACCATTTCACCTCGTAGCTAGCCCTACGGGGTATGAGAAGGCTCTCTCTGGTCAAACTCGGCAAATTTTCAATGGGTTGAGATGACAAATCAAAGGTAACACTGATATTAGGCTAGTAAATTGATAAGGAGGGTTGATTTAAAGTTTTTGGGGTTTTTGGTGCCAATTGGAGGGAGTGCAATTCAGGGTGCGGGGATTGAGCTCAATTTTTGCAGGTGGGTCTTTGGGGCAAGGTAGGAGTTTGTGCTGATGCCTTTAGCTGAGATGTATGATCAAGGAAGAAAAAAGAGAAGCTAAAGAGGGCAAACAATGACTTTGAATCCTCTCTAGACAGTGGAAAACATAAACATTAAACAAATTTGAAAGCTGAGCATGGCAAGCATGAATTCAAACTTTATCACTTCATTTGTTTAATAAGCTGCAGTAAAGAAAGAGATGGAACACATAAACACACTTACAATTACAATAATAGAACACACCATCAACACAAGAGTCCACAAGAATCCCAATGATGTCTGCAAAACCCTGGTCTTCCTTTTCCTCAAATTGCAGAGATACAAGTAAAATATACAATAGGAGCTTCTCCCTCAAGAGTCCAACCATGAAAATGAGCAAGAGAAGGCATAATATAGATGATCTAACTCCTTTCCCCACCTCTAGGAGTCGAGCTCAGTTTCCTAGGAGCTGTTTCAACTAATTCTAAACTGAGCACTAGATAATAGGCAATCAAAACAACTTGCCTCTAAAACTTAGGAAACCTATCCATGCATTAAATATTTACCATTTACATCAAAGAATCTTCTAGAAGTGTTCAAGGAGAGTAAAAGTATCTAAGTGCCATGAAAATTACACAAAAATCCATTATTTACATGCCTCAAAAGTCAACCAAGATGAAAACAGTGTTTTGCTGGCCGAACTGGTAAAAACAGGCAAATTTCCCTGACAGGTCGCGCACATCACTCTGACTGGTCGCGCACATTCACATCTCTGTTTGAGGGCCTTCCCGGTGTCCAAAGCAGGTGCAAGATAGCTTGTTGGAAAGGCCTGCGAGTCTACTTTCTAACCCCACTGGAATTTCTGAATTTGGAGTTGATTTGACCCCTCAAAAGTCATTTCTCCCAAGACAGCTTTCTGCAACTCAAAATAGGGGCAGAAAGTCAAAAATTGCATGTATTTTGAACTTTTGGAAGCCCAAATCTCCATAAAATTTGAAACCCATCCATAGGCAAGTGTATTTTTGCATGACAATTCCAAAAATGTAGAGTTTTCCCCATTCTGAGTTGCCCCCATGTATGGTCGCGCGCGGGGTGAGACCAGTCAAATGGCCAAAACCTGTAAAATTCCCAAAAATGCTAAAAATGCCTCAAAACTCTCAAAATTTCTTGGGCTCCTCTCTTTTATGATGATCACCTTTGCCTCCCCTACGAGGCCTCCGCTGTACCTCAACCTCTGTGGAAGAAGACCGGTCATCACCTTGCTCATAGGTTTCAATGGTTGACATGGTGCTTTTGAGCAAAGTGGATAAAATAGATAAAGTAAACTGCTACCTTTGCCTGCAAAAATGCTGAGAAGTATGCTGTTTTCAAGGGGAAAAATCATGAAGGAAACGTTAGGGGAGAGAATTTTTAATAGGGAATGGGAAAAATATGTAAAAACAGGGAATTTTTAAGGGATAATTCACAAAATGTTAAGCATATAATCTCATCTACATCATCGGGAAATCATTTGCAAAGAAATATTTTTATTAGGGAAAACATGTATGATAGTAACCAAGGGAAAGGACATCCATATTCAACAGGGGTATGGGAGGGCATTGTTCATTTGATTTTTTGTCTTCTAATGTACATCATAGGGCAAACTCTGTTTTTTCAAAGGGATTCATGTACATTTGGTCATAAGGGGAAATGGGATTTTATTTAAACAGGGATATTAGGGATAAAAGGGAAAACAGGGCTTATGGTTTTGGGAGACACAGCAACATGATTTTGTAATCACCATTCACAGCAATATGTCCTTTTTATAAATATACACAGCTACATTTCTTTGTTTTTGCTTTGAATATACACAGCAAATATGTTCTCTGTTTTGTAATGACTATGCACAGTCATATTGCCTTTATTTTAGCACATCATTTTTATTCTTGCTGTGTTTATTTGTTATCCTTGCTGTGTGAAGGACGTTAGGGTTTTGGGTAGATTAGATGGAGGGCATTAGGGTTTAGGGAATGTATGTGAGGGAGGGATAGGGTTTAGGTATTGGGGATGGGAAATTTAATATTCTTTGCAAATGACATAAGATAGAGACATATCATAACAATTGTGAATTTAATGGGAAACAATGGAGGGAATAAATGGGAGTTTAAAACCTTGAAAAAGAACACCAACCCTAGCATAATGCCTACATGAACAAGCAATAACTAAAATCCATTCCTCTTTACATTCTTGGTAGCAAATATATATAAGCACAAGCCCAACATCCTTGATTTCAAGCATCCAACATGTTAGAAGACCCTACCTTGATCAATTTAGCAAGCAAGAGGGAGATTGAGCAAATTTGAAGTGGTTTTGTGGAAGACAGTTTGACTGAAACCCTAGACCTAAGACTTTGGACTTCAAGACAAAACAAAACAAGCGTGACACAAGTTCATTAACTGATATGACCTGATCCAGCAAAGCCAAGAAGGGAACAAGGACCAGCTCCTCCATCAGTTTTATGGCATGCCTAATGGAATGCAAAACTCACATCGATGAGACACCTACTTATGCATATGCAAAGAGTTTTTTGATCACTGATGGAGGGCATCATGACCGACACTAACAGGATCCACACTTACGTGAATACCAAGAAGCAGGTCCAACAGGATCTTGACTCGTACTTCAACGAGCTGATGCGCACCGCCACTATCCCATACCTACCTATCAGTGTAGACATCATGTGCAAGTATATTGCTAGCCTAGCCACACTAAAGACAATGATCTGCATGCTCACAGATGAGTTGGACAGAGGATCCTGAGCAATGAATGCAGATGTTATGGAGGCAAGGTTTAGGTTTCAGAGGGATGTCACAGTAGAACACATGGACACTCTCAAGGACTACCAATCTTGGCATCAATATGTAACTCTTGATCAGCATGAGGATGTCAAGCAATTGGACTTCTATGGTTGTCTAAGTCCAAATGATGTCTACTTTGGCTTTTCCAAGCCATTATTCACATGGGTACATGTGCATTGTAATATTGAGTCATGTCAAGTGTAAGTCAAGTGCCAAGAGTGGATGTAACAGTGATAGAGTAGGTGAAGAGTCATGAGGGTAGTTGAATGGTCAAAAAGGGGAATGTCAAGTGTCACCCCACCCTTTGCTATAAATAGTCCCTCATAACTCATTATATAGGCTTTTGGTTAGCCAAGCTTCTACTAAGACTATTTTGAAGAAGGCCTAGACATTATTGTAATGCGCCTTGGTTTCTCCACTGCACTGAGCTAATACATCTCTTTGGAGGAGCAGGCAGATGTGGCTATAATGTTCCATTGTTAGGGCTAGTAGGTTTACATGGTGTATTATATGATTGTGACTTACACTTCTTTATATAATATGAACCAACACATTTTTATGCATATTTTCTTATTGTAGTTGGAATGTTCCAGTTTCCTTAATGATATATGTTGTTTAACTTACGTACTTGTGTATGAACTGATTTGTATGCAATTATATGAATATTGTTGTTAATGTGTTGCATATGTTATTAATGTTGTCACCATTTGTGTCAACTGCTCTGCTGGACATCAAACAGAAATTTCTCATAAACCTTGCTATATTAACCATCACACTTGTCTTGGACTGATATGTGAGTGTTGTTTGTGTTATCTTACCTTGTATGTTGTGGTTGCCACATCTGAGTGAACTTCTCCGTCGAAAGCTATGCATGTCCTTTGTGTGGTGAGTTCTTAGCCAAGTTGGGACTAATCCCTTTCAACCTAGAACTCACCTTCACCTTCCTCTCCTCTCCATCAGTCACACCCTTGCTACTGAAAGAGTTATCTTACTTGCCTCTGTGCGACATCGCGGTCAAGGCATTACCTTACGACCCACTACTAGGATTCCTACACCAAACAGTTTGAGGTCTAATTGGGACTTCTTACCGAGGATACCCCCTTGACATGTTGGTGAGTCCAGCCCCATCAACATAAGCTCAAGTAGATCTACTTGTGATGAAGGCAACTTTGGAGACTCAAGCTATGAGGTGACGATGTGACATGAATATCATGCGAAGGCAGAGAAAGGAACAAAGAAGGAGTTTCATGTGTTGAAGCATCAACTAAAGGAAGAATAGGAGATGCATAGATGAGAGAATGAGTTGCAACAGGAACAGGTACAATAGGGGGCACAACATGCATTACAGATGAAACTACGCTCGTACAAGTTATAGATCCATCCCAACAGATGGCACAGAATATACAAGGTGAGCAGTGTTGTTGATCACATGCAAGGGAATGCAGCAGCATGAATGTCGTTGTGCACACGCATGCGATGCCACCCATTTGTCACACTCACTGAGGCGATGATAAGAAGAAATTCTGACTAGAGTTGAACATGTGTACCCCAACAAGTTGATGTGCACAACCACCAACACATGCTTGGAGAGTAGCGTAGAAACTATGCATCAACATGTTTCTGATCCGGTCACACAAAGACGACCATGAGCATGTTATTACATGAGTTTGACATAGGATCCATATCAGTGCACCTAGATTCAATGAAGGCAAGAGTTCGCTTCAGCAAGATGTCACCATTGAGTGCTCATACATCATCATGAACAACCAAGCTTGGCATCAACTCATCACCTTCGACCATCACAAGCATGTTAAAGATTTGGTCTCACCACAATGGTCTAAGTGTTAGTGATGTCTTGCATGGCTTGCTCAAGCCATTTTGTCTCACATGGGCACATTTTCATTGTAATGTAACGTCTTGTCAAGTGGAAGTTCAAGTGTCGATAGTTGAATGTAACAGTCATAGAGTAGTTGAAGAGTCATGAGGGTAGATGAACAGTCTCAAAGGGGAATGCCAAGGGTCACCTCACCCTTTGCTATAAATAGAACCTCATAACTCATTGTATAGGATTTTGGTCATCCAAGCATCCGATAAGACTATATTAGAGAGAGCTTGGATAGTATTGTAATGAGCTTTGGCTTCTCCACTCTGCGAAACTAGTACATCTCTTTAGAGGAGCAGATGGTTGTGGTTGTAACATTCTGCTGTTGGAACTAGTGGTTGGACATGGATGTATTGTATGATTGGAACTTTCACTTCTTAATATAGCAAAGCCAAACATTTCATGCATATGTCATATTGTATTCCAGCTATCTTTTTTTCTCTAAATGGTATATGCATCTGTTTGCTTACACATGCATGTATGGACTATTTTGTATAAGTATGCATGAATCTTACTGAAATGTGTTGATTAGTTTAACCATCACTTTGGATTGTTAGCTAACTTTATTTCTAGTTTGTGATGCATATTCACTCATGTGATCCCTTCCAAGCCGAGTGCTACCACATGTTTCCAAGGGGTGTACTCACCCAACTCTCTATGTGTTAGAACCATTCATGCACATTCCTTGTCTTACTGCAGCTGTCACACCCTTGCTGCGAACAGAGTTATCCTACTTGCCTCTTTGTGAAATCACAGTTAAGGCATTACCGTACGACCCACGGTTGGGAATCCTACACCAAATGGTCTGAGGTCTAATTGTAACTTCTTATCAGGGAGATCCCCTAACATGTTGGCAGGTCTAGCACCGTCAATAGACTCCTACACCAAACAGTGTGAGGTCTAGTTGGGACTTCATACCGAGGAGATCCCTTGAATGTTGGTGGGTCCAGCACCATTAACAAGATGAGTTAGAGCTCAATGCACATAACATGCACAAGTACATTAGTGGTCTCGTCATGATCAACACCATGCTGCACATGCTTCCAGATGAGTTGGATATAGTTTCCAAGACCATATATCCAAATGTTGTGGAGGCAAGAGTCCATTGTCAGAAAGACACCATCAAGTAGTTTGGGGACATCATCTCACAATACCAAGCTTGGAATGAGTATGTGATTAAGAAGCACCAAGTGGAGGTTTCCAAGTTGGTATTTCCCAAAACTTCAAAGTCATTGTGTTTTGTCTTGTTAGGTTGCATCTAGCCTATTTGGTCTCACATTGGTACATGTGGAAAGTTTAATATTATTTGTAAATATGTTGGAAGTGAAATTCCAAGTGACATTAGCATAATATGAAAGTTCATCATATTATGTAATGATTTATTTATAAAGAAGTTGAAGAGTCATGAGGATATTCAAAGAGTCACAAATGGGAACACCAAGGATCACCCCACCCTTTGTTATAAATATAGCCTCATAACTCTTAGAGCATCCTTTTGGGAGCCAATATTTTGGCTAGGTTTAGGCTTAGAAAAGTCTTGGGAGTATTGTGACAAGCCTTGGCTTCTCCACAACATAGAGTGAGTATACTTCTTTGGAGGAGAAAGTTTTCTTGACTGTAATGTTCCACTATTGGGGCTAGTGGCTATCAATGGTGTATGTACGGATGGAACTTTCACTTGTAATAATAATAACATATCTAACACACTTTCATGCATATTTTGTTATTATAGTTGGACAATTCTAGTTGCTTTAGTAATACATGTTGTTTAACTTACACATTTTCTTATGAACTATTTTGTATGCAATTTTACAAATATTGTTGAATGTGTGTTGTTGGATTAACAAATCACTTTAATTTATGGCCTATTCCACATTTTAGCTTGTGATGTCATTCCACTCATGTGTTCCTTTCGGGGTGTGTACTATTACAGGCTTCTAAGGGGTACACTTCTTTTTCCCCTCTATGTGATAGAACCCCCATGCATCACACTTGATTCACCACAAGGTCACACACTTGATTCAACCTAAATTTATCATACTTATCTCTGTGTGCTACCCCGGTGAAGGTATTACATTACCACCCACTACTGGGACTCCTACTCCAAACAGTTCGACGTCTAGTTGGGACTTCTTATCATGGAGATCCCCTGAATCTTGGCGAGTACAGCACCATCAACACCTTCCAATATCAATCCATTGGGATTTCCTTGGATTTGTACCTTTGAGCCCCATATGAAGGTACTTCACATTCCTTCTTCTTGAAGTTCTTGTTTTTATGTCAAGTATAGGATCTTGCTGCAATTCTGCAAGATATTCAGGAGAGAAAACTTCTATTAAATAAATCTAAAAATTATCTCCTAGGTCTTCAATCAAAGGAGGATCATCCAATTAAAATTTATTTTCATCTTGATGCTTTTCTTTGTTGATGCAAAGCCTTACTTCATCTCCAACCTAAAAACTATGGTCAACATGATGCTTATCATGTCTAGCCTTGTACTTGGCTTAACTCTTCACCAAATGTGATCGCCATCGCCATGCACCATCCTTCTTCAAAGAAAGAACATTAGGAGACCCATAAGAAGATGCATTAGAACTAATGTCCCCTTTTTCAAGTAGCTCTTGCATCTTATTCTAGATTCCAACATTATCTAACATTGACATCTTGTTCATACCAATCTTCAAAAGTGATGCATCCTGCTACAATTGAACTTCATGTTGTGTTCCTATTTTAGAAGGAAACATGTCAAATTCCTTAAACATCTTATCACATGTGTTAACAACCTCAACTAAATTAGATTTTAATATTGCATCACATCATTCAAAGGCTTCAGATTACTCAACATCTTTATGTTTAATCACTAACAATGCAAAAATTTGACTAGCATTTACAAACCTCTTCATTTCTCCAACATTCACAAGAGATAAATTCAACTTCTTGCAATGTGCTCTAATAATATACTCAATCCCATTTTTAAACAAATTATACTTGTTCTCATTGCGATGAAAGACGGATTTCCTATCATATAAGTATGGGCTTCCAAAAACTTCTATCTCATCAATAAAATTTGCAATGATGGTGAATTTAAGTATGCATTTTCTTGTCACTTGCAATTTGGAATTTTCACATACCCAACCCAAAGGATAAGCTTCAGGATGAGGAATGGTTTCCAAATTTAATTTCTTGACAATGTCTTTTGAAATAAGGTTTTCTTGTGATCCAATATCAAACAAAGTATCTACTTTGTTATGTTTTGTGATGACTTTAATATGGAAAAGCGATATTCTTTCTCTTTGATTTTGAGTTTCAATGGGCTTGCTAGAAGAACTAGTACTTGCAATAGACTCCTTACCTTTTAATCCCATGGCTATGATTTTTGTTTCATCTCTAGAATCAGATCCTAGATCTTGTTGTGTAGTTGTAGCAGTCTTTTCAAACTCCTTTTTGTTAAAATTTTTAGGTCTCATCTCAAGATGAAGTTTCCAACAATGGCCTTCATCATGGCCTTCTATTGAACATTGTTTACATGTGAGTTTTATTTCCTCTTTTGTGAATGAAGCATTATTTTTATCCTTTCCTTTGAAGTTCCCTTTTGCTTTTTCTCTAGGCTCAATAGAATTCTCACTAGTTTCTTTAGAAACATTCTTCCCTCTTGCTTCTAAATGAGTTGCCTGTACAGAAACCTCATCTAGTTTTGGAGGGTTAAACATGAGAATTGTGTGTCTCAAATAAGTATGTAAGCCCCCAATGTATTTGAGTAGAGTGTCTTGTGAGGATAAATCTATACCCAAAATCAAAGCTCTTTTCCTAAATTCTTGAGTATAGTTTTGCACATTTTGACCCTTAGCTTGTCTAAAGTTCTGCCAATCCATTATAGCTTTTTTCTTGTATGCTAATGGATAAAATTGTCTTCTTATTGCAAAAACAAAATCATTCCAAGAGGATAAAACCTTACCAATTTCATTCATGTCCTCTTGAGTTTTGGCCTCCCACCAAATGAATTCTAAAGTTTCCATCCTAAGAGAAGCAAGATGAATTTTGGTTTCAACATCTTTGGTTCTTTGTATCCTACAATACACTTCAATCTGACAAACCCAATTATGTAGTTTCTCAGCATTTACCTCCCTGTCATACATATGCAATTAAAAATTTATGTCAAGTTTTAACAAGGGAGTTTTACGATGTCCCTTTGAAGAATTTGGAGGTGTTTTTGAAGGGGTATAAGTAGAAGAATATGAAGATAAGGATGAGGATGGAGATGAAGGTGGTGGCTTGTCACCATTCCCTCCATTCACTTTTGGAGGTTTGTCTCCATTTCCTTTTGGAGGTTTTGAGATCTCTCCTTGTAACCTCGAGTTCCTCTCCTCATAAATAACTTTCACCATTTAAAACATTTCAAATAAATCTTTTCTGAAAGTTCTCTCATCTTCAAGCATCCCTTCATGACCTTCTTCATGTGCCATGATTGGTGAAGCTTGAGATATGTGTGTTCTCCTTGAAACAACTTGATACCTTGGTTACACAAGTTCTCCTTCTCCTATTTTGAGCTTCAACCTTGTAAGCATCAGAAAACACTTGCAAACAAAATCAAACCTTCAAAATAACCTTGAGCTCTAATACCAAATTGGTCTGTTATACAAACTTGAAGGTGGTTGGAACATTTGCAAGTAAAATTAGGCAATGGATCACTTTGCAAAAGTAAATAAAATTATGGTTTTAAAAACTTAGTTAACAACATAAAAATAGAGACAAATATACCATATTAGAAACACAAGATAGCAAAAATGATAAAGGAGTTCACCCCTCTCCTGGACTACATCTCATGGTCCAACTTCTAATGTTGGGCCTCTTTCATTAAGTGATCAAATTTGTTTTTGCATGAATTTACAGTGCTTAGAATGTAAAAACTATGTCTCCAATGGCTCCATAACAGTCAAAAACCTCCAGTTGGGATCTTGTCGGGATCAATTTGGCCAAAAAATGAAGAAGTTATGCTCTAGAGAATTTTTTCTTTAACTTCTCTACAAACTGCACTCCTATGCTAAATGTTCTACAAATTGCACCTTTTCCGAAAATGCTAAGCGCTATTTTTCCCAACACCGATGAGATTCCCGCTTGTTATCACTCAGGTTTTTCCCAAAGTTGTAAGAAAGGGAAGGATGGCGAGGTAACCACAAACCAATATTTTAGATACAGAATCTAGCTAATCTGTATCCAGAGAGGGCTCTCTCTTTATGATTTAGCTTTTTTTTTAAAGGTTTTAGGTTAGTTATGAAGTTCAAGGGTTTTATTTGAATTTGGGTGGTGAGATTCAATAGAACAGAGAGGTAAAATAGAGTAGTTCAGTCCATTGGGCTAATGGATTCAAAGAAAATGGCTTTCTGGATTTGGTTTCTTAATAGAGGATGGCTTCACAGAGCAAGGTGGTCAAACAAGGAACAAATAAAAGACTTGAAACATATGGAATGGGATCAAATGGGGTGAAGGGAAGTTAAGAATCCTTCAACCTATTTAAAGAGGGAAAATGGATGATTACTGATAAGGATCAGTTCAGTATTCTTTAACAAATAATCAGCATGAAAGAATTAGGAAACAAGAGCAATTAAGATTTCACTTCTTACCCTAATTTTGAAGAAAGCACAGAAAACAACAAAGACTGAAAACCGAGTGCAATCAAGCATATTCTGAAATTAATCTTTTCTTTATCATTCAGATTATGAAACATAGATGATATAATAAACCATAAAACCTTAAAACACAAGATATAGAGGACTTATTGATCCAGTGGTTGATTCAAGAAATCTGTGACAAGTCCTCTGCTTCAGTCCCTCATCCAATAGCCATGCAACAATTGATTCTAATAGCTCTTTATTCCAAAATTTCAATATTACAACAGATTCTAGGAATCCACCACCCACACTCTAATGGAGGGGGTATTTATGCAACAAATATCTCATAAAAGTTGTGAGATAATATCTAGGATGACTTAAACAACAATTTAGAAGTAAAATAGAAACAACTATTCTTCTTCAATAACTCTATGCTGGCTGCCTGTCTTAACTGATACACTTTAATGCTGACCTGATAGTCTTTAATGCTGATTTGCCACTCTTTAATGCATGAGCTGATATTCTTTGACTTTGATATGATACTCTTCAATGTTGATATGCCACTCTTTAATGCATGATATGATATTCTTCATTCTGCTCTGGTAAATAACCTTGTTTGGTAAATAACTTTGTCTAGTAAAACAGCTCTGTCTTTACCTTTTCCCCAGGGTGAATTTAACCATATTCCCAACATATTTTCCATGAGGAACATTGAGGGGTGAAACCTTCAGGATTACAGGGGTTTCTCCGTGAAAAATGGACCAAATAGCACGCAGGGAGCTTTATATAGAAACACAAACTGGACTGGAAACTGAACTTGGCCTCCTCCGGTAGAATTTTTTAGTAGAGAACTTAAAATTGTAGGGTTTCATGGTAAACTGGATAAATACTCGCGTAAAAGGAGAAAACGGTACAAATGTAGGTAGAATGGAAGGCCGCAGAGCTCCTACTTGTAGTTTTGCTAGTCGGGGGTGTTGTTGGGAAAAGTATCCAATACGGAATGACCCTATCCCACTCTAAGGGTGACAGTTCCTTCGCAACAACCGAAGCAAAGCTATCTAAGATTTCTTCTTTATGAAAGTAAAAGGAAGGAGGAATAGATCCACTAACCAATGTCTTCCGCTAATGGTTGATCCAATCTTCTCTCCTTGCTCCTTGCTCCCAGCTCCTTGCTCTCTCACGGGCCCAGCTACACAAAGATCCTGCAAAATAACAAGAGAGGGAAACTACAAGAAGCATACATTCATAATTGATTCAAGGATTAGAATAAATCAAATACACAAGTACATCAATACATCATTGAAACACATGCATATAGAAGAACCTCAAATGCTTTATTAATGGAAGAAAGTAAGGTTCAGGATGTGATACAACCATAAGAGGCCCAATCCAGCATCACCTTCCCGACGGAAAGAAATCTCCTCTTCACCTCCTTCAAAGCAAATCACCTCAATAATTCTATACTAAAAACAACAGCAATTCTTTACACAAATTCCAGCCTCTAGATCTCATAGGGTAGAGATCCTTATATAGAGTTTTGGAGAGAAGATGAGTCAGCTTGATGTGTGACTAGTGTCCTCTTCAACTCCAGTTCTTCTTCAGTTCTTGAGTCCACTTGGAGATCCTTGCTTCCACTTGGAGTTTTAGAACCTCTTACTCATCACTAGGCGAATTCCTTGATCCAAGTGTCACTTTGGAAGCTTCCTGGGAACTGACACATTGAGGAAAGATACCTCCACATGTCAAAACTCGCTCAGCGCAGGTAGCCTTTGTTGGAGTTGACATTCAACGCAGGTAGACCATGGAGCAGTTGACATTCAGCGCAGATGCTCAGTGGAGCAGTTGACATGATCCAGAATTGACTTGTTTTTGAGTGTTTTCAGTGGAGAACTGATTTGAATTGCTGTGGTTTGTTGACCTTGTTCCTCTAGGGGTAGGAACAACATGTTTAGGGACTTTGGATCCCTTAGATTATTGACATTTCATGCTTCATGCTGTAAGGCACAAAAATGTCTATAACAGTTGCCCCCTAAAGTATGAGGTCGTTTATCGGGTGAAATGCTTTATCAGGAGGATCCGAAGTTCATTCAATCGCCGGGAGGTGACCTGTAATAAGATACAATACAATACATTGTTTTTCATACTGCTTTCATGATCTAGTTGACGCGGGCATTCCCATGCTCAGCTTTATAAATACATTTTTCTGTACATAGAACAGACAATCGTCTGAAGGTAGACTGATAATTCTCTGCTGAAATTATCATCCTTTGAGTAGGATGATCATTTGATGTACATGTCAATGTTTTTATTTCTTGAATATATATCGCAGCCCGGATGGATGAAACTAGATCCGGGGTCTTCAAACTCGTCCGATCTTCACTCTAAGTACAAGTCGATCCATGTGAGAATTTCTTGAAGTCGAACATGGAAAGACATCGCTTGATTACCAATCAATAATGTAAACTGTTAACAAGTGCGAGAGGAATCACCGATAATGATGATGACCCTCAAGGTACTGCAATACAATTCACGTGGTGTGAATAGAGGACTTGGCGTCGAACACCACGCAAAATCTTCTGGTCAAAGGTCATTGATGTATGTTATAGACATTTTTGTGCCTTACAGCATGAAGCATGAAATGTCAATAATCTGAGGGATCCAAAGTCCCTAAACATGTTGTTCCTACCCCTAGATGAACAAGGTCAGCAAACCACAACACTTCAAATCAGTTCTCCACTGAAAAACACTCAAAAACAGGTCAATTCTGGATCATGTCAACTGCTCCACTAAGCATCTGTGCTGAATGTCAACTGCTCCATGGTCTACCTGCGCTGAATGTCAACTTCAACAAAGGCTACCTGCGCTGAGCGAGTTTGGACATGTGGAGGAATCTTTCCTCAATGTGTCAGTGCCCGGGAAGCTTCCAAAATGACACTTGGATCAAAAGATTCGCCTAAGTGATGAGTAAGAGGTTCTAAAACTCCAAGTGGAAGGAACGATCTCCAAGTGGACTCAAGAACTGAAGAACAACTGGAGTTGAAGAGGACACTAGTCACACATTAAGCTGACTCATCTTCACTCCAAAACTCTATATAAGGATCTCATCCCATGGGATCTGGAGGCCGGAATTTTGTGCAAAGAATTGCTGTTGGTTTACAGTTGGGATTATTGGGTGATTGCTTGAAGGAGGTGAAGAGGAGATTTCTTTCCGTCGGGAAGGTGATGCTGGATTGGGCCTCTTATGGTTGTATCACCACCTGAACCTTACTTTCTTCCATTTAATAAAGCATTTGAGGTTCTTCTATTCGCATGTGTTTCAATGATGTATTGTCTTACTTGCGTATTTGATTTATTCTAATCCTTGAATCAATTATGAATGCATGTTTTTTGTAGTTTCCTTTTCTTGTCTTGTTTGCAGGATCTCGTGTAGCTGGGCCCGTGAGAAGACAAGGAGCTGGGAACAAGCAGCAAGGAGAGAAGACTAGATCGGTCATTCGCGAAATACATCAGTGAGTGGATCTCTTCCTTTCCTCTTTTGCATGTCATAAAGAAGTAATCTTAGATAGCTTTGCTTTGATTGTTGCTAAGGATCTATCACCCTTAGAGTGGGATAGGGTCATTCTGTATTGGATACTTTTCCCAACAACAAACTGGCGACTCCACTGGGGAGCGTATCTTGTTGGTAGCTTGTGTTTCTTGCTATTCATTTCCTAAACAAAGGGAGTACCGAATCGAACTGCATTTGAGTCCTTCGAATGCAAAGTAGAGGGCAGCTACTCTTGCTCAGTTCTGGGCATCTTTATGACTTGAAGAGCTGATCCACAAGGACTCTAAATAGCTCTTTGTGATAGTCTTCATCTTCCTTTAATCATCCTCTAGTGTGTACTTGATTGATAGCCTCTGATTTGGCCTAAAACAGTTGATTTTTAAGCAATCTGTGACCCGGAATCTGAGAGAAACGAGAGTTTTCTCTTCAGCGCCACTGCAGTGAAGGCTCTCTGCGTTTCAACGCAGGTCCCGAAGGGACTACCTGCGTTGAATGTCAAACTGACAGTGCAGAGCCTGCGCTGAACCATTTTTGCATTGTGCAAATGGGGTTCCCTGCCTTCTGTTGCCCAGTTTTCAGTATTGTTTTTGCAGCCTGCTATCAACCTGTGTACCCATCTGAAACTGCCTTTCTTTGCCATCATTCCGCCTCAGTTGTATGAAGAAACTGTGATTGTTCTTTTTGTATTTCTTGCTTCATTTACAGTTTCCCATAACGAAAGTGAACTAGTCTTGCTGTGGCCTCTTAGATCTAGACCTGTGATAAAGTGTCGTTTTGATCCTAAGAGTTAGTTTATTTGCTGTTCATAGCTGATTGAGCATTTGCTTTCATCACATGGTTCGAATTTAAATATTTCTAGTGTTGAAACAAGTAGATCTTAAGGTGTTCTTTTGATTTTGGACAAAAGCTTGATTGCTTTCACTTGAAATTGAATTCGAAATTATACAACAGCTTTCTTTTTGTAATACATCAACATTAAGGAAGAAGAAAAGAAATACCTGCATTGTGCATGTGCATTTTGACAGTTTGCATGTCGATTTAGGAAAAGTGCATCAGTGTGTGCTCTATGATCTGTGTGAAAAGTTGATGTCTTTCTTTTCCCTCAGTAGTTAAGATTTTCATAAGTTGAAAGAATTGAAAAAGCTTGCTTATCATTCTTAGACTGCATTTAGGAGTTGTACCATACATCACGTGGTGATCCATAAAGGCAAACTGCTAAGAAAGATCGACCTAAAATGAACTGAATTTACATAACAACGCTTTGAAACATAACGAAACACATAGAGGTCTAAGCTAGAGACGTGTTCCGGCGTCGTTAAACGTGATATCTTAGCGTCGAGTGGTTGGGTGATTCCTCCACGGTGAAGCGATAAGTATCAATACGGACTTGTGCTCCCACGTACCGTCACGTATATATTGGGAGACCCCTATAGGAACAAAGCCTTTATCCATAGGAAGTCGTGTCGTCCGCCCTACTGATCGCAATGCAGTGAACACAGCATTCACGAAGATCGACCACTTGTATCGTAAAACGTATTCTGTGGTTTTGCGAAAGGTTTGGCACACCCTCTGCCTAGAACTCCAGAGTAGTTTCTTTTGGCCTTTTTCAAACTCTATAACTGAAAAAGTCCATCCGAGCATTTGTCACTTCGGGCTCGTTAATACATCAAAGGAGACTAGAGTCATCTTTAGCTTTTTCTCGACTCTTAAAAAGTGAAAAAGCAAGTTGTGTCTAAAGCGTCGTCATATAAAATTCATTTTAAACGGAACATAATCACCTCTTATTCCTGTGTTGATCTTTAGGTTGAGAACATGGAACACACTAACCAAGGAATTCCCCATGATGGAAATCCTAGCCCTTTCTCCTCTTGGGGAGAAGTTGGTGTGCCCCACATGGCCACACTATCGCTTCCAGGGCTGACAATTGGCCTGCCGATTTGGCTATTCTCAACTAATGTAGTTCAGAACACCACGGTTCCTGAACAGTCGAGTCAATAGTTAGATCAGTCTAGAGCTACCCTCCAGCCTTCCACTTCTTATAAATCTTCCTCCGATCCTTCCTCTTCGAAAGGTAGAGCCGGCAAAAGCCAAGTTCCTACGGAGAAGAAGGAGAAGAAGAAGAAGGAAAAGAAGAAGAAGGAGCCTAAGGCGGCTGGGGGCAAGCAAAAGACATCTAACAAAAATCCACACACAGCACGGACCGGGCCTAAATCGCCATGTGTCATATGTAGAGGAGACCACTTGCACCGAGATTGTCCCTGTATTCCCCGGATACTAAGGGACTGGTCCCCTCGTTTGCACAGTTCGGAAGCATCAACCTCTGATAGCCATGTTGAATGCTTACCGTCAACCAGCGAAAGTGAAGGTTCTAGAAAAATAGAGGGAGCAAGATTCCCCTGCAGATTGTGTGAAGGCAATCACGCCATCCACCATTGTCCCTTCTTAGATGAAGCAAAGAGAGTTTTGGAAGATCGACCGGTCTCACCGTTGCGACTTCCTCCTGGATACAAAAACCTCACACCAAGTCCTTCGTTGGTTGAAAATACAGCTATCCCGCTCAGGTGGTCAGCTGAAGCGTCAGTCACTGAAAATGAACCTACTGAATCTAGACCAGACGAAAGTCCAAAGGTCGAAACGGCAGTTGACCCGGTTCTCGCTTCAGAAGTTTCATCTTCAAATGACACGGTCACTGAAGATTCATCTTCAGCTGACACCCTCACTGAAGAGAATAAGGATGACACCATCCAGATTCTTTTCATCAACACCAATTCTGACGAGCATCAGGGCAATGCGCCCACTCCTTTATCGCAAGAAGGAGCATCGTCAGGGTCATATCCGGCCGTGTATTCGGTCCCACCACCAAGCAACCTGGTTGTGTCCTTTGATTGGAACCAACTAGGCAGACCCCGGTTACCTGCCAGTATACCATTCATAATTATAGTCCAAATATACAGAATGGTGATGGCTGGAACTATCATTGATGAAGGGGCATCTGTGAGTATCCTGTCCTCTATTGCTTGGAAAGCACTGGGTTCCCCGGCAGTTTTGCCTGAGATAAGAAATCTCTTAGGTTTTGATAAAGGAACCAGTCGACCATTAGGGATCCTCCCCAATGTGCCAATTACATTGAAAGGGAAGGCCGTTAAAATGAACGTGATGGTCGTCCAAGGACCCTTGGATTATAACCTACTCCTTGGACGGGACTATATATATTGCATGGGAGCAATAGTCTCCTCACTCTTTAGAGTAATGTGTTTTCCACACGAAGGAAGAATGGTCAAGCTCATAGACCAACTTTCATTTCCGGGATCACGCATCGCAAATAGTCACATACCAACCCTGAATGGTCTATTCAATCAAGAAAAGGTCTCCACCCCCGGTTCTTCTTCCTGATGAGTGCGAGTGATTCAGGAAAATAGGGCTGGAACCCAGGGGGCATGCATCCTGGTCTGCTTTAGGCAGAGAAGACCCTGGGTATAAGGTAGAATTTCCGCGGGAGAATATGACTAGTCCATACCCCATCCCCTCCTTCCTCTTCATAAAAGAAGAGCCGGCAAAGAGCCAAGGCTCCATGAAGAAGAAGGTGTAGATGGAAGTGGGGTTGTTCTGGGATAAGATTCTTTTGTTAAATTTATGTGTCTAAGGCAGCGCCACTCACCTTTGTCTATTTTAAGTAGACAATGCCAAGGAAGTGTTTTGTTTGAAAGATTAACAGAACAATCTTTGGGTAACCTGAAAGAGGTAAGCCTCCCTCAAACCCACAAATGTTTTGTCTTTGAGAAGTGTTCTTCTCTTGTCGCAAATAGCTGGTTAAAGATTGGGCTAATGAGAAGACAAGTATCGTATAGACCCGTTAAAAAATAACGAGAAGACAAGTATCGTTAACATTAGAATAGCAAGACGACAAGTAGCTGTGAACACCCAAAGAAAAGCAGAAGTGGGAGAGAGGAGGGGCAACCTTGAAATTGTACTTTATACCTGGGGGCATGCAAACATTTTGGAACGCAAGCAAGGAGTGATTATTTATCTGTTTTTTGGGTTAGTCGTGACCCAAACTTGCATGAAGAAAGGATATGGAGAAAAGCGTAGTGAGATGAAGCTCCTTAAAAAATAGCGAGCTCTAGGAGACAGTTCTTATCTTATGACTGGTAAAAACGAGCAGTTTTGGCAAAGTTCATGCTCGTTAAAAACAAAATAAACGCAAAACCGAGCAGTTTTAGCAAGAGTTCATGCTCGTTAAAAAATAAATGCACATGTGAGCAAGCTTCCCCCCAGAGTTCAAGCTCATCCAGAAAAAATGAACCGGTAAATAACCATTTGAGACCGTAAATCCTTCAGCCATAAAAGCCTTGGTCGTGTTTGTGCACCATCACCTCCATTTTTCATTTGGCCGATAATTCACATCCACTTGATTGTTTACCTATTTTGAGGAACAGCTGCGAAGAGTGATTTCACCTAGCCATCCTTGTGACATTGCCGTGATTGGAAAATTCCAACCTGTACCTGGAATCTGCTGCTATCCCTGTTTATCACTCGTTCCTCAAAATACGAGTCTTCTTTGAGCTCCTTTCACTGACTCGTAAAATATGAAAAGTTTGCCGAGTTTTGGCCTTCCAGCTCGTTAAAAGGACCGGAAGAGCTATCCCTCCTCTAGATTTTAATCTTTTTGGACCTAAGGGATTATTGCACAAAAAGATCGAGCGCTTGTCTAGTTCGGCTCGATAAAACTATCGAACATTCATCCCTTCTGTATTGTTTTATACTTTTTCGGACTTAAGGGATTAGATGACGAAAAAGGACCTTTGGAGTTAACTTTACGTACCTTTTTAGACTCTCTAAAAATGAAAAGGACCGAGTTGTCTTTGTCGCTAGACTCGTTAAATATATTAAATAGCGACAAACTTGTCTTTAGACGAGAACGAGTTTCCCTATCGCTAGGCTCGTTAAAACATAGCGATGGGCTTGCCCGAAGGGAAAGTTATAGAACGAGCATATGTTATCCTCCTCAAGCTTGACAAAAATAAAGAGGTACTGGTCAGAAATGACTGGGGAAAAATTGGGAGAACCTCAAAGCTTAATGGTAGCAAGTCGCTCTTGAACATGACACTTTTGCCTCCGTACCACATCGGGTTGGGTTGTTTCATTCACCGGTCTCATCACCATGGTCTCGCCATACCATCCACATTTGGGGTAATGCTACCAATCCATCACATCAGTGTCATTATATGTTCAAGAGATGTCGTTCAGGAAAAGTCAACCGTGTCCCATCCACTGCCATACATCATCTTTCATCCTTTCATGACCGCCACCCTAAATCATATTTCACAGATCGTTTTCACCTTCATCACAATCACTAGCTCCGTTCCGTGTCACCAATGTGGGATTCATTAAGGCCCTCCTGTGACGGATCGCTTCTTGTCGACATCAGCTCATTATCCAAGAAGTCGATCTAGGAACACCCCCCCAGTACTTTGAAGCTTGCATGCCTCAATGGCAAGTTTCTCACTTCCGGCGACAGGTATACATCAGTGACCTTCGACCGGGAGATTTTGCGTGGTGTTCGATGCCAAGTCCTATATTCACACCGCGTGAATTGTGCTGCAGTACCTTGAGGGTCATCATCATTATCGGTGATTCCTCTCGCGCTTGTTAACAGTTTACATTATTGACTGGTAATCAAGCGATGTCTTTCCATGTTCGACTCCAAGAAATTCTCGCATGGATCGACTTGTGCTTAGAGTGAAGATCGGACGAGTTTGAAGACCCCGGATCTAGTTTCATCCATCCGGGCTGCGATATATATTCAGGAAGTAAAGAACATTGACATGTGCAGCAGATGATCATCCTACTCAATGGATGATAATTTCAGCAGCGAATTATCAGTCTACCATCAGACGATCGTCTGTTCTATGTACAGAAAATGTATTTATAAAGCTGAGCATGGGAAATGCCCGCCTCAGCTAGATCATGAAAGCAGTATGAAAAATAATGTATTGTATTGTATCTTATTACGGGTCACCTCCTGGCGATTGAATGAACTTCGGATCCTCCTGATAAAGCATTTCACCCGATAAACGACCTCATACTTTAGGGGGCAACTGTTATAGACATTTTTGTGCCTTACAGCATGAAGCATGAAATGTCAATAATCTGAGGGATCCAAAGTTCCTAAACATGTTGTTCCTACCCCTAGAGGAACAAGTTCAGCAAACCACAGCACTTCAAATCAGTTCTCCACTAAAAAACACTCAAAAACAGGTCAATTCTGGATCATGTCAACTGCTCCACTGAGCATCTGCGCTGAATGTCAACTGCTCCATGGTCTACCTGCGATGAATGTCAACTTCAACAAAGGCTACCTGCGCTGAGCGAGTTTGGACATGTGGAGGAATCTTTCCTCAATGTGTCAGTGCCCAGGAAGCTTCCAAAATGACACTTGGATCAAAAGATTCGCCTAAATGATGAGTAAGAGGTTCTAAAACTCCAAGTGGAAGGAAGGATCTCCAAGTGGACTCAAGAACTGAAGAACAACTGGAGTTGAAGAGGACACTAGTCACACATTAAGCTGACTCATCTTCACTCCAAAACTCTATATAAGGATCTCATCCCATGGGATCTGGAGGCCGGAATTTTGTGCAAAGAATTGTTGTTGGTTTACAGTTGGGATTATTGGGTGATTGCTTGAAGGAGGTGAAGAGGAGATTTCTTTCCGTCGGGAAGGTGATGCTGGATTGGGCCTCTTATGGTTGTATCACCACCTGAACCTTACTTTCTTCCATTTAATAAAGCATTTGAGGTTCTTCTATTCGCATGTGTTTCAATGATGTATTGTCTTACTTGCGTATTTGATTTATTCTAATCCTTGAATCAATTATGAATGCATGCTTTTTGTAGTTTCCTTTTCTTGTCTTGTTTGCAGGATCTCGTGTAGCTGGGCCTGTGAAAAGACAAGGAGCTGGGAACAAGCAGCAAGGAGAGAAGACTGGATTGGCCATTCGCGAAAGACATCAGTGAGTGGATCTCTTTCTTTCCTCTTTTGCATGTCATAAAGAAGTAATCTTAGATAGCTTTGCTTTGATTGTTGCTAAGGATCTATCACCCTTAGAGTGGGATAGGGTCATTCCGTATTGGATACTTTTCCCAACAACAAACTGGCGACTCCGCTAGGGAGCGTATCTTGTTGGTAGCTTGTGTTTCTTGCTATTCATTTCCTAAACAAAGGGAGTACCGAATCGAACTGCATTTGAGTCCTTCGAATGCAAAGTAGAGGGCAGCTACTCTAGCTCAGTTCTGGGCATGTTTATGATTTGAAGAGCTGATCCTCAAGGACTCTAAATAGCTCTTTGTGATAGTCTTCATCTTCCTTTAATCATCCTCTAGTGTGTACTTGATTGATAGCCTCTGATTTGGCCTAAAACAGTTGATTTTTGAGAAATCTGTGACCCAGAATATGAGAGAAACGAGAGTTTTCTCTTCAGTGCCACTGCAGTGAAGGCTCTCTGCATTTCAACGCAGGTCCCGAAGGGACTACCTGCGTTGAATGTCAAACTGACAGTGCAGAGCCTGCGTTGAACCAGTTTTGCATTGTGCAACAGGGGTTCCCTGCCTTCTGTTGCCCAGTTTTCAGTATTGTTTTTGCAGCCTGCTATCAACCTGTGTACCCATCTGAAACTGCCTTTCTTTGCCATCATTCCACCTCGGTTGTATGAAGAAACTGTGATTGTTCTTTTTGTATTTCTTGCTTCATTTACAGTTTCCCATAACGAAAGTGAACTAGTCTTGCTGTGGCCTCTTAGATCTAGACCTGTGATAAAGTGTCGTTTTGATCCTAAGAGGTAGTTTATTTGATGTTCATAGCTGATTGAGCATTTGCTTTCGTCATATGGTTCGAATTTAAATATTTCTAGTGTTGAAACAAGTAGATCTTAAGGTGTTCTTTTGATTTTGGACAAAAGCTTGTTTGCTTTCACTTGAAATTGAATTCGAAATTATACAACAGCTTTCTTTTAGTAATACATCAACATTAAGGAAGAAGAAAAGAAATACCTGCATTGTGCATGTGCATTTTGACAGTTTGCATGTCGATTTAGGAAAAGTGCATCAGTGTGTGCTCTATGATCTGTGTGAAAAGTTGATGTCTTTCTTTTCCCTCAATAGTTAAGATTTTCATAAGTTGAAAGAATTGAAAAAGCTTGCTTATCATTCTTAGACTGCATTTAGGAGTTGTACCATACATCACGTGGTGATCCATCAAGGCAAACTGCTAAGGAAGATCAACCTAAAATGAACTGAATTTGCATAACAACGCTTTGAAACATAACGAAACACATAGAGGTCTAAGCTAGAGACGTGTTCCGGCGTCGTTAAACGTGATATCTTAGCGTCGAGTGGTTGGGTGATTCCTCCACGGTGAAGCGATAAGTATCAATACGGACTTGTGCTCCCACGTACCGTCGCGTATATGTTGGGAGACCCCTATAGGAACAAAGCCTTTATCCATAGGAAGCCGTGTTGGCCGCCCTACTGATCGCAATGCAGTGAACACAGCATTCATGAAGATCGACCACTCGTACCGTAAAACGTATTCTGTGGTTTTGTGAAAGGTTTGGCACACCCTCTGCCTAGAACTCCAGAGTAGTTTCTTTTGGCCTTTTTCAACTCTATAACTGAAAATGTCCATCCGAGCATTTGTCACTTCGGGCTCGTTAATACATCAAAGGAGACTAGAGTCATCTTTAGCTTTTTCTCGACTCTTAAAAAGTGAAAAAGCAAGTTGTGTCTAAAGCGTCGTCATATAAAATTCATTTTAAACGGAACATAATCACCTCTTATTCCTGCGTTGATCTTTAGGTTGAGAACATGGAACACACTAACCAAGGAATTCCCCATGATGGAAATCCTATCCCTTTCTCCTCTTGGGGAGAAGTTGGTGTGCCCCACATGGCCACACTGTCGCTTCCAGGGCTGACAATTGGCCTGCCAATTTGGCTATTCTCAACTAATGTAGTTCAGAACACCACGGTTCCTGAAAAGTCGAGTCAACAGTTAGATCAGTCTAGAGCTACCCTCCAGCCTTCCACTTCTTATAAATCTTCCTCCGATCCTTCCTCTTCGAACGGTAGAGCCGGCAAAAGCCAAGTTCCTACGGAAAAGAAGGAGAAGAAGAAGAAGGAGCCTAAGGCGGCTGGGGGCAAGCAAAAGACATCTGACAAAAATCCACACACAGCACGGACCGGGCCTAAATCACCATGTGTCATATGTAGAGGAGACCACTTCCACCGAGATTGTCCCTGTATTCCCCGGATACTAAGGGACTGGTCCCCTCGTTTGCACAGTTCGGAAGCATCAACCTCTGATAGCCATGTTGAATGCTTACCGTCAACCAGCGAAAGTGAAGGTTCTAGAAAAATAGAGGGAGCAAGATTCCCCTGCAGATTGTGTGAAGGCAATCACGCCATCCACCGTTGTCCCTTCTTAGACGAAGCAAAGAGAGTTTTGGAATATCGACCGGTCTCACCGTTGCGACTTGCTCCTGGATACAAAAAACTCACGCCAAGTCCTTCGTTGGTTGAAAATACAGCTGTCCCGCTCAAGTGGTCAGCTGAAGCGTCAGTCACTGAAAATGAACCTACTGAATCCAGACCAGACAAAAGTCCAAAGGTCGAAACGGCAGTTGACCCGGTTCTCCCTTCAGAAGTTTCATCTTCAAATGACATGGTCACTGAAGAATGATCTTCAACTGACACCCTCATTGAAGAGAATAAGGATGACACCATCCAGATTCTTTTTATCAACACCGATTCTGACGAGCATCAGGGCAATGCGCCCACTCCTTTATCGCAGGAAGGAGCATCGTCAGGGTCATATCCGGCCGTGTATTCGGTCCCACCACCAAGCAACCTGGTTGTGTCCTTTGATTGGAACCAACTAGGCAGACCCCGGTTACCTGCCAGTATACCATTCAGAATTATAGTCCAAATATACAGAATGGTGATGGCTGGAACTATCATTGATGAAGGGGCATCTGTGAGTATCCTGTCCTCTATTGCTTGGAAAGCACTGGGTTCCCCGGCGCTTTTGCCTGAGATAAGAAATCTCTCAGGTTTTGATAAAGGAACCAGTCGACCATTAGGGATCCTCCCCAATGTGCCAATTACATTGAAAGGGAAGGCCGTTAAAATGAACGTGATGGTCGTCCAAGGACCCTTAGATTATAACCTACTCCTTGGATGGGACTATATATATTGCATGGGAGCAATAGTCTCCTCACTCTTTAGAGTAATGTGTTTTCCACACGAAGGAAGAATGGTCAAGCTCGTAGACCAACTTTCATTTCCGGGATCACGCATCGCAAATAGTCACATACCAACCCTGAATGGTCTATTCAATCAAGAAAGGTCTCCACCCCCGGTTCTTCTTCCTGATGAGTGCGAGTGATTCGGGAAAATAGGGCTGGAACCCAGGGGGGCATGCATCCTGGTCTGCTTTAGGCAGAGAAGACCCTGGGTATAAGGTAGAATTTCCGCGGGAGAATATGACTAGTCTGTACCCCGTCCCCTCCTTCCTCTTCGTAAAAGAAGAGTCGGCAAAGAGCCAAGGCTCCATGAAGAAGAAGGTGTAGATGGAAGTGGGATTGTTCTGGGATAAGATTCTTTTGTTAAAGTTAGTGTTTAAGGCAGCGCCACTCACCTTTGTCTATTTTAAGTAGACAATGCCAAGGAAGTGTTTTGTTTGAAAGATTAACAGAACAATCTTTGGGTAACCTGAAAGAGGTAAGCCTCCCTCAAACCCACAAATGTTTTGTCTTTGAGAAGTGTTCTTCTCTTGTCACAAATAGCTGGTTAAAGATTGGGCTAACGAGAAGACAAGTATCGTATAGACCCGTTAAAAAATAACGAGAAGACAAGTATTGTTAACATTAGAATAGCAAGACGACAAGTAGCTGTGAACACCCAAAGAAAAGCAGAAGTGGGAGAGAGGAGGGGCAACCTTGAAATTGTACTTTATACCTGGGGGCATGCAAACCTTTTGGAACGCAAGCAAGGAGCGATTATTTATCTGTTTTTTGGGTTAGTCGTGACCCAAACTTGCATGAAGAAAGGATATGGAGCAAAGTGTAGTGAGATGAAGCTCCTTAAAAAATAGCGAGCTCTAGGAGACAGTTCTTATCTTATGACTGGTAAAAACGAGCAGTTTTGGCAAAGTTCATGCTCGTTAAAAAAAAAATAAACGTAAAACCGAGCAGTTTTAGCAAGAGTTCATGCTCGTTAAAAAATAAATGCACATGTGAGCAAGCTTACCCCCAGAGTTCAAGCTCATCCAGAAAAAATGAATCAGTAAATAACCATTTGAGACCGTAAATCCTTCAGCCATAAAAGCCTTGGTCGTGTTTGTGCACCGTCACCTCCATTTTTCATTTGGCCGATCATTCACATCCACTTGATTGTTTACCTATTTTGAGGAACAGCTGCGAAGAGTGATTTCACCTAGCAATCCTTGTGACATTGCCGTGATTGGAAAATTCCAACCTGTACCTGGAATCTGCTGCTATCCCTGTTTATCACTCGTTCCTCAAAATACGAGTCTTCTTTGAGCTCTTTTCACTGACTCGTAAAATATGAAAAGTTTGCCGAGTTTTGGCCTTCCAGCTCGTTAAAAGGACCGGAAGAGCTATCCCTCCTCTAGATTTTAATCTTTTTGGACCTAAGGGATTATTGCACAAAAAGATCGAGCGCTTGTCTAGTTCGGCTCGATAAAACTATCGAACATTCATCCCTTCTGTATTGTTTTATACTTTTTCGGACTTAATGGATTAGATGACGAAAAAGGACCTTTGGAGTTAACTTTACGTACCTTTTTAGACTCTCTAAAAATGAAAAGGACTGAGTTGTCTTTGTCGCTAGACTCGTTAAATATATTAAATAGCGACAAACTTGTCTTTAGACGAGAACGAGTTTCCCTATCACTAGGCTCGTTAAAACATAGCGATGGGCTTGCCCAAAGGGCAGGTTATAGAACGAGCATATGTTATCCTCCTCAAGCTTGAAAAAAATAAAGAGGTACTGGTCAGAAATGACTGGGGAAAAATTGGGAGAACCTCAAAGCTTAATGGTAGCAAGTCGCTCTTGAACATGACACTTTTGCCTCCGTACCACATCGGGTTGGGTTGTTTCATTCACCGGTCTCATCACCATGGTCTCGCCATACCATCCACATTTGGGGTAATGCTACCAATCCATCACATCAGTGTCATTATATGTTCAAGAGATGTCGTTCAGGAAAAGTCAACCGTGTCCCATCCACTGCCATACATCATCTTTCATCCTTTCATGACCGCCACCCTGAATCATATTTCACAGATCGTTTTCACCTTCATCACAATCACTAGCTCCGTTCCGTGTCACCGATGTGGGATTCATTAAGGCCCTCCTGTGACGGATCGCTTCTTGTCGACATCAGCTCATTATCCAAGAAGTCGATCTAGGAACACCCCCCAGTACTTTGAAGCTTGCATGCCTCAATGGCAAGTTTCTCACTTCCGGCGACAGGTATACATCAATGACCTTCGACCGGGAGATTTTGCGTGGTGTTCGACACCAAGTCCTATATTCACAGCGCGTGAATTGTGCTGCAGTACCTTGGGGGTCATCATCATTATCGGTGATTCCTCTCGCGCTTGTTAACAATTTACATTATTGACTGGTAATCAAGCGATGTCTTTCCATGTTCAACTCCAAGAAATTGTCGCATGGATCGACTTGTGCTTAGAGTGAAGATCGGACGAGTTTGAAGACCCAGGATCTAGTTTCATCCATCCGGGCTGCGATATATATTCAGGAAGTAAAGAACATTGACATGTGCAGCAGATGATCATCCTACTCAATGGATGATAATTTCAGCAGAGAATTATCAGTCTACCATCAGACGATCGTCTGTTCTATGTACAGAAAATGTATTTATAAAGCTGAGCATGGGAAATGCCCGCCTCAGCTAGATCATGAAAGCAGTATGAAAAATAATGTATTGTATTGTATCTTATTACAGGTCACCTCCTGGCGATTGAATGAACTTCGGATCCTCCTGATAAATCATTTCACCCGATAAACGACCTCATACTTTAGGGGGCAACTGTTATAGACATTTTTGTGCCTTACAGCATGAAGCATGAAATGTCAATAATCTGAGGGATCCAAAGTCCCTAAACATGTTGTTCCTACCCCTAGAGGAACAAGGTCAGCAAACCACAGCACTTCAAATCAGTTCTCCACTGAAAAACACTCAAAAACAGGTCAATTCTGGATCATGTCAACTGCTTCACTGAGCATCTGCGCTGAATGTCAACTGCTCCATGGTCTACCTGCGCTGAATGTCAACTTCAACAAAGGCTACCTGTGCTGAGCGAGTTTGGACATGTGGAGGAATCTTTCCTCAATGTGTCAGTGCCCAGGAAGCTTCCAAAATGACACTTCAATCAAAAGATTCACCTAAGTGATGAGTAAGAGGTTCTAAAACTCCAAGTGGAAGGAAGGATCTCCAAGTGGACTCAAGAACTGAAGAACAACTGGAGTTGAAGAGGACACTAGTCACACTTTAAGCTGACTCATCTTCACTCCAAAACTCTATATAAGGATCTCATCCCACGGGATCTGGAGGCCGGAATTTTGTGCAAAGAATTGCTGTTGGTTTACAGTTGGGATTATTGGGTGATTGCTTGAAGGAGGTGAAGAGGAGATTTCTTTCCGTCGGGAAGGTGATGCTGGATTGGGCCTCTTATGGTTGTATCACCACCTGAACCTTACTTTCTTCCATTTAATAAAGCATTTGAGGTTCTTCTATTTGCATGTGTTTCAATGATGTATTGTCTTACTTGCGTATTTGATTTATTCTAATCCTTGAATCAATTATGAATGCATGCTTTTTGTAGTTTCCTTTTCTTGTCTTGTTTGCAGGATCTCGTGTAGCTAGGCCCGTGAGAAGACAAGGAGCTGGGAACAAGCAGCAAGGAGAGAAGACTGGATCGGCCATTCGCGAAAGACATCAGTGAGTGGATCTCTTTCTTTCCTCTTTTGCATGTCATAAAGAAGTAATCTTAGATAGCTTTGCTTTGATTGTTGCTAAGGATCTATCACCCTTAGAGTGGGATAGGGTCATTCCGTATTGGATACTTTTCCCAACAACAATGTATACCTGTCGCTGGAAGTGAGAAACTTGCCATTGAGGCATGCAAGCTTCAAAGTACTGAGGGGGGTGTTCCTAGATCAACTTCTTGGATAATGAGCTGATGTCGACAAGAAGCGATCCGTCAAAGGAGGGCCTTAGTGAATCCCACATCAGTGACACGGAACGGAGCTAATGATTGTGATGAAGGTGAAAACGATCTGTGAAATATGATTCAGGGTGGCGGTCATGAAAGGATGAAAGATGATGTATGGCAGTGGATGGGACACGGTTGACTCTTTCTGAACGACATCTCTTGAACATATAACGACACTGATGTGATGGATCGGTAGCATTACCCCAAAAGTGGATGGTATGGCGAGACCATGGTGATGAGACCGGTGAATGAAACAACCCAACCCGATGTGGTACGGAGGCAAAAGTGTCATGTTCAAGAGCGACTTGCTACCATTAAAGCTTTGAGGTTCTCCCAATTTTTCCCCAGTCATTTCTGACCAGTACCTCTTTATTTTTGTCAAGCTTGAGGAGGATAACATATGCTTGTTCTATAACCTGCCCTTCGGGCAAGCCCATCGCTATGTTTTAACGAGCCTAGCGATAGGGAAACTCGTTCTCGTCTAAAGACAAGTTTGTCGCTATTTAATTCATTTAACGGGTCTAGCGACAAAGACAACTTGGTCATTTTCATTTTTAGAGAGTCTGAAAAGGTACGTAAAGTTAACTCCAAAGGTCCTTTTTCATCATCTAATCCCTTAAGTCCGAAAAAGTATAAAACAATACAGAAGGGATGAATGTTCGATAGTTTTATCGAGCCGAACTAGACAAGCGCTCGATCTTTTTGTGCAATAATCCCTCAGGTTCAAAAAGATTAAAATCTAGAGGAGGGATAGCTCTTCCGGTCCTTTTAACGAGCTGGAAGGCCAAAAACTCGGCAAACTTTTCATATTTTACAAGTCAGATGAAAAGAGCTCAAAGAAGACTCGTATTTTGAGGAATGAGTGATAAACAGGGATAGCAGCAGATTCCAGGTACAGGTTGGAATTTTCCAATCATGACAATGTCACAAGGATGGCTAGGTGAAATCACTCTTCGCAGCTGTTCCTCAAAATAGGTAAACAATCATGTGGAAGTGAATGATCGGCCAAATGAAAAGTGGAGGTGACGGTGCAAACACGACCAAGTCTTTTATGGTTCATGAATTTACGATCTCAAATGGTTATTTACCGGTTCATTTTTTCTGGATGAGCTTGAACTCTGGGGGAAGCTTGCTCACATGCTTATGTTTATTTTTTAACGAGCATGAATTCCGCGTTAAAACTGCTCAGTTTTGCGTTTATTTTTTAACGAGCATGAACCTTGCCAAAACTGCTCGTTAATACCAGTCATAATATAAGAAATGTCTCCTGGAGATCGCTATTTTTTAAGGAGCTTCATCTCGCTACGCTTTGCTCCATCTCCTTTCTTTATGCAAGTTTGGGTTACGACTAATCCAAAAAGCAGATAAATAATCGCTCCTCGCTTGCACTCCAAAAGGTTTGCATGCCCCCAGGTATAAAGTACAATTTCAAGGTTATCCCTCCAGTTTCCACATCTACTTTTCTTTGGGTGTTCACAGCTACTTGTCTCCTTGCTAGTCTAGTTTTACTGGGACTATACGAGATCACAAGAGAGCAGCTACTTGGTTTTTCTCGTTAGTCTAACTTTAAATAATCTTTGTAAGATCGCAAGAGAACAGCTACTTACAACAAGAGAAGAACATTCCTCAAAGACAAAACATTTGTTTTACCAAAGGGATACCTCTTTTAGGTCATCCAAAGATTGTTCCATTAGTAGTTTAAACAGAACCTTCCTCGGCGGTGTCTACCGAAATAAACAACGGTGAATGACCCTGTTCCGTCAAACACATAACTTTAACAAAAGAATCTTTTTCCAGAACAACCCCTCTTCCTCCTTCTCCTTCTTCTCCATGGGAGCTTGGCTTTTGCCGGCTCTACCTTACGAAGAGGAAGGATGGGACGGGGTACGGACTAGTCATATTCTCCCGCGGAAATTCTACCTTATACCCAGGGTTTTCTCTGCCTAACGCAGACCAGGATGCATGCCCCCTGGGTTCCAGCCCTATTTTCCCGAATCACTCGCACTCATCAGGAAGAAGAACCGGGGGTGGAGACCTTTCTTGATTGAATAGACCATTCAGGGTTGGTATGTGACTATTTGCGATGCGTGATCCCGGAAATGAAAGTTGGTCTACGAGCTTGACCATTCTTCCTTCGTGTGGAAAACACATTACTCTAAAGAGTGAGGAGACTATTGCTCCCATGCAATATATATAGTCTCGTCCAAGGAGTAGGTTATAATCCAAGGGTCCTTGGACAACCATCACGTTCATTTGAACAGCCTTCCCTTTCAATGTAATGAGCACATTGGGTAGGATCCCTAATGGTCGACTGGTTCCTTTATCAAAACCTGAGAGATTTCTTATCTCAGGCAAAAGCGCCGGGGAACCCAGTGCTTTCCAAGCAATAGAGGAAAGGATACTCACAGATGCCCCTTCATCAATGATAGTTCCAGCCATTACCATTCTGTATATTTGGACTATAATTCTGAATGGTATACTGGCTGGTAACCGGGGTCTGCCTAGTTGGTTCCAATCAAAGGACACAACCAGGTTGCTTGGTGGTGGGACCGAATACACGGCCGGATATGACCCTGACGATGTTCCTTCCTGCGATAAAGGAATGGGCGCATTGCCCTGATGCTCATCAGAGTCGGTGTTGATGAAAAGAACTTGGATGGTGTCATCCTTATTCTCTTCAGTGACGGTGTCATTTGAAGATGAAACTTTTGAAGGGAGAACTGGGTCAATTGCCGTTTCAACCTTTGGACTTTCGTCTGGTCTAGATTCAGTAGGTTCATTTTCAACGACTGACGCTTCAGCTGACCACTTGAGCGGGCCAGCTGTATTTTCAACCAACGAAGGACTTGGCACAAGTTTTTTGTATCCAGGAGGAAGTCGTAACGGTGAAACCGGAAGATCTTCCAAAACTCTCTTTGCTTCATCTAAGAAGGGACAACGGTGGATGGCATGATCGCCTTCACATAGTCTGCAGGGGGATCTTGCTCCCCCTCTTTGTCTAGAACCTTCACTTTCGCTGGTTGACGGTAAGCATTCAACATGGCTATCAGAGGTTGATGCTCCCGAACGGTGCAAACGAGGGGACCAGTCCCTTAGTATCCGGGGAATACAGGGACAATCTCGGTGGAAGTGATCTCCTCTACATATGACACATGGCGATTTGGACCCGGTCTGTGTTGTGTGTGGATTTTTGTCAGATGTCTTTTGCTTGCCCCCAGTCGCCTTAGGCTCCTTCTTCTTCTTCTCTCTCTTCTTCTTCTCCTTCTTCTCCTTGGGAGCTTGACTTTTGCCGGCTCTACCTTGCGAAGAGGAAGGATTGGATGAAGAGTTATAGGAAGTAGAAGGCTGGAGGGCAGCTCTAGACTGATCTAACTATTGACTCGACTGTTCAGGAACCGCGGTGTTCTGAACTACCCTGGTTGAGAATAGCCAGACTGGCAGGCCAATTGTCAGTCCTGGAAGCGACAATGTGGCCATGTGGGGCGCACCAACTTCTCCCCAAGAGGAGAAGGGACTAGGATTCCCATCATGGGGAATTCCTTGATTGGTGTGTTCCATGTTCTCAACCTAAAGATCAACGCAGGAATAGGAGGTAATTATGTTCCGTTTAAAATAAATTTTATAACGACGCTTTAGACACAACTTGCTTTTTCATTTTTTAAGAGTCGAGAAAAAGCTAAAGATGACTCTAGTCTCCTTCGATGTTTTAACGAGCCCGAAGTGACAAATGCTCGGGTGGACTTTTTCAGTTATAGAGTTTGAAAAAGGCCAAAAGAAACTACTCTGGAGTTCTAGGCAGAGGGTGTGCCAAACTTTTCGCAAAACCACAGAATACGTTTTACGGTACGGGTGGTCAATCTTCGTGAATGTTGTGTTCACTGCATTGCGATCAGTAGGGCGGCCGACACGGCTTCCTAAGGATAAAGGCTTTATTCCTATAGGGGTCTCCCAATATATACGCGACGGTACGTGGGAGCACAAGTCCGTATTGATACTTATCGCTTCACCGTGGAGGAATCACCCAACCACTCGACGCTAAGATATCACGTTTAACGACGCCGGAACACGTCTCTAGCTTAGACCTCTATGTGTTTGCGTTATGTTTCAAAGCGTTGTTATGTAAATTCAATTCATTTTAGGTTGATCTTGTTTAGTAGTTTGCCTTTACGGATCACCACGTGATGTATGGTACAACTCCTAAATGCAGTCTAAGAATGAGAAGCAAGCTTTTTCAATTCTTTCAACTTATGAAAATCTTAACTACTGAGGGAAAAGAAAGACATCAACTTTTCACACAGATCATAGAGCACACACTTATGCACTTTTCCCTAAATCAACATGCAAGCTGTCAAAATGCACATGCACAATGCAGGTATTTCTTTTCTCTTTCTTAATGTTGATGTATTACAAAAAGAAAGCTGTTGTATAACTTTGAATTCAATTTCAAGTGAAAGCAAACAAGCTTTTGTCCAAAATCAAAAGACACCTTAAGATTTACTTGTTTCAACACTAGAAATATATAAATTCAAACCATATGATGAAAGCAAAAGCTTAATCAGCTATGAACAGCAAACAAACTAACTCTTAGGATCAAAACGACACTTTATCACAGGTCTAGATCTAAGAGGCCACAGCAAGACTAGTTCACTTTCGTTATGGGAAACTGTAAATGAAGTAAGAAATAAAAAAAGAACAATCACAGTTTCTTTATACAACCGAGGCAGAATAGTAGCAAAGAAAGGTGGTTTTAGATAAGTACATTGGTTGATAACAGGCTGCAAAAACAATACTGAAAACTGGGCAACAGAAAGCAGAGAACCCTAGTTGCACAAGGCAAAACTGGTTCAGCGCAACCCTGACACTATCAGTTTGACATTTAGTGCAGGTAGCCCCTTCGGGACCTGCGTTGAAATGCAGACTGCCTTCACAGTGCCTGCGTTGAAGAGGAAACTTTCGTTTCTCTCAGGTTCCGGGTTACAGTTTGCCCAAAATTCAATAGTTTTAGGCCAAATCAAAGGCTATCAATCAAGCACACTAGAGGATGATTCAAAGGAAGATGAAGACTATCACTAAGAGCTATTCAGAGTCCTTGTGGATCAGCTCTTCAAATCATAAACATGCCCAGGAACTGAGCTAGAGTAGCTGCCCTCTACTTTGCATCTGAAAGATTCAAATGCAGTTCGATTCGATACTCCCTGTGTTTAGGAAATGAATAGCAAGAAACACAAACAACCAACAAGATACGTTCCCCAGCGGAGTCGCTAGTTTGTTGTTGGGAAAAGTATCCAATACGGAATGACCCTATCCCACTCTAAGGGTGACAGTTCCTTAGCAACAACCGAAGCAAAGCTATCTAAGATTTCTTCTTTATGAAAGTAAAAGGAAGGAGGAATAGATCCACTAACCGATGTCTTCCGCTAATGGTTGATCCAATCTTCTCTCCTTGCTCCTTGCTCCCAGCTCCTTGCTCTCTCACGGGCCCAGCTACACAGAGATCCTGCAAAATAACAAGAGAGGGAAACTACAAGAAGCATACATTCATAATTGATTCAAGGATTAGAATAAATCAAATACACAAGTACATCAATACATCATTGAAACACATGCATATAGAAGAACCTCAAATGCTTTATTAATGGAAGAAAGTAAGGTTTAGGATGTGATACAACCATAAGAGGCCCAATCCAGCATCACCTTCCCGACGGAAAGAAATCTCCTCTTCACCTCCTTCAAAGCAAATCACCTCAATAATTCTATACTAAAACCAACAACAATTCTTTGCACAAATTCCAGCCTCTAGATCTCATAGGGTAGAGATCCTTATATAGAGTTTTGGAGAGAAGATGAGTCAGCTTGATGTGTGACTAGTGTCCTCTTCAACTCCAGTTCTTCTTCAGTTCTTGAGTCCACTTGGAGATCCTTGCTTCCACTTGGAGTTTTAGAACCTCTTACTCATCACTAGGCGAATTCCTTGATCCAAGTGTCACTTTGGAAGCTTCCTGGGCGCTGACACATTGAGGAAAGATACCTCCACATGTCAAAACTCGCTCAGCGCAGGTAGCCTTTGTTGGAGTTGACATTCAACGCAGGTAGACCATGGAGCAGTTGACATTCAGCGTAGATGCTCAGTGGAGCAGTTGACATGATCCAGAATTGACTTGTTTTTGAGTGTTTTTCAGTGGAGAACTGATTTGAATTGCTGTGGTTTGCTGACCTTGTTCCTCTAGGGGTAGGAACAACATGTTTAGGGACTTTGGATCCCTTAGATTATTGACATTTCATGCTTCATGCTGTAAGGCACAAAAATGTCTATAATAGGGGGTCGGCCTGAAACTGGAACTACTTGCTCAAAAAAAATTTATGCCCGGAGTGCAATTTGCAGCGAAATATAACAAAAATGATATTTTATCCTTTTTATTTGACAAAATGAAGTTTTGGCGAGAATTTTTTATTTGATTGGGCGGATGACATCAGCGGGAGTATGGGGGCAGATGACGTGGCGGGTGACGTGAGTCGAAGGATAGATGACATCAGCGGATGACGTCAGTAGTAGGGTGGCAAGCAGTTTTTCCCCACACCTCTTTTCGGGGCTGGGTAGTTTTGGACAGAGGGCGAGCGAGCAGGCTGAGAGCACGACGCGTGGTAGAGTACGGGCGCAAAACCGCCAAGCGATCGTGCGTTAAAAGGCGGAGGTTTGGGGGGTCGTGATATAGTTATCAACTGTCGGATGGGGAAACGGGGATTGGATGGTGGACGATCGTTGGAGATGGCGGGACATTAAGTTGTGGGCCCGATGTATTTTTTAAATGATTTTAATAGTTTCGGGGTCGGTTTTAATGGTTGGGGTTGGTTATTAATTAACCCAGGTGGTTAATTAATCCCATAATCGCAGAGTGGGAAGGTTATTAACGGGTTTCAAATAAACCTGTTAATCCATTTTTATATAGTGACTATGGTTATAATTAACCAGGGGAGGGATATTTAGCATTTGGGGTTTTTTATTATATTTACATAATATGGGATAGGGTAATGTTTGTATGGGAATTATTAATAATAGTTAGAAAATTAATATGAATTGAAATGAAAGCGCTAAGTATAAAAACAATTTGATTTTTGTAGTTTAAACTCAGGCTCAGGATGAAAAAAGGGTTTTCATGAGGAATATTTGCCACTTTCCTAAGTAAAATAGGGTTTTACTTAGGCAATGTTTATGAAATGAGATGCGTGATTTATGAATGTTATTAAGAACATATTCTTAATACTTGAGGGGGGAAATTAGTAAATGACTAGGGAAAAGTATGAAGGGGAGTTAGTTATGTAATCTTGCCTCACTTGAGCTGCTCCAAGTCAAATGTCTGCCTTGCACTTGAGATAGAAATAAAGATTAACACATTTAGAGACCAAATCCATCACAAGTGTCATTCTGCAACACCAATCTACGTACCCTGCCTACTTTAGTCCTAACATTTTTTCCTTCTTTCTTTGGGTGCACTTAGACTAGCAAACCCTCATCAATTTTTCTTTTCTTTGCATGGCAAGCCTACCTAAGTCTGCACTTATTACATTCAAGGGCTCAGTTTTAACTGTTGAGCTCCTTTGTTTCTCTACCTATCTACTTATCTGCCAAGATTAAACAGTTTGGTCAGATTTTTATTCTCTATCTCTAAAACAGGAAATTGAAATATGAACTAGCCAAGATTAAGATGTTTGGCCATTCATCAATTGTGGCATAAATTAACAAGTTGCACACAATGCTTATTACAGAAAATGAAAAAGTAGTGGCATTTTGGACTTGCACACTTTCCTGGTCTTTCTTTATTTGGGGTTCATTTCTTTCACTTTTTTTACCATTTTATTCTTTTTACCCTTTGATTTTTCTTTTAGGGCATACCCTCTTTACATTTTTTACATTTTTTTATTTTTTGATAATATGGAAAACCTTTGCAACAAGAAAATGGAAGAACATATTACAGAGCTCAGTGAGTCAATCATGAAATATCACACCTATTGGTATAGGAGCATAACAGTGGCTTCACTTGGGGATGGCTTTCCCTGGTGGAAAGTCAATAACAACAGGTCAGAGAGCCTTATGAGTAACTTTTACTATGCTTTGAAATCTCTGTCAGCTAGTTGCCTTGTTGTTTATATGAAGTAACGTTTCTGGGGCTTAGGGCCTTCACTTCGGGCTTCAACTCCAACAAGTTACTGTCCAATCAACACTTAAACATTTATTCTTCCTCCTTGAATCCTACTTGTGCATCTTGTCACTTGGGCAGGAACTTTTAGCCTTGGTCTTTTTATCAGAAATCTTTTTAACCTTCTCCTGCACAACTTGAGATCTGACCTTTGTTGCTTGTTCTTGTTAGTGTTTAAAATTGAGATCTTCCATGAAACTGAAATATCACTTTTATCTCTATCACCCTGCATGTTTCCAACTGCTTCTTTGTGATGATATTTGTACTGACTGTAATGTCTGTCTTGTGAAACCATTATCATCTTGATTTTCACTCTCATAGTCTGTTAATGGAGAAAAATTATGATTTATTTCTGTTAACACCCAGGTTGTTCCCTATGACTCCCAAGGGAATACGGCCGGGGTAACCACTAACCAATCTTTGGATCACTGTTTCTAGCCAAACTGTGATCAGAGAGGGCTCTCTCTTAATGATTTGTCTCTGTTATGATGGTGTTTTTAGGCTAGCTATTATGCTCAGGTTTTGTTTTATGTTTTTGGTTGAAGGATTTCTTTCGAGACTTATGATACAGTGCTTAGATAGTGAAATACCATTGGGCAATGGAGTCTGAAGTCGTGAAATGTTCTCATATGCTGGACTGGTGGTGTTCAAACTGCAGGGCCTATTGTATACTTTTGACAAACAAACTTAGTTTAAATGATGATGTATGTCAACCAACAGAAAGCAATTAAGAATTTTCTGTTAAGTAGGTGAGGGAAAAGTGAGCACTCGGTACAGGGGCAAAACTTGAATTCCTGTAACAAAGGCCACGGTGAAAGGTGTATTCTGAAAGTGCAGCAATTAAGAATTACACTTATCTAGACTACAGCTGAAGAAAACATTTATAAACAACAAAGATTGAACTCAGGGTATTCAGAGAATAAATCCTGAAAGTTATTCTTTTTCCTTGCTGCCTAGTATTGAGAATCAGATAACATATATGAATTTTAACAAAATAACTAATTGACAGAGAGAGGTTACAGAGACTTATTGTATGGTGAAATACACAGGAATCCAGCAGTCATTAGCAGAGATCAAAACGCATTCAACACCTCAGAAATCCGAGAAATTCCATCACTTTCTTTATTGCACTTCTGAAAGGATTACAGCATAAGAATTTCTTTTGGAGAAATCAACAACAACCTTGCAATCTTATGCGAAGGGGACTTTATAGGAATGCGTATACAAAATATCTCAGGCATTGAGTCATCTGAGAGAGAAAATATCTTCATAAATTTATTCAGGAAGTAGAGAAGAAGTTATTGTAGCTTTAAATGCAGCATGAATGCTCTTTGTGTCTGTCAGAGGGTAATTTTGACCTTTAGAGATCTTTGAGTCGGTTGCAATGCTTATCTTTAATGCTGATAACTGCGCCTTTATTTCCTGCTGCGCTGTATTTTCTCGGCCCTGCCACCTGTAGCCTTCTATTTCTGCTTTGTTGGCTGATCCCTCTGCTGAGTTGGCTCAGCTTTGATCCGATGTGCCTGCTGATTTTGTTAAACTTTGCTTTGCATGATAACTGATATTTTTAAGAAACAAAATTTATTAAGTGATTCCCTGTTTACAAAATCTTCTGTATTGCGCTTGTCCACCATTCTTGCGTAGGGAGCTGATGCCTGAGAATAGCATCCATTGTTTCCTCTGCCTCTGTGTACTTAAAGAAATTGGGAGCCACCTCAAACAAGTGATTAATCTCATTCATTATAAAAAACAGATTCTCGACTCTGTTGTAAAGAGACTGTCCTGTGGCTGTCCCTGTTTCTTCTGAGGCGCTGGGCTTTTCACTGATCTGGTTAGTGGCAAATGTATTGACCCTCTTAGCATATTGATCATGTGTGAACAATTTCCCTGCACTGTTCAGTAAGCCAGGGAGTCCTCTGCTTTCTAATACTTGGAATTTTTCAAAAAATCTGTTCACCTCAGTCTGCATGTCTTGGGTTCTTCTTTCCAATGTCTGTACCAGATTTCTAAGAGTAAGAACCCTCTTGACCAGTTGGACAGAATCAGTCCGGTTTGTAATTCCCATGATGGCTAACTGAGAACTTGTTTTGTGATTGAGTACATTGATCATTCTAGTGGCTATTTCAGGCATATTGCCCAATTGAGTTCTTGCTCTGTGAATCTCTCTCTGTGCCTTGGGGATGAGCTCCAGCTGCTCATGGATTGTCTCAATATATGGCCACTGCTCATTGATAGATTGACCAATGTTAGCCCATAGAAATATTTTCAGTTCTGCCACTACTTTGTCTAACTTGAGCTCATTCTCTAGCTCTTTTATTTTGTTTTTTAGGGCTTTCACCTCCCTTTCCTTCTCCGCCACAGTTTGCTTGGACTTATCATACCTATCATTGATTTTAGCCAAAGATTCTTTGGCTGAGTTGAGCTCCAACATTTGAGCTTCCAAGACTTGGATTTCATTCTTCAGCTTTTGCATATCTAGGCTTTGGACCTGCTCTGTAGTTGTTGGCGCTGCTGAAGTAGATGTTGCTGTTTGTTCGGTTTGCTGAGGAGGAGGGGCAGTGATAGGAGCAGCTTCCTCAAGATTGATGACCTGAGGAGGAGGTTGAGAGGTCTGACCCTCTTCTCTTTGTTGTAATGCTGCTTGCAATGCTGCTTTTGCAGCCTCTGTTTCTCCTAGCTTGTCTTGTGCTTGAATAAGCTGTTTATAAATGGAGATTAACAAATCAGTGGTGTCCTTCTCCTGCCTTTGTTGGGCTACCTCGTCTGTTTGAGGGTGCATGGTGGCAGGGAGTTTGATCTTCTTCCTCATGGCAGCCATGTCAGCATCCCTCAACTTCAAAATTTCCTGTATCCCTGAAATATCTTTGGGATCATGCCCAATTTCAATGATTATGTCTTCTAGGGACTTTATTCTGTTGTCCTTTGCCTGGGATGATGCCTTCTCCAATTCCAGTTGAGAAGCTGTGGCATTGAGGCTGCTCTTTAGCTTATAATTCTCCAATGTTTCATCTGCTAAAGAGGCATACACCATCTCACCAGTTTGTTTATGTAGTTCAATTCTGTCCATTGGGTGTATGTCTTTGGCCATGACCTCCAGGTTGGTCCTGAGGTAATCTGAGGCAGATTGGGGATGCAGGCCTGTGGGCATAAAATGACTCATGATCATTTTGCCTTCACCTACATCAAAGGCAGACATAAGTCTTTGCTAATTGGTAGGAGACATGTTTAGTAGGTGATTGTACAGCTGTATCTTAATAGGGTCATTCCTCCTTTTAATGTCTATAAATTGCTGTTTGATGTTTCCCTCTTTTTGTTGGCTGGAGGAGCTGACCTCCCCTCCTATAGTCCTGTCCTATTCCTACTGGAAGGAACTTGCTGAAGCTTCTCTGCTGGGTGGGCCCATGCCCAATGCCTGTCTTATTGCTATGTCCTCCTCTGGAAAATCATTTAGTCTCTGCCTTTTCTCTCCCTGGTTTATAGAAGATGTCAGGGGAGTTTCTCTGTCCCTTTTTCTAAAGACAAATGTATCCTCCTTTTGAGGGGTTTGGAGGACCGAGGCATCAAAGGTAGTGTCTTGCCTTGTAGGCACCGTTCTTTCAGTGGTCTGAGGAGTTTCCACTGTTTCTTTTTGCTGGGCAGACTGCTCCTACCTTTGTTCTTCTTGATGTTGTTGCTCTTGCTGTTCTGACTCTTCTTGCTGCCCTTACTGCAGCCCTTCTGCTTGCTGCTGTAACTCTGCCTGCTGCTGTAACTCTGCCTGCTGCTATTCTTGTTTATTTATTGGCTCTGTCTCCATTTCCTTCTCTTTGCCACTGCTGGATATATTCTCAGTTACCTTAGTATTTTACTGCTTGGCAGTTGAGGAGGATTCAGCCGCTCCCGTTTGTGTACTTGGAAGTGTGAATACCTGTGGACAAAGCTCAAGGTCAGCCAACTTCTTCTGATTCCTTAGTGCCCTTTTGTTCAGCTCTTCTTGTGACAAGGGTTCTTCTAAGGTCCCTCTCCTCCATTTGTCTTGGTTTGCATATTTCTCAATGTGGGGGATGCTATGGTGATCGTAGGCAGATAACTTGTATTTGAGCCTCCTTATGGATATGAACTGATTAGGGTCATAGGGTAGCCATATGAAACTTGTTTGCAGGCCAAGGGCCTCAAGCATTCGCTCTGCTTCCCTCCATCCTTGTTCTCTCTCATTATAAATAAAATGGCCAAGTTGGCTTTTGACCTTCAATTGTGCCTTTTTGCCCTTTCCTGAAAAATGAAGCACATCAACTCTGCCAAATTGCCTAAAGTACTCTAGGGAAAATAGCCTCATAGGCACATACTTGGGTAATTTGAAAGGAGGGAGATCACACCCATATATTCTGATGACCGTGTGGTTTTGGTAGAAGTACCAATCCCCAATGCTATAAGATTTGGACAGCTGAAGAATTCTCTGCATGTCATCAGTGAGTCTCGGAGGAGGTGAGCTCATCAGCATTGCCATAGTTGGATGGATAAACAGATCCATGAATTCACAGTAAGTGTATGGAGACTCAGGTCTAATGTGGAAGACAGATGACCAGTAGACTACTGATCTGGGATTGCCTTGGGCATCCATTCTTTTGATTGAAAAGTGAAATTTCTGATGTTGATGATACAAGATCAAATGGTAAATGTAGGAGGTGTATCTGAACACCCTATCTCTCCTTAAATTCATCAATTGCTCATGAATCTTGTCTGATATGTAGGTGGCATAGTCATAGCAGATTGGTGACTTGCCAGGAGCAAACATAAGCATCAATACCAGCACAGTTGTATCAATATGCTCGACTGAACTATACCCCAAGATGGGAGAAATCATATCTGCAAGGTCTCTGCCCAGCTCATTGAGGTATACATGAAGAATTGGAGGGCCCATTACAATATTGGTTTTGATGTATAGTTGATTGAATTTAACAATTTGAGCATCTGTGAGTTTATCCCCTTGTTTTATCAGATTTATCAGTGATAAAGGAGCCAACTTCTTCTGAGGGTTGAAGCAAAGCATGTCTCTGATAGCCTGAGGGGTAACATAGAAAAGTACTGCACCAGATGGGTCAAGAACAGCTCGCTGAGAAACATCATATTGTTCAGCACAGAGGTGGATTAGCTCAGGGAACTGGTTGACCTGAGGGAGCTTAAAGATAGGGAGAGAAGAGTCCCATAAGCCCAGTATATCTGTCCCATTTTCATGCTTGGCTTTTAATTCATTTAGCAGATGAAGGTGGAATTTGCTGCTCATAAGTTTCTCTTCCTCAATTTGGTAATCCATATCTGCTAAGGCTTGCCACTTCAAATTCTTTTGAGGGGCATTCAGAGGTTGGACATTTAGCACTATGGGGGCCATAGGGGGATCCATGGTCCTTTTAGGATTCTGTTCTTTGGGGGCCGGTGTTACTATGCAGAGCAACACAAAAGGAGATTTTTCTGAAGAAAATGGGAACCTCCGAGGAGAAAGAGTGAATGGGAAAGGTTGCAGCAATTGAAATACTGTTTTTTGAACCAATAGATGAGTAGCAGAATCGAACAAAGTATGTTTTTAAGGCAAATTAGCTTCTTGCAGGTGACTGGTTCACGATTGCGCGAACCAGTGATAAGTTTACGTTCAACTTGCCCAATGTGGCCCTATAACGTGTAGTGACAGCTCTGGTTTGGTCTGAATGTTATTTCAGTGGTCTTTTAATGGTGAATTTTTCGAGTTTGGAGGTCTGTTACTAGTTATACCCGAAATTCAGCGAAAATGGAGCTTTAGAGTGCAAATGAGAGGTACCTGTAGAATCTGGTCGGTTAGAACTTGCTAGCACTTTGAGGGATGGACGTTCTAGCGGTCCGGAAGTCTTTTCCACGGCTGGTGTAGGTTTGGACGTGAATTTACATGCAGAACAATCAACAAAGCTTGCGCCCAAAAATAGCAAAAAACATGATTTTTGGCATAAATATACTTTTTGGTGATTTTGGCGCGTTTTCGTGCTGACGTCAGCATGACGTCACAGGTGGGGTCAGGGTCGGATGACGTCAGCAGGACGTCATCCGGCCAGGTGGCGGCCTCTGGTTGGTCCACGGGGACAGTGAGATGGCAGGACAGGTGGACCAGTGGTTGAGCGGAGAAATGATGCGACGGCGTACCTGGGGGTGACGTGGGGTGACGGAGCAGTGACGTGGTGGTGAGGTAATACAAGCGGGAATGATAAAACCAGAAACCGGGGCGGTTTCATATCGCACCGCCTACGGTACGGTGGCGGTATGCGTCAGTGGTACCTCCGATGGACTGTGGAGTGGACGCGTGGCTGCCGCGTGACGTAGCCCACAATACGGCCATTGGGAGATATCGTCCGGACAACGGATCGGCTCCGATGCTGTAGTGGCCGTCGGATCTGGAGGAGCAAGATCTGACGGTTGTCGGGAGCTTGACGTGACAGGAGGATAGTACAATTAACGATCGAGCATCGGAAGGGGTCCGATGTGATCAGGGCCGTCGGATCTGGAGTTGCTCGAGCGGACGGTCATCGGGAAGGTGAAGCGATAACCAAGTACGGGGAAGGGCGGAGGCTTATTTTAATATTGTCCTGGGGATCTGTGTACTAGCGGAAGCTGTGGAACAGTGGGTTTTCACGATTTTTGTTGAAAATAGACCCGCCCTTTAGACTTAGGATAAGAGAAAAATGTTGGTTTTTTGATGTTTTTTAGCCATTTTGAAGCAGGTGAGGGTAGAAACTAGGCTCTTAGGGGTTTTCATGTGCAAATGGGGGTTAAAAAGTGAGGAAATGAATTTGCAAAGGAGAAGGGAGATTTAGCTTAGGTTTATCAAGATGACCAGGTGTCATCTGATTCCTGACATGTAACTTATTGGCTATAATACCAAGTGGAGGGTATTTATATAAGAGTTGGGGTTTATACACCATGGTGTTAGTAATATTAGGGAAAAAGGTGATATAAGGGATTTATATAATAGGGTTAGTGTTAGCATGGATAATGGAAGTGAATGAAGGGGAAACCATTAAGTTTATTTACAACAAACTTGGTTTTAAGAGTAGATCAAAATGAAAAGAATTTTAGACAAGAAATGTGGCTTCCAAAAGATTTGATTTCAATCATAAAACCACAAATAGTTCCTTGGAATGCTCACTCAAAGGGGATATTAGTAAATGACATGGAAGAGGGATAAAAGGGAAATTAGACATGCTCCATAGCTTTCCTTTCTTTTTTGGATTATCATGATTGGAATTTGGATTGAAGGCCCTTTCTGCCACTGCTTCTACCTACCCAGCTACTTAGCCTAGCATTTTTTGTTTCTTCTTGGAGGGTGCATTTAAGCTTGCAAACCCTTATTTGCCTTTTCTTTTCTTTGGCTTTTTTCTTTTGTTGTCCTATCTACTTCTACCCTTATAGCTTCCAAGATCCCAGATTAAGCAGTTGGGAACCTTAACTTCTCTACCTGAGCTGGTTGTCTGCCAAGATTAAACAGTTTGGACAGACTTCTTTCTCTATTCTACAACTGAGAAATTGAAAGCATGGCATGACCCAGATTAGACTGTTGGATCATCCATCAAAATATGAACCAAGGTGATCAAAATTAGAACAAGGATAAGCTCTTCACAAACCTTGTTTCTTCTAGGAAATATGGGATCTTTGTATGGTCAAAGCATAGCATATTTGGACTTTACCTTGTCAATCATGAAATATGAAACCTATTGGTATAGGTAGCCAACAGTGGCTCCACATGGGGATGGTTTTTCACTTTGACAGACCAAGAACAGCAGGTCAGATTGCCTTGGCCCTTGACATGTTTTATCCCATATTTGAAGTGTGCTGCTTTGAAATGCCAAAAATGTGTGCTTATCTTCTTGGTGTACCCCAGATTCTATGTGCCTACTGCTAGTAGTCCACAATCTTCGAAGAACTGCATTTTTACAATCTAAACAGAAAGCAATATTTACATCTGAATATATACACAGGAACCTCAGGCTGCACTTATGGGTGATATTCAAAATAGTGCTTCAGCATCCTGCCATTCACAGGACCTTCATCCAAATCAGTTTCATTTAGACTTTTAAGGAAGTAAGTGTTGTTTCCTTGTACAGCTTGGACAGCAAATGGTCCTCTCCAGAGGGAATCAAATTTTCCATGTTTTCCCTTCTCCTCTCTTCTTGCATCCCACTTGAGGACTTTGTCTCCCACACTGAAATCTTCTGCCTTAGTTCTTTTATCAAAGGCCTTCTTTAATTTCTCTTGTAGAATTTGAACTCTGCTGAAAACTTGGTCTCTGGTTTGCTGCAAACAAATGATCTGATTGATCCTTCTTTGCATGTCATTTGGTTCAGCTTGGTTTTCTTGAAGAAGCTTCATAACAGGCACTCCTATTGATGAAGGAAATTTGGCCTCTAGTCCATAAACCAACTCATATGGGCTGGTCCCAATTGATCTTTTGGTTGTTAGTCTATCTGCCCATAAGGCATTGACTAGTTTCTTATGCCAATTCTTCTTATTTTCTTCCAACACCTTTTTAATGATGTTTACTAGGCTCTTATTTGATGATTCAGCTAGGCCGTTTCCTTGGGGATAGTATGCAGTGGAATGGCCCAAAGTGATGTGAAATTTGTGGTAGAAATTCACCATCTTCTTGGATCTGAAAGCAGCAGCATTGTCTGTTATTATCTTATCAGGACAGCCAAATCTGGCCAGTATGTTGTTCTCCAAGAACTGAATGATTATGGAATCATTTGCTTGTCTACATGGGGCAGCTTCAATCCACTTAGTGAAGTAGTCTGTGGCTGTTAAGATCCATCTATGTTGGCCTGAAGATGAGGGATGAATTTCCCCAATGAAGTCCAAGCCCCATTGTTGAAAAGGTCTTTCTGTTGCAATAGGCCTTAAAGGAAGTGGCAGCAGTTGTCTCTTTCCTTCAAACACTTGGCATTTATGGCATGCTGTTGTGAATTTTTTGACATCAGAGAACATGGTGGGCCAGTAATAACCAGCTCTCAGTATTTTGTCCACGGTGGACTTCCAGTATAAGTGTCCACCACAGTCACCTGCATGAAAGTCTTGCATGATATTGTTAATTTCATTTTCAATTAAACAGTGCAGCAATATCCCTTCATGGTTTTTCCAAAGCAAATTACCATCCATGACACAAAATCTTGATGTTTTCATTCTTAAGAACCTACACTTAGTTTTGGACAGTCCTGGGGGAGCACACAGGTTTTGTAACACATAACAGATATCAGAATACCAGGGGGATTGTTCAAAGGCTTCGTTGATCTTTGGAGTCGCCAGCTCTGTTTCACTGTCCAGCTGATTGATGTCTAGGACTTGGAAATTTGTTTCTGTCATTAATTTGGCCAAGCCTTGCCCTTTTATTAGCTTTGTAGGTTTTATTTCAATGTCGAATTCTAGTATACTGGCAATCCATTTTCCTCTCCTACCTTCTAAATTTTCTTGAGTGAGAATGTCTTTGACAATAGGACTTGGCACATATGCTATAACATGGGAATAAAGGATATATATCCTGAAGTCTTTAATTGCTTTGACTAAAGCATAGGCTTGTTTTTCCATAATTTGATACTTCAAAGGTGCATCTCTGAGGGCTTTGCTAAAGAAAGCAATTGGCTTCTCATTTCCTTGGTTATCCTATTGTAACAAAACCGCAGCAATCGTATGTTGGGAAGCAAAAGAGAAAATGATAAATTCTCTGTCAAACTGAGGACTGGTCAGCACTGGGGTCTGGGTAAGGGCCAATTTTATACCTTCAAATGCTTGATTGGCTTCAACAGTCCACTTCACCTTTGAATCTTTCTTTAACATGTTGTTTAATAATCTGCTTAGTTCTGCTAAGTTTGGGATAAACCTTCTCAAGAAGTTAATTTTTCCCAAGAATCCTTGTAATTCTTTGACATTTCTTGGGTGAGGCATTTGTAAGATGGCTTGGATTCTATCTGGGTTGATTCTTATGCCATCCTTTGAGATGATGTGTCCTAAGAGCTTGCCTTCTTCTAAACCAAAGAGAGACTTCTTCGGGTTCAAGGAGATTCCATATTTTCTGCATTTTAGGAAGATCTGTCTTAAATGTTTGAGATGTTCTTGGTCAGATTTTGAAAAAGGTGTGAGGTCATCTAGATAAATGACCAAAAAGTCATGAATCTCTTTGGCAAAAGCAATATCCATTGCTCTCTGAAAAGTTGCCCCCGCATTTTTCAATCCAAAAGGCATCTTCACATATTTGAAGGTTCCCCATGGGGTGGTAAATGCAGTTTTATCTTTATCATCAGGGTGTACTAAGATCTGGTTGAAGCCTGAGAACCCATCCAGTAATGAGATCCTTGAGGCTCCTACCACTCTTTGAAGAATGTGATCCATCTTGGGTAAGGGGTAGTTGTCTTTGAGAGATACTTGGTTTAGATTCCTTAAGTCCACACACAGCCTAATTTCTCCAGTCTTCTTTCTTGTAGGGACTAAATTAGAGATCCATTCTGAGAATCGAATTGGTGCTATGATGCCTGCTTTAAACATCTTTTGTACCTCTTGTTCCATTGCTGGGAGAAGCATAGGATTGATCCTCCTCAGTTTTTGTTTAAAGGGTTTTTTATCAGGCTTAAGAGGGATAGTATGCTGGATAACAGAGGTGTCATAGGACTTTAGGTCCTCATAACTCCATGCAAAGACATCCTGAAACTCTTTAAAAAGATCAATGTATTTAGGCTTTTGATCAGGAGGCAAAGAGGCAGACAATTTGATTATTTTGGGTTTGTGAATTGTACCTATGTTACATTCTTCAATGGCTGCATCTAGGGGCTGCATTTTTGGTTTTCTGGGAATATCATTTGAATCAAAAATATCTTCTAGTGGGGTTAGGCCTGTTGGTAGAAAGTTGTCTTTCAGCTCAATGATTTCGATTTCAGCATTGGGTACTTCCTCTTCCCAGTCAACTCGTTGAATTTGCTGGATGTTTTCTATATTGAAAATAGTTGGATTCATCATTTGCTTTGCAGTCCTAGGTGATATTGGCTGAGCAGTCTGTTGAAACTGTATTTGTGATGGACTTGCTCCATTAAGTATTTGTGATTGACTTGCTGTCTCAATGTCAATATTTAATCCTGCAAATTCTTGCTGTAGAGTTAAAAATCGATTTATTTGCTTGTCATTCTCAAATACTTGCCAATCATTGATGTTGTTTGGTATGGAGGGTCTGTGTTTTACTTCAGCTGTGAAACAATTGTGGGGCTCAAAGGGCATCTTGCAGGTACTCGCAAAGGTGGCTAGACTATGAGCATGTAGATTTTGGGTTCTGGGAATTTTAGTAATTTGGAATTCAGAGAAAAAGTTTAGTACCTCAGCAACAGCAGCTCTATAAGTCCTTAGTCTTTTGTCATTAGTGACAAAGTTTCCTTTCACTTGTTGGATAACTAGATCTGAATCACCCATGATTGAAACCCTGGCAGCTTGTAATAACTTCACTAACTTGAGGCCTAGTAAAAGAGCTTCATATTCTGCCATGTTGTTAGTACATCTGAAATTCAATCTATAAGCTCTGCCCTCTGCATGACCATTTTCTTCATTGTGTATCCAGATTCCAGTTCCTGCCCCTGACTTGTTGACTGAGCCATCAAACTCAAGGAACCATAGAATGTTTTGTTGAGAAGGAGATTTGGTGACCCTTTCATGGGATGGCAATGTAAGCAGAAGTTGTGGTTTATTCTCTGGCTTGTTTACTAGGACAATTTCATCATTTAGTTGGGTGTTGTTGACAATTAAGGCAGCAGCACTGTCAAATGTTTGATTGGCTATTGTTTCATGAGTGATACTACTCTCACTTACATCTTCCTTTTGTATGAATATCTTGGTTTCAACTGCACCTTTTGAGGGAGTGGTTGTATCATTGAAGAGAATGTATGAGTCTATGTCTGAATGGACAGCATATATAGGAAAATTTTGAGGTTTTTCTTCACTGCTGACCATGTATTTCATGATTGTTTCTCTGTATAGTCTTTTTGGTTGCCCAAACACAGAGATGGTGGCATATGACATGTCTAATTGTAGGGAACCTTGGAGTTTGGCGCCCCATGATCTTGACAACAGCATTCCATACTTAGGTGGGATATCAGCAACTACCACATCCATTAGGATTGTCTTGTTTGGAAATTGAACTAGAGAAACACATAAGTCTTTTATGAGACCTAGGCACTTGACTTGACTAGAGTCAAAGGAAAAGAGATCTTTGTATGGTCTTGTTATGTCTAAATTTAATCTCTCCATGACTGCTTTTGGCATAAGATTGTGAGAGGCACCTGAATCAAACATTGCATTATGTAGTATTTTGTCATGAATATGTAAACTGACATAAAAAGGCAACACCCCTACGACTACTGTTTTTCCATCCACTTCTGGACCGAACAGGAGTTCTGGGGTGTCATCCAGCACATTGACATCATCTTTGTTGCTGGTGAGTTGAAGAGACCTTTTAATTTGCAATTTGTAGCTGTCATGCTTGGCTAATTCCAAAAGAGGAATAGCTATTTTTATTTTGCCAATTTCTGTTTCAAGATCAAAAGATTTTTCAGATTGGGCCTTGGAGTTATAGGTGACAGTTCTTTCCTTGCTCATTACATCTTCTTCTTGATTTTTGTTTTGACTTTGAGATTTATCCTTTTTATTCATTTCTTGAGGGGTAAGATTGGGATGAGAAGGTAAAGTGTCTAAAGACTGCTGTCTTAAAGACAGTGGCTCTGTGATTTCTTCAACAGTCACTTCTTCCGTAGGTGAATTCAGTTTGTTACTAGGTTGTGTGCCTTTCACTTTTTCAGGCCGCTGATCATCCTTTTTCTTCTCAGGCTGGTTAACATTCACGGTTCTGCTCCTTAGCTTGTATTGTTTATGGACTTCATAAACAGCAGTATCATAACCTTGCTTAAAGTCAAAGGATTCACCTGATTTAGTTTGGAATAGTTTGATTTCATCATCTTCATGATCCTCTTGTGTTAAGAACACTTGACTCTCACCATCTAGACCCATCAAGTTAATCTCGGGGTCCTCATTGGGTTCTGCTGATGTAGAAGTTTCTGCATAATTTTCTTGGAAAGGAGGTCTTATGTCCTGCTCAGCACCGGTTCTACCCATGCCTGGGTTTTGAGCTTTCCTAAAATTTGGATTCCTAGGAGGGTTGTTTTGAGGTGATTCCCATGATGATTTTCTTTCAACCGATTCCACTCTTTCCCCTAATCTCTTCATGCTATTTAGTATTGCATCCAACTTTTGATCAAAGCCCGATGGTTCTTCTTTATATATGCTTCTCTTTTCTAACCTTGCCCTGTTTCTTTTGGCAATCAGATTTGCTTCCACTGTGACAGCAGCCTTTTGAGCGTCTTCAAGGGTTTCAGGTTCTCTTTCCTTCAACTGATAGATCAAATCCATCAGGGAATTTGTACAAGGCCAAATCAGGAGGAGGTCTTAGATTTTGTGGTATCGCCTTGTACACATTGTTGAATCTAGCACAATACTCCAGAACGGTCTCTTGAGGACCTCTCTTAATTGTTTCATATTCAGCAAGTATGTGTAGGGGATCTTTCTTCTTCTCCCATCTGGTAGTAAAGGTTTGATAAAGCTCATCAGGGGTTGCAATAGAATTTGCATTCAAGGATCTAAACCAGATCCTAACATCCCCAGTTAGGCTTTGAACAAACATCCTCATTCTGACACTGTCATCATCTATTTCATAAGTTTCAAAGTGGTCTTGCATTTTCTTAGCATGCTGAACAGCTGTCAGGGGGCCATTGGAGTCAAAATATGAGATTTTGGTTTGGTAGTCTTGGGGTAAAGCTGCAGCATTAGCCGGTATCTGCAAGGGTGCATATCTGTTGGCCATATTCACAAGGTGTAGGGGATTGACAGGGGTGAGTGGGACAGCAGGGATGACAGGTATAACAGGGTTAATGGAAGAGGTAGAACCTAGGATGTTGGTTAAATGGGCATGTGTAGTGGATAAAGGTGTGAAAGGAGGGCTTTGAGATGTAGAGGGGGAGCTAGGAGAATCAAGGGTAGATCAAAATAAAACCTTGATTGGAGTAGGGACAGGGTTTGGATGAGCTGCCTCAGGACTCAAATCAGCAGACTGTTCCTGCCTTTGCTGCCTCCTAAGGTTTCTTGGGATGGTATTTGGATTATCAACAATGATAGGTGGATTAGGGTCAGGATTCGCCCTAGTGTGCCGAGGATTTTTCTTAGGAGCCAGCTTCCAACTGTTTTTTTAGGATTTTGTAAGAGATTTTCTTTCTTTATATCTGAAAGGACTGGATGAAGACTTTGAAATGGCTATATATTCTCAGGGCTAAGATGAAGATTCCCAAAACAGCTCTTCCCTAAAACTGTCAATGTTATACAGAAACAGATTTAAGGCCTCTTGACTTATTTCAGGCTTGATAGTAGCTCATGGAAGATATGCAGTAATTAAAAATCTTAAGCAGTCCCCAGTGGAGTCGCCAATTATGTTAACACCCAGGTTGTTCCCTATGACTCCCAAGGGAATACGGCCGGGGTAACCACTAACCAATCTTTGGATCACTGTTTCTAGCCAAACTGTGATCAGAGAGGGCTCTCTCTTAATGATTTGTCTCTGTTATGATGGTGTTTTTAGGCTAGCTATTATGCTCAGGTTTTGTTTTATGTTTTTGGTTGAAGGATTTCTTTCGAGACTTATGATACAGTGCTTAGATAGTGAAATACCATTGGGCAATGGAGTCTGGAGTCGTGAAATGTTCTCATATGCTGGACTGGTGGTGTTCAAATTGTAGGGCCTATTGTATACTTTTGACAAACAAACTTAGTTTAAATGATGATGTATGTCAACCAACAGAAAGCAATTAAGAATTTTCTGTTAAGTAGGTGAGGGAAAAGTGAGCACTCGGTACAGGGGCAAAACTTGAATTCCTGTAACAAAGGCCACGGTGAAAGGTGTATTCTGAAAGTGCAGCAATTAAGAATTACACTTATCTAGACTACAGCTGAAGAAAACATTTATAAACAACAAAGATTGAACTCAGGGTATTCAGAGAATAAATCCCGAAAGTTATTCTTTTTCCTTGCTGCCTAGTATTGAGAATCAGATAACATATATGAATTTTAACAAAATAACTAATTGACAGAGAGAGGTTACAGAGACTTATTGTATGGTGAAATACACAGGAATCCAGCAGTCATTAGCAGAGATCAGAACGCATTCAACACCTCAGAAATCCGAGAAATTCCATCACTTTCTTTATTGCACTTCTGAAAGGATTACAGCATAAGAATTTCTTTTGGAGAAATCAACAACAACCTTGCAATCTTATGCGAAGGGGACTTTATAGGAATGCGTATACAAAATATCTCAGGCATTGAGTCATCTGAGAGAGAAAATATCTTCATAAATTTATTCAGGAAGTAGAGAAGAAGTTATTGTAGCTTTAAATGCAGCATGAATGCTCTTTGTGTCTGTCAGAGGGTAATTTTGACCTTTGGAGATCTTTGAGTCGGTTGCAATGCTTATCTTTAATGCTGATAACTGCGCCTTTATTTCCTGTTGCGCTGTATTTTCTCGGCCCTACCACCTGTAGCCTTCTATTTCTGCTTTGTTGGCTGATCCCTCTGCTGAGTTGGCTCAGCTTTGATCCGCTGTGCCTGCTGATTTTGTTAAACTTTGCTTTGCATGATAACTGATATTTTTAAGAAACAAAATTTATTAAGTGATTCCCTGTTTACAAAATCTTTTGTATTGCGCTTGTCCACCATTCTTGCGTAGGGAGTTGATGCCTGAGAATAGCATCCATTGTTTCCTCTGCCTCTGTGTACTTAAAGAAATTGGGAGCCACCTCAAACAAGTGATTAATCTCATTCATTATAAAAAACAGATTCTCGACTCTGTTGTAAAGAGACTGTCCTGTGGCTGTCCCTGTTTCTTCTGAGGCGCTGGGCTTTTCACTGATCTGGTTAGTGGCAAATGTATTGACCCTCTTAGCATATTGATCATGTGTGAACAATTTCCCTGCGCTGTTCAGTAAGCCAGGGAGTCCTCTGCTTTCTAATACTTGGAATTTTTCAAAAAATCTGTTCACCTCAGTCTGCATGTCTTGGGTTCTTCTTTCCAATGTCTGTACCAGATTTCTAAGAGTAAGAACCCTCTTGACCAGTTGGACAGAATCAGTCCGGTTTGTAATTCCCATGATGGCTAACTAAGAACTTGTTTTGTGATTGAGTACATTGATCATTCTAGTGGCTATTTCAGGCATATTGCCCAATTGAGTTCTTGCTCTGTGAATCTCTCTCTGTTCCTTGGGGATGAGCTCCAGCTGCTCATGGATTGTCTCAATATATGGCCACTGCTCATTGATAGATCGACCAATGTTAGCCCATAGTACTATTTTCAGTTCTGCCACTACTTTATCTAACTTGAGCTCATTCTCTAGCTCTTTTATTTTGTTTTTTAGGGCTTTCACCTCCCTTTCCTTCTCCGCCACAGTTTGCTTGGACTTATCATACCTATCATTGATTTTAGCCAAAGATTCTTTGGCTGAGTTGAGCTCCAACATTTGAGCTTCCAGGACTTGGATTTCATTCTTCAGCTTTTGCATATCTAGGCTTTGGACCTGCTCTGTAGTTGTTGGCGCTGCTGAAGTAGATGTTGTTGTTTGTTCGGTTTGCTGAGGAGGAGGGGCAGTGATAGGAGCAGTTTCCTCAAGATTGATGACCTGAGGAGGAGGTTGAGAGGTCTGACCCTCTTCTCTTTGTTGTAATGCTGCTTGCAATGTTGCTTTTGCAGCCTCTATTTCTCCTAGCTTGTCTTGTGCTTGAATAAGCTGTTTATAAATGGAGATTAACAAATCAGTGGTGTCCTTCTCCTGCCTTTGTTGGGCTACCTCGTCTGTTTGAGGGTGCATGGTGGCAGGGAGTTTGATCTTCTTCCTCATGGCAGCCATGTCAGCATCCCTCAACTTCAAAATTTCCTGTATCCCTGAAATATCTTTGGGGTCATGCCCAATTTCAATGATTATGTCTTCTAGGGACTTTATTCTGTTGTCCTTTGCCTGGGATGATGCCTTCTCCAATTCTAGTTGAGAAGCTGTGGCATTGAGGCTGCTCTTTAGCTTATAATTCTCCAATGTTTCATCTACTAAAGAGGCATACACCATCTCACCAGTTTGTTTATGTAGTTCAATTTTGTCCATTGGGTGTATGTCTTTGGCCATGACCTCCAGGTTGGTCCTGAGGTAATCTGAGGCAGATTGGGGATGCAGGCCTGTGGGCATAAAATGACTCATGATCATTTTGCCTTCACCTACATTAAAGGCAGACATAAGTCTTTGCTGATTGGTAGGAGCCATGTTTAGTAGGTGATTGTACAGTTGTATCTTAATAGGGTCATTCCTCCTTTTAATGTCTATAAATTGTTGTTTGATGCTTCCCTCTTTTTGTTGGCTGGTGGAGCTGACCTCCCCTCCTATAGTCCTGTCCTGTTCCTGCTGGAAGGAACTTGCTGAAGCTTCTCTGCTGGGTGGGCCCATGCCCAATGCCTGTCTTATTGCTATGTCCTCCTCTGGAAAATCATTTAGTCTCTGCCTTTTCTCTCCCTGGTTTATAGAAGATGTCAGGGGAGTTTCTCTGTCCCTTTTTCTAAAGACAAATGTATCCTCCTTTTGAGGGGTTTGGAGGACCGAGGCATCAAAGGTAGTGTCTTGCCTTGTAGGCACCGTTCTTTCAGTGGTCTGAGGAGTTTCCACTGTTTCTTTTTGCTGGGCAGACTGCTCCCGCCTTTGTTCTTCTTGATGTTGTTGCTCTTGCTGTTCTGACTCTTCTTGCTGCCCTTGCTGCAGCCCTTCTGCTTGCTGCTATAACTCTGCCTGCTGCTGTAACTCTGCCTGCTGCTGTTCTTGTTTATTTATTGGCTCTGTCTCCATTTCCTTCTCTTTGCCACTGCTGGATATATTCTCAGTTACCTTAGTATTTTGATGCTTGGCAGTTGAGGAGGATTCAGCCGCTCCCGTTTGTGTACTTGGAAGTGTGAATACCTGTGGACAAAGCTCAAGGTCAGCCAACTTCTTCTGATTCCTTAGTGCCCTTTTGTTCAGCTCTTCTTGTGACAAGGGTTCTTCTAAGGTCCCTCTCCTCCATTTGTCTTGGTTTGCATATTTCTCAATGTGGGGGATGCTATGGTGATCGTAGGCAGATAACTTGTATTTGAGCCTCCTTATGGATATGAACTGATTAGGGTCATAGGGTACCCATATGAAACTTGTTTGCAGGCCAAGGGCCTCAAGCATTCGCTCTGCTTCCCTCCATCCTTGTTCTCTCTCATTATAAATAAAATGGCCAAGTTGGCTTTTGACCTTCAATTGTGCCTTTTTGCCCTTTCCTGAAAAATGAAGCACATCAACTCTGCCAAATTGCCTAAAGTACTCTAGGGCAAATAGCCTCATAGGCACATACTTGGGTAATTTGAAAGGAGGGAGATCACACCCATATATTCTGATGACCGTGTGGTTTTGGTAGAAGTACCAATCCCCAATGCTATAAGATTTGGACAGCTGAAGAATTCTCTGCATGTCATCAGTGAGTCTCGGAGGAGGTGAGCTCATCAGCATTGCCATAGTTGGATGGATAAACAGATCCATGAATTCACAGTAAGCGTATGGAGACTTAGGTCTAATGTGGAATACAGATGACCAGTAGACTACTGATCTGGGATTGCCTTGGGCATCCATTCTTTTGATTGAAAAGTGAAATTTCTGATGTTGATGATACAAGATCAAATGGTAAATTTAGGAGGTGTATCTGAACACCCTATCTCTCCTTAAATTCATCAATTGCTCATGAATCTTGTCTGATATGTAGGTGGCATAGTCATAGCAGATTGGTGACTTGCCAGGAGCAAACATAAGCATCAATACCAGCACAGTTGTATCAATATTCTCGACTGAACTATACCCCAAGATGGGAGAAATCATATCTGCAAGGTCTCTGCCCAGCTCATTGAGGAATACATGAAGAATTGGAGGGCCCATTACAATATTGGTTTTGATGTATAGTTGATTGAATTTAACAATTTGAGCATCTGTGAGTTTATCCCCTTGTTTTATCAGATTTATCAGTGATAAAGGAGCCAACTTCTTCTGAGGGTTGAAGCAGAGCATGTCTCTGATAGCCTGAGGGGTAACATAGAAAAGTACTGCACCAGATTGGTCAAGAACAGCTCGCTGAGAAACATCATATTGTTCAGCACAGAGGTGGATTAGCTCAGGGAACTGGTTGACCTGAGGGAGATTAAAGATAGGGAGAGAAGAGTTCCATAAGCCCAGTATATCTGTCCCATTTTCATGCTTGGCTTTTAATTCATTTAGCAGATGAAGGTGGAATTTGCTGCTCATAAGTTTCTCTTCCTCAATTTGGTAATCCATATCTGCTAAGGCTTGCCACTTCAAATTCTTTTGAGGGGCATTCAGAGGTTGGACATTTAGCACTATGGGAGCCATAGGGTGATCCATGGTCCTTTTAGGATTCTGTTCTTTGGGGGCCGGTGTTACTATGCAGAGCAACACAAAAGGATATTTTTCTGAAGAAAATGGGAACCTCCGAGGAGAAAGAGTGAATGGGAAAGCTTGCAGCAATTGAAATACTGTTTTTTGAACCAATAGATGAGTAGCAGAATCGAACAAAGTATGTTTTTAAGGCAAATTAGCTTCTTGCAGGTGACTGGTTCACGATTGCGCGAACCAGTGATAAGTTTACGTTCAACTTGCCCAATGTGGCCCTATAACGTGTAGTGACAGCTCTGGTTTGGTCTGAATGTTATTTCAGTGGTCTTTTAATGGTGAATTTTTCGAGTTTGGAGGTCTGTTACTAGTTATACCCGAATTTCAGCGAAAATGGAGCTTTAGAGTGCAAATGAGAGGTACCTGTAGAATCTGGTCGGTTAGAACTTGCTAGCACTTTGAGGGATGGACGTTCTAGCGGTCCGGAAGTCTTTTCCACAGCTGGTGCAGGTTTGGACGTGAATTTACATGCAGAACAATCAACAAAGCTTGCGCCCAAAAATAGCAAAAAACATGATTTTTTGCACAAATATACTTTTTGGTGATTTTGGCGCGTTTTCGTGCTGACGTCAGCATGACGTCACAGGTGGGGTCAGGGTCGGATGACGTCAGAAGGACGTCATCCGCCCAGGTGGCGGCCTCTGGTTGGTCCACGGGGACAGTGAGATGGCAGGACAGGTGGACCAGTGGTTGAGCGGAGAAATGATGCGACGGTGTACCTGGGGGTGACGTGGGGTGACGGAGCAGTGACGTGGTGGTGAGGTAATACAAGCGGGAATGATAAAACCAGAAACCGGGGCGGTTTCATATCGCACCGCCTACGGTACGGTGGCGGTATGCGTCAGTGGTACCTCCGATGGACTGTGGAGTGGACGCGTGGCTGCCGCGTGACGTAGCCCACAATACGGCCATCGGGAGATATCGTCCGGACAGCGGATCGGCTCCGATGCTGTAGTGGCCGTCGGATCTGGAGGAGCAAGATCTGACGGTTGTCGGGAGCTTGACGTGACAGGAGGATAGTACAATTAACGATCGGGCATCGGAAGGGGTCCGATGTGATCAGGGCCGTCGGATCTGGAGTTGCTCGATCGGACGGTCATCGGGAAGGTGAAGCGATAACCAAGTACGGGGAAGGGCGGAGGCTTATTTTAATATTGTCCTGGGGATCTGTGTACTAGCGGAAGCTGTGGAACAGTGGGTTTTCACGATTTTTGTTGAAAATAGACCCGCCCTTTAGACTTAGGATAAGAGAAAAATGCTGGTTTTTTTGATGTTTTTTATCCATTTTGAAGCAAGTGAGGGTAGAAACTAGGCTCTTAGGGGTTTTCATGTGCAAATGGGGGTTAAAAAGTGAGGAAATGAATTTGCAAAGGAGAAGGGAGATTTAGCTTAGGTTTATCAAGATGACCAGGTGTCATCTGATCCCTGACATGTAACTTATTGGCTATAATACCAAGTGGAGGGTATTTATATAAGAGTTGGGGTTTATACACCATGGTGTTAGTAATATTAGGGAAAAAGGTGATATAAGGGATTTATATAATAGGGTTAGTGTTAGCATGGATAATGGAAGTGAATGAAGGGGAAACCATTAAGTTTATTTAAAACAAACTTGGTTTTAAGAGTAGATCAAAATGAAAAGAATTTTAGACAAGAAATGTGGCTTCCAAAAGATTTGATTTCAATCATAAAACCACAAATAGTTCCTTGGAATGCCCACTCAAAGGGGATATTAGTAAATGACATGGAAGAGGGATAAAAGGGAAATTAGACATGCTCCATAGCTTTCCTTTCTTTTTTGGATTATCATGATTGGAATTTGAATTGAAGGCCATTTCTGCCACTGCTTCTACCTACCCAGCTACTTAGCCTAGCATTTTTTGTTTCTTCTTGGAGGGTGCATTTAAGCTTGCAAACCCTTATTTGCCTTTTCTTTTCTTTGGCTTTTTCTTTTGTTGTCCTATCTACTTCTACCCTTATAGCTTCCAAGATCCCAGATTAAGCAGTTGGGAACCTTAACTTCTCTACCTGAGCTAGTTGTCTGCCAAGATTAAACAGTTTGGACAGACTTCTTTCTCTATTCTACAACTGAAAAATTGAAAGCATGGCATGACCCAGATTAGACTGTTGGATCATCCATCAAAATATGAACCAAGGTCATCAAAATTAGAACAAGGATAAGCTCTTCACAAACCTTGTTTCTTCTAGGAAATATGGGATCTTTGTATGGTCAAAGCAGAGCATATTTGGACTTTCCCTTGTCAATCATGAAATATGAAACCTATTGGTATAGGTAGCCAACAATTTCATCATCCAAACTGTCAGCTATTGGATCATAAAGAACTTGGAGGGATTGTTGCAACTTACTACATATAGGTTCAAATGGGACTTCATAGATTTCTGCAAGCTGCTCCTCCTTTTCTTTAAAAATTTTACACCATATTTCCTTTAGAAATTGAAATGATTCAAAACAAAGAGGCAGGGAATCAACTTGGATTATTTGATCATATGTTCCTGCTTCCAAGTCTTCTTCTGCAACCTGACATTCAATGCCATTTTGGGGTTGCAAATCTACATATGATAAGTCTTGAACAAAGATTTGATTACCCTCTAGATAGTTAATACCAAGACTTGTTGACAATTTTTTTCTAATTGTATAAGAGTTATCTCTGATAAACAGAAATGGGTCAAAACAAAATGGTAAAGTTCCTTCATTGATTTCAAAATTTTCTGCACTTTCCTCCTCATTCTCATTGCTGAAATGAACAAGCTGATCACTTCTTTCAAGTTGTTGAACCTGAATTTCCTTATTCCCCAAATTAGCTTCTGATTGCTCTGTAAGTTTATTTTGGATTTGAAGAATATAATTATCATCATACTGATCACATTTGGGCAAATCATCAAAAGAAGCAATGTCATCAAATGCACACATTAGATCAGGAGCTTTCTCCTCCACATATTGCTTTATAAATCTATCTTCTGATCTATGGTAGTTGGAATTAGCATAAATTTGTTCATGATTCTTAATCTCTTCTTGCACTGATGGATGAAATATATTGGCCACAGGATAATGGTAATCCTGCCATATAAGATCTTCTGCATGATTGGTATTAAGAAAACAAACCTCATTCCAAACTGCTGCTTGATTTAAGTGATTGGTCAATCGTTTCTCCTCTTTATTCTCCGCTGTATCCAAGGGTTCTGAATACTCTTCATCCTCATCAAATATAACAACCTTATCACATACAATAGGAAAATCATTGTCTTTGTCATATAGAAGCTTGCAAGGGAGTTGCAAAATCTCATTAATTTTAGATGAAAGATCATGATCTATCAAAGTATGTTGTCTCATTTCATTTGCATGTAAGGAAAGAAAATTAGTGACATGGTTTTCATCAAATAATTTTGACTGTTCTTTAATCTTTGAAGAAACCACCATTTGTTGAGGATGGTCTTGTGGTTCAATATTTTTAAGCTCTATTGCCTCTACCTCCAGATCTCTGGAGTGTTGCTGCTTTTCATTGCTATTTTTTATTTGAGCAATTTCAGGGAACTGCATTTCTTCTTTATTCTGATCAGTTTGTAGTGCTGCAAGATTTTTTTCCTGTGGGAAACTTCATGGGTTTCCGAAAAACATACATCATCTTTTCTTTCAGAGGGGAAGATAATTCAAGCAAGGCTTCCACTTTTTGAAAAGGCTTCTCTTCGGGCTTCAACTGCAGTAAGTTACTATCCAATCCAAACTGTGATATTATTAAGGATATAGTATGTACGTGTTAGAGTTGGAATACATTAAAAAACTGGATCAAAGTAATGTTTCAGCATTCGACCATTCACTGGTCCTTCTTCTGTTTCTGTGCCATTCAGGCTCTTTAGAAAGTAAGTGTTGTTCCCTTCCAATGCTTGCATGATAAATGGCCCTTTCTACAAGAAGTCAAACTTCCCATCTTTTCCTTTGTCTTCTCTCCTGGAATCCCACTTTAGAACTTTGTCTCCAAGGTAGAAGTCTTCTGCTTTGGTCCTTTTATCAAATATTTTCTTTAGTTTTTCTTGTAACACTTGGGATCTTTGGTGCACTTCTTCTTTGGTTTGCTGCAAATGGATGGTCCGATTTATTCTCCTTTGAATGTCATTAGGTTCCACCTGAGCTTCTTGTATCAATTTAATTATAGGAAATCCTAAAGATGAAGGAAATACAACCTCCATGCCATAAACTAACTCATAAGGGCTAGTTCCAATGGATCTTTTTGTAGTAAGTCTGTCTGCCCATAGTGCATTTGTGAGTTTCTTGTGCCAGTTTTTCTTGTTCTCTTCCAACAATTTCTTAATAATATTAATCAAGCTTTTATTGGAAGACTCAGCTAGACCATTACCTTGAGGGTAATAGGTTGTGGAATGGCCTAAAGTGATATGGTATTTTGTTATAGACATTTTTGTGCCTTACAGCATGGAGCATGAAATGTCGATAATCTGAGGGATCCAAAGTCCCTAAACATGTTGTTCTTACCCTTAGAGGAACAAGGTCAGCAAACCACAGCACTACAGATCAGTTCTCCACTGAAAAACACTCAAAAACAGGTCAATTTTGGATCAAAGCAGCTGCTCCACTAGGCATCTGCGTTGCATAGCAGGTACAACAAAGGCTACCTGCGTTGCATAGCAAGTAGGACAAAGGCTACCTGCGCTGAGCGTACTTGGACATGTGGAGGAATCTTTTTCTCAAAGTGCCAGTGCCCAGGAAGCTTCCAAAAAGGCACCTGATCATAAGATTCGCCTAATGATGAGTTAAGAGCTTCTAAAACTCCAAGAGGAAGGTGGAAACTCCGAGTGAAGGACTGAAGAACAACTGGAGTTGAAGAGGACAACAAGTCACACATCAAGCTGACTTATCTTCACTCCAAAACTCTATATAAGGATCTCATCCCATGGGATCTGGAGGCCGGAATTTTGTGCAGAGAATTGCTGTTGGTTTACAGTTGAGAGTATTGGGTGATTGCTTGAGGGAGGTGAAGAAGAGATTTCTCTCCGTCGGGAAGGTGATGCTGGATTGGACCTCTCATGGTTGTATCACCGCCTGAACCTTACTTCCATATATTAATAAAGCATTTGAGGTTCTTCTATTCGCATGTGTTTCAATGGTGTATTGTCTTACTTGCGTATTTGATTTATGCTAATCCTTGAATCAATTATGAATGCATGCTTCTTGTAGTTTCCTTTTCTTGTCTTATTTGCAGGATCTCGTGTAGCTGGGCCCGTGAAAAGACTTGGAGCTGGGAGCAAGCAGCAAACAAAGGAGATTGGATCGACCATTTGCGCAAGACATCGGTAAGTGGATCTCTTCCTTCTATCTCTTACATGTCATAAAGAAGAAACTTTAGATAGCTTTGCTTTCAGCTGTTGCTAAGGAACTATCACCCTTAGAGTGGGATAGGGTCATTCCGTGTTGGATACTTTTCACCACAACAGACTGGCGACTCCGCTGGGGAATCTCATGTCTTGTTGGTAGCTTCTGTATTCTTGCTATTTTATCTCTTAAACAAAGGGATTACCGAATCGAACTGCATTCGAATCCTTCGAATGCAAAGTAGAGGGCAGCTACTCTAGCCCAGTGCTGGGCATGTTCATGATTTAAAAAGCTGATCCACAAGGACTCTTTTTAGCTCTTTGTGATAGTGTTCACCTTCCTTAATCATCCTCTAGAGTATACTTGTCTGATAGCTTCTGATTTGGCCAAAAACCACTGATTTTTGAGCAATCTGTGACCCGGAATCTGAGTGAGACGAGAGTTGTCTCATCAGTGCAGCTGCCACAAAGGCTACCTGCGCTGCATGTCAGATTGATAGTGCAGTACCTGCGCTGATCCAGTTTTGCCTTGTGCAACTGGGGTTCCTTGCTTTCTGTTGCCCAGTTTTCAGTATTGTTTTTGCAGCCTGTTGTCAACCTGTATACCCAGCTGAAACTATCTTTCTTTTCCATCATTCCGCCTCAGTTGTATGAAGAAACCGTGATTGTTCTTATTGTATTTCTTGCTTTCATTCACAGTTTCCCGTAGCGAAAGAAAACTAGTCTTGCTGTGACCTCTTGGATCTAGACCTGTGAGAAAGTGTCGTTGTGATTCTAAGAGCTAGTTTATTGCTGTTCATAGCTACTTGAGCATTTGCTTTCGTTATATGGTTCGGATTTCAGTATTTCTTGTGTTTGAAATGAGTGAATCTTAAGGTGTTCTTTTGATTATTGGACAAATACTTGTTTGCTTTCGCTTGAAGTTGAATTCGAAATCGTACAACAGCTTTCTTTTTGTCATACACCAAACATTAAGAGAGAAGAAAAGAAATACTTGCATTGTGCATGTGCATTTTGACAGTTTGCATGTCGATTTAGGAAAAGTGCATCAGTGTGTGCTCTATGATCTGTTTGAAAAGATGATGTCTTTCTTTTCCTTCAGTAGTTAAGGTTTTCATAAGTTGAAAGAATTGAAAAAGCTTGCTTATCATTCTTAGACTGCATTTAGGAGTTGTCTCATACATCACGTGGTGATCCATAAAGGCAAACTGCTAAGCAAGATCAACCTAAAAAGAACTGAATTTATCTAACAACGCTTTGAAACATAACGAAACACAGTAGAGGTCTAGGTAGAGACATGAACCGGCGTCGTTAAACATAGTGACTGTTGATCTCTACGAAGGTGGGTGATTCCTCCTGAGGGACGATAGCACTAATACGGACTTGTGCCCCCGCGTACCGTCGCGTATATTGGGGGACCCCTATAGGAACAAAGCCTTTATCCATAGGAAGCCATGTCGGCCGCCCTACTGATCGCGATGCAGTGAACACAGCATTCACGAAGATCGACCACTCGTACCGTAAAACGTATTCTGTGGTTTCGCGAAAGGTTTGGCACACCCTTGCCTAAACTCCAGAGTAGTTTCTTTTGGCCTTTTTCAAACTCTATAACTGAAAAAAGTCCATCCGAGCATTTGTCACTTTGGGCTCGTTAATACATCAAAGGAGACTAGAGTCATCTTTAGCTTTTTCTTGACTCTTAAAAAGTGAAAAAGCAAGTTGTGTCTAAAGCGTCGTCATATAAAATTCATCTTAAACAGAACATAATTACCCCTGATTCCTACGTTGATCTTAAAGTTGAGAACATGGAACACACCAACAAAGGGATTCCACATGATGGGACCCCTAGCCCTTTCTCCTCTTGGGGAGAAGTTGGTGCGCCCCACATGGCCACATTGTCGCTTCCAGGACTGACAATTGGCCTGCCAGTTTGGCTATTCTCAACCGCTGTAGTTCAGACCACCACGGTTCCTGAACAGTCGAGTCAACAGTTAGACCAGTCTAGAACTACCCTCCAGCCTTCCACTTCTTATGAGCCTTCCTCCGATCCTTCTTCTTCGAAAGGTCAAACCACCAAAAGTGCGGCTCCCATAGAAAAGAAGAAGGAAAAGAAGAAGAAAGAAAAGAAGCAGAAGGAGCCAAAGGCGCCTGGGGGCAAGCAGAAGGTATCTAACGAAAACCCACACACAGCACGAACCGGGCCCAAATCGCCATGTGTCATATGTAGAGGAGACCACCTCCACCGTGATTGTCCCAGCATTCCCCGGATACTAAGGGATTGGTCCCCTCGTTTGCACAGTTCGGAAGCGTCAACCTCTGACAGCCAGGTTGAATGCTTACCGTCGACCAACGAAAGTGAAGGTCCTAGACGACGAAGGGGAATGAGATTCCCCTACGAACTGTGTGAAGGCAATCACACCCTCCGCCGTTGTCCCTTTTTAGACGAAGCAAAGAGAGTTTTGGAAGATCAACCGGTTGCACCATTGCTACTTCCTCCTGGATACCAAAAACTCGCACCAAGTCCTTCGTTGGTCGAAAATACAGCTGCCCCGCTCATAGGGCCAGCTGAAGTGTCAGTCACTGAAAGTGAACCTACTGAATCCGGACCGGACGAAAGTCCAAAGGTCAAAACGGCAGTTGACCCGGTTCTCCCTTCAGAAGTTTCATCTTCAAATACCACAGTCACTGAGGATTCATCTTCAGTTGACACCCTCACCGAAGAGAGTAAGGATGACACCGTCCAGGTTCTCTTCATCAACACCGATTCTGATAAACATCAGGGCAATGTGCCCACTCCTTTATCGCAGGAAGGAGCATCGTCAGGATCATACCCGGCCGTATATTCGGTCCCACCACCAAGCAACCTAGTTGTGTCCTTTGATTGGAACCAACTAGGCAGACCTCGGTTACCAGCCAGTATACCATTTAGAATTATAGTCCAAATATACAAAATGGTGATGGCTGGAACTATCATTGATGAAGGGGCATATGTGAGTATCCTGTCCTCTATTGCTTGGAAAGCATTGGGTTGCCCAGCGCCTTTGCCTGAGATAAGGAATCTCTCGGGTTTTGACAAAGGAACGAGTCGACCATTAGGGATTCTACCTAATGTGCCTATTACCTTGAAAGGGAAGGCTGTCAAAATGAATTTGATAGTCGTCCAAGGACCCTTGGATTATAACCTACTCCTTGGACGAGACTACATATATTGCATGGAAGCAATAGTCTCCTCACTCTTTCGAATAATGTGTTTTCCATACGAAGGAAGAATGGTCAAGCTCGTAGACCAACTTTCACTTCCGGGATCACGCATCGCAAGTAGTCACATACCTATCCTCAATGGTCTTTTCGATCAAGAAAGGTCTTTTCCCCCGGTTCTTCTTCCTGATGAATGCGAGTGATTCGGGAAAGGAATGCAGGAGCCCAGGGGGCATGCATCCTGGTCTGCTCTAGAGGTAGAAAAAACCTTGGGTGTAAAGTAGAATTTCCGCGGAAGAATATGACTAGTCCGTACCCCGTCCCCCTCCTTCATCTTTGTGAATCTTCCTCTGAGCCATCTTCGTGGAGAAGAAGGACAAGAAGACAAAGAGAGAGTTGGACTCTCAGAAGGGGCTGTTAGGGATGGGGTTGTTCTGGAAAAAGATTCTTTTGTTAAAGTTATGAGTGGGTGGCGGAGCAACGTCATTCACCGTCGCCTAGTCGGCGTCGCCGAAGAAAGTTCTGTTTGAAAGATTAGCAGAACGATCTTTGGATAACCTGAAAGAGGTAAGCCTCACCCGTTGAAAACAAGGGTTTTTGACGGATAAGTAGGGGCGACCTTGAAATTAGACTTACACCTGGGGGCATGCAAACCTCTTGGAATGCAAGCGCGGGCGGCTTTTTAGTTTTAGGTAGGACTAACCCCTCTAACCCGTAGGATAGGCCGATACCCGGCTTGCACAAAGAGAGGATATGGAGCAATACGTAGGGAGATGAAGCTCTTTAAAAAATAGCGATCTTCCACGAGACCTTCCTACTTTATGACTGGTAAAAACGAGCAGTTTTGGCAAAGTTCATGCTCGTTAAAAAATAAACGCAAAACCGAGCAGTTTTGGCTAAGTTCATGCTCGTTAAAAAATAAACGCAAGATCCAAGCAGTTTTGATGCGGAAATTCATGCTCGTTAAAAAATAAACATAAGCTTGTGAGCAGGCTTCCCCCAGAGTTCAAGCTCATTCAGAAAAAATGAACCGGTAAATAACCATTTGAGACCGTAAATTCATCAGCCATAAAAGCCTTGGTCGTGTTTGTGTACCGTCACCTCCACTTTTCATTTGGCCGATCATTCACATCCACTTGATTGTTTACCTATTTTGAGGAACAGCTGCGAAGAGTGATTTCACTTAGCCATCCTTGTAATACTGCCGTGATTGGAAAATTCCAACCTGTACTTGGAATCTGCTGCTATCCCTGTTTATCACTCGTTCCTCGAAAGACGAGTCTTCTTTGAGCTCTTTTCACTGACTCGTAAAATATGAAAAGTTTGCCGAGTTTTGGCCTTCCAGCTCGTTAAAAGGACCGGAAGAGCTATCCCTCCTCTAGATTTTAATCTTTTTGGACCTGAGGGATTATTGCACAAAAAGATCGAGCGCTTGTCTAGTTCGGCTCGATAAAGATATCGAACATTCATCCCTTCTGTATTGTTTTATACTTTTTCGGACTTAAGGGATTAGATGACGAAAAAGGACCCCTGGAGTCCACTTTATGTACCCTTTTCAGACTCTCTAAAAATGAAAAGGACCGAGTTGTCGTTGTCGCTGGGCTCGTTAAAAATATCAGATAGCGACAAACTTGTCTTTAGACGAGAACGAGTTTCCCTATCGTTAAGCTCGTTAAAAACATAGCGATGGGCTTGCCCGAAGGGTAGGTTATAGAACAAGCATATGTTATCCTCCTCAAGCTTGACAAAAATAAAGAGGTACTGGTCAGAAATGACTGGGGAAAAATTGGGAAGAACCTCAAAGCTTAATGGTAGCAAGTCGCTCTTGAACATGACACTTTTTGCCTCCGTAAATATCGGGTTGGGTTATTATCATTCACCGGTCCCTTCACCATGGTCTCGCCATACCATCCATACATGGGGTAATGCTACCGATCCATCACATCAGTGTCGTTATATGTTCAAGAGATGTCATTCAGAAAGTATCAACCGGGTCCCATCCACTACCATACATCATCTTTCATCCTTCCATGACCGACACCCTGAATCATATTTCACAGATCGTTTTCACCATCATCACTAGCTCCGTTCTGTGTCACTGATGTGGGATTCATTAAGGCCCTCCTTTGACGGATCGCTTCTTGTCGACATCAGCTCATTATCCAAGAAGTTGATCTAGGAACACCCCCTCAGTACTTTGAAGCTTGCATGCCTCAATGGCAAGTTTCTCACTTCCGGCGATAGTTATACATTAATGACCTTCGACCGGAAGACTTTGCGTGGTGTTCGACGTCAGATCCTATATTCACGCCACGTGAATTGTGCTGCAGTACCTTGAGGGTCATCATCATTATCGGTGATTCCTCTCGCGCTTGTTAACGGTTTACATTATTGACTGGTAATCAAGCGATGTCTTTCCATGTTTGACTTCAGGAAATTCTCACATGGATCGACTTGTACTAAAGTGAAGATCGGACAAGTTTGAAGACCCCGGATCTAGTTTCATCCATCCGGGCTGCGATATATATTCAGGAGATAAAAACATAGACATGTGCAGCAGATGATCATCCTACTAAAAGGATGATAATTAAAAGCAGAGAATTATCAGTCTATTATCAGACGATCGTCTATTTATGTACAGCAAATGTATTTATAAAGCTGAGCATGGGAAATGCCCACATCAGCTAGATCATGAAAAGAAAGTATGAAAAAATAATGTATTGTACTGTATTTTGTTACAGGTCACCTCCCGACGATTGAATGAACTTCGGATCCTCCTAATAAAGCATTTCACCTGATAAACGACCTCATACTTTAGGGGGCAACTGTTATAGACATTTTTGTGCCTTACAGCATGGAGCATGAAATGTCGATAATCTGAGGGATCCAAAGTCCCTAAACATGTTGTTCTTACCCTTAGAGGAACAAGGTCAGCAAACCACAGCACTACAGATCAGTTCTCCACTGAAAAACACTCAAAAACAGGTCAATTTTGGATCAAAGCAGCTGCTCCACTAGGCATCTGCACTGCATAGCAGGTACAACAAAGGCTACCTGCGTTGCATAGCAAGTAGGACAAAGGCTACCTGCGCTGAGCGTACTTGGACATGTGGAGGAATCTTTTTCTCAAAGTGCCAGTGCCCAGGAAGCTTCCAAAAAGGCACTTGATCATAAGATTCGCCTAATGATGAGTTAAGAGCTTCTAAAACTCCAAGAGGAAGGTGGAAACTCTGAGTGAAGGACTGAAGAACAACTGGAGTTGAAGAGGACAACAAGTCACACATCAAGCTGACTTATCTTCACTCCAAAACTCTATATAAGGATCTCATCCCATGGGATCTGGAGGCCGGAATTTTGTGCAGAGAATTGCTGTTGGTTTACAGTTGAGAGTATTGGGTGATTGCTTGAGGGAGGTGAAGAAGAGATTTCTCTCTGTCGGGAAGGTGATGCTGGATTGGACCTCTCATGGTTGTATCACCGCCTGAACCTTACTTCCATATATTAATAAAGCATTTGAGGTTCTTCTATTAGCATGTGTTTCAATGGTGTATTGTCTTAATTGCGTATTTGATTTATGCTAATCCTTGAATCAATTATGAATGCATGCTTCTTGTAGTTTCCTTTTCTTGTCTTATTTGCAGGATCTCATGTAGTTGGGCCCGTGAAAAGACTTGGAGCTGGGAGCAAGCAGCAAACAAAGGAGATTGGAGCGACCATTTGCGCAAGACATCGGTAAGTGGATCTCTTCCTTCTATCTCTTGCATGTCATAAAGAAGAAACTTTAGATAGCTTTGCTTTCAGTTGTTGCTAAGGAACTATCACCCTTAGAGTGGGATAGGGTCATTCCGTGTTGGATACTTTTCCCCACAACATATTTGTTACAGAAATTTATCATTTTATTGGATTTGAAGGTAGCAGCATTATCGGTTATGATCTTTTCAGAACAGCCAAATCTAGACAATATGTTGGTTTCTAAGAATCCTATAATCACTGTATCATTGGCCTGTCTAGAAGGAATGGCTTCTATCCATTTGGTTAAATAGTCTGTGGCAGTAAGAATCCATTTATGTTGGGCAGAAGAGGGAGGGTGTATTTCTCCAATGAAGTCCAAACCCCATTGCTGAAAGGGCTTTTCAGTGGAAATTGGCCTCAAGGGTAAGGGTAACAGTTTCCTTTTGCCTTAAAAAATTTGGCATTTGTGGCAAGTAGTGACAAACTTCTTTACATCAGCGAACAAGATTGGCCAGTAAAATCCAGCCCTTAGGATTTTGTCTGCAGTTGATTTCCAGTAAAGGTGTCCACCGCAGTCCCCTGCATGAAATTCTTTGAGAACTTTGTCAGCTTCCTCTTTCATTAAACAATTCAATAGAATACCTTCATGATTTTTCCAAAAAAGAGCATTATCTGAGATACAAAATTTTGAAGCTTTCATCTTTAAAAACCTTTTCTTTGTTCTGGATAACCCTGGAGGAGCCTGCAGGTTTAATAATACATGAGTTATATCAGCATACCAAGGTGATTCTAAGAAGGCCTGGCTGATTTTTGGAGTCGCCATCTCCTATTCCTTATCCAATTCATTAATATCCAAGGCTTGGAAGTTTGTTTCAGTCATGAGTTTAGCCAATCCCTATCCATTTATAAGTTTTGTAGGTTTTATTTCAATATCATACTCCAATATATTAGCTATCCATTTACCTCGTTTTCCTTCAATTCCATCCTGAGTCAGGATGTCTGTGACAACAACATTTGGTACATAAGCTATTACATGGGAGTACAATATATAGACTCTGAAGTCTTTAATAGCTTTCACAAGTGCAAAAACATGTTTTTCCATGATTTTGTAATTTAGAGGTGCATCTCTAAGTGCTTCACTGAAAAAGGATATGGGTTTTTCACATCCTTGATCATCTTTTTGCAGTAAAACAGATACTATAGTGTGTTCTAATGAAAATGAGAAAATTATGAAGTCTCTATCGAACTTTGGACTTGTAAGGACTGGTGTTCTGGTCAAAGCCATTTTAATTTCTTCAAATTCTTGTTTGGCTTCTACTGTCCATTTAACCTTTGAATCTTTTTTTAACATATTGTTCAGCAGTCTAATTAATTCAACCAAATTAGATATGAATCTTCTCAAAAAGTTAATCTTTCCTAGGAAAGCTTGAAGTTCTTTGACATTTCTAGGGTGGGATATTTGCAAAATAGCTTCTATTCTAGCAGGATCAATTCTGATGCCATTTTTGGAGATGATATGGCCTAACAGTTTGCCTTCTTCTAGACCAAATAAAGACTTTTTAGGATTTAATGAAATACCATACTTTTTTCATTTTAAAAACACTTGTCTCAAATGATCTAAATGTTGCTGATCTGATCTAGAAAACACAATGAGGTCATCTAGATATATAACCGTAAAATCATGAATTTCTTTTGCAAAATCTATGTCCATTTCTCATTGAAAGGTTGCCCCTGCATTCTTAAGTCTGAATAGAATTTTAACATATTTGAATGTACCCCATGGTGTTGTACATGCAGTCTTTTCTTGGTCATCAGGATGAACCAAAATCTGATTAAAACCTGAAAACCCATCTAGAAGTGAAATCCTAGAAGCACCTACTACTCTTTGTACAATATGATCCATCTTAGGTAAAGGGTAATTGTCTCTCAAAGAAACCTTGTTTACATTTCTTAAGTCAACACATAATCTGATTTCTCCTATTTTCTTCTTGGTAGGCACTAAATTAGACACCCACTCTGAAAATCTGATTGGAACAATTATCCCTACATCATGCATTCGTTTGATTTCTTTTTCAATTAAAGGAAGCAGTACAGGGTTGATTCTTCTGAGATTTTGTTTGAATGCTTTTTTATTTTCTTTGACGGGTATTGTATGTTGAATTATAGAGGTGTCATAAGATTTTAGGTCTTCATAGCTCCAGGCAAAAACATCTTGGAATTCTTTAATCAGTTCAACATACTTGAGTTTTTTATCAGGGGGCAAAGATTTGGATAATTTTACCATTTTTGAATTCTCTTAAGTTCGTATGTTGTAGTCTTCAATGTCTGCTTTTAGAGGTTCCATCTTTGGTTTCTTTGGAATATCATTGAAATTAAAGAGATCTTCCGAAGGAGTTAATCCTTTGGGCAAATGATTGTCTTTCAAATTGATAACTTCATATTCCCCTTCAATAATCTCATCAATGTCTATTTCCTTAAGAATCTGTATTTCATTTTTGGTAAATTTCATTGGATGAAGCATTTGAGTTGCATTTTCTGCTAAAATGTTTGTTTCTACCTGATTTGTTGGATCAGATTCACTAACTGTATCTCCATCTACGTTAGTGCTAGAAAATTCTTCTTCTAGGGTTAAAAAATTGTTGATGTGATTATCACTGTCAAACACTTGCCAGTTCTTTACATTATCAGGTATGGCTGACCTGTGTCTAATTTCAGCTGTGAATTAATGATTTGGTTCAAATGGTAATTTGTAGGTGCTGGAAAACATTTCTAAGCTATGAGCTTGTAAGTTATGTTTCCTCGAGATTTTGGCAAGCTGAGTTTCTAGAAATGTATTGAGGATCTCTATAGTTGTTCCTCTGTACTCTCTTAATATGGGATCATTTGTTAAGAACTTCCCTTTTATCTGTTGAATGATTAAATCAGAATCTCCTAGGACTGACACTCTAGTTGCTCCCTGTTGTGGAGGTAAATCCCCTCCGCGGACAGAGGCGATCCCTACTAGCCCAAATGGGGTCTAGCAACAATCAAACAACGCTAGCACGCAGGTTCCTAATTGCAAATCAAAGACCGATGATGAGGGCCTACCTGGATTCCAATGCTAGTACTTGTAGAAGAGTCGTCGCTCCCATTCCTTTGCTCCAGCTGGTCACAAACTCCACGATCCTCGTGAATGGACACCTGCACATGCAAAGAACGACACAAATACAAGCATAAAATCCAATAGATGCAACTATATATCAATCAGAAAGGATATAACTGAATCATCATTACAAAGACAATAAGAGTGGAACCATAATGATAGTAGTCTATTATTGATAAACAACAAAGAAGAATACAACCATAGTTCTAACGTCAAATCCTCCTTTGGCTGGGTGATCAGCAGCACATGCCTTGCAAAGCTTGTTGGGAATGGGGAACAAGCCTCTCTCTCCTTGGTTACTTGGACAAGAATCTCCTCACTTTAGATTTAGCTTCATGGGAATGAATAAGGCTTCTTGTAGCATGAGCTTAGAAATTCTCAGACTTTGGGACTTAGAATTTGGAACTTGGAGACTAACTTGTCAAAGGAAAAAGGACAAGCTTTTATAGATAGAGGAGAAGGAGTTAGGGTCATCCACAAGATTAATGGGATTGGCTTTATCACTAAGAAGCTTCCATGAGAGGTGGAGAACTACTTCCCTTCTATGGAGATTCGAAGCCCAACTGAACTAACTCAAGATGGAATTAGTTCATGAATAGGTTAGGAAGAACCTTCATAAGTTTGTTTGTTAAAAACTTTACCCAACTGGGCTGGCGCAAGTGTGACTTTGAGACAGAGCGCCAGCTGGCGCGCCCTCTTTGGAGGATTTCCCCCATTGGCACGAGTGATACACAGTGGAACCGCGCCAATGAAAAAAGGGCTATTTTTATGGGTATTTTGCAGAAGGTGTCTTCAGGGCATATGAAGTACATACTCAAGGGGATACGATGCAAGTGTTTCCAGGTCATGTCACTTCTCACAAGTCCCGGAATAAGTCCTCCAAGGTGCGGGAGAAGGGGAAACAAGGGACGGTGACAAATTACTGTGTAACAGATGCCCCCTAAAGCATGAGGCCCGTGAGAGAGAGAGGGGTGAAATGCTTTACATGAACATGGCCAACTGAAAACACTGCCGCTGGAGAACCTGCATGAAGAAGTACAACTGATATCTCAAGTACATGATGTATGTGGTATGGGCGCAGCCATCCATAGCAGAGTACATAAAAATCTGGATCCAAAGTATGGGCACAACCATCCAGTAAGGATCGATAAGTAGACTCATGCATGGTCATAGCCATCCAGTGAATGAGTCATGTAATGATCATAATAATCCACAAAATCGCAACCTGGATCTCAACAGACAAAATCCAGGGTCTTGCGCTCCATCTCGACCCGAACAAAGTACAAGTTGAAGCATGCGAATATGGGAGTCAAAGTCGAACATGAAAGAACATCATCTGATTACCAGTCAATGATGAAAACTGTTAACAGACACGAGAGGTACCACCAATAATGACAATGGTCCTCAATGTACTATAGGTACAATCTACGACGTTCGAATCAGTAAGCCGGCGTCGAACACCCATAGAATCATTCGATTGGAGGCCAATGATGAAAACCTCACATCGAACACGAAGAACCTACCATTGAGGCATGTAGGCTCCAAGGCACCTGAAAGGAGTCTCTAGGTCAACTTCCTAGATAATGAGCTGAAGTCGACAGGAAGTGACCTTGATTGAAGGTGGGCCATAATGTTTCCCACATCATCGACACGTGACAGAGAAGGATAAGATGTTTGGTGTGAGTTATCAGAGGGAGGTTGAGTATTCTGCAGAGGTCAACTTCTCTTGAACATATTGGTGGCACGACAGTGGACTTGGCAGTATTTAACATCAAATGACCAAGGGTCATGGTGACGAGGTAATGAGCAGATGAGAGGTCAAACAGGATAACCCAAACCCATGGAGGCAAGTGTAAAAACAAGATGAGATGTCCCCTCCCAGACACGAATGCAGACAAGTGCCATGTTCAAGAGCGACATACTGCTAACACGACAATGATTGTGGTTCCATTTTCCCCACCATTTCTGGTGAGTACCCCGATTATTTTTTGATGACAAGCTTGACGGGGATAGCATATGCTTGAAAGGCGTCATTTCGACGGCATCTGATGTCATTAAATTTTAACAAGTCTGAAAAAGGAAAACTCGACGTCTTTTCATGTTTAGAGAGTTTGAAAAGACAACAGAAAAGGAAACTCCAGGGGTGTCCTTTTTCGTAAAGTTGTGTCTCTCGAGTCCCAAAAAGTATAAAACAATGTTCGAAAGAACCGCCCGATCATTACGATCGAGGAGTACTTTTCATGAGTAGTGACTTTGACCTGAAAAAGTAAAAAAGTGACCGAAATCACGTCGTTTCATAACCGTTAACGAGCCTGAAACGACAAGGGTCCGACGATATTTTGGTCTTTACACAGTCAGAAAAGAGTTTAAAGACGACCGCCTCTTATTTACGTTTAACAAGTCAAGAGGAAAAACTTGGCAATCTTTTCATCTTTAAACGGTCAGAAAAGAGCTGAAAGCAGACCTCCATTTTTATTCTCTTTAACGAGTCAAAAAGGAAAAATACTCGGCAATCTTTTCATATTTTACGAGTCAGAAAAGAGCTTAAAGGTGACGCATCCTGGAGGAATGAGTGGTATAAAGGGCAGCAATTGGTTCCGGCAATGGTGGAACTGCTCAAAACATGTAATGGTCAAGAGGCTGGCTAATAAAACCACTCATTGCTGCGGTTCCTCTGGAAAGGAGAATGACCAAGTGAAAGCATATGATCGGCCAAAGAGATGGTGGCAATGGAATGAAACAACCAAGGCTCATCTAGCAGAATTTAGCGGATAGGCGGCAATCACAAGATGTGAATTAGGCATGGGTTCATTTTTACGCAAGCTTGAACCATGGAGAACTTTGCTTGGATTCGGTTTCATGTTTACACAAGCTTGAAACAAAAACTATGCTTGTTATGAGTTTGCATGCCCCCAGCATAATGACGCAAAATGAGGTACATGCCCCCCAAGCTTCATTACATTCAACAAAGTGGATGGAATGAAGGTTCACTTTCGAGATCTTGGAAAGACTCGACTGGTATTTTACGAGATCTTAATCAAAAGAATCGATCGGGAAAGGGATTTGTTTCATTTTTTAATGAGGTTGACACAGTAAAAGAACTATCCTCATAACCCTTGTTTCATTTTTTTAACGAGCTTGACACAAGATCAGGAACTATGCTTGACCAGACCTAGTTTCATTTTTTAAGGAGCTTGACATAGGAAAGTGAACTATGCTCTGACCAGACCTCGTTTCATTTTTTAAGGAGCTTGACATAGGAAAGGAACTATGCTCCAAACGAAATTCATCATAATGAACAGGAAGTCGTTGCTTCCAAGAGTGGCACCCCCCGCAGAAGGACAACATCTTGGAAGTCAGGACCCAATGCCCCCAGGAAATTATGCACAACGACATCATCATGGGATACAGGCACATGATAAGTAGCCACGTAGTTGACCTGCGGTGGGGTAGACACAACCGGTGGATAAAAACCAGGAGGGGATGACAACTGCGCAGGAGGCACCAGGGGACTAAAGAACGATAATTGATCTATAGTCATGATTCTTCCATCGTGTGGAAAAAAACCACATGGAAAAGTGAAGAGACAAGGGCCCCCATGACATAAACATAGTCATGGCCAAGGAGAAGACTGAAATCTGGAGCACCTTGGGTAACCAGTATGTCTATATAGATGGTTTTGCCACCCAAAGTAACAGGAAACTTCGGGAGGATCCCTAACAGTTGACTGGTTCCTCCATCAAATGCCAACAGATTCTGTGCGACTGGCACAAGCTGTGGGGAGCCCAAAGCTTGCCAAGTAGTGAAAGGCATGAGACTGACAGATGCACCCTCATCCAAGATAGTGCCAGGTACTGCCTTATCATAGGCATGTACTGTAATCTAGAAAGGCACATGGGATGGAAGACAGAATGCAGTCAAATGACTCCAGTCGAAGGAAACAAATGAACTACTTGGTGGGGGAATCATATGATTGCCCCCCTGCGCTACAGGAGACGAAGAAGGACTCTCGGGATCAGCTGGGATAGGAGGGTTGTTCTCGGACTCAGGAGAATCTAATGAGATGAGAAGAACATGAGCAGTAGGATCATGATGATCCTCTGGAATAAAGTAATCAATAGGTGGTGAACCCAAGTCAACACTCTCTCCGACCACTGGTTGGTCTGGAGTAGGCTTGGCACAGCCAGGTTCAGAAGGAGGAGGACAGACAAGAGAAGAATCTAAGTTGATCTCTTTGTCCACAGGGAGGGGGTCACAAGAGAGCTTCTGATAACCAACAGGAAGTTGGGGTGAAGAAGTTGTAAGACTTTCCAAAACAGCAGAAGCTTTATCCATAAGCGGACAAAGGTGAAGGGGATGATTTCCTTCACATAGTCTACAGGGGATTCGAATCTTCCCTTTCTTCTGAATGTTGTTAGTTGATAGGGTGGCATTGCCATGGGCTTCAGAGGACGATGAGGGATGAGCCGGATCACAAGACCATACTTCAAGGATCCCGGGAATACCAGGACAATCACGAAGAAGATGGTCACCGTTGCATAACTTACAAGGAAACTTAACCTTCCGCGGGGGGGGCGGAAGGTGTTTCGACCTGGGATGGATTTGGGGTAGTAACTGCACTTTTAGCCTCTCGCTTATGAGACTTCTTCTTCTTCGTCTTCTTCTTCTTTTACTTAGCCACCTGGTTACTTGAATCCAGACTTTCACCAGGCGAAGTAGAAGACGAGGACGTAGAAACGGGCGAAGAAGGGGAGAGGTCCACCTTGGAATCAGCATGATGTTGTTCGGGTGAAGGAACTGATTGACCAGTAGTTGAGACATTAGAGACCATAGAGGTTGATAAAAACCAAATAGGCAACCTGATGGTTAACCTAGGCAAGGACAAAGTTACCATATGGAGCACCGACATTTCCAAAAGAAGGAAATGGACTAGAGTTTCCGTCTGGGGGAAGCCTTGGCCGGTAGACTCGGGGAAGGTTGCCATCAAAAACGAGAAAGAACCCTACTCAAGCTAACGCAAACAAGATCTAACAGGGTATATGTGAACTTAGTCGAATAAATTTTAAGACACAAGGACATAACTTGACCTTTTCATCTTTAAAGAGTCGAGAAAAGGACAAAAAGATGACTCTAGTCGCCTTCGAATGTTTAATGAGCCTGAAGCGACAAGTGCTCAAATGAGCCTTTTCTTTTAGGGAGTCCGAAAAGAATCAAAAAGTGACTACTCTGGAGAAACTAGGCAAAAGGTTTACCAAACAAATATGTAAAACTGCATATACACCTTGGCAGTCATATGAAAACCAAGGACTTTCCGTACGACAGTCAATCTTCCCGAATGCTGTGTTCGGTGCATTACGGCTTGTAAGGCGGAAGACACAACTTCCTATGGATAAAGGATGATAACCTAGTGGGGTCTCCCCATATACTCGACGGTACGTGGGAGCTCAAATCTGTGCTAGACCACTATTGAGTCACGGAAGGAGGAATCACCCACCCTTGAGTGAAACAAAAGTGACTAGGTTTAACGACGTCGGAGCACGTCTCTAGCCTAGACCTCTAAATGTGTGCATTATGTTCCAATGCGTTGTTAGATTCATTCAGTTCATTTTAAAGTTGATCTTGGATTATGTTTCAGTTTTCAGGCCCTACCATATGTAATTTCTCAAAATTCCCTACATGCAAACTATATGCCAAAATATGTCATTTCATTCGATGAATGCTAGTTACGAGAGGGTTTGAGAGCTTTCATGCAAACGAAATGATCACAAAACAACAAAGAACTTCCCTAATGCAGCTAATGGAAATTAACAAACTTTTCATTAAGATCACTAATCACTAATCAAAATGAAAAGTTCTAATTCTCATTAACTAATACAAAGCAAAAAAGATTTTTTCTTTTGTTGATGGCAAAACGCACTAAACAACTTTGAGAAATGATAACAAAAGAGTAAAAAAACAAATTTCAGTCAATGCAAACACATTCAGTTCCCTAAATCACAAAGCAAACCTCCAAAGAATGAGAAAAATCCCAAAAATACAAATGAGCCGTGTAATCTAGGCTCAAAGTAAGACGAAGCGGAATTCAAGTGAAGACGAAGCAAGTCACCCAAATAACGCAATAAAACAATTAAAAACCACTAAACAAGTGCAAGGGAGCAATCAAAAAGTTGACTGGACTAATAGAAGACAAAAACTCCTAAGGAAGGCTTGACACACAAAGCCACTAGATGCCCTAGGGCTAGAAATGTGAAATCGATAGAAAATGGCAAACATCCAAGGGGTAAAGGTAATATATGCACAATTCACTTGAAAAGTATGCAAATGTAATCTATGCACATTCTGAAAATGAGAATTCTAATTATGCAAGTGTGATCTATGAAAGAGAATTCTCAAACACAAGATGATTCTAATGTAATCCAAGAACCAATCAAGTGCAAATCAAGAAAATTGGGTGAGAGTTCCAAAGATCAAAAAATAAAAACACTCAAAGGCGATTAACACTCATACACAATTTAGCAAAAACAAAAGCAAAAAGATGAAAAATTGTGAAAAGACTGGGACAAACCTCCAAGTAATGACCAAAGGAAATCAAATTAAGAATTTCTCAAAAAAGATACTCAAAACCAGTCAAACAAGACTCCAAAACACTCAAGTAGTCGAAAAAAGGTACCCAAAACAAAAACCAAGCTCAGGAGGCTCAGAAACAAGCAAACTTCAAAAGGTCCCAGGCCTGGCACGACTGTCAGGCTGAAAATAGCGCCTTTCAGTGATTGGCGCGGGTTATCAATGTGCAACTAGCGCCAACGAGCGCGACTGTAACGCTATAAAAGAGAGCCACCCGAGTTTTCTATGGAAAAATAAAAAACAAACAAGCCAAAGCTAAGTCAACAGTACCCAGGTACACCAAGGGGCAAGAAGCAACACAGGGACTCAACCCAGAAAGCTAATCAAGCAGGAGAAACCAAGAAACAACCAAGAAACAAGGCAAGTTCCAAGCCATTCAGCTCGTAAACCAAACTGGAGATGGAATGAAGTGGCATTGATCTACTTTGCTAATGCAGAGCAATAGCGTTTCCAAGGCTATCTGGCCGTACTTCAGGCTCCATCTAAAGTTTACAAATCAAACAAGACAAAATGAAGAACAAGACAAAAAGCCAACCCAGTGGAGTCGCCAAATTGTTGTGGAGGTAAATCCCCTCTGCGGAAAGAGGCAATCCCTACTAGCCCAAATGGGGTCTAGCAACAATCAAACAATGCTAACACGCAGGTTCCTAATTGCAAATCAAAGACCGATGATGAGGTCCTACTTGGATTCCAACGCTAGTACTTGTAGAAGAGTCGTCACTCCCGTTCCTTTGCTCTAGGTGGTCACAATCCCCACGATCCTCGTGAACGGACACCTGCACATGCAAAGAACAACACAAATACAAGCATAAAATCCAATAGATGCAACCATATATCAGTCAGAAAGGATATAACTCAATCATCATTACAAAGACAATAAGAGTGGAACCATAATGATAGTCGTCTATTATTGATAAACAACAAAGAAGAATACAACCATAGTTCTGACGTCAAATCCTCCTTTGGCTGGGTGATCAGTAGCACATGCCTTGCAAAGCTTGTTGGGAATTGGGAACAAGCCTCTCTCTCCTTGGTCACTTGGACAAGAATCTCCTCACTTTAGATTTAGATTCATGGGAATGAAGAAGGCTTCTTGTAGCATGAGCTTAGCAATTCTCAGACTTTGGGACTTAGAATTTGGAACTTGGAGACTAACTTGTCAAAGGCAAAAGGACAAGATTTTATAGATAGAGGAGAAGGAGTTAGGGTCATCCACAAGATTCATGGGATTGGATTTATCACTAAGAAGCTTCCATGAGAGGTGGAGAACTACTTCCCTTCTATGGAGATTCGAAGCCCAACTGAACTAACTCAAGATGGAATCAGTTCATGAATAGGTTAGGAAGAACCTTTGTAAGTTTGTTTGTTAAAAACTTTACCCAACTGGGCTGGCGCAAGTGCGACTCTGAGATAGAGCGCCAGCTGGCGCGCCCTCTTTGGATGATTTCCCCCATTGGCGCGAGTGATACACAGTGGAACCATGCCAATGGAAAAAGGGCTATTTTTATGGGTATTTTGCAGAAGGTGTCTTCAGGGCATATGAAGTACATACTCAAGGGGATACGATGCGAGTGTTTCCAGGTTATGTCACTTCTCACAAGTCCTGGAATAAGTCCTCCAAGGTGCGAGAGAAGGGGTAGCAGGGACGGTGACAAATTACTGTGTAACACTCCCAATTTCTTGACCAGTTTAAGACCTAGCAATAGAGCTTCATATTTAGCCATATTATTAGTGCACCTAAATTTTAATCTGTAGGCATGGCCTTCGGCATGATTGTTTTCAAGATTGTGCACCTAGACTCCTGCTCCTACCCCTAGTTTGTTCACAGAACCATCAAATTCTAAGTACCAAAGGATTTCCTGTTCATATTTAGTATCTGGAATTTCAGGGATCTGGTTTTTCAGTTTCTTCTAGTTTATCTGATGTTTCATGATTTTCAGAAATTTCTTGGATTAGGACACTAGACCTTTCATTTACAATTTTCTCTGTTTCATCTGCTAAAACTTTTATTTCATGTGGGGGATCAATTTCAACATTGTAAAGGATAAAAGAATCCATATCTGAATGTACTGAGTAGATAGGGAAATTTTGAGGTTTCTCTTGACTACTGACTACATACTTCATTAAGGTTTCTCTGTATAGTCTCTTGGGTTGACCAAATACTGAAATAGTAGCGTAAGACAAGTCTAACTGTAGAGATCCTTGAAGCTTTGCACCCCAATATCTAGACAATAACATGCCATACTTTGGTGGAATATCAGCCACTACTATGTCCATTAATATGGTTTTCGCAAGATATTAGACTAGTGATACACATAAGTCTTTGATTAAACCCAAACATTTGACCTGACTTGAATCAAAAGAGAAAAGGTCTTTATATGGCCTGGTGATGTCAAGGTCTAGCCTCTCCATTATAGATTTAGGCATTAAGTTATGGGAAGCACCAGAATCAAACATGGAATTATGAAGTATTTTATCATGTATGTTTAAACCTACATAGAAAGGAGAAACTTCTCCCTCTACTGTTTTTCCATTTACTCCAGGGCCAAATATCAATTCAGCCTGATCATCAAAAAAATTTACTGAATCTTCATCCACAGAAATTTTGAGTGATCTGCTGATTTGAGTTCTGTAGACATCATGTTTAGCTAATTCTGATAATAGAACAACTATCTTTAGTTTGCCTATTTCTGTCTCAATATTAAAAGGTTTTTCGGTCTGAGTTCTTGTACCTCGGACAACTGGATTTTCTGCGTTTATCTCCTCTTCAGGAGTGGGATTATGGGCTGAAGTTGCTTCCAAATCAAGTTCTAGAGGCTCTCCTACTTTTCCTTTAGAAGGAATAGAAGTGGAAGGTTGTCTGTTAGGTGGTTGATTATTTGATATATCTTCAACAATTGGGTTTTTAGGGTTAGGATCTGTTTTAGAAAGAATATGTACAGGGGGTTTATTGATCTTACCTTTGTTAGGCTGCTTGGTACCTTTCTGTTTACTGGTTTCAGAGACATATATTCTTCTGCTCCTCAGATTGTATTGTTTGTGGACTTCATAAATGGTTGTATCATATCCCTCCCTAAAGTCAAATGTTTCACCTGACTGAGTTTGGAATTGTTTAAAAATGTGAGATTCCTGATCCTCTCGGGTCAAGAAAACTTGTTGTTCATTATTGAGTCCCATCAGATTAATTTGAGTGTCTTTTGTTGGTTCATCAGAAGTTGAGGCTTCAACATAATTTTCTTGAAATGGGGGCCTAATATTTTGGTCAGGCCCTGTCTTTCTAGTGTTAGGATTTTGGTTCTTCCTAAAATTTGGATTTCTCCCAGTATTGCTTGGTTGGCCATCCCAAGTTTATTTTCTCTCGATTGTTTCTACTCTATCTCCAAGTCTATCCATTCCCTTAATAATAACATCTAATTTCTGTTCAAAGACAGAAGGTTCTTCTTTGAAAGGTGTCCTCCTTTAAGCTCTGGTTGTAGATTGTTTAGATATCAGGTTGGCCTCAACACTGATAGCTATACTCTGCATCTCTTCTAAGTTTCGAGGAGCTCTTTCCCTAAGTTGGTATGCCATATCAGAATCAAATGCATCAGGGAATTTTATCAAGGCCAAATCTGGAGGAGGTCTGAGATTTTGAGGAATAGCATTGTAGACATTATTAAATTTGGTACAGTAATCTTGGACAGTTTCTTGTGTGCCTCTTCTTAGGTTTTCATATTCTGATAAAATGTGGAGAGGATCTCTCTTCTTTTCCCATCTGTTCAAGAAGGTCTAATAAAGAGCTTGTGGGTCATTGATATTGTTTGTAGGGAGGGCTCTAAACCATGTTCTAGCATCTCCAGTTAAACTTTGAACAAGTACTTTCATTCTAACATCATCACCATCAACCTCATATCTTTCAAAATAGTCTGTCATTTTGTTGGTATGTTGTTGAGCAGTGTAAGTGCCAGTACCTTCAAAAGAAGGGATTTTACTTTGATAGTCTTGGGGCATAGCCCTTGGATTGGTAGGTAAGTGCAAGGGAGTATATCTGTTTGCCATGGTTGCAGAAATAGATGTGACAACTAGAGGAGTAGGGATAACAATGGGAATGTGAGTTGTAGATGGAGGAGTGGAAAGGGTAGTTTGAGGTGCTAATGGTGAATTTGGAGAAGCTATAGCAATCACAGAAAGGTTTAGTGCTTTTTCAAAGGTAATCTCAGATTGAATGGAGTTTTGCAAATGTATGTCAAGGTGTGAAGTAACAACTTCAATCTGCAAATTTTCAATGAATATTGGATTTTGAACTGTGTGGGTTAACCCAGATTCTGAAAAGGTCTCAAATAAAGATTTTTCAAAATTCTTATCAAAAGGTTTGTCCTTAGGGTAGATCCAGCTCACAGGACATGATCTTGATCTGTATAGAGGCCGAGAACTAGTAGAATTCTCTTGGTTCTCTTGTCTCCTAAGAATCCTAGGAATCAGATTAGGATTTTCAAACACAGGTGGGTGATTAGGATCAGGGTTTGATCTAGTGTAATGAATATTTTCTGAAGCCACGTTTCAAGTTGTATTTTTGGTTTTTTCTTGAAATAGATTTGATAATACAAGTTTACCAGTCTCTTCTAGGAGGTTTTAGATGTGGGAATTTTGAACTTTCCTAAAGACTTTTTTAAAAGAGGGACTGATCAAGTATTTGAAACCAACTGTCCAATCTATAAGCTAGACTGGAGATAGACTAAAGCAACATTCATTTACTTCTGCAATTGCAAAGCAAAAGCATTTCAAAGGCTACCTGGCTAACTTCGAGATGCGTCTGTAGCTTATACAGAAAACAGTAGTAACAAAAAAATTATTCAGGTCCCCAATGGAGTCACCAATGATGTTATCACTTAGGTTTTTCCCAAAGTTGTAAGAAAGGGAAGGATGTTGAGGTAACCACAGACCAATATTTTAGATACAGAATATAGCCAATCTGTATCTAGAGAGGGCTCTCTTTTTATGATTTATCTTTGTTTCTAAAGGTGTTAGGCTAGTTATGAAGTTCAAGGGTTTTATTTGAGTTTGGGTGGTGAGATTCAATAGAACAAAGAGGTAAAACAGAGTAGTTCAGTCCATTGGGCTAATGGAGTCAAAGAAAATGGCTTTCTGGATTTGGTTTCTTAACAGAGGATGGCTTCACAGAGCAAGGTGGTCAAACAGGGAACAAATAAAAGACTTGAAACAGATGGAATGGGATCAAATCGGGTGAAGGGCAGTTAAGAATCCTTCAACCTATTTAAAGAGGGAAAATGGATGATTACTGATAAGGAGCAGTTCAATATTCTTTAACAAATAATCAACATGAAAGAATTAGGAAACAGGAGAAATTAAGATTTCACTGCTTACCCTAATTCTAAAGAAAACACAAAGAACAACAAAGGCTGAAAACAGAGTGCAATCAAGCATATTTTGAAATTAATCTTTTCTTTATCATTCAGATTATGAAACACAGATGATATAATAAACCAAAAAACCTTAAAACACAAGATATAGAGGACTTATTGATCTAGTGGTTGATTCAAGAAATCTGTGACAAGTCCTCTGCTTTAGTCCCTCATCCAGTAGCAATGCAATAGTTGATTCTAACAGCTCTTTATTCCAAAATTTCAATATTACAACAGAGTCTAGGAATCCACCACCCACACTCTAATGGAGGGGGTATTTATGCAACAAATATCTCATAACAACTGTGAGATAATATCTAGGATGACTTAAATAACAGTTTACAAGTAAAATAGAAATAGCTAGTCTTCTTCAATAACTCTGCGTTGGCTGCCTGTCTTAACTAATACACTTTAATGCTGACCTGATACTCTTTAATGTTGATCTGCCACTCTTTCATGCATGAGATGATATTCTTTGACTTTGATCTGATACTCTTCAATGCTGATCTGCCACTCTTTAATGCATGATCTGATATTCTTCATTCTGCTTTGGTAAATAACCTTGTCTAGTAAATAACTTTGTCTAGTAAAACAACTCTGTCTTTACCTTTTACCTGGGGTGAATTTAACCATATTTCCAACATATTTTCCATGAGGAACGTTGAGGGGTGCAACCTTCAGGGTTACAGGGGTTTCTCTATGAAAAATGGACCAAATAGCAGGCTGGGAGCTTTATATAGCAATGCAAACTGGACTAGAAACTGAACTTGGCCTCCTCCGGTAGAATTTTTAGCAGAGAATCGAAAATTGCAAGGTTTCATGGTAAACTGGATAAATACCTGCGTAAAAGGAGAAAACGGTACAAATGCAGGTAGAATGGAAGGCCGCAGAGCTCATGCTTGTAGTTTTGTTGGTCGGGGGCCTGTCTGAAACTGGAACTGCTTGCTCGGAAGTTTTTTATGCTCAGAGTGCTATTTGTAGCGAAATATAACAAAAATGATATTTTATCCTTTTTATTTGACAAAATGAAGTTTTGGCGGGAATTTTTTATTTGATTGGGCGGATGACATCAGTAGGAGTATGTGGGCAGATGATGTGGCAAGTGACGTGAGAAAAAAGATAGATGATGTCAGTGGATGACATCAGTAGTAGGGTGGTAAGCGGTTTTGCCCCACACCGCTTTTGGGGGCTGGGTAGTTTCGGACGGAGGGCGAGCGAGCAAGTTGAGATTGCGACGCGTGGCAGAGTACAGCTGCAAAACCGCCAAGCGATTGCGCGTTAGAAGGCGGAGGTTTGGGGGGTCGCGATATAGTTATCAACCGTTGGATGGGGAGATGAGGATGTAGGAATTTACAGGGTAAGTTCCTCAGACAGAACACAAAAGGACACCCCTCACACACAGTTCACAGATTAATACACTAGTATTTTGACGTGGTTAAAACCCTCAAAGAGGGAAATAGTCCACGGCCTGAGCTAATGCGGCCACTTCAGGCAATTTATTAATAAAAGAATTAAATTTTACATAAGCTTCTCTCATGAACAGTTAACCTAAAAATGGCCCTCCATGCTCTTTAAATAGAGATCATGGACCAATCGGTGTTAAGCCACGGATCAAGTGTCAGTAATACTGAGGAGAGAATGAACCATCGGATCACTACATATCATGATCGCCAGATTGTAAGTTACAAAATGTACATAGTAAAGAGACACACTTTACCTAACTCTATACTAGACCAAGTTATACTTAACTATTTCCTATGTGTCGGAATATCCTAACATCCCCCCTTAAGAACAACTTGCGATAGGATTGAAGGATTTACAAATATGACACAATAGGAGAAGGAAGGAGGCACTAAAGCCTTTCCCCCCTAGTGACAACTTCCTGAACTCCAACCATAAATCGAACTTTAGTGAACTTCGCCTCTGTGAGAGCCTTTGTAAAGATGTTTGCAACTTGATCATCTATTGAACAATATTGCACTTCAAGAACATGGTCATGAATGAGATTTCTGATGAAGTGCATGTGCAGTTCAATGTGTTTGCTGCGTTGATGTTGGACTGGATCTTTGCATAGTTGAATGGCACTTTTATTATCACACCAAAGTGTAGTCAGATGTTGCTGATGGAAGCCAAACTCTGACAGGATCTGACGAAGCCACAAGGCTTCCTCACTAGCTTCTACGGCACCACGATACTCTGCTTCTGCTGAAGAAAGAGAAATGGCACCTTTTTTCTTGCAAGCCCATGTAATAGGTCCTGAACCAAGAGTGAACACATAACCTGCAGTAGACTTCTGATCATCAGGGTCACCAGCCCAATCAAAATCATAGAAACCAACCAATAGAGGAGCTGCTTAAGCACTGTAATGAATCCCAAACTGAACTATACCTCGAACATAACGAAGTATTCTTTTAGCTACTTTCCAATGACTTTCATGTGGGTTTTTCATAAACCAAGCAACAAGGTCAATGGTAAAGGAAAGGTCAGGACGAGTATGGGTTAGATACAAAAGTTTTCCTACAAGTTGACGGTATAAGATAGCATCAACTTCAGGAGAAGTACAAGTGACTGAAAGTTTGACTCCAGATTGAAAGGGAGAAGGGGCTGGCTTACAGTCTTCCATGTGAAAATGGCATAGAATATCACAGGCATACTTGGACTGGGAAAGGGAAATACCTTCCTTGGATTGCAAGACTTGAAGACCAAGAAAATAATGTAAGTGTCCTAAGTCTGTCATTTGAAACTTCCTTTTAAGGCTAGACTTCACATGATTTATAAGGCTGGGATCACTACCAGTCAGGATAAGATCATCAACATAAAGAACAAGAATGATAAGAGACTTGCCCACTTTCTTGGTGTAGACAGTATTGTCAGAATGACACCTAGAAAAGCCATTTTCTAAAAGAAAGTTATCCATTTTGGCATACCAAGCTCGAGGAGCTTGCTTGAGACCATAAAGGGATTTCTTAAGCCGACATACAAGGCTAGAGTCTATTTGTATAAAGCCAATAGGTTGTTTCATATAGATTTCTTCATGCAAGTCCCCATGCAAGAAGGCAAATTTAACATCCATCTGATGGACTTCCCATTTGAAAAGGCAGCAAGGGAAAGAACAAGGCGGATAGAGTTAATTTTGGCAACAGGGGAGAAGGTTTCAGTGTAGTCAATGCCTTCAACTTGTGAAAATCCCTTAGCAACAAGACGAGCTTTATGTTTATCAACTTTCCCATCTGGTCCATACTTGGTTCTGTAAACCCATTTGCATCTAACAAGTTTTCGTCCCTTTGGTAGAGGAACAAGATCCCATGTATCATTTGCCAATAATGAATGATATTCTTCATTCATAGCTACTTCCCAATCTGGATGGCCTAAAGCTTCTACAAAGGTGTCAGGATCATAATTCACTGAAGCTTGAGCCAGTAAAGAAGAGGCTCTATCAAACTAAGAACGTGTACGGCGCTGATCTGTAGGATCACTGACAAGATCACTTGCTGCATCCCGAGTAGCACGGACCCATTTTGGAAGCTGAGGAGCTGAAGGAGGATCCTGAGAAGGTGGGGCAGTATTTTCATCCTCGCTTTCATAATCTGAAGAAGAAATATTTTCAAAAGTAGAAGAGATAGGGAGAGGTGGTACATCCGCCGAACTAGGCTTGTAGGCCGATATATTTTCAACAAACTTTACATCTCTTCTAATGATAACATTTTTGGACTTAAGTGGAATAAGTCTATATCCTTTGACATCTTCAGAATATCCAACAAAAATACATTTTTCACTCTTAGGTTCTAAAGCTTTATGTTTCTCATCTGGAATATGGGCCCATGCTTCACTTCCAAAAACACGAAAGTGACTTACATCTGGTTTAATTGAGCTCCATGCTTCTTCTGGAGTGATATTCTTTAAAACCTTAGTAGGAGTGCGATTTATTATGTAATTTGCACAGTTAATTGCTTCTGCCCAATAATTAAGACTAAGTCCTTTAGACTGAAGCATACAATTAGCCATTTCCTTTAAGGTGTGATTCTTCCTTTCAACTACACGATTTTGTTGTGGAGTATATGGAACAATATGTTGCATTTGAATTCCATTCTCAGTGCAAAAGTTGATGAATTTGTTGTTAACATATTCTCCACCATTATCAGATCTTAGCTTAAGAATTTGATGTCCAGATTGTTTTTCAACAAAGGCCTTAAAGGCCAAGAATATGTTAAATACTTCACTCTTGAGTTTTAAGAAGTATACCCAAGTGAGTCTGGAGAAATGATCAATGAAAGTTAAGAAATACTTGTAGCTAGAGAATGAAACAACTGGAAGTGGATCACATAAATCACTATGCACAAGCTGTTAAGGGGCTGAGGCGTGCTAAGAGGCACGTTTTTCAAAACTGTCCTGATGATGTTTTCCGAGTACACATCGGGAACAAACACCATCTCTGCAAGATACCATTGGAAGACCTGTCACCATATTTTCTTTACGTAGATTTTGAAGAGAGCGATAGTTTAAGTGACCAAATCGCTCATGCCAAAATTTTCTCACTTCATCATTATGAGCAACAAATACTGAGGGAAGATTTGATGACCCAAAGTTGTGAAACTTATACAACCTTGTAGAATCATCAGCAATGCCAGTAGCTAAAATCTGTCTAGGATCTCTTAGGTCCTTAATTACAACATCGTGAGGTGAAAATTCAACGATTTTACCTTCACCTGAATGAGTTATCTGATATATAGATAAAAGGTTGCAGGATAAGGTTGGAACACATAATACATCATTAAATTGACCATTGCCTATATGAACAGTTCCAGTCCCTACAACACTAAGAGATCTATCATCACCAACATATATATTTTTGGTGTTACAATCATTTAAAGAAGAAAACATGGCTTTGTTTTTGGCCATGTGATAAGAAGCTCCAGAATCAATGAGCCACTCATGAGAATGAAAAGAAGAAGATACATTTAGTGCATAGACAGACCAAGATGCTTGACAACCACATGCAGAAAGTTCATTCCTGAAGATGAAGTTGAAGTTGAAGAGTGCTCCAAATGGATATTATGCTTCTTCATTGCTGCTTCCAAGGCTTCCATCTTCTTAAAGCATTTGGATTCTAAGTGGCCATCTCGATTACAAAAGTTGCAATGTATATCAGTCTTCTTCCCTTTGTTTTTATTTGTCTTATCATTTTGTTGAAATGATTTTTCATTTTGAGGCTGAAATTGCTTAGGACCCTTGTTTGGTTTAGGACCATTCCATTTAGGATACAACTTCTTAGGATTCTTTGAATTTGGTTGCTGTTGGGCAGGTAACGCTTTCTTAGAAGAGCTTCCAAGATGAAGAAGACCAAGGTGTAAGAGTTTTTCTTGTTCTCTTATTAAAGAATCATAAAAGGAATCAAAGGAAGGGGACTTGTAGGCTTGTCCTTGAGAAATTAAGGCTTCTCTTGTAGAATGGAAGGTGGAAACAAACACAGAATAGGTTGGTCCCAACTTAGTAAGAATGGAGTAGATAAGGCTACTATCTTCTTTCTTAACCTTAACACCTTCCAAGAGAAGTCTAAGGGTCTTGAACTTGGACAAAAAATATTCAATGCAAGAAAAATTATTGGGGTCCAATGTAATAAACTCATTTTCGAGTTGATGGGCTTTAAGTTCATTTTTAATTCCAAAAACTTTAGTGATTTGTTTCATTGCTTCCTCAGGAGTATCAAGTTCTGCAATATGGAATCTAAGATCGGGAGAAATAGACATCCCTATCAACCCACATGCTTGATCTTGCCTATTTTCCCATTTAGCTGCCTTATCTTCATCTTTCGGTTTGGTTTCTTGGCCTGAGGCTATTCTGTAGAGACCTTTACTTCTAAGTAAATCCACAATATAAGACCACCATTGAAAGTAGTTGGTGCTGTCAAGAATAACTTCGCATGGACTTTCCATTTTAATAGAAACTAAAGCTATAGATGCTGAAACTAAGTGTTCCAATGGAAAGATCTCGAAACATTAGGCTGGTTCAAAAAAATGGCTCTGAAAACGGCTTCCGGATGAAGAAGTTATGGCTTTTTGAAGAAAAGTTGATGAAGACGCCGACGAAGTGTGGGAATGTGCGGAAATGAAAAATCCGCCCCCACAAAAAGGAGACTTGAACTCAAGACCTATACTCTCATAAATTAGCTTTTGACCAAGTGAGCTAAACTAAAAGTTTGAGAGAGAGGGGGGGGGGGGGAGCTTTGGGTTGCATGCTTGCTTGAGAAAAGCGCTTTTTCCCTACAAAAAAAAAAAACAAAAAACCCAACACGGACATACAAAAAGAACGAACCTTATGGCTCGAAGTTAGCTTTAGTCGGAAACTAAATATTTTCCTTAATGTTTCTGATTTTCTGAGATCACACTAAGGCACAACGGAAAAGAGCATACGCATGAGAAAAATCATTCCTTTTTGTTTCTGATTTTCCCAGATCGCACAGAGTCGCGGGGAAAAAAGCATACGCAGAAATGAAAGGTATAGATCTGGTAATTAAAAAAAGCTAAATAAACAGAAATAAACAGAGAGAAAATAACTGTAAACTGCAAATAAACACTGTATACCTCCAGATCTTAAAAATGACGTAGCTAGGGCTACCAGAAACTTTTTCGCGTGAAACAAAAGTGGTTCCTCATTGAAACAGATGCTCCTAACACAACAGAGTAGTCCTCTCGGCCCGAAAGCAATCAGAAATAGTAGATTTAGGAAATGATAGTCGGATGCAGTTCTACCGGCTTCAAATTTGGATCACCAACGGACGCGGCCCTCAAATAGCTCTGATACCTTGTAGGAATTTACAGGGTAAGTTCCTCAGACAGAACACCAAAGGACGCCGCTCACACACAGATCACAGATCAATACACTAGTATTTTGATGTGGTTAAAACCCTCAAAGAGGGAAACAGTCCACGGCCTCAGCCAACGCGGCCACTTCAGGTAATTTATTAATAAAAGAATGAAATTTTACATAAGCTTCTCTCATGAACGGTTAACCTACAAATGACCCTCCATGCTCTTTAAATAAATATCATAGACCAATCGGGTGTTAAGCCATGGATCAAGTGTCGGTAATACCGAGGAGAGAATGAACCGTCAGATCACTACATATTGTGACCGTCAGATTGTAAGTTATAAAATGTACATAGTAAAGAAACACACTTTACCTAACTCTATACTAGACCAAGTTATACTTAACTATTTCCTATGTGTCGGAATATCCTAACATCCCCCCTTAAGAACAACTTGGGATAGGATTGAAGGATTTACAAATATGACACAATAGGAGAAGGAAGGAGGCACTAGAGCCTTTGGACAGTGGACAATCGTTGGAGATGGTGGGACGTTAAGCTGCGGGCCCGATGTATTTTTAAATGATTTTAATAGTTTCAGGGTTGGTTTTAATGATTGGGGTTGGTTATTAATTAACCTAGGTAGTTAATTAATCCCATAATTGCGCGGTGGGAAGGTTATTAATGGGTTTCAAATAAACCTATTAATCCCTTTTTATATAGTGACTATGGTTATATTTAACCAAGGGAGGAATATTTAGCATTTGGGGTTTTTATTATATTTACATAATACGGGATATGGTAATGTTTGTATGGGAATTATTTAATAATAGTTAGAAAATTAATATGAATTGAAATGAAAGCGCTAAGTATAAAACCAATTTGATTTTTGTAGTTTAAACTCAGGCTCAGGATGAAAAAAGGGTTTTCATGAGGAATATTTGCCACTTTCCTAAGTAAAATAGGGTTTTACTTACGCAATTTTTATGAAATGAGATGAGTGATTTATGAATGTTATTAAGAACAGATTCTTAATACTTGAGGGGGGGAATTAGTAAATGACTATGGAAAAGTATGAAGGGGAGTTAGTTATGTAATCTTGCCTCGCTTGAGCTGCTCCAAGTCAAATGTCTGCCTTGCACTTGAGATAGAGATAAAGATTAACACATTTAGAGACCAAATCCATCACAAGTGTCATTCTGCAACACCAATCTACCTACCGTACCTATTTTAGTCCTAGCATTTTTTCCTTCTTTCTTTGGGTGCACTTAGACTAGCAAACCCTCATCAACTTTTGTTTTCTTTGCATGGCAAGCCTACCTAAGTCTGCACTTATTACATCCAAGGGCTCAGTTTTAACTGTTGAGCTCCTTTGCTTCTCTACCTATCTACTTATCTACCAAGATTAAACAGTTTGGTCAGATTTTTATTCTCTATCTCTAAAACAGGAAATTGAAATATGAACTAGCGAAGATTAAGTTGTTTGGCCATTCATCAATTGTGGCATAAATTAACAAGCTGCACACAATGCTTATTACAGAAAATGAAAAAGTAGTGGCATTTTGGACTTGCACACTTTCCTGGTCTTTCTTTATTTGATGACTAGGGAAAAGTATGAAGGGGAGTTAGTTATGTAATCTTGCCTCGCTTGAGATGCTCCAAGTCAAATGTCTACCTTGGACTTGAGATAGAGATAAAGATTAACACATTTAGAGACCAAATCCATCACAAGTGTCATTCTGCAACACCAATCTACCTACCCTGCCTACTTTAGTCCTAGCATTTTTTCCTTCTTTCTTTGGGTGCACTTAGACTAGCAAAACCTCATCAACTTTTCTTTTCTTTGCATGACAAGCCTACCTAAGTCTGCACTTATTACATCCAAGGGCTCAGTTTTAACTATTGAGCTCCTTTGCTTCTCTACCTATCTACTTATCTACCAATATTAAACAGTTTGGTCAGATTTTTATTCTCTATCTCTAAAACAAGAAATTGAAATATGAACTAGCGAAGATTAAGTTGTTTGGCCATTCATCAATTGTGGCATAAATTAACAAGCTACACACAATGCTTATTACAGAAAATGAAAAAGTAGTGGCATTTTGGACTTGCACACTTTCCTGATCTTTCTTTATTTGGGGTTCATTTCTTTCACTTTTTTAACCAATTTATTATTTTTACCTTTTGATTTTTCTTTTAGGGCATACCCTCTTTACATTTTTTACATTTTTTGATTTTTTGATAATATGGAAAACCTTTGCAACAAGGAAAGGGAAGGAATATTACAGAGCTCAGCAAGTCAATCATGAAATATGACACCTATTGGTATAGGAGCATAACGCTACCGGTTTAGGTGCAATTTGTTGGTGTGTTTAAATGGACAATAACCCCATATGAGTGGAAATTTAGGCCACATGGGCCATGCGGTCGAGGGCTAGGGCCAACGACCCACCCCTCTAGCTTAGCCCCTTAAGGTTCAGGGTTATGGTCACCTAGTGCCCCATGGGGCCAAGGGTCAGGCCAACACCCGGTCTTAACCGTCGGAGCCCCCTTTGTTATCACAGATTAGGTCACATGAAAAGCCATATGGCCTGGATTGGGGCCTAATCTGTGTGCCCTCCACTGAGCCCTACGCCAAGATTATATGCAATGTTATATGACTTGGACCTGGCACTACCGCTGAGCCCCCTCTCTGCTGGCACTAAAGTACTTGGGCTTCGGTCTTGTAGTGTCCATGTGACCAGAGCCTAGGGCTACACCTAAGTCCCCTTCCCATCAGATCTCCATAACTTCTGCCTCTAGTTTTGTGGTTAGCATAGGAACATGGGGCTAGTCCCATCTTCACACTTGTCACCAAGATCCCCTCTTTGATTCTGTGTCATGTTCCACCTGTATCTATAGACCCTGACCTGGGCCTATTCCCAAGCCCCTTGTCAAAAAATGACATACCTCCACTGGTTGTGGTTACATGAGGGTCTCAGAACCTTGGGTTGGGGCTAAGCTCAAGCCCTCAGCTCCCTTCTACCTACGGTCTCGTGGGTGGTAAGGTGACTGAGGGCCAGGGCTTAGCTGCCACCCCGTCCCCTAACACAACAACGTCAAAAACATATATAAAGGTTTAATCCCATGGTCAATAAGTAACACCCCATGGTCTAGTGGTAAGGCACTGTGCTCTGAACTTGGAGGTCACAAATTCGAATATGATCGAGGCTATTTTGGCCATGAACCAAAATTTTACACCACCCTTGGGGTGCCACGTGGCAGCCCATGACTGGGCCACATGGCACCCATTCATTGGTCCACTTAAAAAATGAAACCATAAATCAAAAATTTCCAACTCAGACCAATTGGGTGAGGCCATTTGATAGCCTTCCATTAACCTATGAGGTACAGTCATCTTTCCTACTCACCCTATCCAGTCAGCGTATAGACTACTCAATCAGCAGTCCACCATCCAACCTACAAAACTTTTACCTATTTGAGAAAACTATCAAAACGCGATATCAGTAGCATATGATATCAGTTTTGAGCGATTCAAGTTGTGTTGGATTGAGGTTGTTGATCTCTACACTTTGGCACAAGTTTCAAGCACTTTTGAACACTTTGAATTTTGAGCACTTTACTGATCCCTTGAATCAATTATGTAGTAGCCCTCTATAGACATACATAGACCAATCATGTGGCAATAGGTGTCCACCAGAGAATATTTTTAGACCACACATATCAGATTGGGGGAGTGGCATGGATGGATGGTATCAAACTTGCAAAAAAAAATTATATAGAGAAAATTATATGGGGATTTAGATAGGTAATCAGTGTAAACATAACATACCAAGTGTAATCATAGTAGAACAATGTCAACATGGTGGAAATTTTCAAATGTTGTTGAGAACTAGTAGTAGAGACATTACGGGGAAGGTCATGAACTCCAAAGGTCTTCTAGGTACCATTGACACATTTTGTGGTACAATTCCATGACAATGAGTCTAGCAAGATACTATGAGTTGGTGCCCTATCCAATGGGGAAGTTATGAGAAAACACTCTCATCCAAGCTTACAACACAACAAGAGCTTTCTATTATGGGGGATGATATATTCCTTAATTGGCAACGGCTCATCCCATTACATGGGAGATAGTGACCAAGATGTGGATTCTAACAGCACTGAGATGACACTAACAAATATGTGTTGAAGCCTTCCACATGTTTGGGATCCAAGAATTTTTGGTTTGGATGCATTGCTTCACCCTGTATCAAAAGTAGCAGTAGTTACAAGTTCTCTTGTGTCCCATTGATGCAACAAGAGTTGAGAAGTGCATTCATCAGAGTTAGTTGGGATCTAGGAATGGGATTTGGCATTTGAGTAGCTCATCGGGACTACAAAAGTACATATTATAATTTCTTGGGGACAAGTAATCTTGAGAAGGGAGGACAATAATGTCCTTTTTCAAGAACTTAAAACTAGCTAACTAATTTAATTATTTAATTTCATCTCTAAGGTGATATTGAGTAATTAAATTAATAAAAGTTATTATTAAGTGACTTACAAAAATTAATTGAAGAATAGAACTTATAAAAAATCACTTTATTAAAAGAAGGAAAAGAACCCATGGTTTTTGAAATACGTCAGTCATCACAATAAAAGGAAGGCAGAGGATCAATTGAGGACATGATGATTTGGATTATTGTGAGTTGAATTTGGGTGCTCCTGTAGCTTACCAAGTGAGAGGAAACCCTTGTATATTTCCTAGTTTCAGTGTTGAGAGACACACCCTAGTTGGTGGTGAAAGATTCCAACCTAGCTAGTCAATAGGAAGAGCTACTTCAGGTTCTTCAATGGTGCTTACCGAGGAAAGGCAATATTTTGGAGTAATTGTTTGAAGGTTTAAGAAACATACATTTTCGATAAGGGAGTCTAACTAGAGAAGTATTTTGAACACCGAGTTATTCATACTTATCTATCTGTCAGGTTTCCAATTAAATTTGATGTACTTTCCTTCTCAATATTTAATAAATAATTAGTTGGATTAAAATTTATGGAAATTTTAATTAAATAAAAACAAGCTATTACATTTTACATGGAGATTCTTTATTTGTAAATAATATTTATTACAATACCATAAACTAATACCATGGATTATCAACACCACATGCCCAAAAAACAATAAATCATTTGAGATCACACTTGTTCATATAACATTTTTAGAATTAATCAATTTAATTAAAAAATATAACTGCTTTGAAGATAAATCTAAACCTTTGAATCATAAATACTACACAAAATATTCTGAAATATTTTGTGGAGGTTGAATCCCTACTATCCATCTAATAATTATTATTAATTAGATTAAAATTATAAAAACTCATTTCCAAAATATCATAATTTATTTCATTTTTCTTTCTTTCTTCTTTATTTTATACATTTCTCTACTTTTACGTAAAAATACATTTTATTCCTTTTAATAACATATTTTTTTGTATTTCATATATAAAAATAAACATCAGAGTTTAACGCATCTAAAAACCCTTTACTTCATAGTACAAATAATATTCTTATAAAGTCTCTTATAATTTTTTTATATTTCATATATAAAAATGAACATCACATTTTAACACATTTAAAAAAACTTTAGTTAATGGAGCAATAATATTCTTATTAAATCTCTTATGGATGGAATTTAAATGATTCAAATATGCTTCACATTACATTATTAAAATTAAGAATAATATTTTAATAATGAGATAATTTTTTAGATTAATCACATTATTGAGTTTTGGTCAATGTTTTGGACCAACTAATGTGGTTCATCCTCAAGACAAAGGTGAAAAAATCAATCTTCCCAAATGTTTAAATACCATAGAAGCATCTTGGCCAGTAATTAGTAGTTATGATAAAGTTGTTATAAATTAGGAATTAGTTAATTAGATATAATATTAATTTATTATTTATTTTCATTTTCAATGTTATTGTGAAATAAAATTAATAGAATAAAGTAATATTTATTTATTAATGCATTGTTTATTTTCATTATCAATGTTATAATGTAATAAAATTATTTGAAATAGTATAAAGAATGTTTGAAAAATGGTTAAAATTATATTATTAATATAATTAATATTAATAAAATTAAATTAATATTGAATAGAAAAAGAAAACTAAAATTAGTTCAAATATTATTAAATATTAAACTATCAGGGAAAAATTACGAAGTTGAAAGAATAAATGAAAATAAAAAGAATAGAGAAAAATATAATAAGATATAATGAAAAATAAATAAATAAAATAGAAATAAAAAAGAAATAAAAACAATCAAGAATCCAACTCCTACTTACTTTCGAACCATCATCCCTATTGAGATTAATTGCATGTTTCCTAATCTCAATGGCTTCCCTTAGCTTCCAATGATGGAAATGATCAACCTTGGTGATGACCTAGGAATCCTCAATGCAGACATGGTGCTTAGATTTCACTGCATGTTCAACTAAAGCTGAGGAACGAGAGAAATTGCACCTAATGTCTGCTGCATGTTCTTGGATTCTCTGGTTTATGGAGTGACTAGTTTCACCAATGTAAGGAATCCCACACAAGCAAGGAATTGAGTAGACCCCTTTCATGTCTTTAAGGTTAACTAAGTCTTCAACAGATCTAAGAGAATTCTTGATGGAAGAGGTCTTCCATTCTACCCTAAGAAATGGAACAGGTTTGTGGACGACACTTGTGTCATTTGGCCCCATGGTCATGAGAAATTAGATTTGTTTCTTAATCATCTGAATTCCCAATACGAATCCATCAAATTCACGATGGAAGTTGAAGATAATGGGTGCCTTCCTTTCCTTGATATTCTCCTCTCCATAATGGATCATGGTTCCATTTCTCACCAATTGTTTCGTAAAAAAAATGACACGCAATAATATCTTCATGCAGCTTCTCATCGTTTTCCAACCTAGAAATTAGGAGTTCTAAACACTCTTTCCACCTGCGCTCATAATATTTCTGATGAGAATCACTTACAGGAAGAAAAATCCCATTTGCTGAAAGTTTTTGAAAATAATGGCTATAACAAACATCAAGGCATCAGAGTGTTTCAAAGAGCTAGTAAAGAATATCGAGTTAAGCCTGCTCGTGATGATCAAATTTCCAATGTGTTGCTTCCCTTTATCTAGAGAACCACTAATAATATTTCTCATATTCTTAAGAAGAATATAGTTGTGCTACTTTCAAGCCCCTTAATACCATAAGGAATTCTCTTAGATCTGTTAAAGACTTGGTTAACCCTAAAGACATGAATGGGGTCTACTCAATTCCTTACTCGTGTGGGATTCCTTACATTGGTGAAACTGGTCGCTCCATAAACTAGAGAATCAAGGAACATGCAACAGACATTAGGCACAATCGCTCTCATTCCTCAGCTTTAGCTAAACATGTGGGGAAATCTAATCACCATGTATGCATTTAGGATTCTCTAGTGATCGCCAGAGTTGATCATTTCCATCATAAGAAACTAAGAGAAGCCATTGAGATTGAGAAGCATGTGATCAATCTCAACAGGGATGATGGTTGGAAATTAAGAAAGAGTTGGATTCTTTCCCTCTCCTCTTGATTGTTTTTTAATTTTTATTTTTATTTTTTTCTCATTTTTGTCTTACTATATTTTTCTCTATTATTTTTATTTTCATTTATTCTTTCAACTTCGTAAATTTTCCCTGATAGTTTAATATCTAATAATATTTGAACGAATTTTAGTTTTCTTTTTTCTATTCAATATTAATTTTATTTTATTATTAATAATATAATTCTAACCACTTTTCAAAAATTATTTATTATATTTCAATTAATTTTATTTCATTATAAAATTGATAATGAAAATAAACAATAAATTAATAAATAAATATTACTGTATTCTGTTAATTTTATTTCATAATAACATTGAAAATGAAAATAAATAATAATTTAATAAATTAATTAATATTACATCCCATTAACTAATTCCTAATTCATAACAACCTTCCCATAAAGGCTAGTTTTGGGCTAGGATGCATCTCTACTATTTAAACATTTGGGAAGATTTATTTTTTCACCTTTGTTCTGAGGATGAACCACATTAGTTGGTTCAAAACGTCGACCAAAACACAATAATGTGATTAATTCGAAAGACAATCACATTATCAATATGGATCACAAAAGTCTAAGATCTAACAATGAAATTGTAATATTATAATTTAGAGAGTTGTTATTAAAACAATTTGAGTTGCTTAATTTTATAGTTATTTTTTTGGATGGTTGAAATCAAATAATACAAAAAGTCAAAATTTTCATTAATCTAAAACTTTAGAATTGATTAAAAGCATCTTACTTAAGTATGCATATAATATTTTTATAAAAAAATTGAATGAATGAAGTTTAAATGGTTTGAAAATTCTTTGCATGATATTCCACTAAAATCAAACTTCTATTATTATTATTTTTGTCACAATTAGAAAAGTATTTTTAACTAATAAAACTATATTTATATTTAAAATTTCAAAATTACAATTACAATTAAAATTATTTTATTAGAAGATTAATACGTAAATTGGGTTGATGATGAGGCAGTCACGAACGGTCGAAGTGTTAAAGACAAGCGTTCTATGGTCTTTGAAAGTTGGGTTTTGTTTTGTTGACAGTTGTGGGGTATGATGTGTTATAGCTAGTTTCCTCTCATAGTTGTTAGTCGTTAAGATCTAGTGCCAACAGGCCATCAAGAATCTTGATGAGTTTTGTTGAGCTGACATTAAGCCTCATTTCATTTTCATGGAGGATTATGAGTTGGTTGATTTTGAACCAAAGGAAAGTGGTGGATAATAGACCTAGGAAACCACACTTGACTTTAGACCTAAGTATAGGGAGATCAGGTCAGATGAAGGATCAAACATCGACCCCTTGCCTAGCACTAGCCCAAATTTGGCCTCTTCTATAGATTTGGGGTTTCTAGCTAGAGGTTCAGATGATGCCATGTCATCCAGGTTATGCAAGGAGGTGGATATGCACTAGGCGTTGATCTTGGGGTTAGAGGGATGGGACCAGGACTATGCTTAGATCTCCTGAGAGTTCTGAGAGGCACCTATTCCTTCTTTGACTAAAATAATCCCTCCCCCAGTTTTGTACTAGGTTTTGCTTCCCTAGAACTCCACATCATCATAGCTTTCCTAGTTGTGTCGAGCCTTACCAAGGGATTCCTTTCTGCAGGGGTCTCATCTCTTCTATAACTCCTAAGGAACAATCTATGCAACATTTAGATAATAACTTCTTAAGGTACCTACTCGTCCCTAAATAATGAAAGGGTAAAACTATAGAAGCCCCAAGTGACAAGGCAACCTCAAATAAACCCCATTCGGATTTGGGGAGAGTACATAGCTCTACTAGGGGGATGTACAAGGGTTCGAAGAAAAAAAAGTTGAGGTGCATTAAAAATAATAAAAGGGATTATCTCTTCTTTGTTCTGGGCTTGGATGCCCCAATGCAAGAAGTTGTAGACATGGCAAAAAGAACTATGGTTGTGTAGGAATTTACAGGGTAAGTTCCTCAGAAAGAACACCAAAAGGACACCGCTCACAACCAGATCTCAAATCAATACACCAGTATTTTTGACGTGGTTAAAACCCTCAGAGTGCAAGGAGGGAAACAGTCCACGGCCTGTCCCAACGTGGGTACTACAGGCAATTTATTAATCAAAGAATGAAAATTTACATAAGCTTCTCTCATGCACGGATTACCCGAACAATGACCCTCCATGCGCTTTAAATAGAACTCATGGACCAATCGGGTGTCAAGCCACGGATCAAGTGTCGGTAATACCAAGGAGAGAATGAACCGTCGGATCACTACATATAGTGACCGTCGGATTGTAAGTTACAATATGTACAACGGTAAAGAAACACACTTTACCTAACTCTATACCTAACTCTAAACTAGACCAAGTTGAACTTAACTATATCCTATGTGTCGGAATATCCTAACATCCCCCCTTAAGAACAACTTGGGATAGGATTGAAGGATTTACAAATATGACACAATAGGAGAAGGAAGGAGGCAGTAGAGCCTATCCCCCCTTAGTGACAACTTCCTGAACTCCAAGCATATATCGAAGTTTAGTGAACTTCGCCTCTGTGAGAGCCTTTGTGAAGATGTCTGCAACCTGATCATCTGTTGGACAATATTGCACTTCAAGAACATGGTCATGATTGAGCTTTCTGATGAAGTGCATGTGTAGTTCGATGTGTTTGTTGTGCTGATGCTAGACTGAATCTTTGCATAGCTGAATGGCACTTTGATTATCACACCAAAGTGTGGTTAGATGCTGCTGCTCAAAGCCAAACTCGTATAGGATCTGACGAAGCCACAAGGATTCCTTACTAGCTTCCACGGCACCACGATACTCTGCTTCTGCTGACGAAAGAGAAATGGCAGCCTGTTTCTTACAAGCCCATGTAATAGGTCCTGAACCAAGAGTGAAGACATAACCGGCAGTAGACTTCCGATCATCAGGGTCACCAGCCCAATCAGAATCAGTGAAACCAACCAATAGAGGAGTTGCTTTGGCACTGTAATGAATCCCAAACTGAACTGTACCTCGAACATAACGAAGTATTCTTTTAGCTGCTTTCCAATGGCTTTCACGGGGGTTTTGCATAAACCGAGCAACAAGACCAACAACAAAGGAAAGATCAGGATGAGTATGGGTTAAATACAAGAGTTTTCCTACAAGTTGACAGTACCGGCAAAGTGCGCGAATGTGCGGGAATGAAAAAAATCCGCCCCCACAAAATGGAGACTTGAACCCAAGACCTCTACTCTCTTAAAATAGCTTTGAACCAATTGATCTATACAAAAAATTTGAGAGAGAGAGAGAGAGAGAGAGGGGGGGGGGGCCTTGGTTTGCGTGCTTGCCTTGAGAAAGCTCTTTTTCCCTACAAAACACAAAACACAAAACCCAACACGAATATGCAAAGAAAAACGAACCTTGCGGCTCGAAGTTAGCTTTAGCCAAAAAACTAGAAATTTAAAAAAAAAAAATCTCAAAGTTAGCTTTAGCCGAAAAACTAAATATTTTTCTCAATGTTTCTGATTTTCCGAGATCACACTAAGGTGCAGGGAAAAGAGCATACGCATGAGAAAAATCCTTCCTTTCTGTTTCTGATTTGCCCAGATCGCACAGAGTCGCAGGGCAAAGAGCATACGCAAAAATCAAAGGTATAGATCCGGTTAAAGAAAAGGCTAAATAAACCGAAACCGAAATAAGCAGAGAGAAAATAACAGTAAATTGCAAAAAACACTGTATACCTCCCGATCTGAAAAATGACGCAGCTAGGGCTACCGGAAACCTTTTCGCGTGAAACGAAAGGGGTTCCTCACTGGAACAGATGCTCTGAACGCAACAGAGCAGTTCTCTCGGCCCGAAAGCAGTCAGAAATAGCAGATCTAGGAAACGACAGCCGCATGCAGTTCTACCGGCTTCAGATTTGGATCACCAACGGACGCGGCCCTCAAATTGCTCTGATACCATGTAGGAATTTACAGGGTAAGTTCCTCAGAAAGAACACCAAAAGGACACCGCTCACAACCAGATCTCAAATCAATACACCAGTATTTTTGACGTGGTTAAAACCCTCAGAGTGCAAGGAGGGAAACAGTCCACGGCCTGTCCCAACGTGGGTACTACAGGCAATTTATTAATCAAAGAATGAAAATTTACATAAGCTTCTCTCATGCACGGATTACCCGAACAATGACCCTCCATGCACTTTAAATAGAACTCATGGACCAATCGGGTGTCAAGCCACGGATCAAGTGTCAGTAATACCGAGGAGAGAATGAACCGTCGGATCACTACATATCGTGACCGTCGGATTGTAAGTTACAATATGTACAACGGTAAAGAAACACACTTTACCTAACTCTAAACTAGACCAAGTTGAACTTAACTATATCCTATGTGTCGGAATATCCTAACAGGTTGGAAGAGAAATAGGTAGGAAATTTAGTCTCAGTTTTATCAAGGAGTGGGTAGCCAAGGAAATTTCTCTTGTTACAAAGTCCCCCCAAAGGTTGCATTATTGGTGCAGGGCTAGATCCATTTAATGTTTACAAATGCAATCAACATTAAGCTAATTGTTCAAAAGGTATGAAAATTGGATTCCACCCCCATTCTATTCAAGTTATGGTCTTCGTTATTTGATGCTAAAAAGGAAAGAATGATTGTAGTCCCTATATGGGTGAGGACCCTTGGCCTCCCAACAAACTATTGGGATTTCTGGGTCTTTTAAGATATTAGAAATTCACTGGGTTTTTATATGGATCATGACTCATCCTACTTAATCATTGGGGACAGATCCCTAACTTGTATTTTGGTAAATATTGACCTTCATCGAGGGTTGTCAGAAGACATGGACATCAGGATTGCGGAGGAAAAATCCAAATACTATATTATGAATTAGTTCCATTCAAATGCAGGAGGTGTCATAGGTATGGACATCTCGTTAAGAAATGTGAGCTCCTTTCTAGCCGAAGTTCAACTCTCCTCCCACCAAAAGAAAGAATCCCAACACATAGGGAAAGGACTCGGAGCATTCACCAAGGGCCCCTATTATGCAACCTAATTTTGATCATCCAAGTCCAAGTGGAAAATACCAAGCTACTAATCATGTGGTGGATGCGACACCATTGGAGTTGGCACACTCTATAGGAAATACAAAAGGTATTTATCTAAGTATCTCTCCCAACTCCTCCTCTCATTTTAACACTAGTCATACAAACATTATTACTGGGGTTCCTAGGGACTTCTGAGTCTCACTTTATTCCTATATTATTCTTCCTTCCTCTCCCCTTCCTTACCCTCCATCCCAAAGCCACTACCCCTATGTTCGTGTGCTTGTTGGTCATTCCTCCCCTATGATTTCAACACACCATTCTTTATCTGGGAATTTGGAAGATGAAAATATTATTTATAACCTTTGGTATCATTCTATCCTACCCTGTCCCATGGGTTTGTCACAAGGTTTTGGAAAAATCTCAATGTCTGTTGGTGAAAGAAAAGATAGGGGTATAAAATACCATCTAATGAAATCTAAAGAGAATTATAGTGAGGATCTTGTAGCCAGAAAAAAACATACTATCCAAGGGGTTCTTAGAGAAATGCAAACACCATGAGGGGTATCTAAATGAATCTATTGTCCATAAATTTTATAGGTTTAACATGCCCCTCCAAAATGCATGCTTTAAAGAGACTTGTAGATACAAATTATCTAGATATAATTCTCTTGCAAGAAATATTAGGAGATGGCGACACCATTGCCAGAAACCTTGAATCTCTCTTGGGTGGATGCTATTTCATTGGTTTGGATGCTACCAAAAGGTTTGGTGGACTTGCAGTGCGATGGAATGGGAGACTTATCCATGCAAAAAAATTTGGAGTGTGGATCATTACCTTGGACTGCAGGCCTTCTTTGTGGATCTTGGCTCCACTACCCTTGTCCTGAACATTTATGGCCCCCCCATAAATCACAAATCCTTTTGGGACAAACTTTTTTATACTTCCCTCATAAACATAAGAAAGCTCATTCTTGGTGGGTTCTTTGTGCATAAATTCCCTCTGCAGATAGAAGAAATTTCCCTATACATATTGGATTAGCTTAGAAATAACCAATACAAAACTATAATACTCTCCTTAGTTATGTTTGAAATATGGGAAGAAAACCTACTTGGAATTCAATGTAGGCTTACTCCTCCTTACTTGTTAGCTCGAACTCCAATTCCAATTTATAAAAGTGGAACATGCAGATCATTCAAAACAAGAAATATAACCAAAATATACAAAATAAAATATACAAACAACTCTAAACAAGAAGTCAAGGATTCATGTTGTACATATGCATAAAAACGACATAATGTATAGTAGAAACAATGCACTTTTGACTTTGTGAATCTCTCCTAGTTATATTGTCCTTCCTTTGCCACAATGGTAAGCCTTAAATCCCACTTAAATCACATGGATGGATTCTGGACATCTAGACACAAATGAGCTACATAAGGTCATAATCAGAGTCTCCAAAATCCAGCCCAAACTCTATGGTAGGTGTTGGATTTATAAGGTAAAAGAGGTAGTTTTGGATTTACCATTCTAGGGCTTAGATCCACTTTAGAAGGAGGCAAGTTCTATGAGATAAGAGGTAAGACCTCATTCATAGGAGTTCAAGATCATATCCCATAGTAAATGGTTAAATCCACTCCCGAAGCTTTTGTAGAGAGAAACTTCGAAATTATTTTTTATTTTTACCCATTTCTAGGTTTCATCACACTTTCTGTAAGAGCAGCCTGCATTAACCAACGAAAGTTTCATGTGTGCAACCTACACCATCACATTTTTTCAAGAGAATAAGTGAAATGAGGTCTTAAATTAGGGTTTTCAACCAATGTATTCCAGGATTCTTATCACTTCTAGAGAGAGAATGTTGTTGGCTTGCTAGGGATGATTGCAAGGTGTAAATGGATGATGATAGATCCGAGTTTAGGGCTATTTGTTTGAATGCAACAAAATGACATGTAATAGATTTCCACGTAAAGTAAAAGGTTAGAATTTGTGACTAAGGACTAAAGTGCTTTACCATGTGAAAATTCTGGATCAAGGATCAACTAGTTGATATCACCAATTAATTGTTATAATACATAATCATCATGATATCACTATTGAGGTAGGCATACCCATACTCATCATAGAAGCCATTTTACATGTACAATGTTCAAATTCATGTCCACTTATAAAAATTGTGGACCCATGCAACTTGGATGACTTTATGTAAAATCATAGCCATCATACTTTGTAAATATTGTATGAATCTTGAAATCGTAGCCTAGATGGACGAAACTAGGGTCTTCTACCTCGTCACTTGATAGTACAAGTCTAAACATGTGAATAGATGTGTTGGAGTCAAACATGGTAAGACACCATCTGATTACCATCCAATGATGAAAGTCATTAACACACATGAGAGGAAACACCATTAATGATAATGGCCCTAAAGGTACTAATCACAATCTATGAGGTTTGAATAAATTAGATGAACTCAGACACCCCACAGAATCTTCCGAGCAAAGGCAAATGATGCGAACCCAACACCAAAAGTGAAGGAACTTGCCATTGAGGCATGCAATTTCCGAGGTACTAAAAGGAGTTTCTAAGTCAACTTCCTAGATAATGTGCTAATGTCGATAGAAAGTGACTCATCGCAGAAGGGCCTTAATGTATCTCCCATCAACGACACAAAACAGGTATCAAGATTTGAGAAATAATGTGTTGACTCAAAGCTAGTTCAGGGGGGACAAACATGAAGGAAGGCTAAAGGTATTGTTGCAGATGTCAACTAAGGGCATACTTCTCTTGAACATATCAGAAACATGTAACACCCTCCTTCCACATCTACCCAAGTAACTAGCCAACCAAGTTAAATATGCGATGAGAGGCTACTATGATTGGATTCGACCTCTTATGTGACCATAAGGAAATGGAATCGATCAAAACATCGCACAAAATCATCCAACATAGGCTTTAGGATCCATAGAAACCAATCCAACAATTCATACAACTTGCCCTTGGGTTTTACTGAAGTTTTGACCATCTTCGGCCTTAGTCACTCTCATGCTATAGGCATGATAGTGTCTAGAAACCTAAATTCTCTCTGACAAACTTATGTGCCATTGTCTAGGGACCCAATTTTCCTGTTATGTGCCACTGAACCCAGGATTTAAGCCACTTTTTTTGACCCAAAGCCCAGGTCACCGCCTAGAATGGAGTGATAGCTTAAGATCAATAAAAGAAGAGGAAAACAATGATGCTAAAGAAATAAGTTGAACGAGACCTTAACCAGACTCCTACTAGCCATGAAAGGACTTTGGTCAAACATATCATCAGCATGTAACCTACAGGTGTAAACAACATAATTAAGTGTATGGATCTCATACTTATCTCACAACCGCTATGAACCATTGTTCCCTCATGTCATTTTGTGCATTATCATCTACTAGGCCATAGATACATTATCCATTCATTTACATCTAAAAACATGTTGAGATCCATACATAGTCATTACCATAAAACATACATATAACAAGCATAATAAGGATAAAAATATCATATGCATATAACATAAAATCCACATATACATCATTACATTTACACATGGAAATCAAGGGAGTGAATTTCTCATTAATGAATGCAATAAAACAATCGAAGATGGGGCTACCATGTTCCACCTGACCATAGATTGGGTGAGCCAAGTCTCTCTTCAACCAACCACCACTGTGCCATATTCCAAGCATGAATGTGGGACTCATAGAACACACCAAAAACACCAACAAGCATGGATGCCACCAAATTTCTCCACCTACACTGTGTGAAAATTGAGTGCCTCCTAGTCTCTCAGACTTTACCATAATCCACAGTCTGATCCAGGGATCACTAGGCCCTACACTGAGGCACACTCTCTAGGATTTATTTTACATCCCATCTGAGGACTACTAGGCCCAACGAAGAGAAATCCACCTCTTGGCTTTACCGCATATCCCGCCATTCACTGGAAAGGATTCCTAGGCCCACCAAGGCACACAATCTGGCTTTACCGCAACCCACAGTCTAGTCCAGGGGTTACTAGGCCAATGGATTTATCTTGATCCACAGTCTAGTTTAGGGACCACTAGGCCATGTGTTTGTTAGTTTGAAGATCCACCCCATTCAACTTCGAATCCATCCGATCATCCCACATAAATCGAATATGAGAAACCCATCCCATCAAAGCTATCAGGAAATGGAAAGGCTAGGCTAAAGAATGTTGTCACACCTAGAAAAACCCATGCCATGATATAAAATAACCACATGCAATACCATGGATGCCAACTAGCAAGGAAAATACACATGCAAGTTGATACCTGTAATGAAGCCTGTTGTAGCTACTTGATCCTGCCTTTCCATGCTTGATCTTTGCTTCCTCTTGCCATATTTTCCTTTCTTGTTCCAATGCCAAAGTGCTCCAAGAAAACTCTAAGTGTCCAAGAGTGAGAGAGAGAGAGAGAATAATGAGAGAGAACCAAAGCTCAATGAGGCTGTTTTATGAATGAGGCTGTTTTGTTCATTTTCTGTTATTTTGCTTCATTTTCCTCGCCACATGCAACCTGTGACCTTTCACCTCATTTTTCTCCTAATTTCCATTATTTTCATAAATAATTCAGCCAAAAATTCCAATTTACCTTTCCAAAGCCTTAGCCATTGCCTTTGCCAATTTCCTTAGCCATAAACATCCAAACGAACACCCCCTAGGATGTTTTGGCCAACATTAAGCTTGGAATACATGTCACATCAACCATGGTCTTATATATTTCACTTGGAATTTTTACCACAACTGTTACAGAACCCTCCCCCTTGGGGGACACCTTCCTTAGTGTTCAATGACACCTATAACCAACAAGACTACTGAAAATAAAAGATACTGCCCATGGAGGTTTATAACACATCTCATTGTATTATTTACAATGAATAACCTACTCAAAATCAAAACATTGTGACAACGTGACCAGCTAACAACCATACTCCACACTAGAGCTTTGTAACACAACTCATTACAGTATTTACAATAACCACATATACACATATGGACATTTTCTAAACCAACAAATAAAGGATATGATTCTTGCATCTGCAACAATGGAATATAAAGGCTCACACCTCCACACTCGAAGTAATACTAGGATTCACCTCTTTCCCAAGAAGCCCATAATCGACTGCCATAGTCAAAGTTGCATCCAATGTCCAATGCTACAATCCTGCGCCACTTGTCATCTCAGCGAACAACTACTGGCTCATTGTTCTTAGTCACACTCCCAATGTGCATCTAATTCCATCTAGCAATGCTCATGAACAAAACAAATATATCCCCGACTTTCCCTTCTCCTCTACATAGTCCGTCGGGCAATCCGATCACCCCTTTTGTGCAATCACTCACCTTCCAAGTTCCCTCACATCCCCTACCTCAAGCGATCCATCCCTTGGCTAGGATTCCTCAAATAAAAAGATCAAACAATCAAGGCATATACCTGCCTCAACCAACATACCGGCCATAGCACGCTCATGAAAATCAATGGACACTATTGGGTACCAGTGTCCCATAATGGCATTTCTCTTGAAGTACTCTACCAGCATATTGTTGCATGCTCAATTTCCTTTTGTTGCTTCTTCCAATTCTTGCAGTCAATTTCAACCACCCAATCAGGCATGTTCATGCATTCCTATTCCAAACACATTAGTTCCATTATATTTAAAATAAATTGAAATAAATTCACATCATACCTCATTGGTAGCTCTTCAATACAGTACACTTGCAATTTTTTTCGCTTCCTACCACAAGTAAAAGAAATTGTTTGATGAAATCATCATGTATAAGCCTATCACATTAGGTTAGGTCAAACACAACCATCATAGATTAACTTCATGAATCACATGTAACCATCATAAACTAGAATCATAGATCACATATAAGCATCATATACCATAATCATAAATCACATGCATAATAAAAGCAAATAAAATGTTGATACTTATCCTTTCATCAATCCTTAGCTTATACCTTGTCTTTATTCTGTATGCACTTTGGATCGGTTGTCACACCAGACAAACACCCAATGTCTTCTCCTAAACCATTTGCACCTACACATAGTGTGCATCACACACTGCATACAACACCATGAAATGCATGCACCTACACCTAACATACAACACATACACCTACACTTGGCATATAATACAACACAAATAAGTATACAGAGTGCAACACAATGAATGTGCATGTCACGATACCATGAATACACAATGCACATACATAGTACAACATGCCCACAACACAACATGTATGACATGCACCTAATCCCACATGTACACTAGTACCACATGTCCAAATCATCACCTGCACAATGTGTGCATAACGTCACATGTACACGTAACCACCATAACATCACATGTGCACGTAACCACCTACACAATGTGTACACAATACCACATGTACATCAATACCATATCTACAACACGTACATAATACCACCTGTAAAAAGCACCAACTGCACAATGTGTGCTCAACATCACATGTACATGACACCACCAACACAACATGTACATAATGCCACATGTACATCGTACCAACTATACAACATGTACACAATACCACATGTACACAATACCACATGCATGACATCTACACAACACTGGATGTACATAGCACCACATGCAGAACATGTACACAACACCACCTGCACACAATACCACTTGTACCACATGTACACAACACCACATTCTCACAACACCACTTGTACAATCATGCACACAACACCATATGTACATAGCACCATATATACAACATGCACACAATGCCATATGTACATAGAACTGCATATCCAACATGTACACAACACCATATGCACACAACACTGCATATACATCATGTACATAGCACCGTCTATACCCAACACTACCTATGCAACACTCACACAACACTATTTGCACCACCCTGTACATAACATTGCATAGACAACATGTACACACACTATATATACACAACACTGCATGCGCAAAACATCAAAGATGCAACATGTACAACATATATAACATATGCACAACAATAATACCACACATCCAAACCACACTATCTCTATTAGGTAAGCTTGCTTCTATTGTCTCTCTGCCATCCATGTTTATCCTAGCATGCTACGGACTGTACGACTTTCATTCTGCTAATGAATCCCTTGTTATAACCTATCTATAACATAGACACAATATAATTACATAATATAAACTCATAAGCACATGATACTAACCTCAAAGATGTGTCAGGGTACTCTTCTCAATTGATTCTTGATAAGACCAAGAGCCTCTTCATTCCATTCACCTGCATAATCAATCATTCCTCCACAAGGATGATTCTTGATGGCCCTATCAAGCAGTGACATACATACATACATACATACATACATACATACATACATACATACATACATACATATATATATATATATATATATATATCAGTAGCATAAAATAATCATCATTATGTCAGACAACGACATACATACATACATGTATACATATATAAACATCAATATAATAATGATCATAACATAATTACTAGATATCAAGGTCAACATTTAAGAGAACTTCCTTTATTCATGAAACGCATGCACAACATTAAGAATAGTCATTCCCAACATAACCAAGGCATCTGATGCCTCAGATTCATTTACTTTACCTTTTTAGTTACCTTTCTCATGACTTTACTACCACCGTCCATTTACCATAATGGACCTAGCTAGTCAAATCGACTGTCATAGTCTTACCTTTCATTGTGTTTACTTATGCACAGGGCTTCATCTAAGTCTTACATTACCTGTTGGGTACCTTGCGACTCTCCCCAAGCTCCATTATTTTCCTCTTTTCCCAAGCGATTCCAAAGACTCTCAAAACAATAAGGAAAGACCAAGAAGAAAACAATATGACACCACAAACAAAGTGGCATGATCATGCACTAGACATAACAAAATTTCAAATCAAGTGCAATAAAATCACAAAATACCAAAAGAAAAATACTAACAATAGACGCCATGACTCAATCCCCATGGTTCTCAGTGATTCTAAGGGAAAGCTCAACCTAAGACTTCATTAAGATTTCATAGTAGTCCCTTTTCCATGCAATCCCATGCATCATACTGCCATAGACACATAACTATCAGTGCATAAATAAACATAACAATACACTAGATATCTTATCTTGTTGTGCCAAGAACATTGCCTTATAGTTGAACACATCCATGCCATCTCTCAAGGGACTCCAATCCCCTTGAAAAATCCACTTGTAACTAGAGACTAGCTAATATACCTGCCAAATACATGTTCATGAATATAACACATATCCACATAATTTCAGACAAATAAGGGTTAAGAAGACTTCCTATGTGAAAAACACTCATTTGTTTGGAATTAGGGTTTCCAAACATAGCCCAAGGAATTCTTGCCTAATTCCTTTTCTTTACCCTTTTACCTTGTTGCAATTATAAACACATCAACTATTACCTTGTCAGGCTAATACCAACATGCTTCTTGCAATTGCTCACACATGTCAACCACATGTTCCAAATATCAAGAAAATAATATCTATCAATTTGAAACCAAGATTTAGCAGGACTAATGATCATGTCATAAACCATAGTCAACTCATAGTCATTAGACATAATGCTACAACTATCACCTACTTACACACAAGTACATATCATATGTCTTAACACATATGTATTAGTACAATCATATTAAAACAAGATCATTTCTTCATGCACCCCTGTAGACTCATACCCATATCATGCAATTAATCAAACACTCAAGCAAGCTATGAACGCACCATGTCAGATAAATAAACTAGTTGACATAATAGGCACCAAACACTCAAACACCAAATAGACGACATAATCAGCAATGAAGCACCTTGTATACTGCATAAGAAAATCCATACCTTAGTGTATTTCAAGGGAAGCTACCTTGTCTGCACAATCAATCTAGGTTAGCACGATACAACTTCACAACATATACACTCAAACATAAATCATGATATTCACAACAGTAACTAACTAACTTGTTCACATCATAATCTCATAAGCATTTATCATTCATGCATAATAATCACATATGTACAATAAGTCTAGATTAGTACGACACATATCACAAATATGTTGACTCATACCTAATTATTGCAACCCTAACCATCTACATAGGTCAAACCAGGTTAACACAATACATATAACATCGAGATCTTCAATACAATGAACATAACCATCATGTATATGACCAATCCAAATTACAACATCAAGATCTCGATGAAATAACCCTAATCATCAAGTTAATAGCATATAACAACAAAAGGATATATATCATGCTCATCAACAACATATATCCTAGTAATCAAGTTATCTAACATAAAACAACAATAACAATGCATACAACCACATGTTACCATCATTCTTGACTATCCGACTCCTGTGCATATGACTATGCTAATCAATAATCATCTATCATGTACGTAACCATAACATCAAAATACATGCACATAAACCTAATGTATATAACCCTAATGCATATAAAAATCCTTAGGATACATACCTACATGCCCAACATACAAACATGTATGATGACATGCTCTTACCTCGAGGTCTAATGATGCAACTTCACTTTGATGATCTGCATCTCCTGCTCTATCTCAACCAGCACATTAGCATCATAACATACCAATATCACCCTCATGAACTAAATTGCATACCATGACTTCAAAAGCATGTTTGACCTACTATACTTGCATAACCATAACCAAGGCCATACATGCATAACAACTGCATATAGACATTTAACATATGAGTACCAAACCATATGCACCTCATTCTATCTAGAATCCAATAATCAATGCATGACCATCTTAACTTCACAAACCATGACCATATGCATGAAAAAAACAACCATTATGTCATTGTACACATTTCCACATGCATAAGAAATGCATAATCAGCTACACATATGCATGAATGCATGTAGTCGAGCATAAGCGATCAATTCTTGAAACCCACCTACAATATTGATACATGTAGCCAAACATATAAGAATGTAACCATTCATACAAGGATGTAATCAAGCAACATATAATCAACTTGTAAGTGACATAAAATTATATGTAACCAATCACATACTCATGATGATGCATTCCACAAAATCAACATCAAGTCCCTCATGACAACCTTACTACCATCATGATCAACATCAAGCAAATGCAACAAGCACATGGAATGCATGTGTAAGAGACACACATGCAACTGACATGCATGCATGACCAACAAACACCACCCATCTAGTCTGAGGGGTGAACAATGCTCTAATACCACTCTCTAACACCCTCCTTCCACATCTACCCAAGTAACTAGCCAGTCAGGGTAAACACGCAACGAGAGGCTGCTATGATTGGATTCGACCTGCTATGTGACCTTAAGAAAGTGGAATCGATGGAAGCATCACATAAAGTCATCCAACATCAGCTTGAGGATCCACATAAACCAATCCAACACTTTAGACAACTTGCCCTTGGGTGCTACTAAAGTTTTCACCATCTTAGGCCTTGGTCGCTCTCATGCTATAGGCATGACAATGTCCAGAAACCCAAAGTCAATCTCACAGGCTTATGTGCTAATGTCCAGAGACCCAATTTTCCAGTTTTATGCCAGCCACCCAAGGATTTAAGCCACTTTTTTAGGCCCAGAGCCCAGGTAATTGCCCAAAATGGAGTGATAGCTTAAGATTAGTAAAAGAACAGGAAAAAAAATGATACCAAAGCAATAAGTTGAGCAAGACCTTAACCAGAACCCTACTAGCCATGATAGGAATTTCGTTGAACATATCATCAACATGTAACCTACATGTGTAAACGACAAAATTAAGTGTAGGGATCTCATATTTATCTGAGAATCGCTATGAACCATTGTTCCCTCATGCCATTTGCTTCATTATCATCTATTAGGCCATAGATACATTATCCATTCATTTACAAGTAAAAACATGCCGAGAGACATACATAGTTGACGTCATAAAACATACATATAACCAACATAATAGGGACATAAATGTCATAAAAATATCAGCCATACAATCCACATATACATCAATACATTTACACATGAAAATCAAGGGAATGAATTTCTCATTAATGAATGCAATAAACCAATCGGAGATGGGAATATCACATTCCACCCAACCATAGATTGGTTGAGCAAGGTCTCTCTTCAGCCAACCCCCCACGTGCCATATTCCAAGCATGAATGTGGGACTCATAGAAAACACCAAAAACAACAACATACATGGATGCCACCGGAGTTCTCCACCTATGCCGTGAAGAATTTCAGTGCCTCCTAGTCTCTCAGGCTTTATCATAATCCACAGTCTGATCTAGGGATCACTAAGACCTACACCGACACACACTCTCCAAGCTTTACCATACATCCCATCCTAGGACTACTAGGCCAAATGGAGAGAAATCCACCCCTTGGCTTTACCATATATCTCGCCATTCACTGAAAGGATTCCTAGACCCACCGAGGCACACAATCTGGCTTTACCACAACCCACAATGGGTTCAAGGGTTACTAGGCCAATGGATTTATTGTGACCCAAAGTCTAATTTAGCAACCACTAGGCCATGTGTTTTCTAGTTCGGAGATCCACCCCACTCAAATTCGAATCTATCCGACCATCCAACATAAACCGAATATGAGAAACCCATCTCATAAAATCTATCAGGAAAGGCAAGGCTAGGTTGAAGAACACAGTCACGCCTACCAAAACCCATGCCAAGATAGAAAAAAACCACATGCAATACCTTGCATGCCAAATCTAGCAAGGAAAATACACATGCAATTTTATACCTGCAATGAAGCCTACTGTAGTTGCTTGATCCTGCCTTTCCCTACTTGATCTTTGCTTCCTCTTGCCTTCTTTGCCTTTCTTGCTCCAATTCCAAAGTGATCCAAGACAACTCTATGTCCAAGAGTGATAGAGAGAGAATAATGAACGAGATCCAAAGGTAATATGAAAAAAGGTTTCCAACTAATCCTCAAAAGTCATTTTTATGAACGAGACCTCTATTTTATTCATTTTCCATTATTTTCCTTCATATTCCTCCTCACATGCAACCTATGACTTTTCACCTCTTTTTTCTCCTAATTTCTATTATTTTCATAAATAATTGTGCCAAAAATTCCATTTTTCCTTTCCAAATCCTTATCCATTTCCTTTTCCAATTTCCTTAGCAACAAACAACCAAACGAACACCACTAGGGTGTCTTGCCCAACATTCAACTTGGAATATGTGTCCCATCAACGGTGGTCTTATGTCTTTTACATGGAATTTTTACCAGGGCTATTACACAACACTTATGTGGAATTGGTAGCATTGACTCAAAGATCCATTACGAATACTTTCAATAGGGTGTGATCAACAAAGAGACAAGAAGGTTTCCCAACCCAAGATAGTCACGAAGGTGAAAGAATGTCATTTTCAAGCACGACTCATTACCATAAACAAGTTTCATGTATTGTTTCCCCAATCATACCCACCATTTCTAGAAAGTACCTCTTTATTTTTTTACAAGATTGAGAAGGATAATATATGCTTGATCTAAAAGCTCATCCTTCGAATGAATTCTTATGAATATTTTTAACAAACCCTTAAAAGTAGTGGTTCAATCTCCTCATGCTCGACGAGTCCGTTGTTTATGATTATGAGTCCAACAAAGGGATAACTCGACTTCTTTTTTATATTTAGAGAGCTTTAAAAAGAAGCAAAAAAGAAAACTCTGAGGGTTTCCTTTTCATGGATTTAGTCCCTTGGGCATGAAAAGGCATACAATAATAACCAGGAGAAAATTTTATTTATGCTTGACTAAAGTATTCATAAATAGTTCATCCATTCTGGAAACGGGTTAAACTTATACTGAGAATATGTCCTTTCATTTAATTTAATGATTGCGAAATATACAAGTGCTCAACAAAATTTTCTTATTTTGTGAGCTTGAAAAAATCTTCAAGAAGAATCTTCCCAAAGGAATGAGTGGTCTAAAGGGTAGCAATTTGTTCTTTTCACAATGGAACTGCTCAAAACATGTAGAGTTTAAGAGGCAGGCTAATAAGACCACTCATCACAATGTTTCCTTTAGGAAAGAGCAAAACACCAAGTGAAAGAGAATGATTGGTAAAGAAGATGGTGACGACAGAATGAGAAAATCAAGGCCCATCTTAGAGAAATGGGCTGATAAAAAGTGGAAATCACAAGGGATAAAGTGTGGAATCCTTCCAGGATAAAGCCAAAAATATGATAGAGAATAGGGCAAGGGGCTCAAATTCTAAGTCATGGTGGCTCAAAAGGAGGGATTCTGAAAAGATAATAAAAATGTGTTATACTATGGAATCAATGATAAGGTAGGTAGAATGATGGAAAACCAAGACTATGCTCGTAATTGGTTTCATTTTTTATGAGAAAAAACTATGCTTGAGAGTGGTTTCATTTTTACACAAGCTTGAAATAGAGAATAAATATGCTTCAGAAAAGTACATTTCCCCCAGCATAACATTAGAGGAACCCCCCCCCCCCCCCTCGTTTCATCCACTAACTCTTCTTGTGGACCTAGATAGACTATTAGTTAGTAATAGAAATATGCTCACCAGGAAGGAAGAAAAAGGATCATGTGATATGGGTGGATGAAAAGAAGGTGACACAAAAAATGAACTATACACATAGGTTTGTTTCATTTTTATGCAAGCTTGAAAAATAGAAGAAATTATGCTCGTGGCGACTTGTTTCATTTTTTAATGAGCTTGAGACAATAAAAGAACTATGCTCATGGCACTATTTACCTTTACTATTGCTCCCAGGCCAAGGCTCTTGAAGGAATAGATAATAAGGGCTTGATCATAGCTTTCAAGAGGTTTTCATCAGATGGAAGAATAATGCTCTATAAGGAATGCATATCAAGGGATTCAAAAGGGGTAGGAATATTAGGCTCCAATGCTCCTAGTAAATAATTTACCATATCACCTACTGGATCTAGTTTAAAAGAAGTCAAGCAAAAAATGAGAGGCTCTTCTTCATTGGTAGGCGCAGGCATGGAACATGTTGCCACATAATTAACCTGTGGTGAGGGGGATACCACTTGCATATTAGGAACATTTAGGGAAGTTGGATGATTGGAAGTCAAATCAGGACCAACAAATGAAAGCTGGTCAATAGTCACAATTTTTCCATCATGCAAAAAAGACATCACTTGAAATAGTGTGGACACAACAGCATTCATGGCATAAACATAGTCTCTCCCTAGGAGAAAATTAAAGTCCAAGGGGTGGTGGACTACGATAACATGAATACAAATCTTTTTTCCTTATAAGGTAATAGGAAGCTGAGGAAGGATCTCTAAAGACTCACATGTTCTTTTGTTTAAATCCAATACATTCTAAGTAACAACCACAATTTGAGGAGAACCTAAAGCTTTCGAAGCAGTTGAGGATAGAATGCTGACAAAAGTGCCTTTGTCTACAACAGTGCAATATATGTTCTTATCACAAGACTTCACCATGAATACGAAAGTCATGTAAGACAGGATATGTGTGTTTGTCAATTGATTCCAATCGAAGGAAATGACCTCATTACTTGGGGGGTTCAGTGAGAATGAAAGAAATGCCCCCTTGTTTAGTGGGATCTAAAGTAACAAGAAGAACCTGGGTGTTATTAACTTCACTCTCTAAGGGGAGAGTATGATTGAATGAAGATGGAATCTAGTTGACCACTTTCTCAACCAATGGTTTGTTGGAAACAAACTTATGGGATTCATGTTCAAGGAGAGAAGGATTGACTTAGAATGGATTCAGATCAATCACTTCATCAACTAATGGAGAATTTAGGAAAATCTTAAGGTAAGCAGTTGGAAGTTGTTGTCAAGAAATAGTAAGGTTTTCCAAAAGAGAATTAGGCTTCAACCATATGAGGGAGAAAATGAGTTTCATGACTCCCTTCACCTGACCTACAAGAAAACCTAACTTTACCCTTTTCTCTGGGAACATTATTATCACTAGTTGATGGTTTGTCACTAGCATGATCTCCAGAGGATAACGAAAATGGCTGATGTGAGCTTATGGACCACACTTCTAATGTTATGGAATACCAGGGAAATCTCTAGGAAGGTGGTCACCCTTAAAAATGTTGCAATGGAATTTAACTTTATGAGGTTGGAAACACTAGCTACATTCATAGTAATGGTTAGCTGGTTGCCCCCTTTCTTATTTTTCTTCTTTGTCTTCTTCCTTTTCTTCTTCTTCTTAACTTCTTGGTTAATAACATCAATACTTTCACCAGGCTAGGAAGAAGAAAGGGATGAAGAGACGATGGGTGAAGAAGTAAAAGGGTAAAATTGAGGTTATTTTTGTTTAGGTGGATAACTTGCTTGTGGAGTAGCTGAGATATTTGGAACCAACGAGGTTGAAAACAACCATACTGATAAACATATCATGAATCTAGGAAGGGACAATGTAGTCGTGTAAGGAGAACCAATATTTCCAAAAGAAGGAAAAGGACCATGATTCCCGTTAGAGGGGTTTCCTTGATCCGAAGACTATGGAAATATTTCCATTAGACTCAACCTAAGGTATATTAAGAAGTAAGAAAATAGAATTCAATCAAAGAAATAGTAACAAGGGTCACTAGGTATGAAGGAATTATGAGATTGTTGTGAACTCCAATGTACCATTAAGTACGTGCAAGGAATATCGCTAAATGTTGTGTTTGATGTATCACAACAACAAGGTGGTCGACTCGGTTACCTATGGCAAGTTCAACCTAATGGGTACTTCCTATATACCCGAGGGTATGTGGAAGTGCAGTCTGTAGTAGTGTTGTCAAATGCATCTTGAAGGATGGGAAGCACCCGTGTATCCTCCTCATACGTTGAGCACCATTACGATATACTTGAGGGTACCTGGAAGAACTATCCTATATACTCAAAAGTACGTGGAATACCAACCACCCACAAAATGTAACATAGACAATTAATGACAACTCCTGCATTTAAAGATGTTGAAACATGTCTTATAGCCTAGACCAACTAGATGTGTCTTTACTGTTTCAAATGCTCCTTAGGTTCATTGATGAATTTTAATGTTTATATTGATTAAAGTTTTGGTTTCAAGGATCAAAATGAATTCACTTGAACTCCTAAAATGAAACTAGCATGAGAAATAACTCTTTTTCATTCAATGAAGATCTAACTAAAGAAGGGAAGGAGTTTCAAACAATGATGCAAAAAACAACAACTTTTGAGCAAGATCTTAAAATTTACTATTGATATATCTACATATATATATATATATATATATATATATATATATATATATATATATATATATATATATATATATATATATATATATATATATATATTCAAAACTTCAAAGCCCTAATGCATGAGAAAATGCAACTTTATTTTATTTTTCTTTCAATTTTCAATGTAAAGAAAAATGAAAATATGACTAGATTATTGAATAAAAAAAAATTCAATCAGATTGCTATTGTAATATGAAAAGTTCTTTAACAAATCAATAACCAAGCCAAATGATAAAAAATAAACCTAATTGAAAATAACAATCAATCTATTATAAAAAGAGGAAATCACACTATTTGACACTAGTTGTTGGCTTTATAAAAACCTTACATGGACCAGAGACTTAGGAAGGCGTTGCAAAGAAAATAGGATTGAAAGCAAGTTAGGGAAAATGCAATTTTTTGCATTCTAGGAATCATCAAAAATAGTATATGAAAACCAATACGAGTCATCATACATAATAATGAGACATGTGCACTGGGTCACTCTGCCTTAGAACAAAAAGTGTGATGGGGCTAATTCACTTAAAATACAAAAGTTAAACCCTAACCCAGCTCGAAATCCAACTTTCTTAAGTGAAAAAATAGTCTCGACAAGAAAAAAATGAGCCAACCACAGAAGTCCTAAAAGGCCATTGCAAACAAATCCACTAAACAACATATCATTCCCTAGTGGAGTCGCCAAGTTTTTTTGTCGATAATTCCTTATGTAGACATAAGCAATCTCCCTATATGTAGTGGCTTAGCCTAGAAACAGCCAAGAAAAAACTGCAATTATCTCCTTAGAGATGTTTGAAATATGGGAAGAAAACCTACTTGGATTCTAATGCAAGCTTTCTCATCCTCCTTACTTGTTAGCTATAGCTCCAACTCCAAATTCTAAAAGTGGAACCTACAAATCATCGAAAACAAGCAGTAAATCCAAAATATACAAAATAGCATATACAAACAACTGTAAACAAGTAGTCAAGGATTCATGTTCTAAATATGCATAAACAAGAGATAATGTATAGGAGAAACAATGAACTTTTTTATTAATAATGACAAGAAGAGATTACAACCCTTGCGGGCCTTAACTTTGTGAATCTCCCCCAGCTATCTTGTTCTTCCTTTTCCACAATGGTAAGCCTTCAATCTCACCTAAAGCACATGGATGGATTATGAACCTCTAGACACAAATAAGCAGCATAAGGGCATAATTAGAGTCTCTAACAACCAACCCAGACTCTATGACAGGTGTTGGATTTATAGGGTAAAAGAGGTAGTTTTGGATTTACCATTCTAGGGCTTAGATCCACTTTAGAAGGAGGTAAGTTATATGAGATAAGATATAAGATCTCATTAGTAGGAGTTAGAGATTAGAGCCAACAGTAACCGATTAAATCCACTCCCAAAGCTTCTAAAGAGGGAAAATTCAAAATTATTTTTTTATTTTTACTCATTTCCAGGTGTCATGGAACTTTTGGTAAGAGTGGCCTCCACTAACCAATGCAAGTTCCATGTGTGCAACCTATACCATCACACTTTGTCAAGAGAATAAGTGCAATGAGGTCTTAAATTAGGGTTTTTAGCCAATGTAATCTAGGATTCTTATAACTTCTGGATAGAGAACGATTTTGGCTTTGTAGGGATGATTGCAAGGTGTAAATGGATGATGATATATCTAGGTCCTGGGCCATTTCTTTGAATGCAAAAAAATGATCTGTAACAATGGGGATCTAAAATTTTCTTTGGGTGAGGCAGAATCATGGGGTCCTAAGGTGAGACGTGATCTACTTACAAAGTATTTTTTAAACAAAATTGACTAGAGCAAGTTAATGGATGTTGAACCTATCAAAATTATCCCTAGATGGCATAATCATTGAACTAGGGACGATAGACTAGAGAAGGGAATCAAAAAATTTCTAATATTTGAAAGTTTTATAGAAAATTTTAATCTCATTAGATAATGGGTTTGGATGAGAGGTGAGTATGATCACTTCCCAATCCTTCTAGAGATCAAGGTAGACATAACCAAGCCTACAAGCCCTTTTAAAATGAAATAAAACTGGTTAAAAAATGAAGGATTCAGAAATCTGGTCAAAGGCCATTGGAATCCATACAATCCCGATGGGGGTCTTTCTGTGACTATCCAATTTGAATCAAATTTGAAGCTCATAAAAAAAAAATTCGAAGGACTGGGCCAAGAGAAATAAGTTATAATATGATTATGAGTTGGCAAATATTGAAGACCAAATTTTGGCAATATCAAGCAAGGAAGGGAAAGGGTTTGAATATGATGATGCTAGATCAAAGTTGTAGAGGCTGGAAAAATGGAGATATTGGAAGGGAATTGTTATACGGAATGTATACCTATGGATAAGTACATCTTCCCTAAGTGGGTAGTTACACTTAGAACAACAAAAGTCAAGATGTTTAACCTTTTCCTACAATAGATAGATAAGATAAAAGGAACCTACTTGTGATCTTTCGCTTCCTTTGATCTCCTTTGAATTTCTCTCATCTCTCTTGTTCAAACTGAATTCGCTCAATTGGTACCTGCCAACATAAACAGAAGATGACAACAATGAAATCATATGATATATCTACTATAAAAAAATGGAATCGACAACATTTGAACATATATTCATCATATATATGGACAAAAGTATGGGAAAAGGAACAAACAACTTTATTGATTGATAGAAGGATAAGTTACACCCAATGTGGTTCGATCCTGTGTCACTCACCCAGCTTAGTCCAAACCCTCATTACACCCATATCACATCAATCCAGAAGCATAACATTAGTTGACAATGATTTCAAGTCTCAAACCAACAGTATTTCTCTTTAATATCCAAGTTCTAGCCTCTTGATCACTATCATGAGTGGTCATTTTATAGGGAAATGCAAGTGTTTTTGTCATAAATAGGGTATTGAATGGTTTTCCATAATTGGATTGTTAGTTTCCATGGAGAAAGGGATGAGAGGATAGAGGGTTGAATGATCCATAGCCTATCCAAAATCTAGTTCATAGGATGAGATAAGATTTGGGCATCCTTCTAGAATGCTCTAGAATCAAGGAATATTCCTAGAATCTTATGTCAATTTCGCTCATCCTCACCCAATGCAGGTTAAAGTGGGCCTAAGTGCACTAAAACTCAGGTCTGAATGGGCCTACCTTCTATGTAGAGAAGTTGCCCTTGACCAAGGCTACACTGGTGTCCCAAAGAGGCATTTCAATAGGGTTTCAAGCTAGGAAACTTTCATGGATGAAAACATTCAATATGATGACTTATCTAAGGAATGTAGAAACTGAATTAGGGTTTGATGACCCCTATTTGTACTGATCTGATCGTCGAGAATGATGTGCCCAAATAGACCTGTAACAGTTGCCCCCTAAAGCATGAAGTTGAAAATGATAATGTCGAGTGATATTCTTTATGTTGTGATGAGGAGGATCTGAAGCGGATGGTGACCTACATTAATTACAATACATAATATCATGATATCTTTGAATTTTTCATGAATTCCTGAGGGAAGGCATACCCATACTTAGCATATAAACTTTTCATTACATGTACATAAATTAGATAGTCGTCTACAGATCTAGACCCATGATAGGATGACCATTTGTGTAAAGCCATCATACAGATGATTTAATACTCTACTGAATTCGTTGCTCGGATGGATGAAACTAGACCTGGGGTATTCTATCTCGGCCAATCATTCACTCAAGTATGAATCTAACCATGTCAAAATGTGATCTAAAGTCAAACATGGGAAGACACCGTCTGATTACCAGCCAATGATGTAAGTTGTTAACAGACGTGAGAGAAATCACCAATAATGATAATGATTCTCAAGGTACTACATTACATTCTGCATGGTGTGAATAGATGTTTTGATGTCGAACAACATACAAAGTCTTTCAGTCGAAGACCTGTGATGTCAACCTGTCGCCGGAAGCGAGAAACTTGCCATTGATGTATGCAAGCCTCAAGGTACTAGAAGGGTGTTTCTAAGTCAACTTCTTGGATAATGTGTTGATGTTGACAACAAGCGACTCGTCATAGGAGGGCCTTAATGTATGCCCCATCAATGACACAAAATGATTTTAATGATTTTGAAGATAGAATGTGACTGACGACACAATGTTCAGCAATGGCGATCATGAAAATTAAGGTTTATGAGTATTGCAAAGGATGAAGTTTACTGAGTGACTTCTCTTGAACATGTCAGCGACACTGAATGAATTGGTAGCATTGAACCAAAACCAAAGTGATGGATGGTGTGATATACCATAGGTATGATAATCATGAAGCAGATAACCCAACCCAAATAATCACAAAGATGAAGTGAAAGTCTCATGTTCAAGAGCGACTTGCTACCATAACGTGATTTATCCCTTTTCCCATTTTCTCCAGTCATTACTGACTAGTACCTCTTTATTTTTTTAAACAAGCTTGAGGAGGACAACATATGATTGTATTATAATTCCACCCTTCAGGTGAATCCTTCTCTATGTGATGTTTTAATGAGTCTAGAGATGGTGAAACTTGGTCTTGTCATGATGGACAAGTTTGTCGCTATTTGATACTTCAACAAGTTTAACGACAATGAGAACTCGGTCCTTTTCATGTTTAGAGAGTTTTAAAAGAGACAAAAAGAAAGCTCCACAAGTTCTTTTTTGTAAATTTGTCTCTCAAGTCCGAAAAAGCATAAAATAATACAAGAGAGACCCTATTGACCATGTTCGATCAACGTTTTCATTTTTTGTAAGTAATCTATCTCAGTCCAGAAAAGGGTTAAAGTTATACTGAGTAGATGTCATTTCCAATCCGTTTACGACCTGAAAAGGACAAGCACTTGGCAATATTTTCATGTTTAAAGAGTTGGAAAAGAGCTTGAAAGTAGAACCCCTATTTTTATTTTCTTTTAATGAGTCAAAAAGGAATATACGCGGCAATATTTTCATTTTTTACAAGTTAGAAAAGAGATTAAAGAGGCCTCCACTTAGAGGAACAAGTGGTGTCTAGGCTAGCAACTAGTTCTGGTGATGTTGGAACTTCTCAAAACATGTTGATTTATGTGAAGAGGCTCGCTAATAAGACCACTCATTGCAACTATTCCTCAAAAAGGGTAAAACAACCAATTGAAAGCGTATGATTGACGAAGCAAATAGTGATGATGGAAGGAGAAAAACCAAGGCTCATCTGATGGAAGAGGCTGATAGAATGGCAATCACGAGGGTTAAAATGGATATGGGTTCATTTTTACACAAGATTGAACCATAGGGAACTATGCTTGGATTCAATTCCATGTTTACACAAGCTTGAAATGAAAAATTATGCTTGGATTCAATTTCATGTTTACACAAGCTTGAAATGAAAAATTATGCTTGGATTCAATTTCATTTTTACAAAAGCTTGAAACAAGAAAAAGCTATGCTTTTGATTGGTTTACATGCCCCCATCATGATGACTTGATTCTAGGTGCATGCCCCCCAAGATTCATTGCATTCACCTAAGTAGACTACTTGTGGCTATCAGGTGGATGGAATGAAGGTTCATTTACGAGATCATGTGAAAGACTTGACTTGGATTTTATGAGATCTAATCAAAGACTCGAATTGGAACTTTCTCCAGAGGACCTTGTTTCATTTTTTAATGAGCTTGACACAAGACAAGGAACTCTTCTTACATTCCTTATTTCATTTTTTAACGAGCTTGACACAAGACAAGGAACTATGCTCTGGTTCCTTGTTTCATTTTTTAACGAGCTTGACACAAGACAAGGAACTATGCTCTTGGACCTATTTCATTTTTTAATGAGGTTGACACAATAGAAGAACTATCCTCATATTCCTTGTTTCATTTTTTTTAACGAGCTTGACATAAGACAAGGAACTATGCTCATGATTCCTTGATCACGACCCATAAGATGTCATGAATTCCAAGAGATTCTCATTAGATAATAGAATAATGCTATGGAAGGGATACGTAGCAAGGAAACCATTAGAGATATCTGCTTGTAATGCCCTGAGTGCATAATGCACAACATCACGGAATTGATCGTCAGTTGATGTAGGCATGGAATAGGTTGCCACATAATTGACCCTTGGAGAGAAATATACCATTGGGAAAAAAGGACCATTTAGCGAAGATGGTTAAATGGAAGCCATATTTTGACCAGGAAATGAAATTTGGTCAACGATGACAATTCTTCCTTCATGTGGGAAACACATCACTTGAAAGAATGTTGAAACAATAGCTCCCATGTCACAAACATAGTCACACCCAAGAAGTAAATTGTAATCTAGAGGGCTTGTGACTACCATCACATTGAGATAAACAATTTTTCCTCCCAAAGTAATAGGAAACTAAGGAAGGGCCCATAATGGTTAACTGGTTCCTCTTTTAAAAGCCACTAGATTATGGGTAACAGGCACAAGTGGCGGCGAACAGAGTGTCTGCCAAGCAGTGGAGGAAAGGATACTCACAGATGCACCTTCATCTATAATAGTGCCAGATACAATCATATTATAAACCTGTACTATGATCTAGAAAGGCACATAATAAGGAAGATAACATCTCGCTAGTCGATTCCAATGAAAGAAAGTGACCACACTACTTAGAGGGGATACCATAAGTTAACGGGAGAATTTCGCCCTTGAGTTACAAGAACGAGAGGATTTTCCTCCTATCTTGATGGAACAGGAGGGCAGCCTCCATGCTCATTCGAATCTACAGAAATGAAAAGAACCTGAGTGGTATCATACTCACTCTCTATGGGAAAGGAACGATTAACTAAAGGTGAAATCAGGTCAACTATTTCCTCGACTTGTGATTGGTCAGGCATAGACTTATGGGATTCACATTCAGAGAGAGTGGGTTTGACCGATGGTTGATTTGGGTCAGTCACTTCATCAACTAGTGAAGGAATAAGGGAGAGTCTCATGTAACCAGATGGAAGTCACTACGGAGAAGCAGCACGGTTATCCAACACATTTTGGGCTTCATCCAAATAGGGACAAAAGTGAATGGGGTGATTCCCTTCACATAACCTATAGGGAAACTTAACTTTACCCTTATTTCCATGAACTTTACTACCACTAGTTGATGGTGTGTCACCAGTATGATCTCCAAAAGTTGATGACACGAGATGATTTGAATGAGAAGACCATTGTTCTAAGATCTGAGGAATACCAAAATAATTTCAAAGAATATGATCTCCAGTACAATGTTTGCAAGGATATCAAAGTTTGTGAGGGTTATCAGATGGTTTCTCATCAGAATTTGCATTCGAAGCAATGGTTGCTTGGTTTCCCCCCTACTGAATTTTCTTCTTCTTCTTCTTCTTCTTCTTCTTCTTTTTCTTCTTCTTCTTCTTCTTCTTCCCTTTCTTCTTCTTCCTATCCATTTGGTTACTAGTGTCAATACTTTCACCAAGCGAAGAGGAAGAATGGGAGGAAGAAACAACCAACGAAGAAGGTAAAGGGTCAACTTTAGGATCTACTGCAGGTTGATTTTGTACAGTTGTAGGAATATTCAGTTGTGGGGCCAAGGAGGTTGAGAACAGCCATATTGGTAAGCCAATGGTAAGTCTTGGAAGGGACAATGTAGCCAAGCAATAATATTTCCGAAAGGAGGGAAAGGACTAAGATTCCCATCAAAAGGAATTCATTAATCGGTGGACTCCCGAGTTGTTGCCATAGGTCTCAATCTAAGATCAACTAAGGAGTGACATGGAGGATGTTATCCATGATTAGTTAGTTTTATTTTAATAAAATAACATAACAAAACAAAATATAGATAATCTAGGAAAACGAATTACCAAGTAACTGTGAACTGTAGTACACTGCCTTAGTAAACCAAGAACTTAACATGCGTGCAGGCAATCTCCTTGAATGTTGTTTTTAGTGTATCACAGTGTACGAGGCAGCCGACTCAATTACGTACGGATGGATAACAACCTACTGTAGTCCTCCCAAATATACTCGAAAGTACATGGAGGCCCAATCCATGTTAGCGTTGTCTAATGCGAAACTGCATAGTGAGAGCATTCCTTTATACTTTTCATACTATAACACCACCCGATATACCCGAAAGTACGTGGACGAGCTATGATATACTTATGTATGTGGAATGAGGTATCACACTCAGAATGTATCGTATACCATTATCGACAGTTGCTATGTTTAACGACGCTGAAATAGGTCTATAGCCTAGACCTCTAAATGTTATGCGTTAAGTTACAATGCTCCATTAGGTTAACTGAGATAAATTTTAGTTGATCTTGTTTAAAAGTTTGCCTTTCAGGTTCACCACGTGATGTTTTTGAAACTCCTATAATGCAACTAAGATGATAAACATTATTTTCATTTGATTTAAACAATGAAAACCGTTACTAAAAGGGATAGAGCAATCATAATTTTTAAACAAAGAGCACAGAGCACATCTAATGCAACTTTCCCTATATCATTCCTACAAGCACACACAAACTTCTAAATGCGTTATGCATGTTTTTCTTTTCATTCCTTTAATGTTTAGATGAACATAAAGAAACTAAATGCACAAACGATGAAACAATCCTTTTCACAAGAAACGAAGAATTTACAACAGTTTCTTTTTCAAAGAAATGAAGACTTTACAACAATTTTTTTCAAAAAAGTAAATACTAATCAATGTAAACTAACTTTGGGATTGATTCAACAATGATAAAGAAAACATAAAGAAACATTGAACAAACAAAGCCAAAGTGGGCATGGAAAATAAATACTAATTTGGACTTTAAGGACAAAGAAACATTAACCATTCAACAAAAAAGATCAGAAGCAACTTTGGAAAAAATCAAGCAAAAGATGGGTTTTTTGGCTTGACAGGGACCAGTGCAGCCCTGAGTGGGAGACAGTGTGTTGCAGAGCACTATCTCTAAGCCAAGGGTGCTTTACAGTGCACTTTCCCCTGACCAAGGGTGCACTCATAACAAAACATTCCTAGAATAGGTATCCAGTGAAATTTTTTTACCAAAAAAGTTTCAAAATGACTAAAAAGAGATCATTGAAGTCAAGTAAAGTCTACTAGGATGTAATATGATAAGGGTAACTACTAGGAATGATGGTCATTCCCCAGTAGAGTCGCCAATTTGTTATATGGAATTTATACCTACGGATAAGTGCATCTTCCCTAAGTTGGTAGTTACACTTAGAACAACAGATGTAAACATGTTTAAGCTTTTCCTACAATAGATAAGTAAGATAAACGAAACCTACTTGTGATCTTTTGCTTCCTTTGATCACCTTTGAATTTCTCCCATCGCTCCCGTTCAAAGTGAATTTGCTCAATTGGTACCTATGAACATAAACAGAAGACGACAATAATCAAAGCATATGATATATCTCTATAAAAAAATGGAATCGACAACATTTGAACATACATTCATCATAGATATGGACAAAAGTATGGGGAAAGGAACAAACAACTTTATTGATTAATAGAAGGAGAAGTTACACCCAATGTGGTTCGGTCCCGTGTCACTCATCCAGCTTAGTCCAAACCCTCATCACACCAATAGCACATCAATCCAGCAACATAACCTTACTTAACAATGATTTCAAGTCTCAAACCAACAATAATTCTCTATAATATCCAAGTTCTAGCCTCTTGATCACTATCATGAGTGGTCAATTTATAGGGAAATGCAAGTGGTTTTGTCATAAATAGGGTATTGAATGGTTTTTCATAATTGGATAGTTAGTTTCCATGGAGAAAGGGATGAGAGGATAGAGTGTTGAATGATCCATAGCCTATCCAAAATCGATCTCATAAGATGAGATAAGAGTTGGGCATCCTTCTAGAATGCTCTAGAATCAAGGAATATTCCCAGAACCCTATGTCAATTTTGCTCATCCTTGCCCAATGAAAGTTAAAGTGGCCCTAAGTGCACTGCAACACGGGTCTAAATGGGCCTACCTACTATGCAGAGTAGTTTCCCCTGACCAAGGCTGCGCTGGTGTCCCAAAGAGGCATTTCAGCAGGGTTTCAAGCTAGGAAACTTTCATGGATGAAAAAATTCAATATGATGACTTGTCTAGGGAATGTAGCAACTGAATTAGGTTTTGATGAGCCCTATTTGTATTGATTTGATTGTCGGGAATGATGTGCCAAAATAGACCTAAACAAGAATGCAATGACAAGAACACCAAATTATTCCAAGCTTATGCAAAAGGAAGGAATCTTAGCAACACCATTTTGAGCCTAAGGGCAAAGAAGTGTCAAATTTTGAAGGGCTTGCTAATCTTGGAATGAACCAATTTTGGAACCTATTTTGGGCACAAAAGTAAACCTCCATAGCTGAAATTATCATACCAGCTCTGCTCTTTCCCCAATTTGTCAAGGATGAAGAGAAAAATTCCACGATGGAAGAATTTTTTAAGGAAGAGCTCAAATCAGTTCTACACAGCTTCCAAAAGGACAAAAGCCTAGGTATGGATGGTCGAACTATGGAGTTCTCTTTTGGTTTATTTGATCTTATTGGGAACAATCTATTCTCAATCATTGAAGAATCTAGGAAGGATTAAAGAATGCTTTCATCCTTTAATATCACTTTCATAGAAAACATTCCCAAAGGGGATATTCCGAAACCATTTAATGAATTTCAGCCCATTTCACTATGTAATGTGATTTACAAAGTTATAGCTAAAATTATTGCAAATGAATTGAAGCTGATCCTTTCCAAATCTATCTCAAAGGAGCAATTTTCTTTCTTGGAAGGAAGGAAAGTATATGAGGTGATTAGTGTGGCCTAGGAAGGCATATATTACATTAATCTACTAAGCCTTAAAGGCGCCATCATCAAGATTTATCTTTCAAAGGATTTTGATAGGGTCAATTGGATATATATATGCCTTCTACTAACTCAAGTGGGTTTTAATCTAGATTTTATCTTGTGGATAATGAGATACATTTAGATTATCTCATTTACAAATATAACAAATGACTCAACCTATCCTTTTTCTATGCACAATGTGGCCTTAGACAAAGGTGTCCCTTATCTCTGCTCATTTTTCTCTTAGTCGTTGATGGTTTGAGTCACCTCCTAACATATGAAAAACACAGAGGGGATTTTAAGGGTATACTTGTGGCTCAGGATTTGTTGTTGACACACCTCTTATTCATCGATGACATCTTGATCTTCTATAATTTCTCCATAAGACTGGTAGGAAAGCTCAAGGATATCCTTAACCTCTTTAGCAGAGCCATGGCTATGATTATTAACAACATGAAATCATCTCTCTCTTATCAAAATTTAGAAGAATGGGAGGTGTGGCTCATCTCACAACTTCTCCTATTTAAAGCAAAGATTTTGGAGGAAGGCCTGAAGTATCTAAGCTTCAAATTAAATCCAAACAACTACAGTAAGGTGGACTAGTGATGGCTTATTACTAGGGTTGAGAAAAGATTGAAAAGTTGGGGCTTTAAGTGGTTTTTTAGGGAAGGTCATCTTGTCTTGATAAAATTGGTATTAGAGCCATTTCGGTCTACTTGAATTCATTAGCTTGGGTCCCTAAGTGCATCTTGGAAAAAAATAAGAGAACTGATTTCAAATTCATTTAGTAGAGAAATCAAAAGAACGACACTCTGTCTTGGCTCAAGTGGAATAGGCTAGCAATCCTAAAGTTGTTGGGAGGATGGGGGTTAAAAAACATATTTATGTTCTCTAAGGCCTTCACAGCTAAGTGTATTTGGAGATTGTTATCAACTTAGAGTTTATCAATCTTGATTGTCATTCATAAATATATTTCTCTGGATTTTACTAGAGGATTAGATCAGAAAGGTGGACAAGTCGAGGGAAAATATCTCTTCCATATGGAGTGTGGTCCTGGATTCATTTGATTCCATTGGTAATGGGTTAGCTTGGAGAGTTGGAAATGATGACAGAGTGTGGGTCAGAGTAAACCCTTGGTTGAGGAGTGGAATTAGCCACATTCTCCCTCAAAATATCATTGATTCCTTAAGAGACAGAGGTATTTCAAATATTTCCCATATTGGTAGCCATGACAACACCACCATTTGGATAAAAGGAAGAAATTAGTAGCAAAGTTAGGAATTGAGGCTACTATTCACGAATATTGCCCTGCTCCTCTTATTTCTCTCTTAGCTGGCCACATCAGGCTAACTGAGATGGAGGATGAATAGGTTTGATGCAGCTCCCCTTTTGGATATTACACTCCTAAACTTGGTTAGATAAATGTATTTTTGGATAGGGCCCATGCTAAGCCAAAGTGTTGGTAAAGGACGATTTAGAAGGCCAAATGTTTAGATAAAGCCATAATATTCATGTGGTGCCTAATGGAAAAGACGGATCCCACCAAGGAAGTTCTACAGAGGCACTTTGCCAATGGGCCAAGCTGGTGCTCACTTTGCAAGAGCAGTGAAGAAATCATTGAGCATGTTTTTAAATAGTGTCATTTCTTTTCAAAATGTTTTGGATGCATGTAAACTAATAGTGGGTCATAACATAAATTGGGAGGGGATTCTTTGGAGTCCAGCTAGAAGGATTGGCACTTTGACCCAACTATGTGTGCCTTTAGAGCCCTCCCTTTGATGATTTGCTGAGGGATTTCATTGGCTCGAAATAACATCATCTTTTAGGAAAAGTCTACAATCCTTGAGCACATCATTGCTGAAGCTCTGGAAATTCTTACACACTTTCCCCAAGAAAAAGGAATATGCCCTCCTAGAAATGTTGTCAATGAATCTCTGTACCATTCCAAGCCATGGTTTTTTTATGGCACTTATAGTGATTATGGCAACAAGATTGGTGGGGGTTTCATCCTTTACCTCTCAGTTTCATACTTTCTTCATGTCAAGATGGGTTTTGGCCTTAGCACAAATATCCAAGTATAACTATTGGCATGAAAACTTACTAACTTATGTAAAATAAAGAGGGTGTTCAAAGCTGTAAGTTTATGGTGATTCAATGTTAGTCATCAACTGGGTTAACAAAACACATGGTTGGAGAATTCTTCTCCTTTTTCCCATCCTAGAAGAATTATGGAGGATTATGGACGCTTTCAATTTTTTCACCTATGTGTAATTATATAGAGAGCATAATGGGATCATAGACAACCTTTCAAAATCGGGACAAAATATGGATTGGGGCCTTTGGGACATTAGGGAACAACATGATAATGCCTCCTAAGAATTCTACCACATGCCATTTATAGACCAACAATTTCCTATTGACAGAGTATGGCTAATTTGGTTGCTCTACATTTTCTTATCTATTTACTATGGTTTATGCTTGTTTATGTTCATAGGCCCTCTCTCATCTTGAAGGGTGGAATCAACACTTCCTCATTTTGGCTTCTATATAACACAGTCAGAGTCATGGAATGTTTAATGTTTACATGTCTCATCCTTTTAGGAGGGTGCAATTACAATTATTTACACCATTTTGTCAAACAATCGTTTATTATTGTACACTTCATTTTGAGACTTCCTACATAGCACAACTAAAACTGCCTTAATGAATGAATATTGATATTTTTGAGTGGACACTTCTATGGATCTTTCCATTTTGTAATACAACTCTTGCGATAGATATACAAAATGTAACTTTACATCATATCCTCATGAATGAAAATTTCTATTATTTTCCTAAGATTTATTTTTTAATAAAATTAACATTCTCTATACCCAATTTCATAATTTAATTATTTGTTAGATCCTCTCACAAGTATCTTAGTACTTTCATAAATACTATAGTCAAACATAAAAATCTAGTTACCAAAAATATATAATTTAATATTATTTTGTGGTAGAATGCATTGATATTAATGTGTTTTAACATCATCATCACTTACATATAATTATTTATATTTTTTAATAAAATTAACATTCTCTATACCCAATTTCATAATTTAATTATTTGTTAGATCCTCTCACAAGTATCTTAGTACTTTCATAAATACTATAGTCAAACATAAAAATCTAGTTACCAAAAATATATAATTTAATATTATTTTGTGGTAGAATGCATTGATATTAATGTGTTTTAACATCATCATCACTTACATATATTTATTTATATATTTATTTTAATTATGTATAATTTAATATTATTTGAGGTAGAATGCATTGATATTAATGTGTTTTAAGATCGTCATCATTTACGTATATCTATTTTAATTATTTGTTAGATCCTCTCACAAGTACCTTAGTACTTTCATATATACTATAATCAAACATAAAAATCCAATCACCAAAAATGTATAATTTAATACTCTTTGTGGTAGAATGCACTGATATTAATGTTATTTAACATCATCACTAGTTACATATATTTATCTATATATTTATAAAATAAATCACTTGTTTAACGTACGCATAAATCATATATACTTTATTATTAATTTATATATATATATGCATTAAAAAAATACATTGGGTTTTAGTTAAAGTGTCGAGGTCTTATATATACCAAGAAATTTGGCAGTCTCAGTGAAAGAAGATTCTTATTAACTTTTCAAACCTATTGAACGTTATTAGTCCCCGCCATCTGGCATGGGATTATAGTAATCAAAAAGATTATTTTTAGTATTAGTTTATGTAGGGCTTATGTGAGCTTTTAATTCCTCATTTTACAATTGATTTCATTTCTATGTGCTAATTTTTTTGCAATTTATTTCATAGTCTTATTTGGTCTCTTCCTGAGGTCGAGAAGCGAAAACCATATATTATGTTAAACTTGTATGCTCTATATTTATTCATATTTTAGAACTTTTAACTAATGCTAGCATTAGTTAAAAGTTATTAAATTCTATGTTATTCTAAGAAACCTCAAGTTATGTTATGGGCTATGTTATTCAAGAAACCTCAAGTCATTTAATGCAGTTTGATTTGCCGAGTTTCTAGGTCAACTACAGGTGGTGAATACATGTTATGTCTACCATGGCATTATGGTGGTGAATGCATGTTGTGTTTATTGTGGTGTTACAAAAAGGGAGCGCCCTAGTATTGCTTTGGTTTTCTTGTGTGCAGAATCACCATGGAAAACAAGTTCCAAGTTCCTAACCCGGATTAATACATTCAACGAAGACAAGTTCAAAGTTCCTGACCTAGATTAGTACATTCATTAGAAGTTCCCAAGTTGGAAGTGGTAGTGGTAGAGTGGGGTGGATAAGGAAGAACCTCGAGCAAGCGAGAAAGAATCAAAAGGGAGAGAATACTATCTCATAGCTCGTACACAACATACACGTCTGGAACACTTACTACTTATTCAAGCTATATTGATATTCAATCTGTATTTTTTATAGTCGTTTCTAGATTGGGTTGAGTGTTCAATTTTCGCTGCAGTTGTTCAAGAAAGAAAAGTTGGTTTCATGAATTTGGGTTACTAGAAGAGGCAGGTCTAAGGGAGTGTGAAATGGAATACTTGGAAGCTTATTGAGTATTCTTTGCCTTAGCTTTGCTTAAATAAAGACTTTGGATATGGTTATCAACTCGAGGTTCTTATCTCCTTGGATCGAAGTGATGTCCCACCACCTTACAACCTAGTTTTCAGATTATCAAGTTTACATTTATCACAATATACATCCATAATAAACTCTGAATCGCTAAATATCGGGGTGGTCATGGGAAGCCCCTTGTCAGGAGCTTCAATCGCCTTGCTCGGGTTGTAGTCGTTGAGAGCAAAACCTGTGTTCTTCAACGAAACTATGTACCTGAAATGAGTAGTGATGAAGACATTACGCAGTGCCACTGCCTCTTTCATGAACACTTTTTGATCCTTACACCTCGCCATTGACTCCTTGTTCTTGATTTTTAACTAGTTGTACCCGATGCAGAGGAATAAACACATTTTGTTACCGCTTGAAATGGAGGCCACCTCGAATGCCTTCACCTGCTCATGACAGGAACTGAGCATCGTGCGGTTCACCTAGAATTTGCAATATGTATGTCAATGTTGTAAACTCTAAAAAATTCAACCATGAAAAGCCCAAAAAAAACAAACACAAAGCCCCTTTTAGGTAAGGATTCTTACCTACCTTCCATCTGCACTGAGAACCAGACATCGGGGCACTCACAAGGAAACATCTTCACTCATGACATCCCAAGAATGGTACCTACTTATTACAAATTGTGGAAGGCCAATCAAGCTAGCTACATGAAACTTTCTCAGCACCTAGGAAAGGCCATGGGAAGATCTTCTATCAGGAGGTTTCGTATCCAAGAAGCAGTTATCAAACAGGCTAGGGGAAGGGTGGGGAATAGAGGTTTTGTAGCATCCATTACCCAAACCCACACATTGTAGTTGGGGTACTATTTGGGATAATTAGTGGATCCTTCTGAGAGGATCCGACCCATAATGGAGGAGTCTCGGGCCAAAGGAGTAGGCATTACATCAGTGAATGGAGACTTCTTCACTATTGTACATGTAGGTGAAGAACTTACTATCAACCAGTTAGCTAACAAGTTGCAGGTTTGGAAGTCTAAATATGTGCTAATGATGTAATGTGCGATTTACAGATGTTGTTTGTGAAGCGGCATGCAAGCCCAGGTGCCTATCATATATGTTTCTCCTTTATAATATTTACTTTTTGCTTCTAATTGATTTTTTCATATTTAATTTTATTTATTATTTAATTTTAAAATTTGGGCAAGCGGGTTAGCTTCAAGTTCATGGTGCATCGATTCTTCATGGTGATAGGAACCTCTTTGTCACCTCTGTCTAGAATGGTTTGCATTTGAGGTTAACCAAATTGCAAGAAGCATGTTTTCTTGATGCATCAGCCCAATTGTCAGAAAGGAAAATATATTCAAGGAGTTAAAATTGATTTTAATACCAAGATGTTCATTTTCTATAGTATTGGGTACAATTTCATTGCACAGATGATAAATCTTCTCTTATAGTATCTGGACCTTGTTTACAAATATCAATTCTTTCTTGTCAAATACAATTTTCATCACTTGAAAGTGGGAGGCATTTGGATTCTTATTTGAGACTTGGACCACCGTCATATGATATTTTTTCCCAACCAGTTGATCTAGGACTAGCGGCTATAGGCCAGCCCTCAATCCTAGCCATCATTTCCCATATTATAGATCCATCTACACCAGATGAGGCGAGCTAATTAAGCGTATATAGTTGGGGCGGCTTAGCTAGTTCAACCTGCGATAGTTGTTACAGTTAGTAGAGGTAGGTCACTTCTTCTATCTGCTCCATCTATTTATCTCTCTGGTTTATGGGATTAATCACAAGGCATGGCAGTTGCTACTTGTTTGAGCTTATAAGTCCTTGAGTTAGTTCCTTCGAGATGAAGTGAGAGACTGACCACTGCAGAGCTCTTTCGTTCTGGTCTGGATCCACCCCCAAGCCCTTATCTGAGTTCTTCTATGGCTCCACTAGCTACCTTTATCAGTTGCTATGGTTCCCCTCCCAAATTCAAATCTCTTATTTGTAGTGGGATTTACCCTGTGATGGGGGTGAACTGGTCCTTATGATGTAAGGAAGGGCTATCAACATCGAAGAAGGAAGACAAACTGGAAAGACTATCCAAATTTATGATCTCAAATGTTGGACAAACTTGTTAATGATATGCAAGCTCCCTCATCAATAATTTAAAATGTTTTTAGGATCATCTCAAATTAACCAAAATGGGAAGGATTATGTGTCAAGTATTGAGTGTCTTTTATGAGAAATATGTGAGGTTAATTAGTTGCTTAAAACACATATACATCAAGTAAAATGTAGAGAAATAAAACACAGCAAAATCATAACACAAAGCTAATAAAGGAGTTCACCCCTCATGGGCTACATCTCCTTGGACCTGCTTTAATGGCTAGGCCCTCTTTGGATTAGTGGTCAATTCTTTGATTGCATGCACCTCTAGTGCTCCAATGGCTTTTCAACCTGCTCCATTGCATTTAGAAGACCCAAAAACCCCAAAAATGACTCTCCAAGATCTACAATTGGACTTTAGTTGATCTAGGCTTAACCTCCTCTCCTGGTGGCCCTAGGCTTCCTTAAAATTCAATGTAGAAAAATCATGTACAAAAGTGTCCTTTTGCCTTTACAACCTATTCCATAATGTTCAAAGCATCCAAATCATCTAGGAATGACTCTTTTTGAGCCAAAATTGGTCGAATAATGAAGAAGTTATGGTCTCTTCAACTTTCCCTAAGAAAACTCCACCAAATCTAGAGAAACTCCAGTTAACCCTGCCAAAATTGGTGTAATTCCAGATTTAGCAGCCCTGCAAAATTGTCGCCAAGTTAATCCCGCCTTAATTAATGGATAAGCAAGGATTAATTAATGTTAAAGTTCAATTAGCGAATTAAATGTGCTATTAGCAATTAGCGTTGGCCTTTGGTTTTTGGTGTAAGGTCACATGGGAGGGGACTGGCCTGCGGAGCTAGCCCTCTCCTCCCCCAAACCACCACAGTTTAAACTTTAGATACAAAATCTGACTGTTGTATGGTAAGAACTATTCTCGTGGCATAGTGGTAACGCATTGGGCTTGTGTGGGAGAGGTCATGAGTTCGATTCCCTAGCCTGCCAACTATATTTTTCACCGACCTTTGAGAGGGCACATGCCGGCCTCTAGGCTTTCCATGTGTCAGCCTCTCATTGGTCCACCCAAAATGCTTCAAACCAATCATGTGCTGACACTTTTCACCATTCGATTGAGCCATATGTTGAAATATTTTTGGAATATTCTTTTTGTTCACTGGGTTGCATGGATGCCTAGTCAGCATATTACCAAGATTTGCATGTTTGACAAAATGGACCACAGTCTCTAACTTTCTCATACTAACTCTGTTTTGAGTGAAACGAGTTGCATTGCGATTGTATTGCTGATACAGACATGTTCGTTTAGGTTTTGAGTGATTTTGAGCACTTGGATTTTTAAGCAAATTTTTGCCCCTAATCATGATTCCAATCACTCCTTCCCACTCACAAGATTTTGGACCCAAAAAAGTTGGTTATCTGATGAGATCTAAATATTCTTCTCCTTCTCAAGTTCTATCAATTGATTCTATTTGGAAAAATCTCCATGACAACCACTTGGGTTCACTGACATGCCTTGCCTTGCAAATGGCTTGGCACTTCAACCAATGTTCTCCTTTTGTTGCTGACCAAATCAAACTCTTGTTGGTTGCCTGTTGATTAAACACCCTGCTATACAAAAGTGATCCCTCAGTGCTTGGAAAACTACCTGATGGCCTTCCCACTGAGAATCATGTTCCTCCTTTGCAACACATGTATTTGATGCAAGCTTCTCCTTGGAAACCGCTTTTCCAAGTTAGGTCCATCTGAGTGAACTACAATAATGAGTTCTAATATCAGTAATAAAAAAAAAAAGAAATGACCATTCTTTTACCTCCATAGTTACAAATTCCACATTTGGAAAAATGTATTCACCATTCGCTTCTTGGCGTCAACACATCAAATGGTCTACAATGAATACAAAATGTTTTTGGCATTTTTGTCCACTTTCCCTTCTTGATTCGATCATCCCCCAGTATTAACATGCTGCTCATGTCGTGATTTGAGAATGAAGGCTAATCATGAGCATCTTGCTCAAGCGCGAACCTTCCAAAATCTTGCGACATCTTGTCCCAAGAAACACCATTAACCTTGAAAAAAACTCATGCAAGAATATAACTTGACGACTTCTTCCTTCTTCTTCCTCAAAGAAACAAATGTCACATCATGTGAACGTTGCCATGTAATATTGCATCTTGGTGTATAAACCATCGACTAAACACAATTTGACAAAACATGCTTCTTCAAACAATTGAATTTCAAGTCAAGTAAAAGCATGTACAACAACTTTGACGATTTACAACAAGAATTCCACATTATTATGAAACAATTTGTCACATCTGACTTTCATCTTTGGAGACAAAATAAAATCTTCCAAGCTGATCTAACATACATGTAACAATCTATCAACCACACAAGCCAACACTCATGCATGTGAAAATGATCAACATTCTCAAGGCACAATACTTGCTAAGGTTTTCCAAATGGGGTAGCATGCTAAGTGTGCTTAATTGTGGGGAAAACTCCACAATTAAGCGCGCTTGAGCTAGAGGCTATCTGGGAGGGGTGACCTCCTGGGAAGTCCTAGTTACCAGGTGCAATCCATGAAAGTGATGATTGATTCTATGTGATTTATTTCACTAGTTTCAATCCCACTCCTTCACCCTTGTGAGCATCACCCGATGCAATGAGTGCTAAGTGGACTATTCAAAAATCATGAGAAATTTGTTGGTTACAACTACCTCTCATGGAAATGGTCATAGATGAATGACTTACTTAACGCAGTTGAATTCCAAAAAATGATATCTAATATAATGCACGGGCGAAAAACCCCCAATACTTAATTCAAAAGAGTGAAGGGAACTCTACTTGAATGGTTCATGAGGCACAATACTTGCTAAGGTTTTGCAAATGGGGTGGAAAGTTAAGTGGGCTTGATTTTGTGGAAAACTCCACAGTTAAGCACACTTGAGCCAGAGGCAATCTGGGATGGGTGACCTCCTAGGAAGTCCTAGTTATCGGGTGCAAGCTTCGGAAGTGATTATTGACGCTATGTGATTTATTTCACTAGTTTCAATCCCACTTCTTCACCCTTGTGAGCATCACTCGATGCAATGAGTGCTCAATGGACTATTCAAAAATCATGAGAAATTAGTCAGTTACAACTACCTCTCATGAAAATGGTCATAGATGAATGACTTACTTAACACAGTTGAATCCCAAAAAGTGATATCTAACATACATGTTAACAAAGAAATTAACCAACACAAGTTAAAATACATTTAATATACCCCACTTTCGAACACCATCCTAGCATAAACAAGAAAGTTCAAGAATGCAACATGCATGAAAATTTGTAGTTGCAAATTGTCATCTTTGTTGCATCTAAGTGAGTCAACTTAACTCTAATTTTCCAACATCCTGCTTCATGCAATATGCAACATATTTTTAGGAGAAAAGAAATGAATCCAAATAACAAGGAAATTCATCAATAAGGCAAGATATGCATCAATTATCAAAAAAAATGCAAGGCCTTAATTGGTTAATAAATTTAACCATATATTTCCAAACCATTTCAATGGTGCTTCTTTCTGCTGCACTTCATCATGTGTATCATCCTGAACCACATCAATTATGGAATCCTCTTTTCCATTCTTACCAAAATCTCTCTCCACCTTCTTCAAATGTTGTGGATGACTTGTTGGATGCAAAGTCCAACACTTGTCTACAAGATGACCCTACTTATGGAAATGAGTGCAAAATAATTGCATCTTCTTTTCAGCATGCTTTTCATTATCCAATGGACCTTTGTCTTTTTGTCTCTTTTGTTTTGAAAGTTTCCTATGTGTGACTATCCTCTTCCAACACCTCGAAACAATATGGTTATTCAAACCACAAAAGGAACATGTAAATTTTCTCCAAATCTTATGTGAAGATATACCATGTTTATCATAATCAAAAGAAACTTGATTAAAGGCAGATTTATACCTTTCACATTCACCTTTTTTGAGGAGGTGAATTTGATGACATAGTGGATATCTTCATAATACCAACAATGGTTTCAATGACCTTAGAGCTTCCAACATCCTCTTGTTTTCCATTTCCACTAGTTGCATGCTTATGAGCATCTTCTTGCAAAGTCAGTATAAAACTTTTTCACTCCTCGTGAATAAAAACTTCACAAGCTTGAGGTAATGAACATGTAATGAAATTCCTTCTTGAAACACCTTCACATGTCTCCTTGGCTTTGGAGAATTCTCCATCATGTTGTCCATAAAAAAGACCCAACTACCTAGGCCTTTCCTCAACAACACTTGGCTCACCTATGCCTTGTGCATGTTTGCCTAACCCTTTACCTTCATAGCCCATCTTCGTCAATAATTTGGATCCTATTCCTCTAACGTGTCTTTCAAAAGAACCAAAACATTCATTTTCAGAGGAAATTGAAGATACATTTGAATTACATACCTCATTTCATGCACATTCTTGGCTAGGGTTTCCTCGGCATCATGGAGTTGAATCTCCTCCTTCATGGCCATCAACTCCTCTTGAAGTATAGTGTTCTCCTTCCTATCTTCATATAGCTCTTGCAGCATATATCTCATGATGATAAGCTCTTGCAACATCTCTTCATCAAAGAGTCTTTCTAAGGAAGATGGATTAGAAACATCACTTGTTGAGGCTTCCATCACACTTTTAATACATCAAAAAGCTTCACAAAGCTTCAAAAAGTTTCTCAACAGAGAAGCATCTCCCTTCTTCAGCTTACACACATAAACTTGCACACAGTTAAATTCTCCTTACACAAATACAAAACCAATAGCTAAATTTCTAACTAACCTTGGAAAACCATCTCACGGTTAAAAAGAGCTAACAGTGCTCTAATACCAACTTGATCTAAAATGTTGGACAAATTTGTTAATGCTATGCAAGTTCCATCATCAATAATTTAAAATGTTTTTAGGATCGCCTCAAATTAACCAAAATGTGAAGGACTACGTGTCAAGTATTGAGTGTCTTTTATGAGAAATTTGTGGGGTTAATTGGCTGCTTAAAACACATATACAACAATTAAAATTTTGAGAAATAAAACACATAAAAATATAACACAAAGCTAATAAAGGAGTTCACCCCTCTTGGGCTACATCTCCTTGGACCTACGTCTATGGCTAGGCCCTCTTTGGATTAATGGTCAATTCTTTGATTACATGCGCCTACAGTGCCCCAATGGCTTTTGAACCTACTCCATTGGATTCAAAAGACCCAAAAACCCCAAAAATGACTCTTTAAGCTTTGCAATTGGACTTCAGTTGATCTAGGCTTGACCTCCCCTCCTAGTGGCAATTAGACTTCAGCTAATCACGTACAAAACTGCAATTCTGCCTCTGCAACCTATTCCATTGTGTTCAGAGAATTCAAATAATCTAGGAATGAATATTTATGTGGCAAAATTTGTCATATAATTAAGAAGTTATTGTCTCTTCATATTTCCCTAGGAAAACTCCACCAAATCTAGAGAAACTCTAGTTAACCCCGCCAAAATTGGTGCAATTCCAGGTTTAGCAGGTCTGCCAAACTGCTGCCAAGTTAATCCTGCCTTAATTAATGGATAAGCAAGGATTAATTAATGTTAAACTTTAGTTAACAGATTAAATGATCTATTAACAATTAGCACTTCCCTTTGGTTTTCGGTGTAAGGTCACATGGGAGGGGGTTGGCCTGTCAGGCTAGCCCTCTCCTCCCACAAACAGTCATGATTTAAACTTTAAATACAAAATGTGATCGTTGTGGTAAGAACTATTGTCATGGCATAGTGGTAATGCATTGGCCTTGTGTGGGTGAGGTCATGAGTTTGATTCCCCGACCTGCCAACTATAAGTGTACCCAACCTTTGAGAGGGCACATGGCTGCCTCCAGGCTTTCCATGTGTCAGCCTTGCATTGGTCCAACCAAAATGCTCCAGACCAATCACATGCTGACACTTTTCACCATTCGATTGAGCCCTATGTCAGAATGTTTCTGGAATATTATTTTTGCTGACTAGGATGTACGGATGCCTAGTCAGCATCCCAGTTAGCATGTACCCAAAATTTCCTTATTTGACAAAACGGACAACAGGCTCTAACTTTCTCATACGAACTTCGTTTTGAGTGAAATAAGTTTCGCTGAGATCGTATCACTGAGATGGATGCGGTCATTCAAGTTTTGAGTGATTCCGAGAACTTTGATGTTTGAGCAAATTTTTGCCCCTAATCAAGATTCTGATCATTTTACCACCCATGGAGGGACATAAAACACTGTTCCTCTTCTTCGGGAAAGAGTTGTCCTAGTATTGAACAAGGTAGAAATATATATTTCATCAAAATCTATTATAAGTTATAATAATAGCCTTATCCAAACTAAAGCAAGCTTTCCTCCTCCTCGTTTCACCGACCAACCGAATAGGATCAAGAAGAGTTCTTTTTATTTGGAATAGTGGTAGCTCAAAATGAATATTAATATTTATTGGATTTGTAGGATCATTTCATAGCAATATTCTCTAATCCAAGGAGTAACCAATACTAGCAACTCCCCTTTTCCTTGAACCTGGATGGAAGGTCGGACTCATGCTCTGAAGGACGATCAACTATCGGCGTAAGAAAGACTACTGGTTGGGTTCCCACTAATATATATTGAAGCCATTACAACGAATATTGATGGTTCCCATTCCTGGTTTCTCCTTGGCCCAGCCATTCATGGACGAGGGATAGTCCCCTTATCTCACCTACAATAAAAGAAGGACTTTGAGCTCCTCTAATTCTTGGATGTATTAACCCTTGTCTCGATCTGACTGTCCTTTATAAAGACCTTTATTGGCTTCTCCATCTTAAATTAATCCTTCTAGCCATCCAAATAAAGAAATAGCAATGCAGGGCTGGTTGGGGTTCTCCTCTACCAAGATGAGGGGCCTGGGTCTTGAGCATTAGTATTCTTTCTTCGTTCTCTCGTCCAAATGAGAGGAGCATCTTTCCGAAGGGGAAGGCTGGAAGAGGAATAAGAGAACTTGTGTTCATTCCAAGAAGACAACTTATAACAGTAAGACAAGCACACCTTTGCTTTCATTCCTTAATCCAATTGGTGATGACCAGCTACCCAATCCGATTTCTGGTTCTTATTCTTGATATTGGGGGATGACCAGCTTAGCCCACTACATAAAATATTATTTTTCAGTTATATATTAGTATAGATGGACTCCGTATGAGCCGACAACAATGAATCTCTCTGATGTCTAGGTGTTGGGATAGTTTATGGCTTCATTCTGTGAGGAGAGGATTTGTGATGCTTATCGAAGCACTACATAAAAGATGAGTTATTCAGTTTCTTCTTTCAGGGTTTTTGCCCATACCTAGATGTGGCTAGTGAAGGAATGAAGCTACGAGACAGGAAGAGTAGATCAGTTACTTGATCAATAATAGTGTGGTACAGAGCATTTTCCTTTTTCCACTATGAAAACTGAAATTTTAGTGCCAAAGACGTCAAGTGGACTCTAACTTCAGTTGCATCTTCTCCTTGTGTTTAAATGTTTAGCTCTGGAGCATTTGGATTAATGAGCTGCTTAGGAAGAAGCATCACTTAACACTTGTAGTTTCTAGGAAGAATCACATGGCATTGAGATGGCTAGCATGAAACAATGAATTCTTAACCTTACCTCTTCTTAAATTCTTTTTTTCCTGACCAGATATCAGATGAAGCGCTTAAGCTAGGTACGTTATCATGTCTGGTAAATTATAATGTAACCCCCTTTAAGCTTGCAATATTTACAAAATCTCCAGAGTATATCATTACAAAGCATCTTATTAGTGCTAGATACAAATAGTAGTAGTAATATCGTTATGTTTACAGATAGTAATGCATATAGAACCCTATCACTTATTATGGATACCCTTATTCATAGTGTTATTCCCGTAAGATCACATGTACTGTTATAAACAAGAATCATACTTATAGGCGCTAGTGTAATGTGTTCAACTCTAATCACTACCATGTAACTAATCACTAGTATTCATTACGTAGTTACTTACACATGTGATTCCCGCTCTTAACTAGTAAGAGTAATCAAAGTGACTATGATTCAGAGATTACACATAGTATGTCAATTAGGGAAATTACGACACAGTAAATCCGTAATCATTGGATCCAAGGTGTATATCACTGGAATACAGTGGTTTCATTGTTCCTTACTTAACCTGTGGTTAGTCTTATCTAATATGAATCAATGGAGATGGTACTTCTCCTTATAAGCATTGTAACTATAATATAGTAATGTAACATAGTATTAGCTAATCTAAGTTTTCTCAGTAATGGCTACTCAACAGCTTAAACATGTAGAGTTATTATGGATATTAGCTTAGTTCTTATAGCTTATGTGACTCATATTAGTACAAGGAAAAGCAAGTATGTATAGTACATCTCGTAGTAAGCTCGTCCTCATCTAACAGATATGATATTACTAGTGATTATCCTAAGATAGAATGTAACTCCAATGTATCACGTCATTAAATATGGAACTAGTTGTATTCCTCTGCTTATATATCAGTGTACATCAAGCATAACCATAACTACTTGTAATATCATATTAGAGCTTATCACTAATATTCAACATAGTGTTCTAGTATCTAAGATATTACAAAGATTAGAATATTCATCAAGCTTAATGATGGTAATGTAATTGTTACTTATAGAGACCAATTTGTAGTTACATTCATATATTCCCTTATATTAGAATAGTGTCAGTATGAGCCTAATCAATCATGGATTGTATTACTAGTACAAGCTAAGAGTGCCTGTGATACATTGTTTACATATGTTTATATAGCATAATGTTGGAATACTATAGAAACGTAATTATTATGGAAGCTTACTAGTACATTAGAATAAGTACCATAACCTTATTGATGGTTAGATTGGTACTCATGTTTCAACATGTAACCATAAGGAATCACACAACAACTTGGAATAGAGTGATATTCAACTCCTTTTTGAATACGTGTTGTAACTACATGTTATTACATCACAGTCTCTTCAGCTTATCATAGCTAATTCTCTAGGAATATGAGCATAGTGATAGTGTAATCAATTTGTCATAAGGGTTAGAAAAATGGTGATCATACTATTCCTAATATCAAGATACTTGAATCTTGGGATGTTTTTAATATGGTTGTACTATAATATCTTATGAAGTCCATTGTATCGTATCCAGACCATACGCTTGTGCTTGAATATCCATATGTTCCATATATCAATGCTCAATCTACATCTGGTACTCGAAAAATGTCATATATAGTAGTAATCCCATTAGTTATGGGTATAAGGGAGATAATATGACTACTATGTTCTCAAATGGGTCGGTTCGAGTTATAGATAGATCGTGTTCACTAGAACTAAGGGATAGCATATTAGCTCGCAACCTCAATGGGCAGTGTCGTCATTATACACATCCTATGTTAGTACTAGGTATTGGTCTTGTATTGTAATATAACCCTATTGAAAGGATATGGAGTTCAAACTGATCATGTTCCTATTATAACTTAAGCTCACTTGTTTTCAATTGCTATCATGTTTAATATCACTATTACCACCATGTTAATCTTATATGTTATAGATCATATACCTTCTAGACTCTGCTTATTAGAGCTTAGGTCAGCTTGTTACCATATCAACTGGTAATGTTTGTGCCAAAATCAATCACGTATAGAAGTAAGGTTAAGTTTATTAGATTACATAAGCTCGTTCATACAAATTCCAACCAGTTACATAATGTTCATAATTCACCTTATAAGTAAGAATGTTGCTTACTATTAAATATGTATAACTAGTAGTCTATCATACCCTATTTTCACCATGTTTGATATGTTATGAGTACACCAATTTAAGATAATATGGTATTTGTAATGAATATGAATGAATACCATATAGATAAATTACGAACACATATGGATATGACTAATTATGATTGTTTGTATGGCTCTAACTAGCAATGACCAGAGCTTCTTGCAATGACTGGATATGGAGAAGGTTGTTTCTTAGGGGCTATTACTGTCTAGAAGGGAGCATATAGAAATGAACTAATCGAGTGAAATCCATGAGAGACACTTCTCTTACAATAGTCCTTAGAGTAAGGTTGTCCATGCAAGAAGTACTACTGCTTACTAGCCTTGACACTTTCTTTTGTACTTGCCTTTGTCTGTAGAGTAAGTTCCAGGAGATTTCAAGCCTTACAGACACTAGCTTCCATCTTAGCCTTATTTCCTTGGAGTAAGGTCTACTTGCACTAGCAGCTGAAGTAGTACAATATGAATGATATAGAATACTAAGATACACCAATGATAAGCTCTTATGGAGATTGATACAAGTTAGAGTTTTGTTTAACTGTTATGACTATCATATCAACCTTATTCAATCAATGGAACTGATTCTAGTTATGTTTTTGAATCAATGGGAAAGGTTGTTCAATAACGATACGTGATTAAAGGTTAAATGAAACTAGTCTCATGTTATATGTAATACTTACTAGTCTCGATAATAGAAGATTTACCATGATAGAACAATTGGATTTTAATCCTTATCAAGTTGCATCTTTATCTTGTATATATGCTATAGTATGTACAATAGGGCGAGTATTGCTTACATTATACGGATAATCATTACTATCATATTCAGATTATCTTAAGCTATCAATTACAACCCTATTGATAAAAAAGAATATGCATCATCTATGTAAGGATTACTAGTACTGAAACCTTATGCCATAGCCTTAACTTCATAATCAAAGCAATCATCATGCTATAGAGATTATAAGTTGATAGTAACGAGTAATCATGTCCTATTCTAACATGTCTATAAAGGTAATAAAACTAACTAGTACGTAAATAGTGTTCTTAATAGTATAACAATGCTATTACATCTATCACTATTTGACAGTATAGTATAACAATTACACTCATTGATCCCATAAAGGTTAGTATTATTCTAAGTATAAGCATAATAAAACATGTGATCTATAAGGTATCCTAGAAATAGGTGAATTCAATAGATGAAACCACATTATGAAATTTTTGTAACCATCATAACTCTAAGCTCATGATAAGTTGTAAATAATATTTGTTACTACCCAATTCATGATTCAAATTTCATATGACACTTGCAATTTTATCACAGGGTATGATAAATCATACAAAATATTGTTGTTGTCCGGCCATTCAATTTTTCTTGGAATATTATTCATCAGGATGATGAACGGTGCCATTTTGCAGCTAAGCACATAAGCTTGATTTCTAGTTATATTAGTAGCATTATGCAGAGGTTTTAAGTATTTCTTCGAATCTAGTAGCTTGCAATTTAAATAGAGCAGTGGATGGAAATTAAAAATATTACTTGTTTTTTTTTTCTATATTTGTCTACTTTTAGACTTCACATTGGATCGGCAATATGCATCTAAATTCAGTATCTTGTAAATGGATAGAAATACGTTGATTTTCTTGTTTAATTTAGATATCATATGTAAGTGGATGACATGTATTTGATATCTAAACCCTATAAATAAATAGAAATATAAGTTATATGTAACAATGGTTATTATAAATTTTCAGCTATTTGATGTCTCACACATATCAATGTAGCACTTTCTTACAGGGTCTTCAATGCAATTACTGAGCATCGAGCTAAGTCATCTGAACCTTCATCATCAAAGAAACTGCATTCCTAAAAAAATATGCCAGATCTATTCATTGAATGGACTTTGTACATTTTCAAATGCTCTCCCTTAGAGATAGGGATAATGCATGTGAAAATCACCAAGCTATATGATGAAAAATGGTGGAATCATAGCGATGCTTTATTAATATTTAACCTGTTAGCACTCCATGAAACTCTCCTAGGTTGTAGCTCGGAGATGCCTAGCAACATATAAATATTCAATATCGTTCTTTGAACTATTGGAAAGGATTGGGGTTTGGATTAAGTTAGATGACTATTCAACTCTGTTTTCACTCAAGACATGCATGAACACCCTTAGCTTGACAAGGCTTTCGACCACTAATGCTCAATAGTTTATAGATTCAATGAGTAGATGGAGAATCTTGATTGTACCAACAGATACATACATGAACACATATGAATGGCTAGCTACAGAAAGTAAATGAAGCTTGCAAATCTAATTTATCAGCGCAGAGATTAGATGACAGTTATCTGGCATTAGATATATAAGAAAACATGAATAACCTATTCAAGTGCAAGCTTACAACAGAGGAGAAGATGGGAATTTAACATGTAACAACAAAAGAAGCTTGTATTGCTAGAATGAAGATGGGACGCTAGGAGGAACAGAGTATCCACAGTCTCAAAAATTTGAACTCCTCTTCCTTCAAACTTTCAGCCATTTATAGGCTTTTTACAATACTCTCGAACTCTCTAAGGCTCGAGATGTCTTAATCTATCCCCTTTGTCTTCTAACTACTTGATGTCGTAACTAGACAACATGAGCTCATAGAGCTCTATTTCTAACAAACACAGTAATCAAATGCTAGTAATTTCTCCACGCTGCCAGGTGGTTCACTCATGCCAGTGCGTTCCATGATCATTATTGTTGGTTTGGATGCATCGTGTTGTTGTTTTTCCCCTTTCGACCATGTGTTCTATTATTTCAATTCAACTGTCTGACTATCAAAAACATTGACAAAGCCAACAAATTTCCTCCCCGAGTGACTGGTGGGAAGTGGGGTACGGGGCCGTTGGATGGTGTGGATTGATGGTCGGGCTATTGGTCAAGCGACGAAGATTGAGCCAAGGAAGAATAGATGAAAGAGTGCATAGGAGCTGTCGGATCGATATGATCAATGGACAGGATCATATCGCTAATCGCAAAGGTGAAGGGTTGGCGTACAGTGCGATGAAATTGTGATATGCCGATGGGTGATTAAGCGATGCATGATAGCTGTTGGATCGGCAAATGAAATGGACGGTGGAGATCGATTTGATTGGAGATCGGAGAAATGAGAGCATAGTGGAAAGGAGATGAACCAAGAGCAGACCCGTCGATTTTATGAGCGTGGGTGTATAATTTTTTAAGTATGGCTTATGGCCAAAGCGGAGCAAGAGGATACATGGACCATTGGATCTAAAACAGGGGACATTTCCATTAAAATAGCAGTACTGCACCTTAGGGCTAACACTGGCTCCTTCTGGGGATGAAAGCCTCCCTGTGAGGTTTCAAGAACTGCAGATTACTGTCTTTCTAGTAACAGCCAAAACAAACTTATCTCCTAGTGTTCCATTGGGCATGGAGTTTATTTGCATAGAAAACAAAAACTGAAAAAACCTATTACAATATTAAGGCCTTAAAGCCTCATATGAAGTAAAGTTTCAAAAATCGCCGATTGACTGGGCCATCAAAAACAACTTCCCCCTCCAAATTGTGCAGAATGAAAGTATTTTTCATCTGAACTTGAGCAATGATGGATGGTCCCGCCCATAAGGCATCAAATTTACCATTGTTTCCCTTATTTTCCTTTAATGCATCCCATTTGAGAACCCAATCACCAACCTAAAAGTTGTCCATTTTTTCCTTTCTATCAAAGGTTTCTTTGATCTTCTTCTGATGAATTCTTGACTTCTCAACCAGTTGTTCTCTAATCTACTGTAATTCAACCAAGTTACTCATTCTCCTTGCCATGTCGTTCTCTCCATCCTGCTCTTCTTGCAAGAATTTGGCCACAGGAAGAATCAACTGGATAGGAAAAATAGCATCAGCACCATAAACCAGCTTAAATGGATAATTTTCTATGGACTTCTTGTTGGTAACTCTATCATCCCATAGTGCAAACTTCAACTTGGAATCCCAGTTCTTTTTGTTGTCTTCCAAGATTTTTTTGATTATCCTTACAAGACTCTTGTTATATGATTCTACTAGGCCATTGCCTTGAGGATAATATGAGGTATAATGCACCAATTGAATGCTCATGGATTCACACATGTCCATTAATTATCCTGCCTTGAAATCTGCTGCATTATCAATGCCTAGTTTGGATGGGCAACCGAATCTAGTGAAAATGTTCTCATTCAAGAACTTTATGATAACGTAATGATTAGCATTTTTAGTGAGTATAGCCTCAACCCATTTGGTGAAACAACCAGTGGCTACCAAGATCCATTTGTGATGGCCACTGGAATGTGAATTGATCTCACCTACGAAGTCCGAGCCCCACTGCTGGAAGGGACCATTTGCGTGTACTGGCTTCAAGGGTAGAGATTTTAGTTGTTGTCTTCCTGCAAACCTCTAACATTTTTCACAAGACTTCACAAAAGTAAACACATCAGAGAACAGAGTAGGCCAATATATACCCAGCTCTTAGGATCTTGTGGGCTGTGGTTTTCCAATAATGATGCCCTCCACAGATTCTAGAATGGAACTAGTGCATGACTTCCAAAGATTGTCCTTTCTCTAGACATCTCAAGAGGATCCCTAATGGGTCTTTCTAATAAAACAGGTTTTTATTAATGCAGAATTTGTTTGATCTGAGCTTAATGGCCCAGGCTTGACTTGAGCTATGCCCTGGAGGGACTTCTAGCTTCTGCAAAAAATTAACTACACTGGAATACCATTCACAAGTGGCTAGATTTTCAGCCAAAGACTGATTCTGCTCTTTCTCTTCTACTGCTTCCTCTGTCCTCTCACCACCCGAATGTGAACCTATGCAATTGATGTCTAACAAACTGCAATTTTCCTCAGCCATAAGCTTATCCAAGCCCTGGCCTTTGACAAGCTTGGTGGGCTTCACCTCTATGTTGAACTCTATGAATTTTGCAATCCATTTAGCTCTCTTTCCATTAATATTTGGCTGAGTTAGGACATCTTTCACTGAGGCTGAAGGTACATACACAACCACTTTGGAATGCAGAATATAAATTCTGAATGCCTTTAAAGATTTTATGAGAGCATAAGCTTGTTTTTCAATAAGGTTATACCTTAGTTTAGCCTCCCTCAGAGTTTTGCTGAAAAAGGCCACAGGGTGCTCTACACCTTCATCATTTTTCTGCAATAAAACTGTTGCAAGTGTATCATAAGAGGCAAAAGAGAAGATATAAAACTCCCTGGTATAATCTGGACTTATTAGAGTGGGAGCTTCCATAATAGCTTATTTGATGGCTTAAAAAGAGTTTCTTGCACCATTTGTCCATTTTATTTCTGATCCTTTCTTTAGCATGGAAGTGATGTGCTTCACTGGCTCTACAATGTTTGGAATAAATCTCCTGACAAAGTTAATCTTACCCCGGAAAGATTCAATGTCCCTTTTTGACCTTGGGATGGACAATGTCTAAATTGATTGAACTCTTGCTGGATCAATCTTCACACTTTCAACAGAAACAATATGTCCCAGAAGTTTTCCTTCTTTTAGAGAAAATTGTGACTTCTTTAGGTTCACCAAAATTCCAAACTGTTTGCACTTTAGAAACACCACCTTCAAATGTTGCACATGGTCCTTGTGACTACTGGAAAAGACTGTTGTGTCATCAAGGTAAATAAGGAAAAACTTGTCCTTCTCTCCCACAAAGGCTATGTCCATGGCCCTCTGAAAAGTAGCCCCAACATTCATCAGTCCAAAAGGCATCTTGGAGTACATGAAAGTGCCCCAAGGAGTAGTGAAGGCGATCTTTTCCTGATCTTCTGGATGTACAACAGCTTGATTGTAACTTGAAAATCCTTCTAAGAAAGACATGACTCTAGCCCATGAAAATTTTTGCAGCATGTGTTCCATCTTAGGCAGGGGGTAGTTGTCTTTTTTAGAGAATTTGTTCAGATTCCAAAAGTCAACACAAAGCCTGATTTCTCCATTCTTCTTTCTTACTACCACAAGGTTAGCTATCCACTTTGAATACCTTAGAGGAACTATGATCTTGGCATCCAATAGCTTCTTGATTTACTTTTCAATCAAAGGCAATAAGAGAGGGCTGATAGGTCCTAATTTCTGCTTAAAAGGGATGGTGTTCTTCTCTAGTGGAATCTTATGTTGAATGATGTTGGTGTCATAGGTCTTAAGATCACTGTACTCCCAAGCAAAAATATCATCAAATTGTTTCATCAGGGTGCAATACTTGGAACTTTGGGTAGAAGACAAGTGATTGGACAGATTTATGTACTTTGGATGGGTTGGACTCCCTATATTATGTCTATGAACTGCAGACTCATTTTATTTTTTGGTAGGATTATAAGGTACATCATTATGATCAAACAGCGTCTCTAGGGCACCAATCCTTTGGGTATATGGTTACTATGCAACTGAACAATTCTATCTTGACCAATCTCATCCTTTAGCTTGGACTGGTTGCATTCTTCAATGGTTTCATTTTCTTGGTAATTGTGCATTTCAAAAAATTCATCAATGACTTGTAAAAACCTATTAATTTCATTATCATCTTCAAAAAATTTCCAGTATTTGACATTTTTAGGCAAAGATGGTCTATATTTCACTTGAACTTCATAAGTCAATTTATGAGGCAAAGGAGGAATAAACGTGCTAGCAGACACAACAAGGGAATCAGCAAGTTAGTTCTTCATTCTAGGGATGTAAAAAATGTTGAAACTATTAAAAGAACCCTTGAGCTTCCATACCTCATCTCTATATGCTTTTAACCTTGGATGCTTTGCTTGGAAAGTTTTGTTGACCTGCAGAATGATAAGGTTTTCATCTCCAAACACCTTCAGACCTTTGTTCCCATTTCTTTAGCAACGTTTAAGCCCAATATCAAGGCTTCATACTCTGCTATGTTATTTGTGACCTAGAAAGTTAACTTGAAAGATAAATGAATGCATTCTTGTGTGGGAGACATAAGGAATACACCTACCCCTGCAGCTTCCTTAGAGCAAGCTCCATCAAAGAACATCTCCCAAATTTGTGGGCCTTCTTCCTCTGTGATTTGGCAAACCGGTTTCCTAAGTTGCATGGAGGCCAAATGGGATTCTTCAATTTGAAGAATACAGGCTCAAGAATTAGTGTCAACAACATAGATGGGATGATTAGTGGGATTCCTTTCGTCACTGATGGTATAAGCCAACTAAGCTTCTCTGTATAATCTCCTACTTTCACCTCCAAAAACAAGTAATGATAAGACTTGGTAATGTCAAGACCCAAATCATCCATGATAGCCTTAGGCATTAGATTATGGCTGGCTCCTATGTCCAGAAGTTAGTTGTGAAGGATTTTTTCATGAATAATCAAAAAGACATAGAATGATGGGGAGCTTTCGTCACAATTTTCAATCATTGGGCTCAGAACAATAGCTGGTTTGTTGTCTTGTAGATTTACATAGTCAGTGGAGGCTTGGATGGCTTTAGGCTCAAGGACCTCAAGGATAAATCTCTTGAAGGACTCATTCTTCACTAGTTCAATCAGAGGTATAGGTATGCTTAGCTTTTCAAATTCTGATTCAACACTGAAAGGCGAAGGAGACTTGTCAAGGCCTCTTACCTCGTGAGCTGGAGCTTTGAGGATGATGGGATCAACTGTCGGTCATTTCTACTTTTTAGCTTGCTGTATTGCAGGGACAACAACTCTCTGAATAGAAATTTCCTTGGAATTATTCATCTTCGACCTCAGATCATATATGTGTTGATCATTAGTTTGCAGAACAGCTCCACCATCCCACTCTTGGCTGATCTAGTCATGGAATAATGACTTTTCGTAGGCAGCTGAGGTCAAAAAGGAGGCATTTCCTTTGCCTTCTAGACAATGGATCTCATCATCTTCTTCAAGCTGCTATTCTTCCATGACTACATTCTGGAAAGGGGTCTTCACCCTTTGGTCTTCATTGGCATCTTTGCTTCTTTGCAGAATCTGCAACTGCTCATTAGTTCTTCTATATGAATTTGGATTTCTGGGAACAAAGGTATTAGGAACTCTTCCTTTCCCAGGGTGCTACTCGACCTTTAATTTGGAGATTTCAGAGGCTAATAACTCTATCATCTTGGTCATTTTATCTATCTTGGGATCTGAAGATGATGAAGATTCGCCACTCTGTCTCCTTCTATCAAGATTCCCCTTGAGCTTCTCTGCAGCCATGATGTTTGATTCTACTTCCAAGGCTGCATCCCACATATAAGCCAAAGTAGCACATCGTCTCTCCCTCAACAGTAGATAGAAGTATGAATCAAAGGCATTGGCATAGGTGAGTTTAGCAAAGGTGGTGGTGGGTTTTACTTCAGCTGGTATCTTGTTGTACATGCGGTTAAACCTCTTATGAAAATCAGACAACAACTCACCATTTTCCCTCTTTAAGTTCCCAAACTCTGTGTGGTAGTAGAGTAGATCCTTCTTATCCCCCCAATGCTTTAGGAATGCATCATCTAAAGCCTCAATATCTGCTATAGATCTTGGGGTCAATTCTCTGAACCATTTTCTAGCCTCTCCATCTAGACTTTGGACAAAGACTCTCTTCCATACGTCATCTTCGCTAATGTCTAGGTTATCAACATAGCTATAGAATGATTCAAGATGTTCCTCAGTTATAACACCTTCAGTCCCAGTGAACTTAGGCATATACTTCTGATATTCTCCAACAGGTATGGCATTCAAAGGAGTGGGCAGTACTAGAGGTCCATAACTAGCAGCTATGATTCTTTCTATTTTGGTATGTGTTGTCATAGCTGTGGTGGCTATAAGGGTGTTGGAAGTCTGAATGACAGAGGGTTGAGGAGTGACTGATAGGACTAAAGGAGTATGATGGATAGGAGGAGAGGCTTCCTTTGGGCTTACAACGAAAGGAGAACCTAAAGAAATAGGAGCTCTATGAATCTCTGAGATATTTTCTTTACTGCTAGTATTAGATGCTATACTCTCAACATGTATTTGTTATATTATAGGATTTTCTTAAAGATATATAGAGTTTTGTTGGGAGCTACCTGAACCTGATGCTCCTTTCTGCAATGCTTTTCTTTCTTTGATGATTTTTTCAGGGTCAGGTACTGAGTTAGCTTGTGGCTTCTGAGGATTTCTCCGAGTATGCCTCACAAATTGAGCCATAACTATGGAGTGGAGTCGCCAAGAGGTTCGTCCTCCAGTAGGGTCGCCAGATAGATGACTACAACCCAAATAGTGTCTAGACTTTGTCTATCATCAAAGCTGGATTTGTGTCGTCCCCCAGGGAAGCTGAGCTTCAGTCTCCTCTCCCTGGCAACGATGCCAATTATGTTAGCACTCCAGGAAACTCTTCTAGGTTGTAGCTCGGAGATGCCTAGAAACATATAAATCTTCAATATCGTTCTTTGAACTATTGGAATTGATTGGGGTTTGGATCAAGTTAGATGATTGTTTCAACCCTGTTTTCACTCAATACATGCATGAACACCCTCAACTTGACAAGCCTTTCGACGACTAATGCTCAATAGTTTATAGATTCAATGAATAGATGGAGAATCCTCACTGTACCAGCTGATACATACATAAACACATATGAATGGCTAGCTACAGAAAGTAAATGAAGCTTGCAAATCTAATTTATCAATGCAAAGATAAGATGACGGTTATATAGCATTCAACACAGAAGAGATGATGGGAGGAACAAAGTATCCATAGTCTCCAAAGTTGAACCCCTATTCCTTCGAACTTTCGACCATTTATAGGCTTTTTACAATACTCTCAAACTCATTGAGGCTTGATATGTATTAATCTGTCCCCTCTATCTTCTAACTACTTGATGCCATAACTAGACAAACATGAGCTCAAAGAGCTCTGTTTCTAACAAACACGGTAATCAAATTCTGGTAATTTCGTCACACTGTCAGGTGGTTCACTCGTGCTAGCGCATTCCATGATCATTTTTGTTGGTTTGGCTACATCGTGTTGTTGTTTTTCCCCTTTCAACCATGTGTTTTGTTATTTCAGTTCAACTGTTCGACTGTCAAAAACACTGACAAAGCCAACAAATTTTCTCCTCGGGTGACTAGTGGGAAGTGGGGTACGGGGCCGTTGGATTGGAAGGAATGGGGGGAGGAGATCAATCACTGGAGGCTTGAAGCCGTGGCGGTAGTGGTTTAATCAAGCGGAATATGGTTTATATCGGACAGTCATCAGGCGGTAAGTGGTAAAGGTTGGAGCACGGGAGTGTAAATCGTTAGTTGGATGAAGCGTGGACCATCAGATCAGTGGAAAGATCGACGACGGGGATAGGAGAATGGAGAGCGCAGTGGAAAGGATATGAACTAAGAGCGGACCCGCCGATATTGATGAGCGTGAATGCATAATTTTTGAAGTCCGACTTATGGCCAAAGCGGAGCAAGAGGAGATGTGGACCATCGAAGCTAAAAAAGGGAACATTTTCGTTAAAATAGCAACAGTGCACCTCAAGGCTAATAGAACCCTTTTGATCATCTCAATTAAAAATATACAAAAAAAATTATTTTAAAAATACAAATATTATTATTATTTATTACTTTTAAATAATTTTCCAAAATAATTTTTTATTAAATTTATATAATTAATTATAAATATAAATTATTAAAATCAAATTTAATTTATTATTTAAAAACATATTCATTAATAATACATCTCTTCACATATATATACTTCTTAAGTCATATATAGTTCTAAATCAAGTGCGTGATATATATATATATATATATATATGCGTGAGTTTAGTGGAGGTTCTAATAAAATTCACAATTTGACTCCCTTGAAGTTAGATAAAAAAAAATATTGAAAGTAAGTGTTATATATATATAAGTGCGTGAGTTTAGTGGAGGTTCTAACAAAATTCACCATTTGACTCTGTTGAAGTTAGATAAAAAAATATTGATAGTAAGTGTTTCCTTTTTAGAATTTAAGTTGTATGATTCATGCAAGCACTTGTTAAATTTAATTTGTATTTAAAATGGCTTTTTAATTGTGTGTGTTTAGATCTAGATCTCATGTTTTAGATAAATCGTTAAGGTAGTGGGAACTCCATGCATGTGCTAAGATACGAGTGACTATGTGATTTTTTGACCTAGACTAAAGATTCATATGAAGGTAATTCGAACATCGTTATTTTTTACTATTTTGTTTTGGTTAGATTTTAATTTTTTTGAAAACATATTTTTTAAATCACTTATTGTTTGTTTGACTCATTTGCATTATTTTATATGAAAGTCATTTTATTGTGCCGAGAGGTGCTTTACAACCCAGTATAGAGTAGATGTGTAAGTGTAATTTATGTAAACAATTTTAAATGTGGGTTTAATTAAATAATAATAATAAAATTCAAAAGTATGAGGATAAGTGCAAAAATCTAAATGTTGGCTCTAATAATAATAATAACAATAAAATTGAATTTGTTATAGTTTGATTTTGTTATCTCGTGTGAATAGGTTTTTTTACAATACCATGAGCCAATACCATGGCTTATCTTAATCATGGATATTCATTCCCACTTTACCATGGATATTATTAACTTGTAAATAGACTTTGTTACAATACCATGGGCCAATGCCATGGCTTATCAATATCTCAAGCCCAAAAACCATAACTTATTTCTGAATCAAAATATTTTATAACAATATGACATGATTCTTAATCATGGATATTCACCCCCGCTTTGTCATTGATATTATGAACTTGTGAATAAGCTTTATTACAATAACATGGGCTAATGCCATGACTTATCAAGACCACATGCTAGAAAATCATATCTTATTTCACAATCTAAATATTTTATAACAATATGACAAGATTCTTAACCATCCATATTCAGTCCCACTTTACCATGGATATTATTAACTTGTAAATAGGCTTTGTTACAATACCATGGGCCAACATCATGGCTTGTTAATACCATGTGCCAAAAAACCATGACTTATTTCACAATAAAAATATTTTATTTTAATTTAATTTTATAACATTTTTTATTTGAAGCTAATAGGAAAAATGTTATAATTAGTTTTGAGATAATATAAACCCTCTATCCTAAGGACTACTAAAAAATATTCCCATATAAATTAAATTAAGGTTTTAATATAATTAAAAATGAGAATATTTTTATATTTAAAGATGTGAAATTTATATAATACAAATATTAGTAAGAACCAACATAGATCTATCTTAACTAAGGATCCAAGTGATGATAGCAAGCAAAGTGAAGGGAAGAGAGAGGGAGGGAGATAGTGACAAAGATGGAGGGTGGAGCGAGAGAGCGCGCGAGTGAGAGAGTGGTGGGGGGAGACGGAGAGAGATGTAGGAAGAGAGAGAGGGGAGAGAGGTAAGAAGAGTGTGGGGGAGAGAGAGATGGAGTTGGACGGGGGGAGAGGGAGGAAGGAACAAAGGCATAGGGAGATAGAGGTGGAGAGAGAGAGGGAGTGACAAGGGATAGATGGATAAAGAGAGTGGGCGAGAAGAGAGGAAGGGAGAGAGAGAATGGGTGGGGATAAAGATAGGGAGAGAAGGAAAGAGAGAGAGAGGGAGGCAGAGAAAGAGAGAGAGAGAGAGTGATGTGGGGGAGAGAGAGAGGGAGGTGAGAGAAAAAGGGAGAGAGAGGACTCAAGAGAGAGGATAAAAACATGAAGTTGGAGGGGGAGAGAGAGGGAAGGAAGAAGAAAGACAGAGGGAGAAAGGTAGAGAGAGATGGAGAAAGAGTGATGGAGAGAGGAGAGATAGAGGGAAGAGAGAGAGGTAGAGAGGAAGAGGGAGGGAGAGAGATATATATATGGAGAGAGAGTGTGTATGTTTGGGACACATAGATACAAATATAGATATTATATAGTATTATATAACCAGCCTAGATCCATCTTAACCCGGATCTATCAAGCACTGAGAGGGATCAAATCTCTCGAGGTGAAAACTTTTCTTCAAGTTTTGCACTCAAAAAAGAGGTTGGCACATTAAGAGATTGGATTCCTCTTAGCGCTTGATAGATCTGGGTTAAGATGAATCTACGTTGGTTTAGTAGAATTTGACTCAAGTTAAATTTTACGTATATCCAAAAATAGTTAATGAATTTATTTTAGAGTTGGTTTATGCAACTATCAAAAACTTTTCAATTTTTTTTTAATATTTTTCCACATTTCTAAAATTTATAAGAGGAGTAGATTTGGTGTGAATAAGAATGTTCTCTAGTTTAAAATCCAAAAAACATGATTTGATGAAGAGTTAGCTGAGCCTCAAAATAATATAATGATGGCTCTTTTAAAACCATTTTCTAATTTTTTGAGTGGATGTTGATGACCACCCTTAGAAATATATATAATAATTTTTTTAATAGTAATAGTAATATGTGTGAAGAGATTAGATTCCAAAACCTAAGCTTAAAATGATATCCAAGAAATGAAGATTGCTGGAGGAACACGGGTATGCGGGATGATCGATGAATTCATCCTTTGCCCATCACCGCTATCGCTAGTGGTGTAGTCTCATGGGTTACGCTAGGGTAGGATGGGGCGGGGCGGGAAACATTAATGGTGATCAAAATGCTATCGGGTGGGCTAGGGTGGTGTGGGGTGGGAAACATTAATGGTGATTAAAATGCTACGTACCACTCCTCACGAAGTCGAGTCGTCATTTCTTGAATGTTGGCATTATGATTCAAGTGTTGTCCTTGATGGCAACTCACTCAGAGGTTGGTACAGGTGCTCAGAGGTTGGTACAGGTGATGGCAACTGAATCAGAGGACAGATCTTAGTACAGCATGGCAAGGAAGTTCATACACGCAGGTTCGTTAAGCCCAAGTCGCGTGTACACGCAGGTTGGCTTCAGTAAAAGCGCGTGTATGTGGAAAAGTACCTTTGGTCCATGGCGGTTAGTCCTTGGAAGTTGTGCCTATGGTTTCGGACCATGGTGTCTCGACGGGCGTGTCGATCCCTAGTTTTGAAGTTGATGGTATTGTGTTGCTATGGCTTTGGCTCATGGTATTGTGAAGGGCCTAAGGCTATATAAGGAGAAGATCATTAGGCAAAGAGGTAAGCAATGTGTGTCTGACGAAGTGAGAAGATCTGGTATTACTGTTTATCTGTTCGGGACGCTTGGAAAGGGTCGGATCTGACAGCGAAGGCATAAGAAACTATTTCTAGATCTGCACGCGGGTTGCCTTTGGTGAAAGCGCGTATACACGCGGTTTTGGTACAGTGAAGTAGCGTATGCATAATAAGATTTGATATTTCAGGTTGCTGCTGATTCTGGTGGTTGCTGCAGAGTTCTGGGCTCTGGTTTGGGTTCTGTGTTCTTGATGACAGGGTTTCAGTGATTCAGTATTGGGTTGTTTAATGAATTATGATGCAAGTATAAGTTGATGATTGTATTGCGGTAATGTTTGTTTTGTACTCTTGGATCCAGTCTGAAAATTGATGAAACGTGGTCCCTGAAGGAAAGAAAGTTGTAGGGTCAGCACCTACGTACTAGTAAATGGATCGGCTAGTACAAGAGCTGAGGGTGTTGTAGCTCCCTTCCAGAAGTAGTTGGAAAACGAGAGAGGGTTGTAGCCCTCTGCAGGTTGTAGCCTGCGTACTGGTAAAGGACTGCACCAGTACATTGTAAAAGAAGTTTTCTTATTAAAGAGAAAGAGACGAATTGCAGTAGGTGGTTTTCACCCACATTGGGTTTCCACCTTATATCATGGTGTTCATGTGTGTGGCTCTTGTGTGATGTTCTGTTCTGTTATTCTGCACCTGTTTACTGTTAATATGCTTAATAATGTTCTGATGCATTTACTGAAGATTAAGCTAACTGAATTATAAGATCTCTGGATATACACGAGTTTCATTAGACACAGTAGCGTGTACACGCGGGTTCACTTAATTGAAGTAGCGTATATGTTTCTGAGTATGAAATTGGAAAGTTTTTACTGATCTGTTAATACTGATTCACCCCCCCCCTCTCAGTATTATTTCCAACAATTGGTATCGGAGAAGGTCCTTCAAAGGAAGCTTGATCGCTTGAAGGAAAAGATCCATCAGAATGGCTAATCCAGAAAGAGAGGCACACATCAGGCCACCAGTCTTTGATGGGAACAATTTTACTCACTGGAAGATAAGTACCACTGCATATCTACAATCACTTGGAGCAGAAGTTTGGGGAATCATAGAAGGAGGATACAAATTCCCATCAGCAACTCCTACAGATCCAGCAGAGAAAAAGCAATATGAGCTCAATGCCAAAGTTGTTACTGTCCTATTGGGTAGTTTGACTAAATCAGAATTTATGAAGATCATGCATTTCAAATCAGCTAAGGAAATATGGGACAAAATCGTTACAAGCTACGAAGGAGATGATCAGGTAAAAAGAGCAAAGCTTCAAACCCTCAGAATCCGGTATGAAACTCTTAAGATGCGTAGTAATGAAAGCATAGCTAATTATTTCCTACGTATGGATGAGATTGTGAATTGTATGAGGGATCTGGGTGAAGAATTTGAGGAAGTTGTCTTAGTTGAAAAGGTTTTGAGATCTCTGTCTACTAAATTTGATTCTAAAGTATCTGCCATAGAAGAAAAGGAGAATGTGCGGAAAATCACCATGTCACAGCTTCACGGGATCTTAACTGCTTTTGAAATACGACAAGAGGTACCACCAGAAGCCGCATTCGAAGTGTCAGAGGAAGAAGATGAGGTAAATTTTGTCAAGAATCTTGAACGGGGAACTAGGCGGTTCAAAGGTAAGCTACCTTTCAAATGTTTTCTATGTGGTAGAGTTGGTCACTATGCTGCTAGATGCCCTCATAACAAAGGAAAGGTATCAGAAGAAGATGGTAGAAGCTATTATACCCACATTAAAAGTTCATTCAATGATGAAGAAGATATTAGAAATCTCATGGCACATAAGAAGAAGAATGCTTCATCCAATAATAGCGAAGATATTAAAAGTCTCATGGCTCATGAAGAGAAGAATGCAGAAACTGAAGAAGTTGCCAAATTAAAAGAACAATTGGAGACAGAAACCAGAGTAAGGGAGCAATTGCAGGATATAGTAAAGGATCAGAGCACAACTATTCAGAGACTTGAATCAAAGATCCTCTCTCTAAAAGAAGATCTTGAAGATCAAGAACATGAAGTGACCAAACTAAAGCGACAAGTGGAAGAAGGAAGAAAAGCTGAAAAAGACCTAAGGAATCAATATCTGAAAAAGGAAGAACAACATCAAGTTGAGGTAAATATCTTGAAAGGTAAAATAGAAGAAAAGGATAAACTTTTACGATTTCAAGATAGTACTAAAGTCTTGGATGATATTCTTAATAGTCAAAGGTCTCCTGCTATCAAGACTGGTCTTGGTTTTCATGAATATGTTGAAGGTGAATCTAGTTCACAAGGTGAAGCAAGAAACTCTAATGAGAAATCTAAAATGATCAACAAGGAACAACCAAGGAAAGAAATTTCTCAAGGAAGATCCTTTACTCCTAACTATGGACGTGATAGACGATTATTTCCTTCACTGAATAATGTTGAATGTTATGTATGTCATAATCTTGGACATGTCGCAGCCAGATGTAGAAGTAGAATGGTTCAAGAAAGAGCATCACATCCTAGGTATTTCAGAGGATATTGCTTTGCCTGCAATGCATATGGACACAAAGCAATTGATTGTGATAGAAGGAACATGAAAAATGTAAGGTGTTATACATGCAACAACTATGGGCATAAAGCAAGGGAATGCAGGAGCAGATTTCAAAATTCAAAACAAGAGGACCATACATCATCACAATTGCAGGAATTGAAGAAGACAGAGACAGAAAGGTGTGGCATAATTCAGACAGCTGACATAACAGACACAGGGGAATCTGAAAGTGATGAAATTCAGTATTCCATCTTGCATACGCTGATATAATGAAGACAAGTCGCGTATATACGCGAGTTACAGGCTGCAAAATCGCGTATATGAAGAAAGGGCAGCAGAACAGACCCAGGTTCAGTCATGGTTGGCTCAGGCTCAGGGGGAGCAGAACAGACTCAGGAAATGGTTCAGTCATGGTTGGCTCACACTCAGGGGGAGCATATACTTCAAATAATTCATTGTTGGCATTATGGTTAGAAGTTGCTGATGAAACTAAATGATACATCTTGTTGTTTGATCAAAGGAATAGTATTGCAGGATGATGCTTATGGTTCAGATCTGAATGGCTGGTCTTAGAACCTGCATCTGCTCAGGGGGAGCATGGATAGATTAGTACACTTTGACATAAGCAAAGGGGGAGCCAAATCAGAAACTTCAGCATGTACTCAGGGGGAGTATGGACAGCAGTATGGACAGTAGAAGGTTTACCAAAGAAAAGAATATCTTGGTCCGCCCTTTGCCCTTGATGTCAAAGGGGGAGAGTGACTTGGTGTGGTGGTTGCCATCAAGTCCAAAGGGGGAGATTGTTGGCATTATGACTCAAGTGTTGTCCTTGATGGCAACTCACTCAGAGGTTGGTACAGGTGCTCAGAGGTTGGTACAGGTGATGGCAACTGAATCAGAGGACAGATCTTAGTACAACATGGCAAGGAAGTTCATACACGCAGGTTCGTTAAGCCCAAGTCGCGTGTACACGCAGGTTGGCTTCAGTAAAAGCGCGTGTATGTGGAAAAGTACCTTTGGTCCGTGGCGGTTAGTCCTTGGAAGTTGTGCCTATGGTTTCGGACCATGGTGTCTCGACGGGCGTGTCGATCCCTAGTTTTGAAGTTGATGGTATTGTGTTGCTATGGCTTTGGCTCATGGTATTGTGAAGGGCCTAAGGCTATATAAGGAGAAGATCATTAGGCAAAGAGGTAAGCAATGTGTGTCTGACGAAGTGAGAAGATCTGGTATTACTGTTTATCTGTTCGGGACGCTTGGCAAGGGTCGGATCTGATAGCGAAGGCATAAGAAACTATTTCTAGATCTGCACGCGGGTTGCCTTTGGTGAAAGTGCGTATACACGCGGTTTTGGTACAGTGAAGTAGCGTATGCATAATAAGATTTGATATTTCAGGTTGCTGCTGATTCTGGTGGTTGCTGCAGAGTTTTGGGCTCTGGTTTGGGTTCTGTGTTCTTGATGACAGGGTTTCAGTGATTCAGTATTGGGTTGTTTAATGAATTATGATGCAAGTATAAGTTGATGATTGTATTGCGGTAATGTTTGTTTTGTACTCTTGGATCCAGTCTGAAAATTGATGAAACGTGGTCCCTGAAGGAAAGAAAGTTGTAGGGTCAGCACCTACGTACTAGTAAATGGATCGGCTAGTACAAGAGCTGAGGGTGTTGTAGCTCCCTTCCAGAAGTAGTTGGAAAACGAGAGAGGGTTGTAGCCCTCTGCAGGTTGTAGCCTGCGTACTGGTAAAGGACTGCACCAGTACATTGTAAAAGAAGTTTTCTTATTAAAGAGAAAGAGACGAATTGCAGCAGGTGGTTTTCACCCACATTGGGTTTCCACCTTATATCATGGTGTTCATGTGTGTGGCTCTTGTGTGATGTTCTGTTCTGTTATTCTGCACCTGTTTACTGTTAATATGCTTAATAATGTTCTGATGCATTTACTGAAGATTAAGCTAACTGAATTATAAGATCTCTAGATATACGCGAGTTTCATTAGACACAGTAGCGTGTACACGCGGGTTCACTTAATTGAAGTAGCGTATATGTTTCTGAGTATGAAATTGGAAAGTTTTTACTGATCTGTTAATACTGATTCACCCCCCCCCTCTCAGTATTATTTCCAACATTGAACACCCACGTTCAACGGCAAAGCCTATTTGCACATCTATTGATCCATTAATGTCTTCCTTACAGTACCGATCCCTCATCCTTACGTCAATCTATCGTAGCCTCCATTGCCATCCCTCATAGCACCCATCATGCATGCATGCATGCTATGGCATGCTACTCCCACAAAAATCCGGCGACCTGCCTGATCGATGTTTCTTCCCATCTACACATGCCCACTTCCACTGCAGCTCACTCTACGCGGTATTAATGGCATTTGATGAGGGTACTTATTCTCATTGTCAAATTTGAATGTGTCACATTGCACCGCACAAGATATTTTAATACTGGAAAAGATTTATAAGAGATTTCCAAGTCCGGCTTTCGGATTTCCCAGATTGTGTCAAGATTTCTGCCTGCAATAGTTCGACTTTCGTCTAGCCATTCTCTAAACTTGTTTGCGTAATTTTTAATGATAAATTTGATTCGTGAACTCGTTTTTACTCGGTTTCCTCCACGAATTATTGCTTCCTCCAAGCCACAGTTCCTTCTCAATATCTTCTTGCTACTCATAAGGTAATCCACAGTTCCTTCTCATCATCTTCTTGCTTGTGTTGTCGCCATCGTAACATTTATTATTATATCAATTTGTTTGGTAGATTTAAAAATTTACAATTAACAATACAGAAGTTATTCTAAATTTCTTCCGAAAGTGTGATGAGGATTAGGTTAGCATGTGATTCTTCTCAAAAATCAATCATAATGAAACATAATCTCAAGGCTCCGAGCAAACAAACAGTTCCATGTGTTCCATTTTGGGCGTTTTTACTATCTTGGAATTCTGGTTGATTCTAAATCCATAAATTGCATTTTGAATATCCCGAAATAAAATTTATTCATGTAAATTGGAACTAGGTTTACGATCATATGTATCAATCATAATGAAACATAATCTCAAGACTCCGGGCAAACAAACAGTTCCGTGTGTTCCATTTTGGGCGTTTTTACCATCTTGGAATTCTGGTTGATTCTAAATCCATAAATTGCATTTTGGATATCCCCAAATAAAATTTATTCACGTAAATTGGAACTGGGTTTACGATCGTATATAAGGTGGGAGCAGGGTTTGCCAGAGTTATAGGCAAGATATTATCTTCTTTCACACTTAGTCATATTCCTGTAGAAGTTATTTTCTCTATTAAATTATGGAATCTGCGAAAGAAAGTTAAAGCTAAAGCGTAAAGCCAAAACATAGAACGTAGAAGACTCAAACGCAGAAGGTTGTTATTGGTTGGTTTTTTAATCTCTATGTTTCCAAGACTTGTGAGATGACATGTTAATATAAGTCTTAATGAATGGTAAAGCTAGTTCGCTTTTTAATCGATGAGATTTTAGGAAGTATGTTTTTTCCAGCAAGGTTGTTAATGCAAAGTTGTTAATAGTTGGTTTTTTAATCGATGAGATTTTAGGAAGTGTTTTTTTTTAAGTAAGGTTGTTAATAAAATCTATTAAAAGTTAAGGAAAGTGATAAATAGATTATTTAGGACACTTAATATAACAAAAATATGTGTTACAAGAAAATTTGAGTAAATATTAAATTATAATATTTAAAGTTTGTATTATATAGAATAATAAATGTTGTTGTTAATAGTTACAGTGAAGAATTTCATTTGACTAGATTAATGTTATTAGAAAATAATAGACATTTGCATATTTTAAAATTTTAAAATATTAGAAAAATAATATATTTAAATATTTGTAGATGTCTACTCTAGAATTTTTTCCATATTAAATTTTAAGCAATCGAATTTTTTCGTATCGAATCGAATTTGAACTCGAATTCGAATTCAAACTTGATAACTATGGTTTAAACACCCTTTTGCTGCAGTACACACTGGAACTGTGATTTCCATGGTTATCTTAATTCATTTAAGCCTTAAAATGATGCATATTTTTAGGATTTACAAGCTTTAAAGAATCACTAGTCCTGTTCACAGCAAAGGACGTGTGTTTTTTCCTTCAATTAGCCATGGCCATTATTCATTTTCTGGATTTCTCTTTCTAGTAAAAAGGTCAAAATATACGATAAGTGTAACCCCAAATATTATGATGAAAAATCATAAAGTTTAGAGCCTAAAGTCAGAGTAAGAACACACCTTCAATTTTATTCGGAGCACCAACTTGAGCATGAAGTCTTTAAGGCTAAGATTACTGTTAACGATAAGATGAATCCTAAATATTTGTTTGAGTAAGAAGATGGTAATTTGTTTTTTGGATGAGATTAACTTTGGTTTAAATTTTTTCTAAGTGATTGGAGGTAATGTTGGTAATAACCTTGGGTTTTAATGACAATCTGAATGAATGAACCTATGTTATCTAGTTGGGATTCTTGCCGATTAGAAATTCCCACCCTTCAATTATTATATATAAATTTTTAAATAATAGAAAGATTTAAGAACATTTTATTCTATTCCAGTTTTTAAAATTTTAGTGTTTAAAATGGATTTACAAGTAATCTCACTTGTGTTTAAAGTATGTGGTTGAGTAAGGCCAACCTGACCGACCATTAACACAGATTCCAAAATCCAAAATCCAGGACGCTCAATCTAATACAAAGTTGAAGCTGAGACCCAGGGCAGGCCTTATTTTCTCTACTATCCATCCATAAATGAGCGAGAACAGTATATGCCCACCATCAAATCTAAGTACATTATCCAAAAATAAATATATACTGCCTCGACTCAAATTAACTTTAAATTGAAACATTGCAACTAATTTACGCAACACCAAAAGTTCCCTGGTAGATAAAAGTGGTAGGCATTTTGCTTCCCTACGTAATCATGGAATTTCCCTCATTTGCATTATCTTACCCTCTGCTGTTGATATAGTATAGTGCCTCTCAAATGTCAATTCTTAGCATGTCATTTTCTTCATTACATCAACATATTACTTTAAAATAAATAACAGTCTGACTTATTCAATTTTTTTAATAGTAGTCATTCTTGTTATTATCACTCTTTTTTTGGACACTTTCTTCATTTACCATTTTCACAATAAGTATTACATACATTTATTTATTAAGTAACACATTCTCAACACATTATTTGTGTGTTCATCTTGATATGGTATTTGTACGCAACAGTTCATTCCATTCAATTATTTAACCAAATCTTGGTTTGTATCCATAAAAATTGCATTTGAGGTATTAATCTAGGGTAACATTGATTTAGTGACTTGTCCATGTCAACAAGCATAGGTAACACCTATGCTAATATGCTATTCATATTCTCTTTTCTTCAACTTTAAGTTTCTCAACACATTATTTGTGGAGTCATCTTGATATAGTATTTGTACACAATAGTTCATTCCATTCAATTATTTAACCAAATCTTGGTTTGTATCCATAAAAATTGCATTTAAGGTATTAATTTGGGGTAACATTGATTTAGTGACTTGTCCATGTCAACAAGTATAGGTAACACCTCTGCTAATATGTTATTCATATTCTCTTTTCTTCAACTTTAAGTTTTGCTAAAAGTGATTGCCATATCCCTAGGTTACCTTATTCAGCTATTTGTTCATTTCTAATCATCATTTTGAATTCGCCACCTATTTGTCAAGGCATATTAAGAAAATGGAATCTTATATATATTTAATATACCCATTAGTTGAGGTGTGTATTTCAGACACATATATGCATGTATATATATTATTATGTTGTCCTTTTTAGATTATGGTATATGGAGAGCATCGGTGTCTTTACTCTCTTGGTTTTGTTTGCAGGGAAAAAATATGTCCTATAAATAAATGGCATCCTATTTTTCCTTTGTTGAAGAGTCCATAGAGCCCTCCCCCATGGAGTGTGCGGGTTATGAGTAGTATGTGCAAGCTCAGTGCCATGTGGAAATTCAAGGAATGACATGGTTGGTCTAGAGAGGGGTTCGTAAATGTTGCCTTACAGTCATTGGAGATTACTTTTCAGTTTGTTTCGTCAATCCTCTGTGACAGAAGGACTTACATTGACAAAGAGGAATGGAAGAGAAGGCTTGAATCCTTAATTGGTTCCCATATTGAGTTGATTTCAATGATTTTTGAAGATGACAAGAAAGTTCCCACTATTCAATTGTCAGTAAGTAGTGGTGTTCTTGCTACGAAATTTTCCCATGAGGTATGGCAGAGACCTAGTGCTTTACCTATGGTTAGCAGAACAAGTGAAGAGAGCTTACTTCCTCGTTTGGGTACATGGAAAAGAGCTGAAGCTATGGTTTCTAGAATATGGCTTGCCATTGAAGGCCATATGCAAAGGACTCCCTTCACTTTAGGTCTAGGGGAACCAAATCTGTCAGGTAAGCCTATTCTTGAATATGATAGAATCTGCAAGTCAAGATGTTTTCACTCTTTAAAACAACATAAACAGTTCCATAATCCAGAAGATGCCACACTTTGCAATGTCCTCCAGATCTTTGAGGCCTGGGTATTTGTAGGCCAAGAATTGTTGCACAAAATATATCAAAGAATAGATTATGGGGATTTTGTAGGAGCATCCGCAGACTGTTGGATGGTTTAAAGGATATGGAAGATGCTCAAAGAAATTGTGAATTTGATTCTAGTGATGGACCTAGATGATTTCCTTGCCTTAAACAGCAGTTGGCAATTAGCAGCATCAGTACGCCTGCAGGCGCATATTACCTTCGGTCTGCCCCCCTCAGAGACCTCACAAAAGCATGCAAGGAACTAAGGCATATGGTGCCCGAAGTCATGGGTGGTGAGGCTGATCCAAAGGGTGGACCAAGGCTCTAGGAGGCACTTATGCATTTGTTTCATTCACATGGACTTCCTTCACATAGAACTTCAGGTGCTTATCACGCTGCAACAATACATGTTCTGTTGGCCTTCCAAGCAATAGAAGTCGTGGTGAAAAGGTTTTTCTTCTCATATCAACAGCTGGTAGTAGCAACCATGGGTAGCATTGAAATGAAGGGTCCATCATATCTAGGTGCTTGTGATGCCCTGTGTTAGATATATTTTGAACCACCTTATTTCCCTAGTGTGGATGGTGCAAAGACATTTTTGGGTTACTATTAGCACTAAAATTCTACAACTATGGTGGATGGTACACTATGTTGGCATTATGTTTTCTGGTATGACTGTATGTTACAGATGTTGTACTTGATGGCGACTCCAGTGGCAAGGCTCTCAGTTTGTTGAAAATTAAGAAGGACGCAGGAAATCTGTTCAGAAGGTTCGTACCCGCAGGTACACCATGCAGGGACCGCGTCCAGAGACGCGAGCCAGCCGTTCAGGGGGTGCGTCCACCCAGTGCACACATTTCAAGGCAGAGAAAAAGCATGTGGGGGTTTCTTGTGTGGTATCTAGCCGACGGTTTTGTGTTTCTATGGTGTCGGCTCGTGGTATTGTTCCATGTTTTGAGGAGGAGCTTGCCTATATAAAGCAAGGAGATCATTTGGCTAAGTATGTCTTTTGGTGGAATATCTTATTGGGTGAGATCTGGTCTAGATCTAAAAAGCGAATCTACTAAAGGACTGAGATCTCTTTGGCACAAGATCAGATCTGTAGATCTGACTGTTTGGGTTACACTTAAGGTCTTGAAATTATTCATGCCCAAAGGGACACAGGTACAGTGAAAGGAAAGCGCGCCGGGACGTAGTACAGAGTCTGGAGATCTGCGTGGGGACGCAGGGCAGACGAAGTTCAGGTGCGTCTGGGACGCAGCGCAGTGACTGTAGATCTGCGTGGGGACGCAGAGCGATCAAGGTTCAGGTGCGTCTCTGAAGCAGAAGGACGCGGCGCGATAGTGTTTTCAGGTGCGTCTCTGTAGCAAAAGACGCGGCGCGATTGTATCTTTGGGTGCGTCCCTGAAGCAACAGAACGCAGAGAAGTTAAAGGAACAGTGCGTGGGCACGCAGCGCAGCAGAAGGATATCTGCGTGTGGGCGCAGAGTAGCAGAAGGTTAACTGCGTCTGGTCGTAGGCCATAGAAGGAAAAACTGCGTCTCTGTTTTAGGATGTTCTGTTGATTGAATTTCTCTGTTGATAAGGTGTTATGGGTTAGTTCTGTTATTGCTGATCTGATATCTGTAGTGGTCTATATTTGTTATGTACTTGTTGATCATCTGATGCTTTATGAAAAGAAGTAGGGGGTTGTAGCTCCCTTCCAGGAGTAGACTAAAAAAACGAGAAAGAGAGAGAGTTGTAGCTCTCTGCAGGTTGCAGCCTGCGTACTGGTAAAGGACTGCACCAGTACAAAATCATTGTAAAAGAAGTTTCTAAATTGAAAGAAGATAGAGACATATTGCAGCAGGTGGTTTTCACCCACATTGGGTTTCCACCTTACATCTTGTGTTCTTTGGTGTGACTATCTGTTTTCTTTGTTCATGCTCATTATTTTATGGTACTGACATGCAAAAATAATTCAAAGATCAAATAAGGAAGATTTATTAAATTGCTAGATAATACTGATTCACCCCCCCTCTCAGTATTATTTCCAACAATTGGTATCAGAGCAGGTCCTTCAGAGAAGCTTGATCACTTGAAGGTAGATCGTTCATCCTGAGCAACTACGAGAGAGAAGCATCAATCAGGCCACCGATTTTTGATGGGACAAACTTCAATTATTGGAAGGTAAGAGTTACTGCATATCTTCAATCTCTTGGTACAGAAGTTTGGGACATTGTAGAAACAGGCTATGCTTTTCCTTTAGCTACTCCTACAGATCCAGCTGAGAAAAAGAAGTATGAAACAAATGCAAAAGCAGTCAGTACTCTATTAGGAAGTATATCCCAAACAGAATTCATGAAGGTAATGCACTTCAAATCAGCAAAAGAGATATGGGACAAAATGGTCGCGAGCTATGAAGGAGATGAACAGGTAAAGCGAGCTAAACTTCAAACTCTCAGGATTCAATATGAAACTCTCAAGATGTATAATGATGAAAGTGTGGCTAATTATTTTCTTCGGGTAGATGAGATTGTTAATTGTATGAAAAATTTGGGTGAAGAAATAAAAGAGGCTATAGTAGTTGAAAAGATTCTAAGATCTTTATCCCCCAAGTTTGAATCTAAAGTATCTGCAATAGAAGAAAAGGAAAATCTCCGTGTTCTCACTATGTCTCAGCTACATGGAATTCTAACTGCTTATGAAATGAGAAAGGGAGGTCCATCAGACAGAAGGGAAGCTGCTTTTAAGGCATCAGGAAAAGAAGATTACTATGAAGCAAGCCATGTTCCAGAAGAAGAGGAAGAAGAATCAAATTTTGTCACAAATCTTCAAAGGGGTTCTGGAAGGTTCAGAGGTAAGCTACCTTTCAAATGCTTTGCTTGTGGAAGAGTAGGTCATTATGCTGCAAAATGTCCTTATAAGGATAAAGGAAAGGAACCTGCTAGATGGAACAAGAAACAAAGTGCAAATAAGAAAAGCTACTACACCCATGAAGATAGTGATGGTCTATCAAACAGTGATGAAGATGAACGAGGTAATGAATATAAGTTATTAATGGCATTTGAAGATGATGATTATATGGATGCTATAGATGTGGATAACCTTTATGATGAAATCATTAGACTCAAGAGATGTATAGAAGAAAAGAATGTGATCATTTATACTCTACAATTTCAAATTGATGAAAAGGAAAAACATCTTGAAAAACTAGAAGGAGAAATTGTTGGTCTTAGAAAAGAGATTGAGAAAACAAAAGCTATTAATCTTAAGTTTGTCAAAGGATCTGAAACTTTGGATAAGATTATCAATGTGCAGCGGTCTCCTCTAAACAAGACAGGTCTGGGCTACAATGGAGAAACCTCTCAAGCATCCACCTCAAAGAGTTATCTTGATGCAGCAAGAAGAAATGAGCAAAAGAACAATGAAGATCATCAGGTAAAGCAGGGTCGAATTACAAACAGAAACTATCAAGGGCAATCCATCTTAAGGGTGAACCAGCCACAGGTAAAATCTTCTCAATTTGGTCCAAGAATAGATGAATATAGAAATTACAATCAGGTGGCTGGTAGATTCGATAACCGCAGAAGTTTCTTCAATGGACAATGCTTTTCTTGTCATAACTTTGGTCACAAAGCAGCTCAATGTGTTGCATATAAAACAATCATGACTAGGGAAGCTCAAAAACAAAGAAGTATGACAGGGATGACAAAAAGGACCTATAACAACTTTTCAGTTCTTGAAAATGAAGTCGAATGTTCTATTTGCAATAACTTTGGTCATGAAGAATCTGAATGCAGGAGCAGGTTTCAGCAGAAAAAGGAGCAAGCCTCAAGCACCAAAACATGGAGAATAAAGGAACCTCAAACAGAAAGATGTGGAATAGCATTTTATGCAGAGGGACAGGAAAATCTATGGTACATTGACAGTGGATGTTCGAAGCATATGACAGGTGATAAAGAAAAACTTGAATCTTATTCTGCTCTAGAAAAAGGAAAGAAAGTGTCTTTTGGAAATGATACTCCTGCAACTATAAAAGGAAAATGCATTGCTCAGTTAAAAGGAAAGGTCAAAGCTGGAAATGTTTTGTATGTTGATGGATTGAAGCATAATCTTCTAAGTGTCAGCCAGATGTGTGATCAAAGAACCGAGGTTATTTTCAGATCGAATGGATGTCTTGTTCGTGATCTTGATACAGGTAAAACAGTACTCAAAGGCAAAAGAACTCCAAATAATCTGTACATATTTGAAGAAGGACAACAACAATGCTATCTGAGCAAGGATGAAGAGCACTGGTTATGGCATCGAAGGTTGGGACATCTAAGCTTCTCACAAATAAGGAAAGCATGCAAATATCAGGCAATTCGCGATCTTCCAGATATCAAAATTCCTGACAACACCATATGCAGATCATGTCAGTTTGGAAAACAAACCAGGACTAACTTTCCAGAGAAAGAAGGATCAGCTAGCATGCCTCTTGAGCTAGTACATACAGATACATGCGGTCCATTCAGGAAAAGAACACCTAGAGGAGAGGAATACTTGATATTATTTATTGACGATTTCTCCAGGTTTGTCTGGTTAGGACTTATGAAGCACAAAGATGAAGCATTCGAAAAATTCAAATCCTTCAAAGCCTTGGTTGAAAATGAATCAGGTCACAAAATTAAGTGCCTCAGATCCGACAGAGGTGGGGAATTTACTTCAAATGAATTTTTCGATTTCTGTGATGAACATGGGATAAGGAGAGAATTCTCTACAGCTAGAACTCCTCAGCAAAATGGAGTTGTTGAAAGAATGAACAGAACAATCCAACAAATGGCTCGTGCTATGCTTGATGAATCAGGAACTCCCGCAACTTTCTGGGGTGAAGCTGCACATGCTGCGGTTGTTATTCTCAACAAAACAAATGTTCGGGTGAACAGCACTCAAACTCCTCATGAGCTTTGGAGTGGCAGGACTCCTTCGGTAAAGCACTTCAAAATCTTTGGGAGCAAATGCTATATCAAGAATACTGATGAGCAGCTTGGCAAACTTGAACCTAGAGCAGAGGAAGGCATTCTTCTTGGCTATTCTCCACATAGCAAAGCATACAAATGCTACAATAAAAGACTTGGCAGAATTGTTGACAGCATTGATGTAGTGGTTGATGAGAAGGGATACATTCCTAGGCAAGTACATCATCAAGATATAGAAGAAGATGAAGGCTACCCTCAAAGACAGAATAATGAAGAAGAAGAACCCCAAGGAGAACCTCAAGAAGAACCAGAAGAGCAGACAAGAATAGAAGAGAAAACTCCATCCAGATATGTTCAGAAGAATCATCCAGAATCTCAGATTGTGGGGCAGAAAGAAGCAGGTGTACAAACAAGAAGAATAGTTGCAGAAGCCTCAAGCTATTTGGCATTACTCTCCTCTACTGAACCACAAAATGTGAAAGAAGCATGCAAAGATGAATGTTGGGTGAAAGCAATGGATGAAGAACTTGAGCAAATCGAAAAGAACAACACTTGGGAGCTGGTTCCTAGACCTAAGGATAAGAATGTTATCGAAACAAAATGGGTCTTCAAAAATAAATTGAATGAAAATGGAGAAGTAATTAGAAACAAAGCCAGACTTGTTTGTAAAGGGTATGCGCAGCAAGAAGGAATAGACTTTGAAGAAACTTTTGCTCCTGTTGCAAGACTTGAGGCCATCCGAATGTTCCTTGCTCTCTCAAGTTTTCAAAACTTCAAAGTATTTCAAATGGACGTGAAATCAGCCTTTCTGAATGGAGACTTGGAAGAAGAAGTGTACATTGAACAGCCAGATGGATTCATTCTTGGAAATGATCCAAATCTTGTATGCAGATTGAAAAAGGCTCTTTATGGTCTCAAACAAGCTCCAAGGGCTTGGTACTACCGGTTGGACAAATATCTTCATCAACAAGGTTTTTCAAAAGGTTCAGCAGATAGCAATCTGTATATAAAAGTTGAAAATGACAAATTGCTAATACTTGTTGTGTATGTAGATGACATTATTTTTGGCAGCAATGAAGAAGCTATGAGTCAAAGCTTTGCCTCGGTCATGCAGAAAGAATTTGAAATGTCCTTGCTAGGAGAACTGACATATTTCCTTGGTTTGCAAATTCAACAAAAGGAAGGAGGAATCTTTTTATCTCAAACCAAGTATCTCAAACAGATTTTGAAGAAGTATGGCATGGAAGATGCAAAACCAGTATGTACACCCATGGTCACAGGATGTAGTCTCAGTGCAAATGATGAATCTGCAGCAGTACATCAACCAACCTACAGATCTATGATTGGAAGTTTACTATATTTGACAGGTACCCGACCGAACATCATGCATGCAGTTGGAATAGTTGGAAGATTTCAGGCAAATCCGAAGGAGACTCATCTTCAGGCAGTGAAGAGAATTTTCAAATATCTTCAAGGGACTCAAAATTATGGCTTATGGTATCCTAGAGATACAGATCTTACTCTTCATGCTTATACAGATGCAGATTGGGCCGGAAGCGTGGATGACAGGAAAAGCACAAGTGGTGGTGCGTTCTTTATGGGTTCCAGACTGGTATCTTGGTTCAGCAAGAAACAGAGTTCGATTGCCTTGTCTACAGCTGAAGTGGAATATGTTGCTGCTGCATCTTGTTGCACCCAACTTCTTTGGATGATGCAGACTTTGCAGGATTTTCAAATCACTTGTACACCACCTATCCCCATCTTATGTGATAACACAAGTGCAATCAGCATCTCAAAGAATCCGGTTATGCATTCAAAAACCAAGCACATACCAATCAAGTATCATTTTCTCCGGGAACAAGTGCTTGAACAGAAGGTCAAGTTGGAGTATGTTCCTTCTAAGGAACAAGTTGCTGATATTCTCACCAAACCATTGCCCAGGGACACTTTTGAGTACCTCAGGCAAAAGTTGGGGGTTGTTGATGCATCATCTTATTGTTGAACACTTTTTTATTGATGGTACAGGTTCTGGGGGAGCATATAATGCATTGTTGGCATTATGGAGGATGGTCAGAAGGAGATCTTGGAAATAGCTGCAATATGTCTCTATCTCTTTCATGGAGGATTATGGTTCTTTGTTACAGATCTGGTTCAGGGGGAGCATGATCTTAGGGGGAGCATAACCCTTTGCCCTTGATGTCAAAGGGGGAGAATGAAGCTGAAGTTTGTAAGGTTGCCATCAAGTCCAAAGGGGGAGATTGTTGGCATTATGTTTTCTGGTATGACTGTATGTTACAGATGTTGTACTTGATGGCAACTCCAGTGGCAAGGCTCTCAGTTTGTTGAAAATTAAGAAGGACGCAGGAAATCTGTTCAGAAGGTGCGTACCTGCAGGTACACCATGCAGGGACCGCGTCCAGAGACGCGAGCCAGCCGTTCAGGGGGTGCGTCCACCCAGTGCACACATTTCAAGGCAGAGAAAAAGCACGTGAGGGTTTCTTGTGTGGTATCTAGCCGACGGTTTTGTGTTTCTATGGTGTCGGCTCGTGGTATTGTTCCATGTTTTGAGGAGGAGCTTGCCTATATAAAGCAAGGAGATCATTTGGCTAAGTATGTCTTTTGGTGGAATATCTTATTGGGTGAGATCTGGTCTAGATCTAAAAAGCGAATCTACTGAAGGACTGAGATCTCTTTGGCGCAAGATCAGATCTGTAGATCTGACTGTTTGGGTTACACTTAAGGTCTTGAAATTATTCATGCCCAAAGGGTCGCAGGTACAGTGAAAGGAAAGCGCGCCGGGACGTAGTACAGAGTCTGGAGATCTGTGTGGGGACGCAGGGCAGACGAAGTTCAGGTGCGTCTGGGACGCAGCGCAGTGACTGTAGATCTGCGTGGGGACGCAGAGCGATCAAGGTTCATGTGCATCTCTGAAGCAGAAGGACGCGGCACGATAGTGTTTTCAGGTGCGTCTCTGTAGCAAAAGACGCGGCGCGATTATATCTTTGGGTGCGTCCCTGAAGCAACAGAACGCAGAGCAGTTAAAGGAACAGTGCGTGGGCACGCAGCGCAGCAGAAGGATATCTGTGTGTGGGCGCAGAGTAGCAGAAGGTTAACTGCGTCTGGTCGCAGGCCATAGAAGGAAAAACTGCGTCTCTGTTTTAGGATGTTCTGTTGATTGAATTTCTCTGTTGATAAGGTGTTCTGGGTTAGTTCTGTTATTGCTGATCTGATATCTGTAGTGGTCTATATCTGTTATGTACTTGTTGATCATCTGATGCTTTATGAAAAGAAGTAGGGGGTTGTAGCTCCCTTCCAGGAGTAGACTAAAAAAACGAGAAAGAGAGAGAGTTGTAGCTCTCTGCAGGTTGCAGCCTGCGTACTGGTAAAGGACTGCACCAGTACAAAATCATTGTAAAAGAAGTTTCTAAATTGAAAGAAGATAGAGACATATTGCAGCAGGTGGTTTTCACCCACATTGGGTTTCCACCTTACATCTTGTGTTCCTTGGTGTGACTATCTGTTTTCTTTGTTCATGCTCATTATTTTATGGTACTGACATGCAAAAATAATTCAAAGATCAAATAAGGAAGATTTATTAAATTGCTAGATAATACTGATTCACCCCCCCCTCTCAGTATTATTTCCAACACACTAGAAGATCTATAGACAAATCAAGTGAAGTTTACAAGACAAAGAACAGTGCCTTCAGTTTTTCAAAGTATAAGCCCAAATTCATACATACACTTCTTACATTGATAGTTTTGAATATTGTACATAGAATTATATTGGATATAGGATTAGACACATTTTTGTTCATCCCCATCAGTAGGAGAAATCAATAGAACAGTGTTAGAAATTTGAACAATTTTTTGTTTTCCCTCTCCAACATGGATAGGATACTAAGGATTCATAGTGTGAAATTCCTCCTCCGTTAAATACTGTAAGAGATTGTCCAAAATTAAAAAGGTAATTATTAAAATTATTAAATTTTACGAGTTGTTTCTTCTTTTAATTTTTTAATTCTTTACCTAAATTCTATGATGAGTTTAATGATATTTATATAATTCATTATAAATTTTAACATGAAGTGTAGTTTAATGCTGTTATTTTTTTTTTTCAATATTTTTTAATTTTAAGTTGTTAAGTTTATATAATGGAATACACCATAATTTTTTTGATGCATTAAATCTATTTTATATTTAATCATATTTTTTGTTTTTTAAGATTTTTTAATTCAGTGTGTGAAATTGAGATAATTATAATTTTAAATTATTGAATTTATTTAATGGAATATATCATAAAAATTTTAATGTATTAAATCTATATCATATTTAAATATATAATTCAAATGATGGAACATTACAATTTCATCATGGGTCATACTAAAAAATTATCTCTTTAAACTAGGCCTCAAAAAATATAATTATTTTATTTGAATATTTTCTACTTGAAAATTAATATGAGTGAACCAACTATCCATGTGTCTTATTGGATCTTGTTCTGATTTATTTATTTAATGATATATAATATATATAAGATATATCACTATACTATTGATAAGTCACTTTATACAGTGACTTTATCCAATTTTCTCTTATTGATGAACATAGTTATCTTATATATATATATATATATGTGTGTGTGTGTGTGTGTGTGTGTGTGTGTGTGTGTGTAATGTATATATCAATTTTATGGATATATTGACATCATACCATTACGTTTTTTCCTTTTTGCCTTACCTTTGACGTTTCTGCGTTACGTGTTTGTGTCACAATAAAGTTGAGTGAGCAGTAAGGGGTGAATGAGTCTATTCTAAAGGTTGTCTCCTACTCATCATGTCTGCAGCGCTTTTCATGGTGGGTTTCTACTTTGACAACGATTTTCTTCCTTTGCAGATTGTTCTTCAAAAACCATTTTGATGCTTCTTTTCTATAAAAGTGGACATACTTTGTGAGTCAAAACACCAAAACCATAATGAAATTTGTTCCTTCATACTTTGGTATAATTGTAATAAAATCCATTATGGCCTCTTCCCAACACTCACTTGGTATGGACAATGGTCCTAGTAGACTTGGTTTCTTGATTTTTCCTCTTTTGTATTCTAGCTACATTCCTACCATAAATATCCACTCATTTCCAAAGTTTTGAGAAAAAATATTACATAATGCATTTTCGATTGACTAATAACATATAATTAGTATAATTTTTTATCTCTACATTTATTTTACAAAGTACTTTGATATTTCTTTATACTCTACATTATTTTGCTTGCACAAAGCCTTTTGCTATTGCTTAGGATGTCATTTAATTTCACTGAATTTATGATAAAGGTATAAATTTTGCATTTAGTTCTTTAATACTAATTTGTTTTAGTGAGATTGTAAATTTTAGTTAAATTATTTATAGTATAGTATCATTTATAAAATACGTTGTTCCTTAATCATATAAGTTTAAATTTAGACCATTGATAATGCATATTGCTTATAATCATTCTCACTCTTAATATCTATAATTTGGCTTAACACTTATCATTTTCTTGCAAATTGACACACGATTCGCTCGCTTATGCAGAGCCTAACCCCACGGTTTACAGAGAGCAAAAACAAGCATTGTAATTTTTCTTTCGTGGGTGACTAGTAACCTTAGTGAATTTCCTTCACCTCTGCAATTTTTTTCTAGATAGTTCAAATTGTTTTAATAATCAGTATTAGTAGGGCAATTACTTAGCCTTTACTTTAAAATTTTTACATTTCACACATAGCTTAATTAAGGGGAAAAGTAAGTGGCCATAATCCACACATTTTTTCAATTTGTTTTTCTATTTTACCCAAGTCACATAGCTTAATTAGCGAAGGATTAAGTGACCCATAATCCACTCATATTTACTAACCAAATCATTTTTACTTCATTAGCATTGGGACTAGGAACTGGTGTTATTAAAGAAAGGGAGTAGCCTCTGCTTCCATTGCGTCTTTTAGATGATCCTGGGCTTGCATCTAAAATCTTTCTCAAAGCACTCAGTTTTCCATCTCCCTTTTTAGGCTCACATAGTGTAATAGGAAGGAAGTAAGTGGCCCATCAACCACACATTATTTTATTTGCAGGTAAGGAACAAACATAATTTAGTGTAAGTAGACGATTTTGAAAAGGATCATCACATATCCACATGACTACAAACTTTGTATTTTCACTCTGTCACTTACACACACATTTCACTACACACATTAAGCTACTCTAAACTTTGAACAAAGGGAATCAAGTGTAAAAATCTTTTGTACTTAGTTGATTTAAGCTTAATTTTTCACACCATAAGTGAAGGAAGACACCTAAAAGCAATCATAATTTGAACAAACTAAATTTCCCCACATGGGCCACAAAATAATTTATAGATTAGGTTAGGACTGTTGGGGGTAGGCATCCAATAAGCCACCATGGTCATGTTACATTTTGAAACATAGAAGTTGTCTTTTAGGGGCTTCAAATCCTTCAATCAGTCCACAGAAAATACTACCCAGGCAGCACAGAGCCCTGATTCAGAGGGGGTTTGGCTTAGGCTTACTACATGCGGTACTATATGGGGCTACCCGACCTATATAGTGCTTGGTACTAATAACCGATTACCAAGAAGCTAAAGACTCGACTGCCTCCATGAGACGAAGGTATCCTATTGGCCAAATTTTAGGGCATCTTTCCCTATAGGTGGAGGTGTGGGAAGCACTAAAGCCTTATTCAATACCTTGGTTGATGCTTTTGGCTGCTGGAAGCGTCACCAGTTCTTTTGGGATGTAGCCCCAGTACTCGTCATTTTCTGGCTGCTAGAAGCATCTTCAGTTCTTTCGGGACGTAGCGCCAGTACTTGTCATTTTTTGGCTATTGGAAGTGTCACCAGTTCTTTCGGGACGTAGCCCCAGTACCCGTCATAAAAGTTATCTCCATAAGGCCTAGTTACTTGTAGAGTGGAAAGGATGAATAGGTCTTCATAGGACCTTTTATCATATGCAAAACAAACTAAAACTATTTTCCTTGTTTGATTGATCACATAGCTTAACTTAAAGGGAAAGTAACACTTTATTTTTCATTTTGGTTTATGTATGTAATTTATTTTTATACATATTCCTCTCCTCACCACAAAAGTGACACACATTCCATTTTAAGAATACATAAATAATTTACTTTTTCATATTAAGAATAACAAGACAATGCTACACAAAACATTCCAATTCCTGTTTCACCTGAATATAAATTAAAATAAATTCTACAAATAAAAATTGAAATGAAACATTTTTTTAACTGATTTCAAATGAATTATTGGATAATTTGTTATTTATTTTGATATTTTTTGGGTAGAAAAATTGGAGGAATTATCTTTTGTGAAATATTTTATGATATGTCTTAATTTTGAGATTTAGAATTTAAAGCCCTCTAAAGTTATTTTGGGATATGAAATGAGTGAAAGCTTTGTGAGCATAGCTCTCTGCCTCTTGATGCTATTTTACACACTAATTCTAGGTTTCAAACAATGTGAAAATCACCTTAATCAAATTTCATATGCAGAAGCTATGCCTCCCACAAGTTGAGCTAACTTGTTCACACAGTGGTACCAAGTGGATGCTGCATCAATGCCATTACTTAGATATGTGGAGTTAGTCACGTGTGGACATTCAAGAAGATCCTAAAATGTCCTGAACCTTAACACTAATAGTGGATTGAAAAATGTGAAAAACCCTAAACCTTAAATATTTTCCAAGCAATGTTAAACACTACATCACCGCTAGGAAGAGAAGGGGTTCCATCTTTTTAAGATTGTACTAAAACATACTTGAGCACAAAATCTAGGAGTGGGATTTGAGATCAAAACAAAGGAGAAAGATAATTTGCAACAACCATATAGACAAAAATGTCATAGGCAACTCGATAGTCAATACCCCTTTCTTTGTATTTATATTTCCATAATTAAATAAAAAAGAGTAGAGTATAAGCCTCACCTTCTAATTAGGTTTTCTCTGATATGATATCCCCTGAGTTATATCTTGTATTAAATTATATGATTTCTATATTCATTTACATTTTTTTCTTTTATGGGTTTCAATATTTCTATGTATTTAACACTAACAAAGTGTTGAGACATGTGAAAATCCTAATCTAAAATCATTATCAAGCTATGTTAAACACTAGGTCACTAGAAAGAGAGGGGGTTCCATCTTTCTAGCATTGTATTGTCTCGTGGTAGAGTAGAGCATTTAAGAGTTAGATTTAAGAGCATAACATAAGAACCATTTAGAATACAATGTCAAAAAAAACACTGTAATAAATACTCGTTTTTTTGTATGTATAGTTTCATAATTAAATAAAAGATAATAGAATATAAGTTTGCTTTTTAATTATATTTTTCTGATATCATATTTTCTAAATTACATCTTTTATTAAATCATATAACTAATATTTCCATTTACTTATTTTTTATTTAAATTATTTTTAAATACCTAAATAATAAAATAATAAACAAAATTAAAAGTCAAAAAATAAATTAAATAATAAAAATTCAAAAATGACAATGTAGGCTATAATAAATTATTTCGGGTGAATATCTACAATAATTTATATATTGTTTCACAATAAATTAAACTTAATTTTACTTTTTGAACAATTCATTCTCAACTTTCAATACCATGACATCTCATGGTGAAGACCTCTCCAATCTACTTATGTAAAAAACAAGGGGTATTATTAGACTCGAGAAGCCTCAACCTATGCTTTTACACTTAAAAGTTACCTTTCTCAATGACTCATTATCATATTTAACCACGTATCTTGAGATCTGGTAAAGGACTCTCCATAATCTACTTAATTAAACAAGAGGGGTGTTATTAGGCTAAATAAGCCTCTAACTTATACTTCTAATAAAGCAAAGATGCGGGGTGCATCAACTTATGTTAAGTTGGTTCATTGTTTAATATTAAGTATGTAAGCTAGGGTGAGCAATGATATTATGGGGATGACTAACTTAAATTCATTCGATGCTTCATTCTTAAATGACAAAACATGGAAATTGTACTAATTATAGTTTTTGGGACCATCAATCATTGGTATAAGTGATTGTTCCCAAATATCTCATGAAAGATGCTTAAATGGGTCCATTAGCATGAAGGACCGTTCCACCTTTGAGACATAATTGAATCCCTAAGTGTAGCATTGTAAACTCCTTAATAATTAAATATTTTAAATATTTAATCAATTATTTTATTAAACTATTACTAGTTAATTCTAATTCCAATAAGTTGGTTAAACATTATGTGTTTTTTTATTTTATATGTTTTCTATTTCAAAATAAAGGAGCAAAAGATATGTATACTTTTATTTTATAAATTAAGTAGTGAAATTTTTGTATGGAAAGAGTTGTTTATCTCACACATGAGGTCTTATATGTTAATATTTAATTGCTAACTATATTATGCTTTTGAATTATGTTATTATTATTTAAAAATGATTTTCATTACTTAGAAAATCAATAAATTAACTAATGAACTAATGGGTAGAAAAATGGTACTAATTGGTAGATTAGGTGCAAACTGACGAAGGAAAGTCTAATACATTTGGTTATGTGGCATTTTTTTTAATTAGACAATTTAATTAAAGATACAAAAAGAAAATAAAAATTCTAGAATATTAAACCCTTACCATTAATAATTGTTAATGATTCAATTAAAATTCTAAAAACTCTACTAATTTTCTTAACTCACTAATTATCATGTTATAAAGTGGGCTGGAGGGTGATACAAGGGTTATTATAGATCCTATAGGATTAAGTGAAAGTGAATTTCTTTGGGTTCTTGATATTTCAAGAATTAATTATGTTGAATCTTGTGCACTATTTGAAGTTTTAAAGGCTTCATTTTAATATGGTTCTCCAAATTTGAATGTGGTGATGAATTTTTAGAATGTAACAAGGTGTATGGTTCACATTACTCCATTGAACACTCTTTTGGCTCTAATACTAAAGTGGGTGAAGGAGGTATCCAAAAACTATCTAGGGTTAACTTCTTGGATGCTTTAAGGGGGAATAATTCTTTGATCAATATATATGCAAATCAATGCCACCCTTTATTCTTCAAGGATGATGGTTATAGGCTTTGGCTTTTTAGCTAGAGGAACTAGATTGCAAAATGAGGTGTGGTTTGGTGAGTCTTGTCTTTTTGAGCTAGTTGATCCTATTCTATCCTAGTTGAGTCCCTATCCTATTCTATAACATTACTAAGTCACCACCACTGTGTATTTTTTTCTCAAAGAATATTTAATAGAGGGGATTTCCTCTTGTCTTAATTCACAAAGTTTTTTAGTGGTTTTACTCTTGATATTGGGGGGTTTGTTGGGGAGAGGTTTTATGTCTCTCCCTTTCATCCCTATTTGAAGGGACCCATTAGCGCACCATCTCATGTGTCAGTGTTAGGCAGTTCCCTTTGACCCCTTCCAGCTCAGTGACTCATCACAAGTCACCCCTTGACAATAACATGGTGGCACCACCTCCAGAAAGAATTCATATGTCATACATGGTTAGTCTAAATTTGTCAGAGATATTTAAGCTTATTAATGACCCAATATCTTATGATCTTACTTATCGTACAATGTCATCTAAGATCCCCTCAATATTACTTAATCCCAAAGTGGTTTACGTGAAAAGTATAAAATATTTACCTAAAAATGAGACTTCCATGCTTAGTACGCTATGCATTGATCAAGACCATAATATTTACTCAAACTAAATTATTTTCAATGCAATTTGTATAGGTATTTTAAGAATGACTAAGTGGGAGAGGATTAACGAGTTGGAAGTTGAAGACCCAGAAGATATGATACAATTTTCAGCAGAAGACTTAACATGGACAAAGATTGATGGGGACCAAGTTGCAGTTATTCCATATTGTCGACTTGATGATTTCATAAGTGGAGAGGAATCAAATGAAAGTGCACCCACTCAATTTCTTCTTCAGAATCATCGAAGTAAAAAAATAGAGGATATCAAACACACCAATTAATCAACATATTTGGATTGGGCTGTGTGAGTCTCTATATGCTTTTTCAAGATACGTATAATTTTTTCAATATGTAGAAATATTATATCTAATTTGTAATAATTTTTTTACGTACAGTTATTGGTGTTCATATGGTCCACAGTCGAAAAGGAGAATTAGGACTGCATCATCAGATCCAAAGACAAACCACAATCGACATGAAAGTATTAAAGTTGGTTGCCAATGTCACTTCTTTGTGCGACGACTTCAAATGAGACCAGATGATGTTGTAATAATATATACTGCATGTAGGCATATTGATAAATCCAATGTTACTTGTCATGGGATAGATGCAATCGGTAGGCCCATGAGATTCAATTATGCACCACATTTAACAAGGGATATGTGATCTAGTGTCCAACATTACATTAAAAGAGGTATTAATGTTACAATGATATGGGACAAGTTCATCTCTAATGTGAAGGATGGATCTGGTGAGTTATACACAGGGATATCTCGAGATACATACATGACAAGAAAAGATATAAGTAACATTTACAATGATACCATAAGGCTAGAGTATGTTAAATATCAAAGAGATCCAGAGAGTGTAGAATGTTGGTATAAGGAACACCCAGAGAGGATTTTCTTCTACCAAAAACAAGATCTTGTTGAAAATATCCCTTTTATCATAGGCATACAAACAAATTCGTTGTGTTCAATGATGCTAAAATACTCTCACAATAATATTATCTCAATGGATTCAACCTTTAGTACAAATAAGTACGGGGTGAGTACATATTTATCCTAATCGGATTCATTTATTTAACCTCATATTAATGCATGTCTCTTATATAAATATAATTATAGCTCATTTTTTGTAATGCAATATCAACTTTACACTTTAATGGTTTTCGACGAACATCACAATGGGGTTCCAGTAGCTTGGGTTATATCATCACGCAATACTATAGCTGATATTTCTAAATGGATGTTGGCCTTATTTGCAATTGGAAACAAAGAGCGACCAGATTGGCATGTTCTTGCCTTCATCACAAATGATGCTACTGTCAAAAATGAAGTGTTGAGGTGATGTGTTTATTATTTTTATAAGAGGCATAAAAAATATTGTTAATGTATAATCTCTCTAAAAATTATGTTATTCCAGGTCTTCAATCAAGTGTAAAGTATTATTATGCGTGTGGCATGTTCGTCGTGCATGGTTGAGGAATGTTGGAAACATGGTCCAAGGAAGGGAAAAAAAAATACGCATTTTTCGTGGTTTATGAGAAATCATGCACACATGTAAAGATGATGAATCTGTGAAAAAGAAAGTTGAAAGCTTATTTGAAGAATTCAGTGAACAAAAAAGCTTTTTGGAATATTCTAGAACTACTTGGTTAGCCAACAACAAAATATGTAAGCTTCTTATTGGTGGTTTTAATGACTGTATTTTTCATGTCACATGTATACTTATTAATATATAACTAATAAGTTTCTTTCTAAATATATGTGGGAAAAAGAATACAGAAATTTTCCACATTCAAATCAAGATACGAACAATGCCATTGAATCTTACCATCGGTATATCAAGGAAAGGTACCTATGTGATAAGAACAATGCATTCCATAGAAGAGTTGATTGGTTAATCTATGTTTTGTTGACAAAGGTTGTATTATATTACAATCATATGCACCGTATAAAAGAAGCTGGTTTTGTACGACCCAGAAAAATCCAGGAACAATTGAATTCATCCAAGTGTAGAGCTAAGAAAATCTCAAATGAAGATTGTGTGCCTAATGAAAAGAGTAATGATTATTGGATTCGTAGCCAAAATAAGGATACTTGTGAAATTTGGTACAATGTCATATATAAGGGTTCTAATCTACACTTCTGCAATTACAATTGGGCCCTGAATGGAAATATCTATAAACATGTATTGAAAGTTGAGATGTTAGTGAGTAACACTATTTTGGGTGAAAATGTAGCACCTGGTGTCACTGATCCCACTACAAAAAGGCCTAGAATTTTATTTGATTTGAATGAAACACCTATATTGGGCCTAGAAATCCAAACAGAGCTTTCGCCATGCTTTGATTCTCCTCCCAATTTGAATTATCATAATGAAACAAGCATTGATGATTTAGAGAATTTCTCATATAATGTTGAATCAACTAATGTACGACAATATAGTGCATTCTCTGAAGATGATGAGATGAAACGTGTTAACTCATCAACTCATGAGAAATTGAGATCCATAATACCTACAAATTTGGAACAGGAATGTGCATTGAACAACTTGGTAGACAAAGCATGTCAAGAATACAACAAAATGTTTTTCAATACTATAACTCCATCCAAGATCACTACCAAGAGAAAACATAGTTTCTTGAGTCCAGTAAATAAAAAGATGTGATGTGGTCGCAAGTAAAAATCAGGGACAGATAAACTACAATTTGAAAGGGTTGGACAAGTTCATGCAAGAAAAAAGAATGGGTGAACAATTGCAGTTATCTTCTCAAAAAAAAGAAATGTGGACCACGCGCCTGAGATAATGCAAGATTCTATTATACCCAATATTGGTATGGAAATTTCATGCTATGCATTGTTTTACGTTAAATGTGATATATTATCATGTTCAACACATTTGCATAACTATATGAACTTTTTTTATTATTACAGCTGAGGGACCCACATCTCACAACATTCCAAATTGTCGAATTCATTTATGTGATGAACATGCTATTGAAAAAAGTTCTAGCATTGGGAACACTGCTTCAGCCATTAACATCCCAATATCCTCCCCAAGGGTGCTCCCCCGTATTGTAGAACCAATTAGGATGTATCATCGCCCACACCCACCACCTTTTTCCTTCATAAATTCTTCCATGCCTATAACCACCTCTGTAATACCTTCCCAATGCTCACCCCTACCCTTCAGTCATCCACCATTCTCATTTTTTTAATCATCCACCCTTAACATTCCAATTCCCCCCCCTAGGTTAATTCCTCGGCCTATAGTGATTCCCACTATCGTACAACTGGTGGCGTGTATCGTCGCCCACACCCACTATCTTTTCCCTATTTCACTTCCACCATGCCTTTATCCAGAACCCCTGAACCATGCCTATATTTGTCACCAAGTGCTCCACCATATACCTAGGAAGGGCTGTCTTCTCCATTGCCTCAGATCCTCACGGTGAGAATGAGTATTTGATCAAAATACCATCATGAATTAATGAAATTGATTATATGACTTCCAATTTTTACAACTAATTGATTATTGTAATTTTTGCAGATATATCAATTTGGAAATCCACCTGGGAGTGTCAAGAGGGAAGAGGGTGACGTATAGACCCATACTTTAGATCAAGCATGATGTTGTTTTTCCATTATCTCATTTATGGGCATGAGATTCCATTATCTATGTTGGAAATGAAGTTCTATTTTGTAAAAAAGAAACATGTATAGTTGGACCTATTTTGAATAAAAATACATAAATTTAGACTTGTGTTTATGACAACATCTTCATTGAATTTTAAATCCTTATGTGGATGCGATGTTATATTCTATCAATGTTACATTACTTTTGATGAATGTAGTTGTAATGGATTTTGCTTTTATTATTTACAAATTATCAAGTTTACAAGTTAAGTTACTTTTATATTTATATCTTATTTGATGTTGCATGCATGGACGAACATATCATTACGATATACTAAAAGCTTCACATATACTAAATATATACGCATATATGAAAGTTGCGCATATACGGAAGATGTGCACATATACAGAAGTTATGCGTATTTACGAAAGATTTGAACATATATAGAAGATATGTGTATTTACGAAAGAAGCATAAATTTTATATATGGAGGTAGCACAACTTCTGTATATGTGCATATTTCGTATCGCATATCTTCTGTATGTGCACAACTTGTATGTATGTGCATATCTTCCATATATGCACATAAACAAAAGATCCACATATATATGGAGGTTAAAGTTGAGTATATAAGAAGGTTGAAGTTATTCTCAACTTTTGTATATGCGCATATATGGAAGCTACATATATACGGAAGCTGTGCATATCTTCCGTATATGCACAACTTCTGTATATGCGTATATCCTCTATATATGTGAAACTTCCGTATATGCACATATACAAAAGCTAAGTATATAAAGAAGTTGTGCACAACTTCCATAATATGCATACACAACAGTCCATATATATGCTCAACTTCTCTACCTGCACATATCTTCCGTATATGCAGAACTTTTATATGTGTGCATATTCTCTCTATATGTGTATCTTACATATATTCACATATCTTCCATATATACGCATATTCAGAATATATGCACATATACTTGAAACATATATATGAAAGCTACACATATACAGAAGATATGTGCAGATATCATGTGCATGTGCAACTTTTGTATATACGCATATCCTCTATATAAGCATATCTGACAGCCTCCATATGCGCATATTTTAAGTGCCTATACTGAAGAAGTACATATACGGAAGACATGCACATATATGGAGGCTAGAGTTCTGCACAACTTCTGTGTATGCGCATATCTTCCGTATATGCACATTTTTTTCCATCTTTTGTATATTTGCATATCTTCTGTATATACGTAACTTTCTTCTATGTGAATATCTTCCACATATGTACGTCTTTTATGTATGTGCATCTACCATACATGTGCAACTTCCATATATGGAAATTTTTCATATACGGAAATCGTGCATATACAGAAGATATGCGCATATCTTCTGTATATGCGAAACTTTTCTATATGCACATATCTTCCAGGTATATGTGCAACTTCCGTATATACACATAAACTTCAGTATATGCATGTCTTTTATATATGTGAATTTACAGTATATGTGCAACTTCCATATACAAAAATTGCATGTATATGGAAATGTGCATGGTTTTCTTGGGCGTATAGGAGGGTAATCAAGTCACTTTTTCATGATTTTACAAGTAAAACCCCTAAACAACTTTACTTGAGCATTCAACTAGGCCAAAGGTCATATACGGGAAAAAAAAAATGCGCATATACGGAAGATATGCACATATATAGAAGTTGTGTAGAACTCTAGCCTCCATATATGTGCATGTCTTCCGTATATGCACTTCTTCAATATAGGCACTTAAGATATGCGCATATGGAGGCCGTTAGATATGCCTATATAGAGGATATGCGTATATATAGAAGTTGCACATGCACATGATATATGGACATATCTTCTGTATATGTGTAGCTTTCATATATACGTTTCAAGTATATGTGCATATATTTTGAATATGTGTATATACGAAAGATATGTGAATATATGTAAGATACACATATAGAGAGAATATGCACATATATAAAAGTTCTACATATACGGAAGATAGGTGCAGGTAGAGAAGTTGAGCATATATATGGACTGTTGTGTATGCATATTATGGAAGTTGTGCACAACTTCTTTATATACTTAGCTTTTGTATATGTGCATATACGGAAGTTTCACATATGTAGAGGATATATGCATATACAGAAATTGTGCATATATGGAAGATATGCACAGCTTCCGTATATACGTAGCTTCCATATATGCGCATATACAAAAGTTGAGAATAACTTCAACCTTCTTATATACTCAACTTTAACCTCCATATATATGTGGATCTTTTGTTTATATGCATATACGAAAAATATGCATATACATACAAGTTGTGTACATACGGAAGATATGCGATACAAAATATGCACACATACAGAAGTTGTGTTACCTCCCTATATAAAATTTATGCTTCTTTCGTAAATACACATATCTTCCATATATGTTCAAATCTTCCATAAATATGCATAACTTCTGTATATGTGCACATCTTTCGTATATGCGCAACTTCTGTATATGTGTATATCTTTAGTACATGTGAAGCTTTTGTATATGTGAAGCTTTTAGTATGTCGTAATGATATGTTCGTCCACACATGCAACATGAAATAAGATATAAATATAAAAGTAACTTAACTTGTAAACTTGATAATTTGTAAATAATAAAAGCAAAATCCATTACAACTACATTCATAAAAAGCAATGTAACATTGATAGAATATAACATCGCATCCACATAAGGATTTAAAATTCAATGAAGATGTCGTCATAAACACAAGTCTAAATTTATGTATTTTTATTCAAAATAGGTCCAACTATACATGTTTCTTTTTTACAAAATAAAACTTCATTTCCAACATAGATAATGGAATCTCATGCCCATAAATGACATATGGAAAAACAACATCCTGCTCAATCTAAAGTATGGGTCTATAAGTCACCCTCGTCCCTCTTGGCACTCCCAGGTGGATTTCCAAATTGATATCTCTGCAAAGATTACAATAATCAATTAGTTGTAAAAATTGAAAGGCATATAATCAATTTCATTAATTCATGATGATATTTTGATCAAATACTCATTTTCACTGTGATGGTGGAGCACTTGGCGACGGATATAGGCATGGTTCAGGGGTGTTGGATAAAGGCATGGTGGAAGTGAAATAGGTAAAAGGTAGTGGGTGTGGGCAACGATACACCCCCATCGGTTGTACGATAGTGGGAATCACTGTAGGCCGGGGAATTAACCTGGGGGAAATTGGAATGTTAAGAGTGGACGATTGAAAAATTGAGAATGGTGGATGACTGAAGGGTATGGGTGAGCATTAGGAAGGTATTACAGAGGTGGTTATAGGTATGGAAGAATTTATGAAGGAAAAAGGTGGTGGGTGTGGGCGATGATACATCCTAATTGGTTCTACAATAGGGGAGAGCACCCTTCGGGAGGATATTGGGATGTTAATAGTTGAAGCAGTGTTCCCAATTCTAGATATTTTTTCAATAGCATGTTCATCAAATAAATGAATTTGACAATTTTGAATGTTGTGAGATGTGGGTCCCTCAGTTGTAACAATAAAAAAGTTCATATAGTTATGCAAATGTGTTGAACATGATAATATATCGCATTTAACTTAAAACAATGCATAGCATGAAATTTCAATACCAATATTGGGTATAATAGAATCTTGCATTATCTCAGGCGCGTGGTCCACATTTCTTTGTTTTTGAGAAGATAGCTCCAGTTGTTCATCCATTCTTTTTTTCTTGCATGAACTCGCCCAACCCTTTCAAATTGTAGTTTATCTGTCCCTCATTTTGACTTGTGACCACATCGCCTCTTTTTATTTACTGGACTCAAGAAACTACGTTTTCTCTTGGTAGTGATCTTGGATGGAGTTATAGTATTGAAAAACATTTTGTTGTATTCTTGACATGCTTTGTCTACCAAGTTTTTCAATGCACATGCCTGTTCCAAATTTGTAGGTATTATGGATCTCAATTTCTCATGAGTTGGTGAGTTAACACGTTTCATCTCATCATATTCAGAGAATGCACTATCTTGTCATACATTGTTTGATTCAACATTATATGAGAAATTCTCTAAATCATCAATGCTTGTTTCATTATGATAATTCAAATTGGGAGGAGAATGAAAGCATGGCGAAAGCTCTGTTTGAATTTCTGGGCCCAATATAGGTGTTTCAATCAAATCAAATAAAATTCTAGGCCTTTTTGTAGTGGGATCAGTGACACCAGGTGCTACATTTTCACCCAAAATAGTGTTACTCACTAACATCTCAACTTTCAATACATGTTTACAGATATTTCCATTCAAGGCCTAATTGCAATTGTGGAAGTGTAGATTAGAACCCTTATATATGACATTGTACCAAATGTCACAAGTATCCTTATTTTGGCTACGAACCCAATAATCATTAATCTTTTCATTAGGCACACAATATTCATTTGGGATTTTCTTAGCTCTACACTTGGATGAATTCAATTGTTCCTGGATTCTTCTGGGTCATACAAAACCAACTTCTTTTAAACGGTGCATATGATTGTAATATAATACAACCTTTGTCAACAAAACATAGATTAACCAATCAATCCTTCTATGGCATGCTTTGTTATTCTCACATAGCTACCTTTCCTTGATATACCGATGGTAAGATTCAATGGCATTTTTCGTATCTTGATTTCAATGTGGAAATTTTCTATATGCTTTTGCTCACATATTTGTAGAAAGAAATTTATTAGTTATATATTAATAAGTATACATATGACATGAAAAATAGAGTCATTAAAACCACCAATAAGAAGCTTACATATTTTGTTGTTGGCTAACCAAATAGTTCTAAAATATTCCAAAAAATATTTTTTGTTCACTAAATTCTTCAAATAAGCTTTCAACTTTCCTTTTCACAGATTCATCATCTTTACACGTGTGCATGATTTCTCCTAAACCATGAAAAATGCGTATTTGGTTTTCCCTTCCTTGGACCTTGTTTCTAACATTCCTAAACCATGCACGACGAACATGCCACACACATAATAATACTTTACACTTGATTGAAGACTTGAAATAACATAATAATTAGAGAGATTATACATTAACAATGTTTTTTATGCCTCTTATAAAAATAATAAACACATCACCTCAACGCTTCAATTTTGGCAGTAGAATCATCTGTGATGAAGGCAAGAACATGCCAATCTAGTCGCTCTTTGTTTCCAATGACAAATAAGGCCAACATCCATTTACAAATATCAGCTATAGTATTGCGTAATGATATAACCCAAGCTACTAGAACCCGATTGTGATGTTCGTCGAAAACCATTAAGGGGTAAAGTTGATACTGCATTACAAAAAATGTGCATAATTATATTTATATAAGATACATGCATTAATATGAGGTTAAATAAATGAATCTGATTTAGGATAAATATGTACTCACCCCGTACTTATTTGTACTAAAGGTTGAATCCATGGATATTATATTATTGTGAGCATATTTTAGCATCATTGAACACATCCACTTTGTTTGTATGCCTATGATAAAAGCGATATTTTCAACAAGATCTTGTTTTGGTAGAAGAAAAAACTCTCTGGGTGTTCCTTATACCAAGATTCTACACTCTTTGGATCACTTTGATCTTTAACATCCTCTAGCCTTATGGTATCATTGTAAATGTTACTTATATCTTTTCTTGCCATGTATGTATCTCGAGATATCCCTATGTATAACTCACTAGATCCATCCTTCACATCAGAGATGAACTTGTCCCATGTCATTGTAACATTAAAACCTCTTTTAATGAAATGTTAAACACTAGATCGCATATCCCTTGTTAAATGTGGTGCATAACTAAATCTCATGGCCCTACCGATTGCATCTATCCCATGAAAAATAACATTGGATTTATCAATATGCCTACATTTAGTATATATTATTACAACATCATCTGGTCTCATTTGAAGTCGTCACACAAAGAAGTGAAATTGGCAACCAACTTTAATACTTTCATGTCAATTGTGGTTTGTCTTTGGATCTGATGATGCACTCCTAATTCTCCTTTTCTACTGTGGACCATATGAACACCAATAACTGTACGTAAAAAAATTACTACAAATTAGATATAATATTTATGCTTATTGAAAAAAATATACGTATCTTGATATAGAGACTCACACAACCCACTCCAGATATGTTGAGTAATTGGTGTGTTTGATATCCTCTATTTTTTTACTTCGATGATTCTGAAGAAGAAATTGAGTGGGTGCACTTTCATTTGATTCCTCTCCACTTATGAAATCATCAAGTCGACAATATGGAATAACTGCAACTTGGTCCCCATCAATCTCTGTCCATGTTAAGTCTTCTACTGAAAATTGTAGCATATCTTCCGAGTCTTCAACTTCCAACTTGTTAATCCTATCCCACTTAGTCATTCTTAAAATACCTATACAAATTGCATTGAAAATAATTTAGTTTGAGTAAATATTATGGTATTGATCAATGCATAGCGTCTAAGCATGGAAGTCTCAATTTTAGGTAAATATTTTATACTTTTCACGTAAACCACTTTGGGATTAAGTAATATTGAGGGGTCTTAGATGACATTGTACGATAAGTAAGATCATAAGATATTGGGTCATTAATAATCTTAAATATCTCTGACAAATTTAGACTAACCATGTATGACATATGAATTATTTCTGGAGGTGGTGCCACCATGTTATTGTCAAGGGGCAACTTGTGATGAGTCACTGAGCTGGAAGGGGTCAAAGGGAACTTCCTAACACTGACAAATGAGATGGTGCACTAATGGGTCCCTTCAAATAGGGATGAAAGGGGAGACATAAAACCTCTCCCCAACAAACCCCCCAATATCAAGATTAAAACCGCTAAAAAAATTTGTGAATTAAGACAAGAGGAAATCCCCTCTATTAAATCTTCTTTGAGAAAAAAATACACGGTGGTGGTGACTTAGTAATGTTATAGAATAGTATAGGGACTCCACTAGGATAGAATAGGATCAACTAGCTCAAAAATACAAGACTCACCAAACCACACCTCATTTTGCAATCTAGTTCCTCTAGCTAAAAAGCCAAAGCCTATCACCATCATCCTTGAAGAATAAAGGGAGGCATTGATTTGCATATACATTGATCAAAGAATTATTCCCCCTTAAAGCATCCAAGAAGTTAACCCTAGATAGTTTTTGGATACCTCCTTCACCCACTTTAGTATTAGAGCCAAAAGAGTGTTCAATGGAGTAATGTGAACCATACGCCTTGTTACATTCTAAAAATTCATCACCACCTTCAAATTTTGAAAACCAAAGTAAAATGAAGCCTTCAAAACTTCAAATAGTGCACAAGATTCAACATAATTAATTATTGAAATATCAAGAACCCAAAGAAATGCACTTTCAATTAATCCTATAGGATCTGTAATAACCCTTGTATCACCCACCAGCCCACTTTATAACATGATAATTAGTGAGTTAAGAAAATTAGTAGAGTTTTTAGAATTTTAATTGAATCATTAATAATTATTAATGGTAAGGATTTAATATTCTAGAATTTTTATTTTCTTTTTGTCTTTTTAATTAAATTGACTAATTAAAAAAAATGCCACATAACCAAGTGTGTTAGACTTGCCTTCGTTAATTTGCACCTAATCTACCAATTAGTACCATTTTTCTACCCATTAGTTCATTAGTTAATTTATTAATTTTCTAAGTAATAAAAATCATTTTTAAATAATAATAACATAATTCAAAAGCATAATATAGTTAGCAATTAAATATTAACATATAAGACCTCATGTGTGAGATAAACAACTCTTTCCATACAAAAATTTCACTACTTAATTTATAAAATAAAAGTATACATATCTTCCGCTCCTTTATATTCAAATATAAAACATATAAAATAAAAAAACACATAATGTTTAACCAACTTATTGGAGTTACAATTAACTAGTAATAATTTAATAAAATAATTGATTAAATATTTAAAATATTTAATTATTAAGGAGTTTACAATTCTACACTTAGGGATTCAATTATGTCTCAAAGGTGGAACGGTCCTTCATGCTAATGGACCCATTTAAGCATCTTTCATGAGATATTTGGGAACAATCACTTATACCAACGATTGATGGTCCCAAAAACTATAATTAGTACAATTTAGATGTTTTGTTATTTAAGAATGAAGCATCGAACGAATTTAAGTTAGTCGTCCCCATAATATCATTGCTCACCCTAGCTTACATACTTAATATTTAACAATGAACCAACTTAACATATGCTGATGCACCCCGCATCTTTGCTTTATTAGATGCATAAGTTAGAGGTTTATTTAGCCTAATAACACCCCTCTTTTTTAATTAAGTAGATTATGGAGAGTCCTTTACCAGATCTCAAGGTATGTGGTTAAAGATGATAATGAGTCATTGAGAAAGGTAACTTTTAAGTGTAAAAGCAGATGCATAAGTTAGAGGTTTATTTAGCCTAATAACACCCCTCTTTTTTAATTAAGTAGATTATGGAGAGTCCTTTACCAGATCTCAAGGTATGTGGTTAAAGATGATAATGAGTCATTGAGAAAGGTAACTTTTAAGTGTAAAAGCATAGGTTGAGGCTTCTCCAGTCTAATAATACCCCTCTTTTTACATAAGTAGATTGGAGAGGTCTTCACCATGAGATGTCATGGTATTGAAAGTTGAGAATGAATTGTTCAAAAAGTAATATTCAGTTTAAGTTGTTGTGAAACAATATATAAATTATTGTAGATATTCACCCAAAATAATTTATTATAGCCTACATTGTCATTTTGAAATTTTTATTATTTAATTTATTTTTTGAATTTTAATTTTGTTTATTATTTTATTATTCAAATATTTAAAAATAATTTAAATAAAAAATAAGTAAATGGAAATATTAGTTATATGATTTAATAAAAGATGTAATTTAGAAAATATGATATCAGAGAAATCTAATTAAAAAGCAGACTTATATTATATTATCTTTTATTTAATTATGAAACTATACATACAAAAAAAACGAGTATTTATTACAGAGTTTTTTTTGACATTGTATTCTAAATGGTTCTTATGTTATGCTCTTAAATGCTCTACTCTACCATGAGACAATACAATGCTTGAAAGATGGAACCCCCTCTCTTTCTAGTGACCTGGTGTTTAACATAGCTTGATAATGATTTTAGATTAGGCTTTTCACATGTCTCAACACTTCGTTAGTGTTAAATACATAGAAATATTGAAACCCATAAAAGAAAAAATTGTAAATGAATATAGAAATCATATAATTTAATAGAAGATATAACTTAGGGGATATCATATCAGAGAAAACCTAATTAGAAGGTGAGGCTTATACTCTACTCTTTTTTATTTAATTATGGAAATACAAATACAAAGAAAGGGGTATTGACTATTGAGTTGCCTATGACATTGTTGTCTATATGGTTGTTGCAAATTATCTTTCTCATTTGTTTTGATCTAAATCCCACTCCTAGATGTTGTGCTCAACTATGTTTTAATACAATCCTAAAAAGATGGAACCCCTTCTCTTCCTAGTGACGTAGTGTTTAACATAGCTTGGAAACTATTTAAGGTTTAGGGTTTTCACATTTTTCAAGCCACTATTAGTGTTAAGGTTTTGGACCTTTTAGGATCTTCTTGAATGTACACACGCAACTAACTCCACATATTTAAGTAATGGCGTTGATGCAGCATCCACTTGGTACCACCGTGTGAACAAGTTAGCTCAACTTGTGGGAGGCATATGAAATTTGATTAAGGTGATTTTCACATTGTTTGAAAGCTAGAATTGCTGTAAAATGACATCAAGAGACAGAGAGCTATGCTCACAAAGTTTTCACTCATTCCATATCCCAAAATAACTTTAGAGGGCTTTAAATTCTAAATCTCAAAATTAGGACATATCATAAAATATGTCAGAAAAGATAATTCCTCCAATTTTTCTACCCAAAAAATATCAAAATAAATAACAAATTATCCAATAATTCATTTTAAATCAATTAAAAAAATGTTTCATTTCAATTTTTATTTGTAGAATTTATTTTAATGTATATTCAGGTGAAACAAGAATTGGAATGTTTTGTGTAGCATTTTCTTGTTATTCTTAATATGAAAAAGTAAAGTATTTATGTATTCTTAAAATGGAATGTGTGTCTCTTTTATGGTGAGGAGAGGAATATGTATAAAAAGAAATTACATACATAAAGAAAAATGAAAAATAAAGTGTTACTTTCCCTTTAAGTTAAGCTATGTGATCAATCAAACAAGGAAAATAGTTTTAGTTTGTTTTGCATATGATAAAAGGTCCTATGAAGACCTATTCGTCCTTTCCACTCTACAAGTAACTGGGCCTTGAGGAGATATCTTTTATGACGGGTACTGGGGCTACGTCCCGAAAGAACTGGTGATGCTTCTAGCAGCCAAAAAATGACGGGTACTAGGGCTACATCCCGAAAGAACTGGTGACGCTTCTAGTAGCCAAAAAATGACGGGTACTGGGGCTATGTCCCGAAAGAATTGGTGACACTTCCAGCAGCCAAAAGAATCAACCAAGGTATTGAATGAGGCTTTAGTGCTTCCCACACCTCCACCTATAGGGAAAGATGCCCTAAAATTTGGCCAATAGGATACCTTCGTCTCATAGAGGCAGTCAAGTCTTTAGCTTCTTGGTAATCGGTTATCAGTATTGAGCACTATATAGGTCAGGTAGCCCCATATAGTACCACACGCACTAAGCCTAAGCCAAAACCCCTCTGAATCGGGTCTCTATGCTGCTTGGGTAGTCTTTTCCATGGAATGATTGAAGGATTTGAAGCACCCTAAAAGACAACTTCTATGTTTCAAAATGTAACATGGCCATGGCAACTTATTGGATGCCTACCCCCAACAGTCCTAACATAATCTATAAATTATTTTGTGGCCCATGTGGTGACATTTAGTTTGTTCAATTTATGATTGCTTTTAGGTGTCTTCCTTTACTTATGGTGTGAAAAATTAAGCTTACATAAACTAAGTACAAAAGGTTTTTACACTTGATTCCCTTTGTTCAAAGTTTAGAGTAGCTTAGTGTGTGTACTGAAATGTGTGTGTAAGTGACAGAGTGAACATACAAAGTTTGTAGCCATGTGGATATGCGATGATCCTTTTCAAAATCGTCTACTTACACTAAATTATGTTTGTTCCTTACCTGCAAATACAATAATGTGTGGTTGATGGGCCACTTACTTCCTTCCTATTACACTATGTGAGCCTAAAAAGGGAGATGGAAAACTGAGTGCTTTGAGAAATATTTCAGATGCAAGCCCAGGATCGTCTAAAAGACGCAAGGGAAGCAGGGGCTACTCCCTTTCTTTAATAACACCAGTTCCTAGTCCCAATGCTAATGAAGTAAAAATTCTTTGGTTAGTAAAAAATATGAGTGGATTATGGGCCACTTACTCCTTTGCTAATTAAGCTATGTGACTTGGGTAAAATAGCAAAACAAGTTGAAAAAATGTGTGGATTATGGCCACTTACTTTGCCCCTTAATTAAGCTATGTGTGAAATGTAAAAATTTTAAAGTAAAGGCTAAGTAATTACCCTACTAATACTGATTATTAAAACAATCTGAACTATTGGGAAAAAAATTGCAGAGGTGAAGGCAATTCACTAAAGGTTTCCAGTCACCCACGAAAGAAAAATTACAATGATTGTTTTTGTTCCCTGTAAACTGTGGGGTTATGCTCTACACAAGCGAGCGAACCGTGTGTCAATCTGCAAGAAAATGATAAGTGTTAAGCCAAATTATAGATATTAAGAGTGAGAATGATTATAAGCAATATGCATTATCAATGTTATAAATTTAAAATTATATGATTAAGGAACAATGTATTTTATGAATGATACTATACTATAAATAATTTAACTAAAATTTACAATCTCACTAAAACAAATTAGTATTGAAGAACTAAAGGAAAAATTTATACCTTTATAATAAATTCATTTAAATTAAATGACATCCTAAGAAATAACACAAGGCCTTGTGCAAGGAAATTAAAGCATAGTATAAAGAAATATCAAAGTACTTTGTAAAATAAATGTAGAGATAAAAAATTATACTAACTATATGCTATTAGTCAATCAAAAATGCATTATGTAATATTTTTTCTCAAAACTTTGGAAATGAGTGGATATTTATGGTAGGAATGTAGCTCGAATACAAAAGAGGAATAATCAAGAAACCAAGTCTACTAGAACCATTGTCCATACCAAGTGAGTGTTGGGAAGAGGCCATAATGGATTTTATTACAATTATACCAAAGTATGAAGGAACAAATTTCATTATGGTTTTTGTGTTTTCACTCACAAAGTATGTCCACTTTTATAGAAAAGAAGCATCAAAATGGTTTCTGAGGAACAATATGCAAAGGAAGAAAATCGATGTCAAAGTAGAAACCCACCATGAAAAGCGCTGCAAACATGATGAGCAGGAGACAACCTTTAGAATAGACTCATTCACCCCTTATTGCTCACTCAACTTTATTGTGACACAAACACGTAACGCAGAAACATCAAAAGTAAGGCAAAAAGGAAAAAACGTAACGGTATGATGTCAATATATCCATAAAATTGATATATATATATATATATATACATATATATATATATATATATATATATATATATATATATATATATATATATATATATATATATATATATATATATATATATATATATATATATATATATATATACATATATATATATATATATATATATATATATATATATATATATATATAGATATATATATATATATATATATATATATATATACATATATATATATATATATATATATACATATATATATATATATATAAGATAACTATCTTCGTCAATAAGAGAAAATTGGATAAAGTCACCGTATAAGATGACTCATCAATAGTATAATGATATATCTTATATATCATTAAATCAATAAATCAGAACAAGATCCAATAAGACCCATGGATAGTTGGTTCACTCATATTAATTTTGAAGCAGAAAATATTCAAATAAAAGAATTATATTTTTTGAGGCCTAGTTTAAAGAGATAATTTTTTAGTATGACCCATGATGAAATTGTAATGTTCCATCATTTAAATTATATATTTAAATATGATATAGATTTAATACATTAAAATTTTTATGATATATTCCATTAAATAAATTCAATAATTTAAAATTATAATTATCTCAATTTCACACACTGAATTAAAAAATCTTAAAAAACAAAAAATATGATTAAATATAAAATAGATTTAATGCATCAAAAAAATTATGATGCATTCCATTAAATAAACTTAACAACTTAAAATTATAATTATCTCAGTTTCACACACTGAATTAAAAAATCTTAAAAAAACAAAAAAAAATAACACCATTAAAATACACTTCATGTGTTAAAATTTATAATGAATTATATAAATATCATTAAACTCATCATAGAATTTAGGTAAAGAATTAAAAAATTAAAAGTAGAAACAACTCGTAAAAATTAATAATTTTAATAATTACCTTTTAATTCTGGACAATCTCTTACAGTATTTAATGGAGGAGGAATTGCATACTATGAATCCTAGTATCCTATCCATGTTGGAGAGGGAAAAAAAAAATTTGTTCAAATTTCTAGCACTTTTCTATTGATTGCTCCTACTGATGGGGATGAACAAAAATGAGTCTAACCCTATATCCAATATAATTCTATGTACAATATTCAAAACTGTCAATGTAAGAAGTGTATGTATGAATTTGGGGTTATACTTTGAAAAATTGAAGGCATTGTTCTTTGTCTTGTAAACTTCACTTGATTTGTCTGTAGATCTTCCAGTGTACCATCCACCATAGTTGTAGAATTTTAGTGTCAATAGTAACCCAAAAATGTCTTTGCACCATCCACACTAGGGAAATAAGGTGGCTCAAAATATATCTGACACAGGGCATCACAAGCACCTAGATATGATGAACCCTTCATTTCAATGCTACCCATGGCTGCTACTACCAGCTGCTAATATGAGAAGAAAAATGTTTTCACCACGGCTTCTATTGCCTGGAAGGCCAACAAAACAGGTATTGTTGCAGCATGATAAGCACCTGAAGTGCTATGTGAGGGAAGTCCATGTGAATGAAACAAATGCATAAGTGCCTCCTGGAGCCTTGGTCCACCCTTTGGATCAGCCTCAACACCCATGACTTTGGGCACCAGATGCCTTAGTTCCTTGCATGCATTTGTAAGGTCTCTGAGGGGGCAGACCGAAGGCAATATGCGCTTGCAAGCGTACTGGTGCTGCTAATTTCCAACTGGTGTTTAAGGCGAAGGAAATCATCTGGGTCCATCACTAGAAGCAAATTCACAATTTCTGTGAGCATCTTCCATATCCTTTCAACCATCCAACAGTCTGCAGATGCTCCTACGAAATCCCCAGAGTCTATTCTTTGATATATTCTGTGCAACAATTCTTGGCCTACAAATACCCAGGCCTCAAAGATATGGAGGACATTGCAAAGTGTGGCATCTTCTGGATTATGGAACTGTTTATGTTGTTTTAAAGAGTGCAAATATCTTGGCTTGCAGATTCTATCATATTCAAGAATAGGCTTACCTGACAGATTTGGTTCCCCCAGACCTAAAGTGAAGGGAGTCCTCTGCATATGGTCTTCAATGGCAAGCCATATTCTAGTACCCATAGCTTCAGCTCTTTTCCATGTACCCAAATGAGGAAGTAATCTCTCTTCACTTGTTCTGCTAACCACAGGTAAAGCACCAGGTCTCTGCCATACCTCATGGGAAACTTTCGCAGCAAGAACACCACTACTTACTGACAACTGAATAGTGGGAACCTGCTTGTCATCTTCACAAATCATTGAAATAAACTCAATCTGGGAACTAATTAAGGATTCAAGCATTCTCTTCCATTCCTCTTTGTGAATGCAAGTCCTTGTGTCACAGAGGACAGACAAAACAAACCAAAAAGTAATCTCCAATGAATGTAAGGAAGCCTTTACCAACCCCTCTCTAGAACAACCAGGCCATTCCTTGAATTTCCACATGGCACTGAGCTCGGAGAGATGCACATACTCCTCGTAACCAGCACACTCCATGGGGGAGGGCTCTATGGACTCTTTAACAAAGGCAAAATAGGATGCCATTTATTTATAGGACATATTTTTTCCCTGCAAACAAAACTAGGAGAGTAAAAACACTGATGCTCTCCATATACCATAATCTAAAAAGGACAGCATAATAATATATATACATGCATATATGTGTCTGAAATACACACCTCAACTAATGGGTGTATTAAATATATAAGATTCCATTTTCTTAATATGCCTTCACAAATAGGTGGCGAATTCAAAATGATGATGAGAAATGAACAAATAGCCAAATAAGGTAACCTAAGGATATGGCAATCACTTTTAGCAAAACTTAAAGATGAAGAAAAGAGAAAATGAATAACATATTAGCAGAGTTGTTACCTATACTTGTTGACATGGACAAGTCACTAAATCAATGTTACCCCAAATTAATACCTTAAATGCAATTTTTATGGATACAAACCAAGATTTGGTTAAATAATTGAATGGAATGAACTATTGTGTGCAAATACTATATCACGATGACTCCACAAATAATGTGTTGAGAAACTTAAAGTTGAAGAAAAGGGAATATGAATAACATATTAGCATATGTGTTACATATTATCACCCCAAGAAACTCTCCTAGGTTGTAACTCAGAGATGCTCACGACATCACAAACTCAACTTAATGTTGGAAATGGATGAATGGAAGGAATAACGCATATTCAAGCCAGATAACCACTCCTACTTTGCTTGACTCCAGACATGCGTGAACACCCCCAAACTACAAGGCTTTAAACCACCAATTACTCATAGTTTAAGGATTGGGTGAATATGGAGAATACTAACCACACCAACAGATGCATAGGACCCTGTGATGGCCGGCTGCAACCAGTAAAAAGGTTTGCAAATCTAATTCCCTAGTGCACAAACAGGATGACAGCTCTCTGTCACTAAGTGAAAAGAAACCTGATCAATACATTCACAGATACATGAAAGATTATAACAAAGAGGTAGGATGATAGCTCCTCTAATGCTACACATCAAGAGTTCAAGAAAAATGCCAATCAAGCATAGCCTAGAGCAGAAAAGAGGTGGAAAGTGAGCAATTAACAACAAAAGAAGCTTATATTAGCTGAAAATGCCGACGAGACACTGCGAGTATCAAAGCACTTACAGTGTCTAGAAGTTGAACCTTACATCAAAACAACAACCATCAACCCTGATTACATTTGTTTCTTGGGTATATATAGGGTCTCATTACAAAGGCACTTGGCCAATTTAGATATGGCGGGGTCTTAATTGACCACCAACCACTTTAACTGCCTAATTGATCCAAGTGGATGTTGGTGGCCACCCACGTATCCCGTCTAGACCCCCACAACTGTCCCTTTCAGTTTTTCAGTTTCCTTAATTATAGCGCAGTTTACTATTTTTAGCAGTTTTTCGGGTCCTAAACTTCTGGAGCCGTTTTGAGGCCCTAAACAACGTTTTTTTGGAAATCTACCTCCAACGATTTTTCTCTCAAAAGAATTGTCTTTTCCATCGTAGTCCTCGGAGAGATCTTTCCAACGGGCTATCATGCACGTCAAACGGAGATAATACGACCAATTCGCGACCCCGGGAAGTTGATGTACCAACTTACCAAAAAACGGGGCCCACAATTTGGCGTTTCATCTTCTAGGGTTAGGTTTTGGAATGTGAAGGGTTTCCCATTGTTTCTCAACAATAAATAGGCCTTCGAGCCTCATTGTAACACAGTTCAAAACAGTTGAGAGGCATGTAGCCACACATATCTTCTCAGAGATAAGCTACCGTCGCCCTAGCTGGTTTATTTCCATTTCTGGTTGTAAGCATATTTCAGTATTTTCCATTAATGAAATGAAGTATTATTTCCGCTGCATCTTTGTGTATATGGTTATCTCTGTAATTTGTTGCGTTCCTATTTAATTCTGGATCAGTGGTATCCGAGTGGTCTGCTTTTTCTCTGCATGTCCCCAACGAGGTCGAGATATAAGGAGTTAGGGCTTGAACTAGTTGAACCTTTGGAAGACCACCCTCGCAAATCTCGACGACCTCCCATGGCGGATGAGAAGAAAAACGAGGGGGCAGGAGATCCTATCAAAATCTTGCTCAAAGAAGCCCTCGAGTGACAAAGGAACGCGATGATGGACAGCTTTGCCCAGATCCTTCAGCGGCTACCCAGAGGTGACACATCGGCTTCCAACAGCTACTCTGGAAATGCCACACCCTTTAAGGTACAAGTTAATTTTGAAATCCCCATCTTCGAGGGTCAAATAGACGCAGATGTCGTAGATAAATGGTTAAATCTACTAGATGGGTATTTTTCTGTTCATGAATTTTCAAGTCGGGAAAAGATTGTTTTCGCTCTTCTCAAAGCAGCCCCCCGCGTCAAGGACTGGTGGGAAACCTATTGCAAGCAGAAGGATGAAAGTACAGGCTCACTATTTTCAGCCGCACCCACTTGGAATGACTTCCGGGATGCCATCAAGGAACAGTACTAGCCTATCAAAAGCTATGAGGTCAAATACATCAAATGGACCACACTGTGGCAGGGATGAGACCAAGATGTGCCGGAGTTCACAAACATTTTTCATACCCTTCACACACAATTTGGTATCAAAGATTCTGAGCTGCATCTAGTACTCAAATACTGCGGCTGCCTACATAGATACATCTAGGAAGAGATGGAGTTCTTGAACATCTCCTCACTCGGCACAACATACCAATATGCTGTCAAAATTGAGCAAAAGTTGAAACAGAAGAATCGAGACTTTGGATCTGCAAATCCGAAGCCCAAAGGACAAAGCCAAGGTGGGGTGGCCCAAGACAACCCGTCGAAGCCGCAAGAAAAGAACACCACCACGAAGCCGAAGAAGGACACAGGAAAGTGGTGTGAGTTCCACAAGTGTCCCACTCATAACACAAGTGAGTGTCGGACCAAGTAGTCACTGGTGGCCGAGTTGAAGGCTTCCGAATCAGATGCATGTTCCGACCCTAAGCCAGAACCTGACAAGGGGAATGGCAAAGGGAAGCAAATCATTGATGCGGATCCCAATGTCACTGTTGCCACTGCCAAGATCCAGAAGAATGAGCCCGAAGACCCAGAGGAGGGGGAGCGTCTTTTCCACTCACAGATGTGGGTGAAGGGTTCGCCACTGCAATTCATTGTCGACAGTGGCAGCCAAAAGAACCTTATTTCAGCAGAGGTCGTGAAGCGGTTGGGCCTACCGACTACACCACATCCACAACCATACAGTATCGGGTGGCTTCATGAAGGACGAGATCTCAAAGTTCGCCAGCAGTGCCGCCTTCCCTACAGCATCAAGCCCTTCATAGACGAGGTATTTTGTGATGTTACACCTCTAGATGTTTGCGATGTACTATTAGGCCTACCATACTTGTGGAGGCGACATGCTGTGTATGAGCCAAGGCCTCGCGCTATCATTATTTCTTTGGATAATTCATTATACAGGACATTAGAGGTAGCCCCACCTACTGCCACCTCTTTGATCACTGCCAAGAAAGGAAGCAAGCTCATCTCTCAGACTAGGAATTCATTTTCTCTCTGATTCACTCCCAAAGTAAGGGGAAGATCGTTGCTACATCCATGACCCCCACAAAGGATTCCTCCACACAGTAGCAGCAGCAAAGGGACACGGTCATGACAGAACACAGGAACAACTTCTCCTCACCCACAGGGGTACCACACAAGTTTCAGGTGGGCAACAAAGTTTGGTTACATCTGCAAAAAGAACGCCTTACCATAACCCATCAGAAATTCAGACCACTCCGACATGGTTCTTACACTAGTACCAAGGCTACGGGAAATAGCGCTTGGAAGCATAGCATTCCTCCATTCCTTCGCTTGCACCGAGTGTTCAATGTGGACTATCGTCGACCATGCTTCCCACCATTTCTGGACACATCAAAGATTGTAGAACAGCTCACCAAAGACCCAGCTCAGCAGAAGCTTCCTCATCTCAGGGAGGAACTCAATGCAATGGGGACCATTGCTTCCTAAGGGGGGAGGAATGATCCAGGTGGATGTTGGTGGCCACCCACCTATCCCATCTAGACCCCCACAACTATCCCTTTCAATTTTTCAGTTTCCTTAATTATAGCGCAGTTTACTATTTTTAGCAGTTTTTTGGGTCCTAAACTTCCGGAGCCGTTTTGAGGCCCTAAACGACGTTTTTTGGAAATCTACCTCCAATGATTTTTCTCTCAAAAAAATTATCTTTTCCATCGTATTCCTCGGAGAGATCTTTCCAACGGGCTATCATGCGCGTCAAATGGAGATAATACGACCAATTCACGACCCCGGGAAGTTGATATACCAACTTACCCAAAAACGGGGCCCACAATTTGGCGTTTCATCTTCTAGGGTTAGATTTTAGAAGGTGAAGGGTTTTCTATTGTTTCTCAACAATAAATAGGCCTTCGAGCCTCATTGTAACATAGTTCAAAACAGTTTAGAGGCATGTAACCACACATCTCTTCTCAGAGATAAGCTACCATCGCCCTAGCTGGTTTATTTCCATTTCTGGTTGTAAGCATATTTCAGAATTTTCCATTAATGAAATGAAGTATTATTTCCGCTGCATCTTTGTGTATATGGTTATCTCTGTAATTTGTTGCATTCATGTTTAAGTCTGGATTACTGATGGAGTCTAAGTGCGATTTCTTGCTGTAGTATATGAATTTGATCTTCTCGGGTGCTCTACTGTCTTCTCAGGTGGCTGGGGTGTCATATGGGATGAATTCCCATAACTGTTAAATGCGCTTGCCTGTTCGTGCTCTGTCCCTTTCTTTCTCAGCCATATTGTCTGTTAAATGTGGTTGTTGAGGAGGAAATGCACCTGGTACTGGTAGACTGGTCACCTTCATCCTTCAGGAGCACGGAACAGTTAAAAGACGCGGACTACATAGCAGGTGGACGAGTAGGAGGAAAGAGAAGGATTGGTTGTTGGATCAAGGGGAAAGACGGTGGGGATGGCCTGGCGAGGGATATCAGGAGAAGCGGGAGTGGAATGGGTGTGGGTCATTGGATCTTGGCGGAGTGGATTGGATGGCGGAGGGATGATCAAGCGAATCACTTTATTGGGCGCAACGGGAGTCGTCGAATCGGGTTTTGGATCTCGGGCCTTTACGTATGGCGACGTGCGATTGCGATCAGATTGCATCGCAATATCGCATTAGCAGAAGTAGAGGGGCACGGCTTTTATACACTCGTGGATGCGATTTGCGATCAGATCGCATCAGCGGAAGCCGAGAAGTGCGGTCTTTGATACACACATGGATGCGATTGCGATAGGACCGATGAAAGGAAAATGAGCGGTGCGAGGGAAGGAGAAAGTAACCGTTATGAGTCTCTCTTGGGTGTGACCATGGACCAAGCTCACTTCTGGCCCTTAGAAATCAGAGATATGTAGCAGGGCTAACACTGGCTCCTTCTGGGGATGAGATACTCCCTGTGAGGTCTCAAGAACTATAGATCATTTCCTTTCCTATAAAAATCAATTAGCAAAGTTTCCTAGTGTTCCGTTGGGCATGAAGTCTAATTGAGCCTATACTAAAGCTGATAAAGCATATATTTACAATTTTAAGGCCAAAAGACCTTAAACCACATAATTTTTTAGAAAACACCCATTGACTGGGCCATCAAAAACCGCTTCCCCTCCCATACTTTGCAGTAGGAAGGTATTGTTCCCTTGAATCTGAGAAATGATAAAAGGCCCTATCCAGAAAGCATCAAACTTCCCATGGTTGCCTCTTTTCTCTTCAGTGCATCCCACTTTAGAGCCAAGTCTCCAACCTGAAAATTATCTATTTTTGTCCTTCTATCAAAGGCTTCCTTGATCTTTTTCTGATGCGCCACAAACCTTTCAATCAATTGTTCTCTGATTTGGTGTACTTCTGCTAAATCAGTGATCCTTTTTGCCATGTCTTCTTCCCCATTCTGCTCTTCTTGCAAGAACTTTGCCACAGGGAGAGTTAACTGAATTGGGAATACAACCTCAGCGCCATATACCAGCTTGAAAGGAGAATTACCTGTGGATTTCTTGGTGGATACTCTGTCAGCCCACAGTGCATATTTGAGCTTAGAATCCCAATTCTTTTTATTGTCTTCCAACAACTTTTTAATTATCCTTATCAGGCTTTTGTTGGAAGATTCTGCTATACCATTGCCTTGATGGTAATATGAGGTGGAATGAACCAGCTTAATGCCCATTGAGTCACACATGTCCACCAATTCTTTTGCCCTGAAGGCTGTTGCATTGTATGTAACCAGTTTATATGGGCAACCAAACCTGGTGGAGATATTTTCTGTCAAGAACTTCATAACCACGTTGTGGTCAGCCTTTCTGGTAGGGATGGCCTCAATCCATCTGGTGAAGTAATCTGTGGCCAGTAATATCCATCTATGCTGGCCACTGGAATGAGGATTAATTTGTCCAAAGAAATCCAAGCCCCACTGCTGAAAAGGGCCACTAACATGTATGGGTGTTAAGGGCAAGGACTTCAATTGCTGCTTCCCTTCAAATATTTGGCACCTGTCACAAGATTTAACAAATGAAAAGACATCAGAAAATAAGATGGGCCAGTAGTATCCGGCTCTAAGAATCTTTTGGGCTGTAGTTTTCCAATAGTGATGTCCTCCACATATGCTGGAATGAAACTGCTACATGGGTTCAATGGATTTTTCTTTGTCCAAACACCTCAAAAGAATTCCAGAGGGGTCCCTCCAGTAGAGTAGATTGTCATGGATACAGTATTTTGTTGCCCTGAGTCTGATAGTTCTGGCTTGTTTTGAACTAAAATCTGGAGGAACCTCTAGCTTCATTAAGAATTGAGCTATGGCAGAGTACCAATCACAAGAAGCTAGATTTTCGGCCAGTGTCTGATTCTTTTCTGGTTCAGCTGTTCCTTCTTCTTCTGTCTGACCATTTTCTGAGATTGAGCCCATGAGATTTATGTCCAGTGTTCTGTAATTTTCTTCAGCCAATAGTCTGGCAAGGCCCTGACCTCTGACAAGCTTAGTGGGCTTCAATTCTATGTTAAATTCAATAAGCTTTGAAATCCATTTAGTCCTTCTTCCATCAGCATCAGGCTGCATTAGAACATCTTTTATTGACGCAGATGGTACATATGCAATTATTTTGGAATGCAGAATGTAAATTCTGAAAGCTTTCAGAAACTTAATAAGAGCATATGCCTATTTCTCAATGATATCATACTTCAGTTCATCATCCCTTAATGTTTTGCTGAAAAATGCTAATGGATGCTCTAAAGCTTCCTCATCAGCTTGCAATAAAACTGTTGCAAGGGTGTCTTCAGAGGCAAATGAAAATATATGGAACTCCTTGCTGTAATTTGGACTGCTCAAAGTGGGAGCTTCCATAATAGCTTTCTTAATGGACTCAAAGGATCTTCGTGCTAAATCAATCCATTTTATTTCTGACCTCTTTCTCAACATGGAGGTGATATGCTTCACAAGTTCTACAAATTTGGGATGAACCTCTTACAAAATTTATTTTACCCAGAAAGGATTGGATGTCTTTCTTTGATCTTGGGACAGACAAGGTCTGTATTGCTTTTACTCTTTCTGGGTCAATTTTGACACCTGCAGTAGAAATAACATGTCCTAATAGCTTGCCTTCTTCCAAAGCGAATTGTGACTTTTTAGGATTGACTAAAATCCCAAACCTTCTGCACTTCAGGAACACTCTCTTTAAATGCTGCAAATGGTCTTGATGGCTGTTGGAGTACACTGTTATATCATCAAGGTAGACAAGGACAAACTTATCCTTCTCTCCCACAAATGATATAAACAATGTAAACTTTGAAACGGGAACTGATACTGTTACCCGTTTCGTAGAGGTAGCAAAAAAATGACCCGATTTTCAAAAGTGGTGATGCAGAATACACATGTTTTTTTTAGAACATGGTTTTTGGCACTTTAATTTTTTTAAATTCTTGTTATGTACATTGTGTTTTAGAATGGTAGTGATTTTCATGCTGATTTTAAAAAGTGGTTATTCCGCATCAAACCCTTTTTTTAAAAACCCTATTTTTTTGACTTTAACTTTTCTAAAGTATGAAATGTAAATAATTATTTTGTAAATTTAATAATTTTGGAAGTGGTCTTCCTCTTCATATTTTCTTGTTTTTATTTTTATTTTTATTTTTATTTTTTCTGTATTGAGCTTTTTATTGATTTGCATATTTAAAGAAGAAGGTCGATATTTTTCATTTTTGATATTTTACATATTTATACGTCGTTAATTAAATTTTTAATCCAAATGAAATAATTGTCTCTAAAAAGCAAATAAAAAATTATATATAAAAAAGGACAAAAATTAAAAATTAAAAAATGTTTAAAAAAATATCTTATAAACCATAAAACAATTTGGAAAAAAAAAAACAAAATATATATATATATATATATATATATATATATATATATATATATCAGTAAAAATTGAGGAAAAAAACATTAGCAAAAACTAGGGAAAAAATATTGAAAACAAACTAATGAAAAATGTAAAAAAATAGTAAAATTAATATTTAAAAAAAAAAACACAAAAAATGTTAAAAAAATTATCTCACAAACAATAAAAGAATTTAGAAAAATAAAAATAAAATTTAACATATATATATATATATATATATATATATATATATATAGTAAAAATAAAGAAATTAAAAAAAAAAACATTAGAAAAAACTCGAAAAAAAAAAAAAAAAAAAAAAAAAAAAAAAAAAAACTAGTTTAAAAAAAAAAATAGAAATTAATGAAAAAAAATTAAAAACTAATAAAATTAATATTAAAGAAACAAAAAAAATTATTCAAATTATAAAAAAAAAACCAAAAAAATGTGTATTTCTCATTTAAAAAAAAAAAAAATTAATTATTTTTTATTAAACATAGGTATTTCATTTAAAAAAAAATTAAAATTATTTTTTTTTAAAACAATATTTTTTTATTATTAAAAACAAAGTTTACTTTTATTTTTATTTAAAAATAAAATTATTGAACATGTATTTTATATTTAGGAAAAAAATAAATAAATAAACCTATATTTTATATTTTAAAATAAAAAATTACATTTAAATTTTTTTCAAACAATGTTTTTTTATTTAAAAAAAAAATGAATTTTTTTCTTTTAACAATTATTTTTTTAAAACAAATTTTTTTTGTTATTATAAAAAAAGTTTTTGTTTTTTTTTTATAAATCAATTTAATTTTTTTAAATAATTTTTTTTGTTATAATAAAAAAAAAATTGCTTCTTTTTTTTTTTTTATAAACCATTTTATTTTATTTTTTTTTTTAATTTAAAATTTTAAAAATCATTAAAAAAATTATCGATTTCCAAATTATAATTTATTTTTTTATTAAAAAAAAAAATTTACGTGCCCCCCCCCCCCCCCGGCGCCCGTGGGGGCGCTGCTGTGGGCGGAGGGCCTGCGCCGTGGCCGTGGGCGGAGGGCCTGCACGTAGGCCCCTCCGCCTACGGCAGCCCCGCGACGGGCGGCCGGGGGGCGGGGCCTCGATTTCGTGTAGGCCCTCCACCCACGGCAGCGCCGCCACGGGCGGCCGGGGGGCGGGGCCTCGATTCCGAGAATCGAGGCCCCGCCCCACGGCCGCTAGTGGCGGCGTTGCCGTGGGCGGAGGGGCCTACGCGCAGGCCCTCCGCCCATGGCAGCGCCGCCACAGGCGGCCGGGGGGCGGGGCCACGATTCCGGAATCGACAGCGCCGCCACGTGCGGCCGGGGGGCGGGCCACGATTCCGGAATCGTGGCCCCACCCCCCGGCTGCCCGTGGCGGCGCTACCGTGGGTGGAGGGCCTGCGCGCAGGCCCCTTCGCCCACGGTAGCGCCGAGGGGCGGGGCCATGTAAATTTTTATTTTTAATAAAAAAAATAAATTATAATTTGGAAATCGATAATTTTTTTAATTATTTTTAAAATTTTAAATTAAAAAAAAATAAAAAAAAATAAAATGGTTTATAAAAAAAAAAACATTTTTTTTTTTTTATTATAACAAACAAAATTATTTAAAAAAAAATTAAATTGATTTATAAAAAAAAAAACAAAAACTTTTTTTATAATAACAAGAAAAAATTATTTTTAAAAAATAATTGTTTAAAAAAAAAAAATTCATTTTTTTTTAAATAATAAAAAAACATTGTTTGAAAAAAATTTAAATGTAATTTTTTTTTTTTTAAATATAAAATATAGGTTTATTTTTTTTATTTTTTTATTTTTTTCTAAATATAAAATACATGTTCAATCATTTTATTTTTAAATAAAAATAAAAGTAAACTTTGTTTTTAATAATAAAAAATATTGTTAAAAAAAAGATTATTTTGTTTTTTTTTTAAATGAAATACCTACGTTTAATAAAAATAATTAATTTTTTTTTTTTTTTTAACGAGAAATACACATTTTTTTGTTTTTAATTTGAATATTTTTTTTGTTTTTTTAATATTAATTTTATTAGTTTTTAAATTTTTTTCATTAATTTCTATTTTTTTTTTAAACTAGTTTGTTTTTTTTTTCCAGTTTTTTCTAATGTTTTTTCTTTTTAATTTATCTATTTTTACTTTCTATATATATATATATATATATATATATATAATTTTGTTTTTTTGGTTTTCCAAATTATTTTATGGTTTGCGAGATAATTTTTTTAACATTTTTTGGTTTTATTTTTATTTTGGTCTTTTATATATATTTTTATATTTGTTTTTAGTATTAGATTTTTTTTTTTTTTAATTTTCTAATTGTTTTTAAATGTAATTTGTTTTTAATTTTAATTCTAATTTTATTTTTTTTTTGTTTTTAAATTTTCTATTTTAACCTACTTAATTTTTTGTTTCTTTTAAATGTTTTTTTTTCTTTTCCATATATATATATATATATATATATATATATATATATTTGCCCATTTTTTTTGGTTTACAAGATAACTCTTTTTTCCCCCTTTTTTTTAAATATTTTTTTTACTATTTAATTGTTTATAATTTTTTTTTAATTAGTTTTTTAATTCTTATCATTAATTTCGTTCTTTTTTATTGATTCTTTTTTCGTTTTTTTTTATATTTTTTATATTTTTCTTTTAATATATATTTTAATCTATGTTTTGTTTTTCTGTTTTTTTTACTTTTTTTGCGTTTTTTCATTGTTTTTTTTTTTTTTTTTTAATTTAATGTTTTCTCGTGGTCATGATCAAATATTTCATGCCATTATTTCGAATTGTTGAAATTTTACTTTTGAAAAAAAAAAATGTTCTTCTAGAATCAACCCTTTTCGTTTTGAGGGTGTTTTTTGGATAATTTTTGAGAAAAAAAGGTTTTCACTGCCATTTTTAAAACATGTTGAAAATTTACCCAAGAAAAGAAAATGTGTTATTTCAGCATCAACACTTTTCACTTTTAGCACTGTTTTTGATGTTTTTTCGGGGTTTTTTTGCTAGAGTTCCCGTTTTGAGTTTATAGTTCCCATTTCGAAGTTTACATTGTTTATATCCATAGCTCTCTGAAAGGTGGCTCCAACATTCATCAACCCAAAAGGCATCTTGGAATATATAAAAGTGCCCAAAGGAGTTTATATCCATAGCTCTCTGAAAGGTGGCTCCAACATTCATCAACCCAAAAGGCATCTTGGAATATATAAAAGTGCCCAAAGGAGTGGTGAACGCAGTCTTCTCTTGATCATCTGGATGCACAGCAACCTGACTAAACCCCGAAAATCCATCCAAGAAAGACATCACTTTAGCTCCTCAGACCTTCTGTAGAAAATGCTCCATCTTGGGTAGAGGGTAATTGTCTATCTTAGAGCATTTGTTGAAGTTTTTGAAATCAACATAGACTCTGATTTCTCCACTTTTCTTCCTCACCACAACCAAATTAGCTACCCATTTTGAATATCTAAGAGGGACTATGATTATGGCAGCCAGTAACTTCTTTATTTCTTTTTCAATCAAAGGGAGGAGGAAAGGATTTATTGGTCTCAGCTTCTACTTGAAAGGTATGGTGTCTTTCTCTAAGGGGATTTTCTGCTGGATGATTTTTTTGTCATATGTTTTCAGGTCACTATATTCCCAGGCAAAGACATCATCAAATTGCTTCATTAGATTGTAGCTTTTAGCACTTTGGTTAGCAGAAAGGTGAGTGGACAGATTTATGTATCTTTGTTGATCTGGGCTCCCTATATTATGCTTACAGACTGTAGATTGGTCTTCTTTTTGGGCAGCCTTATAAGGCACATCATTTTGGTCAAACAGCTTTTCTAATGGAAGTAGACCCTTAGGTATGTGATTGCTGGGCAGTTGGACAATGCTATCTTTACCAATTCTGTTTCTAAGCTGGGATTAGGGACTTTCTTGCAAGGCTTCATTTTCTTGGTCAATTTTCATTTCAGAAAATTCATCAATGACTTGCAGAAACCTATTCACTTCAGCATCATCCTCAAAAACTTTCCAATGTTGGACATTATCAGGCAAGGACGGTCTATATTTTATTTGGACTTCATAGACTAGTCTGGGAGGCATGGGAGGGATAAACATGCTAGCAGACACAACAAGGGAATGAGCAAGCTGATTTTTGGCTCTAGGGATATAAGAGATATAAAACTTATCAAAGGAATCTTTAAGTTTCCATACCTCATCTCTGTATGCTTTCAGCCTTGGGTGCTTCGCTTGAAATGTTCTGTTTACTTGCTGAATGATTAGATTAGCATCTCCAAACACCTTTATGCTTTTGACTCCTCTGTCTTTATGCATTGAGACCCAATATCAAAGCCTCATACTCTGCTATATTGTTCGTGACTTGAAAAACCAGCTTAAAAGACAGATGTGTGCTTTCTTGTTTTGGATATATCAGCACCACCCCTGCTCCTGCATTCTCCCTGGAACATGCTCCATCAAAGAACATCTCCCAAACCAAACTTCCTTGCTCTCCCTTGGCCTGATTGACTAGTTTCCTAAGCTCCATTGAGGCCTTCTAGGATTCTTCAATTTGGAGAATACATGCTCCAAAATCGGTGTCCACGGCATATATGGGATGATTAGAAGGATTCTTCTCATCACTGATGATGTAAGCCAGCTGTGATTCTCTGTACAATCTCCTGCTTTCTCCTCCAAATACTGGGATAGTGGCATAAGATAAGTCATCCTGTAAGGTCCCACCTAGTCTCTTAATCCACCCTCTAGACAACACCATGCCAAACTTCGGAGGGACATCTGCTACCACAATATCCGTCATCATACTCTTCATGGGAAGCTGGGTTAGGGTAATGGCTAGGTCTTTGATTAATCCTAGGCACTTTACCTTTCTTAAATCAAATGAGAATAAATCATGATATGGTCTAGTGATATCAAGGCCTAACTCTTCCATGACAACTTTAGGCATCAAGTTGTGGCTGGCCCCTATGTCTAGCAGGCAATTGTGGAGGATTTTGTCATGAATGGTCAAGGAGACATAAAATGATGGAGAATTATTATCAGCAGGTTCGATCATAGGGCTAAGCGCAACTACAGGCTTGTCATCTTGCAAATTGACATAGTTAGTGGAGGTTTGCATGGCTTTGAGCTCAAGAGCCTCAATGATAGGCTTTCTAAAAACTTCACTCCTTACCAGTTCTAACAGAGGCACGGATATTTTTAAATCCTGGACTTCTGACTCAAAACTGAAAGGTGAAGGGGACTTATCAGGGCCTCTTACCTCTTGAGCTGGTGCTTTGAGGATGACTGGATCAGCTGCTGGTCTTTTTTGTCTGATACTCTGTGACTCTGTCCGAACAATAGCTTTTTGGGTAGGACTCTCCTTGACATTGTTTTCTTTTGACCTCAGATTATTTCTTTGTTGTTCACCAGTCTGCAGAATAGCCTCTCTGTCCCACTCTTGACTAGTTTGGTCCTGCAGTAATGATTCTTCATATACAACCAATGTCAAAAAGGTAGCACTGCCTTTATCTTCCATGCAATGGATTTCATCCTCCTCTTCAAACTGTTCTCCCTCCATGACTACATTCTGGAAAGGAGCCTTAACTTTCTGTTCTTCATTTTCTTCTTTACCCCTTTGTATGATTTGCAACTGCTCATTTGCTCTTCTGAATGGATTTGGATGTTTTGGAGCAAATGTGTTTTGAAACCTTGCTTTCCCAGAACTCTGCTCAACTTTCAGCATAGATATCTTAACAACTAATGACTCTATCATCTTAGTCATTTTATCTAACTTGGGTTCTGAAGATGAAGCAGAGGAAGAAGAAGCCTCGCCTCTTTTCCTTCTTCCATCAGCATGACTTTTAACCTTTTCTGCAGCCATGATATTTGATTCCACCTCCAGTGTTGCATCTTGCGTATCAGCGAGAGTGGCATATCTTCTGTCTCTGAAAAGCAGGAATAAATCCGAGTCAAAAGCATTGGCATAAGTGAGTTTGGCAGAGGTGGGGGTAGGATTTACTTCAACTGGTATCTTACTATACATACAGTTAAATCTTTTAATAAAATCAGGCAATGATTCCCCATTTTCCCTCTTTAGGTTTCCAAACTCTGTATGGTAGTAGAGCAAGTCTTTTCTATCTCCCCATTGCTTTAGGAATGCATCATCCAATGCCTCAATGTGTGTTATGGACCTATGGGGCAATTCTCTAAACCATTTCCTAGCCTCTCCATTAAGGCTCTGAACAAACACTCTCATCCACACATCATCCTCACTGATATCTAGGTTATCAGCATAGCTATAAAAGGATTCAAGGTGTTCTTCAGCAGTTACCCCCTCTGTACCAGTGAATTTGGGCATATATTTTTGATATTATCCTACAGGCATAGCATTCAAAGGAACAGGCAAGACCAGAGGTCCATACCTAGCAGCTATGATTCTTTCCATCTTCGTGGGAGCTTGTTGGCCTGCCATGACTGGGCTAGGTGGAAGGATACTGGTAGATTGAGTAGTAGGAAGTAATGAAATAAATGATAGAAATGAAGGAATATGATGGACTGAATGGGAGGCTTTCTTTGGACTGAGATCCAAAGGGGAACTGACTGAACAAGGAGCTCTATTAATCTCTGAAGGAATTTCTTTACTAATAGTGCTGGGCTCTAAGTCTTCAAACTGTATATCCTCAGCTATAACCTTATCTTTTAGAGATGCATAAGTTTTCTTAGGCTTAACTGATCCTGATGCTCCTTTCTGTGATGTTTTCTTTAACTTGAAAATCTTCTCAGGGTCAAGCACTGGGTCAGCTAGTGATTTCTGAGGATTTCTTCGGGTATGCCTCACAAACTGAGCCAGAACTGAAACGTGGAGTCGCCACTAGGTAGGTTCTCCAGTAGAGTCACCAGATAGATGATTACAACTAGAAATGTGTCCAGACTTTGTCTATCATCAAAGAATGGAACTGTGTCATTCTCCCAGGGAAGCTGAGCTTTGATCTCCTCTCCCCAGCAACGGCGCCAATCGATGTTATCACCTCGAGAAACTATCCTAGGTTGTAACTCGGAGATGCTCGAGACATCACAAACTCAACTTAATTTTGGAAATGGATGAATGGAAGGAATGATGCATATTCAAGCCAAATAACCACTCCTACTTTGCTTGACTCTAGACATGCGTGAACACCCCCAGACTACAAGGCTTTAGACCACCAACTACTCACAGTTTAAGGATTGGGTGAATATGGAGAATACTAACCGCACCAGCAGATGCACAAGACCCTGTGATGGCCGGCTGCAACCAGTAAAAAGGTCTGCAAATCTAATTCCCTAGTTCACAGACAGGATGACAGCTCTCTGTCACTAAGTGAAAAGAAACCTGATCAATACATTCACTGATACATGCAAGATTATAACACAGAGGTAGGATGATAGCTCCTCTAATGCTACACATCAAGAGTTCAAGAAAAAATGCCAATCAAGCATAGCCTAGAACAGAAAAGAGGTGGAAAGTGAGCAATTAACAGCAAAATAAGCTTGTATTAGCTGAAAATGTCGACGAGACGCTGCGAGTATCAAAGCAGTTACAGTCTCTAGAAGTTGAACCTTACATAAAAACAACAACCATCAACCCTGATTACATTTGTTTCTTGGGTATATATAGAGTCTCATTACAAAGGCACTTGGCCAATTTAGATATGGTGGGGTCTTAATTGACCACCAACCACTTTAACTGCCTGATGGAGTCTGAGTGTGATTGCTTGTTGTAGTGGATGAATTTGATCTTCTCGGGTGCTCTGTTGTCTTCTTAGATGGCTGGGGTGTTGTATGGGATGAATTCCCATAACTGTTAAATGTGGTTGTTGAGGAGGAAATGCCCATGGTACTGGTAGATTGGTCACCTTCGTCCTTCAGGGGCATGGAACAGTTAAGAGACACGGACTGCATAGCAGGTGGACGAGTAGGAGGAAAGAGAAGGGTCAGCCGTTGGATCAGGGGGATAGACGGTGGGGATGGCCTGGCGATGGATATTGGGAGAAGCGAGAATGGAATGGGTGTGGGCCATTGGATCTTGGTGGAGTGGATCGAACGATAGAGGGATGATCGGGCGAATCGCTTTATCAGGCGCGACGGGAGTCGTCAAATCAGGTTTTGGATCTCGGGCCTTTACATATGGCGACGTGCGATTGTGATCAGATCACATCGCAATATCGCATTGGTAGAAGAGAGGGGCACGACTTTTATACACTCACGGATACGATTTGCAATAAGATCGCATCGCAGTATCGCATTGGCGGAAGCCGAGAAGTGCGGTCTTTGATACACACATGGATGCAATTGTGATAGGACCGATGAAATGAAAATGAGCGGTGCGAGGGAAGGAGAAAGTAATCGTTATGAGTCTCTCTTGGGTGTGACCATGGACCAAGCTCACTTCCGGCCCTTAGAAATCAGAGATATGTAGTAGGGCTAACATTACCTATGCTCGTTGACATGGACAAGTCACTAAATCAATGTTACCCTAGATTGATACCTCAAATGCAATTTTTATGGATACAAAGCAAGCTTTGGTTAAATAATTGAATGGAATGAACTGCTGCGTACAAAAACCATATCAATATGAACACACAAATAATGTGTTGAGAATGTGTTACTTAATAAATAAATGTATGTAATACTTATTGTGAAAATGGTAAATGAAGAATATGTCCAAAAAAAAGAGTGATAATAACAAGAATGACTACTATTAAAAAAATTGAATAAGTCAGGCTGTTATTTATTTTAAAGTAATATGTTGATGTAATGAAGAAAATGACATGCTAAGAATTTAAATTTGAGAGGCACTATACTATATCAAGAGCAGAGAGTAAGATAATGCAAATGAGGGAAATTCCATGATTACAGAGGGAAGAAAAATGCCTACCACTTTTGTCTACCAAGGAACTTTTGGTGTTTGGTAAATTAGTTGCAATGTTTCAATTTAAAGTTAATTTGAGTCGAGGAAGTATATATTTATATTTGGATAATGTACTTAGATTTGATGGTGGGCATATACTGCCCTCACTCATTTATGGATGGATAGCAGAGCAAATAAGGCTTGCCCTGGGTCTCAGCTTCAGCTTTGTATTAGATTGAGTGTCCTAGATTTTGGATTTTGGAATCTGTGTTAATGTTCGGTCAGGTTGGCCTTACTCAACCACATACTTTAACATAGGTGAGATTACTTGTAAATCCATTATAAACACTAAAATTTTAAAAACTAGAATAGAATAAAATGTTCTTAAATCTTTCTATTATTTAAAAATCTATATATAATAATTGAAGGGTGGGAATTTCTAATCGGCCAGAATCCCAACCAGATAACAGAGGTTCATTCATTCAGATTGTCACTAAAACCCAAGGTTATTACCAGCATTACCTCCAATCACTTAGAAAAAATTTAAACCAAAGTTAATCTCATCCAAAAAACAAATTACCATCTTCTTACTCAAACAAATATTTAGGATTCGTCTGATCGTTAACAGTAATCTTAGCCTTTAGGCCTTCATGCTCAAGTTGGTGCTCCAAATAAAAATTGAAGGCGTGTTCTTACTCCGACTTTAGGCTCTAAACTTTACGATTTTTCATCATAATATTTGAGGTTACACTTATCGTATATTTTGAATACGAAATTAGAATTATTAATCACTTTTTATTTAATGTTATAACTTCTTAATAATATTTAATTATTTGTTAACTGCGATTCTTGGAGGGGCAAAAGGTGATCTAATGACCTCTTTACCAGAAAGAGAAATCCGGAAAATGAACAATGGCCATGGCTAATTGAAGGAAAAAACACACGTCCTTTGCTGTGAACAGGACCAATGATTCTTTAAAGCTTGTAAATCCTAAAAATATGCATCATTTTAAGGCTTAAATGAACTAAGATAGCCATGGAAATCATAGTTGCAGTGCGTACTGCAACAAAAGGGTGTTTAAACCATAGTTACCAAGTTCGAATTCGATTCAATACGAAAAAAATTCGATTGGTTAAAATTTAATATGGAAAAAATTCGAGAGTAGACATCTACAAATATTTAAATATATTATTTTTATAATATTTTGAAATTTTAAAATATGCAAATGTCTATTATTTTCTAATAACATTAATCTAATCAAATCAAATTCTTTACTGTAACTATTAACAACAACATTTATTATTCTATATCATACAAACTTTAAATATTATAATTCAATATTTACTCAAATTTTCTTGTAACACATATTTTTGTTATATTAAGTGTCCTAAATAATCTATTTATCACTTTCCTTAACTTTTAACAGATTTTATTAACAACCTTAAAAAAAAAAAATACTTCCTAAAATCTCATCAATTAAAAAACCAACTATTAACAACTTTGCATTAACAACCTTGTTGGAAGAAACATACTTCCTAAAATCTCATCGATTAAAAAGCGGACCAGCTTTACCATTCATTAAGACTTATATTAACGTGTCATCTCACAGGTCTTGGAAACATAGAGATTAAAAAACCAACCAATAACAACCTTCTATGTTTGAGTCTTCTACATTCTATGTTTTGGCTTTATGCTTTAGCTTTAACTTTCTTTGGCAGATTCCATAATTTAACAGAGAAAATAACTTCTAGAGGAATATGACTAAGTGTGAAAGAAGATAATCTCTTGTCTATAACTCTCGCAAACCCTACTCCCGTCTTATATATGATCGTAAACCTAGTTCCAATTTACATGAATAAATTTTATTTGGGGATATCCAAAATGCAATTTATGGATTTAGAATCAACCAAAATTCCAAGATGGTAAGAACGCCAAAAATGGAACACACGGAACTGTTTGTTTGCCCGGAGTCTTGAGATTATGTTTCATTATGATTGATTTTTGAGAAGAATCACATGCTAACCTAATCCTCATCACACTTTCGGAAGAAATGTAGAATAGCTTTTGTATTGTTAATTGTAAATTTTTAAATCTACCAAACAAATTGATATAATAATAAATGTTACGATGGCAACAACACAAGCAAGAAGATGATGGGAAGGAACTACGACTTACCTTATGAGTAGCAAGAAGATATTGAGAAGAAACTGCGGCTTGGCGGAAACAATAATCTGTGGAGGCAACCGAGTAAAAATGAGTTCACAAATCAAATTTATCGCTAAAAATTGCACAAAAAAATTCAGAGAATGGCCAGATGGAAGTCAAACTATTGCAGGTAGAAATCTTGACTCAATATGGGAAATCCGAAAGCCAGACTCGCAAATCTCTTATAAATCTTTTCTAGTATTCAAATATCCTGTGCGATGCAATGTGACACATTCAAATCTGGCAACGAGAATAAGTACCCTCATCAAATGCCATTAATGCTGTGTAGAGCGAGCTGCAGTGGAAACGGGCGAGCATAGACGGGCAGAAACATCGATCAGGCGAGTCGCCGGATTTTTGTAGGAGTAGCATTCCATAGCATGCATGCATGCATGATGGGTGTTGTGAGGGACGACGACGGCAACTACGGTAGAATGACGTAAGAACGTAAGGATGAGGGATCGGTACTGTAAAGGAAGCATTAATGGATCAATAGATGTGGAAATAGGCTTTGCCACGTTCAACCACCTCCATTTATCATTGCTTTGCTTTGCGGGAGGGGTATTTCCAAGCTTAGATTTCCAATGCAAAGGACTACCAACGCCACGCCATGCCACGTCACGTCACATGCTCCTACCCATGTGCCTTGGGACATTTTTAACATTCTATGGAATTGAAATGACCAACAAGCTTGCTTCCATTTGTCTTCAAGGTGTGTCAAGCCAAGGATAGGATATGGCTTGATTTACCATTGAATCAACATTGTAGTATAATTCCCTTAGCATTTAGAAAGCTCTCGTTTCCTAGATAGACGAAAGATTAGCTACAATATTTTTTTATTTTGTTTTTTTTGTATGAAGTGGACGTTTAGCTTGAGATATAGTGGGGTGGTTTTTAAATTAATGTTGTGTGAATCTCCAATCATATGAGTTTTTGAATCAAGAATTGCTTGGCCATTTTAATTCTCTAAACGAGGGCATACAACTCTACTTGATCGGTGGATTATTTTTCAAGGCTTCACAAATAAAATTAGTTTATTTGTCTTCCAAAGCCATAAAGCACCTCACACTAAATTGTCAATATTTTAATATCCATAATTATAACACTAAATTAATATATAAATTTTCAAAAAATGAAATTGTCAATATTTAACATCCATAATTATAACATTAAATTAATATATAAATTTTCAAAATGAACATTTCCAAAGAAGAATTTGAGATTCAATATGAATAGACTATTTTGGACAACTTTTTTGAAAGAATGAAGACACGAAAAATAAGAGATACCTCTTTTCCAATCTCTTTTGTGCAGACATAATATTTAATATATAATTGAGTCTAACAAATAATCATTATCTAATCATTTACCAACGAAGAGTGTGATTGATTAACTGAGGAAATTCCTTCATTTTCATTTGTTTATCACGAGAAGGAATGACCTGATCACTTCAAGAATATGTTAATAGAAAACATACATGATTTCCCCTTGGAGGGTGCTTAAGTATGGGATCCATGTTATTGCCTCAATATGATGACAATGCGACAACCAACATGTGCTAATGATTATTTTGGGTTGGAAAAATATGCGGTTTTCTTATGGCAGGTCTGGTTCATAATTCAAGTCAGAGCATGGGTTGTCCTTGAAGGGCTGCCTATCCTGATGTTTTCCTGATTCATAAATTGTTGTGGATATTCCACTGGACAATTTGTCACAACAGATCTGATAATATTATATTAAAATTACGATATTCTATATTATTACAATAATTTCTAGATCTGTGGATTTTATTGTAATTAGTGCATGCATGTAAAAGAAAATTAAGCAGAAAACTCAAGAACGAAAAAATAAGCTCACACACACATAAGACACAAGATATGCTCTCTGGGAAACTCTTTCTGGAGAAAACTCAGTTGGAAGGTGAGGTCCCTTCACTCTCTTTCTCTGTCTGGAAATATGGTTGCAAGTACAAATAAGTAATGTCTATGGTTTGTGCGCTACTACAGTGCACAAATCCTCTTTTTGTACTCTACCTCCTATCTCTCCTGGCTATCTTTGCTCAGGTATGGAAGAAAATGCTCTCAAAAGAATGGAAAGCATCTTCCTCCTAGTGGTCTGGCTATAACACACCTTGATAGCCTACTAGTGGTTAAGTTACTACATCAACTCTTAACTAGAGTTACAACATAAACTCTTCTAGAGTCTTTTACATCATAAACACATGGCTATCCCCTTTTCCATGCATAATGGGGGCTAACACGACATCCTCCTAAACTATAGGTGTGAAAACAGGAAGGTCAAATTCTAAGTGCCATAACTTTTGCATACATACTCCAATTGACATGCTCCTTGTGCCGTTGGAAAGGTCTATGTGTGTAGAATAATGTTAAAAGGTGCAACGCTAAATAGGCAAAGTTTTGCCCCCAAAAAATATCGTTTGATGCCTCAAAACACTCCTGAAATGTTTTAGACCCCATTTCGTCAAACTGGGTCCTGCAAGTAAAAACGATCTTGTGAGTCTTTTCTCCACTTTTTCCACTCCAAATGCATTGAGATGGATGACAAAAAATATAAAGATCCAATTCAGATCATTTCCCTCATTCTAGTGTTGGTTTTCATAATGGAAAAGAATGCAAGGGGAGGTGGATAACATTCTTGAAGGTGGTGAATAATGATGAAGCCTCAAGGTGGTTGCTTAAATTGGTGTTGATCTAGATGGATTTTATGGTATGGCTTGTTATTGGTTGACACTCTTTTGATTTTTTTTCTTCTGTTCCAATTTATAAAGTCTAACATAACAGTGGATTTTCTTAGTATTTTCTATACTTCTGGTTATTGTTGTTCTTGGATTTTTGGTTATGGAATCGACTGGGTTGCATGAATTGCAACGCCCCTAGTTTCACATTTGGTTTTGTTCTTTTGTGTAAGTGTAATTATACACAGATTAGGAATCAAAAGAATTGCATAATTTTTTGGTGGTAGCCATTGTTGGTTTGGTGGTACTCTCTCAATTTACCAAGCTTCAATTTTTAGTTTGGTCTATTTCTTTTTCAAACTTCAAGTCTTGGTTTCTAGATTGGTTAATTATGTGTTCCTCGAGCAGTTGCCTTTGTGTTTCCAAGATAGTGCTTATAATATTACCAATGTTTTCCTTACAACTCGAAGAAAATTTGCATCCTCCTATTATTCATTGGGTTATTGTGAAATTTCCTTGGTTGGTTATCATTTCTGGGCTCTCAATTAGTCAGGTTATCCTCCAATTTCTTTGTTGGGTTGGGATTTTCCCAAGAGTGGGTTTCTATTGGGTTCCTTGATACCCTTCCTCCTCTCCATTTTTCTTAGTTCAATTTTCTTATAGGTACAAACTTCAACTCTTGGAAGATTTTCACCTTTTAGCTTTTAGTTTCATTTTATCAAGAATGTCGTGAGAAGAAGAATTTCTTTAGATTATAGGGGTCAGAGGAGGGGAAGGCCCACTCCATCAACTCACACAACACAACTACAATAGTCAAACTTCCAGCCACAAGTATAGGAGGGTGCTCACCACTCAATGGCGCCACATGAGGAATTGATTCCCAAGATAGTTCATAGGGTGATTTCATATGTGAAAGAGGAAGTTCAATTTAGTAGGAGGTTTGTTCCAGATATTCAAATTTATATGGAGACAAGATGTTGGATCCTTAATATCACAAATCAGTCTCGGTAATACACATACATGTATACTATCAACTTTTACTGGCACATCAAAACCTTGATGGAAAGAGTATTCCTTGAAATATTTGATACACATCAGAAGATTCTTTTGTGCATTGCCAGAGTTATGAGCACAGAGGAAAAACTGAATAACAAAGTCTATGATCTAGAAAAATGATTAATAGATCTTACTTTCACTTTATTGGATGTTGATAATGGTCCTATAGCCCCTATCTAGGTGAATTCTCCTTTAGGCTGATATTGATTTATAAATTTTTGGATACTCCATTGGTCAGTTCGTGACAACAAATCTGATAAAATTATACTTAAAAGTTCCAAAATATACACTATTATAGTTTAATATCTCTTTATATTTATAGTTATGTAGATTACTATTAAGAGTGTATGCATGAAAATTGAAATTATGCAAAACATACAAAACGACAAAATAAAAGATCACAAACACATTTGATACACGATATGAATTGGGAAAACCTTTCTGGAGAAGAACCCAACTAGAAGGTGAGGCCACTCCACTCTCTTTCTCTTAATTCAAATATGGTTGCGAGTATAAAGCAGTAAGGCCTATGGCCCATGGGGTGGTATAGTGCACAAATCCTTTGTGTGTGTTCTACCTCCTATCCCTCTTGGGTATTTTTGCTCACCTATGGAATAAATGCACTAAAAAGAATGGAAGCCTTTTTCCTCCTAGTGGCCCAATTATAACAAAACCTAATAGCCTACTAGTGTTTACGTTTTACTATCTAAACGCTTAACCAGAGATAAAAAGCACTTGAAACAATGGAACCCCTTTTCCTCCTGGTGGCCTGGTTATAACACAACCCAATAACCTACTAGTGGTTAGGTTTTACTACATCAACTCTTAACCAAAGTTACAATATAGACTCTTCTAGAGTCTTCTACATCATAATCACGTGGCTAACCCCTTTTCCATGAATAATGGGGGCTGACATGACATCCTTTTAAATTATGGTGGTGAAAAAGAGAAGGTCAACTTATGAGTGTCATACTTTCACATACATACTTCGATTGATGTGATTCTTACATTGTTGGAGAGGTATGCATGTGTAGAATAGGAAAAAAAGGTATCACACTAGAGAAAGAATGTTTTACCTCCAAAAAATGATGTTTGATGCCTCAAAATGCTCCGAGAAGGGGTTTGCGCGATAAAGTTTTACTTCTAAAAACTAACGTTTAATGCCTCAAAATGATTCCAGAAGGTTTTAGACCCAAATTGTCCAAACTGGGTCCCGTAAAAATGGTTATGAGAGTTGATTCCTCCACTTTTCCACTTTGGAAGCATCGAGATGGATGAAAAACAATATAATGATCCAATCTGGATAAAATATAATCAGGCTAGGTTCTATGTGGTGGTTTTATGGTGCAGTGACGTTCTAATTATTTTTGTTAAATTTTTGCATGTTATTTTCACTAGTTCTGGTTCATGTTTTTTAAGCAATCAACTAGTAGTTATTTTGATTATGTAATGTGAAAACCTTGAACCTTTGTTATTGGTCTTGTTTCTTAAGTGGTATACCAATAGCAACAAACAATCTACAATGTATTTCTTGTTGGCTATAATTCAAGTGCCTAACCTTCCTTAATAAATCTTGTCCGAATCTTTTGGATACGAAATGTGATTTTTTTTTCCCTGTCTGATGTTTTGGGTGGACACTCCACCCATCATCAGGTCAGTCAGGGAAAAATTCTGCACAGTTCATATCCAAAAGATTTAGACAATAAGATTTATGTGGAAATCTTCACACTCAAACTTCCTTAATAAAAGTCAAAGAAAGAAGAAGCATGGTTTCAGTTAAAACAAGTTTCCTTATTATCACATTGTATATACATTGTAATGTGAAATTTTTTTTTGTAATTGTGTTTTTAAATCCTTTGGTTTTTAGGAAATCATAAGTTATTGGTACATCTAACTTGCCAGCAATTAAATACACTTTTTTATTGTAATGATAAGGCTTAATGTAAGTATGTCAACATTTTTTATCATCTTTCTATGTGGGTTAAATTGTAATATTCTTAATTTAGTATTCTTAATATAATATTTATAATTTACAAGTGTTTTACAATTAATCTAATTCAACATACATAATGTTTGTAATAATATATAATTTATAACCACGGGTTTTGTGGGTTAAAATTGTAATATTAGTATTTTTAATATAATATTTATAATTTACAAGTGTTTTACAATTAATCTAATTCAGAATATATAATGTTTGTTATAATATATAATTTATAACCACACGCTAGGGTTAAAGCAATATTAGTTTAATTTAAAGCACCCAAATCACCATAATCATATTTTTCTTAATATATTATTTTATAATTTAAACTTACATTTAATATAATTTAATATACATAACATTTTTTAATATGATTTATACACTTTAATATACATAATATTTTTAACATGATTTATATCTATTGATTAGGGTTAAAACAGGTTTAAAGAACAAGATAATATATTTCTTAATATAATATTTTATAATTTACAATATCTTACAATTAATCTAATTTAATATATAAGACGTTTATTATAATATATAATTTTTAACTATAAAGGTTTAAAGCATTGATAGGGGCTAGAGAGGATGATACAAAGAATGGATAGCTGAGACAAAATTTTAATAGCAATCAACCATTTTATTTATTCACCACATTTTTACTTTCCTTTTAAACTTCCGGTACTACATCTTTGGGCATATTTGGAATAAGATTTAGCATTGTGGAATAATTTTTTGGGTTTAGTTTGTGGGAGTATTTTTTCACTTTGGTAATGGATCAACTTGGACAATGCATCATAAGTATTGATTATTTGTTTTTTTTGGGCAACACATCTATGCTCATAATCAGGTTTTGAATCAATAATTACTATGCTTGTATTACAAGTGATAACCATTAATTCTATAGTGTTACCAATAATCAATGCTTAAAGAAAATTTAAGGTTCAAGGTTAAACATTTTGGCTGCACTTTAACTTACAAAAAGTTAAAAAATGTAAATATAAAAAATTCAAGAGTGAAAATTTATTTTTAATTGTTAATTCAAAGAAGATTTTATAATATTATTTTGTTTAGGTTATTAATGTTTTTGAAGAGTTTTATAGATATTAATAGAGCCATTAAAATTTGAAATATAAACTCTTTACCACATTTTTTAACTTTTTCACCATGTTTTTTACATTCTTTTAAACTTCTTCTCCCAGATTTTTGGACATATATGGAATATGATTTAGGGTTTAATTTTGGGCATATTTGTGGAAGTTTTTTTGGCTTTAGTTTGTATGTTGTTTCACTTTACCCAAAAATAAAATAGATCATAAGTAATGGCTATTTAATTTTTTTGGACCACACATCTAGGCTCATAATTAAGTTTTGAATCAATGACTACTCTATTTTCATAATTAGGTTTTGAATGAGTGACTACTATGTTTGCACTCAAAATGATAACGAAATAAAATAGATCATAAATAATGGCTATTTAATTTTTTTGGACCACACATCTAGGCTCATAATTAAGTTTTGAATCAATGACTACTCTATTTTCATAATTAGGTTTTGAATGAGTGACTACTATGTTTGCACTCAAAATGATAACGAAATTCATAACGTGTGTGTGTATATATCCAAGTAAACTTCACACAAACTTATTAATAGAGCCTATTAATTCATAATGTGTGTGTATGTATATCCAAGTAAGCTTCACAGAGCTTATTAACAGAGCCTAACCCTAACCCCAGGGCGTCTAGGAGAATTGACCTCGTGATCTCCCCATTAGCTAGGTACTTTTAGCAAGAAGAACTTGAACAATTGAGCTAACCCTCACGCTAAAACATATGAATAAGGTTACTAATACTTGAGGAAAAATTTAAAGTTAAACATTTTAATATTTTTATATGCTTTTTATATTTGATTTAATTCTGTTGGTTGCATTGTAACTTGCAAAAAAATTTATAAATTTGAATATAAAAAATTTAAGGTTGGAGATTTTTTTTTTAATTATTAATGTAAATAAGATTTTATAATATTATTTTGTTTAGGTTATTAATGTGTTCAAAGGGTTTTATAGATATTAATAGAGACCTTTAAAATCTAAAATCTAAACTCTTTATCATATTATTTTACTTTTTTTTACTCTTTTTTAAATTTCTTTTCCCAAATTTTTGGGCATTTTTGGAATAGGATTAGGGTTAGATTTCAGGCATATTTATGGAATGTTTTGTTAGGTTTATTTTATGTGTGTTGTTTCAATTTACCCAAAAATAAAATATACTAGCTTCACTAATGCATCATAAGTAGTGGCTATTTAATTTTTGTTGGACCACACATCTAAACTTACAATCATGTTTGGAATCATTGATTACAATGTTTACATTCAAAGTGATAATGATTGTAAAAACTCATACACAATTTTCTTTCAAAAGCTTCTAACAATAATTTTGTAATGTTACCAATATGTGAGGAAAATTTAAGATTGAACATTTTTATATTTTATATGTTTTTTTAATTGACTTATTTCTATTGGTTGCAGTGTAACTATTTTTTTTTTTTAATTTAAATATAAAATTTATGAGAGAAATTATTTATTTATTTATTAATGTAAATAAGATTTTACAATATTGTTTGGAGTTGTCTATAATGCGACTTTTTGAGATTCCGGTGACGGAATCCGGCGGAAGAAATTGAGATGAAATCATGATTTGTTGCAGTTAAAATGGTTTTTTAACTGCATATTCGGATTCAGCACCTGGGACGGTTTCATTGTGCAGAAATTAGCTATCAAACTTGGATTCCAATAAATTACTGCCGGATTTTCACCGGAAAAAATCGCCGGAAAAGCTTTCAAAAAGTCGCGTTAAAGACTACTCCATATTGTTTTGTTTGGGGTATTGGTATTTTCAAAAAATCATTAAAATTTAAAATATATACTCTTTACCACATTATTTAACTTTTACTACATTACTATATTGTGTTAGGTTTATAAATTTTGATATATTAATTTATAAAAATAAATATTATATATATTTATAATATATTTTATAGGAATAAAAATAAAATATTAAAAAATGATAAATTGAAAACAAAGATCTTATAGATTTAATATTAAAAGATTTTTCTTTAATTTTATAATCATGAGAGATTAAAAAATATATAATTATAATATATAAATGTTACAATATTATAAACCAGTTTAAATTCCTTTTACCTTTGAATTTAATTTTTTTAGTTACAATTTTTTCCTTAAAAAGAAATTAATCCTTTCACAAATTTAACCCTTCTCAACTTTTAACAAATCCAAAATTAAAATAAATATAAACTCACTTTAATACATTAACGATATTCTTAACTAATATTATCAACTCATTCATTTCATATATATTCCACGTAAAGGAATGTACGCGCACCATTAAAAATCTGAATGTTGAAAGCTCAATCCAAATGCTTTGGCTACGATTTTGCAACTAACCTTTAGAAACTTTAAATGTTATTGTTATTAATTCAGTTATGTATATCAAACGCTGGATGCATATACGCATTTCACTACCCTTGCCTCCCTCCCTCCCTCCCTCCTATTAATGAAGGTACTATTAACATCGTGTTGCTTAAGCTTTTTTTATTTATGATTCACGTTATAATTTGACAGAAAAGCGATGTAGGTAGCTATTTTAAGATTGATATCTATTCCGTTTAGATTCGATTATTTTTTCGAGGACTTTCTCATCTATTTTCATATATAAGTGTAATGGCTTTTTCAAATGTAAAAAGTAATTGATAATAAAGGTGATTGTATTTGAAATAATTATTTCCTTTATATTTATCTATAAAAGATTTAGATTTTTTAATTATTAAAATCAGATAAATAAATTTAGATTTTTTTAATTATTAAAATTTGTCATTGACGTATATTATAATATTTCACATTTTCTTAATTTCTAAATTTTTTTATTTTATTTTAAAATATCAAAATAATTTTTTAAAATATTAAAACAAATAAAATTGTTAAAGTTTTTAAATAGAGAGATTTTTATGGTTTAATTTAAAAAATTAGGATTTAATAAGTGTTTAGTTAAAACAATGAAATTTTTATTTTGCATCAAAATCATTTATAACAAAAATTTCCATAATAAATAACATAAATTGGCTTTTGTATGTTTTCTATATTCTTAGATAACTATTGCATTTACAAATGCTTATAAGTCTTTACCTTGCATTATTTGACAACTTGATATTTCAAGGCCATATATGATTGCTACACAAGTTGCCTATAAAATCAATCTAGCTATTAAAAGTAGGTAAAAATGTTTGAAGGAAAAACATTATATGATATTAAAGCAACACATAATTATTTTTAAAAAGGTATCTTGACTTAACGGCATACCAAAGCGCTATAAAGATTTATAATGGAGGAAACGTAAGGCTTAAAAGAGACTTTGCTAAAAAAAATTCCCATTATAACTTAGGAATATTTAATTTAAATATTAACATAAGAATTTTAGATATTTTTTATATTAAATAGATTGTATCTGTTATATTATATATAAAAATGAATCTAGATGTTTTTTATATTAAATAGATTGTATATGTTAATGTTATATATAAAAGTGAATCTATATAAAAAAATAATTTCACATTTAAAATATGCAAATTATTTTCAAAATTTACACATTAATTAAAAGTCAAATATGTGTTTGACACACTCACTTAGAAATGAAATTTTCACAAATAATGAAATTTTCATAAATATTGGGATTTCATGTGTGTATTGTTATGACATTCAGTGGCAAATATAATTTTTTTGATTTTTGATTTTTATTTTTTATAAATAATGAAATTTGCATTAATATTGAGATTTGGTGTGTCTACTATTATGACACTTGGGTAGCATATATATTTTTTTATTTTTTAAATAATTTTTTTTGGAATTTTTTATTTATAACTTCATGAAATTAGTCATTTCATTTATATAAGTCAATACAAAAATCAAAATTCAAATTTCAAAATTTATTTTTAATTTTCAAAATATTTAATTTAATAGTTATTTTCTTCAAACTTTACTAAATTTTATAATTTTTTTAACTATTTAAAAAATAAATTAAATAATATAAATTCATATCCTAAATATATTATAATCATTTAGTCTTAATTATATTAAAAAAGAAAAAATATTTTAATAATTAACTATGGATATATTAAGTTAGATATAAAATTGAATCAAATTTATTCTAACAAATTAACTAACTAATTAGTGATTGGAAGATAATGCATATTAATTAATTCTTTTGTTGTTTTGTGGACTTTATAAAGGCTTTTGATACGGTTCCTAGATACAACCTTTGGAATAGATTAGAAGAGCTAAAGGTTCCTCTTGAGTTGAGAGCTGTGGCTATAAGGTTATACGAGAATGTAATTGCCAAGCTAAAGATCAATGAGGGGTGGTCCAAAGATATTAAGTGTAACATTGGAGTTAAACAAGGTTGCCCCCTCTCACCTACCCTATTTGGAATTTACATCAATAAGCTCAAAGGCTATTTAGAGGAAGCAGGATGTGATGGCACGATCTTAGCTGGGATAGTTGTCATCATTCTTCTCTATGCTGACAATATTGTTCTTTTTGCAAGATGCCCATCTGATCTTGATAAGCAACTCAGGCTTCTTAAGGATTTCTGCTCTACCATGGGTATGACTGTTCAAACTCACAAAACAAAAGTTATGATTATCAAATCCAAGAAGGACACTTAAACTAATTTTATGTATGACAATAATAACTTGGAGGAAGTGTATTCTTACAAGTACCTAGGAATTGATATTCATCACAAGCTCAACTGGAACCATAGCATTGAGAAAAGGATTAATGGGGGGTTGAAAGCTTATTTTGGTCTTGAAAATAATTGTAAAACAACAAACCTCGTAATGTGGGATAAAAAGAAGTTCATCTTTGAAACTTTAGTCACTCCTGTTATCTTATATGGCTGTGAGGTTTGGGGTTGCAGCATCTCTAGAGAATCATGGAGAAATATTGAGCAAATCTAGAAGCGTTTTATAACTTATAACCTATAAATTAAAAGTAATAAGCCCTATCCTATTCTCCTTATAGAAGCAGGTATTTCACCTATTGAGAGCCTAGCTATGATTAGGTTTCTATTGTACAAGCACAAACTCAATAACATAGACGATCATAGACTTCCTAAGCTAGCTTTAAATTCCAGCTAAAACCACCTAAGGCTCAATCGGGGGTGGCATAAAGACACAAGGGCCTTGTTAAACTATTGGGAGATCAACGAGAATGATGTATTGCAAAACATTAATAACATTAAAGATATTGTTACTTCTAAGTTCAAAGAAAAAATGTGGTGTGAGAAAGATTTAGTGGCTAAAAGAAAATTAAGTTATATAAGAAGGTCATCAACCCCACCCTAGAAGATCAAAAGTATCTCTCTATTTAACTAGCTCAAAGAAGAAAATTAATATAGCAAAGATTAGAATGAATTCTCATTAGCTCCATGGTGAAACAGGTAGTTGGGCAGTTCCTAAAACACCATGGATGGAAAGGATCTGCCATATATGTGAGAATAGGAACATCGAGGATGAAAACCACTTCCTCTTAGAGTGCCCCGTGTACAACCACATTAGATCTGAGTTTCACAATCTTTGTTACAATACTCACCTTCCGAGCCTTTTACAATGTCAAAATTATAGTGAGCTCGGGAGGCTTCTCTCCAAGCTTTTTAAGCATAGGAATAAAATCTTAAATCAAAATAAATAATTTGTTTCTTTAGGTCCAATAGACCAAATTTGGTCTCAGCGAACGTTAACCATCATCATCATCATCATCAATTCAATTTCAATAATTCTTAATCCCATAGCAACAGTTTTTTATTTAGTTTGAAATTGAAATGAATTTTTAATAATTATTATTAACGTTCATACATATGAAATTTAGTCAAAATAATTAAATATTACAAATTTTATTATCTAATTTAGTAGTAAACTTCCCCTACCCTTGTTATAGTCAAATTTAGTTGTAGTCTAGTCAATTGTAGTCGTTTCCTGTGGTCCAAATTAGTTGCTTATTTCTAGCTGTTTGAATGGGGAGTCTCTCTATTTAATATGTCGCCATGATCTGGTTCTTCATCTTATCTCATCCTGACGATGAACCACACTTGCTGGTTCGAAACATGTCAACAAATGAATTTTAAAGTGATTAACTTCTAAATTTGTTCTTATAAACTTGTTATGGATCACAGAAGCCTCAGTTCTTTAACTAATTTAAAGTGAAAGCATTTTGACTGTAAATATTTACAATATAAATTACCTATCAACCAATAAAATAATTAAGTTTAAATAAATATTTTATATTATTTTGAAATTGTATCGAAATAAAATAGATTTGATCAGAAATTAAAAGATAAATGATTTTTGTGATATTGTTAAATTAACCTACTTTTTTGAAGTGAAAAGGGAACATTAAAAATAAATTGATAAGATTAGTTTATATAATTATTATATTTAATGCGATAACAAATGATGATATAGAGAAGTGTGCCCTAATAACTTTTACTAAATATATAGATAAAACAAAAGACGTTACATGTGTATATTTTTAAAATTAAAGGCATAATTTGAAGTTATTTGTTACTTGGATATCGAAGATAACTTGTTAGGGAAATAAACTAAAATATCGACATCGATTCTAGGTACATCTTCACAAGCAATTTCACGAGAAATTTGAATATAGAAAATACTTATTCTTCAGAACAAATTGCTCTTAAAGGTTGGATTTCGACGGATTCTTATTTAGAAAATACTTGTATCTTCAGAACAAATTGCTCTTAAATTAAGGAAGATTTAAAAATAAATAATTATTTTATTTTAGTAAGTATATCAATTTGATAATTGAAAACAGATAAAAAAAAAATATAACTAGATTATTTAAGTCTAATTAAATTAAAAAATATTTTGATATTTAAATTTGACACATGTAAAATTAAATTAAATTTTGAAATAAATTAGAATAATTCGATGTTTATTTGAATGATTATATCAATTTGATTACTGAAAAAAATAAATAAAATTATAACTATATAATTTAAATGTAATTGAATTAAGGAAGATTTTGATATTTAAATTTGACAAGTAGACAATTTGACTATGTATTAAAGTTTAAAGAAATTCCAATAATATTCCTTTTTTATACCTTTCTTCTCTCAAATAATTTCAACTATTTACACAATATAATTATGTATTAAAGTTTAAAAGTAAAAGAGAATTAAATATTTATATGAAAGTTATATGAATATAATGTTAGAATAGGTGAATTCCACAATTCTCTCAAATAATTTCAACATTTACGAACCAATTACATAATATGATTATGCAAATAATTTCAACATCTACCAACTATTTACACAACATAATTATGTATTAAAATTCTAAAAAGAAAAAGAGAATTAAATATTTATGTGAATGTTATATGAATATAATGTTAGAATAGGTGAATTACACCAGGTTTTATGTTCAAATCTCATTGGGAGGTTTTATGTTCAAGTCTCATTGGGAGGAGTTAAATGGCAAGGCTAGGCAATCCACTATCCGGCAATTTCATGCTATCACAACCAAGAAACCACATGCATGCCAAAATAGTAAAGAAATGATACATAAAATCCGATGTAGATGTCGATGCCTTCCAATGCCATATTTAAATTTGACACATGTAAAATTAAATTAAATTTTGAAATAAAGTAGAATAATTCAATATTTATTTGAATGATTATATCAATTGGATAATCGAAAAAAATAAATAAAATTATAACTACATTATTTAAATATAATTGAATTAAGGAAGATTTTGATATTTAAATTTGACAAGTAGACAATTTGACTATATATTAAAGTTTAAAGGAATTCCAATAATATTCCTGTTTTCATCCTCTCTTCTCTCAAATAATTTCAACATTTAGGAACCACTTACATAATATGATTATGAAAATAATTTCAACATCTACCAACTATTTACACAAAATAATTATGTATTAAAGTTTAAAAGTAAAAGAGAATTAAATATTTATATGAATGTTATATGAATATAATGTTAGAATAGGTGAATTCCACCATTCTCTCAAATAATTTCAACATTTAACTTAATATGATTATGCAAATAATTTCAACATCTACCAACTATTTACACAATATAATTATGTATTAAAGTTTAAAAAGTAAAGAGAATTAAATATTTATGTGAATGTTATATAAAATATAATGTTAGAATAGGTGAACTCCACCAGTTCAAATCTCATTGGGAGGAGTTGAATCGCAAGGCTAGGCAATCCACTATCGATCCAGGGTAGATGTATGTTAAAATCTCATTGGGAGGAGTTAAATGGCAAGGCTAGGCAATCCACTATTGATCTAGGGTAGATGTAGTTGTTGATGTCGATGCCTTCCGATGATGTAGTTGTTGATGTCGATGTCTTATTGCGCTTTCTTGCTCTTCCTTTGCCTTGATATCAATGCCTTATTGCGCTTTCTTGCTCTTCCTTTGCTCGATGATGTAGTTGTTGATGTCGATGTCTTATTACGCTTCCTTGCTCTTCCTTTGCCTTGATATCAATGCCTTATTGCGCTTTCTTGCTCTTCCTTTGCCTTGATGTCGATGCCTTTGTCGATGTTGTCGATGTCTTACTACGCTTTCTTGCTCTTCCTTTGCCTTGATGTCGATGCCTTATTGCGCTTTCTTGCTCTTCTTTTGCCTTGAGGTTGATGCCTTCTTGCGCTGTGCTCCAAGAAAACTCATGTCTCTAAGAGTATGAGAGAGAAAGAAGAATGAGAGAGCTCCAAAACTGAATTGACAAAAAGGAACTCATGTCTCTAAGAGTATGAAAGAGAAAGAAGAACGAGGAGCTCCAAAACTGAATAGGTTCACACTGAAAGGAAGAAGTTATTCTTAGAAGCCTTTTTATTAATGAGGCCTCTATTATTTTCCTTCATTTCCCTCCTCACATGCAATATGTTACCTTTCACCTCCTTTTTCTCCCAATTTCCATTATTTTTCTTCATTTTCCTCCTCACATGCAACCTTTGACCTTTGACCTCCTTTTTCTCCTAATGTCCATTATTTTCATAAATAAATGTGCCATAAAAAACCAAATTAACACCCACTAGGATGTCCTTTGCCTCTTTAATGCCTTAGCCATTGCCTTTGCCAATTTTCTTAAGCATAAAAAACCAAATGAATTTTCTTAAATCAAATGAACATCCACTAGGATGTCGTGCCCACCATTTTACATGAAATTTTCACGAGGGACATGTCCCATCATCCGTGGTATTTATATATTTTTACATGAAATTTTCACCACAGTTGTTATATATTTTTACATGAAATTTTCACCAGGGTTGTTACCTTTTTGAAAAAAGGTAGAGGTTGAGAAAGTATTAAAGTCCATCTTTAAAAGTCTCATGAAAATTTTCAAAGAAGTGTAAGTCCATCTTTAAAAATCTCATGAAAATTTTCAAAGAAGTGTTTCTCTTTAAATTCAGTCAACAATTTTGAATGAAACTTTATTTTTACATGGAGTGCTTTGAAAGGAAAATTAGAACCAAGGAGCATGAGCTAATTAATTAGTATATTTTTTGAAGGATGTTCTATGTTAAAACATTATTAGTTAAAAGTGAACCCATGAATATTTTTATTTGCAAATGCATTTGAATTTCCAAAGAAACTTTAGTCACTTGTTCGTAGGTTGTTGATATCATCAATTGGAAAGGTTGATATCATCAATTGGAAAGGATTTGGTATCTTAGACTAGGCTCATAGACCTTTCTAAGATTCAATAACTAAATGGTTCCATATTCATTATTCAAATTTACTATACTTATGGTAGATTATGCCAATTCAACAGCCTCGAGTACAAAAGATTCATATTTTGGCTTCAAATTTATCTTCTTATAATCACCAATTAAATATTACCTTTCTAAGATTCAATAACTAAATGGTTCCATATTCATTATTCAAATTTACTATACTTATGGTAGATTATGCAAATATCTGAGATTTTCAACAGCCTCGAGTACAAAAGATTCATATTTTGGCTTCAAATTTATCTTCTTATAATCACCAATTAAATATTACCTTTCTTAGATTCAATAACTAAATGGTTCCATATTCATTATTCAAATTTACTATACTTATGGTAGATTATGCCAATATGAGATTTTCAACAGCCTCAAGTACAAAAGATTCATATTTTGGCTTCAACTTTATCTTCTTATAATCAGCAATTAAATATTTTCAATCATCTTCTTTGAACATAATTGATACTCATTTTTTTAAGTTAGTCTGATCCACTCGATTTTGAACTTTGAATTATGGTAATCACCAATTAAATCGAAATTGATTCTTTGGATTTTTCTTATTTTAAAGAATGCCACAATCATTTTTCAAATCAACTCAGCTGAGAAATTGAATGCTATATGTTTATTCAATTTACTGATGCAACTTTGAATGCTTCCTTGGAGATATATGTTTATTCAATTTATTGATGCAACTTTTACTTTGGATTTCGAGGAATTCTTATTTAGAAAATACTTGTATGTTTAGAACAAATGGCTCTTAAATTATGGAAGATTTAAAAATTAATAACTATTTTATTTTAGTAAGTATATTAATTTGATAATTGAAAACAAATAAAAAATATAACTAGATTATTCAAGTCTAATTAAATTAAAAAAGATTTTGATATTTAAATTTGACACATGTAAAATTAAATTAAATTTTGAAATAAATTAGAATAATTCGATATTTATTTGAATGATTATATCAATTTGATAATTGAAAAAAATAAATAAAATTATAACTACATAATTTAAATGTAATTGAATTAAGGAAGATTTTGATATTTAAATTTGACAAGTAGACAATTTGACTATGTATTAAAGTTTAAAGAAATTCCAATAATATTCCTTTTTTGATACCTTTCTTCTCTCAAATCATTTCAACAATTACGAACCACCTACATAATATGATTATGCAAATAATTTCAACATCTACCAACTATTTACACAAAATAATTATGTATTAAAGTTTAAAAGTAAAAGAGAATTAAATATTTTATATGAATGTTATATGAATATAATGTTAGAATAGGTGAATTCCACAATTCTCTCAAATAATTCCAATATTTATAAACCACTTACATAATATGATTATGCAAATAATTTCAACATCTACCAACTATTTACACAATATAAATATGTATTAAAATTTAAAAAGTAAAAGAGAATTAAATATTTATGTGAATGCTATATGAATATAATGCTAGAATAGGTGAATTACACCAGGTTTTATGTTCAAATCTCATTGGGAGGAGTTAAATGGCAAGGCTAGGCAATCCACTATCGATCGAGGCAATTTTTCGTGCTATCACAACCAAGAAACCACATGCATGAAAAAATAGTGAAGAAATCATACATAAAATCCGATGTAGTTGTTGATGTTGATGCCTTCTGATGTCATATTTAAATTTGACACATGTAAAATTAAATTAAATTTTGAAATAAATTAGAATAATTCAATATTTATTTGAATGATTATATCAATTTGATAATTGAAAAAAATAAATAAAATTATAACTACATTATTTAAATATAATTGAATTACGGAAGATTTTGATATTTAAATTTGACAAGTAGACAATTTGACTATGTATTAAAGTTTAAAGAAATTCCAATAATATTCCTCTTTTCATACCTTTCTTCTCTCAAATAATTTCAACATTTACGGACCACTTACATAATATGACTATGAAATTAATTTCAACATCTACCAACTATTTACACAATATAATTATGTATTAAGGTTTAAAAGTAAAAGAGAATTAAATATTTATATGAATGTTATATGAATATAATGTTAGAATAGGTGAATTCCACCATTCTCTCAAATAATTTCAACATTTACGAACCACTTACATAATATGATTATGCAAATAATTTCAACATCTACCAACTATTTACACAATATAATTATGTATTAAAGTTTAAAAAGCAAAAGAGAATTAAATATTTATGTGAATGTTATATGAATATAATGCTAGAATAGGTGAATTCCACCAGGTTTTATGTTCAAATCTCATTGGGGGGAGTTAAATGGCAAGGCTAGAAATCCACTATCGATCTAGGCAATCTCATACATGCAACTCCATAGATGTAGTTGTTGATGTCGATGCCTTATTGCGCTTTCTTGCTCTTCCTTTTCCTTGATGTCGATGCCTTCTTGCGCTTTATTGCTCTTCATTTGCCTTCTTGCTGCAAGAATCCAAGTATGGCACACCCACCAAGATTGCTCCAAGAAAACTCTAAGTCTCTAAGAGTTTGAGAGAGAAATAAGAATGAGAGAGCTCCAAAACTGAATTGAAAAAAGGTTCACACTGAAAGGAAGAAGTTATTCTCAAAAGTCTTTTTATTAATGAGGCTTCTACTTTCTTCATTTTCCATTATTTTCCTTCATTTCCCTCACATGCAACATGTGACCTTGCACCTTCTTTTTCTCCCAATTTCCATTATTTTTCTTCATTTCCTCCTCACATGTAACCTTTGACCTTTGACCTCCTTTTTCTCCTAATTTCCATTATTTTCATAAATAAATGTGCCATAAAAAACCAAATGAATACCCACTAGGATGTCCTTTGCCTCTTTAATGCCTTAGCCATTGCCTTTACCAATTTTCTTAAGCATAAAAAACCAAATGAACACCCAGTAGGATGTCTTGCCCTCCATTCAGCTTGGAATATATGTCCCATCATCCGTGGTATTTAGATATTTTTACATGAAATTTTCACCAGGGACATGTCCCATCATCTGTGGTATTTATATATTTTTACATGAAATTTTCACTAGGGACATATCCCATCATCCGTGGTATTTATATATTTTTACATGGAATTTTCACAAGGGTTGTTATATATTTTTACATGAAATTCTCACCAGGGTTGTTACAGTTTTGAAAAAAGGTAGAGGTTGAGAAAGTATTAAAGTCCATCTTTAAAAATCTCATGAAAATTTTCAAAGAAGTGTTTCTCTTTAAATTCATTCAACAATGATGAAGGAAACTTTATTTTTACATGGAGTGCTTTGAAAGGAACATTAGAACCAAGGAGCATGAGCTAACTAATTGGTATATTTTTTTGAGGGATGTTCTATGTTAAAACATTATTAGTTAAAAGTGAACTCATGAATATTTTTATTTGGAAATGCATTTGAATTTCCAAAAAAACTTTAGTCACTTGTTCGTGGGTTGTTGATATCATTAATTGGAAAGGATTTGGTATCGTAGAGTAGGCTCATAGACCTTTCTAAGATTCAATAACTAAATGATTCCATATTCATTATTCAAATTTACTATACTTATGGTAGATTATGGCAATCTGAGATTTTCAACCGCCTTGAATTCAAAAGATTCATATTTTGGCTTCAACTTGATCTTCTTATAATCACCAATTAAATATTTTCAACCATCTTCTTTGAACATAATTGTTACTATTTTTTTTAAGTTGGTCTAATCCAATTGATTTTGAACTTTGAATCATATTAATTCGTTGATTTTGAACTTTGAATCATATTAATCACGAATTAAATCGCAATTGATTCTTTGGATTTTTCTTATTTTAGACAATGCCAAAATCATTTTTCAAATCAACTCAACGGAGAAATTGAATGCTTCCTCATAGATATATGTTTATTCATTTTACTAATGCACCTTTTATCTTGGATTTCGAAGGATTCTTATTTAGAAAATACTTGTATCTTGAGAACAAACTGCTCTTAAATTACAGAAGATTTAAAAATTAATAACTATTTTATTTTAGTAAGTATATCAATTTGATAATTGAAAACAAATAAAAAAATATAACTAGATTATTTAAGTCTAATTAAATTAAAAAAGATTTTGATATTTAAATTTGACACATGTAAAATTAAATTAAATTTTGAAATAAATTAGAATAATTTGATATTTATTTGAATGATTATATCAATTTGATTACTAAAAAAAAAATTATAACTACATAATTTCAATGTAATTGAATTAAGGAAGATTTTGATATTTAAATTTGACAAGTAGACAATTTGACTATGTATTAAAGTTTAAAGAAATTCCAATAATATTCCTTTCTTGATACCTTTTCTCTCTCAAATATTCAACATTTACGAACCACTTACATAATATGATTATGCAAATAATTTCAACATCTACCAACTATTTACACAATAAAATATGTATTAAAGTTTAAAAGTAAAAGAGAATTAAATATTTATATGAATGTTATATGAATATAATGTTAGAATAAGTGGATTCCACAATTCTCTCAAATAATTTCAACATTTACGAACCACTTACATAATATGATTATGCAAATAATTTCAACATCTACCAACTATTTACACAATATAATTATGTATTAAATTTTAAAAAGTAAAAGAGAATTAAATATTTATGTGAATGTTATATGAATATAATGTTAGAATAGTTGAATTACACCAGGTTTTATGTTCAAATCTCATTGGGAGGAGTTAAATGGCAAGGCTAGGCAATCCACTATCAATCCATTTCATGCTATCACAACTAAGAAACCACATGCATGCCAAAATAGTAAAGAAATCATACATAAAATCCGATGTAGTTGTTGATGTCAATGCCTTCCGATGTCATATTTAAATTTGACACATGTAAAATTAAATTAAATTTTGAAATAAATTAGAATAATTCAATATTTATTTGAATGATTATATCAATTTGATAATTGAAAAAAATAAATAAAATTATAACTACATTATTTAAATATAATTGATATAATTTCACCATCTACCAACTATTAACGCAATATAATTATGTATTAAAGTTTAAAAGTAAAAGAGAATCAAATATTTATATGAATGTTATATGAATATAATGTTAGAATAGGTGAATTCCACCATTCTCTCAAATAATTTCAACATTTACCAACCACTTACATAATATGATTATGCAAATAATTTCAACATCTACCAACTATTTACACAATATAATTATGTATTAAAGTTTAAAAAGTAAAAGAGAATTAAATATTTATGTGAATGTTATATGAATATAATGTTAGAATAGGTGAATTCCACTAGGTTTTATGCTCAAATCTCATTGGGAGGAGTTAAATGGCAAGGCTAGGCAATCCACTATCGATGCAGGGTAGATGTATGTTCAAATCTCATTAGGAGGAGTTAAATGGCAAGGCTAGGCAATCCACTATCAATCCAGGGTAGATGTAGTTTTTGATGTCGATGCCTTATTGCGCTTTCTTGCTCTTCCTTTGCCTTGATGTCGATGCCTTATTGCGCTTTATTGCTCTTCCTTTGCCTTGATGTCGATGCCTTATTGCGCTTTCTTGCTCTTCCTTGGCCTTGAGGTCAATGCCTTCTTGTGCTGTGCTCCAAGAAAACTCTATGTCTCTAAGAGTATGAGAGAGAAAGAAGAATGAGAGAGCTCCAAAACTGAATTGAAAAAAGGTTCACACTGAAAGGAAGAAGTTATTCTCAAAAGCCTTTTTATTAATGAGGCCTCTATTATTTTCCTTCAATTTCCTCCTCACATGCAATGTGTGACCTTTCACCTCCTTTTTCTCCCAATTTCCATTATTTTTCTTCATTTTCCTCCTCACATGCAACCTTTGACCTTTGACCTCCTTTTTCTCCTAATGTCCATTATTTTCATAAATAAATGTGTCACAAAAGCCTTTTTATTAATGAGGCCTCTATTATTTTCCTTCAATTCCCTCCTCACATGCAATGTGTGACCTTTCACCTCCTTTTTCTCCCAATTTCCATTATTTTTCTTCATTTTCCTCCTCACATGCAACCTTTGACCTTTGACCTCCTTTTTCTCCTAATGTCCATTATTTTCATAAATAAATGTGCCATAAAAAAACCAAATGAACGCCCATTAGGATGTCCTTTGCCTCTTTAATGCCTTAGCCATTGCCTTTGCCAATTTTCTTAAGCATAAAAAACCAAATTAATTTTCTTAAGCATAAAAAACCAAATGAACACCCACTAGGATGTCCTGCCCACCATTTTACATGAAATTTTCACCAGGGACATGTCCCATCATCCGTGGTATTTATATATTTTTACATGAGATTTTGAGGAAGGTTGTTACAATTTTTAAAAAAGGTAGAGGTTGAGAAAGTATTAAAGTCCATCTTTAAAAATCTCATGAAAATTTTCAAAGAAGTGTTTCTCTTTAAATTCAGTCAACAATTTTGAATGAAACTTTATTTTTACATGGAGTGATTTGAAAGGAAAATTAGAACCAAGGAGCATGAGCTAATTAATTAGTATATTTTTTGAAGGATGTTCTATGTTAAAACATTATTAGTTAAAAGTGAACCCATGAATATTTTTATTTGGAAATGCATTTGAGTTTCCAAAGAAACTTTAGTCACTTGTTCGTAGGTTGTTGATATAATCAATTGGAAAGGATTTGGTATCGTAGACTAGGCTCATAGACCTTTCTAAGATTAATTCACTAAATGGTTCCAATTTCATTATTCAAACTTACTATACTTATGGTAGATTATGCCAATCTGAGATTTTCAACAGCTTTGAGTTCAAAAGATTCATATTTTGGATTCAACTTAATCTTCTTATAGTCACCAATTAAATATTTTCAATCATCTTCTTTAAACATAATTGTTACTATTTTTTTAAGTTGGTCTGATCCACTCGATTTTGAACTTTGAATCATGGCAATCACCAATTAAATCGCAATTGGTTCTCTAGATTTTTCTCATTTTAGACAATGCCAAAATCATTTTTCAAATCAACTCAGCTGAGAAATTGAATGCTTCCTCAGAGATATATGTTTATTCATTTTACTGATGCAACTTTGACGTTGGATTTCGAGGGATTCTTATTTAGAAAATACTTGTATCTTTAGAACAAATTGCTCTTAAATTAAGAAAGATTTAAAAATAAATAACTATTTTATTTTAGTAAGTATATCAATTTGATAATTGAAAACAAATAAAAAAGTATAACTAGATTATTTAAGTCTAATTAAATTAAAAAAGATTTTGATATTTAAATTTGACACATGTAAAATTAAATTAAATTTTGAAATAAATTAGAATAATTCGATGTTTATTTGAATGATTATATCAATTTGATTACTGGAAAAATAAAAATAAAAGTATAACTATATAATTTTAATGTAATTGAATTAAGGAAGATTTTGATATTTAAATTTGACAAGTAGACAATTTGACTATGTATTAAAGTTTAAAGAAATTCCAATAATATTCCTTTTTGATACCTTTCTTCTCTCAAATAATTTCAACATTTACGAACCACCTACATAATATGATTATGCAAATAATTTCAACATCTACCAACTATTTACACAAAATAATTATGTATTAAAGTTTAAAACTAAAAGAGAATTAAATATTTTATATGAATGTTATATGAATATAATGTTAGAATAGGTGAATGCGAGAATTCTCTCAAATAATTCCAACATTTATGAACCACTTACATAATATGATTATGCAAATAATTTCAACATCTGCCAACTATTTACACAATATAAATGATATGTATTAAAGTTTAAAAAGTAAAAGGGAATTAAATATTTATGTGAATGTTATATGAATATAATGTTAGAATAGGTGAATTACACCAGGTTTTATGTTCAAATTTCATTGGGAGGAGTTAAACGGCAAGGCTAGGCAATCCACTATTGATCCAGGCAATTTTCCGTGCTATCACAACCAAGAAACCGCATGCATGCCAAAATAGTGAAGAAATCATACATAAAATCCGATGTAGTTGTTGATGTGATGCCTTCTGATGTCATATTTAAATTTGACACATGTAAAATTAAATTAAATTTTGAAATAAATTAGAATAATTCAATATTTATTTAAATGATTATATGAATTTGATAATTGAAAAAAATAAATAAAATTATAACTATATTATTTAAATATAATTGAATTGAGGAAGATTTTGATATTTAAATTTGACAAGTAGACAATTTGACTATGTATTAAAGTGAGAGAAATTCCAATAATATTCCTCTTTTCATACCTTTCTTCTCTCAAATAATTTCAACATTTATGAACCACTTACATAATATGATTCTGAAAATAATTTCAACATCTACCAACTATTTACACAATATAATTATGTATTAAAGTTTAAAAGTAAAAGGGAATTAGATATTTATATGAATGTTATATGAATATAATGTTAGAATAGGTGAATTCCACCTTCTCTCAAATAATATCAACATTTACTAACCACTTACATAATATGACTATGCAAATAATTTCAACATCTACCAACTATTTACACAATATAATTATTTATTAAAGTTTAAAAAGTAAAAGAGAATTAAATATTTATGTGAATGTTATATGAATATAATGTTAGAATAGGTGAATTCCACCAGGTTTTATGTTCAAATCTCACTGAGAGGAGTTAAATGACAAGGCTATGCAATCCACTATCGATCCAGGCAATCTCATACATGCAACTCGGTAGATGTGGTTTTTGATGTCGATGCCATGTAGTTGTTGATGTCGATGCCTTATTGCGCTTTCTTTCTCTTCCTTTTCCTTGATGTCAATGCATTCTTGCGCTTTCTTGCTCTTCCTTTGCCTTCTTGCTGCAAGAATCCAAGTATGGCACACCCACCAAGATTGCTCCAAGAAAACTCTAAGTCTCTAAGAGTATGAGAGAGAAAGAAGAATGAGAGAGCTCCAAAACTGAATTGAAAAAAGGTTCACACTGAAAGGAAGAAGTTATTCTCAGAAGTCTTTTTATTAATGAGGCCTCTATTTTCTTCATTTTCCATTATTTTCCTTCATTTCCCTCCTCACATGCAACATGTGACCTTGCACCTCCTCTTTCTCCCAATTTCCATTATTTTTCTTCATTTCCTCCTCACATGTAACCTTTGACCTTTGACCTCCTTTTTCTCCTAATGTCCATTATTTTTATAAATAAATGTGCCATAAAAAACCAAATGAACACCAACTAGGATGTCCTTTGCCTCTTTAATGCCTTAGCCATTGCCTTTACCAATTTTCTTAAGCATAAAAAACCAAATGAACACCCAGTAGGATGTCTTGCCCACCATTCAGCTTGGAATATATGTCCCATCATCTGTGGTATTTATATATTTTTACATGAAATTTTCACGAGGGACATGTCCCATCATCCGTGGTATTTATATATTTTTACGTAAAATTTTCACCAGGGACATGTCCCATCATCCGTGGTATTTATATATTTTTACATGAAATTTTCACCAAGGTTGTTATATATTTTTACATGAAATTTTCACCAGGTTTGTTACAGTTTTGAAAAAAGGTAGAGGTTGAGAAAGTATTAAAGTCCATCTTTAAAAATCTCATGAAAATTTTCAAAGAAGTGTTTCTCTTTAAATTCATTCAACAATTTTTAAGGAAACTTTATTTTTACATGGAGTGCTTTGAAAGGAAAATTAGAACCAAGGAGCATGAGCTAACTAATTAGTATATTTTTTGAAGGATGTTCTATGTTAAAACATTATTAGTTAAAAGTGAACTCATGAACATTTTTATTTGGAAATGCATTTGAATTTCCAAAGAAACTTAGTCACTTGTTCGTGGGTTGTTGATATCATCAATTGGAAAGGATTTGGTATCGTAGACTAGGATCATAGACCTTTCTAAGATTCAATAACTAAATGGTTCCATATTCATTATTCAAATTTACTATACTTATCATGGTAGATTATGGCAATCTGAGATTTTCAACAACCTTGAGTTCAAAAGATTCATATTTTTGCTTCAACTTGATCTTCTTATAATTTATCAATTGGAAAGGATTTGGTATCATAGGCGCTCGCTCACAGACCTTTCTAAGATTCAATAACTAAATGGTTCCATATTCATTATTCAAATTTACTATACTTATGGTAGATTATGGAAACTTGAGATTTTCAGCATCCTTGAGTTCAAAAGATTCATATTTTGGCTTCAACTTGATCTTCTTATAATTTATCCAAAATCATTTGAGGCCGATCACTATGATCTGATCCACAACATATTGATCAAAAACATAATGATACAAATGTTTTCTAGAGTTTGAATTGGGAGAACAAGGTAAATAGATACGAATGAAACCCAGCAAAGCTATATCAATTGAAAGAAATCTTGAATCCAAATAAAGTTGCATATACAAATAGGGTGTGGATAAATTCCAACCATTCAAGTACGAAAATACTTCAAACACAAGAGTTTCAAGTGCAAATACATATGGATGTCTAAACAAAATACCAAATCAGGGTCTTCTGGTCAATAATTGCTAAGGATAGAGATATTAGGTATCTCTACAATGCATTCTTTGGAAACTACACTAAATAACCAAAAAGAGAGAACCTTATATTGTGGATACTCTTGTCATGTCAACTATGAAATTCCTGAGACTCCCCTCTTTAACTAAGATCCAAAATTCTACTTACACCCTTTCACAACATATGGTGAGATTTTCACCGTGTCATCGTGGAAGAGTAACAATTTAATGCTACTCTTTCCTAGCTAAGCTACTACCTTACGGCGTTTTCATTGCAACATCTGGTGCAATTTCTAGTTATAATAAAAGCCTCGAGAATACTTTTGGTCGCTTAGTTCATTATATGTAGCCTCTATAATCATTGCTTATTGCCTTAAAGCACAATAGCCTATAATACTTGTAATAATCTCTAAACTTTTCTACCAAGTATTACTCTACTCTATATAACTTGAGGGGAGTTGCAAGTTTTACTAGATCATACCTTTTGTTTATGAAGGTCATTGGATATCTATACGATAAATAAGTAATAATGTAGCTTACCCATAGATTCATCAAGGATTAGTTGCCTCTTCTCAACATACCAAGCATCAATTAACATGTGACATATCCTACTATGCAAAGTCCCTTATCTCCCTTGTGAAAACCAATTAAAATATTGATTCCTTCATGTATATGATTTGTCTTACCCACAAATGAACCAAGCATAAGACTGTCTCCCTCATGTATATGCATTGCTTCCTTGGAGGTGGTAGATATTTGAAAACATCTTGGAAAGGGTAGGTAAGTCAAATCTTATGAGATTGAAATTTAAGATTAGATTAAATCTTGGATCTTGCTGGAAGTAGTGTTGAAATATGATCTCCTTGGATTTGAAATAAGTTATTTTGATGATAAATAAAAGGACACATGAAATTTTCAAGTGCAAAGATAGATGATACTTTTCAATTTGTTTTGGAAAATTGTACACTTGATGTATATGAGATTCCATTTTAGATCTACTACAACAATAACCAATAGTGACAACATAGGGTTAGGTATTTCCAACGAATGAAGCGTGAGCAACCTTTTACAAGAAACAAGTCAATGATTTTTCACTGAGAAACCATCCATTTTAAAACTTGCAAGCCATTGTCATTCTTTAGTTACCATAGTGAGCAACAACAACAATTGAGATAGTATCTAATGGGATTGAAATGTTATGATCCAAAAGGCATGTTTTTTTTAAAGGATTTTAAAAAGCTAATTTATGGTTCTCAATATTTTTTAGAAGGAGCTATCTTTTTATGTTTGTTATAAGAGAGTGATTGTTACCATATTTTATATTAATAAATGCATGTTGGTTATTAGACATTGGACCAATGTTCAATATGTCCTCTTTCCTTAGTTTTAAGATGTTGGGTCTTAGAAACTACATGAGAAAATAAAGGGAAATATGAGTTATGAATATTTGGCACGAAATTGGCAATGAAGAATGCCCACAACTAGTGGTGTCAAAAATCAATTTCAATGAAACAAGAATCTTTATTTCAGAATTAGGCCAATTTGGACATAGTGGTGTGGAAAATTAATGCCAAGAATCAAGATGCATTTATTAATATATTTTAATCAGTTTTGTGAACCATCAAACATGGTCTAAGGAGAAGTAGTGGTTGTATTAGCCCTAGTCAAAAACCCATGTAATAAAAGTTAATAAACGAAAAAATAGTAACCACGGTTGATGGAACACTTATTTCAAGTTGAATGTTGGGAAAAACCATAGTGATGGGGATCAGCAGTGATTAATTAATGGCTAAGGAAAGTGGCAAAGACAATCACAAAGGCTTTGGAAAGGCAAAATGGAATTTTGGCACATTTATTTATGAAAATAATGGAAATTAGGAGGAAAAGGATGTGAAAGGTCACAGGTTGCAGGTGAGGAGGAAAATGAAGGAAGATAATGGAAAATGAAGAAAATAGAGGCCTAATTAATAAAAAAGCTTTTGAGGATTAGTTCACAGACTTTTTTTAGTTCAGTTTTGGAGCTCTCTATCTCATACTCTTGGACACTTGAGTTTCCTTAGAGAACTCTTAGAGGAGGGTCGCATACCTGGACTTTTGGAGAAAGAAGGAAAAGGAAGATCAGGAAAGCGCAAGACGACATTGAGATCATCAACTACAATGGGTTTTGCTTGTAGGTATGGAGTTGCATGTATTTTTTCCTCACTATTTTTGGCAAGCATGGCATATGTGTGTGTCATGATATGTCATTGGCATGGAGGATTGCCTGGATTGACAGTGAATTTGCCTAGCCTTTCCATTTCCTAGATACCCATAGTGTTGTGGGTTCATTTCTTTGTTTTTTGGTTGGTTCTCATGTTTCCTTTAGCTTGGGTTGACATACTAGTTCCAGGAGCCTTGGTTGGAACAAATGCTCTGGAGCCCTGTATCAGCTCTCGGTTGAGTTGCTAGTCCTCGAGCCTTGGTTGGACAAACACTCTGGATCCCTTGGTGGGTTGAGTTACTAGTCCTGGAGCCTTGCTTGGAAAAACACTCTAGAGCCCTGTATTAGTTGTGGGTTGAGTTACTAATCCTGGAGCCTTGGTTGGAACAAACACTCTGGATCCCTGGAAGGATTGGGTAGGGATGAATCTGGTGATGGTTTTTTGATGTCCGACCGTGAAGTGGAATCACTATTTGATGGGTTGACGTGGTTTGCCCTCTGGAAGCCCTGGATGCTTTTTGATTGATGTGTTTTATGAGATCCCACATTCATGCTTGGAATATGGCATGGGGGTGACTGAGTGAAGAGAGATTTGGCTCAGCCATGTCTATGTTCGGGTGGTTCATGGAGTTCCCACAACTAGTTGGCCTTTTCATAATTAATATGAGGCTATTTCTCCTTGTTAATTCATGAGTATTATATTGGTTTATATGTGGATTATATGGTTTTTGTTTCTTTGGTATTTCTATTGTTATTATGTTGATTATCAACATGTATTACGACAGTGGCTATGTATGACTCTCATCATATTTTACTTGTAAATGCATGAACAATGTATCTATGGCCTAATGGTTGAAATTGCAACTAATGTGTTGAGGCATCAATGGTTCTTAGCGATCCTCAGATAAGTATGAGACCCCTATGCTCAGATTTTTTGTTTAAACCTGTAGATTACATAATTGTGACATGTTTGATGAAACTCCTATCATGGCTAGTTGTTGTAATTTCTAAGTCTAGCCCATTATAAATTTTCCTACACTATCTGGTTTATTTCTCTTACTTCTTTAATTACTCAACAAGTTATTTAACCATATAAATATTGAAATAAACACAATGCAGTCTCAACTATCTACAGATCATCAACTGAAAGAAATAGACAAACACACAAGGGACATCGTTATTTTTGGACAATCATCCCCAGAAAAACCCAACATGGGAAAATCAGTGTAGTAGTTCCGAGGGTTTTATTATTAAGCATATTTTCTTGACTACAACTAGGTGCCAAACTGGCTCACCCAACAGAGAAATCTATCTAGCAGTAATACCTCTCTTTGAAAGCATATATTCTGAAAGTCTACTCCATGAAACTCTCTCCAACACTTCTCTGAGGCACTGCATCAGTACTCCTGGCCTCTACGTTAGCCTGAAACCATCTACGTCAGCCCTCTAATGCTCTGTGCAGCATTTCTAGGCCTCCGCGTCATTCACGTAGGCCGTCTGGTGCTCTTTGCAGTCACTCTGGGCTCTGCGTGGCTCCTACTGGCTCGGTGTATGCCTATTTGCCTTTACGCTGGTCTTCCAACACTATCTCTGCCTCTCTTCTATGCACTCATTGCCCCTCACTACAACTCCGATCCATGGTTCGATTTCTCTTAGAAAAACCCGCTCTAGAAAATCGAACTGAGTGATCAATCTGGTGTGTCTTCCAACTGACTCTCAAGCCTCCTCTTATAATTTTCCTGTTGGTCCTCCAACAGCCGAGATTAAATCTCTAATCAACTTCTAAGATTAGATTTTGTTTGATCCATGACTTTTGAATCTTCTAACCCAGTTTCATATTTTTTTTTTTTCTAGTTAAGACTAACCTAAGTACCCACGAGGGATTTGAACCGGTGACCTATCGCAAGGAGTGCCTTAACAGCGCACCCATTCACCGTCAATGCAAAGCCCCGTGGGCTAACCCAGTTTCATATTAATACCCATTAATACTTTATTTTTCCTAAGTTTAGACTTAGGAACTCCATTAAAAATATTAATTATTTTAATATCTCCCAAACTGGGTACAGTTTGTCCAAACCATTTTTGGGTCTTAGAGATATCATGTGCTTTAGCCTCTCCACCAATTTTCATGGCTAGAGCACATCTAATGCTACCCCAAATCAACACTAGTATGGGTCGAGTCTAGTGCTTGTTTAAGTAATTTCATTTGTATCATTGTTCTATTGTTATTGTTACATAGTAATTTGTCACTGTCATCACTCCAGTCTTCCTACTGTGTCATGTGTCCAAGTCATACATGCTCATGTTAGACAAGTTCTCTCTGATGTTGCCAAATGACCCACTTTTCCAAAGGTTTCTACATCATCGCGTCTGTTTTCCAAATAAACGCGCTGATGGGTGCTCCAAAATAGTCTAGAAGCGCTGCCATCGCGGAAGTACACGTGATTCCCCCTATGGTCGAATTTCATGTGCCAGTGCAACTGTCTCTTATAGTTTCCCGCAATGACATGACTAGCTACGTTATTCAAAAGCGATGTCAGTGCGGCAGACTAGTTATGTGCCCACGATGATCCATATTGGGAGAATTTGTTCCAACAGTCAGCCTTCCAGATGACTCCAGACTTGGTTGTTGGACTTGTTCATGTCACCCTCCTTTCTCTGGCATGGCTGTTCTATCATTTGTGCTACCTTCCTTGGAGATAAGCTCATCCTCCCACCATCCATGGAGACTCCTTCTCCTATTTAAACTCTCACCATTGTTATGTGCTGCTAGTTTTTGGAGAGTTTTAGTTTTGGAATTATTTGTCTTTGGAGTGGTTGCTGATACTGCTGTTAGTGCTTGTGAGTTTTCTAGATAGCTGGTGTGAGTGTGATAAGTGTGGATTTTTGATAGCTTGAGGAAGGTTGTGAAGTGCCTTTGATCTTGTGTAAAACTTGTGAGTGAGAGAGACTTATGTTGGGAGATCCATCTTCATAGAGTGAATGCTTGAAGAACATGCTGGCTAGATCCCTCTGAGAAGGCTTGTGACATCAAGACCTTGGTTGTAAGCTTACTCTTATTTCATAATGAATGCAATCAATGATGTTTTCCTATGTCTTGTATGTAATGTACTAGAAAGCTCATGACTTCTTGACTTTGTGAGTAAATATATCATTGTTGTTCCGGTTACGTGCTTTGTTGTATTTCCTTTGCATTGTTTCAGGTTGATTACTCATTAGAAGAAGGAAGCGGAAGCTGGAGCAATGCAATGGAACTCCATCGACCACCGGTTGAGGTAGGCCTCCAACTTGAACTATTTAAGGAAAGCTATTGTTGATTTGTCCTTGTTTGTGACTAGACCCACTCTAGGGCTAGAGGGGCTGCTTCTGTCCGCCGAGGGAACACTTTCCTGCATCACAAATTGGCGACTCCGCTGGGGAGCTGGCCTTTGTTCTTTTATTGTTTACTCTTGTCTTGATTTGTGTTTTGGTATCTTTTGAAGTTTTGGGGATTAGTTATCAGTCTTTTGAGTTTCTTGGGTTGTTCTGGGAAATACCTATATTTGATTGAAGGGTTGACTGGTTTTGGTTCAGGAGTTTTTGACCATTTGTCATTGTTTTTTGCATCATCACGGAAAAAAGCCTAATAGTCGCGATGTCATTGCAACTTTGTAGCTCTTTACCTGCGATGATCTTGGGTTGCTAGCTTAATTCCCGCAGCGACTCTTGAAATCGCATCATCGCGGAAAATAGGTGTTTTTCCGCGATCATCTCGGGTTGTCTGTGTAAAATTTGTGATGACATCTCGGGTTGTTTGTGTAAAATTAACGATCATCTCGGGTTGTCAGTGTACAACTTGCGATGATTCCTGAAAAGTTGTTTTTATAACTTTACCTCCTGAATTCATCAATCTTGTTTATCCCCTGTTGTTTTTTGTCTCTCATTATCTTGTTTTAATTGCTTTTGGTTAGGGTACTGTCTCTTTGATTTCATTCAAGTGAGTCTTGTGTTTTTTAGACCATGTGACCTAGCCCTTTAGAAGTTTCATTGAGAAACCGTTTGCTTGGGTTACTTATCTGTTCAAGGTTCATCCACAACCGTCTTATTGATTTGCTTGAGGCTTTTTCACTACTTGTTTTCTTGCTGGTTGATTTTTAGTGTCAATTATTGAACCAATTTTTTATGTTGATTCGATTTCTTCACTACCAAGCGTAGATGAAAATTGTTTGGATCGATCAGTTCACACTTGCTTGTTTGTCTCTTTGAATTCACAAAAATAAAAAAAAAAAAATTAAAAGTTTGCATTCATTTAGCATACGAAAGTGAAAGTACATTTGCATTACGGATTTTCATGTTTGAGAAATTGGAAAGAAAATTTTAAATCTTTCATTAGTAGTATCAATGCATCATGAGATTAGTGTATTGATGCATTGTGTTTCTTAGTGTTTTCATTCGCTTGTCTTGGTTTGGGAATGAACTCTCTACCTTTCTGTAAGTAGGTGTTCATTAAAAAAAAAAGGGATATTTCATTCATTCTAGCTGCATCCTAGGATTTTTTATATACATACGGTAAGGCCGGAAAACTGAAACATAATCCAAAATCAACTTTAAAATGAACTGAATAAATCTAATAATGCATTGGAACATAATGCACACATTTAGAGGTCTAGGCTAGAGACATGCTCCAGTGTCGTTAAACCTAGTCACTGTTGTTTCCACTCAAGGTTGGGTGATTCCTCCTTTTGTGACTCAATAGTGGTCTAGTACGGAATTGTGCTCCCATGTACCGTCGAGTATATGGGGGAGACCCCACTAGGTTATTATCTTTTATCCATAAGAAGCCATGTCTATCACCTTACAAGCCGTAACGCACCGAACACAGCATTCGGGAAGATTGACTGCCGTACGGAAAGTGCTTGGCTTTCATACGACTGCCAAGGTGTATATGCAGTTTTACATATTTGTCTGGTAATCCTTTTTGCCTAGTTCTCTAGAGTAGTCACTTTCATTCCTTTTTGGACTCCCTAAAAGAAAAGGTCCATCTAAGCACTTTTCACTCTAGGCTTATTAAATATTCGAAGGCGACTAGAGTCATATTTTTTCCTTTTCTCGACTCTTTAAAGATGAAAACGTTAAGTTTTGTTTCTATGTCTTAAAATTTATTCGGCCACGATTCAAATTTACCTAGTTAGATCTTGTTTGCATCAGCTTGAGTAGGGTTCTTTCTCGTTCTCGATGGCAACATTCCCCGAGTCTACCGACCAAGGTTTTCCCCCAGATCGAAATCTTGGTTCGTTTTCCTCATTTGGAAATGTCGGTGCTCCATATATGGCAACACTGTCGTTACCTGGGATAACCATCAGTTTGCCCGTATGGTTATTTTCAAACTCGGTGGTCCCGAGTGTCATGACTCCTATTCCACCATCTCCTTCATCCGAACCTCAACATGTTGATTCCAAGGTTGAGCCTACGCCTTCTTCTCCTGTTTCTTCCTCCTCCTCTCCTCCTTCGCCTGGTGAAAGCTTCATATCTAGTAACCAGGAGACTAAGAAGAAGAAGAAGATGAAGAAGAAGAAGAAGAAGTCCGATAAATGTGAGGCCACCTGTGCAGCTACTACTCCAAGTAATTCTTAGGTCGGAACACCTTCTGCTCCTTCGCGGAAGGTTAAGTTTCCTTGTAAATTATGCAAGGGTGACCATCTTCTTCATGATTGTCCTGGCATTCCAAGGATCCTAGAAGTATGGTCTCACGATCCGGTTCGTCCCTCATCATCCTCTGAAGCTCAAGGTGATGCTATTCTAGCAACTGGCAACGGTAAGAAGGAAGGGAAGATTCGATTCCCCAGTAGACTGTGTGAAGGCACCCATCCCCTTCACCTTTGTCCGCTCATGGATAAAGCTTCCGCCGTTTTGGAAAGTATTACAGCTTCTTCACCCCAAATTCCCGTTGGTTATCAACAGCTCTCTCCAGACCCTCCTTCTAACGACAAAGAGATTGACTCAGATTCTTCTCTTGTCTGTCCTCCTTCTTCCAAGCCTGGATGTACTAAGCATGTTTCAGACCAACCATTGGTCGAAAAGAGTGTCGACTCTGGATCACCACCTGTTGATCGCTCTATCTCGGAAGAGCATCATGCTTATGTTCTTCTTGTCTCCTCAGATTCTCCAGAGTCTGGAAATGACTCTCCTATCCCAGCTGATCTGGGGAGTCCTCCTCCAGTCCCTGGGGGTAGGGGGGCAATCATACGATTCCCCCACCAAGTAATTTGGCTGTCACCTTCGACTGGAGTCACTTGACTACTTTCCGCCTTCCATCCTATATGCCTTTCAAGATTACAGTACACGCCTACGATAAGGTAGTACCTGGCACTACCTTGGATGAGGGTGCGTCTGTCAGTCTTATGCCTTCGACTACTTGGAAAGCTTTGGGTTCCCCACAGCTTGTGCTGATTACACAGAATCTATTGGCATTCGACAGAGAACCTTGTCAACCTCTCAGTATCCTTCCAAAGTTTCCTGTTACTTTGGGGGGAAAAACCGTCTATATAGATGCCATGGTTGTCCAAGGTGCAAATTTCAATCTTCTCCTTGGCCGTGATTATATTTATGCCATGGGGGCCCTCGTTTCTTCCCTTTTTCGTGTGGTTTGTTTTCCACACAATGGAAGGATAGTGACTATAGATCAATTATCGTTCTTCAGTCCCCCGGTGCCTCCTCTGTAGCTGTCATCCCCTCTTAGTTCTTGCTCGGAAGCAGTACCTTCCTTGCCACAAGTAAATTATGTGGCTACCCGATCCGTCTCCGCCTCTGCTAATGATCATGCAGATGGTCTTGTACATCATGTAGTGGCGGCATTTGAACCCGATCTGTCATTGGTGCATCATGACATGTATTCCTCCCAGAGTGCATTTCTTCCCTCCCGTGAAGACCTCTTGGGAGCCATGTTCTCGGATGGCCCATGAATAGGCATACGAGCATAGTTCCTGATCTTGTGTCAATCTCATTAAAAAATGAAATAAAGGTTGCGAGGATAGTTTGTTCCTGTGTCAACCTCGTTAAAAAATGAAACAAGGAGTCCCGAGGATGGTTCTTATCTTGTGTCAACCTCGTTAAAAAATGAAACAAAGCGCCCGAGGATAGTTTCTTGATATTATGTCAACCTCGTTAAAAAATGAAACAAGGGTTATGAGGATAGTTCTTTTACTGTGTCAACCTCATTAAAAAATGAAACAAATCCCTTTCCAAATTGAGTCTTTGATTAAGATCTTGTAAAATCCAAGTCGAGTCTTTCTAAGATCTCGAAAGTGAACCTTCATTCCATCCACCTCATTGAATGCAATGAAGCTTGGGGGGCATGTACCTTGATTTGCATTATTATGATGGGGGCATGCGAACTTATAACAAGCATAGTTTTTCATTTCAAGCTTGTGTGAACATGAAACCGAATCCAAGCAAAGTTCTCCGTGGTTCAAGCTTGTGTAAAAATGAACCCATACATGATTTACACCTCGTGACTATTGTTTATCCACTAAATTTTGCTAGATGAGCCTTGGTTGTTTCCTTCCATCACCACCATCTCTTTGGTTGATCATATGCTTTCACTTGATTGTTTATCCTTTCCTGATGAACCGCAGCGATGAGTGATTTTATTAGCCAGCCTCTTGACCATTACATGTTTTGAGCAGTTCCACCATTGCCAGAACCAATTGCTACCCTTTATACCACTCGTTCCTCTAGGACGAGTCCCCTCTAAGCTCTTTTCTGACTCGTAAAAGATGAAAAGATTGCCGAGTATTTTTCCCTTTTTGACTCGTTAAAGAGAATAAAAATGGAGGTCTGCTTTCAACTCTTTTTCGACCGTTTAAACACAAAAAGATTGCCGGGATTTTGTCTTTTCAGGCTCGTTATTGGTTGCGAAACGACATGCTTCCAACCTCTTTTCTACTTTTTTGGGTCGAAGTCACTAGTCACGAAAAGTACTCCTCGATCGTAATGGCCGGGCAGTTCTTTTGAGTATTGTTTTATACTTTTTCGGGCTCGAGAGACACAACTCTACGAAAAAGGACCCCCCTGGAGTTTTCTTTTCCGTGTCTTTTTCAAACTCTCTAAACATGAAAAAGACTTCGAGTTTTACCTATGTCCGACTCGTTAAACCATGATGACATTGGACTCATCACCATGACAAGACTTGAGCTTCTCCTTCCTGGGGCTCGTTAAAATATTACTAGGTTGGATTCAACAACAGGTTTATCATTGATTGTTTATGGCAGCTAGTCACTCTTGAACATCAACACTTTTGCTTCTTGTCGAGTTGGGACATCCATACATTGTCATTTGGCCTTCCGCAGGTTTGGGTTATCATTCTAGCCTCATTCCATTCGATTCATGCCGTCTCCTTCGAGTCTCTGATCCCTTGCCTGAATGCTGCCATCCCCCTTCGGAGTCATGTCACCGACATGTTCAAGAGTATAATCCTTCTACAGTTTAAACCCTCGTCCTTTCCTCTGGATACTCTGTTTTTCCATCTGCCTCTTGTTCCTTATTTCGCATCGTTGATGGGGGAAACATTATGGCCCTCCTGCGATGGGTCATCTCATGTCGAAATCAGCTCATTATCTAGGAGATTGACCTAGAGATCCCCTTTAGTACCTTAGAGCTTGCATGCCTCAATGGCAAGTTCTTCGCACCTGACGGTCGACTTTCATCATTGGTCGTCGATTGGGTGATTCCACGAGTGTTTGACTTCAGCTCCTTTTTCACACTTCGTGGATTGTGTTAGACAGTACCTTGAGAACCATTGGCATTATTGGTGGTTTCTCTCACGCTTGTTAATGGTTTTCATCATTGACTGGTAATTAAGCGATATTCTATCATGCTCGACCTCAACACATATATTCACATGTTAGGATTTGTACTATGATCGGATGGGTTCAAGACCCCGAACTCAGATCACACATGTTTGGGCTGCATGGATTGGTTTTATGATTACATGACTCATTGATGGATGGCTACGACCATACCTGAGTCTTCGTGGATGACTGCGACCATACGTTTATCATCATCATGGTCTTATTAGCTGGATGGCTACGTCCATACCACAGACCTATTTCGTATGTCTTTTGGATGGCTGCGCCCATGCCTAGACTACATGTACTTCATTATTAGAGATATTAGTTATACTCGCATGTAGGTTCTTCAAGATGGTGTTCGAGTTCAGTCACTTTCGTAACGAATTTCACCCCTCCCACTCTCTCAAGATTCATACTTTAGGGGGCATCGGTTACACAGTAATTTTTCACTGTCTTCACTCCAGTCTTCCTACTGTGTCATGTGTCCAAGTCATACATGCTCATGTTAGACAAGTGCTCTCTGATGTTGCCAAATGACCCACTTTTCCAAAGGTTTCTGCATCATCACATCTGTTTTCCAAATAAACGTGCTGATGGGCACTCCAAAACAGTCCAGAAGCGCTGCCATCGCGGAAGTACATGTGATTCCCGTGATGGTCGAATTTCATGTGCCAGCGCAACTGTCTCTTGTAGTTTCCCACGATGACATGACTAGCTACGTTATTCAAAAGCGATGTCAGCGCGGCAGACCAGTTATGTGCCCGCGATGATCCAGATTGGGCGAATTTGTTCCAACAGTCGGCCTTCCAGATGACTCCAGACCTGGTTGTTGGCCTTATTTATGTCACCCTCCTTTCTCTGGCAAGGCTGTTCTGTCATTTGTGCTACCTTCCTTGGAGATAAGCTCATCCTCCCACCATTCATGGAGACTCCTTCTCCTATTTAAACTCTCACCATTGCTATGTGCTACTAGTTTTTGGAGAGTTTTAGTTTTGGAATTATTAGTCTTTGGAGTGGTTGCTGATACTGCTGTTAGTGCTTGTGAGTTTGATAGATAGCTGGTGTGAGTGTGACAAGTGTGGGATTGTTGATAGCTTGAGGAAGGTTGTGAAGTGCCTTTGATCTTGTGTAAAACTTGTGAGTGAGAGAGACTTATGTTGGGAGATCCATCTTCATAGAGTGAATGCTTGAAGAACATGCTGGCTAGATCCCTTTGAGAAGGCTTGTGACATCAAGACCTTGGTTGTAAGCTTACTCTTATTTCATAATTAATGCAATCAATGATGTTTTCTTATGTCTTGTATGTAATGTACTAGATAGCTCATGACTTCTTGACTTTGTGAGTAAATAGATCATTGTTGTTCTGGTTACGTGCTTTGTTGTATTTCCTTTGCATTGTTTCAGGTTGATTACTCATTAGAAGAAGGAAGTGGATGCTGGAGCAACGCAACGGAACTCCATCGACCACTGGTTGAGGTAGGCCTCCAACTTGAACTATTTAAGGAAAGCTATTGTTTATTTGTCCTTGTTTGTGACTAGACCCACTCTAGGGCTAGAGGGGTTGCCTCTGTCCGTAGAGGGAACACTTTCCTGCATCACAGTTATCTTTCAATTATGAAAGTGTCATTTAGTTCTAGGTATTGAACTACGCTCTGGGCCTGAAAAGGTGGCTCAAATCCCGGAGACGTGGGCACAACACAGGGCAGAAAAGTCCCCAGACGCATGCATACCCCTATTGTGGGAGTGTCTAGAGCCTCCTAGACGCATGCTTGTCCATATCAAGGGAGCGTCCAAGGGTTCAATGGTCTAAAACTTCAATTGGTTTGAGGGGCTTGTTACCTGAGTGGTTGGGATGGCTCCTAGGAGCAAGAAAAATTTTAAGGATGGAAGTTTATCTTAAAGTTTAGAAACCTTGGCAAATCCTATTAGTCCCTAATATGCAAATTGTAAAATTTTTGGTGATCTTTTTGTAGAAATAATTAGATTTCCAATGATTTATATTAATTGATATAATATTTTTGTGATTTTTAAGGTGAAATAATGGTGTACTATAAAATTTGGGCGAATCATTTTAGAAAAAATGGAAATTGGCAAATCTTTTTTTTAGAAAAAGTATGGAAAATTAGCCCACCTACGAATATTATCCCCTAAAGTTTTCCCTGCCTGGGAGTTCTATTGCTGATGTGAAAGGTTTGTATGGTGTGTTTCCATTGATTCCACTTCCTTATCTGACACATAGGGAGTCAAATCATAACATAGTAACTTATCATCACATCTTTACCCTGGTTGGGCAGTTACTTTGGTAGATGTAGGAGGGTGTTATCGAGTGGTATCAGAGAATGGTTCACCCCTCAAACAGGATGGGTTATGTGTTAGTCATGCATTCATGTTAGTTTCATGTGTTTCTTGTGTTGTAAGACCACGTGCTTGTTGCATTTGTATGGTATGGGTTATGGTTGTAGTGAGGTTGCCATGGGAAGTTGATGGTGTTCTTATGGAGTGTGTCGTCATGAGTGTATGGTTGATTATGCATTTCTTATGCACGTTAGTATTCACATGTGGTCAAGTGTACAATGATGTGGTGTTTGTTTTCATGCATGAGGTCATGGTATGTGTAGTTGATTTGGTCATGCATTGATGACTAGACTCTAGATAGAATGATGGTTACATGGTTATATGCTTATGTGTTATATTCTATATGATGCCATGATTATGTTACACATTTATTACGCTAATTTGTTGATCCTGTAGACGAGGTATCCTCCCCAAACTATGATAAGGTGCATTGGTTTATTGTGATTTGGTTTAGCTGACATGATATACCTTGTAGGAAGAATATCAAAGATGACTAGAAAGATGGTAGACTACAGTTCCTGAGACTCTCCCTATGGATCAGATGAGCAACGTGGGGTTGGGCATTCTTCTGATTTTGTAGACACACTGAGAATATTAAAGGAAGAAATAAGGAGTTGTAAGGCAAACAATGATAGAATCATACATGGAAAAGATAAACAAGGAGAGGTAAATGCAGTGATACTTTAGAGTTTTCCATAATTGTAGTGACAATGACCACTTCAGGTCAACCATGAGCAAGAGGACAAAACTAATGGGGCATATGGAAGAAATTTTCATGGTGAGCACAGGTCAGAGAGAAATGACATGGTTAGAGATGGAAGATTGTTGGATACTCCAGATAGGAAAGGTGATAGACACAGGTACTATTCTAGTTCTGGATCTGACAGACATTATGATCGACACCACTTTCATCCTTACAGGGGGAGTGATAAGGGATATTTTTTGGATGAGTTTACTAAAGCAAATCCACCTACATTTTATGGAGAGATTAAGAAATCGCACGATGGAGAGTCATGGTTGCTTGGTATGAGGAAGTTCCTCAGGTTGCATGAGTAGTCAGAGAACATGAAAGCTAGAATAGCTACATTTAGTCTTAAAGGTAAATAAAATATTTGGTGGGAAGATGTGAAGAATGTTAGAGGTATTCATGAGGAGGACTTGACTTGGAGTGAGTTCGAGAGACTATTTAAGAAGAAGTACCTATCGGAGAGATACTTCGATGACAGGGAAAAATAATTCTATGAGCTAAAGATGGGAATGATGACAGATGAGGAGTACACTAGCATATTTTTGGAGCTATTGAGGTATGTGTCGTACCTCAAGGAGGAGAAGGCCAAGATTCAGATATTCACTAGTGGTTTACTGATTTCATTCAAAGACATGATTGAGTTCAATGAGCCTAGATCATTCGAGGATGCCATACGAAATCTAAAGCATTGATATGAGCAGTAGAAGGGTAGCTATGAGACTAAGCTGGATTGGAAAGGTAATGCAAGGAATAAAGTAAAATAGGAAAAGAAGTAAGAAATACCTCTAAATACAGGTAATAAAGAAAATGCAGCGCCATCTTAGAAGTGAAATGAATCTGACGGAGGACAGGGACTTCAATCCGAGGAGAAAAATAAGGAGCCTGTGCAGTGTTGGACTTGTGGATGAGAGAATCATAGGAGAGATTGTCCATAGTATAAGGGTGGTAGATCGTAGATCTACAATTTTCAGGAGGCATAGATAGTGGGAGATGTTGGGTAGAGTATTCCAAGGATCTATGCATCGTTGGATAATAGATAGGCAGATCATCAAGCATCTATCTTTGAGATGGACGATAAGCTTTGTGATCATGTTGTTTCTATTTTGATTGACCCTAGATATAATTATAATGATGTTAATCCCAACTTGGTGGATAAGTGTGGTTTAAATAAAGATGTGCATGCAGAGTCTTGGTTAGTGCAGTTGGCTACAGGTACAAAGAAGAGAGTTCATCATTGGGTAAAATCTTGTACATTTTATTGGAATGGTATGCCTACATCATGACATTTGAATGTATTACCATTCGGATCATATAGTATGTTGTTGGGCATGGATTGGTTGTACCTTCATAGAACCAAGGTGAATTTTTATGATAAAGCCATTGAGTGCTTGGACGACAATGGTGAACAAAGAGTGTTGCGGGGTAAGAAGAAAGCAACATCAGTTAGAATGGTGACATCTATGCAAGCCAAGTGTAGCTGCAGGAAAGGGTATTTGTTATTTGTAGTGCACATTTCTAGTGAAAAAGGTAAGGAAGTTGAGGATGCAGATGTTTTCAGCAGGCACCCATTTATACAACAGTTTCAGGATGTGTTTCTCGCAGAGATTTCAGATTTTCCACCTCACAGGGAAGTAGAATTTTTTATTGAGTCGGTGCCAGGGGTAGCTCTGACATCAAAGGCACCTTACAGGATGAGTACTAATCTAAAAATGAGATCTTAAATCAATATTAAGGTATTACAAACTCATGTGAAGGAATGCCTATATAATTTAGTGTAATGGATCGAAAATATTGCGAATAATATAGACAATGAGGAATTAGAAAACATAACAGTCACACATCAACACAAGAAAAATAATGAAGGAGTTCACCAGACTTCTTAGCTATGTCTTCTGGTCCAGCTTTCAGTGTTGACCTCTATATTATGTCTTCAAGAGTAGATGATTACAAGTGTGAGCTCAATCAGAGCCATAACACAACTACAGTGATATTACACAGGGATTCCACTCGAAAACCTCGAGTTTAAAGAGTACAAGACTCTCCCTCTTAGTGCCTCTAATCAACTGTTCATAGCTGCGTTTTCTTTGACTCTCTCTCTCTAAGCAACTACTTCTCTCCCCTCTGTCTCTGCCATTGAGTGGTTTTTAAGCCTCTCGACCCTGTCTGTTCACCTTCCTTTTCGGGCTCTCTGCCTCCCGACTGTTGTGTCTTCATCTCCCTACTGAGCGTTAAACACTCATTCAAAAACGCTTAAGGCACATAGGCAGCCATTCACAAACGGAAATATCTTGGGCACGGGTGAAAATCCCCTGAAATTACACTTCTCTGTTTACACAGAGAAATACCAGGAAAACACAAAAAGACAATGGAAAATATGCCAAAGTCGGACCTCAAAATATATATAGTTTGCCTTATAAACCTTTCGGGTCCGCATTCTATCGTTGTCGTAAGTCGCAGCGATTCAAATGACATGGTCCCCTTTGTATTTGGGTTTATAACAAAAATACACAAAATTACATTAAAAGGCTGAAAAACCCGACAAAGGCTTCATATCAAATTTCAAATTTTATACTGCCGCACCTATAACCCTATCGGCTCCACTCATTGCCCATTCATATATTGCATGTTGCTTCACTTCCCCAATATTCGATCACTGATTGCTTCAATCGGCCTTATCAGCTATCGATGTATCATCGTTTCATGGTCCATTGGCGTCACCCATTTTATGTTGCGATGCGATATTGTGATGCAATAAGTTGCAATCACATATTGCTGAGTCTTTAGGCCTGTGGTTTGGACCTTTCCCCTTTAAATATGCGATGTGATATATGTGGTCTCTACCATTGATCTACGCACCGATCCGATGGTCCATGTTATATCGCTGGATCGTAGTTGCAACCTACTTAGGGTTAGCGCCGATATGCCCAACTGATCTCCGCCGATGCGATATCACCAATTTGATCTGGACCGTTGATCGGCTCGATCTGATGGCTCCTGCGTAATGCCATTTGAACCTCCACTTAGCTCTATTTCCACCAATTCTTAGTGTTTTTTCCAATTGATAATGTTTTCTGATATTTGAAGACTTAGAGGTTTAGAGGGTTTAAGATCCATTTTGGATCACGCCTTCCCACTAAAAAGATTTTGGACCACCAAAAGTTGGTTTTAGGCATCGATCAAGTGAGGATACTGCTCCTTCACCTGTCCAATTTCTATTCATCATGCTTTGCTTGGATTTGAACCTTTGATTCCTACTCTCAGGTACTCAACATCCCCTTGACGCATAATTCTTACCTTCCTGTCCAAAACTGTGTCCTCCTGTAACTCATTGAGATACTAAAGCAACAAATTCCCAATAGAAGGAAACTAACTTTTCTCTTTAGGATCTTCATTCAATGAAGGTTCATACAATCTCAAGTTTTCTGCATTAACGACTGAATAGATCTGCACATAAGCTGGAAAATCAAGGCAAAAAACATTTTCACCAATTTTATCAAGTATTTTGAAAGGTCCATACCTTATTGGTTTTAGCTTCTTACCTTCACCCTGCATTCTTTCTTCGCTGATGTACAGCCAGACTTGATCATCAACTTGAAAACTATGCTCAAGTTGATGCTTGTCATGTCTTGCCTTGTACTTGGCTTGACTTCTTTCCAGCTATTCCTATACTACCTGGTGAATTTCCTAGATTTGTTCAATGAACTTGGTTGCTTTTTCCACATCACTATGTCCATCAACTGCTATGTCTTTACCAAAGGCAAAATCTAAGGGAGACTTTGGTATAAAACCAAAACAAGTCTCAAAAGGAGATCTCTGAGTAGAAGAGTGCTTGGCACGATTGTAAGCATGTTGCACATAGCACAAATGTTCATTCCAAAGCTTGGGATGCTTGCTGCAATAACCTTTGAGCAACTGGATCACTATCCTGTTGACCACTTTTGTCTGACCATCTGTTTTTGGATGAAATGTTGTGCTCTTCTTCAACCTGGTGTCCATCAACTCCCATAGATTTGACCAAAACTTCCCAACAAATTGAGAATCTTGATCAGATAAAATAGAATTGGGTAACCCAAAATGAACCCATACATTCCAAAAGAACAACTTTGTTGTCTGTTCAACTGTAACCTGCTTGTTACATGGTATCAAAATACAGATTTTACTAAACCTATCCACACCAACATATAAATAATCATGACCTTTCCTAGACTTTGGCAATCCCCCAACAAAGTCCATGGAAACACTTTCCCAAGGACAAGAAGGAATTGGAAGTGGAGTGTACAAGCCTAATTTATGATTGTTGGGCTTGCTTGTAGCACACATAGTACACCCTTTGATATATCTAGAAACTATCTCATGCATTCTTGGCCAATAAAAGAACCTTTGCAATTGTACAACTGTTTTACTTACACCAAAATGACCTGATATGAGAGAAGTATGTGCTTCTCAAATTATGTTAACTCTTTCAGTTTTTGGAATGCATAACTTTCCCAAATGATATAAGAGTCAGCCCTTTACATAATAATCCAATTATTCTACTTTCTTGCCATGACTTAAAGTTGCATATACATCTTTAAAATCTACATCTTGAGCATATTGTTCAATGTAACTTTCATGCATTACTAAGTTATGCTTAAGTATAGTAGATGCCTTTATGATTGGTCTTGACAACATATCTGCAACCTTATTGTGTATGCCCTTCTTATATCTGATGAAAAGATGAAATTGTTGTAGAAAATCCATCCACCTATAATGTCTTGATTGCAGCAATTTAGTTTGTGAGTGAAAATATTGAAGTGGTTGATGATCTATGTGTATGATTGTTTCCTTAGCCATTAGGTAATGTTTCCACTTTTTCACACTTTGTACTAATGCATACAATTCTTTATCATATTTGGAATAATTCACTACTGCAAAAGTAAATGTCTCAGAATGATATCATATGGGTTTTTTTTGTTGCATCAACACTGCTCCCATGGCATAGTCAGTGGAATGTATCTCAATCTCAAATGGATGTTGAAGATCTAGCAGTGCTAGTACTGGTACTGTACTGATTTTCGCTTTTAAGGTGTCGAAGGCTTTCTACTGTTTGCCTCCCCCTGAAACACTTGTTTCAATCCTATTAAAGCATGTAATGGAGCTGCAATCAAAGAAAATTTAGAAATAAACTTTCTCCAGTATTGTGCTTCCCCTAGGAAACTCCTAACCTCTGTAGCAGATTTGGGTTTAGGTCAGTTCACAATGACTTCAACCTTAGAGGTATCTATCTTCAATTCACCACCCCCTACAATATAACCCAAATAATTTAAATATGTTCTGCCAAATTCACATTTTGACAATTTTACATAGAGATTTTCTCTTTTCAAAACATCTAAAGTCTGCTTTACATGCTTTACATGGTCTTCCCATGTCTTACTAAAAACCAGAATGTCATCTAAATAAACAATTACAAAATCATCAATAAAAATTCTGAGTACATCATTCATAACTCTCATAGATGTAGCAGGAGCATTAGTTAAGCCAAAAGGCATAACCAACCTGTTATAGACATTTTTGTGCCTTATAGCATTGAGCATGAAATGTCCATAATCTAAGGGATCCAAAGTCCCTAAACATGTTGTTCCTACCCCTAGAGGAACAAGGCCAATAAACCACAGCAATTCAGAGAAGTTCTCCACCAAAAACTGATCAAAACCAAGTCAATTCAGGATCATTTCAGTGGCTACACTAGCTGTCTGCGCTGAATGTCAAAGCCAACACTGGCTACCTACGCTGAATGTCAACTACTACACTGGCTACCTGCGCTGAGCGAGAAGGGACAAGTGGCAAGCTCATTTCTCAAGGTGTCAGAGTCCAGGAAGCTTCCAAAATGACACTTGCCTCAGGGAATTCGACTGGTGATGAGTAAGAGGTTCCAAATATCCAAGTGGAAGCAAGAACCTCCAAGTGGAATCAAGAACTGAAAGAGGGAGAGGACACTAGTCACATCTCAGGCTGACTCATCCTCTCTCCAAACATCTATATATGGATCTCTCTCCCATGAGATCTAGAGGCTGGAATTTTGTGAAAGCAAAGAATTGTTGTTGGTTTGAGTTTAGAACTATTGGGTGATTTGCTTTGAAGGAGGTGAAGAGGAGATTCCTTTCTGCTGGGAAGGTGATGCTGGATTGGGCCTCTTATGGTTGTATCACTTCTTGAACTTTACTTCTTCCATCAATAAAGCCAGTTGAGTTTCTTCTATATGCATGTATCTCAATGATGTTTTGTTGTATTTGCATATTTAGTTTATTCTAATCCTTAAACTAGTTATGAATGTATGCTTCTTGTAGTTTTCCTCTCTTGCCATTTTGCAGGATCTTGGTGTAGCTGGGTCAGTGAAAGAGCAAGGAGATGGGAGCAAGCAACAAGGAGTGAGATTGGATCAACAAACTAGCGGAAGACATCGGTTAGTTAACTCCTTCTCCTCCCTTTACATTTCATAAAGAAGAAAACTTAGATAGTTTTGTCTTGCTTGTTGCTGAGGTACTATCACCCTTAGAGTGGGATAGGGTCATTCCGTATTGGATACTTTTCCCAACAACAAATTGGTGACTCCACTGGGGATCGTATCTTGTTGGTTTGTTTGTGTTTTTACTATTCATTTCATAAACTCAGGGAGTACCGAATCGAACTGCATTTGGATTTTTCAAATGCAAAGTAGAGGGCAGCTACTCTAGTCCAGTCACTGGGCCTGTTTATGATCTGAAGAGCTGATCCACAAGTGCTCTAACAGCTCTTAGTGATAGATCTTCATCCTCCTTTGAATCATCCCTTAGGTTGTACTTGATTGATAGCTTTGATTTGGCCAAAAACTGTGATTTTAACTGCAAACCGTAGCTCAAAACCCCGGAACAATTCTCGTTCTGGTTTCAGCGCAGACCCAGTGAAGAGGTTCTGCATTTCAATGCAGGTCCCGTGAAGGCTACCTGCGCTGAATGTCAAAACCTCTGCGTTAGACCTGCGCTGAAACAGTCTTTGCCTTGTGCAGCTGTGGTTCCCTGTGTCTTTTGCTCAGTTTTCATCCTTGTTTTTGCAGCGTGTTATCAGTCAATGTACCTATCTGAAACCACCTTTCTTTGCCTCTATTCCGCCTCGGTTGTGTAAAGAAACTGTATTTGTTCTTTTTGTATTTCTTACAGCATTTGCAGTTTCCCATTACGAAAGTGAACCAGTCTTACTGTGGCCTCTTAGATCTAGACCTGTCATAAGTGTTGTTTTGATCTTAGGAGTAAGTTTGTTTGCTGTTCACAGCTGACTGAGCTTTTACTTTCATCATATGGTTTGAATTTATGTATTTCTAGTGTTGAAACAAGTAAATCATAAGGTGTCTTTTGATTTTGGACAAAAAGCTTGTTTGTGTGTTCACTTGAAATCGAATTCAAAGTTATACAACAGCTTTCTTTATATAAACATCAATATTAAGAAAGAGAAAAGAAATACCTGCATTGTGCATTTGCATTCTGACAGCTTGCATGTTGATTTAGGAAAAAGTGCATTAGTGTGTGCTCTATGCTCTGTGTGAAAAGATGATGTCTTTCTTTTCCCTCAGTAGTTAGGATTTTCATATGTTGAAAAGATAGAAAAGCTTGCTTATCATCTTTAGACTGCATTTAGGAGTTGTACCATACATCTCGTGGTGATCCATAAAGGCAAACTTCTAAACAAGATCAACCTAAAATAAATTGAATGAACATAAGAACGCTTTGAAACATAACGCAAACACATAGAGGTCTAAGCTAGAGACGTGTTCCGGCGTCGTTAAACGTGATATCTTACCATTGAGTGGATGGGTGATTCCTCCACGGTGAAGCGATAAGTATCAATACGGACTTGTGCTCCCACGTACCGTCGCGTATATATTGGGAGACCCCTATAGGAATAAAGCCTTTATCCATAGGAAGCCGTGTCGGCCGCCCTAATGATCGCAATGCAGTGAACACAACATTCACGAAGATCGACCACCCGTACCTTAAAACGTATTCTGCGGTTTTGCGAAAAGTTTGGCACACCCTCTGCCTAGAACTCCAGAGCAGTTTCTTTTGGCCTTTTTCAGACTCTATAACAGAAAAAGTCCATCCGAGCATTTGTCACTTCGGGCTCGTTAAAACATCGAAGGAGACTAGAGTCATCTTTAGCTTTTTCTCGACTCTTTAAAAGTGAAAAAGCAAGTTGTGTCTAAAAGCATCTAAAAATTCATTCAATTCGGAAACACATTTTCCCCTTTGTATTTTGGTTGATCGAGTAATCCGCAATCGTGGAAGAAAGTCAATTGAAACCCCGTCGTTCGCGGAGGCTTACGAGTCAACCGTCTTTGTCTCCGGAATCGAAAACAGTACGGACAAAGCGAACTCGTTTAACCGGTTCGAAATCTCCTATCAAAGTTAGAACAAGTGTTCCAACAACATCTGAGATTCCGGTTACTCCAAACATTTCTGGAAACCCTGCCTCTATTGAAGAAGTTCAACAGCCACAGAGGGACAATAACACTGATCCTAGTCTGAGAGCAAATACTTGCGTTACTGAATCAGTTCCATCTATGACCGGTTCAGAGAGTCTTGCTCCTCAAACAACTGTCGCTGTCGAAGCAACCCCTTCTTCGGCACCAGAAATATTTTACGGACCTGACGGTCTTCCTCTTCCACCTGGTCTGATTTCGATAGAGGAAATTGTAGAAGATCCGCAAGCAACTACTCCAACCCATTTTGGAGTAGGGGTCACTCTATTTCCCTCTACATAAGAAGTTAGTCTATCACCAGTGGAAGTTCCTGTAGAATCGCTAGGCAATCTATTGGATAGACTCAAAATGTCTGAACAACCGTCAACATCTAGGACTGTGTCAAATGACACAGCGACAACAGAACCTCCTGTCGTCACTCCGACAATGTTTGCCGGCATACCATCTGTCCCAACTAGCTCTCAACAGCTGGAAGGAGCCCCTTCAGGGGCTATTACGACAATGTGGTCTGTTCCTGTTTGTTCTTCCGGGATAATACCTGGTAACTCTTATGTTGGAACTCAACAAATTGATCCGTTTGGAGGTCAATTTGGGCAATCCGGTCCTCAAGGGTTAACAATCCCTTTCAGTGCTGGATCACCACCGTATGGGGGGCAGTATGCCCTTTCATTACCCCCTCCGGGAGGTTACCCATACGGGAGTTCACAACAGTATTCAGGTTATACTGGAATTACGACAAGTGGTTGGGTACCTATGCTACCCCAACAACCAAGAGTTGTGTATTCTATGAAACAATGTGTACCTGTGTCGAACATCCCGACAACACCAGCGATTGTAACCGTGTCGCAAGTTCAAACAATGCCTGTTGTATGTCAACCTCAGATTTCTCAGGTTGTAATGCAACAGCCCCTTGACCCTGTGACTCAACCACAATCACCAACTGGCGGGGCGACGCAAGTCCAAACGGGTACAATTACCCCACATCTTGGTCCGGTGGTTAGTATAGCACAACCGAACATGGCTTCACAACCATGGCTGGTGCAATACCAACAACCACAATTCCAGCAAGTGTACCAAGGTTCTGAGCAGCAGATCTTTGCGAACAGTGGACAACCGTATATCCAAAACGGTCAAAATCAACCACTTTATAGTGGTCTAGTCCACCAACCGTATCAATCATACCAACATCAATTACATTATGCTGGTATGCAAAGACCAACTGCTTAGGCGATTCCATCGTATCCTGGGTATGCTTTACCTAATCTGAGTCAACAGTTACCATTCGTGGCAACTCTAGAGTTACCCGATTTACATCGGTTGACAAACGATCCGATTGCTTATGCCCCTTGGTGGCCAGTGATTCCTCACAAACTTCCATCAGACATTCCTAAATTCAATGGAAATCCAGGTGAAGACCCATCGAATCACGTGATGACTTTTCATCTGTGGTGTTCATCAAACACTCTAAACGATGATTCGATAAGAATTCGCCTTTTTCAGAGGACGTTGATGGGTCCAGCAGCAAAATGGTATATTGAATTACCTAGAGCCTCTTTCGACAATTTCAGCTCCTTAGCCACGACTTTCTTAAGCCATTTTCAATTACCGATAAGGTATGAAATGGGAACCAAAATATTAACCAACTTCAAACAAACAACAGCTACTCACATATCTGATCATATACATGAGTGGCGTCGTCGTCGTAGGATGGTGAAAACGTACGTTCCCGATCAGCTATTAGCTGAATGGTTTATCAAGTCGTTACTTCCGGCTATAACGGAAGATGTGGCCAAGGGGGGAGTCGTAACAAAGGAGCAAGTCATTGCTCGTGCTCAATATCTAGACTTGGTATATACTCAGTCTGGCACGCTCTACGACAAAATACCTGACGCCCCTAGACCAGAATTCTCAATTCCTCCTCCTCCTAAATTGAGTAGTGACTCTCATGCCGGCGATGGTGTGATTGGCACTGCAAGCGCGAAATCGAAAAAGGCTTCGTCTCAGAAAGCCCGTAAGACTTCAGATCAAAATGCAAATGAAGAAATTCTTGCTTCAGAAGTAAATGCCATATCGGCAGATAAAGGCAAAGAAACCAATCAACCAGGAAGCAAGAAGAAGAAAAACAAAGGGAAGAAGAAGAAACAAGGTGAGTCATCACCTGAAAAAACTTCTTCAAACCCTCCTGGGAAAGGGAAACCAAATAGTCCATGTCTGATATGTGACGAGGATCATTGGACAAGAGATTGTCCATAAAAAGCTGAGCTTAAAAGGTTCTTCAAAAGTTCACAAACCTCAGCTGTGTTAACTGATCCGTTTCCCAATCCAGGTCAAAATCTGGTTGATAGTGGAAATGCTTCCCCGTCGCAAGTGCTAATGTTGTCAATCTCCAAGCAACAAAATGATGCTTTGATTTCAACAAGGAACAAAGATTACGGGAATCCGCAGCTGTCGAACGACAAAGGTAAAGATCAACCAAGTAGTTCGACAAAAACTTCGACAGAAGTTGTACCACCCATCATTCCTGAATTAACAATAAAACTGCCAAAGGGGGTAGTACACAAGTCAACATTTAATCCTCGCGCCAGAGCGGCGCAGCATTATAACATAGTGGAAGATTTGGCCCAATCTCCATCCGCTATGTCGACTCTTGAAGTACTACAAAATTGTCCATCCCAAAGGCAGGCTTTGTTATCAGCCATTGGTGGGGTTGATCCTAAGGATTCCAATCTTGTATCTTTTGACCACAAAGGATACGACCCTCAGTTGCCAGCTCAACTAGCTTTCCTTATTCAAGTGAAAGCCCTCAACAAAACTGTTCACCGAACAATTATTGATGAGGGGGCATCTACATGTATTATGTCGATGAGTTGCTGGAAAACTTTAGGGTCGCCAACCTTGTCGCGATCTTCGACAACATTGAAAGCATTCGACGGTAGGACATATACCCCTTACGGTATCCTAAATAACTTGAAGGTTGAACTAGGTGGAAAAACAGTTGAAATAGATGTTGAAGTCATCGATGGGAATCTTGATTACAACATCCTACTGGGAAGACCGTGGATATATGCCATGGCAGCTGTTGTGTCGACTTATTTTAGGAAGATCGCATTCCCTTTTGAAGGAGGGATTACGATCGTTGACCAACAAAACTTCCTCCCTAATGGTCCACAAGTTACAGGAAGCATTCCCATGATCCATGGAAGCAACCATTCGCTTCAAGATATCGGAGTAGGCCTACTGAAAGACCCCACAATGATGGGAACTTTCGCACTTCCACCTCCAATCTATGCAGGGGAAGTAGAGTGGGTAGCAGCCTGTAACATGATATCTTCCAAACAGAAGATGTCAAAAGACGATATTAACATGGATCATGCAATGGTTTTGCCCCCAAGCCCTATAGAAATATTGTAGCAATCAATGTTTCGGGCATGGGAGGCGGACCCAAGTCAACGCTCGTCAAGCGTTTGGGTAGATAGGTCTAGAGAATATGGCACCCCTTTGGATCCTTGGTCGCGAGTGCATGGAAGCGACGAAGGAATCTTGCAATCAATGTTGATTGAGGGGGCACCATGGAATGATAGCCACCATCGTTCCCTTCTTCCGGATTGTGAAGAAGATACTCAAGAAGACCTTTATCACCCTTCAGTTTTTGAATTCCTATCAAATACTGTAAATACGGTGGATTCCGAGCGGAACCTATCCAATATTGAAGAGACTATAGCCATAAATATCTCGACCAAAACAGATGTTGTAGAGAATATTTATGTCAGCAAAGGTTGTTCTCCTTCAGAACTAGAAATATATAACGCTCTTTTTCGCGAATTCAGAGATGTCTTTGCTTGGTCATATGATGAAATGCCAGGCATTGACTCGAGTATTGTTGAACATGAAATTAAGATGTATCCTGATGTCAAACCAGTAAGACAACGGCTTCGGCAGGTGCACCCCAAGAAAGCCGTTGCCATTAAAGCAGAAGTTGAAAAGCTTCTCCATGCTGGTTTCATCTACCCGGTTCCTCTAACCGATTGGGTATCGAATATTGTCCCTGTTATGAAGAAACAAGGAACAATTAGAGTGTGTGTCGATTATAGGGATGTAAATCAAGCTTGTCCAAAGGACAAGTACCCTACACCCTTCATCGACCAGATAATTGATGAATGCACCGGATGTGAAATCTTTTCATTTATGGATGAATTTTCCAGGTATAATCAAATAAATATCCGCCCACAAGACCAATCAAAGACTGCATTTATTTGTCCGTGGGGCACATTCGCTTATCGAAAATTACCCTTTGGTTTAAAGAACGCAGGGGCGACGTTTCCAAGAGCAATGAATTATGCTTTCCATGACATCAAGAACATCGTTCAACCCTATCTCGACGACCTTCCGGCTCATTTGCGAAAGCGGACTGATCATTCGCAGCATTTAAGAGCGATATTTCTACGTTGCCGACACTACAAGATAAGACTCAATCCGCACAAATGTGTGTTTTGCGTCGGTTCTGGTCATTTACTTGGCTTTGTAGTCTCCAAGGATGGGATTCGCCTCAACCCTTGCAAGGTTCAGGCAATCATTAATTTGCCTCCACCTTCGAATTTGCTTCAGATTCAGAAACTCCAAGGGAAAGCAAACTTTCTAAGGAGGTTCATTCCAAATTACGCAGAACTTGCTAAAGGTTATACCCGTCTTTCGAAAAAGGATGTACCTTTTGTCTGCGATCAGGTTGTGCAAGCTTCCTTTGATGCTCTGAAAGATTCTCTAGTAAAAGCATCATTAATGTATGCCCCGGACTATCAAAAAGACTTTAACCTGTATCTGGCTGCAGCAGATACGACCATTGCGATGGTTTTAGTTTAAGAAGTCGATGGAATTGAACACCCTATATATTATTTAAGTAAAAACTTGAATGATACAAAGAGTAAATATTCTTACGTTGAAAAGCTAGCACTTGCTGCTGTTCAAGCGATACAAAGATTTTGACATTATGTCCTCTTTCGGAAGACTACCGTTTTATCAGATTGCAAACCCATGACTTATATACTGTCACGACAGTTGCTGGGGGGCAAATATTCAAAATGGATAGCAATCCTTCAAGAGTTTGATCTGGAATTTGTGAAATCCAAATCAAAGAAAGCTTTGGTCTTCGCAGAATTATTATGCGATCTCCCATCGTCGTCCAACGATGAAACATCCCAAGAATCAATCGTGGACGAAAGTTTGTTTCTGATATCGGCAAATGATGAGTGGTATGGAGATATAATAGTTTATCTCCAAACCCAAATATTTCGGTCAAACACCTCCCACTCAGAACAAAAACGCATTCGATACCAAGCAAAAGACTACATGATCGTCGGTGATACACTTTACCGTCGTGGTGTCGATACGGTTCTGAGAAGGTGCCTCACCCATGAGGAGGCCGAAAAAGCCCTGAATGAGTGTCATTCAGGCGCCTGTGGGGGGCATCAATCAGGATATGCTACAGCACAAAAAATCTTACGAGCAGGGTACTTCTGGCCAACCATGTTCAAAGATTGCATAACCACAGTCAGAAGTTGCCATGCTTGTCAGATTTTCGATAGCAAAACCAGAAGACCCCCCGCTCCTTTACAGCCAATAGTAGCTGTGGGGCCTTTCGCCAAATGGGGCATCGATTTCATGCAATGTAACCCCACCTCGACCGGGGGGCATGGGTATATTATAGTCGCAGTCGACTATTTTACCAAATGGGCCGAGGCGATGCGTACATTGGATAATACTGGTGAAACAACTGCCCTATTCTTTTTCAATCATGTAGTTGCCAGGTTCGGCGTACCACAGGCCATAGTCACAGATCATGGATCGCATTTTCGTAATCACATGTAGGTTGAATTAGCTGCCAAACTAGGGTTGTCTCACGACAGCTCTACCCCATACTATCCGCAAGCTAACGGGCAAGTTGAAGCAATCAACAAAGTCCTGAAGCGCATGCTGCAAAGGATGGTGGGGGTTCACAAAAGAATATGGCACTTAATCCTGTACTCGGCTTTGTGGGCCTACCGAACATCGGTAAGAAATGCAACTGGGTTCACACCGTTCCAACTGGTGTATGGCCTGGAAGCAATCCTACCAATCCAGTGTGAAATCTCGTCTCTTAAACTCGCAATTGATCTCCTCCCCGGAACTTCAGAAGAAGAGGCTTGTTTCTTGGAATTAATCCAATTGGATGAAACCCGTCGTGATGCCGCATTGGCTAACGAAGCCCATAAGAAACGAGTCAAGGCGCAGTTTGACAAAAATGTCAAACCCCGTGTCTTCTCAGAAGGCGACTTGGTCTTGCTTTACGACCAAGAATCCGATAAACTGGGAGCTGGTAAATTCAAGTCTTTATGGATGGGCCCCTATATTGTTAAAAGAGTATTAGCAAAAGGATCCTCCGAGTTAATGGATTATGACGGAATTCCACTGGCGCAACCTCGTAACGGGTTGTACCTCAAGCGTTACTATGCCTAATAGTAACCTGCATGCTTTTGTTACATTTTTGTTTTCGCTAAAGTCTTTATTTTAGTTAAGTAATCCACTTTTTACGTTTATTGCAGATGTCAAATCCATTGGAACCATGGGTTGGATATGCCGACGGAGCGAGTCGTAGTTCGAGGAACCTATCCTCCGCAGCATAGGCCATTTTTGATCCAAGCGGCGAGTTAGTGAGTTTTAGAGGGGTATGTATTGGTCAATCAACGAATAACATCGCTGAGTATAGCGCGTTGATAGAGCTACTCTCTGATGCCATCACCCCTGGCATACGCCGACTAATCGTCAGGCTAGACTCACAACTCGTAGTACTGTAGCTCACTGGTACCTACTCTGTCCGAAATTCAGCTATTTATCGCAAGTTCCTAAGAGTTAAAATCTTGGAAAGACAGTTTGATCTCATTCAATATCAACACATTTCCAGAAACTTAAACACATTAACCGACTCATTAGCAAACTATGTGTTAGATAGACATTTGCAAAATTGGTAAAAAGAGAAGCATCACCGATGTTTCACATATGGATCACATAAAAACTGAAATAAAACTCCGAAAATCAAAAATATATAGCTGTTTACGGTTTACATATAATGTTCTGTAACCAAGACAAAATCGGTCGTATGACCCCAAAAACTCAAATGGCTGGGGGGGACCCTAGCCTAGTGATGCTCATGATAGCAAGTCATGGCCTGTGCAATCATGCGCAAGAGACGAGTCCATCATCTGGGCACGCCAGTAGTATGCCACTGCAACTGTAAAGGTAACTCGTCAATCCGTACATCCGGAATGCCAAGAGTAAGGCCCTCAACCTGCTCCTGCACAGCTGCAAGAGTCTCGGCCACGTCAAGGTCGCGAAGAATAACTCTCCCAGGAGTCTCCCCTGCTGGGGCAGCAACTGGAGCTCTCGGGCGAACTGCTGGACGGACAGGACCAACATCTGCATGCACACATGAGTTTGATTAGAGTCTTGATAGAATAAAGCACAAGGACATTATAAATAAAAATAGTGAACAATGATATGGTCGAAGATTTTACCAATAGCGCCCCACTGCTCGCCATCCGGCAGTGCCAAATCCGGATCACCTCGGAAATCCATACCAACATATGGATACTCGGAATAGACCATCTCCTGACGCTCGAACCACCTGAAGAAGGTATCAGTAAAAGAAATCAGAGATTGACCAGCATGCCTAGACATGTGATCAACCCATCTCTGCATGCGTGGCTCGGTAGGAGAAGGCAAGTCGAGTGCAATATACTGGGGCTGCATCAGTGGTATCTTCTCCAAAGCAAAGGCGGTCAAAATAGAACCAAAACCAAAGTTCTTCAGCTTTCCGTCCTTTACCTTGGTCAACTGACTTTTCATCTGAACAAGTACTGCATCACACCAGTTAAATACTTTCGGTTGGAGACACTCCAAGGCGTGCTGCACATAGGACCTGTTGGCAACATGAAGGGATGCATTGCCGGCCATCCTACCAATAGTATACAGTATGGACCTGAGAGACCTGTCAGTAATCTCACGGATAACGACCTTGCCATCTCTGCTCGGCTGGGATCCTTCCCTGCAATACTGGCGGACATAGTCTCTCACGGAATCATTCCCTCGGGCCGAACCGGACAAAGAAATGGGGGCACCCCGCCTTGACAACCCAGTCAAGAAGTAAATGTCTACTATGGTCAAGGGGATGGACTTGCCCCTGATTTGGAATACTTGGTTAATAGGATCCCAAGCATCAAGCATATACTGCAGTAAGGATATCTGTGCTCTCATGCTAGAGATACGGAAGAATTTCAGCAGGCCACAGTTCCACAGCGCGTTCACCGTGACAGGGTCATGGAGGGCAATCATGTCCTCTTCTTCATGTTCTCGTTCTCGCCATGTAAGGGTCATTTTGCTCCAATAATCTCTGCAAAACAAACAAGAGGAAGGGTAAGATCCTGGATTTGATGAGAAACTGGCGAAATTTTCATCAAAAACTGTGCAACAAAAGTCTTTTTCTACACCCAACGCAATTGGCCTGTGTTATACCTGCGTTGAAGGTCAAACTACCCTTAGGCAGCTTGACATTCAACGCAGGTTTCGAGTGAACCACCTGCGCTGATGGCAGAACGCCCTAACAAAACCCCAGGGGCTCATGGGAACAGGAAAACAGGCACAGAATGGAAAAAGGAAACCATGAAAAGAAAGAGCTAGGGTTTAGCTCCTACCTGGTCCAGACGGCGCTGAGAATCGTCCACAGAATCTCCCGAAATCAGCTGGTGAAAAATCAAAAGGAAGAGGCACCTCCAAAGCTCCAACAAACCAAGTGCAAATGAAATGGTAAAATGAGAGGTAAAAACACTTTTTAATCGCTTTTTACGTAATTCAAAGTGAAATATTAGAGTTTTAATCTCATGTTGTTCATTTCTAACTAGTTTGATGCAGCAATTGATGATACAGTACTATCTCTGAAAAGGGCAAAGCTAGTCATGGTAAAAAATCAAGATTTGACCATATAAATCGAGCAGTTTTAGCGAAGTTCATGTTTGTTAAAAAATAAACGCAAAGTTCGAGCAGTTTTAGCACGAGTTCATGCTCGTTAAAAAATAAATGCAAAGATCGAGTAGTTTTAGCACAAGTTCATGCTCATTAAAAAATAAACGCAACTGTGAGCAAGCTTCCCTCTAGAGTTCAAGCTCATCCAGAAAAAATGAACCGGTAAATAACCATTTGAGATCGTAAATTCATCAGCCATAAAAGCCTTGGTTGTGTTTGCACCGTCACCTCCACTTTTCATTTGGCCGATCATTCACCTCCACTTGATTGTTTACCTATTTTGAGGAACATCTGCGAAGAGTGATTTCACCTAGCCATCCTTGTGACACTGCCGTGATTGAAAAATTCCAACCTGTACCTGGAATCTGCTGCTATCCCTGTTTATCACTCGTTCCTCAAAATACGAGTCTTCTTTGAGCTCTTTTCATTTGACTCGTAAAATATGAAAAGTTTGCTGAGTTTTGGCCTTCCAGGTCGTTAAAGCGACTGGAAGAGCTATCCCTCCTCTAGATTTTAATCTTTTTGGACCTGAGGGATTATTGCACAAAAAGATCGAGCGCTTGTCTAGTTCGGCTCGATAAAACTATCGAACATTCATCCCTTCTGTATTGTTTTATACTTTTTCGGACTTAAGGGATTAGATGACGAAAAAGGACCTTTGGAGTTAACTTTACGTACCTTTTCAGACTCTCTAAAAATGAAAAGGACCGAGTTGTCTTTGTCGCTAGACTCGTTAAATGCATTAAATAGCGACAAACTTGTCTTTAGACGAGAACGAGTTTCCCTATCGCTAGGCTCATTAAAACATAGCGATGGGCTTGCCCGAAGGGCAGGTTATAGAACAAGCATATGTTATCCTCCTCAAGCTTGACAAAAATAAAGAGGTACTGGTCAGAAATGACTGGGGAAAAATTGGGAGAAACTCAAAGCTTTGATGGTAGCAAGTCGCTCTTGAACATGACATTTTTCCTCCATACCACATCGGGTTGGGTTGTTTCATTCACTGGTCACATCACCATGGTCTCGCCATACCATCCATATTTGGGGTAATGCTACCGATCCATCGCATCAGTGTCATTATATGTTCAAGAGATGTTGTTCAGAAAGAGTCAACCGTGTCCCATCCACTGCCATACATCATCCTTCATCCTTTCATGACCGCCACCATGAATCATATGTCACAGATCGTTTTCATCACAATCATTAGCTCCGTTCCGTGTCACTGATGTGGGATTCATTAAGGCCCTCCTTTGATGGATCGCTTCTTGTCGACATCACCTCATTATCCAAGAAGTTGATCTAGGAACACCCCCCTCAGTACTTTGAAGCTTGCATGCCACAATGGCAAGTTTCTCACTTTCGGCGACAGGTATACATCAATGACCTTTGATCGAAAGATTTTGCGTGGTGTTCGACGCCAAGTCCTTTATTCACACCACGTGAATTGTACTGCAGTACCTTGAGGGTCATCATCATCATTATCGGTGATTCCTCTCGCGCTTGTTAACAGTTTACATCATTGACTGGTAATCAAGCGATGTCTTTCCATGTTCGACTCCAAAAAATTCTCACATGGATCGACTTGTACTTAGAATGAAGATTGGACGAGATTGAAGACCCCGGATCTAGTTTCATCCATCCGGGATGCGATATATATTTAGGAAATAAAGACATTGACATGTGCAGCAGATGATCATCCTACTCAAAGGATGATAATTTCATCAAAATTATCAGTCTACCATCAGACGATTGTCTGTTCTATGTACAGAAAAATGTATTTATAAAGCTGAGCATGGGAATGCCCGCCTCAGCTAGATCATGAAAGCAGTATGAACAATAATGTATTGTATTGTATCTTATTACAGGTCACCTCCCAGCATTGGATGAACTTCGGATCCTCCTGATAAAGCATTTCACCCGATAAACGGCCTCATACTTTAGGGGGCAACTGTTATAGACATTTTTGTGCCTTACAACATTGAGCATGAAATGTCCATAATCTAAGGGATCCAAAGTCCCTAAACATGTTGTTCCTACCCCTAGAGGAACAAGGTCAATAAACCACAGCAATTCAGAGAAGTTCTCCACCAAAAACTGATCAAAACCAAGTCAATTCAGGATCATTTCAGTGGCTACACTAGTTGTCTGCGCTGAAAGTCAAAGCCAACACTGGCTACCTGCGCTGAATGTCAACTGCTACACTGGCTACCTGAGCTGAGCGAGAAGGGACAAGTGGCAAGCTCATTTCTCAAGGTGTCAGAGTCCAGGAAGCTTCCAAAATGACACTTTCCTCAGGGAATTCGACTGGTGATGAGTAAGAGGTTCCAAATCTCCAAGTGGAAGCAAGAAACTCCAAGTGGAATCAAGAACTGAAAGGGGGAGAGGACACTAGTCACATCTTAGGCTGACTCATCCTCTCTCCAAACATCTATATATGGATCTCTCTCCCATGAGATATAGAGGCTGGAATTTTGTGAAAGCAAAGAATTGCTGTTGGTTTGAGTTTAGAGCTATTGGGTGATTTTCTTTGAAGGAGGTGAAGAGGAGATTCCTTTCTGCTGGGAAGGTGATGCTGGATTGGGCCTCTTATGGTTGTATCACTTCCTGAACTTTACTTCTTCCATCAATAAAGCCAGTTGAGTTTCTTCTATATGCATGTATCTCAATGATGTTTTGTTGTATTTGCATATTTAGTTTATTCTAATCCTTAAACTAGTTATGAATGTATGCTTCTTGTAGTTTTCCTCTCTTGCCATTTTGCAGGATCTTGGTGTAGCTGGGTCAGTGAAAGAGCAAGGAGCTGGGAGCAAGCAGCAAGGAGTGAGATTGGATCAACAAACTAGCGGAAGACATCGGTTAGTTAAATCCTTCTCCTCCCTTTACATTTCATAAAGAAGAAAACTTAGATAGTTTTGTCTTGCTTGTTGCTGAGGTACTATCACCCTTAGAGTGGGATAGGGTCATTCCGTATTGGATACTTTTCCCAACAACACAACCATTCATACAGTCCTTGCTTTGTCTTGAAAGAAGTCTTCCATGCATCTTGTTCTGCAACTCTGACCCAATGATAACCACTTTACAAGTCTAACTTAGAAAAGTAAACTACTTCTTTCAACTGATCTAATAAATCATCAATACGAGGAAGAGGATAACAATTCTTGATCGTTATTTTATTTAGTGCTCTATAATCAATGCACATTCTACACGAACCATCTTTCTTTCTCACCAACACGATTGGAGATCAACATGGTGATGTGCTTGGTCGTATAAACCCTTTATTGAGCAACTCCTGTACCTGCTTCTTTATCTCTACATTCTCTAAAGATGACAACCTGTACATTCCAATGCTAGGTAATAGAGCATCTTGGTGCAAATAAATATCATGTAGTATTTCTCTCTTGGATGGCAGACCTTTTGGTTCTTGAAATAGAACATCATACTTTGAAACAAATTTAACTAAATTAGCTTTATTTTTAGAATCATAGCCTTCAAATGCATTGGATTATTCAAGATCCTTTGCCTTTACAACCATTAGTAAAAATTTCTTACTTGCATTCACAATTATTTTCATCTGTCCTGAGTTTATGAGAGAATAGTTATGTCTGAGTTTATGAGCTCTTACAATATACTCTATTCCATCTTTAGTGAGTTGATACTTATTTTCATCTCCATAGAAAATAACTTTCCTATCATACAAGTATGGACTTCCCAAAACAATACCACATATATCCAATGGAACTATATCTAACTCAACCTCATCTACAAATGTTGATCCAATAGCAAACCTAAGTTTACATTGTCTCGTTACTTGTAGCTTTGTTTTATCACACACCCAACCTAATGGATATGGATTCTCATGAGGTTTTGTTTGTAATCCCAACTTCTTTACAATTGTTTCAGAAATCAAATTTACTTATGATCCACTATCAAACAAAGTATCAATCTTATTGTGCTTGGAAATTACTCTAATACAAAAAAGCTCATTTCTTTCCCTCTCATTACTTTCATTATCAACAGATTGTGTAGAATTATTTGTGGATGCTTTAGAATCTTTACCTTTAATACCTGTGGCTGTAACTATTGTTTCATCGCCTGAATATGATCCCAAGTCCTATTGAATAGCAACAACATTCTTTTTCTTCCTTCCACCAAACTTCTTAGGTCTCCGTTCTGGATGCAAAAGCCAACAGTGTGCCTCATGAAGGTTTATCCTTCTGTACAGTGTTTTCTTTCCTCTCCTTCCATTTCAGTTTCTTCTTTTCCTTGCTCTTTCTTACAGAATATTTAGATGTTCCCCCAACCTCTGGGTTTATATTCTTACCTCTAGCTTCTAGATGTGTGGCTTGAACTGATACATCATCTAAGCTAGTGGGATTAAACATGAGAATAGTATGCTTTAAATAGCAATGAAGACCACCTATCTACTTCAATAAAGTCTCAAGTGAGTCTAATGATATACCTAGAGTTAAAGCTCTCTTTCTGAATTCCTGAGTATAACTCTATACACTTTGACCCTTCAACTGACGAAGAGTTTTCCAACTCAGCATTGCCTGCTACATGTAAGCTAAAAGATAGAATTGCTTTTTGATAGCAGAAACAAATTCATTCCAGATAGAAATGATTTTACCATGTTTTTTCAGATCAACTTTTGTCTTGCCTTCCTACCATACTACTGCAATTCCTCCAAGTCGAAGGCTAGCCAGCTGAATCTTCTTCCTTTTTGAATCAATGTTCTGTACCGTGCAATATACATCAATCTATATTATCCAATTATCTAGCTTTTATGCATTTAGTTCTCCACCATAAATTGGCAAATCAAACTTCACATCTATTCTTTTTCTTATCAAGGCTAGTTTTATGCGAAGAAGATGATGAGGGTGATGAAGGTGATGATGGAGGAGATAGTGGAGAAGGAATTTCTCCTTTTCCTTTGCCTTCTGGAGGGGAAACTAGAAAAGGTTTATCTGGTCCTTTGTCTGGTTTGGGTGTTGAAGTGCTTTCACCTCGACCCTTTTTAAACTCCAGATACATCTCTTCCACCATAGCTCGCATGGTCATAAAACTATCCATGAACTGAGATTCTGATCCTAGTGGAGATTCTTCTGCCATTCTCCTATGAGAATAGTCTTAAAATCTCTGGATTAGCCTCAACAAGTTCTCCTTCTCCTAGTCAGACTTTAGTCTAGTTAGCATTCAAAATCCAGCACAAGCTTGTCTAACCTTAACAAAACCAAAACCAAAAGCGCTGATACCACTTGATCTGAAAATTAGATCTTAAATCAATATTAAGGTACTACAGACTCATGTGCAGGAATGCATATATCATTTAGTGCAACGGATCGAAAAGATTTCGAATAATATAGACAATGAGGAATTAGAAAACATAACAGTCACACATCAACACAAGAAAAATAATGAAGGAGTTCACCAGACATCCTAGCTACGTCTCCTGGTCCAACTTTCAGTGTTGACCTCTATATTATGTCTTCAAGAGCAGATGATTACAAGTGTGAGCTCAATCAGAGCCATAACACAACAACAGTGATATTACACAAGGATTTCACTCGAAAACCTCGAGGTTAAAGAGTACACAGACTCTCCCTCTTAGTGCCTCTGATCAACTATTCGTAGCTGTTTTTTCTTGTATTCTCTGTCTTTGAACAACTGCTTCTCTCCCCTCTGCCTCTACCATTGAGTGGTTTTTAAGCCTCTCGGTCCTGTCCGTTCACCTTCCCTTTTAGGCTCTCTACCTCCCGGCCTTTGTCCCTTCATCTCCCTACTGAGCGTTAAACACTCATTGAAAAACTCTTAAGGCACATAGGTAGTTGTTCACAAATGGAAAGATCTTGGGCGTGGGTGAAAATCCCCTGAAAGTACACTTCTCTATTTACTCATACCGGGAAAACACAAAAAGACAATGGAAAATCTGAAAAATTCGGACTTCAAAAGATATATAATTTGCCTTATAAACCTTTCAGGTCTGCGTTCTATTGCTGTCACAAGTTGCAATGATTCAAATGCCATGGTCCCCTTTGTATTTGGGTTTATAACGGAAATACGCAAAAATACATTAAAACACTGAAAAACTCAACAAACACTTCATATTGGATTTCAAATTTTATACTGCCGCACCTATAACCCTATCGGGTCCGCTCATTGCCCCTTCATATATCGCATGTTGCTTCACTTCCACGATCTCTGATCGCCAATCGACCTTATCAGCTATTGGTGTATCGCTGTTTCATGGTCCATTGGTGTCACCCCTTTGTATGTTGCAATGCGATATGTTGCAATCGCATATTTCTGAGTCTTCTGGCCTACGGTTTGGACCTTTCCCCTTTAAATCTGCGATGCGATATATGTGGTCTCCTCTGTTGATCTGCACGTTGATCCGATGGTCCACGTTATGTCATTGGATCACAGTGGCAGCCTACTCAGGGTTAGCGCCGATATGCCCCGCTAACCTCCGCTGATGCGATATCACCGATTTGATCTGGACCGTTGATTGGCCCGATCAGATGGCTCTTGTGCAGCGCCATTTGAACCTCCACTTAGCTCTATTTCCGCCAATTCTTTGTGTTTTTTCCATGCGATAGTGTTTTCTGATATTTGAAGACGTAGAGGTTTAGAGGGTCTAAGATCCATTTTGGATCAAGTACACTTGACTTGGTACATTTGAAGTTGCAGTTGAAGGAAATGATTAACAATGGGTACATTAGGGCAAGTGTATCACCATGGGGCACACCGATATTGTTTGTGAAGAAGAAGGAATGTAATCTCAGGATATGCATTAACTATAGGTAGTTAAACCAAGTGACCATCAAGAACAGGTATTCGTTACCGAGGATTGATGACTTTTTCGATTAGTTGAAGGGAGAAACAATGTTCTCGAAGATTTATCTGAGATTCGTATATCATCAGGTACACATTAAAGAAGAGGCCATCTACAAGAAAGATTTTCAGACCAGGTATGGGAATTATGAGTTTGTTGTAGTTCCATTTGGTTTAACTAATGATCCAACTACCTTTATGTGCTTGATGAATAGTGTGTTTCATTCATATTTGGATAAGTTTGTTATTGTGTTCATTGATGACATATTGGTATATTAAAAAAATGAAGAAGAGCATGCTAAGTATTTAGCAGTGGTGTTGAGATTGTTGAGAAAGCATTAGTTGTATGCTAAGCTAAACAAGTGCAGTTTCTTTCAAACTGAGGTACACTACTTGGGACATGTGGTTTACAAGGATGGCATAACAGTGGACCCAGGAATGTGGATGAGGTGAGAAATTTCATGGGGTTAGCAGGTTATTACAAGAGGTTCATTAAGAACTTCTTGCATATTTCTTATCCCATGACATCATTGCAAAGGAAAGGTAAGAAGTTTGAATGGACAGAGGAGTGTGCGGCCAATTTTACACAGCTCAAGCAGTTGGTGACACATGCATAAATGTTAAAGATTGTGTATCCACACAAAGAGTTTCTAGTATGTATAGATCCTTGCAAGAGAGGACTTGGTGGAGTCCTTATGCAGGATGGACAGGTGGTATGCTAAGAGTCATAGAAGCTAAATGAGCATGAGAAGAACTACCCGACACATGATCTTGAGTTGGTAGCGATCATTAATGCATTGAAGATGTGGAGGAATTCTCTTCTTGGCAGGAGGTTTGTATTGATGAGTGATCAAAGTGGTTTGTGATATCTATTTGACCAATCGAATTTGAATGGCAGGCAGGCTTAGTGGTTGGCCACGATAAGTGAGTTTGACTTTGAGATCAGGTATATCAAAGGTAAAAAGAATAGGGTGGAAGATTATCTTAGAAGGCAGATACAGGTAAATCACATAAAAACTACGAGCTCCTATGGGACAAATTTACAAGATAGGATCTTGTATCTAGGTCAGTAGGATGTCAGGTATATGGATGTTGTGCATAGGTTGCAGCAAATTTCAGGTAGTGGTACAGGTATTGGTACACGTATAGGTTCAGATGGAGGTGCATAGGATGTGGAATATCACCTCATGATAGATGAATTGGTTATATTTAGGGATAGTATATGTGTGCTAGATAACAGTGAGCTCAAGAAGGTGATATTGAGGGAGTTTCATGCGAGACTATATTCAGGTCACCCCGTTATCAGAAGACACTAAAAACAGTGAAGAAATTCTATTATTGGTTGAATTTGAAGAGAAACGTAGCAGAGTTTGTGGCTAGGTTCTTGGATTATCAGCAAGTGAAGGTAGAGTGTAAGCATCCAGGTGGAATGCTACAACTGATTCTAATTCCAAAGTGGAAATGGGAGGTCATTTCCATGGATTTTATCACAATTCTTCCAAGGATAGTGAGACAACATGATTCCATCATGGTAGTGGTGGATAGGTTAACAAAGGTAGCGCACTTCATTCCAGTAAAGTATACATTCTCAGTGAGTGATGTAGCACAAGTCTTTATGAGGGATGTGGTCAGATTACATGGAGTTTCGAAGAAGATTGTGTGAGATAGGGATGCGAAGTTCACTTCCAAGTTTTGGAAGGAGTTATGTATAGGTTTGGGCACAAAGTTGGCCTTCCGTACAACTGATCATTCGCAGACAGATGGATAGATAGAGAGGGCCAACATGATATTGGAGGAAATGTTGAGGATGTATGTGATGCATCAACAATGGAAGTGGGAAGAATACCTTCCACTGGTAGAGTTCACTTATAGAAATGGGTACCAGGAGTCACCGAGGATGAGTTTGTTTGAGGCATTATATGGGTGTAGTTGTAATACTCCCATCAGTTGGAGTGATCCAGTTAACATGGTGTTTATTGGACCAGACAAGTTGGTAAACATGGAGTGGAAAATGTAGGTAATCAAGAAGAATTTGAAAGCAACATAGGATAGGTATAAGAGCTATGCAGATCAGAATAGGTTGTTCAAGGAGTTCTAGGTTTGGGAACATGTGTACTTTCACATCAAATTGAAGAAGATTTCTTTGCAGATTGGAACATGTTCCAAGCTGGCACGCTAGTCTCGTGGACCTTTTAGGATTACTGAGAGGATTGGGTAGTACCCTATCAAATTTCACTACCTCCGATAGTGAAAGTCCATGATGTTTTCCATGTGTCATTGCTTAACAAGTATATTAAAGATGTTGATCATGTGATTGACTGGTATGTATTGCAGGTGGAGCCAGAAGGAGAATTCTAGCTGGAAGCATAATGTATTTTGAAGAGAAAGATGCTCATGCTCCGGAACCAAGCAATCGAGTAGGTTAAAATGCAATGGAAGCACTTTGGGTCTGATGAAGCTACATGGTAGATGGCGGATCAGATGCGAGCTATGTATCCTTCCTTATTTGCTAGTTGAGCAGATGTTTTGGTATACATCTTTGGTCTATGTTTCTGGTACATGTTTTGGTGATGTTTGGTATATGTACATATGTATATGGATGCAAATACCACCATGAGATATGTTATAAAGCTCCAATAACTGGTATGGTTGTCATGTCATTATGATGTTATACTTGTTATCTTGGCATGCTGTTTTGCTTCTCAGCAAGATGATCATTGTAAATACTGCAACGAGCTTAGTTATAAAGCTCCATGGGAAGTATTTTTTGCTTACAACAACCTTTTTGGTTATAGGTGTTGTTCAACACTGAGAAAGGTGTTCCCCCAAGGAGGAGGGTTTTGTTACAGCCCTGGTAAAAAATCCATGTAATAAAAGTTAAAAAAGGAAAAAATAATAACCATGATTGGTGGGACACTTGTTCCAAGCTAAATGTTTGGAAAAAACATAGTGATGGGGATCACCAGTGATTAATTAATGGCTAAGGAAAGTGGCAAAGGCTTTGCAAAGGAAAAATGGAATTTAGGCACATTTAGTGATGACAATAATGGAAATCAGGAGAAAAGGGAGGTGAAAGGTCACAGGTTGCATGTGAGGAGGAAAATGAAGGAAAATAATGGAAAATGAAGAAAATAGAGGCCTTATTAATAAAAAGGCTTCTGAGGATAAGTTCACATAATTTTGCCAGTTTCGCTTTGGAGCTCTCTCTTTATCCTCTCTCTCTCATACTCTTGGACACTTAGAGATTTCTTGGAGCACTCTTGGAGGAACGTAGCATACTTGGAGTTTTGGAGCAAGAAGGGAAAGGAAGGACAGGGAAGCGCAAGAGGACATCGGGATCAATAACGAGAACATGTTTTGCTTGCAATTACTGAGTTGCATGTATGGTTTTCTCACTAGTTTTGGCATGCATGACACATGCATTTGGTTTATTGGTCATGATCTATCATTGGAATGGAGGATTGCCTGGATTGGAAGTGGATTTGCCTAGCCTTGCCATTTCCTGGATAGGAATGGTGTTGTGGGTTTATTTCTTTGTTTTCTGGTTGGTTATCATGTTCCCTTTTCTTCGGTTGAGTTACTAGTTCTTGGATCCTTCATTGGAACAAATTCTCTAGAGCCCTGTATCAGTTGTAGGTTGAGTTACTAGTTCTGGAGCATTGGTTGGATAAACACTCTAGAGCCCTTGATGGGTTGAGTTACTAGTCCTGGAGCCTTGGTTGGACAAATGCTCTAGAGCCCTGTATCAACTGTGGGTTGAGTTACTAGTCCTGGAGCCTTGGTTGGAACAAATGTTCTGAATCCTTGGAAGGCTTGGGTAGAGACCAATCTAGTGATGGTTTTTTGATGTCTGACCATGAGGTGGAATCAATATTTGATGGGTTGAGGTGATTTGGCTTCTAGAAGCTCTGAATGGTTTTTGATTGATGTGTTATATGAGATCCCACATTCATGCTTGGAATATGGTGCAAGGGTGAGTTACTGAAGAGAGATTTGGCTCAGCCATGTCTATAGTAGGGTGGTTCATGGAAGTACCACAATTGGTTGGCCTTGCATCATCAATATGAGGTTATTTCTCCTTGTTAATTCATGAGTATTATATTGTTTTATATGCGGATTATATGGTTGTTGTTTTCTTGGTATTTATGTTGTTATTATGTTGGTTATGAACATGTATTATGACAATGGTTATGTATGGATATCATCATGTTTTTACTTGTAAATGAATGAATAATGTATTTAAGGCCTAATGGATGAAATTGGAGCTAATGTGTTGAGGCATCAATGCTTCTTAGCAATCCTTAGATAAGTATGAGATCCCTATGCTCAGATCTGTTGTTTAAACCTATAGATTACAAAATTGTGACATGTTTGACACAATGTATGTCCTAGCTAGTAGGGGTCCAGTCTAGTCCTTGTTCAAATAATTGTATTTGTATCATTGTTCTGTTGTTATCTTTTAGTTATGAAAGTGTCAATGAATTCTAGATAGTGACCTGGGTTCTTGGCCTAAAATAGTGGCTCAAATCCTGGAGACACGACACAACACTAGGCAGAAAAGTCCCCAGACGCATGCATACCCATGATGTGGGAGCGTCTGGAGCCTCTTGGATGCATGATTGTACATATCAAGGGAGCGTTCAGGGGTTCAATGGTATAAAACTTCAGTTGGTCTTAGGGGCTGGTTACCTAGGTGGTTGGGATAGCTCCTCAGAGTTCTATTGTTGATATGGATGCTCGACCATAAGACTAAAGGGAGCATCTAGGGTTTTTGAAGTAGATTAGGTAGTTTGGTCCTCAGACACATGCCTGCATTTGGTCCTCGGACACGAGTGTGTATGGTGTGTTTCTGTCGATTCCACTTCCTTAACTGACACATAGGGATTCAAATCATATCATAGAGACTTCTCATCACAAGTTTACCCCTGTTGGCTGGTTACTTGGGTAGATGTGGGAGGAGGATGTCACAGTGGTCAGATTTTAGATTTTGAAGAAGTGATTTGATAAGTTCCTTGTACATAATTAGCATCGGTAATAACTTTCAAGATGGCGTATAGGATAACATATTATCATCCCTCTTGTGAGAGAGTTAGGATCATATATCAACCTAGACATAGATAATGTAAGATGACATAAAGTTATGACAAAGTAACCTTTGCATTACTCCAACAACATAATAATGTTGTTGTTCTAGTTCTACATACAATGCAACATTATAACTATATTGCTTAACTACTTGTTCATTTCTCATAATCTCTTATAACAAAATAGTGACAAACATCTTTATTTAAAAGGATTTTGGAAATGAAGACATTAAATGCATGCATATAGATACAAGATGCAAATATTAAAATGTTTGTTATTCAATTTATAACTGATAAATAAAGTTGTATGTAATTTTATTATTATTATTATTATTATTATTATTATTATGTTTATGCAAAACTTCCAATTATGGCCAAGACCTTGAGAGATAAAAAATGAAAAATTGATTTCAATTCAACCTATGACGCCCCCTCCATCCCCTCCCACACACACGTCTAATTGGCACTTGCAAATTTTAACATGTTAAAGGACATGAAAAATGAAAATGTAAAAGGTTTTTTTGTTCAATTTATAAACTGCGAATACGATTTTAATAAATTAAAATTTAGAGTCAATTCTTTTAGAATGGCTTTTCTTAAGTGAATGAGCCAAAATCACTGCTTCCATTTGTATGAATATTCTAATTTAAACCTATACCACGTATATCCATCTTAACTTGGGATCTATTATGCATAGAATGTGATAAAATCCCTCAAAGTACAAAACCTTTTTAAATTACAAAAACTTAAAAAAAATATTTACACCTCAACATATGATAAAACAAAAACTAAGATGGATTTATGCTAGTTATTCTCAATTAGAAAGTGTCTAAAAAAGATAAAAACTTTCTAAAAAAGATGAACATGCAAAAAAATTTATGAAGAAGACTCACACAACATATATAAAGTATATTTCCATTATTTCCAAATTGTGAATGTATTTATCATGACATCCTTCTCTTTCATTGAGGTTTGCTCTTTCCTCATCAACATATATATAAACACATAGTTTGTAATGATCATAATATAAAATAAATATTAACAAGACTTAACAAGTGTAATATGCAACGTTGTTGCCTAGTACGTGCCTCTTATGCAACAAGTAATTGATAATTTTAGATAAAACAAAGCCTAAATTATTATGACACTTGGCAAATAGATATTTTTTAGTTCTTTTAGTTCTTTTATTTTTATTTTTTAATATAATTTTTATAGCTGACAATTCTATTCAAAACACATAAAAATAGGCATCAACCAATTAGAAAAAGTATGAAAAAAGAGAGGAAAAAATCAGTGAAGAATTCTAGGAAAAAAATATTAAAAATAAAATAAGATTGATTAAAAAGTCCTAAAACTAAAATTTTAGAACTTAAAACTTATAAAATATTTGAAGGGTGTTGTGATTCATGAGCAAAACAAGTCTGTTCATGAGATTTTGGACTCTAGGCCTTGATATAAATTAGAAATAACAGCGACAACGTCAATATGAGTGTTATCACTGTAAAAGTTTCTTAAAAGAATTTGGACAACCTACATGGTTCCTAAGTTTTTGTGTTAGACATGGTCAAGTCATTTTTATGTTTTAGAGTCTAAGTCATAGGGTTAGAGTCTCATTTCCATCATCAAATAAAGTCCATCAGCATTGTCTGGCCCCTTATGGATCCCATATCATGTTTAAAGTTTCATGTGTCTAGTCATTTCAAACTTTTGAACGCGCTACGAAACTGTCTAGGCGGTTTCGTAGTGCAAGGCCCTGAGATTACACTACCTGCGCTACGAATTGGGGATTCGTAGTTAGGTTTTTTCGTAGCGCAAAACCCCGAATTTACACTGGATGCGCTACGAAATCGGGGATTCGTGATCAATCATATCTAGTTGTCAAATCCACCAGAATCCATTAAATTTTCATCATCAGGTGTCAGTCCATGAACCTTACCTCTCACATGCAACCATTCATACCCATCATTAGATTCGTTAGGAGTCATTTGTCTACAGTCATTTCAAATTTCGAAAAAGAAAACGAAAGGGTTAGTTGATCTTGGTCATATTCGTGTTGATCTCGGTCATATTCGTGCAAGAGACACTTGGTGTTGTCCTTAGTTCGAGTAAACAAGCCCAGGGTGAGTAGAGACCAGAATTCTTCCATGGGCTTCAAGCAAGGCAACTCTTCATCAAATTCAAGCTAGGCAGTTTCTTCTAGGTCTTCTATCTACAGGGTTTTCAAAGGAGAAATGTCGAAAGAAAGAAAGAATCACAGGTGGGGCCGATGTCTGAGAACTGAACCTGAAGGCTTAGATGCTCTCACAAAGGATAAAACAATTGAAGAAGCCTTCAAAAAAGGTAGGTTGTTGGAGGTTCTGTGAGAAACTACAAGGAGGACATAACCAAGTGACCAAGGAATTTGCTCTAAATTTCATAGGTTTACATACAAAGATTGGAGTGTTTAATTGCCAATTTCTCCTGAAGTTATATCTTTAGTCACAGAAATGCCAAGAGGTCAGGAAAAGTGGTTTATGAATTTCAAGTTTGAAATGGCACCATGCAAGATATTCTTGAGGCCAGAGTTTGTAGACAGATTTAACTAAAGCAGTGTGAAGGGGTTATGTCAAATATTCATATGCCAACCTACTCTCATGCATACAAAGGTACTTCACCTGTGAAGGAAGATACCACAAGGTGTATTCTTATCATTTCAAACTCCTATTGCATTTCACTGGGATAATATCTCTAGATCTACCTTTCTTTCGGTTTCAGAGCTTAGGCAAGATGTCTGATAAAATACAGTTGAAGAAAGAGGCATGTGAAACATCATGGTTCATCATGGCTTAGTTAAATTAATTGTCTTGCATGAACTTCAAAAGGTAGATAGAGAGTGGTTTTCGTTTCTCTTTATGTCTAGTTTTAGAGCTGAAACAGGACTTAGCCCTAGGGCTAAGGAAATATCATCACCAGTGACTAGTCATCATGCAGAAGAAAGGTCAAGCAAGTTTGTTAAACTGAAGGCCAGAAAGCAAGTTAAGGAGCCAGTGACTAGAACACCAATGGTTGTTCAAGATACTCCTCAACATTCATAGAAGAAGAAAGTTCAAATTAAGGAATCAACACAAGAGCAAGCCATTGGTGAAACAGTCCAGAGAAGGGTAACTAGAAGTCAAATAGCCAAAGAAAAGGGTAAAACAATGGTCATTGATGAAAGCCTAGTCTCAAAGGGAAATTTGAATGATCTTCTTCAGGCTATTGACATTGAAGAGTCCCCTCTGGTCCAAGCAAACTTCATTGAATTAGGTGAGGGAAAGTAAAAAAAGATGAAATCCTCTAAAAAGCTACAGTTTGATGATCAGGTTTTAGAATTTGTTTTTAAGCCCAGAAGGCCTGTGACTAGGCAGTCCAAAAGGTTAGAGGAGGTAGAGTCGATGGTAAGTGAGATAGGGGAGATATCAGGATTTCGTGAAGAGCTCATAGTTCCAATAATGCAATCATCATTCATGCACGAAGATGATAGAAACAGAGCAGACAATACTCAAGAAGAAGAAAATAACTATGAGGAAGTCAAGAAGAAATTGAAGCTTTCCAATCTTGAGATTGCCAAACTTATGAAAAGGGCAAGGAAACATGCAGCTGAGGAAGTCAATTTCAAAAGAATGAAAGCCCTGTGGGAAGATGGAAAATCTTGAAAACCTGAAGTAGTTAGCAAATATGCTCAATACTTCACCTGGACTGTCCCTGCAATCAAGGAAGCAAGGTATATCAGATGGATCAATGACAGACTAAGAACTAATATCAGGGTGATGAAAAGACAAATTGAAGACCTTGAAATTCAGCTGAGCAAGTCTAGAGGTCAGCCTCAGCACAAATGAACAAGAAAGTAAGTGATGAAATCCTAATAACAATTTTGGTTGAAACAAAGACATTACTTTTTGAAGAGTTTTCAAGGATGGGTGATGTTAGGTATATGTGGCATATGTACATAATGAAACAACTGTGAAGAATCCTTAGAAGGAAAGTTTTTGGAAAAAATTGTGTAAATTGATTCACATAGCAGTTTCGTAGCGTGCTACGAAACTGCTGTAGGTAACATGCACAGAAGTTTCGTAGCGCGTTACAAAACTACTGTAGGTACGATTTTGTTTTTTTTATCAATCTTCAAAGGAAAGAAGGGGTTAATTTTGAAGAAGGATGCTGCTGGAGAGATGTAAGGAGATCATCAAAGAAGGTTTAAAGCCCAAGTAAAGAAAAACCCAAAGAATGAAAGATATATGCAAGAACAAAGTTTTGCGCGCTACAAAAACAATAGTTTATTTCGTAGCACATCCAACTTGACTTTCTTCATGCAACTTCAAGCAGTTTAATTTTTGCAGTAGTATAAGAGCAGGGTTCTATGGCTAATTCAACATGTGTTATATGATTAAAGGGGCTAGTTTGGTTAGCAGGAGATTCGAGGAACACCATTGAAGACCAAGGCTACACTGCAGGGGACATTTTCCTAGTTTTCAGGACAGATAAAGGAGTAGTTATTGAAGGCCAATGAGAGGGTTATGGACATCATCAAGGTTGAAGTTAAGGAGGAGCAGCTGTCAAGTATCGAATTTAATTCCTAGTTTAGGTTGTTACTATCATAATAAGGAGTTGTACTCCTAATTGTATTAGGACTCTAAGACTGTTAGATAACTGCTACTTGTAATTAATAGTCTGTTGTAGGTATGAATAGGTGTCAAGCTAGGAAATTCGAATTCCCCTCATGTTGGATCAGGGAATCCAAGATTGTAATGATAACTCTATAAAGGACAAGAGGTGGAATGCCTCATGGTTTGGAATTTTCAAAAGAAACAAGCATACTGTGTTATTGTAAGAGACTGCGTGTTTTTATGTTAATACAGAGATTTTGGCTTCACTACTCAAGATTTAGAGAGAGTTTTAATGTTTGATTTTCTCATGGCCTTTTTCATCTACTTACTTGCAGTGGTATGAACACATGTTACTTAGAATTCATTGATAATGCTCTAACTTCCTTCATGTGTTTATAAACTGTGTTCCTTGCATTATGACTCTGTTTTGCTGATACATTAAGACTCTTTATGCCCTGACTTCCATGTTAAGTTGATCTTGCTGTTGTACTGAAACATGCTCAGACTCCATAGCCCAATAGATGTTTGTTGATTGGTATTTCAACCATTTATACGTTTTCATTTGTTTTTTCCATAGAGTTAGCCATCTAATCCTTAAATTGAAATCTTTAACCTAGTGAGAGAGCCCTCTCAGGTTGAGGAGGCTAAGCCTCAGCCAAAAGTTTGGTTTGAAATAGTTACTCAAAGTCTTCCTGATTAGCAGCCTATCAGGGGTTGATTTTGTGATAACAATGAGTATTCCTTCCTTTTGACCTATTGAAATTTGGAATGAGTTCTCCCCTAGACATATAGGAGACTCTGTAGGATCCTTTATTGATATGGAAAAACCAAATAGATTAAGAAAGTTGGCTATTTATACCATAATCCATGTAAAGTTGTTAGATCTTAGAAAGAGTTTACTTGAAAAGGATACTTAAAGACAAGACATGGAGTAGGAGAAAATATCGTGAAAATGTAGATTTTTGTCAAAAATTATTGTCACTTTCAGAAAGTATGCCAAAAGCGGTTGAGAAAATAAGAAACAAAGGAACCCCTCAAGCAAAATTCTCCGAGGACAACACAAAGAAAGTAAAGATAAAAATTGAAGAAGTTTGATAAATCTTACTCGTGACAAATTTGCATGCATAAAAGAAGAGAGAGGGAAAACTCTAAAATCCCAGGTAACATTCAATGGTTGTCTAAAGAATAGAGAGAAATTTAGAGCATAGGTAGAGATCTGGCCATATATAATTCTTGATCAAATCCATCAAGAGGGAACAATGGAAGTTATAACAAGAGAGGAAAATAGAAGGGAAATTCTCTCCTAGAAGATCAAAATAAACTTGAGGGGTTGTATTTTTTTTATATTTTTTTCTTTCTAAATTACACATCTCAGAAACATTGTTGGAGAGTGCTATGGGATTCAACTCCATCATTCACCCATTCGTTCATAACACTCAAAACAAAACAACTTAAATATAAGAAAATTCCAGATGCCTTATGGTTACTAACCTCCATTTTCTTCTTGTTCTCTTCCAGGCGTTGTTTGCGAGCTTCCTTATAGACATTTGCACTGTTCTTTGGACCCATTAGTGCCCTCCAAATCAATTTTTTTCTCCACAAATCTGTTATATCCACTCATCCTAAACACCTTATACTAAGATGGTTGTCCATAATATAAACAAATTTATGAAAAGTTGGAACCATATCATCAACTAAAGGAATTAGCATGCAAACCTATAAAACAAAATGCACATTTGGGAGTTTCATGATAGAGATTCTAGGATTCTTGAAAGCGTGAAAAAAAAAACAAAGGTTCTTTTGGATATTGTGGTTCACGAACTTGTTGTGCGTGGTTTTTAGATACGTGTAGCAAACAACATATAAAAAAACACACACATATTATAGATTAGATTGCGTGAAAATACTAGAATCACAAAATGACGAAATATAGCATAGCTCTGGATAACATCAGAAGCCACGAAATATAGCGAAGCTCGTGATAACATGAGAAGCCACCAAATATAGCATAGCTGGTGATAACATGGGATTGTCCAAGCATGTAACGATCATGCAGCAGCAGGGAGACGAATCAAAATAACTGGAATTCAACTTTACCTTATTTCGCCAAGTTGAGCGTGTAATAATTAATGATTATAAACGGGCATAGCCTAAGTTGAGCTGAGCGTGTAATAATTAATGATTATAAACGGCCATAGCCTAAGTTGAGCTGAGCGTGTAATCCTAATGATTATAAACGGCCATAGCCTAAGTTGAGTTGAGCGTGTAATCCTAATAATCGATTATAAACGGCCATGATTCCTATTCCTACGAAATAAAAGGAGGCAGTTATCGATGTGGTGTCTGTCATATTGTGTGTAAATGCATATTTAATATGACAAACAACATACATAATAATAATAAAACGAGTGTTCGGACGTATTGGCCCAACAAATTTGAAAATACGCTTCGGGTAAAAATTCGATAATTCAAATTAACAGGATTTATTACCTTACCTTATCTCAGATGCAAGAATCAACGACTTTGACCCATCTTTCTAATAAGTAGCTAGAGAAGTCTCTATTACGTCCATACAATCACTCTCTATCATGAGTTAGAAAGAGATATTTAAGCCCACCTGGCATCCATTAACTTAACTTTCCATTTTTTCACAAGCCTAAAAATTTATAGTAAATAATAAATTGTATATAAAGAAATTATATTTGTGATCGAATTTGGTAAGGGTTTTTGCTGATATACAATTTAACAGAAAATTTTATTTTTTTTTAAATTATTGGTGTGAAAACAATCAATTTCATATTATTAAATTAGGATAGAAAATAGTAAATTTGTAGTTGCTAAAAATAATGAATTCTTATAACAAAGAATAATAAATTCTACTTATAATTATTTGTAAGATATATAATTTTGATTTTTTCAAACTTAAACTCAAATTCAAATTTAAATTTGATAACTATGGAATAAAATTAAAGTGGTGAAATTTTTAAGCTTGAAATTCTGAATGTATAAATGACCACTGTTCCTACAAGCATGTCAACTATTGCTAAGTGTAATTATTATTTTTTTTTGAAATTTTATTTCTTTTTCTTTTTATTTTTATTTATTGTATTTTAAACCACAAAAAAAAATCTAAACAACCAACTAAAAATCAAAAATTTCATTTACAAAAACGTTGCAAAATAAATTTTTATTTTAAATTTATTTTAGTATAAAATTTTCAAAACATTATCAAAACTTTATACCAATTTTTGGTTTTAATAGAAGTTCAAGTTTTTTTACCAAAAACTAAAAACCACTGGCATTGACCAGTTTAATAAATCTTCCATATTTTACGCATATAATTAATTTTTTAATATTCTAATTTCATTGTAACAATGAAATTTGTGTTGCACTTTTCCTTATACAACGCAATTTCAAAACAAAACTATTTCATATCCATATCTAATTCCTTTTTGTCTCGTCACTAATTTATTAAAATAAATTGCAAGACATATAGATCCCTCAACTTTAACAAGAACATTAGGTATTTTATAAAGACATTATCTCTACAATTTAAAATGTAGTTTCTAATTCCTCGGTGTGTATAATTTATTTTCTTTTTTCATACACTTATAACTCCATGTTTTTAAATTTCTTACCTTGAAATGTATCCTTTTTCATGTTTCTAAATTTCTTATTTGCAATGTTGGTTTATGCCGTCTTTCTCCTTTTGCCACATGGTAATTTGAAATTTGTGTCAAATAATACTTATTTAATGGTAGTAGTATCTTTTTTGGTTTGTTGGTGGCATTTTGGTATATACCTCATGCCTTTATGAATTCATAGAAAAGAGATCTATATTATGAAACAAAGTTTCAATATTACTAAACAAATTTGAAAATTTAGTTGGTATTAGGCAACATCAACGTAAATTTTAAAGTTTAGTTGGTATTAGCCAACATCAACGATAGTACAAAATGAAAACAAAGTAGTTTTCTTATCATCTAGCCATAGTGAAACTATATCCAGGACACTTGTATGACCATAATTTTCTTATCATCTATCCGTAGTGAAACTATATCACAAACACTTATATGACCATATATGTCACGCCCCTACCCTCATGGTATTTTTTCAACCAATCATAGGCAAGGCAAGTGTGGCACTGCCGTACTTTTTATTTTCGCAAATACCGAAGTACTTGGACTACGAATACTTCAACACTTAACCAATATCACAAGTGTTATTATGCATTGGAAAACATTCAATTATCTTTCATCAATTTATCTTCAATAACATCGAAAATGAAACATCACACAACACATATATCATATGTGGGAGGGGCAACTCCCATAAAATTTGAGTTTACCCAATATAATTAAATTATGTAATTCAATTGTAGAAAATACTTTTACAAGTCGTTAAACCTTCAAAGTTTTGGCCTGCACACTTCTTATCAAATCATGCACCCACTGTGCATGCCTGTCAACTCGTCGTGCAACATTCTGCATGCCTTACTCGAGCTATGCAGCCATCGTGCAATGTTCTACACACTTGGCCCAATTGTCATATCACATTGCCCAACTCGTCGTGTCGACCTTCCACATCTGTACACTACTATGCCTCATGTTGAGGTGCCCACATTACCATATCACAGCGCACATGTTGAGGTGCCCACACCCCTGTTTAGCCTCGCCTGCCTAACATTCAGCTTTGTCACCCATGTCTGTCACTAAAACCCATGCCTAGGTCCTCACCTACCTATAGTGGTATGTGGCACAGTGCCTACCTGCCCGTCCAGTTACACAGTTTGGCCTGCGGTTGTGCAGAAACCCCATACTTCGGCTCCAGCTTTACTCTCAGTCCTATGCCCTACACCCCGCTTGTAAGCTTTGTCCCTCTTGCTCACTCGTCCATGCTCTGAAATTGTATTTCTTTGCTTGGTTGATGCTTGGATTCCTTCTCCCAAACTCGTTCACTTCTATTTATATGCTACCATGTGGACCACCCATGTGAACTGACGCATCCACTCGTCTTTCACCATGGGTCTACTCACCTCCATGGGTCAACAATCTTGTGTGAGTTAGCTAACCTTCCACATAATATGTCACTGTCATGCCACTTGGGTGGGTTGTGCGTCGGCTCGCCCATTATGTCTGTTGACTCGCCTGCGCCTATGCCATGTTGCCTATTCGTCGCACTTCGCATGACTCACCCGTCCACCATCGCAACTCATTTTCCCATATCGTCACACACTTGGGGGCTTCGCCCACCCGAGCGCCCAACTTGGGTCACCTGATGCGCCTCTACCAGGTGACTTGCCTGCACTAGCCCATTGTGCCTGATCTGAATATGAAATTACTTGAATTTTGTTTGCAAGGTATTCAATTCAGAAATAAACATATTTAAAAACTTCCCATGTCTTGCAGAAATGAAACACATGAATTCTTCAGCTGATTACAACCCATTTAAGCATAGCAGAATTATTTCCTTTTACTGTTTAACACATAAAAACGAATTTGTTCTGCAAAATAAACCAACCACATATGCACAAGAAGTTGATAAAGCAGTTCACCCCCTCCAGGGCTACGTCTGCTGGGTCCAAAGCCTCCAAATGGGCTTGTCCTTGTTTTTATTAAATGCTCAAATTGAAAATACAGCTGAATAGAAGCATCTACAGGAGAAATAGATGGTAGAAATGGATTCAGAACACATGAATCCTTCAGGATTGACTATTGGATCACCTCCAATGGATACCTGCAACCCTGTACAGTCTTCCCAATACTGGCCCCTGGTGGCTCCTAGAACTTTCACGGCTCCAAAACGTATGCAAATGACCTCTGATGGCTGTAAGACCTGCACCAATGGCTTCAGAAGGTCGAAATTATCCAAAAACAAAAAAAAATTCGTCCAAAACCGACTTTCTGGGCCAAAGTTATGGCCATTTACTCCAGACTGCCAGTTTCCCCTAAAAGCACTCCAGCTAACTTTAGCTAACTGCAGTTAACCCCGACAAATATGGCAATTCCGCCAATTTTGGAGCGCTCCGCCAAAAACTCCGCCATATCTGCAGTTACATTAAATGTCTTCCTCGGGTTGCGTGCTGACCGTTTGGGCTGGCGGTTAGCTTAAGCACCTGGTTCCTGGTTACGGTCACATGGTATTGGGGCTGGCCCTTAGGGGCTGGCCCCCTTTGTTTTCCGCCCCAACAGAAAGTCAACCTCAAAACGAGTTTGTGCTGCCCACTTTTCAAACGTGGCTATGCTGGTGCAATGGTAAGAAGGTTCAGTAGCGTGTGGGAGGTCTCGGGTTCAAACCCGACCAATGCCGAAAACTTTTAAACACACCACACCGCCCATCCAATTTGGCTGACGTCATCCAGGGCCACGTGGCGGCCTCCGGGCTTGCCACGTGGCAGCTTCTGATGGCCCGCGAAAAGGGAATATTCCGTGGAATATTCCAAGGAATATTCTTCAGAATATTCTTTTTTTTTAAAAAATCACATTTTCTAATGTTCTGGGCAAAATATTGTTTTGGCCATATCTCCCTCATACGGCGACCGTTTTCCAAACCGTTTGCGGCGCCGGAATCGGGACGACGAGCACTTTCCAGTCGTTCAGCTGTGAACCAGTTCTGAGCACTTTGAATTTTGAGCATTTTTACAACACCAAGGACTTGAGCACCTGATCACGCCTCCCCATTGGGAAGCTTTTGGACCCCAAAAGCCTTCAATTACCTGTTAAAGAGGTGAGGGTACAGCTCCCTCACTCTGTCCACCTCCATCCACTTTGCCTTGTTCGGTTTGCTGCCTTTCAAACCAACCCGAACATAATCTACACTGCCCCTCCTTGAAGTGCGTGTCCTTCTGTCAAGGATTGTATCTTCTTTCAGCTCATCTAAGAATTCTGGCGAGAAATCTTCTATAGATGGCAGCTGAACAGTACTTTCATGATCAGCAATCAAAGGAGGTTCATACAAACGTAAGTTCTCCACATTGACAACAGAATACATTTGCATGTAGGAAGGCAAATCTAATTGAAAAGCATTATTTCCAACCTTCTTGAGGATTTTGAATGGACCATAACGAATAGGCTTCAGCTTTTTACCTTCTCCTTGCATCCTTTCCTTACTAATGTACAGCCATACCTCATCCCCTTCTTGAAACTTGTGATCGACTCTATGCTTGTCGTGCCTTTCCTTGTACTTGCCTTGACTTTTTTCAAGCTGTTCTTGAATTTGCTGATGTATTTGCTGAATTCTTTCAATGAATGAACGAGCTTTGTCAATGTCACTATGTCCCTCAATGGCGACATCTTTCTCAAGAATGAAATCAAGAGGTGATTTTGGCAAGTAACCAAAACAAGCTTCAAACGGTGAGGTGTTTGTGGAAGAGTGCTTGGCACGATTGTAAGCATGCTGTATGTAGTGCAAATGTTCATCCCAAAGCTTGGGATGCTTGCTGCAATAACCTCTCAAGAGGTGCACAATGGTTCTGTTCACAACTTCGGTTTGTCCATCTGTTTGTGGATGGAAAGCAGTGCTTTTCTTCAACTTTGTGTCCATCATCTCCCATAGGTTGGACCAAAAATTCCCCACAAATCTGGAATCCCTGTCACTAATAATGGAAGTAGGCAAACCAAAGTGAATCCATACATGATGAAAAAATAATTCAGCAGTTTGTTCAGCAGTTATAGTTTTCTTACAAGGCATAAGTATACACATTTTGCTGAAACGATCAACTACTACATATAAATAATCATGCTGCTTTCTAGATGTTGGCAAACCTCCTACAAAATCCATAGAGATGCTCTCCCATGGTCTAGAAGGTACCGGCAAAGGAGTATACAAACCAAGCTTCCTATTTCTAGGCTTGCTTGTAGCACATAATGAACAACCTCTTATGAACCTTGAAATAGAATCTACCATGCGAGGCCAATAGCAATACCTCTGTAGATGTGCAACTGTTTTGCTCACACCAAAGTGGCCAGCAATAAGAGAAGAATGAGCTTCTCTCATGACATTTATTCTCTCCCCCTGTGGTATACACAACTTGCCCAAATGAAACAGCAAATTGTTATGCATGTGATAATCATTTTCCTCTACATGATTCCCTTTACTCAAGTTAGCATACACATCTTTAAAGTCATCATCAGATGCATATTGTTCTATGTAACTATCATGTACAATGGAATCATTCTTAAGTAAAGTAACAGCACCAATAATAGGCCTTGAAAGCATATCAGCAACCTTATTCAAAGTACCTTTCTTGTACCTTATTACCAAATGGAACTGTTGCAAGAAGCCCATCCATCTGAAGTGTCGTGACTGTTGTAACTTGCTTTGTGATTGCAAGTACTGTAAGGGCTGATGGTCGGTATGTATAACAGTTTCTTTGCCCATCAAATAGTGTTTCCACTTTTTGACGCTTTGTACCAACGCATACAACTCCTTATCATATGTAGGATAATTTACAACAGCACCATTAAAAGTTTCAGAATGAAATGCAATAGGCTTACCATGCTGTAGAAGAACTGCACCCATAGCATAATCACTAGCATCTGTTTGTATCTCAAATGGCTGTCTCAAATCCGGTAATGCAAGGACTGGAGCTGAACTAATCTTCTCTTTCAAAGATTCGAAAGCTTTTTGTTGCTTGCCTCCCCATTGGAAAGCATGCTTCACACTTGTCACTGCATGCATAGGAGCTGCTATAGAAGAGAAGTTAGAGATAAACTTCCTCCAATATTGAGCTGCACCCAAAAAACTTCTTACCTCTGTTATGGATTTGGGAGTAGGCCACTTCACAATAGCCTCAATCTTAGCAGGATCAATTCTCAAAGCACCTCCTCCTACTATGTGTCCCAAATAAACCAAAGAAGTCTTTCCAAATTCACACTTTGACATTTTAAGAAATAACTGATTCTTCTTCAAAACATCAAGTACTTTTCTAACATGCATGACATGATCTTCTCTAGACTTGCTGAAAATTAAGATATCATCTAAGTAGACAATAACGAAATCATCAAGAAAAGGACGCAAGACATCATCCATTACCCGCATGAAAGTTGCAGGTGCATTGCACAAACCAAACGGCATCACAAGCCACTCAAAGAGTCCTTGTTTGGTTTTAAAGGCTGTCTTCCATATGTCACTTTCTTCAATTCTTACTTGATGATATCCACTACGCAAGTCTAACTTAGTGAAATATCGAGCATCTTTCAGCTGGTCTAGCAAATCATCTATCCTTGGGAGTGGGTAACGATTCTTTACCGTTATCTTGTTCAAGGCCCTGAAATCAACACACATACGCCAAGTGCCATCTTTCTTTGGAATCAATACAATCGGTGACCCACATGGCGAAGTACTTGGCCTTATGAAACCCTTGTCCAACAAGTCCTTGATTTGCTTCTTTATTTCAACATTCTCCATAATAGACATGCGGTACATGCCTATGTTTGGAAGAGGACAATCTGGATGCAAATGGATTTCATGCTGAATCTCCCTCTTAGGAGGCAAACCTGTTGGCTCCTGAAACATCTCATGATATACATCAACTACATCATACAGATCTGATTTAAGTTTTGGATCACAATTGTCAAATGACTCATGATTCACATCAACCTTGGGCTTAATCATAAGAAGAACAAAATTCTTACTTGAATTGACCAGCCTTTTTACCTGTCCTGCATTCACCATCGCTATATTTGTCTTCTTGCGATGAGCTCTAACAATGAACTCCTTGCCATCTTTGAACAGATGATACTTGTTTTCATGGCGATGAAAGATAGCTTTCCTATCAAACAAGTAAGGACTTCCCAAAACAATTCCTGCTATATCAAAAGGTACCACATCAAGTTCAACTGTATCAATAAAATGTGCGGTAATTGCAAAGCGCAATGTGCACTTTCTTGAAACTTGTAAATTTGCATCCTTGCAAATCCATCCAAGTGGATATGGCTTCGGATGTGGAACGGTCTCAAGTTTAAGCTGCTTGACCAAGTCCTCTGATATAAGGTTTGATTGTGACCCACTATCAAAAAGTGTGTCAATTTTAGTATGTTTTGAAATCACCCTCACATGAAACAGTTCAATTCTTTCTTCCTCATTAGGAGCTTGTACATGGCAGTTTGAGGTACTAGTGCTGGCTTGAGTTTCTATTTCTTTTCCCTTCAAGTTTTTCAAACCCATGGCTGCAATTTTGGTTTCATCACCTGAATCTTCCCCTAAATCTTGTGGTGTAGATGTAGTAGCAGCAGTTTTCTGTTTCCCTTTGGATTTGTTAAATTGAGGTCTTTTTTCAGGATATAATTTCCAACAGTTTTTCTCCTCATGGCCTGGTTTAGAACAGTGTTTGCATATCACTTTCTCACTCTCCTGTTTGACAGATGCATTCTTTTTCCCTTTTCCCTTGGAGGTTTTCTCTTTGCTTTTCCCCTTGGGGGGCTTGTTTCTACCCTCTTCAAATGTGTTTTTTCCCCTTGCCTCTAAATGGGTAGCTTGGACACAAACCTCATCCAGGCTAGTAGGGTTAAACATCAAGATGGTGTGTCTAAGGTAGCTATGCAAACCACCAATGTATTTCAGCAAGGTGTCTTGGGACTGTAAATCTACCCCTAACAAGAGAGCTCTTCTCCTGAATTCTTGGGTGTAGTCTTGGACACTTTGACCCTTAAGTTGTCTAAAATTTTGCCAGTTCATAATGGCTTTCTGCATGTGAGCAAGAGGATAAAATTGCTTTTTAATGGCTAACAGAAATTCAGGCCATGTTAAGGTAACCTTACCAAATTTCTTGATCTCCTCTTTAGTCTTGGCTTCCCACCAGACCAAGGCTGCTCCATCCATTCTCAAAGAAGCCAACTGAATCTTTGTGGCATCATCATGCATATTTTGGATCCTCAAGTAAACTTCCAACTGCCTAATCCAGTTGTCAAGCTTTTCTGCATTCACTTCACCATTAAACATAGGTAATTCGAATTTTACATCAAGCTTTAAAAAAGGACTTTTTCCAGAGGATCTATGCTTATGAACAGAAGAAGACGAAGATGAAGAGGAAGAAGGTGAAGATGGGGGTGGTGGATCACCATTTCCTCCATGTCCTTTCTTGGAATGATCATCATCCTTCTTACCTCCTGAAGAGCCTTCTCCTTCAGGTGGATGTTTGGACCCTTCTCCAGACAATTTCTCATTTCTTTCTTGGTACAATATCCTCACCATTTCAGTGAGATCTAAGAAAGCCTTTCTGAAGACTCTTTCTTCTTCTCTTGAATCTGTCTCTAGAGGAATTTCTCCTCCATGCTCAGACATCCTTGAAGCTTCTGCTGAGACTCTTGAGGGTGAAATTGAAGGTGTAGGTGATGGCTCTCTGGCCTTCCTTGACTGAGGATTCTCTCTTTCTCTAGTCAACTGTCCTTCCCCTCTTTTAAGTTTCAACCTGGTCAGCATCAATACTTGCAAGACAGTTAGAAGATCTTTGCACAAAAACCCTGAGCTCTGATACCAACTTGATCTGAATATGAAATTACTTGAATTTTGTTTGCAAGGTATTCAATTCAGAAATAAACATATTTAAAAACTTCCCATGTCTTGCAGAAATGAAACACATGAATTTTTCAGCTGATTACAACCCATTTAAGCATAGCAGAATTATTTCCTTTTACTGTTTAACACATAAAAACGAATTTGTTCTGCAAAATAAACCAACCACATATGCACAAGAAGTTGATAAAGCAGTTCACCCCCTCCAGGGCTACGTCTGCTGGGTCCAAAGCCTCCAAATGGGCTTGTCCTTGTTTTTATTAAATGCTCAAATTGAAAATACAGCTGAATAGAAGCATCTCCAGGAGAAATAGATGGTAGAAATGGATTCAGAACACATGAATCCTTCAGGATTGACTATTGGATCACCTCCAATGGATACCTGCAACCCTGTACAGTCTTCCCAATACTGGCCCCTGGTGGCTCCTAGAACTTTCACGGCTCCAAAACGTATGCAAATGACCTCTGATGGCTGTAAGACCTGCACCAATGGCTTCAGAAGGTCGAAATTATCCAAAAACAAAAAAAAATTCGTCCAAAACCGACTTTCTGGGCCAAAGTTATGGCCATTTATTCCAGACTGTCAGTTTCCCCTAAAAGCACTCCAGCTAACTTTAGCTAACTGCAGTTAACCCCGACAAATATGGCAATTCCGCCAATTTTGGAGCGCTCCGCCAAAAACTCCGCCATATCTGCAGTTACATTAAATGTCTTCCTCGGGTTGCGTGCTGACCGTTTGGGCTGGCGGTTAGCTTAAGCACCTGGTTCCTGGTTACGGTCACATGGTATTGGGGCTGGCCCTTAGGGGCTGGCCCCCTTTGTTTTCCGCCCCAACAGAAGGTCAACCTCAAAACGAGTTTGTGCTGCCCACTTTTCAAACGTGGCTATGCTGGTGCAATGGTAAGAAGGTTCAGTAGCGTGTGGGAGGTCTCGGGTTCAAACCCGACCAATGCCGAAAACTTTTAAACACACCACACCGCCCATCCAATTTGGCTGACGTCATCCAGGGCCACGTGGCGGCCTCCGGGCTTGCCACGTGGCAGCTTCTGATTGGCCCGCGAAAAGGGAATATTCCGTGGAATATTCCAAGGAATATTCTTCAGAATATTCTTTTTTTTTTATTTTTTTTTTAAAAAATCACATTTTCTAATGTTCTGGGCAAAATATTGTTTTGGCCATATCTCCCTCATACGGCGACCGTTTTCCGAACCGTTTGCGGCGCCGGAATCGGGACGACGAGCACTTTCCAGTCGTTCAGCTGTGAACCAGTTCTGAGCACTTTGAATTTTGAGCATTTTTACAACACCAAGGACTTGAGCACCTGATCAGTGCCCGCCACAACATGCACGATTACCTATCGCCTTTAATCGGCGACTTGTCGCACATAATCGAACATCCTCCTTTGAGTTGGCTTTAACTGAATATGGATCCCCGTCGCATCTCTCAGGCATGCTCGTATGCCCTTAACCGCGATCGATGATTTTTCGACACTCTCAGGCACTTGCCAACTTGAGGCCCTGACATCCTCCACCACTTTAAAAATGTTTTCGCCTTGACAACACCATCTGAGCATCCTCCATCACTAAGACATATATCCATGTATGAACACCTAGATAACTCTGCGCATGACCTTCTCCATGCCCAAATCTCATCTAACTGTGCAAGAAAATCATGGGCTGGATCCCCTTGTGATGGTAATTAGTTGGGTAGTTAATCCAACCGTAACATCTTCTTCATAAGAATGCATGAATCTTGCATCATCGTGACTGTCATCACATCCTGCTATCAATCACATCCATCTGGCCCCAAATGTTTATTCATTGTCTCAATAAGAGGGCCCACTGCCATGAGCAGAAGACAATGAGCATAATCTCCATGTTAGTCTAGAAAAAGGGAGGGGATGGGAAAGCTGAAGGCTTTCCATCCTCCTTCTCTAAAAACTCAATCCATATGTCTGGATCTTCCTCTTCCAATCTCTGCATGTATGCTTCCCATCTCTCTTCCCAAGTCTCTGATCTCGCATCTCTGTTTTTATCCATTGCCTCTAGCCTACCTGTCAAATCCAGAATACTATCAAAAAATGTCCTCATAATCTGTCATTGCTGCATGAGTTTTGACTCCACACGGTTCAACCTCTCATAGACCTACTCATCTCACTTGATGTCCTCCACATTCATTACTATCAATTTATACCTAGTTGTCATAGTTGTTGTTAGGGTCCTATAATTTATAGGATCTCAAGGTGATTGAGTATTTTATCTCAAGAATCTTATATTGTTAATAATTGTCAGTCTGCAAATGATTTCCAAATAAAAGAAAAATAGAATAAAAAATGAAAAGAGGGTTTGAATAAAAAAATGAAAACAAAAAGCATTGAAAAAAAAGAAAATAAGATTGAACCCCACCAAAAGAAACAAAAAGAAAAAGAAATAATACTAAAACTGTTGCAAGTCTACATGCGACTACTGATATATAGTTTTCTTCATCATTAACAAATAAAGGTTAAGTGCATCTTGTTTAAAATGCCACAATGACTAGTTATTTGTTTAATTATACAGTATAATCATGGTTAAACATGTTTAAATTTCTATAAATTATACTAGAGAATAAAGATTTGCCAAATAGTTTAATCTTGGTAAATCAATAGTTAGGTGGAAAAAGACATTGATTCAACTATTTAATCTGAATCATTAGGAGAAATAAGTGATAGGATTTAGATAGTTTTTTCATTTTTCATAAAAAAAAAATAATGTGGGTTTGCTCGTCTAAGTGCACCCCTTAGAAAAATAAAAATGCTAGTTTAGTCAAAGGGTAGGTAGAAATAGTTGGGTTTATATATATGTATATGTATATTTTTACCTAAGTCTTAAAGACATTATAAAAAGAAAAGGTGCACGATGGGATAAAGTGTTTTTGTATATTTCATATTTCGACGTTTATCCTAAGTTCAAAAGCAAGAAATAAAGGCACGTATGGACAAAGTTCTTTTGTTGTTTGTGGTTAAAAGGGCCCGTAGTCAGAATGTTGGGATTGATCCATCTACATGATCAACGGTTCATATCTTTTATTGTCCCCCCCTTTCCATCCTACTTTTACTGCCGACAGGGGGGAATCCAAAAAGGCAGTTTTCCCCCGTTGGACCCATCCTAACATGGCGCCTTCTCATTATTTCACACCTCCCCCGGCCGATACTGCTTATCACTGCTTACCCCCTATGAAACTGCCTTCCCCTCATCCACTTACTATGTCCCAACTTCATCACTTCTGCCACTTATCTCCCACCATGTTGCATAGTCATTGCCCAATTAATTTCTCTCCCGAAAAAATTGTCGTTTGACATTCAATTCGCCTTCCTGGGTAATCGTTCAAACTTTAACGGTCCCGCACCACCTCCAATAAAACTTCGCATCATTGTTTAAAAGCTTTCAAACCATCCTTTTTTCTCCCTTTCACTACTTATTCTCTGTAATTCACAATTTCTATAAGCGACCAGTCTCAAAGCATTTTCTCAACCTGAACTGGATCAAAATTGTCAGCACTCTGTCTCTTTTCTCCTGACAATTCATTTACCTCAGACTGTTCCCGGTAAGCTATCCTATCAATTACTATTATTCTCCACTGATCTAATCATGCCTCCAAAGAGAAAAACCCAGGAGAAAACTGTCAATCCATTAATCCCTCCCTTTATAGATTTAGATCACATTCCTTTAGCTGATAGGGATTATCAAATCAGTGAAACCTAGTGCGACTGTGAGTTTTAAGATCTCTACTATTGACTGGAGGACAAAAATGTCGATAAAATAGATGAAATTGGACTCTAGGAGTCCAATCTTCCTCATTATATCTTCCCTCTGACCTTTCATGCCCCTGAATTCACCAGAACATGTCAAGCATGTTATGTCCCTATCGAAAAAGCTATTATGGCCCCATATGGTGACGTCCTGTTTACCATTATTGCCCAATCTGTAAACCAAATGATGTTAGCCCCCTCTGTGGAAAACAATGCCCAATTTTCCTTAGAATCCCTCACCCAACTTGATCAGAAGCTTGATTTCGCCACAAAAGACAAAATATTTAAGATCTTCTTACTTGAAAATGCCCAATTATCTAAGAAGAATCCTCCATACCCTTCTTCAATCTTCCTTGATCAACCTAAACAAATTATAACCATAATTTCATATATTTTGGGTTATCATTTTGATCAGTCGGTAGATGAACCTATTCTAGGATTACTTTCTATATTTTCCACAGAGAACAAACCATCCACTTTGTTTAATTTAAGTCAATTTTTGGTTAATAGCATCCATGAGCAGTTTCTGAAATTTCCAACAGAGCAGGTGTTTGCCTACACTTCCATTTTAATCTAAATGTTTCTTTATTATCAAGCAAACAGATTCATTTTTGTAATGCAGAAGCTAGATGATGAGGAAAGCCAACAACCTGTGATTTTTTGGACTTCATTGGCCATTAAAGAGCAACACGAATTCTCATACAAGAAGTTTATTGAGGAGTTTGTTCATCTAGCTGTGAACATCCTTAACAGTTCCATACAACCCATAATCAGTGAAGATATCAAAAGGATTTTACATCTAATAGATCAAGCCAAGGTTGGAGATTGGTATTTATATCGAAACTATGCAGAAATCAGAGTTTATGGATCCGAATTGGCACCATATAGACTCCCAAAATACCTCCCCATGAGGATTATTTCCCTAGAATACATTAGACAAATCTTAAATTCCGATCATATTCATTTTGTGGTGGCAAAGAAGAAGTCATTGTTTCACACAAAGACAGAGGTGGGCCCATTAATATGTAATACCAGGACAACATGAGAAGAGGCAGACAAAATACTTAAAGAGATGAAATTCAACCTGAATTTTACATGGTATTATGACCCTTGGGGTATTATTTCAAATCTCGGAGTAGAAAAAAAATTACTCCCTATATTCATACCTCAAGGCGTAAGATAGAAAAGTATGAAAATCAGTTAGAGTGGACAAAAAATACTTTGCAGGAAGTTGAAGAACAATTGTTTTCTACTTCAAGTCTACAAACTCCCACTCCTCAAGAGAAAACAAGTAAGAGACATAGAGGGGAGGGGTCATCATCAACAACAGGTAGGGAAGCCAAAAAGTTCAGGATCAGTTACAAGTAAAGGGAAAATGTGACTCCTAGGAAATATGTTGAAAAGGAGACAGAAGATCATGCTACCATTATAATTACAGATTCACCACCTACAAGAAACAAATTTGCTACATCTACTATTGGAACTTCATCATCACAAAGTCAGAAGGAAACAAAGCTAGATTTACAAAATGTCCAAGGAGAGAAGGAAAACACTGTTTTTGATAGGTACCAAGAGATTAAACTTAAGAATGAGGTTCTTAAGAAAAATACCTATAATAAGTCTTGGAAGCATACTTCAAGCTCACAAAGAAGGTTACTATCAATTTTTGATACAAAGCAGGGAAAGATGCAAATGGCCTTCCTTGAGGCCCAAACTGCACATCCAAAAACATCAGCATATTACAAAAGCACTACCTTTGAGTTTAGCACCAAAGATATCCATCCAATCAATCACATGGAGATGAATAAGCAGACTGGTGAAATGATTTCTTCTACATTAACTAATACTTCTATGTCATTATCTAAGTTGCAGGTTTCATATGCCAACATTTAGTCCTAGTTGAAAATGGAAAATATATCCTCCTTAGCAAAGGATAATATGATCAAATCTTTGGAAGATTTGGTAGTCAAGATAGGATATGATCCTAAAGATGTAAATGCTACAGGGGAGATCATTAAGAAGAAAAATCTAGATATTGCAACATTGAGAAAGCAGTTGAAGATACCAGCGACAAAGGATCCCTTAATGAAAGACATTGAAGAAAATGAGGCACAGAAGGTTGACATGATGAAGCTTATCCTAGATCATAATACACAGATCAGACAGATGGAGGCAGAAACGGAAAAAATGATAAAAGAGATAGAACAGAGTCAGAAGATGACCATTGTCCCCTTGGATGCCATACCCATCTCTCGGCTTCCAACAACAGGAACAACAACTGCAACTACTTCTTCCACTCAAACTACTAGTGCTGAAAAAGTGAAAAAAACACTGGAGAACATGTCAATCGAGTCACTAGAGATCAAGGCATTGCAAGGGCAGCTCAAAGCTCTGAAAGAACAAAAATCCAGAACTGAAGCCTCTCATATGGCTGAAGTATAGAAAACACAGAGACTGTTGGAGAAATTATAGAAGGTGGATAAGGATACATCAATTGGTCAAACCTTGTTGTTAGAAAATTATATATTACAGAGAAATGGAACACATAAAATATTGCAGAAATATAAACACAGAAAATGCATAAAACAAGAGAGACACAAATATATGTGGTTCACCCAATTTGGGCTACGTCCACGAAGAAACAACCAGTCCTTTCTTTTATTATCCAGCAGACTAAAGAGATACAACCTACAACTGATCCACTATAATTCCCTCTTCACTCTCACACAATCTCCTCTGTCTTTCTCACTTAGAATATCGATCTACATAGACACAATACAATTCCCTCATATATGGTGAGGGGTTTCCTTCTAGGGAAAAAAACCCTAAATTAAACATAACTTCTACCATCAGATCTCCACTTAATTAACGACCCAGATTGACTACGAAATTACAACAATTTACAAGGAAAATTTACATCTATTTTAGCTTCGGGGGCACTACCCCCTGCCCTCCCTGGACCCCCCTAGCGGAGCACATTTTACAGGTGGCATTGCCGCCACATCACGAAATGGGGTCCAATGCGGCGATACCTATGAATAAGGAAGATAATCAGGTTCCACACCCAATAACCTTAGCCCAAGCCAAGGAAACCATTTGGATTAGTATTCTAGACTCTATGAATGAGATTTGGCCATGTATCTAAATCATTTTTGAACAAAAAGAATTGATAGAAAAGGCTACAAAAACCATTTTTTCAAGTAAGAGAAAAGTTGGGAGATATGCCCATAGAAGCCTCTAGTATCATTAGATTCATGAATTCGAAGACTAAGTATGAACTTGAAGAATTAGGAATTAGTGATAGGACTACCACTATTTTGGAAGTTAAGAAAGTTTTTACCAAAAGAAACCTCATTGATCAATTGGAAGAAAGGTGTGAAACACTAGAGCTTGGAGTGAACAGGTTTAACAACAGAATTGAAGCATTAATCCAGAAAGGGTTGCCCAACATATATGTAATTAATGATAAATTAATCACTCAAGAAGATTATGTTCTGAAGATGAAGGAAGTGGCTAGAAGCAGTGTCAAGTTGAGTGGTATAAAAGGTAGTACGATAGCAAGAGCACTTTTAGAAACTATGGAAAATGACTTCTATATCCAAAATGAAGTAAAACATGATTTTACAGTAAAGCAAACATTTTCGAAATATACTGATGTTGATGAGATTTACCGAAGGTAATTAAATTAACCATACCAGATGAAAAAAGGTGGGAAGAATTATGTCATTTACTGGATTAAAAGGTAATTTGGATGCATTAAAAACAACATCCAGCACAATAGCCAGCACTTCAACGCATCACAGTTTTGAGGATGATTCATCAACCGAATCCACCAAAACAGAGCCACCTCTTCGCGATGTTGTCTACATGGCCTAGTTTTTCTGCCAACGATAAATTTTATTGTTTAGAATTATGCTAATAATACACTATTGGTTGAGACAAAGATTTTGGTAATTATTTTTATAAGTACTTCATTATTTGAAGTATTAAGGGTTGATTTTTGAAGATAAATTTCCTCTGCATATTGTAATTTCTTGGTTGTTGGAAGTGTCAATAACACAAGGAAATTTTCATAGGATTCATGTGGTGCAGCAAATGGTGATGTTTTTCTTTAGTTTATGTGTTTGATCACTATTTTTCTTTCTATGTAATTTATGAAAACCTCAATTACTGAACAGAAACTATGATGAATAGGATATGTTATTTAGAACACCCTATTATGGCTATTAGTAATTTACATGTTTTCTTGTGATGTCAAATTAAGGAATTCTTCGTTTCTCCTTAATTTCTACTGAATCTTACATTTATGCTATTTCACAATCCATCTAAATTATGAAAGATCCAATTAGTGAAACCTAGCTTGCCCTGTGAAACTCCTCTAAAATTTGATGCAAATAGAGTTAATCCTTAGACTCCATAGCCTAATGGAATTATAACAATTAAAACCAACCAAACAATCAAATCAAAACAATCAATACAATCATAACTAGCCTAAAATTCATATTAAACATAGCTAGCTTTTACAGAGAGATCCCTCTCTAAAGCTAGTTGGGCTAGATCTCAGCTTCCAAAGTGGTTTTGATGTTGTCCTTTGTGTTTACTCCCTCAACCTCAAAAATACAGAACGACAACAGTTGCCACAGTAGGTATCCCTAATGGTTCATCCTCCCACCCATCATAAATATATAGCTTCTTCATATGTGGCACCATCATAACTTCATATTACTTCATAAATTGCATTCCTAGAACTGCTTCATAGTAATCCATACACACTATTGTGAAGTCGATCTTCCCATACCACTCACCAATGCACACATCCACATTCTCTCAAATTCCAATGACCTTGTATGGTGGAGAATTCACTGCTTTAAGACGAGCATGGGTTGGTGAAAAACTCAACCCAACTTTCCTCACAGATTCCTCCCTAATGAAGTTATGGGTCGCACCACTGTCCACCATAGTGATTAAAGTGCCTTACCCAACCTTCATGTACACATACTCCAATTTGTTCCTCTCAAGATTGTGCCTTGGCATAGCCTTCGTTGCTGCGCAACACCTAATATCTGCATCATCCAAATCACTGGTTCTTCTTTCTTATTCTTCACATCATCTTGTGTTGCATCTTCCACTACAGGTCTTGAAGGAGATTCTTCACCATGTGGTCCTCTCCACACAACCAACATTTCAAAAGTTTCTTTGTCTTCGACTTTCCACTCGATCTCAAATGTTCCTCCTTTGTAATCTTTTCTTTTAGTTTATCATACTTATTCTTATTCTCTTCAGTCCCCTCATCATAATGTTATATAGCCTATCAATTGCAGCAATTGCTTCTTCCAGTGTCTTGATATTTTTCCTCTCAACCCCGTTGCGTGCCCAAGATTTCAATCCTATGATGAAGTTGAAAATCTTGTCCCTTTCCACCATATCAGGTAACTCCAAGTTCGCACTCAAGAAATATCATTGATAAGCCTATAGACTCCTTGTTTTCTTAATATGCTTGATCTTCATCCTTCGATCCCAAGTCTCATCTTGTGGGCTAAAATGAGTTTGAAAGTATTTCTTCATATCTTCCCAAGTAGAGATATCATCAACATCACCATGAGAAATCTGTTCTAGCTTCCTTCTCCACCACATCTTGGCATTCTTATTAAGGAATTGAGCAGCTAGCTTCACCTTGGCTTCTTCATTAGGAATCCCCAAGCATTCCAAGTATTGCTCCATATCCCATAAGAAATTTCCAAGTTCCTTTGCACTCCTCATCCCATCATAAGAATTAGGTTCCTTGACTTTCACATAAGAATCTCCCCCAATTGGTCCCTACCCAATAACCTTCTTCAAGATATCAATCTCATTTCGAGCCTCATCAACACTTTTTTGCAGCTTCATGATCTCGTCGAAACCTTGACATCTTTCTCTACTTTCCCATACTACCATTCAATGTACTCATATCATACTTTGAGGTTCTCATGATCCTCTTCCAAATTCGTGAACTTATCCCTATGTTTTTCATTCTCAGCTCTCAATGAGTCCATCTCTGAAGACATCTCATGCATATGGTCCAACACTTTATCCATGAAAATTTTCTTGAGGTTCATAATATATTAACTTGTACCCTGAGGTTCTTCCTCATTGTCCTCCATTAGTTTTTCCTTTGAACGTTTTACAACCATACACTATCTCATTCAACCTTGGCCCCGCAACTTTCCCTCATTGGACTTCCTAATGTTGCACTACAACCAACTACACAGTGCCCAAGCTTGTCACACGGAATTGGTCAAGGGTGCGGACACAGCTGACCTTCCTAGAAGTCTAAGACATTCTAATGACAAACAAGACAAAATGGAGTGATCTTTCTCTAAATACACCTTTTACAACATGAAAACTACAAGTGTTTAGGCTTACCTTATTCCAAAACGCTGTTGTTGAAGTCCGTTCTTTGACGATCCGGATGAGCTCCTCCTTCAAGTCAATTCCTGCAACCACAAACAATCAAACAATTACCAAGCACTTGCATTTCATATAATAAAACATATATTCAACATGCAGACCAAGGAACACATGAAATAACTCATTAACACAAGCTATTGAGAAAAATAAACCAGTTTGTATTAATAACGAAACAAAGAAACTCTTACAACCTGGCCTTGGTGTTGTGCAAGTTCCTCCCAGGGTCCATCATGGGTTTTCCTCTACTTTGACAAAGCTCACCCTCTTCCAAGTAGAATCAAGTAAAGACAATCTCTCCTCACAAAGGCTCTAATGGAAGACCTAAATCCTGCAGCATTTACCCAAAGAAAATGTATAGCTTCAACCTCCTCTCCCTCTGGCTCAATGTCTTTATTTATAGTGCTGTAAAGAGGTTATTCAGGTCCACTATCAATGGGATCATCCCCCTCTTTGGGTGGGATAGCTCCCTTATTGATGGGATAAGTTCCCCCTTAATAGAGATACATGAACCAACTGGAGGCGCATCCATTTCATCAAACCGACCTCTAGAATGTTCTAGAAGTAACCACAAGTAACTTTTTCAAGATAAAACTCGCGCATTTTGCCTTTTACAGAGGGACGCACCTGTCCCTTAACATACAGAGCGTCCATGGATGCAGATTTTGTGAACATGGCCAGCGTCCCCGCAGGTAAGGCTTGAGAGAACCTGCGACCCCAGAGATAAACATAGTTTTTACAAGACTTTCTCTCTTCTTTGAGTTTGAGATGGATAACAGAGGCATAGACTTGCCTAAGAGGGTAGCATGACTGTTGATTTGAGCCATACTAACTGTAAGTAGTCAAGGTGACATTTTTTAGTGTAACAGATTGCCCCCTAAAGTGCGAAGCCTGGAATAGAGTAGGGTTTTGTAATTCTAGGAAGGGTGAAGCGCTTTATCATTTCAAGGATTGTCTTGTGGATGGCCTGGTTGGAACCTGCAATTTTAAACACAAAATACATGGATAAGATTATATCATCACTGAGGTAGGCATTCCCATACTCAGATTCAAAACTTTAACTAATGGACTAACTATTCTGATACAGGAATGATCTTGCAGTACATCATTTTTATAGACTTTTGTAGACACAGTATGGACGCAGCCATCTGTTTATGATTAGTCTACATAGATAATGAATACAAAACTCCTCGCAGCCTGGATGGTAGAAACTAGATCCAGGGTCTTCACTTCTACTTCCCGAATTGGTACGATTCTAGCCATGTGATTAAATGATTCGATGTCGAACATGTTAGAAACCACTTGATTACCAGTCGATGATGCAAACTGTTAACAAGCGTGAGAGAAACCACCAGTAATGTCAATGGTTCTCAAAGTACCAAGCACAACCCGTGAAATGTGAATAGATGTTCTGATGTCGAACACTTCACGGAATCCTTTGATCGAAAGTCAATGATGTAAACTGTCGTCAAAGGCGAGAAACCTGCCATTGATGCATGCAAACTTCAAGGTACTGTCGATTCCTAAGTCATCTTTCTAGATAATGTGTCGATGTCGATAGAAAGCGACCCGTTGCAGGCAAGCCCGCAACACGAAATCATTGTTCAAGTTGAAGAAATGTTGCTGTAAGGACTGACTCAGGGATGGTCAAATGGATGACAAGTATTTTGCAGATGAAAGTTTTTCTTGCAGACCTCTTGAACACATAACGACACAACAGATGGCTTGGTGACGAATAACTCAAAGTTAATCCCCGGAACCCGGTTAAAGACTTTCAAAGTGGTTTGGTCAACTGTGAGGTAAAAGATTTCCCAACCCAGGTAAATGAAAAGTGTCGTGTTCAAGAGCGGTAATAAAGTTTCTTCTGAGACAAAAGGTGACAAACAGGTTCATTCTTCTCTCTTTTCCCCCACCATTTCTGGCAAGTACCTCTTTATTTTTAACAAGCTTGAGGAGGATAACATATGCTTGATTATAAGCTCATCCTTCGGATGAGTCCAACCTAGTTTAAATTCGAACCCTAGGAAGGAGTGGTTCGTTCCTGTTTGTAATTGAACAGGTCCTCTACTGTAAAAGTTTAACGAGCCCAGTATAGGAGAAACTCGGCGTTTTTCAATTTTAGAGAGTCTGAAAAAACTAAAGGAGACTCCACGTTGAACTTTTTCGTATATTTGTGTCCCTCAAGCCCGAAAAAGTATAAAATAATACCTGGGGGAACCGCTTGATCTTGCGACCAAGGAGTACTTTCATAATAGTGTCGTCAACCTGAAAAGTAAAAAGCGATCAAGGACACGTCGTTTTATTTCCTTATCGAGTTTGAAACGACAAAAACCCGGCAATCTTTTCCTGATTTTACGGTAAGAAAAGAGCTAAAAGGGGACCGTCTTTTAATTCCGTTTTAACGAGTGAAAAAGAAACACTCGGCGATCTTTTCATTTTTTAGGAGTCAGAAAAGGGCTTAAAAGATGACTCTGATATTTTTGTTTGTGAAAAATTACAATTTCCCTCGAAATCCCTTTGTCCTGCACAAAAGCGACACATTACTCATACCTGTTTAAAATAGGCAAAAATACATCGAAAACATCTTTTCATGGTAAAAAATGAACTAATTCATCCAAAAAACCTATAAAAAGACCTTTTACCATGTCATTTTTACCGTTTCACTGTTGAGGTTGAAAAAGGAGCTTTTGACAAGAAACTTCCCGTGGTCGCTGCGGAAAATCTGACTGTCGGAATCGAACGCCGTTTCATCCAGGTATTTTACACATCCTACTCTGCATTTCTATCCGTTTAGAATCAATTTTTAGGTCTTAGTTTCATTTTTTGGGGGTGTTTTGGTTTTGGAATGCGCCTCTCGGCGGACGCAGGTGCCCTTCGGGTGACCTGCGTCCCCCGACTTTTTCTCATACAGGAAAACGGTCGGAAGACGCAGTCCGCCTTCAGGCCAGCTGCGTCCGGGCGCCCTGTGGTACAAAGCCGGGGTGCGTCTTCCGAGAAACGCGCATTTCAAAACCCCAACTCTCTCAAAAAACCACCAAAAATTCCCAAATCAATTTCTAATTGCTATTTTTGATATGCAGGGCATTAATCATGTTAGACTGGAGAGAAAGAGAGCATGTAGAGGAAGATGAAGCTGCAATAAATCATCAACCTTCCCTGGATGCCCTAAGAGCATGCGGATTATACAAATATTGGACCATACCGGGTATGAGGGGCCAGGTAAGATTCTTGGAATGGCTGGTTGAGCGATGGAATGTTCAAGAACAATGCTTTTACATAGGAGGGCACCAGCTCGAGATAGAGCCCTCGGATGTATACTTTCTCACTGGCTTGCCAAACAGAGGTGAGCAACTCAGTCTTGCGGGGACTAGGCCGGGTGGCCAATCCCTTGATAGTCTCCGCGAGGATTGGTGCACACGTGGGGCTCACCATTCAAAAGGCATAGAGATAAAACACATCACTCTACCGGAACTCAAAGTCATAGCGTTCACGGTTACCAGAATTTGCGGCGCGGCCGCTTTACACATTGCTTCCGGATCCCAAATGCGGATGGCAATTGACTGTTACCAAGGCACCATTTTCAACTGGTGTGAAGCTGTGTCGGCTCATATGAAGAGCCAACTGACCAAGGCAAAGAACGGACGACTAAAGACTTTTGGATATGGGCCTATAGTCGTGAGCTTTTCCTTGGAGAGAGTTCCAATGTTGATCCCTCAGCAACTCACTGTTGATATCTTGGGTCCTCGGGAGCCAAAGCTGATACGATGGGTTGCGGTGATGGCCCGGCATCCTGACGAGGGTGCGGCAGTGGTTCGATTCTCAGATAGTTATTTTGACTGGTTAGAGGGCCAGCTTTTTGTGATACAGGACTTTCCGTATGCCGGAATGGATTTCAGAGGTGATCCGGACATGGTTCTTCCACAGGGAGAACAATGGGACGACAGAGGTACTTTTATTTTCACAAGTTTCCTAATTATGTATTTTTTGTATTTTTTATATATATCGTCTCAAAACTAATAGTAAAACTTTTTCAAAATGCAGATGTTGGTCCACAGCGTCCAGCCAACCTCCGGCCTTATGATAGACTACATCCAGCTGCACCGGTACCGGTCCCACAGGACGCGACAGCAGAAGTACTAGCTGAGTTGGAGCATGATCTAGAGCGTCTCACGGCAGATATACCTGAGACTACTATGGACGACATTCCTATCAGGCTTCAGCGTTTCGTAGTCGCGGTCCCTGGACCGTTTAGGAGATTTTTGCGTAAGGTAGCCCGCGCAGTGGTGTCATACAGAGAGCACCACCAGTGATTGACTAGTCACTTTTGTAGTCACATGTGACATTTTGACTTTTTGTACTATCATTTTTCCGATTATAAGGTGTTTTCAACCTATGATCGAAGACGATGTATATATTTTTTTGACACACTTCTATCTATATATATCACTATTACCGGCTTATCTTGTTTAACATGTATGATGAAATGTTTTTAAATTTACTTGCATGATTATTATAAATGTCTGTCCAACACTCGAGAAGCAATTGCATCTGCTAATGTATTCAGGGACCTTGGAATATGTTGATATTCAATGTAATCAAATTCACGTTCCAAGAGACGTACTCTCAAAAACAACCTTAATAACACAGGATTTCTAATGGCATAAACTCTATTAAGCTGTAATACAACAAGTTCAGAATCTAACCTCACTATCAAACGTCGAATTCCAAATGAAATAGATTCGGATAATAATTCAACCACTGCACTGTATTCTGCAATGTTATTCGTTGTTTGACCGAGGCTTACCCCATGCATAGAAACTAACTCGTCAGAGGGCGAATAGATAACCCAAGCTGCGGAAGAGATATTCCGTGTATTACGACAAGCACCATCAGCAAATCCAATGTATGTTTGGAGAGGCGTCGACATCTACAATATCAAGAGTAAAACCAAGATAAGCCAGAATAATGACGAAAAACCACACTCGCTAAGCTAAGCACACTGACTAAACTAACACACTTGCTAGCTAGAAAGGAAATCTAACCTATCTAAAAATTTCTCCATACCCATCATTTTAAGCATAATACCTCTTTAGGTAAAGTCCATTTCTGGGTTTACCCAAAGAGTCCCCATCAAAATCAACTAACTCATAAGCCCCTTTTGCTAGCTTTCGCTTTACAATGTAGGGCCCATGCCACATGGGAACGAATTTTCCGGCACCTAGCTTATCGTTAGCTTGATCATATAATAGTACTAGGTCTCCTTCCGAAAAACTTCGAGGGGTTACATTTTTATCGTACTGAGCTTTCATTCGTTTCGCGTGAGTCTCGATAGCTAAAGTAGCGTCACGTCGAGTCTCATCTAATTTAGCCAAGTATAATAACCGTTTCTCCTCTTCGGAAGTAGCTGGAAGTAATTCGACAGCCATTTGAAGTGATGGGATTTCGCATTCAATAGGTAACACGGCTTCTAAGCCATAAACTAGCTGGAAAGGGGTGAAACCTGTTGAATTTTTCACTGAAGTTCGATATGCCCATAGCGCCGAAAATAACATGTTATGCCAATTCGTTCGATGGATACCAATGATCCGTCGAATCATGATGACTAGAACTTTGTTGATTGACTCAACCAAACCGTTGGCTTGCGGATAATAAGGAGTAGAGCTATCGTGGCGCAAACCAAGCTGTCTTGTAAGCTCAGTCATCATGACGTTTCGAAAATGGCTCCCATGGTCAGTAATGATTGCTTGCGGGACACCAAACCTAGTTATGATATGATTGAATACGAAAACTGCAGCTGTCTTGCCGCTTGCGTCGAATGTAGGCATCGCCTCGGCCCATTTTGTAAAATAATCAACCGCGGAGTCGCCAATTTGTCACACGGAATTGGTCAAGGGTGCGGACACAGCTGACCTTCCTAGAAGTCTAAGACATTCTAATGACAAACAAGACAAAATGGAGTGATCTTTCTCTAAATACACCTTTTACAACATGAAAACTACAAGTGTTTAGGCTTACCTTATTCCAAAACGCTGTTGTTGAAGTCCGTTCTTTGACGATCCGGATGAGCTCCTCCTTCAAGTCAATTCCTACAACCACAAACAATCAAACAATTACCAAGCACTTGCATTTCATATAATAAAACATATATTCAACATGCAGACCAAGGAACACATGAAATAACTCATTAACACAAGCTATTGAGAAAAATAAACCAGTTTGTATTAATAACGAAACAAAGAAACTCTTACAACCTGGCCTTGGTGTTGTGCAAGTTCCTCCCAGGGTCCATCAAGGGTTTTCCTCTACTTTGACAAAGCTCACCCTCTTCCAAGTAGAATCAAGTAAAGACAATCTCTCCTCACAAAGGCTCTAATGGAAGACCTAAATCCTGCAGCATTTACCCAAAGAAAATGTATAGCTTCAACCTCCTCTCCCTCTGGCTCAATGTCTTTATTTATAGTGCTGTAAAGAGGTTATTCAGGTCCACTATCAATGGGATCATCCCCCTCTTTGGGTGGGATAGCTCCCTTATTGATGGGATAAGTTCCCCCTTAATAGAGATACATGAACCAACTGGAGGCGCATCCATTTCATCAAACCGACCTCTAGAATGTTCTAGAAGTAACCACAAGTAACTTTTTCAAGATAAAACTCGCGCATTTTGCCTTTTACAGAGGGACGCACCTGTCCCTTAACATACAGAGCGTCCATGGACGCAAATTTTGTGAACATGGTCAGCGTCCCCGCAGGTAAGGCTAGAGAGAACCTGCGACCCCAGAGATAAACATAGTTTTTACAAGACTTTCTCTCTTCTTTGAGTTTGAGATGGATAACAGAGGCATAGACTTGCCTAAGAGGGTAGCATGACTGTTGATTTGAGCCATACTAACTGTAAGTAGTCAAGGTGACATTTTTTAGTGTAACAAAGCTTCAATACCAATTGCAACCATTCCCTGTCGTATTCTTGTGTCTTGTTCAATTAAAGCCCACTCTCTACAAAATGTGCTCTGATACCAACTATCACACCCCTACCATTGTGGTAGTATTTTAACCACTCATAGGCGGGTATGACACTGCCATACTTTTTCTTTTCACTAGTATTCAAGTACTCGGACTACGTCTAATTCAACACTTAACCAATTTTATCACAAGTGTTATTATGTAGCGGAAAAAAATCAATTATCTTTCATCATTTTATCTTCACTAGCAACAGAAATAAAACATCACACAAAACATATATCATATGTGGAAGGGAAAATCCCATATAATTTGAGTCTGGGCAATATAATTAAATTTTGTAATTTAATTGTACAAAATAATTTTACAAGTCATGCAACCTTCAAAGCTTTGGATTACACACTTCTATTCAAATCGTGCACCCATCGTGCATGCCTTCCACCTCGTCGTGTAATGTTTTGCACGCCTTACCCGAGCTTCCTAGTCGTCGTGCAATGTTCTGCACAAGGCCAAAATGTCGTATCGCATTTCCCAACCCGCCATGTCAACCTGCCCACATCTGCACAATATTGTGCCTCATGTCGAGGTTCCCACACCATCATATCATAGCACCCATGCCCTTCGGTCAGGTCACAGTGCCCTCAGGTCGCAGCGCCCTCTTGTTGATTGCCTGCCTGTTATTGGGCTGCTTCACCTTCATTCAACCTTCAGCTCGCCAGACTCAATACTCGCACCTCCATTCAGCCTCACCCGCCTACCATTTAGCCTTGCTGCCTATGTCTATCACAAGAACCCAGCCCAGGTCCTCACCAACCTATAGTAGCCTGTGGCATGGTTCCTGCCTGTCCACCCAGTTTCATAGTTTGGCCCTGTGGTTGAATGGAAAACCTAGAATTCAGCTCTAGATTTACTCCTAGTCTTGTGCCCTACATCCTACTTGTAAGCTTCGGCCCTCTTGCTCACTCATCCTTGTTCTAAAATTTTATTTCTTTGCCTGGTCGATGCCTCAATGCCTTCTCCCAAAATTGTTCACTTCTATTTATACACTGTCATGTAGACTTCCCATGTGAACTGACACATCCATTCATCTTTCACCATGGGTTAGCTCAACTCAATGGGTTGGCTCTCTATGTGAGTCGGCCTACCTACAACATAATATGTCATTGTCGTGTTTCTTGGGTAGGTCACAGGTCGGCTCACCCATGCTACTCATTGAGTCGCCCACACCCATGCCGTGTTTCCTATTCATCACAGTTCACATGACTCACCCATCCACCATCGTAACACGTCTTCCTAACACATCGCATACTTGGGCACTTCACTCGATGGGTGCTTAACTCAAGTTGCACGATGCACATCTACCTGGTGACTCACTCATGCTCGCCCACCATGCCCTATACAACATGCACCCTCGCCCATCGTCTTTAACCAACGCCTTGTCGCACATAACCGAACATCCTCCTCTGAGTCGTATTTAATTGAATGCTCCAACCGAAGTCACCTTTAACTGAACATAGGTTCCTGTCGCACATATGAGGTGCACGCATTTAACCATGATCGTTGGGTTTTTGACTCTCTAGGGCGCTCGCCAGCTCGAGGCCATGACAATATCCATATCATTTTCAGGCAAACTAAGTGCATCGAAATACTACTTTCATGCGTAGATAGAGTGACATACCAATAAAAGATTTTATTTCTAAGGTTATTAATTAATAAGGGGATAACTCTTCCTCAATTTATTAAATGTAGTTGAAGGAACTCTTCCTCCATTGATTACTTTTCATTGAAGCTTCATTCACTTTTTGTCAATAATGTGGGCCATAATACATCTAAGGAAATATGTAGCAAATTGGTTTTTAGGATATATAATTCTTGTAAGACAATGGAAAATTGTAGAAGTTTTAGTGGTTCAAGGCACTCACAGATTCACTTTGCATAGAAATTGATGACACTCCTACTACAACCACACTCCCTCTATCATTTCATAGAGATAACATACGATGTATGAAATTTCCCTAATAAACTACCAAGGAGAGCAAAGAAAGTGAAGGAATTTCGGGAGAGCTCAAAAACTAAGAAAAGTGGGTGCGCTATATACACAATTATGATCATTTAAAATAAATTTTGTGTGACTATTTATGATTATTAATAACCTAGAATCATCAAGTATTAAAAGGGATCAAATCCCGTAAAGTGCAAAGCTTTCCTCAAGCTTTTTTCTCTAAAATAGATTTCACACCTTGATGGATTGATTCATCTTAGTGCTTCATAATTTTGGAGTTACGACAGATCTAATTAATACATGATTTAAACTTGATTTTTTGGCACACTTATAACTTACTAAAAATGGTGGATATTTAATTACTTAAAAATAAAATCAATACAATATTCCTTATCTTTTCTAATGTGTAACTTATCATATTTTGAAATTTATCATCCATTCAAATGAACTAATTTGTTTTGGTAGGTTACAAATATATTATTTTAATTCAATGCTTTTATAGTTTGAGTGGAACTAATGGTTAATAACATTTGGTATATCATAATAGGTTACAAGTTCATATCCAAAGGAGGGTAGAGGATGTACACCTCCATAGACTTTAGCAGTCAAATCATTGAAAGAAGATGGGTCCCATGTCCCACAAACAAAAAGACCTCATACCCCAATTTGGTGTATGTCTTCATTATGACCTTAGATTAGATTATATTACACACACACACAAACCTCGGTGTGTAGGATAACAATCATTCTACTCAACCACCATAGATAACCTCAATTGACAAAATAAGAGGATATCCTTGTTGGTTGAGTGAAGTGATTGTTATCCTATCCACCCAGGTTCAAATCCCCAATAGTGACATGTTGAGCTTTGATGCCTTGAAGTTGATTGTTGTAATATCTTTGAGCCAAGCACTCTTAAGTGAGTATAATTGTGGGCTAGCCTAGTACAAACAACCCCACTCTTGCCTTTAGGTTGAGGGGAGGTCAATTTCTTTCCTCATAAAAAAAAAAAAACCTCACCGTTGCCTTCGGGTTGAAAGGGAGGTCAATTTATTTCCTCTGAAAAAACTAAAAACCTCACTCTTAGTTTGATACCAACAACCTCACATTTGCCTTCAGGTTGATAGCGAGACCGATTTTTTTCCTTGCAAAAAAATAGTAATAATTTTAAAAATATATCCTCTTATTTTATGTTAAAATTAAAAAGAAAAATATTACTTATTAAAATATTGTTTGTAAAAATATTATTGTAATTATATGTACTTTTATTAACATAAATTATTCAATATCTCTCTCTCTCAGGTGGTAAGGAGGAGTCTTTATTATCCTCCCCACCCAAGTTCTAGTCCCACGAATATTGACATGTACGCTCAACATTGTGAGTCATTTCTACATGAAATATAATCGGCTCACTTAAACATGTACAATGAACCCATCTCGCCCCCACCCCCCCTCCCCCCACCTCCACACACACACACACACACACACACTATATATATATATATATATATATATATATATATATATATATATATATATATATATATATATATATATATATATATATATATACTAACTTATAGATGAAATGGTCTTTTTCGTGAGAATACAATGATATAATTTCAAGGAAGATTGTCATTTTTTGTTTTCAAAATACATTTTTGAATGCATAAAAAGGTTCAACGCCGTAAAAAACCCCAAGACACTTGAATTTTATAGATTAAACAACTTAAACTGAAGTTTTTTAAAGTCTCTGCCAGATTTTAGTTAAAATTAACCAGAAAAATGCCCTAAAAAAAGACGATATATATGTGTGTGTGTGTGTGTGTGTTAAGGAAATGTTTTATATAATAAAAATAAGCCAAAGTAAATTTTTAATTAACAAAATTTATATTTATATTTTTTTAATCAAAGTAAATTTTTTATAACATATATTCCATATCTATATGCTATATAAGAACACCATACCATGCTTAAAACAAGTATCATCACTTTATTATAGACAATTTTATAACAATCATAATGAAATTCTCGATTGCATTGTGTAAATATTTGTGTTATACATATTTATATGATATATATAATTATGTTGATAGGCATGCCTATTTTGGAATAGGTATTCTTCAATTTTGATTTAATTATATATAATTATTAGGTGGACGGTAGGGATTTAATGGCCATAGAATATCCTTATTAGTATACACAATTCAAAGGCTAAGATTTATTTCCAAAGTAGTTATGCTTTTTTCTTTTCGCTTTTAACTAAATTGATTAAATAAAAAAAAATTGAGTGAACGAGTGTCATACGAAATGAGTTACAGGTTTTTGGGCATGTGGTAATGATAACCCTTGGTATTGGCTCATGGTATTGTGACAAAGCTTATTTATAAATTAAGAATCTCCATGATGATAAAGTGGGGGTGAATATCCATAGTTAAGAATCTTGTTACATGTTTTTTATTTTTTATTTTTTAAATATATCTATATCTATATATATATATATATATATATATATATATATATATATATATATGTTTCTTATGTATTAAATCTTTTTATCATTAATTAATTTTAGCAACTTGAGATGTATGGTGATCTAAGTGTTTTGATGTGCATTATGGATTGATGCCTATTGACATTTACCAACCATTTAATTTATATGACTACACTAATATCCATATGAAATGAAAAGTGGATAAATGTGATCTTTCTCTACTCACCATCTTAGATACACATCAAACACCTTAAAAGACTACAATCTCCAATACAAAATACTAAGGAAGGGACTTTGCAATCCACAGATGCTAAGCCACTATTTGATGTTTTGTACACCAAAAGGTTCTTCTTTCCATAGCTTCTGCATTTCTTATGTCATCCAAGACTCCATTGTTGGTTAGTGGGGCCATATGCTCCTATATCAAAAATATGGATGAAGTGATGGGCTACTAAAGATTTCAAGGAAGATAGAAAATGAAAACTCTAAATATAGAGGTGCCTTTGGGGACATTTTTCTTAGAGAGGATGCACCCAAATTACATAATTAATTGGAAAAATTCAATTCATGTATTAAAGACGTGTTTGATTTTGTATCACTTGAGATTTATAGGAATGTATTTTATTAACTGAAAAGTTATGATTGCTTCCGAAGGGTCACAAGGTGGAAGAAGACAAGTTAGAGGTGTTGAATATTGTTCTCCATGTAATGGAATTGACCATAATTTGAAGGAAGAATGCGCGAAGAAGGAGTCTTGTTGTTCATAATTTGATGTGGATATTTATGATAAGGTTTCATAAGAGACAATTTTTTAGGTTGCAATAGGACTTGGACAAACGAAAATGGAAAAAAGGCTCTATATTTTTTTTTCCATGGTGAATCATTAACTCATTTGAGTAACCTGGGTGGGGCCTAGGATCAAGCCTAGTGGCTGCCACTATAAAACCAAGAGTATATCCAATGGCCTGTAAGCCATATATACCAAACTTTCTTGACTTAGCAAGAGAAGATACTTCACGAGGGTGGGCAAGCCTACTCTTTGAGCCTTATCACAATGGACAAAAGATGCCCCCCTTGGAATTTGAAATTGCGTGGAGGGGATAACATACCACTGCACCAACCATTATGTCATCCCATAAGGAGTCTGGGAAAAAGACTCTATCTTAAAAGAGCGCCTTTGGCGTAATTAAAGGCATCCTTTTGATGAGAAATTCCCTTCAAAACCTTCATTGTATATGCAAAGATAATTGAATTCTTATACATGTCATCCTAGGTTTTGCATATATTATGTTATGCATTAAACCACTTGTTAAACTTTCCGTGCATACCCTCTCCACCAAACCTCGTCCATTTTAAATGTTATCATTGGTACACCGAATTTGTTTTTGGTTAAGGTAGTGGAAATTTCAATGATAATTTAATTGGGTGCCACTAAGTGTAAGTTTTGGATTCCTTCAATGACGGCAGAGTAGCTAGAAGTGTGGATTGTTGAAGAAGCATGAATTTTTAGGTCCATGTCATAGGGTTGATGAGGTTATTTTATAGGGATAACAAGATCTGTAATCCCACTAAAATAAGGTATATACACAAGGTATTAAATTCCTTTTTATTTTTTTTCAAGGAAGGCCATTTAGCATATGGAAATGAAGCATTAAGTCCCCACTGAGAAGGGTTTATCAGATAAATATTCATGAATATTGAAGCTACTTTTGGCTTTACTTTTCCTCCAAATTTAAAGGCCTTTTGTAGCATGGTGTCCTTGTGGGAGTCAATGGACATTGCGCCATTTTTTAGAACACCTACTTGTTCTAAGGATAAGTGAGTCTTTTGAGAAAGATTGGTTTTCTAGAGGGAAAGAAGGAAAGATGCAACCTTACTTTTTATATAATCCTTGATGTTTTGAGGAGAAACACCATACAATTTCTAAAGAGATTGGTTAGGGAGGTTGAGGTTTAGTAGAAGATAGTGTAAAGGGTCATCATTCACTCAATTTACATAGACATAAACTTTTTGTTCAATCGCTTCCCAATTTACAAGTACAAGAATAAGAAAGAGGAGTAAGGCAGGGTCAGGAGGAAGTGTTGGAGTTGTCGTTGGAAATGGAAATGTTGGCATGAGAGGCTGCACAAATTTAAAAACAATAGAAATGATTATTTGAATGAGATTTCTCTAACAAGTTTAAGAGAAGGTTGGTTGTTATATTATGAGATGAAGTAAATTGAAATTACATGATCATCTCTTCTCTTGAAATTGCACATTAATTTCTATCCTAAGGGAAAATTGCAAAAACCTTTTTATCCACATAAATGTTTCTAAATAAAATAAATTAGAGCAACTTGCTTCATAATATAATAGCAGATCACTAGCTACTAGGGAAAAGGTACACAACTTGTTTAAATTTAGGGTTTTTTTCGCATTGTCTTATACTTTAGAGGAATTAGTGCAAACTAAGATATCAAAGGAGTTTAATTAAATCCAAAGAACTCTTAAAGTTCTTCATGAGACACTCGAATAGAGCATCAATTTGTGAAGGATTTACTTTTATACCAACTTTAGATGACTTAATCTCACGACAAATACATAATAATACATTACACCATGAAAAAGCTAAATTCTTATACATCACAAAATATATAGATTAATATATAATGGCCAAAGCTTTACATAAATTTTTTTGGAGTAAATGATTTTTGGTTCTACTATACCATTATAATTTACTCAAAAATCAATGTTTTTCAAGTGTAAGAGATTTTATTAACAAAACATGGAACTGGGAGTGGCAGCGGGTTGAGATGTATTGAAGAAAACATGGAAGTAGGTTGAGATGTGATGTGAACATATGGTGGTGGAGAATGAATTTGTTATTGGTAGGTTAGAAAGATTAACAATGAACATAGGCCAAGGCTTGGTCTCTTTCTCTCTCTTGTGTAATAAAATAAAATAAAATATTTCATATTTCTGACCGAAAACTCTTTCTTGTTTGTGTTGCATCTTTGCATTTGTGTGAGTTAGAGGGTTGGAAATTTAAGAGGCAGGCATAACGAGAGAAAAACTCTTGGCCACTCACTAGACACCACTTCACTTCACAAACTGAAACGATAATGTAAATCCCACTCACACTTCCATATTTCGGGTAACCCTTAAATCCCGATTGCAGATTCACTGAAACTGTTGACATGGTTGCTCAGGCCCATTTCCTCTGATGGACGTTAATGTTATTACGCCAATTATTTATTTATTGGCCATTTTTTTACAACCCAAAAACTCTCTCTATTCCATTTAACATATTTCCTTTGCCCTCGCCCTGGATTTCGAGGCCTGGAATTAGCCGCCTACAATGGGAAACCAATATTTCCAGGCGAGCAATATTTCCAACCCTATATGTTATTTAATGCTCTTTGGGTATAGGTTCCTGTCCACCCATCCATCGATACCCATAGCTCGCTACTGGTTGCATGAGGTACATTACATTCAATGTGCCCACAATCCGTGACATACATCCATGGTATATTGGATCACACCCCATTTTGCATCCATGCCATATCCATACAGCCCATGCGTACATGGCACTCAAATCACATTGAAGGCCAAATATATTAGTAAATATGGAACACCGCCATAGCTATGGATGCCATTTACTCTTCCCACCTCCTAGATTTACTAAAATATGCACATTGGCCATAGTGAGCTATACTGGTTCGAGGTTTGGCATTGGCAGTTCGTGAGACTTCTTCCACGACACCCTTCTTCCACATCACATGCAGCAGCAAGCTATTTCCTGAACGTTTTTTCCCTGCGACTTCTTCCACGACGCCCTTCTTCCACATCGCTCCCTTCTTCCACATCACAGGTAAGTGAATCACTCATACAAATCATGGAGGCTCGCCTTTTATCACAATCTCATTTATTTGAATTCTGTCAGTCACTTAAGAGAGAAAACATCAGGGCATCGAAATATTCATTTTGGGTAGCACTGCAATTTTGATTTCAATCAATCAATTGCATATATTCATTTCAAGTGTAAATATATTGTTAAGACTGCTTCAAACACAAATTAGAGTACATTCATGGTTGAACCAGAACATACGTATCTGTCAAGTTTCAACACTGTATATTATCATTCATTTCACGTTGTAGGAATCTCTGTGAATACTCATACCTATTCCAGATGCATGTGTAGCCCTAATCAATTAGCTCCATACACAAAAATATGTAGTCTAGACATTATATGTAGTCCAGACATTATGTTTCAAATAAAATATAATCGGAGGGATATGCAATTTAATCAAATTATTGAAGATCCATTATAAGCTTGTTAATGCAAAAGGGTGACGCGATGTCAAATTGAAACAATAGATCAATGATCTAGGAAGAGACTGGAGCAGAAATGTAAACCCTAATACATCCAATGGCCTAATCATATTCCTTGTGAGGCGACTAATACTTGGACAAAACTGATCTTAAAGTTCCTTCCATATACATTATTACAATATGCAGTTAGCTTATTGATCATCTTACAAATTATTTGTATGTCTAGAAATTTAAGAACTGACATATCATTACCAACCTGCTTAGATCAATTTATCATATTAGAAGAAATCTTGACCATGCAGGCCGGTGGTTCTGGTTTTTACGGAATCTTTAGTACACTGTGCAAGTGGTGATGACTTTAATAAACATGGCTTTCTTAACCACAAGATTCTTGCAATAAACTCTATGAGTAGCCCAACATGTTTTTATTCATAGCATGTTTAAGGGATCAAATCGTCTTCAGCTTCCTCCAATAATAAAACCACAAATATTTACATGTAGGAAGCACTCTCAAGTATGCAAACTCTCTAGCCTCCTTCCAAGCATAATTCTGTTCAGTGGAGTACTAATATTTATCCCTTTACATGTGGAGGCCCTCAAGTATGCACAACTTCTAGCCTCGTCCTAAGCGGAATTCTATTCAGTGGAGTACCTCCTTTATAATGGATTCTATTTAGTTGATTACCTCCTCCTTTATGGTGCTCCTGTCAGGCAGAAAGAGTCGATTTTGCGGACAAAACCAACCTCCCTAGAAGCTTAAGGCTTTCTAGTGACAAACAAGACAATTAAGAGCAATCCTTCTCTAAATATGCACTTACAATATAAGAAATCAAGTGTTTAGATCCTACCTGGAACCCAACGTTGTTGTAGTAGTCCAGCCTCGTCGATCTGGATGAGCTCCTCCTTCTCTTCGAAACCTGCATTCACTAACAATCAAACGATTAAATAGCACCTGAATATCTCATAAAATAAAACATATTTAACATACAGACTAAGGAGTATATGAAACAACTCATAAATAACAAATTGTTGAGAAGAATGGACTTATTTGTATTAATAGGAAACAAAAGAAACCATTACAACCTGAGCCTTGGTGTTGTGCAGGTCCCTCCCAGGGTCCAACAAGAGTTCTCCTTTACTTAGATCAGCTCACCCACTTCCAAATGAAACAAGAAAGGACTGGAATCTCTCCTCACAAGCTTCTACAAGGAAGTCCTAATTCCATCAACATCTACCCTTAGGAATGTTCAGCTTTCAACCTCCCCTCCCTCTGGCCCAATGCCTGTATTTATAGTGCTTTGGAGGAAGTTAATTAGTTCCACCATGACTGGGATAAGCCCCTCTTTCAATGGGATAGCTCCCCTCTTCATGGGATAAGTTCCTCTTTCTTTGGGGTGCATGAACCATCTGGAGGTGCTCAATACACGTCAAACCATCTTCTAGAATGCTCTGGATTTGACCATAAGTAACTTTTTTAAGATGAAACTCGCGCCTTTTGACCTTTACAGGGGTACGCACCCACCACTTTACATACAGAGCGTACAAGTACGCAGGTATTGTGAACTTGGGTAGCGTACACGCAGGTAAGGCTAAGAGAAATTGCGTACCTAGAGATAATTGACTTTAAATGACTTTTGTCTCTTTCTTGGAGTTTGACATGAAGAGCAGAGGCATGAGACTTGCCAAGGAGGATAGTATGACAGTGGATGGAGCCATACTAACTGCAAATAGTCATGGTGACATTTTTTGGTGTAACAGATTGCCCCCTAAAGTGCGAAGCCTGTAGTAGATTAGGGTTCTATATCATCTAGGAAGGGTGAAGTACTTTATCATTTCAAGGATTATCTTGTGGAGAGCCTGGTCAGAACTTGAAAATATTCAACACAAAATACATATATAAGATGATATCATCATTGAGGTAGGCATTCCCATACTCAGATTGAAAACTTTAACTAACAATCTAACTACTGCTCTGATACATGAATGATTTTGTAGTACATCAAAATCATAGACTCATGTAGACACAGTATGGATGTAGCCATCTGTTTATGATTAGTCTACTATATAATGAATACAAAACTCCTCACAGCCTGGATGGTGGAAACTAGATCCAGGGTCTCCATTTCTACTTCCCAAATTGGTACGATTCTATCCATGCGAATAAATGAGTTGATGTCGAACATGGTAGAAACCACTTGATTACCAGTCGATGATGTAAACTGTTAACAAGTGTGAGAGAGACCACCAGTGATGTCAATGGTTCTCAAAGTACCCAGTACAATCCATGAGATGCGAATGAATGGGTTGATGTCGAAGACGTCACGGAATCCTTTGATCGAAAGTCAATGATGTAAACTGTCGTCAAAGGTGAGAAACCTGCCATTGATGCATGCAGACTTCAAGGTACTGACGATTTCTAAGTCATCTTTCTAGATAATGTGTTGATGTCGATAGAAAGTGACCCGTTGCAGGCAAGCCCACAACACGAAATCATTGTTCAAGTTGAAGAAATGTTGCTGTAAGGACTGACTCAGGGATGGTCAAAATTGATGAAAAGTATTGTGCATATGAATGGTTTATTTGCAGAGACCTCTTGAACACATAACGACATGATAGATGGCTTGGCGACGATTGACCCAAAGTTAATACCCAGAAATGGTTGAAGACTTTCAAAGTGGTTTTAATCAACTTTAAGGCAAAGGATTTCCCAACCCAGGTGAATGAAAAGTGTCGTGTTCAAGAGCGGTGATAAGGTTCTTCTGTAACAAAGGATAACAAATAGGTTCATTCTTCTCTCTTTTCCCCCACCATTTCTGGCAAGTACCTCTTTATTTTTTACAAGCTTGAGGAGGATAACATATGCTTGATTATAAGCTCATCCTTCGGATGAGTCCAACTTAGTTTAGATTCGGACCCTAAGAAGGAGTGGTCCGTTCTTGTTTGTAATCGAACAGGTCCTTTACTGTGAAATTTTAACGAGTCCAGTATAGGAGAAACTCGGTGTTTTTCAATTTTAGAGAGTCTGAAAAAACTAAAGAAGATTCCAGGGTTGAACTTTTTCATAAATTTGTGTCTCCCAAGCCCGAAAAAGTATAAAATAATACCTGAGAGAACCGCTTGATCTTGCGATCAAGGAGTACTTTCATGATTAGTGCCTTTGACCTGAAAAGTAAAAAACGATCAAGGGCACGCCGTTTTATTTCCAGTATCGAATTTGAAACGACAAAAATCTGGCAATCTTTTCGTGTTCTTTACGGTCAGAAAAGGGCTATAAGAGGACTGTCTTTTAATTCCATTTTAACGAGTGTAAAAGAAACACTCGGCAATTTTTTCATATTTTAGGAGTCATAAAAGGGCTTAAAAGATGACTCTGATGTCTTGGTTCGTGAAAAATGATAATTTTACCTAAAAGTCCTTTTGTCCTGCACAAAAACAACACATTACTCATACCTGTTTAAGATAGGCAAAAATACATTGAAAAATATCCTCTCATGGTGAAAAATAAACAAACTTAGCATTCATTTATCCAAAAAACCTATGAAAAGACCTTTTACCATGTCATTTTTACCATTTTACTGTTGAGGGAGAGAAAAGGGCTTTTGGCAAGAAACTTCCCGTCGACTTTGCGGAGAATCCGACCGTCGGAATCGAGCGCCATCTCTTTCAGGTATTTCACAACATCCTCCTCTTTGTTTTCATCCGTTTAGAATTTCATTTTAAGCCCTAGTTTGATTTTTTGGGGGCTTTGTGGTTTCAAGGTCCGCTTTTCGGGGTACGCAGGTGCCCCATGGGTGACCTGCGTACCCTGACATTTTCGTTAAAGGGAAAATGGCAGGAGTACGTAGCCTACCTTCAGAACAGCTGCCTACCCATGCTCTGTTTTCTGAAAGCGGGGTGCGTACTCCGCGCAAAGTAAATTTAAAACCCCAAATCTCAAAACTAAACCATTAATTTTTGATTTAATGAATTCTAATGGATGTTTTTTGGTGTGTAGATTGCCCACCATGCTTGATTGGCGCGAAAGAGAACACGAAGATGTCGATTTGGCCGCAATAGGTCATCAACCTTCCATTGATGCTTTGAAGGCATGCGGTATCTACAAATACTGGGCCATACCTGGCATGAGGGCCCAGGTGCCATTCTTAGAGTGGCTGGTTGAAAGGTGGAACGTTCAGGATCAATGCTTTTACATCGGAGGGCACCAGCTCAAGATAGAGTCCTCAGACATATATTTCCTCACTGGCTTGCCGAATAGGGGCGAGCAACTGTCTCTGTTCGGGACTAGGCCGGGTGGCCAATCCCTTGCTAGTCTCCGGCTAGAGTGGTGCAATAATCAAAACCAGGAGAAGGGGATAGAAATCAAATACATATCCCGACCTGAACTTATGGTAATTTCCTTTATAGTTACCCGACTTTGCGGGGCTTCCGCTTTGCACATAGCCACTGGATCCCAAATGCGGATGGCTATTGATTGCTTCTGAGGCACCATTTTTAACTGGTGCGATGCTGTGTTGGCTAACATGAAGGGCCAACTAACTAGGGCAAAGAACGGGCAATTGAAGACCTTTGGGTATGGGACTTTAGTTGTGAGCTTTGCCCTAGAGAGAGTTCCGATGCTGATCCTGCAGCATCTCACTGTTGCAGTTGGGCCTCATCGGGAGCCTAAGTTGACGCGGTGGGTTGCGGTGATGGCCCGGCATCCTGATGAGGGAGCGGGAGTTGTCCGATTTCCTGCGGGTTACTTTCACTGGTTAGAGATCCAGGTCTTTGCAATTTAGGATTTTCCTTATGCCGGAATGGATTTTCGTGGTGATCCGGACATGGTTCTTCCACAGGGAGAACAATGGGATGACAGAGGTACTTCATTTTTCACAATTTTTTTTAAATTATCTATTTTTTTTTTTGTTTTTTATATATCGTCTCAAAACTGACAGTAAAAAATTTTCAAAATGCAGATGTAGGCCCACGGCGTCCGGCCAATCTCCGGGCTTTTGAGAGGAGACAACCAGCTGCACCGGCACCGGTCCCACAGGACGAGGCTGCAGAGGCACTAGCTGAGTTGGAGCAGGATCTAGAGCGTCTGACAGCGGATATACCAGAGACTACTATAGATGATATTCCTATCAGACTTCAGCACTATGTAGTCGCAGTCCCAGGACCTTTTAGGAGGTTCTTGTGTAGGGTAGCCCGTGCAGTGGTGTCGTATAGGGAGCATCACCAGTGATTGGATGGTCACTTTGTAGATACATGTGACATTTTGGTTTTTTGTACTTATCATTTTTTCTGATCATAAGGTGTTTTTCAACCTATGATCGAAGACGATGTATATTTTTTGACACACTCCTATCTACATATATCATTATTAACGGCTTATTTTGTTAAACATGTGTGATGAAATGTTTGTAAATTTACATTTATGATTATTGCAAATGTCTATTTAACATTTGAGACGCAATTGCATCTGCTAATGTATTTAAAGACTTTGGAATATGCTGATATTCAATGTAATCAAATTCACGTTCCAAGAGACGCACCCTCAAAAACAATCTTAATAACACTGGATTTCTAATGGCATAAACTCTATTAAGCTGTAATACAACGAGTTCAGAATCTAACCTCACTATCAAACTCCGAATCCCAAATGAAATAGATTCAGATAATAACTCAATCATTGCACTGTATTCTGCAATGTTCTTTGTTGTTTGACCGAGGCTCACCCCATGCATAGAAACTAACTCGTCAGAGGGCGAATAGATAACCCAAGCTGCAGAAGAGATATTCCGTGTACTACGACAAGCACCATCAGCAAATCCAATGTACGTTTGGAGAGGTGTCGACATCTGCAATATCAAGAGTAAAACCAAGTTAAGCCAGAATAATGACGAGAAACACACTCTCTAAACTAAGCACACTGTCTAAACTAACAAACATGCCAGCTAGAAAGAAAAACCTAACCTGACTAAAATCTCCATACCCATCATTTAAGCATAATACCTCTTTAGGTAAAGTCCATTTTTGGGTTTACCCAAAGAGTCCCCGTCAAAGTCTACCAGCTCATAGGCCCCTTTTGCTAGCTTTCGCTTGACAATGTAGGGCCCATGCCACAGAGGAACGAATTTTCCAGCACCTAATTTATCATTAGCTTGATCATATAACAACACTAGGTCTCCTTCCGAAAAAATTCGAGGGGTCACATTCAGGTCATACTGAGCTTTCATACGTTTTGCGTGAGTCTCGATTGCTAAAGCAGCTTCATGTCGAGTCTCATCTAATTTAGCTAAGTATAACAGACGCTTCTCCTCTTCGGAAGTAGCTGGGAGTAATTCGATGGCCATTTGCAGTGACGAGATTTCGCATTCAATGGGTAGCACAGCTTCCAAATCATAAACTAGTTGGAAAGGGGTGAACCCTGTTGATGTTTTCACTGAGGTTCGGTATGCCCAAAGCGCTGAAAATAACATGTTGTGCCAATTCGACCGATGAATACCAATGATTCGTCGGATCATGATAACTAGAACTTTGTTGATGGACTCAACCAGACCATTCGCTTGGGGATAATAAGGAGTAGAACTATCGTGACGTAAACCAAGCTGGCCTGTAAGTTCTTTCATCATAATGTTTCGAAAATGGCACCCATGGTCAAGTGATTATCGCTTGTGGGACACCAAACCTAGCAATAATGTGATTGAATACGAAAATTGCAGCTGTCTTGCCGTCTGCCTCGAATGTAGGCATCGCCTCGGCCCACTTAGTAAAATAATCAACCGCAAGGATGATATACGCACTATCTTGCCGTCTGCCTCGAATGTAGGCATCGCCTCGGCCCACTTAGTAAAATAATCAACTGCAAGGATGATATACGCATGCCCCCCAGCCAAGTGAGGGTTACAAGTAATAAAATCGATACCCCATCTGGCAAAAGGACCAATGGCAATTATACGGTGGAGAGGAGCAGGTGGCGCGTGCATCTTTCGATCAAACACCTGACAGTTGTGGCATTTTCGGACCGCAATAATATAGTCCTTAAATAAGGACGGCCAGAAATAGCCAGCGCGCAATATCTTTTGGGCTGTGGCATACCCAGACATATGACCGCCACACGGTCCAGAGTGACAGTCATTCAAAACCCTTTCAGCTTCCTCGTGAGTTAAGCAACGTCGAAAAATCAAATCCGCCCCACGACGATAAAGAGTATCTCCAATAATTTTGTATTGTTGGGACTGGAATCGAATTTTCCGACGCTCCGATTTTGAAATTTTGGGCCGAAAGGATTGGGTCTGGAGATAGACGATTATATCCCCATACCACGGATCTAAAGTGCTGATAAGAAACAAAGATTCGTCCGCAATGGGCTCCTCTGCCACTGTTTCCTTGTCAGCACGCGGGAAATCACACATTAACTCAGCAAAGACTAAGGATTTCTTAGACTTGGATTTCTCGAACTCCAAGTCGAACTCCTGTAGGATAACGATCCATTTGGAGTACTTGCCTCCTAGCAATTGTTTAGTCAAAATATAGATCATAGGGTTGCAATCCGAAATCACTGTAGTTTTACGGAGAAGAATGTAGTGACGAAATCACTGGACAGCTTGAACGGCTGCCAGTGCCAACTTTTCCACATGCGAGTACTTTAGCTCGGTTGGATTTAATGTCCGACTAAGGTAATATATCACATGTTCCGTTCCGAATTCATCTTCCTAAACTAAGACCATTCCAATGGTGGAGTGGGAGGTGGCGAGATACAAAAAGTAATCCTGGTTGTAGTTGGGAGGATGCAGCAACGGTGCATGGGTCAACGCATGCTTAAGTGCATCAAAATATTTCTGAGCTATCTCATCCCAAGAGAATTGAGCGTTTTGTTTCAACAACCGGGTGAAACCCTTTGTAACCTCGGCATAGTTAGGAATGAATCGACGTAAAAAGTTTGCTTTCCCCTGCAAACTTTGGAGTTGGCGAAGACTCGAAGGAGGAGGCAATTTGATGATAGCTTCTACCTTCGAGGGATCGACGCGGATACCGGCTTTTGAAAATACAAATCCTAGCAATCGTCCCACTTCTATGCAGAAGACACATTTGTGTGGATTCAACCGAATACAATAATGCCTACACCTCATAAAAATAGCTCGTAAATGGACAAGGTGATCAGCTCGATGTAAAGAATGAGCAGGCAAATCATCGAGGTACGGTTGCACAACGTGTTTGATGTCGTGAAACGCATAAGACATTGCCCGTTGAAAGGTGGCTCCAGCATTCTTAAGTCCAAAAGGTAATTTGCAGTAAGCAAATGTCCCCCAAGGACAAATGAAAGCCGTTTTTGGCTGATCGGCAGGTAGAATATTGATTTGGTTGTAACCGGAAAAACCGTCCATAAAGGAAAATATTTCACTGCCGGCACAATCATCAATTATTTGATTGATATAGGGCGTGGGATAGTTGTCTTTTGGACACGCACGATTAATATCCCTATAGTCGATGCATATTCTTATTATTCCCTGTTTCTTGTTAACTGGAACAATATTCGATACCCAATCCGTTAACGGGATCGGATAAATGAAACCTGCTTTCAACAGTTTCTCTACTTCTGCTTTAATTGCAGCGGCTTTCCGAGGGTGTATCTGACGCAGACGTTGCCGAACGAGTTTAGCGTCCGGGTAAGTCTTGATCTCATGAACAACAATGGAGGAATAAATTCCTGGCATTTCCTCATAGGACCAGGCAAAGACGTCGCGGAATTCTTGAAATAGGGCCTTGTATGTTTGAATTTCATCATCTGTACACGAGGCACCTATATGAATGTTCTCAACAATTCCAGATTTGACTGAAACGTCAATGGCAATAGTTTGGGAAATGTTTCCCAAATTCAACTCTGAATCAGGATGTTCCATGGGATTCTGAGCGTCCTTGACATATTCAGCTGTAAATATTGATGAAAAATCATTTTCAAAGTCATCATCCTCAGGTAAAAACGAAGATCTATGATGGAGATCTTCCCATGGTAGATCGTCTACACTTAGGATTTCGCGAAGTTTCTCGTCAGATGACACAACTTCAGGAAACGTTATCCGTTCTGAGGTTGATGTGAAAAGTGATTCCTCACGGACCATATTCATTTGGTCGATTTGGGTTGAAAGCGGGTCGGTAAAAGACTGCACGGCTTCATAAGTAATTTCATATGGACTCAAAGGCATAGCATCACCAAATGAGTCTATCTCAGATTCAGATGGGACAATCCAAGGATCATCGTAAATAATGGTGTCTGATGTAATCATATGAATGAATGCAAATGAAGGGTCTGCGTTGAGTGGAGGAAAAGGAAAAGTTACCAGTAAACCAGAATCTTTAACTAGTCCTACGCCAACATCCTTCTAAGGGATAGTCGTTTTACCGGCATGCTGGATACTCTCTGAAGAGGCTGGGTCGGATGAAAAGTAAGCCAGCTGGTCTATTGTCAAGATCTTGCCATTGTGTGGAAACTTTATTACTCTGAAGACCGATGAAACGATTGTTGTCATAGCGTAAGACCAACTGCGACCCAAAAGAAGGTTGTAGTCTAGAGGGGCATCAACCACCTCCACATCCAGACTAATGGTTTTTCCTTCAACCCCTATAGGCAAATCCTGTAGAATGCCAAACGGATGGAACCCACGGCCATCAAAGGCCTTAAGAATTGTCGGGGATTGGTTCAGCGAAGGAGAACCAAGGATCTCCAACACTGAATCGACATAATACACATGGAAGCTCCCTCATCAATTACAGTCCGATGAATAGGCCTGTTTTTGACTATCACTGGAATCTGGAAAGCCATCTGATGAGGGAGACACGGTGTACTATTTTCTAGATCGAAGATTATCAGGTTCGGGTCCTGAACATCAACAGCTCCTATAGCCGACAAAAGTAATTTGCGCTGTGCTGGGCATGATTGCAGCACTTCCAAAGCCGACATTGCTGAGGGTGAAACAGGTAAGTCCTCAACAATGTTATAATTCTGGGCCGCTCTCGCATGTGGATTGAAAGCAGACTTTCGAAGTATACCCTTGGCGGGCGGTTTGATTACCAAGTCCGGGTTAGGTTTCTCGATCTGTAGTGGATCGGAACTGGGAGCTGAGGTTGATGGATTAGAATGAGAAGATTCTGCTTCTTTGCCATCAACAGGACTCTTACTACCATAATCTTGCGATCGAGTCGCAATCCGTACATGAGACATCATCAATATGGGTTCTTCACTGGCATTCGAGGAACCTATCATTTTACTCTCCTGGTTTGGAAATGGATCTTTCAAAACATCACGAGTTGGGGAACCTTTAACGATTTTCACAACCTCTGCCCGATGAGGGAAATCTCTTGTGAAATGATCTTCTTCACAAATTAAACAAGGATAACGAGGTTTGCGATTTTCTTCATTGGTTTCCAACTTTTCTTTTTTCTCCTTTAGAGCCTTGTCTGCTTTATCCTTCTTCTTGCCTTTCTTTTTGCCACCGTTTTTTGATTTAGCCGTAGATGACTCTACAGCGTGAATGTCGGTGGTAACTTCAGCAGAAGATTCTCCTGTCGGGGAGTCTGGTAAGGTTATTATTGGAGAAGAATTCTTTGAGGATTTCTTCTTACTTTTAGTGTTCACCGTAATAATCATGCCATCAGCAACATGAGATCCCGAAGGAGCAACAACGATTTGATTGTACTTAGGAAGATCTGGGATCTTCTCGTGTAACGTACCCGACTGAGTGTAAAATAAGTCAAGTTACTAGGCTTGAGCAATGACTTGCTCCTCAGTAACTACTCCGGCCTTAGCTACGTCTTCAGTAATCTTCGGTAACAATGATTTAACAAACCATTCAGCTAAGATTTGGTCCGGGATAAAAACTTTCACTAAACGTCTTCAACGTCTCCATTCATGGATATGATCGGAAATATAAGTGGACGTCGATTGTTTTAATGAAGTTAGTAACTCAGTACCATTATCGTATCTGACCAGCAACTGAAAATGAGTTAGGAATGAGGTAGCTAACTGGCTAAAATTATAAAAAGAGGCCCGTGGTAACTCAATGTACCACTTGGCCGCGAGACCAATGAGTGTACGCTAAAAGAGACATAAGCGGATCGAATCATCTGAAGTGGAATTTGAGGCACACCAGAGGTGGTAAGTCATCACATGATTCGACGGGTCCTCTCCAGACTTACCTTCGAACTTGGGTATGTCACTGGGCAACTTGTTTGGCATTGGCGGCCAAAACGGAAGATAATTTATTGGGTCGTTCGTTAGGCGCGACAAGTCGGGTAAATCCAAAGTTGCGATAAACGGTAATTGCCGATTAGGATCCCTAAAACTCTGGGTCACAAGACCAGTTCCAGGAGGAGGATATCCAGGATAACTAGGAATAGGAATCGCATTCGGGATATTGTATCCTCCTGGAAAACCAGGTGTTATAGACATTTTTGTGCCTTACATCTCTAAGCATGAAATGTCCATAATCCAAGGGATCCAAAGTCCCTAAACATGTTTTTCCTACCCCTAGAGGAACAAGGCCAAAAAACCACAGCAATTCACAGAAGTTCTCCACTAGAAACTGCTAAAAAACAAGTCAATTCAGGATCAATTCAGAGGCTCCACTAGCTACCTGCGTTGAAATGCAGAGGCTACACTGGCTAGTTGCACTGCAACGCAGGTAGAAGCACTACCAAGGTGCGCTGAGCGGGAAATGACAAATGGAAGGGTCCTTTGTGCGAGGTGTAAAGACTGTGGAAGCTTCCAGAATCTTCCTCCATGACACTTGCCTTGCTGAGTTCGACTAGATGATGAGTAAGAGGCTCTTAGTCTCCAAGTGGAAGCAAGAACGGATAGAGAGAGAGGACACTAGTCAAATCTCAAGCTGACTCATCCTCTCTCCAAACATCTATATATAGATCTCTCCTCCATGAGATCTAGAGGCTGGAATTTTGTTATTGCAAAGAATTGTTGTTGGTTTGAGATTGAGATCATTGGGTGCTTAATGCTTTGAAGGGAGGTGAAGAAAGGATTTCATTTGCTGGGAGGTAGATGCTGGATTGGAACTCTCTTGGTTGTATCTCCTCCTGAACCTTGTTATTTCATCAATAAAGCTATCTTGGTTTCTCCTATATGCTGATATGTCTTTGATGTATGATTGCATTAGTATGTTTAGTTTATTTCTAATCCTAAACTAGTTATGAATATGAATATATATCTTTGTGTAGTGTTCCCTCCTTGTGATCTTGCAGGAACCTGTTGAAGTTGGGCGAGCGAGAAGGCAAGTAGCTGGGAACTCTCAAAGAGAAGAGAAACCGGATCGAGGGACGAACGGAAGAGACCGGTTAGTCCATCCATCTCTCTTCATTCTTAATTCATAAAGGAAGAATACTAGAATAGCTGTTTCTGTTTGTTTCTAAGGCACTGTCACACCTTAGGTGGATAGGATCGTCTTGCATAGGCATTTTTCCCCACAACAAATTGGCGACTCCACTGTGGAATATTTGTTTAGTCATTTTATTTGTGTTTCTATCATTGTTTGTTTCATAGACTCAAGAGAAGCAATCGAACTGCATCTGCTATTTTCAGATGCAAAGTAGACAGCTGCTGCTTTGATCCAAACACTGGATTTTTCTATGATCTAAACGATGGACTCACAAATGATTTGATGATCCTTTGTGATAGATCTTAGCCCTCCTTCAAATCATCCCTTTGATTGTACCTTTCTTGTTTCTTTTATTTGGCCTGAAACCGTAGATTAATCAGCAAACCGTGACCCAAAACCCAGAGAAGAACTCTCGTTTCTTCTCCAGCGCAGGCTCTGTGAAGAGACTCTGCATTTCAACGCAGTTCCCGTGAAGGCTACCTGCGTTGCAATTCAGTTTCTCTGTTATACAGGTGCGCTGATCCAGCTTAGGCCTTGTGCAGATGGGGTTCTCTGCTTTGTTTTGCCTTGTTTTGATCTCTGATTTCGACAGCCTGTAACCAGCATAGGTACCTGTCTGATAACCCCTTTTCTCTGCTTTAATTCCGCCTCCTTTTGTACAAAAAGACTGTGAGTGTTTTTATGTGTTTGTGGCGTCATTTACAGTTTTCCTTTGCAAGAGTGAAATAGTCGATCTGTAGCCCTTGATTCAGATCTGTTGTTTTGATCTTATGAGAGAGTTCATTGGCTGATTGACAGTTGATTATATGTTTACTTTTGCTTTTGGTTTGAGTTTGTCTCTTTTAAGTGTCGAAACAAGTGTTCATTTCGAAAAATCGTAAAGTGTTGTATTCTCTTCTACCCTTTTTGATTTCGAAAAAGTAAACTTGTTTGTATTTGTCATTTAAAAGCAAATTCAAAGTTGTGCAAAAAGCTTTCTTTTTAGGCATCAATATTAAGAAAGCAGAAAACAAACACTTTCATTGTGCATTTGCATCTTGATAGTTTGCATGCTTGATTTAGGAAAAGTGCATTTAGAGTGTGCTGATTGCTCTCTGAGAAAGGATGGTGTCTTTCTTTTCCCTTTGTAGCTAGGATTTTCATTGTTGAAAAAGAGATAAATTTTGCTTATCATCTTTTAGATTGCATTTAGGAAGTTGTATCTACATCTCGTGGTGAACCTCAAAAGGCAAACTTCTAAGAAATATCAACATAAAATAAACTGAATGAACTTAATAATGCTTTGTAACATAACGCACAACATAGAGGTCTAGGCTAGAGACATGTTCCAGCGTCGTAAAACCTGGTATCTGTTGGCCTCGCTAATGGTTGGGTGATTCCTCCTGAGGGACCAAAAGTGCCAGTACGGATTGTGCTCCCACGTACCGTTGCATATATATTGGGAGACCCCTATAGGCTTAAAACCTTTATCCTTAGGAAGCCGTGTCGACCGCCCTACTGATCGCAATGCACCAAACACAGCATTCGGGAAGATTGACTGCCGTACCATAAAACGTATTCTACAGTTTTGTGATTGGATTGGCACACCCTCTACCTAGATCTCCAGAGCAGTTCCTTTTGGCCTTTTTTAGACTCTATAATGGAAAAAGTCCATCCGAGCATTTGTCACTTCGGGCTCGTTAAAACATCGAAGGCGACTAGAGTCATCTTTTGTTTTTTCTCGACTCTTTAAAATTGAAAAAACAAGTTGTGTCTAAAGCGTCATTAAAATTTATTTTAAACGGAATAATAAATCACCCTTATTCCCGCGTTGATCTTTCAGTTGAGAAAATGGAGCCCTCCAACCAAGGAATTCCCCTTGGTGGAAGTCCTAGTCCCTTCTCCTCTTGAGGAGATGTTGGAGAGCCCCATATGGCCACATTGTCGCTTCCAGGACTGACAATCGGCTTGCCTGTCTGGCTCTTCTCAACTAATGTTGTTCAAAACACCACTGTTCCTGAACAATCAAATCAGCAGTTAGACCAGTCAAGAGCTACCCACCAGCCTTCCACATCTTCTAACTCTTCCTCCCCTCCTTCCTCTTCGCTTGATGGAGCTGGCAAAGCCAAAAGCCAAGCTCCTAAGGAGAAGAAAGAAAAGAAGAAGAAATAGAAGAAGAAGAAGGAGCCAAAGGCGACTGGGGGCAAACGAATGGCATCTAACGAAAATCCACACACTGCACTGACGAGGCCTAAATCGCCATGTGTCATATGCAAGGGAGACCACTTTCACAGAGATTGTCCTTGCATCCCTCGGATACTAAGGGATTGGTCTCCCCGCTTGCACAATTCGGTGGCGTCAACCTCTGATAGCCATGTTGACAGCACACCGTCAACTAGTGAAAGTGAAGCCATAGGATAGAGAGGGAAAGCTAGATTTCCCTGCAAACTGTGTGAAGGCGACCATGCCATCCACCGTTGTCCCTTCTTAGACGAGGCTAAAAGAGTTTTGGAAGATCGCCCGGTTTTACCAGCGCGACTTCCTCCTGGATATAAAAAACTCCTGCCAAGTCCTTCACCCGTTGAGAACCCGGCTGGCCCGCTCAGGTGGTCAGCCGAAGCACCTATCGTTGAGGATGAACCGTCTGAATCCATACCTGACGAAAGTCAAAAGGTTGAGGCGGCAGTTGACCCGGTTTTTCCTTCAGAGGTTCTATCTTCGAATGATACCATCACAGAAGAGAATAAAGACGACACCGTCCAAATTCTCTTCATCAACACAGACTCCGACAAACAAGGGGGCAATTTGCCCATTCCTTTATCGTAGGAAGGAACATCGTCAGAGTCATACCCGGCTGTATATTCGGTCCCACCTCCAAGCAACCTAGTTGTATCCTTCGACTGGAACCAACTAGGCAGTCCCCGGTTGCCAGCAAGCATACCATTCAGAATTATCATTCAAATATATAGAATGGTCATGGCTGGTACCATCATTGATGAGGGGGCATCTGTGAGTATCCTTTCCTCTATTGCTTGGAAAGCGCTTGGTTCGCCAGCGCTTTTGCCTGAAATGAGAAATCTGACAGGCTCCGATAAAGGAACCAGTCGACCTTTAGGGATCCTCCCCAATGTGCCTTTCACATTGAAAGGGAAGACCGTTCAAATGAACGTGATGGTCATTCAAGGACCCTTGGATTACAATCTACTCCTTGGACGAGACTATATTTATTGCATGGGAGCCATCGTCTCATCACTCTTTAGAGTAATGTGTTTTCCGCATGAAGGAAGAATGGTCAAGCTCGTAGACCAACTTTCATTCCCCGGATCACGCATCGCAAATAGTCATATACCATCCCTAAATGGTCTCTTCACTCAAGAAATGTCTCAACCCACGGTCCGTTCTCCCGATGAGTGCGAGTAATCCAGAAGGATATGACTGGAACCCAGGGAGCATGCGTCCTGGTCTGCTTCGGCAGAAAAACTGTGGGTATAAGGTAGGTTTGCGCGGGAGAATATGACTAGTCCGTACCCCGTTCGTGATTGGAAGAGGGGTTGTTCTAGAATAAGATTCTTTTGTCAAAGTTATGTGTTTGGCGCTCGTTTTCACTTACCTTTGTCTATCTCGGTAGACATCGTCGAAGAAATGTTTTGTTTGCTACGCAAATGAGACAATCTTTGGGTAACCTGTAAGAGGTAGTACCCTTCCTGATAAAACGAAAGTTTTGTCAGCTCGAATAAAGGGTGACCCTTCCTGATAAAGCAAATGTTTTGTCAGCTCGAATAGAGGGAGACCTCGAAACTCTGTTTTATACCTGGGGGCATGCAAACCTTTTGGAATGCAAGCAAGGGGCGGCTATTTATTTTTTAAATTTTTAGGTCCTCCCTTTAAACCTGTAGGTCTAACCCTTTAAACTCGTAGGATTAGTCGTTTCCGAACTTGCATAAAGAAAGGATCCGGAGCAAAGCTTTATAAGATCTAAGCTCCCTAAAAAATAGCATCTTCAATGAGACATTCTTATCATATGACTGGATTAATCGAGCAGTTTTAGCACACAGTTCATGCTCGTTAAAAAATAAACGCAAGATTCGAGCAATTTTAGCACATAGTTCATGCTCGTTAAAAAATAAACGCAATATTCGAGCAGTTTTAGCACATAGTTCATGCTCGTTAAAAAATAAACGCAAGATTCGAGCAGTTTTAGTGCATAGTTCATGCTCGTTAAAAAATAAACATAAGATCGAGAAAATGTTTCCACCCACGTTTAAGCTCGTTAAAAAATGAACTATTCCGGTAAATAACCACCATGAATGTAGCGACATCAGCCATTAAAGCCTTGGTCATGTTTGCCCATCACCTCCACTTTTCCATTGGCCGATCATTCACCTCCATATGATTGTTTACCCATTTTGAGGAAGAACTGCGAAGAGTGATTTCACTAGGCATCCTTGTGACACTGCCGTGATTTGGAAATTCCAATCCTTCCCTGGAATCAGCTGCTACCCTTTTTATCACTCATTCCTCAAAAGACGAGTCTTCTTTGAGCTCTTTTCATCTGACTCATAAAATATGAAAAGATTGCCGAGTTTTGGCCTTCCAGCTCGTTAAAGTGACTGGAAGAGCTATCCCTCCTCTAGATTTTAATCTTTTTGGACCTGAGGGATTATTGCACAAAAATATCGAGCGCTTGTTTTATTCGACTTGTTAAAGAGATCGAAAATTCATCCATTCTGTATTGTTTTATACTTTGTCGGACTTAAGGGATTAGATGATGAAAAAGGAATTTTGGAGTTAACTTTATGTACCTTTTCAGACTCTCTAAAAATGAAAAGGACTGAGTTATCCTTGTCGTTAGACTCGTTAAATGCATGAAATAGCGACAAACTTGTCTTTAGACGAGAACGAGTTTCACTATCGCTAGGCTCATTAAAACATAGCGATGGGTTTTCCTGAAGGGAAAATTATAGAACAAGCATATGTTATCCTCCTAAAGCTTGACAAAAATAAAGAGGTACTGGTCAGCAATGACTGGGGAAAAATTGGGAGAAACTCAAAGAAACTTTGATGGTAGCAAGTCGCTCTTGAACACGACACTTTTCCTCTGTACCACAATTGGGTTGGGTTGTTTCATTCACTGGTCACATCACCATGGTCTCGCCATACCATCCATACTTGGGGTAAATGCTACCAATCCATCGGATAAGTGTCGCCATGTGTTCAAGAGAAGTCGTTCAGAGAAGTCACCTGTGTCCCATCCACTACCATACATTATACTCTTTCATGACCGCCACCCTGAATCATATGTCATCAGATCATTTTCACCTCCATCAAAATCATTAGCTCCATTTTGTGTCATTGATGTGGGATTCATTAAGGCCCTCCTTTGACGGATCGCTTCTTGTCGACATCAGCTCATTATCCAAGAAGTTGATCTAGGAACACCCCCTCAGTACTTTGAAGCTTGCATGCCTCAATGGCAAGTTTCTCACTTCCAGCGACAGGTATACATCAATGACCTCCGACCGAAAGATTTTGCGTGGTGTTCGACGCCAAGTCCTCTATTCACACCACGTGAATTGTACTGCAGTACCTTGAGGGTCATCATCATTATCGGTGATTCCTCTCATGCTTTTTAACATTTTACATCATTGACTGGTAATCAAGTGATGTCTTTCCATGTTCGACTTCAGAGCAATTCTCACATGGATCGACTTGTAGTTAGAGTGAAGATCGGACGAGATTGAAGACCCCGGATCTAGTTTCATCCATCCGGGCTGCGATATATATTCAGAAAATAAAGACATGGAAATGTACAACTTTGCAGCACAGATAATCATCCTGCCAAAAGGATGATGGCTCTATCAGAATAATCAGTCTATCATCAGATGATTGTCTGTTATATGTACATGAAAATGAATTTATAAAGCTGAGCATGGGAATGCCCGCCTCAGCTATATCATGAAAAAAAAGTATGAAAATAATGTATTGTATTGTATTGTATTACAGGTCTCCTCCCAGCATTGAAAGAACTTCGGATCCTCCTAATAAAGCATTTCACCCGATAAACGACCTCATACTTTAGGGGGCAACTGTTATAGACATTTTTGTGCCTTACAGCTATAAGCATGAAATGTCCATAATCCAAGGGATCCAAAGTACCTAAACATGTTGTTCCTACCCCTAGAGGAACAAGGCCAACAAACCACAGCAATTCACAGAAGTTCTCCACTAGAAACTGCTCGAAACAAGTCAATTCAGGATCAATTCAGAGGCTCCACTAGTTGCATGCGTTGAAATGCAGAGGCTACACTGGCTAGTTGCACTACAACGCAGGTAGAAGCACTACCAAGGTGCGCTGAGCGGGAAATGACAAATGGTAGGGTCCTTTGTGCGAGGTGTAAAGACTGTGGAAGCCTCCAGAATCTTCCTCCATGACACTTGCCTTGCTGAGTTCGACTAGATGATGAGTAAGAGGCTCTTAGTCTCCAAGTGGAAGCAAGAACTGACAGAGAGAGAGGACACTAGTCAGATCTCAAGCTGACTCATCCTCTCTCCAAACATCTATATATAGATCTCTCCTCCATGAGATCTAAAGGCTGGAATTTTGTTATTGCAAAGAATTGCTGTTGGTTTGAGATTGAGATCATTGGGTGCTTAATGCTTTGAAGGGAGGTGAAGAAAGGATTTCATTCGCTGGGAGGTAGATGCTGGATTGGAACTCTCTTGGTTGTATCTCCTCCTGAACCTTGTTATTTCATCAATAAAGCTATCTTGGTTTCTCCTATATGCTGATATGTCTTTGATGTATGATTGCATTAGTATGTTTAGTTTATTTCTAATCCTGAACTAGTTATGAATATGAATATATATCTTTGTGTAGTGTTCCCTCCTTGTGATCTTGCAGGAACCTGTTGAAGTTGGGCGAGCGAGAAGGCAAGTAGCTGGGAACTCTCAAAGAGAAGAGAAACCGGATCAAGGGACGAACGGAAGAGACCAGTTAGTCCATCCATCTCTCTTCATTCTTAATTCATAAAGGAAGAATACTAGAATAACTGTTTCTGTTTGTTGCTAAGGCATTGTCACACCTTAGGTGGATAGGATCGTCCTGCATAGGCATTTTTCCCCACAACACCAAGATTAATCGGACCATACTGGGGTTGTTGAGGTTGTTGATAAGTGTACCTAGGATACGGTTGATACTAGTAAACTAGTTGTTGGACAGCTGGACCGAATTGGTACTGTCCCTGGTACTGTTGATAAGTGAATTGTGGTTGACTTGTGACAACAGTACTTAAACCAGGTTGCCCTACAGGTATCTGAACCGTAGTTTGAATCGTAGATCCAGACAAAGGTAAAGATGTTTGAGGAGTGGTTGCAGAGACAGTAGAAACCGGAGCTGTCGATACTCTAGAAGTAAGTGCGGTAGAATGAACAGATGTTGCGGTAGTTGCAGCAGTCGTTTGAGATGGAGTACTAGGAGCAATGGGCGACTGAGTAACTACCGAAGTTACAGAAGTTTGAATATTTGACTGGACTGGTTGCTGGGGTGAACCAAAAACTAAGGGTTGTCTAGTTTGAGGTGACAACTGTATACTTGGCTGCAACACCTGTTGAACTTGTGATGGATCCCACACTATCATTCCGGGGTATTGACCCATAACAGGTTGAGGATAATGAGATCCGTAACCAGGTTGAGGGTAGGATTGATAATTGAAAGGTACATTTCCTATATTTTGAACATAAGATTGACCTTGAGGTGGTAGATAACCTTGACTCGAGTACTGACCTTGGGGTTGATACCCTTGAGGCATGTACTGATACTGGGGTTGACCTTGACTCGAGTACTGACCTTGGGGTTGATACCCTTGAGGCGCATACTGATACTGGGGTTGACCTTGGGGTACATATTGAGGCTAGGGTTCACCTTGAGGAATGTATTGTACCACTGGTATATACTGTCCTTGAGGTTGCCCCCCAGACGCAATTTGTGTACCTTGAGGTTGCCCCCCAGGCGTTACTTGAGGCTGCCCCCCAGGCGGTAATTGCGCACCTTGAGGTTGAGAACTAGGATTTGAACCTGACATCATGTAAATGTCTCCTACGCTCAATGGTTTATTACCATTGTTTCCAGTTAATAACCCATGTTCAATGGGTTGAGGAGATGCTCCCACAAAAGTACCAGAAAGTGACTGATACCCAGTGGGAACAGAAGGACCACCGTACAAAAATGATTCAGGCGATTGAGTAAACATGGACGACTGACCAGACATATTTACAGGAGTATAAATACCTCCAGGCGGATAAGGAATACGAGGTGGAGAAAAAATTGACCCTGAGTTGTCTAAATAATTAGTTAACGAAAGGTACCAAGTAGTACTTCTAGGAGGACTGTAAAAAATGGATTCACGCTGTGGAGCGATAAAAAGTTGTCTTTTAAACTCCTAATTACCTTCACATTAATTATCAACCCAGGGACGACTTTTTATTTCAACAGTGTACTCAATCTGAGGCGGCTATTTACTTAAGAGTAATGTTTTGCAGTATAGTGCTTAAAACCCAAAAGTAAATGAATGCTTGAAAAAGAAATCTAACAATAACATAAACTCAAATGCTCTGAAATCCAACTATTCACTCAACAAACATCAATTGAGGATACAACAACTATTCACTGAGAAAACTATGACTAAATTCCTTTAAAATAATAAAATCACACAAGGCAGCTTATCAGTCAAGGGTGCGGAAGCGATAACCCATCCCTCTAGAAACTGATGGAAAGGAAATTAGAGCATGGACCATAGGTCTGGGAGCTAAGTAGGGACTTGCTGGCTCACTACAGCCTTAGACCTTCTCTCACACCAAAGCAGCAAATGCAAGTAAATGGAACGGCAGAAAGTAAAATGGAACAACAAACAGGAAATGGAACAGCAATCAAATAAACTAAGTCTCGCGAGTCAGAACTAAACTCACATTCTGCAATAAAATAGCAATCTTCTTTCTTAAGGCAAATTGGATGGAATGTACTTTATGGAATAGCACTCATTGATGAATTAGCAAGAATCAACCATACATACACACGACACGCTAATATGGTAATCTGACAATTAAGGTGAATATGACTATGTTTCCAAATAGAATAATATCACTTTTCGGATTCCAATAATCAGGATTTCAAATGAATCCAACAACAGTAATATTCAGTACAAATGCTCTGTAACAGAAATAGTTGGTTTAGTCTAATAACATGCAATCAACTCTGAAAAGATTCACTCATACAATACAGAGTCACTACATAAATTTCCTGAAGAAACCATTAATGAATTAATCGTAGCAGAGCATGGAATAGCATATGAAAAAGCATGTCAGATTACCGAGCAATAAAGATAAGAAAACCACGCAGAAATCAAAAGAATAGAATATATAGTAGCAGCAGCATACTCCACTAGAGGCTAGGCCCTTAGCCGCCAGCGGACGCTGCTGGGTTACTTCACAAGGAAAAGAATGAACAGAAACTCCCAAATCATGTATTAATTAGCAAATTGTGGAATCATTACAACAACAAATGCTTGAGAATTACAGCATGCAACAATCCCTATCCTATCATGGATAATCCACCATAATTCTTCATCATTTTTCTATCATTCTTCCATCATTCGAATTCCTTCCATCTCTGATCTCTGTTTTCATTTAAATAGAGAGATCAGAGAGAAGTTACAATAAAGATAAGTACAACATGATTTCTTTTACAAAATTGGATTGATTCTAACCAGTTGATCGACAAGAAAATATATTTCGTTTCATCTCTCAACAAAAGCAAGACGAATTTGGCTTTGCAGCTGAGATTTGGAGGACGGCCGCAACAACAAATCTGAGAAAATCGTGCTCAAAGAACCCTGCGTTTCTCTCAGTACAAGCCGAATTTGGGCAAACCATTCTTTGCTAAAGTTAATTGGGCCCGTTCTGGACAAAACCCATGTTCCAGATTTTCCAGATTCTGCTCCATTTGCTCAGAATCTCAACCGCAAAACTGTCACTCCTTATTCTAGCGCATTTCTGAGTTGGCGCTTTTAAAAATCAAATATTCAATCTGAAAATTATCTTGGAGGCTAAAAATGGTAAATAATGTTATAACTGATTGATTAAAACTATCATTGATAAAATCACGCATAATCATCAATTTATTAGAAATAAAGGAGAATAGATAATATTCATTCATAAGAGCATAAATCATTTATAAAATGGATTTAAATGATAAATTATAACAAATGATATGATGAAGAATAGTGGAAATGGGTGGGATAAGTGTTCAAAAGTGATAATAATAATGGCATATTAACGACCCAACATACCCCCACACTCAATATGTTGCATGTCCTCATGCAACGAAAACTGAATATATTGCATGTCCTCATGCAACCCAAAGACAAAAAACCATGTGTTAACCAAGCAATAAAAATTTGAGAACAAATGAATGCTTCCTTAATTAATGAATATTCAATTTTAGCAATCTCAATGAAGGCATAACAATTTTTACATTGACATTCAACTATATGTATGAGATTGCAACAAAATATGACATAGATAACAGCAAACTTCTTTAACCATTTTCCCAAAAACTACAAACCGGATTTTGTTGAAATGTTGCAAGTAGATTTGTAATATATGAAGGCTTCTATGATCCAAAAATCAGATCGTTTTGATGCATGGATGATGAGATATAAACAAAATGGTTGTAGGTGAGAGTGCATGATTTCCGCAATATGAACCAATATTTTTTGAAATTGTGTGGGTTTGTATTAATGATACGTATGTGTTTTCCAAAAATTACAAGAATTGAGTTCATAGTTTTAAAAATATGTGGAAATCAATTTCTGCACTATGTAAAAATGAAATTGTATGCCTTAAATAAGGAAGAAAGTAGAAAGCATCCATCATGCATAGCAATTCCTCCCCCTCTCTGAAAAATCAGCATGTCCTCATGCGATGCTAGAAAACAAATAGAGGTGGTTGCTACCAGTTGTTGAATTCTATGCTTGGTGTAAAACAACATGAAATAAGCGAGGTGTTGAGAATGAATAAGAATAGCAATGGATGATAAAGAATATGAATGACATGGTCATAAGAAAGAAATGAAGGAACACTCCCCCACACTCGGAAATGATATGCTGCTGAAAAATGGGAAGTGGTAAAAACTATGAAATGAAGGATGGTAAATAATGCTCAAAATGGATGTTCAGTAAATTCTCCTAAATTCGTAATAAATCAGAAAATTATGCTATTTTACCTCAAGTTTTACCTCCAAAAGAAAAATGTGGAATGACATATATGTATTGACAGTTGTTGAAGCTGATGTAGGCAAAGTTGGTGCTGAAAGTGATGCAAAAGGTGGAATCCAGGTAAGCACATCATGTCTGAAGAATTGTTCACGTTCATGAGTTGCTCGAGCCTCTTCTATTAGTTGCAATAGTGTGGTCATGCTGCGAATAGAGTTTCCCCCCATACTTGTTGTTCTCCTGTAAACAAATCACTATTTTGCATACAATGTTCTTGAATCCATAGTGTAAGCAATAGATAAGATGCATGCAAAAATTTCACTCAGAAAAACTTTTCTATACATGCAAGACTAAGATTTTGTCAAATCAACAAGTTATGGCAGAGTGCAGTAATCATATCGCATGCAATCCCATAATGCATACATTCCCTCCTCCAATTGGAAAAGGAATTCCATGACCATAAAGCATATGAAAGGGGTGGTGCTGATGGCAAGGCAATGGAATGAACAATATATCAGTAAGGGAGGCAGAGTACACTTATCAATGATAGGACAGTGAAAGTTATGGTTATATTGAGAGCAAAGTGTGTAAAGATAGTTATGAATAAGAGATAGGACACTTTGGAGTGATGATAGTTTATGCAAAACGAAAAAGGACAACAATATGCTAAAAAGATGCTTTGCTGACAGTATTCTAGCTGAAAATGATGTGATTGATCATAAAACAATTTCTCATGCATAAAGGTTCAAAACAGGAAAAAAAGTTAAGGAAATAACTTCTCTGATAAAAAGAAAAAAAATAATAAAAGGGTATTATAATAATAATTGACGATAAGATATAACTTCAATACCATAAGCAAAGCCGCTGCTGCCAGCAGGCGTCCATAGCCTCGGCAGGGTTGCTTTTTAACCAATATGAGCCAGCATCCTCAATTTATAAATAAAGAGTTACAGTGCTGTTCTACAGAAGAGATCAGTGTGCTGGCGTGGTAACCAGATAATCACACTGCCATTCACTGGGATGTAGCAAAAGTGATCAGGCCGACTCGTGATGAGACCTCCTGTTCCAAGGATAATTTGGCTATCCAATGGATCATAACCCTGGTGTGGTGGCCATAATGGGAATGTCACTTTGTTACAACCTTATGAACATGGTAAGCTGGCTCATAATGAGACCCCCTATCCTCCATCTGCGAACAAAATTTTGTTATTATTACACATTTTGATGATAAAAAGAGGGAGGCTCAGTACTCCTTAAGAGCAGGGATAGTGGAAGAAGTTGAACATGTCAATAGAAAAAAAATATACCCATAATCTCATTTATTACAGATAGAGAAGATTATAACCAGGAAGGGTGGAACCAGCATGGTATTAAGATGATCAATATGTTATCTCAAAATCAGACCCTGATAGGCTGCTGGTCAGGTTGACTCTAAGTAACTATTTCAAACCTACTTTAGGCTGAGGCTTAGCCTCCTCAACTTGAGAGGGCTCTCTCTTGATGGATTAATGATTTTGATTAAAGATAAGATGGCTAACTCTTATAGAACAACTGTGAAAAATATGAATGGTGGGAACATATTAAAGAACTATCCATTGGGCTTATGGAGTCAACAACACCTCCATATAACAATGAACTCAACCTTACACAGAAGTCAGGGCATTCAGCATTTAAATATTCAGAACATAAACTCATATGGGACCACACAGTTTATAAATGTATACAGGAAGTCAGAGCACATTCAATGAATTTTGAGTGATTATACATCCATACCACTGTAAGAATTAAGAAAATGACAACATCACATATTCTGAACATAAAAAATCCTTCATGAATCCTGAGAAGTAAAGTCAAACATGTATTACTGAAAATGAGTCTTACATAGGCCAAATACAAGCTTTTCCATAAAATTTCCAACCCTTATTACATTGCTGTTTCAGCTATATATAGAGCTCTTATTCTAACTGGTCGAGATTCCTCCTCAAGCATGAGGGGAATTCGAAAACTACTTCTATTACTGACAACTCTTAAACTCTAACTACTTAATAAATACAACAAAGTGTTGACTGGAGTTTTTAGAGATCTAAATCAACTATGTCTCTAACTCCATATTACATGCATGATGGCTTTAATTAAGATGATTCCTTTCTATGACATCTGGTTTTCTTTTGGTTTGGCTGAGATGGGTGTTTAATGCTCCATGTTAACCTTGGATGCCGTATCTTCTTCACTATCCAGAAAAATTAGGAGACTATCCTTGCTTCTCGGCTTTATGATCTTCAAATCTTCATAAGTCGGTTTTTTTAATTTTTTTCCCTCAAAATATGACGGTGGCCACGTTTTGATGTGCTGTCCGCTGTTATGAAACCTGATTTGATGATGTGTCATCCACTGTTTTGAAAACAAAAAGGAAAACGTATTCAAGCTGTCTGATACATGCTTCAATTTCCTTATGATATGAAAAAATGCCACTTTTTGATTCAAACTATTTATTTCCACTTGTGCTAGTCTGATTGGCTGTTGTAACTTCAGGTGTTCTCGTTGTATACAACTATCCTTCAAAATTTTCCCGCTTCAACTTCAAAACTGCTTGATTTATGTTGAAATCATCACTTTTAGCAGTTTCGTAGCGCGCTACGAAACTGCTGAGTTATTTAAAACAACTTGTTTTTAACCTGAGACCTTTATTAACCAAGTGCTTGATTGCCAAAAACTTCTTTAGACTTTCCAAAGGCCGAATAGGGATTTAGATTTCTTCAGAAAGATAAGATCAAGCAAACTTATCAAAATTTTGAAACAGAATCTTACTTGAAATGAAAACTCATTTAGCAGGTCCTTTAAGCTGGCTTAGCTGTGCCTTCAGATCTTCAATTTGTTTCTTCATAACCTTATTCCCAGCTCTCAGATGCATATTGATCCTTCTGATGTACTTGGCTTCTTTGATTGCTGGTACTGTCCAGGTGTGAAATTGTGAATGGCCATCAACCACTGAATTCACCTGGGCTTCTACAGTTGCATTCCATTCCCATAGAATTTTATAATAGTTTGCTTGTATGGCTGCATGTCTTCTAGCAGCTTTCTTCAATTTGGCAATTTCATGCTTAGCTGATTCTAATTGGCTCTCCAGGTCTGCTATATTATCTTCTTTAGATGTAATGACTGTTTTGCCTCTGTTTTTCTTTTGCCAACGTTGTGTCCCTTCCCCTGTTTCCTCTGTTCTTGGCAGTGTTTCCTGTACTTGCTGGAATCTCCTTGTCATAGGTCTTCTAGGTTTAAAAACAAACTCTTCAGCTGGCTCATCAAATTTAAGCCTTTTTGAGGCCTTGGCTTTCTTGGTGTTTTCTTGTTCTGACTGTATCAACTCAATTTGAACTGGTAGAGACTGCTCAAATTCAATAGCCTGTAATAAGTCATTTAAACTTGCCTTGGACACTGGACTTTCTTCGACTGCTATAGCTTTACCTTTTTCCTTATTCATCTGGCTTCTTGTTCTTATCCTTGAGACTACTTCAGATGTGCTTGTTTTAGGTACAATCTTTTTACCATGAGCGTTTTCCTTAGTTGATTGCTGAGGTTGATCTTGGATGATGAGTGGCTTCACTTGTTTTCTTACTTGTGACTTTGGAACTCTTTTAGCTCTTGCTTCTGTTTGGAGCTCAGCTATTGTAAAATCTCTAGCAGGTAGGGGAGTGAGGCCAGTCTGGCTTTTGAAGCCAGCCATAAAAATGAATGAATTCCAATCTCTGTCTACCTTTTGGAGCGTATCTAAAACCAGTAGTTTGATCAAACCATGATGAAACAAAGAGGTTTCACAATCCTCTTTCCTCAGCTGTACCTTATCACACATCTTACTCAAACTACGGAAAAGATAATACGGTAAGTCTATGGAGACCTTCCCGGTGAAATGCAAAAGGAGTTTAAAATGGTAAGAGTAAACCTTGTTATACCTTCCTTCACAAGTCAGATATTTCTGTATGCAGGTGAGTAAATGAGCATAATATTCTTTGACATAACTCCTGGGCACTGCCTTACTTAAATCTTCATTTACAAATTCATCCTTCAAAAACTCCTTGCAAGGATTCATGTCAAACTTGAAGTTTTTAAACCATTGCTCTTGTCCTCGTGGGATCTCTGTCATAGTAGATATCACTTCTGGCGAAACCTGCAATTCTATCATGGCTACTTTTGAATTCACGCCTGTGAAGTTAAGTGCAAATTCTTTAGTTACCTGTGCGTGTCCTCCTTGTAACTTTTTGCAAAAATTCCAGCACTCGGCCTTTTTAAATGCTTTCTCCACCTCTTTATTTCTCAGCGTTATATCTAAGCCTTCAGGCTCAGTCCTTAGACATTTGCCGGATTTGTGCTCCTTTTTCTCCATTGTTTCTTCCAAATCTTCACAAACAATGACTACCAGCTCCGGTTGGAATTGTGATTCAGCTTCTATTTGAATTCAGCCTCGCTTGATTGGCAGCCTCGCTTGATTATCTTTGCGGTTGAATTTTAAATTTTTCCGTTTAAAATCTTTCAAGTTGTAATCGTGCAGATTTGTCATTCATGCAAGACTTACGACCATCATTAAGATTTATGCACGGTGGTCTTTCTTGGAAATGATGATTCGTGCGTAATAAACAAATCTAGTGGTGGTGATAGTGGCAATGAGTGGTGAAATGTGATAAGAGGGGTACATGAGCTGACCTGAGAAGACACGGCCTATGACTCACCTAACGGACTTGACATTTCGGGAAAGATTCGCTGCGAAATGTACGAATCCATGATTTCACAGCGCTGTCAGTTTTAAATTTGAATGATGCGCTGCGAAACTGCCTAATCAGAATTGCGCTGCGAAACTACAAAAAGGCGAAATGCGCTGCGAAACTACAAAAAGGCACGGTGATTGACATAAGATAACAGGTGGCTATAAAACAATGGTAGATGGAGGGGAACCAATGGGAGCTGAGAATAACTTGACTCAAAAACTCTTCAAAACTTCCGATTCTAAGGGAAGAAAATTAAAACAAAAATAAACTAGCACTGACCTTTATCATCGGGCTAGGATGAAAAGTTACATATATCAATTTTAGTTCTAAGTGATAACACAATCAATATCATGTTCAACATAAAACAATGCAGTAAAGTATATAAATAATTGTGTCCATTTTGAAAATAAGCTATCATCAAGGAGCTGTCCTGTTAAAGATTATAACGTGAATGATATTAACTCGCTTCAATAGAATCCATAATTCTTGTCCTCATAAAAATAGTGTACTTCATGCCATGAAGGGGAATTAGTAAAATGTGGTTGAGATGGATTAGAAATAATCTCACAAGAAGAAAGAAGGGTTGTTCTTGAAAATAATCCCAAAGTGTTGCTTTTTTGCATGAACAACAAAAACACTCAAAAAGTGGTGTTCCGTGTAGGAAACAGCAAAGAAAATGCACACAAAAAAAAAATACACACAAACAAGCGTGAAAATGGAAATGTCATTCCTTTGGAAAAAGGAACAGCAAAAACTAAAAGTGTCATTCCTTTAGAAAAGGAACAGAAAAAAACGCAAGTGCCGTTCCTTTGGAAAAGGAACAGCAAAAATCAAAAGTGTTGTTCCTTTGGAAAAGGAACAGCAACAACACAAGTGTCGTTCTTTTGGAAAAGGAACAGCAAAAATCAAAAGTGTCATTCCTTTGGAAAAGGAATAACAAAAATGCAAGTGCTGTTCCTTTTCCAAAGGAACAGCAAAAATGAAAAGTGCAGAAGTGCTGTTCCATTCGAAAAGGAACAGCAAAACGTGAAAGTGTAGAAGTGCTGTTCCATTCGGAAAGGAACAGCAAAATGTGAAAGTGCAGAAGTGCTGTTCCATTCGGAAAGGAACAACAAAACGTGAAAGTGCAGAAGTACTGTTCCATTCGAAAAGGAACAGCAAAACGTGAAAGTGCAGAAGTGTTGTTCCATTCGAAAAGGAACAACAAAACGTGAAAGTGTAGAAGTGTTGTTCCATTTCGAAAAAGAACAGAAAAACGTGAAAGTGCAGAAGTGCTGTTCCATTCGGAAAGGAACAACAAAACGTGAAAGTGCAGAAGTGTTGTTCCATTTCGAAAAGGAACAACAAAACATGAAAGTGCAGAAGTGCTGTTACATTCGGAAAGGAACAACAAAACGTGAAAGTGCAGAAGTGCTGTTCCATTCGAAAAGGAATAGCAAAACGTGAAAGTGCAGAAGTGCTGTTCCATTTCGAAAAGGAACAGCAAAACGTGAAAGTGCAGAAGTGTTGTTCCATTCGGAAAGGAACAGCAAAACGTGAAAGTGCAGAAGTGTTGTTCCATTCGAAAAGGAACAGCAAAACGTGAAAGTGCAGAAGTGCTGTTCCATTTCGAAAAGGAACAGCAAAACGTGAAAGTGCAGAAGTGCTGTTCCATTCGGAAAGGAACAACAAAACGTGAAAGTGCAGAAGTGTTGTTCCATTTCGAAAAGGAACAGCAAAACGTGAAAGTGCAGAAGTGCTGTTCCATTTCGAAAAGGAACAACAAAACGTGAAAGTGCAGAAGTGTTGTTCCATTTCGAAAAGGAACAGCAAAACGTGAAAGTGCAGAAGTGCTGTTCCATTTCGAAAAGGAACAGCAAAACGTGAAAGTGCAGAAGTGCTGTTCCATTTCGAAAAGGAACAACAAAACATGAAAAATGAACAACTAAATTGACAATCATAAAATGAAAGCATGCAAAAAACAAATTAGTTGTTCACGACATTCATGCTAAGGATGAGTTACACTTTGAATGAAGCAACACCTGAAACACAAAATATAAGAGAAATTAGAAAAGAAACAACATTTTATTTAAAAACAATATGTAAATTAAGTTACAACAGCTATGATATTATGTAAAAAAAAATGATCTTTTTGAAAAATGTTTTGGCAGCAGTGACAAGACATGAATCTTCAAATCGAAATCAATTCTTCATTTCTTCTATTATGAATCCATTGGGTAATGAGTTGGATGAAATTCCTTTGTTTTATTAAAATTTGTTTCAAGAATCACTTGTCCATAAATTGACGTTCTTTTTCTCCTAGGACCTGCAAAAAACGAGTGTCTACCTACAATAAAACATTAAATCATGGAGAAAGAGAGGTGCACGACTCCCCTAATCCAAGAATTATACAAAAAAAACTAACAAGTAGTTACTCTATAGAACAAATCCAAGGAGAAAATAACAAAGTAAAATTTATTTGTTACCTGCGGGAGAGCAGTGGTCGACCATACTAACCAGCAGTGTTTTAATCACAACTTCTTTGTTTTTTTTGTCCAAATTGAGTGATTCCAAAGCTAAATGAGAGCTAATTCAAAGTTATATCTCCAGTAGAAACAGGTTTTAAAAATTCAATGATATGATATGTCAATTTTAGTTATAACAACCTGCATAACAGAGTCATTTTCGATTACCCAGCTTAGACCAACAGTTGATATTTCAAGCATAATTTTTTCGTTTGATGTCGGATTCAAAGGATTCAAATTGGAAATTAAAGTATATTCATTTATTTATTTCCAATAGAAACAGGTTTTGAAGAGAAGAAGAATTGATAGGTCAAATACTGTAAGGAACAGCCGGAAAGACATAGTTTTAAGGGTGCTGATTTACAATAGACAGTCAGTATTTTGATCATAACTTCCCCATACGATATCAAAAATGAGTGATTCCAATTGCATTGTAAACTAGATTCATAGGGGAATCTACCATAGAAATATGTTTTAAAAATTCATTCATTTAGGCCTCCAAAAACTGACTGTCCCAGCTCTGTTCCTGAGCTGCCCACTAGACACCCTGTCAATGTTTTGTTTCTAACTTTTTCATTTCAGATCCAAATTGAGTGGTTCAAATTGGGTTAGAAATTATAAATCAAGGGCTACCTAGGGTAGAAATAGTTTTTAAAAATATTCACTTTTGGTCCCTCAAATCATGACTGTCCCGACTGTTTTTTCCAGAAAGTTTATCAAGCCCGCAAGCCAAAAAAATGATATTCAAGCATTTTTTCAAATTGGTGATAAAGATGAATATATGTGTTTGTAGAATTGTTATTTCTATTATAAATCATCTACATACACAAATGAATTGAAACATTTATCATCGATGTTGATTTGCATAGCATGTTGCAACAAAAAACAACTAGTTTTACATAAAAAAACAAAATGCATTTATTTATTTCCCTATTTATTTTATTTTCTTCACTAACTTATTTTGATTTGAAAAATGAATATTACTACGTATATGAGTACTTCCAGTGAAGCCATTTTCGAAGTAAGGCTTCACGTATGCACATACCCAAATTTGAAAAATGCATGTTAATGGATATTAGGGTATGAGAAGCCAACTTCCCTTCAAAAAATGGTATCAAAAATTGTTGAAGCATAGAATGATGTTGCAAACAAATGATGGAGTGAAACCAATCTTCAATATATCCTTTACTTTTTTGATTTCGCATAGCCATCATATCATGAAGTTCTTGAGATTTTAAAATAGCTTGTTGATGCATAGTAAAAGAAACCTCATTTTCTTCCATAGCTTCTACAATTTTTGCATTTGAAACATTCTGAATCTCATTGTAGGTTTTCTCTAATAACACATGTGAGATAGAATGGGTGGGAAGGGTGGGTAAATTTTCCAGTTCAACATTGTAAGTATGTTGTACTGGTTTATTATGGTGAGGGTGTGGAATTAGTTGAGCAGGAAAATGTGTAAGGAATGGAGCATTTTGATGATATGGTTGATTGGGTTGTGTGAATGGTTTTGATGGGCAAGCAAGATATTGTGGAAGAGCTGGTGCAGAATATGGAGAATGTGCTTGTGCTACAAGATGGGGGAGAGTAGTCATGCAATCATAAGGTGAACCATGCCAAGCTTGTAGAGAAAATTGCTGGTGGTTATATTGAGATTGACATGGCTGCCCTAACACATTAGTATTCCATAATGGATTATTCAAGTAAGAAAGTGGAGAGGGAGTGTTTTGAACCATACCTGTAGGCCATGATTTCCATGGTTTTGACCTTGTTGCAGCTTCCTTACCTCTTTGATATGCTACTTCCATCCTAGATAAGGAAGAGTGAGTATCTATGAGATGCTCCTTTCGGTCCTGAGGGTAAAACACTTCATCCAATTCTTGATTTTTATGAACCTGCAAAACATCCAATTTTTCATTTAGAGAGCTAATAAAATCAACTTTAAAATTTTCAAATAACACATTGATTTCAGCTCTTATGTCTCCTATTCTTGTAGCAGATTTGGAAAAGAAAGAACAAACATCTCTAGAATTCTTACCAGCCTTGGAGATTCCTCTTGAATACCTTATGCACAACTCACAAACATCATCATATGATAACTGAAAAACATCACCTTTTCCTATCAGATTTAAGATTTCTAAACATTCCTCTTTGATTCCTTTAAGAAGGAGTGTTTTTAAGATCTCTTTTTCCAAATGCTTATGCTTTGATTTTTGAAGGTTATAATGAAATCGATCTACATAATCCTCCAAACTTTCATCTTCCTATTGTATCATACCGAAAATATCTTCATTGGATTTGCAATAGTCTTGGTACTTCTTCAAGAATATGTTCTTCATGTCCTCCCATGTTTGGATGCAATTCCCACCTAGGCTCATGAACCATCGGAGAGCTGCTCCTTTTAGAGTAAGAGGAAACACTTTCAATCTTTCATCATTAGTACAATAATCATATCCTCTACAAAGTATTTCGAACTCAAATAAAAATATATCTGGATCTTCATTTGCTAAACCATGAAAATTTGGTAAAGATGGGGGGATTATGTGCATTTGTGTCACTTTTCCTAGATCTTTGATAGGAAATTCAAAAGTAGAAACGTGAGCCATTTCTTACAATAATATAAGATGTTCTTCATGTGTTTCTTCGAGGCTCCTTCTTCAAATGTTCCTGTCAATCTGTTAGTGAGTGAAATGGGTGGTGCTTACATCATGGGTGGTGCTTACATCACCACTTGCGCGAGATCATGTGATTCGTTTTTTAAAAATTTCTATCTTTTTCCTAATCATTCAAAAATTCAAACATCTATTTCTACCCTAGAATCTTTAACAGTCCTGCTGGAAAGCGGACGGGGGAGCAGGGCTTTTACATGCTCCGTACGCAGGTTCTTACCTTCCGTTTTTAAGATCCAACTCTTCCCTAGCAGGCACTCATCAGATTCACACTACTCTTTAGAAATGGCTACACTCTCCCCGGAAACGGCGCCAAAATGTGGAGCGATAAAAAGGTGTCTTTTAAACTCCTAATTACCTTCACATTAATTATCAACCCAGGGACGAATTTTTATTTCAAGAGTGTACTCAGTCTGAGGCGGCTATTTACTTAAGAGTAATGTTTTGCAGTATAGTGCTTAAAATCCAAAAGTAAATGAATGCTTGAAAAAGAAATCTAACAATAACATAAACTCAAATGCTCTGAAATCCAATTATTCACTCAGCAAACATCAATTGAGGATACAACAACTATTCACTGAGCAAACTATGACTAAATTACTTTAAAAGAATAAAATCACACAAGGCAGCTTATCAGTCAAGGGTGCGGAAGCGATAACCCATCCCTCTAGAAACTGATGGAAAGGAAATTAGAGCATGGACCATAGGTCTGGGAGCTAAGCAGCGACTTGCTGGCTCACTACAGCCTTAGACCTTCTCTCACACCAAAGCAGCAAATGCAAGTAAATGGAACGGAAGAAAGTAAAATGGAACAACAAACAGGAAGTGGAACAACGATCAAATAAGCTAAGTCTCGCGAGTCAGAACTAAACTCACATTCTGCAATAAAATAGCAATCTTCTTTCTTAAGGCAAATTGGATGGAATGTACTTTATGGAATAGCACTCATTGATGAATTAGCAAGAATCAACCATACATACACATGACACGCTAATATGGTAATCTGACAATTAAGGTGAATATGACTATGTTTCCAAATAGAATAATATCACTTTTCGGATTCCAATAATCAGGATTTCAAATGAATCCAACAACAGTAATATTCAGTACAAATGCTCTGTAACAGAAATAGTTGGATTAGTCTAATAACATGCAATCAACTCTGAAAAGATTCACTCATACAATACAGAGTCACTACATAAATTTCCTGAAGAAACCATTAATGAATTAATCGTAGCAGAGCATGGAATAGCATATGAAAAAGCATGTCAGATTACCGAGCAATAAAGATAAGCAAACCACGCAGAAATCAAAAGAATAGAATATACAGTAGCAGCAACATACTCCACTAGAGGCTGGGCCCTTAGCCGCCAGCAGACGCTGCTGGGTTACTTCAGAAGGAAAAGAATGAACATCAACTCCCAAATCATGTATTAATCAGCAAATTGTGGAATCATTACAACAACAAATGCTTGAGAATTACAGCATGCAAAAATCCCTATCCTATCATGGATAATCCACCATCATTCTTCATCATTTTTCTATCATTCTTCCATCATTCGAATTCCTTCCATCTCTGATCTCTGTTTTCATTTAAATAGAGAGATCAGAGAGAAGTTACAATAAATATAAGTACAACATGATTTCTTTTACAAAATTGGATTGATTCTAACCAGTTGATTGACAAGAAAATATATTTCCTTTCATCTCTCAACAAAAGCAAGACGAATTTGGCTTTGCAGCTGAGATTTGGAGGATGGCTGCAACAACAAATCTGAGAAAATTGTGCTCAAAGAACCCTGTGTTTCTCTCAGTACAAGCCGAATTTGGGCAAACCGTTCTTAAATAAAGTTCAATGGGCCCGTTCTGGACAAAACCCATGTTCCGGATTTTCCAGATTCTGCTCCATTTGCTCAGAATCTCAACCGCAAAACTGTTACTCCTTATTCCAGCGCATTTCTGAGTTGGTGCTTTTAAAAATCAAATATTCAATCTGAAAATTATCTTGGAGGCTAAAAATGGTAAATAATGTTATAACTGATTTATTAAAACTATCATTGATAAAATCATGCATAATCATCAATTTATTAGAAATAAAGGAGAGTAGATAATATTCATTCATAAGAGCATAAATCATTTATAAAATGGATTTAAATGATAAATTATAACAAATGATATGATGAAGAATAGTGGAAATGAGTGGGATAAGTGTTCAAAAGTGATAATAATAATGGCATATTAACGACCCAACACACGCTCCCTTAGATCAATAGTAGGTTGATGTTCAGGGATAGGGACGCCTATATCTTCTTCTGGAGCAAGTTCTTCAATAGCTATCAAACCAGAAGGAAGATTTTCGGTGATGACTCTTTCTACCCTAGGTGAATCTGGAGCACTAGAAGTCGGAGTAACAGGTTCAGATATTTCAGGTTCTTCGCCTATATCACTAGTAGATGAAAAACTACCAGCAAGCTCGGAAACTGTAACAGCTTCAGGATTGTAGCCTATTTCTAGACTTTGGTAATCCGGATGAACTACCAACAAAGACTCTCCTTCTTCAGGTGATCCTACTTTACTGCCACTAGGAGTTACAAGGACTTTCAAACCTTCGTAATGACCCGGAACCTCTTCAGGAGGTTGGCCTCGAAGTCTATGAGACCTCCTCAACAAATCAGCCACGGTTACAACTTCAAGAGACTTGCCCCGAGTTCCAGGGGACTGTCTCGGTAATTCAGCCACAGTTAAAAACTTTTAACTAATGCACACGCAAAAAAAGTAAAATCTCAAAGCAAACCGCCTAAAGTCTCTAAAGAACCAAACAAATTTGAATCACACGCCTAAAGAAACTAGGGCGTCAAACCAAGCACAAACAGTAGCCTTCCGGACCGAAAACACTAGTTGGTGATGAAGCCCAACATTGTCGGATTCAGTACAGAAGTGGCGGGTGGAACAGTTACCCCGGAAACCTGATTAATGAATAGACCGGCACAAGTTCCTCCATTTTAACCGTCTCGAGTGAAGTGAACCCCCCGGAAAATCCAAGTGAGTCTAGCCGACGTCTACTCCAGGTACAGTGGGATCTTCCCTCCACCGTCACCTCGGTAGAATCCTAAAGATAATGGTCACTAAGGTTACCAATAGCAACAAATATACCTGGGGGAACAGTGTACAACCTGATAGCACGCAAGGGCAGAGTAACAAGCTCAATCCCCTTGCCGGCTCCTTGACAATAATCCAAGGTTTACCGACAAGTGACCCCAGGCTCCTCGATAATAATCCGAGGTTTACCGTTTGTAGTACGTGCGTATCTGGCGTCTTTCCTAATGAAGGAGGATTGATCCCCTGACTGGTTCGGACACGGTCTCGTGCTTCTCCTTTAAGAGGAGCTTTCCTAGAGCATAAATGAAACAGCTGGATTTATCCTATCACAAGATAAGCTACATGTTTGGATTTGCTGTCTTGGAGAGTTTATTACTCTCCTACTCCAAGACACTAGCCTGATCTATATTGGTGTTTCAGAGCCCTAGTAAATAAAAAAGTTACTAAGTTAATTTTACTTTAAGCGTTAATTTTATGGCTTTTCTTTAGGACAAAAGGCAGTGGAGATGAAACTGGTGGTGTGTAGACTCGACTCGCAACCACTAAAAGGATGCACCTAAGATGATTAACACTACGTTTCCTTTTTCAATGAATCTCCTAGCTAAGAGAGTTGGAGAATGCAAAATTTATAGAAAACAACTTTCTTGGCAAAGACAATCAAAGAAACAATCTCTTTATCTTTTCCAAAGCATACAACACATGACCACTAATTATTTCACGAAAATTCCTTTCTCTTTCAAAGACTTCAAACACTACCAAAGCAAACTTTTTCCAAAAGAATATTTGTATTTTTCCTATATTAACAAAAGCATATAAAGCTACTTATCAAAAATCAACTTTAACAAATCTAAGAAAATCAAATCAAGTTTTACCTAAAAGAAAATCTAAGGGAAATTTACCTAAAAGCAAAAGAAATGAGGAAAAAGCCTACAAAATATAATTCCCAGATGTTTTACTCAGTCGAAATGCAACTAAGGATCAGTTCATGCAGAGTCATAAACTAATCAAAAACAAAATCGAAATATTTTTGTTCTTTTTCTCAAGAATGAAATTCAAAGCTTTAATCAACAAACTTTCTCGAAATTCGCAAAGAGACAACACAAAGGTAGGTTTCTCATAAAGGTGGATTTTATGAAAGGTCTGACCTCTAAGAAGACTAAAAAGACCAGAGAGATCCAAGGTTTTTACAACTTCTAAAGCCAAAGTCACTACAAGACCAATGAAAAAATCAACCCTAGGGCGAAACTTCTATGAATTCCACTAAAACCCTCGACGCTAATGGAACAAGTTTAGATGAAGATATCTGACAGGTAACCAATGGATCTGGGTAGTAAAAACAAATTAAAAACAAAATCTAAGAGGCCAAAAGGAAAAAATTGAAATTTTCTCAAATTTGACAGGGGTACGCAGGTGACCTGTTTGCACAGGTGCGGGTACGCTCTGTGCACAAAGCCGCAGTGCGTACAGGTACGCACTGTGCCTAACTTAAAGGCTGCGTATTGCTGGCAAAACTAAGAAAAATGAAAATCTAACTTAACCTTAAGCTATTCCACCCAAATACACAGTCAGACAACCAAAAACCAGAAAGCAATTGACTTTTCTCAGATCAAAATATCAAATCAAAAAGAATTCAAACACATTCATGGAATCCCCAGTATGGTCGCCATTTTGTCAGGCAGAAAGAGTCGATTTTGCGGACAAAACCAACCTCCCTATAAGCTTAAGGCTTTCTAGTGACAAACAAGACAATTAAGAGCAATCCTTCTCTATATATGCATTTACAATATAAGAAATCAAGTGTTTAGATCCTACCTGTAACCAACGCTGTTGTAGTAGTCCAGCCTCGTCGATCCGGATGAGCTCCTCCTTCTCTTTGAAACCTGCATTCACTAACAATCAAACGATTAAATAGCACCTGAATATCTCATAAAATAAAACATATTTAACATACAGACCAAGGAGTATATGAAACAACTCATAAATAAAAAATTGTTGAGAAGAATGGACTTATTTGTATTAATAGGAAACAAAATAAACCATTACAACCTGAGCCTTGGTGTTGTGCAGGTCCCTCCCAGGGTCCAACAAGAGTTCTCCTTTACTTTGATCAGCTCACCCACTTCCAAATGAAACAAGAAAGGATGGGAATCTCTCCTCACAAGCTTCTACAAGGAAGTCCTAATTCTAGTAGCATCTACCCTTAGGAATGTTCAGCTTTCAACCTCCCCTCCCTCTGGCCCAATGCCTGTATTTATAGTGCTTTGGAGGAAGTTAATTAGTTCCACCATGAATGGGATAAGCCCCTCTTTCAATGGGATAGCTCCCCTCTTCATGGGATAAGTTCCTCTTTCTTTGGGGTGCATGAACCATCTGGAGGCGCTCAATACACGTCAAACCATCTTCTAGAATGCTCTAGATTTGACCATAAGTAACTTTTTTAAGATGAAACTCGCGCCTTTTGACCTTTACAGGGGTACGCACCCACCCCTTTACATACAGAGCATACAAGTACGCAGGTATTGTGAACTTCGGTAGCGTACACGCAGGTAAGGCTAAGAGAAACTGCGTACCCAGAGATAATTGACTTTAAATGACTTTTCTCTCTTTCTTGGAGTTTGACATGAAGAGCAGAGTCATGAGACTTGCCAAGGAGGATAGTATGACAGTGGATGGAGCCATACTAACTGCAAATAGTCATGGTGACATTTTTTGGTGTAAGAGCTCCAGTCGACTAGGGGAACTAAAATTCTCTGTCAACTAGGGGCACTAAGAGAGATAACATTGCCTTTAGCTCTAGATCAGTGAAGACTATATGGACCATTCCCCCTACCCAAATACCTTAGCGATGTTTCCAGTCTGTATCCCATACTTGCAGGGCCTAATAGATCACCTAAACAACAATAATGAATTATAGTGGCCCAACAATAATGACAGAAGCTTTGATAGGGAAACCATTGAAAAGCCACAGGAAAAGGGATCCTGTTGGAAGCCCATTGTGGGATCTACATTCTAAAATTGAACTTTTGACGGTAGAAACCATTCACCATCTGAGCCCTAACTGGACAGCGTTAATATTTTTTTGGACTTGCATAATGAGGGGACGAGGAACATGCATACAAGTAGTAACTATGAGTACACAATGCACATGCCATCCTCTTAAAATAAAAATTTGGCTTCTATATTGCCAGAAGCCGTGACAGAGAAACCGCTGAAAAGCCAAAGTTTTATGTTAAGAGTATGGCATGCGCATTGCGTACTCATAGTTACTGGTTGTCTGCCTGCTCCTCGTATCCATGTGACCCCTCTCTTCCTGCTAAAACCGCAACAAGTGACTCTTATCCTGAAGCATGCCTTACAATTTAAATAATTCCATGTTGTGGCGGTTTATGATTGAACGTTTGTGGTCATAGGTGTTCAAATTCAAATTTTATTTCAAGGGAAAGTATATAAATATTTATTTTCATCTTTATTGCATCAAAATTAGTAAGGTTATTTACAATACAATATGGGGAGATGATGTCACATAACATTATATAATGTTTTGTGACTACAAAATAAACAAATACATATACATTTAGATGGAAAGAGTCTATAAAAATACATCAACATAGATCCGTCTTAATGTAGATCCATATTTTTCAATGTGTCCCATTTATAATTTCTTAGTAATTAATGTCATTTTGTCAAATTGCCCCTTTTCTGAACCTTCATGAGAAAATCCTGTCACACTGCGCATTTTCGGGCCTTCTGGTAGCCTAGCCACAGGCAGCTTTCCATTTTGACCATTTTTTCTTAGCGATGCGCGATTAGCGCTAAGCGCTAATCATGCACCAAAAACTGCCTCAGTTTTTCATTCTGGGCATCCTTTGCTACGATTTCGCCCTTCGCACCTTTTTTCGGTGATGATGTCAGCGTGACATCAGCATGATGTCAGCATGATGTAAGCATGACGTCAGCAGTGGGTCCCGGTACGGCAGTGACGTGGCAGGGTGACGTGGCAGGGGGGGTCGATGCAGAGGTGACGTGGCGCTGAACTGGTGTTGTCGTCAGGGGAGGAGAGACAGAAGGTGGTTTGTGGTTTCATCGGACCGCCTTCTGTACAAGGGCGGTAAATGTAAAATAATTCATTTTTATTCAATTAAATAATCATATTTCAAGCACTCCCTAAAAGTGGATAATTTTCTTATGAACTAATACCACCAAGGAATCCACTTATAGTTTCCTTGGTCTAGCTTGAAATTTGGAAGGTTGAGATACTAGGGAGTAAGGTCTTAACAACCTTATTGTGCACCCTTCATTGATAATTTTGAAATAAGTACTCCACCTCTTTATTCCCATGATAGAATGACTTAAATTAGGCAAGTTAGGCAAGCCAAGCATGTCTACTCTTTGATAGATTGGTGTTGCCAAACTATCAAGCTTCCTTATCCAACACATTCTATAAGGAGACTCAACATCTCTCTTGGGATTGAGTGGGTACATTGAAGCACCACTACCTATTCCAATACAACAAAGTGAAAGCCTTCTAACAAACTATGCACTTTTTCTTGGTATGAAGTGGGTAAGTAAAAGCACCACTACTCATCTCAAACAATGAAGCAAAGTCTCTTGATTATGTTGCACACCCATATGTTGGTAACTTGGTAAGTCGTTTCCTTATCTCTTTCACATGCGTGAGCCTCTCATACACACATCAGGTAGATTGACAAGACATATATAACATAATTCAAATCAAAATGCTTAAGTTCACAAGATTCCCTCTATGGGTCTCACTTTAGACTCCAAACCTAGAGTTCTCCTAGATTGTCAATCATCAAAAGTTACCTTCCATGAACCTTATTGCCAAATTCCCAACTTGGAGTTATTCTAGATAATTAATAACCTATTGTTTGCATCATCAAGATCAATTAACCATAACACAACATATGCATATGGGCATGTAAGATAAGAAAACATCATCATATGAGGTTGATGTCAATTAGGCTTCCTCAACCTTCCAAATGTCTAAACAAGAATGGGTTATGGAGCTCTAACTAACCTACAACAATTCACACTTGCTCAACAACATCAATGATAATTTATTATCATATAATTTCTTTTCAAGTCATAAATAAGATTAATGATCAAGTCATCCTAGGAAAAACATCTAGGTCATAGACTAAAATTAGTGATCAAGTGGTACAAGGACAAACATCAAGGTCATAGGAAAACCCAAGCTAAGTAACATGGGGCATCACAATCATGCTCTACAACACAAGTACATATTTTGAAAGATTCAATGAAATTATGCTCCACAAGATAATGAAATATTTCCAAAGATTTGATGGGAGAGCTCTAAGCTTGACATGAAAAGATTTAAAGGCATCTCTTTTCTCTCTCATGCCAACATTCCCCTCTTGTTGGTTTGAAGCCCTCAATTTTCTCTTGGCAAGTTGAATTCCATAATTCTATACACATTTAATAATATCATATGTTTTTTTATGTTTTAAATCATGTACTATGCCGACAAATATATTTATGTAAAATTTCCAAGCCTATGTCCTCTACTTGGCCCTAGGCCTTTAGCACCCACTAAAACCTTTACAATATAGTGTTTATAAACATCAACCCACATAAGTAGAGCCCCTAGCAAACATGTTGAATACATATAGTATTATGTACTCTTATAGATATAATCTATAGGATCCAAAATAAGGCATTACCTTTTTCATGCCCCCATTTTTCCTCTTGTCAGTTCAAAGCCCTCAATTTTCTTGTAGCAAGTTGAATTCCATACACATTTTTAATTATATCACATGTTAAACAACCATTTCATTAATTTTTTGGACTAATTTTAGTTTTATGTCATTTATGGATAGGCCAAAATCGATGTTTCTAAAGTGTGAAATTAGGATTCCTAAAGTGAAAAATCTAGGTCTACATGTGCCAATATCAAATTCCAATTTTTTTCCAAAATTGGATTTAGAAAGTGCAAAATAAATTTTGAAAATGCGAAATAAAATTCAAAAAATGTGAATACGCAATTACCCACTTTAAATTTCCTTTCACTATGATGTTGATCAACTTATTGTTTCACCTTGTCTTGTGCTATAACTAAGTTATCCTTCAATAGTTGGAGAGCCTCTTGTTTGTGTTCTATATTATATTGCACGTCCTAAACCTTAGCTTTTGCACTTAGTGGCAATATGAATAATGGAGGATGAACTCATAAAGTGCCATAAATGGGGACATTTTGAATGGAGCATGAAAGGAGGTGTTATACCACCATTTTTCTAAGGGTAACCACATGACCAATTTTATCTATTTATCATATGCAAAGAAACAAAGATAACTTTATAGACACTTAATTCAAAATATTAATTCATCTATTAGATTGAGGATATTAAAATGAGTTATGGGCTAATTGAGTACCACAACAAGAAAATAGGCAAGTCCAAAAATTACCTATAAAAATTGGATCTTTGTCACTTGAAATAATATTGGGGTTTCTATGCAACTTCAAAACTATTTCCATGAATGTTGTAGTTATTGTACTTGCTTTAAAGGAACATGAGATAGAGAAAAAGTGGACATACTTTGTGAGTCAAAACACCAAATCCATAATGAAATTCGTTCCTTCAAACTTCTATATAATTGTAATAAAATCCATTATGGCCTCTTCCTAACACTCACTTGGTATGGACAATGGTTCTAGTAGACTTGGTTTCTTGATTATTCCTCCTATGTATTGTTGGAAAAAAAAATGTGTTTCTACTAACTTGTGAATTCTTACATAAGTTAGGCAATACACTAAAGTGAATCATTTTTCTACACTAATTTATCTAATACACAAGGTTCCTATTATAGTTGTTGAATAAACTTCCATGCCTTTTAGTTCTACTACCATTCTATCCTTGCCTCTTCCACCCAATCAACTTTTAATCAAATGCTATGCTTAGTACCAAGCCCTTTCTTGATTATGATTCTCTAATCGAAAAATGTACTAAGCCCTTTCTTGATTATGTTTCTCTAATTGAAAAATGGTTGTTGTTTTAATAAAATGTTATGCTTAGTACCAAGCCCTTTCTTGATTATGATTCTCTGATCCAAAAATGTACTAAGCCCTTTCTTTCACCTCCAAGTTACTAACGTGAATTTTACTACTGAAATCAATTTAATCTCTGTCTCCTATGCCCTAATTAAACTGTCACAAGCTTGCATTTCTTGATTTTTCAACTGTGTGTTTTTTCCTGTGTCTTTTCCAAGGAGGAACAAGCTTTTGTCTTTTGCTTCATCTTTGCTTTCCTTCACCTCAAAGTTACCCGCACGAATTTTACTACTGAAATCAATTTAATCTCAGTCTCCTATGCCCCAATTAAACAGTCACAAGCATGCATTTCTTGATTTTTCGAATTTACTTATTAAACTGCCACCAACTTGCATTTCTTGAACTTTCAAATAAAGTAGTCATTTGAACTTTCAAAAATGGCTTAATTTAAACATTATATAATTTATATAATTTTGGTTAAAACGAAACCATTAAAGGCTTATAGAGGTAAGATATTAACGATGGATGCTGCATAAAATAATCTCTTCTTATTCATTGGAAAATAGTTTTTAATTGATATCAGAATGATTTTTATATATTGGACACGGCCATTTTAATTTTTTACTATAAAAAAACATTGTCCATGATAGATAGGTCACCACTAATACAACTGACAATCATGAAAAGCTTAGCAATATGCAATTTTGAGTAAAACTTCCCTCGAGCTACATTCCTACCATAAATATCCACTCATTTCCAAAGTTTTGAGAAAAAATATTACATAAGGCATTTTGGATTGACTAATAACATATAATTCATATAATTTTTTATCTCTACATTTGTTTTGCATAGTACTTTGATATTTCTTTCTACTCTACTTTAATTTCCTTCCACAGGGCCTTGTGTTATTGCTTAGGATGTCATTTAATTTAACTGAATTTATGATAAAGGTATAAATTTTTCCTTTAGTTCTTCAATACTAATATTTTTTAGTGAGATTGTAAATTTTAATTAAATTATTTATAGTATAGTATCATTTATAAAATATGTTGTTCCCTAATCATATAAGTTTTAATCTAGAACATTGATAATGCATATTGCTTATAATCATTCTCACTCTTAATATCTATAATTTTGCTTAACACTTATCATTTTATTGCAGACTGACACATAGTTCTCTTTCCTGTGCAGAGCCTAACCCGCATGGTTTACAGAGAACAAAAACAATCATTGTAATTTTTCTTTCATGTGTGACTGGAAACCTTTAGTGAATTTCCTTCACCTCTGCAATTTTTTTCCAGATAGTTCAGATTATTTAATTGTTTTACTAATCAGTATTAGTAGGGAAGTTACTTAGCCTTTACTTTAAAATTTTTACATTTCACACATAGCTTAATTAAGGGGAAAAGTAAGTGGCCATAATCCACACATCTTTTTCAATTTTTTTTGCTATTTTACCCAAGTCACATAGCTTAATTAGCAAAGGAGTAAGTGACCCATAATCCACACATATTTTTTACTAACCAAAGAATTTTTAATTCATTAGCATTGGGACTAGGAACTTGGTGTTCTTAAAGAAAGGGAGTAGACCCTACTTCCCTTGCGTCTTTTAGATGATCCCAGGCTTGCATCTGAAATATTTCTCAAAGCACTTAGTTATCCATCTCCCTTTTTAGGCTCACATAGTGTAATAGGAAGGAAGTAAGTGGCCCATCAACCACACATTATTTTCTTTGCACATAAGGAACAAACATAACTTAGTGTAAGTAGACGATTTTGTAAAGGATCATCACATATCCACATCACTACAAACTTTGTATGTCCACTTTGTCACTTACACACACATTGCACTACACACTCTAAGCTACTATAAACTTTGAACAAAGGGAATCAAGTTTAAGGAGCTTTTGTACTTAGTTTATTTAAGCTTGATTTTTCACACCATAAGTGAAGGCAGACACCCAAAAGAAATCATAACTTGAACAAACTAAATTTCCCCACATGGGCCACAAAATAATTTATAATTTAGGTTAGCACTGTTGGGGTTAGGCATCCAATAATCCGGCATGGTCATTTTACATTTTTGAACATAGAAGTTGTTTTTTAGGGTGCTTCAAATCCTTCAATCATCCCATGGAAAAGACTACTCGGGCATCACAGAGACCCAATTCAGAGGGGGTTCAGCTTAGGCTCAGTGCGTGTGGTACTATATGGGGCTACCTGACCTGTATAGTGCTCGGTATTAATAACCGATTACCAAGAAGCTAAAGAATCGACTATCCCCATGAGATGAAGGTATCATATTGGCCAAATTTTAGGGCATCTTCCCTATAGGTGGAGGTGTGGGAATCACTAAAGCCTCATTCAATACCTTGGTTCACTCTTTTGCCCGCTAGAAGCATCACTAGTTCTTTCAGGATGTAGCCCCAGTACCCGTCATAAAAGATATCTCTAGAAGGCCCAGTTACTTGTATAGTGGAAAGGATGAATAGGTCTTCATAGGACCTTTTATCATACGCAAAACAAACTAAAACCATTTTCCTTGTTTGATTGATCACATAGCTTAACTTAAAGGGAAAGTAACAATTTATTTTTCACTTTGTTTTATGTATGTATTTTTTTTATACATATGCCTCTCCTCACCACAAAAGTAACACACATTCCATTTTAAGAATACATAAATACCTTACTTTTTCATATTAAGAATAATAAGACAATGATACACAAAACATTCCAATTCCTGTTTCACCTGAATATACATTAAAATAAATTCTACAAATAAAAATTGAAACGAAACATTTAAGTTTAAGAAAAAAATATTTTTAAATAATAAAAATAATTAATCAAATTATAATTAATTAAGAAAATTGAAACCATTAACTATATTTAATTCACTATAATTATAAATTCTAATTACTTATAAATAATGCTTCCTTTTTGTCCATTAGCTATTGTGGAAATGTAATTATGATTGTAAAATACTATTATTAATACCAAAACTTAATAACTTAATCAAATTCAAATTATCCATTAAAAAATAAATGAAAAGAAGTGTAAACTTACTTCATAATATATCTCATAGGAATTGAAATATGTTCCCAAAATACTGTTGTTAATATCCAATTGTAAACTTTGTTATACTAAAATGTAAATAATAAACTTATTGGTCATTGAGATTTTCAAATTTGTTACCAAGTGCTATATAACCGGTTATGGTTTATTAAGTTTTATGTCTTAGGAGCCAAAACAATGTTCTCAACATTTTTTATAAGTGGAGAAAGAGATATGACTAACACAGTTTAAAAAACACAAACATATTGAATAAATAACCTACCAAATTCGTCAAATGAAGTGACAAAAATAGGACTACAATTCTCATAACTAAAAAATTTAGTTGCAAAGCTTATGTTTGGTTAGAAAAGTTCAAAATAATAAAACTAGTGCAACCATATAAATGAGATGACTAATAAATATTCATAGACATCAATTTGTAATTAATAACAAAACACATCTTTTACTATATCTCATATTATTAAGATTTAAAAAAACATTAAAATTAACTAAATTATAATTTTATTTTAAATTATTATTATTACTATTAATTATAATGTAAACAATAATCATTGAGATTTTGAAATTTGTTACTAAATGATATATAACCGGTTATGGTTTATTAATTTTTATGTCTTAGGAGCCAAACCAATGTTCTTAACATTTGTTTATAAGTGGAGAAAGAAATATAACTAACATCGTTTAAAAAAATCACGGTATATTGAATAAATAACCTACTGAACTCATCAAATGTAGTGACAAAAGTAGGACTATAATTCTTAGAAGGAGACATGCCTTTCTCTCTCTATATATATCAAAGTATAAATTTTACTTCCAAAGCTCCTGTTTTTGAAAAAAAATGTTTGATTAGAAAAGTTTAGTAAAATTAGTGCAACCATATAAATTAGATGACTAATAAATATTGATAGACATCAATTTATAATCAATAACAAAACACACTACTTTAATATATCTCATATTATTAAGATTAAAAAAACATAAAAAATAACTAAATTATAACTTTATTTTAAATTATTATTATTATTATTATTAATTACAAAAAACAAGTAATACAAAAATTAAAACTATATACATTTAGAAAAACATGTAACAAGGTTTTTAGTCATGGAGATTCACACTCACTTTACCATGGAGATTTGCTAATGTAAATAAGTTTTTTTACAATATCAAAACTTATCAATACTACATGACCAAAAGCCATAACTTGTTTTATATGACACTTGGTTATGTGACATTTTTTTTAATTAGTCAATTTAATTAAAAAGACAAAAAGAACATAAAAATTCTAGAATATTAAATCCTTACCATTAATAATTATTAATGATTCAATTAAAATTCTAAAAACTCTACTAATTTTCTTAACTCACTAATTAGCATGTTATAAATTGGGGTGTTCAGTGATAGAGGGTTTATTACAGATCCTACAAGATTAATTGAAAGTGCATTTTTTTGGGTTCTTGATATTTCAATAATTAATTATGTTGAATCTTGTGCACTATTTGAAGTTTTAAAGGCTTCATTCTACTTTGGTTTTCAAATTTTGAAGGTGGTGATGAATTTTTAGAATGTAACAAGGCATATGGTTCACATTACTCCATTGAACACTCTTTTGGCTTTAATACTAAAGTGGGTGAAGGAGGTATCCAAGACCTCTCTAGGGTTAACTTCTTGGATGCTTTAAGGGAGAATAATGCTTTGATCAATATATATGCAAATCAATGCATTAGTACTAAAAGAGAGGGGGGATTGATTATTAATGATAAGTTGGGCATTTACCACATTCCCTAAGTTTCTCATAAAGGACAAGACATGTATCTCTTATTTATGGAGGCACACAGTAAATCTAATAATCATATTGTGGGGCATGTAATGTGAAGATACCCAAATCCCCTCATTGCTTACATGAGCAACTATTTGGTTCCACACAATTTTGATTTGGTGAGAGGTTCCACCCTTTATTCTTCAAGGATGATGGTTATAGGCTTTGGCTTTTTAGCTAGAGGAACTAGATTGCAAAATGAGGTGTGGTTTGGTGAGTCTTGTCTTTTTGATCTAGTTGATCCTATTCTATCCTAGTTGAGTCCCTATCCTATTCTATAACATTAGTAAGTCACCACCACTATTGTTATAGACATTTTTGTGCCTTACAGCATGAAGCATGAAATGTCAATAATCTGAGGGATCCAAAGTCCCTAAACATGTTGTTCCTACCCCTAGAGGAACAAGGTCAGCAAACCACAGCACTTTAGATCAGTTCTCCACTGAAAAACACTCAAAAACAGGTCAATTCTAGATCATGTCAACTGCTCCACTGAGCATCTGCACTGAATGTCAATTGCTCCATGGTGCACCTGCGCTAAATGTCAACTTCATCAAAGGTTACCTGCGCTGAGCGAGTTTGGACATGTGGAGGAATCTTTCCTCAATGTGTCAGTGCCCAAGAAGCTTCCAAAATGACACTTGGATCAAAAGATTCGCCTAAGTGAAGAGTAAGAGGTTCTAAAACTCCGAGTGGAAGGTAGAATCTCCAAGTGGACTCAAGAACTGAAGAACAACTGGGGTTGAAGAGGACAACAGTCACACATCAAGCTGACTTATCTTCACTCCAAAAATCTATATAAGGATCTCATCCCATGGGATCTGGAGGCCGGAATTTTGTGCAAAGAATTGCTGTTGGTTTACAGTTGAGAGTATTGGGTGATTGCTTGAAGGAGGTGAAGAGGATATTTCTTTCCGTCGGGAAGGTGATGCTGGATTGGGCCTCTTATGGTTGTATCACCACCTGAACCTTACTTTCTTCCATTAATAAAGCATTTGAGGTTCTTCTATCCGCATGTGTTTCAATGATGTGTTGTCTTACTTGCGTATTTGATTTATGCTAATCCTTGAATCAATTATGAATGCATGCTTCTTGTAGTTTCCTTTCCTCGTCTTGTTTGCAGGATCTTGTGTAGCTGGGCCCGTGAGAAGACAAGGAGCTGGGAGAAAGCAGCAAAGAGAGAAGATTGGATCGACCATTCGCGCAAGACATCGGTGAGTGGATCTCTTCCTTTCCTCTTTTGCATGTCATAAAGAAGTAATCTTAGATAGCTTTGCTTTGACTGTTGCTAAGGAACTATCACCCTTAGAGTGGGATAGGGTCATTCTGTGTTGGATACTTTTCCCTACAACAGACTGGCGACTCCACTGGGGAGCATATCTTGTTGGTAGCTTTTGTTTCTTGCTATTCATTTCCTAAACAAAGGGAGTACTGAATCGAACTGCATTTGAGTCCTTCGAATGCAAAGTAGAGGGCAGCTACTCTAGCTCAGTTCTGGGCATGTTTATGATTTGAAGAGCTGATCCACAAGGACTCTTAATAGCTCTTTGTGATAGTGTTCATCTTCCTTTAATCATCCTTTAGAGTATACTTGATTGATAGCCTCTGATTTGGCCAAAAACAGTTGATTTTTGAGCAATCTGTGACCCGGAACCTGAGAGAAACGAGACTTTTCTCTCCAGCGCCACTGCAGTGAAGGCTCTCTGCGTTTCAACGTAGGTCCCGAAGGGCCTACCTGCGCTGAACCAGTCTTGCATTGTGCAACTGGGTTTCCCTCCCTTCTCTTGCCCAGTTTTCAGTATTGATTTTGCAGCCTGTTATCAACCTGTATACCCATCTGAAACTACCTTTCTTTGCCATCATTCCGCCTCGGTTGTATGAAGAAACTGTGATTGTTCTTTGTTGTATTTCTTACTTCACTTACAGTTTCCCGTAACGAAAGTGAACTAGTCTTGCTGTGGCCTCTTAGATCTAGACCTGTGGTAAAGTGTCGTTTTGATTCTGAGAGTTAGTTTATTGCTGTTCATAGCTGATTGAGCATTTGCTTTCATTATATGGTTCGAATTTCGATATTTCTAGTGTTGAAACGAGTGAATCTTAAGGTTTTCTTTTGATTATTGGACAAAAGCTTGTTTGCTTTCACTTGAAATTGAATTCGAAATTATACAACAGCTTTTTTTTTGTAATACATCAACATTAAGAAAGAGGAAAAGAAATACTTGCATTGTGCATGTGCATTTTGACAGTTTGCATGTCGATTTAGGAAAAGTGCATCAGTGTGTGCTCTATGATCTGTGTGAAAAGTTGATGTCTTTCTTTTCCCTCAGTAGTTAAGATTTTCATAAGTTGAAAGAATTGAAAAAAAAGCTTGCTTATCATTCTTAGACTGCATTTAGGAGTTATATCATACATCACGTGGTGATCCATAAAGGAAAACTGCTAAGCAAGATCAACCTAAAACGAACTGAATTTACATAACAACGCTTTGAAACATAACGAAACACAGTAGAGGTCTAGGTAGAGACGTGTTCCGGCGTCGTTAAACATAGTGACTGTCGATCTCTACGAAGGTGGGTGATTCCTCCTGAGGGACGATAGCACTAATACGGACTTGTGATCCCGCGTACCGTCGTGTATATTGGGAGACCCCTATAGGAACAAAGCCTTTATCCATAGGAAGCCGTGTCGGCCGCCCTACTGATCGCGATGCAGTGAACACAACATTCACGAAGATCGACCACTCGTACCGTAAAACGTATTCTGTGGTTTCGCGAAAGGTTTGGCACACCCTCTGCCTAGAACTCCAGAGTAGTTTCTTTTGGCCTTTTTCAAACTCTATAACTGAAAAAGTCCATCCGAGCATTTGTCACTTCGGGCTCGTTAATACATCAAAGGAGACTAGAGTCATCTTTAGCTTTTTCTCGACTCTTAAAAAGTGAAAAAGCAAGTTGTGTCTTAAAAGCGTCTAAAATTAATTCAATTCGAAAACACATTTTATCCTATGTATTTTTGGTTGATCAAGTAATCCGCAATCGTGGAAGAAATTCAATCGATGACCCGTCGTTCGCGGAGGCTTACGAGTCAACCGTCTTTGTCTCCGGAATCAAAAACAGCCCGGGCAAAGCGAACTCGTTCAACCGGTTCAAAATCTCCTGTCAAATTTAGAACAAGTGTTCCAACGACATCTGAGGTTCCGGTTACTCCAAACATTTCTGGAAACCCTACCCATATTGAAGAAGTTCAACAGCCCCAGAGGGACAGTAACACTGATCCTAGTCTGAGAAGCAAATACTTGTGTTACTGAGTCAGTTCCATCGGTAATCGGTTCAGAGAGTCTTGCTCCTCAAACAACTGTTGCTGTCGAAACAACCCCTTCTTCGGCACCAGAAATATTTTACGGACCTGACGGTCTTCCTCTTCCACCTGGTCTGATCGCAATAGAGGAAATTGTAGAAGATCCGCAAGCAACTACTCCAACCCATTTTGCAGCAGGGGTCACTCTATTTCCTTCTGCATCAGAAGCTAGCCCATCACCTAGGGAAGTTCCTGGAGAATCACTAGGCAATCTATTGGATAGACTCAAAATGTCTGAACAACCGTCAACATCTAGGACTGTGCCAAATGACACAGCGACAGCAGAACCCCCTGCAGTCACTCCGACAATGTTCGCCGGCATACCATCTGTCCCGACTAGCTCTCAATAGCTGGAAGGAGCCCCTTCGGGGGCCATGACGACAATGTGGTCTGTTCCTGTTTGTTCTCCCGGGATAATACCCGGTAACTCTTATGTTGGAACTCAACAAATTGGTCCTTTCGGAAATCAGTTTGGGCAATCCGGTCCTCAAGGTTTGGTAATTCCTTTCAGTTCCAGACCACCACTGTTTGGGGGGAAATATGCCTTTTCGTTACCCCCTCCGGGAGGTTACCCATACGGGAGTTCACAACCGTATTCAGGTTATAATGGAATAACTACAAGTGGTTGGGTACCTATGCTACCCCAACAACCAAGAGTTGTATATTCTATGCAACAACAAGTTCCTGTGACGAACATCCCGACAACACCGGCGATTGTAACTGTGTCACAAGTTCAAACGATGCCTGTTGTATGTCAACCTCAGTTTTCTCAGGTTGTAATGCAACAACCCTTTGACCTTGCGACTCAACCACAATTGCCAACTGGCAGGGCGACACAAGTACAAACGGGTACCATTACCCCTCATCTTGGTCCAGTGGTGAGTATAGCACAACAACCAATGGCGTCACAACCATGGTTGGTGCAGTATCAACAACAGCAATTCCAACAAGTGTACCAAGGTACCGAGCAGCAGATTTTTGCAAACAGTGGACAACCGTACATACAACACGGTCAAAACCAACCACTTTATAGTGGAGTAGTCCACCAACCGTATCAATCATACCAGCATCAATTACATTATGCTGGTATGCAAAGACCAACTGCTCACGTGATTCCATCGTATCCTGGGTACGCTTCGCCTAATCTGAGTCAACAGCTGCCATTCGTGGCAACTCTAGAGTTACCCGATTTACATCGGTTGACGAACGATCCGATTGCTTATGCCCCTTGGTGGCCAGCGATTCCTCACAAACTTCCTTCGGACATTCCTAAATTCAATGGAAATCCAGGTGAAGACCCGTCGAATCACGTCATGACTTTTCATCTGTGGTGTTCGTCGAACACTCTAAACGATGATTCGATAAGACTTCGCCTCTTCCAGAGGACATTGACAGGTCCGGCGGCTAAATGGTATATAGAATTGCCAAGAGCCTCTTTCGACAATTTCAGCTCCTTAGCCACGAATTTTTTAACCCATTTTCAATTACCAATCAGGTAGGAAACAGGAACCGAAATATTGACCAACTTCAAATAGACGACAGCTACTCACATATCCGATCATATACATGAGTGGTGGCGTCGTCGGAGGATGGTGAAAACGTACGTTCCTGATCATCTATTAGCTGAATGGTTTATAAAGTCATTACTTCCGGCTATAACGGAAGATGTGGCCAAGGGGGGAGTCGTAACAGAGGAGCAAGTCATCGCTCGTGCTCAATATTTAGACTTAGTATATACTCAGTCTGGCACGCTCTACGACAAAATACCTGACGCCCCTAGACCTGAATTTTTAATTCCTCCACCTCCTAAATTGAATATTGACTCCCATGCCGGAGATGGCGTGATTGGCATTGCAAGCGCGAAGTCGAAAAAGGATTCACCTCAGAAAGCCCGTAAGACTTCAGCTCAAAATGCCCATGAAGAGATTCTTGCTTTAGAAGTAAATGCCATATCAGCAGATAAAGGCAAAGAAACCAATCAACCAGGAAGCAAGAAGAAGCAAAACAAAGGGAAGAAGAAGCAACAGGATGATCCGTCACCTGAAAAAACTTCTTCAAACCCTCCTGAGAAAGGGAAAAAGAAATGGCCCTGTCTGATATGTGACGGAGATCACAAGACAGCAGATTGTCCATACAAAGCTGAGCTCAAGAGATTCTTTAAAAGTCCAAAGAACCTAGCTGTGTTGACTGATCCATTTCCCAACCCAGGTCAAAATATGGTTGATAGTGGAAATGCTTCCCCGTCACAAGTGCTAATGTTATCGATCTCTAAGAAACAGAATGATGCTTTGATCTCGACAAGGAACAAAGATTACGGGAATCCGCAACTGTCAAATGAAAAAGGTAAAGATCAACCAAGTAGTTCGACAACAACTTCGACAGAGGTTGTCCGACCCATAATCCCAGAATTAACAATAAAACCGCCTAAAGGTGTAGTGCACAAGTCGACCTTTAATCCTCGCACCAGAGCGGCGCAGCATTATAACATAGTAGAAGATTTGGCCCAATCGCCATCCGCTATGTCGACTCTTGAAGTACTACGGAATTGTCCATCCCAAAGGCAGGCATTGTTATCGGCAATAGGAGGGGTTGATCCTAAGGATTCCAATCTTGTATCCTTTGATCACAAAGGGTATGACCCTCAGTTACCAACTCAACTAGCTTTTCTTGTCCAAGTGAAAGCCCTCAACAAAACTGTTCATCGAACAATTATTGATGAGGGGGCATCTACATGTATTATGTCGATGAGTTTCTGGAAAATGTTAGGATCACCAACCTTGTCAAGATCTTCGACAACACTAAAAGCATTCGACGGTAGGACATATACCCCTTACGGTATCCTAAGTAACTTGAAGGTTGAACTAGGTGGGAAAACAGTGGAAATTGATGTTGCAGTCATAGATGGGAATCTTGATTACAACATCTTACTGGGAAGACCATGGATTTATGCCATGGCAGTTGTCGTGTCGACTTATTTTAGGAGGATCGCATTCCCGTTTGAAGGAGGGATTACGGTCGTCGACCAACAGAACTTCCTCCCTAACAGTTCACAAGTTACGGGAAGCATTCCCATGATCCATGAGAACGACCATTCAATCCAAGATATCGGAGTAGGCCTGTTGAAAGACCCCACGATGATGGGAACTTTCTCGCTACCGAATCCTATATACATAGGAAATGTGCCGTTGGTAGCAACCTGCAACATGATATCTTCCACGAAGGTCGCAAAAGACAAAGTCAACATGGATCGTACAATGGTTCTGCACCCAAGCCCAATCGAAATATTGTAGCGATCAATGTTTCAGGCATGGGAGGCGAGCCCAAATCAACGCTCGTCAAGCGTTTGGGTAGACAGGTCAGGAGAATATGGTACCCCTTTGGATCCCTGGTCACGAGTGCATGCAAGTGACGAAGGAATCCTGCAGTCAATGTTGATTGAGGGGGCACCATGGGATGATAACCACCATCGTTCCCTTCCTCCGGAAGATACTCAAGGTGACCTGTATCACCCTTCAGTGTTTGAATTCCTAACAAATACTGTAAATACGATGGATTCTGAGCGAAACCTATCCAATATTGAAGAGACTATAGCCATAAATATCTCGACCAAAACAGACATTGTAGAGAATATTTATGTCGGCAAAGGTTGTTCCTCTTCAGAACAGGAAATATATAAAGCTCTTTTCCGCGAATTTAGAGATGTCTTTGCTTGGTCATATGATGAAATTCCAGGCATTGACTCGAGTATCGTTGAACATGAAATTAAGATGTATCCTGATGTCAAACCAGTAAGACAACGGCTTCGGCAGGTGCACCCCAAGAAAGCCGTTGCCATTAAGGCAGAAGTTGAAAAACTCCTCCATGCTGGTTTCGTCTATCCGGTTCCTCTGACCGATTCGGTATCGAATATTGTCCCTGTAATGAAAAAACAGGGAATAATACGAGTGTGCGTTGATTATAGGGATGTAAATCGAGCTTGTCCAAAGGACAACTACCCTACACCCTTCATCGACCAAATAATTGATGAATGCGCCGGATGTGAAATCTTTTCTTTTATGGACGGATTTTCCGGGTATAATCAAATAAATATCCGCCCACAGGACCAGTCAAAGACTGCATTTATTTGTCCGTGGGGCACGTTCGCTTATCGAAAATTACCCTTTGGTTTAAAGAACGCAGGGGCGACGTTTCAGAGAGCAATGAATTATGCTTTCCATGACATCAAGAACATCGTTCAACCTTATCTCGACGACCTTCCGGCTCATTCGCAAAGGCGGACTGATCATCTGCAGCATTTAAGAGCAATATTTCTACGTTGCCGACACTACAAGATAAGACTCAATCCACACAAATGTGTGTTTTGCGTCGGTTCTGGTCGTTTACTTGGCTTTATAGTCTCCAAGGATGGGATTCGTCTCGACCCTTGCAAGGTGCAGGCAATCATTAATTTGCCTCCACCTTCGAACTTGCTTCAGATTCAGAAACTCCAAGGGAAAGCAAACTTTCTGAGGAGGTTCATTCCAAATTACGCAGAACTTGCTAAAGGTTATACCCGTCTCTTGAAAAAGGATGTGCCTTTCGTCTGGGACCAGGTTGTGCAAGCTTCCTTTGATGCTCTGAAAGATGCGCTAGTAAAAGCATCATTAATGTACGCCCCGGACTATCAAAGAGACTTTAACCTGTATCTGGCTGCAGCGGATACGACCATTGCAATGGTTTTAGTTCAAGAAGTCGATGGAATTGAGCACCCTATATATTATTTAAGTAAAAACTTAAATGATACAGAAAGCAAATATTCTCATGTTGAAAAGCTAGCACTTGCTGCTGTTCAAGCGATACAAAGATTTCGGCATTATGTCCTCTTCTGGAAGACTACCGTATTGTCAGATTGCAACCCCATGACTTATATACTATCGTGATAGTTGCTTGGGGGCAAATATTCAAAATGGATAGCTATCCTTCAAGAGTTTGATCTGGAATTTGTAAAATCCAAATCAAAGAAAGCTTTAGTTTTCGCAGAGTTATTATGCGATCTCCCATCATCGTCCAACGATGAAACATCCCAAGAATCAATCGTGGACGAAAGTTTGTTTCTGATATCAGCAAGTGATGAGTGGTATGGAGATATAATAGTTTATCTCCAAACCCAAAAATTTTGGCCAGACACCTCTCACTCAGAACAAAAACGCATTCGATACCAAGCAAAAGACTACATGATCGTCGGTGATACGCTTTACCGTCGTGGTGTCGATACGGTTCTGAGAAGGTGTCTCACCCATGAGGAGGCCGAAAAAGCCCTGAATGAATGTCATTCAGGCACCTGTGGGGGGCATCAATCTGGATACGCTACAGCACAAAAAATCTTACGAGCAGGCTACTTTTGGCCAACCATGTTCAAAGATTGCATTACCGCAGTTAGAAGTTGCCATGCATGTCAGATTTTTGATAGCAAAACCAGAAGACCCCCCACTCCTTTACAGCCAATAATAGCTGTGGGGCCTTTCGCCAAATGGGGCATCGATTTCATGCAATGTAACCCCACCTCGACCAAGGGGCATGGGTATATTATAGTCGCAGTTGACTATTTTACCAAATGGGCCGAGGCGATGCCTACGTTGGATAATACTGGTGAAACAACTGCCCTATTCTTTTTCAATCATGTAGTCGCCAGATTCGGCGTACCACAGGCCATAGTCACAGATCATGGATCGCATTTTCGTAATCACATGATGGTTGAATTAACTGCCAAACTAGGATTGTCTCACGACAGCTCTACTCCTTACTATCCGCAAGCTAACGGACAAGTTGAAGTGATCAACAAGGTCCTGAAGCGCATGCTGCAAAGGATGGTTGGGGTTCACAAAAGAAGATGGCATTTAATCCTGTACTCGGCTTTGTGGGCTTACCGAACGTCGGTAAGGAATGCCACTGGGTTCACACCGTTCCAACTGGTGTATGGCCTGGAAGCAATCCTACCAATCCAGTGTGAAATTTCGTCCCTTAAACTCGCAATTGATCTCCTCCCCGGAACTTCGGAAGAAGAGGCTCGTTTCTTGAAATTAATCCAGTTGGATGAAACCTGTCGTGATGCCGCTTTGGCTAACGAATCTCATAAGAAACAAGTCAAGGCACAGTTCGACAAAAATGTCAAACCCCGTGTCTTCTCAGAAGGTGATTTGGTCCTGCTTTATGACCAAGAATCCGACAAATTGGGAGCTGGGAAATTTAAGTCCTTATGGATGGGCCCTTATATTGTTAAAAGTGTATTAGCAAAAGGAGCCTACGAGTTGGTAGATTATGACGGAATTCCACTGGCGCAACCCCGCAACGGGTTGTACCTTAATCGTTACTATGCCTAATAGTAACCTGTGTGCTTTTGTTACATTTTTGTTTTCGCTAAAGCGTTTGTTTCGGTTTAAGTAATCCGCTTTCTACACTTATTGTAGATGTCAAATCCATTGGAACCGTGGGTTGGATATGCCGACGGAGCGAGTCGTAGTTCGAGGAACCTATCCTCTGCAGCGTGGGCCATTTTTGATCCAAGCGGCGAGCTAGTGAGTTTCAGAGGGGTATGTATTGGTCAATCAACGAATAACATCGCTGAGTATAGCGCGTTGATAGAACTCCTCTCTGATGCCATCACCCATGGCATACGCCGACTAGTCGTCAGGCTAGACTCACAGCTCGTAGTACTACAGCTCAATGGTACCTACTCTGTCCGAAATCCAGTTATTTATCGCAATTTCCTAAGAGTTAAAATCTTGGAAAGACAGTTTGATTTTATCCAATATCAACACATTTCCAGAAACTTAAACACATTAACCGACTCATTAGCAAACTATGTGTTAGATAGAAATTTGCAAAATTGATAAAAAGAGAAGCATCATCAATGTTTCATACATGGATCACATAAAAACTAGAATAAAACACCGAAAATCAAAAATATATAACTGTTTACAGTTTACATATAATGTTCTGTAACCAAGACAAAATCGATCATATGACCTCAAAACTCAAAAATGGCTGGGGGGCACCCTAGCCTAGTGATGCTCATGATAGCAAGCCACGGCCTGTGCAATCATGCGCAGAAGACGAGTCCATCTTCTGGGAACACCAGTAGTATGTCGCTGCAACCGTAGAGGCAACTCGTCGATCCGTACATCCGGAATCCCAAGGGTAAGACCCTCGACCTGTTCCTGCACAGCTGCAAGAGTCTCGGCCAAGTCAAGGTCGCGGAGAATAGCTCTCCCAGGAGCCTCCCCTGCTGGGGCAGCGGTTGGAGCTCTCGGACGAACTGCTGGACGGACAGGACCAACATCTGCATGCACACATGAGTTTGATTAGAGTCTTGATAGAGTAAAGCACAAGGACATTATAAATAAAAAATAGTAAACAGTGATAAGGTCAAAATTTTACCAAGATCGCCCCACTGCTCGCCATCCGGTAGCACCAAATCTGGATCACCTCGGAAATCCATGCCAATATATGGATACTTGGAAAAGGCCATGTCCTACCGCTCGAACCACCTAAATAAGGTATCAGTAAAGGTAATCTGAGATTGACCTGCATGTCTAGACATGTGGTCAACCCACCTCTGCATGCGTGGCTCAGTGGGAGAAGGCAAGTCGAGTGCAATGTACTGAGGTTGCATCAGTGGTATCTTCTCCAAAGCGAAGGCAGTCAAAACTGAACCAAAACCAAAATTCTTCAGTTTCCCGTCCTTTACTTTGGTCAACTGGCTTTTCATCTGAACCAGTACTGCATCACACCAGTTAAAAGCTTTCGGCTGAAGACACTCCAGGGCGTACTGCACATAAGACCTGTTGGCAACATGAGGGGATGCACTACCGGCCATCCTACAAATCGTGTACAGAATAGACCTGAGAGACCTTTCAGTGACCTCACGGATAGTAACCTTGCCGTCTCTGCTCAGCTGGGATCCTTCCCTGCAATACTGACGGACATAGTCTCTCACGCTATCACTCCCTCGGGCCAAACCGGACAAGGAAATGGGGGCACCCCGCCTTGACAACCCAGTCAAGAAGTAAATGTCCACTATGGTCAAAGGGATGGACTTTCCCCTAATCTGGAACACTTGGTTAACAGGATCCCAAGCATCAAGCAGGTACTGCAGTAAAAGTATCTGTGCCCTCATGCTAGAAATGCGGAATAATTTTAGCAAGCCACAGTTCCGCAGCGCGTTCACCGTGACAGGATCATGGAGGGAAATCATGTCCTCCTCTTCGTGCTCTTGTTCTCGCCATGTAAGAGTCATTCTGCTCCAATAAACTCTGCAAAACAAACAAGAGGAGGAGTAAGATCCCTGACTTGATGAGAAAATGGCAAAATTTTCAGGAAAAATTGTGCAACAAAGATGCTTTTCTACGCCCAACGCAGGTAGAGAAGGGTCCCACCTGCGTTGAGGGTCAAAATGCCTTTGAACAGCTTGAACCCCAACGCAGGTTTCGAATGGGGCACCTGCGCTGATGGCAGAGCGCCCTAGTGAAACCCCAGGGGCTCATGGGGGCAAGAAAACAGGCACAAAACTGAAAAATGAAACCATGAAAAGAGAGAGCTAGGGTTTAGCTCCTACCTGATCCAAACGGCGCTGAGAATCGTCCACAGAATCTCCCGAAATCAGCTGGTGAAAAATCAAGAGGAAGAGGCACCTCCAAAGCTCCAATAAGCCAAATGCAAATGAAATGGTAAAATGAGAGGTAAAAACACCTTTTAATTGCTTTTTACGTAGTTCAAAGTGAAATATTAGAATTTTTTACCTCATGTTATCCGTTTCTAACAAGTTTGTTGCAGCAATTGATGATACGGTACTATCTCTGAAAGGAGAAAAGCTAGTCATGGTAAAATATGAATTTGACCTTATCAAACGAGCAGTTTTGGCAAAGTTCATGCTCGTTAAAAAATAAACGCAAAACCGAGCAGTTTTAGCAAGAGTTCATGCTTGTTAAAAAATAAATGCACCTGTGAGCAAGCTTCCCCCAGAGTTCAAGCTCATCAAGAAAAAATGAACCGGTAAATAGCCATTTGAGATCGTAGATTCATCAGCCATAAAAGCCTTGGTCGTGTTTGCACCGTCACCTCCACTCGTCATTTGGCCGATCATTCACATCCACTTGATTGTTTACCTATTTTGAGGAACAGCTGCGAAGAGTGATTTCACCTAGCCATCCTTGTAACATTGCCGTGATTGGAAAATTCCAACCTGTACCTGGAATCTGCTGCTATCCCTGTTTATCACTCGTTCCTCAAAATACGAGTCTTCTTTGAGCTCTTTTCACTGACTCGTAAAATATGAAAAGTTTGCCGAGTTTTGGCCTTCCAGCTCGTTAAAGGGACCGGAAGAGCTATCCCTCCTCTAGATTTTAATCTTTTTGGACCTGAGGGATTATTGCACAAAAAGATCGAGCGCTTGTCTAGTTCGGCTCGATAAAGCTATCGAACACTCATCCCTTCTGTATTGTTTTATACTTTTTCGGACTTAAGGGATTAGATGACGAAAAAGGACCTTTGGAGTTAACTTTATGTACCTTTTTAGACTCTCTAAAAATGAAAAGGACCGAGTTGTCTTTGTCGCTAGGCTCGTTAAAAATATTGAATAGCGACAAACTTGTCTTTAGACGAGAACGAGTTTCCCTATCGCTAGGCTCGTTAAAACATAGCGATGGGCTTGCCCGAAGGGCAGGTTATAGAAAAAGCATATGTTATCCTCCTCAAGCTTGACAAAAATAAAGAGGTACTGGTCAGAAATGACTGGGGAAAAATTGGGAGAACCTCAAAGCTTAATGGTAGCAAGTCGCTCTTGAACATGACACTTTTGCCTCCGTAAAACATCGGGTTGGGTTGTTTTCATTCACCGGTCCCTTCACCATGGTCTCGCCATACCATCCACATTTGGGGTAATGCTACCGATCCATCACATCAGTGTCATTATATGTTCAAGAGATGTCGTTCAGAGAGTGTCAACCGGGTCCCATCCACTGCCATACATCATCTTTCATCCTTTCATGACCGCCACCCTGAATCATATTTCACAGATCGTTTTCACCATCATCACAATCACTAGCTCCGTTCCGTGTCACTGATGTGGGATTCATTAAGGCCCTCCTTTGATGGATCGCTTCTTGTCGACATCAGCTCATTATCCAAGAAGTTGATCTAGGAACACCCCCCCCTAGTACTTTGAAGCTTGCATGCCTCAATGGCAAGTTTCTCACTTCCGGCGACAGGTATACATCAATGACCTTCGACCGGGAGATTTTGCGTGGTGTTCGACGCCAAGTCCTATATTCACACCACGTGAATTGTGCTGCAGTACCTTGAGGGTCATCATCATTATCGGTGATTCCTCTCGCGCTTGTTAACAGTTTACATTATTGACTGGTAATCAAGCGATGTCTTTCCATGTTCGACTCCAAGAAATTCTCACATGGATCGACTTGTACTTAGAGTGAAGATCGGACGAGTTTTGAAGACCCCAGATCTAGTTTCATCCATCCGGGCTGCGATATATATTCAAGAGATAAAAACATTGACATGTGCAGCAGATGATCATCCTAATCAAAGGATGATAATTTTAGCAGAGAATTATCAGTCTACCATCAGACGATCGTCTGTTTTATGTACAGAAAAATGTATTTATAAAGCTGAGCATGGGAAATGCCCGCATCAGCTAGATCATGAAATTAGTATGAAAAATAATGTATTGTATTGTATTTTGTTATAGGTCACCTCCCGACGATTGAATGAACTTCGGATCCTCCTGATAAAGCATTTCACCCGATAGACGACCTCATACTTTAGGGGGCAACTGTTATAGACATTTTTGTGCCTTACAGCATGAAGCATGAAATGTCAATAATCTGATGGATCCAAAGTCCCTAAACATGTTGTTCCTACCCCTAGAGGAACAAGGTCAGCAAACCACAGCACTTCAGATCAGTTCTCCACTGAAAAACACTCAAAAACAGGTCAATTCTGGATCATGTCAACTGCTCCACTGAGCATCTGCGCTGAATGTCAACTGCTCCATGGTGTACCTGCGCTGAATTTCAACTTCATCAAAGGCTACCTGCGCTGAGCGAGTTTGGACATGTGGAGGAATCTTTCCTCAATGTGTCAGTGCCCAGGAAGCTTCCAAAATGACACTTGGATCAAAAGATTCGCCTAAGTGAAGAGTAAGAGGTTCTAAAACTCCGAGTGGAAGGTAGAATCTCCAAGTGGACTCAAGAACTGAAGAACAACTGGGGTTGAAGAGGACAACAGTCACACATCAAGCTGACTTATCTTCACTCCAAAACTCTATATAAGGATCTCATCCCATGGGATCTGGAGGCCGGAATTTTGTGCAAAGAATTGCTGTTGGTTTACAGTTGAGAGTATTGGGTGATTGCTTGAAGGAGGTGAAGAGGAGATTTCTTTCCATCGGGAAGGTGATGCTGGATTGGGCCTCTTATGGTTGTATCACCACCTGAACCTTACTTTCTTCCATTAATAAAGCATTTGAGGTTCTTCTATCCGCATGTGTTTCAATGATGTGTTTCCTTACTTGCGTATTTGATTTATGCTAATCCTTGAATCAATTATGAATGCATGCTTCTTGTAGTTTCCTTTCCTCGTCTTGTTTGCAGGATCTTGTGTAGCTGGGCCCGTGAGAAGACAAGGAGCTGGGAGCAAGCAGCAAAGAGAGAAGATTGGATCGACCATTCGCGCAAGACATCGGTGAGTGGATCTCTTCCTTTCCTCTTTTGCATGTCATAAAGAAGTAATCTTAGATAGCTTTGCTTTGACTGTTGCTAAGGAACTATCACCCTTAGAGTGGGATAGGGTCATTCCGTGTTGGATACTTTTCCCTACAACAACTATGTATCTTTTTCTCAAAGAAGATTTAATAGAGGGGATTTCCTCTTGTCTTAATTCACAACGTTTTTTAGTGGTTTTACTCTTGATATTGGGGGGTTTGTTGGGGAGAGGTTTTATGTCTCTCCCTTTAATCCCTATTTGAAGGGCCCCATTAGTGCACCATCTCATGTGTTAATGTTAGGCATTTCCCTTTGACCCCTTCCACCTCAACGACTCATCACAAGTCACCCCTTGACAATAACATGGTGGCACCACCTCCACAAATAATTCATATGTCATACATGGTTAGTATAAATTTGTTAGAAATATTTAAGCTTATTAATGACCCAATATATTATGATCTTACTTGTCATACAATGTCATCTAAGATCCCCTCAATAGTACTTAATCCCAAAGTGGTTTACGTGAAAAGTATAAAATACCTAAAAATGAGACTTCCATGCTTAGTATGCTATTCGTTAATCAAGACCATAATATTTACTCAAAATAAATTATTTTCAATGCAATTTGTATAGGTATTTTAAGAATGACTAAGTGGGAGAGGATTAATGAGTTGGAAGTTGAAGACCCGGAATATATGATAATATTTTCGGCAGAAGCCTTAACATGGAGAGAGATTGAAGGGGACCAAGTTTCAGTTATTCCATATTGTCGACTTGATGATTTCATAAGTGGAGACGAATCAAATGAAAGTGCACCCACTCAATTTCTTCTTAAGTCTCATCAAAGTCAAAAAATAGAGGATATCAAACACACCTATTACTCAACATATATAGAGTACGATGTGTGAGTCTCTATATACTTTTTCAAGATACGTATAATTTTTTCAATATGCATAAATATTATATCTAATTTGTAGTAATTTTTTACCTACATTTATTGGTGTGCATATGATCCATAATCGAAAAAGAGAATTGGGAGTGCATCCTCTGATCAAAAAGACAAACTGCAATCGACATGAAAGTGTTAAAGTTGGTTTCCAATGTCACTTATTTGTGCGACAACTTCAACTTAAACAAGATAATGTTGTAATAATATATACTACATGTAGGCATATTGATAAATCCAATGTTATTTGTCATGAGACAGATGCAATCGGTAGGCCTACGAGATTCAATTATGCACCACATTTAACAAGGGATATGCGATCTAGTGTCCAACATTTCATTCAAAGAGGTTTTAATGTTTCAATGATATGGGACAAGTTCATCTCTAATGTGAAGGATGGATCTAGTGAGTTATACACAGGGATATCTCGAGATACATACATGACAAGACAAGATATATTAAACATTTACAATGATACCATAAGGCTAGAGTATGTTAAAGATCAAAGTGATCCAAACAATGTAGAATGCTAGTATAAGGAACACCCTGAGAGTTTTTTCTTTTACCAAAAATAAGATCTTGTTGAAAATATCCCTTTTATCATAGGCATACAAACAAATTCGTTGTGTTCAATGATGCTGAAATACTCTCACAATAATATTATCTCAATGGATTCAACATTTAGTACAAATAAGTATGGGGTGAGTACATATTTATCCTAAATTTGATTCATTTATTCAACCTCATATTAATGCATGTATCTTATATAAATATAATTATGCACATTTTTTGTAATGTAGTATCAACTTTACACCTTAATGGTTTTCAATGAACATCACAATGGGGTTCTAGTAATATCATGAGACAATACTATAGCTAATCTTTCTAAATGGATGTTGGCCTTATTTCCAATTGGAAACAAAGAGTAACCAGATTGGCATGTTCTTGCCTTCATCACAGATGATGATAGTATTGAAATTGAAGCGTTAAGGTGATGTGTTTATTATTTTTATAAAAGGCATAAAAAATATTGTTAATGTATAATCTCTCTAAAAATTATGTTATTCCATGTATTCAATCAAGTGTACAGTATTATTATGTGTGTGGCATGTTCGTTGTTCATGGTTGAAGAATGTTGGAAATAAGGTCCAAGGAAGGGAAAGCCAAATACACATTTTTCATGGTTTAGGAGAAATCATGCACACGTGTAAAGATGACGAATTTGTAAAAAAAATAAGTTGAAAGCTTATTTGAAGAATTCAGTGAACAAAAAACGTTTTTGGAATATTTTAAAACTACATGGTTAGCCAACAAAAAAATATGTAAGCTTCTTATTGGTGGTTTTAATGACTCTATTTTTGATGTCATATGTATACTTATTAATATATAACTAATAAATTTCTTTCTACAGATATGTGGGAAAAAGAACAAAATTTTTTCCACATTCCAATCAAGATACGAATAATACAATTGAATCTTACCATCGGTATATCAAGGAAAGGTACCTAAGTGAGAAGAAAAATGCATGCCATAGAAGGGTTGATTGGTTAATCTATGTTTTCTTAACAAAGGTTGTATTATATTACAATCATATGCAACATTTAAAAGAAGCTGGTTTTGTATGCCCCAGAAAAATCCTGGAACAATTGAACTCATCCAAGTGTAGAGCTAAGAAAATCCCAAATGAAGATTGTGTGCCTAATGAAAAGAGTAATTATTATTGGTTTCATAGCCAAAATAAGGATACTCGTGACATTTGGTACAATGTCACATATAAGGGTTCTAATCTACACTTATGTAATTGCAATTGGGCCCTGAATGGAAATATCTGTAAACATGTATTGAAAGTTGAGATGTTGGTGAGTAACACTATTTTGGGTGAAAATGTACTACCTGGTGTCACTGATCCCACTACAAAAAGGCCTAGAATTCTATTTGATATGAATGAAACACCTATATTGGGCCCCAAAATCCAAACAGAGCTTATACCATGCTTTGATTCTCCCCCCAATCTGAATTATCATAATGAAGCAAGCATTGATGATTTAGAGAATTTCTCATATAATGTTGAATCAACCAATGTATGACAAGATAGTGCATTCTCTAAAGATGATGAGATGAAACATGTTAACTCATCAACTCATGAGAAATTGAGATCCGTAATACCTACAAATTTGGAACAGGCATATGCATTGAACAACTTGGGAGACAAATCATGTCAAGAATACAAAAAAATGTTTTTCAATACTATAACTTCGTCCAAGATCACTACTAAGAGAAAATATAGTTTTTTGAGTCTAGTCAATAAAAAAAGACGACATGGTCGCAAGTCAAAATCAGCGACAGATAAACTACAATTTGAAAGGGTTGGATGAGTTCATGCAAGAAAAAAAAGCATGAATGAACAATTGGAGTTATCTTATAAAAAACAAAGAAATGTGGACCATATGCCCGATATAATGCAAGATTATATTATATCCAAAATTGGTATGGAAATTTCATGCTATGAATTGTTTTACGTTAAATGCGATATATTATCATGTTCAATACATTTGCATAACTATATGAATTTTTTTATTTTTACAGCTGAGGGACCTTGATGCAGGGCAAACCTGCCATTACCAGGATCCTCCTACTGACTTCCAATTCCCAAAACAAACAATCATTCTAGCTGTGCTTGGCTCAATATTATTGCATAGATCCGCAACACATATTCAACAAAACTGCCATTCTATGGATATCCACGATATGCCAGGATCTGAACTCTCCAAATTCTATATGAATTGAGCCAGGCGCACAATTAAACAAAGGTGAAGGAACCACGCGTTCCTCTGACCGAATTAAGCTGCAGGATTTTATATATTGCCATGCGCACATCACACTTTAAATTCTGGTTCTTTAAAATTACAATTGTGATAAAAATATGGGCATACAGGCAACTATATTAATACGCAGGTTTATCTATGCATCCACAGCCTTTTTAATATGCACAGATAGTTCCGACTCCGGTGTCCACGCAATAGAAAAACACACAGCGATTGGGTGCACGGAAGTCTTGAAGGCACGCTCATACAGCACACAACTTATTAATAAACACGCAACTCAAGCCATGTAACATTTCCAAATCAATGCTATTGAATTTATAGTGCAGCGTGTTTAAATCTAGATGGACACTAAGATGCGATCACACCATTCATAAGGTAATAACCCCGCTGCCGCAGACAGGCTATGGTTTGAACCGGTCATCAACCCTGAATACAAACGCTTCTGCCCACATAAAAACCCGGAACTGCACAAACTATATAAAGGCTTTTCATGATTTAGAACCAAACAATCAAAACAGTTCCATTAATGGCGCTTGCTTAGGAATTGGTCGTCTTTAAATTTTCCATTATAGAGAGCTTATTACCTATAGCCAAAACAAATATCATGCAGCCTGTATTATTCAACCAACAATATATGTAAATGACTGTCACGGAAATTTAAACCGGTTCTGAACCTGTATTACCCCATCGCCCACGGTAGTCATACACAGTAAATGCATGTAACACTTACATGCATTTCACCGCGATTCACCTCTCCTTGTAGCCAGAATCAATACGAGGTTGTTTCAAATGTTGAAATATATTATGAATGTCGTCCTTCCATGCTTATAACACGCCTTCGAACTTACGATCGAAATCCGTGAGCAATTGTCTTTCACCTGCAGGAAGGAACACGCTACCTTAAACTTTGATACACAATTACATATTCTAGCCTTCAAATGTGTTTATGGTATGCGCCAACACATTTATGCATAGGCTTGAGCCACGTTTCGCTGTCCACGGGTGTTGTCGATACCATCCCACAATACAGTCCTGCTGTCCATGCCATAGAAACAAAACACAGTGATTCTACTGTGGTTAAATGTAGACTTTATAACACAACGATACATTCGTTTCACCATACACAGAGCGGTTCATAATTTTAAGCGACCTTCCTCAATCATGGAAATGACGGAATCACAAGACAAGCTCAGAGATTTTACAGTCATCTAATCTATATATATGAGATTTAAAATAAAACCATTATTTACAAACTTCTTCTTGGCCAGATCTTCAATGTTCATGGCCTTTAGAATTTGCTCGAAGGCTTCTAACCAGTGATCTCACACTCTATCTCACTCTCACTTACTCTCCCATTTTCTCTCCAAACCCCTTCCTATTTAAAAATCATTAAATTAAATGCTCAATCTCTTAAAATCCTCAACAACCCCTAAATCTCTCAACATCCCTAAAGGATAGGTTTTTATCCCTAAAATCATTCAATTCATTAAATTTCCTCATATCCTTTTATTAATAAAAGGATATTTACATAAATCCTCACCTTCTCCTATTTAATTCAAATTAATTAATAAAATATTAAAAATCATCACACCCCCCTTTTATCACATATTTACAAATGAAAAAATGTCTTGATGCTCCTGCATCAGACACCCAACGTTAAAATTAATCATGATCGCCCGATCATGTGTTCGGATCTGTGTATGCCTGGATCCCATATCTTGTGCTGCAACTTTCCACTTGCCACTGCTTCTTTTTGATGTTCTTCTCCAGGTTTCCACACTTTATGTTGCATTGCTCCACTGGATGTGCTCTCACAATCTTTTACTGTCTTTCTTTTGCTGCTTCTCCTTTGTTTTACTGCTGCTGGCATCTTCCGGGATTCTTTCATCATCATCCGCCTCATCAGTTTAATTTCCAACTCTTTTGTCAGCACATCAGTATGCTGATTTGTATTCACCATGAGACTGTTAACTGGTCTCTCCTTCTTACCATCATCTGCTCCATAACTATCATTCATGAGAACTTTCCTGCCTTGCTTCCTCAGCAGATTATCCTGCACATAAGTCCTTTGTCTCTCCAACTCTCTTCTCTGGAAATCTAGTTTCCTATACAATTCAACAACTTCATTAGAAGTAGAACTTGGAAACTTCACACGATTTTCCATACCTTCACCAATGCTTGACCAATCATCAGCTGGTCCTTCTCTTTCTGCATCAACATCCTGATTAGACTCCTTCGTCTTCATCTCCTTCTGAGATCTTGCTATCTCAACATCGATCCGAACAGCCTTCAGATTCAATTTTTCTTGAACAAACTCTAAAGCTTGCTCATTTCCTTGTACTGTACCTGTAAACATACACAACTCATTAGTTTTTAAATCACAAGACTTTTCAGTCTTGACTGCTTCCTCCAATTCCATCTCTCGCTCAAGAACTCTAAGTTCCCTTTTCAACAAGGCAATCACAATTTGCCTCAACCTCCTCTGCAATTGTTTCCAAACCACTCTCTTTCCCTTCAGTGGAAAGATCCAACCTCTATTCTGATTTTCCTGCTCTTGCAGCCATTCCTCTAGTACCTGCAATTGCACTTTCATTACTGCAATCTCTCTTTCCCTGACTTCTGCAGTCATCTCATCGCTGTGGCATTCCTCTGAACCTCTTCTTTGATCCTCCATGATCATCTTCTCACTTGCCATGAGTTGCAGTAGCCTCTGCAACAAGCTCTCCTGTCTTGCCGCCACTTACCTCACCAAGCTCTCCTCACTCAGTCTTTTGGTAAGTACTGGTTCACTGCCTCTGGAACCTTTCGAGCACTCTCTCTGCTCTCTTCAGGCTATCTCTTCAACTCACCTTCTTCCTCCTTATTCAGCCTTTAGCTGAATGCCAGGTTCGCTGCCATCATCTTCTCTGCAACCACAAACTTCATTTACAAATTTCAAATCAGGAAAATCATCTCACCTCTTAAGATCTTGCATGATCTTTTGCTCCCTGCAATTCTGTTCACTTGCAATTGTGTATGCTGCATATCAGATTTAAAACTCTGATCTTCATTCATCAATAGTCAAAAATACATTTCAGTTTTCAAAATAAACATTTTCCAACTCAACAGAGCCAAGCTCTGATACCACTTGATGCAGGGCAAACCTGCCATTACCAGGATCCTCCTAATGACTTCCAATTCCCAAAACAAACAATTATTCTAGCTGTGCTTGGCTCAATATTATTGCATAGATCCGCAACACATATTCAACAAAACTACCATTCTATGGATATCCACGATATGCCAGGATCTGAACTCTCCAAATTCTATATGAATTGAGCCAGGCGCACAATTAAACAAAGGTGAAGGAACCACGCATTCCTCTGACCGAATTAAGCTGCAGGATTTTATATATTGCCATGCGCACATCACACTTTAAATTCTGGTTCTTTAAAATTACAATTGTGATAAAAATATGGGCATACAGGCAACTATATTAATACGCAGGTTTATCTATGCATGCACAACCTTTTTAATATGCACAGATAGTTCCGACTCCGGCGTCCACGCAATAGAAAAACACACAACGATTGGGTGCACGGAAGTCTTGAAGGCACGCTCATACAGCACACAACTTATTAATAAACACGCAACTCAAGCCATGTAACATTTCCAAATCAATGCTATTGAATTTATAGTGCAGCGTGTTTAAATCTAGATGGACACTAAGATGCGATCACACCATTCATAAGGTAATAACCCCGCTGCCACAGACAGGCTATGGTTTGAACCGGTCATCAACCCTGAATACAAACGCTTCTGCCCACATAAAAACCCGGAACTGCACAAACTATATAAAGGCTTTTCATGATTTAGAACCAAACAATCAAAACAGTTCCATTAATGGCGCTTGCTTAGGAATTGGTCGTCTTTAAATTTTCCATTATAGAGAGCTTATTACCTATAGCCAAAACAAATATCATGCAGCCTGTATTATTCAACCAACAATATATGTAAATGGCTGTCACGGAAATTTAAACTGGTTCTGAAGCTGTATTACCCCATCGCCCACGGTAGTCATACACAGTAAATGCATGTAACACTTACATGCATTTCACCGCGATTCACCTCTCCTTGTAGCCAGAATCAATACGAGGTTGTTTCAAATGTTGAAATATATTATGAATGCCGTCCTTCCACGCTTATAACACGCCTTCGAACTTACGATCGAAATCCGTGAGCAATTGTCTTTCACCTGCAGGAAGGAACACGCTGCCTTAAACTTTGATACACAATTACATATTCTAGCCTTCAAATGTGTTTATGGTATGCGCCAACACATTTATGCACAGGCTTGAGCCACGTTTCGCTGTCCACGGGTGTTGTCGATACCATCCCACAATACAGTCCTGCTGTCCATGCCATAGAAACAAAACACAGTGATTCTACTGTGGTTAAATGCAGACTTTATAACACAACGATACATCCGTTTCAACATACACAGAGCGGTTCATAATTTTAAGCGACCTTCCTCAATCATGGAAATGACAGAATCGCAAGACAAGCTCAGAGATTTCACAGTCATCTTATGAGATTTAAAATAAAACCATTATTTACAAACTTCTTCTTGGCCAGATCTTCAATGTTCATGGCCTTTAGAATTTGCTCGAAGGCTTCCAACCAGTGATCTCACACTCTATCTCACTCTCACTTACTCTCCCATTTTCTCTCCAAACCCCTTCCTATTTAAAAATCATTAAATTAAATGCTCAATCTCTTAAAATCCTCAACAACCCCTAAATCTCTCAACATCCCTAAAGGATAGGTTTTTATCCCTAAAATCATTCAATTCATTAAATTTCCTCATATCCTTTTATTAATAAAAGGATATTTACATAAATCCCCACCTTCTCCTATTTAATTCAAATTAATTAATAAAATATTAAAAATCATCACACCCCCCTTTTATCACATATTTACAAATGAAAAAATGTCTTGCTGCTCCTGCATCAGACCTACATATCACAACATTCCAAATATTTGAATTCATTTATTTAATGAATAGGCTATTGAAAAAAAATCTAGCATTGGGAACTCTGCTTCAGCCATTAACATCCCAATTTACTCCCCAAGGGTGCTTCCCCCTATTGTACAACCAATGAGGATGTATCATCACCCACACCCACCACCTCTTCCATATTTTACTTCCACCATGCCTTTATCCATCACCCCTGAACCATGCCTATATATGTCACCAAGTGCTCCACCATCTACCCTGGAAGGGCAATCTTCTCCATTGCCTCAGATCCTCAGAGTGAGAATGAGTATTTGATCAAAATCTCATCATGAATTAATGAAATTGATGCTATGCCTTTCAATTTTTACAACTAATTGATTATTGTAATTTTTGCAGAAATATCAATTTCGAAATCCACCTGGGAGTGCCAAGAGGAGTGAGGGTGACTTATAGACCCATACTTTAGATCGATCATGATGTTGTTTTTCCATTATGTCATTTATGGGCATGAGCTTCCATTATCTATGTTGGAAATGAAGTTCTATTTTGTAAAAAAGAAAAATGTATAGTTGGACCAATTTTGAATAAAAGTACATAAATTTAGACTTGCGTTTATGACAGCATATTCATTGAGTTTTAAATTCATGATGTGGGTTTGATGTTATATTCTATCAATGTTACATTACTTTTGATGAATGTAGTTATAATGGATTTTTTTATTTTATTTACAAATTATCAAGTTTGCAAGTTAAGTTACTTTTATATTTATATCTTATTTGATGTTGCATGCCTAGATGAACATATCATTACCATGGAACTTTTCTTACTTATAATAATAGATTTATCATGTACATGATGTTGATGTAGATGTATCATGTACATGAAATTAATTTTATGCATTTTTTTACAACTAATTGATTAATTAATTAATTAATGTAAACTAATTAAATCATTATTTGTACAAAATAAACAATATGGAAATAAATTATATCGAACCACATAATATAAAAAAAGGGCTTAATCAATCCCTATGGCTCGATTGAGCCTTAACGCTCGATCGAGTGTTATAGCTCGATCAAGGGTTAGTTTTCAACCCTTGATCGAGCTTTTGTTTTAATGCCTAAGGAGAATACACGAAGTATAGGGCACAAAACGTATGTATAGTGAGAATACAAGAAGTGTGTAAGATTTTTTTGAGACATGGAAGAATAAGAGCACAAAAAGTATGTATGGTGAGAATATCGGTAAGAAATATGCATAGTGAGAGTGCACCAAAGAAAATGTACACTAGTAAAAAGATGAAATATCCATGGTATATGTGCATATATTCCATATATGCACAACTTTTGTATATGCGTAGATCTTCTGTATATGTGCAACTTCTATATATGCACATATAAAAAAGCTAAGAATATATAGAAGTTGCGAAGTTCCGCAATATGCATACACAATAGTCTCTATATATGCACAACTTCTGTATATGCACATATTTTTCGTATATGTGCAACTTACATATATGGCATATATTTCGTATATGTGCATATCGTCTGTATATGCGTATCTTCTGCATATGCACATATCTTTCGTATATACTCATATTTAGAAGATATCTACATATACAAAAGAAACGTATATATGGAAGTTACGCATATACGGAAGATATGTGCATATATAGAATTTGTGCATATCTCATGTGCATGTGCAATTTCCGTATATACACATATCCTCCATATATGCATATACAACAACCTCCATATGCACATATCTTCTGTGCCTATCCTGAAGAAGTGCATATACGGAAGCACATATATGGAAGACATGCCCATATATGGAAGTTGTTCATATGTGGAAGACATGCACATATATGAACCTTGCACATATGTAGAGGCTAGAGTTCTGCACAACTTCTGCATATGTGCATATCTTTTGTAAATGCACATTTTTTTTCCGTATATGTGCATATCTTCCATATATGTGCATATCTTTTGTAAATGTGCATACCTTCTCTACAGTGCACAACTTTTGTATATGTGTATACACAGAAGTTCTGTGCATATGGAAAATATGCATATATATTGAAGTTGTGTATATATGAAGGTTAAAGTTGTACATGTGTATGTGCATATACGAAAAATATGCACATATACAAAATATATGTGCATATACAAAAGTTTCACATATACAGAGTATATACGCGTATACGAAAGTTGTGCATATACGGAAGATGTGCACATGTACAAAAGTTATGCGTATTTATGGAAGATATGAACATATATAAAAGATATGTGTATTTACGAAAGAAGCATAAATTTTATATATTAAGGTAGCACAACTTTATATATGTGCATCTTTTGTATCGCATATCTTCCGTATGTGCACAACTTATATATATGTGCATATCTTCCGTATATGCACATAAATAGATGATGCACACGTATGGATGTTAAAGTTGTGCATAGATTTTGTATATGCACATATATTAAAGTTGTGCTTATACAAAGATTATAAGGAACCTGCATTTTTATAGAGACTGAAGTTATGAGAAACTTCTGTATAAGCGCATATCTTCCGTATATGTAGAAATTCTATATATGCTCGTATATTTCATATATATGCGAAATTAACATGTTATATACTTATTGAAGTTGAGTATATAAGAAGGTTGAAGTTATTCTCAACTTTTGTATATGCGCATATATGGAAGTTACGTATATACAAAAGTTGTGCATATCTTCCATATATGCACAACTTCTGTATATGCGTATATCCTCTGTATATGTGCAACTTCCATATATGCACATATACAAAAGATAAGTATATAAAGAATTCATGCAAAACTTCCATAATATGCATACACAACAGTCTATATATATGCACAACTTCTATACTTGCACATATCTTCTGTATATGCGCAACTTTTATATATGTGCATATCCTCTCTATATGTGTATCTTATGTATATTCACATATCTTCTGTATATACACATATTTAGAAGATATGCACATATACTTGAAACATATATATGAAAGTTACACATATATGAAAGATATGTGCATATCTCATGTGCATGTGCAACTTCCGTATATACGCATATCCTCCATATATGCATATCTGACAGCCTTCATATGCACATATCTTATGTGCCTATACTGAAGAAGTGCATATACGGAAGCCATGCACATATATGGAGGCTAGAGTTCTGCACAACTTCCGTATATGCGCATATCTTCCATATATGCACATCTTCCGTAAATGCACATTTGTTTTCCATATATGTGCATATTTTTTGTAAATGTGCATACCTTCTCTACAGTGCACAACTTCTGTATATGTGTATACACAAAATTTATGCTCATATGGAAAATATGCATATATATTGAAGTTGTGTATATATGAAGGTTTCAGTTGTACACGTGTATGTGCATATACGAAAAATATGCACATATACAAAATATATGTGCATATATAAAAGTTTCACATATACAAAATATATATGCATATACGGAAGTTGAGCATATACGAAAGATATGTACATATAAAAAAGTTATGAGTATTTACAGAATATATGAACATATATAGAAGATATGTGTATTTATGAAAGAAGCATAAATTTTATATACAGAGGTAGCACAACTTTATATATGTGCATCTTTTGTATCGCATATCTTCCGTATGTGCACAACTTATATATATGTGCATATCTTCTGTATATGCACATAAACAAAAGATGCACATATATGGAGGTTAAAGTTGTGCATAGATTTTGTATATGCACATATATGAAAGTTGTGCTTATACAGAAGATTATACGGAACCTGCACTTTTATAGAGACCGAAGTTATGCACAACTTCTGTATAAGCGCATATCTTCTGTATATGTACAACTTCTATATATGCTCGTATATTCCATATATATGTGAAATTGACATGTTATATACTTATTGAAGTTGAGTATATAAGAAGGTTGAAGTTATTCTCAACTTTTGTATATGCGCATATATGGAAGTTACGTATATACGGAAGTTGTGCATATCTTCCGTATATGCACAACTTCTATATATGCATATATCCTCTGTATATGTGCAACTTCCATATATGCACATATACAAAAGCTAAGTATATAAAGAAGTTGTGCACAACTTCCATAATATGCATACACAACAGTCTATATATATGCACAACTTCTCTACCTGCACATATCTTTCGTATATGCGCAACTTTTATATATGTGCATATCCTCTCTATATGTGTATCTTACGTATATTCACATATCTTCCATATATACGCATATTCAGAAGATATTCACATATACTTGAAACATATATATGAAAGTTAAACATATACGGAAGATATGTGCATATCTCATGTGCATGTGCAACTTTCGTATATACGCATATCCTCCATATATGCATATCTGACAACATCCATATGCGCATATCTTATGTGCCTATACTAAAGAAGTGCATATACGGAAGACATGCACATATATGGAGGCTAGAGTTCTGCAGAACTTCCGTATATGTGCATATCTTCCGTATATGCACATCTTCTGTAAATGTGCATTTCTTTTTCGTATATGTGCATAACTTTTGTAAATGTGCATACCTTCTCTACAGTGCACAACTTCTGTATATGCGTATACACAGAAGTTGTGCGCATATGGAAAATATGCATATATATGGAAGTTGTGTATATATGAAGGTTGCAATTGTGCATGTGTATGTGAAGAAACGAAAAATATGCACATATACAAAATATACGTGCATATACAAAAGTTTCACATATACAAAAGATATACACATATACAGAAGTTATGCATATACAGAAGATGTGCACATATACAGAAGTTATGCGTATTTACGAAAGATATGAACATATATAGAAGATATGTGTATTTATGAAAGAAGCATAAATTTTATATACGGAGGTAGCACAAGTTTATTTATGTGAATATTTTGTATTGCATATCTTCCATATGTGCACAACTTATATATATGTGCATATCTTCCGTATATGCACATAGACAAAAGACACACATATATGGAGGTTAAAGTTGTGCAGAGATTTTGTATATGCACATATATGAAAGTTGCCCTGATGCAGGAGCATCCAGCTAGGGCACCAAGACCGGGTATTGGTCTCTGCCAGGATGGAGAGTTATATTAGCATAATGGTTTTCTTTATGGTCAGTTTGTCAAAGTAGGATGTAGGACTTAGTTTTTATTTTTAATATCAGTATTAGTCAAGGACAGTTTGGTCAGTTAGGGTCATTTATTTGTTTATTTTTAATCAACAATAGGTTAATAATTGTTCTATCATTTTAAAGGAAAAAGACAAATGTGTCCAATGTAAAATCTTGTCGTATAGGCATAACCGAATACTTGAATAGTTATGTAACGATAAGACTTACAACTAAAAAAGTAACTACACAGTTCAAGTAACTGTAGATAGAGAACATAAATGTAACATCGAAAATCATTGACAAGGTTAAGCAATTTTGCATGCAAGTAATAAAAAAAGACAGGGAACAAATTTATCATCCATCCATCTGTAATATTGTCTTCATACTATGTATCTATATTTCTCAATCATTAAGCAATTTAGAAATGACAAACAAAGTGCAGGCATACATCTTTACGTTTTTCCTCTCTTAAGGAATAAAGTACTGTCGAACGCATACGAGTTTCCAAGACCAGAATGGAAAAACAGTGAACAAGCCCATGGCCAAAAGAAAATCAACACAGCAAACCAATTGAACGAGAAAATTAGAACCTGAATATCAGTTGGACAAACCCCAAATAGAGGTAATTCATTACAGTCTGTTAAATACCATTTCTTTTCATTTCCAACGAAACATAAAAATATATGATTGTTATTACATAAAAGTCCAGTATTAGATTGTCAGAATAAATAGAAGAAACAACAACCAAGAGACAGATCAGAACCTAGTCAAGGGTTTAACATCATGAAACCCTCGTGTCCAAATAAAAAGTTCAATGAACACAAATTACCAAACCAACACTATAAATAGAGGTGGGCCTAGGTCGTATAATGACACAAGCAAGAGCCAATCAAACAAACGTTGAAGCGCGGCCAACCAATAGAAACTACAAACCCTAGTGACAACCTACAAGACTACGGTGACAAAGCCTACCAGGAAAGAACCAGAGGGTTTGAGAACCGAAGAATTGGAGCCACCCACGTCCAAGGTCGAGCCTTGACCTGCGAAGCCAGAACAAGCAACTATTAGTCAGACCTCGGATAAAAGAAAACCACCAGAGCTATAGTTCAGGTAAGGGGAGAACAAAACCTTACCTGGGAACGTGTTTGTATAAAGAAACCGTAGGCTAGTGAGCCACAGAACACGGGAGTTACCTGAGATGAAGGAGCAAACCATTTGTTAGCATTGGAACCAGTTGAAAACAAAAGTAAAGCATGGAAAGATGAATTACCTGGGAAGTCATAGCAGAGCGAGCCACCGTGCCTGTAACCTGAGCATACGAAGACAATAACAAAAAAAATTTAGCAGCAAAGTCATAGCAAAGTAACAAACAACAGGACAGTAACAGTTGGAAGCCAGACAAGACCAACCAGTGGTCGATTCCATGTTCGAGCAGATGAAATAACAAATTGTGCCCAGTAATGAATAAACGAATCTCCAGAACACGTGATAGGACCACACAGCAAAGAACAAAGTGGCCAATAGCATAGGCAAGCCTATAGTTCAACATTCATTTGCAGACAGAACCAAAACAGACCAACACCATAGAAACCCTCGCAGAGCTCACATAGCAGAACAAAAATGTCGAAATGACAAAATGCCAAAGGGTTTTGCTGAAGTGAACTAGTGGGAAACGAGGATCAAGGCAGGACAGGTCAGTTGTCACATTTACACTCCGCAATAAATGATTGCAACCACCACAGAAAATATCCATTGATTATAAGAGTGATTAAAAGCCTAATAATAAACCAAATCTAGATTAATCAATAGCGCCAGATAGACTTTGTTTTAAGTCATACATTGGAGTGTGGGTTGGATCCCATCATAGTGGTATCAGAGCAGAGTTTTGAAGTCAGCGAGAGAAATGGAGGTAGGAAGGTGAGGTCATGGCAGAGGTGTTCAAAGAATAGCAGAGGAAGGACTGAGAGAGGAGATCAAGATTCTTACTACCCGTTTTGAGGCAGTTGAAGCCGGGAGAAGAAGAGATTCAGAGGTAGGCGATGATAGTGAAGAGGAAGCTGAAGTGACAACAGATGGATCGGATGGAGAGGGCCCAAAAATGAGACTGTTGAGATCGGTCTTAATGAAAAGCAGTAAACCCAAACCAGAACTCCCAAATTATAATGACAACCTATCCATAGAGGTTCTATTGGACTGGATCAGCGAGCTGGATAAGTATTTTGAGTGTGAGGAGGTCAGTGAAGACCGCAGAGTTAATTTCATTGCAACAAAGTTGAAGGGACACACAGCCCTGTGTCCAAACAGAGAGAAGGAGATTGAACAAGTTGCCGATCAAAAACTGGTCAAGGATGGTGGCCAAGTTGAAGGGCACATTTCTGCCTAAAGATTATTAGATTGCACTACACAGGCAAGTGCAGAATCTGAAACACAAAAGAATGACAATAAGGGAGTACACTGAAGAGTTTTATCGAGTGAACTTAAGGGTTGGTTATACAGAGGATACCCCAGAGAAGACAACCAGGTATGTAAATGGTTTAAGGCTAGAAATTTTAGATGAAATTAGTATTCTATCTCCAAACAACATTGAAGAAGCATATCAGAGTGCTATGAAAGCTGAAGAGAAAATTAATAGAAAGCAAAATGCCAAGAGAGGATGAGGAACCGGCAGAGGAAGAGGCCAGTCCTATGGCAGAGGGTGAAATGCTAACAATAATGAGGAAGGCAATAGTTCTAAAGCCTCTGGAATAGGAGAAATAGGGGACAACACAAGAGGTGGTAGGTCATATCAACGAGGCAGGGGAAATGGCCAAGGTAGAGGAGCTAGTTACCAATGTTACAGGTGTCATAAGTGGGAACACAGATCATTTGAGTGTCCTGAGGCAGATCAAGCTGGACAGAGGGGTGCGTATGTTTCACAACCAGAAGAAGTAGAGGCACTTCCCCAAGAAGCAAAAAATTCTCCAGAAACAGGGGAAACCCTGGTTTTGACAAGGTGTTGTTGAAACCAGCCAAAGAAACCATCGAACAAATGCAGCGGAAAGCTTTGTTTCGGACGGTTTGTAAGTCACACGGTAAGTGTTGTAAGTTAATTATTGATAGCGGTAGTACATATAACTTAGTGGCCATAGAGATGGTGGAAATGTTGGAATTGAAGCGGTTGAAACATCCCACCCCTTACAAAGTTTCATGGCTACAAAAAGGTCGTCAATCGCTGGTAGATGAGCAATGCAAGGTGGAGTTTCAAATAGGTAGATATAAGGATAAGGTCATTTGTGACATAATGCAGATGGATGTATGTCACATAATGCTAGGCAAGCCATGGCAGTACGACAAAAAGGTGGTACATGACGAGCTGACAAACTGCGATAAGTTTGTCAAGGATGGAATCAAGCACACACTTGTGCCCATCAAGGAGGAAGGAACAGCAGGGACAAGTGAGCCAAGAGCATTTTTGGTCAGCGGAAAACAATTTCTGAAACAAGTTGAGGATAGTGAGGTAAGTTATGTAGTTGTAAGAAGAGCGAAAACAGTACTATTTCATATAGAGGTATCAGACTTTCCCCCAAAAATTCAGCAGATGTTGCAGGAGTTTAGAGATATAGTGGTGGATGACTTGCCAGATAAACTCCCCCCCAAAAGAAGCATAAGTCACCATATTGACTTCATACCCGGAGCAAGCTTGCCAAATAAGGTAGCATATCGAATGAGCCCCAAAGACAATGAGGAGATTAGAAAGCAGGTGCAGGAACTGCTAGACAAAGGATTGATAAGGGAGAGCTTGAACCCTTGCATAGTCCCAACGGTTCTCGCTCCCAAGAAAGGAGGAGAGTGGCGGATGTGCACAGACTCTAGGGCCATCAACAAAATCACCATTCGGTACAGGTTTCCATTGCCACAGATGGATGACATGATGGATTTCCTAAGTGGGGCAACATATTTTTCTAGGATAGATTTGAAGAGCAGGTATCATCAGATCCAAATTTGAGAGGGGGACAAGTGGAAGACAACCTTCAAGATGAATGAGGGACTGTATGAATGGCTGGTTATGCCATTTGGACTGAGCAATGCACCCAATACATTTATTCGATTAATGAATGAAATGTTGAAAGAATACATTGGAAAATTTGTGATAGTTTACCTAGACGATATACTAATTTTCAGCGGGACAAGGGAGGAGCACCTTCAACATATTCAGAAAGTGTTGGAAAAATTGCAGCAAAACAAGTTGCTGATAAATCTGAAAAAGTGTACTTTTCTGCAAAGATAGTTGATTTATTTGCGTTTCATAATAGCAGAAAACAAGCTAAAGATGGATTCGGAAAAGATTGCAGCAATATTCAATTGGCCATCCCCGAAAAGCTTATTTGAGGTACGTAGTTTTCATGGGTTGGCGAGTTTTTATCGGAAATTCTTAAGAAATTTTACCAAAAGTTGTGCTCCTATGTTGGACACTATTAAAAAGTCCAGTCAGCCTTTTTGATGGACTGATGCAGCAGAGAGGAGTTTTTAGCTACTAAAGAAGAAGATCACAAAGAGACAAATCTTGAGATTGCCAGATTTTAAAAAGCTCTTTCAGGTTCGTTCTGATGCTAGCGGTACGGTTACTGGAGCTATACTCAACCAGGAGGATAAACCTGTTGCATTTTTCAGCGATAAGTCAAATGAAAGTAGGCAGAAATATTCATCCTACGACAAGGAGTTCTGTGCTATCATCCAGGCACTAAAGCACTAGAGACACTATTTGCTGGGAAACAAATTTGTGTTGTTTTCGGATAATTCTGCACTATAGTATGTGATGAAACAACACAAGCTGAATCACAAACATGCCAAGTGGGTGGAATATTTACAGAGTTTCGCCTTTGTGTTGAAGCACATCAGCGGGCAAGCCAACAAGGTGGTGGATGCATTGAGTAGGAGGGCCTTACTTTTGTAGGAGAGTATTGTACAAGTGTTGGATTTTGAGCACTTGAAAGTTTTATACCAGACTGACACAGATTTTAAGGAGGCCTAAGAGGCATGTCAGAATCCCTTGGTGAGAGATAATAGTCCATGGTTGGGCTACAACTTGCAATATAAACTACTATTTAGAGGAGGATAGCTATGCATTCCAGACTGCTCGATGAGAGAGAACATTATTCAGGAGAAGCACAGTGGAGGTCTAGCCAGACATTTTGGCATAGACAAGACACTCGAGCAGCTTAGTCATTTTTACTTTTGGCCAAGAATGCAAAGGGATGTATAGTGATTTGTGACCAGATGTAAAGTGTGCTAGTTGGCGAAGGGTCACAGTCAAAACACGGGACTGTATACACCATTGCCTGTTCCAAGCAAACCGTGGGACTCAGCCAGCTCGTACTTTGTCTAGGGTCTACCTAGGACACAGTAGGGTTATGACTTGGTAATGGTAGTAGTGGACAGATTCTCGAAGATGGTGCATTTTATCCCTTGCAGAAAAACCAGTGATGCCACTCACATGGTCCACTTGTTTTTCACGGAGCTTGTCAGGCTAAATGGTTTGCCTAAGTCTATTCTTTCAGACAGGGATGTGAATTTTACAGAGAACTTTTGGCACACCCTATGGAAGAAGGTGAACACACAGTTGAGTTACAGTTCTTCTTATCACCTGCAAACTGACGGACAAACAAAGGTGGTAAATAGAAGCCTGGGAAACCTGCTACGAAGCTTGATTGGTGAAAATTCGTGGATGTGGGATCGAGTGCTTGCATAGGCAGAGTTCGCTTATAATGACTCGCCTAATCACAGCACAGGCTACAATCCATTTTAGATCCTGTACGGCATGCATCCTCGCGGAGTGCATGAGTTGTGAGATCTCAGACAACATGAAAGGCGAAGCGCAGATGGGGAAGATTTTGCTAACGCGATGAGAGATTTGCATGAGCAGGTGAAAATTAAATTTTAGGAAAGTAGCCAAAAGTATAAGCAGCAAGCATATTTGAAAAGAAGGGAAGTACAATTCAATGTAGGAGATGAAGTCCTCACGCATTTGCGCAAGGAGCGCTTCCATAAAGGTGCATACAATAAGCTGAAGTATAAGAAGATAGGCCCCTGGAAAGTCCTCTGGAAATTTTCAATGAATGCCTATGAGATACAGTTGCCACCACAGATAGGCACTTCACCCATCTTTAATGTGGCAAACCTGTTTCCTTACACTTTTGACCTAGAAGAAGAAGACAAAACCACATGGCGTACACAGAATACCCAGGATGGAGGAGAAACTTGGATGAGATAGATGCCTTACGTTCAGCCTCCTGAGATCGAGAGAATCGTCGACACTCATGTGGCCAAACGAACTCGGCGGAAAGAATATCTGTAGTACCTGGTCCAGTGGAAGAACTGTCCTATTGAGGACAGTTCATGGCTTGATGCCAGGAAAATTGAGCAGGCAGGTTTTTCAGTCGAGAAGCTCATGGATCGGAGTAATGATTTCTTTTTGCCCCAAGAGCCTGATGCAGGAGCATCCAGCTAGGGCACCATGACTGGGTGTTGGTCTCTACCAAGATGGAGAGTTATATTAGCATATTGGTTTTCTTTATGATCAGTTTGTCAAAGTAGGATGTAGGACTTTGTTTTTATTTTTAATCTCAGTATTGATCAAGGACGATTTGGTTAGTTAGGGTCATTTATTTGTTTATTTTTAATCAATAGTAGGTTAATAATTGTTCTATCATTTTAAAGGAAAAAGAAAAATGTGTCCAATGTAAAATCTTGTCGCATAGGCAGAACCAAATGCTTGAATAGTTATGTAACTATAAGACTTACAACTGAAAAAGTAACTACACAGTTCAAGTAACTATAGACAGAGAACATAAATGTAACATCAAAAATCATTGACAAGGTTAAGCATTTTTGCATACAAGTAATAAAAAAAGACAGAGAACAAATTTATCATCCATCCATCTATAATATTGTCTTCATACTGTGTATCTATATTTCTCAATCATTAAACAATTCAGAAATGACAAACAAAGTGCAGGCATACAGCTTTACGTTTTTCCTCTCTTAAGGAACAGAGTACTGTCGAACGCATACGAGTTTCCAAGACCAGAATGGACAAACATTGAACAAGCTCGTGGCCAGAAGAAAATCAACACAGCAAACTAGTTGAACGAGAAAATCAAAACCTGAATATCGATTAGACAAACCCCAAATAGAGGTAATTCATTACAGTATGTTAAATACCATTTCTTTTCATTTCCAACGAAACAGAAAAATATATGATTGTTATTACATAAAAGTCCAGTATTACATTGTCGGAATAAATAGAAGAAACAACGACCAAGAGACAGAGCAGACCCTAGTCAAGGGTTTGACATCGTGAAACCCTCATGTCCAACTAAAAAGTTCAACAAACACGAATTACCAAACCAACACTGTAAACAGAGGTGAGCCCAGGTCGTATAACGACACAAGTAAGAGCCAATCAAATGAACGTTGAAGCGCAACCAACCAACAGAAACTACAAACCCTAGTGACAACCTACAAGACTACGGTGACAAAGCCTACCAGGAAATAATCGGAGGATTTGAGAACCGAAGAATTGGAGCCACCCACATCCAAGGTCGAGCCTTGACCTGCGAAGCCAGAACAAGCAACTGTTAGTCAGAACTCACATAAAAGAAAATGAACAGAGATATAGTTCAGGCAAGGGGAGAACAAAACCTTACCTGGGAACGTGTTTGTATAAAGAAACTGCAGGCTAGTGAGCCACAGAACATGGGAGTTACCTGAGACGAAGGAGCAAACCATTTGTTAGCATTGGAACCAGTTGAAAATAGAAGTAAAGCATGGAAAGATGAATTACCTGGGAAGTCATAGCAGAGCGAGCCACCGTTCCTGTAACCTGAGCACACAAAGATAGTAACAGAAATTTTTTAGCAACAGAGCCGTAGAAAAATAACAAACATCAGGATAGTAATAGTTAGAAGTCAGACATGACCAACCAGTGGTCGTTTCCATGTTTGAGTATACGAAATAACAAATTGTTCCCAGGAAACAAATAAACCAACCTCCAGAATGCGTGATAGGACCACACAACAAAGAACAAAGTTGCCAACAGCATAGGCAAGCCTGTAGTTCAACATTCATTCGCAAACAAAACCAAAACAAACCAACACCATAGAAACCCTCGCGGAGCTCACATAGCAGAACAGAAATGTTGAAATGACAAAATTCCAAAGGGTTTTGCCGAAGTGAACTAGCGGGAAATGAGGATCAAGGTAAGACAGGTTAGCTATCACATTTACACTCTGCAATAAATGATTGCAACCACCACAGAAAATATCCATTGATTATAAGAGTGATTAAAAGCCTAATAATAAACCAAATCTGGATTAATCAATAGCGCCAGACAGAGTTTGTTTTAATTCATACATTGGAGTGTGGGCTGGGTCCCATCATGAACTTATATAAAATATTATATGGAACCTGCACTTTTATAGAGACCAAAGTTATGCACAATTTTTGTACAAGTGCATACCTTTCGTATATGTACAACTTCTATATATCCTCGTATATTCCGTATATATGTGAAATTGACATGTTATATACTTATTGAAGTTGAGTATATAAGAAGGTTGAAGTTATTCTCAACTTTTGTATATGTGCATATATGGAAGTTACGTATATACGGAAGTTGTGCATATCTTCCATATATGCAAAACTTTTGTATATGCATATACACAAAAGTTGTGCACATATGGAAAATATACGTATATATGGAATATATGAAGGTTGAATTTGTTCATGTGTATGTGCATATACAAAAAATATGAACATATACAAAGGTTCCACATATACAAAAGATATACGCATATACAAATTGATATGCCATATGGACTGATGTTAGGGTGGTTCAGGTAAAATTTACTTGGTTAAGTTATCAATGGTTTTAGGGCTCCAAGTATATGAGAACCCATGGTTTTTCCCATGGTATTATCTTGAATGTAGTCTATGTAAAGAAATATAAGCTCCATATTAAGTGGTCTTAATGGCTAGAGGGAACAAATAAATGGTGTATTTAGACATCGCCACTTCTCTCGGTGCTTTGACTAGTTACCCATGTAATCTGGTATGGAAACTTCTTATATGGACTTCAATAGAAAATGATTAGGACCAGGTCAATCTCCCTGACTCAAGTTTAAGGATGAGGATTGTTAGGGTGGTTCAAGTAAACTTGACTCAGTCAAGTTATCGGTTGTTTTAGATCTTCCTATGTATAAGCACTCATGGTTTCTCCCATGGTATTTATATTGAATGTATTTTATTTATTTAAAAGAAAAATAAAGAAATGGAATAAGGAAGAATCTGACAACATACAGATGGAACAAGAGATAATCCAAACCAAGATGAAGAAAGTACAACAAAAAAAATAAATGAAGGTGGAAGTGAAGGGCTAACAGAAGAGGAAGGGCAGCTGATTAATAAATTGGAAGAAAGAAGACAACAAGAAGTGAACCTGTTAAAGACACATGGGAAACATAGAATAGGAAAGATAAATCATGTGAGTACATTTTTATTAACATGAGATATACATTTATAGTACAATATGTGACTCTTGGGTTTCAGATCCCAAGGTCTCTTGGACTGCTTTGGTATATTTGGCTTCCACACTAACCCATTTAGGATTAGGTGTCCAACATTCCCCCCCTTAATCCGAAGGGTTATGTATGAGTCCAAGAAGAGAGTTGTCATACAAAATGTGCAAAAAATGCATGGCAGCACTAGGCTGAATGTGCTCTATGAAATGTTGGTATAAAGGGCAGTGGTTTAAGGATGACCACCAACATTGGAATGCTTAGTGCAGTTCCCGAAACTCTTCCAAAACTGGCAAGAAACTGAAGTTTTCTGCTAGAGGAAGTGATCCTATTGTTTTAAAGAGGGAAACCTTCAACCATAAAAGGGAGGTATCACCCCGCATAAAAGGTAAAACTTCAACCTGAAAAGGGAAGTCTCAACTTGTGATGGTTTAAGGATAACCAACAACTCTAGAATGCTTAATGCAATTCTTGGAACTCTTCCAAAACTGGCAAGAAGCTGGAGTCTTTTGCTAGAGGAAGTGTTCTCAATTTTGTTCCTAGAATGCTTCCAAAACTGGCAAGAAGCTGAAGTCTTCTGCTAGAGGAAGTGTCCCAGATTTCCAACTGAAGGCATGTTCACGAGCATCTTTGTCTCTGGCTACAACTCTGAAACTGGTGTGGCAGGTTATGGCTCAGGCTCGCTTGATGTGACTTTGAAGCTTGTAGATGACCATCATTTCCCCCCCTGTCAGATACAAGGTGAGAAGATGGAGAAAACTCAACTGCAAGACTGTTCAATATTCTGGAACAAGTTCTGACATGTGTTTGGAATATCTTCTTGGCTGTTGATGCCCATTTCCAAGAAGCGATCCATCCAAGATGAATCTTTGTTCTTGCTGGACGTTTGTTTCTGAAGCATTTGTGTGAAGAATGGTTGGTTTTATGACAGTGCTTACATGGATGAAGATCAAAACAGTGATCTTTCATATGGCCAACTCGGTCACAGTGTTGGCATTTTATCATTTGTTGTTGTTGTTGTTGTTGTTGCTGCTGTTGTGGAAGAGGGGCAGAGTCTGGAACAGCTGAAGCTGAACTGTCATGAGGAGTAGGCGCACTGTCATGAGGAGCAGGTGAACTGTCATGAATGAATCCAGCGCTCTGAAATTGAATGGGCTTGGCATAGTCTGGAATATGAAAGGACAAGTCCTTGTCATATCCAAGGCCAGTTCTGTGCTTGTTGTGGACAAGCTGTTCCCAAGGTCTGATGATGGGCTTGGGAAGTGCAGACTGAGTTTCTGCATCTGCATGTACAATTGCTGCTTTATTGGGTATTGGATCTGAATGAACTTGAACAATATTAACATGCTGCTGATGGGTGGTTGTCTCAATGTTCTGAACAAAAACAGGTTCAGAATGGTGTCTATTTTGATGTAGCTCTTCTTGTTGTAGCTGTGATTCAATCTGTAAAAAATCAATCTTTTCCTGTGCATTATATAAGCATGTCTAAATTTCTGAGAGAGATCCTTTGCTGATTTGTAATGTGTCATCAACAGTAGATTGTATAAGAGTTTTCATGAACTCTAATACTTCACTGATTCTGGCCATTTATGCGTTAAAAACTGATCAAACTACTACTTAATGCAGAAAAGTAATACCCACTCACAGTACACAGCAATATCCTTTATAAATGTGAGCAAATGAGGAGCATGCAACATAAAAGATTACAATCATCTCACCAAACTCTTTATACAGCAGTGGAATCAAGGAATGTCAAGCTCTGTGACATAACACTTAGTCTGTCAATTCAACATCATCATCAGAGTCTATCCATCAGCGTATTCAGTCAATAATACTTGGTAATGCAAGACTTATCTCTGAAACCCTAGAATGTGAAATCATACTCCACTTCATCAATACATGTCTATAGATCAACAATGTCAGCAGCACCAACTCAATAGATGCTTTATCATAGGCATTTACAAAGAATAATGTTTCAATACTGTCATATCAAATCTCTAAATCTAATCTCTGTTTAATGCAAACAGTCAACAACACTCCTTGCATCAAACAATACAATCGGCATACTCCTCCAAGGATATTATAGATCCATGCATCCAAAAAACTCTGTGGGTCCTCGAAAAATTGCTTGCGTGTCGCACTGCATATTATTCATTTCAAACGCCATTTATAAGTAAAGTAGTCTCTCCAGAATCCTTGTGGAAGGCATGGGTAGATATCGCTTTTCCTCCTATAATAACGCTGACAATGATATGTATAATCTATACACACCCAAGTGCTTGGCAAATGTGCAAAAGTCGAGAAGAAAACCTACTAATGGCAGGATCATATGATAGTTTCAAATACCACTAGACAACGCGCATTCAATATTAAAACAGCGCATTCAATATATAGCACTGTATATAACCATGCTACCACTGTATATATATCACTTTAAAACAACGCAAATTCAATATTAAAACAGCGCATTCAATATATATCACTGTATATAACCATGCTACCACCGTATATATATCACTTCAAAAGCAGTTCAAATGCAGTTTGATACCACGAACGCAAATCCAAAAAACAGATGTTTAAGAGTAGCTTTTTAAAAAGGAGTGTATCATTTTAAGAACTTCGTGTAGCCCTACAGCAACAATGTACATGAAGATGCAGGATCTTTATGCCACGAAGAAACAAGTACGCTGCATTTGGACTTAATACACCTCCCAAGACATTGTACAAAGCACGTACTGTGCTAATAACCTTGTTTGAACCACTCAAACTACCTGCAAGAACATCATTATGATCTGCAATATATTTAGTTACCGAATGGAATACAACATCTGCGCAGAGTGCTAACGCTTTCTGGTTAACAGGCGTTGCAAAAGTACAATCTATACAAACCAATACACCATTTTTATGACAAATCTTGGAGACCAGCTCAATATCAATACATCGAAGATAAGGGTTTGTGTATCAAATGAATTAAGCCATCATTCTTCGAACAGCACTGGGAGCCAATGGTTCAATGCGTTATGGACGCTACGTATTCATGCTCAGAGGGAATTCGAATCCAAGATAACAAATTCTAAGAAAGACTATGCCTGCATGTCCACCAATATTTCTCCAACCAATGCTTATGCCAAACTAACATACATACTCGTAAACTATAGAGTTAAAATTTACCAGCGTCATTGCAATTGGTGATGTTGAGCAGAAATCTCGATATGGTAGAACAGGAATGAGAACAATCTCTCCCGAGAATTCGACAACACGTGAACAATGCCAGAATTTGTGGGCAGCTATGGTTCATAGCCTTTTGACGAGGCGATCAACTTCCCTTTCTCTAGTCAGATCCAACTGGTCCACAATGATGAGGAGTTGAACTTTTTGCATGCCATTAATATGAAGAAAGAAGAAAATGGTTTTTACAGACGAAGTTTCTTATTCAAATTCTCAAAAAACTACGAAGCAACTTCTCTTTCATTATATCAACATCGATGTCCTTTGCTTTAATAGATTTGAAGATAATAACAAAGCCCAAAGAATACGCTGCTACCCAAACTGTAACCAAACCGATATGTCAGGCATAGACATTAGGGAGAGCATTACATATTCGAAATTGATTGGGTTGTGTAGCAGGCAATGAATTTAATACAATAGAGGGGTTGATACCAATGTGTAGCAAGCGACATACTTAATGAAACAGAGGAGCTACAAGGCATAGAAATGCCCCAAAATCCCACCTACCAAACCAACACGGCATTCAATGCGTAGAGAATGCCTCCAGTTTTAATGAATGTTGTATTGTGGGTTTCATTGGAATTTAGGTAAAATTTTGACTTTAGTTGAGCAATCAACAAGTGCGCAATTCCAGAGGATAGTTCTGGTGATGCAACTTAGAATATGAGAAATAATCGTCGCTCTACTCACTAACAGGTTATAATGAGGTGCAGAGACAGGGGACAGATCAGAATATGAGGGAGAACGCCCATTTTTTTTTTGTTATTTTGGGAGAATGGGCAGAGATGGCAGGTTTGAGCAAGGAGTGTTTCTTCTCTCTTTGATGCCGCAGAGAAAACTAGTGGAGGTTACCAAAGATTACCGAGCTCACATCACTTTTGTAGGCAGGTTGTATGGAGAATCTAAAATGTCTATGAGACTAGCAGTGTGAAGAGGGCAGCGTATGGAGGCCAATGGCGTATATGGAATCCCAACAGTTTAAATTCACAGTTTTGTCAGGGAATAATGGTAAATCGCAGCACTGTTATACCAGTGCGCAGACTCTGATAGGCCGCAGGTAGGAATACAATGCCTAGTTGCAGATCTGATGCGCTCAGGTAAAATAAATGGTTAGGTAATGAAGACTAGGCCAGCATTATTCAAGGCAGCTCAGACACAGGTAATGAAGACCACGTCGGTGCTATTTAAGGCAGCTCAGACACAGGCAATGAAGACCACGTTGATATATTTGAATTTGCAGATCTAGCACACCAATTTTACTATTTCAGGATTATGGGTAGAGGTGCAGCACTGACATGCACATAAAAGGCCACAGAAAAACAAGCGGCTCTGATACCATGTTAAAGACACATGGGAAACATAGAATAGGAAAGATAAATCATGTGAGTACATTTTTATTAACATGAGATATACATTTATAGTACAATATGTGACTCTTGGGTTTCAGATCCCAAGGTCTCTTGGACAGCTTTGGTCTATTCGGCTTCCACACTAACCCATTTAGGATTAGGTGTCCAACAGAACCTATGGAAACAGAGATCTAGAATCCAATGGTTAAAGGAAGGAGAAAGAAACACAAGGTTTTTCCAAAAAGTAATGATCTATCATAAGCAACAGAACAGGATCTTCTCCTTAATGCATCAGCAAGGCAATCATCTCACCCAAAAGGAAGAAATGGAGAATTTGTTAGTACAACACTTCAAAGGGCTCCTGATAGAGCCAAACATAAGAAGGGATGATAATATAAATAAAAGCACACAACACATCCCCAAATTGGTGAGCAGAGACAAGAACATGGCTCTATTAAGAGAAATATCCAAAGCAAAGGTAGAAGATGTAATTAGAAATATGGCAAGGAACAAAGCACCAGAGCCAGATGGATTCACTGCCGAATTATTCTAGGCGACATGGCCATTCCTAGGTGAAGACATAGTGAAATTAGTGGAGGAGTCCAGGTGTACCAAAAGAATGCACTCGGCCCTGAATTCCACATTTCTGGCCCTAATCCCGAAGACAGATCATTTGGAAGAACTGCAAGGGTTCTGACCAATAGCACTTTGTAATTTCATATACAAAATCATGGCTACAATTATGGTCAACCGTTTAAAACCTATACTACCTGGGTTGATATCTTAGGAATAGATAGGGTTTGTCAAAGGCAGAAAAATAACAAATGGTATAGTGGTGGCACAGGAGGCAATTCACTCATTAAAAAAATAAAAAACCAAAGGAATCTTGATTAAACTAGACTTGGATAAAGTCTATGATTCACTGATTTCGGATTATCTACAAGGAATATTGAAGACATTTAGCTTTGATGTAATATGGATAATATGGATAATGTCAATGGTAACAACTCCAATTCTGTCAATTATGCTCAACCTGATCTTCAAAGAAGAAAGAAGAACAGAAGCAAAAAAATGGAACCAGATAACCCAGAACATAAGAAAGACAATACTGGCAGAGAAATGGTATGAGGAAGATTGGAAAACTAATCTTTGGGAAGAAAGGATTATGAAAAGACTGAACTTGAAACCTAGTATGCTGAACGCATCTTCATGGAAGCACCATACCACCAATGGAGAGGAGGAAAATCACTATAAAAGGCTTCAGAAAGAATTCATTAAACTAAATATTGATGGGGCTACAAAAGGGAACCCTGGAGAGGTGGGGATAGGAGGATTATTTAGATACTGCAAGGGGAAGACACTTATATTATATGTTATGGATTGTGGCAATGCAACCAACAATGAAGCAGAGCTTCATGCTCTCAAAAGGGTACTAGAAATTGTGATAAGAGAGTGATTTCAAAAACTACAGGTATAAGGAGATTCAAAAATGGTGATTGAAGTAGTGAAGAAGATACAAAAATGAAAACAGTGGGAAAAGATCATCCAAAGCTGGAGAACTACTTAGCTGGTCCAAGAGATCAGTAAGCTAATTCGACAGATAGACTATATCATCCCTACACGTCCAAAGGATGGGCAATGTGGCAACAAACAATCTGGCAAATTGGGGATGGGGCTAGGTAGGTAGAAACTTAGATATAAAAGCAGAAGAGCTATCACAGATGGAGGAAATGGAGAACTTAGTGAAGATACTAGAAAAATACAAGGAAGAAGAGGAGAACCCCTGATCGGGGTGTATAAACACAAAGGAGGTGGGCCAACAGAGATGGGACCATGAAATTCTAGGCACCATCCACACGAGTGCAAAGACAGGAATAAATTTGGGAAGTGGAGGAAGAGGACAGTGGGAAGGGTAGGTGGACAGACAGGGTAGGGAAGGAGCAAGCCCCGAGAGAAAGTGGGTGGAGCTAGGAAAGGAAGACAACAAGGATGACAAGGGGCCAGCGGGAGAGCGGGCAGAATTATGCCAACAAGTGGCAAGACAATGAAGAAGGAAAGTGTGAGTTAATGACAGCTAGAGCGATAAGGGATGGAGGGTCATCATCTCAAGGTGAAGGCTTAGGGAAACATGAAGCGAGCAAATGCGAAGGACATGTGGTAGATACATGGAAGGACAAAATGGGAAGGGGTATAAAACATATAGGAAGAGAGTCATTTGGTAGTTACATGCAAAAGGCAAGAACAAGATCAGAAGTAGAGAAAGGTGGTAGAGGAACGACGAAGTAGCCCAGGGATTGCAGCAGTGACATCTCTGATAGTTGGTATGTTTTTCTACTATCGCTAAACCTTGGAAGAATAGGGATGCCAAATTATATAGGACTAGGGAAGGTGCCTAGGTTAGGTAGGGACTCTATAAGAGCCGATTCCAGTAAATCCTAGAACCCTTGCTGGGTGAAGAGTATAGATATCTTGAGGAGTGAAGGAATAATGAAAACCCTGGCATCGAAGAAGGCGCACAGAGAGAAAGGAGCAAGTCGAAGAAAGAAGAGAAAACCTGGTAAGGATGCTGGTCTCAGGAATTTCGCTCTGGCCAGGTGGTGCCTGAGGCTTGAAGGAGATGTTGGAAGCATCTGGAGTAGAGAGGAATCCACCATCGAGACATCAAGAGATGAAACACGAGATATTGTGGTCCTTGCGAATCCTACTGGGAATTCCTCGGGTAAAAATGAGAGGAAAAATAGAGAGTCAATTAGAACAAAGAAGATAGAGAAAAGTGAGAAAGGAAAGAAATTACCTGGTGCTACGTAGAACAGGGCCATCATCCTGTTGTTTAGCCCCCCGGATAGACTCTTTATGGTCAAGCTTCCCCGCGAAGTCTAGAACAACAATACAAACTACCCTAGTGGCGGTCCTGTGAGGATGTCCCTGTCGAACTGTGAGGGTGACGGACGACAGAGTGAGACTAACCAGAGGAAAAAGGAAGAGAGGGTCAGCAAAGAGCAAAACCATGAGATGGCAAGGGGAAAGCTGAAAGGAACCTCAAGAAATCTCAGGCCGTCTGGTCTTGAGCGGGATACCAAACATGGCTCAGTTAATTGGAAAATTGATTGGGTGTTACACCAACAGAATACTGATACTTTTTATGGTTATGTGATAGGTTTCACCATAAACTGCATCCAGTACAGAGTGGAGGCTAGCAAAAGGAAAGAAGCAAATAGTAATAGCGATGAAGACAACATGGGAAGAGATGGAAAAGAAGTGACCAGGAAGGGCAAGAGAGACACAGGAAGAAAGAACGTAGAGGGGGTGAGAAGCTCCAATAGAGAGCAAAGTAAGAGAGGATGTGAGCACATGAAGACCCTCATTGATGCATACATGGCAGGGAACCCACCTGAGGTTAGAGCCCAAATAGATGGTTGGGAGAGAGAATTAAATGACAACATAAAAAGCCAATACATTCCTATGGAAGAATGGGAGGACATGGTTCATGATCAAGGCGACTCTCGCGAATGACACACACTCTTTAGACAAATGATCCAGTAATACTAGGTCATGAAGAATGTGGTGGCTCAGACCATGACTCTCAATAAATAACAGGCAACAAGCAACGGCTCAGAGGCACAACAGGACACCAAGGTGAAAGATCCCATCAGAGCAGAGCTACTCATGGAGATAGTGGCAGTCCAAATCCAAACTTATCGAAATAACTTAGCACTGGGAATAATTTAATAAACTCTACAGGATATTTTTGGGTGTGGAGCATGATTATTTAGACGTCCTTATTTTAGCTGGATGTATACCCCAGGAAGTTTGTACACCCCTCCATGCAGGGGGGTGCGAGGGGGTGCGAGGGGGACTTGTCTCCCTTGCAGGGGTTCGGGGGGGGGGGGGGACGATCCCCCTCGGCAGGGGGGTTCGAGGGCCAGCAGTTCCCCAGCGGGGGTTTGGGGGCAGTGCCCCCGAAGCTAGAAACATATGTAAAATTTCCTTGTAAAAGTATAGTAATTTCTAGTCAATCTGGGCCGTTCATTAGGAGGATGATCTAACAGTAGAACTTATGTTTAGTTTAGGGTATTTTTTGCCCTAGAAGGCAACCCCTCTCTTTGTATGAGGGCATTGTATTGAGTTTGTGTAATAGATGTGTATTCTCTGGGCGAGAATTAAAGAGGTGAGACTGTGAGAGAAAACAGAGGATATTACATCGGATCTGCTGTACGTTTTGTCTCTTCATTTTGATGGATAATAGAAAGGAGGGACTGGCTGTTCAGGGTGGATGTAGCCCAAACTAGATGAACCGCGTATATCTATGTCTCTCTGGTTCTATGCATTTTTTGTGTTTATATTTATGCAATATTCTATGTGTTCCATTGCTCTGTAATATATAATTTTCTAACAACTGGTATCGGAGTCGAAGGTCTATTTGGTTGATAAACTCGCAGGAAAGAAGGGTTCCTCATTCGAGTGGGAGCAATGGCGGAATATGGTAAGTTTAGGGTCGAGAAATTTAATGGCCAAAACTTCTCACTGTGGAAGATGCTGATGGAAGATTATCTGTATCAGAAAGATTTGTACCTACCATTGGGCGGAAAAACAAAGATGCCGACAGGTATGACAGATGAAGAATGGAACCTTCTCGATAGAAAGGAACTTGGAACAGTATGGTTGCGCCTCACAACATCAATTGCCTTCAACATTTTGAAGGAAACAACGACAGAGGGTTTGAATAAGGTGTTGGCAAAACTATATGAAAAACCCTCAGCCTCAAACAAGGTATTTCTTATGAAACGATTATTTAATATGAAGATGTCGGAAGGTGGATCTGTTGCAAACCATTTAAATGATTTTAATATTGTTACAAGTCAGTGAAGTTATATAGGGGTAAACTTTGATGATGAAGTTAGAGCTCTGTTATTCTTGTGCTCATTACCAGAAAGTTGGAATGGTTTAGTAATGGCCATTAGTAACTCTATTTCTAGATCTAGTACTTTAAAGTTTGATGATGTTTTTGGTGCTATCCTTAGCAAGGAAATGCGATAGAAAAGATCTGGTGAGACAACGGGTAATGATTTGAGTGCAGAGTCTAGGGGAAGAAAAATGGAAAGAGGAAAGAGCGCAGGATATCGCAGTAAATCAAGGAAAGGAAGATCCAAGTCCAGATCGAGGATAGTGTGCTGGAAATGCAGAAAGAAAGGACTTCTAAAGAAAGACTGTAGATATCGAAAGGGAAAAGAAGGAGATGCATAGCAAGAAAACAATCATGAAGCAAATGTGACAGGTGAGGTGTTACAAGATGCTTCGATTCTTTCTTTCAAAAATATTAATGATTCCTAGGTGATAGATTCAGGGGCCTCATTCCATGCCACACCTGATAAGAAATATTTTCATGATTATGTTCAAGGATATTTTGGACAAGTCCGTTTGGGTGATGATAAACCCTATAAAATTGTTGGAAAGGTTAAGGTTCTTGTAAAATAGTAGAATGGAAACCAATGGCTACTAAAGGAGGTAAGGCATGTTCCAGACCTAAAGAAAAACCTGATTTCAACAGGGCAGTTAGGTAGTGAAGGTTGTGTGACAACTTTCATAGATAAAGCTTGGAAGGTCACCAAAGGAGCCCTGGTAATAGCAAAAGGCAAAAAGGTTGGTACATTGTATTTATGCAATGGTATTTCTAACTCTGTTAATGCTTTAACTTCCAAAGGAGCATATGCAACATTATGGCATCATAGGCTTGGACACATGAGTGAGAAGGGGATAAAGTTTCTTCACTCAAGGAATTTTTTTTCGGGTTTGAAGAATGTTGATTTGGACTTCTGTGAGAATTGCATTTATGGAAAACATAAGAGAGTCAGATTTCTTAGAGTTGGGAAAGAAAAGAAGAGATAAAAATTAGAGCTTGTGCATACAGATGTATGGGGACCTGCTCAGGTATCATCTCTCGGTGGCTCTCGTTATTATGTTACTTTTATTGATGATGCAACTAGAAAAACTTGGATTTATTGTATTAAGAATAAATCTTATGTATTTGATACTTTCAAGAAATGGAAAGTTTTGGATGAGATTGAGACAAGAAAGAAATTGAAGTGTCTCAGATCAGACAATGGAGGTGAATATTGCAGCAAAGAGTTTGATAGGTACTGTTTAGAGCATGGAATTCGTAGAGAGAAGATAGTTCCAAGAACACCACAAGAAAATGGTGTGTCAGAAAGGATGAACAGAACAATCATGGAACATGCAAGGTGCATGAGATTTCATGCAGGATTTCCTTTACAATTTTGGACAGATGCTATATATACTATTGTGTATCTAATAAACAGAGGGCCTTCATGTTCCTTGGATGGTGGTGTTCCAGAGGAAGCATGGACAGGTAAAAAGGTAAACTACTCTTTTTAAAAGCCTTTTGGTTGTGAGGCCTTTGTCCATATTAATAAAGAAAATAGAACAAAGCTTGAGGAAAAATCAAAGAAATGTACCTTTATTGGATATGGTGTTAATGATTTTGGTTATCGCTTATATGATTATGAAAATCACAAAATCATTAGGAGCAGAGATGTAATATTCAATGAAAAGGTCTTGTATAAGAATCAGCTGTAGGAAAAGAAACACGAAGAAGAAAACAAGGAATACATAGTTCTCGATGAGATCACTAAAAAAGTAAAAGTGTCTGAAAATAATAATAATCAACAACCACAACAAAAAAGACCACCACAACAGCAACATGCATCCCAAGCACCTGAAAGTGGTGTTAGAAGATCTACCAGGATAAGTATACCCCCTGAACGATACTCTCCTTCATTATATTATTTATTATTAACTAATTCTGGTGAATCCGAATGTTATGAAGAAGCAATGCAAGTTGAAAGCAGGAAGAAGTGGGAGCTAGCCATGGAAGAAGAGATGGACTCCTTAATGCATAACCAGACTTGGGACTTAGTCAGGTTGCCTGAAGGAAAAACTACATTGCAGAATAAATGGGTTTACAGGCTGAAGGAAGAAGATGGAGGAAAACAAAGGTACAAAGCTAGAATTGTGGTGAAGGGGTTTGCACAGAAGAAAGGTATTGATTTTGATGAAATATTTTCTCCTGTTGTTAAAATGACTTCAATCAGAACTATTTTAAGTCTAGTAGAAGTTGAAGATTTGCATCTTGAGCAGTTAGATGTAAAGACAACCTTTCTCCATGGGGATTTGGAAGAAGAGATATATATGCAGAAGCCACAAGGATATGAGATTAAAGGGAAGGAGAAGCTAGTGTGCAGGTTGAAGAAGAGCTTGTATGGCTTAAAATAGGCTCTAAGGCAGTGGTATCTAAAATTTGACAAGTTTAGGTCTAAACAAGGATATAGTAGATGTCACTCTGATCATTGTGTTTATCTGAAAAAGCAAAATGATGGCAGCTATATTATATTTTTATTATATGTGGATGACATGCTTGTTGCAGGGTCTAACATGCAAGAAATAAATGTGCTCAAAAGAAAATTGGCAAATTCATTTGCAATGAAGGATTTGGGAACTGCAGAACAAATCCTTGGTATGAGAATAACTAGAGACATGAAAAATCGCAAATTAAATTGTCTCAGAATGAGTACATACAAAAGGTGTTAAAAAGATTTAATATGCACAATGAAAAACCAGTTAGTACACCTTTTTCTATCCATTTCAAACTTAGTAAGGAAATGGGCCCAAAGACCCAAGAATACATGGACTATATGTCTAAAGTTCCATATGCATCAGCAGTTGGAAGCTTAATGTATGCAACGGTCTGCACAAGGCCTGATATTGCACATGCAGTGGAATTTGTAAGCAGGTACATGAACAATGCAGGAAAGGAACATTGGATGGCAGTGAAATGGATTTTTAGATATTTGAAAGGTATCACAAATCAAGCATTATGCTTTGGTGGTTCAAACATTTCTCTACAAGGATATGTTGATGCAGATATGGCAGGTGACAGAGATAACAGGAGGAGCACTACAAGATATGTATTTATTGTATGTGGAACAGTTGTTAGTTGGGATTCAAAAATCCAAGGTGTTATTGCACTTTTAACAATAGAATCAGAGTATGTTGCTGCTACAGAGGCTAGTAAAGAAATGATTTGGTTACAAAGGCTTATGGGTGAATTGGGTAAGAAGAATGATATGGGCACATTATACAGTGATAGCCAAAGTGCCATTCATCTTGCAAATAACTCAACATTTCATTCCAGGACTAAACACATACAGCTCAATTACCATTTCATACGATCAGTGTTGGAAGATGGAGAGTTGAAGCTGGAAAAGATACACACAGCCAGAATCTTGCAGATATGCTAACAAAAGTTGTAACCAGGGAGAAACTGAGAATATGCTCAGTTTCAATTGGTCTTCAAGGATGACGATGAAGATGAGAAATAGCTAGGTCCAAAGAGGAGTCATTGTCCAGGAAATGAAGCAGCGGTGGAGTTGCTACAATCATTCTCCAAGTGGGAGATTTTTGGGTGTGGAGCATGATTATTTAGAGGTCTTTGTTTCAGCCAGATGTATACCCCAGGAAGTTTGTACACCCCTCCACACGGGGTGGTGCAGGGGGGAATTGTCCCCCCCATAGGGGTTCGGGGGGGCCGATCCCCCCTGGCTAGGGGGTCTGGGGGCCAACGGTCCCCCGGCGCGCTGCTCCCAAAGCTAAAAACAGATGTAAAATTGCCTTGTAAAAGTATAGTAATTTCTAGTCAATCTAGGTTGTTCATTAGGCAGATGATCTGACAATAGAACTTATGTTTAGTTTAGGGTTTTTTTTGCCCTAGAAGGCAACCCCTCTCTTTGTATGAGGGCATTGTATTGAGGCTGTGTAATAGATGTGTATTCTCCGAGCGAGAAACAAAGAGGTGAGACTGTGAGAGAAAACAAAGGATATTACAGTGGATCTACTGTAGGTTATGTCTCTTCATTTTACTGGATAATAGAAAGGAAGGACTAGCTGTTCGGGGTGGATGTAGCCCAAACTGGGTGAACCACGTATATCTGTGTCTCTCTGGTTTTATGCGTTTTCTGTGTTTATATTTATGCAACATTATATGTGCTCCATTGCAGCTCTGTAATATATAATTTTCTAATAGATATGAAGAGAAGCGAGATGTTGGGTTCTAGTGCCAAAGCCTAGCCTCCGTGATATCCTCAGACGAGGAGTAAAACAGTGATCTAGATACATTTTATTTATGTTCCATGACGAATAACTTTTACTTTATAAAGTTGAATAGAAATATAGATAATATAGATAATGTTGTTAGGCTGATAGAGAAAGACTTATACAAATTTTGGAGAACTTTTAATGTTGACAGGTGGCCACCTAGTTCCCTTAAGGGAGGTTGAGGCCACCTCGAATAAATGGAAAACATGATTTTGGCTAGTTAATATAAATAGCAAAAATACTACCAAGCTTACCAAAAAAAAAAATTCAATTATAACATTCTAGTTAATTCATGTACTTCCACTTCCATATTTGTGTGGTTTCCATCATTTCCAATCACATGTAATTGCTTCATTTGTAGTTAAGTGCGCAAGTGCAGTGACAAAAGTTGTTTGATTTGCAAGCAGGGTTATTATAGATCCATTTGGGCACATCAATCCCATCATCCATATCAGTGTTTTAGGGCTCATCAAACCCTAATTTCAGTTGCTACATGCCCTAAACAAGTCACCCTTTTGAATGCCTCCTTCCCAGATAGTTTCATGACTTGAAGATATCTAGAAACAACCTCTAGAGGGACCAACGCATGTAAGCCCTTGTAAAGGTGTGCTGTAGAGAAGTTGAGTCCACTGCCAGGGTGCTCTGCAGAGCACTTAGGCTTCCTTTCACCTATGCTGGGTGAGAATGAGTGAAATTCACATAGGGTTTGGGGAATATTCTTATCTTTTAGAGTCATCCAAAAGGTTCCCTCACTTATCAACTCCTAAGAGCATGAAAATGGATGAGGAATGAGTTAAGGTGCATCCTATTGTCTCATCCCTTCCTCCATGGAACTAAGTCTAAGTATGGAAGGCCATTCAATGTCACCATTTTATGACAAAACCTCCTTAATATTCCTATAAATTGACCACTAATCTAAGTGATCAGGGGCTGGATTATGTTGAATTGTAAGGAGATAATGCTGCTATGAGATTTGGCTTTGAAGCAAGTATTGTAATGCTACAAGTTTGTCATGCTTTTGATGTGATGTGGATGGGATCCAAGATGAAGGAATGGCTTTGAATCAGACACCAATAGTTGTATTTCCTTCTTCTATCTAATAAAGTATTTGAACATTTCTCCCATATGTTTGTATGGTTTCATACTACTTATATGTATGAATTGTATCTAATTCCTTTCACTTATATTCAATAGATTGTGTGGTTTTATCGATTCTTTGTTTTCTATTGTGTCTACAGGTACTTCTCAAGTGTATTAAGTACAAGAAAGAGTGACAGGATTGATACAATGGAGATGAGAGGAAAGAGAAACTACAAGTAGGTATTCTCATCTTCTCATCTTATCTATTCCTTATAGGAAAACTCTAAAACACTTTAAACTATTGTTCTAGATACAACTAATTATCTAGTGAATTAGTATTTATCCGTAGATACCAAATTCTCCAAAAAAAATTGGTGACTCCATTGGGACGATCCTCTTTCCTAGTAGCTTATCCACCTCCTTGGACATCCTTGCAGACATTATTTGTGTTTATAGATTGTAATTTATCTCTTTACATTGAAAAATTGGTCAAAATTGTGTCAAATTGCCTCTTGAAATGGCTTACTGTCACTAGCGCAGGCTTATGAGGGACACAGTGCGCTGCAGAGCACCCCTAGCTTAGGGACAATGCTCTGAAGCGCACTGTCTCCCATTTTGGCCTACGCTGATCCTCCTAGGGTCAATTTCCCACCTTTGGAAAGTGTTTTTGCCAACTTTTCTATGTTTGTATGTTTGTTGATTGATCAATGATTGTTATGTCTCAGAGAATAAGTTTCTATCTCCTGGTTTAGCCCAACTTTGACTTGATTGATTAATGTTTCTTAATGTTGTCTTTGTCATTATCGATCGATAGTCAAAGTTAGAATATAGTTGATTAATCTTCATTCGAAAGAAAGTGTCATAAAGTCTTCTCTTCCTTCGAATTAGAATTGTCGTAAAAGTCTTTGTTCTTATGAAAGATTGATTGATTCTATGTGCATATTTCTTTTTGTTCATATTTACATTAAGGAAATTGAAAAGAAATACATGCATGTTGCATTGAAAAACTTTGTGTGTGCTCATAGGAATAGTGTAGGGAAATTGCATTAGATTGTGCTCTTTTCTTTTTTATCGAAATAAATCTGATTGCTCTATCCCTAAGTGGTTAGGATTTTCATCGTTAAATTGAATGGAAAGAATGCTTATCATGATAGTTTCATTCATACGAATTTCAGAATACATCACGTGGTGAACTTGAAAGGAAAGTTCCTGAGCAAGATCAACTTAAAATTAACATTAATTTACCTAATGGAGCATTGTCATTAACGAGAACATTTAGTGTTTCTAGGCTAGGGATGTGTTCCGACATCTTAAAACAAAGCAGCTATCACTAACTTGTCTACAATACATCCCAAGTGTGATACCTCATTTCACGTACATGAGTATATCGTAGCTCGTCCATGTACCTTTTGGTATATAGGGCTGTTTTATAGTACGTAAAGTATATGGGAATGCTCTCACTGTGTGGTTTTTCATTAGATAACGCTTATACGGACTGGGCCTCCACATATCTTCAGGTATATATCGGAGGAAAACATTAGGTTTCTATCCATCCTTAAGTAACCAAGTCGGCCGCCTTGTACACTGTGATACACCAAACATAGCATTCGGGGAGATTTCCTGCCCGTACTTCTTGGTTCCCTAGGTAGTATTCTGCAGTTCACAGTTTCTTGGTAAACCTTTTTCCTATTTTACCCCATTTTGTTTATTTCTTTTTTGATAATAAAATTGATCAGAAATCGTGGAGGAAAATCAACCCTTACCCCGTTGTTCACCAAGAACAGCGAGGAAACTACCTTTGCCACCCGAAGCTACACCTATTCAGTCAAAGCGATCTTTCTTAACTGAGTCAAGTACATCAAGAACTCCTAGTTCTTCATCTGAATTACCTGAATGATCTATTTCAGTAAGTACTGAGACTCCAGTTACACCAACCATTTCTGGTACATTCGTTTCTGAAGGATAATTTTCACAATTACCTGAGGACATTAGCACTGATCCTAGTGAAACAGTAACCAAAGTTGTTCAACAACAAGTTGATCCTCAACTTGAAGTTGCTCAACAAGAAATCACTTTTGAACTCCAATCAGTTCAACCAGAAGTTAATCCAGAACCTATCACAATTCAAACAAAAGTTACATCTGAACGTAAAGTTATTCAAGCACCCCTTTCTGAAACTTTTTTTCCTTTACCCGAACATCTAGACTTCGATTTTGAACATTCAGAAGTTGTTACTTTACCAGAAGACGATCAACTAGTTACCCCTCAAACATCAATAACTACTGAAACTTCAACTTTATCAATGCCAGAAATATTTTACGGACCAGACGGTGAAGTTTTTCCACTAGGTTTAATTGCTATAGAGGAAGAATATGAAGAAGATTCTTATTTTGGGAAAATTTAGTGTTCTTGGACAAACGCCTAACCCTCTAAACTTAGTAGCAGGTACAGAAACAACAGACAAAGTAATCTCTACCTTTTCTATAATCAATAGATAAAACAAGAAAGAAGAGAAACCTACTTGTAGTTTTCGCTAACTCCTTGTCTCCCTTGACTGATCTTGCCACTCCTTTCCGTACTTAAGTCGCTTGAAAAGTACCTGCATAATCACAGAGACAAAAACCCATCAAATGAAATGATCTATTTCTTATAAATAACATGGAATCAAGAACATGATATACATATTAAAGCGTCAACATATAACACAAGCATAAGGGAAAAGTTTTGAAGACTTTATTGATATGAAGAAGAATTACAACCCATTTGTGCTCGATCCAGTGACACTCATCCAATTCAATCCCATTCTCTTCACCTCATGACAAGAAAGACACTTCAACACTATCACAATACTTGCAAATAGCTCAAAACTCATACCAACAACATCTCTCTACAATTTCCAGCTCCTGATCTCTTAGATGAGTGATCTTTTTATAGGTGAATGAGGGAGGTTATGCCATCAATGGTGATAACGAATACCTTTATAAATTTAGAAATCAGTTCCATGGAAGAAGGGATAGGATATTGATGTTTCCTAATTCCCTTCCTCATCCAAATGTGAACTGAAAGGAGTAGGTGGCATTGAGAAAATTCTAGAGGCTTCCAATGGATAAGGAATCTTCAAACCCTCACAAAAGTTCACTCAAATTCTCCCAGCGCAGGCCAAAGAGGGACCAAGTATGCTGCATAGCACCCTGTTAGTGTATGGTTTGCAATGCAGTGCACCCTAATGAAGGCCTACCTGGGCTAATCTTCTTAGAGGTATTTTTTGGATTTTTCAGTGATGGAACTTCCTGGGAAGTGAGGCATTCTGATGACTAACTTCTTTAGGGCATGTAACTACTGCACTAGGGGTTGATGAGCCCTAATAGTATCGATCTATAAGTTGGGGTTGATGTGCCCAATGGATCTATAATAGTTTCCCTCTAAAGCATGAAGTCAAAAACATATATTTTGAGTGAAATGCTTTATCATGAGGGGAGGAGGTTTTGAAACGGGAGGTGACCTGCATCAATTACAATACATATATCATGATAATTTGATTTTTTATCATGAACTAGCTGAGGGAAGGCATACCATGCTCAAATTATAAACTTTTATTACATGTACAAATATAGTCGTCTATATATATAGACCCATGAATGGTCGACCATGAATGTAAGGCCATTGTACATTTGATTTAGTACTCCTGAAAATATCGCAACCCGGATGGATGGAACTAGATTCAGGGTCTTCAATCTCGTTCAATCTTTTGCTCAAGTATAAGTCTAACCATGTGAATTAATGTTCTGAAGTTGAACATGGAAAGACATCATCTGATTACCAGCCAATGATGTAAGGCGTTAACAGAAGCGATAGGAATCACCGATAATGATAATGACCCTCAAGGTACTATAGTAAATTTTGCATGGTGTGAATAAATGATTTGATTTTGAACACTGTACAAAGTCTTTCAGTCGAAGGCCATTGATGTCAACCTATCACCTGAAGAAAGAAACTTACCATTGATGTATGCAAGCTTCAAGGTACTGAAGGGGTGTTTCTGAGTCAGCTTCTTGGATGATGTGCTGATGTTGACAAGAAGCAACTTGTCGTAGGAGGGCCTTGATGTATCCCACATATACAAACTGAAACGAGGTAAATGATTTTGGAGATGAAAAATCGATTGATGATACAAGGTGTTATCACCAAAATAGGACCCTGATAGGCTGTTGATCAGACTATCTCAGTGTAACTATTTCAAACCAATCTTTTAGCTAAGGCTTAGCCTCCTCAGCCTGAGAGGGCTCTCTCAAAGGGCTAATGATTTAGATTAAAGATATGAATAGATGGCTAACTCTATGGTTTGTAATTGTATATGTTTATAGGTTGAAAGATGAAGGCTTGCTACCATTGGGCTATGGAGTCAAAGTATGTTTCAGTACCACAGCAAGATCAGCTTAACATGAAGTCAGGGCATTCAGCATTTGAATATTCAGAACATACACTCATATGTAACCACACAGTTTATAGATGCATACAGGAAATCAGAGCACATTCAGTGAATTCTGAGTGATTATACATCCATACCACTGTAAACAAAACCAAGGAAAGGACAACATTACACATTCTGAATATAAGAAATCCTTCATGAATCCTGAGTAGTGAATCCAAAGAATTCTACCTAGCATGGAAGTCAAGGCATTATAGAGTTCAAGTGTAGAAATGACAATACAAAACAGTGAAACATAGTAAGTTTATCTATGAAGGAAGTCAGAGCATCACTGATGAGTTATGAGTATCATAAGTAAACACCACTGCAATGTAAGTATTGGAAGATTCCATCATAACAAGAAAATACAAGAACTCTTCATGAATCTTGAGTTGTCTAAGTAGAAATCTGCATTAGGTTAAAAATATACACAGTCTGCACATAGAGCAGCAGCTGAGCCAAAAAGTCTCCAACCCTTTGTACATCAGCTCTTCTGCTATATATAAAGCATTTACAATTAGGATTCCATCATCCCTCATCAAGAGAATTCGAATTTTCCATCAGTGACACCTATTCTAACCATAAAACAAACCATTAATTAGAACTAGCTGTTAACTAGGAGTGCTAGTGACCTAATACAACTAGGAGTGTAACTCCTTATCATGATTCAACAACCTTATCTAAGCATTTAAAGCATTATTTGACAACTTGCAACCTCAAGAAGTCGAATTTGATGAAGCCTCCCACGTGGTCATCTGACTGCTGAAGACAAACCCTAGAAATTAGGGAACATGTTTCCTTGTTTTTAGGTTTAGGATCCCTGAAAATGGCACATCGGACAGAGACTTTATCTCTTCATCCATGACACATTTTATGAAAATGAAGGAGGTTTTTGTAGCCCATGTTGTCTAGAACCAAAACCTCTCCTGGTTTTTTAAAACATTCCTCCAGCTGTTCAAAATTTGTCCTTGAAAAACATGTGTCAAACAGGTAACTGTCCCTTGCTCTGTTCTGGCTGAAAAATAGGTCTTGGGACAGAGGTCATAACTTCTCGTACAAAATGTATTTGGAAAAACTGAAGGAGGTTTTTGTGAACCAATCCGTTCTTAACAAAAACCTCTCTTGGTTTTTTGAAACACTTTTCCTACCGCCGAGAATGCGTCTTTGAAAAACAGGTGTAAAACAGAGAAATAAGCTTGTAGAAAACTGCACCTACAGCAGTTTCGTAGCGCAAGTTTGGTCCTTCATTTCTCCCAGATCATAATGGATTTGAGGAAATTGAAGGAGGTTTTTCTAGTTCAGTCTGTTAGGAATAAAAACCTCTTTCCATTTCCCAAAATAGGCTTTCAGTTGCTTTAGAGACCTCCTGGAAGTTGACTAGTAAAACCAGGGAAACAAAACTCCTTTCAACGCTGTCTTCAGTTTGCTCACTCCCAATAGAAAAGTCTATTCGCCAAAGTAGTTCTCCATCAATGCCTAACACGGCATTTCTCCAACCTCTACCATAAACAAGAATAAAATTCTCCTTGTCATCTATAACCTGGCTGTAATAACTTCTGAGTTTGTGAGCTGCAACAAGCTTTGTAATAAACTGTAACATGTACTTCTCCTTTGATTATACAAAAATATCAGAATGCCACGTCTTTGTGTGCTGTCAACCTTTGTCCATGTGTGAAGACAAAATCTCCTCCAAGCTGCCTGACATATTTTGGACTGTAGTAAATGTGTTCAATTTATGACAAAAGTTTAAAGTTTCATTCGAATACATGTTTCCTCCACCTGTATTAACTTTGGTGAAGATTGATAATTTGTAATTAATATTTTGCAGAGATTCCCCTTTGAAAATATTTCCCTTTGTCTCTCAAAATTGGCCCATCGAATGATAATATGTAGCTACAGCAGTTTCGTAGCGCGCTACGAAACTGCTGTGCATGAGGCATCACCTACAGCAGTTTCGTAGCGCGCTACGAAACTGCTGTGTAATTTCAAAAACACAGCTTACATGCCAAATTTGACTGTCTTGAGCTTTTTTATCTTGAAATGTCCTTCTCATCTGCCTTGAAACTTGCTTGCCTTGCTTGAGCCTTCAAAGAACCTTTATGTATGCTGACCCTGAGTTTGCCAAGTGCTTCTTATGCATGAAAGGAGCATGACAATAACCAAGACCAAATCTTTCTTACCTTACCCTTTTCCTTTGAGATTTGTTTAGTGATAACAGTGGCTCCACTTGGGATGGTGTGCTCCTGTAGCACACTAAGAACTCGCAGGTCCAGTGCTTTATCCTTTTATGACAAACTAAAATTTGCTTGACAAGTGTTCCCTTTAAGCTTCTTGGGCCTTCACCTCGGGCTTAAGCTTGATGACCACTGTAGGAGAAAGAAATCTATATTTACTGAAAAAAATGCTCAGTCAACCTTGAGCTTATTTGCATTTTCCTACCTACCTACCCTATCAGCTGCAAGCTCCACTTGTAGCTCAAGCAACATGATATTTCCAATAAAGCCAATCAATTGTCTTCTCTGATATTGGAGGCTCTTGACTGCATTCAACCTCAAAATAACCATGGTAGTGAGATGACCAAATCAACCTATAATGTATATGATCTTCATAATGCAAATGAAATTGAAATACTGATGTGCAAAACTTTGCCATGTATTCACTTATAGGGTCAAAGAAAACATGGTTATTTTGATAATCATCATAACATTCTATCTCTTTAGACAACTGATCCTCAGCCATACAAAATTCCTTTGATGTGCTATCCAACTGCCTTTCTGCATGATTCCCATAGACAATGTAATTTTCCTCACTATTGTGATCATTCTTTGATGCAAGCTGCTGCAAGGAATTACAAAAATGAACAACCTTTTCCTCTGCCTGAGGATTATAAAAAATTTCTTCCAGTATTTCTTCTTGTTGTGTGTAATCATTTTTATCTTCATTATGATTCGAAGACTGAGAATACTGCTGTATCTTTTCATTCATATCAAAGGATGAAACATGGTTTTCACAAATAAACCCCTGCTGATCTTCATGCTGCGTTTCCTGAGGTGTTATACTTTCTTCTTGGTGCTGAAATGCATTGTTATGAAGAGCCTCTAAAATTTCTTCATCCATAAATTCATCATCATCATAACAATCTTCCAAATATTGAATAAAACTCGTAGAATGTTTACAACAATCTTTGACCAGCAATAAGGAGGGATGACACTCTTTATACATCTCATAGAATTCATCATGAAAACTAGCAAGCGAATATATTGAACCATTTTCCAAACTTTTATACCAAGACCATGCTTTTCCTTCTAAAGTGGTCATAAACATCTTCATGAGACAATGTTCAGGGAAATGAACCTTAAGACTGCGTACATGCATATGAAACCTAACCAAATGAAGAGCAGCATTGTCTTTCTTTTCATCTTTGAATATTGGAAGATCATCTAACCAATCAACCTTGGGCATAGGATTTGGAAAACCAGGGATATGAGACCGATTCATAGGGGCATACCTAGCATTCATTCTTGCAATGGAACTCATCTTGTAACTTCATCAAGCTACTGATCTTCTAGCAGTGGAGTCACCTTCCAATTTCTTATTCGATGTGTGGAGTCGCCAAGGTAGTTTTGCAGCCTCAAAAAGATGTCTGAGCTCCTGCTACCTTCAGAAGTTCAGCCATTGATTTCGGGAATGAACAATCTTCAGGCTCCCGGCAGACACACCAAAATGTTATCACAAAATCAAGCACTGAAGGCTGCTAATCAGTGAGACTCTGTGTAACTATTTCAAACCAGACTTTTGACTAAGGCTTAGCCTCCTTAGCCTGAGAGGGCTCTCTCAAAGGGTTATTGATTTTAACTATTGATGAGATGGCTAACTCTTGCAAAGTAAATTTAACACATATGTTGGCTGGACAGACATTACAAAGACTTCCATTGGGCTCATGGAGTTAATCATCACTTCAGCAAACTATAATACTACTCATTCATAGAAGTCAGGGCATGTAATGTTTAAACACTCAAAATACCTCTCATAGAAACCTCAGCTTACAAATACACACGGGAAATCAGAGCAGCAAAGTGAATTCTGAGTGATTGTGTATCTATACAACTGTAAAACATAAAGGATAAAACAAAACCACATATATCTTGAGCATTTGAAACACTGTATGAATCCTGAGAAGAAAAGAAGTCACTTGTATTACTGAAAATAAGTTTGTACACCAGCCAAAATAAACTCTGTTTTCTCAAATATCCAACCCCCATTACATCAAAGTTTCATCTATATATAGAAACATATCTTTAACTACTTTGAGCTTCCTCCTCCAGCATGAGGGGAGCTCGATGACTGCTACTAATTACCCCTATCTACTATTTAACTGACTCATTAAATACAATAAGTGCTAAACTGGAATTTTAAAGAGTCCTAATTAAACTATAATTTTAATTCTATCCTCCTCGTAGAATGATTCTTCTTTGTTCTTTGACGCCTGTCTCCTTTCAGTTTGACCGAGATAGCTGAGAAGAGGATTCAATGTTCCAGGCTAGCTTTGGATGCTGAATGCGTTGATGGTTCAATAATATTAGGATAAAACCCCTGTTTTTCCGGTTCCAGTCTTCCACTACCTCTTCAAAAATGTAGCAACATGTCTCCAGCTCTTTAATATCCCAAAAATGATGAGCATCACCATATTTACAAATGTGTTGGAGGCTTCGTTGATGAACAGGTGTGCAAGCCAAAACTCCTCGTATGCAACTCCTTCCAAACCCTAATGATCGATAATAAAGTGCCTTTATAATAAAAACTTTAACTTGAGACAAAACACTTCACTTTACAAAAAAGGTACACCTGTCATCATTTGAATGGATATGCTAGCTTCATGTGGTCTCCTAAATGTCCCTTAGATGTTTCCTTTGAAAATTTTCTGATCCTCCCATCAAACTGTTTGTCTTCATTAAAAAACAACACCTACAGCAGTTTCGTAGCGCGCTACGAAACTGCTGAATTTGCTAAAACAGTGTGTATTTGCCTTGACGAATTTTCTGCTTGGACCTTTAATTATTTAAACCTCCTTTACATGTGGCAGAGATCTATATGTCTTCAAAATAATGGAACTAAACAAAATTTGACAAAACTTAGAACAAGACCTTTCTCACCATCAATGAGCAGCTAATTGACCTAGCTGTGCTTTTAAGTCTGCAACCTCCCTCCTCAAGGCTTTGTTTTCAGCTCTTAGATGCATGTTTATTTTTCTGATGAATTTGGCTTGTTTGAGAGCTGGAACTATCCATGTATAAACATCAGCTACTGAATCCACCTGACCTACTAGGTTTTTACTTCCTTTCAACACAGCTCTTCGATAATTTGCATACCTGACTGCAAACTCCCTAGTGGCATTCTTCACCTTGGCAATTTCATTTTTTGCTGCCTCCAACTGGTTCTTTATGGCTATAATATTACCTCCTTGGGAAGTAATGACTGTTCTATTCTTGTCTTTTTGCTTGATTTGCTCTGCCTCCTCTGTTCTGGGCAATTCTTCAACTACCTCTGTTCTGGGCAATTTTTCAACTTCCTCTGCTCTATGCAGTTTCTCAACTTCCCTTACTTGTTTCCTTGTAACAGGTCTTCTTGGTTTGAAGATAAATTCATCACCTGGTTCATCAAGCCTCAGTCTTTTTGAAGCTTTAGATTTTTTAGTGCTTTCTGGTGATGATTGAGTCAAATCAATGTGCATTGGTTCAATATGCACCGGTTCAACCTGCTCAAACTCAATGGCCTCAAGCAAATCACTCAAGCTGGCCTTAGATACTGGGCTTTCCTCAACAGCTAATGCTTTGCCTTTTTCTTTGCTTATTTGACTCCTTGTCCTAACTCTTGACACTGTTTCAGATCCACTTGGTCCAGGTGCATCTTTCTTATGCTTAGCTTCTTCTTTTGATGATGGCTGAGGTTGCTCTTTAATAATCAAGGGCTTCACTGATTTTCTCAACTGTGACTTGGCCTTCTTTTTATCCTTTGCCTCCTTTCGAAGCTCAGCTATCGTGGGTTCCTCAACTGATTCTTCTTTTTCTCTAACCGGCTGTGGAGTAAGACCTGTTTTACTCTAGAAACCAGCCATGAAGATGAAAGAGTTCCAGTCTCTACCAATTTTCTGAAGACCATCCAGCACTAACAATTTAACCAAGCCATGGTGAAATAATGATGTTTCACAATCATCCTTCCTTAATTGCACTTTGTCACACATTTTGCTGAGACTGCGAAACAAGTAAAATGGAATATCTATAGATGCTTTACCCGTAAAATGCAGCAGAAACTTAAAGTGATAGGAGTAGACCTTATTATATCTTCCCTCACAGGTTAAGTACTTTTGAATACAGGTGAGAAGAAGGGCATAGTGCTCCTTAACATAGTTTCTAGGCACTGCTTTTGTTAGGTCTTCATTCACATATGCCTCTTTTAAAAACTCTTTGCAGGGGTTCATATTAAATTTAAAGTTCTTAAACCATTCTTGCCCCCCTCTTGGAATCTCAGTTACAGTAGCAATTGCCTCCGGAGACACTTGAACTTCTAACATAGCTATTTTAGAATTCAAACCCGTGAAGTTTAAGGCAAAATCCTTTGTTACCTGAGCATGGCCACCCTACAGCTTCTTACAGAAATTCCAACAGCCAGCATCCTTGAAGGCTTTCTTCACGCCTTCATCTCTTAATGCAAGGTCCAAACCTTCAGGCTTTGTTCTCTGACATTTCCCAGACCTATGTTCTTTCCTCTCCATTTTGCCTTCGAAATTTCCGCACAGTCAATTACCAACAGCTTCAACTAAACTGATGATTCAATTCTTTTTCACTCGGGCTCGCTTGTAATCAGGCTCACTTGAAAAAACTCAGGCTCGCTTGCAATTCAAATATCTCATCACACATGCTGGTTACTTATGCATCATCTACGATCATCATAAAGAATCTATGCACGGTAAAACCCATTTGAATAATATTTATGTGCATGCCTGCAAATCTATTGGTGGAGTGATGGTTAATGAGTGTTTGGGAGGTACGCCCACTGACATGAATGGACGGAAGTGATGACTCATCAACAGACTTGACCCTTTTAGGAATATACGCTGAAAAAAGCCCGAATCTGCGATTTCGTAGCGCAGTTAGTTATAAATTGGCATAATGCGCTACGAAACGGCTTGATGCTGACGCGCTGCGAAATGGCTAAACAATGATTACGCTGCAAAATTAACCAATGAGACTGCGCTGCAAAATCGCAGATTCGGGCGTTTTGCAGCGTATATTCCTAAAAGGGTCAAGTCTGTTGATGAGTCATCACTTCCGTCCGTTCATGTCAGTGGGCGTACCTCCCAAACACTCATTAACCATCACTCCACCAATAGATTTGCAGGCATGCACATAAATATTATTCAAATGGGTTTTACCATGCATAGATTCTTTATGATGATCGTAGATGATGCATAAGTAACCAGCATGTGTGATGAGATATTTGAATTGCAAGCGAGCCCGAGTTTTTTCAAGTGAGCCTGATTACAAGCGAGCCCGAGTGAAAAAGAATTGAATCATCAGTTTAGTTGAAGTTGTTGGTAATTGATTGTGCGGAAATTTCAAAGGCAAAATGGAGAGGAAAGAACATAGGTCTGGGAAATGTCAGAGAACAGAGCCTGAAGGTTTGGACCTTGCATTAAGAGATGAAGGCGTGAAGAAAGCCTTCAAGGATGCTGGTTGTTGGAATTTCTGTAAGAAGCTGCAGGGTGGCCATGCTCAAGTAACAAAGGATTTTGCCTTAAACTTCACGGGTTTGAATTCTAAAATAGCTATGTTAGAAGTTCAAGTGTCTCCGGAGGCAATTGCTACTGTAACTGAGATTCCAAGAGGGGGGCAAGAATGGTTTAAGAACTTTAAATTTGATATGAACCCCTGCAAAGAGTTTTTAAAAGAGGCATATGTGAATGAAGACCTAACAAAAGCAGTGCCTAGAAACTATGTTAAGGAGCACTATGCCCTTCTTCTCACCTGTATTCAAAAGTACTTAACCTGTGAGGGAAGATATAATAAGGTCTACTCCTATCACTTTAAGTTGCTGTTGCATTTTACGGGTAAAGCATCTATAGATATTCCATTTTACTTGTTTCGCAGTCTCAGAAAAATGTGTGACAAAGTGCAATTAAGGAAGGATGATTGTGAAACATCATTATTTCACCATGGCTTGGTTAAATTGTTAGTGCTGGATGGTCTTCAAAAAATTGGTAGAGACTGGAACTCTTTCATCTTCATGGCTGGTTTCCAGAGTAAAACAGGTCTTACTCCACAGCCGGTTAGAGAAAAAGAAGAATCAGTTGAGGAACCCACGATAGCTGAGCTTCGAAAGGAGGCAAAGGATAAAAAGAAGGCCAAGTCACAGTTGAGAAAATCAGTGAAGCCCTTGATTATTAAAGAGCAACCTCAGCCATCATCAAAAGAAGAAGCTAAGCATAAGAAAGATGCACCTGGACCAAGTGGATCTGAAACAGTGTCAAGAGTTAGGACAAGGAGTCAAATAAGCAAAGAAAAAGGCAAAGCATTAGCTGTTGAGGAAAGCTCGGTATCTAAGGCCAGCTTGAGTGATTTGCTTGAGGCCATTGAGTTTGAGCAGGTTGAACCGGTGCATATTGAACCAATGCACATTGATTTGACTCAATCATCACCAGAAAGCACTAAAAAATCTAAAGCTTCAAAAAGACTGAGGTTTGATGAACCAGGTGATGAATTTATCTTCAAACCAAGAAGACCTGTTACAAGGAAACAAGTAAGGGAAGCTGAGAAACTGCATAGAGCAGAGGAAGTTGAAAAATTGCCCAGAACAGAGGTAGTTGAAGAATTGCCCAGAACAGAGGAGGCAGAGCAAATCAAGCAAAAAGACAAGAATAGAACAGTCATTATTTCCCAAGGAGGTAATATTATAGCCATAAAGAACCAGTTGGAGGCAGCAAAAAATGAAATTGCCAAGGTGAAGAATGCCACTAGGGAGTTTGCAGTCAGGTATGCAAATTATCGAAGAGCTGTGTTGAAAGGAAGTAAAAACCTAGTAGGTCAGGTGGATTCAGTAGCTGATGTTTATACATGGACAGTTCTAGCTCTCAAACAAGCCAAATTCATCAGAAAAATAAACATGCATCTAAGAGCTGAAAACAAAGCCTTGAGGAGGGAGGTTGCAGACTTAAAAGCACAGCTAGGTCAATTAGCTGCTCATTGATGGTGAGAAAGGTCTTGTTCTAAGTTTTGTCAAATTTTGTTTAGTTCCATTATATTGAAGACATATAGATCTCTACCACATGTAAAGGAGGTTTAAAGAATTAAAGGTCCAAGCAGAAAATTCCTCAAGGCAAATACACATTGTTTTAGTAAATTCAGCAGTTTCGTAGCACGCTACGAAACTGCTGTAGGTGTTGTTTTTTAATGAAGACAAACAGTTTGATGGGAGGATCAGAAAATTTTCAAAGGAAACATCTAAGGGACATTTAGGAGACCACATGAAGCTAGCATAGCCATTCAAATGATGACAGGTGTAACTTTTTTGTAAAGTGAAGTGTTTTGTCTCAAGTTAAAGTTTTTATTATAAAGGCACTTTATTATCGGTCATTAGGGTTTGGAAGGAGTTGCATACGAGGAGTTTTGGCTTGCACACCTGTTCATCAACGAAGCCTCCAACACATTTGGAAATATGGTGATGCTCATCATTTTTGGGATATTAAAGAGCTGGAGACATGCTGCTACATTTTCGAAGAGGTAGTGGAAGACTGGAACCGGAAAAACAGGGGTTTTATCCTAATATTACTGAACCATCAACGCATTCAGCATCCAAAGCTAGCCTGGAACATTGAATCCTCTTCTCAGCTATCTCGGCCAAACTGAAAGGAGACAGGTGTCAAAGAACAAAGAAGAATCATTCTACGAGGAGGATAGAATTAGAATTATAGTTTAATTAGGACTCTTTAAAATTCCAGTTTAGCACTTATTGTATTTAATGAGTCAGTTAAATAGTAGATAGGGGTAATTAGTAGCAGTCATCGAGCTCCCCTCATGCTGGAGGAGGAAGCTCAAAGTAGTTAAAGATATGTTTCTATATATAGATAAATCTTTGATGTAATGGGGGTTGGATATTTGAGAAAACAGAGTTTATTTTGGCTGGTGTACAAACTTATTTTCAGTAATACAAGTGACTACTTTTCTTCTCAGGATTCATACAGTGTTTCAAATGCTCAAGATATATGTGGTTTTGTTTTATCCTTTATGTTTTACAGCTGTATAGATACACAATCACTCAGAATTCACTTTGCTGCTCTGATTTCCTGTGTGTATTTGTAAGATGAGGTTTCTATGAGAGGTATTTTGAGTGTTTAAACATTACATGCCCTGACTTCTATGAATGAGTAGTATTATAGTTTGCTGAAGTGATGATTAACTCCATGAGCCCAATGGAAGTCTTTGTAATGTCTGTCTAGCCAACATATGTGTTAAATTTACTTTGCAAGAGTTAGCCATCTCATCAATAGTTAAAATCAATAACCCTTTGAGAGAGCCCTCTCAAGCTAAGGAGGCTAAGCCTTAGTCAAAAGTCTGGTTTGAAATAGTTACACAGAGTCTTACTGATTAGCAGCCTTCAGTGCTTGATTTTGTGAAAACACAAGGTTCAGGAATGGCGGTCATGAAAATGAAGGTTTACGGTATTACAAAGGATGAAGTTTTGCACTGAATGACTTCTCTTGAACATATCAGTGACACTGAATGAATTGGAAGCATTGACCCAAAACAAAGTAATGGATTTTATGATAGACCAATGGTATGATAACCATCAAGCAGATAACCCAACCCAAATAGTCAAGAAGATGAAGTGAAAGTGTCATGTTCAAGAGTGACTTGCTACCATAAAGTTTTCTCAGCTTTTTCCTTTTTTCCCCAGTCATTGTTGCCCAGTACCTATTTATTTTTATCAAGCATGAGGAGGATAACATATGCTTGTTGCATAATTTCACCCTTCAGGCAAATCCATCATTATTTGATGCTTTAACGAGTCTATCGAAGGTGAAAATTGGTCTTGTCTAGATGGACAAGCTTGTCACTATTTGATGTTTTTAATGATTTTAATGACAAAGACAACTCAATCCTTTTCATGTTTAGAGAATTGAAAAGGGATGAAAATAAAACTCCATAATTGATTTTTCATAAAATAATCTCTCAAGTCTGAAAAAGAATAAAATAATACAAGAGAGATGTCGTTTCCAATCCTTTAACGAGCTGGAATAGACAAGCACTCGAAAATATTTTCATTTTTAGAGAGTCTAAAAAGAGTTTAAAGAGGACTCCAAGGGGGTTCCTTTTTCGTTTTTAACAAAGCTCAAAAAAAGAGAGAAAAGGTTGCTTTATGGTCAAAGATGTTCAATTTACACTTGAGCACATGAAATTCTGCTTCTAGCTATTAAACCTGCTCAAAACTCCATCAAAGAGGATTAAAAATACATGTTCAAATGGATAAACTGAATAAAAACCAATGTGTACTAGATTAACGTGCAATAAATAAACATAAAAACAAGTTTTATTATTAATTTTTACCATTTCACTTTTACCCTTTGATTTTGGTGCTCTGGAGTATTTTTCTACCTCAAAGTTCACTAGCTGATTGCGGAGGATTCAGTGGATCGTTTCTCATGCTGTATGGATCAAGTAGGAGCTATCCATGTTCTCTTCCATTTTATTCCATTTATTTTCAGTTTTAAGAAAGAAAAAAATTGTTTTTTGAAGCCCCTAGGGTTTCATTTTGTGCACTCTGGATCAGTGCACCCTTTCAATATCAAAAGGTGCACTACATTGCACACACCTAGAAGGTTGTATGAATTGCACCGCACTATCTCTAATGGAGGGGTGCGATGGGCGCAAAAACCAAATTTTGACGGCTGTTTTCTCCTAAATTTTCCATTTTTTTGCAAAAAATGGATCCTAATTTGTCTAATGGTTACATTTCAAACATTCATCAGATCAAATGGTGATTATATGGAGAGAATGAGAGCATGAAGACCAAGACATGATTTCCCTAAATAATCAGGGAACAGTTGATGCCCTAAGGAATTGTGGGTTACTGAGGTATTTTCAATTATCCATCATGTAGCGAAAAATTTAGCTTTTTCAGTACCTTGTTCTTTCTTGGGATCCTACCAATCATGTTTTTCACATTAGGAGCAAAATTATCCCCTTTACCATTGATGTGTGACTAGACTGTCAAGGCGGGGTGCCCCATCTCATTATCAGGATTTACCATATGAGGTGAACATTGAGAGATTATATATGACAGTTCTGCTCGGAAGGAGCTCAACCTAGCAGAAACGAAAAGATCAACATCAGGGATGTTATCATTGAGAACAATCGTTTTTACCCTCTCCAAATTGGCTGGAATTGAAACTTTACACTTGGAAAATAGGTCATATATGTAGTATGCTTTAGAATGTTTGGAACCAAAGGTGTTCAGCTCGTGTGAGGCAGTTCTTTCATCCATGAAAGAACAACTGACCAAGGTAAAGAATGGAAAGACAAAAAAAATTGGTTATGGGTCTATCTTGATTTTTTTTTCCTTGGAGAGAATTCCACTCATGCAGCCACAATACATCTCACTGGGAGTACCTGGACCTAGAGACCTACGGATGCAGAGGTGGGTAGATCTTATGGCTAGGCATGCTAGCCATTCATTGATCTCGTTTACCCCTACTTTCTTTGAGTGGTTTGACCAACAAGACATGACCTTCGTAGAATATCCATATTCATGAATGGATTTCCATGGTGATCTAGATCTGATGTTACTGGTTGGAGCGCAGTGGAGTGTTATTGGTAAATTGATTGACGAGAGCGTTTTTGTTTTTAAAGTTTCTACTTTTTTTGTGTCTTTTTTGTTATTGCCAAGACTAAACAAATATGTTTATATGTATGCAGATGTTAGACCTGTTCGACCTGCGGGACATCGACAAGAGGCAGGTGTTCCAGTACAGAGAGCTGTTGGGAGAGCATTCTCCAAGACTTGGATTTAGCAAAGACACTGGCCCATCTATAGGATCACATAGAGGGTTTGATCTTAGGTATTCCAGATGTCTGGATTGAGGAGTTACCTATGCAATTGCAGTGCCACACCATTGGCGTGTCGAGTCGTTGGATGAGACTCCTATGCATGATAGCACAGGCTGTGAGCTATTATCATGAGCAACATTAGTCTACTTAGATATTTTCTGCATACATTTTTGAGTTTTTTGGGTCAGATGACCACTTTTTTGTCTTGGAAACAAACTATTCGTACAAACTGATATACAACTATCTATTTTACTTTTAGAGTTTTATTATGGTTAAGTGATGTAATCCGATTCAAATGATAATGTGAATTGAAAATGTTTACTTTAAAAATGTCGCAAATGTCTATTTAATACATAGTTCGCTAGAGAATCAATTAATGTGTTTAAATTCCTGGAAATATGTTGATATTGAATAAACTCAAAATACCTTTCCAAAATACGAACTCTAAGGAACATGCAATGAATTATTGGGTTTCGGATGGTATAGATGCCAGTAAGCTGTAGTACGACAAGTTGTGAGTCTAGCCTAATGATGATTCAACATATGCCAAGTGAAATGGCATAAGAGAGGAGTTCAATCAATGTGCTATACTCAGTGATATTTTTTGTCAATCATCCAATACATATCCCTCTAAAACTCTCTAACTCGCCACTTGGAGCGAAAATGGCCCATTCTACAGAAGATAAATTTTGCGTACTATGACTAGCTCCATCGACATAACCAACGAACGGTTCCGAAAAGTTCGACATCTGCAACAAATGCGAAGTGGATTACCTAACCAAATAAAAAATATAAAAGAAACACACACACAAATGCAATCAAAGCATATATACAGTGAGTTTTACTACACTCAACTAAGCATATTAACGTTTAAGGTACAACCCGTTTCGGGGCTGCGACAATGGAATCCCATGACAGTCCACTAACTCGTAGGCACCTTTCATGAAAACACATTTAACAATATAAGGGCCCATCCATAGTGGTTCAAATTTTCCCACTCCAAGTTTATCATAATCCTGATCATAAAGCAAGACTAGGTCACCTTCTAAGAAAACACGAAGCTTAACATTTTTATCATATTGTGCCTTGATGCGTTTTTTAAGCGCCTCGTTAGCCACTGTGGCATCACAACAAGTTTCATCCAGATGGATTAACTCCAATAAATGCGCTTCTTCAGAAGTGTCAGGTAGCAGGTCAATCATGAGTTTGAGAGATGAGATTTCACATTGGATTGGTAAGACTGCTTCCAAACCATACACCAACTGAAAAGGCGTAAATCCGGTCGCATTTCTCACCAAGGTTCGATATGCCCACAAAGCAGAGTACATGATTAAATACCAATTTCTTTTATGAACTCCAATCATTCTTTGCAACATGCGCTTAAGGACCTTGTTGATAGCCTCAACTTTTCCATTATCTTGGGGGTAGTATGGAGTAGAAATATCATGTGACAATCCTAATTTGGTAGTTAATTTGACCATCATATGATTGCGAAAATGTGACCCATGATCTATAACTATATCTTGTGGTACACCAAACCTGGCAACGACATGGTTGAAAAAAAACAGAGAAGACGTTTCACCACTATTGTTCAATGTTGGCATTGCCTTAGCCCATTTGGTAAAATAGTCAACGATGACTATAATATACCCATGCCCCCCGACCGTGGTGGGGTTACATGTCATAAAGTCAATGCCCCATTTTTCGAATGAGCCGAAAACAATGACTGGATGCAGTGGTGCAGGTGGTAATCTGGTTTTACGGTCAAATATCTAGAAAGCAAGGCAACTTCTGACAACAAGAATGTAATCTTTGAATATGGTTGGCCAGAAGTAATCAGCGCATAGAATTTTTTGTGTAGTTGCGTAACCAGATAAATGCCCCCCACAAGCACCTGAATGACACTCATTCAAATCTTTTTCGGCCTCCTCATGAGTAAGGCACCTATGTAAGATCGTATTGACACCACGACGATAAAGTGTATCACCAATGATTAGATACTTTTTGGCTTGGTATCGAGTACGTCTCTATTCAGAGCGAGAGGTATTAGGCCGAAAAGCTTGGGTCTGGAGATAAACCAGTATATCTTCATACCATGGATCACTTGATGAGATAAGAAACAGAGACTCATCCAAGGTTGATGCTTTTGATGTTAAATCATTGGAGGATGAGGGAAGATCGCAAAGTAACTCAGCAAAGACAAGAGATTTCTTTGATTTAGATTTGATGAATTCCAAATCGAACTCCTGCAAGATAACTATCCATTTAGAATATTTTCCCCACAACAATTGACGTGAAAAAATCTATGTCATAGGGTTGCAATTTGATATAATCGTAGTTTTGCGGAGGAGGATATAATGACAAAATATCTGCATAGCTTGAACGCCTACCAAGGCTAACTTTTTGACATATGAGTACTTACTTTCTGTATCGTTGAGATTACAAATCAAATAGTAAATAGGATGTTCAGTTCCACTTTCTTCTTGAACTAAAACCATACCGATCGTTGTATCTGCAGCGGCAAGATACGGGCAAAAGTCTTTTTGATATTTTAGGGCATACATTAATGATGCTCTAATCAGGGAATCTTTGAGAGCATGAAAATAAGCTTGCGCAACTTGGTCCCAATGGAAGGGTACCCCTTTCTGCAATAGACGTGTATAACCTTTAGCTAATTCAACATAGTTTGGAATGAACGTCCTCAAAAAGTTTTCCTTCCCTTGAAGTCTATGTATCTATAACAAGTTTGAAGGTGGAGGCAAGTCAAGGATTGCCTGAACCTTAATGGGATCGAGTCGAATTCCATCTTTTGAAACTACGAATCCAAGCAATTGACCAGATCCAACACAAAACACACATTTATGTGGATTGAGTCTTATCTTTTAGTGTCGACATCGTAAGAATATTTCTCTCAAATGTTGCGGGTGATCAGTCTGTTTTCATGAATGAGCAGGAAAATCATCGAGACAAGGTTGAACATTGTGCTTGATGTCATGGAAGGCATAATTCATCACCCTCTGAAATGTAGCCCCCACATTCTTCAAACCAAAAGGTAGATTTCGATAAGCAAATGTGCCCCACGGACATATAAAAGTGGTTTTTGATTGGTCCTATGGGCGGATATTGATTTGATTGTAGTCAGAAAATCCATCCATGAATGAAAAGATTTCACATATGGCACATTCATCAATAATCTGGCTGATAAAAGGTGTAGGATAATTGTCCTTTAGACATGCTTGGTTTACATCCCTATAATCGATGCACACTCAAATTTTCCCTTGTTTTTTCATCACTGGAACAATATTAGATACCTAATCAGTAAGAGGTATAGGGAAAATGAAGCCAATATGCAAAAGTTTTTCAACCTTTGCTTTAATGGAAGCAACTTTCTTAGGATGAACAGGTTGAAGCCGATGTCGTACTGGTTTGACATCAGGGTACATTTTAATCTCATGTTCAACAATACTTGAGTGAATGCTCGACATATCCTTGTAAGACCATGCAAAAATATCTCAAAATTCGTGAAAAAGAGCACAGTAAATATCAAGTTCCAATGAAGAATAGGATTTGCCAACATGAATGTTTTCTACAATGTTAGGCTTGGTCAAAATGTTTATATAAATTTTTTCTTCTATGTTTGACAAATTACGCTCATAATCTACAGTATTTATAGAATTTGACAAGAAATCAATGATCGATGGGTGATTTAATTCACCTAAATAATCTTCATTGTCATCTTGAAGGTGGGAATGATGATGATAATCCTTCCACAACATCTCTCCTATCATCATTGATTTGATGATTCCTTCATCCGTAGAATGTATACGTGAAGAAGGATCTGAAGAGGTACCATATTCTAACGACCTATCTACCCATACAATTGTTGAGTGTGGATTAGGGTTTGCCGCATAAGCCCGAAAAATTGATTGCTATGATGATTCAATGGGGCTGAATGACAACCCCTCACTATGACCATCAATTTCAAAGTAGTTGGAAATATTCATAAAATCAGATGATGTAGAAGAAACCATGTTGCAAGTCTCCACTCTTGCCACTTCCGCCAAACCAGATGGTGATGGGAGGGTGAAAGTGCCCATCAGGGAAGGATCCTTAAGGAGACCTACTCCCACACTTTGAAGTGATAGTGGGTTTCTGTGTGTCAACGGAATGCTTCCCGTAGCCCGTGAACTATTGGAAAAGAAGGCTAGTTGATCAATGACTGTGATTCCACCCTTGAAAGGGAATTCAATTGTACGAAAGTACGTGGAAACGAAAACAACCATAGCATATACCCAAGGCCTTCCTAGTAAAATGTTGTAATCAAGGAGTCCATCAACTACCTCAACATCAATAGTAACTGTCTTGCCCCCTAGTTCGATTTGCAGGTTACTCAAAATCCCATATGGAGTATATGTTCTTCTATCAAATGCTTTTAACGTAGTTGGTGATCATGACAATCGTGGTGAAGCAAGTTTTTTCCAGCAGCTCATAGAAATAATGCAAGTAGAAGCCCCCTCATCAATAATAGTTCGGTGAAAATTCTTATTGAGAGCTTTTACTTGTATTAGGAAAGCTAATTGCGCCAGTAACTATGGTGAATATCCCCCATAGTTAAAAACCACAAGATTTGAATCCGTAGGATCTAGTCAACCTATTGCTGACAATAAAGCTTGTTTCTAGGAGGGACAGTTTTGCAACACCTCGAGTGTCGACATAGTGGAAGGTGATTGAGCTAGATCTTCCACTATATTATAGTTTTGAGTTGCTCGAGCACGAGGATTGAATGTTGATTTGTGCACAACTCCCTTTCGTGCTTTTATTGTCAATTCAAGTACAACTAGTGGAACAACTTTAGGTGAAGTTGAGGTCGAAGTACTAGGTTGATCAATAGCCTGGTTATTCGATGATGATGGATTTCTATAATCTTTTTTCCTTATTCACACAAAAACATCATTTTGTGGATTTTTGATGGATAACATGAGTACTTGGGATGTGGAAGCATTGTCAGTTGCAACGAAATGTGTCTCCGGGGTAGGAAACAGATCTTTCAACACTGTTTATGTGGTTGAAGTCTTTAAAAGTTTAGAGACCTCAGAGCGATGTGGACAATCTCTTGTATAATTCTCATCATTACAAATCAGACATGGATAATGAGGTTTCCTTCCCGCGGTAGGGGATTCAGATGGTTTCTCTAGAGACAAATTTTCTTGTTTATTTTTGTTATTCTTCCCCTTTTTCTTACCTCCTGGTTGCTTTGGATTTTTGCCTTTGTCACATGCCACAACATTAATCTTTGAGGGATGAGTGTTTTCTAATGCATTGGTAGCTTGATTGGAAATAACAAGAGTTTGACCAAATGGTCTTCTTTCTTCCTATGCGCTTGAAGAACTGATCACACCGTCACCGACATGAGAGTCCCTACTCGATTGTGGAGGTGGTGGAACAGTGAAATCTGGTCTAGGTGCATCGTGCATTTTATCATAGAGTGTGCTGGATTGTGTGTAAATCAAATCTAAGTATTGGGCATGAGTGATAACTTGCTCTTCTGTGATGACTCCTCCTTTTGCCACATCCTCGATGATTGATGGCAACAAAGACTTTATGAACGACTCGGCTAAAAGTTGATCGGGAACATATGTCTTAACCATTCGATGATGATGCTGCCACTCATGAATATGATCTGAGATATGGGTAGCAGTAGTCTGTTTAAATTTGGTCAAGAGTTCCGTTCCAATCTCATATCTGATAGGTAACTGGAATTGGGTCAAAAAGGTAGTGGCTAAAGTGGTGAAGTTATCGAAAGAAGCTCTTGGTAATTCAATGTACCATTTAGCAGCTAGACCAGTAAGTGTTCTTTGGAAGATACGAAGTCTGATTGAATCATCATTCAAAGTGTTGGATGAACACCATAAATGAAAGGTCATAACATGATTCAAAGGGTCTTCTGCAGGATTTCTGTTAAACTTCAAAATATCATATGGTAACTTATCCGAAATTACCGACCACCAAGGTGCATATGCAATTAGATCATTGGTGAGCCGGTTTAAATTTGATAATTCTAAAGTTTCTATGAATGGTAACTGTCGATTCAAGTCAGGTTGAGCATACCCAGGATATGATGGAATTGCATGTGCAATAGGTCTTTGCATACCAACATAGGGCATTTGCATTTGGTAACCTTGGTATGGTTGTTGAACAAAACCAGTATAAGGTGGTTGTTGATAACCAGACTGAATTTTTGGTTGTCCATAACCTGCAAAGCCATGTTGCCCAAGACCTTGGTAAGCTTAATATTGACCAAAACCAGGTTGAGCTTGTGAACCAAGTCCAAACTGAGGTTGGAACTGTTGGAACTAGGGTTGTTGGCATTTTGGAAACCACGATTGTTGAACCAACTATTGTTGCCTAGCAATGAAAGGTTGACCAGATTGTGAATCAACTATACCAGTGTAAGCCTGGGTCAATCCAAATAAAGGTATACTAACCTGAGGTTGTTGTTGAGCTCCAGAATTAAGTGGTTGTTGTATAACAACTTGAGAAACTTGAACCTCTTGACTTGAAACTTATGGTTGCAAGAGAGAAGGATCAATTTGTACTGGTTGAGATACAATAGTTTGAGCTTGTGACTGTGGCACAGTGATAACAACAGGTGTAGTCAGAATAGCTGACACAATTTGCATTGGTTGTGTTGGATACACAAGCCTTGGTTGAGTTGCCATTGTTGGTTGCCATTGGAAAACTCTAATTACAGGTTGACTTGAATATTGTGGGAAATTACCATATGGTTGTCCTCCAGAATAAGGAGGATATGATGAATAAGCAAACTGCTCTCCATATAGTGGCAATCTAGTATTTAAAGGATATATAGGTTTTTGATGACAAGATTGCCCCGCCTGATATTGATGTGCAAGATCAAACTATTGATTTCCCATTAGAGAAGAACCAAGTAGAATTCTGGTTGAGGACATGGGTGATGACCATGGTGCAAAAGCAACCCATGAGTGGGTTCCTGATAATGATTGGTAACCAATCGAGATGGACGATTCACCATACAAGTGCGACTCAGGTGTGGTAGAAAACATCGAAGGAGTTACAAAAGAAGATTCTGCTGCAGCTGCATCAAATGTTACATTTTGGGATGTTAACGGTTATTCAACCACAGTTGACTGGCCCAAAAGTTTTCTTAAATATTCGACGGGTACTTGAAAGGAAGCAAGATTTGATGAAGCAAAGTAATCAAGAGTAGTAGGGTAAAGATAAAGCCCAGTTCTGAAGTGAAATTGGGTTCCAAGTGTGGAATCTCCTACTAATTCCTCATCTATGGCAATCAATCTTGGTGGAAGGACTTGACTGTCAGGTCTGTAAAAGATTTCTAGTGTTGATGAAAGTGTAGTTTCAACAGTTACTAATGTCTGAGGGGTAACAACTTCTAAATGTAGAAATTCGAAGTCTAGATGTTCAGGTAAATGAACAACAGTTTCAGAGGGAGGTTCCTGAACAACTTCAGGTTTAGATGTAACTTCTATTTGAACTGGAATAGATTCTGGATGAACTTCTGGTTGAATTAATTCAAGTTCAGAAGCACTTTCTTGTTGAACAATTTCAATTTGAGTATCAACATGTTGTTGGACAACCTCAGTTACTGTTGCACTAGGATCAGTGATAATGTCCTCAGGTAGTTGTGAAACTTCTTCTTTAGGAACGAATGTACCAGAAATAGTTGGAGTAACTGGAGTCTCTGTAGCTACTGAAGCAAATGTTTTAGGTAATCCAGATGAAGAACTAGGAGTTCTTGATGTACTAGACTCAGTTAAATGAGACCGCTTTGTCTAAATTGGTGTCACTTTGGGAGGCAAAGGATGTTGGCTTGTTGTTCTCTGAAAATGACGGGGTTTGGGTTGATGTTCCTCCATAATTGTTGATTAATTTTATTATCAAAAAAGAAATAAAAAAGGGGTAACTAGGCAAAAGGTTTACCAGGCAACTGTGAACTACAAAATATCTCCTAGCGAACCAAGAAGTACCGGCAGGAAATCTCCCCGCATGTTGTGTTTGATGTATCACATTTGGAAGGCAACCAACTCAGTTACTTAAGGATGGATAGCAACCTAGTGTTGTCCTCCCACATATACCCAAAGGCACGTGGAGGCAAAACCGCACAGTGACAGAATTCCCATATACTTTATGTACTGTAAGACCGCCCTATATACCCGAATGTACATGGACGAGATATGATATACTCACGTACGTGGATTGAAGTATCACACTCGGGATGTATTGCAGACAGGTTAGTGACAGCTGCTTGGTTTAACGACACTAGAACATGTCTCTAGCCTAGAACCACTAAATGTTTTTCATTAATGAAAATGCTCCATTAGGTAAATTTATGTTCATTTTAAGTTGATCTTGCTTAGGAATTTGCCTTTCGAGTTCACCACGTGATGTATTCTGAAATTCCTAGGAATGCAACTATCATGATAAGCATTCTTTCCATTCAGTTTTAACAATGAAAAACCTAACTACTTAGGGATAGAGCAATCATATTTCTTTTGATCAAAGAGCAAAGAGCACAATCTAAATGAAAATTCCTTACACCATTCCTCTTAGCACACACAAACTCTTTTCAATTCAAATGCATGTATTTCTTTTGAATTTCCCTTAATGTGAATGATTCAAAAAGGAAAAGTAATGCACAAACTATCAACAAACTCTTTTCATAAAACTGATGATTTTGTGACAATTTCTTTTCAAGGAAAGGAAGACTCTACGACACTTTCGTTTTCAAAGAAATGAGGAATTATGACACTTTCAACGAAAATACTAATCATATGCACATATCAACCAATCGATTTTTATGAATGAAGATTTGACGACAATTTAACTTTTGAAGGAAAAGACGATTTTACGAAACTTTCTTTCGCTAAAGATAAATTGATTAAAAACTAACTTTCGACTATAGATTGAAAATCACAAAGTAAATACATAAGAAACATTTATCAATCTTAGTCTAAGTAGAGCCAAATTAAGGAGATGAAAACTATTTGCAGAGACCAAACATCATTGACATTCAGCAACTAATTCAAACAAGAGAAAATTAGCAAAACTTTCAGTTCCTAGATGGGAAATTGACCCTCAAGGGATCAACGCAGGCAGTAGTTAGAGACAGTGCGCTGAATCACTCTGTATCTATGTGGGAAGTGCACTACAGTGCACTGTGTCCTTCATTAGACTGCGCTGATGACAATGAGCAATTCTGAAGGCAATTTTGACACAGTTTCAACTCAATTTTCAATGAAAGGACTGAAATTCAATGAACGAACACAAGTATAGTATGTAGAAATGTCTTAAGAGTCTAATAAGCTACTAAGATGGATAATCTGGTCCCTAGTGGAGCCACCAATTTTTTTTGGGAAAATTTAGTGTTCATGCACAAACGCCTAACCCTGTAGACTTAGTAGTAGGTCTAGAAACTACAGATAAAGTAATCTCTACCTTTTCTATAATCAATAGATAAAACAAAAAATAAGAGAAACCTACTTGTAGTTTTCACTAACTCCTTGTCTCCCATGACCGATCTTTCCACTCCTTTCCGTACTTAAGTTGCTTGAAAAGTACCTGCATAATCACAGAGACAAACCCATCAAAGAAAATGATCTATTGCTTATAAATATCATGGAACCGAGAACATGACATACATATGAAAGCATCAACATATAACACAAGCATAAGGAAAAAGTTTTGAAGACTTTATTGATAAGAAGAAGAATTACAACCCATATCTGCTTGATCTAGTGACACTCTTCCAATTCAATCCCATCCTCTTCACCTCATGACAGGCAAGACACTTCAACACTATCACAATACTTGCAAATAGCTCAAAACTCATAACAACAACATCCCTCTACAATTTCCAGCCCCTCATCTCTTAGATGAGTGATCTTTTTATAGGTGAATGAAGGAGGTTATGCCATCAATGGTGATAATGAATGCCTTTCTAAATTTAGAAATTAGTTCCATGGAAGAAGGGATAGGATATTGATGTTCCCGAATTCCCTTGCTCATCCAAATGCGAACTCAAAGGAGTAGGTGTCATTGAGAAACTTCTAGAGGCTTCCAATGAATAAGGAATCTTAAAACCCTCACGGAAGTTCACTCAAATTTGCCCAGTGCAGGCCAAAGAGGGACCAAGTGCGCTGCATAGCACCCTGTCAGTGTATGGTTTTCAATGCAGCACAACCTAATGAAGGCCTACCTACGATGATCTTCTTAGAGGTAGTTTTTGGTTGTTTTAGTGATGGAACTTCTTGGGAAGTGAGGCATTCTGATGAATAACTTCTTTAGGGCATGTAACAACTGAACTAGGGGTTTATGAGCTCTAATAGTATCGATCTGTAAGTTGGGGTTGATGTTCCCAAATGGATCTGTAACAATTCTACACCTGGAACCCAATTCCACTTTCGAGCTAGGATTTATCTTTACCCTCATATTCCTCATTTTACTGCTTGTTTGACCCTACTTATTTTCAAGTATCTGTCGATTCTTTAGGACAAATTTTGGGACAGTTAACTATGGTTGAAAAACTGTCAACATCCCAAACTATATCATCTGATGCAGCTGTGGAAAAATCTTCCGTTGCAACTTCTTCGATGTTTCTACCACACCTGAGTCACATTTATATGGTGAATCATCCATCCTGGTTGGTTAAAAATCTTTATCTGGAACCCACTCAAGGGTTTCTTCTACAGCATGGTCATCACCCATGTCCTCAACTGGAATTTTAATTTGTTCTTATTTAACGGTAACTCAACAGTTTGATCCTACATATCAATATCAAGCTGGGAAATCTAGCCAACAAAGACCTATGTATCCATTAAATACTAGATTGCCACCATATGGAGAGCAATATGCTTATTCACCTTATCCTCCCTATTCTGGAGGACTGTCATATGGTAATATCCCGCAATATTCAGGTCAACCTAGAATTTGAGTTTGTCAATGACAACCAACAATGCTAGTTCAACGAAGGCTTGTGTATCCAACACAACCAATGCAAACTGTGTCGACTATTCCTACTACACCTGTTGTTACTACTGTACCACAGTCATAAGTTCAAATTATTGTATCTCAACTGGTACAAACTGGTCCTTCTACCTCACAACCATAAGTTTTAGGTCAAGAAGCTCAAGTTTCTCAGGTTGTTGTACAGCAACCACTTGTTTTCGGGGTTCAACAACAACCTCAAGTTAGTATACCCTTATCTGGACTAACCCAAGCTTACACTGGTATAATCTACTCACAAACTATTCAACCTTTCATTGATGGGAAACAACAACTATTAATTGACAACAATTGTATAACAACAACAGTTGGTTCAACAACCGTGGCAGCCTCAATTTCAACAACCCCAATTCCAAAAATTCGAACCCCAATTTGGACTTTCCCGACAAGCTCAACCTAGGTTTGGACAATATCAAGCTTACCAAGGTCTAGGTAAATAAGGCTTTGCAGGTTATGGACAACCACAAATTCAACTTGGTTATCAACAACCACCTTATGTTGGATTTTTTCAGCAACAACCACCTTATTAAGGTTACCAAACGCAGATGCCCTATGTTGGTATGCAAAGATCTATTGCTCAGGCAATTCCATCATATCTTGGGTATGCTCAACCTGACTTGAATCAACAATTTCCATTTGTAGCAACTTTAGAATTACCAGATTTAAATCAACTCACTAATGATCCAGTCCTATATGTGCCTTGGCCAGTAATTCTGCATAAGTTACTTTCTGACATTTCGAAATTCAATGGAAATTTCAGAGAAGACCCATCAAATCATGTCATGACCTTTCATTTGCAGTGTTCATCAAACTCCTTAAATGATGATTCGATTAGACTCCATCTTTTCCAAAGAACACTTGTTAGTCTAGCTGCTAAATGGTACATTGAGTTACCAATAGCTTCTTTCGACAACTTTACAACTTTAGCTACCACATTTCTGACCCACTTCTAGTTACCTATCAGATACGAGACTGGAACAGAACTCCTAACCAACTTTAAACAGACTACTTCTACCCATATATCAAATCATATTCATGAGTGGTGGCATCATCGTTGAATGGTTAAGACATATGTTCCCGATCAGCTTTTAGCTAAGTGGTTCATAAAATCCTTGTTTCCACAAATCACCGAGGATGTCGAAAAAGGTGGAGTTGTCACATAAGAGCAAGTAATTTCTCATGCAGAATACTTGGATTTGATTTACACACAATCCGGCACGCTCTACGACTAAATTCCCAATGCACCCCGACCAGATTTCATTATTCCTCCTCCTCCACAATCGAGTAAGGACTTTCATGCCAGTGATGGTGTGATCGGTTCTTCTAGCACACAAATGACAGGAAGACCATTTGGTCAAACTCTTGCCATTACCAATCAAACTACCAATGCATCAAAAAACACTCTTGCTTCTGAATTTAATGTTGTATCATCTGACAAAGGAAAAAATCAAAAGAAAGTAGGAGGCAAGAAAAAGGGGAAAAACAAGAAGAAACAAGATAATTCCCTTCAAGAGAAATCATCTAATTCCTCTACTTCGGCAAGGAAACCTCATTATCCATGACTAATATGTAATGATGAGCATTTTACAAGAGATTGTCCACACCGCTCAGAGGTCTCTATACTTTTAAAGACTTCAAACACATCTACAGTGTTGACTGATCTGTTTCCAAACCCGGAGACACATTTGGTTGCGACATACCATGCTTCCACATCCCAGGTACTCATGTTATCCATCACAAAGCCACAAAACAAAGTTTTGTTGTCAAAGAGAAATAAATATTATGGAAATCCACAGTCATCGTCGAATAATCAGGCCACTGATCAACCTAATCCTTTGGCTTCAACTTCATCTGAAAATATTCCACCTATTGTACCAGAATTGACAATAAAGCCACCAATGGGAGTTGTGCATAAATCTACATTTAATGCTCGGGCTCAAGCAACTTAGAATTATAACATAGTGGAAGATCTTGCTCAATCACCTTCTGCTATATTGACACTCGCGGTGTTACAAAACTGTCCCTCCCAAAAGCAGGCTTTACTGTCAGCAATTGGCGAAGTAGATCCTACGATTCCAATCTTGCAGTTTTTAACCATGCGGGATATACACCACAGTTACCAACACAGTTAACTTTCCTAATTCAATTAAAATATCTCAATAAGAATGTTCACTGAACTATTATTGATGAGGGGACATCTACTTGCATTATGTCAATGAGCTACTGGAAAACACTTGGTTCACCGTCATTTTCACGATCACCAACCACGTTAAAAGCTTTTGACGGAAGAACATATACTACTTGTGGGATTTTGAGTAACCTGCAAATCGAACAAGAAGGAAAAAAGGTTACTGTTGAAGTTGAGGTAGTTGACGGACCCCTCGATTACAACATTTTACTAGGAAGACCATGGGTATATGCTATGGATGTTGTGGTTTCCACATACTTTCGTACTATTGCATTCCCTCATAAGGGTGGAATCACACTCATCGATCAACTAGCCTTCCATTGGTACACAGATCCCTGTTGTCACTTCAAATTGTTGGAGTAGGTCTCTTTAAAGATCCTTCCCTAATGGGTACTTTTACACTACCATCACCATCTAATTTGGTGGAAGTGGCAAGAGTAGAGACTTGCAACATGATTTCCTCCATCTCATCTGATTTAAAGAGGATTACCAACAATTTTGAAGTTTATAGTAATATTGAGGTAATGTCGCTAAGCCCCATTGAACTAGCATAGCAATCAACATTTTGGGCTTGTGTGGAAAACCCAAATCTGCATTCACCAATTGTATGGGTAGACCGTTCGTTAGAATATGGTACTTCTTCACATCCTTTCTCTCGTATACATTCTACGGATGAAGGAATCGTCCAATCAATAATGATAGGAGAAGAACCTTGGGAAGATTATCATCATTGTTCCCATCTTCCAGATGACATCGAAGATTATTCAAATGAACTAAACCACCCTTCATTGGTTGATTTCCTTTCGAATTTAGTTTTCATAGACACAATAGAATCTAAGTGAAACCTACCAAATATTGAAGAAACGATTTCTATTAATATTCGACCAAGCCTAATGTTGTAGAGAACATTCATGTCAGCAAATCTTGTTCTCCATCAAAACTCGATAGTTACCATACTCTCTTTCGTCAATTTAGATATATCTTTGCATGGTCATACGAGGAGATGCTAGGCATTGACTCTAGTATTGTTGAACACGAAATCAAAATTTACCTTGATGTCAAGCTAGTTCGACAACGGCTTCGACCTGTTCATCCAAAGAAAGTCGTTGAAATTAAAGAAGAAGTTGAAAAACTCTTGCGGGCTGGTTTCATTTACCCTGTAGCTCTTACTGACTGGGTTTCCAACCTTGTTCCTATCATGAAGAAACAAGGGAAAATTCGAGTGTGCGTGGATTATAGGGATGTAAATAAGGCATGTCCAAAGGACAATTATCCTACTCCTTTTATCAAGTAGATTATTGACAAATGTGCCAGATGCGAAATATTCTCATTTATGGATATATTTTTCGGCTACAATCAAATCAATATCTGCCCATAGGACCAATCGAAAACAACTTTTATTTGTCCATGGGGCACATTCGCCTATACGAAACTCCCTTTCGGTTTGAAGAATGCAGAGGCCACATTTCAAAGGGCGATGAACTATGCCTTCCATGACATCAACCACATTGTTCAACCTTACCTTAACGATTTACCTGCTCATTCACGAAAGCAGAGTGAGAAATGCAACTGGATTCACACCCTTTCAGTTGGTGTATGGTTTGGAAGCAATATTACCGATACAATGCAGAATTTCATCGCTCAAACTCGCAATTGACTTGTTACCCGACAATTTTTAAGAAGAAGCGCATTTCTTGGAATTAATCCATCTAGATGAAACCCATCATGATGGCGCATTAGCTAACAATGCGCATAAGAAATGTATTAAGGCATAATATGATAGAAATGTCAAGCCTCGTATCTTCTCAGAAGGAGACTTGATCTTGCTTTATGATCAGGAAGCTGATAAACTTGGAGCAGGGAAATTCGAACCAATGTGGATGGTTCCTTATATTAACAAGCGTGTTCTGGCAAAAGGTGCCTACGAGTAAGTAGATTATGATGGGATTCCATTGTCGCAGCCCTGAAATGGGCTATACCTCAATCGTTACTATGCTTGATTAAGTGTAGTAAAATTCACTGTATATATGCTTTCATTGCATGTGTTTGTGTGCATCTTTTAGATATTTTTATCTAGTTAGTAATCTGCTTTGCATTTGTTGTAGATGTCGGAGTCTTTAGAACCTTTTGTTGGTTATGCCGATGGTGCTAGTTGTAGTATGCGGAACTTGTCCTCTGCAACGTGGGCTATTTTCGCTCCAAATGGTGAGTTAGTGAGTTTCCAAGGGATTTGTATCGGTAGATCAAAAAATAACATCACTCAGTATAGCACATTGATTGAAATACTCTCTGATACCATTTCACTTGGAATTCGCCGAATCATCATTAGGCTGGACTCACAACTCGTTGTACTACAACTAACAAACATTTATACTATTCGAAATCCAACAATTTTTCATATGTTCTTTAGAGTTCTTATTTTGGAAAGATGTTTTGAACACATTCAATATCAACATATTTCCAGAAATATTAACACATTAACTAATTCTCTAGCAAATTATGTGTTAAATAGACATTTGCGACACATGTAAAAGTAATATTTTGAATTCACATCATCAATTGAATAGGATTGCATATAACCATAGAAAACTTTGAAAGTAAAATAGATAAGTGTTTTAAAAGTTTTATCAAAATTTGTACCCAACACACATTTGGTCATCTGACCCAAAAACTCAAAATGCATGCAAAATATCCTAAGTAGATCTAGTGGTGGTCATCGTAACAGGTCACAACCTGTGCTATCATGCACAAAATCCTCACCCAATGACTAGGAACACCAATAGTGTGGCGTTGCAGCCTCATAGGTAACTCCTTGATCTAGACATTCGAAATACCAAGGGTTAATCCCTCTATATGATCTTGCAACTCTACTAAGGTCTCAGCCAAATCCAAGCCTTGAAGCAATTCTCTCCCAATGTTTCTCCGTGCTGGCCCACCTGCAACCTATTGGTGTCCCACAAGTCGAAACATACCCACATCTGCATGCATAAGAGTAATTTTACTTTAGTCTTGGAAACATTAAAAACACAAAAAACATGAGAAACTTGAAAAATCAAAGAACACTTTGGTCAAAAAACTTACCCATAGCACCCCATTGTGCTCCAACTAGTAGAATAAAATCTGGATCTCCACATAAATCCATCCTTGAGTATGGATGCTCCTCGATGACAAGATGTTGTCGCTCAAGCCAACTAAAAAAAGCAGTGCACAAAATGATTGTTGACTGACCCACATGTCGAGCCATCAATTCGACCCACCTCTGCATATGTGGATCTCTAGGACCAGCTACCATGAGTGATACATGTTGTGGTTGCATCAATGGGATTCTCTCTAAGCTAAAAGTGATTAAGATTGAACCATAGCATAAATTCTTCATATTACCACTTTTTACCTTGGTTAGTTGTTCTTTCAGTGAGGAGAGCACAACCTCGCACCAGTTGAAAACTTTTGGCTCTAAAAACTCCAGTGCATACTACATATAAGATCTGTTCACCAGATGTAGTGTCACACTGCCAGCTAATTTTGCGATTGTGAAGATGATCATTCTCAAAGGAAAATCACCCACATCCCTTATGTTTATTTTCCCATCCTTGCTAGGCTGTGTACCTGGCCGATAAAACTGTCTAATATAATCTCTTACTGATTCACCTCCATGGGAAAATCCAGAAAGTGAGATGGGGGCACCTCGCCTTGACAGTCTGATAAGAAAATAAATATCATCAATGGTAATAGGGACCATCTTTTCTCTAATGTGAAAAGTCTGATCCTTCGGATCCCATGCATGAACAAGGAACTGCAATAGTTCCATTTGTTGCCTCATTCTAGACAACTTGAAGGATTTGAGTAACCCGCAGTTTTTGAGGGCCTCAACTGTACTTGAATTGTTTAGGGCAACCATGTCTTGTTCTTCATGCTCTCTTTCTCACCATGTAATCGACATTTTGATTTGATGAAAGCCTGAAACACAATCATAAGATTAATTAGGATCCTTTACATGAAAAAAACATGACAAATTTTGGAGCAAACAGCTAAATCAAACTTGGGAAACTCACCCAACACAGCCCACGCATAGAGACAGTGTGCTGCAGAGCATGCAAGCTTCTATCTGGGTGCTCTTCAGCGCAGTTTTCAATGTGAAAGCCTGTGTTGATCCTAGGGGAAAAAAAGGAAACCCCGGGGGCCCAAAAAAACCCTAAAATTTGCATGAAATGACAAAAGAATGACCTGAAAAGAAAGAAGAGAGGTTTAGCTCCTACCTGGTCAGGACGACTTGAGAAATGGTCCGCAGAATCTCTCACAATAAGCTGGTGAAGATCAAGCTAAAAAACTAGCTCAGAGCGCAAAACGGAATGGTAAGTTCCAAATGGTAAAACTGTCATGGTAATTTTTGTTATATGCTTATTTCATGTTCATTAATCGAGTAAACATTAGTATTTACCTATTTTTTTCCTTCAAAATAGGTATTTTTAATCCATTTGATGGTGTTTTGAGCAGGTTTTGCAATTGACTTACAGAATTCAATGTGCTCGATTGTAAATTGTACCTTTGACCACAGAGCACACTTTTATCTCTTTTTCAAGCTTTGTTAAAAACGAAAAAGGAACCCCCTTGGAGTCCTCTTTAAGCTCTTTTCATACTCTCTAAACATGAAAATATTGTCAAGCGCTTGTCCTTTCCAGCTCGTTAATGGATTGGAAACGATATCTCTCTTATATTATTTTATGCTTTTTCAGGCTTGAGATATTAATTTATGAAAAATAACTTGTGGAGTTTTCTTTTTGTCCCTTTTCAAACTCTTTAAACATTAAAAGGATTGAGTTATCTTTTTCGTTAAACTTGTTAAAACATCAAATAGTGACAAACTTGTCCACCTAGACAAGATCGAGTTTCACCTTTGCTAGACTCATTAAAACATAAAATAGCGATGGATTCACCTGAAGGGTGAAATTATACAACAAAAATATGTTATCCTTCTCAAGCTTGATAAAAATAAAGAGGTACTAGTCAGCAATGAGTGGGGAAAACAGGAAAAAGGGGAAAACCACTTTATGGTAGCAGGTCACTCTTGAACATGACACTTTCACTCCATCACCGTAACTATTTGGGTTGGGTTATTAGCTTGATGGTTATCATACCATTGGTCTATCATACCATCCATCACTTTGTTTTGGGTCAATGCTACCAATTCATTTCAGTGTCACTGACATGTTCAAGAGAAGTCATCTAGTCAAAATTCATCCTCTGCAATACCATAAATCTTCATTTTCATGACCACCATTCCTGAACCTTGTGTCGTCAGTCAAATTCCATCTCTAAAATCACTACACTCTTTTCGTGTCATTGATGTGGGATACATCAAGTCCCTCCTGCAACGAGTTTCTTCTTGTCGACATCAACACACTATCCAAGAAGTTGACTTAGAAACACCCTTCCAGTACCTTGAGGCTTCCGTGCATGAATGGCAAGTTTCTCGCTTCCGGCGATAGGCATACATGAATGGCCTTTGATCGAAATACTTTGTATGGTGTTCGACATCAAATCATCCATTCACACTATGCAGAATGTATTGCAGTACCTTGAGGATCATTATCATTATCGGTGATTTCTCTCGCATCTAATAACAACTTACATCATTGGCTAGTAATCAGATGGTGTCTTCCCATGTTCGACTTCAGATCAATATTCACATGGTTAGACTCATACTTTAGCAAATGATTGAACAAGATAGAAGACCCTAGATCTAGTTTCATCCATCTAGGTTGTGATTTCAGGAGTACTAAATCATATGTACAATGGGTTTACATTGATGGTCATTCCAATCATGGGTCTATATCTGTAGACGATTGTTTATGTACATGTAATAAAAGTTTATAAGCTAAGCATGGGTATGCCTTCCCTCGGTGATTCATGTAAAAAATAAAAAATAATGATATATGTATTGTAATTGATGCAAGTCACCTTCCACTTTGATACCTTCTCATCACATCGTAAAGCATTTCATTCCACATTGGCATTTTTCCGACTTCATGCTTTAGGGGGAAGCTATTATAGATCCATTTGGGCACATCAATCCCATCATCCATATCAATGTTTTAGGTCTCATCAAACCCTAATTTCAGTTGCTACATGCACTAAACAAGTCACCCTTTTGAATGCCTCCTTCCCAGACAGTTTCATGACTTGAAGACATCCAGAAACAATCTCTAGAGGGACCAGCATAGGTAAACCCTTGTAAAGGTGCGCTGCAGAGCAGTTGAGTCCACTGCCAAGGTGCTCTGTAGAGCACTTAAGCTTCCTTTCACATGTGCAGGAGAGAATGAGCGAAATTCACATATGGTTTGGGGAATATTCTTATCTTTTGGAGTCATCTAGAAGGTTCCCTCACTTATCAACTCCTATGAGCTTGAAAATGGATGAGGAATGACTTAAAGTGCATCCTATCCTCTCAATCCTTCCTCCATGGTACTAATTCTAAGTATGGAACGCCATTAAATGCCACCATTTATGACAAAACCTCCTTCATATTCCTATAAATTGACCACTCATCTAAGTGATGAGGGGTTGGATTATGTTGAATTGTAAGGAGATAATGCTGCTATGAGATTTGGCTTTGAAGCAAGTATTGTAATGCTACAAGCTTGTCATGCTTTTGATGTGATGTGGATGGGATCCAAGCTAAAGGAATGGCTTTGAATCAAACACCAATAGTTGTAAATCCTTCTTCTATCTAATAAAGTGTTTGAACCTTTATCCCATATGTTTGTATTGTTTCATAATGCTTATATGTGTGAATTGTATCTGATTCATTTCACTTATATTCAATAGATCGTGTTCTTTGATCGATTATTTGTTTTTTGTTGTGTCTATAGGTACTTCTCAAGCATATTAAGTACGGGAAGGAATGACAGGATCAATACAAGGGAGACGAGAGGAAAGCGGAACTACAAGTAGGTCTTCTCATCTTCTCATCTTATCTATTGGTTATAGGCAAAGTCTAAAACACTTTAACCTATTGTTCTAGATACAACTACTTATCTAGGGAATTAGTATTTATCCGTAGATACCAAATTTTCCAAAACAAGGGTTTGCAAGTGGAGTAAGAGAAATTACCTAATTTGACATAGTGCTTTCTTGATTTTCATGTAAAGTTTGAAAGTGTTTATTCTTGAAAAAAAAATGATAAAAATATTTTTGTACTTTCTTTAATTGTAAAACCACCAAACCAAATAATCAACCACTAAATAATCAAAAACTTGATAAATTCAAATTTAGATATTCAAACACCCTTTTAAGCACAATTTTGAAAGCTAATAAAAAATTAAAATTTACACACCCTTAAACACAACATTTTAAACTAATAAATTTAAATTTTACCCACCCTTAAACTTAATCACTACTTTGAAAACTAATAAAAAATTAAATGTTACACACCATTAAACAAAAACAAAAAGTTACACGATTTGTGTTGTCGTAATATTATATAAAGTTGGAGAAAATACTTTCAATAAGCCAATTGATTACAAAGGTTGTGATGACCTAGCACTTAGTCAATATTGATTAACATTCAAATGCACTTTAGAGTTAAGGAGGTCCATTTAAAAAATAAATTATTGACTGAGGACACTTCAAATTCATTGTGAAAAGTGAAAAGTTATGCTCAAATTAGAGTGTTTTATATGGAAGCTACTTTGATTCTCACTCTTTCAAGATAATTTGTCGAGAATGCAAATATTTCGCAATTAATGTTTGAATATGATGGCGTAAAGCCAAAAGATGCTCTAAGGTGATGAAAGTCATTTTCACGCATAGATTGCATCCTTTAAGCGATAGATGGAGACTGTAAGGCAATGCGATTAAGAGAGAAATGTAAAAGAAAAGACCAGTGATTGGCATTTCAACATAAAATTAATCTTTATTAACTTGAGAAACCTTTTTGTATGATAAGTGCACGTTGATTTTAGGATATTGTATTCTACCACAAATGAAAAAAAATTAATGAAGAAGAGAAAGAGATCGTGACCAAAAGCAGAGATGAAATGTGTGAAGGAATCTTTTCTAAATGTATAGGTATGGGAGGATCATGAACCTACTCTAACATAAGGTAGGTGGGATGCACCAAAGCTATATATATATATATATATATATATATATATAAAAAGAATGAATAAGTGAAAGAGTTATTAACTAAAAATACTTTTAAATGTAAAGTATTATTTTTCAAAAAGAGAATAATTTGATGGAGAATTATTAGTTCACTTTTCATATTGATAGAAGAAGATGTATTAAAACTAGATAAAAGGGGATATATCAAAACTAAATTTGGGATATATCAAATTCTAAGTAAGCATGTCCATTTTTAAGTTACAATTTTATTTATTTACAATTTCAAATAGTAAAGCTCATGCACATATATTAAAAATTACAATTTTTTTTATTACCATAAAATATGCTTTATTAAAATATTTTTATAATACATTTAAGTTATATCTTAAAAAAATAAGTTATAACTTAATTACAATTATAACTTTATAAAGTGAAATCTCTTAATTTAATTGAAAAATATATGGTCATTTGTGAATGATAATGAGGCATATGCCTATGTATAAACTAGAATGGCCATATCAATTAAATTGTTAGTAAATTTTGGTATACATTTCACATGCTAAAATTTAAAATAAATAACATAAAAATAACTTTATTATTATTATTATTATTAAAATAATTAATATATAAATAATATATTTAAAAGAACATGTAATAAGATTATCAACCATGTAGATTCAACACCACTTTACCTGTAGATTCAACACAATATATTTTGTTACAATATTATGGACTAATACCATGGTATGACATTTTTTTTAAATTTATTAATTTACTTAAAAGAACAAAAAAAAAAACATAACTATTTTCAAGATAAATCTCAACCTTTGATTTATGAATATTCTAATATATTTTTAGAGATTAAATCTTTACCATCTACTTTATAGTTATTGATATTTAAATTAAAATTTTGAAAATTATATTAAAAAATAAACATATCTATTAAAATAATAATGCATATCAATTTATTATAATAAACATAAATGACTTAAATTTAAATAATTATAAATATTTATGAAAAATAAATATAAAGATATCACTTGTTATCTCTTTGGATAAGTCCATTTTAATGGGTATCAAGGTTTGTAAAACTCATTTGTAAATGATATTTGAATACCCTTTATTAAAGGAGTGTTGAGATTAAAAAATAAAAAAAGTGATGTAAAATTGAGTCTTTCTTTTTTTCTTTTTTTTCTTTTTTTTTTCTTCTTCTTCAGTTTCTTGTTTTGGCCTTTTCGAAGATTCTTGGAAGAAATTTGAAAAATGATTCCTATTAGAGGAATTAAAGTTTAAAATACAAAGCTTCTCACTATATAAGTGTATTTAAATTTAAGTGTATCTATTAAGGATTCATCACTATCTTGTGAGAGCACTACATGAAGGACATCATCAAGCTACTAACAAGCATGTAATCAAAGAAAGAATCATGGCCATATACCTCATTTACTAATTATAATCATGGACATTTAAGTCATGAACTTAAGGAAAATTCCAAAGAATATATCACAAGTATAGTTGATATGCAACTCTTTTAAAGTGTATCATTCATATAGGACAAAATGCATATACAATTTCAAATGTGAAAAACACTTCTCTAATACACCATTCTATATCGAGACAAAGTTTAGTCTATCATTCAAAAATATAATATTCATTACAAAATGAGAAACTTCTTTTTACACAAAACACTAATTATAGCTCTAAACGTGTTCAAGTTACCTAAACATGGTGAATTGTTTTAGTTCTCAAAGTGGTAAGCCTAGTGGGTTTAGTAAGAGCAATACTAGTTGAGCATATATGCTCTATGTATTGTTTTCAAGACTTGAACCCTCGTGATTTCAAGTCTTTTGGTGTAATTTTCGTTCTTTTCATCATCCCAAGATAATTTTCCCTTTTTTCCTTCTGCAAAAGTTAGAACATAATCAATAATATGCAAATTTATATCAACATAATAGAAAAACAGGTTTAAAAAATGTAATATAGTATGGAAATAATTAATAAATGGGCACCATGCAAAATGGAAGAAGACACAATGCATTGAAAAGCTATGAAATTATAATGCATGATAAATTATATGTCAATATATTATGAGTTATGGTATAGGGTATACAATTTCTCCCAAATTCCCTTGAAGACAAGGTGAACATCGTAATTGTTGTGAACAATGTGGCTTTGGATGCAGCACTTGCTCGCTATCTACTATATGCGGATGCCTTTGAGGAGATGCATATTCTTTATTCTAGACACAAGAGAGTAAATAGAGATATATAATTATGAATCTCAAACCAAATTAAATGTAAAAACTAATTAACAATCATAAAGAATTATTTAAATAAATACTTAATCCATCTCACTTTTCAAATGATTGTAATAGTTCCAAAAACAATACTTGCATCCATTTTCCTTATTATCATCTTAGTAAAATACATTAATCTGTACGCTAATGTTGACTTGAAATAGTTTGTATGGAAACAAAACTTACTTCTTACAAAACCTGTTGAAATCTAGGTGAACGTCGCAATGGTTCACAACTTGATGTATGTTGGGTTTCCGAGTTACTGGATTTAAAATCAGTGGCCAAATAATGTGGAGATATCTCTATGGAATTATGTTCATTATGCTAAAAATATCAATAAAAATGGGAAATTAGTATACAATTGATAGTAAAAATAAACATGTCATTTAGTGTGAAAATGTCTTGAAAATAAAACCAAGCAAAAATTATACTTATGTGAGTGTGCATCTACCTCTTCTTCCCTTACATCATTAAAAATCCCTTCTCTTTATTTTTGTTGCAAAGCAATTTCTATGCGCTTATTCGTGTCCATACATCTACGAGGTAGATTTTGCTCCCAACGATCCATTTTCTCTTTGATTTTGAGTTTTGAGGCATCATCAAACTCATCGATCATAGAAACTAACTGTATAAAACATTCAACAAATTTAACATGTAATTATAAATTCATGTTATTATAACAAGACACACATAACCATGCCAATAAATACTTACAGTAGAAATAATTTCTTCATGAACGAATCTTTTATATGCTTGTTTGCGCGCACGACATAACCTTGCATCTACATCATATTGTATCTTTTCATTCTGTTTTCTAATCTTGCTTGGTGACTTGACCCCGTGTCTAGCATTCTGGTCTCTTTGTCTCCCTCTTGGACGTGGAGGAATAGGAAGGAGATTGTGCATCATTATGCGATGGTGATTAAGGCCACTTAATTTTGATCGAGTGAATATACCGACACAATCACCAATTAAACAAGAAAAAATATATTTGGTACCTTGGACAATGACATTCCATTCATGTTTATTTTCCTCCATATTCTCAATTCCCTACACATACATAATCAATTTTTGTTTTAAACAAAAAATATTATAAACTTTCTTTAAAAAAAACCATAAAACACAAGTATATGATAAACAAGGCACAATATATCATATCATGGCAAATGCAGTTTATTGTATAAATAAAAAGAATTTATTTTGAGAAACTCTTTGCAACATGGCTGATTTTTCTTGGGTTTGTGTGGCTACATCTAAAGATTATAGTGGTAACATTTGGAATCAACTCCATATTGTGCACCTACAAACCCAAATTTCACTAGGAATGAATGTTGTATATGTATGATAATAAGTCCTACTCAATTCTGCACTGTTATACAAGTGGGTGTTAAATGTTCAATGCATTAAAGAATTTGATAAATGGTGATAGAAATCACATGTCTTTTTGTGCAGTGTAAAAATTACATAGAGTTGCATTGAAATCCGGTTTATGTGCGGTTGGAAGCTCTAGTAGAAACCCCACAATGGAATTATAGATGCATTTCAGTCAATATTCAGACCAATTTCAGATGATATTTTGAATTTCAGTGAAGTGGGCACCCATCCATACGTTAAGCCACTCACAAAGGACAACAGCCTCTACATGGGCATGCTTTGAGCCTAATTCTATTTCAGACTTGTTTTCCAATTCTATTTCAGACTTGTTTTTACACAATGAAAAAATAAATACATGTTGGGCCATTCACAAAGGGCAGTGACCTCTACAAGGGCATGCTTTGAGCCCAATTTTGTTTCATACTTTTTCTTAAACAATGACAGATAAATAAAGTATGATAGTTATGTTAATTTCCAACAAATAACCACAAAAAATAACTCAATCAGACTGCTAAGTACAAAAATGTCAATACAAAGCAAGAGTACTAAGAAGTCTCCTTTATAAAGAACAAGAAGTAAAGTAGAAACATGAAGTCTATATGTGAAAACATAAGAAAGCCCTCAAATCCAAGTGCGGGCAGCCAGAACAAGAGGGGGATCTGAAGAGAAAAAGGATCTAGGGATTGTGTCATGACCCAATAGATCTACCTCTCCTAAGGCCGAATGAGGAAAACTCAAGATTGGATGATACTCTGAAGAAGAGCTAGGGGAAGATCTAGACACTATGTTGCGTTATTGTTGGGCCACTATAACTCATTATTGTTGTTTAGGTGATCTATTAGGCCCTGCAAGTAAGGGATCCAGGCTGGAAACATCTTTAAGGTCTTTGGGTAGGGGGAATGGTCCGTATAGCCTTCACTGATCTAGAGCTAAAGGCAATGTTATCTCTCTTAGTGCCCCTAGTTGACAGGGCATTTTAGTTCCCCTAGTGAACTGGAGCACCATAAAGGAGGAGGTAATCCACTAATCAAAATCCATTATAAAGGAGGTACTCCACTAAACAGAATTCTGCTTAAGAGGAGGCTAGAAGGTGTGCATACTTGAGGGCCTCCAATATAAAGGGATAAATATCAATACTCCACTTAACAAAATTATGCTTGGAAGGAGGCTAGAAAGTGTGAATACTTGATAGTGCTTCCTACATGTAAATATTTGTGGTCTGATTATTGGAGGAAGCTGAAAACAATCTGATCCCTTAAACAAGCTGTGAATAAAAGCATGTTGGGCTACTAACAGAGTTTATTGCAAGAATCTTGTGGTTAATAAACCCACGTTTATTAAAGTCATCACCACTTTCACAGTATACTAAAGATTCTATAAAAACTAGAACCACTAGCCTACATGGTCAAGATTTCTCTAATATGCTAAATTGATCTAATTAGGTTGGTAATGATATGTTAGCTCTTAAATTTCTAGACATACAAATAATTTGTAAGATGATCAACAAGCTAACTGCATATTGTAATAATGTATATGGAAGGAACTTTAAGATCAGTTTTGTCCAAGTATTAGTCACCTCACAAGGAATACAATTAGGTAGTTCGTTGTATTAGGGTTTACATTTCTGCTCCAGTCTCTTCCTAGATCATTGATCTATTGTTTCAATTTGACACCACGTCACCCATCTGCATTAACAAGCTTATAATGGATCTTCAATAATTTTATTAAATTGCATATACTTGCGATTATATTTTATTTGAAACATAATGTCTGGACTGCATATTTCTTTGTATGGAGCTAATTGATTAGTCCTACACATGCATCTGGAATAGGTATGAGTATTCACACAGATTGCTACATTGTGAAATGAATGATAATATACAGTGTTGAAACTTGACAGATACGTACGTTCTGGTTCGACCATGAATATACTCTAGTTGGTGTTTGAAGCAGTCTTAACAATATATTTACACTTGCAATGAATAAATGCAATTGATTGATTAAAATCAAAATTGAAATGCTACCCAGAATGAATATTTGGATGCCCTGATGTTTTCTCTCTTAAGTGACTGACATAATTCAAATAAATGAGATTGTGATAAAAGGCGAGCCTCCAGGATTTGCAGGAGTGATGTGCTTAATTGTGATGTGGAAGAAGGGTGTCATGGAAGAATTCACACAAAAAAAAAGTTCAGGAAATAGCTCGTTGTTGCGCGCGATGTGGAAGAAGGTCACCATGGAAGAAGTCTCAGGAACTGCCAATGCCAAACTTTGAACCAGTATAGCTCACTGCAACCAATGCGTATATTTTAGTAAATCTAGGAGGTGGGAAGAGTAAATGGCATCGATAGCTATGGTGGCGTTCCAAAGTTACTAAGATATATGGCCTTCAATGTGATTTGAGTGTCGTGTACGCATGGGCTATATGGATATTGTTATTACTCAGGTTTTTTCCTTAGAAGTTATCAAAGAAGGAATAGCCCGAGGTAACCACAAACCAATCTTTTAGACTCAGATTCTAGCCAACCTAAGTCTAGAGAGGATTCTCTCTTTATAATTTAACTTTGTTTAAATAAGATTTCAGGCTAGTTCTTAATTTTCAGGGTTGTTTGTTTTGATTGGGTGGTGAAATTAAGAAGACAGATGGACATAGCAAATATTTAGGCCATTGGGCTATGGAGTCAATCAAGAAAGGCTTAAATGGATTTGATCTATCACTAAGACAAGAGTCCATAGGGTAGGCTAGCACAGCAAAAGAAAATCTGTAGGTTTAAATGGATGAGGTAGTCCTAACCAGGGAAAAAGGCAATGAAGAATCCTTAACCGGGATTAAGATGAAGAAAGGAAGGATGATCAGTAGCAAAGGGCAATGAAGAATCCTTTGATATGGACCAAAAGGGGGAAAACTACGAAAGTAAGGGAGCTATTAAGGATTCCCAAACCAAGATAGTTTAGAAGAAAACATATAGAAAGTAAATAGTTAAAACAAAGAGCATTTAAACTAATTTTGAAATATCATTCCTTGTTTACTTTACAGATTTTATAAGAAACACATATGAATATTCATAACATGAAGAGAATACAATAATTAAACATGAAGAGATAATACTTATTTGTTCCAACTGTGCACAAGAATCCAGTGAAAGGTCCTTAGCTTTATTTCATTTCAAGCAAAACCAGTCCAGCGTTGAGTACAGTAGCTCCTTGGCTCCAAAATAAAATGTCTACAGAAATGTATTTTAATTCACACAAAATACTTCAAATGAATAAGTATTTATACTAATTCTAAACTGAAATATCTTGAAGAAATATAAAGATTGGTTTTACAAATATCTCAAAATGTTTTACATTAATAGAACTTAAATAAAGGACACTCAAAACTAATGAATCTACTTGGCACTATTTTTATGGATATATGGTGACAAATAAGAGAAATTCGAATTTGATAGCAACACTTAAGTGATGATGAGGCTTCCAAGTCACTAACTACCTCCTTCCTTTGTACATTCTACCCTAGAAATTCTACAAACTTAGGGTCCAGTGATATGGTTGTATATCACAATCCATGCTATATATGTAAAAATTGAAAGCGGTTATTGTAGATAAGAATGTTTTTGAGATAAACCTCTCTCCATTTCCTAAAATTCAGCTCCCTCTATTCACAATATTCTCTGTAAAAAGATGTCAAAAACAGGACTTTGCACAAACTGAAAAATAGGCTGTGAAGACATGCACTTATCTCACTTTTGGTAGTACCTGTGTAAAACCTGAGATAGGTTTTGGTAAATTGGCCTGTTAGGAACAAAAGCCTCCTCCATTTTCTCACAATACTTCTTGTATTGGCCACAATCGTTTCTGCAAAACTATGACTTAAACAATAAATTTCTGAAGAATGTACCATTTTTGCTCTAATTTAATCTTTTAACCTCAAATTTCTTTTAACTATTTTTAACTTTTACTTTGGATAAGCTTCATTGTTGCTGGTGAAAGTTTTTCATCTCTGTTTAACCCTTACTACATTCAAGTTTACTTTTACTGTTTTACTTTTTCCGTTCTATTTTTTCATCTGTCTTCACTATGACATGAATCTATATGTTATGCTTTGTAATTTTCTTCCCTACTGTTTATCTTCATGCTAGCTGATTTACTTGACATGGTCTTCAATTTGCTACTCTTTAACCCTGATACACTTTGACTATTCTTTACTGTGTCCTTTTACCTTCACTGTATATTTTAGGTTTTTACTGTCTATTTCAACAGTAAATCCTTTTATGTTTTTGTATATCACCATCAGGTAGTGGATATAAGTTAAGTACATGCATATTTTGTTCACTTGTCTTGTAACTTTATTCTATGTCTGGTTGCTCTGTTTTGACTATCAATGCTCTGTGTAGTTGTCTTCTTCTTTGTTTCCTTGTATAATTGTGTTCATCCTCTAAGCACAAGTTCTGAATGAGGTTTTCTGTTGATTCTTGGAATAAACCAGTTCTTTGACTAGTATCAGAACTGTTTATCGAAGATCTGATCTTAGTTTGATAACCTACAAAAAATTCAATATTATTTAAGAGAACACAGGTCTTCATGAAGGGTGCTTGATGACTCTCTGGCACAGGGATGACTGAGAAAGGGGTCACAATAGAGTTTTGGACGAAAAATAGATGGTGAAATCGTGTTGCAGAGGTTCAAGGGGTGCCAGAGGGTTTCATAGGTTTACACAGTCGAACGGGCGAAAACCATGAAAACACAGGTTTTCACATTATAAGGTTTAACAGGAAGAATTTTGAAATATGGCGTGAAAGTCAATTAAATGAATGGATAGGTGTTTTATCAAAATGGCGGGGAAGTGGTATTGAGGGGCCATTGCACTGCTTATGAGGCATGGGCGGTTTTGAGCGAAGGCTGCCCGATTCCACTCATCGAGCGCCACGTAGTGGCCGGGTGAATAGTGAAACTACCCACATCGGGTGGATAAAGGTCAGCCTTCAGAGTCCGCCCGATATGAGTGTCAACTGTTGGATCTGAAGGGGTCAGATCACACGGTGATCAGGGTGATGATTAGATCAGAGGTTTAATGGAGGGCTCAATGGGGTTTTAATGAGTAAAAGGATTAATTAACTACAAATTAGGGAGGCTTAATGATGTCGGGAGTGATTTGATTGGCGGGGACAGATTATTAATTAATCACTGATTGATTAATTAATCTCTTTAATTCGGTGGTGGGTCACGGTTATTAATTAGTTGCCGATCGACTTAATTAACCCCTTTAATTAGTTTTTAATAAGGCTTATGTTTCAAACCTCGGGGCGGGATATTAACATATGGATTTTAATAAAATATATGGGAAAGGGTTTATCTTTGGGAGTTAATAAATATAATTAAAATTAAGAGTAATATGAAATGAAAGCGAAAAGTGGATTTTCCGCTAAGTATAATGTGTTTGAAATTTATTTACATTTTCGCATTTAATCCTTATAACTTAGGCTAAATGCATATTTGTGGGTTTTTTGTGGAAAAAAGGGGTTTTGTATGGGGGTAATTACTTTCCCTATGCAAATGGTGATTTTACCTTAGGAAAAGGGATCTTTTTAGATGAAATGAATGAATTATGGAGGGGGTGAATGTTGGTGAAGGGGCTTTAGTACTTAGACCCTATAAGTTATTGGGCCAAGGGTCCAGTCCCTCCAGAAGTCAGAGAAATGCTCTGAGCCCCTTTAACTTAAGGTTTTAGGTACTTTTGAATTTACTTATGGGAAATTAGTAAACTTAAAGGTAAAATGAATGGGGAAATCCATACTTTATGTAACTGCACTCAATTATCATCCATACTTTAGTAACTTGATGATGAAAGTAAATGATATGATCTTAGCTAATCATTCATCAGAATTCTGCAACCATGCAACTACTTATCCATGTACTCATCCTACCATTTTTTCTACTTTTTATTAGGGTACACTTAAGCTGGCAAACCCCTCTCAAAACATTTCTCTTTTCTTTTACAATGTGAACTATCTAAGTCTGTCCTTATTACATCCAAGGGCTCAAATTAAACTATTGAGCTCCTTCTTATTTACTCTACCTATCTACTTACCTGTCAAGATTAAATAGTTTGGTGAGATCTTATTC